>JAEOAD010000006.1:43962500-46955000 GCA_036365145.1 Orientallactaga sibirica | reverse complement strand
GTTACTCTTTAGAGTTATGTCCTCATCTCTAATCTGTGTCCCTCAGCCAGAGCTCTCCTTCTTTGGCTGCCCCATCACTGCCTGAAGGCATGCAGAGAGGGAACTGGGCTTTGCCCAGTCTGTTCTTAAGCTTCCTTTCAAACTGATGAGGAGGGAAATCTGAGGGGGGGAGATAGTTGTGCAGGGTAACTATGTGAAACCAGAATAATTTATTAATTTCCCATGATGTTTAAGTAAGATTTGTGATAGGGGCTTTTCAATATTCATATGCTTTCTGAAATCAAATGGAAGTTTCCATTTCAATGAGCTTTGGTATCAAAAGCTTTATTTTTCTAAATTTTACTGACTTTAGCAATCAATGTACAAATGCAAAAGATAAGAAAATATTCATCATATATATATGAATATATATGAATATATATATATATATATATATATATATATATGGCAACATATGTATAAGAGGCAGTTCATACATAGTTGCATGTATGAAATAATACTGCTCATTGTCACCTAGCTGTGGGCTTAGGGCAAGTAAAGTGTACTCTACCTAGAAAGAAGAGTGTACCTTTATGTGTCCAGGAAGACTGCAGAAAATTGTTGTACTGTATACACTTCATTCACTATGGAAAGATTTTGTCCAATCAATATAGAGAAAGTTGCATTGCATTTTATCAAACCAAAAAACTTTACTACCTACTGTCTTTGCATAAAAGCTAAGACAACATGACAAGTAATTGCCCAGCCCTCACTGTACATTGAACTGGTGAATGCAATAAAAAATGATTTGGCAAAGATAAAACATAAAATTTATTTTTGTGTTATTTTCTTTTCATTCACTTTCATACCAGGTACACTATAATACCTATAGGAGAAGAACTTGTTCATGCATGCATAGTAAAATAAAATACAATTCAAAGCTCCAGGAAATCAGCCCACTTCAAAAAACCATTAAAGTGTGCCTATCCCTGAAGCTGTATAAATGTGTTAATTGTTGTGTTTCAGTCATGTAAATATGTTTCAGCATAAAGTAACCAAGATTTCCTGTTATAGAAATGCTCCTGTCCAAGGGTGTGGGGGTAGGGAGGGATGCAAGAGGACTAAATAACACACTGTAATGAAACCTGCCTTTGGGCAGCACATGCTTCAGTTCTGAATGCCCAGAAATACTTCGCAAGCGCTCTGGGCTGCCTAGCAATGGGGATTTTCTAATTCTGGCGAGCTTGACAAAGTAAATACAACTATTGAACATAAGGCAGCTCCTAATAAAAAAACAACAATTCCCCCTTGTAAACACCTACATTTGGCCCCATTAAAAATTCTTTCTTCATACCCAGGAACTAGCAGACCTTAAACGTGGGGGTCTCAAAGTACTTGGAGAGTAGTTGGGAGATTTAGAGCTGTCAGGATGTTTTACATCTCCATGCCACTGAGCACTCCATACCCCATCTCAGGGCTTTGGAGAATAATGTTCTGCATCCACTGTAGAGCATTATACAGAGAAACACACTGGCCTTTATGCTCTCGGGAGTCATTCACATACAACCAAAGAGAAATCACACATGTTCACATGTGGGTTATACAGTATATAAAAATATATGGTTGCCACATTTCCAAGAGGGGTGTTCATCCAGAGCTGCCCATTTAGAAATTAATAAGTGGGCTGACTGCAATGTAATTCCCCAAGCACTCCCTCATTGCTGCCTTCTCACACTTTAGGATTCTGCTCCATACTTTATAAGCCATATATCAGGCAGCCCTTAAGTTATATAGTGAGTCTGCTACAGATCTGTCTACTACAGTTTACTCAATACATATGTTCAAGTTAGAGTTACAAACAAACATTACTTTGAATTATTGTGGACAAGAGCAAAGATTGCTTTTGCCACCACCACTATACTTTCCATAACATGTGCTTTAAAAGAAAAAAGAAAGGGTATAAAAAGGAATTCTCATACACCTGGCAGTTTGAATTTATATCTAAAATAATCTTTCTAGGCTCAGATTTAAAACATAAATATATACATGCTTCTTGTTGTCCTAAAATATTGTAGTATTCCTATGGTGCCTGAAGGGTAGACCCTAAGATATTACTCCTAAAAGTTTTTCCTCATCTAAGTAGAAAAGGGACTTCCTAGGTAGAGCAAGCTCAGGGTACCTATCAGAATGACAGTCTATCTCTGCAAGATCCTCCATCTTCTTCCCTTCCCTGTGATGATATCAGGCACACGTGGTCCTGCACACTCTGGAGCTTATGCACTGCTGCTATTTCATGTGCCATTCAAGCCTTAGATTAAGGAGCATTTTGCATCTCCCTGAAGAGGTTGCCAAAGTGAGAAACCCTGAGGTACAATTAAGAAAAGATGAATGGGGCTAAAGAGATGGCTTAGCAGTTAAGGCCTGCAAAGCCTAAGGAGCCATTTTCAACTCTCTAGGTCCCACATAAGCCAGAAGCACAGTGATGCAAGTGCACAAAGTCACACATGCTCACAAGGTAGCGCACGCATCTGGAGTTCAATTGTAGTGGCAGGACACCCTAGTGCACCAATTCTCATTCTCTCTCTCTCTCTCTCTCTCTCTCATAACCAAAAAAAAAAAAAAAAAAAGACTCGTCTGTTGGGCTTGCCTCAAGAAAAGAAAAAAGAAAGGGTGAGTGGAAAGGAGTCAGTTGGGAAATGCAAGAAGAACCATGTGGGCAGTGGAGCACAGCCAGAAGGTCACAAGTATGGTAGTAGCAGGAGTGATTTATCCATCCCATCACTTTTCCCAGAGAAGAAACTAGGTGGGGGGGGGGGGACATGGCGGGATATCAAGGGGACTAGCCACTGTAGACTCTCTTTGAGGAGATCCTTCCTAGAATGTGCATCTTTGCAATAAGTGCAGTTTTCTGCTGTTGAAAATACGCGTGCATGACTTTGTAAGGAAGTGGGCAAGGTAGCCGTTGGATTCATAAAAGTAAGTTTCTGTCACTTCCTTGCTAGCCCTGGCCCATCAGAATTAAATCCAGGTTTACAGACCTTCCTCATCTGACACCTGTGCCTGCCAGGCTGTATTTCTCATGGCCAGTGTCTGCCTGCTGGCTGCTTCAAAGGAGCCAGTATGCCAAGCTTGCTCCTGCCTTGCAGCTTGTAGATTTATCCTCCATAACCTGGAACCTCTGTCTTCAATCTTCTCAAAACTGATGTCTTATCTTAAGTGTACTTTTCAGGAAGGCCTCCAATGAAAGTAGTACCCATCTCCAGTATCATGTCACTATACTTCATTTCCTCAAACTACCCAAATGTTCTGTGTTGTCTGTTTCCTGTATGTTGTCCATCTCTCCTTGAAAAATGTAAGCATACACTGTTCCTTGGGAGGCTGTGAGCTCCTTGAAAGCAGGGGTCTTATCTACCTTGTCATTGTTTTATATCTGCTGTTAGAAATGTCTCCTGCCACTGAACATTAAATAAGATGAGAACTTTGAAGCCAGCCAGCCTCAGTTCTATTCATTCCAATACACTGAACTTGTGACATCACTCCTCCCCTTTTCCTCTTGTTACAAACTTGGTCACATGATCTACCACTAGCCAAGGGAAGTTAGGAAATGAAGGCTTTATTCATATTGGCCTTGTATGCAAGAGTCTCACTACTAAAATGAAAAGGGTGAGTATATGTTGAAGGATAATTATCAGTCTCTAAATGTCCATTCTCATTTTTCCCACAAATACCCTACCACCATAAATAAATAAAGAATCCTCCTAGCTAGAAAATTCAAAACTTCTCTGCCCTGGCAGTTTGAATTAGCTGGACTGCTCTCTAAGAAAATCTTCCTTCAGACTGGCTCAGTTGGTAAGTTGTTGACTTGCATGCACAACACCCTGGGTTCAATCCTCAGTTCCACATAAACCAAACATAGTGCTGAATGCCTAGAATCCAGCCCTTGGGTAATGGAAGCGCAAGGGTCAAAAATGCAGTGACCTGGGCTGGAGTAAGACCCTACCTCAAAAAAAATACAATGCAAAGTCATCCTCAGCAATGTAGCAACTTTAAGAAATGAGGTTGTCTACATGGATTCTGTCTCAAAAGAAAAAGAAAAAAAAATATTTCTTGTCTGTTATCCTCTATGTCCCTTTATGAAGTCATTTCTTGTCTACTGTCCATGGCTACATGAAGCTGCCATTGGCGTGACTGTGCAGTTTTCACAGACACTTACTGATGAGGTTTTAAGACCCTAGGATGGTTTTAGGGATTAATCATGGACTTCTTACTAGCCCTGTGGTTTCTTTGGCATTACCATTCCTTTAAGACAATTTCCAGTCTGTTTCCCTCAATTCTATGAGCAAACTATCCCAGCCAAAGACTATCTAGATATAGTTGTAGAATTCATTTGCAATAAACATAACCACTTAATTAGTTTATTCAGAAAGAACGTTTATCACATAACAGTGAAGTTTAGTGGAAACAATAGGAGGAACTAGAGGACATTGCCTCCAGACTGGTCTCCTGGGAAGACAAGAAGGGAAGGATGTGGAGATCGACACTAAATCTACTCAGAGGGGACATACACCTCTTTGGCCACAGTTTTGGGGCTAGCAAGTGACATTTTCCACTGTGACTTCTTTTCCCTCAGGAAACAAGTAGCAGGACAGGTAAGGCTGGTCTAACTATTTGCACAGCTGCCTTGACTCCCATGAAGCTGCTTTATGGTCACTGGATGCTCATGCCAAAACCACTGTCTGCATCAGTGCCTGCCAACTGCATTCGTGAATGTTGCAGGAACACTGCTCTGCTTCTCTTCACCTTCTAAACCTAGTACACAGATGCATGGAATTGGGTAAACCTTTGTAGCCCCTGAAGTGAAGAGAGTGCCTGCTCTAAGATTTGAATCTGATTTTCTCCTCTCCATTCTACCCTTTTTCCTCTCTTTTATCTTATTAATAACTACCCGGAAGGCATCTAAAACAATAGACTTGAGTGAGGCAGAAACACCCTTCACCTGACTTGTTCTACCAGCTCTCAGTGAGTCTACCAAAGACTTAGAGGCATCATCAGCAAGGTTGTCAGCCCAGTGGACAGGTACAGAAACCTAAAAGGCTCCAAATACCAAGCCTTTCATTGTGTTGGTTATCAGCTGTAAACAGGATGCCTCCTTTAACAGAGCTGTAATCTCTTGTCTCTCCTTGCTAATTCTGTAGTTCTAGCCTGAGTTCATCTCTCTTTAGTTAGACCTGGATGCTTTGTAGCAATTTGGACTTGGACAGGGAATTCTGAGTTCCTGTGTCTCTAAAGAATATTCATAAAGAAGGACAGATTGATTTTTGGTTTGGTTTGAAAAGTTGTCATGTAGCTAGGCTTGTCTCCATCTCAGTATATAATTGACACTGGCCTTGAATTCCTGATCCTCTTACCTCTACCTCCAAGCACTGGGATTATAAGTATACATCATGATGCCTTGCTAAAGGAAGATACAGATTATAGATGCATAATCCTTTAGCCATTGACAAGACCTTCTCATGGAGGAGGGTCTAGTCAAATGAGAGGTTGGTGGTTGCCCAGGGCAGGGACTCCCTTGGTGACTTCTAATAGCTATACTAAGGTGAAAGGGATGGAGGTGGTGCCTACTCTCCTTTAAAAAATATCTCATCACAATATTAACCATGGCACTTGTCCATATCCAGTGGCCAGGATGCCATCACTCACCCTTATCTTTTGGAAGGGAAGTTGGGAAAGGTGCCTTTATTTTAGTTCTTCTAATGTGGAGATTCTTTTAGTCTCTAAACAAATTAGATATTCATAGTAAACTAACAGTCTCTGGCACAGACTCATGTTTTCCACAAATCACACTTTTGTTTAGATGAGTAAGTTGTTCACAATCTCCTTTCAGAGAGGTGAAAGCAGATTTGGAGGTAAGACAATACTTTCAGTTTTAATTGATGGTCAAACTAATTGCACACCTGAACATTTTTCAATGGGCAGTGAATATGCAATGTTCCAGCTCTGAAAGTTTGTTTAATTTTCAAATCAGTCAGAAAGAAAATGTATTTTTTAATTCAAAGAATAGAGTATGATTATACCATTCAGTGAAACAATTGTAATCTTAAACCCTGAGGATGAGTTGGACCTTAAACAAAAAGTAAATCCTCACCATGTATAGCAGTCTTTTCTTTTTAGAAATACTGTTACTATCAAATATACACTAGCTAGTCCAAAAATACAACAAAAAATTGATTCTGTCATTGTTTCCACTGGCCTATCTAGATATAGGGATAGAATAAAAATCTTATAAATTCAACAGTATAATATTTTAACCAAATGTAGAACAATTGAAAAATACTGTTACATTGTAATAATATAATAATTATTGAATAATATAAGTTTAACAGTGGGAAAATTTAATGACCACAAAATAGCAGAAAACACTGATATTTTTACTAGTTGAAATAACATACTGAAATCTTGTGAAGAAATAATATCAGTTCTATGATGATAAATCTATCAGACCTGCTTAGCCTGTGTCCTTCCTCACATCCGCCTCACTGTCCTGCTGCTGTTGTCCACCTGATGTTGGCAATGAGATGATGTTCAGCCTTTGCTCTACCGTATTTGTTCCTGCCATCATGAAGCTTCCTCTCAAGACTGAAAGCCAAAATAAATCCTTTCCTCCCACTACCTGCTTTTGGTCAGGTGCTTTGTCAAGCAATGCAAAGATAACTACAACAGAAAATTGGTACCAAGTGTGGGGTTGTTGCTTCTAGAAACCTGACTATGTAGCTTTTGGCCTTTTGGAACTGATTTGTGAGAGGAATAAATGTAGAAGAATGTGAAACCTAGGCTGAAGAGATGCCTTGAAGTGCTGAAAGCAAAGTTTGGTGGACCTTTCTGGTCAGAGTTGAAAGACCCGAATGCAGTAGGAGCTATAGATTTGACTTATGAGGGAAAGAAAGAGCTTGTCCAGATGGGTCAGTGGCAGTTTGTGTGAGAAGTTTACAACATTCTTCCCATGTGCTGAGAAATTGTGCAGGTAGTATTTCATAGAAATGGACTAGTATGAGCAGAAGGATATAGCACAGAGAGACATGAACACTTTGAACCAAAACTGCTGTCCATTCAGCTGTAGTTGTTTGAAAGATTACAACCATTGGTACTGTTTTGCACTGGAGCATCAGACAGAATGTTGACTCTTGAAAGTAGGGGTCCTGAATTCTAAAGGAGTGCCCTACTCTTCAAAGTGGGCTTTATTTCCCTCCCCCAGATTAACAAATTTGGTAGCCTACCTGGTACTATGAGAGTATTAAAAAATGCTGGGAAAAAGGATCATTGGATGTGCAATGTGGTTTTGTGTTATGTTGTAGATGGCCACTAGGCAATGTGAAGCAGGGTTGTTGAGGGTCCCTGCATGGAGCCCAATGGGGCCATGAGGATAAACCATATGCAGTGGAGACCCCAGAAGATGCCAGGATTATGAGGTCGCTTCTAAGGAGAACTACTGACTCAGAATGGATTGTTCCCAGGCTCTAAGCAGCCCAGATGGAGGGGCGAATTGGAAACCCAGATACTTTGTCACTGGCTAGAGATGTCAGACTTGGAGCTACAGAACTGGATGTCTATCCTGCTTCTTTTAGATCTTTTGTTGGTTCAGTCTTTCTTTGCTATTCCCACTGCTATCTTTTGCAGTGCAAATGCTTGCTCTGTGCCATAAAGCTGGATGAAATAAAACATCTGCAATCCTAGCACTCCTATGATGATATTGTAGGTGGAGATAGAAAGAATCCCTAGAAACTTGTGGGCCAAGTAGTCAGGCATATATAGTGGAGAACAGGAGTCTCTACCTCAAACAAGATGGAAGGCAAGGTTTAGAAAATGAGGCTGGCCTCTGACCTTTACACTCATACCCACACAAACATATGCATACACCATACACACAAGAAAAAGAAAGATGCCGGATGTGGTGGCACACGCCTTTAATCCCAGTACCCAGGAAGCAGAGGTAGGAGGATCACAATGAGTTCAAGGCCACACTGAAACTACATAGTGAATTCCAGGTCAGCCTGGATAGAATGAAACCCTACCTCAAAAAAAAAAAAAAAAAAAAAAAAGAAAGAAAGAAAGAAAGAAAGAAAGAAAGAAAGAAAGAAAGAAAGAAGAAAAAGGAAGGGAGAAAAAAGTAAGAGAAGAAGGAGGTATGGTGGTTTGAATTGGGTGTGTGTCCCCCTGGCCTCATGTGTTCTGAATGCCTGATCCCAAGCTGATAGCAGTTTGGGATGTGGAGCCTTTCCAGGGGAAGTATGTTGCTGGGGGTGGACCTTGAGGTTTAGTATTCTCAGCTGGCCAGTGTTAGTTCAGTTCACTGTCCTGCTGCTATTTTCCACCTGATGTGGCAGCGGTGATGTCTAGCCTCTGTTCATTCCATTCTTTCCCTGACATCATAGAGCTTCCCCTCAAAACTGCAAGCCAACATAAATCTTTTCCTTCCATGAGATGCTTTTGTTCAGACATTTTGTGTGAGCAATGAGAGGTAACAACAGTAAGGAAACCCAGAGCAGCCAACCATAGTTTGTGGCTTCTGGATGCTCCTGGATGGTGATAATTTCTGCTGTTTTGCTTTGTCAAAGCCATGGAATGCTACTGGCTTGTGCTTAATAGGCATTATTCTTCCTCCCATAGCAGTAGATTTGATAAACATTTTCATATATTTTTTTAAACCTCCCTTGCAGCCATATCTGGTCATGTCTAAGTTCTGGACATGGGTAAAAGTCATGCATCCAACTTCCAGGTTTTGCCTTTTGGGCCCCATTCTTTCCACTAGCTGGGAGCTCATAGGAGCATCAGCCTTGGAGTTAGAAGCAGATTGTCTTGCTGAGAATGGCAGATCAGTCCTTCCAGCTCAGAAGTCTCCTTATGAACTGTAGAGTAGATGACAGATACATGTCTACCTTTGTAAAGCCATTTTTAGAGGGTACTGGAATGTCTCTTTCACAGCTACTTAACTATACCCTAATTCATCCTTCCATTAATAGCAATGCCTCACACAGAGTAGGGTCACAAAAATCAGTGAGTCTTTCAGGTCGTGAGGGCATGCACAACCAGGAGACATTGGAATTGCTGTAAGGGCATTGGGATTAGACATGTGCACTACTTTGTGTCTGACTTTATGTGGGTTCTGGGAATCAAACCTGGGTCATCAGGCTTGAAGAACAAGGGCCTTTCACTGCTGAGCCATATCCTCAGCCCCTGCCTTTCTTTTTTTGATGTGTAAATGTGTGTAGTGTGCATGTGTGTATGCATATTCACAAGTTTTTTGAACTCAAATGATTGTAGATGCTTGAGTATACATGTGGCAGTCAGAGGTTGACACTGAGTATCTTTCTTGAATACCCTCAACTCTATATATTGAGGCAAGGTCTCCCACTTGAATCTAGAGCTCAGTAATTCAGTTCCTCTAGCTAGCCAGCTTGCCCTGGGATCCCCAGCTCTGCCTCCAAAGTGCTAGGATTACAGGTAGACTGCCATACCCACTATGTATTTCTGAGTGCAGGAAATCCAAACTCTGCTACTCACACCTGTGTGACAGGCACTTCAACCACTGAGCAATCTCTCCAGCCCCACAAATTGCCTTCTTAACACAGCCATTCACACTGACACTGTCCCAGAACTCAGGCAGCTGCTTTGCCTCATCTTCCCCGCTGCCTAAATGTGCAGAAATTGTGAGTGCAGTTTCCTTTTATGTTTCTTTACAGATCTCAATGAAGGATAATTTACGCTAAATACACAGATATGCTGGCTTACTGGCTGAGACCCAGTAGCTAAGTCCAATATCCTGTTGCTATATTTATAATTATATGTAACTTTTATATACAGATTTTCTTCCTTTCCCTAATAAACTCACTTCTTTTATGCATTTTTGTTAGCCCCTTCAAATCCTTTTATAAAAGTATAAGGAAATTAAGGTAGTACCTGATAGTTCCCAGAGTATTTATGAATCTCCTTTGATCCTAACAATAGCCTTGTAAGAACACAGTTATCCTTTTGTGATAGGTGAGAATACTGAAGCTTGTACAGGAGAAGTGGCTTGTCTGAGGTGACCCTGGGAGTGAAGAACAGAGGCAGGCATCACACTGACACTCACCCTCCATGCACAGTGACTTGGCACTATGACTTCTGCTTTGTCTCTGCCTACCAGTGGCCTCCTTTATTAGAGGACCAACATAGAACCCACCAGGTATTCACCAGCTTTCATTCAAAATGGTTATGTTTACAAGAAAATGAAAATACATTAGAACTGTTCTGAAAGATGAATGCCTGTTTCTGTGATTCTCGGCAATACAGACTGACTTTCCAGGAAATGTGAGAGATACGTGAAAGATTTAAACAAATCTATATTCATCTGCTAAGGGTTAAAATGTACTCTTATCAACTGTTTTCAGAAAACAAATAGTGCCTAGTGGTTTACTCTTGGCAAAATATGAAAAACATAAATTGATTAAACTTATTTTAATGGCTATTTACCTGCAATTTGTCTCAAAGCTATGTGTAATCTAGATTCATTATCTTGGCCCTTCTGTCTGGAAACTGGGCATAAGTCTGACAGGCTGGGAGAAAAAGAATTAGAAAGGGAACCATTAATCCAGGAAATCCCATTCTGTGTGTGTGTATATGATCAGTTTGTTGCTGACTCAGGTACAAATGTACAATGGCAAAACCCAACCAAATGTAGAGGCAGACATGAGGGAAAGAAATTCTGAGTTCTGTTGTCTTTGGTACTCCCTGGAGGCACACAGCAAATCTCTTCTGTTCCCTGATAATAGTCCTGGATGTCCTATGAAATACAGGTGCCTTTGGCAGAAGCCCCCTCCCTCCCCCTGCCATCTTGCAAAGTGTTTTAGTACACTTTCATGCTTTTTAGAGCACTGGGAGGAAGGACTCTATTGACTCCATGTGACCCTTGTTGAAATCCTGGGAATCCCCATCTTTCCCACATCTCAGCCCACATAGGTACAGGACCAATGGGGAAAACAGGCTCCTGAATCATCAGCACAGCCCCTCCCTTCCAGGATCTAAGGAAGGAAAATTAGGTGAAAAAAAATATATTCAACTTTAGATAAAAGATCTAGTTTTGCTTTGGCCTTGCCTCAGGTCCCCTGGCATAAAAGTCAAGTGAATACTTAGATTTGGTTTATGGTGTTGAGAATCATATCCTGCATGTATATGTCCTAGTCATTTTTTCTCCTAGTCTGTTTTTTCTTTAAACCATTACTCAGTGAAAGCTCAGTGTTTGAAATTTGCCCTGAAGCTTTGTAGTTTAGTCTAAAGAAGGTCACTGTGCTCTGGAGAACTGCAGCCGACTTTTTCAAAGACAGATCTGGGATGCAGCAGCATCTAAACATGTGCTTGTCAAGTGTGTAAAGGCTGCAGGAGCCTCAAAGGAAAGCTCCCTGACATACTTGCTTGTCACGTGCATAAAGGCTGCAGAAGTCGCAAAGGGAAGCTCCCTGACATACCTGGCAAGACTAGAACCTGAACCCTCTTTCCTCCTCACTGTTTCACATCACACTGTGGCACACAGGAGGAATCTTGGAAAGAGCACAAGATGCACTGCTCGAGAATTTATGCTTCACGGTGACCACATTCAAGTAATATCAAAAGCAGGCCAAACCACACATAGACACATGGATTTCCAAGAGTATATACAACCAGCTTTACAGTGAAGTATGTGGTTAGGCAGTGGTTCATATCACCCCAAATTTTTATTCTCAGAAGTTCCATATGAATATGTGATCTTTCTTCAAAGCCATTCAATCTGCAAGATTCCCAAACATGTCACGCATCACATTTAGATATTTTTTGCAAGGGGCTGAGATGGCCCAGCAGCTTAAAGTACTTACTTGGAAAGCCTGACAGCCTGGGTTCAAGTACCCCACTAACCACATAAAACCAGATACACAAAGTGGTGCATGCATCTAGGGTTTGCTTGTGGTAGCAAAAGGCTCTGTGTGCCCATTCTCACTCTCTCTCTCTCTCTCTCTCTCTCTCTCTCTCTCTCTCTCTCTCTCTCTCAAATAAACAAATATTTTTGCATTTGGACCACTTGGAAACTTCCAGCTGTGGGTGTTTTATTTCTATCAGTTGGGCCTGGGCTAGCTTGGCCCAGGCCCAGCCCAGAGGGCCCCTTAGCCCTTACTCTCCACATGGGCTCCTTTATCCCTTCCAGTTCCCCACATGGCATGAGCTCCTTGAACTTTTTTTCTCTTTTCTTTCCATGGATTTTCCAGGCCCTCCACATGAGATTTCTAGCCACATGGGCACCTTTCCTGGGCTCTGTACTTTGCTCAATAAATATAATTTAATAATTTTTTAAAAAGATATTTTTGCAAAGAAGGGCTTTCAACCAAATGTCTCACATTCATTCATTGCCTAGATACACAGAGATAGAGAAATTCTTAGGCAGTCAACAAGCAAATACTTAAGCTCCTGAAACATTGTATTTTGCTAGTCTAAAAGAAACTGCATTTGTTTCCCTTAGTTATCAGAGCAGGATTACCCTTCAACTGAATACATCCTGTGACACAGTGTTCCTACTGTGAGGCAAATCCAGTTTATCACTTAAGAACCAGCTCCAATCCCATCTCCACAAAGCTTTCCCTGCTGTCCTCCTAACATGGTTTCTACACAGCTTCTGCCTTTCTTGTATCTGTAACTTGGAGTGTTCACCAGAAAGATGATTTGCATGCCTGTCTTATACATGTGACCAGATTATAAGGGAAGAAGACGTGTGGAAGGTGCTCTGTTCATCTATTCCTACAGAATGCCTTACAGATTCTGTGTATTTATTGATGAGTTGGTTTTCTAAAAAGCCTAATGGTACCATTTGACATCATCTGTGAGGTTCCAACCAAAAGTGTATACGCACATGCACATGCACACACATACACTTTTCTTTGTGATAGCTTTCTCTAAGGTCCATATAAGCTTCAGATCACTAGGTGTCCTCGTGATTTTTCTCTGTGCTGATCAGCAATGACTGCAAGATCTTAAAGTAACAATAAAACTCAGATGTAATGAAAGTCTGCTTCCTGCTTCTTCCTGAGGCAATGACTGAGTTAACACCATAGAGACTCCTGTCACCTCAGACTTCAGAGGCCTGCTCCACAGCTTCCGTGCTTGCATTCCTGCTGAAATACTGTGTGGAACAAATGAAATTATAAAGCAATGAAAGAATTATTTGAATCAAATAGTTCCCATGTGATATTTTTTTAAGTCATGCAAGAAATAGATATTTAATTACTTAAGACAAGATGGGTACTAGAGATAAGTGAGTAACTCTGTATTAAATATTACGAGTTTTCCTGACCTTTCTTCCCACCTTTGTTGACCATGAATCTAAATAATGTGTCTTTCAGTCTAAATGTATTTATATTAAAATATAACATAAGCAAACTGAAATCAAGAATCTTTTGATAAATATTTTTTAATATTTTGAACATGTTTATACAGCATGTGTTTCGTGACAGTAAATACCTTTCATTGGAATAAATTCTACCTGGCACATGCTTATAGGCCACAATAATTTTCACACACAAAGAAAAGTTTAGCTTTTCTTACCTTTTTTACCATATAGAAGAGAGTTTCCCAAAGGAAGGTTTCATCTGGTTGTCTGCAGGCAAATTTCCTTCTAGAAGGCACTAGTTAGCTATCACTGGAAAGCCCCATCCTGTCTTACCTGTAGACTCTCACACCCTCTTACACCTCGTATAAATGATGCATTCATCCTTTGTAACCATGGAGGATTGGTTCTGAAGCTCCTGCAGATGCCAGAATCCAAGGATGCTCAAATCCTTTCTATACAGTGGCATAGTGTTTACTTATAACCTACAGGTATCTCTCTGTATTCTTTCTTCAGATTGTCAGCAATACCTAATACAATGAATTCCATGTACATTATATTGGTTAGAGTAATGACAAGGGAAAGTCTCTACATAGATAATAAAAACAGGGTTTTTTTTTTCAAGTACTTTCAAGCTATGTTTGGTTGAATCTATAGGTGGGGAATCGATCAATATGGAGAATCCTCCTTTTGCTCCTTTAAATTTGGGTTTTTATGAAATAAATAGTAATCTAGGAGTACTGATACTTAAAGGAATTTGATAATCTTTTCAACACAAAATGTGATTTTGAAATATAAATATTTCTCCCTAATTACAGTAACTTCTCTAATTACTATTGATGATTGGGTCTGAGTAAATCAACCTGTGTCTGAGAGGGGGGAAATGGGATATTCAAAACCAAACTATACTTTCGGAAGCATACTCCAACATTATGCATTGAGACACACTTACAGAACCTGTAACCTGTAAATGTTATAATTTACTTACCTATGCATTGAAAAGTATTTACCCTCTGGTATCACTTTTTCATTTTTACCATTCCAACACTTCTATGAAAAGTTTAAATTCCTAGAAAAAGCATAGTGTTGAAATAAAATCATCAGGTCAACTTATATACCAAGGGAAAAAAGCATTTGTTGGGACCTATAATTCCTGAAAAGGTACCTTTGATTAAAAAAGCATTTCAGAACCCTGGAAAAAACAAAACAAAAAAAAAAAAAAAAAAAGACAGAGAGAAACTACTATCATTATTATTACCTCTTTCAACTTGTACATTTGCATGTTTTTGTATCTCCCTAAAAATGGAAAAAAAAAAAAATCAATCCATTTAGACTTAGAATGTTCCACTGTGATCTGGGTCCAGGTTCTACAAAAGCTATAATTTGTAAAAATCTGGTAAGAATAGGATGTGACTAGAATGGGCTTCAGTCTGAGGAATTGTTTTAACAGGAATTTTGTATGCAAGACTAAATGCTGATCAACAGAGCATAATATTGTAATCGAAAGTATGCTAGAGAAAGCAAAATTAATTTTTTTCTTCTTTTCCTTCTCCTGAAACCTGCCACAGCGACTGCATTTGCCTCCAGACTTGTCAGACACCGTGAGCCGCTCGAGCAAACAGGATCTGGCAGAATCTGAGAAGCTGCTGGGCCCAGGCTGTGGCCCAATGGCCGGAGGCAAGAAGCACCTGGACTTCTAGGGATTCCTCCCCTAGTCCCTGCCTGAAAAAGCCTATGACACTCTAATTATGATTGCTAATAGCTTATGTAAATATTTTTCTTAACGAGTTGACCCTCCAATCTGTGAAAAACACAGCTAGGATTACAAAATGGAACTGTTGTTCTTCATTTTTAACCAACTTTTTGTATAGAAATCATATAGCTGAAATGATATTATTTTGACATCTAGCTTTTGTTGTGTTTAGAAAAAGAACTGAGTTTTAAATTAAAAAAATCAACAAAAATCAATATGCCTTACACTGGTCATTTGGTGCACTAAAAGCACAGTAATGGGCATGTTATAGCAGGTAACATATGAAACATGAAATCCAAGTGGAGTGTGAATACCTTCCTCTATATTTCTGAAAACTGCTAAGTAACTAAGGTTTGTTTAAAAAAAAACATAAAATGCTGTTTTCTACTATATGTAATAAATTTGTATTTATGTATCCTGTTATTAAAGTGATAAAGACAAAATAATATTTTGGAATTTAGTATGAAAGATAGTCCACCATAATAGTTAATGAAGAACTCTGAGTGATAGAAGCATGAATGATCTTCTGTTTAGTAATCCGAAACAACTCAAGTCAGCACTATGAAATTATGTCACAGACAGAATTCAGAATTCAAATTCAAACTGACAGCTATATTAATGCTAGGTTACCAAGAGAAACTGTATTAAGGCTTGGTGAGAGCTTTTTATGGAATATAGGTCTAAATCCAAGTAGAAAATGAAACTAACTCAGATTTTAATGGTGCTATATAAACCCTTTGTTAACTATGAACATTGGGTGTGCATGTAAATTTCTAACCACATAATCATGTCTTAGAGCACATAGCATCATGAACTAGTTTTCATCTAAAACACTAGGTTTGAAATAACAGTTCTAAATTCTCAGAGCTTTTGACAAACAATCGGTAATGTGCAAGTTAAAGAGCAGATTGCATATATAAATAAAGATGTTCACATCCATTAGGAGAAACTGAATTTCTAAAATGAATTCTCAAATATATTTGAATATTTTGAAGCAGTTATAGATAGCATTTTTAAGCAGCTTTCTTTTATTATACCACAAAGTATACTCTGTTTCCTCTTGACAATATTGTAGAAAACAAAGACTAGTTTTTTAAAACTGTCTAACCAATATGATGAATGTCAGTCACTTAAAAAAAAAAAGCACTGTAGCATAAACACACGGTGTATACAGCTTTTATTCAGAATTAGAATAATTGAATCAATGACAGTGATTTGCCAGAATGTCAAATCTCTCCATCATATCCTGTCACTACCAGTTTATTTTTTGTGATCAAAATCAAAAAGACAACTATTTTGTCACCACTGTTTCATTAGTACTAAAAAAAAAAAAATCAGTTTTATTCTTCTATTTCTTAAATGTCTGGTTTATTTTTTTCATCTCTTTTAATTCTAAAGACAAATCTTCCCCATTTTCTTTTCAAAATAAAGTTCCAGAATTGATCTGTCAGTTAAAATTAAAGGGCTTTTATATTAAGCACAGGTACTTTTAAGATTTAAAACAACTTCAGAAATGTGTTAGTGCCTAGATCAAAAATCACATTTTGCAGAGACTCCAGAAAAGCTTTACTGAGTCCCTTGAAAGCATTATGAGCAACTTGAATAAAATTAAATAAATGTTTTTGTCAGGTTATTTAATAACGCTACCCTTTTTCTTACTGTGTTGTCATTCACTTTTTTACAAGCATACAACAGAACAATCATATAGCATTTGACTCTGAAAAGGAAATGTGAAGTCATCAGATATTCAAATTGCTTGTAAAATACTTAATAGGTCATTGATTACTTCCCTGGCTAACCATATCTACAAAATTAACAGCCAATAACTAGTTAATATATACTTTGCAAATAGATAAATTCCCTAAAAATTGAGTGAACATATTTGGACCTTTATTTTTAAAAGTAAATATAATTTTTTAAACTCAATAAAGTGTATTTTGACTAAGAAATGTACCTGGGATTTCCAAAAATATCAGGTCCAAGCCATTGATTTTCTAATTCACTAGACAGAGTTTGTAAAAATTCACTACTGGAGAAGCATTGTATATTTTTGGTTTTTCCTTGATAAAAACCCCCTCTTAACATGTGTTTTGTTTTACTTCCTTTGAAAACATAATTTGATCCCTATAACCTTACAAACTTACTGCATAAAAATATTGGCTTTCAAAATTGCTACTGTATATATACACACCCTTCTGATATATTATGAAATATACACTCTATGAACAGTTTTTTCTTCCTATTATCAATTTGATTCAGATATAAATACTTAAGAACAATGCTAGGTATGATGGCACACATCTTTAATCCCAGCACTCAGGAGGCTGAGGGAGGAAGATCTATATGAGTTCAAGGCCAGCTTGGGGCTACAGAGTGAGTTCCAGGTCAGCTTGGGTTAGAGTGAAACCCTACCTCACAGGGTGGAGTGGGTATGGAAAACAGTGCCAAAAATAGTATCTGAAAATGCCCTGATAACATTTAAATGCTCCCAGTATATGAAGTGCTTCTAGTACATAAATCTCAAAACCCTGTTTGGTATTCAGGTAGTGAAGGTCTGTGACCTTCAGAATTTCTTTTAGATAGCCACTAACAATATCCACTTTTTCTTCCTTATTTCCACTTCCCCTTTAGCATGACCTCCAGGACCCTAAAATACTAACACCAGCAGATAAAAATGCTTCAGAAGGAAGGGACGCACTGCATCAATTCCCTGTTGATCCTAATTTTAATGAATGAAATGCATATATACACCTACAGAAGGGGTGTGGGAAACTCCTATTCACTGAGCCCATTATTAATGTCATCTCTTAAGACATCATGTGACTGCTTTCCAAAGATAGTCAAAATCAACAGCATCAAAGTCAAACAGTGCCAACCCTAAGTATGCACACTTTGAACTTTAAAACTGAGCAGTTTAGCCAGTACCTCATGCTTATAATTCCAGCATTTGGGAGGCCAAGGCAGGTGCTACATCATAAGACCCTTGAACTAAAAAAAAGAAAAGGAAAAAGAAAAAAAAAAAACGGAAGAGACTATATTTGTTCTTGATGAGCCACAGACAAAGGCAAAAAAAAAAAAAACCTTTGTTAACATGGAGGGCAAACATTCACAGAGCAAAGCTTAATGTTAATGCTACAGGAAGTCATCTTGGGAAACCAATTGATGACAGAGATGATATATAAGCCATATCGAGAAGCCACTTGCTTGTCAATTAAGAGTAGAAGGCCCAGCTTTGTTGTATTAAAAAGTAATGCTTCGCTAAAATGATTCAGTTCTAATTCTGTCCAGCCAGTGTCCATAAGTCAGGCAAATTTGGAGACAAGGGCTGGAGAGATGGCTTAGCCATAAAGGTGCTTGCCTGCAAAGCCTAAGGACCCAGGTTCAATTCCCCAGAACCCACATAAGTCAGATGCACATGGTGGCACATGCTTCTGGAGTTCTTCTCCAGTAGCTAGAGGCCCTGGTGCGCTCATTCTCTCTTCCTCTGTTATAAATAAATAAAAATAAAATCTTTTTTTTTTAATGGCAACAAATGTAGGCTGTTTGTACTGAGAACATCACAAATACCCAGTTTTGTCCTGGAAAGTGGCATTAAAACATCCCCACAGAGCCAGGTGTGATGGCCTTTAACCCCAGCACTTAGAGGCAGAGAAAGGAGGATCACTGTGAGTTTAAAGCCACTCTGAGACTACATGGTGAAGTCCAGGTCAGCATGGGCTACAGCAAGACCCTACCTTGAAAAAATAAAATAAAAAAGGGTGGGGGCTTGAGAGATGGCTTAGTGGTTAAGACACTTGCCTGCAAAGCCAAAGGACCCAGGTTCAATTCCCCAGTATCCACAAAAGCCAGATGCACAAGAGGGCACATGCATCTGGAGTTTGTTTGCAATGGCTGGAGGCCCTGACACATGCATTATCTGTCTCTCTTCTATCTCTCTGTCTCTTTGCTTGCAAATAAATAAAATTAAATTAAAATTAAATTAAATTTTTTAAATCCCCAGATTTCCCATTGACAAACATGTAGATATACCTGTCAGTAAATAAACAAGTAAATTGCTACAGCAAGGAATAAAAGGCAGACTCTGGCTCTGCTCCCATGAAGTGTGGCAATGCTGTCCTCAGGAATGCCTGGGGCTTTCAGTGGAAGGACAGCTCATCTCCCCACAGAGGGCATGTGTGGGCAGAAGTCAAAGTGGCTATTCCCATCCTGCTGGATCAGAGGGCTTCCATAGCCAAGCAGCCATTTCTTCAGACTTCATCAGGTTGTGCCACTGTGCTCTGGCAGTCTTGACCCTTCAAGGACACGTATATGTGCCCAAATGCACACAAGCAGACACAGATCACTCCCTTTCTAACATTTCCAGCTTTCATCCAAGTATGCTATACCCAGTTCTCAAAAGTCTGTATGCCCTACCCAGCAGAGCCGTGGGCCAGCACCAACTGCCTGACCCTGGTCCAATACATAGCCAGTTGGAAAATGCCCTGTCTTTCAGGGAAGAAGTAAGCCAGCCAGCAGTGGCTACAACACTCCCACACAGCCCTTCTCTGACAGTTCCCTCAGCACACATCCCTCAGGGAACAGAGGCAGCAAAATGTCAGGAGGTAGAAATGTCTGCAAAGGCAATTGTACCATCAGTGTGTACGTGCCAGCAGGCAGTACAGGCTGACATAGAATAAAACTACATGCACACAATACAAAAACTACAATCAATTTAGGAAGGTGTCTCCAATGGGAAGCCACTCTAAGTGGAATAAAATTATTAGTATGGCTATAGCGTGCCAATAGATGAGTCTCCATCATCTAATCATAAGTATTCCTTAATGATTAAACATGCTGAATTGTAAAGGTATGTTTAAATCCTCCAGTTAATGTCTATATTTGTGATCATTTGCTTCTGGGGATTTAATTTTTTTAAACAGTGTACAGAACAAATCAATGGAAGTGTGCCTCTACACCACCCCCGCCCCCCGCCAGAGATTTCTGCATGTGCAAGCATTTTAATCCTGACAGACAGAAACCACCACCCCCCAGGCGTTTTACTGAAGTTTGCAGAAGAAAACTTATCAATATGGTCTTATATGTTGCCCAGAAAAAACAGCTATAACAGTCTCAGGCAGGCCTTTTTTTTTTTTTTTTTTTTTTCTGTTAACCCAACAAAGGCTTATTTTTTTCTATCCATTGCTTGGGCTCGGGCACTCCTGCCCTGCGTGCCGCCACTTTAAACATGATCAGATCCGTGCTTCATTGCAAAGAACAACTGAACAACAATAGGCCCTGCTTCATAGATTTGGGAATGTTTGGCTTAAGCTGCCAATGACTGAAGGCCTTTAACTCCCACCGGCCAGTCACAGTCCTCTTTGTTGTTGTCTGTTGATGTGTCTGTGCTCATTATTCCTTGACATGCAACATCCCCCTCCACCCTCCAACCATCCACAACAGCACAGAAAGCAGCACTCAAATGGGAACAGCTGGGGAGGTTCAATGGGAAATGATGCCTCTTGTGCAATGGGGATGGAAACGGAAAAGGGAGAGGGGCTATCTGAGAAAGGCAACAGCTTTCAGAGTCTTGTTAAGAAATGTACTTTTGAATATACTTCAGTGCAGTCACTGTTAAAATTGGCTGACAATGGAGATCTGCCCAGATTGAAAATGCCAGTCCTAATTCAAAACACAATGCCTAGTTAATAGCTCGTTGCATTTTTACATTACTTCTACACTTTGAGCTTTTGAATTAAATGACAAACTGAAAAATGTTACCGTGTGTGTGTGTGTGTGTGTGTGTGTGTGTGTGTGTGTGTTTTCTGGCTGTAAATGGACACACATCTGCATATTGCTTTAAATGGATTTTTTTCTAACACATTTCCAACTTCCAGTGTCTGTAAGAATAATTTTCTTAAAGGGTCATTAGGATTCTGAAAGTTACCTAAGAATGTTAACCTAACATGGAAACAAAATTTGTAACACCACACTATAAGGTTAAAAAGAAAATAGTATAATAAAGGAAATACAAAGGCTTTGGCATGGTTTTTACAATCAACAATGGTTAATTTTGATATGTAGCTGTGAACAACTTCAAAACACTTAAGTTTAAAACTCTTGCAAGCACTTTTAATTGATTAGGAATGAATTCTAGGTGCACAAAATGATTGGACTGTGAACAGTAATACAACTATATCTAAGAACAATTAACTTCTGCTGGCCAAAAGAAGGAAATGTATGATTGCATGAAAATGTGTATAAAACATCTATAGAATATTCTTGTCAAATATAAATGAAATTAACTTTATTATAGAAATCATTCTGAGGATTTCTAGGGAAGACAAATACTTACATTTTGACATAAAACAAATTGGATTATATCGAAGACACGCTCTACCTTTTAGCTATCAACTTTCTCTTCCTTGAATTTATATCTTACCCTTTTTTGCACATAAACTTCATCTGTTAACAAGCTTTGGAAAACCAACAGATATTTCTTACATATATCTAGTGCATGTTGTCCCAGGTTTAATTATATGCAAAGGAACAATACAAACTTGGAACATCGGTCCATAAACTATGAGCAGATGGGTAGAAGGATTCGATATATCTTGATAAAACTCTTAAAACTCATGGTAAGTCTCGTTGATCATGGTTTCCTTTTTTTTTTTTTCTTTAAACAACTTTATGACTAATACAGATCAAGGATCCATCCAGTCTACGTTGTTTTTCATTATAACATACAAATGCCCATTTACAAATAATACACCAAAATGAATAAAAGTTTGGATACCAAAATGAAGATTTGTTCCAACTGATTCCGTGCCTTCTGTATGTAAAGGTCCTTGTTTCGAGTCATTCCATGGGTCCAATACAGGACCCAGGTGTGGAATGAAGTGCTTCTAACAGCCATTTCTCTTTCCTGAACATCCAGTGTCCACACAGTCACTGACTGAATTAACATAATTTCCTCTCTCCCACTCTCTCTCTCTCTCTCTCTCTCATTTACTGTAATCTGGGCCAGTATTGAGACATATCAGGTTCACTTCCGGGAACTTGAACTGGAACTGACACTCCAGGGGAAATAAGTCCTATGAATAGATGAGAAAAAATAGCCATGTAGGTATTTTCTTCAAGAGACAGCACAGAGTGTGAACATGCAGACTTCTTTTAAAAAGCTCAAATGCTTCATAATATTTGTTACTAATTTTTTTACATTTCAACCTTGACAATAAAATCAGTACCTTCAGAAACTAGACAATATGTTTATACATATGTATCAAAGCCCATGTCGCCCTACCCAAAGGAAAAGAAAACACCTCCATGTACAAGATGTTTAGCAGTGCAGCTATCAGCACAGAGAAGCTAGGAGATGAAGAAATCTTCAAAAATGCACCCCAGTGAGCTTATGGAACCTTGTTGTCCAGCTCTAACTAATAATCTGACAATTTAGGCCTTGTCTTCATATACAACCTCTGTGAGCCCATTCACCATTGAAAGACACCTTGCTTGACACTGGGTGTCAATTAACTATCTTCACTGAATTTCCCTTTTCTGTCAGTTTTCTACAGAAACAGGAACATTTTTTTTAAAAAAGTATACTCAAAATATACCAAAGCATAAATCCAGATGCTGCCAAGAGCTCAACACTAAACTTGAAACACCCACCAAGGCTCAGGGAAATTTTCAGAAGAGGGGACAGAAAGATTTTAAGAGCCACAGGGTAGGAGGAAATAGCCAGAGGCATTGCTCCTGCCTCCCACAATGACTGACTGCTGCTCTCACAACTCATAACCCACCACCCCATGGTGTATACTAGCAATCCCACTGAGAAGGGTCCTTGGTGGAATGAGGGCAGGGAGGAAGGAAATTATGGTACCAATACATGATGCATCCATACAAAGTTTCTACTTAACAAAAATGAATAAATAAAGATGACTTTATTTTTCAGTAATCAAATAAATGCTAGTTTGCGTGCACAAAGAAGTTTCTTTATAAGTAAACAGTGAGTACAGGGTGGGAAAGTAGTTAGCCAAAGAAGCTGAGAAAACCTCTCTGTGCAACTGCAAGCAACAGTGCTCACCTGTTGAAGTGGTGCCCGAGGTGCCCATGGGCTGACTGTTCATGTGTGTCTGCATGTGTGGCGGGGTGTAGGTATCATAACTCCGTCCATTAACTGAAGGGCTGGTGGGCAACATGCAGGAGTATGAGGAGGTCTGACTGGGGACAGGGGGCTGTGAGGAGAAAGGCAAACCTGTGGTTACTAAGAAGCACATCACACAGACTCATCCCCAGGCTCCCTCTTTCTCAGGACCACTATTGACACATTTGATCATTACTGATACCTTCATGGAATTGACTGGAGTTCCATAGGATAGGTTTAAGGTTGGCTTGCCCCTGACGAGAGTACAGTGGCCTGTACAGTAAACTTCTAAAAGCACATTTGAACAAGTGTCCTGTTGGCACTATCCATCTGTTAAGAGAACTCTTGCCCATGTTTATCTTTTATCTGTGCTGGCATCATGGCAACCTACACTCAGTCTCTCTCCCCTGCAAACTTGGATCTACTTTGGAGCCCTCAGATCCTAAATCCCATAGCTCAACCTTGGGGCAGAGCTCTCTGGAAAGTTTGATGAAGGGACCTTGGGAACCTGTCAATGCCAGACTTGTGGGATTAAAGACTTTTCAAAGAGGCAGTCCATAATAACCTCCAGCTACAGTGACCAGAAATGTCAGTAATTGTAACCTGTCTTCATCCTGAGAACCAACTGTGACTTCGTAGCTGACCCGAAAGGGCCAGTTGAGTTTTATCCATACAATGGTGTTGCTACTTTCTAACTTTCAGAATAATAGTGCTGAAGTGATAAAACTTTCTTATAACTCAACAAGAATAATGCCAAGGCAGGAAAAGAACCCCTCCTGGAGTTCTCATGGGCTAGTTGAAGATAGATAAGCATGGTGTCAGCAATAGAGGAGACGACAGCTACTTTGCAAAGGAGACAAGTGCTTAGCATCCCAAGGCCCACATTTGGGAAAGGGTGACACTCCAGAGAAGGTTCGGGGCGGGGGAAACACACATTTTTTTGCAGGAAAGTTAGTTGGTTTGGGTCAGTAAGATGGACAATCTGCACTCCCTCTTCCAAAATTCAAAAAATAATTTTCTTGGAATAGTGAAATTAAAATTATTGGAGTAGACTGTGATGGTTCACACCTATATCATAGCACCCAAGAGACTAAGGTGAAAGAATCTCCATGAGACTGAAGTTGGCCTGGGCTAGAGTCACTGACTGAATTAACATAATTTCCTCTCTCTCTCTCTCTCTCTCTCTCTCTCTCTCTCTCTCTCATTTATTGTAATCTGGGCCAGTATTGAGACATATCAGGTTCACTTCCGGGAACTTGAACTGGAACTGACACTCCAGGGGAAATAAGTCCTATGAATAGATGAGAAAAAATAGCCATGTAGGTATTTTCTTCAAGAGACAGCACAGAGTGTGAACATGCCTGGGCTGGAGTGAGACCCTGCCTTGAAAAAACAAAGAAATTATTGATCATTTTGTAGTGTCTTTGTTTTATCAATGCATGTACTTTTGAACTATATAATTTGTATAATTTGCAAGTCAATGTTTGGGATAAATTGACCCAACATATCAGTCTATGTATAGCAACTACCCTAATATAATCCAGCATCTATTTAACTGTTACAAAATTTTTATATGCACATTTTGTCATCTTCATAGAAATCTGAGTGTTGCTACAATGTATAAAGCTGAGCAAGACACTCCGTGACTTATGAAAGTCAGATGATGACTGCTCATGTCAAGTTCAAAAAGGCAAACAGGCCTTGAGGGCCCTGCCAGAATCTCAGCTTGCATTTGTTTCTAATTCCTACAATCACTTCCTCTAGGCAACCTGACTTCTGGAAAATTCCAAGGCAGTCATAGCAACACTAACAGGCTGTTGATCCCTTAATTTACATCCACTGCATTATGGCAAATAAATAGATGCAATAAAAGAAACATGTGAATAACTCCTCTCAAGTTGTTTATCTGGTTGTTCCACTATTAGCCTGAAGACTGTGAAACATTTTTTTACTGTTATTTGTATCCAAAACCCAGCAAAAGATGTTCAATGGAGAATAAACAATCTATGTAACCCAGAACTGCTCCCAGCGGGGGCTCATGCTGACCAATCTCGCACCCTCAGACATATCTAATTGTTGTACAAATGAAAGACCTAGGAAAGCCACTGCAGAAGGCCCATCAGAAAATGGATTGTTTTTTTCCTCCACCAAGAATTCATCCAGAAACAAAGGTCTACTATATCCCACATGCCCTATGAAACTTACATTGTAAAGTACCAACCAAGTACAGGACCGAGCCACATAGGGGCCAGTCAATATTTGGAAAAGAATTAAGTACAGAGGCTGGTTATTATACAAGCGAATGTCATAAAGCTTCCTAGACAGCTAGGAGTGCCACCAACTTGTTACATGTTTTATAGCTAATACACACTAAATTTCTAGCAAATTACTTTCTATTACATTTTTGTTTTATTTCTTAAAATAATTTTTATTTATTTGTAAGCCAAGAGAGAGAGAGAGAATGTGTGAATGGGCACACCAGGGCCTCTTGCCACTGTAAATGAACTCCAGATAAATGTACCACTTTGTGCTTTATGTGGGTACTGCTGAATGAGGCCAGGGCATCAGGCTTTGCAAGTAAGTGCCTTTAACTGCTGAGCCATCTCTCCAGCCCCACCTTTTTATTTTTAAATGCAGAGAGAAAACTTTTTATCATGTTAATGTATCTCATTGTGTAAATTGAAATCTCACTTCCAGTTCTCATTGCTTCTTTCTCACAAGTTTTTTTTACATATATATTAAATGATGCCCAAAACGTATACAAAGATTCTATATTTATTTTACAATAAAAATAAGCTTAAATTTTATACATACTAACGTCTTGCTATATCATAATATGCCAGCATTATTTCTACTTTGTAGTACAAGTTTCACTGTTACCCAAAACAGATCTCACTTCCACCCAGCATTATCCAGCTAACATGATGATAAAAGGCAGATTAACTTGACTGAACAGGTTGGGTGTTTGTTTTTCAAGGGCATGAATCAATCAATCAATCAACTAAAAGAGACTGGACTGACTGTCTCAGACTTGACTGACCAAACCAATCACTGTCATGAGAAAGGCTCCCAAAGGGGCAGACACAGACAATGGGGTCTGCAGACCCCGACCTATTCTTTGCCCCATGCAACAGGTGGCCAACCTCACTTACTTGCATAGGCAGGTTATTCGCCATGGTGAAACTGGGCATGGGTGGCAGAGCGCTGTATGTGTTGGTAAGGGCAGTGTCTGTTCGGCCCAACATGGAGCCCGACGTGAAGGAGGAAACTGCAGGGAGAGAGAGAAATGGCAGGTTATCTTGGGGGCAGTCAGAGCCCAAGGCATATAGGTTTAGGAAGACTTCTAGATGGTGTTGGTCTTTCCAATTACCAGGCGTGGTGGGCTGTGGGATCGGTTGGTAGACGCTGGTGCTGAAGCTACTGCTGATAGGAATGTGACTAGGCGTGTTGCTGGCCTGTCTTCTCTGATTCCTTAGCTTTTCTTCTCTTCTCCACTTGGCCCTCCGATTTGAAAACCACACCTAGAAAGGCAGGTAACAGATTAGCCTTGTGCTCCCAGCCCTACTCCACCCGTAACCCCTCCAGAGCTCTGGGGCAACAATCTTAGCATCGTGGCCCTGTTACTGGTTAGATAAGTGAAGGGTACATCTTAGTAGCACCTCATCTTCAAAAGAGGTCCATGATAGGAATCAAAAAGTATAAAGCCACACAGCCTGTGGGTTACCTGTATTCTTGCTTCAGGTAGATCTATTTTGGCAGCTAGTCTCTCCCGGGCAAACACATCTGGATAATGGGTTCTCTCAAACTCTGAAAGAATAAGTTGTTTTCATATGTTGTGCCAGAACTACACATAATGTGTGGACCAAACCCTGGATCGAGCTGGCTCCATCGGGTGTCCTCACTCCCATCACCTCGAAACAATTCCCTTTCAAACAATTTGACATTTGTGTTTAGCTAGACAGGGAAGAACTTTCCCACTAGGGCCAAGTTAAATTTTCTTTGAAATGACATTCACTGACCCCTCTATGGCCTAAAATAGCCAGATCATGACTTTCCTTTATAAATCTGAAAAGAAGAAAGAAAACAGACATATACAACCTGAAAAGAGATCCAGAGGGGAGGGAGGGGGAGACAGAAAGAAGAAAGAAAGAAATCTTTTCAGTCCTCTATGCAAAGGGCCCTGGCTAAATTTAGCTCTTTGTGCTCATGGTGTGGCATTTACTTTGATTTACTGCTTCTCTGCTTTGAAAAATCCCATCACCTTTCTCCAGGGCCTCAATCTGCTCCTGGGTAAAGGATGTTCTATTTCTTTGCAGCTTCCGCTTCAGCTGAAGTCGCATTTGAGCCTCATCGGAGTCTTCTCCATTGGAACTGATGGAGTTGGTGTTCTCTCCCCCTCCTTCCTGTTGCTGGCAGCCATCTGCAAACAAAAAGAAGAAGATGGTGAGAGAAATTGGAATGACTTTAAGTCTCCAAAGAGTTCTTGGTAGAGTTATAAACTCCAAGGGCAGGAGAATCATCAAGTCCTTCCCAAGGTAATCAAGTGCCAGCCTTTCTTAAATGACTGTTATAAGCACCCCTGGTTACCTGAACACCATTTCCTTTGTTTTTATGTAGGTAAGGTCTGACAATGCACTCATGAAGAGGAATTTCTCTCAATGACAAGGAAAACATTAAAGCTTCCAGTCAAAATGATCACATGACTCACCCTGACTCCCCAAATGTCTCACCCAGTTCCCATTCCCTGTGGAATGTATTTACCTCTGGCTGTGTTGGGGAAATAGAAAAGTGATGTTCAAGATTTCAGCTGATCTATAATCAGTAATCCCTACCTAATCAATTAGGTGTTGATAGGTTTGTAGAAAATGCTATTAAGAAACCAAACCAAGCTTGTAATCTTTTTTAAAAAATATTTATCTAGTTTTTATTTGAATTCTGCACAGTCAATTTCATTTTAAAGGTTGTGAATTTAGAAGTGCTCGCATTGTTCTGCGGTTTTATTCAACTATTGTATGAGTGCGCTTTGCCTTGACACCTATTACGAGCACAGCTGTAATTATATCATCACCAAGAACAGGCTATAATTGCTGAAAATGGAATTTTATATTTAGATAAAAGGACTGTCCATTCTTTGTAATGTGTTGCACCAGAGAAAAGTAAGATTTCTTTTAAATTTTTAACGTGTAATTTTAAAAAAAGAAATAGTAGAGAGTTCACTAACGAGCTAAGTGCGCTATGCCGCAGCTGAATCCTTGGCATATCATTTAAGTGGTACATTTTTAATTAGGGCATTTCCACCACTTTTAATGTAATTTCTATCATTAAACAGGAAAAGTTTCATTGTTCTCCTTGGGGCTCGGAGAAGAGATGAGCACTTGGGGTAGCTGGTTCCCAGTGCACCACACCTTGCCTGCCTGCCTGCGAGGCACTGGGGCCGCTGGCCGGTGGGAAGAGAAGGATGCGGGCCCCAGCTGAACTTCTGGGGACACGGCAGGCTGGATCCTGGGTGCGGAGACTTGAGGCCCTCACAGGATACAAACAGGGAGTGTCCCCTCGGGAGCCTAGAAACTTGGCCAGTTTGGGGGAGGGGCCGCCAGGAGGCCTTGGTGGGAATATCATTTATAACCAGGAGACAATAGGCAAAGCCTTCAAAGAGTTCAGGGAATTGTGACAGGATCTAGTGGGATCTTTTCAGGAACTTTGAAATGTTTTAAAACCCCAACTTTCTCCCCCATTTAAACAGGCGGATTCATAGGCACTGGCCACCATATGGGCCCTTGGAGATCTATTGAGATGACCACCAACACTTGAATAGCGAGGGGCTGCTTTTCAGCGCCACACAATGCCCCGCGAGTAAGGGAAACTATTAAACTCCTGGGGCAGGAGCGTTGGCAAACTTTCGTGGGCAGAATTTTGAGGCCACAATGAGCACCGACAACAAAAGGATTCTCTTGAGGCGTGCAGCGGGCCACATTGTGTTACAAGAAGCCCAGTCAACAGACTTTTCAGCGAAGTGTGTTAACCCCTCTGCTCTGCTATCATTAATCACTGTCCGAAGAGCGGGCGCCTTCGTGCTATTTAGGGCGCTGGGGTGGGGTGGGGTGGGGGGGAGGATGGAAGAGGATGGGGGGCAGGACAGGGAGTGGAGGGAGGCAGGGAAGGAAGATGGGGACCAAGGCTAGGGGTGAGAATGATGGAAGGAGGGAGGATGATGAAAGGAGGGAGAGGATGGGTGTGGGTGGGGGAGGGGCAGAGAGCGATGGAGTGAGAAAGATGGCTCCAAAGAGATGGAAGCCAGAAAGGTATAGAGAAGGGGCGGGGGGGGGGGTGGATGAAGAGAGGAAAAAGAGACAAGAGGGCGGAATGAGTTGGGGAGGGGGGAGGAAGAGGAAGAGAAACCCGCTGTCTTTCAGGTCAGCAGAGGAGTGGGGGAAGGGGAGGCAGACACGCTGGATTCGCGTGTGAGGGCAAAGCGCCTGTGCTAATTTGCTGCCCTGAGCTTCAGGGAAGAAACGAAGAGACCCAATCCCCTTTATTTTCTCGTTCAGTAAAGGGGGAAGAGTATTTTTTTAGGTGGCGGGGGAGCACTTTGGGGCCTCCTAGAAAAATCCATCGGCTATAGCTTCTGGAAAACATAAATAAAAATCAGCAATGATCCCGCGCTGAGCAGAGACACAAACTCCCATCTACCCGTGGTCACTCATGCCTTGACTGAAGCTCCACCGAGCCCCTTTCTAGCACATTAGTCTTCCAGTGAAACTAAGTTGCCTGGTCTGGGGGTCGAGGGGAACTCTCATTTGCTTCTCTGACATTCTCCTAATTTTAAAGACTTAGAATTTACATTCACAGCCCCCCCCCACACTCACACACACACGCATGCGTCTTGGATATATGCTTAAGGCCTGCACCAGGTGCAGAACTAAATTTAAGGAGAGAAGGGAACTAGCTTTTAAATATTTTTAAAAGTGAGGTTGAAGGTAAGCGATCCCTCCAGGTCTCTATCAAGAGAGTGTGCACCACTGAAAACTTGTTTACTACTTTAAAATTAGAAGCTGTTTGCAGCCAGGTGGTGACAGAGTGGTCACCCAGATTGGGCATTTTCTTTCTTTCTCCCCAGTGGCATCACCTTCCACCTTTAAATCTTTTGACAAAATAAAACTTCTACAAGTAGGATCTCTTGAATTCCCCACATGATAAACCTAAGTGGCAGACAATTAAGATATCTTCTTTAAAAGGCGCCCCCTTGGAGCGGTGCAAAGAAGGGGCCTTTAATGGGCGCCGTCCACCTCCCAGCCTAATCCGTGAGAAGGCGAGTTTGAAAGCGCCTCCCATTATCCCAGCCCCAGGACCATCTGACGCTGGGGATAGGATTTGTTTCCTGGAAGGAGGAGAAGAGAGAGAAGTGGGGCGGGCGGGGGGGGGGGTGTTGGAGAACAGTAAGAAAAAAAAAAGACGCTGGGAAATAAAATCATGCCTTAGTTTCTTAGTGTCTTAACCAGTGAGGCGGAAAACAAGCAAGAAAAGATGGCAACCCGGTTGCGGCACCTTTCAGCTTTGGAGCGCGGATCAAAACATTGTCTGTAGCATCTGTTAAAGACAGAGTGACTAAATCCTAAAAAGGGCCCGGGTATTAAGGGGTTGGGGCGAGAGTGGGGAGATAAGAAAAAGTGTATCGTGATCCCTAAAACCACCAAATCGCCGGAGAATTGGGACTGGATAGAGATGTCTCCTTATTGTCAGCCACATCCTCACGATTTTATTCACAGCCGCATGGTGTAGATCAGCTGGAAACCATATTTGTCTCCCTCTGAGACCTACCCTCGCCTTATTCTTTTGGGGTAAATGGACTCTTGAAAACCTAAGATCAGCTTCCTGGGCCGGGAAAGGTGGCCAAGCTCCATCCCGAAGAACTTAAGCTCTACCCCAGAGAGAGCCCCAGGCCCGGACGCCTGCCTCCGCCACGCGTCCTCTCCGCTCAGGGGCCGAGGGCATGGGCGCGCGGGAAGTGCATGAATCCAGAATTCTCTAAGGACCGCGCCTCCGCAGCTAGCGCCACCTCTCGCCCCGTCAGGCAGTCTCCCACCTTCCAGCTCCACCAGGAGAAAAATCTGCCCTAACCAAGCGCCACCTCTGGTGGAAGCTGCTGTCCTAGACTTCAATCCCCGCACCAAGAAGTTGGGAAGGGGTGTCGGTTTCTAGCACCCCAAGCAAACGTGAGCCCTCGTGCCTGGGGAGCCCAAGAGCTGGAAGCTTCTGGTCCCGTCCTTCCTGGGCCTGGGCTACTGGGCCCAAGTCCCTCACCAAGACACCTTGGACCAAGACGGCTGGGGGGGGGGGTCAGGAAAACTCCAGCTTGCTAGGGACAGAAGGGTGATCTCCAGTAAGGAGTTCCAGCGTGGGTTGGGTGTGGCATCTAGAGATCCTAGTTTTAAATAACCGGATGGGCGGGGTTGTCTTCTTGCCACCGGACAGATTCCCGACGCCCCACCCCCGCTTGGTCTTACCAGGGGCAATAATGCCCCTGGCCCGGAGCTCGCGGTCCTAGGGCTCCGGAGGCTGCAGGTTCGAGACCCACACAAGCGGAGCCACCCCAGGGAATGGGACCCTGCAAGTCCCAAGGCCTTCTCTGGCCAAGCCGCGCAGGGAAACAAGAAGGGAGCGCCTTTTCTCCCTATCTTCCCAATGTCCGTCCTATATTGTTTTCTGCTCTTAAAACTGACATGTCTAATTGGCAATTGGTGCCGAATCGTGTCCAGAGGTCTCTTGTGGAACATTTCTACAGCTGTCTCCTTCAACTAGACGCTTATTCATGTCGCCTTAATGAGAAACAAAACGTTCTCTAATGAGCAATTACAGAGCGACAGGATTGTTCCCATAACAAATTCTTGCGAGTGACAGAAGCATCCTTTGTACAAGATATTTCGCATACTGTTACCGATTTTCCCTCCTCTAACTCAGCTCTGCGGAGGCGCTGGGCACGCGGAGTCCGTTCGAGAGCACACCAATGCTCCGGCAGCCGCATACCAGTCCCTGCTCGGCTTGGGCCCCGAGCCCCCAGGCTCTGTGGTGCTCCCAGGAGTGAGACGCCACGTCCCATTATCCCGCATATTATCTCCTTGTCACGAGGACAACAAATACCGATTAATCTTCGGAATAAACTGTTTCCTATTCTTGACCAAGCAACTTCTATGTGAGGGGGGAGGGGGAGTCAACCAGCCCCCAACTACTCCTCTTCTTCCATCCCTCCTACGGATTCTGGGGCCCACCTCTCCTCCAGCATCACCCTGAGCTAACTCAGAGTCCACATCCTGCTTCTTCATCCCACCCACAGACAATGAGCGCCCAGAAGGGCAAGAGGAGGGAACCACTACTTCCAAAGCTTAGCCTCAACTTGGCCATGCATGTAGGGGCTCATCCTCTCATATCCACTTTACTCATAGTCACGTAATTTGTCAATTACTGCAAAGGCACATGATACAAGTATGTTTACCTTGCAGTCTGTCACTGTGTTAACTTGTCACATATACTGCAAGTGGACTCCCCATGCATTTTAATGTCAAATTTGAGTAAGACACCACACAGCTTACTCTTTTACACACACGCATGTGCACACACACACACACAAACACACACACGGTACACACCAGCCACTTCATAATACATAGCCCTCACAGTTCAAGGCCAATGAGGTGATTGATTTCCACAAACACCAATTACATGCAGTGCTAGTGAAAGTGGCCAAGCCTTCCATGGCAGTCCCCTTTTACACACCCCAGGCAAGAAGGCCCAGAGGAGGAAAAGGTTGTGGGAGGATGGCTGCTTTCTTTACCTTGTGTAGGTTGCCCTGGCACTGAAGTCCCCGGATACCAACCAGGGCGGGTGCCCCAGCTTCCGGTCTGCCCGTTCAACATCCTTAGTTTATCATACATGCCGTCTGCGCCCATCTGTTGCTTTTCGCTAGCCAGGTTGCGAAGAACTCTGTTTATTGATGACACCTGCAAATCAAATCAAAATCAAACCAAATGGTAGTGTCTCCAAAAGACACAGTCACTGTGTCTTAACTTCCCATTTCACCTCACCCACGCTTTAAGAAATGACCCAAAAATAACATTACAAAGCTCCCAGACACCCCAGGATAATCAGTGGATTGACAGCCACGTTGTGGAAAGAATGCTAGCTCTCATTTTACCCATGGAAAGGGAGTTGAGTAAAGAATTCAAGGGCCTTGAGGGGGGCGGCTTCACCTTCTCTGGGTATATCTGATGACCTCACAAGGTTGCTTTGCTTTGCTCAAAGACTTTCTGATAAAAAATATTTACACTTAAGTTTAGAGATTCTTTTTATTTTAGAGCAGAAATGGTCGTATGACACCTGAAAGAAGGTCCAAACAGGCGAATTTGGAGGAAGTTAAAATCTGGTGTTCATTTCATTTTCCTTCATGATACAAGTGTCCTTGCCTCTGACCTCTGATTTGCAGTATGCAAATGAAGTGAACAACTCCCCACACTTAACCCCTATTTTCCACATGGTCAAAAAGTCAGGGCAGTCCTCTCAATGCCCCCAGGTACAGAGAAGACACATGGGAATGCGGGTGGAGGCAGTGACAAGACACTGGGAGGGAAAAGAGGGGGAAGAGAAAGAAACTGGTGGTGAGAAAGAAAGAGAGAGAGAGTGGGGAGCTTAGTGCAGAGAGGGCAAATGTTCTCAGTGAACTTACACTTGGTATGTTATCGTTGGTACAGACCCCCTCGGACAATAATCTGTCTCGGATTTCCCAAGCAAAGATGGACGGGCACTCCCGCTTATACTGGGCTATTTTGCTTACAACTTCTGGAGTCGCTACTCTCGGTTTACTACCACCGATTGCCCTGGGTCTGATGGAGCCAGTCTCGTAATACCTGCCCAGAATTTTACTCACACATCCATTGGACACCTGCATAGGGGAATTGGACAGAAAACCACATTATTAATAATTTCAAGACAAAAATAAAATTGTTTAAGTATACATTAAACAATGACAAGCTTACGTTTTGATTGTCCAGCACTTGGACTTTTGCATCTGCATGGGTCTATAACACAAAAATATACCTTCAATGGTATGAGAACTTACTGTAGAGAGCTTTTTTTTTTCTTAAAATTACATTTGTAGCCCTAAAACTACAAATATGACGATATTTTCAAACACTTTGAATTATTTTTTTAAGTTTTAAAAATTTAAACGGTTTTCCTAAACACTGCCTGAAGATGCATCAAAACGAAGTCATACAATTTTTTTGTGCTGACCTTGCTTAAAGTGGTGTTATATTTTAAATAATAAAGGGGAAAAATAAATCTAATGTTTATTTTTATTTAAAATATGCCCAATTGAGCAAATGAGAGTTCTAGAGGGATAAATAGCATTTTCCTTATAAAAAATCTACATATACATTCTTCATAAGCATGAAGAGAGCAAACAAATCTCTCAAAATCTGAGGTAAGAATGGGATGGGGAGAGGGGAACGAAATTTTACCAGTTTATATGATTCAGCTCATTTAAGTTCATAGACTGTTACCATATGAATGTCTTTACCAAATAAAGAGTTTTTAAAATTTTTGTCTTAAGCAGATGAATTATCTTATATAACTGACTCAGGTTGAAAAAGATAGGGAGGAAGGGTGGAAGGAGAGGGGAAAGCAGGGAGGTGTAGGAGCGGGTGAGGGTAGGGGCCCATCATTAGCAGTGTTTACAGTAAGAAATGAAGAGAGGGTGCTGAGAGTGAAGGGCCGCGTGGGGGGGGGGCGGCGTTGAGAGGATCACCTGCAGAATTCGGGAAATGTCGCACGGCCGGGCCCCGCTGTGAGCTAGCTCTACGATCTTCTGCCGGGTTGAGTCCGGCAGTGGCCGCCCGTTGACAAAGACACCACCAAGCTGATTCACTCCGCTGTGACCTGAGGAAGAGGAGAGGGGAGAAAGAAAGAGAGAGGAAAGGAGAACCGGAGGAAGAGGAGGAAGAAGACAAGGGAGGAGGAGAAGAAAGAGAAAAGTGAAAGGAGAGAGAAAGATCCACAATGCAACCTCAGCTCCCTTGCCCTCCTGTGCCAACCTCAGCAAGATCAAGTCCTCAGGTCCTTGTTATAGATACTTAAAAAAAAAAAATCACCCGTCCACAGGACCACCAGCTATGCAGGGTAGTGGGCAACCCAGTCTCCAGTAGCCTGCTCCTGCCCACTGCCCCACAGACAGTTCCACCCTGGACAATTCACAAGAGCACAAGTACCCCAGCAGTGCCCCAGCTCACTGCCTTACTTCCTAAGCACTCCAGTCCGCCTAGGGAGCCACGCGGTGCAAACCACCCCAATATTTCCTCTCAGTGTCACCACAGGCAATGGGGTCTACAGGAGCCACAGTGAAGACAAGTCCCACAGCCCTGCGTAGCTCCGCTGGCAGCTCAAGTCCACAACCCTTTGCGTCCTGATCTAAACTCTAGCGGAGGCGCCGCACAGCTCCGGGTTTCGTTTGATTTGGCTTTTTGTTTTAGTCTTTTTTTTTTCCTTCTTCTTCTTCTTTTGATAGAAGGGTGGGGGACAGTAGAGAAGAACCAGAGAGACAAATTTGTAGCTAGAGAACCCCACCGCAGGCGTCAAGGATGGAACCCCCTAGGCACAAGGGTCCCCCTGCCCCAGCGGAGAGCCAGGAATCTTCGCACCCAACCCACCACCACTCGCGGTACTTCCGCTGCTGAACTCCGCCCTTCCCTTAGCCAAGGACACAGATTGGAACAGAAAACCAAAAACAGAAAAGAGAGAAAATTCCACCGTTAGAGTGTTCTCCCATCATTCCTTTATCTGCTATCTCACAACCTCGTCCCCATTGTCTAATCTTAGAAAATAGGGCGAGTGTTGAGACCCTCTCTGTATCCCCCCCCCTCCTCAGAAACCAAGGGCACACACAGAAAGCCAGTCGTCCCCCCCTCAAATGCACTTCCTCAAGCATCTCCAACCTGCAGCCCTCCCAGGAGAAGATGTAGCTCCCTGCTCGGCTCTCCTCTCCTCTCTTCTCCTCTCCTCTCCTTGGAGCCTCCTGATAAATTGACTCCAGGAGCCTGGGCTTCTTGGCAATAAATAAGCTCCAAATATAGAAGAGGGGGGAAAATATGATGAGCCTCTCTGACATTTGTCTTTAAAATAAAACTAGCTGCACGTCAAGTTTGAGCTTAATTTCTGGAAATAGGCGGAAGTCGCTCCGGATCATGCATGGAAGGCTAATTGAAAAGATCAGTCGGGGCGCTTGTGGCAGCCTTGTCACTTTGTGACAGTGCTCCGCTCCGGGAAATTGCATCGTCACGACAAACGGGACCGTGATAAAACGACCCTTTCCGTCCCTATTTGTAGATCACTCAGACGAGATTGAACTGCACTCGTCTCCCTTCGAGGGGAGCCGCGTTTTCAGGGTAGCCTCAGGCTTGGGGCTGGGGGGGTGTTTTACCAAGAGGGGGGGCGGGGCCTCAACTCGATGAGAAGTGACAGGCGTTTAGGGAATCTGGGCTCTGGCCGGCCTAGGCCAGCGCAAGCAGGGACTTTGCAGTGCCGAGACATCACTTCTCCAGCCGAGCAAGGCCTACCTGCTATGCTTCCGGTTCTCCTAAATTCCCTCTATTGTCTTCCTTGCTTTCCCAAGACTCATCAACTCCTCCAACTTACTGGAGCCCCATGTCTGGGCCCAAGAAGCCTTGTCAGGCAAAGCTACCTTGGAGAGATCGAGGGGAGACTTTACAAACTTCACACATAGCTCGGGCAAATCTAGGTCTACAAATGCCAAAGCTGACGAGGCCAGCGGATCCTAGGCCCCCCTCTTCCCTTCACTGAAAAAAAAAAAAAAAAAAAAAACACACACACACACAAAACCGAGCCCGGCCACCTCTGCAGCTCCGGAGGGCAGTGTGCTTCTGGCCCAACAGACGCGGGCCTGGGCGCTTCTGCCAGCGTGGAAATGGCAGCGAGGAAGCGCGGTTCTAAATTCCCCTTTAGAGGTTAAGCCTCAATCATTGTGTCCCTTCCCTAGGGACTGCTGGCGCTCTCGCCCAGTGGCGATGATTATGCGCCTAGAATTCGACCGCAAAGCATCTAATAGGAAAACATATGGTGTCAATTTGGATGCTCCGCGGCCTCGTGCACACCCGGGAATGAGCGGCACAAAGCCCTACAGGCCAGCCCGCGACCCATGCCCCTCTGGGCCCACCAGCCAGGCCACAGTGACAAACGCTCAGGGCTGTGAGCCTTGGCCCACCTGAGAGGCTAAGGCTAGGGAATCTGAGCTCCAAGGAGAGAACCAGTCACCCGAGAGATAGTCCAAGGTATCGGTTCCTGCAACGCAAGTGCCTCCTTAGCAAGGTCTGTCCAAATACAGGTGCATTTGCATCCACCAACCCCTGAGGCAACAGGGGTGACCAGCGACCCCAGAACAGATGGATTGGATGCTGGGACCCACTTTGGCAGGTCGACAAAGGCAAGAAACTAGAACGCCTCGGCCCTTCCACTTTCCAGAATACAGATATATCCTTAAGTTACATGCAAACTCCAAACCTCAGCCCCGCCTAAGTACACTGAGCCTTCAGGCTACCAGGCCTGAGCTCTAGGCCTAACTTCCACCACATAGCAACATCCGCCTAAGCAAGAAGGTTGGACCTGGGCAAAGGAAGAAGGAAGGCATAAAAACTGAGAAATAAAGGCACCATGGACCTTGGATGCTAGGGAGCCGCGCAGTTCCAGCTGTCCTGGCAAAGCTTTTCCATTTCCTGGTGCAGTATCTACCCCAGTGTCAGACCCAGTAAACCCTGCGCTCTCTACCTTTTACCCTTCTACCCAGCTACAGGCCCAGGATGCTCCGCTCCCCTTCCCTTCTAGGCCCAAGGTTGGGGTGGGGAGGGGAGGAGCTGCCCAGAGATTGACTAGGAGAGGGAAGCGCCCCACCTCACCCGGTTAAGACTTTCAGTCTTGGCTAAACCCAAAGGGGCCTCCTTCTGGGGCAACTGCCCCGCCCTTCTCAGTCCAGCCCCTCTCTCTGGGGTCAGAGCCGGGGCAGGGGCGGGGAGGGGGTATGAGTTACAGGATTTGGGGGGGATGGGGCTTCTCCACAGCAACTTCGAAAACTCGAATGCGCCTCTGCCCTTCTGAAGAACAGCAAAGCAAACGCCTCCCTCTGGGCTACTTGGTGCAGCAGCCACAGGTCCCCGGGGCCTCCTTCCATCGACCCACCCGCCAGGCCATTACTGAGGCCATAGGAGGCTCCTAGCTCTCTCCCCTGACCTCCCCTGAGGTCCCCAGGCCTCCAGCCCCAGGTCTGCGAAAGACCTGAAGCACTTACTGTTCTGCATGCTGGCAGTTCTGGCGCTGGCTGAGGGCCTCCGGATCCCACGGGGCTCGAATATGGGGTTCTGTTAGCAAGAAAATAGGAGTTAATCCCGGGTGCTGCACAGATAGGCAGGCCTATACTCCCACGGAGGCCCTGGGGCCAGGACTGGCAAATCTCCCCTTTCTTAGTAACTGAGTCACTCAAGCACTTGGGTTGATGTGAGGGTCACTTAGCTCAGGACTCAGTGCAGGCAAAATCCACCTTTTGGGCTACAAATAAAATATTCCAGTACTCTCAGTTTTCCTAAATTCTTTAGTAGTTAGCCCTTTAATCAGGAGAAATGATGACCTGGCTTTGATTGTTTTTTTCCCATCTGAAGAAGTATTCTTAAATAGTTTGTTTAAACTCAGGTTTTGAAATCCCAAACAGCATGGTAGAACTTGCCTGAAATCTGGGATGTCTGTCCACTCTTATAATAAAAGGTCTCACACATCTGCACACCCCTAGTTAAAGTCTTCCCCCTACAACAAAAAATAAAGGAAACAAGGGTACATCAAACTGGCCTCCAGACGCAGACAGAGGAGCATTCTGAGGCCCAGTCTCCATACAAAGCAGACATCTATGGCTCAGTCCTCCTGCCTAAAACCTAAGTCCCAGCATCACACCACATTTCCAGTGGCCTCTCCCATAGAAATACATCCTTTGAGAAAAGCTGCTCTGGCTAGGTTTGGGGGAATTAGAAAATCTGAGGAGTTGAGGTCCCACTTTGCAAAATTATCAAAGGGGGGGCAGGGCAAAACCAGTGGCAGACTGTAGAAAGGAGCAGAGCCAGGGCTAGGAGAGAAAAGAAACTACTACCTGAAATTTAGAAGGAAAGAGGAGAACTCTTAAGAACTTGGTGGTGCGTGAGGGCACACCTTGGTGAAGTCTAGAGGAACCACAGGAACCTTCCTCCCTCCCTAAGGAATTTCACCTCAGTTGTACCAAAATCCCCAGAAGTGAACTGTTTGATTACTCCTTTATCCTTCATCAGCCTCTTCCACCAAAAGTTTCATAGTCAACCTGCCCCCCTCCACCTCCGCCATCTGTCTTCCAGCCCTCTGGGACTTGGCAAGTGATGAGTCCAACTTTTTCCCCTAAACCTCATTTATTGTATTAACTTCTCTTTCGGCATTTAGATCTTCCTTCCCTTTACTGTACTGTGACACACGCAGTCTACCTCAACTCACTGCTTTAAAAAGTACAAACAGGAGGGGGTGAGCATGGTTGACAAAGCCTACAGACCAGGAACAATGGCTTCTATTCTCCAACTCTCCCCAAACCCAAAGAGCCAAACCAAGACTCCTTAACCAGCAACACTGCTTCTAACCAAACCTATCCCACCCACCCCCCAACCCCCGCAACTCACAAAGGAAATGGAGGGATTCCTGTCACTTCATAAGTCCTACCCAATGCAGGTCCTCAAGACTTGCCTTCCACCAAACTCTCCCTAGCTTCCCTTTAAAAGAACATTTTAGAGGAGAGGTGGAGAAAATAGAAAAGTAATTTCTTGTTATAAATATCTGGAGGTAATTGTGTTACTGGTGTGAGTTGTTAGGGGCTGTAAAAAGATACAAGGGCACCGTGGGGAGCTCAATTGGAAAGGGAGAGTTACAATAAAGAGCCCATTCAAGAGGTTTGCCCAGGGGAAAAAAAAAGGTAAAATAATGAAATAGTCACAGCATCATTTCTGTTTTTCTAATCATTCTTTATCCTGTTTTGCCTGTGATGATGATTAATTTTGCCTGCCTGCAAGGAAAGAATTTCAACAACTGTATTTTTTTTTTCTCTTAAGGCCCTTTATGGTCTCATTTCTAACTAACTGGGAGGCAACTTAAATCCATAAAAATAAGCCTAGGGCAAGGACTATTTCTCAGCATCTAATTGTGGCCTGGGTAAACATTGGCCACGGCAGAGGGCTACCTAGATACTCCTGGTTGGGTTGGCCCTTTCATGCCTCCCTCCTCTCTCCCAATCCTTGAATCCTAAACTGGCAAACAGCCCTCCCAACCCTGACAGAATGTCCACTCCATTCCATTTTACCTATGTGTAGGATTCAAATTGCAAATGGTAGCCAGTTGGTACAGAAAGAATACAATTCCGCTTGGAGCAGGAAAACTTCCTGAACTCCACTCTCTAAACTGTACAGGATCCCAAATGCACGCCCCATCCTGGCTGGTACCTCCCTGATGCCATTTTAAAACATTGTCTAGCTGATCCCAGAAAGGTCTAGCTGATTGCTTTTGCAAGCAGCTGGGGAGGTGATAGCATTTCAGGTTCCGGTTTTGCTCCATTCCCACCCACCAAACCCCAGTCTAAGAAGCTATCTAATTACTTAAGTAATTGTTAACACTTAGTGCAAAAGCACCCCAGGAAGCAGAGCACCCGGAAGCATTCGCAGTCTTACAGGGAACAGACCCCACCACTGCAACCTAAGCCCCCAGCCCAGCCTGGGGCTCTCTAGGGCCTCATCTGAGCCACAGAAATCCAGAAATCTCTAAGTCCACCAGGCTTGGTTGGTCCTTAAGTCCACTGAGCCACTGCTCCCTCTTCTTGACCCCAGCATAAGACTCAGCTTTTGCATGCTGAAAAATTATTTAATTTTCAAAGTCCATCTCCAAAACTCCTTAAGTGGGGTGAAAGGGAGCTCTCACTTTCGACCCTCTTAACCCCTCCCTCCCCTCCAGCAATTAACATTGAGGGTGACTAAGTTTTACTTTCTTGGGCCAAATGATAACAACTCCTCATCATACTCCAAACCTATGCAAAGGTCATCAGCGACAACAAAAAAATGTCAAAGGCAACAACTACTATTTCTCCTCCGAGAACTGGCAAGGCTTTCAAGTATTTCAGCTTTTCATTTCATTTTCTGTTCCTATCTCCTCCTCATTCAAACCTTTCCACGTTTGAGTTAAACATCAAAATAGCTTACAGAGTTTGGGGGAAGAAAGAGGGTGGGAAGGAGGGAGGGAAGGAGAAAAAAGGAGAAAGAGAGAATAAAAGAAATGAAGGAAGAAAGAAAAGGAGGGGTAAACTTTCCAGAAAGCGTCCTTACTGAAGGGTCAGATTTTAGCACTGGAAAAAGAAAGCATTTCCACTTGAAATTCAACTCCATTTTCCCCAATTACACTTGCTAAAATTCAAGGCTATTATGGCGCAGGGAGACTGAGAAATCTGCACAGAGAAAGAGGCAACAACTTTATGAACTTTGAAAGCCATTTTTCCTCCTGGGGTCTTAGAATCCAAAAGCTCTCAAATTACTCAGACTAATTAGCTGGGAGAGGATGTGATCAGACGAAGGGGGAAGCTAATGCTTTTATATCGAATTTTTTTTTTTAAGGCCACACAAAGAAAAGAAAATGAGGGGATTCCGAGTTTTTTTTTTTTTTTTTTTTTTAAGTTACCACTTTTCCAGCTCGGAACTTGTTGAAATGGCAACACCAGGTGCGGCTTGGCCAGAGGAAGACAAGAAAAGAATGCCCACCAAACGACAGGGGGGTGCAGAAGACGGGGATACCAAGTTTCGCTGGGTGAAGGACAGAGTTGGGGGAAGCCGGGGAATTCGGAGCTGGAGGCGAGCAGCCTGGATGGCAGCGGAGCGTCCCCGGGCTGGGCTCGGAGCTCCCTCGGAGCGCGCGCGTGCGACCACGTCGGCCTGGTGCTGTCCTTCGCCGCGGGCGCTGGCTCGCGGCTTCCTGTGGCCTCCAGCGTGCGGCTTGCCGGGCCGATCGACTCTTGGCGGGCTCGCGGCGGGCGAGGTGCTGCATTGGGTCTTCGGTGCCTCGGGGTTCTGGAGCTCCGGAGCCAATGGGCGCACAAAGCCGGGCCGGCGGGCGACGGCGCCCCGCTCGCTTGCGCGCTGGTTCGGCCCAGGCTGGACAATGCGGCGACGGCGGCTGGTGTCCGCGGCCTGGGCCACACCGCTTAGCCTCTTCGTCCGCTCCGGTACGCCGGCCGGGAGCCTTCGGTGACGCTGGGGGAGGAAAGCTGCGGCTGCAGCGGCGCTCGGAGCCTCGGTTCCCGCACGGATGCGGCCTCTGAGCCGGCCGAGCCCCCGCGCGGCTCTGGCTCGCCCGCCGGCTCCCTGGAACGCGGGCTTCGCAGGCTGTAGAAAGTTTGTGCTCCTGCGTGAAAACTTCTCCGGCCCAACTCTCCCGGCGACGCGGTGGGTGGGGGAGGGGACCGGCGACAGGGGAGGAAGGAAGAGCCGAGGTAGAGGAAGACCTGCCTGAACATGGCAATAAAAATAAAGCGAGAAGAAAGAAGGCAGACTCACCTTTATGAGGCATCCTCTCTCTCTGTATGTGTGTCTCTCTTTCTCTCTGTGTGTCCTCGTCAAAGCTCCCGTCAAGAGTTTTGTTTGGTTGGGGGTTTTTTTGTTAGTTTGTTTTGGGTTATTTTTTTTTCCTGTTGTTGCTTAAAGACCACAACGATGTGCAGTGACGGTGTTTGAAAGGAGTTGTTCGTGAGAGTTTTCTCCACGGATGCTGCTGGTTTGGTGTGTGAGAGCAATTCTCAGATCCCTGGGAAAAAAGACAGAGATTGACAATAAAATGGGCTGTCAGCGGCTGCCGAGTGAGAGATAAAGAGTGTGGGTGAGGGAAGTGGCGGCAGCAGCACACCTATGCTGATTGGTGATGGCTCAAGTGTGTTAATGTGTGTGTGCCGGCGCCCGGCCTCGCCTCCACCGCTCCTCACTGGCCCATTAGCGAAGCCTGACCTCTGTCATCATCCTCCAGCAAAACACTTCCTCCTGCGCCTGAACCAGAGCGGGAAATGAGGCCGAGCCACGGTTCGCTTTTCAAACCCGCTAATCACTCCGCAACATGCAAATGCACCGCTCGCTCCCACACAAAATATTGCTTTATGCAAAGCAGCGCCGGGGCCTCGCGCCAGCCGATTGGATGCTCCCTCTCCCTGCCTGGTGCAATTGGTCCGTTTGTTTGAATATGAATACACTTGTTTTCGGCTCTGCCGGTGGGTCCCGGCTCTTCTCTCCGGCGCTGGGGCCCCCTGCTCCCGGGCTCCGGCGCTCGCCGTCGTCTCCCGCTCCGCGCACTCCAGGAGCCAGCGCTGCGCTGCGGCTGCGAACTTGATCGGCCAGTGGAGGCCTCGGGGCTCCGAGTGGCGCGGCTCTCTTCACCCCCAGCTGGGCGCAGGGCTCCCAGTCCACGGAGGGAGCAAGTTTTCACATCTCCTCGATGTCCTTTCTTGCCAATTCCAGTGTACAATGGCCTGCCGCTCCACCGCACCCCTCCCGCCCCTTCCACCCTCCCCTAACGCCCTCACCCCGTCCTGGCCTTGGCCCCTGGACACAGTGCACCGCGGTGGTGCCACCCTAGCCCACCTGGCTTCTAGGAACAGGAGGAAAGGGGGGCGGGAGCATCACAGGCTTCCAACAGTCCCACTCCGACGGCGGTGGTGAGGCGCAGCCTAGGCCGAAGAAGGCCTCCAGGCCGAGAACTCAGCAGTACCCGCGGCCTCCCCTGCCCGGGCCTCCCGGGCCTGGTCCACTTCCCCACCCCCGCTCCCCTCGTCCTTTCTTCTTTCTGCTGGTGGAAGCCGCGGTGCGCATCGGAGCGGGAGGCTCAGCCCGGCCTGGAGAGGCCCGAGTAAACACGCCACTTACTTTGTGTACAGAGGATTCTTGTGAAAAGCTCTGAAGAGTTCTCACCAAACACTCCAACTTCTCCCACGTGCCATTTGTTGACTAAGTGCGGCTGCTTTTTCAGGCTCTCGAGGAGGGGAGGCGAAGGGAAGATGAGAGGGAATGAGAGGGAAGGCGAAGTGGTGCCTTGATGGGGTGGGGGTGGCGTGTGTGTGTGTGTGTGTGTGTGTGTGTGTGTGTGTGTGTGTCCCGGCTTCTCAGTATGCCAGCCTGTGTCGGCGTGTGTCACCGGTTATCTGTGTGTGGTGCCTATGTCTCCCCTCTCTTGGGTCAGCTCAATCTGCAGAGGCAGCTCCCCTTCAACTGTTGCCAGAAAAGCCGGGGAGGAAAGTAAGTAAATGGCTTTTCTCTTCTGACCACACACCAGAAGTCCATTTGTTGAATGCTGGACATTAGGATACACCTCAGTACACTCCAAAGGCGTCCCTCGGAGCCTGCAGTATAGGTGACAGGGGAGCGAGCGGCTGCCTTGTCCAGAGCTGTCCGGAGCTGTCTCGCAGCCTGCAGGCCTTGAAGCTGAGCAGGGGAAGGCCGGGGATGCGGAATGCACCCCTGAAGCCCGCAAAGTGGAATGGAGTTGGGGAAAGCTGAGGCCTTAGAAGGCTGAACTGAAGCCACTGGCAGACCGCTGGATTCTGATTGTCTTAAGGAAAGTAAACTCTGTAATAATGTATGCAGCCTGAACTGACCGTTGACAGGCCACACCGGCTCAACCCCCCTTGGGAGTTGGAACCGAGAGCCTACCACATGCTGTGCTGGGCCTCTGGGTCTACCGTGGGACTCTAACTCTCTGGTGCATGCCTCAGGACTCAACAATGCAGCGACCAAGGAGCCGTGACAGAGTTTCTGGGGCACAAGAAGCCTCTCCCACCCGAGCCAGAGTTGAGTATACACCAACCTGCTCATCTCTTCGGCTTGGGGAAGGTGACCCGCTCTGCCCCTTCTCGTGGACTAAGGGCCGAGTGCAGAGGAAGCCTGGGCCAGAGGTGAAGCAAGTGGCACTGGGTGAGGGGGATCTGTGGACTCCGGTGCGAAATTTCGTAGGATCGAGGCTTTCGGAGGATTCCTGAAAGTGGGACAGCAAGTCCGGGTCCCAGACCAGCGAGAGTCTGCATTCTTTCAGACTGGTTTTACTTCTGAAGCGAGCATTAAAGGAGTATGGGCAAGAAGGAGGAAAACTATCCCGTGACTGTAGGAACTGGAGGCGAATATCATTTCTACAACCTCTCAATTAGCAACCTAGTGGATTAGCACCTTCTTAAGCTTTCCCTAAGAAAGAAGCAGCCATAATCTTGTTGCTATTTCCCCCCAGGGCACTGGCTCTTTCAATCAGCTCCTTCTCCCATTCCCAACCCCCACCTCACCTCCGAGAAGTTTTAACAAAAAATCAGAAGAAGCGAGGAAAGGGGAGTGAATGCCGCTGACGTCATTGGGTGGGGATGGGGGCTCAGAGTAAGACTTGGAAACTCCACAAACAAGAAACAAAAGAGACTTGGCTGCTTCTAGAATGTCAATATTTGGGGAGGGGTAGCTCAGCCCTTGAAAGAGGCAGAATTTCCAAAGTTGGGGGTGGGGGCAAGATGTCCTCTCTGGTTATCTGGGCTACTCTCAAGGATGGTGGAGGAGCTGTTCTGCCCTTCTGGGATCCTCACCCTTTCTGCCAAATATCTGCTGTGGGGGTGATGTGAGCTAGGGGGAGGAGGCCGAGACTAAAGTGCAGACCCCAGGACCAGAAGCATCCACAAAATTTAGACAACTCACAGGTCGCCATTTTAATTGTGGCTTCCACCCCTTCGGAGGCCCAGTTGCTTTCCCTCCAAGGCAGAGATAGACAGTATGGTGAGAGTTGCCTCTTCGGTTTCTTTTCACATTTCTCTTCCACTTTCCAGTTCCTTCTCCCTGCTCGACACCCCTGGCTCAGAAGGAAGACTGGCTGGGGGCTCCGGCGGGGGGCCACCAGGTCACACACTGTCACTGGTGGCTCTGTATTGGGGGACACCCTGTGGGCCATCGCTGTTTGCCATACAGTGCTCAGAACCTCTAGCCAGTCTTGAGGCCAATGGCGAGGCTATTGCTCTTACCAGTTCCTGACATATGCCAGTGCCCACCCCATCAGGTTCTCTGTCCTAAGCGAGCAAAGAAGTGGCCAGCTCTCCGGAAGTGTTTTTGGTTTACAGCTCTGGAACCACGAGTATGCTACCGGGTGTTCCCATGCCTCCTAACTAACTGCTTTCCTTGGACCAAACAGCCCGGGTGCATGCACACTAGGAAGGGCCGAGAAGCATTTCTTCGGAGGAGGAAAGTTTCAACCTACACCTGCGAGTCACTATAAGGAGTCCCAAACATGTCTCCCCCACCCCTCTCTCTGCAGGCCCTTAAAGGTGAGTTCTTTCGGTTACAGGACTAGCAGGTGAACGGTTCACGAAAAGCAAAATTTAAATAAAATAAATTTCAAAAATACAAAGCCTCCTAGCTCCAGCAGCTAGGAGTTCCGGGTCCCGTCCCTCTACTTGCTCCAGCAACTTGTCTGAATCCTGCTCACGGGACAACCTCGCCAAGCCAAGCGGGGGCAGTGGACTAGCAGAGGAGAGTCCAGAGCACGCCCAGAGGTGCCTCCAAGCTGTGGCTATGCTTGGCTGGAGAAAGCCACCGGTACCCGAGCCTTTCTTCGCCTCCTGCCAAATGGTTAGTGCGACCAGGCCCTCTCTGGATTCGTTTGTATTTCATTCACACTGAGCAACATCTCTCTTCCTTTCTCCTCCTTCCCCGGAAAAATGCAGAAGACCAACTTTGAACAGCTGGGTGTCCCAGTGATTTCTTGCTTGCAGCCATTGAGAGGAACTCCCATGACTTCCTTCCCACTGAACATGCTGTTGTCTAGATAGGAACCAGGTTTAAAGCTCCTGATGCGTAGCACTTAATGCCCCTTGCAAACTTAGATCTTCCAAATAAGCCTTCCTAGGGAAGCTTCCTTTCCATTTTGCTGCCACCCTAGGATATTTTCTCATGGTTTTCCCTGTAGCCTCCACACCGGAAAAGAAGAGATCGGCTTCAATTGTAAAGCAAGCCAAGGCCACATCAGTCTTTTTTTTTTCCTAGAGAACCTCTCTCCAAACAATCTGGTAATTTGTCCTGTTTAGGAGCTAGCAACACCCGGTTTTGAGACTGGGGAGGAGGGAGCAGCAGCCAGGGAACCCTTGCAAGGTATCCTGACAGGCATCTAAAATGACATTGATTGGGGCAAGCTGTTTCCAACCCCAGTAAGAGTTAATCTGCCTGTTAATCAAGGCAGTACAGGGCTCAATGCAAGTTTTACTAGCAACTAGAGAACAGAGACTGCAAAGAGGGATCAAACGCTGGATCCCAGATATTTTGTCAGCAAGCACCTTTAAAAAACGTATTTTCAATTAGAGAACAATTCGGCGCTTTTCATCATTTCCTAACCCAGTCTCACAGATGGTGATTTACAAACCGGGCTGCGGGGACCTAAGAGAAGGAACAGCCGGGGACCAAAGGTAGGGAGAGGAATTGCTCTGGTTTTTCCTCCGAGAACCTTAAGCCAGGGGAATGAAGCGTCAGATTCTTCTCCAGAAAAAAAAAAAAAAAAGACTGAAAAATGAAGCAACAAAGAACACCACCAATAAGGGCATTCATGCCTTTGGTTGGGGTCTCTGCCCCAAGCGGGAGCGGGGTCTGTGGTCCGGGACCCTTCTCCCCGGCGTTCCACAGCCTTACGGGGCCGGAAAGTTTGTAAGGAGAAAGAGACTCCCCTTTCTCTCTCCTCTCCAGCACGGCCGCACTGCCCCCTTCTGCCCCAGGGGAGTTGGACTCCCGTTGGTTTTCCTTTCAAATTCTAAAATAAACAAATAAACTCCTGGGCCTAGGGGAAAGTTGAATACTGATTCCTCCAATAATTCAATTGATATGAGAAGATTTGAGAGACAGAGAGGAAAGGCAAGCCAAGCAGATTTGCCCTCTGATCATGGAGGGTATGGGAGTGAGAAGGCATCTGAGGAGGTCCCTGGCTCGCCCTGGGCGCGGGGCGAGGACTCTGGTCAGAGGTAATTATGTCACTACGTTTTCTCGCCGTGACAGCCGAATAAACACAATCTCCAATAAACATCTCTAATGAGGGAGGAGGCCCGAGGATGGCTGGGTTTGATTTATGACTGGAGGAGAAGGTCCACTTCCTACTGCGAAGCGAACAACCTGCTCACCGCTCAGCTCCGGGGAAAGGCACGCGCGGAGCAGAGGACTCCCGCCCAGGTAAGGTGAGCAGCCCGGCCGCCACCTCGCTCTTGGCTTTGCCTCCAGGCGAAGTGGGGAGAGGGGATGGCTTGGCTCGGAGTTGGGCGGGGGTCCAGGGCACCTGTCACAGGTACTTGAGATCCAAGCGTCCTCTAAAAGTACCTCCAGAAAGTCTAGAGAGGGGGCGCCAGGAGCACGCGTGGGAGTGGGGGAGAGCGAGGCCGGGCCTGGTGGGATGCTCCTGTGCCCCCTTAAGCCAGCCTGGGCCCCTCCAGCAGTTTAGAGACTTTTCCAACAAGGTGGAGACACGATTTAGTATAAGTTCGGTGTGGTGGTCTCTTCTACCCACTTCGGGAAACTTCCACCACCCGGCTACCGCCGGAGGGTGGCCGGGCGCTCGGCAGATTCCCTTGGTGCCCACACGCTTCCCGCCGCCGCAGAGGCTGTGGCGCTGGCGGCAAGCAGCTCGAGGTAACCCGAGACCGCGTTCTAGCTCAGTGAAAATCGCTAATTATTAGGTCTTCCGAAGAGCAGCTCAAATCACACGCTGGGAGCTTTGCGCGCTGCCCAGCTCCAAGGGCCGCATTCTTTCGTCCTCGCTCCTTCACTGGGAACGAACCCCTTCTCTCTGGCTCGGTGATGGAGCCGCCACCCACACTTTGCAACCACTGGAAACTTGTGGCACCTCCACTGCCCCTGGGTCCCGTGCCTCCACAAACTCTTGGAGTAGCTAGTGATCTCTCCACACGGGAATGTTAGGAGTTTCGATAGGGTGGGGGAGATCTGGGTGCCAGTTGCACCCCCACTTCCTGCATTTCTCACGATCGCCAGAGACTTCGGTTAGAGAGCAGTGCCAGACCCCTGTCCCCCACCCTCAGCTCAGTGCCAAGCTGCAAGTCTACTGTTGGGACTAAAATATTTGTCAACTGATATTCCTCCCGTGCCTTCCTCTCCCGCCCTGGACAACTCCCTCCTGTCCATCTTTGGATGCCTCCTTTTAAAGGCGAAACAATCGTGCTGAGGCCACTTGAGGTGGGCTTGGGGACCCCCGACGCGAGCCATCGAGAGGCTCGACGGGCAGGCGGCGCGGTGGTCCGGGGGCCGGGAACCGAGCCGGGGCGGTTACCTGCGAGCGGAGGGCGGGGTGGCAGGTGAGCCTGGCGGGCGCGGGTTCCCACACTCCTCGCAGCCTGTCGGCAGGGGCAAGTGGCAGATCTGACAGCCGCGATCTACGCGAGGACCTGCCCCAGAGTTTAAATGTCAATGATAAGAAAAGAGGGTGCTTGGGTAGGCGCTAACTTTCCTTAATATCCACGCCAGCGCGCTCCTCATTGGCTGCTGGGATCGCGTGACGTCACGGCGGCCAGAGTTGGGTTCAGCTCGGCGCAGACTCGCTTTCCCGCCCTGGTGGGATCCTCCCTCTCCGCACCCAGGGTCGGACCCACTCCATCCCCTGGAGCCTTCTTCTCTGGCCAGGCGGGCGACTGCACACGCCCAGGCTGGCACTGTCCTCCCCCCACCAACTTCAGACGTACAGCCGACGCCCCTCACTGCCCCAAGTAAATTAGTCCGAGATGCACTTGTCCTCGCGCATGCGGATCCCGTGGTCCTTGTCCCTAAACCAGCCAGCTATCTCGGCAGGTGACCGACCCCTGGTCCCCTCCTCAGCTCTGTGGGGACTAAACTTCTTCAGAGATAACTCGAAGACTATATACTACGCTGAGTTGATAGGAACCTCTGGCAGGAGTCGGTTTTCACGAGGGCAACTCAACCTGGCCCTGGCACCCACAGGTCACCAGCTGGGCAGGGACAAAAGCTCCCTGCGAGAGAATGAATAACCGCTTGCCCTGAACTAGGCCAAATCCAGGCCTACCGGGGTTTTCGTCAGGCAAACCTTGAACTCGGAGAGCTCTGACTTCTGTCACTACCCTCCCCTCGACTGAAAAGCTCCATCCACGTAGAAAACGTAGGTGATTGTATTTACCTTTGACTTGAGGGTGAGCTGTTGACTTTGTGGCTTAGAGGAGGAAACACAATGGGAAAAAAGTTGAGATTTCCCCCTTCTGGTGCTGAGCGAACGACAGAAATTGGGATGAGGTCAGCTAGATACTGACCTGGTGGTCTTCACACCTTCTGTGGAATTGGAGCAGGCTTAGAAGCCTGGCTATCTCGGAAAGGGTACCAACCATGCTCATTCCCGCCCTTCCCCCCAGGGGCTTCTCAACTTCCAATCTCCTCCCCCTCTGCAAGCATCCGGGTCTCGAATTAGAAAGTGACTGAGGTCCCGCCTGAAAGGGCAGGTGGCGCTTGCGGAGGTGGTGGAAAGAAAAGTGGAATTGCCTTTGGGTAATTTCTGGGAGAGTCAGCTGGCTGGGAAAGGGTGTGCATTTGTTGAGGCAGAGAGGAGAGCATTTGAACCCGAGAAGGCACAGGACCAGGTCCCATGCACCAGGCTCCCAGGGGGTGAAAGGAGAACCTTGCTGTGGGTACCAGCTCTCGTGAGGTCCCCCTGCCGGGGCATCAGCACACCTAGACAGGTGCTGGGAGAGGAACAGGCCAGGTCGACCTCTGGCAGCCCGCCTGCCTGCTCTCGACCTGGCTGGCTGGCGGCAGGACTGGATTGTGTTTTTTGTTTTTGTTGTTATTGTGTTTGTTTTGCTTGTTTCGCTCAGTCCACGGAGCCAGAAGTCCAGTTCTGTTGGTCTCATGGGCATGTTCTTATTGTCAAATGTTCTCCACACGTCCTTTCGCCAGCTCAGTTCCCGAGTCTGCCTGTGTCTGGGCCACAGAGTATCTTCTTGCCACGAGCCACTGTCGTCTGAGTCTGGTCTCTAGCAGGGTGGTGTGGTCCCACGAACTCTGCTAGCCTGGGAAGAGGCGTTCAAGCACTAGCTCGGGTTTCTTTGCTGCCTCCGTCCATCGTCTATGACCTAGTTTCTCGGTAAGCCCCTAGCTGGACCCTAGGACATGGGCCAGCTCCGGGTCCCAAGTGTCTGAGGAGCCCTTCTCCACTAAACGCCTTGGGGTGTGTACCACCGATAGGCTCTGGGCCTGGGGTAGGCCTTGCCAACTCTCCACTTTCCGTCACAGGCTCTCTCCTCATCGAGCCCTGGTCCCAACCGGAGGCTGCCACCTTGGCTGCCCGAGCTAATGTTTGGAGTCCAGGCCATTAAGAGTGCTCGGATCCCTGCAACCCAGCAGGGTGCTCAAGAGGGAAGCTGGAAACCGGGCCGCCGCCGCCTGCTTATCTGCCTGTCAATAAAGGGGCACGCTGGGGCCGGGAGGGAGCTCCCGCGGTGCGGGCGAGGCCAGATCTCAGTGCTTCCGAGCTCCGGGCCAACGCTCGAGCCGCTCTCCATTTGCCCCCGGCACCGGAGGCTGGACGGCTTGGAGCCCGCGCTCAAGTCGCCACCCAGCAGAGCCAGAATGCGGCCGCAGCCTAAGCGTGCTTCTCCGGAGAGCTATTGACCTTGGAAAACTCTGGAACTCCGTCTGGTGCTCAGCCTTTAAGGTCTGGCCTTGGCCCTGATGGCCAGGGGCAGCTTCTCCAGACCTCCTGGACCCTCAGCGGGCGGGGGCCTGGGACGCGCAAGGGCACTGGGAGCTCATGCTACCCGAGGCTATCAAGTAGGTGGGGTGTAAAGGGAAGAAAGTCTTTTCTTCCAGAATTTCCCTCAGCCTGGGCTAGCCTAGACTGCAACTTTCGGACACTTTGGGAAGTTCCAAACTCTTGATTCTCCATAGCTGCATTGAGTGCGCAACAGCCACACAATCGGTAGAGGCTCCGGGTCAGTCCCACCTGGCCCATCCCTGCCAGGAAACATAGAACTCTCTTCCAGCCAGCAGAGGCGAGGTGGAAGTGGATGGGGTGAAAGATAGGAGTGGAGAAAGGGCCAGAGGACAGACTGAACAGCTGGTATGGAGAGAGGCAAGGTGGAAAGAAGGGAGGGAGGGAGAGAGGAAGGATTATGGCTTCTTGAGCTGTTGCTAAAATCTACTGAGCTTGTATGTCCAAAGTATCCAGACCCCCCCCCCCCAGGGCAGGTCTCTTCTCTTACTTTATGTAAATAAAGCATCTTGTAGATTGGTACTGCAGGGAGTGTGGAAATGGACTCAGTATTTGTCTTTTCATTGAGAATGCCCCTCAACAATGTAAAAGTAGAACCGACCTTTTCCACTTAAATACCTCTGTTTCATTTTATTGTGTGGACCACAGTGTATTCTGCTTACTTCTGTTTTTTAAAAAAGCATTCCCGGGTGGGTGCTAATTGACAAATGTCTCCATATAATTGAAAAAAAATTCTGTGTATAATTGCAGATCATTTCAAATGGCTATACAAGTCACCAATGTTCAGATCATTTTAGTGAAATTAACTGGAGGTGTATGCTTCCTGCTCTTCTCTCCCTCTCCTACACTTCCTCAGCAAACTTGTTTTAACAAGATTTTTATTTTAAACCAAAATGGGAGGACTATTTTGTGAATTCAAGCATCAAAAAGGAGAATATTTAGCAAAGATAATATTTGCCATCTCTTTACCCTGCTCTAAAGGATGGCATAATAGCATGATGATATGCAATTTGTGGTTCCTCTGCTATTTGATTATTTTCATGGTTCCATACAAAGAGATGTCTCACTTAGTTTCTTCTGTACTGTCTGTTCTAACACACTAAAAAGTTTCATTGAACCTTTAAAAGAATCTCCAATTCTTCCAGTTTTCCTTCTCACTAAGGAAAATCTCCATTACAATCAATTCAAGAAAACTTTGCTGTCTTTTCCTTTTAAACATTTTCACATTAAGTCAGTTTGTGGCACCATGTTTGATTTCTTTCTCTGCCTTGTCTGGGTGGAGATGGAGACATTAGCTGAATTCCCTGGGGGTGATTGGATGCAATTCACTGAGAGTAGACAGGCACGTCCTGGATGTTAGAAATTCACTTTTTCTCAACCTGACAAGGCTGGCTTCGATCTACAATTGTATTTGAATGGGCAATGAGCAGAAAGATCTCTCATCATTAAGTCTGCCTCTACTTCAGGAAAATAAGGAGAGCCTTCATTTGCACATAGATTCTAATAAAAGTCAGATTCCCTGCAACTCTTTAATAAAAAGGGACGACTGTGTAATTTAAATTGGGAGTGAAAAGAAGATAGAGAGAAAGGAGATAGAGGGTTGCAACTATGCTCCCTGCCCCCAAAAGGTCCACGTGATCGAGTTGACTTTTTTACTTTAAATCTTAAATAAGATGTGAGTTGTAACAAGAGGATTGGCACTTACTCCGTGACCCTTATAATTGGATTAAATATAGACTGAGACGTACAAAAACACACCAAGATTGACACCTGCCAACTGGACTTCCTTATGATTGATTGTGATGCTTCGTGCTGGCAACAATAATGAAATAAATTGTACGGATAAAACAGCACATTTGTCATTTCCGTGCCATGAGTGAGGAAGTCAACGAGTTAGGCAAGCTGTTAGCTGACAGGCGCAAGCAGGAGGCAAGCTAAAGAGATAAATAAGGATTCCTGGCATTGACAGGACAAATTATAACTTGTCACAACCTTTTTAAATTCAGAAGTTTTCAATTAACATATATATTGCTGTTACATATAAGATAAGGGGGCAAGGAGGTAAACATGTATGGAGCACAGTATACTCCCTCTCTCCCCAGCACCAAGGGCTTGGGTATTGAGGCCTCTCCGACTTTGCCAGGAGGGCATGGGAGTACCAAGGCTGGGTAGTGTGGCTGAGTGTGCACCAGTCTCCTTCACTTGCTTGGACCTGCCCTTCACAGTTTTAGCACCCTTTCCTCAAAGAGGCCAAGCCCCTGGGTCCAGAGACAGCCTAAGCAAGGCCTGCACCCAGGTCTGGCGCCCATGAGCCCTGTTCAGTATCGGGGAGTCACCAGGTATGGAGTAAGTACAGAGCCCAGATGCCCTTCTTGCCCACAGGAGAAATTCTGAGCTTCTGAAATGGACATATGCATGGCAATGGCCAGGTCCTGGGAATAGGCCTAGGCCACTGAAAGCTAATGTGGTCTAAGGACTCTCCTAAATTGTCACACTGAGCACTTGCCTCAGAACCAGCTGAGCTTCCCTGTTCAGCCCTTGACTCTTGGACAGTTTCAGGGGGCTCTTCGTGTGTCCATGCGAGCCTGGGGAGGAACCAGTCTATTAGGCTTTCTTGGATAACCCGAGGCCTTCCCATCTGGTTAACCAAGCCTTATGTAGCATAATTCTGGAGTAAACGTCAGAGCTGCAAATTATGGGGATGGGACATAGGATTTTTGGTGATCTAGACAGATGGTGAATGTGGCCAGACTTCTGGGCATGAAGTTTTGAGGAATGTATAGGAGGAGACTAAGTTCAGACACCTTCATCACTCTAAAAAAGACTGTCTTCTTAGTTTAAAGTTCGCCCCCTGCCCAAACTGGAGTCTGACCTTTGTGGTACTTCTCAAAACTCATGCCCCAGCTTCTGGCTCAAGTTCAGCCAGAATGGAAAGTTTTCTGCAAGAAATGAGCAGTCCCCAGGTCTGAGGCTGCTGGACAAGAAACACAACCTAGTTATCTTGGGGCTGAGGATCTTAGGTCTTTGGAGGGCACGTATCACCTCTGTGGGACACTGATAACAGGCGAGGCCCAAGAGGTGAGGCCACCAAAAATCAAATGCATGGAGAATTCAGAGGCAGAGCGCCTGGCGCCGGGCTTGCTGGGGGCGCCCCGGTCTGCGCCACCTCTCACTGCTCTTCCAGCCTCTCCGGGTGATGCTCGGAGCACGCGCTCTCCTTCGGGTCCTTGTGGGAAGAGGCCAGCCTGGCTGTCCAGGCCACTACCGCAAACTCTGGAGCAAGCGCATCATGCCCAAGCTGTAGAGTTTCTAGTCTGAACCTTCCGGGCGCCTGGACCAAATTAAACACCACGAAAGCCCTGATTGCTTGCGAAGACGAAGCCCAAGAAGAAAAAGGGAGGAGGCAAAAAAAAAAAAAAAAAAAAAAAAAAAAAAAAAAAAAAAAAAAAAAAAGCAAGTTACGTGGAATTAGTTGGAAGCGGCCTGCATTCCCTAGCGACTGCAGCTATTAACATTATAATCTCAAACGCCATTTTTTTATGTAACACTATTGTTAGTAAATCAACTTCTCAGGTCCTCAGAGACGCTGACCCCTGGCAATTCAGTGAAAGTGTAATTATCTCTCCGAATCTTGGACAGATTTAAGAGATTACATTTCAACTAAATCTATATCAATGCTAATTCCCTCTCTCCTCCCCGGCCTGCAGGTGCTAGGCACGAGAAATGGCGACGGGCCCCAGCAGAACGCTGCACAAAGAGGAAAGGGCTTGCTGCGTACTCGGCCAAAAGAAATGAAGCCCCACATAAAATTACACCTATTTTTTTTTTTTTTTTGCTACAAAACCTGGTTCTTATATAGCAAAGTTAAACAAAGCAGCTATGCTAAATTAGCGTTACATAAAGGCGAGTTTAATGCTTGGCTACAGTCAACTGGTGTATCTCTGATGGCTAATTGTCTATCAAAATTAAAGAGAAAAGAACAAATGATTCGTTATAAGAAGGTGTTAAAAGCCTCAACAAAAGGACATTTCACAAATATAATATTGGCAGCTCGGGGATCGCCCGCGGGGTTGTTCAGGCCTCGGCCCTGCGCAGCTATGAGAAGTGAGGTGCGGGGTGCTATTTGCCTGGCAAGAGCTCATTTCCTCCCAAATGAGTATAATAAAAACCTGAGAGGCTATATTAGTGTAAAGATCGGGATTAATCCTAATCCGCGAGATTGGACGTGGGCTTCAAAGGCGACCCCTACTCTCTCTGCCCAGGCTGGGAGCTGAGGCCGCTTTGCTCCCTCCTCCTCCCCGCGACCCCCCCACCAGGGGTGGCCCATCCAACTCGCCACTGTCCCACCCTCCGGGACCAGAGAGGCGGAGGGAGCACCGGCCGAAGGTAGTTTCAACCAAGGAGAAGGGGCTGCGCGGATCCACCTCTTCCCTGCTTCCCCTGGGCTGGAGGACACCATTCGGGAGGTCCGGGCGCGGTCCAGCACGTGCCTCTTTGACGCTGTAGCGTTGGCTTCTGCTATGGGACGCTGCCAGCCCACCCTGCACCCCAGAGCCCGGCTGGAAAGGACATAGAGTCTAATACGACCCCCCTCCTTTCTCCAAGGCGGCACCAGATCCAGAACTCCAAGCATATGTGTTGTTCAAAGTTAATTAAACCTGAAAGCAACCAAAATGGGCGCGCCAGGCTCAAGGAAACCAACTTTCTTTCCACCCGTGCAGAGCTGGTCGGCAAGAGCCAGAGAAGCAGCCAGAACCGTAGAGACTCTCTCCCTCCAACCAAGTCTCTGTAAAACAATCCGAGGCTGGGGAATAAAACCCGAAACCAAATCAGGCAGCAAGAGTAACAAACCGTCCGGAAAATGGATCCACGGAACCGCAAGAATGAACTTTTTTTTTTCTCTTTAAATCTCTGACAACTTGTGTCCTAAGGAAAATGTATTGAAGATAATTGAAATGATTACAATTCATTGCTGCCTGACTTTGAATATGAACAGTCACATAATGACATCCCCGCAACACAACAACAGTTTAATTTCCATGATCTGACTTTGGAATCCGTGCGCCAGCCGCCCGGGCGTCTGCCGCGCTAATGCAGAAATCTTGGCTCTAGCCTAGTATTATTCATTTGGGGGGCGTGTGGGTGGGATAGGCGTGGAGAGTGGGTTTACCCCTTACACCCGCCTTGTTCTGCACATTCTAGGGACCAATGGACACCGAGGAGTCCATCTTCACCAAAGGGTCACTTTGCCCGACGGGGCTCCGGGCGAGGAAGATGAAGATGACTGGTTGATTGTCTTCTAGTAGTCAGAAGGTCTTAGACCCGGCGGGAACAGATACATCAGCTCCCACCCTAGTCAGGCCGGGTCCACGGAGAAGCTGGATCCTCTCCTGGGACAGCCCCCACTTGTCTCATCCTTTCCCCTTCCTTTCAGTGTCCGTTCCTCGTTCGCAGGGTGGGCCAGGCGGAAAGTCTAGGGGCCCCTCCACGGATTTGGAAGTTGCCTCTGCCTGGACTGGGTTCCAGGCCCCACACTCTCGGACCATCGGGAAGGAGGGAAGAAAGTGAGTTTCTGCATCGCGAGGACGCTAGCGCTCACCTTTGGGCACCGCCACGGTGGAGCACCAAGGCCAAGGCGAGGAAAGAGGGGGAGTGGCGGGCGAAGACCAAGCTCGTGGGGCCCAGGCCTCTGTAGTGCGCAGGCGCCGCTGGGCCGCCGCCCCCTCTCCAGGCAAGGGGTCTGGGGACAGACCCCCGAGCCTCTCTCTGTGCAACGACTGCCTCTTAAAGGGGGGGAAAAAGACCATCTGGTAATTGTCTTTCTTTAGATCTTCCCTTAATTATGCTTTTAATTAAAGATGGTTCAAGGCACCGGACCACATGAAGGGCAGTAATTACAAATTACATTACAAACCCGACAGATGTAGGAGGATCTGCTGGGAAAAAAGGTACCGGAATAAAAATTTGACTAAACTTTTGGATAAATTAATCCTCTGCTTGAGGAGCAGAAGCAGGTTTGATTATGTAGACTCCAGCCAGGATTGAAGTTTTGTGTCATGGGTGTTTTCATATTTCTTTGACGTCTATTGACTCGGAGGCAGCTGCAAGCCTTTGTCACAGGAGAGAAGAGCAGTCACAATATATTAGCTTGATGGCATAACTCGAACCGGAGAGGCGAGGGGAGCCGGAGTGACGGGGGCGCACGTGACGCCCTGCCCAGGGGCCTCCGGGCCCAACCCTCGCTGAAACTTGTTCAAACAGGAATAATGAGTGTCACTACTAATGCGTGGTCAGAGGTGCTTTTCTGCCTTGGTGGCGGGAGTTGAGCCACCGCGACCTGCAGGGAGGAGAGGCGGAAGGGTCTCCAGGCGACCTAGCCCTAGCCAGGCTTGGTGGCAGCTTCAGGACGGGCTGGGGGGGTGGCACTGGAGGATGCTGGGCTGGAAGCTGGGGGAGTGTTCAAGGTTGGAACCTCTGGCCACGTCCTGGCTCTTGGCCTCTTTTGGGGGGACACGCGGCTGCAGGACATGCCCCCCCCACCCCCGGCAGGCGACAGCCAGGCTGGTGTCCCGCCTGAGCCCGCCTGCGTGGCAGCCCACTGGCCCCTCGTGATGCAGGCTGAAAACACGAGGGAGGGAGCTGGGTCATCGCCAGCGTCTCCTCCTCTCACCCAACCGCATCTCTGTAGATGCCTAGGACACTTTCACTGGGAGCCACTGGTCCAGGATGGAAAAACCATAGGTGCCCATCACTCACCAGGGAGCACGCAAGCACAATTAAACACACCCACTTGGGGCCGGGTGAGTGGGGCTTTCTTTGAAGTACGGGAGTTCTGAAATTGATGCAAACCTTAATTTGGCCACTTGTAACAGATGAATGCTATCTGTCAGTAAGGTGTGTGAACCACGCCTGATCTAAATGGAAGAGAACCTACTGGAACAGTCGTGGTTGCAGAAAACCCGAAGGTCTGACAGCCTTTCTGGCAAGGGAAGGATTGCTTTTTCTTTTGATTCTTCCTCTCACTCTTCTTTCTCTTTGCCTTTGCGTTACAGTTTCTGAGAGGAATGTAAATATTTTGACTAGACCTCAGCAGGGGCCTTTTAAACACCAGGCACAATCATATGTGAAGTACTGTAGTTCATAGTTTCAAAATTTGGGTCCAAGACTGTCTTGCTGAGGAAACCCATCTCAACTCCTTGTTTATATACAAAGGAAGGTCTCCCTGGAGATTGGCCAAAGTTGGGGATTGCTGCTTCCCAAATTGTTTGCAGGGACGGAAAAAAAAAAATCAACCCAGCAGACCCTTGGTGGTGTCATTGCAAGAATATATTTCACTGTTTCTTTCCTATCTCTCCTTTCCTTCTAGGGGATAGGTACATGAAATATGCAAAAATCATAGAAATAATCATTGAAGAGTATTAAAATCCAGTTTGATTTTTCTACGTGCTTGAAATGGAGATTTCTTTTTCTGTTCTGGTCCTTCATGCAAGCAGATATGTTGCAACAGATGCTAAGTTCAGAAAAACTAAAATTAAGAGGGATGTGTGTGTATGCAGATAAAAACTAAACATTTTTCAAATATTGCTGTACCCATGATTTCTAGTCTGAGCCTGTTTCTAATCACAGATATGATATGAGGAACATTACCTTCAACATTCATGAATTTTAAACACCCTTACTCTATGTGTTGGCTGTGGCCATTTTAGGGCCTCCATACTCTAGGAAGAACACCTGGAGTATCCAGGTGTTTAGTTTTCTATCCATATCTACTATAGGGCAATGAGTACTTCAAATAAAACAGTTTGGCCATCTCTATGTTTTCTTTTTTTTTGAAAGCAAATCACTTTATAGATTAACAAGTAAGGTTGAGTTTTTAAATTTGTTTTGTAGAAATTTCAAATGAATAAAATAGATCTATAAAATGTCCACAATGTTTCAGAGTTTTGTTTTTTTTTAAGGTGTAGGGAAATACTGTTAAAATTGCTACTGATAGTGCTTGTGATCCTGACTTCAATGTCAGGAATGTGAATTCTTCAGCTAGCTTTGTTCTACTTTCTCATTGTGTTTCTCTGGAATACCCAGCATGCTCTCCCTTCTTTTGCTGTCTTCCCCATAGGCTGTGTGTGCACTATGAATTTCAATAAATATAAATTACTGTTTAAAAGAGTAAAGAATGGCTACTTTATGTCTCATTGTTCTCTCCCTACAATCTGCTCAGAAAAAAAATCATTTTTTTTTTTAACAAATCCCATTGTAGCTCTTTCCCCTCAATTCCATGATGAAAGTGGATGGTAAAAGCCATTCAATTTAGAGGAATCCAAGCACAGAGAATATAAAGATGTGTTCAAAGCCTCCGTCAAGTCTATTTTTGGACTTGGAAACAGAACTACACTGGAGGCAAGCGACATCAGTATATATCTCTGACTCCATATGAGGATGCTTGAAGCAGGTAGCCTTTGGGTTCATCTTGGAAACAGAAGATGTGCACAGAAGTATTATACCTTAGAGACTTCCTGCTGCATGGCTCTTGAGGAATAGGACAGCTCTTGTTGCAGCTGCCTCTCATTTGCAAACTGGAAAGGGTTTTCTTTCATTTTCTTGGCTGCATTACCTTTTCTTGTGTCTTTCAGCTAAACCAGAGAAGCACCTGCAGCATCTTGTCTTTGGAGATTTTCTGTGGCTTTGCCACATTCCCTGAAGGAACTGAAAATCCTGGAGTTGATGGAGGGATTACAGGGAGCCACAAACATTATTCTCCCTCTAATCCACCTGGGACAGATGCAATATTGATAACGACCTTTACTTGACAGTTTCAGTCCATTCAAATGAGCAAAAGTAACAGGTACTGGAATTGGGGAAAATAAAGGCAATTAGTAGAGTCTTTGGAGTCTAAAGGACTTGTTTTCTAGTCCCAAACCATGGAACCAAATGAAAAATTGAACATTTCACACTCACCTCTTTTCAAGTGATTTCTTCTCTCCTTGGGTTCCTGTTATCCATTCAGATTAGAAAAATAACACATTTATTTACCCACTCTCTCCTCCCACCACCACCCCAAGCCCTTATTTTGTCCCTAGGCTTAGACAGTGTTCAGTTGTCTGGATTTTGTAGGTTCTGTTTGCTAGGATCTCCCCTCTTGAAGCTACTATGTTAGGCAATAAGGGAGACTATTTGCATTAGATAATAAGACAGACACAATGCTGATTAAGTAACGGTTCCTATCCCACTTTGAGAGCTTCCTGGTAAGCAGAGCTGCAGTCATATTGGTAGCTCAAGCAAAAATCTAAAGATAAAATCAATGTCAGTTTTCTGTCCTGGTGACAGAGACTCACCAGCAGCATAGTCAGCAGATGCTATCATCAAATGTGCCACTGTCCTCAATGAACTCGGCTATGCTGCAGGTCAGATATCCTCTGCCATGCAAGATGGAGCTTGCAGTGTCATTTACTGGGAAACAGACTTGTACAGAGAACCACATTGCTGACAAATAGTATGGTAAAGGTGTACAGAGACACCAAGAAGGCCCGGAGGATCTGGAGTGTGGAAAAGGCTAAAGCAGCTTTATCAGGATCACTCCAGGTACATTCATCTATTGGACAACTTATTTAATCATTTTAATATGATCAAGTTCTGAATATGATCATAGATCCATATAGTTTGGAATTGTAAGTTCAAACAATATTTTGTAAACTTCTCATCATGCCATTCTACCTTTAAGTAATTCTTACTTAATGGAAGAAACCAATGTTATATCAATTTCTTGTATATGGAAGTGCTTTCAAAGAACAAAATCCTGGGTTGAAGAGATGGCTCAGTGGTTAAAAGTGTTTGCTTCTAAAGCTCAATGGCCCAGGTTTGATTCACATAAAGCCAGATGCACAAAATGGTGCATCTGGAGTTTATTTGCAGTGGCAGAAGGACCTGGTGTGCCCCCCTCTCTCTTTATCTCTTTCTCCTCTCAAATACATAAATAAATAATAACAAAATCTTAAGGTATGCCTAATGAGACACATTAGAGGCAGTGGCCTTGATATATGTGTCTCCAAACTTTTAGCCAGGTATGGTGGCACATGTTTGTAATCCTAATAGTGGAGAGGTAGAGACAAGTGAACTGGGAGTTCAAGGCTGACCTTGGCTCCATGGCAAGTTAGAACAGCTTCTATGCTACAGGAGACATTATCTCAAAAAAAAAAGTTATTTGAATCCAAGTGTGATAGTGCTTATCTTTAGCACTAGGGAGGCTGAAGCAGGAGAAACAAAGAGTTCAAGGCCAGCCTGAGTTACATATTGATACACTACATTCCCCCTGTCCAGATCTTTCCAGATTATTTTCTTGGATTGGGATTTAAAAAAACCCAACCACTTTTGTTTACTTGCAAATAAATAAAGAGAGAGAGAGATTGGGTGCACCAGGGCCTCCAGCTACTTCAAACAAACTGTAGATGCATCTGCTACTGTGTGTCTGATTTATGTGGGTACTGGGGAATCAAACCTGGGTTGTTAGGCTTTGCAAGCAAGTGCCTTAACTGCTGAGCCATCTCTCCAGCCCAGAGTTGGGAGTTTTTTTTTTTTTTTTTTTCGAGGTAGGGTCTCACTCTGGTCCAGGCTGACCTGGAATTAACTATGTAGTCTCAGGGTGGCCTCGAACTCTCGGCGATCCTCCTACCTCTGCCTCCCGAGTGCTGGGATTAAAGGCCTGTGCCACCACGCCCGGCCTCAGAGTTGGGATTTTTAACAGACTTATAGTCTCTCTTCAACCACTGAGCTTTGGTGGAAATCTATATGGTATCTAATAACAGTTGCTTCATCCATTCTGTAATCTGTGCAAAGTTTTTTCAAAACCAGTGTATTGTTTACAAGTTGGCTTTTTCAAAATTTCTTTAAAAGACAGGGTCTCATGTGCTCCATCCTGGCTTCAAACTTGCTACGTAACTGATACTGGCCTTGAACTCCTTCCTAATGCTCCTGTCTCCACTTCCAAAGTGCTGGGATTATAGGCATTTGTTCTCTCTCTCTCTCTCTCTGTGGCATGCATGCATGTGTATGTGCATTTGTATGTGTATGAGTGCACCTGTGTACATTTCCAAGTGGAGGTCAGAAGCTGATGTTGGGTATCTTCTTTGATTGATCTTTATCTCATTTGTTGAGACAGGCTCTCTTACTTGAACCTGACATTTACTGACTCCGCTAATCTAGCTAGGCAGCTTGCTTCGGTAACCCTATCGTTGTCTCCCTCCTGAGCGCTGGGGTTACAGGCATTCTGTCATGCCCACCTAGCATTTATATGGATGCTAGGGATCCAAACTCAGGTCCCCAAGCTTGCATGCCAAGTGCTTTATCCACCATGACATCTTTCTAACTCCTGTTTTTCTTTTAAATTCTTTTGACAGCCTTTGGAACTAGGTATTATTTTTCTGCTGTCTGCCCATTTTACAGGAGATAAATGCTGAGTCTAGGCTTAAGCAACTTGCCCAAGTAACTCAGTGAGAACATGGTCAGTTAAGGCCATTGTAAGAATTAAGTCCTGTTTCTCTGAGGCCCTGTTTCACATCATTTTCCACATAGTTTCACAGAGTTATTTATTATGAACTGCTTTGGAAATAATTTTGAATTTTTTCTTTTCTTTTTTTTCTCGTGTGTGTGTGTGTGTGTGTGTGTGTGTGTGTGTTTTCGAAGTGGGATTTCACTCTAGTCCAGGCTGAATTTTGAATGTTTTTATGATTTAAACTTGATTCCACTGACATATAACATAGGGGTTTGGGTAGCAGCTGATGGTGTTGACACAATAGAAACTTAATAGTCATGTAAACATTTATTAGTGCTGAATTCACAATTGGCTTTTTGGTATTTTAGAGTTATGAAATTTGGAAGTGAGGCCAGAATTCAAATGCTTGTTTTAGTTAAGATGAGGCTAGGTTTCTGAAAATAATGATTTCAAGGCTGGAGAGATGGCTTAGCAGTTAAGGTGCTTACCTGCAAATCTTAAGGACACAGGTTTGATTCCCCAGTACCCATGTAAGCCAGATGCACAAGGTGGCACATGTATCTGGGGTTCATTTTCAGTGACTGGAGGCTCTGGTGCTCCCATTCTCTATTGCTTTCTCTATCTGTCTGTTTCCCTGTCTTTCAAAAAAAATAAATAAATGAATAAAAATAAGATATGATTTTTTTTAAAAAAAAGAATGGTTTCAGCAGTAACAATTCAGTGGGTTAAAGACACAATTCTCTATCACCTAGCAGCCTGAGGTATGTGTTCAGGGCAGCAGCTTTCATGTGATTGTTTACAAGCATAGGGGCCTCTTAGTCCATTTATTTATTTTATTTACTTTTTCTGAGGTAGGGTCTCACTTTGGCCTGGGTTTACCTGGAATTCACTATGTAGTCTCAAACTGGCCTTGAACTCAGGGTAATCTTCCTAACTCTGCCTCCCAAGGGCTAAGATTAAAGGCGTGTACCAACACACCTGGTTTGGTCCATTGATTTTTTTTTCTGGGCCACTGATTCTTCCAGGTTCCAGATCACAGGAGGTGTGAAAAGAGGGTTTAGGCAAAGTCCATGGCCTTTGTTTCTACATTGGAGTAGACATACATCTCCTTTGCTCTCATCCTGGGTCCATAATTTAGTTATACATCCAAAAGCAAACTATAAATAGAACTGGCCAACCTATATCAACCCATGTGAAAAGAGGAAAGGATACATGTGGTGAGCTACCAGCTGGATCTGCAGCAGTGTTTCAACAAACCAGCCAAGAGCTCATGTTGGGAACAGTGGTAATTGTGAGAAGTGGTTTAAAGAATTTTTGTTTTAGAGACAGGGTTTAGCTATGTAGCCCAGGCTGGTCTTAAACTTCTGATCCTCCTGCCTTTGCCTCCTGAGTGATGGGATTATAGGTGCATGCTTATAATCAGACAAATATGAAAGAAAGACAAGTCAAAGATGATTTCAAAGTTTTGGCCTGAAACAAACTAAAAGAATGGATTTAACTTTTTTTTCTTTTTTCTTTTCTTTACTTTTCTTTTTTTTTTTTTTTTGAGGTATGGTCTCAGTCTAGCCTAGGCTGACCTGGAACTCTCTCTGTAGTTCCAGGTTGTTCTCAAACTAACAGTGATCTTCCTACCTCTGCCTCTCTAGTGCTGGGATTAAAAGTGTACACCACGGCTGGAGAGATGGCTTAGCAGGTAAGGCGCCTGCCTCCTAAGCCTAAGAATGCGGGTTCGAGTCTCCAGCGGTTCCAATCTCCTGGTCCCACATTTAGCCAGATGCAGTGACACAAGGGCGCAATGCCACACTTGACCACAAGGGGGCACACCCATCTGGATTTCGTTCACAGCAGCTGAGAGGCTGCTGGTGCGCCCACTCTCTATCTGTCTTCCTCTCGGTCTCTCTCTGTCCCTCTCTCTCTCTGTGTTTCTCTCTCAAAAAAAGTGTACACCACCATTCCCAGCTTTGGATTTAACATTTTAAAAATATTTTATATATTTATTTTCAAGGAGATAGAGAAAGAGAGACGGAAAGAGAGAATAAATGAGATTGGGCACACCAGGGCCTCCAGCCACTGAAAATGAACTCCAGACACATGTGCCACTTTGTGCTTCTGACTTTATGTGGGTATTGGGGAACCAAACCTGGGTCATTAGGCTTTGAAAGCAAGTGCCTTAAGTGCTGAACCATCTCTCCAGCCTGAATCTAACTTTTTTGTTTTATTTAGTTTCTCAAGGAGGTCTTGCTTTAGCCAAGGCTGACCTGGCTTTCACTATGTAGTCTCAGGCTGGCCTTGAATTCACAGTGATCCTCCTACCTCTGCCTCCAGAGTTCAGGGATAAAAGACATGCATCACCACTCCCAACCAGATTTACCATTTTTAACAACAAAGAAAACTGGGGAGAATGTTTATGGAGAAACATTTCGAATTGAGCATTGGGTTTGAGGGCCATATTTCATAGCATGGTAGAACTACCATATACATTACTATATAAGTCTTGCACATGTGAACCTGAGGTTTTAAAGCTATGAGACTGAATAAAATGGGTGGGAGAATTGGTGCAGGCAGAAGGAAGGTCTAAAGATGGAGCCTGGACATCATTAAGTGTTCAGATATCTGAGAGATGAGGAGAATTCAGTTCAAGAAGACTAAGTGGAACAGCCAGCAAAGCAGGAAGTATAGCAGGGAGGCTAGCAGGGACAATGATAAAGGAAAGAGTAATCAGGTATGGACTGACTATAGTCTCAAGTGATATAAATAGGTCAGGATGGATGAGGACCAAAAAGTGACTGTTGGATTTGTCAGTGTGAAAGCTATTGGTGACCTTGTTGTAAATGTTTGGGTGAAGTGATTGGTTGGGATAAAAATCTTATTGGGATTAAATGAGAGACAGAAAGAGAGGAGAAAAGTTGAAAGACTGAGAGAAAAAATTAAGAGAGGTTAGAAGAGATTGAGAGAGGAGTTAAGGTAAGAGAGAAATTTGTATGTGTTGGAGAGAGTCCATGTATGTAACCTAGGTAGGAAAGAGAAGGCCCTGTGGGGATAGAGGCCTGTGAAGACATGGCAGTATTAAAACCTTTTAGACCTTCATGAACCAAGGAATGGTTGAAATGATGGAGTGAGCTAGAAAACTAAGATGTGGTAGTTGGAGAGTGGAATGAGATAGAGATGTTATTGTTCATGTTACCTTCTAACGTAAGCTATGCACTGGAGCTGAAGTCAAGACATAGGTATACAGAGCACTGGAAATATCGTGGGTCTTGAAATTCCAGAGAGTTGGAACAGGAACAGTGCTATAGAGAAGAGGCAGGGCCCAAGGTTCCCATATTCTAGACTCTCTGTGAATATTGAGATCATAGGACTTTTCATTTAATTGGGAATTTTCATGCATGAACATACTACAATTTGATCAGAATTCCCTCCTATTGTCTTCTTTTGCCCCATACCCTACCTCTTCCACTGAACCTTTCTTCTTTTCAACTAGTTCCTCTTCTATTTTGATGTCCTTTTTTTCTCTCTCCATTGTCTATGTCTACGTACCTTTTCTTTCCTTGGCACAGTGTCTTATGTAGCTCAGGCTAGCCTGGATAAACTTGAACTTCTAATCTTCCTGAATCCACCTCCAAGTTACTGGGATTCCAGGTGTGCACTACAACATTTGGTTTATATGGTGCTGGGGAGCATTCTACCCACAGAGCTCTGTCACCAGCCCTGGGATTAGGACTTCTGACTGGTTCCTCCCACAGCTCCAACACAGGGCTAGAGCTTGAACAGAGAGCAGGTTTTTTTTTTTTTTTTTTTTTTTTTTTTTTTTTTTTTTTTTTTTTTTTTTTGAGGCAATATCTGCTCCACCCTGTCCCTTGAATGCAGTCCATTTCATCATTGGTGGGCTCAGTCCCCCCTGGGTTGAAGAACCAGCTGGGCTCAGAGGCAGAGCAGGTATGTTACTTATATCCATGGATCACAGCTCAGAGTTGTTGACATTAACTCACCTCCTCTTCTGATCTCTTTACCAATGTCCGAAGCAACTGGGCTCCATAGCCAACCTTCTGCCCTCAACCTCAGTTCAACTCTCAAAGCCTAAGGTGCCACCTGGCTTCTCCCTAGAACTCAGGCCTTCTGGGCTGAATGGAACTGAAAATGCAGAGTTTGTGTCACCCTGAGCAGAACCTTGGCATGAACTACTGAGTATGTAGAAATAGGTTTTGTCTCCTAAAACTTTTTTTATGATTTAAGAAATAACAGCACACATAATAAAGAACATTTGCAAGTGTGAACTATAGAAATTCATAAGGTAGAAAGTGAGTTTTCCTTTTTCATTTCAATCCCAACACATCCTCTTGTAGAAAAAAAATTTATCTTAACTCTCCTTGGTATTTAACCTTTCAAACTCTTTAAGCGCTAACTGGATATTTACACACATACACACTCAGAGACAGACACTCATTCATAGAAATAAAAGTTTTTCCCCCAGGAGGTATTATTTTAATAAAAATGTTTTATAAATCATAATCATAGGATTTCTATTTGTTTTTGTTTTTTCAAGGTAGGATCTTACTCTAGCCCAACCTGACCTAGAAATCACTCTGTAGTCTCAAACTCACAGCTATCCTCCTATCTCTGCCTTCTAGTGCTAGGATTCTGCCACCACGGTAGGCAGAATTTTCTTTTCTTTTCTTTTCTTTTCTTTTCTTTTCTTTTCTTTTCTTTTCTTTTCTTTTCTTTTCTTTTCTTTTCTTTTCTTTTCTTTTCCTTTCCTTTCCTTTCCTTTCCTTTCTTTCTTTCTTTCTTTCTTTCTTTCTTTCTTTCTTTTTTTTTTTTTTTTTTTTGAGGTAGGGTCTTGCTCTAGCCCAGGCTGACCTAGAATTCACTATGTAGTCTCAGGCTGGCCTCGAACTCACAGTGATCCTCCTACCTCTGCCTCCCAAGTGCTGGGAGTAAAAGCGTATGTCACCACACCCAGCAGAATTTCTTTTCTTTTCTCTCTCTTTTTTTTTTCTTGGTTTTTCGAAGTAGGGTCTCACTGTAGCCTGAGCTGACCTGGAATTCACTCTGTATTCTCAGGGTGGCCTCGAACTCGTGGTGTTCCTCCTACCTCTGTTCCTGAGTGCTGGGATTAAAGGCATGTGCCACCATGCCTGACTCAGAATTTCATTTTTTTTATTTTTTAAAACTTTTAAAAACGTGTTTATTTTTATTTATTTACTTGAGAGTGACAGAGAGAGAATGGGTGCACCAGGGTCTCCAGCCACTGCAAACGAACTCCAGATACATGCACCACCTTGTCCATCTGGCTTATGTGGGTCCTGGAGAATTGAGCCTCAAACTGGGGTCCTTAGGCTTCACAGGCAAGCATTTAATGACTAAGCCATCTCCCCAGCCCCCAGAGTTTCATTTTTAATGGCTACCTAATGTTTCATTGTGAGGGCACTACAAACATTCAAATGATCATGTGGTGATAGGCATGTAGGGAATTTGAAACTTCTACTATGAACAATACTACACAGGCCTCACTAGCCCATAGATCTTTGGGCTAGAATTTTAGAAGCTAGATGCCTGGAAACTGGATATGTCTTTCCAAATTGATAGATACTAGCAAATTGGCTGCCTTCTAAAATTGTCCATCAATTTACACTTCCCCAACAGTGTATGAGCAGACCTTTCTCCACATCCTTAACCAGTGATTGGCTTCCTTCTGGAGGTCTGAAAACAAGCAATTTGTGGACTGGAGAGATGGCTCAGTGGTTAAGTCACTTTCCTTCAAAACCTAACAACCTGGGTTCAATTCCCCAGTACCCATTTAAGCCAGCTGCACAAAGTGGTGCATGCTTCCATAGTTTGTTTGCAGTGGCACCCGTACTCTCAGTTTGTCTGTCTGTCTGTCTGTCTGCTGTTTCTCTTTGCTTGCAAATAAATCAATAAATTAAAAAAAACAAATAATATGTCAGATGGAGGAAGAGGCAGATGAGAATATGTGATACACTTGATACACCTGAAACCTTGCAGAGTCCATGGGTTTGCTCCGCTGATCTAACTGCTTAAAGAGGGGGTCCTCTTCTCTCTGGGCTCCCAGCCGAGGATGATGAGGGGTACTAGGACAGGCTCCCTCGCTTTGATTTAAAGGCTGTTTTTCAGCCCATTGCTACTCACGGATGCATGCTCTGATGGCTGAGAATACGTTCTATTTGTATTCTAGATGGATACAGGTTTTAGAGATAAAAGTTTATTCCTTTCCATCAGGGAAAGTTTTCAGGCAGCAGGCGCTCACCTTGATCCATAATTGCAATCACAAAATCAAAGCCCTACTATCATCTCAAAGGCTCAGACAGACTCCAAACTTTAGAAGGGCTGTTGCCTTCATTCCACACGCACAGGACAGTTGGATGCCTCCATTACCAAACTCCCTCCACATTGCCTCCCCCGATTTAAAAGAAAAAAAGTGCAAAGGAAGAGAGACAGTGCTCAGGACTCTTTAAAACACCAGTAATTTACACGAACAATGATGTCAACTTTTGTTTTTAAGACCACTTAATAGACTTCATTTCTCAAACTAAAGCCACAGATTAATCTTTCCAGTCTGAGTCCTTAGAAGAGATCAGGGACACATTTATTCCGAGGACTTCAGGCAGTAAAAAAATGTGCAGTTCATTTTAATGGGTTATAAAACCCCTGAGAAAAATGAATCTTCTTTCTACATGTAGAATAGATATTCCCAAAGGAAAGCCACTTTTCAATTCATTTTTTTAAAATAAGGAGAGTGTTTTCTTCTTTTTAAAATTGACACATTTATAGTAAAGTTGAGAATGGGCTTGATGATGCATACTTGTAAGCCCAGCACTCTGGAGGTTAGGGCAGGAAGATTATGAACTGGAGGCCAGCATGGTCTACACAGTGCAATTCTATTTCACAACAAGTGAATAAATAAATGATAAATAAAGTTTATAAGTGCAGAACAATATAATAGAAAAGTTTAAAAAATACAATAAATGAAATCCATAAAGGAAAAAGATCACATTAACATGTTTAGCCCAGTTTGGCAGTGCAGACCTGCAATTCCAGCACTTGGGAGATTAAAGCAGGGGGATTCAAAGTTCAAGACTAGCCTGTGCTGCGTAGCAAGGCTCTGTCTCAATACAACAAAAGGAACAAAAAACATTTTGAAGGAACATATTTCTATGAACACACTATACATGTATATGGATCATGCTTCTTTTGTGTGTCTTTGTGTGGGTGCTATGTGTCTATGTATGTTTGTGTATGTATGGGCACATATGTGTGAGAAGATAGAGGCTAGAGACCAATACTGCATGTTTTCCTCAATGGCTTTTCCATGTTATTATTATTACTATTATTATTATTGTGACAGGGTTATTTACAAAGCCCAGGACTCACCAATTTTGCTAGATTAACTAGTCAGTGAGTTGTGAGGACCCTTCTGTCTCTGCCTCCCCAACATTGGGATTACCAACCCACACCACCATGCTTGGCTTTTACATGGGTGCTGGAGATCCAAACTCGGGTCCTCATGCCTGTGTGCCAAGCACTCTACCCACTGTTACCTCTCCTGAGCCTCTGGACCATATTCTTCTCAGCAGCTTTTTTTCCCAATAAAAATATGCAATTACAGGCTGGAGAGATAGCTCAGTGGTTACAGACTGCTGGCTCAGGTTCATTTCCTCAGTACCAGTGTAAAGCCAGATGAAAAAAGTGGTGCATGCATCACACTTTTGTTTGTAGCTCCATGAGATCTTGGCATGCCTATGGACACAAATACACACCCACAAACATATACATAAATTTTTTTAAAAACTATGCAATTGCCATATTGTATATTACTGGTGTATGTTAATATTTGTATAATATATATTATATTAAATATAGTTTTCTATTATATATATGAAAACATATTTTCAAGCTGAGAATTGAAGCCAGGGCTTTGTGCATACAAGCAAGCACTGTACCCCTTAGCTATATTCCACCTCATTACTGTATACTGGTAAACATTTTATTCCATGGGCATCTCACAATTAACTAGTTCTCCTCCTGAAGAATATTTAGCACTTTCTAATTGTTTTGTATGTGGTGACAAACACTGTAGCTGTAACCATTCTGTGTAATATATTCCTGTGTGCAATATATTTCTGTGTAATATATTCCTGGAAGTAAAACTAATGGAATGAGGAACTTTGCACTATTTATTTATTTATTTATTTATTTATTTATTTATTTATTTCTAAGAGAGGGCATGGGCACACCAGGGCCTTGTGCCACTGCAAACAAACTGCAGATACATGTGCCACTTTGTACATCTGGCTTTATGTAGGTATTGGGGAACTGAACCTGAGTCATCAGGCTTTGAAGGCAAGCACCTTAACCACTGAGCAATCTCTCCAGCCCCTGCACTCTATTTTATTCAATTTATGTATTGATTTAATCTTATCAATGTTTTGCTATGTTGTCCAGGCTGACCTGGACCTCCAGGACTCCAAAGTCATCCTCCCTCAGTTTTCTCAGTAGCTAGAATTTCAAGAGTGCACAACTGCGCCTAAGTTTTAGAGTATTTGAGAAAGGTGTAGGATTGCAATTCCACAGCAATTAGAACAGTGTCTATTCCCCCATATAGTAGTAGACATTGAGAATAGCATTAATATGTACCTTTGTCAATGTGAGAGTGAAATCATACCAATTTTAATTTAAATTTCTTTATTAGTGAAGTATGACTCATCTATATATGTGAGACATTAAAAATTGGAGACTTTGTTAATTAAGAAAACCAACTAAGGGCTGTAGAGATGGCTTAGCAGTTAAAGACACTTGCTAGCAAAGTCTGCCAGCCCAGGTCCAATCCCTCAGTACCCATGTAAAGCCAGATGATCAATGTGACACAGGTGTCTGGAGTTTGTCTGCAGTGGTAAGAGGCCCTGGTGCACCCATACTCTCAACTAATAAATTAATAAGCTATATATGAATAACCAGGTCTGTGAGCATAGCTCAGTGGTAGTGCTTTTCTAGGTGGTGTGCGAGACTTTGGGTTTCATCCTCAGGACTGTAAAAAGACAAAAGACAAAAGGACAAGGATACAATGAGTTGGCAAAATATCTGAATAAACATGACCGACAGGTATGTGAAAAGATGCTCAACACCACAGACTCTCAAGGAAATGTGAACCAAAGCACAATGAGATAGCTCACTCCAGTGAGAATGGCCATTATCAGCAAAACAGAAAGTAACAAATACTGATATGGAGAAAAGGGAACTCCTACACATTGTGTTTAATAATGTGGAGGAAGCCAGGCGTGGTGGCGCACACCTTTAATCCCAGCACTGGGGAGGCAGAGGTAGGAGGATCACTGTGAGTTCAAGGCCACCCTGAGACTACACAGTTACTTCCAGGTCAGTCTGAGCCAGAGTGACACCCTACCTCGAAACCCCCCCTCCAAAAAAATAATAATTATGTGGAGGGCTGGAGAGATGGCTTAGCAGTTACAGCACTTGCCTCACAAGCCTAAGGACCCAGGTTTGATTGTCCAGTACCCATGTAAGCCAGATGCACATAGTGGTGCGTGTATCTGGAGTTTGTTTGCAGTGGCTGGAGACCCTGGTGTTCCCATTCTCTCTCTCTCTTCACTTGCCTCTTCCTTCCTTTCTCTCAAATACAGGGGAATTGAATCTGGGAAGTCAGGCTTTGCAAGCAAGCACCAACCACACTAAGCCATCTTTTCATCCCTCCACTCTCTTGATATGACAAATTTATTTATTCAGTTAAAAATAGTCTTTTGCAAGCTGGGTGTGGTGGTGCATGCCTTTAATCCCAGAGCTTGGGAGGCAGAGGTAGGAGGAGGATCACCATGAGTTCCAGGCCACTCTGAGACTACATAGTGAATTTAAGGTCAGCCTGGGCTAGAATGAGACCCTACCTCGAAAAAACAAACAAACAAAAAATAGTCTTTTGTTATTACAAACCAAAGTAGTAATGGATGGCGTTAAACAAGCATTGTTTCATATGCATATAGGTGTGTTTGCTGGACAAATTATCAAGAAATAGAAATCTGGCTCACAGGGCTCCAATACTTTTAATCCTAAAAGTTAATCAGGATTTGTGATTAAGCAGACCTATGTGGTGGGTCTTATTTAATGAGATCACCTTGTTAAATACATCAATACTGTCTAGGATGAAAAGGACTTCAAAGTTACTCTCAAGAAATGTCTCAATTAGATATAAATTATGAATCTCTGGAATATATGGAAAAGGTATCAGACTTTTTTTTTTTTTTGTTTTGCGAGGTAGGGTCTCACTCTGGTCCAGGCTGACCTGGAATTAACTATGTAGTCTCAGGGTGGCCTCGAACTCTCGGCAATCCTCCTACCTCTGCCTCCCAAGTGCTGGGATTAAAGGCGTGCACCACCACGCCCGGCGGTATCAGACTTTTTGATGTGGGACTCAAAATGCCTAGCTGTTATTAATTAGGTGGAATGATATGGAACTATAGGTATTAGATCATTTTTACCTAAAAAATGGCCATTTCATTTACATTTTAAAATTATTCATAGACTACTATTAAGTTTATGTCTTGGTAGTTTGGGGGGCTGGGGAAGCTTTCATAGGGAATGTGTATTTGAGGCCAAGGAGGCAACAAGATGGCAGTGAAGGGTAGGAAGATGACAAGAACATCATCAGTGAAGGGTGTCTGAGGCCACTGAGGATTATTGAGGTAAAAGTATGGGTGAAAGGAATGATGTCACATTTCTACAAAGTCTCATGGAGGAGATCTCACAGCTTTCTGTGTACAGTAGACAACTTCAGCAGCAAGGGAGGCAGTGAGGGCTCATTTCTTCTCAAATGCCTGTGCTTGATAGGGGATTTAATCAGTAGCTAACAAGGACTGAAATTTTGACACATCTTGGAACTTGGTAGTAAATAATTCAGTTGAATTGGGGTCAATTTTTTCCCTGTTATCATAGTCTTAAAAATGGTCCTGAGGGTCGTTATTCTAAATGTTTGCTAAGAGTTCAAGAATAAGGACTTCTTTCCACATGGAACACTAGGATAAGTATATAGTGAGGAAAAATGTTTTCTTTTATAATTATGCATACTGTATAGCATTCAAGTTCAGAAGTAGAGGGAAAACCTTACCTATAATTATTCTCCCAGCCAAACAGCTCTTCTGTTTACATAATCCAACTTCCTGACAATTGCTTTTCAAGCAAGGGCCCTTAAACACTGAACAATCTCTCCAGCCATACAATTCCTTTTACATTGTTGAAATCTCAGGCTTTTCCATTTTACATGTCAATTTTGCTAACTGCTTGTAATGGCTATGTACTAACCTGGTGAGTACTTAGACTATAATTTCCCTATTTATTTCAGGTTATTTCCAATTTTGTGCTATTACAGAAGAGCATAATTTTGGCCTCTAGGCCTGAAGAAAGGATAAACTTTAGGTTTTATTTCTTTTTTTTAAAAAAAGTTTATGCTTATGGTATTGTGGGTATAATCTTCACATTTGTTTATTTATATATTTATTTTAATTTATTTATTTGAGAGCAATATACTCTCAAAAAAGAAAGAGGCAGAGACAGAGAGAGAGGGAGAGAGAGAGGGAGAGAGAGAGAATGAGTGTGCCAGGGCCCACAGCCACTGCAAACAAACTCCAGATGAATGCACCACCTTGTGCATCTGGCTTACGTGGGTCCAGGGAAATCGAGCCTTGAACTGGGGTCCTTGGGCTTTCATAGGCAAGTGCTTAACCACTAAGCCACCTCTCCAGGCCCTAGGTTTTATTTCTTAATAAAGTACATTACTCTCTGTCAATAGGGAAATATGTTCTCTCAGTGGAACTAAAGGAGACAATATTTCTAGCAACATATGAAGACAGTGCTTGCCATATAATGTATTGTATTATTTGATTCTTCACTGGGGTTTGTGGTCACTGATACCAGAAAAACATGGCACAAAAAAACTTATCAGGAAGGTATCAGATGGCACCTAGGGATTAGGACCAACAAATGGGGAAATCCACAGGAAGCTTGGCAGCAGGACCCCAAATCATGAAGCAGGACTTTCTGGTTTCTAGATACTTCTGCAGAGACTGCCATCACCAGCATCCCTGGGCCTGCTTGGTAGGGCTGTGCCCCACACCAGGAAGAATTTCAGATAGCCCTATGTTTTTGAGTCAAAGATCTGGGTGAGGACACCCTGAACCTCATTTATGGTTCCTCAGTTATATATAGCTATCAGTTGAGACAGAGCCCTGCCTCCTAACAAGACTTTGACATAAGTAAGAGCATCCCCAAACAGGAAGCCAGAGTGCCCATCCGTAAGTATCTTCATTTGCTCACACTCCTGTTCCTTCCCCTCCACAGCATGGCTCAGTCACTATAGGAGTTTTCAACTCGGCTTAGTGCAGGAAAACAAAGGAGTGTTTGGGACAAATAGCAAATTTCCTGTGCCAGGAAAAGTGCCCATTGGGGAACTGGGATATACCTTAGTTGAAAGAGTGCTTGCCTATTGTACACATAGCCTTGGGTTCCATCCCCTGCACCACATAAAATCAGTCGTAGAGTCATAGAAGTACATGCCTATAATCCTGGGACTCAGGAGATGAGTCAGTAGGATAAGAAATTCAAGGTCATTCTTGGCTATATAGCAAGCAAGTTTAAGTTTGAGGCCAGTTTGGGTTATATGATACCCTATCACAAAAATAAATAAATAAATAAATAAATAAATAAATAAATAAATAAATAAATAAAAAAGAGTGCCCATGGGAAATCTTCTGTTACCATTTCTTCCAGACTAAAAGAGCCTCACAGAACAAAAGCTCACCTTGAGAATGTGACCCAGATCTGTGATGAGATTATTTTGTTGCTTTGGTGTGATAAGCTAAAGGTCTCTTCCCTTCTTCACTCCTAAAATAAGAATTGAAGGTAGAGATGAGTCACAGTAAAATGGCTTCTTATGGAAGGTCACTGCTAGTAAATTTAACCCAAACCCAAGCACAAACACACACATCAATGAAAATATCTTGCAACATGACATAAAACTCTCCCAGGGTTTATCATTGCTTTGGGATGAAATCCCAAATCCTTTCCCTGACCTGCAAAACCCTGTATGCTCTTGTCCCTGCTCTCATCCAGACCCTCTCTTCCTCTAGCCACAGCTCTTGGCTTTCTTCCTGATCTTTCTGTCCTGTTTCAGGTCCTCATCATGCTGTTCCTTTTGCCTAGAAGGATCCCCTCTGTGCCCAAACAGAAGCAGCCCCCATCGAGCCACTTCTGGTCTCAGCTAACACATTTACTGTTTAAGAGAAGCCTTTCCTGAGCACCAAGACAGGCCTGGAACCCATTAAGTGCTTCCCTAGTGACCTGTCTTTTGTAACCCTCCTTATACCTGGAGTGTGAGTGTGGAGTGGAGTCCCACGAGTGTGGGAGCTTTAGTCAACGTGAGAATTGTTTCCTTGTATCTAGAAGTGTGCTTGGAAGAGAAGTGGCACTCAAGAAATAGACGTAGAATGGACTGAATGAGAGAATGGAGAAATAGCAATTTTGTCTATGCTTACAATAAATATTTCCATAGCCATGCAGATTCATTTTTAAAAATTTGTAAAATTTCAGTTTCCAGGTAGTTACAAAAATAGTGTGGTAGTGCTCTTATAAACCTTCATCCAGCTTCCTCTAATGTTAGCATCTGTCCAAACTGTAACCCTTTTATCCAAAAGTTAGAAATCCCTGGTGCATTATTAATAAGTAGACAACAGAATTTATTCAGCTTTTGTCAACTTCCATATTAATGTTTATTCCTGCTCCAGGATACAATCCAAAGCACCTTATATCACTCTGCAGGTGATTATACTGATTCCCTCCTATCCCATTCATCATCTTTTGAGAAGTACTGAAGTGGCCAACCATTTTGAAGACTGTGTCTTAACTTGGGTTTATCTGTACGTTCTCATGATTCGTGAGCATAAGGATATATCTCATCAAATTAGAAGATTCATTATGTAGTTGTCTCTGATTATAGCAATACTAATTTGGTTTCTTGGGCCAAGGAGAATCTACCAGATCTTGCCATGGAAAGTTACAGCTTTTCCCTTTCTGTACTCTAGTTGGTAGAAATAAGTCACTAAGTTTCTTGTGAAGAGAAGCTTAAGTTCCCTCTTCTGAAAGAAAAAGAATCAAACAATTTGTGTACACATGCTAGAACCACCACAGTAATTTATTTTGAGGGAGAAACTTTAAGGTTATGCAACAATCCTATCTCCTTAAAAATTGCACTCACTAATTTTAGCATTCATCAGAGAGTCTGGCACATTATGTGTTCAGAAGTTCTCATTTGTACAAAGTATACAATTCCTAGCTCATAAACACTGTTGAAATTTGAAGTTTGGTTTTCATAGTAACAGAAACGTTGTTGTGGCAGAGTGTCCACCCCATAGGAATGAAAATAAGAGCTCTCCCTTTTATTTCTAGTCCTAATTCAGTTAAACCATAGCATTTGAATCATAAGAACATCTCTTCTTTCAGATCAGATGTATCTCATGCGAATTAACACAGGAGAGTTAAAAATAACAAGAGGTGCCATTCTCAAAATGGAATAATTAAATACTAACTTAATAAGATGTAAAGAAGCTTGCTGTGTTTTGTTTCATTAGGGAATATTTTTGTTAAAAATATTTTTATTGATTTACTAGAGAAAGAGAGAGAGAGCAGATGGGGGAGAGAGAGATAGAGAGAGGGAATGAACAATGCCAGGGCCTCTAGGCACTACAAATAAACTCCAGACGCATATGCCATCATGTATATCTGGCTTACGTGGGTAATGGAAATTGAACCTGGGTCTTTAGAGTTTGCAGGCAAGCACCTGAACTGCTAAGCCATCTCTCCAGCCCTCATCAGGGAATCTTTAATACTGCTTAAAATACAAGGTCATTGTCCTTCTTCCACCTTTTCTCTGGTATCTTAAAACACATTTCATTGTCATGTCTTTCAAGAGAAGCCCTACCCCACTCTTGCAAAAGGATCAATGGCCAGGAGCTTCCAAAATAGTGATACTTCTACAAAAGAGAACTGTTGGTATTATTATTTTTCTTAATTGTTCAATTTAAAAAAGCAAAAGCCAGGCTAAGGAGATACCTCAGTGGTTAAAGGTACTTATTTGTAAAGCCTGCTGGCCCAGAGTTCAATTCCCCAGTACCGAGATAAAGCCAGATGCACAAAGTGGTGCATGCATCTGGAATTCATTTGCAGTGCAACAGGCCCTGGCACACCCAGGCACAGCCATTCTCTCCCTCTTCTCCTAAGTAGATTTTTTTAAAAAAGCAGATGCCTCCCAACAGAACACTGCCTTGATTCTTAGCTTTTCCTCCCTATGTTGTGCAAACTGAAAGCAGGCCAACTCTTCCCCGAGGGTGTGAGCCGGGTGAGAAGTAGAACATCATTAAGGGGGCCGCCACACCAGCAAGAATCTCTAGTCCTTCATTTGAACGGATGGCAGGGGTTTTGGAAAAGCTGAAAAAGAAACACACACACACACACACACACACACACACACACACACACACACACACAGGATCTCCATGTTGATGTTTGGAAGTTGAGAAACGTACAGATAGAGATGCACTCAAAGAATTGGCAGAAAGGTTCTTCTGTGAAGAAATATTCATTTTAGAAATGAAAATGCCCACGGGCTAGGGTGAGGGCTCAGTGCAAGCATGGGTGCCTCAGCTCAGACCCTCAGGATCCCTGTAAAGCTGACCCTGTAACACTAGCATCAGTGTTCCCAGAACTCTTAGAGAAAAGAAGGGAGACGGAAACAGGGGAATCACTCAGAAGTTTGTGGGCCAGCGAGTGAACAACTTGAAGCTCCCTGCCTTTAAACAAGGTGGAAGGTGAGGACCAAATACACCGGAAGTGGTCTTCTGACATCAATCTCCCCTCCCCCCGCCCCGCAACATTAAAATTCTCTCTTCCCCCAGGTACAATACCTTGACTCTGCTATACTTCATGTTCCAGATGACTGGTAAAGCAACGATTTATTGGTCTCCGCACCAGTGAGCTTGGGAGCAGCTCAATAAGGCAGTGTGCTCTGTGGGTCCCGAATCGTTATTTTACCTGGCAACTTTCTGACAGCTGTTGAATCTTGGAGGGTCAGGAGGAAACCATGTTGATTTATAGACGGAGTGGAAATGTTTGTCAATGAAAAGATAACTGTGCTTCCTTCAAGCTCCTAGCACTGTGGGAAACCTGACGGGTCTTCACTGACAATTTAACACAGACTCAAATTGGGAACTCAGGGCATTGTCTTGCAATTTATTAAAACCTTGTACCTTTTGTAAAAGGTTTCTCTACAGCTCTATTGATTTCCTGTCTATAATCTATAAACTAACATGCACAAACTTCTTTAGAGTTTATAACATTGTGTCCAATATGAGAGGTGATCTTTTGGGCAAGTGTGATGAGTATTCATAATTTTCCCAAGAAATTGTTTTGGACTTTCTGAACCATCATAACACCCTATATCTGTGTCTTTAGAACAAACATGTTAGGCACCTGTTAAAAGATGAAGAAAGAGCCGGGCATGGTGACCCACGCCTTTAATCCCAGGACTTGGGAAGCAGAGGTAGGAGGATTGCCATGAGTTCCAGGCCACCCTGAAACTACGTAGTGAATTCCAGGTCAGCCTGGGCTAGAGTGAGACCCAACGTTGAAAAAAAATATGAAAAATAAAAACAAAAAGACTCAGGAAGTTCTGAATGGACTAAAGGTCAGGAAGTAAACAAGGCTCAGGACTGAACACCCCAGGGAGCTCCTGATACTACCAGGACTCACATGTCTCCACACTAGATATGCGGTGAGACCTGCTTAGAAGAAGAGACTCTCCCGCAAGCAGAATGGCCAGCAAGTCCTCCATGCCAGGGCAGCAGCACCTGTGACTCATCAGCCATACTGCCTGGGCTTTTCAGTGAGGCAGCTGCCTTTGGACCCATCTGTGATCCTGAAAAGAACCCTAATAAATTCACTGCTTTACCAAGTTGAACTTTGGTGTAATCACTACTTTAGCCTGCTGTCCATGCCCTATTCAGGGTCCATGTCTCCCCAGGTAAAGTGTAAGGCAACAGGAAGCCAGAGGTTGAATCAGGTGGCCTCCTCTGTTGCTCTCCACCTTAATTTTGTGAAAAACGGTCTTGCTAAACCTATAGCATGCTGATTTGACTAGATTAGCCAGTGAGCACTAGAGATTTCCTGTCTCTGCCTCTCTAAGGCTGGGATTATAGGTGTATATCACACCCAACATTTTACATGGATTCTGGGATCTGAACTTTTTATTATGATTTTTATTTATTTTTATTTTTTTATTTTTGGAGAGAGACAAAGAGAGAGACAGACAGAGAGGGAGAGGAAGACAGATAGAGATGGGTGCGCCAGTAGTCTCTCAGCTGCTGTGAACGAAATCCAGATGCGTGCGTCCCCTTGTGGGCAAGTGCAGCATTGTGCCCTTGCGTCACTTTGCATCTGGCTAAACGTGGGACCTGGAGATTGGAACCGGCGTTCTTAGGCTTAGCAGGCAGGTGCCTTAACCACTAAGCCATCTCTCCAGCCTTGGGATCTGAACTTTTGCAGTAAGCACTTTACCTCCTGAGCTAGCCCCCAGGCTCAGAGCTTTTAAATATCTTAGGTGAGGTTAACCAGAGAGTCCGAGATGATATCCCAACGTTGGATCATGGCCCAGGCCAGGCTTTCATTGCACTGGACCCTGTGAGGGAGTTTGTGCTGCCAGCCTCTTTGTAATCCATTATACAGTAAGGGAGGCACATGCCTCTGGGAGTTGGGCAGGATCAATCAAAAGCAGTACTATTGCCTCTCTATTAAGCACCAAAAATTTACTGACCAGCCAGGTCTGAATCATCATCTTTAATTTTTTTAAAATTCTCTCTGTTTGTAGGTGTGTTTGTGTAGGCATGTGTGTGTGGAGGTGTGGGGACAATCACAATGATTCCTCTCTTCTTTCTTTGAGACAGGGTCACATTTTTCTGTAGCATATGCCAGTCTATCTGGCTGTTGAACTTCTGGATTCTGGCTCTGCCTCCCATTGCCATAGTGCATTGTGATTACAGATGCATGTGGTACTTTGTGTAGGCCTTACATGGGTGCTGAGGACTTGAACTCAAGCCGACAGGCTTGCAAGAAACCACCTTTAACCATTGATATATCTTCCAGCCCTTTTTTGTTTTTGGCATATATATGTGTCCACAGTCACTTCCAAGCTTATTTTATTTTATTTGGTGTGTGTGTGTGTGTGTGTGTGTGTGTGCCATGCTCATGCATGTGCCAGAGGACATCCGGACCACCGGCAGGTAGAGCAAAAGAGGAGAACCCGGGCCAGCCGTTTCTCTTGAGGCTGAGCGAGAAGACAGGTGGATAAACCTCCCAAATCACCAAAAGAAAACCACATTGAGCCAGGAGAAACGTTATTTTATTTTATTTGGTGGAAGGGGTGGGAAGTATAAGGGCCAATATACTTTGTGTGTGTGTGTGTGAAAGGTATAAGGGCCAACAGTGTGTTCATCACGTGTGGGTGGAGGCAGTTTCAGCGGTGCTGAGTCACGGGCATGTACTCAGGCTCGAGGGCCTTACCGGGAGTAGGCCAAGATTGGCTGGGCTACCATCTTCACACGGGCAGGGCCCAACAGACATCTGGTGTTCTCTATCGCTCTTCTGTCTTTTTTCCAGAAGACAGAGTCTCTCATTGAATCTGGAGCTCATTGGTTTTTTTTTTTTCTTTAGTAAGACCTGGCAATCCTCTTGTTTCTGCCCCCTCAATGCTTGGGTTACAGGTATGCACAGCCATGTATAGCATTTGTACATGAGTACTGGGGATTAAACTCAGGTCCTCATGATTTTACAGCAAATGCTCTTACCCTCTGAGCCATCACTCCAGCCCTCTCTCATTGAACCCAGAGCTCACCAATTAGACTAGACTACCTAGCCAGCAAGCCCACACTGGCTTTTGCTTTTACATGGGCACCGGGGATCCCAACAGAGGTTCTCATGCTTATGAGGCAAACACTTCACATTGCTCCAGACTCCAGGCCCAAGTCTTTGATAGACAGCTAATAAGCCATGATCAGTCTTAGGAACAGCTCACCCTGGAACAAGCTCTCAGCTTCAGCAGCAGGCAGAGGAAAAATCCACATCTGTTATGAACAATCTGCCCAGGACTGGTAAAGGAGATGCTCAGAGAAAATGGGGATGATTTTCCAACTGAGTTAAAGTCCAGCAGTTCAGAGCAGGCACTGGGCCATGCTTGGTGCAGAGGAGCTTGGGAAAAGACTGAGAGTCCAAGAAATTGATTTTATCATCCTTGTGGATTTTAAAATACAAATGTTGTGACTTTGATTGCAATTTTAAAAATCCTACTAGTAGTGATATATATTATGGACTATATATTAATGACCTCATATAATAAATTAATGTTGGATAGAATAACTGTTGAAGATACTCATTTTATTCTAGCTGAGTTTGAAGTTGCTTGTAAGTAGAAATAATGAAATGATTTAAGCAATTCCAATCTGACACAGTTCTTACTAAAAATAGGAATGCTTGGGCTGAAGAGATGGCTTAGCAGTTAAGCGCTTTCCTGTGAAGCCTAAGGACCCCAGTTCGAGGCTTGATTCCCCAGGACCCACGAAAGCCAGATGCATAAGGGGGCGCATGCATCTGGAGTTCGTTTGCAGTGGCTGGAGGTCCTAGCTCGCCCATTCTCTATCTATCTGCCTCTTTCTCTGTCACTCTCAAATAAATAAATAAAAATAAACAAAAAAAATAGGCATGCTTGTTGCTGATATATTCAAAATACCTAGAAATGGAATCAGCCTAGATGTCCATCAACTGATGAATGGATAATGAAGGTGTGATGCATATACCCAATGATGTTTTATTAAGCTGTAAAGAAAAATGACATTTATGAAAATTTCAGGAAAATATTATACTAAGTAAGGTAACCTAGGCTCAGAAAGATAAAATACTCTCTCATATGTGCATCCTAGCTTTGAATTTTTAGATCTCTATATAAGTTGGAGTGAGTCAGTACATGATAGGAAGTCAGAAAGGAACCATGAAGGGAGGGTTTTAAGGGGACGGAATAGTAGATATGAAAGGAGAGGGGGACTGGAGAGATGGCTTAGTGGTTAAAAGCACTTGCTTGCAAAGCCTGATGGCCTGGGTTTGATTCCCCAGGACACATATACAGCCAGATGCATAAAGTGGCACATGTGTCTAGAGTTCATTTGAGATGGCAAGAGGCCATGTTGAACCCTACTCATTCTCTATCTCCGTCTCTCTTCTTTCAAGTAATTTTTTAAAGTTTGGATATTTATTTTTCTTTTTTAAATTAAGAATATATTTTGGAGCTGGAGAGATGGCTTAGCAAAGCCTAAGGGTCCATGTTCCCACATAGCCAGACACAAGGTGATGCAAGTGTGCAAGGTTGCACATGTGCACTAGATGGTGCACACATTTGAAATTCAATTACAGTGGCTGGAGGCCCTGGCATGCCAATTCTATCTATCTCTCTTTCACTCCCACTCTCACTCTCTCACATTATAAAAAAAGCCAGTATTGGGCTTGCCTCAAAAGAAAGAAAGAAAGAAAGAAAGAAAGAAAGAAAGAAAGAAAGAAATAAATAAATAAATAAATAAATAAATAAATAAATAAATATTTTGTATGGATACATCATGTGTTGGTACCATCTTTTCTCTCCTCCCTGCCCCCATTCTGCTGAGGGCCCTCCTCAGTGGGGTTGCAGGTATTCCTCATGGGGTTGTGGGTTATGCATTGTGGGAGCAGCAATCAGTTATGGGGGGGGGAGGCAATGCCTCTGTGGCTCTTACAGTCTTTCTGCTCCATCTTCCACAAAGCTCTCTGAACCTTGGTGGGTGTGTTATAAGTCTATTTCAGTGATGAGCTCTCAGGAGCCTCTGGATTTCTGCTCTGGTTGGTGTTGAGTATCCTCAGCATCTGTCTCTTTCACCCTGGCACTGATTGTCAGGCTCACCATGAAAGCAGCTCTCTTGCTCTTCTCCCACTTCCTGTGTGGGTCAGCTGGGCCTTGCTGAAATTCAAGGGGTGGTTTATTTCCTCGGGTCTCTTTACCATATGAAAAAGAAAAACAGATTCTCCAATGGAGAGTGAAGTCAGCATAGGTTAAATTGGATAAGCATTATTCATTTAGGGAGAATTTGATGTATGGAACCCCCCTTTCAGCCAAAGACTAATGGAAGCTTGACATTGGAGAGCATAATCTTTGTCTCCATAGGATTTAGACCTGGTTCCCAGTTCTAGATATGGGTTCCTTTCCACTGAGCAGATCTCTTAGGCACTCAGAAAGCCATTGGTTACTCACCAAGGCTGAGTGCCACCATTGCACTGGTGTGTACTTTTTGGCAGCCTAGTTGCTTCTGAGTAGCTTAGACCACTGCTTGCTCACACCATTGTAGCCACTTTCCTTCAGCAGCTCATGTAGAGCTTTCCAGCCCTATATGGGCTAACTGGGGAATGGCTCTCTTCTGTATTCCAGCCAGGTCTCTCCATGTTCTATGCCAGCAGCATATGATGTCTTCAGCAATAGGGTCTTACCTTTTGGGTAATCAAGTGCTTTGACAGAAGCCTGTCTTGTTTAGGGGACCTTGTAGGTCTCTCTGATAAACAGCTCAATGTGGGTAACACCAATTTCAGGTATTGGGAGTTACAGGCCAAAGCCAATTTGTTTTTCAAGGTAAGGTCTCGCTCTAGCCATGGCTGGCCTGGAATTCACTATGTAGTCTCAGGGTGGCTTCAAACTCACAATGATTTGCCTCCCAAGTGCTAGGATTAAAGGTTTGCACTACCACACCAAACCAAAATTTTTTTTTATTATTTTATTTTTGAGAGAGAAGCAGAGAAAGAGAGAGAGAGAGAGAGAATGAGCATGCCAGGGCCTTTCAGATGCTGTGAATGAAATGCATACACATGCACCTCCTTGTGTGCATATGCTACATTGCACACTCACATCACTTTGCATCTGGCTATGTGGGACCTGGAGATTCGAACATGAGTTCTTAGGCTTCTCAGACAAGCACCTTAACCACTAAGCCATGCCTCCAGCCCCAACCAAAATTTTTAAGGTTTGGCTTCATCCACCCTCTCTAGGGCCCTTCTTTTCAGATGCTACCCCTATACTCCTGTTGAGGTTATATATTTTAGTCTACCTTCAAGGAGAAAGGTTTCTATGGTACCAGTTCATTTTGAGTTTAGTTTTGTGTTTATTTCCCCCAACTGCCCCTTCCCTGAAGCCCTTCTATCCTTATTTTATGGGCCACACAGTGTTCTGATTGGGGTTTCTTTTGGGAACAAAGGAGCTCAGGTAGGCCAAGCCTTGTTAGATTTCTGAGATGTATGAGTTACCTCCCCCCAAAACTAGAAAAGTTTGGAGCCAATCATATCATCTCTTGGCCCTTGCTTTCTCTTTTTATACAAAGTGGGCACTCAAATATCTAAGAATGGATGAGTTTATTACAGAAAAATGCAGCATGGAATACTGTGAGCAATCAGGGTAGTCCTCAAGTCAGGAGATAAGAACATAAGAGTTTCAGTGAAGGGGCTGAGGATATGGCTCAGTAACTAAAGCATTTGCTGTGCAAGCCTGATGATTAGAAGGGTTCAAATCCCCAGAACCCATGTAAAGCCAGAAGCTCACAGGCCAGTTAGTCTGTTGTTTGCAGACACAAAACAATAGGGCAGACCATGTCTCACACAAGGTGGAAGGCAAGGACCAGTACCCCAAGGTTGTCCCCTACCTCCACATGCATAGGTGCTCCCCCGTACACACCAGCTTTTCAGTAAAAATGGAAAACGTGTGTACAGTATGCATGTTATTTTCTTTGAACCCTTCTTTGAGTTTCTGTCACCAAGATTTTTTGGGTATTTGTGGTAAGCACAGCGAGGCTCTGGCCCTCTACTTCAACACTGAGGTCTACAGAACTGCACAGTGCTCTGTACTGTGAGAGACTCATCACCACCGGTTCTAAATGCCGCTCAGGGCAAACACGGCTCTATACTGCTGGCCTTGGTGCTTTTGGAAGGAGGAATGGAACTTGAATTTAAAGGCTCCCATTAAATTTAATATTGTCGAGATGTCCCTGAAAAACTTATTTTGAACAAGGTAAAGTATTTTTTCCCTTCATCTTGAGTTTTGCACAAATGCCTTTAGGAGAATGTGGGGATTTTTGCCCATTGTCCTAATACAGTGGAACATAATGCTTCTTCTAGTCCTTGGGCAATAATGACGGAGGAGCTAGTTGGGCTTTCGATTGGCTCTGATTCTGCATTTTCAGCAGCATAAAGAGAAACATCTCATTCCTTTTATAGAAATGCAATCCCCTGAGGTTGTCCCTTAAAAGCTGTTTTGATCCATGGATGTTGTCGCTGCCAAATTCTCTAACTCCCAAACTACCATTATGCATTTTCTCTTGGACAGAGAATTTTAGGATCATCCCGTCTGACCCCATAATAAAGCCATTTATTTCTCCCTGAGATGGAAGATTCATTTAGTTTTTCCTTGTTTCTCCTTGGCAATTATCTCTCCTACTACCCATAATCTGCCCAATCTTTTTCAATAACATCCTGTGATTAAAGCCAATTGGCTCATGTTAAAAGCTAGGGCAAAGTTAACTACACAGAGAAATACCACTCTTAGATTAAAAGAGGGCAGTTTCTTCCAGTGAGTCTGGAGAGAGAGAAAGGAGAGAGAGATCTTTGATGGGGAAGAGTGAATGCTGACCTGACACTAATATTTAGTCCTATTTTGAAAAAAAAAAAAAAAGCCTATGCTCAAAATAGAGCTGAGGAACATATGGTAGTTCCTTACGGCAGAGCAAAGGACAGATTAGCCTGCCATTGAGGTCAAAGGATGTCTTGTTGATTTTCAGCTACTGTCTCAATGATCCCACTGGGCAGCATTTCAGAAGAGGAGTCCCAGTCATAATAACAGTACAGTGGTAGAGGCAGCTGTCAATTATTTAACTCAATCATTTGCATTGATTAGTTGACTGTATTCTTGTCCCAAATCTTTAGTCACAGCATTATTTTTACTGTATGATGCAGCTCTTATTTTACTATTTAGTGTAGGTGTTTTATACAGAGCAGCAGTGTTTTCCGGGAGGTCACCTCTGTCTCCCAGGAAATAGAGCAAAAACTTGAACTTGACTATGGCCAGGATTGTGAAGGGTGGAGCCACAAACATTTCTGCCCTTAGGTTAAGTTTCTGTCTTGGGATAGATAATAGTCCAAGAACTGTTAAAAAGCAAGTTAAATCCCCTCAGTACTTACTCTCCTGTTACTAGTTATTATTATTTTAAATTAGATAGTCCCTGTTCAAATCACTCTAATATAGCTCCTGTCTCCTGATTGGATCTGCACCAGGAGGTGCCCACCCCCAGGAGCTGGGCCAGGATACCAGAAGACATGGTGGGGTAGTGTTGGTAACCTGAGGCCACCACTTACTACCTGTCAAACTTTGGGCAAATCACTCTACAAGATGTGACTAGTACCTACTTCAAAGGTGTGTTGGGAAAACCGGTGTGTGGAGCAAACAGATTGTACACGTGTTTTCTGCAGCTGGTTTGCAGTCCACCAATCCTGGCCAACTCTACCTGTCCCCTTTGAAACCGCTAAGTGCCAGGTGACAGGTGCACATTCTTAAATGACTGTGGGCACTTAGGTATTTTTGACCAGAGGAGCTTCTGCAAGGAGAGGGTGACAAATGTTATTTCCTGGGACTCTACATTCTTGGATGTGGATTGTAATTGATACGATTGATTTGTGCTTTTCAGCTTAATTGCCCCCTCTTCAAATATCTCCCATGAAGGTGCCACGGTAGGTAAAGCTCACCTTTTTTTTGCATGTGTGTGTGTGTGGTGTATGTGGGCATGTGTGTACATGCTTGTGTGTGTGGTGTGTGTATGTGTATGGGCATGTGTGTGCATACATATGTGTGTCACATGTGCATGTGTGCATGGTATGTGTGTGTGTGGGCACATGATGCATGTGTGTGTTTGCGCTGTGTGCATGTGTGCACATGAATGTGTATGTGTGTGGTGTGTGTTTGTGCTGTGTGCATATGAATGTGTATGTATATGGTGTGTGCATGTGTGTTTGTGCTGTGTGCATGTGTGCACATGCATGTGGAGGCCACAGGTTGACATCAGGTGTCTTTCTCTATTGCTCTTCACTTGATTTCTGACCTTGAACTCAGAGCTCACTAATACATCTAGTCTAGCTTGCCAGCTTGCCCTGGGGACCCCCTGGGTGATGGGATTACAGGTGGGCTGCCACGCCCACCCAGCATTTGCATGAGTGCACCCCCTGGGTGATGGGATTACAGGTGGGCTGCCACGCCCACCCAGCATTTGCATGGGTGCTGAGATCCTAAGACAGGACCTCACACTTGCAGTGCAAGCATTCTGTCTAAGGAGTTATCTTCCCAGCCCCCTAAAGTCTACCATTCTAGCTTTTGGATAACCACGCCTTCCTATAGATTTTTTTCTTTTCTTTTCTAGTGCTGGGAGTGGGACCTAAAGTTTCACACATGCTAGGCAAGCACTCTACCACTGTACTAAGCTACATCCTCAGCACCTTGTACATATCCTCTTAGAAAAATGAATTTACTCCAGTAAAGGAGTAATGTGTGAAACTATTAATCATTCACACCTTAGTGTGAATTAATCTGTCATGTGATGTTGAAGCAGGAAATGATCAGCTGGGATGAACAGCTGATGTGATGGTGTTGGAAGTTAGAGGAGGAGAAGGAAGAAAAGAAATAGGCACTTAGAAAATGTCTAACTCTAATGAAGCCAGAGCCACACATTGCATATGCATAATAATAAACAAAGGCAGGTATTATGGCCAGAGTCACCTATCACCTATAGACCTAACACAGAGCCTAAAAGTTCAGGCTCTATAAGTGGTTGGATCAGGGTTTGAGCTTGGCCCTGTCATTGGCAGTTTTATGGTTGTTAGGCAAGCAAATTTCTCTCTCTGAATCTCTTCCCTTATGTATAAACAGGGATGATAATGCAAGCTGCCCTTAATGTTTTAGTAAAGATTTAGAGATGGTAAGTCCTTAGCATGGACTTAAATAGGAAATGCCACTAACTACTAGCATTGCTGTTTAAGTTTTGCTGTGCTGGGGATTGAACCCTGGGCCTCCTGCATCTTAGCAAATGCTCCGAGCCAGCTACACCTCCAGCCCTGTTGTCATTAACACAGCACCATCTGGAGCTTGTTGTGAGAAGTAGTCTCATTGTGGTGGCATTAGCAATCCTGTAACAATCACAGAACATGATAATAACTCGCAGGGGTAGGAAATTTTCTTTAACATTGGAATAACTTTAAATTTTCAGAAAAAAAATTAAAGATGGCATAATAAGTTCCTGTGTACCTTTCACTCGCTTCCCCAAAGTGATTTTAAAAGTGTGTTTAAAGTCTGGGGAGATGACTGGGTGGGAAAGGGTGGTTGCCACACAAGCATAAAGGCCTGATTTGCTGTGAGTTCAATGACCCAGAACCCCTGTATACATCTGATTGTGGCTACAAATACCTGTAACCCCAGTCCTCTGGAGAGCAGACACTAGCAAGGGCTCATTGGTCAGCCATTGTGACTGAACACAACAGCTCTGGGTTCATGTGTCTCAAGGAAACATGTGGATGAGCAATAGAGGAGAGTACCAGATGTTCTCCTATGGCCTCCATATGGGTGTGCATGAGGTACACAGCACCTACACATACATAAGCATACGCCACACCCCCACACACCACAATACTACACACACACACAAATACACACCACAATACTACACACACAAAAATATGTTTAGGTACAGCAAGATTTTCACTACTCTAAGCATTTAAATTTTTGAGCTGGGCATGGTGGCGCACACCCTTAATCCCAGCACTCCGGAGGCAGAGGTAGGAGGATCACCATGAGTTTGAGGCACCCTGAGACTACATAATGAATTCCAGGTCAGCCTGAGCTACCTCAGAAAAACAAACAAACCAAAAAAAAAGTTTAAATTTTCTGTAGATTCATATCTTTGTATGTGTGTGTGCGCCAGGACACATACATATATGTACACATGGATGTGGAGGACAGAGGAAAACCTTGAGTGTCACCCCTCAGGTGCCGTTCCTTTTTGTTTTACAGGTGAGGGGTGTGTGTTGAGCATGTGTGGCATATGCATGTGTATGTGCCCTGTATGATCTCCTGTGGTGGAGGTCGTTTGCTGCAGTGGCCCAAATGGAATGGCAGGTGTCTCGCTCCATTGCTTTTCCACATGGTCTTGTGTTGAGCCTGAGTCTCTTTTTCTACTAATTCCTGAGCCTGGGAGCTTCCAGTGATTCTTGGGTCTCGGCTCCCTGTGGGACTGGAGTTACAGAAGCATGTGGCCATGCCCAGAAGTTTACCTGGGATCTGAGACCTGAACTCTGGCAGTCTCAGTCCCCTCATGCTTGTGCAGGAAATATACCTAACCTCCTCTGAGCCCTCTATCCTGCCCGCTAGCTTTTTTTTTTTTAATGGAGGAAAGGATATTTATTGAAGCTTACAGATCCAGGGGAAGTTCCATAATGGCAGAAGAAGCTGGCCTGATTTCACAGGATCAAACACAGAGAGAAAAACCACAAACCAAAAGCCACACAGCATAGCACACCTCAGGAACTCCAGCTAGGCACACTTTGCATATCTTTAGATTGTAATCTCAAACCCATCACCACACCTTAAAATCTGCCCAGTGACATTGCCTACAGCCAGGTGGCTGCAGAGTCAAACTACAAACTAATAAAACACTGAATTTCATGTGGAGGGGGGAGGGGAGGGAAATATCATGGTTTATTATCTGTAAGTATAGAAGTTGTCAATAAAAATCAATTTTAAAAAAATGCCAAAAAAAAATTAACGTGGATTCTGGGGATTGAACTCAGGTCCTAATGCTTATGCAACAAGCTGCCATCTCCCCAGCCCCATCTGCTTTTCCAGTTTGTGTTTACTGACACCATGCATAGCACATAGCAATTCACTCTTCATGTCTTCTTTACCAACAGCAATATCAACATCCACATCATGCTGTCATCACACAGCACGCAGAATACATGCTCTATGCCATGTGATTAGGGTCAGGCATGTGATTCCTTTTGGCCAAAGAAGACTCAAGAAGAGACTTGAAATGCATGTGTGAAATTAGGGTATTTGTAAAAAGAGGAAAAACTGGATGTATGTTTAGCCATCTTCTACATGGACTTAAATGCCTCAATCATTTTCTTATAATCATAATAGAACAACCAAAACCTCAGAAGATTTTTTTAAAAATTTTTTGTTTATTTTTATTTATTTATTTGAGAGTGACAGACAGAGAAAGGGGTAGAGAGAAGAGAGAGAGAGAGAGAGAGAATGGGCACACTAGGGCCTCCAGCACTGTAAACGAACTCCAGATGCATGTGCCCCCTTGTACATCCGGCTTACGTGGGTACTGGGGAATCAAACCTTGAACCAGGGTCCTTAGGCTTCACAAGGAAGCGCTTAACCACTAAGCCATCTCTCCAGCCCAACCTCAGAAGAATTTGTTGAGAAAGTCTGAGCCCATGTTGTGGTGAGCTGTGCTTTCAATCTCATGCAACATTTTAAAAATATTTGTTTTACCTCTTATTTATTTGCAAGGGGGGGGGAGGAAGAGATAAAGACAGATAAGGAGAGAGAGGGAGAGAGAATGGGTGTGCCAGGGCCTCCAGCTGCTACAAATGACTCCAGACCCATGCTCCACTCTGTATAACTGGCTTTACATGGGCACTGAAGAATTGAACCCAGGTCATTAGGTTGTATAGGTAAGCATCTTAACCAGTGGGCCATCTCTCCAGCCCAATCTCAGACTACTTTAATGTAAGCATGAACAAGCACACATGACTAAGGATGAGAACTGAGGCTCTGGTATCCTTTTTTGGTGCCATTGGGTCCCTTATTTAAAAAAGCACTAGGTTCTCAAACCTTGGCCATATCATCTGATGCCTCAGAAACAATAATGCAGGCATTTGGGGTGGGGCCCAGGCACCGTTATTATTATTATTATTATTGTTGTTGTTGTTGTTGTTTCAAGCCTTTAAAGTAATTGTGAGGTCTGTTTGAGAAGCTCTGCTTTAGAGAATATTTTGAGATCCTAGGTGTGTGCTCCCATACCACGTGTCTCTTTCTGCATGAGGTAGTTCCATTTCTCCAAGGGATGTTCATGGTCCTACCACCACAAGGTCTGGACTCTGTAACATCATCTGCACCATACAAAAGCTGCAGGTGATATTGCCAAGTTGAAAAACAGGAAATGCAGATGGTCTGGAAAATGACACCCCCTTGAATGAGGAGAGAATTACAGCAAGAAAAAGGAGCTGGGCAACACACACACACACACACACACACACACACACACACACACACACACACAGTCACTCACACTTCCTCTGGAGCCTGTCCCTTCTGTTAAGCATATTTGAAACCAGGGTTGTCAATGCCGTCCTCAGTTCCCGATTCACCTGTGTGCATTCTGCTCTCAGCTTCCTTGAGAACTATTTTGTTTTTTGTGTTCTTTTATTTTTTTATTTTTATTTTTTTTGATTATTCGAGGTAGGGTCTTGCTCTAGGCCAGGCTAACCTAGAAGTCACTATGTAGTCTCAGGGTAGCCTTGAACTCATGGTGATCCTCCTACCTCTGCCTTCCAAGTGCTGGGATTAAAAGCATGCGCCACCACACCTGGCTACAAGTATGTTTTTGAATCATTCACCTCTCACCTACTCAGATGTCTGCCTAAGTGACAGGATGTGGTTTAGAAGAAGAGCTTGAGAATGAAATCACACACTTTCCTTACTCATGTGGAGGTAGCCCAGGAATGCATCAATGGGACATGGGACATGCATCAAACCACTGGCTTAGTGGTTTGTTGTCACCAAGTCCCAGTTTTTCCCTCCCTTCCTTCCTTTTGCTGGTGATAGATGAAACCCTGGACTTATAAATGCTAGGCAAGTGTTTTTTTTTTTTTTTTTTTTTGTTGCTCTTTCTCTGCTAATCTTTAACCATTCTCATTACTGAACTTAGAGAAAACAACAGGAGACTGACTCTGGACTTGGACTTTCTTCACCCCATGCCTCTTCCCTCAAACTTGCCTATGCTAGATTTCCAGGAGATTCTCATCCTTGCTCAGGGTCACTTTCCTCTATCCTCTTTACCAAGATGGCTTCTTATGACAATGGAGGGAAGTCTAGCATTCTCAGTTTAGTATGTGTGTGCATGTCTTTCCTTTGTCAGTGAACAGGGGGAGTGAGAACCTTCAGTTCTCATCTAGTTCTCCTTTGCCACCAGCTCCTTTCACTCTCTAAGGCTTGAAGTTCTCACTTTATTTTCCAGATCTAGATCTAAGCAAATGGGACTCATGCCTGCCTATCTCCTGGAATTACCAAAAACATGAAATGAAGTAATGAGAAAGACCTCTGTAAGTGGAAACCTGTGCCCAGGCTCAATGTCTACCTGCCAAACCCACAGCTAGGAAGCTGTTAAAATATCCTATCTTGATTGTCATTCTGGGCTTTCTCAACTAACAACTTTACCAACAAGGCTTCTTGTGACAGCCTGGAGAAGTCTAGCATACTCAGTTTAGTGTGTGTGCATGTGAGTGTGTGTGCACATATGTGCACATGCTTGTGGAGGCCAGAGGACCACCTCAAGTGTTGTTCCTCAGTGTCACCCACCTCTAGAGAGAGAGAGAGAGAGAGAGAGAGATAGCATCTCTCAGTGGAACTCAGCAAGCAGGCTAGCTTGGCTGGTAAACCAGCACCAGGGACTGCCTATGTCTGCCTTCGAAGTGCTGGAGTTACAAGGGAGAACCACCACACCCAATTTTTAATGAGGGTTCTAGGGATTGAACACAGCACTTCACTGATCTAGCTATCCTTCCAGCCTGCTTAGCCTATTACAACTGCTAGAGAAGACATTAAAACCACAGTGAGGCTGGGGATGGAGCTCAGTGTTGAATGCTTGCCTAGAATGCATGACACCTTGGGTTTGTTACACAGCACTGCATCAAACCCAGTGTAACAGTGTAAACCTGTAATCCCAGGTATAGGCAGGAAGATTAGAAGTTCAAGGTCATTCTTAGCTACAGAACAAGCTTGAGGTCAGCCTGTCTCAGTTTTTTTTTTTTAAATGTCTTCATTCAGAATTTGAAGATTATTTCAGAATTAGAGTAAAAATATAGCTGGTATAAACTAATTATCATATATGGGCTAATAAGAACAAGAGGATGAACTTTCGGCCTCCATTTCTAGACCTTGCAAAATTCTTCAGTTTCACATAGAGGGCTCCAGAAAGGAACATGCTAAGATCACCAACACAAAACAGTTTCCAGGGTTCATATGCAGCTGGTGATAGTCAACCTCCACTAGTGACTTCTTGCTCTTCCCTTGGGCAAGATGACTTTGCACTTGATAAGGTCTACCTGGCAATGATAAATAAAGCTAGAAAATGCCCATGTTCTGGCCACTGGGAAAGATGCTGGCATATCCCATTCAACCCTCACAAAAGACCACAAGCAGATACGGCAGGAGGAAAGCAGCTTCCCCACACTATCCACATCCTAATCCTCCGAATACAAAAAGGGACCTTTGCAAATGGAAAAGCATTCTGTTTTATACAGCTGGACCTTAGTGCAGTCATGTATCTGTTCTTACAAGAGGGAAGTAGAGGAACACCTTATTTACAGGAAAGGAGATGTGTTGGCCATGGAAGCTAAAATTGGAAAAATCTGGCCATAAGCAAAGGCATGCTAGTAGCCAGCCGAAACTGAAAGAGGTCAGGCATGGCTTCCTCAAGAGCCTCTGGAGGGGCCTTGGCCTACCAGTCATCTTGATTTGAGCCCCATGAAGTTGACCTTGGATGTCTAGCTCCAAGAACTGTAAGTGGGGGCTGGGAAGATGGCTCCACAGTTAAAGGCACTTGCTTACAAAGCCTGATGCCCCAGGTCAATTCCCAAGCCTACCCATGTAAATTGGGTACAAAACAAAAGCAGCAACAGCAACAACAATAACAAAAACCCAAGCAACTGTAAGGGAACACAACCACGTTTGTGATGCTTCATACAAACCTGTTACAGCACATAGTAACATCATCATATAGCCATTTGCACCAGGGATAACTGAGCCAGAGAAATAGCATTTGAGGAAAGCTAAGAAACTGCACCAATGTCACTTGAACTTCAGAAGCCAAGCTTCAGAGTCTGCTATGTCACCTGGTTAACCCTTCCCAGGATGTCCATGCTACTCTGGTTGTCATGTGATGTTATGTTATGCTGTATTCCTATGTCATCACTTAGGAAGACTGGGTACAGAAGAGTTCTACATCCCTTCTTTGAAACCACTCAGCGTTTGAGAACTATAAACATCATGGTGTCTTCTTTCTTCCCTCCTGCTGTGTCTGAATGTCTCTGCTCCCCCAAACAAATGAGTTGAAATCCAGCATTGGCGTGATGATATAAGGAGGCGAGACCCTTGGGTGTTGTTCTGGTCCTGAGGTTGAATCCTCAAATACAGGATTAACGCCTGTAAGGACACAGCAGGAACACACCATTTGCAATACGGGAAACACACCCACCTCACTGAATGCAGAATCTACCCCCGCAGCTGCCTTGGTCTGCCTAGTCTGCAGAAATGAACACAGTAGATGACCATTGTTGATGAGCTTCTAAATAATATTCTGCTATAGCCGCCCCTCTGAAAGAAATTGCCCCCCAGTTCCCAGCAAGGCATGTCAAGTTTCTAGACATATTTACAATGAGAAGGTTTGTGGAGAGCCAGGATGGATGATGAGTGGCAGTGGTTCACACTTCCGGTCGCACCACTGGATTTGGTTACCAGTTCTCGGTGAGAAATGTAATTAGATATACACATGGGTTTTTTTTGGCTCATCTACTATTTGAGTGAGGGGAAATTAGGTAGCCAGTCAGGAGAGAGCACCCAAAGAGGGAACACCACACTTGCCTGCTCCAGCAGAACCAGAGTTCAGGGTCTGATCCAGCCTATCCAATCAGCTCTCTCTCCCTCTACTCCAGAGCCAGACCCTGAACTCAGACCAATCAGAGTCTCTCTCAGACTCACTTGAGGGTAAAGCCCGCCTCAATAAGAGTTTAAATAGTCCTTGCCAGGTAGGCAAAGCTTCTTTTGGTCTTTTCACCTTTTACCTGAACGTCCAGGTACCTGCTCTGGTAAGCACACCCTCATCTTGTCCCTGCTGGGCTGAGATGGTGGGAGACCCCTACTCCCACGTGGACTCCCTGTCCCCGTCTGCCTTCCATGGGGGCAGGAGCTCTCTGTATTTTTCTTTTCCTCTCTAAATCTAATTTACTTTAAATTGCAAGCCTTTAATCCAAGCATTCAGAATTCAGGAGGCAGAGGTAGGTGGATTGCTGTGAGCTTGAGGCCACCCTGAGACTATATAGTAAATTCCAGGTCAGCCTGGGCTAGAGAGTGAGACTCTACCTTGAAAAACCATATATATATAGCAAGCCTTAGAAAAAACAAAATCCCTTTTCATATTTTTTCCCAGGCCCATGTTCAACTCTCACATGGGTTCTCAGACCCTCGAGGGTCATTCTCCTGACTTCCCTGAATAAATGTAACAGTTTATAAACTATCCTTCTCAATGTGTTTATTCCAATTATTTTTCAAAAAACACATACGAAATCAGGGTTTGAAGTTTAAGGACTTTTTCTGAATCCCAAAACCCCTACACCAGTTTCTCCTTAGGCAAGGAAGGTAGCACAATTGTTATGCAGAGACATGCCTGTGTACCATAAACATCTGTTAATATGCCTATCCATTTGGCTGGAAGAGAAAGATCATGAACCATGATAACATGCTTAGGGACTGCCCCTTACACACTCGTGTCTCCACGTACACCTTCACTTACTTTCTCACAATAATCATATGGAACAGTACGACTACCTATAGATTTCTTAAGATCATCAAGGGATAGGTTTTCTGAAACTGGATATTATGTAGCCCAGGCTGGCCTTGAACTTGCTAAGTAGCAGCCGATGATTTTGAACTCCTGATCCTTCCATCCCTGACTGAGTCATCTCCCTGGCTTCTCACTTGATTTTTTAAAATTTACTTTTTAAAATTAGATATGGACATATTTTGTATGTAATCAACACATGTTGGTACCATCCTTTCCCTCCTCCCTGCCCCTTTTCTGAAGAGGCCTTTCTCCTTGGGGATGCAGGTCAGCCCCATGGGGATTGTGGGGCATGCATTATGGAGGCAGGGAGAGGGAATGTCTCTGTGCAAAATGTCCCAACATGTGGCTCTAACAATCTTTCCATCTCCTCTTCCACAAAATTCTCTGAGCCATGCTGGGAGCCTTTTAAGTCTACTTCAGTGATGAGCTCTTAGGAGCCTCTGGATCTCTGGTTTGGTAGGTGTTGAGTGTCCAGAACTGTGAGAAACATGCTCCTGTTGCTTGTAAACTACTGGGGTTAGAGTATGTTTTTGTTACAGCAATCTGAATGGACTAATAAAAGGGGCTAATACCCAAGAAAAGGGTTGAAGGTCTGTGTTTGGGAGAGAAGCATCTGACCAGTTTGCAGTCTTGGTCAGCTGGAAGAATCCACCTAAACCTCCCTCTGCTGGGAAGCACCTGAGCTTCAAGAGAATGTCAGCATTACTTAGTCTGGCCATGGCTTACTCTCTTGGCTTATGCACCTTGCTCAGGTTTTCCCTCCTTCTGGAGTCCCTTTTCTTGTGCTTTGCACTAACGACTACTTACTCCTCAAGGTTTCACACTTGGTTACTCACAAAGTCTCTGCTGTCCCCATCTCTCCATCATCACAAGCATACCCCCATTATCTTCCTACTTCACAGGACAGGAACACAGGACTACATTCTCAGACATTTTCTCAGTATACTCCTGTGTCCAAAGTCAACAAAATACTTTATTTGCTTGGCAAGGGGAGGCAGATGAGAGGATGAAAGAGAGAGGTGTTTCAGCAAGTACCTTGCAGTAAGTGGAATTAAGGGTGCAGAATGGGCTGCCTTGAGGACAGACTTGTACTATGGTTGTAAAATTTCTCTTTTAGAGGTGTAGCATTCCGATCTGATGCTATTGGAAATTCTACAAACAGCTCAATGTCCTCTAGCAAATTGAGTAGTGTAACTATGGATGATTCTGTTGTCCACGACAAAAAGCCCTTATTAATATTGTCATCCATAGGTATCCACAGAAGATCAGTTCCAGGATCTCCTGCAGTGACCAAAACCCAAGAAGGCTCAAGTCTCTTATGTAAAATGGCTTAGTATGGCAGATGACCTATGAATCTCACATCCTATGTTCCTCTATTCATTCCTTCCTTCCTTCCTTCCTTCCTTCCTTCCTTCCTTCCTTCCTTCCTTCCTTCCTTCCTTCCCTCCCTCCCTCCCTCCCTCTCTCCCTCTCTTCTTTCTTCTCTTCTTTTCTTTTCTTTTTCTTCTCTTCTTTTCTTTTCTTTCTCTTCTCTTCTCTTCTCTTCTCTTCCCTTCCCCTTCCCTTCCCTCCCCTCCCCTCCCCTCCCCTCCCCTCCCCTCCCCTCCCCTCCCTCTCTTCCTTTCCCTTCCCTTTTCTTTCTTTCCATGTTTCTTTCTCTCTTTTTAAATATTTTACTTTATTTATTTATGTGACAGGGAAAGACGGACACAGAGAGAATGGGCATGCCAGGACCTCCAGCCACTGCAAACAAACTCCAGAAACATGCTCCTTCTTGTGCATCTGGTTAACGTGGGTCCTGGGGAATCAAACCTGGGGTCCTTTGGCTTTGCAGGCAAACACCTTAACCACTAAGCCATACCTCCAGCCCCCATCTTTCTTTCTCTTTCCCTCTTTCTTTCTTTTCTCTCTTTTAAGTTTTTTCTTTTTTTGGAGAGAGAGAGAGAGAGAGAGAGAGAGAGAGAGAGACAGAGAGTGACAGATAGAGAATGGGTACGCCAGTGACCTCTCAGCCACTGTGAATGAACTCCAGATGTGTGGCCAAGTGTAGCATTATACCCTAGCATCACTGCATCTGCCTAAACGTGTGACCTGGAGAATCAAATGAGCATTCTTAGACTTAGCAGGCAGGCACCTTAACCACTAAGCCATCTCTTTTAAGCCCTCTTTTAAGCTTCTTTCAGCCCTCTTTTAAGCTTTTTGTTGACATTTTCCTAATGTACATAATATATTTCAATCATAATGCCCCCTATTACCTTCTTTTGCCTCTCCTTCCCACCCATCTTCCACTTTTTCTTCTTTCCAACTAGCCCCTCTTTTAATTTGGTGTTTTCCCCCCTTCATCCATCACCTGTGATAGAATGTTGATGGGCCTAATATTGTGTAGATCTTGTACCAGTCTTGTTCAAGTAAAGACATCCACTATGAGGTCATGAATGCAACAGCCACTTCATGTCCAGAAGGCAGCATTCCACATAGTATTCCCTCCCTCTCCTGTAGCTCATTCTTACATTCTTTCTTGCAATCAATGTTCCCTGAACCCCATGAGAAAGACATTCCACTTAGTGCTGAACACTCAACAGTCACAAATTTTCAGCACTTTGATGATTTCAAATCTTCATAGTAGTCACTCTCAACTACAAAAAGAAGCTTCCTGGACCAAAGAAGACAGCAACATTAATCTATGAGCATAAACATACATATACTACTGTTACTGTAATAATAGTAGCTTCCCCCTTAGGGCCTATGACCTTCCTAACCATAGGCTTTTAATTAGGTTTTCAGTATCAGGCATGATTTCCCTCCTGTGGCCTCAAATCCAATCAGAGCAGTTGGTTACCCCCATCACAGTCATGCCACTATTGCACCAGTGCACATATCTAGCCTGGCTGGATGGGTGTCATAGCTCACAGGGTCTATTACTAGTTAAGATTATTGATGAACTTTCTCCTCCAGCAGGCTGCATAGCACTTTCCAGCTCTCTGAAAGCTAGTTAGCATGGAAGAGTCTTCCAGCTCAGTGCCAGCTTGATTTCTCAATGTTCTTCAACTAAAGCATGTGATATCTTTAGCAATAGTGTGTTATCATGGAGTTCTGGTGGGCAACCAAGAGCATTGACAAAATCCTGAATTGTTTTGGGGGTCCTCAAAGGCCTCTATCCCCAGCTCTTAGATTTTCCTATAACAACCTGTAACTGCTGAATGCAGTGTTATCCACCCATTCAGGATATTTCTTCCCAAACCCTCTTTTTTTTTTTTTTCTAGTGTTTAATTAGTTAATAAAGGAGTGGATTTCTGTATAGCTTTTTCATAATATCTTTAGTTTTGGTTAATCCTTCCCCAACCACCTCTTCTCTTCCATCTCCCTACCCTGACCCCACTTAGACCTTTCCACCTCCAGTATTCTGCCACTCTACTTATATATCTACTGTATTCTCCTCTTATGCCATCCCCTCTCCTCCCCATGCCTCTGTGGCCCCTTTCCAGCCTCTTAGCCTTTTCTGACTCTTACTCCAACTTAAATACAGATCTAAAAATTTAAAACTAGGATCCACATATAAGAGACTACATGTATTTGTTTCTCTGCACCCTCACACATATTCTAGATCTTATGCTTTGGTTTTCAAATGTTCTGGATTTGGTAAGTGCTCTATAAATGGATTCATAAAGAGGCAGACATATGCACCCCAAAGGGCAGCCTCTATTTGTATAGGTTCTAAAACAGGAATGAGATAATCCTTTACAACAGCAATGGATTGGATTGAGTTTGAATAGAGGACCCGTTATGACAGGAGTGGATTGAGTCTGAAGAGAGGATCCTTTGCCACACAAATGGATTGAGTTTGAAGAGCAGGGCTGAGTGATAAGAACACAGGGGAGCTGAGGCAAAGTAGCCTTCCTGGCTTCCAGACAGTGCACAGGGGAAGCTTTCAGTACAGTGTAAGTCACCATGTTGATTCAATATCTCTAGCAGAAAAAAAAATCTGGTTAATTTCATAGAAAATAGCTTGGCGTTGTGCTGACTAAACATGCAGTGAACTGACAGAATCGTATTGAATGGCAGTGCTGGTAACACATCAATATACATTCCCAGAGACCCAGCCAAGTAGAAGGGTGTGAATTGGAGATGCGATTGGGTCTGAGGAGTGTGCTACAGGGCCAGTGGTGCTGGGCAAGGCTGGAAGTGATGGAACAGGAAAAAAAGGAGATATGGTTTTCTCATTTTGTTGTTGCCTTTTCCTTTTCTCTTTCATTTACCAAGTAGATTGATAGCCATCATTGGACAATGTAGGTAAGATACATGCAGATATAGCTACATATATGTAATTTTACTTACATAAGCTATACATATGTCTATCACTCTATTCTACCTTTTTTATTGACAACTTCCATAAATATAAACAATATGCCATGATCATAATTCCTTCCTACCACCCTTCCTTTTCCTTCTCCCCATTCTCCCCTCCATTGAATCCCTTCTTTCCAACTAGTTTCTCTTCTATTCGGATGTCATCATTTTTTTCCTCCTATTATGCAGGTTTTGTGTAAGCAGTGTCAGCCCACTTTGAGGTCATGAATATCCAGGCCACTTTGCATCTGAATCACAGCATTGTAAGCAGTCCTCCCCTTCCTTTGGCTCTTACATTCTTTCTACCACCTCTTCTGCAATGGTCCCTGAGCCATGGAGGGTGTGACAGAGTTGTCTCAGTGCTGAACACTCCTCTGTCACTTCTCAGCACTAGTCAGTTTTGAGTCTCCCCAGGGGTCACCTCCATCTGAAAAGAGAAGTTTCTTTAACCAAAAGTGAGAGTAGCATTAATATGCAAGCATACACATATCCATGGGTATAATATATCCATTCAGACAGACAAAAGTAGCAGTTCACCCCTAGGACTTATGACTTCCCAATCATTCGATTATTTGCTCAACTCATCCCCAATGCTCAGATGGTCCTCAGAATGTGGGCTAAACGAGTCCCTGGACATCAGTGGTCAATAAGGTGATCCACATCACTGTAGACGCTATCAACAATGTCTCTTTATAATCTTTCAGTTGAGACTTCAATTTATTGAGAGCAGTTTTTTTTTTGGGGGGGGGGGTGTTTCGAGGTAGGGTCTCACTCTAGCTCAGGCTGACCTGGAATTCACTATGTAGTCTTAGTGTGGCCTTGAACTCATGGTGATCCTCCTACCTCTGCCTCCCAAGTGATCCTCCTACCTCTGCTCCCAGAGAGCAGTTTTGTGAATAAATTACTTTAACTGTGCAGAAAATATCTGGTCTTAACAAAAATATAACTTACATATAACATACTGGACTGGTGCAAATTTAATTTTGATCTACCCCTCACCATATCTAGTATCCCCAGGGAGTGCTCTGTTATAGATCTGGAAGACGCAGGGTCAAGGAATATTTGCATCTTGACATCACAATTGCAAAGGGGAAGGGAGAAAAGCTGGCTAGGAGTTGGCTGGGAGTTGGGGAGCTCAGCTGGGTACAAGAGCTTCCAAATCCAAGGTGTCATGCTCTAGCCAAGGTTTTTCCTTCTTCTTTTTTGGTGTGTGTGTGGGAGGGTGTATGTGTATATGTGTGTGGGTATGTATGTATATGTGGATGCAGGTGTGGAGGCCAGAGTCTGATGTCAGGTTTCTTCTTTCGTTGCTTTCCATTTTATTTTTACTGAGATAGGGTCTCTTGCTTGAGACCATAGCTCACTGATTCTGCTAGTCTACTCAGCCAGGGAAAGCCTGTCTCCAAATTCTTGGAGACTGGGATTTCAAGTGAGCCACCTTGAGCATTTATGTGGGTGCTAAGGGTCCAACCCCCCTGTCCTCATGCTTCTGTGATAAGCACTTTATCCACTGAGACATCTTCCCAGGAAATGCTTCAAAATCATCTGTAGCACATCAAAAAATATAAGCAGAGCCCTGAACACCTTCCCAAGAGATCTAGTCAGTTTGAGGTGGAATCTCATCATCGCTAGCTTAAAAAGCACTATGGGTATTATGTATGTGCCCCTTTGAGAACCATGTATTAACTATGAGGCTATCCTTATGGGGAGGGACAAAATGAGGGAGCCAGCTGTGAAAAGGAGGCCATCTGGATGTGCAATTGAGAGGAAGCAGTTGCACCTTAAGATCAGACTATAGGTGTCAGGACCTCGAAGAGCTGAAGAAAACAGAGCCTTAGATTTGGGGTGGAGGCAGGACTCTAGCCTTGGCCTCTGCTGGATTCAGACTGATGCTCTTGGTTTCTGGCAGAAATCTAAGTTAATGGTAAGATCAATGGGACGTGCTCTTCAGCCATGGGATCTTGTCACATAGGAGGCACCCTAGAGCTATAACAAGGTGAAGTATGTGGAAGGGGCCATGCATATCCACCCCATCCATGTCAGAAACCGTTAGAATATCAGGAGGGCTTGCAGGTGAGGTCAGATCCACTTAGGGAAGATGAAGGTGGAGGACATAAGACCGGACCTGATACGAACTGTGAATTGCTGGCCCATAGCTTGGTTCTTTCTTGCTCCTATCAACTGAAGCCTGATTCCTGCAGATACATAAAACAACTTGGGTTTTGAACCTGACTGTGTATTTGGAGGCCCATGTGCTTTGAGGAGTATGTACTACTTCAATTGTGACAAAATTGTGTTTCCCAGGGATTTGTCACCAGGCAGTGGAGAAGCTAGGCAGGTTACTCCAGTGCAGGGGTTCCACTGCCTTTGTGAAGAGCCTCACCTGCCTATGCTCATGCAGTTTTACAATTCAGCCTTCTCCTGGATGCTCATACATGTTAGGTACCCTCTCATACTTGCTAAGACAAATTACCTGACAAAAATCACTTTAAAGGAGGAAGGGTTATTTCAGTTTACAGTCTCAGGTTACAGTCCACCATGGAGGTAAAGGCATGGCAGCAGGAGCTTGAGGAAGCTGGTCAAATTCAGTCCATCCACAGTGAAGAAGCAAAGACTGCTAAATGCTCCTGCTCAGCTCTCGCTCTCTCTCCTTTTTATACAGTTCAGGTACCCAGCCCACAAAATGATGCTGCCCACAATTATCGAGGGTGGGTCTTCCCACTTCAACTAACCTAATCTAGAAAATCCCTCACGGACTTGGCCAGGGATTTGTTATCATGGTGATTCTAATGCAGCAACATATGTGATTTGATTGTTTTCCTGTGCTATCACCCTCTCTTGTCCCCCCTCCCCAACCTCTGCTCCATTGAGCACTTCTGCTTTCTAAGTAGTCCTTCTGTTTTGATGTCCCATTCTTTTTGTCTTCATCTGTCCTCTATGTCAACATGCTGATGAGCTCAGCGTTGTGCAGGTCTTATGGGGGTAATGACAACCAGCATGCCACCCCTGAGAAGATGGCAGGTCCCAAGCACTGTGTGGCAAAAGAGGAGACTGCTGCAAGTATCCAGCCACTGTAGCTTATGCTCCCTCCCACCCCCATCCTAGATAAGATGACAGGTCCCAGGCACCATAGGGTGAAGGGGAGGCCCTATGGTGATTCTAAATCCTATCAAGTTGACAACTAGAGATTAACCATCACATCATCTTTCTTGACACAGGGGTTGATGTCACTGATCTGGGCTGTCGTCTCCAGGTCTCAGGTGCTCTCTCTGGGAAAGCCACTACTCCTGTGCCACTGCTGCCCTGGCCCACCATGGTGGCCTCCATCCTGTCCACACAGTCCAGTCCACAGTGCTGCTGCACCATTCATTCCCAACTCTCCACTCTCTTCTCTGTGGGAGGGGCTGTCTGTTTTGCCATAGAAACTCCATCATTTAGGAAGGGAATGAACTGACTTCTTGGCATAAAGCCTCTTTAAAGACCCATTTTCTACCCTTAGGGATGAAAAACACATGTTTATTTCCTGACCTCTCAACTTCTGGTCTCTGAATACATAGAGATGTCAGATTTAACAAATGAAAATAAAAGACCTCTAGTTAAATCTGAATATCTGGGGCACATTTACACTTAGAGATGTTGTTTATTTGAAATTAAAACATGACTAAATGCATTGAATTTTATCTGGAAACCCTATGACTGACTTGGAAAGGAGTTGAACTTAAAAAAAATATTTAATTTAATTAATTTATTTGAGAGAGAGAGAAAGAAGGAGAGAGAGAGAGAGAGAGAGAGAGAGAGAGGGAGGGAGAGAATGGGCACTCCAGGGCCTCCAGCCACTGCAAATGAACTCCAGACACATGTGCCACCTTATGCATCTGGCTTACATGGGTCCTGGGGAGTCAAACCTAGGTCCTTTGGCTATACAGGCAAGCACCTTAACCATTAAGCAATCTCTACAGTCCAGGAGTTGAACTTTTAAGTAATTGGAAGAACACTAGAAGGCTGTGTTATGTGGTGTACACACACACACACACACACACACACACACACACACAGTGAGTTTGATTATCCTATTGAAGGCATAGTGGAAAATGGCTTTTAGGTACTAGGGAATAATCATTTCCATTTTCTTTTAACAATAGAAGTTTCAAATTTATTCTGAGAACAGAGATGGAGGTATGAAAGGAGAAAAGTAGTGTGAGGAGGGAGAGGAGACAGGAGCCAAGAGGAAAGGAAAGAAAGAGAGATCAGCATTGTTCAGCATCCCTTGCAGCTAAACATTACCAGCCAGATAAGAGTGGAGTCACGGTCATGTCATTCAAAGGAAAGGAAAGGCTAACATGCTCTTTCCTTGTCTCTTTGTCTCTCTCTGATTGGTACTGGATCTTGAGCAAACATATCCTCTGGGATATGACTGAGAGGCTGTTGTGTTGAGTACAGAAGAGCAACAAGACAGAAAGATGCTCAGCATCACATTAGCTCTTCCACTCATGCTAAACAAATGATGATGTCTCTTGTTTTTTTGGAGAGAGAGAGAGAGAGAGAGAGAGACAGATAGAGAAAGGGCACACCATGAATGAACTCCAGATGCATCAGCCCCCTTGTGGGCAAGTGTGACATTGCATCCTCACGTCACTTTGCGTCTGGCTACATGTGGGACCTGGAGAATCAAAAGGGCATTCTTAGGCTTCGCAGGCAGGCACCTTAACCGCTAAGCCATCTCTCCAGCCCGATGGTGTCATTTTTGAAGCAGTTACTTCAGCTTTTTGTTTTGTTTTGTTTTTTTGAGATAGGGTCTCAAGCTAGTTCAGGCTGACCTGGAATTCACTATGTAGTCTCAGGATGGCCTCAAACTCATAGTGATCCTCCTACCTCTGCCTCCCAAGTGCTGGGATTAAAGGCATGTGCCACCATGCCCAGCTTACTTCAGCTTTTATAAAGGCAGCCCAACTGGTCTTCTAACTAGTACAGTTCTCATGAATTCTCTGGAGGACACATTTAGTAGCACTGGAAGATCAGATGTGAAAACTATTCTATAAGAAGCTGTGCTTTTCTTTGCTGTTGACTTCCCTCTTGCTGATTCCAGAGCAGTAACAGATGCAAGGCATGGGTCAAGGACAGAGCACAAGAATGATTTGTCAATATAAAGGGCAACAACCTAGGTACTTGTTAAAATGCAGACTCTTTGGCTTTTCCCTTGTAGATGCCAATTTAATAAATCTGATGCATGATAGAGAATCAGCTTTGACAAATATCCCAAGTCATTCTGGTGCAAGTAGTCCTTGGAAGCCAGGGATCTGTTTGTGGAGTCCTCTCCCATGCAGATCTGGAGAGGAATCCTGCTGGGAGGAAGCTCAGAGAGCATCCTAATTTCTACAGAAATGCTGTTGGTGGTTGTTGCTTAGCAATCTACAAACAGTGCCTTGGAAATGAATACTCAGAAATATTTGATGGGACATTCAGTGAGATGCAGATATTTGGCAAGTTATGCAGTCTTACCCTAGATGGGCTGTAAATTCCACATATATGCACTAATTGGGTGGCAAGACATAATTAAACTATTTGGAGCTATGACTGAAAAATAAATATTTTAAGGGACCAGAGGGTACATTTTAAACATGCACACTCTTCAAGCTCATTTCTTTAGTTTACAGTGTTGACTGAGGAGTTGAGATAATTGCAAGTGGTAATAATGTTGGATAATTATATATTTGCCTGTGTTTACACTGGACATGAAATCAGGGCATACAGTGCATAAGTGAACCTCACGTCATGGTGATCCTTTCACAGAGATGCCTCTGAAACTGAAGCCCATACCACAACTGGGAAACAAGGAGGAGTCATTGTGACACCAGCCAGGGAACAATTAGGAAGGAACTTTCAGCTCAAAGGAATGACAGGAGGCCAGCGTGGGATAAAAGTGCTAATCCAGGCTTGAGGGTATACCTCAGTGGTAAGTGTTAGCATGAGTGATGCCCTGAGTTTGATTCTCAGTACCACAAAAAAGAGAGAGAGAGAGAGAGAGAGAGAGACTGCAAGTCAAGGAACCAATTCCTCAGATCAACAGCAGATATCTCAGGAGCATCTTTATTTGTGCAAGGATCCCAAGGTTAGGACTCTGTTGGGGTGTCAGAGACATACTTAAGATGCAAAAAGCTACAGTGTCCCTGGGAGGCAGGACACACCTGAAAGAACCACTCTAATGGGTTTGGAGTTAGTGCCAAATCTATCCTGCAAAGCCACATGCTGGAGAAGTTGAGGATGGGCAACAGGATGAAGTTTCTTCAAGTCAGTAATCTCCTGAAGTCAGTCGACAAACAGGAACATTTCTTGGTTTTCTAGGTTTTCTAGGGATACAAAGATGACCCAGACAGAGTCAAGGGGGGCACATTCTGGTGGAGGGAGGCAGAGCATAAATGAAATGCTGTTGAGAATAAATGCTATTACAGATGGTTCCTGACATAACAGTTGTTAGGATATATTTGTAGTCAAGAACTTTATTTTTACTTTAATGGACCTTTAAGAGAAGCTTTAGGTTTTTAGGAAACACAGAACATTCCCATATATATATACTCTCTTGCCTCCCCTCCCCCTCTGGTTTCCCCAACGGTAGCATCTTGCAACCAGTGTGGCTTCATCTGATACAATTCCTGAGCCAACATGCTGACACGATTATAAGCTCATGTCCATAGCTTACATTAGGTCTCACTCTTGATGGGACACATTCCATAGGTTTTTAATCTTATGCTTATTAATGCAAATTTATCATACATATAATGGAGTTCACAATGATGACTTTAAATTTTTGACTTCTGGGTGGTGAAAAGACAATAAATATTTAGTAATTTTTTTTTTGTTGTTGTTGTTTTTGGTTTTGTTTTCCCAGATAGGGTTTCACTCTACCTGGAATTCACCATGTAGTCTCACAGTGGCCTTGAACACATAGCAAAACTCCTACCTCTACCTCCCAAGTGCTGGGATTAAAAGTGTGCACCACCATGCCTGGCCAGTATTCACTACTTCTGTACTTTGAGTTTGGAGCTATGATCTTGTCCTGGGCTGGCCATATGTGGTACAAAACTTGGGAAGTGCTGGGAGGCAGCAGGAAGTGGCAGCTCTATCACCCACATGACCATAAGACCAGGTGGGCTTCCATTTTGGAGGGAGATGTCTCCATTGGCAAAGGGCTAATGGGTGGAAATTGTTCTTAGTCCTGCTTCAGTGAATCTTGTGTTCTGAGCCTCCATGCTGACCTAGGCCGTTTCTCAAGATGTCTCCTTTTCTTTCTTATTGTCAGAAACACTAGCTAAAAAAACCTTTCTTTCCTTAATCCCATCTGAGTCATGTCTTGTTCACATACCTCTGTCCTTCACGAATTTGGGAAGTTTGTGAGGTACCTAGTACCTCCCAAGCCTCTGTATCTTCTTGCCTTCAGCTTTTCTGATGAGTTCAAGGACAACCTGTGGGTTATACCCTGTCCCTGTGAGAACACAGTGGTAGCATTAAAAAACTCATGGACAGGGCTGGAGAGATGGCTTAGCAGTTAAGGCCCTTGCCTGTGAATCCTAAAACTTATGTTCGAATCTCCAGGTCCCACAGAGCCAGACACACAGTAACGCAAGCATGCAATGTTCCACATTTGTGTTGCAGCATTGTAAAAAAAAAAAAATAATAATAATAATAGTCATGTTATTATGTTCCTACATTCTATGGGGCAAGAGTGTGGAAAATGCATAGTGGAGAAAGACTCTCTCTGATTATCTGGAGCCATAGCTGGGAAGACAGGAATGGCTAGAGGTGACCGGAACAGCTGAGAATGGAAGGCCATACATTCTTTGTTTTTCATTCACCTTTGGCACTGCCCTAGTTTGATGACTACAGTGGCTTCTCCATGGCACTCCATGTGGCTTGAACTTCTTTCCAGCATGGTCTCAGGTAGTCAGACTTCTTACATACAGACTCAGAACTCCCCAAACACCTGTTCCAGGGAACAAGATGGGAGCCGTGTGACCTTTTGTGACCTATCCTCAGACACGGTGCCATTCCTGACACACTCTATTGTTCAAAACAGCCATCCAGGTTTAAGTTGAAGTGACATAGCCTCTGCATTTCAATAGGCACTTCAAAGAATCTGTGGACATGGTTCTTTTAAACTTTTTTATTGACAGTTTTCATATATGTATATAATGTATTTTGATCATAATCCTCTCCCATTACCTTCTCTTGTCCCCACTCCCTCACCCCCTTCCACTGAACCTTTTCTTCTTTTGTGGACATGTTTTCAACCTGCCATGCAAAGAAACAAAAAAAATTGTAAAACAAAACTGAAAAAAAACCAAAAACTCATGATTTTTAACTCCTTAGAAGTCTCAAATGCTGGGATCAGCAGCTCCTACAGGGTTCCACACAAAGATCTTGCCTATTTAAGATAAAACAGACCCCCTTTCCAGAAAACAATTGTCTGTGTAAGCATCACATACACATAGCAAGTAATTCAATACAACTAAACCTAAAGAATTGAGCATAGTGCAAACAATACAAAATATTCCTGAAATCTTATCACCTGCTAATGGCCATTGTTACCTTTTGAAGACTATCCTCGCAGATATTTCTCGCTGCAGACACACATGTGTGATCAGGTTTACATAAGTAGTATCATACTTCTAAGTTCTTTGAAAATACATTCCCTCATTTCTCCACTCAATATGCTACAACAACTTTTCCATGTTACAACAAATGGTTGAATGTGTACCCAGTGATTACTACGCCTTTCTTCCTTTCTAACAGAGGTCTGGTCTCATTCTAGCTTTTTTTTTTTCTTTTCTTTTTTGAGACAGGGGTCTCGTGTAGCACAGGCTGGTCTCAGACTCACTAGGTAGCTAAAATTGTCTTTGAACTTCTGATCCTTCAGCCTTCACTTCACTTCAGCTTCTGGGAGAACAGGCATGTGCCACCACTGGCTTCAGAAGTCTTATTTGAAACCAGGCATCCAGTTTCCTTTGAGGAGAGCCATGTTTCTGGGAAGCAGACCCTATCTACAATCTTCAGGGCAAAATAGAATTTGCCTGAAGTAAATAGTAGTGCCTTCCCCTGGCTAGCATGCCACAGGTATGGAATGGGATACTGCAGTGAAAGACTAGAGGTGGCCTTGGGAAGAGTGGGTTTCTGTGAGGGTAGGAGAGACTTTGGAATACCTTCCTCTCTGCTGCATACCCTCCTTCCTGTATGTGATGGCCAGAACCACAGCACCTTCAGGCTCATTCTTTTCCTTTTTAAATAATACATTTAATTTAAATGAGTCGAATTGTATTTTTCTGTTACTTAATGCTGAAAGTATTCTAACTGATGCCATGTCCACCAATAAAATCATACAAAATTATTTGTAATCGTTGCTTATCCCCTTGAATCCCAATTGCTTGCATTGGGCCATTTTCTTTAAAAATTTTTTTGTTTATTTTTATTTATTTATTTGAGAGTGACAGACAGACAGAGAGAAAAAGAGGCAGAGAAAGAGAATGGGCACACCAGGGCCTCCAGCCACTAAAAACAAAATCCAGATGCATGTGCCACCTTGTGCATCTGGCTTATGTGGGTATTGGGGAATCGAGCCTTGAACCAGGGTCCGTAGGCTTCACTGGCAAGCACTTAACTGCTAAGCGCTTAACTGCTAAGCCATCTTTCCAGCCTTTTTTTGTTTGGAGGATCTCAGTCTGGCCCAAGCTGACCTGGAATTCACTATGTAATCTCAGGGTGGCCTTGAGTTCACAATGATCCTCCTACCTCTGCATCTTGAATGCTGGGATTAAAGGCATGCACCACCATGCCCAGCCTCATTTTCTATTTTTTTTCAACCACAATAAACAACACCAATTCAAATTTCAATTAATGTTTGGTCTGTCTATATAACCTTTGCCCACAGAGTTCCCAAATACCAGTTAACCAGCTTCCTCTAATGTTGACATCTTTCATAACCATGGTAACATGGATGCGTTTGTTAAAAACTAACCAATTAGGGCTGGAGATATGGCATAGCAGTTAGGACACAGGTTCAATTCCCCAGGACTCACATAAGTCAGATGCATAAGGTGATGTATATGTCTGGAGTTCATTTGTGGTGACTGGAGGCCCTGGTGCACCCATTCTCTCTATCTGCCCCCCCCCCAAATAAATAAAATTGAAAAAAAACTAACCAACTGAAGTGGACATGGGGGCATACACCTCTAATCCCAGCACTTCAGAGGCTAAGGTAGAAGGACTGAGGGTCTGACACCAGTATGGTCCATAGTTAGAACCTGTTTCAACACTCCCCCTGCCCCAATTTAACAAAGTAGCATTGGTAATAATTGACCAAAACTAGATTCTATTTGGATTTGATGAGTTTTTCTGTATGACCCTTTTCCATCCCAGGAACTAGAGCCAGGTTGTCTTGCATTAGGTTCTGCTGGTTTTGTTTGTTTGTTTGTTTGTTTGTTTGTTTGTTTTTAAACAGGCTAAAGCCATTTCCTTGGAGGGCTGAGCTGAACACACTTCTGGAAAAATACTGAGCAAACATTTGTTGATTGCAAGTGGATAGCTATCCTGACAACTCTAGAGCAAGGCGCTCCTGCCCTCGTTTTTCTACCGAGAGGAAACTGAGGCCCAGGGAAGTGGAGAAGCCTAACAGAGGCAGATTCAAATGAGGCAGCTCTTTGCAGAGCATGTCCTGCCCTTGGCCCTCCCAGGTAGTCTGGCTGGGAGAGGGTCCTGGAGTACCCACTTCTTACTGTGACAGGGCTAACTAGCCAAAAGTGAGCATGCTGCCCCCAGGATCCTCGTGTTCCCCCGCGCCAGGCTCTCCAGGTGCCTTCCTTCCACTCCCACCTCTCGCTCTCAACTCCCATCTCCCCAGTGACCGCTTGTCAATCTCCTCCTGCTGGGCTACAACGCACAGGCGCCTCCTGGTGTTTACATTTGAACAGGGCCCCGAGCCTGGAAAGCGGTGAGGCTCGAGGTGGGAGGCGAATTCTGCTAGAGCGTCTTTCCGCAGCCTCTTCTGCGGCACCCTAAACTTCTCTCTGCACCTGCTCCAGGGTTTATTTCTCCCTCTCCTTCAGGACTGCTTATCTGCGGGGACTCTCCCTTCTTCTGGAGACACGAAGGTGACTGCTTGTTAGCCTAGATCCCCTCGGCACCACTTGAGGTCTTTTTCTTGCCCTGTCCCCTGGCGGGTGGGAGCCAGGCAGGCGGACTCAAACTTGCTCTGCGAGCTCCAGGTCCAGCCCCAGGTTCGCGCGCCGCGCACGACCAGAAACCTGTCAGCAGCGCCGCAGGGACCAGGCTCTGAGCCACACCGCTGGTAAATGGCAGAGCATTGTCTCGAACCTAGGTCTTTCGAGTGGCTCTGTCTGTTGTCCCTTCCCCCCCCCCCAAACACTGTCATGAAGATTGTTCAGGAAATACGGCCCAAACCAACCTCAGGTCCCATGACAGCGTGATAACCCTGGCAAACAACGAAACTCCCAGCCTCCCAAGGACCAGGCTAGTGACAATCGCCCACTCTCAGGTCACCCCAGAGACGGAAGAGGACTCTGGCTGGCTGGCACTCAGGAGGGTAGTGGCTATGGCTTGCTTCCTGTTAGGGAATGGGCACTTCAGCGGTCAGGTGACCTGCCAAGAGGGCGCTGGTGGTGAACAGCTACTCCGTTTACCTAGGAGTTCACCAGGGCGGCGGAGCATGGTAATCCTTTTGTTGACTTTAGAAGTGTTTAGTGAAACTGGCTTTGTCCTAACCCGGAGAAACAGCTCAGAATCCAGTGTTGGGAGTGGGGTGGGGGGAACAGTCCTAACATTCAGAACAAACTAGCCCCCAACTCAGCTAAGAGTCACCCTCAAGCCACTTGCAGCCTACTTGGTGATGAGTAGCTCGGGGTTGCCAGATGGGCACTGGAAGTCTTTACTCAGGAGGGCGAATAAGAAGAGCGAACAGGTGTTGACTTCTCACTGCACACAAGCACTCAACATGTACGAACTTGGTTAATTCTTGGGACAAACAGCAGAGCAGTGGGTATAATTATCATCTCCCCTTTACAGGCTCTGAGGGCTTGGAACGTAGTGATGGATGCAGGACACTGCTGCCCCCCAGTATGGCTCCATGAGGGCCTTGAATGTTTCAAGTGGAAGGACTTTCAGGAAGGAGCAGAAGTAGGTAAGCTCCCATAGCAGGTAAGGGGTTAGGGAGCCAAAAACAGCAGAAAAACACCACAAGCAGAGAGCTTCGGGACACTGGCTGTCCTCCAACACTCTTCTTGTGTTTATCTTTCCTAGTTTTCTATGCCACATGTTTCATGGTATGGAAAATATAAACTGGATTTAGAATACAAAAAAGGGAAGATTTTTAGTGGGTCCATGTTGCATGAGACAATGCACAGGGTTCTGTCCTTTGAGTGTCAACTGAAAATAAATTGGGAGAGACCACAGTGGGTCAGGTGGATAGATGGCAGGCAAAGTTACTGCTGCAAAGATAAGGAGGGTGCTTATGGTCTTCATGAATTGATTTGATTATTCATTCATTTCGTCACAGGAACACAGAGCTTCTGCCCTGTCTAGGCATTGTAGGGTGTTGGACAAAGTCCCTACCCTTCAGGGGAATTACAGTCAGAGGACAGGGAAGAGGGAAAGTCATGCTTTGGACTAAGCACCCAATAATGTACTGAGGCATAAAATAATTTACAAGTCTGGCTTCTCAGACACAGTTTGAATCCTTGAAGGCAGGGTCTGGTATGCATACCTACCACACATAATTCAACCATTTATGCATTCATGCACTTATGCACTTCTGCATGGTGGCTGAACAGATGCAGGGCATACAGCAAAAGAACAGCCCAAGGGTTATGTCTCCAGGTTGTAGGAGGGAGAGAAGAGGACTTAAGAGTTGGGGACATTTCCATCAGGTGGATAATTTCTTTCCTGTATAGGGAACAGCACATGACAAATGGTGGCTAGTGACATTGTCTAGTGTGTGTAAGGAGCTACCAACAGTTCAGTTATATCCCAGGAGCTGGGACTTCAGCGTGGTTAAGTTATAAGTGGAAAGAATCAGAAGAGAGAGTGAAGGTATGTGGCAGATGAAGACTAGTGCATAAGAAAGCCTCCTTCTCTTTTTCTACCTCTCCTCCTCACCTTCCTCCCTTTTCTGTTTAATAAACTCTTCCCCTTTCTTCTTGGAAAGGATTGGCAGTATATGGACCCACGGTGTTTAGTCATCTACTATATACCAGGCCCTGTATCGAAGGCATTGCTGCCTTTAATCCTTCCCTTGGCATTATTCAGCAGCCCCACATAACATTAGAAAACAGAGGCTGAGACAGCAAAGTGACTTACCTTGACAGTCAGGAAGTGAGGGCTGAAGTTTGCACTGAAGTACATCTAAGTTCAAAAGTATCACCTTTTTCCCCCAGTTCCTGCAATAGAACCCAGGGTCTCCTGATGTTAAGCAGGTACTCTACTACCACTGAGATACAGCCCCAGCTCCCAAAGTGTCACCCTATTCTGAGCCAGACAGAATTGCTTACTGTGGAATCATGTTTTCATCTTTACAAAGTGCTTTCATGAGGGTAGACTCACTTGATTCTTGCCATGACCTTGAACAGTAAATTGGGCAAGTTTCATCATTCCTCCTTTTCAGGAAAAAAAAATTGAATCATAGAACTCACTGGAAAATGTGAGAACTAACTTCAGGATGAGACGTATCCAAGACCAGAACAAAGATGACCCATGAGAAACCATGCAAGGGGCACGTGAACATCTCTGGTGCACCTGAGGATATTTGCAGATGGAGAAGCCAAAAGAAAGGACCAGTCCAAATGGCTGAGCTAAAGCCTTCCTCTGCCTTCTGCCTGCTTCCTCCGTTACCTTGAGGCCCAGAAGGGACAGCTGCAGATTCTCCCTGGAGTCCCTCATTTAGCTCCCAAGACCCACACAAGCCTGGGTGCAGAATGTTGGTGCAGTTTTGACAAGATGCTCACAGAGGTTCAGTGACTAGTTTTAATTAGGCCATCTTTGTTTACGTTTGATGTTTATCAGCTAATTGGCATGGCAAGGTGTGAGTCACACAGCTTTCCCCTGGCATGGAATCAGTTTGTCAGAGAAAAAGCCAGGAGAACAAATGATCCCAATTATGAGAGAACCCACCGGGCTAATTATCGGCCCACTAAGGAAGGAACCTCCCCCTCCTGCTGCTCCCACTGCGGCTGCACCAAGTGCTCCAGGATACCCCAGATTTTCTCCAGCCACTCCCCCTACCCAAGATCTGGGCCCGGCTGTCTCTCTGGAGATTTATTCTCTTGAATTCAAAACCCACATGTCCCCCCTCTGTTCAGACACACCAGGGCAATAGTCTTCCTTTAATGCAAGTTCATTCTTCCCTTTAAACTGTGCCATACAAGTAGCTCATGTATGATAAGAACCTTTGGGAGCTTAACTTAACAATTATTATTTTTCCCAGTCACACAATCAGTCAGGCCCCTTTATAATCACTCTCACAGATGGAGAAACTGAGTCATGAGAGCTGAAATTCAAGGGCAAGCCCTAGAACTGGCTTTGAACATACACCCATAGCACCTGCTCTTGACACTCACATGATTTGTGCAGGCTCAGAGCGCCCACACATCAGCCAATCAGGAGTCTTCTCTCAGAATGGATGCAGGTTCAGTTGCCTTCTAGAACAGAGCTATCCAGAGCTTTCTGTGACAATGGGAACGATCTACTGCCTACATACTGCAGTAGCCACTTCCCACATGTTGCTACCGGACACAACAAAAGTGGAAGGTGAGACTTTTCATTGTGTTAGAATTTAATTTTAATGAAGTTGCTACATGTAGCCAGTGGCTACCTTGCTGGACAGCACCGTTCTAGCCGCAGCCCTCATTCCTCTCTCTATGGCAGCAGATTCCTGAGAGAGCCCTGGGTCGTCTGCAGCTTTCCCTCCTCGGCAGAGCACAGCATTCTGCCTCCCAGTGGGCTTTCTCCACGCAGCCAGCGCTGTGCTGCTACCTTTGCACAGCCTCCCTGCTGTTCTCTAAGGCCCCTCCAGCCGAGGGCTCCTGCGGAGGAATGCGGTTTGGCTGCCCTTGAGTTGAATGATGATGGAGGACCTTTGGAATGCCCACAAAGCCGCGCACTCTCGGCCTCCTCTGTCTCTCTTCTTCACCGGGGTAACAGATGGCCCCTGCTTTCACCAGCCGGGCCTAAGCACATTGTCACTCCCAGCTGAAAGTGAAATATTCAGTGGCATTTAAATTAAATAGACTCTAATGCTTCAGTAATATTAATTACGTTTTCATTCATCCCTGGCCTAATAAATCAATGCGTAAAGAGGGGATGCTCGGGAGGCTGGCAGCCGAGTGGGGCCACTGGGCCTTTGTGTGAGCCCGCACACAATGCCCCCATTCTTAGCCGGCAGCGCTTGCCCCTGCAAACATCTGTGCTCAGCGCCTCTTGAGGAAGAGCCAAAGTGCTAACATTTACACTCGGAGGTCCAATTTGTCCCTGCACTCGCCCGAGTCAAGGCGAATGTGCAGCCACAGTCACAGGGCAAACTATATTCAGGGCGTGTGTGTGTGTGTGTGTGTGTGTGTGTGTGTGCGCGCGCGCGCTCATGTTTGGAGCTGGGGAAGTTGCAAAATTTCTTGCGGCAAAGGGAACGGATGGAGACACATGTCTACTGGTGCCAGTCCCTCTCTTCTACTTCAGGATTGAGAATATTCCCTATTCTCCCTTAGTTTATGGGAAGAAGAAGAAGAGCAAGGGACACAGGAAGTAAAGAAGAAGGAAGGAATGGAGCGAGAAGGAAGGAGAGAAGGAAAAAATAAAACGAGACGATGGTAGGAAAGGAAAGAAGAGCATTAAGTGAGCACTTGATAAGCAGGAACGTGCTAAGCACTTTCATGACATTCATTTCTCACAACAATCTATAGGACAAAATAGCAGCTATTACTGGTCCATTTCTTTGTATTGATAGTTCAGAGAATTAAAAAAAATTGCCTATGGTGCCAGCTCACATCTGCATCCAAGGTCCCCACTTTCCCCACCTCTAAGTTCTACCTCCACTAGAATGTGGTATGTGGAAGAAAGGAAAGGATTGATCTGGAAGGTTGAGTTGGGGCTGGCGTGGCAGGGGGAGAAGTGGCCAAAGTCTGAGAAGCTTCCAATATTCTCCCTGGTTTCCGAGGCTCTTGCCTTTGGTGGAGGTCCTGCCCCCAGTGAGCAGTGCCCCCACCCTGCTCCCTGCTATACATATGTAAAAGAAGCCAATAAAACAGTCCAGAGGGCCTGCCCTCCTAAATCTTCAGGGGACAAAACCTCCCACTTGTGATGCTTCAAAGCTGCCTAGAGCTACCAGTTTACCCCCAGAAGTCCCCACTCAATGCCTCTGATTGGAAAATAAATAGTCTTGCCCATAAAAACCACAGGCCAATTGTTAGCCCAGGAATGGGAAAGGGCTGTGTGGACCAGTGTGTGGAGTCCAGAGCCTGCCTCCTCCAGGGCAGTGTGCCTCCTCCACTAAATGGGATGGTGTCAGTGCAAATGGCTCCTTGGGAAATTTTTTTTTTTAAATAGTGACTGCTCAATTCTACAAGAAATCATACGGGAAAACTAAAAGCACAATGCTAGAAATTAATAATTTTGTTACAGGTATCAATCACATTGTTTGTGAGAATAAAAGAAAAAGTACTAGGGAGGAAAAATATCAATGGAAGCCTTCCACTGGGCACTAGCACTTGGTGTCCAGAAGGGCTTTCTACCACTGCTTAGCAAAACTTGGGCCATTAAATAGAAACTTTTCTGTGACTTACTTCTCCTCCCCGCATAATATGGCTCAAAACATTTGATGCCATTGAACACCTATATTCACAAGGCTATTTATTTTTATTTATTTATTTTATTTATTTATTTAATTTATTTTTACTTTTGTGACCTGTGGGGAAACAGTTTGCTTCATCAATCCCCAAAGTGTGGAGATGCAGATTACATCTTCTCCGTTGAGAGTATTATTGAGAATTTCCTTGTGATTAAATTATGTTGCCTGCATATTTCTCAGTATTCTGTCAGAACAAATTCTCATAGAGAAACTGCTATGTCAAAATGCAGACCCTTGCATATTTTGAGGGGAAAAACATTTGGAGTTCTGGGGATGGAGCTCAGGGGTGGAGCCCTTGCTGGTGAGTGTGAGGCCCTGGATGGATCCTCGGCACTGGGAGAAAGAGATTGGAAAGCCATGTCTGGAGCCTCAACCCCAACTCCCACCCAGTATAAATATCCTCACCTTCCCTCACCTATAAGGACCTGCGGCTGGCCCGACCGTGCAAACCCAAGTGTGGGTCATTCTGGTTGTCTTGCTGGTGGATGATCACTTAACACTGCAGTTTCAGGTGAGGGCAGTAGCAGGGCCTGAGTCTCAGGAAAGAGCCAACGTTAGTCACCCACAGGAAGCGAGCCTCTGAGTAGAGTGCCCCGGCTGTGGTCCCAGGAGTCATACTGTGCCTCTGACTATGTACCCTAAGGGAAACTACCCAGCCTCTGAATTCAGTTCATCATATGCAAACTAGTGGGGGATACTTCAATCTACCTTATTCCCGTGATGATTAAGCACGGGTAAAACATTTTAACAGTTTCTGACCCATAGTAAGTGTTCTCTAAACATTCGTTACTCTGCCCATATTGCGATATCCCTCTAAAGGGCTCATCAGTCAACCCCTTGGTATTTTTCAAGTCTTGGGTTTTTTTTCTGAAAGGCAGCAAGAAAAAACCATGAATTGTCCCATATTTATTCTTATTTTTTTAAACTTTTTACTGAAACTTTTGTACATATAGGTGATATATTATGAGCAAAATCTAACTTTTATCTTGATGTCATCATTTTCCCCTCCTATTATGCAGATCTTGTGCAGGTAGAATCAGCCACTGTGATGTCATGAAGACCACAGCCACTTTGTGTCTGGAAGACAGTACTGTAAAGCACTCCTCCCCTTCTTGTGGCGCTCATATTCTTTCCATCACCTCTTCTGAAATGGTCCCTGAGCCCTGGAGGTTGTGATAGAAATGTCTCGCTTAGTGTTGAACACTCCACTGTCACCTGGTCTCAGCACATTGGCGAGTTTTGAGTCACCCCAGTGGTCACCTCCTTCTGAAAAGAGAAGCTTCTCTAACCAAAAGTGAGAGTAGCATTCATATTTGGCTCTAAATCTAAGTATTTAGAATGCTCCTCATTTGAATGCACCCACAACACAGAGATGGTAATGTTGCTCATGCTGACAACAAGTGACAACCACGGCTGCTATGTTGAGTGTGGAGCGCAGAATCTGAGCTTCCTGGCTGTTGGGAAAGGAAAGCACACAGCAGTGACCCAAAGCCAGGCAGCTTGACTCTGACTGAATGAGATGTGCAAGTAACCCTTAGGAGGCATGTTGAGGAGGAGGAGGAGCTGAGCTGGAGCTCAGGGAAGTCCAGTATCTGGCCCACACAGTTGTACTGTACTGGTTTTGTTGCTGCTGTGACAAAATACCTGACAGAAGCAACTTAGAGGAAGGAAGGGTTTATTTCAGCCCACAGTTTGAGGCTACAGTCCATCATGGTGGGGAGGGCACAATGGCAGGAGTGTGAGGCAGCTGGTCACATTGCATCTGCAGTCAGGAAGCAGAGAGCAATGAAGGCTGGTGGTCAGCTCATTTTCTCCTTTTTATTTAGTCTGGGACCTCAGCCCATAAATGGTACAGATCCCAGTTGAGATGGGTCTTTCCTCCTCAGTTAAGTCAATTTAGAAACTCCTTCACAGACATGCCCAGAGGTTTGTCTCCTAGGTGATTCTACATCTTGTTAAGGTGACATCAATATTAACCATCACATATCCCGTTGCTAAGCTGGGGAGTGATCTGCTTGATTTAGAAACTCATGCTTGCTTCCTCCACATTTGCTGACAAGCACAAGGCTACAGCCTCTCTAGAGTGAACTAGGTGTGTCTGACAGAACTCGCTTTGAAACAATAAGTTCTATATGTAGGGAACTGGGGAGTAGGGAAGATTGGGGAGATGGCTCAGTGGGGAAGGTGCTTTGCTGTACAAGCATGAGGACCTGGGTTTGGATCTCCCACACTACACAGCCATGGTGACATGCCCTTGTAATTCTAGTGGTGGAGAGGTGGAGACAGGGAATTCCTGGGGCTCACTGGCTAGCTCACTGGTGAGCTCTCGGTTCAGTCAGAATCCCTGACTCAAACAAATAAGGTAAAGGGCTAGTGAGATGGCTCAACAGTTAAGGCACTTGCCTGCAAAGCCTAATGACGCTGGGTTCGATTCCTCAGTACCAATGTAAAATTAGATGCACAAAGTAGTGCATGCATTTGGAGTTTGTTTGCAGTGAGTAGAGGCCCTGGTGTGCTTGCACACACATGTACATGTGCACACATACAAACACACAGACATACACACCACACACACAAGCAAAGAAAAAAGTTCTATATCTGTGTTGTCCAATAGGGTGGCCCATAGCTCCTTGTGGCCACTGTGCACTTAAAATGTGGCAACTGTGAATGAGGAACTGATTTTTAAATTGTGGTGAAAAGCGACCAGCTGTGTTGGACAGGATATCAAGGTGGAGGAAATAAATTTAAAGAGAGGGACTCATGTTGAAGATCCAAATTTCCTATGTCTAAGGAAGTGAGAGCTTAAAAATAAAAGGCAAGAAGAAAAGCAGACATGCATGTGAAAGGAACACTTAATAATAATGCAAAGGTTCTTAAGGAGGCCAAGCATCCCCCCTCAGAGCCACACAGGAATTTCCCCCCTTGGAGCCGCACAGGGATTTGGTTGATGTGCTCTGACCATGCCATCTTTGTGGCTCTTTGTCAAGTAGTCTGGGGCCACGCCAACGCCCACGGGGAGGGCTGCCTTTGGCAAATGCGTTTTCCCTTCTTCTCTGTTTGCATTTGGCATTAAACCGAGTAACTGTCTCATGCTGAAGCCACCACACGTATCTAATTCCCGTTTTGTTCTCTGTCAGACTCAGCAGAGCGCTGACAGAGGAGCTGGTACTTTCGGGTCACAGAGAACTTCCCATGTGCTCTTGGCAGTGGGCGGAGGTGTGGACACACACCGGCATGGACTGAGCCACCACGCAGATGCCGTTTCTAGGGTGTGGACGTCAGATGGAAGAGGAAGGGTGGCTGTAATTAAAACAAACAAACAAAGAAAACCTTTATGCAATTTCAAACTCTCAAAGTCAGTGTTTGTGAAGCAGGCACCTTCCTTGCATACCATAGTCAAGGTCAGGCCGGGCCAGGTCACATGTGCTCGCTCTTGCACTCAGCATTATACTGGGTGCACCAAAGGGGTTCAGTGAAGGTCCTTATTGCAGGCGAGAGACCACTCAGATCTCTGTCTCTTCACCAAAAATTTAAATGACAATTTGCGTTTGGGGTGTGGCTCAGTGATGAAGTGCTTGTGTAACACATGTGAGACTCTGGGTTTGACCCCCAACTCTGCAAAGATAAATAAAAGTCTTCATTTAGGGGTGGGAAGGTGGCTCAGCAGTTAAGGTACTTGCCTGCAAAGTTTAACGACCAGGGTTTGATTGCCCAGTACCCACATAAAGCCGGCTGGACAAAGTGGTGCATGCATCTGGAGTTCTTTTGCAGTGGTGTCATGCCCATTCTCTTCCTTTCTCTCTTTTTCTCTCTCTGTCATACTTTGCTCTGTCTCTCTCTTCTTGCAAATGAATAAAAATAAAAAATGGGCTGGAGAGATGGCTTAGAGGTTAACGAGCTTGCCTCCTAAGCCTAAGAACCTAGGTTTGAATCCCCAGTACTCATATAAGCCAGATGTACAAGGTGGCACATGAGTCTGGAGTTTGTTTGCAGCGGCTAGAGGCCCTGGTGCACCCATTCTCTCTTTCTCTCTCTGTTCTCTGTCTCTCATAAATAAAATGAAAATAAATTTAAAAAATAAAAAAATATTTTTAAAAAGTCTTCATTTGTTTTGGTAATAGTGGCTGCATTATGTAAATTCAGTCAAACTTGGGGTTGATCTCCATAAACCCCAAATCTTCCTCCATAGATTTATAAAGCATTCTTGTGTGTCCGGCCTGTGAGATTAAAAGGGAGGGAGGGAGCCCACAATTACCTAGTGTCATTTGTTTGCCTGGTATGGTGGGAGGTGCATTTTGTATATTTTGTAGAACAACTCCCAAGACATCTATGGAGAGGAATCAAGCTCCCCCTTTTAACGATGAGGAGGCTGCATTTAACAAAGGAAAATCCCCAAGTGACATAGAATGTGACTAAGGTGACAGACAACAACCTTCAGTCCTCACCCTAAACTGGTTTAAGGAGAAGGTGGGTTGAGCAGAAGGACCAAAGGGTTCCCAGTGGGAAGGACAGGCCTGATGGACATGAAGGACGGTTCTGGTGGCCAGAATGGACTTGAAGGACATCATAGGCGATCTCATGGACATCTAAACAGTGGCAGGGCCGAGAGGTACCTTTTGCCTCCGTGCCAGAGAAGCCACATGTCCTAGCACATCAGGATGACTCTAGAAGCCACACTGGCATGGGACAGGACAGGTGGACATGATACCATCACCTCTTCCTCAATGTCCTTCTGCCAGGTCTTAGAAGTTCCTACCTGCCATGGGAATCCATCAGATTGCTTTTCTTAAACTTTTCAGATTTCAGTTCAAGACATTTTTTTCTCAGCTCTCCCCCCCATTGGCTGATTTTCAAAACCTGTGTGTATGTGTGTATGCGCATGTGACTCTGTTGCAAGTGGCAGAAACTCAACCCAAAGTGGCTTAATTCCAAATATGAAACATGGTACTAACAAGCCAAGCTTTCAGGTATGTCTGGATCTAGGTGCTTGGAGGATAGTATTGGGAATGTCTCACCTGCCTTAGCTCTCAGTCCTCTGTTCTGGCCCCACCATCAGGACTGGCCATCAGTAATGCTGGACTTACTTCTGAGGCTCTTCAGCAGTAAAAGTTCTCTTCCACAGTTCTAGCAATGGAAGGTATGCAGCACAATCACACTGAGGCTCCGAGCTGCCTCTAGCTCCATGCTTGTGTTGGGCCTCGCAGCTGCTAAGCTCTGCTGTCTCCCTTGAGACTGTAGAATACCTGCAGGGAGCCCTGCCGGCTCTCAGTGGCATCTGGGGTGCTTTGTCTTAGAGTTGGATATAGGGGATTTGTCCCCTTACCTGATGTAGCTTTTCTCCTTTCCTGATTCCTGTCTTCAGTCTTTCCTGCTTATAGTGACTTGAATCCTGTATTTGACCTTAAGAATGAATCCACCTTAAGCAGGTTATTTAATCTCTCTAAACCTTAGCTCCTCATTGGTGGCTGGTGATTATAGCATCCACTTTGAAGGATCACTGTGAGCATCAAGTTGAATGTACTGAGAACAGTGCGTGGGACACAGCCATGTTCCAAGTTGTAGCCAGCGTTTGTTCGTGTGTGTGTGTGTGTGTGTGTGTGTGTGTCTGTGTGTGTGTGAATGTGCATGTGGAGGCCAAAGATGACTTCCTTTGATACAGGGATGTTGTCTACCATTTAAAAAAATATTATATTTATTTATTTATTTGAGAGAGAGAGAGAGAGAGAGAGAGAGAGAGAGGATGGGCATGCCAGGGCTTCCAGCCACTGCAAATGAACTCCAGATGCATGTACCCCCATGTGCATCTGGCTAACATGGGCCCTGGAGAATTGAACCGGGATCCTTTGGCTTTACATGCAAATGCTTTAACTGCTAATCCATCTCTCCAGCCCTGTTGTTTTGTTTTTTGAGTCAGGATCTCTCACTAGACTGGCTTGGCCAGTGAGCCATACAGACTCACCCATCTGCAGCATCCCAGCACTGGGATTACAAGTATACAATACCACACCCAGATTTTACAGGAGTTCTGGGGAATGAACTCCAGTCCTCATGCTTGCAAGCCAAGCCCTTTACTGCCTGAGCTGTCTTCCCCTATCCCACCATTGTTCTTCTCATTCCTGTAACACTTGGTGAAGGCATATATAATATGGAAACCCAAACTAAGTAGCCTGATTACAATAGAAACTTATTTCTCTTTTCGGCAAAAGTTTAGGAAGATGGTCTAGGGCCAGCCAGGGATGCTACCTCGAGTCAGGGTAAGAGGCTTTATTTTATTCGTCTACTGTTTGGAGTTCGCTTTCCAAGGCCATAGTGCACTGGCTCTAGCTATCACATTCCATGCCTGCCAAAAGGAAAAATGAGGAGACATTATGTTCTTTTTCTTTCTAGAAGGTGCTTACCCCAGTTCCATACACTTCCCAGTACCAGAACTTATGTCACACCTAACTGCAAGGGAAGTGGAGAAATGTGAAGTGACTGTGGGTGGCCATGGTGTCCAGCTGAAGGTCCTTCCTATGGCTGTAGAGAAAGAGCCGGCTGGGCCCGGGCATGTCTGTTGGGCAGGACTCAGCAGGTGGGCTCAGCCTGGATGCCTGGTACAGGGCGTGCCATGTTCTGCGCATGGACAGCCCAGTGCATCCTGTCCACCTGAGGAACAGAGAGTTAGTTAGCTGCAGCATTTTAAGGTAAGCTCAAAGTTAAAACCCAAGTCTGTGGCTCTGTTTCCCTGAGCGAAGGGACGCTTTACTTCGAAGTCTTTCCTGTCTTGATTGCCAGCCTGGCTGGGGAGAAGCAGAGCTCTGGCCCCAGGCAAACTTGGTTTGAGGCCAAATTCCAGGACTCTTGGGGCTGACTGGCAGCCACTCTGTCTGAGCAACCTGGGGGATCCTGAGAAAAGAATGAACATCCGAATCCCAGAACAAAATCTGCAGCAACGACGATGCTCCTGCTGCCGGCTCAGACTGGGAGGCCGCCAGCGGGGAAGATGAGGTCATTATGCCCAGGGAGAGGAGGGAGGACGCCGCAGCGCAGCCCAGGGCAGCGCGGGCTACAGCCGGTCTTGTTCAGCCCCCACTGCGGGGTTGTGCAAAGCCACAGAAGTTGGCCACCGCAAGGGGTGGAGGGAGCCAGATATAGGGCCACAGAAAGCAAGCCGGGTTCTTAAAGGGATGGGGTTGCTAGGGGTTGGGAGGGAAGGGTGAGGAGGCGGAGCACAGAGGGCTTTTAGGGGAGGGAAAATGAGTTTGTAAGATACCATAGTGGTGGATGTATTATGGCCTTTGACATTGTCAAAGCAAATAAAAGTAACACTGCCAGGGAACATTTGGATCCACAGATATGTCAGTAGGCTCATCCAGTGCCCCACACGTGCCACTGTGTGTGTGTGTGTGTTTGTGTGTGTGTGTGTGTGTGTTTGGGGGGTGATGGTGAGAGGAAGAAGGGACTCCCTATTTCTCTCTACTGTTTGATAGATTTTGCTGTGCCCCTCAAGAAGCCCCCCTTTTTTTTTTTTTTTTTTTTGGTTTTGCGAGGTAGGGTCTCACTCTGGTCCAGGCTGACCTGGAATTAACTATGTAGTCTCAGGGTGGCCTCGAACTCTCGGTGATCCTCCTACCTCTGCCTCCCGAGTGCTGGGATTAAAGGCATGCGCCACCATGCCCGGCTTTTTTTTTTTTTTTTTTTTTTTAAAGAAAGTGAAGGAGGTAGGAAAGGAACAGAGAAAGGAAAGGGAAAAATAAAATAAAAGGAAAAGGAAATACAGAAAGGGAAAGGAAAGGAAAAAAATGGAAAAAGGAATGGGCGTTGACCTTGGTTGTGAAATATTGCTAACATGAGGTTGTCCAAAGTGACTAATTCTTTTACCAGATGATCCACAAGCTAAGACACAGTGAGTAGATACTAGGTGAATGGTCAGTGTAGAGAAAGAAATTAAGGAAACCCCAAACAATCAAGTCACAAAATTGCTGCCATCTTGGTGTAGAGTGGCCCACTTGACCAGGATGGAGGTTTAGCTGGCAAATCCGAGGCAGGAACTAGAAAGTGACAAATGTCACATCATTAGCAGTGTACCAAGTGTGCTCTCAGGGCGCTTCCTAACCACCACCTTCAGGATGTAGGCGACCTATCCATTTCTTGGGAGAAGGAGGGCTCTTGTTTGGCCTGTGGATTTGCTGCTCTTTGAAGACAATCAGGAAGTGGCTGTCCCCGAAAAGTTGCACCTATAGACAGAAATGTTCCCATTTGTACCAACCACGGTGGCAGCTATAAATCACATATCACCCATTAGTTCTTTTTCCCTTTCACTCTCAAAGTTTATTTTGGGCTAGAAAGATGGCTAAGCGGTTAAGGAACTTGCCTGAAAAGCCTAAAAACCCGTGTTCTATTGCCCAGTACCCATGCAAAGCCAGTAAAGCCAGATGCGCAAGGTGGTGCACACATCTGGAGTTTGTTGCCATGGCTAGAGGCCTTGGTGTGCCCATTCTCTGTCTCTCCCTCCCTCTCCCTCTCTCTATCTGTCTGCCTCTTACTCTTTCTCTCAAATAAATAAATAAATAAATAAATAAATAAATAACATAGATTTTAAAAGTTTGTTTCATGTTGTTTTCATGTGTGTGTGTCTGTGCATGTGCTTGTGCACATGAGTCTATAAAGTGCTTCTATCCACATAAGCAATGCACAAAATCATGTGCAGAAATTCCAAACTTTCCTCACCCCACAAACACAAGGCTCAAAATGACAGGGTATCTGACCACATGCAGAAAACCTCTTACCTGAAAACACAGGGGAAAGAAAGAAAGCAGATGGTGGGTGTAGAATTTCTTTGCTGTATATCTTGTGCATGTTTACTGTGTGTGTGTGTGTGTGTGTGTGTGTGTGTGTGTGTGTGTGTATAAAGGTAGGGTCTCACTCCACTCTAGCCCACGTTGACCTGTCTCACTCCAGCTCTAGCCCAACTCACAGTGATCCTCCTATTCACTGGGTTTAGCTTCAGGCTGGCCTCAGCTCTCAGGTTATTAGCAGTGATCCTCTTAATCCCCACTGGGTTTAGGTAGGAGGATTGCTGTGCCACCACCCTGACCAGCTCTGCATGGTTTTTTAAAAGACCCTACCTCGCAGGTTATTATATGTATAGTCCTTCACATGTGATGGGTCACAGGATGGGTTGGAGTGTCACACTTGTTCTGACTTTGCCATCACAGTGTTGTACAAGTCTAGCAGGTGACATTCACTGGCTCTCAGTTCTTTAGTAGATAGTAAATAAATCAAATTTGTGACTCGTACCTGGTATCTCAGGTCTAAGTAGGCTATAGATGGTTTTTATTGAAAAACACAGGGTGGAAGACCTTTATTAAATGGTCTGAGTCTGTAGCAGACTGTCTGGGAGTGTGTGCCCTGTGTCCAGTGGCCACAGGGGATGACCAGGCATTGGTGTCCCATGATTATGGGAAACACTAGACCCAGGCTTAGGACATCCTTACTTTCTAGAAGCCTCAGAGCCCTTTTCTTTCCTTTCTTACATTCTCTTTCTTTCTTTCATTCTTTTATTCATTTTAATTTCTTTTAACTCTCACTGTGTGTGTGTACATGTGTTTGTGTGTGGCGCAACATGTGTATGCATGTTTGGGTGCATGTGGGCACACATGTGTAAACATGCATTTGGAGGTCAGAGGCTGACACTGGGTTACTTCCTCAGTCATTCTCTGTCTTATTTCTTTGAGACAGGATTTCACACTGAGCCTGCAGCTCACCCACTTGGCTAGATTAGGTGCCCAGCGAGTCGTGGGGATCATTGAGTCTGCACCTTCTCTTACAGGCATGCGTGCACTGCCATGCTGAGACAGGTAGTGCTTGTGCAGATGCTGAGGATGTGAACTCAGGTCCTCAGGCTCACGTGGCAAGCACTTTACCCACTGAGCAACCTCCGCAGTATCTGTTTTACAGTTTTCTGAGACAGGGTCTTCTCGCTGTTATGGCTGGCCTAGAACTTGCTCCCTGTTCCAGCTGGGGTTAGGTTGTCACCCTCCTGTTTCAGCAACCCGAGTACCGGGATCACAGGCTCGTATCATCATGGCCAGTCCCTTTCAGAGCATTTAATATGATCTCACACCTCACGGCTCTTTAGGTAGCAAACCTAGCTACTGCCTTTCCCAGCCACCACCACCTTATTTCTGTTCAGGGAATGTGGCGTTAGGAGGATTAATATCTCGAGCCACACACTTTGGAAAATGTTGGTTTTGATGCAGCATGAGGAGTTAATGGGGATCCACCTGCTTTAGCTGCTGGGGTGAGGGGCCAGGATTCTGAACTTAAAGGGTTCTGCTTCTATCCCTTAGATATAGCAATCTGATCCAGCTATCCAGCTGCCCTGCAAACCTGTTCTGCACCAGGGCAATGTTGATTTGCGCATTCCTCCTCCAGCTCAAGTGCACGGATCCCAAACTGTGCTCCTGCTGGGAGGAACAAGGCTGATGGAGACCTCCGGCGGTAACATCAGATGGAACTGGCAGCACCTCCTGGAGAGCCAAGTTTGGGTCTGCGCTTCCACAGTTGGTGGGGAATTGTATCAAGCTCCAGGGTCCATGTGGATGAGAAGGTCTGGACAAATGCAAGATCATTACCAGCTGGCCCAGTTAGAGCCTGGTGATTCCCAACCCACAATGATTTCTTTCTACATGGCTTGAGAAAGGTGTAATTACATGGAGCTACATAGTCCCTGGAGGGACAGTGACATTTGTGGCGAGAATGATGGAGAGAGGGTTGTCCCAGCCCCCTCACTAGGAACACAGAGAGAGGTGCCCTTCAGCGCTATCCAAGTCAGGAACAAGTATGAAATGGCATCTGGGTCAGCTGCGGGACCTTACAGCGACAGACAGGCTTGCTTCTGCCCCTCTGCGGCCCACATGCTCTTGAAGGTCTCGTGGGGGCTGTGAGCTTCCTTTTCCACTTCTTCTTTCTTCTGATTTTGTCTAGGATCAAAGAAACACTTGGATTTAGGGAATCTTCCCTTTAGGAGCTGCCTGCTCACAGCATGCAAACATTAAGAGAGGCTACCTACCCAAAGCTAGAGAAGACGGGTCTTATCCCATTCTTTCCTTATAGTCCCTGGCACTTGTACCTATGCGACCCTGGACAAGTTCCTTGACTTTTCTGAGTTTTCTACAATATAATTGGCTGCTCTTCCCTTTTGGAAAGATGGAAGGGGCAGGACCAAGTTTTTTTTTTTTTTTTTTTTTTTTTGAGGCCTCTTGCTTATAGGAGGTTCTTTTATACCATTTTTTTTGAGGCCTCTTGCTTATAGGAGGTTCTTTTATACCAACTCAAAGCTTCAGCACCACAGAGGGTGCTGAACACCGAACACACTTCATGTTTAAAGTGACTCATCTCTTTCTTTTATCCCAAACAGAAGACTAGAAGTCATTCTGGGACTTGAAGGCCACTTCAGCCACAGAGCCTTAGCAGGAGCTAGAGACATTAGGAAGGGGCCAAGGCCAATGTTACTGCTTCATAGACTGCCTGCAGAGGTGGGGGAGGGGGCGTAGGAGGCTGGAGAGTAAGCTCTAGTGTTCAGTAGCACAGTGGGCTGGCTACAGTTCACAGAAGCCCAGTATAGATTTTGTGGAGGACTAGAAGAGAGGCGATCAAAGGCACCAACCATAAAGTAATGATAAGGCTAAGGAAAGGAATGGAAACCAATTTGGTCAGTATGTACTGCATACAGGTATTGAAATATCACACTGAACCACATATGATATGTATACTTAATATGTGTCAATCAAAACTTACAACTGGGTTGGGAAGGCTCGGGGAGGAAGATGCTGACAACACAAGCATGAGCATTTATGTTGTTATCCTCACCACCTGTGTGAAAACTAGGCTCAGTGCCTGGGGGCTGTCATCCCAGCACTGGGGAGGTAGAGATAGGAGGGTCCTTAAGACTCACTGGCAAGCTACAGCCTGAAAGAGAGAGAGAGAAAACCCTATTTCATAAACTAAGGCGAAGATAGCCAACTGAAACTGGAAAACGCTGCACTGCATGCAGCCGTATGGGAGACAGAAGTCATCAGCGGTGAAAACAGTAGACACTGGAAAATTCAAGCTTGGCCAGATAGGCCCAATGACTGAACAGGTGTAATAGTGGCATGTCTGCTCTTGGGGAAGCCAACTGCTCCCTAATTGGACTGAAGACCTTCTCTATGGGAGGGAATACATGCCTGGTACTGAAAAAAATAATCAAAAGTCTATGGCAGGGAGGTCATGAGCCTTAGGGGTATAAAGCCTGCTCTTGTCTGGCTAAATGTATATATTATTTCCACCAAACTGCCCTGAAAGCACTACACTTAATGTTCATATTCACATATTAAGGCTACTCTCACTTCTGGTTAGAGAAACTTCTCTTTTCAGATGGCGATGACCACTGAGATGACCCAAAAGGCAACATAGTGCTGAGAAGAAGGGATGGAGGAGTTTCCAGCACTGAAACACCTCTGTCACACCCTCCAAGGCTCAGGGTCCATTGCGGAAGAGGGTGTGGAAAGAATGTAAGAGCCAAAGGAAGGGTATGACTCCTTACAATGCAACTGTCCATATAGAAATTGGCCTCAATATCCATGATCTTGCAGTGCCTAACAATACTTTCACAAGACCCTCATAATAGGAGAAAAAGACGATGACATCAAAATAAAAGAGAGACTAATGGAGAGAGGGAGGGGATATGATGGAGAATAGAGTTCTGAAGGGGAGTGGGGGGGGAATATCATGATTTATTGTCTGTAAGTATAGAAGTTGTCAATAAAAAAATTAAAAAAAAACTAAGGTGAAGAACACTTGAGAAAAACACTTGATGTTGACTTCTGGCCTCTGTATGAATATTTGAAGATTACCCAGGCCCACACATATACAAACATGCATATGTACATGTGCATGTACATGTCATCCACATATAAAAAAGCCCCCATTAAGACAACATTTCAGAAAAGGGACATGATCATCTGTCCATTTAGCATTGCACACTGCATATGTGCATGGACAGTGACCCTGGAACACTTCTGACTAGAGCCCTCCTCAGCCTCCTGCCTGTGGCCTGGCAAATGAGGGAAGTGAGGAATGAGAGTATGGATGCTCAGCGGCTTTCTTTGCTCTTGGTCTCTGATGAGCTGTGAGCATTCCTGTCTCATATGTCCCACACACTGTAAGTGAATATACATCCCTGTCCCTCTGTCTACTCCACTCCATACCCCATGCTCCAGAAAATCACCAGGGAACTGTTGGGAAGACAGTGATGGCCAGCCAGAACACACCCCTGGGATAAAGCTCTTATAGGCTAGCTCAGGAGATATGAAATTCAGACCATTTCAGCCCACAGTCAGCTTTATTTTAAACCTTTAAAGTGGTTTTCTTGACTTAGCAAGGTGTCGGTCTTTTGTTGCCATTCAAACAGTTAGTTCTCCTTTTTTTTGGTTTTTCGAGGTAGGGTCTCACTCTAGCCCAGGCTGACCTGGAGTTCATGATGTAGTCTCAGGGTGGCCACAAACTCATGGTGATCCTCCTACCTCTGCCTCCCGAGTGCTGGGATTAAAGGCGTGCACAACCACATCCGGCCTCTACATTTAGGAGGCAGGCGCCTTAACCGCTAAGCCATCTCTCCAGCCTTATTTTTTTTTAAACCAGTACTAGCAATGGAACCCAGGGTTTTGCCTGCTAGGCAGACACTCTACCACTGAGCTAAATCCCTAACCAACGTTTCTGCTTGACACACAAAACTTAGGGCCTCTGTGGCCCTAAGCTATATGTGTGCTTGACAGACTGGCTGGATGGAGAGTCCAACCTACTGATGCCCCAGCAGAATGAGCATTCTCTTTTGGACTATGGCCAACAGAGTGCCTAAGTGCACCAAGGGACGTACTGGGCTGTTTCTGGATGAGTAGCATCCAGGACAGCCTGAAGATCATGTCAGCCCAAGGTCTGGACTATCTATGGCACTTGTGCCCTGACACTTACCAGCAAGTACTTCCCAAAGCCTGTATTAATTCAGGGCAGTGTAAACTAAGGCAGCCTCTTGAATATGATGGTACAATCAGAGCTCTGTCCAGACTCCAGGACTTTTATAGCCTCCTTACAGGAGAGATGGCATCTTGGTAGTTACTGTTAAATTCATAAATGTGCAGGGGGCCATGTTTATGAAGTTTTAATAGCTCCTGGTTTACGAGTCTAATAATTAAAAAAAAACTTAAGCTCTATCTCTGGTCATTCTTAAAAATGAGCCCAATTTGTCCCATTCATTAGGACTTTATGTCTCTGTGTAGAAACATGGTGTCAGATCTTTAGCTTAAGTTACTTTTGGGTATGGAAGACAGTGTAAAACATGATCAGGAAATGAGCAGGCTGCCCCAGGTTTACTAGCATGCATTTCACTAGCTATGCTTAGAAAATACAGCCCTCATGAGAGCGGCTTTTTATTTGATAGTAAAACTTTCTATGATTCCACCCATAAACTCAATCCTTAGCAGAGGCAGGGTGGCATTAGCTAACTCAGCTGCTTCAGCAGAGCCCTCCCCACCTCCTGGTTTTAACTGCTATCCCAGAGCACTGCCCTTGCAGGGAAGCCAGAGGAAGGTTGTGAGAGGGGCGTGGTGGTCTCTTTCAGTCAGTAGGCCCTGGACCAGGTGCTCATGGATTCTTCTATGTAAGCCTCCAATCGGAGAAGCAGTTTATTTTATTTTATTTTATTTTATTTTATTTTATTTTATTTTATTTTATTTTATTTTATTTTATTTTATTTTATTTTATTTTATGTGTGTGTGTGTAGGCATATGTGTAAGACAGAAGACAACCTTGGTGTTGTCCACCTTTTTCGGAGGTAAGAATTCTACCACTGAACCACTAATGCACTTTGTCCACCTTTTTGGAAACAGGGTCTCTCACTGGCCTGGAACTCACCAAGTAGGCTAGGTTGGCTGGTTAGCGAGCTCCAGGGTTCCACTGGTCTCTGCCACTCCAAAGCAAGGATCACAAGCATGTACAACCATGCTTTGCTTTGGTTTTGACCTGGGGTCTGGGCATCAAAATTAAACTCAGGTCCTCATGCTTGGTAGGCAAGCACTTTCCCTACTAATCTGCCACCCAAACACACCTTAGGGCTAGACCCCCCCAGGATCTGCCCCCAGTGACACTTCCTCTAGCCAGTCTGCTAGAGACCCACATTATAAGTTTTAATAAAACACCTGAATATATGGGAGACATACATTTAAACTACCACCAGGAGTTAACAAAACAGAGCCCAACCCTTAAATTTGAGATTCCCCAGAGAAGAATGATCAACGTCAGCCTCCATTGTTCAGGCTTCTTCCCCTGAGCTGAGGGACCTGGGGCTGGAGGGAGGTGGAAGATTTGATAGAGTGCCAGGGGCTCTGGCTCACATGCTTTTCTTACTAAGTTCAACAATTCAGTGTGTTTGACTTGTTCAGATAGAGCCATTCCTTGAGTCTCAGCGTTCAGGGCCAATGTTCAGTGGTAACACACAAGATGCTTCATAGAATCTGTGTTTCTGTCAAATCTGAGAACTTTTACAGATTGATCCTCAGTCTGGAAGAGAATAAACATGCCAGGAGAGAGGCGTAAGATGGGGCACGATGGCAGTCCCACATGACACATGGCCATAGTCAGGGCATTTTGTGCAGAGGGAAGCAAGGAGTCATAGGTAGAGTGACAGTGGAGGGTTCGAGAGAGGCACACGGGAGGGGGGTGGACACTTCACACAGCATGTACAGGAGAGGATATCCTTGAGATACTGTAGGCAAAGCCCATGCAGTGTTTTGAAGCCTTTCTTTTTTATTTTGAAAAGATGATCAACATTCAGAAAAAGCCACAAAGAACTGCAAAGAGCATGTTAGTTCTGGAGATTCACTAATTGTTACCATGTTGCCACATTTACCTCATTGTCTTTTTCCTCACTTTGATTTCTTAGAACTTTTCAAAGTTGCAGACACAGTGTCACTTTACTTCTAAATATTTTTTAGAATGGTGCTCCCAAGAACAAGACAATAATTATAGAATCTCTCTCTATATATATGTATATGGAGTTCATATATATAGTTTATATGTATAGCTAGATATATATAGTTTATATATATCTGTCTATATATAGGTATCTATATTTAATCTATATAAACTATCTATAGTATAGGTATCTATACATTTATATATATTTATCTATATATATTATTTATATCAATCTTAGTTTATAGAATCTTAGTTCAACTATTAAAATTAGAACATTTGGCAAAAAATTTTATATAACTGAGGAGCAATTTTTCTATCATAGGCCGGGTATTAATTTTTTTCAGCACACATACAAGTAAGGCTTGTCAGCACTGTTCATTTCTGCTTGTGCCATATAGATGGCCCATGAATGAATGGACCTGTCTGTGTTCCAATAACATTTAATTTACAAAAACGAGTGGTAGGGCAGATCAAACCTGCAGTCCATTCTTCATTTTTTCAAGATTGACATTCTTTCCTTTTTCTGTTTTCTCCAAAGACAGGGTCTCATTCTAGCACAAGCTGACATGAAACTCGCTCTGTAGCCCCAACCTGGCCTTGGATTCATGGTGATCTTCCTACCTCAGCCTCCTGAGTGTTGGGATTAAAGGTGTGCATCACCACATCCAACTTTTCTATTCGTTTTCTCTGATGTTTCCTCAATAAACCCAAGTTATATATAATTTTGGCTGGAACTTTCCAGAAGTGGTGGTTTGCCCTGTTTGTGCATTGCAGCAGGGAGCATAGGATACTGCTTAGTCTTACTATTGGTGTTGGACCAGACCTGTTTTTCAAATGAGGGATTTGAATACTTCTAAATAGAGCCAGAAATAGTTCTATAGACAGTAGCAAAGGCTGTGGCACCTGCAAGTCACAATGGAAGGCAAGAACCTGAGCAACAAGAAGGGGTGTCTGGGGCTGGAGAGATGGCTGAGTTGTTAAGGCTTTTGCCTGCAAAGCCTAAGGACCCAGGTTCAATTCAATGTAAGCCAGATGCACAAGTTGGCGCAGGTGTCTGGAGTTCTTTTGCACTGGCTGGAAGCCCTGACATGCACAGTCAATCTCTCTCTATCTGCCTCTTTCTCTTTCATAAGTAAATAAATAATAAAAATATTTTTTAGTAAAGAAGGGGCATCTGAGCCCCACAGAACACAAGATGTGCACAAAGAAGAGTGGTTGTCAGGGCTCAGGAGGTAATTCAGCAGGTGAAGTAACTGCCTTGCAAGCATGAGAGCCCGAGTTTGATCCTCGTACCCATGGGAAATGCTAGGCGTGGTAGCATGCCTCTACCAGCACTGGGGAGACAGAGATGCGAGGATCTCTGGAGTTACTGGCCAGCTAGACTAGCCTCATTGGTTGAGCTCCAGGCCAAAGACAGACTCAGTGTCATGGTGGTCAGCATGCTTGAGGATGACACCCAAAGTTGTCCTCTGGCCTCCTCAGGCACAAGCACCACGCACACATATGAAAATGCATGTACACCACACATGCAAACATCAGAAATTCAAGTAACATTAATATGCTTTAAAAACCAGTGGTTATCAGAAAGGTACAAGAGAAGGAAGGGGGAAGGGGGAGAAAAAGTGGGAGGAGAATCAAGGAAAAATTTTGTTTGAAAAAAAAAGCCATAATGAAACCTAACTTTGCATGCTAATTTAAATAACTTAGGTGACTTTAAAAAAGAATTGTTATCAGAATCATGATGAACATTTACATGCTGGCATTGTGACATACACTTTTACGTACCCTATTTCTTATGGTCCACTAATAATACTATAAGTATTTCTACTATTATCCCCTTTTGCACATGAGACAATAAAGTTGTAGAGAATGTGGAAAATTGCAGCATTCCAGTTCTTCTGTCTTCCCTGTGTGTATGGCCTTTGCTATGTAACCTTGTTGCTGTGCACAAAAGGACAGACATTGCAGGGGAGAAAGAGGGCCCTTTCCTCAGCCAGTGCTAGGTTCACAGCTAAGGCCCTTGTAGAAGTGGATAAGCATACATGAGAAAGGCACACGAATTTATTCTAATGTAAAATTTACATGGCAGGAATACCTCAAACAGTCCAGTTCTGCCTGTTGTGCTTGTCTTGATAAGGAGTGGGCAGTCCTGGAGAATTGCCACTAACGAGGATACCATCTAGTAGCGATGAGCTCAGGTTCTCTGTCAGAAGGGCTCTTGCTTCAGAGACAAAGGCACAGCTCTCCTCCAGGGGTAGGGAGGGGCATCTCCAGTGAGGCCTTAGGATCTGCTCCAGAAGGACTGGAAATCCTTCCTACGAGTTTTTAAAAATACTTTTTTATTGACAACTTCCATAAATATACACAATGTACCACAGTCACAACTCCTCCCACCATACTTCTTAGTTTTTAAAAAATATTTTATTATTTACTTATTTATTTGACAGAGAAAGAGAGAGAGAGAGAGAAAGAGAATGGGTGTGCCAGGGCCTCCAGCCACTGCAAAGGAACTGCAGACGAGTGTGCCCTCTTGTGCATCTGGCTAACGTGGGTCCTGGAGAATCAAACCTGGGTCCTTTGGCCTTAATTGCTAAGCCATCCCTCACAGCCCACTTCTCAGTTTTTGAAAAATGTTTATTTATTTATTATTTATTTGCAAGCAGAGAAGGGATAGAAAGAAGACACAGACACACACAGAGCGAGAGGAAGAGAGAATGAGAATGGGCACGCCAGGGCCTCCAGCCACTATGAACAAACTCCAGACACATGCCACTGTGCATTTGACTCTACACGGGCACTGGGGAATTGAACTCCGGTCGTTAGGCTTCTCAGACAAGCGCCTGAACCGCTGAGCTATCTTCTCAGCCCCTTCTCCAGTTTTAAGTCACTTTGTAGCTTCCTGTTTCTCAAGAACCAAGGGGTCATGTGTTACATTATTATCTCTGTTAACTGTGACCAAGGTCTCAGTAAACTCAAAGAAGTGGTGGTTTCAGCTCATCAGTTTACTGTTTGATATTGCATTTGATCAGGTAACATTTTAAAAAATATTTTTATATGCTTTTTTTTTTTAATGTTAGCCATCCTTACTGGGGTAAGGTGGAATCTCATAGTTGTTTTAATTTGCATTTCCCTGATAATTAGGGATGTTGAAAATTTTCTTAAATGTGTGTTTGCTATTTAGCAGAAAAAGGCTGAAGGAGATAAACACAGAGAACATCCAATTCCTACCAAGCCAGATATCCAGAGACACAGAGGCTTCCAAAACCTTAGCACTGAAGTAGACCTAAAATGACCCCAGTGTGGCTCAGGGAAATTTGCAGAAGAGGGGGTGGAAAGAATGTTAGAGCCACAAGTTGGGGCATTATGCACAGAGACTTGGCCTATCCCCCATAACTCTTGACTACCCCCACAATGCATGACCCACATTCCCCATTGATGAGGGTCCCTTTGGAAGAGGGAGGTCAGGGAGGAGGATAATGGAGTCACCATTGTGAATGTAAAATTAGAATAATATAAATAAAAATAAATTATAGAGGGCTGGAGAGATGGCCTAGCGGTTAAGGCGCCTGCTTGCTAAGCCTGAGAACGCTGGTTCCAATCTCCAGTGGTTCCAATCTCCAAGTCCCATGTTTAGCCAGATGCAAAGTGACGCAAGGGCGCAATGCTGCACTTGCCCACAAGGGGCCACACACATCTGGATTTCGTTCACAGCAGCTGAGAGATTGCTGGCACGCCCATCTCTGTCTCCCTCTCTGTCTATCTCTGTCTCTCTCCAAAAATAAATTAAAAAATTTTAAAAATTATAAAAATATTTTTAAAACTTTTGTTTATTTACTAGAGAGAGAGAGAGAGAGAGAGAGTGATCATGCTAGGGCCTCCAGCCATTGCAAACGAACTCCAGAAGCATGTGCCACCTGTGCATCTGGCTTATGTGGGTCCTGGGAATTGAACATGAGCCCTTTGGCTTTGTAGGCAAGCACCTTAGCCAATAAGTCCCCCAGGTAACAGTTTTTTATCCAGCCCCAGGTAACAGTTTTTTATCAACAGAATGAGGCAAAACTGATTCTGTGCCTCCACAGACTTTTAGGTCTAGTAGGGTACATGTTTCTGCTCACTCTTCCATGATCACCAAGGCAGCAATGCATGGGAGCCATCTCTCTGATCCCAAGAAGGGGAGGAGACACCTGGAACAGAGCTAGCAACACACAGCCACAGCCTGGGGAACTATATCTATAGCTGACTCATGGCGTTGTGAGGGATTAGAAAAAACATCACTGAATTTTGAAATGGTTTCTTATGTAGCAATGGCTAACTGACACAAAGGGCTAAATTAACTTGCTTATGGTCATTTAACTACTAAGTTGTGCATCCAGGTTTGGCAAAAGAAAAGTAATGTCCTTAAAATTTCCAATGCAATACTCTAGTTATGTATAGTTTTATGTATGCTTAAGCTCACAATATGGTAAGTCACATATAGTTCTCATTTTACAAGGTGTGTCTTTCCCTAAATTCTTTGGGAAGGAAAAGACCACATTTATTGCTATTTTTTTACAAGCAAAATTCTTTTTAATTGTTATTTTAATTTTATTTTAAAATATTTTTATTTATTTATTTGACACAAAGAGGGAGACAGAGACATATGAGAGAGAGAGTGAGTCAGAGAAAGTATGGGTATACCAGGGCCTCCTGCCACTGCAAATAAACTCCAGAGGCATGTACCACTTTCTGCATCTGGCTTTACTTGCATACTGGGTAATTGAACCCAGGTTGTCAGGCTTGCAAGCAAGCACTTATAATCACGGAGATATCTCTCCAGCCCCATTTTAATATGATTCTTTTAAAAATATTATTTATTTGTTGAGAGACAGAGAGAAAGAGGCAGGCAGAGATAAAGAGAGAGAATGAGTGTGGCTGTGCCAAATGTCAAATGTTACAAAGTTGAAAAAATTATAGAGTTCTGCCTTGGTGTATGTATGTTATTTTTTGCTTTGTTCACACATGTGTATATTTTATTTTATCATGTAACCCTATCTTATGCTCCTACCATTTCAACTGAACATCTTCTTCCTACCACTCAGCAGTCAGTTACTGGGGAGAGGCGATGCCTCAGGAAATGATGTCCCAACCTGTGGCTCTAACAATCTTTCTGCCCCCTCTTCCACAAAATTCCCTGAGCCATGTTGGGTGTGTTTTAAGTCTATTTCAGTGATGGGCTCTACACTTAGATTTTTTTTTTTGAGGTGGGGTCTCACTCTACCCCAGGCTGACCTGGAACTCACTATGTAGTCTCAGGGTGGCCTCCAACTCACTGCGATCCTCCTACCTCTGCCTCCCGAGTGCTGGGATTAAAGGCGTGCACCACCACACCTGGCTTACACTTAGATTTTTGATGTAAAAGACCAGATGGACAGATTCACTTGCCATGTTCTTTAATTTGTGTATTTTGACAGCAAGCTACTTTGTCAGTTCCCTAGCTTGTCCATTCCTTCAGCCTTTTGCTACTTTCTAAATACCAGAAACAGCTTGGTGATAACCAGACACAAATGTCTTTCATCACAATTGTTCTGTCCATTCCATTTGCTTTCACTGTAGCCACTACCATCCTTTGCATTGCTCCCATTTCCAGAGTAAACTATACCAGCACAAGCCATAATTAGAATGCCCTTCCTTTTGGGTAGAACTTGGTGTTAGGGTCTCATCCAAGACCAGGATGTATGTCTAATCACGAATGGTTAGGAAGCATACAGTACATGCCTCGGGCAGTACTATGAGCTATAGAAATATTATTAGCTACCAATGACCAAATGCTACTGTTGTACGTGAATAAAAGTGTCTTTTACCTACCTTCTCACTGAATCCTTCCAACAACCCAGGAAGTTCGGTTGCATCATCTCTGTTTGTAGTTAGGAAAATTGTGACTTGGCGCTTAGAGGAAGGCATGGTGTCAAAACCTGAGCCACATCCCACATCCATGCTGGCTTCCACACACCTTCTCTAGCTCCAGGTTGATCTCTGAGCTTCTTGGTAATTCTTTTAGTCATCATTCATATTCATGAAATTAGGGTTGATGTCTGATGAAGATCTAGCTTGTTCCATCTCATGAGCTTCTAGTCCCAAGGATGAACTTTTGTTTTGGTCCTCACTGTCCTATTTTGTTCTCAGGGATTGCACCACTAGCCTGAGCCTGGTCCTGAAATGATTTTCTGATTCATAGCTGGCCACCTTCTGACTCAAATCATTCCCACCCTGGTGTCACCACCTGTGAGCACAGGAGTACTAGCTGGTCCCTTTGAAAGCCAGAAGGTGACTAGCTAGCTACTCTTCATGAGCCACCTGTGCCAGCAAATGTGTAAGAGGAGGGAATGCATGAGCTGGGTCTTGAAAGACAATAGCCTGAAAAGCATGGGGCAAGTCACTTACAAGTGCAAAGATAATCCCAGGGAAACTGTTTGCAGACTCACCAACAGCATAGGTGCAGGTGGGCAACAGTGCTGTGTCTAGCATTTTGTACCATCTACCCTTGGAGCAATTGGCTTTGGCCATGGCCCCTGGAAGAGATCCAACTTATCAGATACATACAGACAATAGATGACTGTCCCTTTGATAAACCACACAGGGAGAGCTGATAAGGAAACACTTCAGCCTTTTTCTTAGAGGCAGAGAAGTTGGTCACTAACAGGTCACCAAAAAAAAAAAGTCAAGCTGCTTACAGTTTTGTTTCGTTTTAATCTCACCACGGTCTCAATAAGGACAATTGTTATCTCAAAGTCTGAAAAGCAGCAAGAGAGATGGAGAAACCAGGAACCAGAGAGCACGAGGGAACTTTGTGTCACCATCCAGGGACCCATAGGTCCTGTAGTTTGAAAGTGCCCCAAAACAACAAAGATCAACTTGTTGGTCCTATGGTCTGGCCACAGGAAGCTAATGAACTTGGTAGAATTTTCAGGATTTGATTTGAGTCAGTATCAAGTCAAAACTTGGTCAATTCCCTCAGAGAATGTGGGCTGAGTCTTGAAAGCCAATTCAATGAACTTGGAAACAACCAAGCTTTCAGCATGTGAGATGGTGGACCCAAGCTGAAGTCCAGGTGAACTGGGACGTTGTAGCCAGCTTGTTATAACTTCAAGCTCCTTGTCTTTGGTGGTCCAGGGAAGAGGCAGATGCAGACATAACCCTTGTCTTCTCTGTTCCCGTCTCTTAGGAAGCCCACTCTTCCCAGGATGGCAATGTTCCTTCCGTGTGGGGATGAGGTGGATGGTGTACCTTGTCACCTCTGCATCCTGTATTTCCTGCTGCAGGAAAGATGCTGTTAATACCCTCTCTTCTCTGAATCTTTAAAAGTGTTGTCCAACTTCTGAGAAAAGTGCTTCAATTTGCTCTTTTTTTTTTTAAATTGCTCAATCTGTTTTAATGCTCAGAATTTCCACAATTTTCCCAACAGACTTTATTTGAAAGCTAAGCTAAGAATAGCCAGCATGCTTCTTAATGCAAAGGAAGGAAAAGCAGAAGTAATTTCTTGCCTCTCAAGAGGGCTATGGGCATCAAGATGCAAGTGAGTGCTAAATTGATTATTGATATGCTTAAAACCTCCAGCCTACAGCATCTCCTGGTAGTTTTCTTTGGCCATTGAGTCCTTCAAACTCATGGAAGAATCCATGGGCTAATTCTTGCATTCCATTGTAGCATGTGTGTTTGTGTGTGGAGATGGAATTTATTATCTTTTATCATGTATGCTCTGTAATATACTGTATTGCAATTAATTATAACCCCTTAGACAACAGACACTGCATTTTCATTCAGTTTTGTATGTCCAGAGAGCAGGAAGTGTTGAGCCATTCATGAGTGTGAAGATAGTTAACTGTTTGATTTAAAGTACATTTAAAATATTTTATTTATTTATTTATGTATCTATTTATTTATGACACACAGAGAGGCAGATAGATACAGAGAGAAAAAGCAGGTGGGCCAGGTCCTCTAGCCAGTGCAAACAAACTCCAGATGCAGGTGCCACCTTATGCATCTGGCTTATGTGGGTCCTGGGAAATTGAACCTGGGTCCTTAGGCTTCACGGGCAAGTACCTTAACCACTAAGCCACCTCTCCAGTCCTTAAAGTACATTTTTATGTACTTGTCAGAATCCAAATTCTTTAGGCAGAAATATATGAAACATCAGCTTTCGACAAGGCTGGGGATCCAAGATAAAGCCAGCTAGCTGTTGACGAGGTGTTTCCCAATGGCACCAGACCCTCTGTGGATTGGGATGAGGCTGGAGGCAGCACGAGATGCCGAAGGACTTGGTAGAAAAAGCAAAGGCAGTTCACGAGGACTTTTTTCTTATGATTTCAAAGATCTCTTTGGCAATAATGGTGTCCACTGAGATCATCTAGTTACCCCATGCCACCTACACCTTTGACATGTGCCATGCCAAGCTTCTCAGGACAGAGTCACATGGTTGTAGACTTTCTGGAGAGTACCTGCTCAACTAAGGAAGGAGAATGATCTCAACCACCTGGATGTGCCCTTCATTTCTGAGGAGGCCAGCCCTTATCTTGGTTTTAATCCAATCCAATCAAATAAAAAGCTTTTGTCTACTGTCTCCCTCTCCTCTCTTTCTTCCACTGAGCTTTCCTTTAAGCTGCTTTCACTAGTCCACTTTGTTTCCCTTAGAGTTTTGGTAAACCTACTCTGCTGTCTATCAAAGATAAATTCCTTTCCATAGTATTCTTTGAAGTATAGCATGGACATCTCAAAATTATTTGTTTTCTTTGCATGTGTGTGTGTGGGCATGCAGACTCATGTGTGTGAGCATGTGTGTGTAGGGGTGTACCAGGGAATCTTGCCTTTGCAAACAAGCACAAGATGCTTGTGTGATTCTTTTTCCTTCTGGCTTATGTGAGAAGATTGGGAATTGAATCCCAGCCAGCAGGCTTTGCAAGCAAGTGCCTTTAAACTCTGAGGCATTTTCCCAGCCCCTCAAAGTAATTTTTAAAGTATGTTTATTTTTAAATCTATAACTATGTACAATATATTTAAATAAATAAATATCTTTATATAAATATCTTATATACATGAATCTACAATAAAACAATATTTTAAAAATAAAATGACCTCCTGAATACCCAAATCACGTAATGCTGGCAAAGAGGTATTTTTATAAATAATCTATTACTTGAAGCCTCCTTGCAAATATGATTTTGCCTCCTCCATCGATTATTTTATTAGTATGTTTTCAAGGAGTTATTATTTGATTGATAAGAACAAACATTTGACTTTGTAGCTAATGCAATCTCTGTAGTCGTCTGATTTTCTAAGCACGTCACTATTACAAATTTAGTCCTTGTATGCCTTGCTCAGGGCCTTCAGGGTCAGTATATAAGGAAGTTGTGTCCATTCTCCAAGAATAGAGACATCTCATCTAGGGATTAAGGGTATGTGTCAGATTAAGGAAGTTTATCCCTTTAAGCATGAAATGTTTTCTATTATTTTAGCAATCTTAGACGGAAATCTCTTTCACATGCATTACACGCTTACCCATCTTCCTTTCTTGTCTTTTTCCTATTGGTTTCTTGAGTTCTTTTTGCTACACACTGCTTACCTTTCTCCTAGTGGCTCAAGGCAGCATTGCAGCACCGTCTGGCTCTTCTACCAGGAAGCCCCAAGGCTCTTCATTTCTAGATAACTCATCCGGGACTGCTTGCCTTCCCTACCTCCCCTCTTGTCTTCCAGATAGATATATAATTTTTTTGCTGATTGTAGGAATCATAAATAGTTGTGAATATTTTTAAATGGTATGGGGCCATGTGAGGTGAGAAGTGAAATATATTCTTTAAAAAATGTTATCTATATTTTAGTTTTTGAAAATTTTAAATGCATAAAACACATACTGCTCATTGGCTGCTTAACATTGAGCAAGCTCTTTAATCTACCAGCTCTGATTTCCTAGTCTATCAAATGGGGATAATAGCTACTTTGTAGGGATGTTGTAAATTGACAGCATTTAGCAATGTCTGGTATACACTAAGTGCTTGACAAATATTTGTTCTTTTTCCCCAACCTTGCCTTTGGTAAACTAGTTTGGGAGATTATATTATTTTAAATGGCTCACGTGCTCCCCTTCCACTGTTGCCTGAATGTTTATTGAGATGTGACCATGTACAGAAATGGCTACATGACTAAGCACTGAACATGTGCCAAGTTATCTGTTTCAACCCTCACAACCCCTGTCATGCGAGTACTACTGACTCCTTCATTTTATAGATGGGGAAACCTGACGCTTAGCGAGACCAAGTAATTTATTCAGGGTCACAGAGCTAAAGGTAGCCCTGGATAGAGCCAAGGGCTCACATAGAGGAAGCCCTACATGCTTCATTGCCCTGTTCTTGTGCTAGCAGACTGATGGAATGTAAGAAAGAAGTATATCGAGCATGTAACTGGGGAGATAAAATGCACACATGTGCATTGGCTACTAATCCCCCAACTCTCTCTCTCTCCCTCTTTCTCTCTGTCTTATCTAGTCCCCTGGCTGAACATGACCCCACAGTGCTGACCCCCCACCCAGGGCTGACCCCACTTTTCCATCTCGGGCTTCTACCTCTCCTGGCCCAGGAGGCTGTGCTGTTAATGTATCTGGCCAACTCTAGCCAAGCTCTCCCTTCCAGGCCCAGAGTCTCAGCTTCCACTCTCCCTTTCTTGTCTCCTGTTCCTCTCTGCCCTTACAATGTCCCTTCTCTCCTTTGAGAGTTGTCCTCAGCCTACTCTACTCATCTCTTAGGTTTTAGGTCAAGATGTCATGATCTCATGTCTGGAGAAAGCCTTTGTCAGAGCCGCACTCCTTGTGCCCACCCTCATCTTTCAATCCTCTCCTGTGATGTGATCACTTATCATCCCACTCCAAACGCCCATGACCTCAAACCCAAGCTGCCTTCTGGTGCTTCTGTGTATTTTGACTCCCTGTTTGCTGCTTTTCATTGGAGACGCCTGCCCTTGACCACACCACACTCACTCCTGCAGACGTTGTTACCTATGACAGTTTTCTCTTTGGGCTGCACTTTCCAATGTTTCTCCAACCTACTGAACCATTCTTAATCCAAAGAAAAATTTAGTTTCCCTAGATCCCTAGACACTCAGACTTTTAGAACTAGATGACTTTTAGGAAATCATCTACTCAGATCTTCCAAAAACATCTCTCAAATCTGCTTTTTTGTGTGGGGGTGGGGATGAGGTAGGGTCTTGCTCTATTCCAGGTTGACCTGGAGTTCACTGTGTAGTCTCAGGTGATCTCATGAACTCATGGCGATCTTCCTAGCTCTGCCTCCTGAGTGCTGGGATTAAAGGCGTGTGCCACCATGCCTGGCTTGGAATCTGTCTTTTATTTTATTTTTAAAAATTAATTAATTAATTAATTTTGGTTTTTCGAAGTAGGGTCTCACTCCAGCCCAGGCTGACCTGGAATTCACTATGTAGTCTCAGGGTGGCCATGAACTCATTAAGGGCATGTGCCACCATGCCCGGCTGGAATCTGTCTTTTAAAGTTAAGACTCAAGAGGCACGTCCTCCATGTAGGTTATTGGGGCATCTTAAAGTGATATTCATTGTTTACTCAGCTTTTTGAGAATAGGAAACAGTGTTCTTGGTTACAACCCCTACAGCGCAAAGCACGGGGCCATGTGCACAGAATTGTCTCTATTGATACTTATTAATGAGGTAGACAATTATAAAAATTAAGAGAGTCCCATGGGGACTGCAGTAATTAGGAGACTTCATGAAAAAATCAAGATTTGTAATAGGCCTTGGAGATGAGTATTCTGATTTACTTTGGCCACAAACATTTGATTTCTAGAAGGCTCTTCATGTTGCTTCAGGGTGCAAGAGATGGTGCTTTCTGCAACATGGCGGTCTCTACACTCTCAGTTCGGTCAGCTCATACACATAGGAGGTCTTTCTATCGCCAGTGTCTTCTTTAATTTTTTTTCTAGTGTTTTAAAATTGTCATGGATAGAGGACTTTTACTTTCTTTGTTAGACACATCATATTATTTCTTTCTTTCTTGAGCTACTGTTCATAGGATTGTTGTCTTCATTTCTTTTGCCGTGAGGCTGTTGTCAGGGTATAGAAAAGCTGATGCTGATTTTTAGGTGTTGATTTTTTTTTTTTTTTTTTTTTTTGCTGTGCTTAATTTGCTGATCTGTCCCAAGAGGTGGCTGGTGAAGTGGTTACAGTATAGGATCATATCATCTACAAACAGGAATAATTTGATAACATCCTTTCCTATTTGTATCCTTTTCTCTTTAAAGGTCTGGTACAATTCAACAATGATTTAATCTGGTCCTGGGCTTTTCTTTGCTGGGAGACTTCTTATGCTTTCTATTGATCTATTCAGTTTTTGTTTTGTTTTGTTTTGTTTTGTTTTTGTTTTTCAAGGTAGGGTCTCACTCCAGCCCAGGCTGACCTAGAATTCACCATGTAGTCTCAGGGTGGCCTTGAACTCACGGTGATCCACCTACCTCTGCTTCCAGAGTGCTGGGATTAAAGGTGTGCACTACCATGCCCACCTAAGTTTTTTTTTTTTTTTTTTTTAAATATATCCTCAGTTTTGGTTGGTCATATGTATATGGACATTTATCTATTTTATTTACATTTTCCAGTATATTGAAATGTAAGTTGTAAAAATATTGCCCAATGTTCATTTTTGTGTGCATTTATTAAGACTTGTTTTATGGCCTAAAAGGTGATTTATTTTGGAGAAAGTTACAGTCTTCTGGGGAAAAAAGTACATTCTGCCACAGTTGGCTGGAATATTCAACAGATGTCTATCAAGTCCATCCGATCTATAAGTGATTTAATTCTAAGTTTGTTGAGTGGTTTGGATAGCCCATGTATTGGTGAATGTGGGACATTGAAGTCACTTGCTATTTTCCTGGAGGGGGCCTATCTGTCCATTTATAGTGTTCATGATAACTGGGTGCATTTATGTTGGCGCCTGTATATTTACAATTGTCATCTCTTTTTGGTGGTTTTCCCTTTATCAGCATGTCAGCATGTCGTGATCTTCTTTGTCTCTTCTAACTAGTTTTGGCTCCAGGTCTCCTTAGATATGGGTTAGAGATGAGTATAGCAAAGTCCTGTTTGCTTTCAGATTTTATTTCCTTGGAATATCATTTTTCATCTTTTCACTTTTCAAAGTGCAGTTTTGCTGGATATAATAACCTAAGTTGGAAATTATTTACTTGAAACACCTAATTCTATGACCCAATGTCCTGGCCTTTAGAGTTCCTGCAGATAAATTTGTCATTTTGATAAATTTGCCTTTATGAAAAACTTGGTGCGTCTCTCTCTCTCTCTCTCTCTCTCTCATTCACTTTCCATATTACTATTTGTTCTATGTTCTTGGTAAATTAATCATAATCTAACGTGAAGACATTCTTTCCTGGTCATGTCTATTTGGGGTTCTAAATACCTCTTATACCTGAATGTCCATATCTTTCCCAAGATCTGGAATTTCTTATTATTTTACTGAATAGGTTTTCTATGTGTTTAGTAGATATCTTGGTAACTACTTGGACCTATAAGTTTAGTCACTAATATGTCCACAAGATCTTGAGTGGTCTAGTCATAATTTTGTAATATTTTCATTATTGCTATCAGAATATGATAATTCACCAACCTTGTCTTCAAGTCATAAACTATCTTCCATGCCTATTGATGTGCCACTTTAAACTGCATTTTAAACTTTGGTTTATTGAACTTCTCATTTCCAAATTTCTATTTGATTCTTTTTCAGGACCTCAAATATATTGCATTGTCTTCCTTATTTTATTTGATTGTTTTCCTGGGTTCCTTTAAGATAATTAGTTTTTTTGACAATGATTCTTTGGCATCTCATCCACATCAATATTTTGGAGTCAATTACTAGATAGTTATGAACTTGTGTGTGTGTGTGTGTGTGTGTGTGTGTGTGTGATGTGTATTCACATGTATGTGCACTTGTGGTGCCCCATACACTAGCTCGCAACAGGGATCACTTGCCCATGGATGCCTGTGCGGAACATAGAGTAAACCACTCCATCACTCTTGCTCCTGGTCTTGTTTTGATCCGGAGTCTCCTTTCACTAATTCTAGAGTTTGTGAGGCTCTGAAGGTTCTCAGGTCTCTGCTTCCCTCCAGGACTGGAGTTACAGGCATGTGTGGCCATGCCCAGCTGTTTTACACAGGATCTGGAGTTCTGAACTCAACCTCAGGCCACCCTAGGCTCTCAAACATCCATAGGAAGTACACTTAACCATTGTGCCATCTCTCTAGCCTGAGTTACCAACTTTTTGAAGAGCTATGAGCCTTGTCTTGTGTGTATGTGTTTATGTGTGTGTGTGTGTGTACATGTACATGTTCATGAGTGTGAATGCAGACACGCACATGCCATGGCACATGTGTGGAGGCCAGAGGTCAACTTTGGCTGTTAGTCTTTGCCTTCTACTTTGCTTCTACAGGGCAGTAGTTCACTGCTGCATTCATCAGGCTAACTGGACCCTGAACTTCCAGGCAAGTCTCCTGGCTCTACCTCCCTTTTCACCATAGGCAGATGCTTGTGTGACAGCATCTGGTGTTTTATGTGGATTCTGGGGATCTGAACTCAGGTACTGATGCTTGTGTGGCAAGAGTTTTATCCACTGAGCTATCTCCCCAAGTCCACCTTGTGTTCTATTTATTTTAAAAAAATTTGTATAATGAGATTTGTGATTTTGAGAAGATAAATGTCTTTTGCTTTTAAGCCTGATTCTTCTTATAGCATAGCCTTCTTTGAATAAGGCACCCTGGGATAGTGGTTTGTTTTACACTGTAGGTTTCTTCCATCGGACTGCACACTATAGTTTCCTGTGGCTTCTTGAGCTGCAGGTGGATTCTGACTTTCTGGGGACTGTGTCCAAACCTGTGAGACCCGTGCACGTCATGAGAATCATCTCTCTGGTGAGTCAGGATGTTATGACAGTCATACTGTCTATGGCTACTCCTCCAGACCTGTTGGTACTCTGCCTGGAAGAGTGTAGGAATGTCCTGTGCTATTGTCCCTTGTGGAGGGGTGACTGCAGTAATCGTTTCTGTTTGTCGTTGTGACATGGATATCTAGCACTTGTCTTCAGTTCCTCTCCCCATATCTGTGCCACCCTAGGGCAGGACATCTGCTGGGTACTTTCATCTGTCCTGTCCTTTATACTGAAGTACATAGCTCAGTTAAACAGGACTCAAGTGTGATTTCAACTGAGCAGGTATTATTCAGTGTCAAAGCTCTTGTGCTATGTATTCAAAGTGTTGGTTTAGGATCCCCAGTACTATCTGGGAGGAGATAAAATATTAAAAATAACCTATTAAGGGTTAGAGAGATGGCTTAGTGGTTAAGGCACTTGTTTGAAAACCCAAAGAATCCAGGTTCAATTCCCCAGGACCCATGTAAGCCAGATGCCCAAGGTGGCACATACATCTGGAGTTCGTTTGCAGCGGCTGGATGCCCTGACACGCCCATTCTCTCTGTCTCCCTCTCTTTTCTTCTCTGCCTCTTTCTCTCTAATATAAATAAATACAAATAAAAAAGTAACCCATTAAAAATAACATATGGCAGGGGAGATGGGTCAGCAATTATAGGCACTTGATTGATTGCAAAGCTGACTGCTCTGAGTTCAACTCCCTAGCACCCATATGAAGCCAGATGCAAAAAGTGGCACACATTTGTGGCATTTGTTTTCAGTGGAAAAAGACTCCAGTATACAATGCATATATAAATAAAATAATATTTTAAAAATAACAATATTTATAATATCAGCAACATTGAAAAAGAATATGGCTGGGATAATATAGAATAGACTAAAAAGTGATATACTAATGAAAAATAATGAACATATTTGAAAAGAATAAAAATAAAAGGAAGGACTGGAGAGATTGCTTAGCACTTGCCTGCAAAGCCAAAGGACCTCAATTTGATTCCCCAGGACCCAGGTAAGGCAGATGCACAAGGTGGTTCATGCATCTGGAGTTCATTTGCATTGGCTGGAAGCCCTGGTGCACCCATTCTCTCTCTCTGTCTCTCTCTCTCTCTCTCTCTCTCACTCTGCTTCTTTCCTTGTCTCAAATAAATAAATAAATAAATAAATAAATAAATAAATAAATATCAAACATTTAAAAAATAAATTTAAAAAGAAGAACGGAAGCTGGGCGTAGTGGTGCATGCCTTTAATCCCAGCACTCGGGAGGCAGAGGTAGGAGGATCACAGTGAGTTCAACAAGAAAAAAATAGCAAGTGAAAATAAAATATAAAACAAAGTAAATGATGGGGAGATGACTCAGTGGGTGAGTTTTGAGACACGAACATGCACACAAAAAGCTGGGTGTGATTGCACATTCCTGTGATCCCTGTGAAGATGGTGGGGTACGGGGTGGAGACAGAAGGATTGTTGGGGCAGCTACTCTAGCTCCAGGTACAGTGAGACACTGTCTCAAGGAAATACGGGGAAGAGAGATAGAGGAAGACAGCTGACATCCTCCTTTGGCCTCCTCATGCGTGCACACAGGGTGCATACATCTGCACACACATGTGCACACACACACACGCAAATCAAAAATTCTTTGCTTGATGCAGGTGCAGATGTTTCTTTCTGGGCTGCAGTTTCAGGGTCCTTAGGGTGTGGGGGACAGTGTGTCATAGATGCTGTCACTTGTGTTCCTTCTCTGTTCCCAGTCTGGCGAGTCAAACCAGATAGGTCAGTATGGTGGCTGAGCCTGCCCCAGCCTGCCAGTCTGCCGGGCTTGGACCATGGCTACCAGAGGGCTCTAATCCCATTAAGTATCTCTGGGCACTGGTCAGGGGACATGATATACACAAGATACATCCGTGCGCCCTGGCTGAACTTGTGGGCTGTCTATGCATGGCTCCTCATTCCTTTGGCTGTCAGTGCATCCATAGGTGTGGCACTGTCCTAGCCTCTGACGTAAAGGAGATGACTAAACCATGGCAAGCTGCACTGGGGAGGGAAGGGTGGAGAGAGCAAGCCATGGGCATTGAGCAATATGCCAGCTCCAGCCACACCAGTTTCCACTCTCCACAGGAGTCCATACGCTGCTGATCTCTGTTACTGAAGCCCTAGGCCAGAGGCCTGGCTCTGTGGATTTCAACATGTCAGGGCACCCTCCCCAGTGAAAGCCAGTGAGGGCAAGGGTAAAAAGGCAATAAAGAAGGCTGACCAGTCCAGCCATGTTGGGAAGGTGAAGCTTTAGGTTCAAACAGAGGAAGAAGAGCTGGGGCCGGGGCAGGAGGCGTGCATGATTAAGCAGTGTTGGTCCAAATGCCATCTGCTTGATCATTATCTCAGTGCTGGTTCTGCCAGGTGGTTTGAAGAAGTCCCTGTCACTTAATGAGACAACGTGGTTCCCTTGCAATGACTATGCCTGCTTGAGGGTGACCTCCTCACGGCCTTAGTCTTCAAGGTTCTGTTGTTCCTGGAATCCAAGTGACTATAGGTTTAGGATAATGATGGCAGATGTTAGGTGATTTGGGGAGCTGGGAATGGGACTAAAGCTGATCCCTCAGCTACTCTTATCTTTATGCTTTTAGCTTTGAAGGAGGATGGGGGAGGTTAGGAACCCTTGAGGGGCACATGTGTGCCTGTGAGTGTATGTGTGCATGTGTGAGAGTGCAGAGACAAGCACAGGTACTGTCCCTCAGGTACTGTCTACTGTTTTTGAGACAGGTTCTCTCACTATCTTGGAGTTTTCCAATTAAGCTGGGCTGGCTCGTCAGCATACCCCAGGGATTCTCTTGTCTCTGACTCCCCACCACTGGGATTATAAGCATGCACCACTATGCCTGGATTTTTTTTTTTTTAATATGTGTTCTGCGCATCAAACTCAGGTCATCATGATTGCCTGACTAAGCCATCACCCCAGGCCTTAAGACACTTTTTGAGCAGTACATAGCTTCATATTTGCTCAGGCTTAAGTAGGATTTGGGGAGATTTCGTCATCCATAAGTTCTTTATCCTGCTGGATGTCAGGTCCTGTTCACCAAAAGCTTTAAAAGCAGTGAAGCCTTTCTTAGCTCATTTGCTCATTCTGGGCCATGGCAAGTGTCTACCTGAGCAACTTGAGTTTTCCTTGGACGGTTTGAGTGCTAGGGGAAATTTCTGTGTCTGATGCTTCCTGTAAGGATTAATGCAGCTTTTTTAAAAATTGTAATTTTAGCATGCATTAACTGTATAAATTAATGGGATTCACTATGATGTATCCACACATGCATGTATCATGTGTTGGTGAGTCCATCTTTTACTTTCAGGTCATTAATTTTTTAAAAGTTTCCTTTATAAGAGGGAAAACATGATATTTTCTTTTATTTATTTATTTGAGAGAGAAAGAGGCAGAGAGAGAGAGACACACACACACAGAGAGAGAGAGAGAGTGGGTGTGCCAGGGCCTCCAGCCATTGCAAACAAACTCCAGATGCATTCGCTCCCTTGTGTATCTGGCTTACATGGGTCCTGGAGAATCGAACCAGGATTCTTTGGCTTTGTAGGTAAACGCCTTAACTGCTAAGCCATCTCTCCAGCCTGAAAACATGATACTTTCTGTATCTGATGTCCTCCAGTTCTATCCATTTTCCTTCTTCTTTGTGGCTGAATGCTTCCATTTTGAATCTGTGCCTCATTTTTATTATGCATTTATTTCTTGATGAGTGCCGGGGCAGATCCCTAATCTTTAGTTGTGACAGTGCCAGGATAAACATGAGCATACAGGTGTCTCTGTTCATGCATTTTTATTCTTCCAGTTACACACCCAGGATCATATACAGATGGACCATATGGTAGTTCTCTCTAAACTAGGTTATAATTCCACATCAGTGTATAAGGATTGCCTTTTCTTTACATCCTTTCCAGCCTTCTTTTGTAAATAAAAGAAATTTACTAGAAATTTTGTTTCTAGTTTCAAAATCATCAACATAATTTTCAGAGCTAACTAAAAAAATTATGTTTATTATTATTATTAACAAGATGTTTCATAAAATAATTGCCATTCTGACTCAGGTAAAATAGAATGTCAATATAGATTTTTTTTAAAAGAAATAAATGTTAGTTTACTTTTTAAATTTTTAGTTTATTTTTTCTTTTTCTTTATTTATTTGAGAGAGAGAGAATGAAAGGGGAGAGAGAGAGAAAGAGAGAAAATGAATACACCAGGGCCTCCAGCTGCTGTAAATGAACTCCAGATACATGCGTCACCTGGTACATCTGGCTTACATGGGTCCTGGGGAATTAAACTAGGGTCCTTTGGCTTTGCAAATGCCTTAACCACTAAGCCGTCTCTCCGGCCCCTAGTTTATTATTTTAAAGGTTATTATTTATTTATTTATTTATTTATTTATATATTTACACAGAGAGAGAATGAAAAAGAGGAAATGGGGGCTGGAGAGATAGCTTAGTGGTTAAGGTGCTTGCCTGAGAAGCCTAAGGACCCATGTTCTATTCCCCAGGTCCCAGGTAAGCCAAATGCACAAGGTGACACAAACATGAGGTTACACATGTGCACAAGATGGTGCACACATCCGGAGTTCAATTGCAGTGGCTGGAGACCCTGATGTACCAGTTCTCTCTCTCACACACACATAAAAAAAGAGGAACTGGACATTCCAGGGCCTCTTGCCACTGCAAAAGAACTCCAGATGCATTCGCCACCTTGTGCATCTGGCTTTATGTGGATGCTAGGGAATTGAACCGAGCCTTCAGGGTTTGCTAGCAAGCACCTTTAACCTCTGAGCCATCTCTCCAATCTCTCAAAGTAGTTTTGATTTGCATTTTATGAATCTCTTTAATGTGGCCTGAGCACTTGTCCTCTTCCCATCCATTAACAAGGTCCTGTTTTTCAGGGAATAATTATATCTAAGTCAATGTGTACTTTATATACAAATTACAGTTTCTATGAAAAGCCAAATCTTTCAGTTCACAATGCGATATGGAACAAACAAACAACAATTAAAAAATGGCATCAGGCTAAATTCAAGATATTTTCTAAAAAATACAATCTGACAATGTTGCCTGGGGTTGTAGCACTTCATGCAGTTTTGGACAAGGAAACCAAAAGACCTGGTTCTTCTTTTGGCTCTGTCACCCTCACCTCTAGGACCTTGGGTAAGTCTTGTTACCTTTCTGAGCCTTCAGTTCTTTCAGTATCAGCACGGTATTAACAGCTTCCATAGTCCCTCGTAAGGTAATAGTTAAAATTCTCAGGTCCAGCCACGCTATTTGTCCAGCTGTCATAACCTGTGCATAGGTGGAGGGTATCTTTAGTTCTTTAACAGCTTTCCAAGCTGTTAGTACCAGGTGTTCTTCAAAGCTCAAACACCAGGGACAACCCAAGACCTGATTGGGAGGCAAAGTTTGACTATGTCTTCAATCCCTTCCTTTCCTATTGTCTCCCCTTTGCTGCCTTCCTTTAGTCTTTGAGCTATCTTGGTTTCTGTACCAAGACTAGGTGGCTTAAACAAAATAGAAATTAATTTGTCACAGGTCTGAAGGGCCACTTCCTGGTTCATAAGTGGCCACTGTTTTTCATCTCTCTCAGTTCTCATAGGACAGAAGCAAGGCAGTTCCCTGGGATTCTCTCTTAAGAACCTGACTCTCATTTATGAAGGCTCCATCCTTAATGATGTATGCCCTCACAAAGGCCCTGCCTCCAAATGCTAGCTCATTGGGAGTTAGGTTTAAAAAATATAAATTTGAGGCCGGGTGTGGTGGCACATGCCTTTAATCCCAGCACTTGGGAGGCAGAGGTAGGAGGATCGCCGAGAGTTCGAGGCCGCCCTGAGACTACACAGTGAATTCCAGGTCAGCTTGAGCCAGAGTGAGACCCTACCTCGAAAAACAATAAAATAAAATAAAATAAAATAAAATAAAATAAAATAAAATAAAATAAAATAAAATAAAATAAAAATAAAAAAAAAAAAATAAAATAATAAATTTGGTGGATGGCACAATATTGAGACTATAATAGAACAGTCCTTCCACAGTGACAAAGTAGATCAGAACTATGGTCCTTTTGTAGCCCCACACCTTAAGAGTTCTTATCATTACTTCTCTTGCTCTGAACACTAGTAAGAATGGATACAATATATCCATCACAGAAAATAGGTGAGCTTTTGGGAACATGGACCATGTGCCATGCATGGTGCTAAGTCTCTTGCCACATTTAATTCTTACAACAATCCTAAGGGTTAATAAGGTAGCTATGCCTGTTTTGTGGCATGGACCTGAATAACAGGAAGATAGAAAAAAAAATTGTCAAGGGTCAGATAGCCAGGATGGAGCAACAAAGCACTGTAGCCCAGGTCTGCGAGGCTCTGAAGTGCACAGGTCAGAGCCGTGTGTGCTGTTTGTTCCATTAGATCGGCTGACTGTTTTCAAGAAGGCAGCCATCAATCTTACCTCTTCAGCATGGACTAAAGAGAGAAGACCGTGAATTTGCCAATGAATCCAACCTAACATGACCAGTGTCAGGGTTTAAGGTTAGGTAGAAGAGGAGGGGGGAAAAAGATCTCAGGACATCCTCTCCTGTCAGGCACACTTTAGGAGAAGGTATTGGCCACTGTTCCTCAGAACAGGCTGGAGCTGAGCTGGGAAGATGAACCTGACACCTCTCCTCACCTCAGCTTCCAGGTTCCTTCAGTTTGAAAGCCACTGAAGTGAATGCAAAAGGCAGCCAGAGCCCGAGGCCTTGGCACTTCTGCACATCCTGCAAAGGTCAGCAGTCTTATCTAGAACGCAGCTGAGGAAGCAATTTCCCCACACTGCTCCTGGCTGGGAGGTGACTTGCTCCCTTTTCTCCTTGGTTTTTCTCCTGCATTCCCACAGGGTGCAAGGATCCTGTGCTAGTGACATCTTTGAAGCCAAAGGGGAATGTGGCCTGGTAGGAGGAAATAAGACTAGGTCTGGTCTGGTGCCCTGCCCCAGACCATTCTTCCTTCATTTGGAAGTCTCCTAACGTGAAGAGCAAATGAGACCCCCTGGGATCCCAAAATAGCTCCCCTCACAGCTGCACAGCATCCATTTATAGCTCAGCCTGTCTGCAATACTGGGCTCCCTATGACAGGCGCTCCTGAGGTGAGTGCTGAACACCACGCTCAATGTCGTTTGAGTGCAGAAATGTCCTATTATGGACCTATTATGGTGTTGTCACTGTCCCTAGAACTAGTCACAATTTGCAGAGATTTTAAAGGGTCAAATTTGTTTTGATCCAGAGCCAGACAACTGTATGTCCAACAATAACCCAGAGCTGGTCAGGCCCCTGTGCCCAGCACAGGTGAGGACATTGTCCTCGGGAGCAGTAGGACAGAGTGTACTGAATTCTCCTCTGGCTGAGAGGATGCTTCCAGGATAGAGTCACTGCGCTTTATGTAGATAATGCTGTCTTATTAGTAATAAAAGTTGGAGACATGATTAATTTTATCTATTCTTGCTTTTCATATCAATTCTGGCTCTTAAATTGTAAAGCAAAAAACCCACCTCAACCCCAGTCAGGTGTTCTATGCTTCCTTCTCATACTCTATCAGAAATAGAAGAACCCTGAGCTACTTTCTAACCCACAGCTCACTCAGAGAGGAGCTGGACAACCCATTAGCCACTCTCAGCCCTGAGTGAGCCACTAGGGCAGGTGTGACCCTGGAGGCCCCTCACATGTTAGTGAAGCCTGCCTCTGCTTTATGCAGCCAGCAGCACACAAACTTTTTTTTTATTTTTGTAAAAACAAACCCAGAATGCCTGTGGGACTTGTACAGAGCAGTTTTCTGAGGCCAGGCTGTTTCTTCCTATTTTTGTTCTAGCCCAGGCTGACCTGAATTTGTTTTGGGCTGGTCTCAAACTCACAGCAATCCTCCTACCTTAGCCTCCCAAGTGCTGGGATTAAAGGCATGTGACACAATGCCTGGCCTATTTTTACTTATTTATTTATTTGATAGAGAGAAAGAGGCAGAGAGAGAGAAAGAGAGAGGGAGAGAGAGAGAGAATGGGTGCGCCAGGGCATCCAGCCGCTGCAAACGAACTCCATGCATGTGACACCTTGTGCATCTGGCTTACATGGGTCCTGGAGAATCAAACAAGGGTCCTTTGGCTTTGCAGGCAAGTGCCTTAACCACTAAGCCATCTCTCTAGCCTCTATTTTTTTAATGTTACTACATAATATACATTTCTTGTTTATTTTTAAAAATTTTTTATTTGCATTTATTTATTTGAGAGAGACAGAAAGAGAGAGAGAGAGAGAGAGAGAGAGAGAGAATGGGTGCATCAGGGCCTTCAGCCCCTGCAAACAAACTCCACATGCATGCACCACCTTGTGCATCTGGCTTACATGGGTCCTGGGGAATCAAGCCTTGAACCAGAGTCCTTAGGTTTCACAGGCAACTGTTTAACCACTAAGCCATGTGGATGTCAAAAGACAATCTGGGGTGTTATTCTAAGGAATTCTGTCTATTTATTTAATTAATTAATTAATTTATTTATTTATTATATATTATCCATCTATCTATCTATCATCTCTATCTATCTATCTACCTATCTGCCTATCTATCTATCTATCTATCTATCTATCTATCTATCTATCTATCATCTATCTATCTATCTATCTGCCTCTCATTGGCCTGGAGCTCACTGAGTAGGCTTGACAAGCTGGCCAGCAAGCCTCAGGAATCCTCCTGTCTCCACCTTCTTGGCTTTGAGACTACAACACGTGCATGCCACAATACCCAGCATTTTCACATGGGTCTGCGGATCCAACTCAGCTCCTCCTGCTTGTAAGATAAGCACTTTGTAGACTGAGCTGTCTCTCCAGCCTCAGGGTGTTTCTAAAGTCTCTGAGTAAGAGCAAGTCTTCGCAGATCTATCCTTGCAGAGTAGAGGGCTGGAGTGGGCTGGTGTGAGCTAGCCATGCTTGCCATGCTAAGACACCAGAAGCCCTCAAGCCAGGTGGCCAGGGGCCTATGTCCTGCAAGCAAGCTACTTGTGCCCCAGCATTTGAACTGTCACTCCATGCTGTGTGTGACTCTTGAGTAAGTCACTTTAGCTCCTGAAAGCCACTGTTCTTGACTGAATGCTGGTGTGGTAGCAGTGTTGACACGAGGAATTCATGTCAACGCTACAGTACATGGTGCACATGAGTCACTCATGTTGCCCATCATCATTGCTTTGACTCAAGTCGAATCACCTGTGATGTGACTGTTTAGTTCATGCTTTAAACATATGCTGCCTTCTTCCTAACTTAGAAGGTGACATGTTCTCTCCACTTTTCTTCTTATACTGGGTGTCCTTTATCCCTTGGGAACTTTTTCCTTATACTAATTTCCACTAAAGGCATGTGGCACTAAATTGGTACATGCTGCCTTGAAAAGGAATTAAAAAGCACATAGCTCAGCATGGAGGTACATATCTGTAATCCCAGCACTTGAGAGGTCGAGGCGGGAGGATCACCATAAGTTCAAGGCTAACAAGGCCTATGTAGTGAGTTCTGTCTTGCAGAAGAAAAATGAGAAAAAGAAGAGGAGGAGGAGGAAGAGGATGAAAAAGACAACTAAGAAGAACAAAAAGAAGACAACAAGAAAAGGGGGCACAAACTTAGATACATATGAAACAACTTGCTTTGCTTTTTGTACTGTGAGTGCTCACTCTGCCACATAAATCCTAATTACAGTCAATTCAGGGCCTTTCCCCTAAGGCAGGAATGGATTTGGTTCTGAGGCAGGTTGGGGAGGAGCAATGGGCATAGTGTCTGGCCCTCAGTTGTCACTCCACAAGCCCTTTTGTATCTGCTGTGAGGTTTTTGTCTGCTCTGGGCCTTCAGTCTGGTCTTGGGGTGGCAGTGTCTCTTGTGAGAACTCTTTTTGCCCTCTGGATTCACCCGGTCAAAGCTTTTTCAGTCCCTTCATACCACACTGGGACTGTGGGAGAGCTTTTTAAGCATTTTTGCTTAAAGCATTTTTGCTGTGGGAGATGTACTGAAGACAGTCCCATCTTGCTTATCTAGACACAACCTACTCAGGCCACCTCCACACCTGTGCATGGTTTAGCATGAGAACATACCTGAGCAGGAAATTCTTCTAGGATCTATGCAAGAGTGACCACAGCCCCTCCCAAGTCACATGGCTCTAACTGACTCTGGCCACAGGGCCGTCCCTCAGGAACCTGTTGGCACGGACACTCACATCCCCTCTGGCCCCCAGTTCATGAAATAGCTTATCTAGGGATAAGAAATGATGTTTCATCATGGCCCTTTTCTCTTTTACGTACACTTCCTTTTTAAGAGCAGTTTCAGAATAGTAGCAAAATTGGGTAGGACGCATGGAGACTTCTCAGATACCCTTCCCCATCATGTCCACCCTTCCCCACAACCAGCATCCCTCACCATAGTGGTAAATTTGTCATACTCCATGAGCCTACATCAATTTGTCATCTCACCCCAACTCCATGGCTTTTGTTAGATTCACTCCTCATGCCGAACATTCTGTGGGTGATATAGACAAATGCGTAATCATGTTCGATGACCATTATAGCATCTTACAAAATAGTCTCACAATCCTAAAACTTTCCCAGACTTTACTTACTCAGCCTTGCTTCTCCCCTAACCCTTATCAATCACTGTCACCACAATGTTGTCTTTCCCAACATGTTATATAGTTGAAATCACACAGTAGATATGTAGCCTTTGCATGTGGCCTTCTTCATCTGGTAGTGTGCATTGAGCTTTACTCCATGAGTTCTCATGGCTCCATAATTTATTTCTTATCAGCATTCAATACTATCCATTGTCACGGTGTACAGTTTATCCACCCGGCATCCTGGTTTTGTCCAAGTTTTGGCTGATATTCACAAAGCTACTGTAAGCATCCACACACAAATTTTTGTGTAAATATAAAATAAACCTCTTCAGGCAAATACCAGAGAATGTGTTTTCTGGATAATCTTGTGTTTCTCAAAATCTGCTGTTGAAAAGAATAGAGACTTCTGGGTAAGATGGCGGCATAGGAATGACACCAAACCAGCCTAGGGACTGATTTAAGCAAAACCACAGCAAAATACACTCTTCTTCTGAAAAGTAAAGGAGTATAGGTTATTCTTAGTCACAGTGGAGAAGCGGGAGAGATTAAGATCCACCAGTAAGGAGGAAATTGGCCAGAATCCCACTGAGTGGCTTGTGGCCCCTTCCACGCGCCTGGCACCGACTGCCAGGCACAGCCAAGCAGCAACAGCAGCAGCAGAGACCAAGCAAAGGGATTTTCCAACCTCATCAACCTCCTTGTAAAGTCAAGAAATTTGAAGGAAAGACAGCTGAGATCAACTAAGGAGCTACTGAAAGAGATACAGGTGGGACTGAGTGAGCAACTCCAGGCTTCCTGCACTCTCCCATCCCCCAACTATCAGAACCACAAACCTCTGGCATTCAGCCCCCTGTGCCCCCCCCCCCCCGTGGCAGCACATCTAGCACAGGTGATCAGAACTCCAGCTCCACAGCACCACACAGAGGGATGGAAGTGGGCATTCAGCATTGGTGATATTGGAAGCCACCCCAAAAGGAAGTGAGGCCAACTGACAAAAAAACAAAACAAAACAAAACAAAAACAGGTACATAGGCCTGCATTGGAAGTGCTAATCTCTCTTTCCATGTCAGGGCAGGCTATGGGTTACATATTTTTGGTTGGCTTTACCATTTTCAAATAAGCTGTATTTGGGGGTTGAATATGTTGCCTTTAATGCTTTCGGATTTATAGGGCCTTTGTCTTTTGCTTCTGTCATTATTGGGGACAGGGACTGATTCAGATCCAGGCTGAGCTGGAACCAAAATCAGAACAGAATTATCTATCTCCCAGCTGACAGGATTAAGGATGTAGAGCAACACACACCCTTAAGACTTTGGCTTTCTAAGACTATCTGTTTATTTTAATCCCCACATTTGTATACTCTGTGCTGCTTTTTAATTGAATGTGTATATTGCTCAGTTGAAGTTTAGAATTTGCCAATAAATTGTTCCACCCAGTCCACTAGAATACCTGCCTAACAAGCAAACTCAACATCTAGGATTACTTTTGCGGTTGGATTGGAGTACAAGAGCTACACTTGGCACCTTAAACTCGTACCCTGAAAGTATATAAAGGTGGATCACCACATCTAAGAACACTGCAGATAAGTAGAAAACCCAAGTGTCAAATCAATTCAAGATGCAAAAGTCGCTACATTATAATACAAGAAACTCAAAGAATCAAGACAGTGCAATCCCACCAAAAAGTATAAATCCATCAGAAATGATCACCAATGAGACTGTTTTAGATGGAAAGCCTGACAAAGATTTCAAAAGAATTATTTTATCTTTACTCAAAGAAATCAAAGAAGAAATGAAAGGAATCAGAGAAGAAAACAAAGGAATTAAAGAAGAAAACAAACTCCTAAAACAGAACACAGGAAACCAGCTTAATGAAACAAGGAGGTCATTATAGGACACGAGTAAGGAAATAGAAATACTGAAGAAAAGCCAGGCTGAAATCCTTGCTTTAAAGAACACAGTCAATCAAAATCTGCTGTTGGTGTCATAAATTGTATTTGCTTAGACCTTTCGTCTAGATCCTCTGCCTTCTAATATGGAAAACTTAAACACATACATATGTAGACAGAATAATGTGCCCCTTTTTGGGAGAAAACTTAGAGTTTCCCACAGTCTAGATTCTGCTCCTGGTAGCTCTGTGATGTTGGTCCAATGTGTTCTTCTATTTCTCTCATAAGTGGGCAGTCAGATGTAGAGGTGGGATTCAGTTTCCTAGGCTGTGTTGCTACATGGAGGCTCCACTTCCCAGGAGCCTCTGTGACTGCATTAGCAGCCATGGTGATCACTGGCTAGATCCATCTACAAGAGTGTACAAGAGAGTGATGTTTAGTTCTATAATCCCCCTTTCACTTATTCACTGAAATAACTCAATAAAATAAAACCCCCCTCTTACTCTGCCTCTCTCTCTGCATGCAAATAAATAAATAAAATAAAATGGGCAGAAGAGATGGTTCAGTGGTTAACGCACTTGCCTACAAAGCCTAATGATTTGGGTTAAATACCCCAGTACCCACGAAAAGCCAGATGCACAGTAGTACATACATCTGGAGTTCATTTGCAGTGGCTAAAGACCCTAGTGTGCCCATTCTTTCTTTCTTTCTTCTCTCTCTCTCTCTGCTTACAAATGGCTCAATAAATAAATGAATAAAACTCTCATCAACTATCTCTTTAGGCTATTGTATATTATAAATAGCAACAGTAGAACAAATATTCTATTTTTACCATTAAAAATAAATGTATGGGCTGGAGAAATGGCTGAGGTTAAGTGCACTTCTTGAGTAAGCATGAAAAACTCTGTCAGAGTTTGAATCTCAAGATACCATGTAAACAGCTAGGTATGGCCACCTATAATCCCAAATTCTGTGGGGAGCAGAAACTGGAGAATTGTTGGGGTTCTCAAATGACAAGCTCTGGAATCAATAAGAGACTTCATTGCATGGGAAAAAAAAACCAACATCTGGTGAGTGATGGAGGGGGACACCTAACATTCTCCTCTGGCCAGGACAGGTGAGTGCATTGGATATCACTTCAGCACATACATGTGCATACACTAATACACCTCACACATACCACACCAACTAGACCAAACATATTATGAACATGCACAATAAAAAAAAAACAAAACCTAGTTTCTACTCCTTAGCTCCAACTCCCACAACTGATCACATTTTAACATGCACCATGGTGATGAGAGGAATCATTTGGATGAACGGCAGCAGTGCACAGATTCCAAGCCTGTGAGGAAAAGAGGATACAAAACTGAAGGTAAGGGCTAGAGAGATGGCTCAGCAGTTAAGGTGCTTGTCTACAAAGCCTAAGGACCCAGGTTCAATTTCCCAGTACCCACATAAAGCCATAAAGATGCACAAGGTGGCGCATGTGTCTGGAGTTTGTTTGCAGTGGTTGGAGGCCCTGGTATGCCCATTCTCAATCTCTCTCTTTCTCTCTCTCTCTCATGTATATAAATATATATAAAATATTTTAAAATGTTAAACTGAAGGGAAAGAGACTGAGGACTAAGTGACTTCATGAGGTACAGCTAGTCTTTGAATCATGTCTGAGCTCTTTCACCAAAGTCTCTCTTGCCTGGTGCTGCCTTCCAAAACAAAATAAGGAAAAGTGATGGCTCTCAGGAAACTCATGTTCTCCAAAGCAATTGAAGACCAAGAAACCAAGTTTAAGGCTACAGGATTTGGAAGAACATGGAATTCTTACCTCATCCCCAGACAGGACCATAATGTTGAGCCAACAGTAACAATGAATTCCAATGATGGATATTTTCAGAAAGATATTTCTAAATAGCAGTAGAGAAAACAGGCATTATTACTCTCCATGGACCCCTCTTATGCTCACTGCCAATATTTCTTTTCAGGCATGTGGTGAGACAGACGTGCCTGCCCCCCTGTGGCTGGGTAGGGCCCCATGACTAGTGCTAGAAAGTGAGTTACGGCCAGAAGTGACAGGTATCACTTATAACTTTGAGCACTGTGATATCCTCCAGAACCCACTCTCTTCCCTTTGGAATGTCAATCAGCAATATTTCAGATGGCCGTGAATCTCTCAGCCTGGGTCCCATAGTGATTATTGTGAACCCAACTCTCCTGCCAGACATACATACAAAGCAATCAATCAACCAATCAATAAAATAAACAAATCACCTTGTTTCTAGATTCTCCAAACGTAGTCTCTCCTCTCTTTCTCCTTTCCTTCATTCTCCTTTTGCCATTCTCCTTCCTTTTCTTCCTTTCTTTCCCAGAAAAGTACCTGGGAACATGAATCAGCTATTTTTATTAAATATTGTACACACATGAGTTAGTTAACTTTCAGCTTTCTGACATATAAACATGGTTTCTTTCAAAGGTACATAGGTGGTACGACAACTTTATTCACAGTGTGTGCTAAAGTTGCTCTGAAGAGAGATCCTAGGACAAGCCACCTGCAGATCATATTGCTAATGTTCCCCATCAGTTAACAAGAGAAATGGATTTCACCCCAAGACTTACTTGATTACTGCATGGACATCACAAATCCAACCACATATGTCATAGCAATTTTAAAGATTGCTTTTCTCATCCTGTGCCATCTATACAGCTCTTTGTAAAAGGAATACCACTGCAGAGCTCCAGGTGAATGAATGTCAAGTAGGAGGAAAAAGCACACAGGGAGGGAGTCAAAGCTTGAACCCATCTACTTCCCGTTTTGTAGATCTTTGAAAATCTAGTTTGCCACTAAATCCCAGATGGCCATTGCATGAGTATGTCAGTGTGCTAGTTTGAATGTATGTGCCCCAATAGACTTGGGTGTTTTATTAAAACTTGCATTTCCAGCCACCTGGCTGGAGGAGGTGTCACTGGGGATAGATTGGATTTCCAGGCTAAAGGTATGCCAGGCAGTCTGAATTCTGCCTGGGTCCCTACCGCTTGCTACTTCCCTGTTGTTGGTGTGTGTTTGAACACTGGCTGTTTGGTTGTTTCTCTTTGCTTGGATCTGTGAAAGGGGCCCAGCTTCTTCCACCATTTGATGGAACTTCCCCTGGATCTGTAAGCAGAAATAAATCCCATTCTTCCCATAAAGTGTGTCTATTTGGAAGTTCGTCCCAGCAACGTGGTGCTGACTACAACAGTAGGCTAATTAGATTGGCCTAGAAATGGCACTAGCCTGGACATTTAAACTCATAGTCAATGACAGCTGAGTAACACTAGAGCAGATGTTTCCCCAGACCCTAGAGGCCCTGGATTTAGGTGGACTTCTTGTTGGGTCTGGGACTGAAACCTTGCCAAGGTCTTTGGGAACCCCATCCTCATCCCTCGGGGACTCATGACAGGATGGTCTCTTCCTGGTTGCATCACATTGCAAGCGCAGATGGTGCCACACCTGGGACCCAAGCTGAAGAAGTAGTGGCTCTGTGGGCCAAGCAGCTTTCCCAGCAGAGAAAGGAGCAACACAACGCCATGGACAAAGGAGCAGTAACACAAGTGGAGTGAGGGGCACAAGGCAGGATGCACCCTTACCTCACCAGCATGTGCTCGTCAGTATAACCTCTTCCTGCCTCGCCCTTGCCAAGGGGAGGACCTGGAAGTTTACTAATCATTAAATGATGTTATCATAATTATATCAATATAAATAGAACAGTCACATTAGCATAAATATATTCCTCATATAAATGTAAATATATTGAAAGAACTTACATTGAAGAAGAGCTCTTTGTAAATAAGGCCATTGGTTTAGAGAGACAGTTGTTCAAGGACCACCCTCTTTCAGATGAGGACTCATTGAGAGGGGGAAGTAGCTTGGATGCCAGGTTACTTATTCTTTTCTTTCTTTCTTTCTTTCTTTCTTTCTTTCTTTCTTTCTTTCTTTCCTTCTTTCTTTCTGCTAGGATTATAAGTGTGTCCCCACACCTGGTGTCACTTTCTATTTAGTCATTAACCATGGACTATCCATGTTTTCAGATGTCAAGTTATATCAACTGAAGGGCCTTCCAGGGCAGAGCTGAGTTTCAATTGGCTGCACCAGTTTAAGAGCTAAGGGTCAAAAGCTTGGACAGACCCATTCCTGTACAAAGCTGCTTGTGTATGTGTAAGTCCCCAGTGAATAATATGTTACATGTTGTAAGCAAGTATCTGACAAGGTCTTCATCTGTTGATTTTACAAACGAAATGTTTCAAAATGCAATTGAATTTTCCTAAAAGCCAGGTATAGGTGTTGATATTACATATTGTGTGCAAAGTACATTTAAGTGAGTGGACCAGGAACACTTAACCACCCATTTGCTGCCTCATCTTGTTGGGCAGGAAGGATGGCCCCTGTTTCCTAGACCTTTCAAGCACTTAAACATGGAAAGCCTTAGGCAGCACTCTGTTATCTCCTCCCACAGCACGAGTACTTGTCAGCTCAGTGAGTAAAATGGTGTGGGAGGGAAGAGGCCTAGGGACCAGCTTTGGTTTCCTACAGAAGCAGTACAGCACCTTGGGAAAATGGCTTAAGTAGTTAGTTCTCGCCTCGGTGCTGCTTAAACAGGAAAAAGAACACATGCCCTACTGTGTCTTTCTTACCTGTTGCAATCAGGGTCAAATGAGGTTGTGCATGAATGCCAAAGCCTTGGAAAGCTGTAAGGACTCATATTGGCATTTCCTGCTATGAGACACTTGTTGGCAATCTTCACCATTGTCAGCTCTGAACGCGGAGCGGAGCCGCAGCGCTTCTGCTGATGAAACCTGATGCAACAAGGATGAGACCTGCCTGTGATGGGCCCTGAGAAGCTTGGTCCCACACTGTGGACCAAACCAAGCCACAGAGCCAGACCACATGTAAGCTGGGAAGAAATTACAGTCTCACTGAGATGGTCAGCACATACTCAAAGCAAGAGGAGATTGCCCACAGAAAGGAAGTTTGCTCACCATGCAGTCCTCAGCCATCAGAACCAAATATGCCAGTGAGAGGCATTGAAGTCTTACCTGCTTTTGCCACAGCTCTGTGTGGGGTCATTGGAGGACTACAAACTAGGGTGTGGTTTTTGATCCAATCAAGTAACATTCTGACCTGAATGGATTTGTTTGATTTGGAGACGGCAACATGTTCCTGTAGAGATATGAATAGAGACAATAAAAAAGCATAGGAAGTGAACAGGGTGGGGTGATGTGGAGGTTAGAGAGGCTTATGCAATCCTTCAAGCCATGTTGATGTATACCTGGTACCTCACCAAAGCCCCAAAGCTCCACCTCCTCCCTCAGAGCCATCTGTGGCCAACAAGATGAGCAAAAGGATGTCCTGGTTACTCTTTTGGTGGAACGGCTTTTTGACTGACAAGGGGCTTTGGGGAGGATGAAACTCAGGAAAGGGGTTCTGGTTGCTGGGACAGCACAACTGCTGGCTAGGGTAGATTATTCGGGCCAAGGGTCCACAGGGTTATGGTAATTTCTCTATGCTGCAACTTGAATCATTGGCTTAGGTTTGTTGTGGAGATGTTTGGAATCAGGAGCCATGGTGGAACATCTCACATCCAGGAGAGACCCTACCAGTCAGTGATCACAGTCAATAAAGCACGAGAAATGTATCAGAACTATGATGTAATCAATATCACCTGGCCCCCATGTCACAGAGCCCTGTGTCATATCACACCAGCTCCTCTTCTCTAGCCCTGGAAATTTCTTTTTCTAAGCACAGCCTAAAGACTTACTGATAAAAACTACATGGAGTGGCCTTCCCACACATCACCTCAAGTAATAGCTTCCCTGATACAAGTCCTTGGCTTTGACTGGTCCCCTGGCTGCTCTGGAGGGAGGCTGTGCAGTTGATCCTTCCTCGATGAGTGGGTAGAGGGAACAAAGTACCTATCCACAGCACCAGGTGTGTCCACCAGGGAGATAGGCCTGAGCACACAGCCAATGAGAAGGTCACAGGTGAGTGTCAAGAGACAAGGCAAGGCTTTGGCTCTCACTTCTTCTGTCATCTTTCTGCCAGCTTTGAAAGCAAACGAATGTGGCAGGTTGGGAGAAGCCATCGTTCCGTCCTTCCCCTTCCTTCCTCAGATAGTCACGATCAGGAACGAGCAAAAGTTTTCACTGGACTAGCTGGCTTCCACTCCAGCTCCATGTACTTCCTCACTCTCTGTACTTGAGGCCCATTAACTCAGTTCTCAAGCCTCAGTCGTCTGTTATCTTTGAGAGTGTTGTAATGATTCAATATGAATGCACATACAGCATGTAGCACAATGTCCAACAGACTGGTCCACATTAGTATTTTTTTGTTACTATTGGTTGAGCAGTCTCCTCTCCTATTAAATCATTTTTTTCTATTTTTTTATGTATGTGTGGTATATGCACATCTGTGTGCAGATGCATATACTCCGTGTGCACATGTGTGGAGGCCAGAGAAAGATGTTGGATGTCCTCCTCAATCCTTCTTCTACCTTATTTCCTTAAAACACAGACTCACACTGAACCTGGAGCTCACAGAATTTTTTAGCTAGACTGGCTGACCAGCAAGCCCCAGCAATGCTCCCGTCTCTGCCCTCCTTAGAGCTGGGGTTATACGTGGGTGTAGCTGCACCCAGCTACTTACGTGGGTGTTGGGGATCAAACTCAGGTCCTCAGTGCTCTTCCCCACTGAGCCATCTCCCTAACCTCTGTTCTTAAGTTTTAGGGAGCTCAAGTTCATCAGTTTTGCAGGTAAGGCTCAGTTTGAGGGATGGGGTGAGACAGGAGGGAAGCAGCTGACTAAACAGTATTATAAAAATGAAGTTTTTCTGGTGACAGAACTGAGTATAAAGGGAGTCTTTTCCAACAACTTGGAAAATCAATGTAAATCAGAGTTATTCATGAGGACAGACAAGAAAACAATGTGGACTATTGCTTTTCTGTGTCATGTGCTCTGAAGACATTCATATGACACCTCCTGCTTTAGCATTATGGCAGGCCTCACTTCCAAAATGGCATGTTCTAGCTGTCAATTTCTGTGTAAACAATGACCCCAACATGTGGTGACTGAAAATAGCAACCATTCCACGATGCCTCCCAGTTTTGTGGGTCGGAATCTGGGCAAGGCTGGGCTGGATGATTCATTTGCCCCATATGGTCACTTGGTGACATTCAGCTGGTGGCCAGGCTGATCGTGAGGGCCTAAGCTAGGTCCATCCACTTGTCTGAGCCTTGGCAAGGAGGGCTTCAAGGCCTGGCTACACTGGGAATTGATACCACAGCTGACACATGGTGTCTAAAGTCGCATACCATCATATGGTGTCACAAACACGGGCCATATTGTGTTTGCCACAGCAGTCACAAGCCCACCCAGATTTAAGAATCAGTGGAAAGACCCCCTATCCCCCATTGAAGAAATGTCAAAGATGTCACACTTCATGGCTCCAAAGGGGGCTCTGATGAGGGATGTACTTAACCTCACTCTGCCTAAATGGACCCCATGAGCAGCCAGCCATTGCTGAGTAGACTCATGGAAAGTAAGGAGCATGCAGCCTTCCATTCTTGAGAGTAAAGCCTTATGGTAATTTTGTCAATATTTCTTCTCGGGCTGGATAGATGGCTTAGTAGTTAAGGCACTTGCCTGAGAAGCCCAAGGACCCAGGTTCGATTATCCAGGGATGCACATGGTAGTGCATGCATCTGGAGTTTGGTTGCAGTGGCTAGAGGCCCTGGTGTGCCCATTCTCACACACTCTCCCTCTCTGTCTCTAATAAAAATATAAAAATAAAATCTTAAAAGATATTATATTTCTTCTCAATTTAATAAACACATTATGAAACAATTTCTAATTTGGTTCTATTTGTGATAATTATACATGACATTTGATAGGCTCTTCTGATATTTCACATCTCTTTTATGATCCTGAAATTGAATTATTAAGCATTTGACTTTAATACTTTATTACCAGGCTGGAGAGATGGCTCATTCTATAGATTGAAAAACTGAGATTTAGAGATGTTAAGTAACTTCCTCAAGGTCATGGAACACATTCTTTCAACAATTATTTATTAAATGTGGCAGGCTCTGACTTGGTGTTTGAGGTTACTGCAGTGAACCAAAAGGACAAAGATGCTTGCCTTCACAAGTTTAGACCCCTGTGGAGAGCGGGGCAAACAGACAAAAGAAACAAATAATACAATCTACACCACATGTCAAATGATAAATTCTCTGGAAAAAATATATGAGCAAAGAAGGACTATAGGGGAAGGAATAGATTGCTACTTTCTTTTCTTTTTTCTTTTCTTTTTCTTTTTTCTTTTGTGATTTTTTTCAGGCTGACCTGGAATTCACTATGTAGTTTCAGGGTGGCCTCAAACTCACAGCAATACTCCTACCTCTGGTCCCAAGTGCTGGGATTAAAGGCATGCACCACCATGCCAAGCTTAGATTACTACTTTCTTTCTGAGAAAACTTTTATTTATGTATTTGCATGGGTGTGTATGCATGGGCACGGGGGCAGGGAGAGTGTCTCCTGCTACAGCAATCAAACACCAGATGCTTTCCCACTATTTTTTGGCTTTATGTAGGCACTAGGAAACCGAACCTGGGTCAGAAGATCCTGCAAGGAAATACTTTTAACCACTGAGCCCAGCTCCATAGATTGCTATTTTTCATAGATGATCAAGTGATATCACTGCAAAAATTACTTCTGAGCACCTGAAGACAGGGGAGCAATGTGGCCCAGTGGCAATATGGAAGAGGGAACAGTGCTGAGCCTCAGGACAGCCCCAAGTCTAGCCTTTGTGTATCAGCTTCCCATCACTATAGCAAAATGTTGGAGACAATGAACTTATGAAGAGAAAAGGTTGATTTTGGCTCACAGATTTATAGGCTCTTGTTCATGACTGCTTGGATTTGGGTCTGTGATGACTTCAAGGTTACAGACAGGTAGAATGAAACTTCTCACCTTATGGCTAGAAAGCAAGAAAGAAAGCAAGGAAGGTGGCCTCACAGGCCCTTTGTGAACACATGTTCCATGACTCAAGGCTGCCCCAAAAGGCTCCACCTACTATAGGCTGCAGCTCCTTCCAGGAACACCTCTTTGAAGACATTCAAGATCAAAGATCAAGATCTATGGCTTCTTACTTAGAACCATTCTGTAACCCCTGGGATGGCTCTTACATAACTTTTCAGTTTACATCTGAGCACTCAGGGGACTGTGAGAAGTCTTGTTAAACTGAGGCTCCTGCCCTGGCCTCTAGAGAGGGAAGTACATGACCCCTACTGCGTGTGAAACATGCAGTTCTCATAAGCACCCAGAAAATGCTGATGCTGCAGGTCAGCAGCACCCTTTAAGAAGTGCTACAAAAGGATCACACTGAGCAAAGGAGGCCACAAAGAACAGAAACACCTGTAGGCTTCTGGGGATGTGTATGGATGCTTCTGTTATTCCCATTCATTTCCGACATCTACACCCATGTATTCCACAACTCCCGTTAAAAAGACCAAATGACCCACATTCCCCATTGATGAGGGTCCCTTTGGAAGAGGGAGGACAGGGAGGAGGTTAAGGGAGCCAACATTATGAATGCAAAATCAGAATAATACAAATAAAAATAAATTATAAAAAAAGACAAAATATGGCTGGAGAGATGGCTTAGCAGTTAAGGCACTTGCCTGCTAAGCCTAAGGACCAAGGTTTGACTCCCTAGAACCTATGTAAACCAGATGCGCAAGGTGGTGTGTGCACCTGGAGTTTATTTGCAGTGGCTGGAGGTCTGGAGTGCCCATTCTCTCTCTCTCTCTTTTTCTCTCAATAAATAAGTAAAAATATAAAATATTTAAAAGCACCAACTATTTTCTATCTTACACACACACACACACACACACACACACACAGAGGGGCTAAATCCTCAACAATTATAACTTTGGTTAATGCTTCACCTAGTGTCATGGAAAAGCTAGGGCCCTGACTTAGAAAACCTGGCCCCACTCATTAAATACAAATTTGTATTTTGACCAAGTCAACAGCCTCTTTGGGCCGGTTTCCTATTCTGAAAATGACCTGAACAGACCTGTTAATTCCCAAGGTCCCCTTGACCAGAAAGTCCCATGACTCACACACATGCCAAGTCTCAAGGGTTAGGAAAAGTTATGAGTAAAATAAATGTTAAATGTGAGAGTGCCATCACCCAGAGATTTTTGTCTTAAGTTTGAGAATCAAATACACAGAAGCTGGTGCTGGGGAGATGCTTCGTGGATAAAGTGCTAGCCATGCAGGCCTGAGTACTGAGTTCAGATCTCAGACACTATGGAAAAACCAGAAGCTGCGGCAGGCCTCTGTAATCCTAGCATGCCTGTTGTGAGAAGGGAGGTAGAGACAGAAGAATTTCCTGGAAGCTTGGGACCAGCTAGCCTGGTGAGCGCAGCAGTGAACAACGACGAGAACCAGAGACCCTGCCTCAAAATGAAATGGAAGGCGAGAACAGATGCTTGGAAATTGTCCTCTGACCTCTACCGACACTCCATGGGACACATCTGCCCACATTCGCACTCATGACATGCGTGCACGTATACATACACACAACAACAACAACAGCCCTGACAAAATAAGAAGTCTTTTATTGTAAAGTTTGGTGAGAGAGGGAAGTATGTGGAATTTGCAGCTATTCCCCCAACAAAGCAGCAACCCACCCTACAAAGCAGGGGAGAGGCCACAGGGAAGAGGAAGAGGAAAAGAAAGAGGAAAGGGACTTGGAGGAAACATACACAGGATGCAAACAGTGCAGGCCATGCTATTAGCACTCACACTACCCACCATGTTTCAGCTTCTTGCCCAGGGCCAGCAATTCATGAGCTAGGGCATATATGAGGTGGCTCTTTGGTTTGTTTCTGCATTTCAGTGTCTTGGTTCACAGGAATATCACTTTCCTGTTCTCATTATGGCTGGTCACTATCAGTGGTCTCTGGACCAGAGTTTTGGTTCAAAATGAAGTTGTGAAGGTCAGAACTGTGCATAGCAGCAGGTGGTGAGAAGAAGTCGGGGTCTGGGAGAGAGACAGTGTTGAGCCAGACCAAACCCCTCAGGGGTCATGGCCTTGGCAAGGGGCCTCACAGGCTCTTCATCTGCAACGTGGGCAGGATTGCAATGGCTTTGACTCCTTGTAGGAATACCCAGAACTGAGCAAATAGCCAGAAAACCAAGATGCCAATAATGTTGAGGCTGAAAAATACACAAGTAACAGAACGGTGATCGTGTGACGCTGCTGTGAAGAAGGTGGGTAGGACAGTTGTAATATCCTAGGGCACTGCTGAGTACATACTGTTTGCCAGGAACTGTGCAAAGCCCGTTGTTTCTAGAATCAGTTTGGATCCCTGTTATTGTGAGTTGGGTACAGTTCTCATTTCCATGTTTTTGACAAGGATGCTAAGGCTCAAAGAAGCTCACTTACCTTCTCCCACGGTCTACTAATGGCCAAACTGGGATTTGAACCTGGAATTGTATCAATAGTGTATATCCTTAACGCAGCATGCTATTGCCTGGCCTCAGTGCCCTGAGGCTTCATAACCTGTAAACCAATACTCTCATCTCAGAGCTGTGTGTGGACGGGAAACTGACATTGCAGCAGTCTGGCTTACACTGCAATCCATCTGTTTAGGCACCACCACCATTTGATAGCTCTCTCAGTCTCGCATTTTAATTTGATTTCACTCCTTTTTTTTTTTTTTTTAGGAAGAATGTCTACCCTCTACCAATACCTGCTATACTTACTCATCCAGCACAGATATCGTGTGCTCTTTTCCCAGAGAACAATTTGGCGGATCCATAACATGTCACATAAAACTGTTCCTTTTAGCACCTCCTTCCTGAATAACAGGAAGTAGGGTTATTACCCAGGAGTTTCTTGATATTGCAAAGAAAAAAGAGGAAGATAAATACTGGTCTTCAAAATACCCACCTATTGCCGAGGTCCCTTGTCCCTCGCCTCAGCCTCCAATGCCTGGGACAGCTGCCCACCCATCCCCTTGGAGAGGAAGGACAGTCTGATTGTAAATATGATCTGTGTTTCTGAGAACATTTGAATGGTAATACTCAAGCAATTACTTTCCTTTCAAGATCATTAAACACAAATCAGACTTGTATTTTAATAGGGCTGCCAGTGTGGTTAATGGCAGGGAGGGCGGCATAAAGGTTAGTGCTACCTCTAATGGGTGGATGTTTACATTATAAACCTTTCTGAGAAGCAGGTCTCGGAGGAGGCTGCTCTGAGCTTCAGAAACATTGCTTTCTTGCACCTCAGAATTTAAGACCTCTTTTGCTAAATGTATCTTTGTAGTATTTACAAAAGAAGGCCATTGTATTGTGTGCCAGGACAGTTCCTCCTGACCTTTTTTTTTTTTTTTTTTTTTTTTTTAAATCCTTAGGTGTCTACAGTTGCCCTCACCTTAGCCCTCTTGGTTCTGTGTCAGGGGCTGGATGAAGGAAATGGGCTCTGGACTGAATGAGCAGTGGCTTTGCCTAGAGCTCCCTACTCTCACAACTCAGTCTCAGCACCCCACCATCTTCCTTCTGTTTTAGGTAGCAGAGTACCAATGGATGGAAGAGGCTGTCTAGGGTTATGGTTTTCTACTCACATCCAGAGCAAAGGGATTTGTTAGGCCTTGAACCTTCCTCTCCTATTTCCACTGACTTCCTGTTCACTGGTGACATCCACCTCTTGGGCCATGGACAGACAAGCTGCTGGGCACTGGAGTCTTAAAAGAACCTCCTAAGAGGCACACTTCTCACAGCTGCTGATGCTAGGAATGAGGGTGCTGCATTGTTACCCAACCTTGCTCCCTAGTAGGGCTGTAGTGGGTCCTTTGCAGGCATTCTGTGATCCCTCCCTTGGCTCCCTATGAAAATAGCATATAGGTGTCATGGATTGAGAACTTAAATTCACCCAGTAGCCACCCCACAAATGATCCTCCTGCCTGGCAATGCGATCTGATAATCTCCCCCCCCAATTTTGTATATATATGATATATATGTGTCCATATGCATGTTCATGTGTGTGTGGGCTCATTGTGTGTTGGTATGTGCATGTGATTGTTGGAGGCCATAGATCAACATAGGGCTCCTTACTCAATTGCTTTCCACCTTATTATTTGAGACGGCGTCTTTCACGGAACTACAAGCTCAGCGACATGGCTAGCCTAAGCAGCCAGCAGGCTGCTAGGATCCTCCTACCTCTACCTAACCAGCACTGGCATGACAGGCATACACCAACATGCCTGGCTTTTTCTATGGGTAGTGGGGATCTGAACTCAGGTGCTCATGCTTTCACAGAGAGCACTTTACCCATCTTCCCAAATGAGCCATCTTTGTAGCCCAAGGATTTGGTCATCTTTTCTAGGATGAGAGCTCTTTCCAAGTTCATTGAGAAATTGGACTGAAAATAAAAAATTTAAAAAATATTTATTTATTTATTTGCAAGTACAGAGAAGGGTTGGGATAGAAGGAGAGAGTATGTCTTTGTATATGGGCACACCAGGGCCTCCTGATATTGCAAATGAACTCCAGATGCATGCCCCACTTTGTGCACCTGGCTTTACATGAGTGCTAGAATTGAACCCAGGTCAGTTGACTTTGCAAGCAAGTAACTTTAACTGCTGCGCAATTCAGGGCTCTCCAGCCCTGAAAATAGAAATTTTGAATGGATGGAGCAGAAGGTCGACATATGCTGTGTGTGGTGGTTGGATGTATGTCCTCCATAGACTCAGGTATTTTAGATTAAGCTTCCTACTTAAGTCTCCTGGAGATGGCATGTCATTGGGGATGGATTTTTAGTCCAGTTCTACTGCTGGGGCATCTGCTGCTGCCCTTGCCTGATACAGCCATTCCAAACTCTAAATGTTCAGAGTAACCAAGCAGCAGTAAAGTCCTTCTGAAGTAGATCTGGATGATACCAAGGTCATTGTTTTCTTTAAATTTTAAATTCATTTATTTATTTATATGAGAGAGAGAGAGAGAGAGAGAGAGAGAGAAAGAGAGAGAGAGAGAGAGAGAGAAAGTGAGTACGTATGGGTAGACCAGGGTCTCCTACAACTGCAAACAAACTCCAGATGCATGCACCACTTTGTGCATCTTGCTTACGTGGGTACTGGGAAATTGAACCAGGCCATTAGGCTTTGCAAGCAAGTGCGTTTAACTGCTGAGCTGTCTCTCTTGCCCCACAGTCATTCTTAATATGAGCTTTGGACAGAAGAAGAGAAGCAAAGATAGGTTCCGTGAGGAGCCTTTGAGTCCATGGAGTGCAAGGCTTCATTCACAAGTCTGTCAGAACCCGCTGCCTCCTCCACTTTGTGCTGGGAAGGAGTAAGAGTATGGAAAAGTGAGTCCCCATGAGGACTGATTCTTCTCCGTAATCAATATACATTTTACATTTTCCCCTGCTTGTAGGCCTGTGGTGGTTTGATTCAGGTGTCCCCCATAAACTTAGGTATTCTGAATGCTGGGTTCCCAGCTGACAGAGAGTTGGGAATTAACGCTTCCTAGAGGAGTGCATTGTTGGGGGCGGGCTTATGGGTGTTATAGCCAGTCTCCCCTTGCCAGTGTTGGGCACACTCTCCTGTTACTATTGTCTACCTGATGTTGGCCAGGGGGTGATGTCCACCCTCTGCTCATGCCATTATTTCCCCCTGCCATCATGGAACTTCCCCTTGAGTCAAAATAAACTTCTCCCCCCCACCCCCTCCACAAGCTACTCTTGGTTGGATGATTTCTACCAGCAGTGAGAACATGATGGTAACAAGGTCCTATCCAGGTAATTCAGCTACGTGAGGGGTTTGTGGCTGGACCTCTGGTTTTTGTGCTCAGAAAGAAGCAGGCCTGACACATTCATGTCAAAGCCGACTGACTTCTGCCAAGGAGCTGGTAGGTAGTTATTTTAAAAGTTTAATTATGTGGATATCCATTATTATTTTAGAGAGAATTTAATAGGTGTAGGCCCTCTTGTATCCCACTATTGGTAGGAGCTTGATATTGGAGAGTGGGCTTGTTTTTGGATATGGTTCTGACTTGTTTCCCCATTCCAGGTGTGGGTTCTGATCCGCTGAGCAGCTCCATTAGTCAAATCTAGAGCAGTTGGTAACCCACCATGGCTGTGTGCCACTACTGCACTTGTGTGAGCATCACGTCAGGTTGGTTGCTGCTGAGTAGCTTAGACCTCGAGTTGGTTAGATAAGTGTTGGTCATTTCCTCCCAGTCGCTCATGTAACCCATGTATCTTGCACTGACCTCACTCTCCATTGGAGAATCTGCTTCTCTTTTTCAGATGGATGCAGAACCTGAGGAGAGAATCAGCCCATTGCTCCTCACCAGGGCACCAGCTGAAGCCATACAGTTACTGGGGAAATGAGCAAGAGTGCTGCTTTCTCAGTGAACCTGGCATCAGCACAAGGGTGAAGGAGACAGACACAGAGAACACTCAACTCCTACTAAAACAGAGATCTAGAGACACAGAGACTCCCAAGACCTCATCACTGACATAGGTCTAAAATGAACCCAACATGGCTCAGGGAAATTCACAAAGAGGGGACAGAAAGATTGTTAGAGCCATAAATTGAGTCATTATGCACAGAGACATTGCCTCTTCCCCATAACTGATGGCTATCCACATAAGGCAAGATACACATTACCCATGGGGGAGAACAGGGAGAAGGCTAACGATGATACCATCATGGCTGTATACATACTATATACATAACTAATAAAATAAAGTTTAATTACATGCTTCCCTATATTTATACTGCTTGTTAAACAAAAAATTTAGACTCCTCAAATCAGAAAGAAGAAAGTGATCCAACAAGCTACTATATAAAGATGACCAAGGTAAATTTGCAAATGACCCATATATATATATATATATTTTTTTTCGAGGTAGGGTCTCACTCTAGCTCAGGCTGACCTGGAATTCACTATGTAGTCTCAGGGTGGCCTCGAACTCACAGTGATCCTCCTAGCTCTGCCTCCTGAGTGCTGGGATTAAAGGCCTGGGCCACCACGCCTGGCACAACCCTCATATTTAAAAAACTTAACAGAATTGCACAAGATGGAAAATTTGCTCCTGTTCATTTTTATGACATGATTGGACAGGACATACTGTTGAAGACTTTTTACTTCCTGTTTTCCTTCTTGAGATAGGTTATTGGAGAGATCTTTCCATGTATCCCAGCCTGTCCTAAAACATGAGATTCTTCTGCCTCTACTTCTTGAATTTTGAATCATGGGCATGGGACACCATTCTTGGATGAAAACTTAACAAATTAATTTTAGTAAACATTTTTGATAAAATTTATCCAGCCATTTCTATGCTATTAGACATTTATATTGTTTCTGATTCCCTGAGATATTTGCCAAATGAAGAAATGGGGTTGAGTTTCTAGAGATGGCTTAATTTGGCAACTATCTCAGCACCTACCATGCATCAGTCCAGGATTTTCCAAGCAGTTGGTATCCTAAGGCCTGGGACACAGTGATTCCTATGCTGTCTTGCCTTCTGGGTTAATTTCGGAGGGATCAGATAAATTGCCTGTATTGGATCCATTGGGCCCAGGAGGCCTGCAGGCCACACATGTGCATGTTCACAGTTGAAATGGCTTGTTGCTGTCCTGGCTGCTTGGCTAGAATGTGCTCAGGCCCTTAAACTTCACTATTAAAAATATTTTTTAAAACCCCACAAAACACAGCATCTCTGCTAGCCTTAATTTGGCTGTTATGTTTGCGCTGAAGATTGTCTGGAAGGAACATTCAACGTAAATGCAGCAGAAATGTAAAATAGAGCATGTGAAGGAAAATAGGTATAAATTGCTAATAAATCCCTTCAAATGAAGAAAGCTTCTCATGCAGCTTTGAAGATATTTGCATAACCTAATTTCCCACACCAGGATCTTTGCTGTTATCCATTCACCTATTTAAATCGCTCCAAAGAGAGAATAGTTATTTGTCCTGTCACTTGAATAATAGTCATTTGTAATCTTACCTGAATGCCCTAATAAATTTTAGTGAGAAGCATATCCCTGTAGCATGTGACCACGGAACACTGTGCCCAAATGCTGTATTGAAATTGGTGAATGAGCAGTCATCCATTCAACCAATATTGGTTAACCCATGTGCCAGGCACTGTCCTGAGAGTGTGTTCTTGAGCCAAGTGAAGATGCTTCAATGGGCACAAATCTTTCAAGGCGCAATGCCTCCAAATTATAGCAAGGGCCAGCAAAGCCAAGAGGGCAAAGCCTTCTGCATGCAGAGTCTGAAAACCAGAAGCTTGAGTTTGAAAACTTCACTGACACACACCAACAGCATGATCCTGGGAAAATTGGTTGGTTGCCCAGGATTCACTGCATTCCTTTTCTAATCTCAGAAGTAGAGCTGGGAAAGGCAAGAAGAAGCCATAAGGGGTCAGGGAAAGAAGTAATAAACTCTCTGAGGCTTGCATTCAAATCCCCATTCCCATTTAGTGACCAGCATGATGTCAATGTTGTCACCTGTCAAATGGGGCTAATAAAAGGTCTGTCTTATAGGTTCTTGGTAGGGATCACAAAAGATTCTGTATTTAAAGCATTTAGTCTTGTGCCTGGCATGGAAGGAAGCTTCATTTAAAGAGAACTGCAGCTTTTACCGTCATCACTACTGTTTTTGTTATTGTCTGTACTGCAACACCATCTAAGGACTGTTACAGTTGTTGTAGTTGTTTTTTGAGCCAGGCTACTATGTAACCCAGGCTGGCCTCAAGTTTGTTATCAATAGCTGAGGACAATCTTGACTTCTTTATCCTCTTTCCTTTACCTCCAAAGTGCCAGGATTACAGGAGTGCACTACCACGTCCAGCTAAGGACTCATTTTAAAATTATTTTTTAAGAACCATTCTGAGTAATAGATTAGAGGGGAGTCTGGGCTACCTGAGCCAAGGGCCTGCAGGTTTTCTTGGATGTGGAATTCAGCCTAAGGCCCCCTCTGGACCTTTGGGTTCCCATGTTTTTGGGCTAAAGCAGAGATCCTCTTGTTTATTCAAGAGTCCTATCACATCCCAGACACTGTTGAATCTCTTTTTTAATGGAAAAAAGGGTTTACTTCTTTTTTTTTATTAGTTATGGACATACTCAATGTGTAAACAGCACATGTTGGTACCATCCTTACCCTCATCCCTGTCACCCCCCTGAAGGGACCCTCCTTGTGGGGGATGCCAGTTACCCCCATGGGGATTGTGGGTCATGCATTGTGGGGGCAGCCATCGGTTATAGGGAAGAGGCAATGTCTCTGTGCATGTCCCAACTTGTGGATCTAACAATCTCCCCCTGGCCTTCTGCGAATTTCCCTGAGCCAAGTTGGGTTCGCTTTAGGTCTACTTCAGTGATGAAGTCTTGGGAGCCTCTGTGTCTCTGGATCTCTGATTTATTAGGAGTTGAGTGTCCTCTGTGTCTATCTCCTTCACCCTTGCACTGGTACCAGGTTCACCAAGAAAGCAGCACTCTTGATCATTTCACCAGTTACTCTATGGTTTCATCTGGGGCCCTGGTGAAATGCAATGGGCTGAATCTCTCCTCAGGTTCTGCATCCATCTGATAAAAAAAAGCAGATTCTCCAACAGAGAATGAAGTCAGCACAGGTTAAATGGGATAACCATTGTTAGTTTAGAGAGAATTTAATAGGTGTAGGTCCTCTTGTAGCCCAAGATTGGTGGGAACTTGATATTGGAGAGTGAACTCGTTATTTGCATATGATTCTGACTTGTTTCCCAGTTCCAGCTATGGGTTCCTTTCCAATGAGCCAATCTGTTAGCCAATCTAAGAGCAGTTGGTTACCCACCATGGCTGTGTGCCACTATGGCACTTGGGTGAGCATCACATCAGGTTGTTTGCTGCCGAGTAGCTTAGACCTCTAGTTGCTTGGACAGATGTTGGACATTTTCTCCAAGTAGCTCATGTAGCACCTTCTGGCACTCAATGAGCTGTCTAGGGACTGGCTCTTTTCCAGATTCCAGCCAGGTCTCTCCATGTTCTGTACTGATAGCATATGGTGTCTTCAGCAGTAGGGTCTTACCATTAACCTTTGGTGGATCATCAAGTGCTCTGACAGAAGTCTATCTTCTTTTGGGAAACCTTGTAGGTCTCTCTGATCAACAGCTCATGGTGGATGTTAACCGCATGCTGGTACTGGGAGTTGCAGGCAAGCACCAAGAGAAAAGAAGGAAGAAAAAGATAGGTAATATAAAAGAGAAAGAAAGAGAGAGAAAAAAAAAAACAGGAGAAAATTAAGGTTATTCTTCATCATACCCTCTCCAGGACCCTTTGATTCCGGTGTTCCTTCTAAGGTCCTGATGATGGTTCAACCTTTTAGTCTGTCTTCCAGGATACAGGATTTTATGGTACCATTTCCATTTGGGTCCAGTTTTGTGCCCTCCCACTCTTATCCTCCCCTTAAGCCCCACCCTCCCTATTGTCTGGTCCTTGAGATGCCCATTAGGTATGTCAGCATCTCGGGCAGATCCAGGTTAGAAGCTACAGATGAGTGAGACCATGCGGACACTGTCGACTCTTATCCTGGCAAACCAGCTGTATCTCTCTTCACTTTGCCATGAGATTCTAGTTCCTAGTGTCTTGCCTTTCCTGTGCCATTATGTTTTCTCTCAACTTCAGGCCTAGGCCTTCTGATCCTTTTTTTCTGGACTTCCTTCCTCCTATCTGAGGTCTTGCCCTTTCCCTCTAGGTAATTTCTTACTCATCCTTTGAGACTCAGCACAGGCTCCCCTGTGCCACTTTCCTACTTCTGTTTTCCCTATTCTGTGTCTCCTCTGGGTCCCTCTGAACTGCTCAAAACCTCTTCACTCTGTACACATCCTCCTCCTGGGCAACAACTGTCCATGTGCCTGCTGTCATCACCTGGTAAACAGCAAGCTCTTGGAGGGCACATTCTGTGCACTGTGCATGCCCACATCCATGGAGCTCACCTGGCACTGTCCAAAAGGCCTTCCCACAATGATGGATAAGTTCTATATCTGCATTGTCCAACACAGTAGCTCCAGCCACAAGTGGCTTCTGGGTACTCAAAATGTGGCTAGTGGAACTGAGAAAATGAGCTTTTTAAAATGTTATTTCATTTTAGAGAATTGAACTAGCCACATGAGTTATTGGCTTCTGTATTTTTAAAATTTTTATTAATGTTTACATCTCACATTCAAAGTAGTAGGTTTCATTATGACATTTATGTACATGTGGTATAATTGATCCTTGCCCCTCTTTGGCTGGTTCCCTTTTCCCCAAAATATTCCTTTCTGCTTTCAAGCCACATATATTCCATTACTCCCTCTTTTTTTGTTTTACCTCTTTAAGATGTTTTCTTCCCAATGCTCTCTTTCTAGTTTCATAACCTAAACACACAGACACTTTTTTTTTTTTTTTTTTTTTTTTTTTTTTTGAGGTAGGGTTTCACTCTAGTAGGGCCTGACCTGGAATTCACTATGTAGTTTCAGGGTGGCCTCGAACTCATGATGATCCTCCTACATCTGTCTCCCGAGTGCTGGGATTAAAGGCATGAGCCACCACGCCCGGCTAGACACACAATTTTAAATCTAGGTTTTATATATGAGAGAAAGACATATGGTGTTTATTTTTTCTAAGTCTGGCTTATTCCATTTAACATGACTTCCAGTTTCATCCAGTATGGAGGCTTGAATGAGATGTCCCCCATAAGCTTATATGTTTTGAATATTTGGTCCCCAGCTGGTGGCAATATGGAAGCTGGAACCTTACTGGAGGAGGTATGCTATTGGGGGCAGGCTTAACAAAACCAGCTCCTCCTTGTTAGAACTAGGCTCACTCTCCAGTTACTGTGGTCCACCTTCTGTGACAGAGGTGACATCCAGCCTCTGCTCATGTCATGCTTTCCCCTGCCACCATGGATCTTTCCCTTGAGACTATAAACCAAAACAAAACCTTTCCTCCCATCATCTACTTTTGGTCAGGCGTTTTATCCCAGCAATGAACAGGTAACTGCAACATCCAGCAAATATCATGATTCTGTATCTTTATGCTGAATAAAATTCCATTGTGTTTCTTTACCATGTTTTCCTTATTGTTAATCTGTTGATGGACATAGAACCTGGTATGTTTGCCTAGCTATTGTGCATCCTGCTGCAATAAACATGGATGTGCAAGTTCTTCTGGGTTATGTTGACTTAGAGACCTTTGGTATATATCTCCAGGAGTGGTATAGCTGGGTCATATGGTATTTTTAGTTTTTTGAGAAACCTACATACTGATTTCCATACTGGCTAGCAAAGTTCACAGTCCCACTAGCATTTGTTGTTTGTTTTCTTAATGACAGCCATCTGACTGGGAGGTTCAAAACAGTCTTAATTTTGCATTTAATTTGCTGAGAATGTTGATTGAACACTTTGTCAGGTATTTATTGGCCATTGTCTTTCTTCTTTTGTGAACTGCATATCCATTAATGGGATGGATGATTTGTTTTGGTGTCTAATTCCTGCAGTTCTTTATGTAGTATAGATAGAAAACCCCTGTCTGATGCACAGTTGGCAAAGACTCGTTCCCCTTCTGTGTACTAGCTCTTCATTGTGGTGACTGTTCCCTTCACCTTGCAGAAGATTTTTCCTGTTACATAATTACACTTGTTAATTCTTGGGATGATTTCTTGTGATATTGGGGTCCTTTTCAGGAAGCCCTTTCCTATATATCTGTTTACAGTTTTAAAGCTACAGGTCTTACATTAAAATCTCTGATCAATTTTGTGTTGGGTTTTATGCAGGGGAAGATATAGATTGGTTTCATTATTCTACATGTAGAGATCCAGTTTTCTAGCACCATTTGTTTAAAAGGCTCTAGTTTTTTCCAATGCATGTTTTTGCCACCTTTGTCAAAAAAGAGGCAATTAGCTGTGTCCGTTTGTTTCTGGGTTCTCTACCCTATTCCCCTGTCTCTATGTCTGTTTGTACCAGTCCTGTGCTTGTTTTTGTTACTACAGTTTGGAATCAGGCATGTGATGCCTCCACCTTTGCTCCTTTTGCTCAGTATTGCTTTGACTATTTGGGGTCTTTTGTGTATTCATATGAATTTTAGGTTTTTTTTTTCAATTTCCATGAAAAATTTTGATTTTGATATAGATTGCATTGAATCTGTATATTTCTTTCAGTGCTGTAGCCATTTCACAATAGTAATTCTTCCAGTTCATAAACACAGGAGGTCTTTCCATCTTTTACAATTTCTCTCTTATTGCTTTAAAGTTTTCATCTAGAGGTCTTTCACTTCCTTGGTTTATTCCTAAGTATGTTATTTATTTATTTTTAAAAACAATTAGGAATGAGATCCCCACCCCATTTTCTCTCTCAGTAAGTTTTTTTTTTTTTTTTTATTGGTATTAACAGGCTGGAGAGATGGCTTAGCAGTTAAGGCGCCTGCCTGCTAAACCTAAGAACACTGGTTCCAATCTCCAGCGGTTCCAATCTCCAGGTCCCACATTTAGCCAGATGCAAAGTGATGCAAGAGCGCAATGCTGCACTTGCCCACAAGGGGGCGCACGCATCTGGATTTCGTTCACAGCAGCTGAGAGACTGCTGGTGCGCCCATCTCTGTCTGTCTTCCTCTCTCCTCTCTATCTGTTTCTCTCTGTGTCTTTCTCCAAAAATAAATAAAATAAAATAAAATAAATTTAAAATTGGTATTAACAACTCTATTTATTTTTGGTGGTTGATTTTTTTTTTTTTTAATCCTGATAGTTTACTGAAACTGTTCTAAGAGTTTTCTGGTAGAGGCCTTAGAGTCTTTTAAAGTATAAGGCCATGCTATTTGAAAATCTTGATAAATTGATTTCTTCTTTCCTGTTGGCGTTCCTTTTATTTCTTTCTCTTATCACTGGTCTAGCTGAATATTTGGGCAGTATCTTGAATAAGAGTGAGAAAAGGCACCCTTGTCTCAATCTAGATTTTAGAGGAGATGACATTTGCCTGTATTTAGCATAATATATTTTTGAAGTATTTTATTTTTAATTTTGTCAGGTTTGATATAATGAAGGGATATTGAACTTGTTGGAGGCATTTTTACATCAATTTATATAATCATGTGCATTCTAGCCTTAAATCTACTTATGTGCTATATGACACTTATCAACTTTATGTCTATCAGATGGCAATGAATACTTGGGAGAACCAAGATCCAACACATGAAAAGATAACTGACTGCATAGTACTTGATAAGTCATCTCTGTCACATCTGCCTATAATTCTTAGATTTGGGGTATGGCTTCCAATCTCACCCATGTTGAATGCCTGCCTTGGTCCCTCTCTGTTGTACTGTGGACTTAGTTAGGCTGCTTGGGGCACTGGATCTGGTGTTCTGATTGGGTGTGCTGGATGCTGTGTGGCTGGGGGTGGGTGGGTGAGTCCTTCAGTTGTTAGCAGCATAAGCAGATGGGGGAAGGGATGCTATACAGGGTGTCTGGAGCCACTCAGCTGGTCCTTGCTGTATTCCCCTTCAGGTTTCTTGACTTTGCAAGGAGGCTGGTGTGAGTGGAAAATCCCTTCACCTGGCTTCTGTTCCTGTGGCTCTGTACCAGGCAGGTCAGGAGCATGGATCAGGGCTGCTGGTGACACACTGGGAGCTGATTCTGTCTGGTTTCCTTCTTGCCAGAAGCTCTGGGTCTCTTCTGCTTCTCTGCTGTGGTTGATAATTCCTTATACACTTTCACTTTTTGGTAGTATAGTGTATTTTGTTGTTTTTCTGCTTATCTCCCCCACCCCCTGCCAGGCTGCTTTGGTGTGGCTGCCATCTTACCCAGAAATCCCATTATGTATTATCTTGACTGTTTTGTTTTATCAGGTTTCGTTGATGAGGTGTCTAATCTGCCATCTTAGCTAGAAATCTTTGCATTCTAACTTTACGGAACAGTTTGAGTACCAATGGTAATAGCCTTTCTTGAAAGGTTTGGTAGAATTTGGCAATGGATCTGTTATTAATGTTTCAATCTCATTGCCTCTTTTGGATCATTTTAAGTTGTTGATATCCTCCTGATTTAATTTTGGTAGGTAATATATATCTAGGCACTTATTTTTAAAAAATATCTTTGGTTCACTTATTGTTCTTTTGATATCTATTTCATTAATTTTGGTCTTAATATTTATTAATTCTTGCCTTCTCCTACTTTGAATTTGTATTGTCTTAGTTTTCTAAGAGCTTTATGAGTATCATTGGGATATTTATCTGAAATCTTTCAGATTTTTTAATTTAAGTACTTAGAGTTACTAACATTCCTGTTAGAGCTGCCTTAGCTATATCCCAAAGATTATGTTAAGGTGTACATTCAGATTTCTTTGATTCCAGGGTATTTCTGTTTCTATATTGATTTCTTTAATTACCCACTAGTAATTTAAGAGAGAATTGTTAAGTTTCCATGTAATTTTTAATTTTTTCTTTTTTCAAAATGTTATAATCTTATATCCACTCTCCCTGCCTCTATTGTGCTAGGGGCCCTCCTCTGTAGGGTTATTGGTATTCAATGTGGGGTCATGGTGTACATGCTAGGGTTCAGTTCTCTGTAGCCTCTGGATTTCTGCTTTGATGAGTTTTGAGTGGCCATAGTTCTGTTACCATCTCCCTGCAGTTGGTTGTTGGGCTAGTAATGGGAGCAGTATTCATCTCATAGCTCCACTGCAATGCCTTCTGGACCCCAGCAGATGTGGTAGAGGTGACATATTTTATGATAGGCAGTTGGCTATCTTTTCTTATTGCATTGATGGATCTTGGGTCTCCCCCGTATTCTCTGCCATCTGTAAAATATAAGGAATTCTCCAACCAAAAGTGAGAGCAGCTTGGATTAAATGGGATAAGCATAGTTATTTTAAAGAGTTTTTGATGTGTATACACACCCTTCTTAGCCAAAGAGCAGTGGAGAGTTCTCTCTGAAATCTATGGTTTCCTATCCATAGGACTCTGATATGGTTCCCAGTACCAGGAATGAGTTCTCTCCCACTGAGTGGGCCTCATGTCTCATCTGAGAACAGTATAACCTGTATGCCACTATTGCTCAGGTGTGTACTTCTTACACAGCTGGTTGATTTCATAGTTTCTAGGCTGTAGCAGACAGCTTCAGGTTCGCTGAGACAAACTTCCAGACCAGGCAAAGTTAGGGAGGAAGGGATATTTATTGAAGCTTATAGATCCAGGGGAAGTTCCATAATGGCAGAAGAAGCTGGCCTGCTCTTACAGGACCAGGCAAAAGAAAGAGAAAGCCACAAGCCAAAAGCCACAAAGCACAACACACATCAGGACCTCCAGGTAAGCATAGTTTGCATATCTTTAGATTGAAATCCTAAACCCACCACCACACCTTAAGATCCATTCAGAGACATTCCCTCCAGCAAGGTGACTGCAGACGCAAACTACAAACTAATAAAACACTGAATATATTGGGGGACATCTATTCAAACTAGCACACAGGCTCTCCTCCTTACACTGTTGGTAACCATTATCCCCTAGCAGCTCCCATAGCAATTTCTACCACTATGAGGACTAGCCAGAAGGGAACTGGCTTCCCTCAGTTCCAGCATGGTCTCTTGATATCCTGTGACCACAGGCTGTGATGTCTTCAACAATAAGGGTTTACCTTTTAGTTCTGGAAGGCAACAAATTGCTTTGGCAATGGCCTGCATTGTTTTCAGAACCTCATGGGTCTCCATGACCAACAGCTCATTGGGGCAGGTAACCCTATTCTGGCCCTGGGATTTACCAGCCAGAGCCCATAGTTTTAAGTTTTAAGTGCCTTTTACAGAGTAGCCCCTTCTCCCCTCCCTCTCTATTTCTGCTAGTTTCATTCTGGTTCCATGTTAATACTCTTGATGCTTATTACCACTTAAAATCAACTCAAGCTCTTCCAAGTTAGGAAACACATATGAGAGAGAACATGTGGTGTTTGTTTTTCTGAGCCTGTGTGACCTCACTTAGTATGATTCTTTTCAAAGTCCATCCATTTTCAGTGGAGGTTCTCTCTGAAACCTATTGGATTCCTATTCTAGGGAATATGGCTTTGTTCCCAGAGCCAGAGATGGGCTCATGCCTACTGAGTGGGTCTCGTGACCAATCCATGGGTGGTTGGCTACCTACTTAGGCTATATGTCACTATTGCACAAGTGTCTACTTCTTATTTGGATGGTTGATTTTGTAATTGGCAGAATCTCATGTTTAATCAGTTGGCAACTGTTATAGACACTTAAAGCTATATAATTTCCTCTTAGGACTGCCATCATTGTATCCCATAGGCTTTGGTATGTTGTGTTTTCATTATCATTTGATTCCATGAATTTTTAAATTTCATTCTTGATTTCTTCAATAACCCATTCATCATTCAGGTATGTGTTGCCTAGTTTCCATAAGTTTGTGTATGTTTTCTTATAGCTTTTAATATTGTTACCTTGACCATGTTATGTTGTGAAAAGTTTTTTTTTTTTTTTTTTTTTTTTTTTGACATGTTTGTTTTTGTTCTAAATGTCTTGTATTTGATATCCCTCTTTGTGGTGGTTTGAATGTAAATGATCCCATAGGCTCTGGTATTTTTGATTAAGATTAAACTTCCTACTTGGTCTTCTGTTGGCAAAGCCTGGCTGGAGAAGGTGTGTCACTGGAAGCAGATCTTGAGTCCAGCCCTAAGGTATATACAGAGCCAGTTGGAGTTCTGACCTCATGTGTTTAGTGTAGTTGGCTTTCTTCTTCTTCTTTTTTTTATTAGACAACTTCTTTAATTGTAGACAATATCCCATAGTACTTCCTTCCCTCCCCCCACTTTTCCCTTTGAAACTTCACTCTCCCTCATATCCCTTCCCCCTCTCAATCAATCTCTCTTTTCAGTTTGATGTCATGATCTTTTCTTCCTATTATGATGGTCTTGTGTAGGTAGTGTCAGGAACTGTGAGGTCATGGATATTCAGGCCATTTTGTGTCTGGAGGAGCATGTTATAAGGAGTCCTACTCTTCTTTTGGCTCTTACATTCTTTCCACCCCTCTTCTGCAATGGACCCTGAGCTTTGGAAGGTGTGTTTGAGATGTTTCAGTGCTAAGCACTCCTCTGTCCCTTCTTCTCAGCAACATTGTGCCTTCTGAGTCATCCCAAGGTCACTACCATCTGAAAAGAGAAGCTTCTCTAACCAAAAGTGAGAGTAGCATTAATATATGGGTATGGACATTAAGAGAAGTGTTTACTGGGCAGTTTGATAAGCACAGTATATACATTTAGCATGACACCAGCAGGCATTACACCCCTAGGGCTCATGACTACCCATCATAGGTTTTCAGTATCAGGGATGTATTCCTCCCATGGAGCGGGCCTCTAGTCCAATCAGAGAGCAGATGGTTTCTCCCATAACAGACATGCCACTATTGCAGCCATTGGCTCATTTGGCCTGGCTGGCCAAGTTTAAAGCTTTTTTCTCTCTGCTGTGAATGCATGCTGGAGTTAGCCAGCTTCTTCTGCCATGATAAAGCTTCCAGAATCTATAAGCCTGAGATAAACCCCTTCTCCCATCAGATGCTTCTTGTTAGCTGTTTGTCCCAGCAATGAAAAGGTAACTGCAATAATCTTTCTTTAGATTTAGGACGTTGTATGATATAATTTCATTGAATAGATTCTCTTTGCCATTAGTGTTCATCTCACTCAGTTCCTTTTGTCCTTTGAATTCCTAGGTGTGGTTTTCTGATCTTATTCCAGAGTACTTGTGCATTTTGTTCAGGCTCATTTATTTATTTATTTTTCTTATTGATGTTTCTTTGGATGTAGTATTTCCATCTTGTCTTCCATTGCTGATACTCTTTCTTCTCCTTGGTAGAGTCTATTGGTGATACTTTCAATTTTTCTTTTTATTTGATTTATTGAGTTTCTCATTTCCAACATTTCTAACTTTTTTTCAAAATTTCAATTTCTTTCCTCAGTTTTTCTTTTATGTTGCTAACTTTCATCCACATTATGGATTTTCTTACCCATTTGGCTGACAGTTCCCCATGTTTCTGATTTTCTTCTCCAGGTTCTGGATTGAATAATTTTGTTAGTTTGTAATGTCTTTTCAGTTCATGGAGCATTTGAAATCTCTACCTGACCTTTTACTTCTTTCACTATCTTTGAGTTCAGTACTTGAAGAGTTTTGATTTGTCTTTTGAAGGGGTTGCCTTGCCTTTTCATGTTTTTTTTTTTTTTTTTACATTTCTGTTGCTATGAGTGTGCATCTTTGAGGTCAGATGTCTCTTCTGGATTTTTGTGTGTGTGTGTGTGTGTGTGTCTATAAGAGAGAGATTTGGAAGGGCCTTCTTCTTATTGAGCAACCTACTCTTGAAGGTTCAACCCTCAGTACCACTCAGAGAGGAGAAACAAACTGTTTTAATGGAAGTACCAAACAGTATAAGACAGAGAAATCTATTTAAAATCAATTAAAGCCTTCTAATGCAGCCTGAAATGACCATTACAAAAGAAAGTGGCAAAGACCTGGAGAGATGGCTCAGCACTTAAGGTGTTTGCCTGCAAAGTCTAATAACCTGGGTTTGATTCTTCAGTACCCACATAAAGCCAGATACAGAAAGTGGCAGATGTGTATGGAGTTCATTTGCAGTAGCTAGAGGCCCTGGAGGGCCCATTTCTCTCTCTCCCCCACTCTGTCTGTCTGTCTGTCTCTCTCCTACTTCCCTCTCTTAAATAAATAAAATATTTAAAAAAATAAATAAAAAGTAAGTGGCAAAACTACTGCAGAATGTCCTATGAAGATAAAAAATAATTAAAGTAGGGCTGGAGAGATGGCTTGGCTGTTAAGGCACCTGCCTGCTAAGCCTAAGAACCTGGTTCCAATCTCCAGGTCCCACGTTTAGCCAGATGCAGTGACGCAAGGGCGCAATGCCGCACTTGACCACAAGGGGGCGCACGCATCTGGATTTCACAGCAGCTGAGAGGCTGCTTGTGTGCCCATCTCTGTCTTCCTCTCCCTCTCTCTCTGTGTCTCTCTCCAAAAAAAAAAAAATAATTAAAAAATAAAAAATAATTAAAGTATAAATGTATGTATGGAAATATGTAGTAAGTAGGAAAGTAGCAAATGAATGAGGTAAAGGGGATAAATAAGGGAAAAGCAAAGTAGGAAAAAAGAAAGAAAAAAGATGAAGTGGATAAGTATGGTATGGAGGAAGAACAGCAAAATATTAGTAAAAATAAAAAATAAAGGAAGGTAGGGAGATCATTCATTGGTTAAGAGCACTTGATGCTTAAACATGAAGACCTTTTGGACCAGAGACCACCAAGCTCAACTCCCCTCTGAGCATGACTATGCATGTCCTTGTGAGGCAGAGACTGGATAATAACTGTGGTTCACTAACAGTTATTGACTGACAGCAGCTCCTGGTTGAGGGAAAGACCCTGTTAAGGAAACATGTGAATAAGTGATACGAGGACATCTGACATTCTCCTCTTGCCTACACACACACACACACACACACACACACACACACCCTCACACAGGGTTTATGTATCTACATGTACACATCTCATACACCACACAACACACATGTGCAAGTGCATATGCCCCTGCATATAAATAAATAAATAAATGAAAAACAAACAGATTTCTCAATAATGAAAAAGTTCAAAGGCAAAATAAGATAAAAGTAAGAAAGGAAATAAAGGATAAAAACATAAGAGTATTTTTCTAAAATAACAAGATAAAGTAAAAATACTACTAAAAGTAGAGGTGTAAGGGTGGAGAAAGAACAATGGGAGTCAAAGGGGAAAACAGAGACTACAGAAAAAGAAAAATATTGTCAAGTAATATAAATAAAAATAATAAACCAAGTTAGACAGATGTGTTAAGTGAAAAAAAAGCTATTTTAAACATACAGTAAATAAAAAAATGCTATAAGGGTAGCCTTAAGAAAAAGTAATCACAAGGGTCAAAATTAAAAGGAAAAGATTTATGAAAACTTTTTTTTTTTTTATTTGCAAGGAGAGAGGAAAGAAAGAGAGAGAGAGAGAGAGAGAGAGAGCACATATGAGAATGGGAGTACTAAAGTGGCTTCTTTCTGGGTCCTAAAAATTGGGAGACTGTCTTTATTTGCATGGAGATGGGGGACAGTAATCTGAATTTGTGGCAGGTCCGATGGATGTGCCCTGACCTGTAGTTGTTCACTGTTCTCAGGCTCAGTTTTCAACAACAGGTTCACCCTCAAGATGGTGCCTGGCCACTGACATCTGAGTCATATCTTGAGACACAATGGGTGTTTCTCCACCACACCCGTGTCCTGGAAGGATCACTGTCTCACCACATCCTACAACTGGTTTGAAGCTTGTGAGAACTGTGGGCTTGTTTTGAGGGAGGACTGCCCATTCGTCACCTGGATTTCCCTTTGGAAGCAGCTTCTGCTGCCCCTCCTCTGGCCAGGGAACCACATGACTGGAGCTATGTGTGGCTTCCTTCTTATCTGTGCACCACCCATTCTTTTTGCTCCACACTTCTCAAGTATCTTTTCACCCCCTCTGTGAATTTTTGAAGCTCTTCATCTCTTTACCTCTTTGGAATAGAGCCCATTTTTACTTTTTTCTTATTCTGACTCCCTCACTGGGTCACAAGGAGGCAGATTCTAACCTACCATCTTCCCCAGAAGTCCTATTGTATTGTTGGACAAAGCTCATGAGTGTTTTTGGTTTTTGTCTTGCACATACTAGGCAAGCATTCTAACACTAAGCCAAATCTGTGCATTTTGTTTATGCTCTTTGAGACAGGGTCTCACTTTATAGCCCAGGCTGATTATGAACTCATGATCTTCCTGCCTCAGTCTCCTCAATGCTGGCGTAACAGGCATGCACCACTGTGCCTGGTCAGATTAACATTAGGTGTTGCACATTTTAGATGTTAAATGAATAACTTGTAAATGAGCATTATAATTGTCTGATACTTTCTATATGATAGTCAAAGATCTGCTGATGCTTTTTTTATTTTTAGGGACTTTGACTTGAAATGTATTAATATTCTTCTCTTAACTCATTCACTGGGTCAAAAATCAACTTTCTTAAGCTCATTAACTGTCCTATTGTGACTGGGCTCAAGTAAAGCCAGCTTGTGATCTAGACTTCCCAGTTAACAGCACCACCAGCCATATACCCAACCAAGGTAATTAATCTCTCTAGGACTTTGCTTATTTCCAAACTAGGAGTGTCAATAATGCCCAAGCTAATGTTATGGTGATGATTAAATAGGATTATATATGCAGAATATTTTAACATGTTGTTTGGTGCACAGTAAGCAATTAAAAACATCAAGCAATTATTATTTATTTTTTATTCATGCAAACTACATGTATTGAGCATTTACTACATTCCAGATGCTGTATTAAGTGATGAAGATAAAAAGTTTTCAAGCCAATGAAAATGAAAAAGGGACTAGGCCTAATAGTGCTGGCCCATAATTCCCAGCTAAATGGGAGGCTGAGGCAGGAGGATCTGAAGTTCAGGGTCTGGCTGGTATATAGAGTGAGTTCAAGGATTAGCCTGAACTACTTAATAAGCAACTTAGTGATACCTTGTCTTAAAATACTATACAAAAAGAGCTAGGAACGTAGCCCACTAGTAGGGTTTATGCCTAGCATGCAGGAGAACCTAGTTTCAATCCCCAGTACTGAATGAAAAAGAGAGAGAGAGACAGACAGACAGAGAGAGAGAGAGAAAGAAAGAGAGAGAGAGAAAGAAATAGAAAGAGAAAAAGAAAAAGAAAAAGAAAGAAGTGAAAAAAGGAATATAGGGAAAACAGTGATTGGAAAACATATATGAACATCACTTTTTACCCTTCCCAGTCACTACTAAGTATTTTCTTTACAAAGGGTTAAATCCATCTTTGTATTTTAAAATCTGGAGTTCCAGAGTTTATGTTGACACCCCTGAGTGCTTGATTCTTTTTTCTAAAAACACCTTTTTATTGACCATTCTCATACATGCACAGATACATTTTGATAACACCCATTACATTCTCATTCCTCGTCCATTGAACTCCTTCTTCTTCCCAACTATTCCCTCCTCTGATTTAATGTTTCTTTCCATTATCCATGACAGAATGTAGCTAGGTCCAATATTGTGCAGGTCTTGTGCAAGTAATGCCAACCACTGTGTAATCCAGAATGCAATGGCTTGTCCAGAAGACACTTCTCCCCATTCCTTTGGCTCTTACATTCTTTCTGCCAGCTCTTCCACAATGTTCCCTGAGCCTTGGAGGGTAAGATAGAGATTTCTCATTTAATTCTGAGCACTTAGCAGTCATGAATTCTTAGCATTATGACAAGTTTTGAGTGTTCCCCAGTAGTCACTGCCATCTGTCAAAGGAAGCTTCTCTGCCCCAAAGTGACAGCTTTACAAATCTAAGGGACCAAATGTAAGCATTTAGAGTCAACTTTATGGGTACTATATATCCATTTAGCCAAACAACTGTAGTAGGGCCTATGACCTGTCCAGGCATAGGCTTTTGACTAAGTTTTCAATATAAGGCATGTATTCCCTCCTGATGAACAGGCCTCAAATCCAAACAGAGAGCAGCTGATTGATTCCATAGCATTTCTGCCATTGTGCCTTGCCGGTCAGTTATGTAGCTCACAATGTCCACCGCTGGTTAAGCCTATTGATGACATTCCCCCCCCCACCCCCAGTAGTCTGCATAGCACTTGCATAGCATGGAGGAGGCTTCCAGTTAAATTCCAGCTTGATTTCTTGGTGTCCTACAAACCAGTGGCATCTTCAGCAATGCAGTCTTACCGTCTAGTTCTGGAGAGAAACCAAGAGCATTGACAGTATCTTGTACCACCTTGGCGGCCCTGATCAACAACTCAGTGGGAGGCCTCCCACCCTAGGGACTGGGATTTTCCTGTAACAACCTATGGCTTCTAGGAAAAACATTATCCACTCCTGAAAGGTACTTCTTCCCAAACTCTCTTAAAAATCATACCATATAGGACTGGAGAGATGGCTTAGCGGTTAGGGCGCCTGCCTCCTAAGCCTAAGAATGCCGGTTCCAATCTCCAGGTCCCACATTTAGCCAAATGCAAAGTGACGTAAGAGCACAATGCCGCACTTGACCACAAGGGGGCGCACACATCTGGAGTTGGTTCACAGTAGCTGAGAGGCTGCTGGCGCACCCATCTCTATCTGTCTTCCTCTCCCTCTCTCTCTGTCTCTCTCTGTGTCTCTCTCCCCCCCCAAAAAACCATACCATATAGCTGGCCTCAAACTCACAGTGATCAATCCTTTTACTTCAACCTCCTGAATGCTTAAATTATGTTTTTTTTTTAATTAGCTAACCAAGAAATCAACTTCCATATGGCTTTTTCATAATATCTTTAAGTCTTTAGTTTTGGTTAACTCTCCCTAACCCTTACTACTCATCCCCCTCTCCTGATTCCACACAAAATACTATTTTCCTAAGATGTTGACCGCTTGATTCTTGGTGAATGCTCAGCCTAGATCATGAACTTGTGTGATGTTAAGCTTTTACAATGAAAATCCAACACCAAAAGAAAGATTTTCCTTCTCTTCAGAGGGTTGAATTCCTGACTTTGGTATATCATTTATGCATCTCATCCATTATGGATGTGCTACAGCTTTTACTCAAGGCACCCACCTTTTAAAACAAAGATAACACCACACTGTCTTGATCTGTCTCTTGCTCATTCTGTTTTTAGAGTACAAGCTATTCCTGTGTTCTCCAGAATTCACTTTGAAGCTTCCTTTCTTTGAAAACAAATTGTAGGAAGGCTCCTAAGCAAACTTCACTTTCCTATTTGGTGGAAAAGCTGTGTGCATGTGTCTAATTTTAAATTCTGAAGTGCAAATTTCACGTAATGAAAGTATCACTAGTTACTTAAATATGGTTAAATATAGAAACTCTGCATAAAGTTGATGTTTATTTGCAGCCCATGACAGTGATAAGGGCAGGAGCCTTCCTGATAAGTGGCTTTCAGCCACCATTAATCGGCTGATGGATAGATGGAGAGAGGGTGGTCACAAAGGCCACCGTCTCACCCTCTGTAATGGAGCACACTCATCTATCTTGCAAAGGGTGAGAGGCAGCCTGCATGCGCTGTTTACATTATCCTGCTCAGAGCAAACTCTGTGCTGGGGAGAGGAGGCAAAAAAAAAAAAAAAAAAAAATCAAGAGACCTTGACCTGAAACAGTAGAAACTTTGAGACTCACAGAGGGTCACAACTGGAGACCGTCTTTGTGATCATCTAATTCAACCCCTCTATTTTGAGATGAAGAAATTTCCACGTGTAATAATACACCAGCATTTATTAAGCATTCCCTGCTTAAAACCCACATCTGGTTGTCCAGTCCCTTTAAAGTGAATCACATTCTGTACTTCTGTCTCTTTCTCTCATCCCTGTCTCTCCCCATGTTAGGCTGTACTGGGGAGCTCCAGGCAGCTTAAACTTCTTCATGGGTAGCTCTTGTACATCTTTAGGGACCCTTTTGTATGCCTGCAATATGGAGGTTTCCCAAACTCCTCAAGATTGGCTGGGCACTATCTCCATCACCTTATCTTCATATGCCCCTCCTCACAGCTGTTTCACTATTACATTGTTTTGATCCCTCATCTGTCCCCAATTTTCCCAGTAGCTTCTTAAATGTAAGAGCATTGTCTAACCCTTCATGGTATGTCTAGAGCACTGTAACATCTCTGGCACCTAGCAGGTGCTCATTATTTATCTGTTAACTTAATGTATGGCTAATGGCATGCCACACATTATAGTAGAAACCAGGAATGTGGGGCTGGGATGATGACTCAAGTGGGTAGAATGCCCAGTTGCTGTGCAAACTTGAGGACCTGAGTTCTGATCCCCAGTGCCCATGTGAAAAGTTCCAGGTTTGATGGCTGGTACCTGCAATCCTAGCCCTGAGGAGGCAGAGACAAGGAATCTCTGAAGCTTACTAGCCAGACAATCTCGCTGAAGAGGTGATCTCTAGGTTCAGTTGAAGAGCCTGTCTTGTTAAAAGGAACTGAGAAAGACCATTAACATTGACTTCTGGCCTCCATCTGGACCTGCATACATATATCATAAGTAACAGATGATTTCCTTGACTTGTTCTGTCTCACTGGACTCATGCAATTGGTAGGAAATTTTTGCGACCACAGGAATGTGTTCACAGAAGTGAGCGAGCTTCTTCTGCAATGATGATACTTCCCCTGGGATCTGTAAGCCTGAAATCAACCTTTTTCTCCCATAAGCTGCTTCTGGTCAGGTGTTTGTCCCAGCAATGAGAAGGTAAATGCAACAATGGGACTCTTGGGGAATCCAGTTCCTGGTGTTCATTTTTCAATACTGAAGGACCCTTACACTCTCATAGACTCAGGTGTTTTATTAAAGCTTGTAACTTAGGTCAACAGCTGCCTGGCTGGAGGAGGTAACCTTGGGGGTGGGCCTGAATTCCAGCCCAAAGGTATGCAGAGAGGTTTGAATTCTCGGGGTCCTGCTTGCTGCCAGTTCTCACTTGCTGCTTTTTGGTGTTGCTGCCTGATGGTGACTACTCACCATGCTCCCATAGGTAACCCTAATCAAACTTATTAGTTCACACATACAAAAAGACATGAAAATATGAGTACTGTTTGGGAAAAGGAAGATAAGTGGGATTGGGAGAGGGAGAAGAGAAGGTAATGGGAGGTGAAAATGATCAAAATATATTACATGCATGAAAATGTCATAATGAAAGCTTGACCATGTAGGTTGCTCCATGGTCAGGCATGAAACATTGCTTTTATAGAAAGTAATAAGTAAGGTTAGCAAGAACCGAGGCTGGGGAGCAGAATGAGTGGGTAATGCTATGGGGCAATTGATGAGGCAGTATTTCTACTCAAGGTCAGCCAATTTGCTGGAAGGGTCCTTAAAGAGACACTGTCTCACATTTCGGTGCTCAAACGTAGTCCAAAGTTCAGAGACTTGGTCAAGAAGACCTGGTCATGTCAGGCCAAGTCAACATGTTTTGTCCAGATTGGTCACTGCAGAAAACAGTTCAATCATTTATAAGACAAAGAACAGTCATATGGATGAACTATGTCTGCCCTTGTCACAGCTTAATAAGGGATGCTCTGTGAGTCTTATCTAAGTTGCCTGGGGAAGGGTGGTTCTTCATGGTGAACCATTTCCTGGAACACAAAAGTGTGGGTGAAGTAGGTTTCTTACCTGTTGCCTTCGCCAGGTATTCAGGGCTTAAGTAAAATTCAACTCCATCTAGGAAGAAGCTGAAAGGGTAAAATCAGATCTTGGAACACAGTTAAAATGGCCACTGTTCCATCTGACCCATACCAAAGCATCATTCCTCCTGTATACCAGGACTAGGTTAAGGGCATCGAGGACCCACCAATGATGAACTTTATTGGAACTAGGCTTTTGGTATAAGGGATGGCTGTGTTCTGCTACCCATGCCCAGACAGCTTGATCAAGGTTAACTATTTGATGGACTGAAGTACTTGGCTAAAGATATGAAACTGAGAGATATAAGATATAAAATTAAAGAAATTCAAACAAGTTTTAAATTTACAGACACAGAGACTGTTTTTAGATTACTGTAGCTGCTATTGTCAAATATATTAGCAATCTTAACAAAGATGTCCCTACCACTTTACATTGAAACAATGGAAAGGATGCCTGAGGAAAGACTGAATAGTAGAAATATAGTCTTTTGAAAGGTGTTGACTGAAAGGAAGGAATTTGTTCTTCAAGGTCACAGTTTATTTTGTCCCTGAATTAACAACATACCTGTATCCTGCACACCTGATATTGGTTTTGGGAAGCATGAAAAATATGTAGAGTGAGTCATTAGGTGCACATGGTTTCAGGAGCCACTGCTGAGATGCAGCAAGTGAGGCAGGGTGTAATGACCCTGATAAAGAGACCAGTGATGTCACTGGCAGATGAACTGTGGTTTGCATGGAGACTCCAAGATGTTTTAGATATACCAGGACTGTGCAAGGGCTACCATGGAGTGCTGTTGGTTTGGGATGGAAGTTTTCCCAGGCTATTCAGCCTAGCCGGAGGGATGAAATTGGAAAATCTAGAGACTGTCAGTCACTGGTTATGCATATTGGACTTGAATTGTAGATGTTTGATGTTTGCCTAAAGGCTGTTGAGTTTGCATTGGTCCAATCTCTCCTTGTTATGACTTATAGCAATGGAAATGTTTACTCTGTGCCATTATATGTTCAAAGTTTATAACTTGCTTTGAATTTATAAGACTCATAGTTAAGAAACAGTCTTAAATCTCAGATGAAACTTGGGACTTTGGAATTATTTTAAAGTTGGTAAAGACTATGGGGATCTTTGAAGTTGGACTGCATTCAATTGCAATGATGGTTATGAGTCTATTGGAAGCTAGGGGAGGAATGTTGTAGTTTGAATCTATGTTCCCCCAATAGACTCAGGTGTTATTAAAATTGAGTTTGCAGTTTCTGCCCCTAGCAGGTAGACTTCTGCTATAGGAAGGCAGTATGTCACTGAGGATGGATCTATTTCCAGCCTTAAGGTATGCAGAGTGCTTGAGCTCTGCCTGTGATTCCTGGAGTGTGCTTGATTTTGGTGGTGTTGCTGGTGGGCTTTTTTTTTTCTCTCTCTCTCTCTCTAGTTAGATCTGTGAAAGGGTAGGCCAACCTACCCTGGATTTGTAAGCCTGAAATAAATCCCTTCCTGCCACAAACTGTGTTTAGTTTGGAGTTCATCCCAGCAGCATGGAGCTGACTATGACAATATGTGTGTAGAGTATGTGTGTGATGTATGGTGTATGCCATGTGTGTATTCAGATGCTCACTCTGTGTGTGTGTGTGTGTGTTTGTGTGTACAGAAGAATTACTGTCCTCTTATTGATCATCTGTACAATTTCTCAAGTTTGGGTCATCCCAAACCTAGAGCTGTTGAGTTCATCAGTGAGCTCCAAAGATTCTCTGGTATCTGACCCCCCCCCCACCTCCACTATGAACCAGAGTTGCAAATGTACATGGCCATGTCCCACTTTTTACATGGGTTCTGGGAAGTTGAACTTGGCCCTCATACTTAAACAGCAAGTGCTTTTTAACTTCTGAGCCATCTTCTCAGACCCTCCGTCTTTAAAAGTTTTTAATTTATTTATTAGACAGAGAGACAGGAGAGTATGGGAACTCCAGGAAATGAACTCCAAATACCTGTACTACTTTATGCATTTGGCTTTACATGGGTGCTGGGGAATTGAATCTGGGCTGTCAGGCTTTGCAAGCAAGAGCTTTTAACCACTGAGCCATCTTTTTAACTCCCACCCTCTTTTTGAAACTCTTTCACAGGCTCTCCCAGTTTCTGAGTTATGGTTCTTCTGAGGATGAATAGAAACAGTAGTTAGGGTAGAGGTGGTCCTAAAATGCAGAGCCATATGGCTGTTTTCCAGAGGAGAGAGGGGCAATAACCTAATAATTAGATTTATACCTCAGCTTAGTCCACACAATTGAATTTAAAGCCTGGCATCTGTAGTAGACAGCCTCAGGTGGTTGGAATCAACCTTCAGACCAGACACAGTTATGGAAAGAAGGAAACTTATTTGAATCTTACAGAACCAAGGGAAGTTTCATAATGGTGGAAGAAGTTGGGCCCCTTTCACAGATCCAAGCAGAGAGAAAAACCACTACTAAAGCCATAAGCAAGCACACTCCAGGAACTCCAGACAAAGCTCAAGCACCTTGTATATCTTTAGCTGGACATGACATTTCAAATCTGCCACCACACCTTAGGGCTGGACCTTAGAATCTTCCCACAGTGACACCAAGTTATAAGCTTTACTAAAACTCCTGAATCCATTGAGGGTAATTCATTCAAAATCCTACATTCTGTCCCTGGCCTCCAGTAGATTTATAATGAGCTCACATTGTAAATTGTAGTTAGTCTAAATTCAAAGGTCTCCACAGTCTTTTTAAACTTAAAATAGTTCTAAATGCCCAAGTCTTATCTGAGATTTAAGGCTGTCTCTTAACTGTGAGTCCTGTAAAATCAAAACAAGTTATAAACTTTTAACATATAAAGGCATAGTGTAAAGTTAGCCTCCCTTTCACAAATCTAAGCAGAAAGAAAAGCCACCACCAATGCCATAAACAAACACACTCTAGGAAGTCCAGACAAAGCTCAAACACTTTGTATATTTTTAGCTAAAAATTTCAAATCTGTCCCCACACCTTAGGGCTGGACCCTAACATCTATCCACAATGATACTAAGTTACAAGCTTTAATAAAACTAAATCTATTGGTGAACTGGATTCAAACTTACCACAGCATCCCTTGCCTTGTCATTATCACCTGAGGACATCATCATTTACAATCTTGATTTGAAGATGACACCACATATCTGAGACCATGGGCTTCCATATGGACATGGGAAACCCTCTGAACATCCCATTCAAAATAAATGCTTCAAAGTTATCACCAGAAACTTCTTAAATAATGCATATTTCTTAGGATGATATAGGTATTTGACCTTTAATGAGACAAGGGCTGATTGAAATTTTCCTAACATTAGGCTCCCATAGATTATATGGCAGACTTTCTAGTTCATATATCTCTTCTTTGATCTTTCCTCCATTCATACCTTCTTGTAGCTAAGGCATTCCATACATCATAGAAGAAATGGCAGAAAAATGCTAAAAAAAAAAAAAATCCATCTTTTTCTTCAGAAACTGTAAACATTTTGTAAGAATATATATGTTTACCTAAAAACTACACTCCCACATCCTTTGCAGCTAGCCTTGTACCTTGTTTCATGCCAGTGGCATATGAATTTAAATGTGAGGGATGTATCTAAAGAGAATCAGGCCCTGTCTTGCCCTAGCATCCCTTTTCTTATGCTTGGCACATGGATATGATGGCAGGAATTGGAGCATCTCTTCTGGACCATGATGTGGAAGACCTATTGACTCATGTTTGAGCAAAGGAGAGGAACACAATGGAAGGAAGCTGGGCCCCTGAGAGTATTCTTATAATGACCTATTTTCTCTTCCTAAACTTCAAACAGGACAGAAACAAGCTTTAGTATTGCTTGAGATACTCTATTTGGTATCTTTTTATTACTGCAGCCAAACATGTTTCTAAATTAAGTTGCAGACTGAGCTTGGCTGATGTTGGTTCCTGAGAGCTGGCAGCATCTTTAAAGCCAGCTCCAGGAACACTTAGGATAGAGAAAATGAGTACAAGTTAATATTTTCCCCATCAGTGACTTTTGCTGGCCAGGAATCATTTACTATGAAGAAAGGTAAATGACTTCTCATTATATTTCCTCAAAGTAGTAAAGATAAGCTATAAAGCTTAAGGCGAAGATATACAAGTCTGTTTATAATGTGCAGAACACTGGCAGGGAAGCATTAGAAGTTATGTAGCTCCTCGATCTTGGGTGCTGTGGTCCAGCTCTGAGCTGTAGTAAATAGGTCCCTTGTGGCATGAAGGAGTTAATAACTTTCCCTCAGTGACCAACTTACTTGGTCTTGTGGTGCTGTTGTTGCCTTGGGTATGCTATTTTATAATTTAATTAAAACCGGAGGCTTGAGATAATGGGCCCTGGGTGCTGGCAATCCCATCCTGGGTAAAAGGTGGGCCTTGGGGAGCAGGGAAAAGGTCATCCCAGGCACCAGGTGATCAGAAGCAGTTGTTCAATTATTCCAGTTAATCCAAACAAAGTAGTTATTGAAGGCCACCACCCATGTAGTCTAGTGGGACATGGGGCTTGGAAAGTGTCTGGAGATGCTGGACCCAGGGATGGCCCATTTACTCACTGTCACTAATTGGCGTGTCTTCTCTGAAGTGGGTTTTGAGGAAAAGCAGTTCCTAGACATGCTGATGGTGCTCTGTGCCCCAACAGGTGCTCATCGCTAGGTGAGTTTGGGAAATAAAGCCTTTCGCAAAGGCGAATATGATTCTGATGATGTTACTTCTCAGGGGTTTTAATAGCCTAAGGTACTTCTTGGGCTGTCTGTGGGGAAGGATCAGTACATGGTCCCACTGGCCATAACTAACAGCAGCTCATGTCATGTGCAACTCTTTGTGCATGTGCTGAAGCCCAATCTATATGATGACAATGAACCAAGTTCACAGATGATGTCCTTGGATGTGGCGGCAATGTCCAATTAAGCTTTCTCTCAGTTTTTCTAACTAACAGTGTGTGGTTTAAGAGTCAACTGTATGCACAGTGTGTAGCACTGAGCTAAAGTCCAGGCTGGTCTCCAGCTCCCAGGCCAGGCTGCTGTCGGACTCTTTGCCTTTCTCTCTGAAACACTTATGGTTCCTGCCAGCTCTTTACTCTGTGCCTATCAGAGCAGGACCCTTCCAATCTCTCTGTGGATAGGTTCCTTGCTTGGTGACAATGTGAGTGACCTGAGTAGTCCCTGGAATCAGGCTGTCTCTTCCCAAGTGGACACAGGTATAGCTTCATGTTTTTCCTTGCTCATAAAGCAGTTAGCTCTTTATTTTTTCACCATTTGGGGAAGGAGGTGCTGTGACAGGGGTCCTTGAGGTAAAGGGTGTCACGGTTCCCTGGTGCCATGTCTCTTGGTGTGTTATGACTGGAATGACCCCAATACTAGTCCAAGCAGTAAGATCCCAGGAAAAGCGGACATTGGTAGAGTTGGGTTATAGGGTATCTCTCATTGCAGATGAAAGTGTCCAACCTGTGTGCGAGGAGGGCAAAGGAAAGTTACTTGTGCAGAGATCTGTGGAAACCATAGGAATGGAGGTGGAGATCCTCAAGGCAGGCTGTGTGGAGGTGAAGAGAGCATGTGGGGGAATATGAGAGGGAGAAGTAAGAAGAATCCAGACAGAAGGCTGGGAAGAAGGTGTTAGAGGAATAGGAGGGACACCAGAAGGATGTAGCATCTCAAATCAGGGAGAAGAGAATGGACAGTTGTGTTGCCTACGAATCATAATTGAAGCCCAGGGAAAGGCAATAACTGGTAATGATGGCTCCTGGGCCAGACAGTGAGGTGGCCTGTTGCTTCTGGGCATAGTATACACTGCCCACTTCCAGGGATGCCACCCACACCCTTGTCTATGTGGATGATGGTCCCTTGAGTTGCACTGTGCATAGCCATGCAATTACTAGGGACATTCTGCTGGTGAGAGTCATGCCAGCCAAGGGACAAAGGTGAAATTAGCTGCCCAGGAGTAAATAGAGGTGAGGCAGTAGCTGCTGCAGCCCATGAAGGTGACCTGTAAATTGTGCCTGGAAGCGAAAGAAAGAACACAAAGGGTGACTGGAAAGACTTGAGAAAAGCACAATTTTCTACTTGAATTATAACTGGGGCTTGAACATCTGAGCCCAACTTAGACAAGGGGACTCAAGGTAAAGTGGGAGAGAGATGACAGATGAGGGAGTGGAGGGAGGGACTCGGAGACAAGTGTCTGCTTCCAACCTCATAAAAGTCTCTTGGCCTTTGCTGGACCATAGCTATGGAGAGCGACTCAGGGCTCACAGCTGGCGGTTGGGAGTGGTAGAGAATGGAGAGTGGGGTTCACTGTGGATAGGGTTGAGCTTCCCTAAGGAAGCTGTTTGAACTGACCTTTCAGCTTGAGTTGACACTGGGGCAAAGGACACATCTGGTGGGTGGGATGAGCTTATGATATTTGAAAGAGAAGAAGAGGCCAACGTGACTGGGCCAGGACACTTCCATGAGGGAGTCCAGCAGCAGGTATATATAGTGTATTCCCCACATGCATCTTGGGTCTGCTGGGGGGTCTTAGTCACCCCCAAGCCTTCCAGAGTAAAAAGCTATGGCTTGAGCAAAAGCCTTTTTCAAAGTCAGCCATCAGAACCACTGTGTATCTGAGTCAAGAAGAATTTAAATTCATGGCTTCTTAGGAGCTTCTCAGAGTTGTGTCCAGGGGATGAACATCTTCACAGGCCCTTAAAAATGCTATGGAGGCAGGAGAAAAGGACATGCAGGCCTGTCAGTGTCCCTGCCACACTGAGCTGTCCATTAACTGTGATGCCGTCCTGCATCTCTGGCTGGACCCCTGCACTTCCTTTGGTGCCATTCTCCACTGCTATCATTTTTCAATAAAATAATTTGTGTGTGTGTATGTGTATGGGCACACCAAGGCCTCTTGCCACTGCAAATGAACTCTAGATGCATGCACTACTTTGTACACCTGGCTTTATGTGGGAACTGGGGAATCAAACCTGGGCCATCAGACTTCATAAGCAAGTGTCTTTAACTGCTGAGCAATCTCCATAGCCCTCCACCACCACTATCTTGCTGCCTCTTGCTACTTAAGCTTCTTCATGGAGTATCCCACTTTCTCAGCTCAAAAATTATATCCCTTACTGTTTAGTCTTCCTTAATCCTCATAAAATGTCCATTTCCTTAACACAGATAATATCAAGAAGGTAATCTGGCTGAAAGAATTCACCATAACAAGTTTGTGACTGATCTCACCACCATACTCATGGAGGTGAAGGATATGTACCCATATGAGAATATTTACTCAGAGTTTTAGGAAATATATTTGCTGAGGATGAGCTTGAGAAAGATTGAGAAATGGGAACCCTCTATGTGGATGCTCACTTATGCCTACCTGGGATTTGTTTCCCCATCTGAAAGTTTAGAGAAAACCTACTCTCCATGTGTACTAAAGTGAAGATGGAAGCAATTTTTGTATTCAAAAGCAGGGTAGATTCAAAGCACTTTTTCCACGCTGACAATCCCAGTCAGGCTTTTTGGTTAGGGTTAAAAATAACACACAAAAGGGGTAAAAAAATGTAAATGGAATATCTATGCATGTGTTTCCTCATTCACTCTTCATGGTGTAAGCCCTATTAGTCCTTGTACTTTCTATTTTAATATTTTCATTTCTTTATTTGAGAAAGAGAGGCAGTGATAGAGAAAAAGAAGAGGAGGAGGAATGAGGAAAGGAAGAGGGGAAGAGGAGAAGGAAAAGAAGAAAGGGGATTAGATGGGATGGGAGGGGAGGGGAGGTTAAAGGAGGAGAGGTTGGAGATGGAGAATATGGGTGCACCAGGGTCTCTTGCCACTGCAAACAGACTGTAGGTGCATGTGCTCCTTTGTGCATCTGGCTTTCTATAGGTACTGGGGAACTGAACAGGGGCCAGCAAGCTTTGCAAACAAGTACCTTTAGCCACTAAGCCATCTCCCCAGTCCCCTTTCCTTCCTTCCTTCTCCCCTTCCTTCTTTCTTTCCTTCCTTCCTTCTTCCCTTTCTTCCTCCTTTCTTCCCTCCTTTCCTGTTCCCCTCTCTTTCACTCTCTCCCTCATCTTCTCCTTTCTTCCCTTCTCCTACCTCCTTCCTTTCTCTTGCTTGCTTGCTTTCTTTTTTAAAACTTCATTAAAAATTTACATAATCTGGGGCTGGAATGATGGCTTAGTGGTTAAGGCACTTGTCTGAAAAGCCTAAGGATCCCATTTCAGTTCTCTGGGACCCACATAAGCCAGATACATAAGAGGGTGCATGTGTCTGGAGTTCATTTGCAGTGGCTGGAGGCCCTGGCAACCCATTCTCTCTCTCCCTCTTTATCTCTCTCAAATAAATAAATAATAAAAGAAAAAAAATTACATAATCCTCTCCCAGTGCCCTCTTTTGTCCCCTCTTCCCTATCCTTAGTCCACTGAAACCCATCTTCTTTCCAACCATTCCCTTCCTTATTTTGTGTCTTTCTATTTTTTTTTTTAGCTAGTTATTATTTTGCTGGAGTGACTGATGCCACCTACTGAGGGAGAAAAGTCATCAGCAGTCTTAACTAGCAGAGAACCCTACAAGCTACAGCCAGGCAACATATGCCCATTAGTGCAATAGTAGCAACTCTGTCATGGAGGCAACCAACTGCTCTCTGATTGCATTTGACACCCACTCCACTGAAAATCTAGTCAAAAGCTTATGGATGGGAAGGTTATAAGCCCTAGCAGGGGGAGCTACTAGTGGTGTTTGGCTAAATGGGTGTATAATGCCTAGAAAATTACCCTCTATATATTTATGTTTATGCCCACAGAGCAGTGTTGTTCTCACTTTTAAAAATTATTTATTTATTTATTTGCAAGCAGAGAAAGAGAGATAGAAGAGATACAGATAGAGAGAGAATGGGCATGCCAGGGCTTCTAGCTACTGCAAACAAACTCTAGATGCATGTGCCCCTTGTGCATCTGGCTTACATGGGTCCTGGGGAATCAAACCTGAGTCTTTTGGCTTTGCAGGCAAATGTTTTAACCACTAAGCCATTTCTCCAGCCCCCTCACTTTTTTTAAACAAATGCATAGATGCTCTTTGGGTTTATTGTTGCTTTTTAATATAAGAACTTATGAAAAGAACTTCCTAAAATACAAAGCTATCCTTCGTGGAATAAGTTAAGAGATAATGACCCTGGAAGGCATTAAAAAAAATCATTTGTAAATGTCTCTTCCAGCCAGGTCTCTCCATGCTCTGTGTCTTCAGCAATAGGGTCTTACCTTTTGCCTCAGGTGGGTAATCAAGTACTTTGACAGAAAGCTGTCTTTATTTGGGGACCAATTTCTGCTACTGGGAGTTACAGGCCAGAGACAACATAAAAAATTATTTTAAGCATACACTTCATCGCACCCTCTCTAGGGACCTTATTTCAGGTGCTCCCCCCTTACTCCTTTTGAGGGTCATATCTTTTAGTCTATCTCCAAGGATGGTACCAGTTCACTTTGGATTTAATTTTGTGTTTGTTTTCCCCCCTCCCCTTCCCCTAAACCCTTCCATCCCTATAGCTGGGACTTGAGTTGCCTGTCAGATATGTCAGCATCTCAAGCAGGTCCCAGTTAGGAACTGCAGATAAGTGAGACTATGTGGTGTTTGTCTTTGTGATTGTGTTAGTCGCTGAGTATGATCTGTTCCAAGTCTGTCCATTTTTCTACAGATTTCATTGTATCATTTTTTCCTTACTGCAGAGTAGAATTATATTATGTAAATGTACCACGACTTCGTTATCCATTCATCCAATGATGGGCACCTGGGTTGATTCCAATTCTTAGCTATTTACATATGTGCAAGACCGTGGTTGAGCAAATATTCTCTGTAGTGATTCATGGATCATTTAGGATAAATGCCCGGTAAGGAAATAACTGAGTCTGTTGGTAGCTCTATGTTCATCCTTTTCAGGAATCTCCATATTGATTTCCATAGTGGTTGTATTACATTCCCAACAACAGTGGATGAGGGTTCCTCTTTCCACATATACTCACCAACATTTGTTATTATAGTAAGGTGGAATCTCATGGTTGTTTTAATTTGCATTTCCCTAATGGTTAGGGATGTTGAACATTTTCTTAAGTATGTGTTAGCCATTGTAATACTTCCTCTGAGAACTCCCTATTCAGTTCTCTGTACCATTGTTGGTGTGGGTTATTTGATTTTTTTTATTGTTTAGTTTTTGGAGTTCTTTGTAGATTCTAGATATTAGGCTACTATCAGTGGTATAGCTGGTGAAAATTTTCTCCCATTCAGTGGATAATCTATTGGCTCTGCTTATGATACGTTTGTCTGTGCAAAAGCTTTTTTAGCTTTGTGAGATCCTATTGGATGAGTGATTGTTTAATTTCCTGGGCTATTCGGGTTTTGTTCAGGAAGTCTTTCCCTACTCCTATATCATGGAGAGTTCTTACTATTTTTTCCTTCCAATAGGAGAAGAGTTTCAGGTTGTACATTGAGGTCTTTGATCCATCTGGACTTGATTTTTGTGTATGGTGAGATGAGTGGGTCCAGTTTCATTTTTCTACAAATGGTTATCCATTTTGTCCAACACCATTTGTTGAAGATGCTGTCTTTTCTCCAAACCACTTGAATGGCAGCTTTGTCAAAGATTAAGTAGTTGTACTTACCTGACCTAAGGGCCAGGTACCCAACTCTGTTCCATTGATCTATGTTTCTGTTTTTATGCCAGTACATGAGTTTTTTTTTTTTTTTTTTTTTGGACTATGGCTTTGTAATATAACTTTAGATTGGGTATGGTGATACCTTCAGAATTGTTTCTTTTTCTGAGGGTATGTTTGGATATCTAAGGTCTAATGCCATTCCATATGAATTTTGAGATTATTTTTTCTATCTCTGTGAAGAATAATGCTGGAATTGTTATTGGTATTGCATTATATCTGTATATTACTTTTGGTAGAATTGCCATTTTCACAATATTAATTCTACCTATCCAGAAGCATGGGAGGTCTTTCCATCTCCTCAAGTCCTTCAATCAATCTTTCTTTCTTTCTTTCTTTCTTTCTTTCTTTTTCTTTTTCTTTTTTTAATGTTTTCATTATGTAGGTCTTTCACATCCTTGATTAGTCTATTCCACAGCATTTAATTCTTTTTGTTGCTATTGTTGAAGATTTCTTTTTTAAATTAATTAATTTATTTATTTGTGAGAAGAGAGATAGAAAAGAGACAGACAGAGAGAGAATGGGCACACCAGGGCCTGTAGCCACTGCAAACGAACTCCAGATGCATGTGCTCCTTGTGAATATGGCTTATGTAGGTCCTGGGGAATCAAACCTGGGTCCTTTGGCTTCATAGGCAAATGCCTTAACCGCTAAGCCATCTCTCCAGCCCCTGATTTATTTCTCTGTATATTTGTCCTTTGCATATAGAAAGGCTACTGATTTTTGTGTGTTGATTTTGTATCCTGATACTTTACTGAAGGAATTTATCACCTTTAGAAGTTTTGAGATGGAGACTGTCAGGTCACTTATGTATAGGATCATGTCATCTGCAAATAGGGCTAACTTGACTTCTTCCTTTCCAATTTGTATCCCTTTTATTTCTTTCTCCTGTCTTATTGCTTGGGCTAGTACTTCTAGTACCATGTTGAAGAACAGTGATGAGAGTGGGCACCCCTGTCTTGTTCCTGATCTCAATGGGAACTACTTGAGTCATTCCCCATTAAATATTATTTGGGCTTAAGGTGCCTTTATTGTGTTGAGATTATAAACCCTCCATGCCTATTCTTTCCAGCATTTTGATCATGAAGTGGTGTTGTGTTTTTGTCAAAGGCCTTCTCTATAACAATTGAGATGATCATGTGGTTCTTATGGCTAACTTTATTTATTTGGTGTATTACATTGACTTATTTCCATATATTGAACCATCCCTGCATCTCTGGGATGAAGCATTCTTGATCAAGGTAGATAATGCTTTTGATAAGTTGTTGAATTTGGTATGCAAGGATTTTGCTCAAGATCTTTGCACATAAATTCATCCAGGATATAGGCCTATAGTTTTATTTTCTTGTTGCATCTCTATCTGGTTTTGGTATTAGGGTGATGCTAGCTTCATTAAAGGAGATGGGGAGGGTTCCCTGTTCTCTGATTATGTGAAACAGTTTGAGAAAAATTGGTTTCACTTCTTCAATGAAGGTTTGATAGAATATGGCTGAGAAGCCATCCAGTCCTGGACTTTGCTTTTGAGGGAAGTTTTTGATTACCTTTTCAATCTCCATGGATGTGGTAGGTTTGCTTAGGAGATTAATCTTCTCTGAGTTTAGTCTTGGTAGGTGGTACATGATTAGGAACTTATCCATTTCTTCCAGATTATCCAGTTTTGTGGAGTAAGAGGTTTTGGAAGTATGCCCTGATAATTCTTCCAATTTCATTGATGTCTATTGTGACTTCTCCTTTTTCATTTCTGATTTTGTTAATTTGAGACTTCTCTTTTTTTGCTTGATCATATTGGCTAGGGGTATATCAATCTCGTTTATTTTTTCATAGAACCAACCTTTCATTTAATTTATTTTTTAAAATTGTTTCCTTAGTTTCCAATTCATTAATTTCTGCTCTGATTTTGATTATTTATTTCCATCTGGAGCTCTTAGGGTTGGATTCTTCTTGCTTTTCCAATGCCTTTAGTTGGACAGTTAGGCTGTTAATTTGGGATCTCTCTGTTATGAATGCATTTAGCACTATGAATTTTCCCCTTAAGACTGCCTTCATTGTGTCCCATAAATTTTGCTAAGTTGTGTTTTCATTATCATTCAATTCTAGGAATTTTACAGTTTCTTTTTTTTGATTTATTTCATGGCCCATTCATTGTTTAAAAGTGTGCTTAAAAGTCTCCAGGAGCTGGTGGTGTTCCTGATGTGTCTCTTGTTGTTAATTTCTAGCTTTAAAGCATTGTGATCTCATATGATGCAGGAAGTTACTTCAATTTTCTTGAATTTATGGAGGCATGCTTTATGGCCTAATATATCATATATTTTGGAGAAGGTTCCATGGGCTACTGAGAAGAATATGTATCTGTAAAATGGAGTTCTGTAGATGTCCATTGGGTCTAGTTGATCTATGGTGTTGTTGAGCTCTATTATTTCCCTGTTGATTTTATGTTTGGATGATCTGTCAATGATAGTGGAGTACTGAAGTCTCCAACTATGATGATGTTGGTGTTTATTTCTGATTTGTTGTCAAGTAGGTTTTGCTTTATAAAATGTGGTGCACTTGTGTTTAGTGTATATAGATTTATGATTGTGATGTCCCCTTGTTAAATCATTCCCTTGATGAGTAAGAAGTGGCCTTCTTTGTCTTTTTGGATTACCTTTGGTTTGAAGTCTATTGTGTCAGCTATTAATATAGCGACGCTGGCTTGTTTCTTATTTCCATTTGCTTAGAATATCATTTTCCATCCTTTCACCTCGAGGAGGTGTCTATCCTTAGTGGTAAAGTGGGTTGCTTGATGACAGCAGATAGAAGTGTCCATTTTTTTGATCCACCTCCATTAACTTGTGTGTTTTGATGGGTTAGTTGGGACCTTTAATATTTAAAGTTATAACTGTGAGGTCTGATTTAATACCTGCCACATTGGAAGCTTTATGGGGCTTGTGCTTTCTTGGAATTTGTACATTTTCATGCCTGCTGTAGTTTTGGTTTTTGTGTTCTTCTTCTTGGAGGATCTTGAGGTTTGTTGTTCAACTCTTCTATGAGGAGTAGTCCCTGAAGTATTATCTGTAGGTTTGGCTTTGTATTCATATAATCATAGAGCTGGCTTTTATCATGGAAAGTTTTCCTTTCTCCATCTATTGTGAGAAATACTTTCATGGGGTTCAGTAGTTTGTGTTGGAAGCCATAGTTTTTTTAGACTTTGAAATATTCCATTACAAGCCTTCTGGCTTTCAGGGTTTCCACTGAGAAATGTGAGGTGATTCTGTGGGAATTGCCTTTGTATGTAATGAGTTGTTTCTCTCTTGCTGCTTTTAGCACTTTCTCTTTATTTTCATTGTGTAGAGTTTTCACTGTGATGTGCTTTGGAGAGTTTCTTCTTTGGTCCTGTCTGTTTGGTGTTCTGTGAGCTTCTTGTATCTAGATGCATCTCTCTTTTGAGACAGTGGGAAAGTTTTCTTCAATAATTTTGTTGAATATGTTCTCCAAGCCTTTGGCCTCAATTTCTTTCCCTTCTGGTATTTCCATGATCCAAATGTTTGTTAGTTTTAGAGCATCCCACAATTCCCTCATATTCTTTTTCCATGAATTTTTGAATTTTTCAAAGTTTTTGGACTCCTGATCAATATCTTTGTCTTGTCTTCCATATCTGAAGTTCTGTCCTCCACATTATCAACTCTGTTTGTGAGGGTTTCTAGAAAGGCTTTTATAAGTTCTGTTTGACTTTTGTTTTCTGTCGCAATTTTCTGTATCTTATCCATCCTTTTGTTGAGTTCCAGTGTCAAGCTGTGACTTGATTTTCATGATGCTGCTTGAAATTAATTCTTGTATTCTTGTCTTCATTATACTTAACAGCTAGTTATTGAGTTCCTCTATATGTTGACTCGCCTTCAGTTAGTTTAGTTTATCTCTTTTGAGGTCTCTTTGATTTTCCTCAATTATGTTAAGCCTCGTGACAAATCTGTGTGCTGTAAGAAATGATTCTGTTACATTTCATTTTTGTGATTGTTGGTTTTTGCTTCCAGTTCATCCATTCTCTTAGTCAGGGTCCCATTGAGTTTAATGAACTTGCGTTTTCATTTTGGGATTCAATTTTTGTTGTCTCTTTTATGTTTCTATTGGAGAATTCCATTGTGGGACTATGCAATCTTTATGGAAATTTCTCAGTTTGTTGTTTTGTGCTGTGTTTTTCTCTTGTTGTTGTTATTGTTTTCTGCATTGGGGTCTACCCACCTGGAGGTCAGTCTTGTTTTATTAAGTAAGAAACACAAATTTGGGCTGGAGAGATGGCTTAGCGGTTAAGGTGCCTGCCTCCTAAACCTAACAACGCTGGTTCCAATCTCCAGCGGTTCCAATCTCCAGGTCCCACGTTTAGCCAGATGCAAAGTGACGCAAGAGGGCAATGCCGCACTTGACCACAAGGGGCTGCACGCATCTGGATTTCGTTCTCAGCAGCTGAGACACTGCTGGCGCGCCCATCTCTGTCTTCCTCTCCCTCTCTCTCTCTGTCTCTCTCTCTCTCTCTGTCTATCTCTCCAAAAAGAAAGAAAGAAAGAAAGAAAGAAAGAAAGAAAAAAAGAAAGAAAGAAAGAAAAAAAGGAAGGAAGGAAGGAAGAAAGACAAATTTGTCCTTGTAGGATCTTCAGTGAGTGTTCTGTTTCAGATTTGAATCATCTTGGAGTGGGATGTTATTGTATTCACAAATGTGCAGGTTGTGGAAATTGTAAGTGTGCTAGCAGCTCTGGGTTTGTGATACAAGAGCTACAGTTGGATGTTCAGAATATTTTCAGTCCCTGATCACAGCTGTGCCTTCCCTATGGGGCTCCAGAGCAGTAGGACTTACCCCTGATCATATACTGTACCCCAGATGAGCAAGTTGTGGAAGACTCACTGGTACCCCTGGCTGGTGGTTGAAATATATTCCTGTGCTCCCTGGCTGGGGCAAGAGTGATGCCCCAAGCAGACACCAGTAAGAAGATGCCAGAATCAGGAAAGGGGAGGGGATATGGGAGAGGAGGACATGGAGAGGAGGGCAGGGAAATAGGGGGTAGAAGACAAAGGGGTAGGGTTCCCTGGCACAGGACTGCTAGGTGGCCATTATGGAGGTGTTGAGGTGTGGAGGTGGATAGTGGCACAGCTTGGTTTGATCACAGGAGGCATCCAAGGCCAAACGGATCTTATGGGGTGGGCAATGTGGGGTAGGGTGGGTGGGAGTGGGTGGAACCCTACATATATCACCAGGTCAGTTTTGCTTAAAGGGGGAGTGTGAGGAGGTTGTCTGCCCACTTGGTTGGGCTGGGTGACCTAGGGTATAAACAGGGTCCTCCGTGTGTGTGTGTGTGTGTGTGTGTGTGTGTGTGTGTGTGTGTGACCTTCAGGTGGGTCAAGGGATGACCCTAGCCTGCTTGGCTTGCTTGCTGTCTAGGCAGTGCTCATTTCTCCCAGTGTTATTTACTGCCTAACGACTTTGGAGTGTGATCTGCACTGGGGTTCTGTGGGGCACGGGATGATGCTCCAGGCCTGACAGGAAGGTTGCTCTGAACTGAAAGAGATGACGTGGATGCTTTCTGTTAGCTGCTACTGGTGGGCCCTGCATGGGAGCACACTCAGCTTATAATAACTTCTGGCTTACCCCACAGTTGGCTCTTGCTGTGCAATCAGATGGAAGAGCATTTAGGCACTAGGCTTTCAGCCACAGGCTTGGCAGTTTGGCTATTCCAGTTTAATGTATTGTCTCCAAGCTTGAGGAGGTTGTTGGAACCTCCCCATCTGGGATACCAAATGTTCCTTTAGTCAGCACTTCCTAACCCATCCAGGGCTAGGCCCCAAACATGCTGGCAAACCTCTCCTTGTCTAAGTTCACAGGCTTCAATCAAGCAGGTACTTCACCAGCTCTCAATAGGCCTCAAACACACCTACACCTCACCAGCCAGGAGCACATAGGCCCCAAGCAAGCCAATCAGAGCCACAGGCCTCAATCACACCTGTACCTCATTGGCTCTGAGTGCATAGGTCCCAAACACCAAGCACCTCACTGGGTTTGAGCCTACAGGCCTCTTGTTCTCAGTTTTGGTTAGGGAAGTTTCTCTTTTCAGATGGTAATGACTACTGGGGAGACTCAAAACTTACCGAGAAAAAGTGATAGTGGAGTGCTCATCTCTATCACACCCTCCAAGGCTCAGGGAATACTGTGGAAGAGATTGGGAGAATGTAAGAGGCAAAGGATGGGGAGGAGTGCTTTGTAATGTTGTCTTCCAGACAAAGTGGTCACTGTATCTATGACCTCATAGTAACTGCTGTGAACTGCACAAGACCTGCATAATATTGGACCTACCACTAGGTTGTTTTTCCTTTCTTTTTCCTCACTTCCTTCTTCCTTCCTTCCTTCCTTCCTTCCTTCCTTCCTTCCTTCCTTCCTTCCTTCCTTCCTGTTATTCTCCTTCTTTGGTGAAACAGGCTCAAGGTGACTGTCCCTGAGTCAGGCATATATAAACATCTGGAATCCAAAGCCAGGCTGCCTGAATCCAAGACTCTTCCTCTATGCCTCACGATCACTCTCAGATGGTGGCCATTAGCCTGGCCAAGTCATCTGACCACTAGTTACAAGACTGTGATTTACTTCCTCCTCTGGCCTCAGTTTCATCATCTGGAAAATAGAGAGTTGGACTAGTTTCCCAGAGGACCTGGCCACCCTCCTTCTCCCAGGTCAGAGCATGGGTCACTTGATCTGCAAATGGCAGCAGTGTCTGAGCCAGAGCAGGACCCTCCTTCTGGGCTCTTGGGAAAGAGTGGTGGTAACAGGCACCTCCATGGGGTCAGCATCTGCAAGTCCACTGAAGCCCAGAGTGGTCCATCCAGCTGAACCCGGGATTTGGGGCGGGGGAGGTGGTCTGCTAAATCCCCGGCAGGCTAGGCCCTAGCAGCAAGCAGCAGGGTCCTCTCTGCAGCCCTTGAAGCCACGTTCAAGGTGGGGTGGGTTGGGAGAGTTTTTCCTCTCTGGGTGAGAGCCTGGGGTCAGGCTGAATGTAGCCTTGACAGATGGAATCTGCTCCTTGTTTGGAAACTCCCCATTCAAGAGCACCCTAAGATGGGATTAAAAGAGCAGCCTTGGCTCCCTTTCAGAGCTGTCATCTGACGAACACCTCCAAGCTCATTTGAAGGAAGTGACAGAGAGTGAGATTTCAAATCAGGGAAATTGGCAAAGGCCTCCTTCAAATGGGCCTCCCCACCTCCCCCAGCCTGCAGACAACAAAAGCTCCCAAGTAGGAAAGCAACACAGCGCCACCTCCCGGCTGCTGCCTGGCCCCTTGGAGGCCTCTGGCCAAAGTCAGGGCTCCCCAACTTTAGGGGCTGCCAAAATGCTCAAGGACTCGCAGTTCATGACGTGTGCATGTGTGTCCTTGCCTTACTTACACACACACACACACACACACACAACTTGAACACTTATAGTAGGATTAACTTCTTATGGGGACAATTCTACCTACTTTTAGGCAGTTTTTAAGTTTCATTGTAGTGCCAGTTTGCCTGGGATAGAACAGCTTTGTCACTCCAGTTTCTTAGCCTCTCTGGTTGTCTTTCTTCATATAAATTAAGAATGATGAGAGTATTAATCTTAGCACTACTGCAAGAATTGAGTAGATATAGGTGAGTGACAGCATAGTATATGACTTATGATAAGTACTCAGCATGCATGAGCTATTATTTCCTTAAGGATTCCATCCACTTTTTTTTCAGAAACAGGGTCTCTTGTTATCCTGGAGATCACCAAGCACACTAGATTGGCTGGCCAGTGTGCTCCAAGGATCCTCCTGTCTCTGCCTTCCCAGTTTTGGGCACTGCAAGCTCATATCCCTGCACCTGGCATGTTTAGCATTTTTACATAGGTGTTGGGAATTGAACTCAGATCCTCAGGGCAAGACAAACATTTTACTGACTGAGATATCTTCCCAGTCCTCCTTTCTGCCTTCTTCACACCCATCAGGCCCCTTTCTACTTTCTTGTTGGCCAGTATGTCCCATGCAGACCTTTGTGGGCAAGGAAAGTTAACACCAAATCTATAATTTTGCTGACATTGACTCTACCGAAACTCACACCCTAAACTTAAATGGCCTCTCTAGCAGATTTTTAAGAGTCATAGGGAACTCCCATATCCTTTGTCTTCATGAAAGCAGGCTGGCTGGCTTCTACTGCCGAATGACTGAGGGCACTTGATCTTCGAGGGCGGGGTGGATACAGCCTCTTTCTTTCAGGTGCCGGACTGAGCTCCAACTCAGGGGACATTTTCATCCTGAGTTTCTCCACCTTTGTCTGCAGAGCATTCTGGTGGACCAGGACGAGGCTCCATCCCAGCCCTCCTGCCACTTAGGGGCCACAAGGGCCTCTGGGAAGTTCCATGTCTGAGTGAGACTTGGGCTACTCTCTGAGCCTGAAAGAAGGTTCTCCCAACATACAGTAAAGGCAGCCAGGCCACAGGCTGCCAAAGTCAGAGGCAGGCCTTCCCAAGGTCAACCATAAATCAAGGTGACCACGTGTCACAGACACCAGCTTTGGAGTCCTGGGAGGCTGTAGGGCCGAATGACAGGAGACCACTTCTTCCCAGCCCGTCTGCTGCCAGGGAAGTCCGGCTTGCGGCTGCTCATGGCCACAGAGGAAGCCTTCCTGCTGTTTAATGAGGGTGAGTTGGCCCTGGGAAGGAGGGCTTGGCCCACACATCTGTCTCATCAAAGGGGTAGAAGGTTCACGGACACAAAGGTCTCTAGGGCCTCCATTCTCTGGCCTTTGTCACTCCCAGAAGCCATCCTTTTTTAATGTGCTCAAGCAGCCGTGACTTTGCCCCTGCTGACCTGTTTGGGGAGCTCAGCCAGGTTTCAGGGTGAGGAGGAAGGAGCTGAGGGAGTCCCTCAGACTTCACACTTGGCTGCCTCTGCTGGGCAGGACTGAACCGTGATTCACCTGGGTTAGAATGTTTTGTTAGCCAGTCCCTGTTTTGCTTTCAAATCTCCAAACAGCTGCAAGGCAACTGGAGGAAAGCTGTCTTCTCAGACCTCACAACCTCCAGAGAGCAAGTTCCAGACCTGGAGGCTTCACCCCAGTGATCATGCACCTAGAGGCCGTGATTCAAGATGGAAGGGTTAAGTAGAGGCTGCTGTGGAGCTCTGGAGACCCAACCTTAGTCTGCCACTTAAGAGCTGTTTGTCTTTGAACTAGTTGCTTCACCTCTCTGTACCTAAGCTTCCTTATCTGTCAAAGAGATTAATGATACTAGTGTGAGGACTAAATAACAAACAATTAAATACATTTTATCTCCTCTCATACTTGGCACATAGACAACCAATGACAGCCATGTTTCAGATGTTTCAGACAGTGTATTGGGAGGGAGGCTGGGAAGATGACTCAGTGGGTAGTATGCTTGGCATGCAAGCATGGGGACCCGAGTTTGGAAACCCAGCACCCACATAAAAGCCAGGTGCAACAGCATGTCCTGAAACCCTAGTGCTGGAAAGATGGAAAACAAGAGAATCCCTGGAGCTTGCTGGCTGGCTAGTCTAGCCCAACCAGGAGATCCAGGGCCAGGGAGAGAGCCTGTCTCAAAAAATAAGGTGGACAGTAATGACACTGACCTCTGGCCTCAACACTCTTAAATGCACACACATGAACATGAGCATACCCACACATGTGAGCCCACACATATACAAGCATGCATACGCATGTGCATGAACACACACACACAAAGTGCACATCAGAAAGAAAGCTAATGTGATTAATTCTATTGCACTGAAGTTACCGTTGTTTAATTCTGTTTCTGTAAGTGTGTCAGTGCCTTTCTAATGTTCATGGCAGATGGGACATGGCCTGACTCTCTGCAGCAAGATAAGAATTGGGCTAGACAGAGTCCTCAGTCATATGACCAGTTGGTGACCTGCCTGGCCAATGACCAGTCCACTTCAACAAATGGAGACAGTAGCATACAAATGAGTGGTTCCAATGTCAACTCCCCTCTTCAGATGCATCATTTTAGGCAGGTGAACCAGGAATATTAATATTATCACCCTTGCAGGTTTGTGGGGATGGGCAAATGTGATTGCATAGATATGAGACAGAGGGCAGTATTGAGCACAAAATAAAAGAAAGTGTGATGCTGATGAGGTATGCACATTTTGAGCCCCAGATACAAACCCACTGCTTTGTCTCACATTCAGGGGTAACAATTTGAAAGTATCAGTGCTACAGGAATAAATCTTGAATCGAATCGGTTCAAAGCTCACTCGCGCACAGGTTTAGACATGGACAGCAACAAATTATTGTGAACACCCTCATAACTGATATTCACCAGAAGTCCTTCAAGGCAGGTCCTGGATTAATTTTCTTGAGGCTATTTGAAGTCTGTATAGGTCCACTATGGCTGCTTCAACAAGTTACCACACACTTAATGGTTTAAACCAACACAAGTTCATTATCTTATGTCTCTGAAGGTTAGAAGTCCAAGGTGGATCTAATAGATAAAGTTAAGGGGTTGGCAGTTTGCCTTTCTTCTAGAAGCTTCAGGGAACAGTGATTTCTTTGCTTTCTCAGCTTGGTGACGATATGTGCGTGGTATGAATGCATTTTCAGATGTGTGTGAGAGGGGTGCATGTGAGTGTGTGTACACATGAGGACCAGAAGTGGATGGTAGCTATTCCCCTAGATTGTTCTCCACTTTATTGTTTTTACTTTTTAAAAACATTTTATTGACAACTTCCATACATACAGACAATATAATATGATCATAATCTCCTCCTACCACCTTCCCATTTCTTGCTCCCAATTCTCTCCTCCATTGAATTCCTCCTTCTTTCCAATTAGTCTCTCTTCTATTTTTAATAAAAAATTTTAATAATAATGATTATTATTTGCAAACGGGGAGATATCAGACATGAAGAGGGGGAGGAAGGGAAAGAAAGAGAATGAGAAAAGGCACACCAGGGCCTCCTGCCACTGCAAAAAACTCCAGATGCATGTGCCCCTTTGTGCATCAGACTTTATGAGGGTATTGTCGATTTGAATCTTATAAGCATAAGCATCGCCTTAATCATAAAGCCATCTCTCAGCCCTCTCTTCTATTTTGATGTCATCAGGGTTTTTTTTTTTTTCTATTATGCAGCATCAGCCACAGCGGGATCATGAGTGCCATGGCCACTTTGTGTCTGGAAAAAAGTCTTGTAAACCCTACTCTCCTCAATGGTCTGTGATAGAAATGCTTCAGTGCTGAACACTCTACCATTACTTTGCAGCACTTTGGTGACTTTTGAGTCACTCTATTGGTCACCCCCATCTGAAAAAAGAAGCTCTCTAACCAAAAGTGAGATTAGCATTAATATATGTGCATAAACATAAACATTTAGAGGCAATTTGGTGGGCATAATATAACCAGACAATAGTAGTAAGTGCCCCTCCCTCAGAGTTCATGCTCTCCCCAGCCATGGGCTTTTGATAAGATTTTCAGTAACAGGCATAACTTTCCTCCACTGGAGCTATCCTCAAGTCCAATCAGAGAGCAGTTAGTTCTCCCCTAACAAACCTGCTACCATCACACAAGTTAGTGTATTTGGCCTGGCTGTCTAGCCATAAAGCTGGCAGGATTCACTGTGGGTTAAGGTCATTAATGACTTTTCTCCCCCAACAGGTTGCATAGGTCTTTCCAGCACCTGACAGCTAGTCAACAGGGAGGAGGCTGCCAGCTCAGCTCCAGCTGGATTTCTCAGTGACCTGCAGCCCAAGCCTTCCTCCCTTCACTCTATTTACTGAGGCAGAATTTCTCACCTAAACCCAGAGCTTGCCGATTCAGCTAGTCTAGCTGGACACCTTGCACTAGGAATCCGTCATCTCTTCCTCCTACATGATGGGGTTATAGGTTGGCCACCGCACCTACCTGGCATTTACATAGGTACTAGGCATCCAAATTCTGGCCCTCATGCTAAAATGCTTTATGCACTGAGCCATCTCCTCAGTCCCCACTTTGCCAATTTTTAAAGTCTGCCTCATTCCTTGGCTTGTGGCCACTTTCCAGCTACAAAGCCAGCAATGGCGGTTGAACCTTTTCCAGTGTTGCCTCTGCTGACTTTTCTCTCTATGATTGTACTGGTACGACCTGCAGTTCAAGATGGGGATGGTGGCCCTATCTGAAACCAGGCAATTATCAGCCTTAATTCCTTCGCAACCTTGCTTTCCACTGACCACATAACATAACGTAACTAACATAACATAACATAACATAACATAACATAACATAACATAACATAACATAACATAACATAACATAACATAGTACACGTCCCAGTATGTAAGATGTGGATGTGATTAGTGGTATGGGGTAGTGTTGTAGTCAGCTCCACATTGCTAGGAAAAACTTCCAAATGGGAAGAAGACATTTATTTCAGGTGGAAGAAGCTTGCTCCCTTTCACAGATCCAAGCAGAGAGAAACCCACCAAACAGCCAGCAACCACCCAGAGCAAGCAAGCAGGAATGCAGAACTCAAACTGTGGGTTGGAATTCCTATCTGCTCCCAGATACATGTGCCCCTGTAGCACTAGTTGGTCTTCTAGGGGCTGAAGCTACAAATTCAATTTCAACAAAACATCTGAGTCTATGGTGCCATACATTTACACTGTCATATTCAAACTACCACAGGTGGCATTTTGGTTATCATACAAGATAATCTGGAATCTGACAAAATAATGTGAAATTCATCCACATATTTTATTGCTTTTTCTCTACATAGTCAAGGATACCCCCCACATATCAGTTCCTTAGTCACTATCATCAACAAGTATAGTCTGAGTAACATTACAGTTGTATGGCCAGGCTTCTCCAGTCCTAGTGGGTATTCAACAAGTGTGAAAAGATAAGACCAAATGGCAATTTCCTTAAAACCAAATTTTCATTGGGCTGGAGCAATGGCTCAGTGGTTAAGGCACTTGTTTGCAAAGCCTGAACTCCTGGGTTCAATTCCTCAGTACCCACCTAAAGCTAGTTGCACAGTGGCATATGCATCTGGAGTTTTTTTGCAGCAGCAAGAAGCCCTCGTATTCCCACTCATAGTCATTCTCCCCCCTCTCTCCCTCTCTTTCCATCTCTCTCTCTCCTTGCAAATAAATAAAATATTTTTTAAAAAATGTTTCACAACTTAAAGACAGGAGATGATAGTTGGACTGATAGTTTTAATCTGTTTGGTAGATGCCACAGCTAGTCAAGCTCTTGGGAAAGGAGAGTTCTCATTGTTCTGGATAATTCAAAGAAAGGAACAGTTTTCATTGCCCAGTGCCCTAGACATCTGGGCCTCTCTGAAGTGTCCCAGCCCTATCCCTTGTCCACACATCCAGGCTTCAAAGTGTAGAGACAGGGACTGGAGCCAGGCCCACCCTCTGACATGGAAGAGTCACCTAGAGAATGATAGTGACAGGAAACACTCTTGTTCCTTCTCCCAGAACTGTACAAAGAACCCCTGTGCCTTGGAGAGGGTGATGGAGATGTCTCATTTAGCACTGAGCACACAATGGTCTTTCTCAGAACTAGGACAAGTTTTGTGTCTCCCCAATAGTCACTGCCATCTGAGAAAAGAAGCTTCTCTGACCAAAGATGACAGCAGCACTAATCTATGGGCATGAACATAAATGTTTAAAGGACAACTTCATGGGCCAAACAGCAGTAGTAGCTTCTGCCTCAAGGCCTATGACCACCCCAGCCATAGGCTTTTGACTAGATTTTCAGTACCAGGCAGAATTCCCTCCTGTGGAGTGGGCCTCAAATCCAATCAGAGAACAGTTGGTCACCCCCACAATAGCCATGCCATTATTGTACCAGTGGGCATATCTTGCCTGGTTAGCCCGTTGAGTACATACTATTTCATGGTTTACAAATTTCATTTAGTGACATATCTTGGAAATCTTTTCATGTAAGTCTCTAGAGGTTAATGCCTATTCTTTCTGTAACCACATAATATTCTGTTGTATGACTAATAATTTAAATGACTAAGTGGACACTTAATTGATCTCAAAGATTTTAATAGTAACTACAGTGATGACAACCAACAAGAGACTGTGCAGTAAGGATGAGAGCAGGTCTGAAGTCAGCTGCTTAGATTCAAATTACTATTACCAGCTAATAGTCCTGGGGTGTGGGGTACATGATTTACACCACCCCCTCCCCCAGGCTTCAGGTTCCCCATGTCTAAAACAGGGAAGATAATAGCACTTACCCCTACAGGTTTTACAAAAGATAAATGAATCAGTACACATGAACTTGCTAAAGCATAGAGTGTGGTTTTGCAAAGAAATATCAATCCGGGTGCATTGGAAGAGTGTGGTGTGTATCTATGGTGCATCTTTAATCAATGAATTTGAGCACATGCATCTTGTGTATATCTTTGTGTATTTGTGTGGGACAATTTGTCATAAGTCAAAATCCTGAGCCAAAGGCTCTGACTTTTCTTTCACTTAGGCATTTTTGTGAACACCCTCATCAGCTGAGGCCCCAGTAGCTCATATAATTGGCTATGCAACAAATATGAAAATGGATAAGAAGTGCTCTTTTTTTTGTGTGGAGAGAGACACACAGAGAGAAAGACAGAGAGAGAGGGAGAGGAAGACAGAGATGGGCGCACCAGCAGCCTCTCAGCTGCTGCGAACGAAATCCAGATGCCTGCGCCTCCTTGTGGTCAAGTGCAGCATTGTGCCCTTGTGTCACTTTGCATCTGGCTAAACGTGGGACCTGGAGATTGGCACCGGCGTTCTTAGGTTTAGGAGGCAGGGGCCTTAACCGCTAAGCCATCTCTCCAGCCCTCAAGTTGCTCTTTAAGGAGGTTGTGCCAGCACCCTAAGCTACAGACCCCAGGCACTCACCCTGTGTGCATTGTATCACTGCACTCCGGCTTCTGAGCTGTCTCTGTCTTCTCTCCCCTTCCTGCTCAAGGGAGGAATTGGCAGAGTTGGATGTGGCAAGTCATAGGAGCTCTGCTGGTGAAGGCTTCTCTGTGGGTCCCTAGCTGTCCTCCCTCAGTGTTCACATCCATGTGTGTGGCAAGAAACTTGGATGTTCAGCCCAGCCCAGCCCAGGACTTCCCTTCTCTCAAATTTGAGCTTCAATCTGATGTCCCTGGTAACTCTGCTGTGGCACTTAGCTAAGTACAAGGGTACACGAGGTCTCGTGTACTATTGTGACAGTCCTTCTTGGCCTAGATGATCTCCAGATATTCAATGTTATCATATTTATTGATTTGCCTTATTTTTTTTATTTTTTTATTTTTTTTGAGGCAAACCCAACAGAGTGCCTTTTTATATGAGACACACATACACACACACACACACACACACACACACACAGAGAGAGAGAGAGAGAGAGAGAGGTGAAAGAATTGGTGTGCCAGGGCCTCCAGCCACTGTAATCAAACTCCAGATGCGTGCACCCTCTTGTGTGCATGTTCAACCTTGTATGCTTGCATCACTGTGCATCTGGCTTATGTGGGACCTGGAGAGTTGAACACGAGTCCTTAGGCTTCTCTGGCAAGTGACTTAACTACTACGCCATCTCTCCAGCCCTGATTTTTTGATATTTGAGACAGGACTTCCTGCATCCCAGGCTGACCAGGGACTCAGGGTCCTCCTGCCTCAACCTCTAAGTGCCAGGATTATAGGTGTATGTATTGGTTGATTTTCAAAGCAATGCAGCCCCCTGCAAAATGAGTCAGGAGAATGCGTCAAGATCAAAGCAAAAGTCTCCCATGACTTACAGTGTCCATTTTTCCTATTGTAGCAGTTACCTTCTCTTTGCTGGGACAAGACACATGACCAGAAGCAACTTATGGGAGGAAAGAGTTTATTTTGGCTTATGGTTTCAAGAACTTCTATCATGGTGGGGAAAGCACGGCAGAGCAAGCAGCTGGAGTGTTACATTTTGTCATAGAATCAGGAAGGAAGTAGTTTGAGTGAGTGAGCTCTGAACACTAGGTGGGCTAGACTAATAATCCTCCAGGTCTGCCCCCAGAGACCTCCTCCAGCAAAGCCCCACCTCCCAAAGGCTCCACAGCCTATCAAACGGCCACCAGCTGGGGAGCAAGTATTCAAAATGCATGAGGCTATGGGAGCTATTTCACATTCAAACCACCACACCTAAGTCCCCAGACATCATTGCCATTAACTTTGTTAAATACTCTTCCAGACTTTCAAAAATGTGCATGTTTTAAAATGCAGTTATAAATATTCTAAAACACTATTCTATTCACTAAACAATCAACATCTCTCTTTATCAAGACAAGTAGAGCTATTTTATTTTTTAATGAGTGTATGCTCTGCTTGTAGTCTTTAAAGCATTTTACTAAAACTATACTTCTTGACCTTGGCTCTATGAATTTTAAGTGCAGGCTGACTGGAAGAGGCTTGGGGTGCAGCAGAAAGTACACTAGACCTGGATTTGTAGGTTGAGTTCTTGCCTTAGTTTGTTGTGTGCCCTTGAGGGAACTACTTTCCTATTATCAATGCAAGAGGACTATGCATGCGTTAAGATGCACAGGAGGATTATTCTCATGAGACCAAATAAGGAATTGGGTAAACTGAGGATATAGTTTCAGATGGTTTACTGGCTAGATGGTCCTCATGGCCCTTAATATCCTACTGGGGGAACATCCTCTGTCTCCCTCCACCCCCAATGATGGAGTTTTCTGAAGACCAGAGGGAACAGAGACACATGAACTCCCTGCAGTTGAGTGCATCTGTCATGCAGCATTGTATCTTAGGAAAGGTGCTGATCTACCTAAGGTCACAGAAAATCCAAACACCAGATCACACTCCTAACCCATGATGAAGTTCTCCTACATAGAAGGGAGGATAGATTCTGGCCAGAGCTGGGAACTTGGGCAAAGAGGACTGACTGGATGTTGTGTTGGTTCAAGGGCAAGGTATCCTCTATGGGTAGAGGCAGGGAATTAGGGCCCGGGAGCCCAGAAGTGTGGGATCTGGTTGTTTTCTTGTTTCCTTTTTTGGTCAAGTCACCATGGGCTTAGAGTTCTTATCTATAAAAGGAAAGGACAGTTAAGTGTGATGTTCAGGGAATTTCATTCATTTGTTCATGGCAAGCATATTAAAAGCCTGTCCTAGCTACATAGTATGCACATCCTGAAGATGTAATAAGTTTTTTTTAGTAACTTTAAAATTATTTATTTATTTATCTATTTACTTATTTGAGAGAGAGTGTATGTGTGTGTGTGTGTGAGAGAGAGAGGAAGATAGAAAATGGCCATGCCAGGGTCTCCAGCCACTGCAAATGAACTCCAGACCTATGTGCCACCTTGTGCATCTGGCTTATGTGGGTGCTGGGGAATTGAACCTGGGTCCTTTGGCTTTGCAGACAAGCACCTTAACCACTAAGCCTTCTCTCCAACCCAAGATGTAATAAGCTTTAAGATGCACTGAACACATATAGTGCTTGCCATGTGTGGTGGTTTGAATATGAAATGCCCCCCATAGACTCATGTATTTGCATCCTTCATATCCAATCAATGGATAAAATTGTGGAACCTTTAGGAGGTGGAGCCTTGCTTGAGTATAAAGTTGCAGGGGTGAGGATGGGGCTTGAAGTGTTACAGCCTAGCCCTGCTTATAGCATTTCTCTCTCTTTTTCCTCTCTCCCTGCTGATGTACAACATGACACTGGCTGTATGCTTTCTCCACCATGATGAAACTTCCCCTTGAAACTGTAAGCAGAAATAAACCCTTTCCTTCCTTAAGTTGCTTCTGATTGTGTAGAGTAGGTACAGTTAGAGTGACTATAGATGTGAAGTTCCTTGCCCAAGTGTACAGAGCACATTTAAGGGTGGAGCTGGAATCCAAACTCAGCACTCCGGCTCCAGGCTATCTACTTCTACATGTAGGTGCCTCATCTTCGAGAAACTCATTGCTTGGTGGTAACAATGATTCTTATTCTATCCCTGTATATCTACCCCACATGCAGCCATGCCAAGCACTCGATACTCCTATGCTATTCTGTATTCTTTGTTGCTGGGAGCCAAACTCTGGACCTCACACATTCTAAACATACCTCCAGTCTTAAACCTCACAACAATCCACAAAGAAGGGAGTCATCTGCTCTTGAGCAAGAGAAGATTAATCCAGAGAGGGATCTTGAACAAGGGTGTCATTAACTCTCGTCAGACTGTGAAGGACTGTGCTCTCTTACTCAGTCCAGCCTTTGCACACTGTTGCAGCTGAGATCAGACTTGGATGTCTGGGTCTGATCAGTCACAAGCTAGTGGTCACCCATTGACCTCAGTAGACTTTGTCCCCAGGCATAGCTTGGCTCTAGGGTAACATCCCAGAAGCCAGCTGGCACATTGTTTGCCCTGGGCTAGTCAGCAGGTAGCGGTCAGAACCCCTTTCTCAGCATCTTACCCCATGTTGGAATGACCTCCTACTGCAGCAACCTCAAGTGGACCCGGATGGAAACGACTCTTATGCTATGGTTTCAGAGACCCCTAAAAGCCTCACCCATACATGATCCTCCACGCCCCTTAGTTGCTGCCAATGGGATGTTTATAATACTGCTGCTATTATAATGGAAGACCTGTTCCAGAAGCAAGTTCTGAGGAAAGCTTGGAGCACAGTAGATCTTGAGTGCTACATGCAGACTAACATGGAAAGCCACAGAAACAGGAGCCCCAGGGTGGCCTCAGGTTCCCATCCCACCAAGGTTTTCTGTAAGTGTTCAGAAGAGCCAATGAACAGACAGGTAGACTAGTGAACAAATGAATGAATCAAACAAAACTAAGAAATGAAAAAAAATGAACACGGGAATGGGTCTTTTAGCTTGTGAGGGAAGAACAAGGCCTAGGCAAATCCTTGTGCCTCAGCTTCAGCCTGGGCTGGGATGCTGATTCATTGACGAAGGGCAGGTTGACCAGTGTGCAGGGTGCAGCTCAGTTATAGAATAAGTGTTTAGTATTCGTGAGGCCCTGAGTGTGATGCCCAGTACCAATAAATAAGTAAATATATAAAAAGAGCAGGACAAAACTGCAGCATCCAGTGCTAACCCATCTGAACCCAGAGGGCATCTCGTAGGCATTCACCCCTCTGGAATTCTCTGGAAAAAGTGCACTCACCTTCCCCTTTGCCTCCAGGACAGGATTAGGGGGATACTCAGAACTTCTTCCCACTGGTACCCATGTGAAGGAAGGGTCCTCCCCCACTCCCTGCCCCCTCTGGGAAGCCACACAGAACTCCAAGTTAATTAAAGCCTCCACTCTGAGAAGAAGGGAATGTTCCATTTGGTAAATTTAGAAACAGCTGGTTAGTTTTACCCATTACTTTTGTGCTAACATCAGTGGGGCTCATTCAACTCTGTCTTTTTATGAAGCTGTCCTTCCAACGCTACCTGATAGCTACTAATTGCTGCAACTACATTTCTGAATTGCAAATTTTCTGCACTGATAAAAACTTTGATTGCCTGTCAGCTACACATAAGGAAAAGATCAGCAGTGCTAAATGAGGGGTTCCACGCTTGGATAATAATGCCTAATGAATTATTCAGGAAAGAATGCTTGAATGAAGCAAACAATTTGAAGGGTTACTAGCAGCCGTAACAGTTCAACAGGCAAAAGAACAAAAGTATCATCCTGAACATTACACTAATGATTAAAAAATGCGTATTAATTCTAGATTTGGAGAAAAAAGAAATGCCAATCTGACTTTAAAGGTTAATCATTATTTTCTCAGTAATGCTCTGATCTCCGGTGGGGGTGGTGGCGAAGGGGGAGAACCCTTTACCAATATTTTGGGATGTGTAATATTATGACATAATAGAGTCATATAATTTCACACACATCATTTAAATATTGTAAATTTCAAATTTCATTGGAAAAGATAGCACAAAAAACTAACAGCGCAGCAGCGGAATGCTTGCTCCAGAGAACTTTGCTGAGTACTCACTCCACCAGAGCCAAGGACCCCCCTCCTTGAAGTGAGCGGCCCTGAAGAAACAGCAACATGAATTAATATATATGTAATTAAACATATGCAAATACATATCATATTTAGTGACTCTTTCTGGCAGAATGTGAATATGTTTTGCATATTTTGCAAGTGTGTGATGATACAAATGGTAAATTCTTTAAAAGCTTCTGCCTGTTGGCTCTGAAACCTAAGAAAACAAACCAATAAATCAGATTTTAACTTCTGTCCAATACTGAAACATTTGCTGCTTTCATAAAAAATATACTTCTACCACCCAAAGCGCTAATTTGTTTTGACAGATGCCATGGAGTTGCCAAATATGGGGGGGGGGAGTTGGTGGGGAATCCTGAAAATCATAAGGCAAAATAGCATGATTAGCGATGTTAAAAAATAGGAGTGTAACACTGTGATATTATCATAGCTCATTTAAAAACAGCTATTCAGGGCTTTGCAAAGGACTCAAGGCACCCTGATCACCTGCAGAGCATCTTAGAAAGCCATGCCAAGGTACCAGGGGCATTCTAAGAGTAATGTTTAATTATGGAATACTTATCCAGTCACTTAACAGCTCAATGAGATTCCCTTCCCCAACATAAAAGCCTAACGTATTAGTCACCAACTAGTGATTTCCTCTAAAGATGTTCAATGTCAAGATAGCACTCTTGCTTTCTGCTGCAGAGTGGCTGTGCTGTCTGACTTAGGAGAAGAGCTGACCATCTGCCAGAGCTGTGAGCTCACAGGTAACGAAGTCTCCCTGGAGGTTGAGGCGCTCTATGTTTCTGTTTTTTCAGTATCAAAGTGAGGTTGATAAGCACATTCAAGTCATAATTTAAAAACATTTTCACTGACCAATTGCCACTGGTGTTATCATCAGGCAGCTTCCAGCTTGTTGCAACAACATATTCAATGGTGCTGACATGCAAGGCGAAGTGTCCCTTTATCTGGTCTTCACCTAGTCCTGAAATCCTTCAGTGACATTTCCAGGCACTAGAGTCCTGTGAGGAAATGCCATTTGGCTTAGTTCAGACAAGGAGACAGGTCAAAGGCTGGGATTTTCAGGCTAAGACCTCAGGCTGGAGGATCCATCTGAGCTAGGGCTCACCCTGTGAGGTAGATAGTAAGGGGCTCAGACCAAACCAGCAGCTGTCCCTGCTTGCAGCCCGTGAAGCCTAGAATGCAAAGCAGAATCCAGTCACAGCAAAATCAGCCCTAGCTGTGGTTCTACCCACTTTATCAGAAGGTCACAGGCACTTAGATTAAAATAAGTGTAATCCTCCAGGGTTTCATGATGTGGTGGATGGTAGGAAATGGAGCAGCTGCTTGGCTGCAGATTGTTCAGTATTTTATTCCACTGACTCTCTGCAACAATCTACAAAAATATCATTTTTTTTTCTGTTTTCAGATGAAGAAGATAGATGCTTCAAGAAGTTAATTTGGGTTTGGGAGACGGCTCAGTGGTAAGATGAGGACCTGAGAGATCCCGATGCGCCCTAAATTCAACTTCCCAGCACCTACATAAACAGCTGGGCCTGGCTCCACCCCAGACCTGTGGGGAACAGAGACCAGAGAATTGCTAAGGCTCACTGGTCAGCCAATTTGACTGAAAACAGCGCTCCAGGTTCAGTGAGAGACTTGTCTCAAGGAAATATGCAGATGAGTGATACTGGAGGACACCCAACATTCTCCTCTGGCCACTGCATGCACATGCACATCTGAACACACGCATGCATGCACTACATACACCACACTACATACCACATATACTACACACACACACACACACACACACACACACCTCACCAAAAGAAGTTAAGTTTACTGTCCAAGGTACTGGGGCTTGAACTTTGAACCCAAGTCTGCCTGATATAAAGACAAGTCCTCACTCAGCAATATACACCTCAGGCTATAAAGGAGGCGGGAGAGCTGGGATGAGATGCAGAGGTCATGCCAACCTTTACTTTTCAAAGGAAATCGAGGGTCAGTCAGGGATGTTGAAAGCAGAGTCCAAGTCACCCTGCCAGCTGCTGCCGGGGCTGTGGTTCCCATTTCCCTTCCTTTATATAAGTCCCTGCAGCTGTCACATGACAGTGATGCAACCGACAGCACGTAACTCCTACTTTGGTCTTACCATTTGCTACCCCAGGATTTCCTGGGCTTTGTCCATGGGTTCATCATGTCAAAGAGTCTTGCGGTTCTAAGACTCAGCATGGAGCTTATAGTGTCCTTCCATTCTTCTTGGTCATGGTGTTCTTGGAAATTTCCACCATAGGTGTCCTGAGGCAGTGGTAACCAGGACTCTTGTGGATATGACACATTGATGGCTGGCCAGTGAGGTAAGGATGTGGGGAGTTTCATCCACAGTGGAGAGGTCAGCAGAGCTGAGAAGCCTGCTGGTACAGGCCGACTCTAGATTGCAGCCTAGTCCTGGTCCTGCCACTCGGTCAGTCATTGTGGCTTTTAGCTACATGGAGCTCTACTTTACCGAGTTATAAAATAAAAAGACCAATGGCTGAGCACTACCCAGTTTTCCAGGCCTTGTTTTCCCAGAATTTCTCAGGACTCAGAGCCCAGGAAGATCATGAGTTTTCAGGACTTTTCCAGAAGGTTCCATTGGACTTTGCACTTGGAAAATTTGGGGAATTCTTCCTGACACTTAAGAGATTCCAGAAAGAAAAGCAAAATGTGACTGTCTCCAGAGGCCGATAAATAACTCCAAAATTCTTCCAGAGTGCCTGTAACACAAGCACTGGGAAGATACAAGTGCTGAGGAGGCAGAGACAGGGAATCCTTGCGTCTCATTGGCTAGCCAACCTAGCCCAATGGGTAAGCTGTAGGCTCAGTTTGGGACCTTGTCCCAAATAACAACATGAAGATGGGGACTAGCATCTACTTCTGGCCTCCACATGCACGTTTGCTCACATGCACATGTACCACACATGTGTGAAAGAGAGAGAGAGAGAGACAGACACAGAGAGAGAGAGAGACCAAAAGAATCAGGATATAAATAAAGTCTGAAGGAAACAGCCCAGCTAAGCCACTGCCAGGTCCTTCCTTTCCCCTTATTCCAGCCCTATCTGTGTCTGTCTGATCACATCAGACTGCCATCAGTAGTAGTCGATAGTATCTCATTTCCACTGAAGCGCTCAACACTCTACGTATAACGGCCCACTAAGGCAGGCGATGCTATTAGCTTTCATATTTCATCAGGACCACTGAAGACCGAGCTGCTGATCAATTCACCCATCTCCACACAGTCACCAAGTGGCAAGGGCAGGTTTAAGCTGTACAGTGTAGCTCTAGGACACATCTTATCACTATCAGTCTCAACTGCCTCCAATAAAATGACCCCCACATGTTTCTTCCGAATGAACAGAAACCTATTCACCCCACACATGCTCAGTGAGGTATCCACTGTGTTCATAACCGCAGCCAGGCTCAGAGAAGAGAAGGGCTTTTCTCCTTTAATGGCATAAAATAACTTGTGTTCTAAAGAGCTGGGCCATCAGTTGCAAGAATTTGTACTTGGACGGACTGGACCCATAATGCAATTGACTCGCTGGATTCCTCATGTTTTTTATTCTGTGCCATGACATGTTTCATCTCTTTTGAGGAGTGAAGAGCTCCTTGGAAGATTGATTTTTTTTTTAAAGTTCATTAATTCGAGAAGCATAGCTGAACTCTGGGATATTTCCAATTTCCACTCTTCAACCTCCAGCCCCCACCTTGTCCTTTTTCTAGCTCTATGGCGGCATCTGAGAAGCCAGGAGGTGTTGGGGAGGTGGGCAGCTGTCTGTTAAAACGTGAAATTGATTGCATCCACCCAGTCCATTTCTGTGTGTAGAGGGATTTGAACCTAAGCCGGCAAAGTGAATTAACTCCATGCCCTCCTGGTCTGTCAGCCCTCCAGGCAAACCAGAATCAAATGGAATCTCTCTCCTGGGAAGGGACTACAATGCTGTCATTCTAACTAAGGGGTCTCTGGAGAGAACATAATGAGCAAGGGCCCTGGGGCAGGGGGCAGCCACACTACTGAATGTCCTCAGAACACGGCACTGTGGAAGCAATGCATGCACTGGCATGTTTCTGGGAGAATAACAAGATTTTTTAATTTGTTCTCATAATGAAGGATTATGTCTAAGCACACCAGTGAATAGCAGGAGATTGTCAACACCCAGGTGGCCACTTTCCTAAGAAGCCAAGAGAGCCCTTCCGCTGTGGCGCGCGCAAGGGGACTCTCTGAGTGGAAGGAATGCTGCCTCATTACTGGCCCGGTTCAAGAAAATAAACAGTGGAGGAGCTCATGAGCAAAGGAGCCTTTCCAGAGAGCCAAGGAGAACTTGCCTCCCTCTTCTGACTACCACCTCACAGGAGGAGGAAAGACACAGGAAAGGATTTGACCCTCTTCCCAAGGAAAGAACTGTGAGCAAAGTGACCCTACGGGTTGTGTGGCTGGTATCCGGAGAACATCCGCTTTGTTCACCCTTACAAGGCTCAGCCTCGTAGCACAGAAGAGGAAGTGGCCAAGGTTTACACTCAAAGGGATTGGGCCACCCGAGGCTGTCTTGGGGTTTGGCTTTTCTTCTTGCACTATGGGACTTACCAGTGACTGTTCCATTCATTCAGCAAACATGGTAGGCCTGCACTGTGGCATTGGCAATATCATCCACTCTCCTCATGAATCATTGTGGTCAAGTAGTACGTGGTTTGCCCATCACTAGAATGGGAGCATTCACTGAGGGCCTGAGTGCCCATCTAGCCCACTCTGCCGAATGACACCTGTCGGCCACACATCCCGACTTCTGTCCACCCATGCCCTTGATAGAGCACTTTCACTGGGTCTGTTCTCTCCCACCAGATGACCACTCTGTGGCCAACGTGGCATCACATCCAAATTAGTGTAAGGCACGGGCACATATAAGAACCCACCCACCACCAGCAGTGAGGCATTCCTCAATTCCCCACTTCTTTGCACCTCTCACCCAGTCCAATGAGTCCGTAGGGCTGTCTCACACCTACTCTTTTTAATTTTTTTTGTATTTTATTTTTATCTATTTATTTGGGAGAGAGAGAGGCAGGTGAGGGAGAACAGGCTTGCCAGAGTCTTCAGCCACTGCAAACAAACTCCAGACGAATGCACCACCTCATGCATCTGATTTATGTGGGTACTGGGGAATCAAACCTGGGTCCTTTAGCTTTGTAAGCAAGTGCCTTAACCATTTCACCAACCCTCACACCTACTCTTATTTGACATCAGACATCATCCACAATTTCTTCCCTCAGAAAGGGCAACCTCCTGGCGTGTACACCCTAGTCTGCTCTTTCTCCCTGACCATGACACTGGGAGGAGGATGGAAGGAGACAGTAGGAATGGCCAAGCATTCTCTGCCAAGCATGCTTTTATTCTTTCAACAATTTAGATCTCATCTGGTACAGCCACATGCCTCAGAAATACAGTAAGTGGACCCCAGCCAGCCTCTGGGATTCTCTCTGGAAATACAGATTTGTGAGGATATTTTTAGAAGGGTGGGGAGAAAAGAGAAAGAATTCTCTGACTATGTAGATAAATATTCTGAAAAGGAAAAGGCCCTCAGAGCTCCTGCACAAGGTTTTAAGGTGTGTTTCTCAGCAGTGAAGTCAGAGACTTTGGTAAGGACTCTGGTGGGGAAACACTCAAGGTTAACCTGGGCTACAGAGCAAGTTCCAGGTCAGTAAAAGCTGAGTTCTAGTGATTTCCATGCCACAAACCCACAGGTGTGGCTTGTGGGAAATCTGAGAATGCTACTCTGCCTTAGAGTGGATGGCAGGACAGTGATTTTAACCTTCAGGGGTTCCTGGGTCACAGTGTGACATTGGCTCCTTCCACAGACAGGGTGAGCTCTGTTTCTGGAGCATTTTTGGCATCTCTAGCAATGATCTTTGCCAGGCATGGTTGTTTAAGCCTTACCTACTAAAGGGCATAGTGAACGGGAGACCTGCTATAGCAAGAAGATGTGGGCAGGCACTGGCACTAGGTTTCCTCACACATAAAATGGTTGAACTAAATCAATAGGTTTTTGAAAATTTCCCGTCCTCCTCTTCATACTCTTCCCAGTGCTCATAGTTCAACCTAGGGCTGCAGGCAGAGTAGCCAAAAATGTCCTCTACCAGTGAGGGATGCCTCCGGCTGTTCTTCTACCCACTAGGCTGTACCTCTTGCTTTTCTTCTTCCTTCTCCTGGTGCATGTGTGTGCAGGTACACACGCATGTATGCAGGTGTGTGTGTGTACAGCCCAGAGGTTAACGTCAATGTTTTCCTTTATTGCTTTCCACTTCATTTACTGAGAGAATGGATCTCTCAATTGAACCCAATTCAGTTAGTCTATTTAGTCAGCTTGCCCTGGGAGTCAATCCCCTGTCTCTGTCTGTCCTGCACTGGGATTACAAGCGGGCCACCACACCCAGCCAGCATTTACATAGGTGATGGAAATCTGAACTTCAGCCCTCACATGTGAGCCATCTCCCCCGCCCTATAGAGCTTCTTTAACTCAGGTTTTTAAAGGTAAAATTCATGCACAAGTAAATACAGTATTTTATCTTCAAACTTTACAAAGTATAGAGTCACACTAAGCTGCCTACATCCCCTCCCTGAAGCAGTAACCCTAACTGCCATTAGGGAATTAGGACAGAGACCAATCTGGCTTCTTCAATCTAAATGGAGAAGTTGGGTGTGGCATCTGGGAAACTTCTCCAGTGGGACCACCTAAAGGACCCTGAAAGTGCACTGGTGGAGTGCAGGAGGCAGTCCTGGAAGAAAACGTTGTGAAGAATAAAAGCAAGGAGCTAAGGGGAAGTGAGCACACAGCAAACTGGAGCTCTTTAGGGCTCCCATTCTTGTAGACTTTCAGGCCTCGGAGAGTGATCAAGGGAACCCAGATGGATGGAGTTGGATTGTCTCAGGACCACCATCTCATGTACTAATGCTGACTGTAAATAAGCAGAGATAAGGTTAAAATAGCAACTGAGTATACAGGGTTTACAGATCAGTTGACTAACTATGGAGATTATAATAGATAGAATCTTTTTCCACCAAGAAAGGCCTGAGATCCACTCCCAGAACTGTTCAACAAATGCCTAAGTAGTGTCTGACATGGTTTGAATCTGTTCCTGTATGTTTAATAAAGCAGTTGAGACATTAGCAGAGTTATTAGGGAGATATATACACATCATTTAACCCTGATAATGGCACACACATCACCCTAGGCTGTTGTGAGGATGTCTAAAGCCTGTGATTTTTTTATACTTGCCTTTTTCATCATTTGAACCTCAGAATTAAGAAGGGAGACTCACTATGTGTCATTTAAAGCCTTTTGGGTATATTTAGTGAGCTTCTTTTTATGTACCAGATGACATCTTCTAAGCCAATAGATGGAATAAAACCAGAGACTAAATGGTCATACTAGTGAGAAGTGCTCCTACTCCATAGGTGTGTTAATACAGGTGAACTGGCTAGCTACTCTGAGGAATCCCAGAGTGCACCTTCCGATCCATCCTGAGGGTAGCCATTGCCAAAGGACAGTATCACAGAGCCACTGGGTGCCATTAGGGGCTGCCCAACGTACTTCTGGCCTCAGAACCCATTCAGTAGCAAACCATTCTGATGGCTGGAGCATAATGATGTTCTGGATAAGTTAGAATGAGCCCGTCATTGTTCACAGCATAAGGAAGCCTTTTGACTAAAGTGACCTTTGGTCAGAGTCATCCACATGAGTTAAATATTACTTTTTATAAAAAATGTGCTTCTTGGGCTGGAGAGATGGCTTAGCAGTTAAGGTGCCTGCCTCCTAAGCCTAAGAACACTGGTTCCAATCTCCAGCAGTTCCAATCTCCAGGTCCCAAGTTTAGCTAGATGCAAAGTGACGCAAGGGTGCAATGCCGCACTTGACCACAAGGGGTGCACGCATCTGGATTTCGTTCTCAGCAGCTGAGAGGCTGCTGGCACACCCATCTCTATCTGTCTTCCTCTCCCTCTCTCTCTGTCTCTCTCCAAAAAAAAAGTGCTTCTTGGGCTGGAGAGATAGCTCAGTGGTTAAAGGTACTGGCTTGCAAAACCTGATGGCCAAGGTTCAATTCCCCAGTAGCCACATAAAACCAGAAGCAGAAAGTGGTACATGCATCTGGAGTTTGTTTGCAGTGGAAAGAGACCCTGGCATACAAATATTTCTGTCTCTCTCCCTCCCTCCATCTCTCTCCTTGCAAATAAATAAATTTCTCTCTCTGTTTGCAAATAAATAAAATATTTTAAGATGTAATTTTTGTACAAATGCCAAAAAAATTTCAAGGACTCACAAGTAATCCAAGGGTTTAGTATTAAACCAACAACAACAACAACAAAAAAAAAAAAAAAAAAAAACCTGTCCTTTAAAAAAAATCAATACTTTAAATAAATTTGGAGTTTTCTAATTATACAGAATCTATACATTTTAACAAGGGTCAAACATTGAATTTACTCAGATGGAAAGATTTTTATAAGAATTCCTTTGGGATGTCAAAAAAATACAATTATCTTTTATTACTAGAAAATTACCAAACACATTTATGTACAAAAATATCTAAGCTGGGTGTGGTGGTGCACACCTTTAATCTCAGCACTCAGGAGCAGAGGTAAGGAGGATCGCTGTGCTGTGAGTTCAAGGCCACCCTGAGACTACATAGAGAATTCTAGGTCAGCCTGGGCTAGAGCAAGACTTACCTTGAAAAAAACAAATCTACATTCAATTTCAGCGAGTTTCAGATGGTGGTCATAGAAGCCTAAAATCTACCACAGATCACCCGGAACACCACATGACCCTAAGACCAAGGCTTGTTGTGCAGATAGTCATAACCTACATGTGAGTTTCAGAATCCCACCACAAGCCCCAGTTCCAAATCCACACTTGGAATCTCAGCATTAGTGGTGGTTTCTGATACCCTTTCTGGTTCAACAAAATCTATGGTTCTCTTTGTCAGAACTGGAATATCCAGGTGTTCCTTCTAAATGGCACATTTTTCCTGTGCTGAGGAACAACTTGGGAAGACCAGGGGGACTTACTATGTCTGTGCTGACATTAAAAGGGACAGGGGTGAAGATGCTATAGTAAAACCCACTGTACAACTAATATACAAAGAAAGAAAGGAGGAGGGAGGGAGGAAGGGAGGGAGGGAGGAAGAAAAGAAGAAGGGATGGTGGAAAGAGAAATATGCCTCTGTGGGGCTGCCTCCTCCTTAGCACTGTCTGCAGGCAGGAGTATCTGAGCTTCCTTATCCAGGTGAGGCAAGGATCTGCTTCTGAATCAGATGGCCAGGCCCACCTTCCTTCCATGGGCCTCACAGCAGACTTTTCCATAGTTCCCCATAAACACACTTAATTGGCCCTGTGTCAGCTAACTCGCAGAGCTGTTCTAAGTCAGGATGAATCTTCCCTGCTCTTTGCCTCCTGGCCTCAGCTTGCCATGTAATTCTGTATCATCAGCACTCACCATGAATTTACATTTGTTCTTTTTTTTCTGGGTCATTTATAAAGCGAGAGGCAGAAATGGTCTAGCATATTGATTTGGAGGGATTGTGTTGTCGCCTTTCCATTTTGTTGTGGAACATTAAAAGCAGAAACAGACATCCTTGTGGAACGTGTGGATGCAAAAGGAGGTCATAGGCAAGAGGTCCTCTGGAGAGAGCTTTGATGATGGATAGGGGACGGCCGAGACGCGGGGACGGCATCTCCGATGATCACTGACCTTCAGGATCATCCCATCAGCTGGGCAGGTGGAGTCAGGTAAAGAAAGAGAGATCTCGAGCACATTTTCAAACATCTTGAGTTTTGAGAGTCGGAAATATCCAGGAGGGAATTAGACAAAGAAGTCTGTAGCAAGGCTAGAAATGGCTCAGTGGATACAGCACTTGCTTGGCAACCCTTGGAACCCCTGAGTTTATATCCCCAGCACCCACGTAAGTGTCAGGTGGGCATGGCCACCAACCTGTAATCCCAGCACTCTGGAGGCAGAGACAAGGCCTCAGAGCCATTGAACTAGGCTAGGTTAGCTTACCAGCAAGTTCTGGGTTCAAGCAAGAGGCCCTGCCTTAAAAAAGAAAGTGGAGAGTGAGTAAAGGAGACAACCTCCTTCAACCACTGGCTCCACATGCATGTGCACACACGTTTGCACACATGAGCACCCATATGCATATGAGCATTAATAAATACACACACACACATAAACATACACACACACACACACACACACACACACCACATGACATATACACATACATATACACAAGCCAAAAAAAAGGCATTGGGGAGCTGAAAAAGAAAGTTTACATGTGTCCTTCCCCAGTCACCTTCTCTCCCACTGTCATTCTTGGCCTTCCCCCCACTGCCATTTCTACCACAAATGCTCAGTGTTCCCCATATCCCAAACATTTCAGCTCTAGCCTTTAATTTTCACATCTCTTTCACTAGGACAAACCCCATGCAGTTACCCAGGCTTACCTCTTTACAAGGAAGAATGCCATTAGTCCTCCTGAAGTGCAGACCTCCTGAGGGAGCCCCTACAATGTACTTGAATGATATGAGGCATGGCATGGGATTGCAAACAGGGTTTGTTAACCTTAGCAGTATTTATTGACAGGCAGATCCTTTTTTCCTGGAGCCACGGAGCTGCCTCTTGTATTGTAAGATGTTTGACAGCTTCCTTGGTCTGTGCCCACTGGTTCCCACACCAGATGAGAACCCCATCCTCTTCTGAGTTAGGATGTCTCAACTCCTTGGGATAAAATCACAGCTCTCCCAGTTACTTGTTTTGTGCTACTGAGTAAATTAACCACCCTTGATGTGTCTCAGTTTTCTCATCTATAAAGCAGTGGTAATAACAGCACACCATGGAATTATATATTCTTTGAAATAAGGTCTTACTATGTAGCCCAGACAGGCCTTGAACTCAATCCTCCTGCTTCAGGTTTCCAAGGGATGGGATCATAGGTGTGAGCTGACACACTTGGCTCTACTTTGTAGAGTCCTAGTACAAATTAAATGATTTAATATCTGTAAAAGTCTCAGAACAGGGCCTGTCAAATTATTCCCTTTGATTCTATACAGACTATCCCCAGGAGAAGCACTAAATATAACCTTTTCCCTACTGACTCAATAATTTTGTTCTTCATCAACTCAGAAAGTTTCAGCGCAAGTAAAGACAGCTGCTGTTTACAAAAGAGGATTTGAGTTTTACCCCACTTCAAAAAACGAAGATTGGTGCATTGTCCTATACACAGAGAGTTTTTAGTATCTGGCAACAGGCTGTCTCTTTGACTAACATTCTGAGTGAGACACTTTGCTATCCTTACATGCAAGCAGTTTGGACACCCATGCTATGTGCCAGGGAAAGCTTAGTGTACTCCCAGGTACGTAGGGGAAGTGTGATGTGGCTGTGCATCTACTGGTACCTCAGAATATGGGGCATGCATCTACTGGTACCTCAGAATATGGGGCATGGTTGTGCATCTACTGGTACCTCAGAATATGGGGCATGGTTGTGCATCTACTGGTACCTCAGAATATGGGGCATAGCTGTGCATCTACTGGCCACCATTGCTTGGCTTATTCCACTGACTTCTTTTTTTTTTTAATTTTATTTATTTGCAAGCAGAGAGATAGAGATAGAAGAGAGACAGAGCGAATGGGCACGCCAGGGCATCTAGCCACTGCAAACGAACTCCAGATGCATGTGCCCCTTGTGCATCTGGCTTACGTGGGTCTTGGGGAATTGAACCTGGGTCCTTTGGCTTTGCGGGCAAACACTTTAACCACTAAGCCATCTCTTCAGCCCCATATTCCACTGTCTTCTTTTAAAAAGTATTTTATTTTTATTTATTTATTTAAGAGAGAGACAGAGAGAGAGAGAGAGAGAGAGAGAGAGAAAGAGAGAGAGAGAGAATGGGCATGCCAGGGCCTCCGGCCACTGCAAACAAACTCCAGATGTGTGTGCCCCCTTGTGCACCTGGCTAACGTGGGTCCTTTGGCTTTGTAGGCAAACACCTCAACTGCTAAGCCATCCCTCTAGCCCTTCACTGACTTCTTGATCTTTTCTTGATCTTGCTCTCACCCGGGATGTTTCACCTGTTCATTAACCCTGTGCCCTGGGCTGGTTCTTGTCTTTCGTATTCTCAACTGGGAGATACATATAGAGGGTTTCTACTGTTAATTCATTGAGTGGCCAACCACGGAAAAACTAACATTAATATGTCCATATTTACAAGTTTTTTGCAAAAGTTTCTCAGGAACTTCTCCCTGGCATTGTTCTTCCAGGCTCACTGCTTTCAGAACCCTCTCATTCTGTCATTCCTCATGCCTTTGTCTGCTTTCCATTGTCTCTGAGCTTGTTCTCTGTTTCCTCAAAATTCTCTTTTCACCAGGCAGAGCACTTTGATTCTAATTGTTTGATCCCTGTGGTATGGAGGAAAAACCCTAGAACATATATTTCTACAGAAAGTGCTAAATGATCTTGAAGTGTTTTTTTAAGTTGTTTTCTTGAAGAATTTCTCAGCCAGTTTGCATTTTTCCCTCCTATCTATACCTGTTCACATACTGTTACAGGACACCCAGCCCCATATCCTATACTGTTCTCATAACAAGAATTATTTCTATTTTCATATTCCTTTTATAGTCTGGTTTCTTTCAAAGCCAACTTTATTGAGACATATTTCTACATAATGCATCTATTTTATGATGGACTTATAATTTGTTTTTCAAGGTAGGGTCTCACTCTATCCCAGGCTGATGTGGAATTCACTATGTATTTTCAGGGTGGCCTCAAACTCACAGTAATCCTCCTATCTCTGCCTCCCAAGTGCTGGGATTAAAGCCATGTGCACCATACCCAGCGATTCTTATAACTTTATATTGTCTTAGCATCTACTTTGAATAGGGCTCAGTCACCCTTGACAATTTCCAGTTCTATTCACATTTCCTCAAAGCAGTGAATCCAGTTATCTGCCTGGCTACCACCTGCCTGTGGGACAGCTATGCAGCCTGCTTGACTGGTCCCATTGACCCTTGCACTCCACATGACGGTACAGAAATGTCACAGTGTCTGCCTCTTGGTCACAGTGTAGCCTCCCAGAACTCATGCTTGCTTGCTTTTAAACTACCTGTAGAAAACCTGTTTGAAAGGCTCATCTCTGAATCTCTTTTTCTGTCAGAGTTCCCTCACCTCTGACCTCCAGACAAGCTGTGTATGCTTAGAGTTAGAAAATAATAATTTTTCATTCCCATTTTGCATCCCTCCTCATCTTTAAAGGGGTGCTTTCTATCTTTAAGGAACTAAATTACAGCATTCAATTTGATGAGTTTTGGTAGTGTGGACACCCATGTAAATATCATCATGATCAAGATATAGAAATTTGTATTCTCTCCCCCCAGAGATGCCTACTGGCCCTTGACAGCCTCTCAGCCCGAAGCAACCACAGACCTGCTGTCCGTCACTTCACTGCAGTTTAGTTGCAGCATGGGCTCTTCTGGGTCCAGCATCTTTCACTCTATGACTTTGTGTGCATCAGAAACTTTTCTTTAGGATTACATAGTTGTTTCCATTGTGTGACTGTGTGAAAATTCATCCTTCCATGTAACAAAGGTTACTTTCTGATTTTTTCCTGCATGCTCATTAGTATTTAATCAATATATGAATTATGTATTATGGTTTAGAGAACTTGCAAAGAAAAAGAAAGGAAAGGAAAGGAAAGTAAAGGAAAGGAAAGGAAAGGAAAGGAGAAAAAGCAGCAGGGAAACAATCAAGTCCATTGACAGTAACAAACATATTTGGGGTTTTTAAAACATATTTTTATTTATTTGAGAAAGAAGTAGGGACGGGATGGGGGTGGGACATGGGCATGACAGGCTTCTTGCCTCTGCAAATGAACTCCAAATGCATGTGCCAGTTTGTGTATCTGGCTTTACATGGGTACCGGGGAATTGAACCCAGGCTGGCTGGGTTTGGAAGCAAGCACCTTCAGCTGCTGTGCCATCTCTCCAGTCCAGGATTTCCTTTTTTTCAAGGTAGGTTTTCACTCTCATTTAGGCTGATCTGTAACTCACTCTGTAGTACAGACTGGCCTTGAACTCATGGCCATTCTCCTACCTTAGCCTCCCTAATGCTGGGATTAAAGGTATGAGCCACCACACCTGGCAATAGTAGCAGAGATTGTAACATTTTGGCAAACTTCTCTTTAAAAAATTTTTGTTGATAATTTTCATATATAATATAGTTTGATCAAATTCCTTTTGCTTAACCTTCTTTTTTCCTCCCTCCCCAGCTCCCTTTCACAGAACCCCATCTTTCCAACAAATCCCTCTTTTACTTTGATGTCTTTTTTTTTTTTGCCCTTCTCTGACATCCATGATGGAATGATGATGGGCCCAATATCATGCAGGTCTTGTACAAATAATGACAATCACTGTGAGGTAATGAATGCAACAGCCACATTATGTCCAGAAAACAGTGTTCCAAAGCATTCCTCCCCCATCCTTTAACTCTGGCATTCTTTCTGCTTTGTCGTTTGCAATGCTCCCTGAACCTTGCAGGGGGAACTAGACAGAACCCTAACCTCACCAATTTGGCTAGACAAGCTAGCCAACAAGCCCCCGGGATCCCCCGTCTCTGATTGCCCAGCCCTGGGATTATAAGAACATGCCACCACATCCAGCTTTTGCCTGGGGCGGGGGAGGCCCTCAGGATATGAATTCAGGTCCTCATGCTGGCACAGCAAGCGCTTTGGTTACTAAGCAATCTCCACAGCCCACCCTGAGTCCTTATATAACTTTCATCCTCTGGGCCCCATTTTTCATGTCTTTAAAGTGGGAATGTTAAACTTCAAAAAAACCTCCAAAATCACTACATTATTTAATGCACTATGCTATCCTTTAAGTAGGGAAAGTTCTGTTATACAAAGCAGTGTGACAGTGTGAATGGCTCTTTTGATCATTCTCTCAACAATTCTCTATTCTTATTAAAGTATTTTATTTATTTATTTATTTGAGAGAGAGAGAGAGAAAGAGGCAGGTAGAAAGAGAGAGAGAGAGATAGAATGGACATGGCAGGGTCTCTAGCCACTGCAAGTGAACTCCAGACGCATGTGCCCCTCATGCATCTGGCTTACGTGGATCCTGGAGAATTGAACCGTGGTCCTTAGGCTTCACAGGCAAACGCCTTAACCGCTAAACCATTTCCCCAGCCCTCCATCTCTATTCTTGACTCTCTCAAACCTGCAGGTGACTTTGTGGCTTCCTCTACCAAGAAGGGAGATGATAGAAAAACATTCTTCTAGGCTGGAGAGATGGCTTAGCAGTTAAAGTGCTTGCCTGCAAAACCTAACAACCGGGGGTTTGATTCCCCAGTTCCCACATCAAGCCAGATGCACAAAGTGACACATGCATCTGGAGTGCATTTGCAGCAGTTAGAGGCTCTGGTGTGCCCATTCTTTCTCTCTCTCTTTTTCTCTGTCTTCTTGCAAATAAATAAAAAAAATTTAAAAAGGAAAAACAGGGCTGGAGAGATGGCTTAGAAGTTAAGGCATTTGCCTGCAAAGCCAAAGGATCCTGGTTTGATTCTCCAGGACCCACGTAAACCAGATGCACAAGGGGGTGGAAGCTCTGGTGCACCCATTCTCTCTCTCTCTCTCTTTCTTTCTCTCTCTCTCTCCCTCTCTCTTTCTCTCTCAAATAAATAAATAAAATATTTTTTTTTAAAAAGGAAAAACATTCTTCCAATGTCCTACCTTCAAATGACAAATGCACCAAGCCATCAAAGAAAGCAAGCCCTTCTTTCCCTCTGTCCTTTGTCCTTAGTTCTATCCTCTCTTTCCCTGTGTATCAGTGACTTTCTCATTTCTGGGACAAAATGCCTGACCCAAAGCAGCTTTTAAGAGAGGAAGTCTATCATGGCTGGGAGAGCATGACAAGAACAGGAAACCTGTATCACATTGTCACATCAGCAGGAGAAAGCAGAGAGCAGTAAAATCTGAATGTTCAGCTAGCTTTCTCCTTTTAAAAAATTATTTATTTGCCAGGGGAGAGATGGGGGGAGAATCAGGGCCTCTTGCCACTGCAAATGCACTCCAGATGCATGCACCACTTTGTCCATTTGGCTTTATGTGGATCCAGGGAATTTGAACGTGGGCCAAAGCAGTCTTTGTTAGCAAGCACCTTTAACCACTGAGCAATTTCTCCAGCTCCAGCTTTCTCTTTTTATACATTCTTGCCCACAGTTAGGGTAGGTCCTCCCACCTCAACTAATCATAGCTAGAAAATCCCTCATAGACACAACTAGAGGTTTGTTTCCATGGTCATTTTACATATTTTTTAATTTATTTATTTTATTTATTTGAGAGAGAGATTGAAAGAATGTACACACTAGGGCCTTCAGCTGCCTCAAAAGAACTCCAGATTCATGCACCACCTTGTGCATCAAGCTTACGTGGGTCCTGGGGAACTGTACCTTGGTCCTTTGGCTTTGCAGGCAAGTGCCTTAACCGCTAAACATCTCTCCAACCCTCCACAGTCATTTTAAATCCTGTCAAGTTGACAACCAAAGATTAGCCATCACACCCTGTATAAAAGTGAGAATTCCAAGGCTAAGGCAATGGCTCAGTAGGTAAAGTTCAGATCCTCAGAACCCATGTCAAATGCTGGATGTGTGTGTGCCTATGATTGCAGTGCTGGGAAGGTGTAGACAGGAGGATCCCCGGGGCCTCTTGACTAGCTGCTCTACCCAAATCAGTACGATCCAGGTTCAGTGAGAGACCCTGACTCAAAAATAATGTAGAACGCGATAGAAGAAGTCATTCATTGTTGACTCTGGCTTCCACATGCATATGCATATATATGCCTGTGCACTAATCCATGCACACACACACATGCATACAGACATGTATACACACATGCAGGCACACTACACACACACACACACACACACACACACAACTTAGAATGTAAGCTTCTATTTCCATAGAAGTGAGTATATGAATTTGCTTTCAGTCTTCTGTAGAGAGAGGTTTTTATATCCATTTTTCAGACAGCAAAACTGAGGCTTGGGAAGTATCGGGTAATTACTGAAGATGGAGACTGGAGGACAGGGGTCTACAGCTCTTCCTCTCAGCATAGTCTTCATCAGATGAAATGCAGCCATCACTGATGGGGTCATTCTTCATCTGCTCTGTTGTTTTGCCCAATAGCATCACTTCAGTGAGGCTCAGACTGTCGATGCCAGCCTGGCAGGGGGTGCTCCTTGGCAACATGCCCATGTGAAAGTCTGTTGACCTGCTTACCTTTGTAATTTTTTAAAGCTCTTGGCTTATATAGAACTCTTTTCAATCACTGGCTTGGATTCTTTTAACGCCAGCTATGCAAAAACTCACTAGAATGTTGCCTTTTGCATGGAAGTTTAAAAACATACAAAATTAAATATGTTCAACTATATACCTGTAGAGAAACTATCCAGTAAATAAGGGTGTGTGTGGAAGTTAGCGAATGCCACTGAGGAAAAAAGTGTCACATAAGGAATGACCTAACCTTCAGTGTTTTAAAGCCATAGTCATTTATTGCCATGGAATGGAGGTGTGGCTGTCTGTTGGCTGATTTTGACTGGGCTTAACCTAACCTCAGCTCACTGCACAAAGTTTTCATTTTCTTCCTTAACCAGTACATTGTGTAGTTTATGGTGATAGAAAAGGGCAAAAAGCAAGTAGGAACATGGGACAATAATTGAGTCCAGGTAAGAAGTAATGTTCACAAGACTGTTTCCTTCTGCCGGCCAGAGAAACTTGTAGCCAAACCCAGAGATAGGAAAATGTTCCTTACCTATAGGAGAAGGGCCCTGCAAAGTTACATTTAAAAAAAGATGCACGTAGTGTGAGGTAAGACCTGGGGATCGTACCTCAGAATCTGTCAAAATTATAAGACACAAAGCTGGGGGTAGTGTTTACCTTTGCAGTGGGAGAGAGAAAGTTTGAAACCACAGAGGAATATGCAACGAAGGTGCTATGGGGAATGTTTTGTGGGCTGTGAGTACATGGCTGCTTGTTGCCTTACTTTTACTAACATGTTTTCCCTGCACAAATTATTGCATAGTGAATTTTAAGTCACTGGAGCCAGGTAGATAAACAAGAAAAGTTGCAACACTGAGAAGCTCAGAATCTGTACTATCTCATTCAATAATTTATGCATCGCTGTAGTAATTTGTGATTTTTCTCATTTTGTTTACTCTCACTTGCAAATATAAATAATAGTTTGCTTATCCAACATCTGGACATTAATATCATCTACATGCATATTTATAATATTAGCATGATACTCACACTTTAAAAAAAACACAGTGCATACATTTTAACAGAGTTCATTTTCCTTAGTTCCCTTCAAAGTAAACTCATCTAAAACCCCAAATTGTTGTCCTAGCAGTTATTAGTGGGGATTGATTAGGTTTGATCTCAGGGTTAATTTCACATGTAATCATATTATAGTTAGTCACACCTAGTAGCTCTATTAATTCAGATGTATTTGTACTTCCTTACCTATTAATTACAGCCACCTCTGAAGATGATTGGGTCTCACTCATCTCCTGAAGAAAAGCAAGCCCCATATATCAGGGAGCAAATGACTGCTTCTTCCCACACTGGGAGAAGTTGGTGACTTGAAGGCTCCATAGGAACATTATTGATGGCATCTTCCTTCTCTTTCCGCCTTGCAGATGAATGGCGTACCTGCTAAATGAACCACACTAGCAAGGCCAGGGCTACACCGGCTGGCAATTTGTTTGAATCATGACCTGGGAATGAAGCAATGGGAGAGGCACTTATACAATCCAATGCAAGTTTCTATTTGTAAAAAAGTAAAAATTTTAGGGGCTAGAGAGATGGCTCAGTGGGTAAAGGCACATGTTTGCAAAGCCTGGCAGCCTAGGATTGATTCCCCAGTACCCATGTAAAGCCAAATGCATAAAGTGGTGTTTTCATTGGCAGGAAGCCCTGGCCTGCCCATTTCCTCAGCTCTCTCTCTCTCAAATAAATAAATAAAACATTTTTCAAAACTTTATTAAAGGTAAAAATTTTAAAGTCCTGCTACAAGAAGCACTATTCAAGGAGCATGGTGTGAAGGGCTCTGTCTGTTCTTCCACTAAATCAATCCTTTTTTGTGTTTGTTTTTGTTTTTGTTTTTTGAGGTAGGGTCTCACTCTGGCCCTGGCTAACCTGGAATTAACTATGTAGTCTCAGGGTGGCCTCGAACTCTTGGCGATCCTCCTACCTCTGCCTCCCAAGTGCTGGGATTAAAGGTGTGCACCACCACGCCCGGCTAAATCAATCCTTAATTTCTTTTTCTTTTATGGGTCAGTTTCTGACATCTTTTTTTATTTATACCATTCTAATTTTATTTATATTATTATTTATATTATTCTAATTTTCCCTGTCCTCCCTCTTCCAAAGGGACCCTCATCAATGAGGAATGTGGATCATGCTTAATTTCTGCAGCCAGTGGGACTCTCAGAACTACTCCCACAGTCTCCTCAAAGCATTTCTTTCAATGAAGTGCAAAATTGTATGTTATATTCCAATGTATCTTATGAAACAAAATCCAGGTATTCCAGTGTATCTTATGAAACAAAAACTGCATTGAAGCTACTATGGGACTACAGTCCACATTACTTCACGCCTCCTCAAATTCTCTTGGTTTTACTTTCTGAGAAAAGATGTGCGTCCCTGAGCAACACAGCCCCTCCCCCACCCCATACATAATGACGAGGAAGATTGTGTTTTCCTTTCTGTTCTGGCCAAGGAAGCTCAGAATTAGTTTTAAAGCTCAACCCCACCAACAGTGGAGAATGTGATCATTCTCATTATCTTCTTCATCTCACCAATAAAAAAGAGGAAAGGTTGTTGGGTGTGATCTCAGCATTTGGGAGGCTGAGGTAGGAGGATTGCTGGGTTCAAGGCCAGTCTACGGCTAGCGTGAGAGACCCTATTTCAGGAATAAGAAAAAAAAAAAGGAAAAGAAAGAGGAAAGTTTTATCTTGGTTCATAGTTTCAGAAGTTTTAGCATAGCAGGGAAATGCCAAAAAACCTGTGGGTTCACTGATTGCATGTATAATAGTTCAATCTTCCTCATCACCAGAGGCAGAGACATACTACCTTTGCGTGCTTGTTCTCTCTCTCTCTCTCTCTGTGTATGTGTGTGTGTGTGTTTATGAGTGTGGAGGTTAAAAGTAAGAGTCAGGTGTCTTCCTCAGTCATTCTCCACCTTATATTTTGAGACAGGCTCTCGCTCACTGATTCAGCTAGACTAGCTAGCCAACAGCCATTCTCCAGTCTTCCCCTCCCAGAGCTGGGATTACAGGCATGTACCATGGCACTCAGATTTTATATGGGATCCGAAGAGCCAAACTCAGGTCCTCATGCTTGTGTGCCAAGTACTTTATCCACTGAGGCATCTCCCCACCCTTATACACCTCCTTAACAAACAAAAAGTACCCTGCCCCTGCCCCTGCCCCAAAGCTTCAGGTTCCCATTTCCTCTGGCTTGAGGCACTGCCCCTCCTGACCTCCTAACTCCAGGAAATCCTTGGGGATGAACCAAGCCCACACTCTGCAGCTCTCAGGCTACCTCCACTGAGTCCCTCCTTTCTGCATACAGCTTGCAGGCAGATCCCAGAGGGGCTTTTATGCATGGTGAGAGCTGCATCCCGAGGTCCTGCAAGGATCGAAGAGCGAACAGACCAGCTATCCTAACACGCTCCGAGATATGCTTCTTGAGGCAGCTTTCGTTCACAGAGACACAAGTTGGGCATTGTGAAGTGACGCACAATCTTGACCTCCGAGAGCCACTGTCAGCATAGCCAAACACTTAGTTGTCTGGCCAATAGTATTATCTACTGGTCCTCATGTTTATTTCTTGTCTCCTCCTCCTCCTCCTTCTTCTTTTCTTTTTAGCTCGGGCTACTCAGTTTAAGAAAATCTTAGCCAGGCATGGTGGCAAACACCTTTAATTCCAGCACTTGGAGGGCAGAGGTAGGAGATCACTGTGAGTTTGAGGCCACCCTGAGACTACATAGTGAATTCCAGGTCAGCCTGGGCTGTAGCAAGACCCTACCTCAAAGAAAGAAAAAAGAAAGAAAGAAAAGAAAATCTTTCAGACTCATGTTGGGTAGACAAAAGCAGAGCTGTCCTACATGGAGTGGACCAGGCATTCAAGCTGCATCTCCCACATCTGGAGAGAAGTGTGCCGCGAGGTTCTTGGTTCATAGTCCAAAAACCATTCTCATGACAGCACCTAGAAGTTCAAGTCTGAGTTTGAATCCTGGCTTATAATCGTGGGAAAGTTAACTTCTAGGACCTTCAGTCTCTTTTTCTTCAAAATGGGAATAAAATTGTACTCAGTTCATGGAAGTTCTGTGAGGATTAAACACATCAACAGCTCCACTTAGTCGACAGGTGACCAGGACAAGCAGGCATAGCTATTAGTCCTGACTTAATGCTGCTTGTCTTCTCACAAACCAAAAACTGAGGCAAATCTTCCATTCTGGAGATGCTAATAGCAGCCAGGCTCACTATCAAACACCACCAAATGAAAGAGGTTTATTCTCTGTTAATCACAAAAAGCTAAGTTACATTTGAATTTCTAGAAACACAATGAATGTTTTCTGGATAAAATTATGACTGGGGGACCTTGGGCTGGCCCTTTAACCTTGGGAAGCCTGCTCCTCTTTCTAAAGATGGAGGGGATGAATATCAGCTTACAGAGCTTAGGAAGGCTCAGTGGAAGCTTTAAATATATATGTATATATATGAAAGAGGCAGATACAGAGAGAGAGAGAATGGGCATGTCAGGGCCTCTGGCCACTACAAACAAACTCCAGATGCATGTGCCACCTTGTGCATCTGGCTTTACATGGGCCCTGGGGAATCAAACCTGGGTCCTTAGGTTCACAGGCAAGCATCTTAACCAATAAGCTATCTCTTCAGCCCTCAGTGGAAGCTTTGAGAGCAATCAACAACTAGCCTTCAAGTTCAAGCAGCTTGTCATAGAGCCCCTGGCATTTAGAAGGTACCGGTAAATATTTGCTTCCTCCAAACTTGGATTTCCATCTGGGAAACTCCACCATCCAGGAATCCCTGACTTTCCCACCAAACAGGCCAGAAAAACAACTTGTAGGATTCATTTTCATACCTAGTTTCTTGTTTTTTGTTGTTGTTGTTTTCACCAAAAACCTCCAGAAACCCTCAGGAAGCTACCAACTTTCTCATTTGGTTCTTTGTGGCCTGGTTGAAATGTACTTGCAGTCACTTCACTCAACAGTACGAGGAGGACCCCATCCTCAACAGGAAGGGCAAGGCAGGGCTTCCAGTCTCAGGGAAGTGGCAAGAGAGTGAGAGAGAGAGGAAGAAGGGAACTGGGCATGCTTGTTTAATAAAAAGGGTCATGTGTAGAGAAGGCCCAGGATTTCCAAGGCTCTTCACGATTGGATCACCTGTCCTCCCTCCACCTTCCCCAAAGTCTGTTTCTTGGTCTAGGCTTCCATCCATCCATCCATCCATCCATCCATCCATCCATCCATCCATCCATTCAGCTTCTCTCACTTATGACTAAATCTCCATGCTATTATGCAGAAGGAACTGAAGGCTGGGCAAAAGCACACATTTCCTGTTCTCGTGGACTTTGGAGACGTCACACACTTTGATCATGTGTTCCTCACTGTGCCTGGAGGATGCACAGATCACACAGTACAGATGCTTCATGGCTCCAAGGAGGAACTGACCAGCTTTCTCAGGATGGAGAGCAAGTCACTGAGCTTTGTAGTAGCTCAATGTCTCTATCTGACAACACCCTGTAATGACACCCACCAGCAAGGCTTGGGAGAAGTAGTGGTTTATCCTTTGTTTACTCCTGGAATTACCTCCTTTGTCCCAAAAGTCATCAGAGTTTGCTCTCCTTCAGCATCCAAGCAGTTGCCACAATTCCTCAAGAATTCTGGGAGGAAAACATGATAAGAAAACCAAGTATAGTTTAAGGGATGTGTATATATTGCAAATCCAGATGACAAAGGTTACCAGTTACACTCTGTGGTGATTTGAATATATGGCCCCTTAGATACAGGTGGTTTTGATTCAGATCATGTGGGTGGGCCCCTGCTGGGGAAGAAAGAGCTATGTCACTGGGGGTGGATCTAGGTTTGTGCTCTGCCTGATTGTGTTTGTTTGCTTGCTTTCTTGCTGGTGTTGGCTTTTCTCTCTCTCTACTGTGATTGCTGAAGTGAGCTAGCTTCTTCCACCATTGATAGTGCTTCCCCTGGATTCTGCAAGCCTGAAATAAACCCTGTTCTCTCACCAGCTACTTCTGATCAGGTGTTTGTCCCAGCAACAAGAATGGAGCAACATATTCTGTGATGCTCCCGGTACTAGACAGTATGGATAGAAGACGCTGACAAGGAGGGGAAGCATGGGGCGGGGGGCGGGAAGGGAGATGGGGAAGAGGATGATCTGACTCTTTGGGAAGAACAGGTCATAGTCATTACTTCAAGCCACATGCTGCTTATCGAATATACATTGAGTGTGTGCCTGTGCCTGTGCCAGACAGGGAGCAGACCAAAGGCCCTGCTCTGTTCACAGGAGCTTGCACTTTCCCAGTGTGCTTCAGAGTGTACTCAGGGTAGCTGAATGGTGAGTGTTCTGAAGAAGGTAAAACAAGAATAAAGGCTCAAGTGTGATAGGTTTATGCGGCATCTCAGCACATTATTCCTAATAGTGACAGAAATTTTGGTCTCGACTGAATCATCTATCCAGAGGAAAACAGTATCATCAGATTCTAGACAGTATATTCAACTCACCCTAGCTTTTCTGAAACAATCCTATGTTAGACCCTATAGGCAAAATGAACCTTTCAAAAAAACACCCTTGGGTTGGAGAGATGGATTTGTGGTTAAGGTGCTTGCCTGCAAAGCCTAAGGACCCATGTTCGACTCTCCAGATCCCACATAGGCCAGACGCACAAAGGTGAGGCAAGTGCAAGGTGGCACATACCCACTAGGTGGTGTAAGCATCTGGAGTTTGATCGCAGTGGCTGAGATCCTGGTATACCACTTTTCTCTCTCCCTCTAAAATAAAATTTTTAAAAATTACCCTTAATCCCATTCTGTCTCAACCAATGAAGCTTGCTATTATATATACTAAATAAATGGCTTTAAAAGGATCATAGCACAGTGGGGTTGGGGAGATGGCTGAGTTGGTGAAGCGCTTGCCCTGAAAAGATGAGAACCTGAGTTTGATCCCAGGAGCCCATGATAATGCAGGGCGTGGGGGCGCACATAGAGGATGTTGCCAACCATCTTACAGATCTGGATACTAAGGCTAGGGAGGCAAGATGAGCCACTCAAGAGATGGAACTAGTAGTCATGTCCTTAGCTGCCACTCTGTTCTGCCACCCCAGCTGCATGTGAGTTGGGCAACCAGTGCAAACAAGTGACCAGGAATCTAAGACCATCACTGTGTCACATAGGAACTCCAGGTCTGGAGGGATTCTCCTCACGGATGTTTCAAGGCCTTCATAAGCGAGAATGCCCACTGTCACGCTCTTTGGGCATTCAGTGTGGAATCAGCTTCCCCGTCCACCCTGCAAGGAACACCACTGAAACGCCATTGCAGTTGGTCCTGGCCCATGATGCTCCCAGGAGGGTGGCAAGTTAGGGTGGGACTCCCACAGGAGAGCATCCCAAGCATTCCAGAGTTTAGGGACACCTTTTTATAATATGCATGCCATGGCTCATTCTGTCAACACAAAAAAACACAGCTCTCACCCCAAATCTAATAAGAGATTTATTCTGGAACTAACTATGAGTAATAGCCCAGGAACACAGATTCGGGTTACCTTAAATTTCATGTCCCAGCATGATAAAAAATTCATGAAGTTTTTATGGCAACAGGACAAAAGTCATTATTTACAAATGCAATGGTGAGAACATCAAGTAGGCACTAAAAGCAAAGTGGGGAACCTCTAGGCCTCAGATAATCTGTGATTACATTCTTAGCCTTGGGTTCTTGGAAGCCAGGGTTCTGTCTGTACATTCCAAAAGGAGTTTCCTAATAGTCACAAAAATGTTAGGTCAGGGCTGGAGAGATGGCTTAGCAGTTAAGGCGCTTGCCTGTGAAGCTTAAGGACACATGTTCGACTCTCCAGATGGGAATTTTTTTGTGATGTAGGGTCTCGCTCTAGCCCAGGATGACCTGGAATTCATTATGTAGTCTCAGGGAGGGCTTGAACTCAAGGTGATCCTCCTACCTCTGCCTCCTGAGTGCTGGGATTAAAGCTGTGTGCCACCACACAAGGTTATTTTTTTAAAAGATTATTTATTTATTTGAGAGAGACAGAGAGAAAGGGACAGATAGACAGAGAGTGATATGGTGCACCAAGTCCTCCTGCCACTGCACATGAATTCCAAATGCATGCTCACTTTATGCATCTGGCTTTATATGGGTACTGGGGAATCAAACCCAGGTCGTCAGGCTTTGCAAGCAAGCACTTATAAATGCTGAGCCACTTCTCTAGCCCGAGAGATCATTTTAAACAGGATGCCAAGGACTAGTCAGAGACAAATCTTAACTGTGATCAAAAGTATGCAGAGGACAGGCTGGAGAGATGGCTTGGTGGTTAAGGCGCCTGCCTGCAAAGCCTAAAAATGCCGGTTCCAATCTCCAGGTCCCATGTTTAGCCAGACACAAAAAGTGATGCAAGGGCACAATGCTGCACTTACCCACAAGGGGGCACACGTGTCTGGAGTTCATTCACAGCGGCTGAGAGGCTTCTGGTGCTCCCATTCTCTCTCTCTCTCTCTCTCTCTCTCTAGCTCTCTCAAATAAAAAATAACATACTCAGAAGAGGGTTGGAGCGATGGCTTAGTACTTACCTGCAAAGCCTAAGGACCCATGTTCAACTCTCCAGATCCCATGTTAGCCAGATGCATAAAAATGAGGGAAGCACAAGGCTGCACATGCCTGCTAGGTGGTGCAAGCATCTGGAGTTCAGTTGCAGTGGCTGAGGCCCTGGGGTGCCAATTCTCTCTCTCTCTCTCTAAAAATAATTTTTTTAAAAAAGTACGCAGGGCCTAGAGAGATGGCTTAGCGGTTAAGGAGCCTGCCTGCTAAGCCTAAAGAACCCGGTTCCAAGCTCCAGGTCCCACGTTTAGCCAGATGCAGTGACACAAGGGTGCAATGTCGCACTTGCCCACAAGGGAGCACACACATCTGGATTTCGTTCACAGCAGCTGAGAGACTGCTGGCGCGCCCATTCTGTCTCCTTCTCCCTCTCTGTCCTCTCTATGTCTCTCTCCAAAAATAAATAAAATAAAAAAATTTAAAAAAAATTTAAAAAGTACGCAGAAGAAATTAGAAGGAAATACACTGATATGGTTTGAATACAATGTGTCCCCCACAAGCTTTTGTTTTGAATGTTCAGTTACCAGATGTTGCAACTAGTTTTTGAATGCTTGGAGTCCTTACAGAGTTGGGTCTGACTGGAAGAAGTAGGACTTTAGGGGTGAACCTAATAATCTAGTCCTTGATTCCCACAGTTCTCTGCTCCTGGTCCTCCACCGTGTGAACAAGCCTTTACTACAACACTCCAGCTGCCATGTACGCCACCGTGCCCTCCTTGTTATGATAGCTTGAAAGTTATGAAACCATGAGTCAAATAAATCTTTTCTCCCATTGATTGTTTCTATCAGGTATTTTCTTTCTTTCTTTGTTTTTTTAAGTAATTTTTGAAAATTATTTTTCGTTTTTCAAGATAGGATCTCGGTCTAGCCCAGGCTGACCTGGAATTCTCGGCGATCCTCCTATTCTTAGCAACAAGAAAAGTAACTGGCACATATACTAAAACATTAATAGTGGTTAATTATTTCAGTATAGTGAAATGGTTTTGAGTAACATTTTTCATAGCTCCAGTGACTTTTTTTTTTTAAACAAAAATTTCACCAGGCATAGTGACATAAACCCTTAATCCCAGCACTCAGCAGGTAGAGGTAGGAGGATTGCTGTGAGTTTCAAGCAAGCCTGAGACTACAGAGTGAAATCCAGGTCAGCCTAGGCTACAGTGAGACCCTACCTCAAAAAATTCAAAACATTTTACTGTAGGTTTGTGTTTCTTTAATATTCAGGGAAACTAATGTAAAATTTTTGAGAGAAAATAAGTTGGAAAACTCCTCTTCTAGTTAAATACTTTCAGAAGCACTTCCTGTTGTCCCTGGTAACATCTCTGCATTCTCCTTCTGAGGGTCCTGGGCCCCAGGAGGCTCCCAAGGCCACCTGACTTAGTGACCCCAATTCCCAGGAGCAAGAAGAGGCCTTCAGACAACCTGTAGTTCCCCTGTGAATCATGCCTCCCATTACTCACTTAGCTTCATTATAGCTTTAATTATGACCTTCTAGACTGGGTGAAAAAGAAGTATAATTTTGCTTTAAGAGATATGCCAGGCCTACACTCCCAACATTTCCAGGTTTCATAGAAATTGCAGGGATCATAGAAATTTAACCTGATAATTACTTCAATATTTCAAGGCACACAGTTTTACTCTCTTAGAATAATTATGGGTTGTTGTTTTTCTTCCCCCAAATTCTTTTATTTCCCCGTCATTACAGGTTATGCTCATTTCTGGATAGAGGTGGAAGAATGCAGGCCATGGTTAGACACCCCTGGTCCACAGCACCCTGTTAAAATGCTGCTATTTCTCTTAGACTGTAAGTTTTATATAGTCCATGAAAATATGAGGATCTTTGATCTAAAATGCTTAAGACCAAAACTATTTCAGATTATTTTTGGATTTTGGAATATTTGCATATAAAATGAGGCATCTTTGGGATGGAACTCAAGTCTAAACATGAAATTTGCTTATGCCTCATGTACACTTACACACATAGCCTGAAGGTAATTCACACTATCTTTTAAATAGTTTTTATAAACAAATGTTCATGATGAATAATTTTCCAATGATAGCATTAGGTCAGAACTCAAAAGTGCCCAGATTGTGGAGTACTTTCTATTTTTGGATTTTTTTCCATTAGGCATGCTCAACCTATACTTGGTTTATTCCACACACCATGCCTAAAGGGCCTGGGGGTCTTTATAACATAATACCTGAAAAATGTGGGCTGTAGAGCTGGCCTTGTTTCATGCAGGTCTGAGACCTGGCTTCAACCCTGAGCAAACTTATTTCCATTCCTGTCTTCAACTTTCATCCAAATGAGAATAGTGATGAGGCCCAGCACACAAGGTGTGTGTGCATGGTGTGCGTACATGTGTCTGGTATCTTCCTCAATTACTCTCTACTTGTTTTCCAAACAAGGTGTCTCACTGAACCTCAGCTCACTAGCTAATCAGTAAGCTCTAGGGATTCCCTGTCTCCACCTGCCTGGTACTAGGATTACAGATGCACACCACCATGCCTGGCACTTTACATGGCTGCTGGAATCCCAATGCAGTCCTCATGCTTGTGTGGTAAGCACTTTGTTCACCAAGCCATCACCCCAGCTGAATTATGAGGATGGCCAAGAGTTGGTTTATAACATCTGACCCATCATAGGAGCTCAGCAAATGCAAACTATTAACAGATCACGTCACTTTATGGTTCAACAGACAGCAGTGAGACAGGCACCATTTTGTTTATTTGACTGATGACTAAACAGAAAGCTGGCTACATTAAGTGGCCCAAAGTTATATATAAGACAAGGATGCCATAGTGTCCTGCCTGTGATACCAACTCAATTGCTATTAATATTTAAAGTTAGCATCCATACCCATAGGTAGTAGGTTTCATTATGGCATTTCATACATCTTCACCTAAATTCTCATATCCACTCAAGATTTCTTTGATCAGCTACTATTTTTTTGCTTTTCTCCCACTGGCACCACATTTTTGAGAAAAGAAATTAAAAGCCCAGGAAATATGGAAAGTGTTTAGATGTGCATTTTGTGAGCAGCTTCCCCCTCTCATCTCCTCTCCTTTTGTTGAAAAGCACAAGGCAAAAGAACTTGGCATCATTTGCACCATGTGGATTCTTCTGGGTTTCTCAAACATTCTGATCCCTGGAAAGCCTGCATTCGTGCTTACCTCCACTCTTCATGAAGTTGGCTGTGGCGTGAGGCAGGGAGGCAGGCTGCTGGTGCCGTGGGTGGGCGTGCTAAATAACACCCGAACCACAGCTGTGGCTGCCCTTGTCAGAGGGCCAGCCTGCCTTCCACAGTCTGTTCATGCCTGCTACCTGCCCTCGCCCATCTGCCACAGAATTCATAAAGTGCTGAAGATCACAAACATCTGAACCTATTATAGGTAACATACTTCAATTACATTCTGATTGTAGGCTTGGCTTCCCCCAAGCCTAGAGAATAATGGTGTGCAGATCAAATTCTCCCCTCAAAAGAGGCACTAATCTTTAGGTAATTCTGTTACTTGGGGGACGTTAAGAAAGAAGCCATTCTCCTTTAGGCTGCTTTGTGTCATTCACTACCTGGCAAGGTACTCTCCAGATGTAAAGAAAAGATAGAACGGAGAGGAAGGGAAGGAGGAAGGGAGAGAGAGGAGGGAAGAGAGGAGAGAGGGAGAGAGAGAGAGAGAGGAGAGAGGGAGAGAGCCTTCTCTTGGGAACTTGCCACAGTTGTAAACTGATATGTTTGTTCTCTATTCGGGATTTCCTAGTTAAAATGAACTTCACCTTCCCAAGGCTTATCTGTGCTGCCAGTTGGTTTATAACATCAAACTCTGATCACTCTTCCAAGAATAAATTGTGCATATTTCCTCAGACTATTAGGTCACATGTCTTGCCCATGCCAGGAAGCTGTCTCTGGGCAGCACATGTGGGGAATGCTACCCTGAGCCAGGGCAGACCACAGGTTGGCCCAACTAGAATCCCTGGGAGGAGGCTATCTCAGCCTCAGCTCAGAGCTGCTCTCACATCCCTTTTCTGTTAACTTGCAAATAAGGGTTAAACGATACAAGCCAATGCCCAAGCTGAGCCTTATTAGCCTGAGACAAAACAAATCAGTAATAATACTTGGGCTGTCTTTATTTAAAGTTTTAATATTCTATCCACTCAGGAAATTTGGCATTAATTTTTATTTTTTCCAATATTTTGCCTTGATCATTGAGTTTTTTAGGCAGTCTTAAAGTTTGCTCCAGGTCCCAGTCCCCGTACATACCCGACCAAGGAGGGAGCCGGCTGGGATGTTTAGGCACCAGCTGCTGTCCCCATCTGACGGCTGATCAGGGAACAATGATGAACTCCATGGTATCCATGGTACTTCGCAGCCTGCCCTCATTTGCAGTATAAACAGGCACCATCAGCACCATGACCTCATCTTGGACCATCACTGTGGTCAGAGGAGGAGAGATGCCCTTGCTAAAGCTTCTGGTTCCCAAATAACACAATGTATTTAAAGCGGCCTGGGACTCCCAGAAAGAGTCCTTTCCTGGATGTCATGAACCAGCATATTTCTTTTTTATTTCTTCAAGATAGTTTGAAGAACTATCAGCATTCCTGATGCCCTAACATCCCACATCAAGGCATCTTTGTCACGTGAAACCAGTCATCTGACTCTAGATGGCTGATGGCTAAGGACCCTGTGACACTTGCAGGGTCCCCATGAGCTCATTAAGGTAGGTGAAAGAAACAGAGGAATTGGTGGGGGAATCGTGTTCCTGCTCTTGGAGGATTCTTGGAGCTGTACTCCTCCAACTTGTCAAGGGAGAATGGAAAAGAATTTGGGCCACTGAGGTCACTTGCCCTAATGAGGACTAACAATAAGAAGAATTTTACATTCCCATGGTACTGTATAGTTCTGAACCATGTCTACTGTCCTTCCCTTAAAGGTTTAAAGGTGCAGGCAAGGCAAGTAGATTCTCCATCCACAGATGAGGAAACAGTGACTTCAGGAGTAACTCCCTACAGCCAGATGGGAACAGAGCACCTTGTTTTTACTTCATGAGACTCAGGAATAGAGATACTGAACCACTGGGCCTATCTTAAAGCAGGGAAATAGTTTCTCTTCCTTTAGTCAATGTAAACTTTAGTTCATTGGCTCCAGCCAATGAACTATGTAAGGAGTAATAAGTGATTAATATTGCTTCTCAGGGGATGGATAGATGGCTTAGCAGTTAAGGCGCTTGTCTGTGAAGCCTAAGAATCATGTTCAAATCTCCAAGTCCCACGTAAGCCAAACACACAGTGACACAAGTGTGCAATGTCGCGCATGTGCACACATCTGCAGTTTGTTCATAGCAGCCAAAGGCCCTGGCATGCTCATTTTCTCTCTCTTATTCTTAAAATAAATAAATAAATAAATTTTTTAAAAATATTGCTTCTCAGGAGCAGGGATTTTGTCTTTGTCCCCTAATCCACAGCTCCTGTGCAGTTCCCAGCAGGAACAGATGTGAGGGGAGGCATGCTGGATTGTATCAATGTGAAAGGAGGAACTCTGCAAACATATGACATCAGGAGCTGCTGGAACACCTAGAAAAACAGATTAGAACAGTAAGAAGAGCTTTGTCTTCCATTCATTGAACACATATACCATGCTCGGTGCTTGGTCTCATCTGTTTAGCAATCACCTGAAATAAATGTCACTCTCTGTGCTTTAGAGATGGAGACAGTGAATTCTGCCAAGATGAAAGCTCTTGCCCCATGGCAGGGATGGGCAAAAATACCAGATCTTCCCGACTCCCAATCCGCTGTTCCTAACTGGATGCTACATCTGGTCAATATCACAAGGTAAGAAAATGGGCTGGTCTTTTTGAAGGAGTTTCTTTTCTTCCTTGTCCTTTAGGAGATGGGGAGAGGAATCCAGGAAGTCTGGATAACAGCAGGCTGGGGGCATCGTGGGAGAGAAAATGTGGGATATGGAGGGACCAGGAGAAAGAAAAAGGCTTACAAAAGTGTTGAGGTTAGGTTATGCATTAAATTCCCATAAAACTGATAAAATTGCAATTTTTTAAAACTTATTTGCAAGGTCCATATTTAAATGCCATTTCTCTGGTGTCAAAGCATGTGATGATAGGATCTCTTAGAAAGGTGAATTGAGCTTCCCAGAAGGTATCCAGGTAGAGGCTGGGTAGCTGCCCAGTGTACAAGGAATTGTGGGGATCCAAGCATAGACTGGAGGAGAGCTGGACCTCAAAACCATTACCATTCTGTGCATCACTATGTCTCTATCCTGGCTAAGTGTGGAGGGGCCCACCACTTTGCTTACCCTGCCACATGTTATCCCCTTCTGCCCTATCAAACGTTAATCAGTCCCCACCTCCCACCCTGTCTTAATGACTTGCAATGATCCGTGATAGACACACAAGCAACTCCACAGCTCAAAATTCCCCATCAGGCAAATCTGAAATTATTCCCATTTTTCTTGCAGATTTTTCATGAGGCGAATTGCTGATGAAATGACTCTCAAATGCCTTTGCATTTTATGCTGGGAATCCTGCCCTTCCCCTTCAATGGCTGTGTGTCTTCATGCCTCAGCTACACTGAGCATTCTCCTTTCCTGTTTATGTTTATTTTGGAAGCAAAATGTGTTTACAAAATGAGTTAAAAAGTGTTAATGATCAGTTTCCAGAATACTAATGTGAATTTAAATTACTTTCACTTGAATCAAGATAAATTAAAAAATGCCATTTGATCATAAACTGCTTTAAATTCATGTTATAAGCAGTGCAGCAAATCTGTATATATACTTTTCTTTTTTAAAGAGCAGTTTAAAATAACCATTCTATCTGGGTATGGTAGCACATGACTGTAATCTTGACACATGGGAGGTGAAGGCAAGAAGATCAGGAGTTCATTGTCAGCCTTGGCTATATACTGTGTTTGAGGTCTAGGCTACATAAAACCCTATATCAAAGTCAGGCGTGGTGGCACACACCTTTAATCCCAGCACTCGGGAGGCAGAGGTAGGAGGATTGCCATGAGTTCAAGGCCACCCTGAAACTACATAGTGAATTCCAGGGCAGCCTGGACTAGAGTGAGACCCTACCTCAAAACAAAAACAAAAACGATTTCAAAACAAAACAAAATTAAAATAAGATAACCATTTTAATGGCATGAAGAAATTCAGAGTAATAAGTGCCATCCAGGAAGAAAGATGCCAACATTTAGAAATTCACATGGGAGACAGCAGTGCTTGCCCCCATTTCCTAGAGTTAAAAAAAAAAAACAACTATTTACAGTTGTCAAATGTAGACTGGAGCTATGAAACACAGATGGTATTTTCCTGTCTTCTTTACTCCTATTTCTCCAGTGTTAGAATGGAGCTTGGCACATTGAGGACATCAGTAATATCTGCAGAATGAATGAAATTAGCTGAATTATAAAATTCAATCCAGGGCTGGAGAGATGGCTTAGCACTTAAGGCACTTGCCTACAAAGCTAAAAGACCCAGGTTTGATTCCCCAGGACCCACTTAAGCTAGATGCACAAGGTGGCACATACATCTGGAGTTATCTGGAGTTTGTTTGCAGCAGCTGAAGGCCCTGGTATGCTCAGTCTCTCACTCTCTCTATCTGCCTCTTTCTCTCTCTCTCTCTCTCTCTCATAAATAAATAAAAATTAAAATACTTCAATCCAATCTAATATGTTTGAAATCAGTCTAAAAAGTATGAAGTTCATAACTAGATACAGTAGAAAAATGAGGTGATGGAGAAATGACTCTGCTGACAAGATCCACAAGCATGAGGACTTGCATTTGGATGCCCACACCCATGTGAAAGTCAAATGTGGCGGTATATGGCTGTCATTCCCTCACTGGGGTGGTGGAGACAGGATCCCTGGCGCTTGCTGGCTAGCTAGTCTAGCTGAATTTGTGAGCTCCAGTCTTAGTGTGAGACCTTGTCTCCAAAACCAAGGTGGAGGTGATCTAGGAAGACATTTGGCATCAACTTCTGACCTTCACATGTACACAAACACATGTGATTGTGTATCAAATACACACATGCATATACACACACATGCATGTAAAAAAATGAATAGAAAAATGAGGATTATGGCCTGAAGAATCTACCAGGTTCATATCACATTCCTCTCCTCTGTGTCCACCCACCCCTCTATAGCCTCCCACTGACCGTTGTAGTTATCTTCATAATGCTGGAAAAAAACACATGACCCCAAACAGCTGCTAGTTGGAAAGGTTTATTTCGGTGATAGTCTTGAGGGAAGTTTCATGATGGCAGAGAAAGGGTGGGAGAGCAGAGGCTGGACATCACCTCTATCAGCTCTATCATGGAAGCTGTCAGAAAGCAGCAAGAGTGAGCTGAGCTCTAACAGGGGAAGCTAATCAATAACAGTACAATGTCTGCCCTTCTCCAGCAAGATTTCACCTCTCAAACTGCCACCGGCTGGGGAACCAACCATTCAAAATGCACCCTGTTGTGGTGACCCAGTGAAGTTGCTCCTGTAGTTTTTGAAGGTCTGGGGCACTGGGTTGGCTTAAGAATGGCCTTTGCAGAGCCATATTGATGTTCACTGGAATTTATCTGGATACACTCTGTGGTTGTACCTCCCACCTACAACACAGTTGGAGCTTGAGGAACATGCTCCCTTCTTGGCTTTGATGATCAAGGTTAGTGTTTTCCCAGGACTTCTTGGTGATCTGGGGAGAACAAAATGTGACTGGAGATGAGGGATAAAAGAAAGCTGAGTGGTCCATTGAGTGGAGACTTCCACCATCTCCACAAATATCCCAGGCTTGTTCAGCGCATTGTAATGCGAGATTTGATTCAACAAAAGTCTCCAAGTGTGATTTAAAAGGGGGGGTGAGTATTAAAACCACCATCTGTAAAACTAAAGGAGTTGGTGAAAAGTAAAGCCATGGTTCTGGATCCAACTCCTCTGAGCTGGGGGATGTAGGGGTATGCCTCTATTAAACATGATACAACTCTGGAATCTCAGGGTAATTTTGAAAAATCTCCTAATGTCTCTTGGAATGTGGCTCTAGAAAGGACTTGTGGGTGTGAGTAAAATTTGACCACGTGTTGGCTGGAGAAATGGCTTAGTGGTTAAGGCGTTTGCCTCAGAAGCCAAAGGACCCAGGTTCAATTCTCCAGGACCCATGTAAGCCAGATGCACAAGGAGCACATGCATCTGGAGTTCATTTGCGCTGGCTAGAAGCCCTGGCACAACAATTCTCTCTCTGTCTGTCTCTCTTCTCTCCCTCTCTCTCTCTCTCTCTCTGCTTGCAAAGAAAGAAAGAAAGAAAGAAAGAAAGAAAGAAAGAAAGAAAGAAAGAAAGAAAGAAAGAAAGAAAGAAAGAAAGAAAGAAAATTTGACCACATGGCTGCCCGGCATTTGGCATCCAGCATGGAATCTGATAAGACTTTCACATACAACTCTAAGAGAGTCCAAATCTAAGCCTCGAAGAAGCAAGGAGTTATTTCAGAGGAAGAAGCAAACCAAGGACTTCACCAGGTGAGAGAGAATGGTAGCTAGCTATGGAGCCTGGGGAATAAACAGGAAGCTCTTCCTAGAAGTCTCAATGCCCAGGACCTGGTGCTGTACCCCACTGACCACCTAGACACCAGGCAGGTAAAACCCAACTAGTCCTGACCTCCCTAAAAGTCAGTGTAATGTGAAGGAGAACAGCGCTGTGCCAGGGCTGCCTTGGACCACATCCCATTTTGGCTGCCACCTGAGGAGGTATTTAGGTCTATCTTCTACACTGCAGTTTTGTTCACCTGTAAAAGTGTCGTAAGAATACTTACTTATCTCACAAGAATTAGAATTCATGTTTGGGAAGGTTTTTTTTTTATTTAATTTTTGTTTATTTATTTAACAGCGATAGACAGAGAAAGCAGCAGAGAGATTGAAAATGGTGCACCAGGGCCTCTAGCCACTACAAACGAACTCGATAAATGTGCCACCTTGTGCATCTGGCTTACATGGGTCCTGGAGAATCGAGCCTTGAACCAGGGTACTTAGGCTTCACAAGCAAGAGCTTAACCGCTAAGCCATCTCTCCAGCCCTGGGAAGTTTTTTGGCACACAATTGGTACTTAGTCAATGGAGGCTATGACTTAGTTATATTCTACTGTTTCCATACCCCTTCGAAAAAACTTACTTCTGGTAAGGGAGACCTTTGTCAGATGGGTTATATGCTTTACAGAAAAAGTAAAGAAAGGCCAAGAGTGCTGGGGACTAATAGAGAGTTCCATCTGTGGGCCTAAGCATGAAGGTGTCTTTTGCAAACCATCTCTCCCTACTTTGCCCGAGATTTTGTTTCCAAGTAAATATTAATGGGGGCTTGAGTGACATCTCAGTTGGTAAAGTGCTTGCCTTGCAAGCATGAGGTCCTGATTTTGATCCTCCAGAACACACATTAAAAATGTCAGACACAGGGCTGGAGTGATGGCTTAGTGGTCAAGGCGCTTGCCTCAAAGCCTAAGGACCCATGTTTGACTCTCCAGATCCCATGAAAGCCAGATGCACAAAGGTAAGGCAAGCGCAAGGTTGCACATGCCCACTAGGTGGTGCAAGTGTCTGAAGTTCGATTTCAGTGGCTGAGGCCAATTCTCTTTCTCTCTCTCTCTCCTCTCTCACTTTCTTTAAAATAAAAAAAAATAATTTTAAAAATGCCAGACATAGTGGCATGCTTGTAGAACCAGCACTGGGGCAGTAGAGACTAGTGGATCACTGAGGTTCTCCGGCTAGCTAGTGCAGGAGCTGGAGATGTTTCCTGGGCTCTTGAGATCATCACATTAACAAGGACCAGCTGGTGTAGCTTTTGCAGGCTGTTGTCCTGTGAGGCAAAATCATAGACAATACAAAGGAAGTGGTCATCTCACTGTTCGATCTCCCCAACTTTCCTGTCCATGCGCATACACACAAACATGTGCAGACATACACACACTAAAAAGCACTATCCTTGGAAGTGAAGGTCGTCCCAAGGCAAAAGGGACCACACTTGTACTGAGATGAGTAAGATTCTTTCTGTGAGTGCTGGCTGCCTTGTCACGTCCTCTATTGATGCTGCCTGGATTGGTGGGTCTAAGCACTGCCCAGGGTCCAAGGTGCCATGACTGGCTAAAGCGCCACAACTGAATGCTTCGTCCTGGCCCATACAGATTTACTGAGCCATATAAATAATAAACGCTAATAAGTCACTTCACCCCTTCACGATTTCTTTATCCATTCCCAGGCCATTTCTAGAACTTTCATCACATGCTGAATTGTGTCACTGACTTTTATTGCTGACTGCTCATGCAGGGTGAGAAATCATTGTTGTTTCATAAATAGCATCGTTTTTTTTCCCTCATTGAAGTTATTTCAATTTAATCTAAATTTCCAACGACTGGGAAGTATTTAAATGAATCATCCTCCATCCATCTGATGCAATTACACAACCATTTAGAATCATGGTTTAGAAAGCTATTCAACAACAATACCCAGGAACAAGCTCACATCAGAATGTTAGGTTAAAAAAAAAAAAACAATGCACAAAACCATACATACATCCAGCCCAATTTGATTTTGCCTGTGCATTTCTATGTAGATTTATATGTGCATGCTAAAAGAGGTGGCAAGAAAATGTTTGAAATGTTACTTCTGCATGGGATGGTTGTGGGTGATTTTGTTTTGTTTTGTTTTCTACATTTTTTTCAAATAGTCCATAGAGTACTTTTGTAACCTGTGATAACTATTTCTTTATTTAAAATCTTTATATTCAAATAACATTCTTTCAGTAATGTATTGTGAATTACTATTTCTTTGTTTAAAACATTTTAAGTTATTTAAAACGGTGAGTCTGTACAGCCGGTCAGCTGCTGATGGTATAAAAGGAGAGACCGCAGGGCAGGTATGTTCGACCCCTTCTATGATGACAATGTGAGGGAGGTGACACTTGGAGGCTGCTTCTCCAGGCTCTTTGTTTATTTTTGTCATTTCTGTCTAAATGTGATGCATTCTAATCACACACATCCCCAGCCCCATGTACATAGACACATGAAGCACATTTTCTGTTCTCAGATTTACATCCACCTACGAAATTACCCCATGAAAACCTCATCACTCACAGAAACTGTGGCTGGGGGAGGAGAAGACCATCTTATTTAGCTAATTTTTAACAAATCTCAAATGTTGCCCACATCTCCCAAAGCCAGAGGACCGATAATCAAGTCAGGCCCCATTGAGTAGGAGAATGGTGAGCTGTGGAAAATGAGCTCAGAACTCCACGGGGCCACAGCTTCATTTGAATAACACAGTCATTATTCAGATGTTCAGTTTGCTATGAGGTTGTTGTCTGATCATGGTGTGGTCCCTACTACCAGGGAAACTTGCAGCCTTCCAGGCCAGCCATGCATGTGGGCAGCTGGCTCTGCAACTCGAGGGGCCCCAGCTGTGGCTCTTCAGAGCTGCTAGGAGTGGGACATAAGCCCTCAGCAATAGTTTTCATTTTAAACATGGATAGTGATGCTTGCCAGGGCTACACAACCAGTCAGGAAAAATGTATTGGGGTGTTCTCACTCCAAAACCACTGCCACTTATGACTCCTGAAAACAGCACATGTGCAGAAACAATTCTTGGTCCAATTTTAGAAGATGAGACCAGCTAGCCTCTGCTAACACGGGTTTAAAAAACCAACATCAGGGCTGGAGAGATGGCTTAGAAGTTAAGGCATTTGCCTACAAAGCCAGAGGACCTTGGTTCAATTCCCCAGGACCCACATAAGCCAGATGCACAAGGTAGCACATGTGTCTGGAGTTTGTATGCAGTGGCTGGAGGCCCTGACACTATTTCCCTCCCTTCCTCCCTCCCTCTCTTTCTCTCTCTCTCTCTGTCTGCCTCTTTCTCTCTCAAATAAATAAACAAACAAACAAAAACCAACACCAAGCAAAAACAGTAATAGCAATAACAAAAAGACAGACTACCAAAAACATTAAATGATAAAATACAAAAATAGACCATCAATCCAGAGTTTTAGGTCACTTTAACTAGGGCTGAGTCTCAACTTTTTTTTTTTTTTTTTTTTTTTGAGATAGGGTCTTGAGCCCAGGCATACTTCAAACTCTCTATATATGTGAGGTGACCTTTAACTTCTGATCCTCCTGCCTCTATCTCCCAGAGTCCTGGATTACAGATGTATACCACACCCCAGATTTATGTAATGCTGGGATCAGACCCAGGACTTTGTGTATGTTAGACAAAAACTCCACCAACTAAGCTACACTCCCACTCCAGCATTCAACTTCTCAGACAATGAAAGCTGGACAAAATTCAGTGGTACAATAAAAAAATAAAAGCAAAATAAACAGCCTGTTAACTTTTAAAAAAATTGTTTTTTATTTATTTAGTTGACAGAGAAAGAGGGAGGGAGAGAGGATAAGTGTGCCAGGGCCTCCAGCCACTGCAAATGAACTCCAGATGCGTGTGCCCCCTTGTACATCTGGCTAATGTGGATCCTGGGGGAATTGAACCTGGGTCCTTTGGCTTTGCAGGCAAACACCTTAACTGCTAAGCCATTCCTCCAGCCCCGTTAACTTTTAAACCAAATACGTGCTATGTGCTGCGTGCTGTGTTGTTCCAAGCACTTTACATGTTTGAACTCTTTACAGCCCAGAGGTAGATTCCATTATACTCACTTTATAGATGAACACACTTGGTAACAAGGTCACATAGCTAGTCCTGAGAAGACAGTATAGTTTGAGTCCATTTACATGGGAAGAAAGTGCAGGGGTGTAGTGCAGTGGTAACACTTGCCCAGCATGCACAGGGCCCTGGTGCTCTATCTCTATCACCACAGGGTGCCAGGGGGCAGGGGTACAGTATAGTCAGAGCTGAATTTAAAGCTCCTGGGTCAGCCACTTCCCAGCTGTGTGAGTTAGGCAATATAATTAACTTCTCTGAGCTTCGACTCTCATTTCCATAATTCCAGCATGCCTTTGGTGAGATGAGTTATGGCGGCTGGAGAATTTCTCAGAAACTACCAGAACAGCTAGTCTGGCAAATGGAGTAATAGACAACAAGAGACCCTCTGCCTCTAACAAGGTGGAAGTCTGGGACCAACACCTGAAAATTGTCCTGTGGCTTCTGACATGTGTGCTATATCATCCATGAATACCTACCCTCTCTCAATGCTTATGCTTACATCCACCCACCAAAAAGAGCACCAAAAAGGCAGAAAGGACCGACCTCAAGACATTTAATAAACTATTTTTCTGTTTGTTCTCACTGTAGTGATGGAGCTATTCTAGCGCCAAGTATCCAATCTCCCAAAGCCATCATATAAAAAGAGTGTGGGGCTGGAGAGATGGCTGAGCGGTTAAAGCGCCTGCCTGCCAAGCCTAAAAACACCTGTTTGAATCTCCAGGTCCCACGTTTAGCCAAACGCAAAAGTGACGCAAGCACGCAATGTTGCACATGCGCACAAGGGAACACACGCGTCTGGAGTTCATTCAGTGGTTGAGAGGCTCTGGCTCACCCATTCTCTCTCTGCTTCTTCCTCTCTCTCTGTCTCTCCCTCTCTCTGTCTTTCTCAAATTAAAAATAAATAAATAAACAAATAAACAAGCATAGAGTGTTTGCTGGTGTATAGTCCTCAGAACAGTTGGCTTTGATGATAAGAAGGATGTTTTAATTCAGAAATGCTAAGATTCACATTTTCCCAGAAAATGGTCCAAATCTGAACAGGCCAACAAGAGAAGCGTGCTGCCCTCTGTTGGAGAGTATGCCAAAATTGGCCAGGAGCCTGAGAAAGCTACAATTTCAGCCTTCCCCAGAAGGGCCCTTTCTGGATCTTTTAACCATGCCTTATAGGTTTGTCATGTACGTGGCCCAAGGAAAACAGAAGCAGAAATGTTAGCGGTCTACAGAGATGAGATTTGCATTTCTACTATTTCCAGATAATGTACTCTTTCTTTCAACAAAGAAAATGTGCCAAAAATCATAAACTTTAGCATTTGGGGAGAAGCATATGTTAATAAATAATGCAAGCTAGAGAACCAGGAATAGAACTAATTCCTCCTAGGTTTTCCCACCAGTAAAATGGCATACCTGACCTGTGGTACCACTAATCCACAGGAATTGTAAAGACTTAATCATATTGTCACCATTTCCTGCAGGCTGATGGCAATCTGTCTAGGATGCATGATGGTCTTCCCACAGATATCCATGACAATTGTTTTCTGCCAGCCAGGTCACCCAAGGAAGATGAAGAGAAGCAAACCTGGGTTTGGGTTCTCCTGGGAGAATGAGCACATCAGCAGGAAGTCACAGGACATGGACTCCAGGGAGGGGAGAGGCTATTTTTGTACTCACACACAGCCAGAGATGCTGTGAGCAAAAACCAGCACTCAGAGATGTTCTGCATTTGCTTCTTTTCTAAAAGAGCACCGCTCCCCACACCTGTTACTGACTGGGGCTTGCTTTAAAAATATTTTGAAAGGCATGGAAATAGAGGAAAGGGAGAAGGATTACAGGGAAGAACATTTTAGCGCATGTGAAGGGTCTTGACATTTCGTACAACAATGGAGCAATGAGCAAGGTGGGGGCACGCATCACTTTGACTCAGGAACTCCATTTCCAGGAATCTATTCACAGAAATGCTCAGAAAATGCCCAAATTTAGCTACCAGGAGGTCCACTGAAGTATTGCTTGAAATGGAAGCAAATTGGAAATAACCAAAATGTCCTGAATAGAGAGCAGCTGGAATGAACAACACCACTCAAGGAAGTTAGGACAGGGTCAGACACATGCCGAACTGACCAACGCAGAACAGAAATGATGTCTGTTATCCTTTCCTGTAAATAAAATTATATTGCTATTAAAGTTTTCTCTAGAAATCAGCTAGCCCTGTTCAATTTCCCACTACCCATGTAAAGTCAGACGCAAAAGTGGCACATACATTCTGAATTCATTTGCAATGGCAAGAGACCATGGCATGCTAGTAGAAATCTCTGGGATTTGGTCCTATGAATCTCTGTTAGTTCTTAAAACATAATCAGTCTCTCTTGTGCAGCACTTTATTATTAGCTCGGAAAATACAGTGGATACTTGTTTAGCTGGTGGATATGTTTTTCTCCCCACAGAGGAACTGGCAGGCGCAACCTGCTCACGTGTAGCAAGCGCTGCACATTACCACTCTGCAGATAAAATTAAGCTGTTTCAGCACACATCACAAATGGATAAACATCATGTAAAATGCCCAGTGCAAATGCTTCAGATACAGCATATAATAGGCATTTGATAAATGTTGACAAAGGACAAGGGACAAAACGAATGAGTGCAGGATTATTTCCCAGAGTATCTTGTTTTATTTGCTACCTGGTTTTCCTTAATAGAAAAATCATCTAAAATTAACTATGTTCCTTTTGAATAATATCCCTGATTACAGAAATCATTCTTTTTCTTACATTCATCACCTGCAACTAACATGCTGGAGCAGTAGGGGTGGGGAGTGTGGGAAACACAAACCAGGACTTTAACATGAGGGAATAGGGATTTCACAAGCCACTAAAGTGCTACTTCTCTGGGAAGAAGTGCACCCTGGACATTTTCCAGCTGAATTCTACAACAAAACCCAAGGAAAATGAACATTAATCTTTTATGAACTAAGCCCCCAAACGAACAGGCTTTGAGTTCAACCCTAATTAGGTTGCCTCTCAATATAGAGAATCCTTAACGAATAAGGACACCTAACAACACGGGCGAGCTCTCTGCGGGGACTGACTGAAATGAAGGGGCCGCTCTGGCCACACAAAACTGCTGTGGTGCATTAGGGGCTCCGGACCTTACCTGAAAGATGCTGTCGTCTTGGATGGAATGCTTTCAAACTGAAATTCTTGGCCACCTTTCTACCTCCATGGCCATCTGGGGGTTTGTGGATAAATGAGAAGAGAAGGGGCAAGAAGCAGGACTCTTGGAACGAGTTTCAGCTAGTCAAGGTTTCTTTTGCTTTGTGTCCAAGTGAGCTGCCAACACTGGCTCTGCTCAGAAACAAGATAATAGGCATATGCACTATGTGCACGCAGGAGGCAGTAAAAGGTTGCATACAGGGGAGACCTGAGTTCAAATACCAGATCAGCCACTTCTTTCCAGTCCTGTGATTTAGGACAAGTTGCCGACCCTTGCTGAGCTGTCATTTGCCCATCTACAAAATAAACATATGGGGCTGGAAAGATATCCCAGTGATTAAAGCCCTCATATACAAGGAATTGAGTTTGATCCCCACCCCACATAAAAATGCTAGGAGTAGTGACACATACTTACAATCCCAGCACTAAGGAGGCAAAGACAGGAGGTTCTCTGGGGCTCACTGATCAGCCAGTCTAGCCTATTTGATGAGCTCTGGGCCAGTGAGAGACTGTCTCAAAAAAAGATGATTGGTGTTCTGAGTTCTGAGGTTGGCCTCTGGTCTCTACATATATACATGTGGATGAGCACCCACATACACACATGAACATACACACATTCACACACATTAAAGATAAAGCCTGGTTGGACAGGTTAAATGAAATGAATCAAGAGTTCTCAGGTTGTTCATTGCTAACAGACGTCTTATTTCTTCAACCACAGCTTCCCCAAACCCATTCCAATCACGCAACTTCCACATCTCACTCAAGCCAACAACATCCTGGGAAGGCACTGAGATCATCCTCATTCTGTAGCTGAAGAACTTGACGGTCAGCCAGGTAAAGGCATTTGTCCAAAGGGGCAGAGCAAGAGACAGCAAAGCCAGGATTCGCCCAAATTTTGTGCTGACCACAGGCTGGCAGGTCACTGTCAAAGACAACTACAGTGCTTGACACCTCATTCTCATGGACGTCTGGATTCCAGGACCCAGAGACACAGTCCGGGTCACTATAGAGAGGCTGTGTGCAGAGAGAGCTCAGAGCAGGCTCCTACTGTCCTGTTTGGTGGAGAGTGTGGTGGGAGCTCTCTTCCCAGGGTGGCTTCCTAGGCAAAATTCCAGGTGGGGCCTCTATTGAAACAACCCAGTTCAATGTGCAGCCACAACATGCAAATATTTCAATATTTCACACCCACACTTTAGCATCGGGTTTGGGAAAGAAGTCCTGAGGTGGCCACGAGGATGTTCCAGAGAGAGTCTATAGGCAACTTGTGGCCCTGATAGAAACCCACATGGCCTCACTTCTCTGCACTGCTTCTGTCTTCACTCAGGGCATCTTCCAAACCCATCTAATTCCCCCCTACCATGTTCAAAACTTGAGTTGATCCTCAAACTCCAGGAACAATTCTACCAATATCTTCCCCAAACTTCGTCTGGAGCTGCTCTTAGCTTCGTACTGACACCCTCCTGGATTCTCTGGCCAGTCACTTGGCTTATAACAAATCTATTCCCCCAAATCGATTCCCTGCTGTCCCTGAGTAGTCCAGCACCTCTCTGCTGCCCAAGAATGCCTTATCCTATTACTGTAATTAACTGGTGCCATGCTTGAAAGCTGAGCCAGGAGCCGAACTCTTGGGTGAAGAAGATTTGCCAAGGATTACAAAGCATGAGAATCAGAGTAGATAGAACTTGGCACTTCAGCCCAGAGAACTTTATTCTAGAAACTCATTAACTCTGAGTAGTGCATCAGCAGTCCAGAAGACACTGGCATCCAGAATCCATTTAGATTCTGCTCGTTTTGGTAGTCAGTTCCAAAATGTTTCTTCTTTTTGTCAAAATGTGTCATTTTATGTTATGTTATGATTATCTGCTAAAATATAATGCATTGATACTTATATTAGCCAATCTTTTAAAAAGTCAATATGATTTATTCATGAGCATGTATAACTAGTCTCTATTCCTGTTAACTCAGGATATTTTCTTCATGTGGGGGGGGGATGGGGCACGACAGGACCTCTTGCCACTGCAAATGAATGCCAGACACTTGTGCCACTTTTTCCATCTGGCTTATGTGGGCAGCTTGGGAATTGAACCCAGGCCAACAGGCTTTGCAAGCAAGCACGTTTAACCACCGAGCTATCTTCCCAGCCACTATTTTAGACAATATTTATTGTGAATTTATGTGTCCAACCATATATCAACAATTTAGACACTATCCCATCCAGCTCTCATGCACAACTCTGAGAGAGGAAGCACGGCTGTCTCTATCTTACAGATGTGGACAGCAAGTTTGTGAGGGTCTCTCACACAACTGTGTTTAAGAACCTCTGAATCTAGAAAGGGAGAGGTGGCATCTAGCCGGAGAACGGATGTGAGAAGATTGGAACTGAACTAGGTCTTGGAGGATGAATTGGAGAAAGACTGGGGAAGTAAGGAAGGAAAGCTTTGTAGTCAGAAGGAACAACATGAGAGATGATACCAAAGTGGGTATGGTGCTTTGAATGTATGTCCTCATAGACTCAGGCATTTTTGATTAAGATTAAACTTCCCACATAAGTCCCCAGCAGGCAGATCCCTGCCCCAGGAGTATGTCACTGGTGTGGATCTTCAGTCTATCTCTACTAGGTGTATAGAAAGCAGTTTGAGCTCTACCTATTGGTGGTGTCTCTCTGCTATGGATCTGTGGAAGTGAGCCAGCTTCTTCCACCATGATGGAACTGCCCCTGGATTCTGTAAACCTAAAATAAACCCTTTCCTCCCATAGACTGCTTCTGGTTGGGTATTTGAGCAATGAAAAATAACTACAATGATGGGAAAGGAAAGATTGCAGTGCCTGGCACACAGGAGGTCCTTGAAAGGCTTGTGGAATTGCATTCTGCTGCATTGCTAACGTAGCTGCAGCAAACGGCTCTTCTATGATTATATGCAATACAGAAGCAGCTACATGAAGGGGAAGGGCTGGGTAAAGGCCTTGCTAAATGAACATGCAGAAAATACCTCATACAAATATATTTCTAGCTTTCTGAACAACTTTGTTCCCATTTTACAGACAAGAATACAGAGTCTTAGAGAGCTAACTTGCATAAGAAAGATGAAAAGATAAGTAAGTGATACAATATGTATTCAGACCCAGCCCCATTTGGCTCCATAGCTCCCAGGTTCACGCCACCCTCCAGGCCTCGCAGAGAAAGATAGTCCTGCCTCCCCTTTCTGGCTTCTACCACCACTTTTTTGGACTGACCTGAGTCTGGTTCAGAACAACTTGGTTGGCCATGCTTATCTACTTTAAGGAGCTAATGTTTTCCATCCTGTTAGCATTTTCTGCCTAAGGTACAACAATGTGAGGGCTCTGAGTGTCTCTGGAGAGGAAGAAAGATACAAAATGCTGGGCAGGTAAGGAAGCACCCAGGTATAAGAAACTGTTGATATCATCAGGGAAGGCTTTGTTGCTCACAGCAAAGCCCCAGATGGGGCCTGCTGTGAGATCACCTCCATCACCCAGGGCTGCCAATGCAACATCTGCACCTGACATATTGGCCTGTGAATATTTCAGATCCACACCCCCAAATCCAGATGTGTTTGTGTCATGAACTCTAAATTCTGCTAGAAATTACTGAGGTCTGAAAAAAAAAGAAATTTAGGTTCACTCAGGCAGACGCACAGACCAGTGACCTGGAAGATTCTGTGGGTACCTAAGGTTTGGGGTGCTCACATTTAGAAACATTGAATACCAGCTTCCAACTATATTCTGGGCATCACAACCTCACACAAGTCTGGGTACAGGGATTGATTCTTGATTTCAGTGTAGTGCCTCATGGAAGCTTTATGAGCATGGAAAAACAAGAGGCATTTATAGGAGAATTAGGAAGAAAGTAACTTTCTCACTATATGATTTAAAGCTCCTCAAGACCTTTAAAACATTGATTCATGCCACCAGAAGTTGGTGTCCTATGTTCTGGAAACAATCCCAAAGAAGGGGGCTGCATCAGAAGGACAGCCAATTTCCTAGAAGCAGAAAGGAAAGTTTGAGGAAGAGCAAAGAGAAGCCCAAGTCAGAGTCCACCAATTCGCCTTGGACTGGTTGTGCATGTTGAATAACATGTCAAGCAGTGGCTTGTGGAAGAGTCTGGAAGCTCTGTATCTTCCACAGAGGCTAGAGAAGCTGAAATCCCATGAGCTCCACAGTCGCTTCTGGCAGCTCTCACCACTCCCTAATTCTCTGTGCTAAATATTATCCCTGACACTCCCAAAGTGAGCTTTTATCTTATCCCAACTCGGTAAATATTATGATAAGCTGTGGTTTTGATGACCACATAAGTAACTTTTTCATTTATGAGAGGGGTGGCCAGAAAAATCCCAGTGGCGAGAGCTTAAAGGCAATTATATCCTTATTATTTGGCGGTTTGGCCAGATGTCAAAGGAGTGTATAGCCAAACCAGTACTTGGGTGGTGTTTTGTCCCCCAAAGTAATCCAAAAATTAATGTACCAGAAGAAAATAACATGTTTGTATAGAATGTTGTGAAAGCCGAGGCCTGCTCTGGAAGGAACATCATGGAAATTATTCCCTTATCAATAAGAAGCAGCACTACATTTTTTGACATGTCTGTGGTCAATGATACCACTGACCTTGTAGAAAAATCAGAAAAACGTGGAAAATTCCTCCCCCCATTCCAAATATGTGTGTGTACAGGTAGATAGAAGATACATATTCATATCAAAATTAATTACCCTGCAGCCATCAACAAGAATCTAAAACTCCATTTCCAAAGGCAAACAAACAAAAAGAACACAGTAGGAATAGCTGTCCTCCACTCGGAAGCAGACTTTTGCTGTGTACTTGAACAAAACCTCTGGGATGTGGATAAAAGACTTTTGCCTGCTTGAGTCCACTTTAATGGAGCTGCTGGCCTGAGCCCAGTGGAGAAGAATTTACTGTGCATATTTCTAGAAATGACCCAGGCCATAGTCATTTCTCCAACCTATGGGAACCCCAGTACCTTCAACAGGGATTTCTTTGTACCTAAATATGGCTTCTTGAACAAGGCCCAAAGAGCTTAGTTAACATCAAGCAGTATGGTGTGCTTTTCTCCCATAGGATTTGGTACCCTACCTACAACTTCTCGGATGCATTTGCTATGTTGAGACCTTGTTTGTATTTTTAGAAGTTTGAGGACTTATTTAAAAACAAGGTCAACAGAGGAGTGTGCAAGGTTGTGTGCATGAAATGGTCTTCCTTTGTTTTTTCTCAATGATAAAAGATTAAAAAGATGCCATATCTAAGAGACTGATTATATAATCTGCTGCTATCAAGAGAGGTAGGTTAGGAGGCCTGGAGACATGGCTTAGCAGTTAAGGTGCTTGCCTGTGAAGCCTAAGGACTCATGTTTGACTCTCCAGATCCCACATAAGCCAGATGCACAAGGTGATGCAAGCACGCAAGATCGCACACACACACAAGATGGGACAGCATCTAGAGTTTGACTGCAGTGGCTGAAGGCCCTGGCACTCCAATTCTCTCTCTGTCCTACTCTCCCTCTCATAAAAAAAAATACAAAAAAAAGGTAAGTTAGGAGTGGGAAAATAGTTCTGTGAGTAAAGCGTTTACTGCACAAGCACGAGGACCTGAGTTTGGATCTCTAGTTCTCAAATAAAAATGTTGGGCGTGATGGTGGGTGCCTTTAATCCCAGTATAGGGGAGGCAGAGACACATGGATCCCTGGGGCCTGTTGACTAGATAGTCTCGCTAACTCAGTGAGCTCTAGGTTCAGTGTGAGACCCTGAATCAAAATAAAGTACAGGATGCTGGGCGTGGGGGAGGCACAGGTAGGAGGATCGCCATGAGTTCGAGGCCAGCCTGAGACTACATAGTGAATTCCAGGTCAGCATGAGCTAGAGCGAGACCCTACTTCGAAAAAACAACAAAATACAGAAAGAAAGAAAGAAAGAAAGAAAGAAAGAAAGAAAGAAAGAAAGAAAGAAAGAAAGAAAGAAAGAAAGAAATGAGGTACAGGGCTGGAGAGATGGCTCAGCAGTTAAGGCACTTGCCTATAATGCCTAACAACCAGGGTTTGATTCCCCAGTACCCACGTACAGCCAGATGCCCAAAGTGGAGTATGTATCTGGAGTTCCTTTGCAGTGGCTAGAAACCCAGGTGCCTCAATTCTTTTTTTTTTCTCTCTCTCTCTCTTTCTCTCTCTCACTGAAAATAAATAAATAAATAAATCTTTTAAAAGGTGGAGAGCAACTAAGAAAAACACCTGACTTCAATCTCTGTCCTCCACAAACATGTGCATGTGTGCACACACATGCCCTAAAAAATGAAAAAGTCAAGATAGGTCAATATGCAATAACATTGAAAGGTGTTCATCAAGTGCTGTGAATAGCAGCAGAGGCAAGGTAGGGCTGAAAACCCTACAACTGGGAACATCCAGTAGCTTCTGAAATGCCCTGGACATTGAAATAATGTTACCATTGATTGTGCACTATTATGGTTTGGACGTCAATTGACTGCCATGCTCATGTGTTTGAACACTTGGTCTCCAACGAGTGATGCTCTTTTGGGAGGACCTTGGAACACAGAACCTAGCTAGTGGATACAGACCACTAGGGGCAAGCCTTGAGGGCTACAGCTTGGTATCTGCTTCCTGGATGGCCATGATGTTAACATGCTACAAGTCTCACTGACACAGACGAATCCACAGTGCCACGCCACCCCTACCATAATGGACTGTACTCCCTGGGACTATGCGCCCAAATAAACCCTTCCTCCCTCAAGTTGCTGCCCTTATAACTTAATGTTTCTGTCCCAGCAAAACAAAAGTAACCAGTACAGGTGCCATGGCCCAAATGCCATGCTGAGGTGTCACCTTTCACCATCATAGAGCCTTTGAAGGCAAAAATGATTCTCGTCCCATAGATGAAGAAATTGAGGCCCATGCTGTTTAAGTAACTTGCCTAATGTTACAAGCTCAGAAATCTCAAAGCCTGTCCTTCAATCTCTGTCTGTTACCCTTACTAATTTCTAGACTGTCTCACACAGGACTCAGAGTCCCAACACACTGATGATTGTGGAAAGCTAATGATCCTCTGAAAATCTTCATGTACCCAAGGACTTACCTATTCACCTGCAGTATCTAGCCCATCAGTAATTTTCCTCTTGGGTTGTACGAGTTGCTGTAGCAATCAAGATGCATGTGCCCCTTTGTTCTCTGACATTTAGCTATTACAAGCACAGAATAGGTTTTAACCAAGACAGCAAAATCCTTTCACAAGTGAGTTCGCTTCATGAGAAAAAAAATAATCTGTTGGCAAAGAATAAACTATAACTTGTCAATGGCATGCATATTGCTTTTTGCTAAATGCATGTTTTCACTTGTCAACCAATAGATAAGCATAAAGACTTTAGAAATGTTCATTTTGGAGATTCACCAGCAATATTATTATGATATAATATTCTCAGAGCATTAAGGAATCATTTCCAGATTCTGTAGATGAGATATTTAATGATGGCACTTATAGGATGTTGACTCATGCAAAATTCATTTCTGGGTTAAATTCTTAAATCTTTTCAATAATTTAAAATCAAAGAATAATGTACTAAGTACTCCATCGCTCTCCTGAATACCCAGGACTCCCATCTCCACTTGTCATGGTTTATGGATTAGGGAGGCTTTGGAACCCCCCAAGGTGGGCTCTGAAAAGTCCAAGCCAATGCCCAGGGAAGCCTTACACCTGCTCAGTTCTCACCCAATCAAAACACACCACATCCCTGAACACAGGACCTGATTCTGGAATTAGCATGCAATCTTTACTTAAGCCAATGAGATATGCAGGGTTGTTGCTAGTGACTTTGTGGAAAAGTTTCCTTGATCTTCAGGGAGAAAGACAGGAGAGCCTCTTATTGTCTCTGGACATGTTGCCCGAGTTACAAGCCCTAGGGTGGGTTAGGCGCTTCAGCCCTCATCTGAGGAGTGCTGATGTGCAGAAGAGAACATAAACAATAGGATCTCCAAAAAGAGAGGTGGGAATATTGATCTAAACCAACCTGGACTTTATTCAACTGTTCAATGGTGTCATACATGCCAACATACTTTCTGATTGCACAAGCCACCCATATACTGAGCTCCTCTATAGCCAGGGCACCCTAACCAATACTAGCCACAACCATTCCCTTAGCATAATTCCCACGACAACAAGAGCATCGCAAAAGGCTTCCGAGACAGGTGCCGTGTCTTTAAAGATAAGCTCACCATCAACTATTCAGCTCCCTGGAGAGGAAACTTCAATACAAATCAAAAACCTACCAAGAAATCAGATCCTCGTTGGCCTTCATCTTTCTTGCTTTCCCAGAAAGAATGTCCAACTCGTAGCCATCAAATGTGTCCACACAGGATTTCTAAGGCACAGCTGACTCTCTCAGAAGAGTGCATGCATTGATCTCTGTTGATACAGCTGAACCTAAATTGAGACAGAAAAATCATGTAATTTCTCATCCTTGGCCTATTGATGGGGAGAAAAAAATCAAAATGTTGTTTCAGGGGACAAGTAGAGGGCTTTTTTGGTTTTGCAGAAATGAAACAGAGGCTTAAAGGTATTCCTTTTTATTTCACTCGGTAATTTACACACATTGAAATCCTTGTCTCCAAGTCGTACACAATCCAGTGCAGCCACAGGATGGAGTTCTTACCCATGGGATGTGAGAAGCACAACTTTCCAATCACATCTTTCAAAGGGCACTGCTATGATCTTAATAGTTTTTCAATCCGTATAATAGGCTCATGGAAGATTTATTTCTACTTCTTGTATGTTTTCAGTTCCCAATGACTTGTGTGTGGTGTGCATGTATGTGTGTATGTGCATGTATATACATGTTTGCATATGTGTGGGTCTATGTGTGTGTGCATGCCTATGGAGGTCAGAGGTTGACATCTGGTATCTTCTTCAACTGTTCACTACTTCCCCCCTCCCCCCCCCCGGCTACTATTTTTTTTAAAGCAAAGTCTCACTCTAGCCCAGGCTGATGTGGAACTCACTCTGTTGTCCCAGACTGGCCTCAAACTCACAGTGATCCTACCTCAGCCTTCCAAGTGCTTTGATTAAAGGTGTGAGCCACCATACTCAGCTCTAACCTTTTTATTATTGTTGTTATTATTATTATTATTATTATTACTATTATTATGAGTCAAGGTCTCTCACCTTGGCTAGACTAGCTGGCCAGAAAGTCCCAGAGGTCCTGTCTTCACTTTTTTGTGCTAGGAACACAGGTATGCAGTGCTGTGCTTTGCTTTTACATGGGCGCTGGGCATCTGAACTCTGGCCCTGATGCTTGTGCAGTAAACACTTTACCAACTCAACCACCATCCCAGCCCCCCCGCCAACATTTTATGTCTTATTGTTCATTTGCTTGTGTGTTCATCTGTTGTGTATGTGTTCATATGTGTGCATGTGTAACTCTGTGAGTGCAGGCATGTGCGTACCATGGTGTGTGGTTGGTGGTCCACTTCGTCTGAGACACAGTTTTTTGCTATGCTTGCCACAGACTTCAGAAAAAATCCCATCTCACTGTCAGCATCAGCATGCAGACATTAAAGATGTCTGCCAAGGTTTCCAGGGTTTTATATGGAGTCTGAGGATTGAACTCAGGTACTCATACTTAAGTGGCAAGCATTTTATCCACTGAGCCATCTCTCCAAACCCCCAATTTTTTCCCATTTATTTTCTTTTTATAAAACATTTTATTGACAAGTTCCATAAGTATTGACAATAAGCCATGATAATTCCCTTCCACCACTTCCCAAATCCACTTTCCATTGAATCTTCTTTTCAATTAGTCACTCCTCTATTTTGATGTCATCATCTTTTCCTCCTATTATGAAGGCCTTTTTTATTATTTTATTTATTTTTGGAGAGAGACACAGAAAGAGACAGACAGAGAGGGAGAAGGAGACAGAGAACGGGCGGGCCAGCAGTCTCAGCTGCTGCAAATGAAATCCAGATGTGTGCGCCCCCTTGTGGGCAAGTTCAGCATTGCACCCTTGCGTCACTTTGCATCTGGCTAAACGTGGGACCTGGAGATTGGAACCGGGTTCTTAGGCTTAGCAGGCAGGTGCCTTAACCGCTAAGCCATCTCTCCAGCCCTATGAAGGTCTTTTATAAGTAGTGTCAGGCACTGTGAGGTCATGAATGAATATCAAGGCCATTTTGTGCCTGGATGACAGCACTGTAAGTAGCACTACCCATCCTTGGAAGAGGTAGAGGCTTTTAATATTAAGACCCCCCTTTTTTAATAAGAAAAATTGTTTATATTATACTTCTTTCCCCTGCCTTCCATTGGAATGAGGTTGTGGTATTGAGCCAGTTCACCCACAGGACTCAAGAGAGATGGTAGGGGATGGTGAAGCCTCCATAGAAAAGGGACATGGGTCCTTAGGACAAACTGAGGTCACAACCACCTCCCTGCACCATCAATTGGAAAGACACAAAATATTCAAATTGTTAAAGCCACCATTATTTTAGCTTTACTAAAGCTGAAACACATATATTCCAATGAACCAGCAACTGTTTCCAAGCACATACTGGTGTAGGAATATAAAAAGTATTTCATTGTGATTAATGTTTAAATGACTCTTGTCCTCACTGTCATAGGGCCACAGCAAACAACATCTCCAAGACTTCCCAGAAGCATCTTGTGAGCGTGCAAACAAGATGGGCCAGCTCTTCTGCCAGGATCACATGACATTTATCAGCTATTTCTTCCTAGACCTCTACCCAACCCCTTCCCATGGACACTAGTGGATCCCTCCCCATAGGCATGCTAGCCTGGCGAGGGTAGACCAAAATTACAGGTTGTTACAAATGAGAGAGAGACAGAGAGGGACCTCTTTTCTGCTTTGGGTTAGATTCCACAGGGAATCCACAGTACCAGCAGGAGGCTTACTTCTAGCCCTGCCCTTCTCTGTGGTCCTAAGACACATAGTCAATGGGGTCACAGAAGACAGGGCAGCTGAGAGAACTTCCTCTGTACTCTGTTTCAGTCCTTCCCTCTGCTGTCCAGGGCTTCACCACTGGGTGAAGCATATCTGCCTCATTCCTTTTTCCCTGCAGTACTTGTCTCCCAGGAAGCCATTCACATCTCTTGCAAAGAAGTCTCCAGAAGAGAGTTGGCTTAGTAGTTAAGCACTTGCCTGTGACACCTAAGGACCCCAGTTTGAGGTTCGATTCCCCAGTACCCACATAAGCCAGATGTACAAGGTGGCACATGCATCTGGAGTTCATTTGCAGTAGCTGGAGGCCCTGGTGCGCTCTCTCTCTCTCTCTCTCTCTCTCTCTCTCTCTCTCTCTCTCTATCTCTCTGTCTGTTGCTAGTAAATAAATAAAAAATAAACAAAAAAATTAAAAAAAAAAGTCTCCAGAATAGCACACCTCACCAGTTTATCAGGAACACCCAGAACCCCCGCCATAAAAGACTGAAAGCAGGGTGTCTACATAAGAGATGGAAGAAGTAGGTATCAACGATGGCTTGCATGTTTGAAAAGATGTTCCCTTGAATATCCACCCCTGGTAATATTCTAGGGAAAAAAAAAAAAGAAGATTCTATGGCCACATTGGCTTAGGAAACAAAAATAATATATTCCCTCTCCTCTTACCTAGCTCAGCAAGGTTTCTGAGAAGCTTTGTAACAAGTATGTTGATTTTTACTTAATCTATTATTTCTTAGGCATATTTTCCCAGACTTTTCCCCAGGCTTCCTGAAAAACAAAAAATCCATTAACATTCTGGAAAACACCCTTGAGAAAACTGCAGTTGTGAATGGAGGCACTCAACTCCTCCACTTTCTGTACTGTGATGAGGGGCTTGAGAGGGGTGTGTGCACCCATGTGTAGCTGTCACTTGGGTGTCAGTGGCTGGTTTCAGCAGCAGCATTCACAGGACAGTTCTGAATGGCATATTCTTCCCAGCAGAGGGGAATGGGAATAGGTCCCTGGGACTGGAAAACAACAGAAATATTTCCCCCATAGCCTGCCAGAGTTTCACAACTAAGGAAGTTGCCAGGGTAAGCTTTGGCACAGAGAGCCCATGACAGAATTGCTCCTTTTTAGAACTGAGGAATTCACACCACTTTGAGGCCGGCTTGGGCACAGGCCTCTCCCAGCTGGTCCCTTTGAAGACCAGCTTCTGGAATATTTGAGCTGCTTGGAAGATGTAAGAATCTCAGAGACACAAAGATGCTGTCCTTGAACCAGTGCAAATCTGTCAAGCAGTCGATTGAAAAGAGAAAATGTAACTCTCAAACCCCTGAGCTCTCGTGGAAGAGGCTGTTGAAGCCAGAAATTGATTCGGCAGTTAGAATCGCCCCAATTTACATTCCTGGGTTTGGCCACTAAATAGGGATGCTGTGAACTGTTCGGGGCATGAGGGTTCTCTGGTCAGAAAGAATCATGCAAAGAGCAAGGCAAGGGCTGGAAAAAGCAAGTGCTTGTCCCCTGGGTGTAATAGATCTCCCCAGACATCCTGATCTAAAGAAAGCTTAATTAAATTTAATGGACAAACCTCTCTCCGTGCTAGGACGCATTTTAATGCAGTATTTCAGCTCTGGATGGACAAAAATTAGTCTTCCTTGCCTCACTGCTCTCCCTTTTAAATGAAACAAACTTCCCGATTAGCCCCATAAGTCTCAATATTGCCCCATGTCCTCTTATCTGGCGATGGGGATGTCACAAGGAACCTGTAAGACACAGGCCTGTACAAGTCAGAGGGGAGCTGTTCATGTGAAAGACAGGGGTGCCTTGGCCAGCTAGGAACCGTCAGTGTCTAGCCCAGAACCTGATGTAAATGGCATTTGATAGGCACAAAGAAGAAAGGAAGGAAGGAAAGAAGGAAGGAAGGGAGGGAGGGGGGAGGGAGGGAGGGAGGAAGAAAGGAGGGAAGGAAGGAGAGAGAAATGAAAAAGAAAGAAGGGAAGAATGAAGACAGGAAAGATTCACCGACCTCTTCAAAGGGCCTGTAGCTGGAGCACATGTCCCCTGCATCTCCCTGGCAGTGAGCCTGATGGGGAAGCAGGATGCTTTGATCTAGAAGAGGACGCTAAGGACCCACGGCACTCCCATGAATCAGGCACTGCTTCTTCCTCTCCCCAATGCATGCTCCTCCTCATTTTCTGTACCCTCTCACCCCCACTCAGGAGAACTTGACCCCACTCCCAGGTACTTGGCTCAGGTTATTTCCATTCTCTTGCCCGATTGGTTCAAGAATTATCACATGATCCAATCAAATCAAGAGAATGCAAAGTCCCCATGTGCCAGGAGCTTCTGAGAGAAACCCTGAGTGACTCTCCTGCTTATGTTGAGGCCCAGAAATGCAGCTTTGATCCTGTGGCTAGTCTGGAATGAGGCCAACACATGGGGAGAATGGGCTCAGGAGAACCCCAAGGAGGCAGGAGCCCCTAAAGCCCACCTGGCTGCTGACTTCTATTCATTCGCGAGGTCATTCAAGAATCCTATTTTTCCGGCTGGGGAAATGGCTTAGTGGTTAAGATGTCTGCCTGTGAAACCAAAGGTCCCCAGTTCGATTCCCCAGAACCCACATAAGCCAGGTGCACAAGGGAGCACATCCATCTGGAGTTCGTTTGCACTGGCTAGAGGCCCTGGTGCACCCATTCTCTCTACCTCTTCCTCTCTCTCTCTCTCTCTTTCTCAAATAAATAAATAAAATTAAAAATAAAATCTGGGTTTCATTTGCAGTGGCTAGAGGCCCTGGCATGCCCATTCTCTCTCTTCTTGTGAATATGAATAAGTTTAAAAATTTTTTTTTTAAAAAAAAGAATCCCATTTTTCTAACCAGTTTAAGTGGAATTTTCTGTTATCTGCAGCTGAAAGTACCTGAGTTGATGGGCCCCCAGTGATTGTTCTTTGAACAGTAGTGGTGTTCTATAACACTGGCTGGAGTTGGATGGGTTCAGCTGGATTTGGAGGGAGGAAATGAAGTTATAAGTAGATAGCAGTGACCAGCCAGCATCTACCAGTCAGCCCTCAGAGCGTATAATGGATTCTATCAGTCAGACTTCGCCCTGTCATTATTGGTATATACATGAAGAGATTTTAAAAAGAAAACATTCATGCCGGGCATGGTGGCGCATGCCTTTAATCCCAGCACTCAGGAGACAGAAGTAGAGGATTGTCGTGAGTTCGAGGCCACCCTGAGAATACATAGTGAATTCCAGGTCAGCCTGAGCTAGAGTGAGACCCTGCCTCAAAAAAAAAAAAAAAAAAGAAAGAAAGAAAGAAAGAAGAAAGAGAGAGAAAGAAAGAAAAATATATTCAAAGAGCAATATTAGCTCTGCTTCTTGTTGTGTATGACCTTGACCAAAACAGTCTATATACACTTCAACCTACTTACTGATTAAAAGGAAAGGAAAAAGAGTCCAATCTCATACATTCCTCACAAAACTGCTGGGAAAATAAAATGCAGAGTGACTATAAAGGGCTGCAAATACAAACACCAATAAAGATATTACTATTATCTTTATCTGATCTGATTTTTATTTCCTTCTATGCACCTGGGTTGCCTGCTGGTCGTGTAATACCTGATAACTTAAGTATATATTTAAACTCATCAAACAGTAATGACTCCAATTCAAATTTATAACTATTATTTCCACCTATTTACTTCTACAATAGATTTGAGGTAGCATTCAGTAAAAGGCACAATGTAATGGGACAATAAAATACAAGTACAAGCACAAATAAGGAAGATGAGGATTTACTACACCAGAAAACCCAAAGGAAAAACTGCTATGATTGAACCCAAAAACTGAGTTGACAAACAGCCAAAGCAAAAAAGGGACCTTTTGTTTTTGTTCTTTTGAGACAGGGCTGCTTTTTACCCCAGGTTGGCCTGGAACTCCTTATGTAGCCCAGGCAGGCTTACACTTGCAGTGAGACCCATCTCTGCCTCCTGCATGCTGCCATGATGCCCAACAAGGAACTCATTTTAAAAGCCAACATCATACAAAGTATTGTGTCAGGTGCTGTGGAAGTTAACAAAAATGAGTACAACATCGGGCTGGAGAGATGGCTTAGGGGTTAAGGCGCCTACCTGCTAAGCCTAAGAACGCCGGTTCCAATCTCCAGGTTCCAATCTCCAGTCCCACGTTTAGCCAGATGCAAAGTGACGCAAGAGCGCAATGCTGCACTTGCCCACAAGGGATTTTGTTCGCAGCAGCTGAGACACTGCTGGTGCGCCCATCTCTGGCTTTCTCTCTCTCTCTCTCTCTGTCTCTCTGTGTCTCTCTCCAAAAAAAAAATTTAAAAATTAAAAAAAAGTTTAAAAATGAGTAAAACATACCTTCTGCCCTCAAAGACTCTACAAGATAACAAGGAAAAATCCCCCACCCCTAGCTGGGTGTGGTGGTGCACGCCTTTAATCCCAGCACTTGGGAGGCAGAGGTAGGTGGATTGCCATGAGTTCGAGGCCACCCTGAGACTGAGACTGTATAGTGAATTTCTGGTCAGCCTGGGCTCTAGTGAGACCCTACCTCGAAAAACCAAAAAAAAAAAAAAAAAACCCTATTAGTTATTATTGTAATAGAGGCATTTGGGGCTTAATATAAATAGTATTAACGACTATCTAGAGAAAATATATGACAACAGTGAGGAGAGCGAGGTTACTTCTAGCTTTGAAAAGTCTCAGTGGAAGAAGGGATATTTGAACTGGAGCTTAGATGGGGTTGAAATTTGATGTTTGATAGAGGAACATTCTGGCTGTGGCAAGTATGCATGAATTTAAGAAATAGCCAGAGATGCCCTTGGTGCAAAGTATACTGGGGTGTGGTACATGTGTGCACACTTTGTTAATGCCTTTACACCTGTGTGCAATTTGGAAAGCTGGGGGTGAGGTTTGTAATTGAGATTGGGGTCAGTGAAATGCCACCCTCAGGACTCTGAACTTTGTTGTCTAGGGAAAAAGCAATAGTTGCTGAGAGCTCTTCAGTAGGAAAGTGATATGATGATCATAGTGGTTCACCAAATAATACATTTTTGGTGGTGTTTTTCCCTCAGAGATAAAAATTGAAAGTGTGGTTCCACTGTGAGCTAATACATTTCCATCAGAAACTTCCCCTTCCCCTGTGCCATTCTGTGTTCACTTGACAATTTTTCATTACATTGATTCTAAGTCAGTTCTTTCCAGAGAAAATACAGAAATTCATCATCTTTCCCATTATGATTTCCCACTCTGTCATCAAACACATCAGCAGGCATGAGTTTTATCATAATTCAATTCCCGCCTTCCACCCACCTTAATTACATGCATTTCTACCTGATGATAATTCCCTGGAGTATTCAAGAAGCCTGGGAAGTTAAACTTCTCTTTGACTTAGCAAATCTTTCTGGAGCATTCTTATAGTGATGCACAGGTGTTGTAGTAAGCTTCGTGTTGCTAGAATGAACATCCAAACCAGATACAGTTTATAGCAGGATTGATTTTAGCTTACAGATCCAAGGGCAAGTTCCATCAATGGCGGAAGAGGCTGGCTCCCTTTCACAGATCCAAGCAGAGAAACCATCACCAGCCAGCACCATATGCAAGCCAAAACCAGCAGCAAAACAACAAGGACCCAGGCAGAGCTCTGACTGCTCTCTTACATGTTTAGGCTGCAATTCAGATCCACCCCCAGTGACATGCACCAATGTAGCAGGAGTCAGCCTTCTAGGGGTTGAAGCTGTAAATTCAATTTTAGTAAAACCTCTGAGTCATTGGGAGACGTAAATTCAAACTTCCACAACAGGGCACTTTCTCCCTAGAACATGAGAGATGCTTTGTATCCTCACACTTTCTTCCACAAATATGAGAGATACTTTGCGTCATTGAAGGATTTCTCTGCTGCGTCCACCCATGGACTTCCACAGTGGTGGCTGCTTTAGGATTCTGCTCCTGGGATATAAACAAAGCAAGAGCCCTGATCATGGTTTCTTGCCAGAAACCAGCACAAAGGCCTTGGCTTCCCTTTCACAAGATATTAACCTTGATATGGGTCACTATCAGTGAGGAAAAAAATGAGATGATATTGGTTGGTTATTCAGGATCAGAATCCAAAGGTAAACCTCAATTTTGCTCTTAATTGTGAATACTCAGTCACCACTCCTTAACCCAATGTACTACTTGGACAACCATCTATCTAAGCTAATGTTAACTCAAAGTCTTGAAAAAGCCCTTCTCATTCCTCCAGGTTGAGTCTGATGTCCACCCTTCCTCTGCATGCATTTTCCCATTTTCATATAACCCACACCTGTTATATCTAACATTTGGGTGCTTACTGAACATCATGAGTTTTATATCTGTTAATTTATGCAGTCTTCAAAATGATCCTATAGGAGAGATGCTATTATTATCTGCATTTTAGTGATGAAAGAGTTGAAGCAAAGTCCCATAGCCAGTGACTGGGGAAGACCCCAGGCCTTTGCTCTAATGTTCCAAATGTGCTTCTGAAGCTGCAGTCATTTTCTTTTCTCTCTTTCTCTACCTCTGGCTTCTGGGCGTTCATTGCTTTGTACTGCCTCTGTCCCTATCACATCTGTTTCTCCACACAGTGCATAACAAGTGACAGGTGCCTAGCCAACCAAAAGTACCCATGGACAAACACATGAAAAATCAAGTGCTGGAATCCTTCTGGGAGTCACTCATTTGTACAAAATCCATGTCTTCCTGATCAATGAAGGCTCATTATATCTTCTGAAAGAAGATGTCTCCTCTCCCTAGAGCTCACCAAAAACATCTTCCCTATAGATCACATGACCAAGGTGAAGGAGGAGGATTTTCTTTTTTTTTTTTTTTTTTTTTTTTTTGAATGAGGGACAGAGAAAGAGGCAGAGAGAGAAAGAGAAAATGGGTGCCCCAGGGCTTTTCAGCCACTGTGAACAAACTCCAGATGCATGCACCCCTGGTGGCGCATGTGCAACATTGCATGCTTGCATCACCATGCATCTGGCTACATGGGACCTGGAGACTCGAACATGTGTTCTTAGGTTTCACAGGCAAGCACCTGAACAGTAAGCCACCTCTCCAGCCCAAGAATTTTCAAGAAAATATTGCAGGGCCTGAGGAGATGGCTGTCAGTAAAATATGCAAGCATGTGGACCTGAGTTCAGATCTGCAGCACACCTGTTAAAAACCAGGCATGGTGGTGTACACCAGTAATCCCAGATCTTGGGAGGCAGAGACAGGGGATCCCTGGAGCTTGTTGGCAAGCTAGTCTAGCTGGGTTACTGAGCACCAGGTTCAGAGAGAGACTGTTTCAAAAATAAGGAGGTAATGGATTGAGGAAGACACACAACATTGACCTCTGGCCTCCACATGCATATGCACACACATCCACATACATGTGGATGCTCACACACATAAATGTACACATATGTGCAAACAAAACCGCAAAGAAAAAAATAAATTCCTCAAAATATTTTCCTTACTCTTTCCCCATGTTCTGCAGCCAGATTTGACACATGCTGCTTTATTTTTTTAAATAAATATTTATTTATTTAGGAGAGAGAGAAAGAGAGAGAGAGAAGGAGAGAATGAGCATGCCAGGGTCTCTAGCCACTGCAAATAAACTCCAGATGAATGTGCTACCATGGGCACTTGGCTTACGTGGGTTGTGGGCAATCGAACTTGGGTCCTTCAGCTTCACAGGCAAGCGCCTTCACCACTAAGCAATCTCTCCAGCCCCTGTTTTAGTTTTGAAATCAAAGGGAATGTGTCTTGAAGGCACATGACTTTGCCCAAGTTTTCTTCTCTATATTGTGGTGGATTCCCTTCCGCCAAGCTAAGCAGGGGTCCAGGCCTTGGACCTGATCTGTGGCACGACCCTCCCTCACATAGGTGAATCTCAAGGAGATTCTGGCCATCCCTTCCTTCCTGTTTCAGGTTCTTTTCAGTCTTCACCCTAATCTAGTGAAAATGGCAGAGCATAATTCTGATGTGTGTATCAACAGGAGGTTCTGCAGTCCTTGGGCCTCAGAGGGCAGCTGGCCTTTTGAATCTGAGATATAGGAAATAGGAAAATTAAAGAACGGTCTCTTTCAAAAATTCTCAGAAATTCAATGAAAAGCAAGGAAACTAACAGTATCTCTGCCCATTTTGCAAGTCCCTAAAATGTCAAGGTTTCCCATGCAGAGGTTACTGCTTCGCTGTTTCCATGTGGTGGCTTGAAAAAGAATGACATGATGGTTCTGAGGATGAGAGCAGAGGTCCTCCCAGGAAAAGAGGGTACTTAGCCCCTGAGGATGAAGCCTCTGGGTACAACAAGCACTCTTGGGACAATAAGAGCAACGAGCAGCATGGTTGAGTCAGATATAAAACAGGAAGTTGAGAGCCGGCAGGGAGATGTAAATGAATAAGGGAGCGGCTGCGCAACCAATAGGATAATAGAAGTAGATGTCCTCTAAGAACTTTCTAGTAGTCAGAGCATGAAAAGTGTTTGTAAGAACAATGTCCAAAGTTGCACTTTACGTTCTTTTTTTTTTTTTTTTTCTGAACTGTGATATTTTTCTGCCCATTACCTGAAATAATCCAGGGGGCTCTTGCAGGTTCTAGAGCCTTCGATCAGGAGGCCTCTGGGGCAGAGAGAATTGGAGTTGGTGCCCAATGGGACATCCCAGAGCAGTAAAGGAGTGGTAGTTATGAAAGATAAACCAGAGCGTCGCTGTGGAATCCAGCTGAGATTTGACTATAAACAAACAACAACAAAACCTAAGTCACTCCAAGAATCATCCCAAGATATTGAGAACACTCTTTCTTTCTATAAGTGGATGAAGGTTTTAGACAAAATTTAAAAAAAGAAAAAGCCTTCAAGGCTAGCTTATCAGGCTGCACAACTTGAGAGTATCCGCATAGCTGACTTGTGAATAAAGGATTCATGACATGATTCTTCAAATTTCTCTGGTATTCTTTTTCCTTTTAAAAAAGACAAATATGTTTTTGGGATTAATAATTCTGATTCCTAGGATTCCAAAAAGCCCAGAGACAGGTTCTCCTCAAAGAAGATCCAAAGTGGTTCAAAGGAAGTTGTTGTTTTTGATATACCGTCTCCCTTTGTAGTTTAGGCTGGCCTTGAACTCACAAACCCACCTCTGCCCCCTGAGTGCTGGGATTGACAAGTTTGTGCCAGCATATGATGCTAAGGGAGAAATTTTGTCTGCAGAGTTTCTTGGTTATTTGTCAGTTGTGACATAATCATCAAGCCTGACCTATCTCACCTCTTTGCTTGCATGTGTGGCAGGGGGATAGAGGAAACAAACCTTGAGTTTACAAGCCAAACAGCCAACGTTCCTGGCCTGGAGAGGATGACCCTTCATCAGTATTCTGGATGGAGAGGGTCTTGCTTCCTCAGCCCCCTCTGCCTCCTTGGGTAGGAGCTTCACTGCTTTCACTTCTTCTTCAGCAGCCTTTTTTTGTCCTGGGGATTGGGTGGAATCTAGGTTTGATGGGGAGGCAGGAAAATAAGGCATTTAAAGACAAAATTATACACTTGAAAACAAGCTGCCTCTGAGAGTTCTAACATTCAGGAAACTTTAGGAGTGAAATGAAAAGACAGAACTTTCAGGAGCTGGTTTGCTCTTCTCTCCTGCCCCACCCCCCACCCCAGGTCCTCTCTCCTCCACTCCCCACCAGCTGAATCTTCCCAGCTTGTTGGAAGCTTATTGAGTGACTGTAGAATTCTGCACTAGCCCAGGCTGACGACGACAGGAGACAAGACACAATAAGCATTTCAGAAAACATCTCACAATGTGATCATCAATGTGTAATATGAGCTGGGGGTTAGTTAAATAAAATGTGAAAGTCATATTAATGAGCCTTTCGGCTGTCCAACATAGCATTTCATTTTCCTTTCCAAAGAGGCAGAGAGTAGGGCCAGCAGATAAATTATAGATGAAACCCCCATCATATGTTTATAAATACACTAACATTAGCATTTTACTTCCTCATAAATCTGCAGCAAACATTCAGGCACAAGATAGAAAGCCCTGTAAAACAATGATATATTCTCTGCTCGCAGGCATTGACTAGTGGCCCATTCACTCCTGGTGCTGTTCTTTAAACATGCTCCCTCCGCTCATGCCCCCTCATTTAAAATCCATTTTAATTTAAAGATGCACAAGGCAGTGCTCGTGGTACATTTACTCATCCTAGTTATACATCATGGAGCAAGGAAAAGAAAATTGTTTCATCTAGAGATACGGTTCAATGTGGTCACCACTGAACAGTGGAGTAATTACCATATCAGGCCCACTCAAAATGCACTCAGGGTGTTCTGTGACCTATCATTTGCTAATCTGCATAGTGAAGTATAGCTTCATAACTATAAATTGCTGACTTAATTAAAACCAGGACCTTTCTGTCATTTAATTACAGGGAGAAAGGTTATTGCTTAAATGCAATTTTCCAAATGTGATTTCTTAACAGTTATTAACTGCTTCACCATCATTTATTGTTTCAGATTTTTCAATTTGAAAATACTCCCTGTGACAGAAGTAATGACTTCATGAAAAACGCAATCTAGAGAGAGGCCAGCCAGCCCATTTGTTTCTCATAAGTGGAGCCGACAGGAAACTGGAAAATGTCACCAGAGGATCCCGGGGATGACTCTCACTTTTAGAGAGTAATTAAAACCCAGGAGGTTATAGCAAAGATGGGGCAAGGTTTGCAGACATTTAAAAGGTGATACCTCCTTCCACCCTGGCCTGACAGGTGTGTTTGCCTTTTAAAACAGGGGTGTGGTAACAGGAAAGCTCAAGGCAGCATGTAGCTGGGTGCCAAAGACTGCACTTCTGGTTTGCCACATACAGACCACATACACACCAACTTGAATGTTTACGTGATCTTTGTAATATTCCCACATTTCTCCTCCCAAGAACCCGCTGCAAGTTTGGACATGACAGCCACATAATGAAGTGAACAGTTCACATTTTCATTAATCCCATACTTTAGTCCTTGGCTGGGTACAGCGTCTCTTTTTCTCTGTGTTATAGTATGTAGCCTGGAAGTTACATAAGTAAATTCCAGTGACCAGTGGAATTGGTCAGTCAGATAACCTTGACAGTTCGGCAGCCCCCAATTGCGTGTTTGCTGACAAGAGGTTCACTTATTGTCTTCACTCCTTTGAGTGACAAATGGAGACCTGTAACGTTGACAGACAGCCCTTCAGTTTCGCTCTAGCTCCAGTTAGAGCCAAGAATTTCTCTATGATAGAAAATGTGTTCCTGCCCTGGCCCCCCAAAGGCTTCATGCTAAAGTGAACAAATGTTCTTTCTGCCTACAGGGACAGTGCCAGCTCCAGACAAGAACTGCCCTGCTTGCTAGCTGAGAACACCCTGAAGCTTAACTTTTGCTTTGGAATAGGCTTAAAGTTAAAGTTGCTCAGTTGAAGATGCAAACGTTCTCCCAACTTCAGGATCTTTTAGCCATTTCTCTTGGCTTTATTCATTGTGGCAGATACATAGAATTGACTAATGGGGACATCATAAAATCTTAATCAGATTATTAATAATCCTTTATGCTTTCCATAAGCAGTGTGCTTTGCAATTTTCAAAATGTCTTCACATACGTTAACAATTTCACTTCAATTAAGCAAATATTTTAGTAACACAAATATTAGAAAGGCAGGGCTCCTTGTCTATATTCCATCAGGAGCAGACATCTGCTTCTTAATCCAGGTCTAGGTAAGACTGTATGCACACGCTTCTCTCACAAAACACATTCAAATTTGATCAAAGTGAGTAAAAATGAAGATAGTGTAAATATTTAGAGCCCTCAGGGAACCCGACACCAGCAATCAAACTCCATCCCAGTGTCAAATGAAACTAGAACAGGAGAGCTGAGCTCCAAGCTCCTTTGTCTGTTTCTGTTTCCCCATGGGTTTTCCCCCCTCTTTCTTGGCCCTTTCCTTTTCTTCTTCCTCTCATACATGCTGCAGTATGGCTGCCATCATGGAACTTTATTTCTACCATTCACTACTGTAGAGAGCTGCGAGGTGCCACGCCTTAAAGATGGCGCTGGCTTCCGCCTTCCGCCTTCCCGATGGCGAGTGCTCTCCTGGATAAACAAGTCCTTATTTGGCTTGGGCCGTGATCTAGGCTTGCTTCCGCATATGTGGACCTATCTGCATTCACCACGTGGCTTACCAGGGTTGGCTGTTCAAAGGCTTCTTAAGCTTTGGGCGGGCTTGTCCCGGGGGGAGTGAGTCGGGCAGTGAGTGAGTCAGTGAGTGAGTCAGTGAGTGAGTGAGTGAGTGAGTGAGTGAGTGAGTCAGTGAGGGAGTCGGGCAGTGAGTCAGTGAGTGAGTGAGTGAGTGAGGGAGTCAGTGAGTGAGTGAGTCAGTCAGTCAGAAGATTGTTCAAGGTTCCTGAATAAACTGCTGAAAGAAGAATCCGAGCGTTGCATCTTCCTTGCTGGTCGAGGCGGACGCGACACACTACCAACCAACCATATCACCCATTTCTCATTACCAGAAGAGCTCATTTTTCTGAGTGTCTATTTAGGAAACAGCAAATCATGGGCCAGTGACTAGAAACACCTTTGAATGGGGCAGGTGATAGCAAACCAGATCAGGACTTATAACTGGGACTGGAGAGATGGCTCATCGGTTAAGGCACTTGCCTGCAATGTGTAATGAGCCACGTTCAATTCTCCAGTACCCATGTAAAGCCAGATGCACAAAGTGGTGCATGCACCTAGAATTTGTTTGCATTGGCTAGAGCCCTGGTGCACTCATTTTCTCTGTCTCTCTTGTCTCTATCTCTCTCTCTGCTTGCAAATAAATAAAATATATATATTTTAAAAAATTACAACTGCTTTTTATTTGAGAAAGCAAGTAAACTAGCCCTTGCCAGTTTGAGCAGCCTGCTGAGGGTCATCAGAACTTATGAGACAATTAAATCTGCATTCTCTCTCAACCAGTACCTCTTCCAGAAGCTGCAAATTTTGAACTCTTAAGCAAGACATTATGATCATTCATATAGATATTCTAATACATATATTTCATTTTAATCATTAATAGTGATGCTGCCCACCACTAACAATTGGTAAGAGAACAAAGTTAATTCAAAAGAGAAATTCCATTAGTTTAAAATCAAAGAATATTTTCCTTGTGGTAGTTAACCAGCTAAAGCTCTCATTTTTACATTATTAGCTAATTAATTGGTGATTAGCTATTAATAGCCCTTAACAGAAACATGGTAGAAGAGAATAACAATGACTAATCCATATCCAAGATTTTAATTTGGAAGCGGAATACTTTTTTAAAATGTACCAGATGCACAGAATTAATTTCATTCTTGGTGGAATTGCTTTCTGTAGTGGTGTCCTGTTTGGCCTGAGTCTGGTTCTAACAAGGATAGGAACCACTGGACAGAACACTGTCCTAGAGAGTAGCTCGAGAACTGAGCAGAGGATAAGATTTGAATCTGTCCTCACCATCACACATTCCAATTTTAGAGAACGGTACTGCATATTTCATTAAGTCACTTGTTATCTTTAAAAAGTCACTATCTAAGCTGGTATAGGTGATGCACAAAAAGACGGGGAGACCACTGCTGCATGTGGGGGCAGGTTCTGGCTCTTTCTTAGTGGACACCTACGTTTGGTTAACCACATCATGGACTGTAGCAGCAATGACATCACACAGAAAACTCTTAGTCCAGCCTTCACACAGAGATGAGATTTGTACAGTCCTCCAATGCAAAGAGCTTGACTGTCATTCATACACACTGCAGTTACACTAGGCCAACTCTGGACCCATTCCTTCCTTCCACCTGTCAGTTTTGTCTTGTTTTTATAACATCTCTATTGAAATATTGCTCATTACTGTAAAATTCACCCATGTGAAGTATACAATCCAATGATTTTTAGTAGGTTCAGAGTTATGCAAGAATCAGTTATAGGACACTTTTACAAATCACAAAGAAACCCTAAAGCCTTTATTAGCATTCACTCAGTCCCACTAACCCCACACAGGTATAAATAATCCATGTTGGTCTCTAAATATTTGCCTATTCTAAATATTTCATATAAGTAGGATCATATAATATGTGGTTTTCAGTGAATGGTTTCTTTCACATGACATACCACTCTCAGGGTTCATCCATGGATCAGAATTTTATTAATTGTTATTACTAAATATTATTCATTTATATGGAATACAACATTCAACTTATCTATTTATTAATTGATGGACAATTTAGTTGTTGCTCTGGGGATATGAATAATACTGCTATGAACATTAACAAACACGTTTTTATGTGAACATATGTTTTTTTCTAATTGTTATTTGTATTTATCTTATTTGAGAGAGACAGACAGACAGACACAGAGAGAGTCAGTATGGGCAAACTATAGCTTCCTACCTTTGCAAACAAACTCCAGATGCATGTGCCACTTTGTACATCTGGTTCTACATGGATTCTGGGGAATATAGAACCTGGGCCATCAGGCTTTGCAAGCAAATGCACTGAGCCATCTCACCAGACCAGTGAACATAAGTTTTCAATGATCTTGAGTACATATCTATGAATAGAACCATTACGTTATTCTATTTCTTAGTCATCTTGGATTTCAACCAGCAAATTGATTCATTCGTGAGCAACAGAGACTTATTTTTCAAAATTCTGGAGGCTGGAGGTCAGAGATCTTGCTACCAATATGCTGATATTCTGGTGAGGGCTCTCTCTTACATTTCACAGGGAGAGAGAGGGAGATAGAGAGAAAGAGAGAATGAATATGTATGAGCTCTGGTATCTCATTGTCAGGATGCTCATCATATTCCTGACCCTTCTCATGATCCAGCCAGTCCCAAAGGCTCTGCTTCCCACTACTAGCACCGTGAGTGTTAGAATTCCAACAAAGGACTTTCAGGGGAACAAAAACATTCAGTCCATAGCATATGGCAACCTACACTTGACCCTTCAGGGAGCTGCCCGACTATTGTCCAAAATGGCTGTACTATTTCATGTTCATCAATCCTCTGCCCTTTGAGAAAATTTTTAACTGATAAATTACATTGAGAAATTTCATACTTGTACATAATGTATTTTGATCACAATCTCCTTCTATTGTCTTCTTTTGTGCCCCTTCCCTTGACCCTTTCCTCTGAACCCCTTCTTTCCAACTAGTCTCTCTTCATCTTTGATGTCTTCCTCTTCCCTCTCCTCTACTATCCATGATGAAATGGTAATGAGCCTGATATTGCTCAGGTCTTGTGCAGGTAACAACATGAGGTCATGATGAATACAACAGCCATGTCAAAAGACAGCATTCCACAATACTCACCCCCGTCCTCTGGCTCTTACATTCTGAGCCTTGGAGGGCATGCCTTCTGTCCCTATGTAAGTGGGTTTTAGAGGCTCTCGCAGCAGCTCTAGCCTTTGGTCTTTTCAAACCTGGGAAGTATAAAACAAACCTCCAGGGGAGCATGACTCCTCCTGTGAAGAACTTCCAGCATCCCCATTTTGATGGCTCCATTGAAGCGAAGGAATGTGTTTTGCCTTGTTCTCATGGATTGGATGCCAATTTAAAATAAGGACTGTATAGACACAGCACTAAATGAGTGGTCACACAAGAAAACCAAGTGAAGCAATCAGTAAATAACTGATATTATTCTCAAGAGATGGTCTGAATGTTGGCAAGACTTTCATTTCTTTGTACTTAAGACTTTTTACATATGTACCAATGCATGTGAGTGTGTGCACACACACGCCCTCCCCCTCTCCCTACCCCCCACTCCTCCCTCTCATCACTTGGGCCAGTTACTAGGGATTTTTTTTTTCCAAATAGGCACACAATTCATATGTGCATTTTTTTTCAACAAGAGTGAAAATTAAGCACTTGAAGGAAGTGGAGACTTGAAAATGCAACCACATCAAGTCCAACTGGAAAGTGACTTCCACACAGAAGAACACCCCCATGGAGGCAGCGGTGCAGGATGAACAAGGCCTCTGTGGGTATGCTCTGAGGAAAGACCCCTGATTCTGTGGATGGCAGTTGTCTCACGATGTGAACTGTAGAAATCTAAGCCACCATGTGGCCCAGTGTCTGCAAAGAAGCACAAATCAGTTATTTTTAAAAATAGAAAAGTAATGTAAATTTTTTTTTGCAATATCTTGAGGAAAACATGACAATGAGAGGTACTGCATTAAAAATAAATAGTAAAACATCTTCTTTTCCTGTGATTCCCTCTCCTGCCTCCTCTGTATACAGAAGGGTCCTCAGAGGTCTTTCCCTTTTATCAGGAAGGACCCCCAAAAGTCAGCTGGAACCCACAGCTCATGGAGCCTTTTCTTCTTCTTTCTTCCCTATTTCCTTGTCCAGTCTTTATTCTGTGAACTGTAGTTGTGTCTTCCCCAGTTCAAATTTTGCCATCTCTCTGGCTTTTCCCTATCTCTCTCTCCCCTCTTGTATCTCTTCTGTCATTGTTGTAAGTTCTAGGAAAGAGAGAGAGAGAGAGAGAGAGAGAGAGAGTGTGTGTGTGTGTGTTTGTTAGTTGTCTGCCTGAACTAGTGGGGCATGAGAAGACAGAAAAAGAGGCCATAGAGCCCATAATCGCTATTCAGATCACTGTTAACACTGTGATACGTCTCAACACACACCCCACTCTCAACAAACCACTTGAAAAAGTAATATACATTTTTTAAAGGTTTGTAAAAAGCGGGACCACCAATGAGAGAGAACTAAAGAACATGACCTTCAGTCAAAGTCCCAGTGACTTTCCATTAGCCTATCCCAGCAAGTCCAACCTAGATGACAGAGCCACTGTTGCTGGCTCCCATGAGCCCATATACTCTTACTTACGAATGTCTTGAATCCTGGTGCATGTATAAAATAATAGCACCGGGTGACACTGCCTCTTGGATCTGAGAAACCAGTGACAGAGTCTGAAATGTGTGTTTTTGGAGTGCTTTATTTTAGAAGGGGAAATCCCTTCCTATCTGAGCTGAGCTCTGGGAAGCTAGCCTCTCCCATCTCACCTGCACATAGGTGCCCTATGACAGGACAGCCTAACATCCAGAGGAACAAAAACCCCTGGTGCCCATGAGCTCTGACCTCAGACCATATCTAATTTGTCTCCCTTTGGGAAGAAGCTGGCTATGGTTTTTATCTGTGTAACATCTCACCTACCTGATCCTTTCCAGTAACAGATCTCACTCCTTTTAGGTCAATCAGAGCCCCTCACTGTGCGGTCACAATGGCTGGCCAAAGAAGATGGGTAGAGACTCAAAGCTAATCCTAGTGTGCCTTTGGGGATTTCCCTAATACCATAAAGACATGCCATTCATTCTTGTATTTGCTTACACTATCACTCTTTATTCCTGTGACTCTCCTCTTTTTTGGAGCTTAAATAAAACACTGAATAGATTTACTGTCTTCCATGTCACTTTTAGGTTTTATTTGTTTGGTTGGTTGGTTTGTTTTGTGAGACAGTCTCACTATGTTGCCCACACAGTCCTCAAATTTGTGATCCTCTTGACTCAACCTCCTGTGTGCTGGTTTTGCAGTACTTACCACCATGCCTACTTAAATCTATTTTCCTGAAAGTGACTCATGTCTGGTGTGTTGGGAGCAGCTGTCATTTGTTGGCATGCCCCTCTGTCAAAGCATCTACAATTAGGGCTTTTGATATAGCCACAAAATTCAAATTCACATTGTATTCTTTTTCATAATTTCATTCAACATTTGTGTTTCTTAAATTCAGTCACAAGAAAGATAATATGTTTTTAATTTTTGTTTGAAACAGGGTCTCATGTATTCCAAGCTAGTCTTGAACTTACTATGTAGTTGAGGATGACCTTGAACTTCTGATCCCCTTAGACAATCAGTTTTTAAATAACAGGAACAAAGTAACATTTTAAGGTCGGGTGATTTGACAATTCAAAGACATTAGTATAAACCGGGCGTGGTGGCACACGCCTTTAATCCCAGCACTTGGGAGGCAGAGGTAGGAGGATCACTGTGAGTTGGAGACCACCCTGAGACTACAGAGTGAGTTCCAGGTCAGCCTGGGCTAGAGTGAGACCCTACCTCGAAAAAAAGAAAAAAACCAAAGACATTAGTATACATATTTGTTGTTCTTAAAGCATATATCCATACAGAGTTGTTTAGTATTATTTAGAATTATTTGTGCCCAAATAATTTAAGAAGTGTTTTAAAGGCTGAAGATGTTAAATCCTCTTGTATTTGAGGAAAATGGCAGTGCCCAAATACGTATCTTCTTTTCCCCTTTGACCTCAGCAGTATGAAATGAGGCATGGAAAAATTTCTTCATCTCCCATCATAACATGGAACTAGGGTAGAAAATGGGCTCAGACTATGCTAGCATTCCATTACTGAATGTGGACAGATACTACAGTCATACTCAGCATCATTATGGCACATTATCTGGGTGGATCTGTACCCCCAATAAAAGTACTTACTATGTGCTGTCACCTAGTAATGCTTCTACTGGGTTATGCATTAACCTCTATGGCTTGCTTTCTTCCTTTTAATTTGCTAATTGATCATCATCTTATGATCTCCCCACTATTACTTTGCCTGGAATGTTTTCTCCCCTTGCTTCCTTCATAATACAGGCTATCAGCTCAAAAGGCACCTCCTCTAAGAAGCCTTCTTGGACCACCCTCTCCCAGTTCTCTGAGACTGTGTAACAGATTATCACAAAACAGTGACTTAAAATAATATTCACTTGACTCAGAATCTAAGCAACCGGTCAGCAAGGTACTTCAGAGTGTCTTATCTGGTCACTATTCAAAGGCATTGGTATGCATTCCTGATGTCTTAGCTAGAAAGACCCAGATATCCAGGGTCCCATGCAGCTATATGCTCAGGTGTCTTTCTCCATGTGGTTCCTCAGTGGGGTCTGTCCACACACTGACCTCAGATAACTGACCATCTTACATTCAACTAAAGACTCCTAGAGTGAGGGTCCCAAGAGAAGCCAGCCCGGCATGTATGTTTTCTGAGTGTCACCTCCTCTCCATCCTTCCATGACAGCCACAAAACCCATCCAAGGGAAAGGGAAATTGACATCTACTCCTAATAGGAGTTGTAGATTTTTTTTTTTTTTGAAGAGACACACAGAGAGAGAGAGAGAGGGAGAGGAAGACAGATAGAGATGGGCGTGCCAGCAGCCTCTCAGCTGCTGCGAATGAAATCCAGATGTGTGTGCCCCCTTGTGGTCAAGTGCGGCATTGCGCCCTTGCGTCACTTTGCATCTGGCTAAACATGGGACCTGGAGATTGGAACCACTGGAGATTGGAACCATCGTTCTTAGGCTTAGGAGGCAGGTGCCTTAACCGCTAAACCATCTCTCCAGCCCAGGAGTTGTAGATTTAATTTAAAACCACCACACTATAAAAAAAAAAAAATCACTTCCCAAGCACTGTCATAATTCTTTGCACAGCATATTATTTTTCTTTCAGACAATGAACTTAGTTATTTACTATTGATTATTTATTATTATTAATTTATTCTAATGAAGCTAAGTAGCTGCTTTCAATTATTGCCTCATATAAGCAATTGGTGAAATGAAGTCAGTGCACATCCTGCTTTTTTCTTCTTGCTTTTGTGTTTTGAAATAGGGTCTCACTGTGTAACACGGGCTGGCCTTGATCTTCAGATCCTCCTGCCTCAGCCTCTGAAGTTCTGAGATTACAGGTGTGTGGGACCACATTAAACTTCTGCTTTATTATCTCCTTAACACCTAAAAGAATGCACCTTGTGAGGACAGGCACCTTCTGTGTCTTATTCACCACCGTATGGCCCGTGTTCTACAGACTAGTGCAGACAATAAACACCAAGCAAATGAATGGATGCAAAGAGCTACTGTGAAGAGGTCACTCAAGGAGACTGATGCTTGCGGGCTCAATTCTGGATCAAGAACCACCTCTTTCCTTCCTCATCCTCCTGTTTCTGCTTCCCTGTTCATATTCTTTCTCCCACTCAAAATAATTAAGGTGATACTTCAAACCTATAATCCTCAGCATAGTTATGATCCAGTCTTTTCCACCTTACTTTTGAAAACAAGCATATTCAAACATGCTGACTTCTCCATTCAGGAAAGTGGTGGATAGCCAGCCCTGCTTTGTTACAGAGCGTAGCTTGACTTGCGTCTGTCTTTTGAATCCTGAATCCTTTTTGTTTTTGCTTGCTTTGCCCTGCTTGTTGCGTTCTCTCCATCCAGAGAGGCTGAGAGCTGGTCTGTTCCATTTAGGGGTATTCATTAGCCTATTCTTCTCAATATGTCTGTCTTTGAAATTCAGCTCGAGACATCATGAGCTTTTACGTTCTAACTACATGTCATTGCCACCATTGTCTCTTGTCACACTCCTAATTCTATGTTCCAATAATAAAACTTCATTAGTGTCTGCACCTCCTTCCCCTTACCTTTGAAGCCCTGTCTTCTGGTGAAACAATTAGCCGTGCTCTGCATCCTATCACTTGGCTGGCTGACAGCCATGTGAGTGAGCGAAAGTGTGAGAAAATGAACATTTTTGACAATTTCCATTATCATCAAATGGGGATATTTACTTGTACAAATATTAAAGGTTATTTAAAGGTGTACATTGACTTCATTTCATTAGTGGTTTGTATAAGATAATAATGGAAAACAACTATCTAGCCTCCTCAGAATTAAATTACCAATTCATTTTCTGAAAGAAAAATGCCATTTCTCTGGGCTGTGTTTTTAACTGCTTGCAATGGTAGAAGAAGAAAACAAAAACCCATGAATATTTCAGATGTTCAAATACTCTCATTGTCTGGCATAAATCAGACAATGGTCTATTGTTCTGAGACCCTGACTGAGAGATGCCCAATCAATGAGACAATGAAATATCAGTGACATTAATATGGGTCTAAAAGAGGAAGTAGAAGCAACTGTGGTTAAGTCTTCTTAATTCTAGTTCTGGTAATTTATTCTAATAAAAATAAGAATGTATACAAATATTTACAAGGATATTCACTCTTACATTATAATGACTAAAAATAAAATTAAAATACAATGAAAAATTATGTGTATCTAAGACTAGAGGCAATATTTTAGAGTGTTACATGATTAAAAAACATAGTGTGAAAGAATTTATAATGCCACGTGAAAAATGTTCACTCTGTAATAAGGGGAAAGATCAAGCCATAAAGAACATATATACTATGATAAATTTTTTAAATATTTCATTTATTTACTTACTGGAAGACACACAGAGAGAGTGAGTGTATGGGCACACCAGGGCCTCTTGCCAATACAAATAAAGTCCAGACACATGTACCATTTTGTGCATCTGGCTTCACGTGGGTACTGGGGAATGGAACCCCATCCAGGAGGTTTTGCAAGCAAGTGCCTTTAACTGCTGAGCCATCTCTCTAGCCTTATAATATGATATTATTTATAAAAAGATAAACATGTGGCTGGAGAGGTGGCTTAGTGGTTAGGGTGTTTGCCTACAAAGCCAAAGGACCCCAGTTCGATTCTCTAGGACCCACATAAGCCAGATGCACAAGTGGGCACACTCATCTAGAGTTCGTTTGCAGTGGCTGGAAGCCCTGGTGTGCCCATTCTCTCTCTCTATTTCTATCTCTACCTCTGTGCCTCTTCTCTCTCTCTCAAATAAATAAATTAGTTAATTAATTTAAAGGTTTTTAAAAAAAGATAAACATGTATATTTGAATGAAAATGATAAGAGGGCCAGGGAAATGGCTCAGCAGGTAAAAGCATTTGCCACACAAGTCTGAGGGCCTGAAAGTGTGGAATTTGATTCCAACACACACATGAAATTCTGGGTGTAGCCACACATGCCTGTAACCCCAGACCTGTTGGAGGCAGAGACTCACAAGTGTTAGAGAAAATGGCAGCTCCAGGTTAAGTGAGAGACCGTCACAAGGAAATGAATCAAAAGAGTATTAGAGAGGGAGTGAGGGAACACCTGATATTCTCCTCTTGTCTTCACATATATGCACTCAGAGTGCAGGTATCTTTATACACACTTGCATATAGCACACACACACCCTCACCACATTGTACATGCACACTCAAAAAGAAAGAAGGAAGGAAGGAAGGAAGGAAGGAAGGAAGGAAGGAAGGAAGGAAGGAAGGAAGGAAACAAAGAAAGAAAGAAAGAAAGAAAGAAAGAAAGAAAGAAAGAAAACAAACAAAAAAAGAAAAGATAATAGGAAATAGATAGGAAAAAGATAAAAGGAAATAGATCAAAATAACTGGGTAGTGGGGTGGATGGTGGTTTCATTTTTATGCTTTTATAATGAGAAATTCCAATAATCCCACCTCATTTAAGCATCATCAGCAATGATGTTGGAGGCATGTTCTCTTGCTGGGCTCCATCAGTCATTTCTTCTAGGGCAACAGCGAATACCCCAGGGCAATTCCGCACATCAATGCTGGAGCTGTAGGTATTAGTGGAAAAGAGATGCTGATGAAGGTGGTTGTAATGCTACCCAGGAAACTTTATGCTTCCAGGATTTGTACTTTGGAGTTAATCCTTCCCATTTGTTATCTTTGAGGTTAAACCAGTAAAAATGTTCTCAGTGATTTCAAGTATTTCTTAGAAAACTTGTAGACGACATTGTCTTTTTTAAAAAAAATGTTTTTTCGTTTTTATTTATTTATTTGATAGAGAGAGAATGGGCATGCCAGAGCCTCCAGCCTTGCTGCAAACAAACTCCAGGGGCATGTGCCACCCTGTGCATCTGGTTTACTTGGGTCCTGGGGAATCAAACCTGGGTCTCTTGGCTTTGCAGGCAAATGCCTTAACGGCTAAGCCATCTCTCCAGCCCGACATTGTCTTTTTTGAGGCGAGGTCTCATGTTGCCCTAGGCTGGCCTCAAATTTGTTACATAGCTGAGGATGACCTTGAACATTGGATTCTTCTGCCCCCATCTCGAGTACTGGGATTACAGGCTTGTGCTACCATGCCTGGTTTAATGCAGTGCTGGGAATTAAATCCAGGGCTTTGTGCCCCTACCTGCAGCCTTTAAGATATAAGCTTTTAAGAGTGTGAATTTGCAAGTCTGAGCTCGGCCTGTATGTCACAACCTTCCTCTACCTCCCTAATCTCTACACTCCCAGAAAGCAATGTCTTAAACAACATGGAAAATTTTAGGAAGTCCAGGGCTGGTAAGGTATTCCAAGGATTAGTGATTCCAGCAGCTTCTATCTTGATGCTTTGCTGACAGCACACTGATTCATCCTGAGAATCTAAGCTGCATCCAGTACAGAACATTCCATCCAGCCGGAGGCGGAGAGGAAATGGTGCCACAGAGTGTGTTCCTTGGGAAAAGTCATTCCATGGCACAAGGAAAAGTTCAGAGTCCTACTTTTCAGGAAGGAATAGAAGAGGACAGGGAAGGTGAGAATCAGCGTCCGTAGACCACAGCAACCATCCCTCCAGGCTCACAGGAAGACATGAGGCAGAGTTGACAAACCAAACGTAATTATGTCAATTTTTTTTTTTTTTTGCATTCTTTCTACCCAGAAAGCATTTCCTGGTGTTCACATTTATTTGAAAACAGTCTGCAGCATTCTGAGATATGATCCCTCGGGAAGAAATACCACAGCTGCAGCAAATAAAGCAGATGGGAATTAAGCATGCTGGAGAAGCTCCAAAACACGGTCCCATTGTCCACTTAAGTGCCTACCCTACAAAGAATGTGGGCTCCAAAATAGAAACTTTATGAAACTTTGAAGCATTCAATTAATGTAAACCTTCATGAATAATGCAAGGCTGTGCACTAGGGTTTGATGTGCAGCCGAGAGAAGAAAGATTAGCATGTTCATCTTGGCTTTAAAAAATATTAAGAAAAATTCAGAGGGAACATGGGCATTTGGGGGTGAGGCATGTGACTATTAAAATGGCTGCTGCTGATGTATCTCTTGGCTGGGGGATGGGACTCAGAACAAAGGCCAACTGACTTGCCAGGAATATTCCTTCTCAGAGGGTGGGGGTGGTTTACCTAGGATCAGTTTTCTATGCAATCGAACAGGGCAGTCATACAAACGCAGCTTGCAGGTAGCCTAAAGACCTCTTTACCCAAAGATCTCTAGAATGCGGTCTACCTACCATCCTCTACCAGAGATTGTTCTTTTATGTTGGTGATTTGTCCTCTGTGGGTGCACGAAGGTCTCTGGGAGGGGCTGTGTAGGAAGATCAGTCCAAAATATAACCCCTTCTATTCTTCCTCTAAAATGTCTTTGGCAAATTTTGTTACGAATATTTCAGACTTACAAAAGACATAGTTTCCACGATACTAAAGATAAAAAGATACTTTAGCAAGTGCCTGAGTACACATCACCCAACTGAACATACTATCAATAAAGCTAAGACCACTGCAATCAATCACCCTCCTTTCCTTGTCACTAAACGTCACTACCATCTCGGATGTGACGTACATCATATTGTTGCCTGAATGTATTAATTGCACCCCCTCTCCTCCATGCATCTTGCCTTTCTATTGGTTCAGGCTTTTTTTTTTTTTTTAGGTAGGGTTTCACTCTAGTCCAGGCTGACCTGGAAGGTGGCCTTGAACTCATAGTGATCCTCCTACCTCTGCCTCCTGAGTGCTCGGATTAAAGGTATGCGCCACCATGCCTGGCAAGAGTGTCTTCTTTCGGCCAGATGCCATGACAACAATCTTCTATGTCCTTGCCTTGAGTGTCTCACGCTGTCCAATTCATCTCCCTGAAAGCCGTCACAATAGTCTAAACCTGCTCAGGAACTTCAGCTGGTTTCCTGTTGCCTGTATGAAGTGGTGGTCAGTTACATTCTTGGTGCTGGGACAAATTGCCTGTCCAAGAGTAGTTTAGTGATGGAAAATATTTAATTTGGCTTACAGTTTTGAAGGGAGTTTCATCATGGTGAGGAAGGTATAGCAAGCCACAGCAAGAAGCCAGAGTGTATCTCATCTCAGGATGCAGAAAAAAGAAAGAAAGAAAGAAAGAAAGAAAGAAAGAAAGAAAGAAAGAAAGAAAGAAAGAAAGAGAGAGAGAGAGAGAGAGAGAGAAAGAAAGAAAGAAAGAAAGAAAGAAAGAAAGAAAGAAAGAAAGAAAGAAAGAAAGAAGAAAGGAGGGAGGGAGGGAAGGAAGGAAGGGAAAAGGAAGGAAGGAAAGAAGGAAGGGAGGGAGGGAGGGAGGGAGGGAGGGAGGGAGGGAGGAAGGAGAAGGGGAAGGGGAAGGGAAGGGAAGAGGCAAGTGGAGCTGGGCTTATGACACACCTCAAGGCCCAGCCCCAGTGACCCACTACCTCCTCCTGAAAGGCTCCACCACCTAAAAGTTCTAGAACCTTTCCAGCTGGGGATCAAGTATTCAAACACATGAGCTTATGAGGGACATTTTACATTCAAACCACCATAGAAGTCCCAGCTCTTTAGCAAAGCATCCAATGACTTCCAGAGAAGAGTCTGGATAAGGACTAAGTACAGTTCCTATCACCTTCACAGGAAGTGAGCCTGTGTCCATGTGTTTGCATAGCTGTCACATGAGATTTTTGTGTGCTGTATCTGCTCCTTTTAGTGAAAGAAACTGACAGACTTGTTAAAATCCCATCTTGAAGCTTCTCTTCTTGGAGTTTTTGTTCCTGTTATAGATAAAGACTTATCTAATCACTAAATACCTTTTTTTTTTTTTTTAAGTTTTAAGTAACAGAGTTTTGGTGTGAAGGTAGCCCAGCTTGCCTCAAAGTCAGTAATTTTCTTTATTTTATTTTATTTTTATTTATTTGAAAGAGGCAGAGAGAGACAGGGAGAGAGATAGAGAATGGGTGTGCAGGGCTTCCAGCTGCTGGAAATGAACTCCAGATGCGTGTGCCACCTTGTGCATCTGGCTTACATGGGTCCTGGAGAATTGAACTTGGGACCTTTGGCGTTTCAGGCAAGAGTCTTAACCACTAAGCCATCTCTCCAGCCCTCAGTAATTTCTCGCACCAGCCTACCAATTTCTGAGATTGCAGACATGGCCACCATATTTGCTCTTTTCTAGCCCTAGAATGATTGCTGGGTTATTGTTGCCCAGCCAGGGACCACATTTCTGCCTGTCCAGTCTAGAATTTGATTTTTCAGTGAGTATGTTAACAGAGATAAGATGTAACACTCTAGGGCAGAGACAAAGAATTTTAGATCTCATGATGCAACAATAGCACCAGCACCAGCAGATTTGCTTGGTGCCCAGCGGCCCCAGGTTACATGGGGGAGGATGGGATGGTCCCGGATGCATACTCCACATGCAGTGGAGTTACATTGCAAATGAGAAGCACCAAGCTTGAAGAATCCATGACTTTTCTCTGATAGGGTCTCCCTACGTAGGCCAGGCTGGCTTTGAAATCATGATCCTCCTGCATCAAACTCTCTAGTGTTGGTATTACATAATCCATTATGTTTCCAGCAAACCATATGTGAATTTACTTGTTACTGGTGGTATGTGCATATGTGGTTAGGAGAAAGAATAGGTCCTGCCCTGCTTCATCTAATCCCCCTTCCCCCTCCTTTTACCTTGATGCCTGGAGTGGCAACTGTCACGTGGAGTCCCAGAATATTTATGAACAGAAGAGTTGCCCACCAGCTTGGTGCAGCTAGCTGAAAACCAAACCATGGAACATTCACTTCAGGTTGCCATGTAAGGGGGAAATAAGCTTTGACTTGACAAAGAATTCATTTGTTACAGTGGCCCAGTCTACCTTTCACTGGTACAGCATCTAACTGAAGGATTATGAGGACTTGATAAAATGTCATGGCTAATGTTTACGCAAAGTTTCCTGTAGGCTAGGATCTTGATGAATGTTGTGTTAGTTCACTGCTATTCAAAAGACACGCTCCCAGTAACCCACTTCCAATAAGACCGCACTTCTAATAGCCCCTCACCAATGAGTCAATCCACTGCTGGGATGGGCACCCTGCGGATCCAGTTACCTCTCAATCCCCACTAGTTGAGAGCTGAGCCTTTAACATATGCGCCCTTAAGAGGAACACTACAGGTCTGGAGGGATGGCTTAGCGATTAAGGTACTTGCTTGCAAAGCCAAAGGACCCAGGTTCAATTCCCCAGGACCCACATAAGCCAGATGCACAAGGTGGCGCATGTGTCTGGAGTTCATTTGCAGCGGCTGGAGGCCCTGGTGTGCTCATTCTTTTTTTTCTGTCTCTTTCTCTCTCCCTCTTTCTCTCTGTCAAATAAATAAAAATAAAATATATTTTTTTAAAAAGAAGAACACTTCATATTCAAACAATCTTGGAAAAAGTAAATAAACTTCCCTGAGATCACCAGCTGTATAAAACCTAGTCCCAAACTACTTTGTTAAGTAACTCCAGTCATCTTTAAAGATACGCTTCATAATCTCCATTTCATAGTTGGACATCGAAGATATTTAAAAATAGTCTCAAGGGCCGGAGAGATTGTTCAGTGGTTAAGGGTGCTTGATTGCAAAGTCTGACAGCCTGGGTTTGATTCCCCAATGCCTATGTAAAGCGAGAGGCACAAAGCGGTGCATGTGTTTGGAGTTTGATTGCAATGGCAGGAGGCCCTGGTGCACCTATACTGGCTGTCTCTTTCCCTTTCTTTCTTTTTTTCTTTCTTTCTTCCTTCCTTCCTTCCTTCCTTCCTTCCTTCCTTCCTTCCTTCCTTCCTTTCTCTCTCTCTCTGCCTCTTTTTCTGCCTCTCTATCAAGTAAATAAAGTAAAACAATAAATAAAGTCTCCAGGTTCAAGGACTAGAAAGTGGCTGAAACAGACTGAATCTAAGACTGACTAGTGTCAATGGCCTGAGCAGCCTCAGTATGCCATCAGGTTTCTAGCACTTCTGTTTTCGGTTCTCTCTTTTCTCCCACTGGATCTCCATCTCTTCTTACCTTGTTTCCTTACCACTGAATTCCACTTTCTTGTGAAATAGTAGTGTTATGCAAAAAATACTGCAGGGCTAGAGAGATGGCTTAGAGGTTAAGGCGCCTGCCTCCTAAGCCTAAGAACACTGGTTCCAATCTCCAGCGTTTACAATCTCCAGGTCCCACGTTTAGCCAGATGCAAAGTGACGCAAGGGCACAATGCTGCACTTGACCACAAGGGGGTGCACACATCTGGATTTCGTTCTCAGCAGCTGAGAGGCTACTGGCACGCCCATCTCTATCTGTCTTCCTCTCCCTCTCTCTCTCTGTCTCTCTCTCTTCTCTCTCCAAAAAAATAAAAATAAAAATAAATAAATAAATACGGCAGCTAGAAGATTTGAAGTTTGGTTTTAACTCTTGCAAGTTGTAACTATGAACTTAATAAATCATTGTCTCCCTGAGCCTCGGTTTTGTCAGAGTTTCTTACCTGATACTGTTATCATGAGGTTCAATTAGAATAAATTGCATCATATGTCTTCACACACTGCAAAACTTTCTAGAAAGAGCAGATGTTACTCTGCCTGCATCTGATAAGCCAGCAGGTCACAATGTCACAGGACAGCAGCACCAGCTGCCTCCTAACATGTTAGCAAAGCCATGCATGGGAGGTAGTGTGGCCAAGTGAGCTAACGTGCTGGATTTGGCAAGGTATATGCTTGGATCTCACCCAGAGCTGCTGTATCAGAACATGGTGGTGGGGTTCTCCATGCCCTGCAAGTGACTCTAAAATAGTTAAGTTTGAGGGGCTGGAGAAATGGCTTAGCAGTTAAGGCACTTGCCTAGTAAACCTAAGGCCCCAGGTTCAATTCCCCAGTACCCATGTAAGCCAGATGTACATGGTGGCACATGCATCTGGAGTTTGTTTGAGGCCCTGGTGTTCCCATTCTCTCTCCCTCTCTCTCTATTTCTCTCTCTCTCTCTCTCTCATATAAATAAATAAAATAAATTTATGAAATTGTTAAGTTTGAGAACCGTTAGCACACCTACTCACATACATGTGCAGGAATGCACACATGTGTTCATACACAGATGAAATCTGGTTTACAATATTAGATTTTGAAAAAAGCCATATGTTATGTTTGAGTGTGTCTCCCCCCAAATTTCACGTGTTGGAAACTTTACCCCAGTATAGCACTGTTCAGCGGTTCAGAGCACTGTTCAGCAGTGAGATCTTTTAGAGCCTCCCAAGGGGACCAATCTTCTTTGGGTGATGTTGCCTCTGCAGGCTCTCTCTGTTCAATAACTTCTGTGTGTAATGAGCCTCCATGGGGATCCTGATGTCCTGGGAATACAGTCATTGACATAGTCCAGAAAATAACCTCAGTCGGAGAACACACATCTGTCCTCCTTCCCCTATTCCTAAATGATGTCCATGGACCTGCCTTATTTTGACCATTTTCTAAGATCACGGAAAGTAAGAGAAGATTCTGAAGAAGCAGAAACTACTCTGGAAAATGGAATCTACTGACCTTAAGCAGTTCAACGCTGCTGTTTGTGAATCTTGCTTTCTTGGCAACTTGTGCAGACACCAGCACACCCCACCGTGTGGCTGGCAGTGGCCATCCTCTGTTGTAGGAAGAATAAATGAAAGGTGAGCTGCCCAGCTCAATCTGGTCTACCATAGGCGTTGGCCCCTGAGACTACTCCAGATGATGGTTGTGTATGGAGAACACCAACTGCAGTTACCAGTTCCTCAGTTTGCCATGAGACGGTGCAGATACAGCTTTAGTTTGTTGCAAATCACTCAATTTACGCTGCAGTTTGGAACTGTACGTGCTGGTGATCTCAGGCAAAGTGACTTGCTTTTTCCAAGTTTGATATCATCCATTGGCTGGTGAGAAGAGAAGGAAAAATACAGGGTCTTGCCAAGGGTTTGGTGGCACTCCTAAGGGCATCATTCATATAAGGCCTTACCCTGTGGCAGGAACCAGGCTGGAACTGAGTGAGCCATTGCTGTTAGCCCTTTCTTCCTGGCTCAGGCTCAAGCTCACATCTCATCTTCCTTGTCCTTTGCCACTTGGAGAGCACAGTATCCTGCCTTCCACAGTGGTGTCAGCAGAGCAAGCCTGGGAGAGAGATCCAGTGTTTAGTGGCAGGTCTCTGGGGCTTCTTCTAGAAGAAGTGAGGCAGGCAAGATACGCTATAAGGAATCACCCCCAAAAGATATACTACAAGTTGCTACAGGTCTTTTATAGTGGAGAGAAATAAAGACATGAGAAAAATAAAGCAAGAAGTGAGAAAGTCAGGAAGAAAAATGAAAGGAAAAGGGGCTGGACATGGGCTCAATTACCCAGTGCCCACATAAGCTGGATGCACATGAGTCTAGAGTTCATTTGTATTGGCTAGAGGTGTTCTCTCTCTCTCTCTCTCTCTCTCTCTCTCTCTCTTTCTCTTTAAAATAAAAATAAATAGAAGAAAAAAGAAAGAAGAGAATGTGAGACTAAAAATGTAAAAACATACATACATTGTATCTAGGCCAAGACCCTGGAAATATTATGACACGAGGTATAAACATGTTGAACACAAGTAACATGCATGTAAAATTAATGACTTGAACAAATATTTAAGATGTATTGAGTTTTAAAAGCAAGCCTCAATCATTTGGGGTATATGAAATTATGTGTCACTAGAAAAGAAAGACTGTAAGAAAGCCAGCAAGATATGAACAATAATTATCTGTAGGTGATGGTATCATGGGTAATCTCTGTGTTTTTGTACATGAAGCTTATAAATTGCCTTAAATAGCCCTGGGTAACTCTTCTAGTAAGATAAGAAGAGGCCAGGCGTGGTGGCACATGCCTCTTAATCCCAGCACTCAGGAGGCAGAGGTGGGAGGATCACTATGCGTTTGCAGCCAGCCTGGGACTGCAAGAGTGAGTTTCAAGTCAGCCTGGGCTAAAGTGAGACCTTACCTCAAAAAAAAAACACAAATATAAAATGGCAATTATTAAAATCATGATAATCATGTAGTTAGAGCTTAAAACATAAACCTGAGAGTTTTTCAGATTTTCCAGCAGGTGGCGCACTGGCAATGTCCGTGTCCTGGCAGCCTGGCAGTCACTCCACAGCCTACAGAATCTGGATGGATGGATGGATGGATGGATGGATGGATGGATGGATGGATGGATGGATGGATATCTTGCTGTCTGAAGGTGGGCGTGAGTCCTGGCCTGGAACATGCGTGGGGCGCAGGATATGCATCCTGGTGGGGAGGAGGTATTTGGAAGAAACCACCCAAACTTAGATGCTGCCCATGCTCAGATCGCTGGAACCAAGGTTCATTTTTCCTGCAGCAGAGGCATAAAGCCAGTGATGTAGGCAGTCAGAATGTTCCCTTCCCTGATTGATCCACGTCGTTTTGTCAGAGGCAAAGTTCAAATGAGCCTTTCTGGTGGGCATTTCTGGGCTGAATTGGCTTTGCGGTTTAACCAGCCCCTAGTGGTGAACTGGATTTTGAGCAGGTGAAGAAAAATTGGGACGTTTTCTTCCCCACAGTGCTCTCTAGTCAAGGGAGTTATAACGAAGAACAGTAGGAAAGCCCTAAATGATAAGCATTTTAATCAACCAAAATGAGGAGTAGGCAGGCAGAGAACTTGGCATCCAGGGTGATCTGACTTCCTGGGATTAGACAAACAGAGTCTGTCCTGGCCTCTATGGTGATGAAGAAGAGGGAAGAGATGAAGAGAGGGAAAGGAGGGAGGAAAGGGAGGAGGGATGGTGGAAAGGAAAGATGATCACAGCTCATCTCGGCAGAGAGGGCTGGCAGGGTCCCCTAGCTTGCAGTTTCTAACTCTTACTCCACATCACTTGCATTGGGACCTGCATGTTTCATGGGCCGGGGGAGGTACTGGCCTGCATGTGGCATTCTAGATTCTGACTGGGAATGAACCCCAGCCCTGACAAAAACAGCTTTCAATCTCACACAGTAGGAAGAACCCACACAAAATGACAGGCAGCAGGAACCTGTGCCTCTCTTTCCACCTAGTAAATTCCCCTTCTCTCCTCCCTTATCCCTCTCCCTCAGTCTCCCTCTGCCCCAGTCTCTGGCTCTCCCTCCCTCTCTCCTCCTCCCCACCATACACAAACCTCTAGGCCATGATGATGGTGTGGAATCCCATAACAACAGCCACAACACAAGACTATCACACATGAGACGACACGCCCAACAGTGGCTTAAAGGTTTGCCTCAGTCTGTCTAGATTCGAATTCCAGCCCTGCTACCTCCTAGTGTGCTAGCTGTACCAGATTACCCAAGCTCTCTGCATCCCTCTCGACAGCTGTCACACAGTGGCAGTGGCAATGGCAATGACGGTGCCTGCTGGTATCTCACAGACCAGAGCTGGGGAGACCTTGCAAGAACGCATTCAGCCTGGTGCCTGCTGTGAGCCGTAGTCAGGACGTGAGGGCTGTACTTCTTTTCTAAAATTGGCAGGGACAAGATGCAAAGGGTGAGCACCAGGCTGGTGTTCCCTGATTGAGGGGACATTTCATCAAGGCCAGTTCTGTTCATTGATGAGACCTTAGCAATGAAATCATTTTTGAAAGGTCTCACACTAGCCTTTTGTTTTTTGTTTTGTTTTTCGAGGTAGGGTCTTGCTCTAACCCAGACTGACCTGGAATTCACTATGTAGTCTTAGGCTGGCCTGAAACTCACAGCAATACTCTTACCGCGGCTTCCTGATTGCTGGACTCAGTAGGCTTCTTGAAGGGACTCTCTGGAGACATCTGTGTAATTGGTTAACAGAGTCACCTAACCCTTCTTGCTAATCAACAACCAGCATGTGGGGTCAAGTAGCAGCCAATCAGAATGAAGGAGCACGGTTTTAGAGACCCCGAAGTGCTGAACCCTTTCTGTTGGAGGTCAGGAAGCCCAGAGGATGACCAACTGTTGCATTTTATTATTTATTTATTTGAAAGAGAGAGAGAGAGATATGGCATACCAGGGCCTCTAGTCACTGCAAATGAACTCCAGACACATGGGTCACCATGTGCATCTGGCTTACATGGATTCTGGAGAATTGAACCTGGGTCCTTGGGCTACCCAGACAAGCGCCTTAATCGCTAAGCCATCTCTCCAGCCCTGTTGTTGCATTTTGATAACCAGGTACATCACTGCTGATGGAGTCTCGTTAAACAGTAGCTCTAGGTCAAGTTACAAGGTCAGTCCCACCTCTTTGTGGGCATTCCTTTGTAGACTAGATGGCCCCTTTGTAAATATGGCTCCCTCAATGAAAGAGAGCTGAGGAGAATGTGTGACTTGGTTCAGTCAAACCCCTCTTATTTTTGGAAGGACAACTTGATGTGAAAATGGTTCAGAGTTGATGCCAAGCCTTAGGTAACTGGGGGAGGGGGGAGTGGTAAAATATCCAGGGACCTCACCTCCTGTATACCCACGCTGAAAGTCCCTATCCAGCAAAATGTCTATAGTCTCCTGAGGGTTTCCTCGGAAAGGTTGCACGGACTTTGAGGAGAGAACCAGGGGTCTGCTGGGGTGTGGAAGTGTGTCAGAACTTCCCCTGCCCCTCGAGGACAGTGAAACTCACCTCTGGAGAGCATCCTGCTTATTCTCAGTGTGAATGGAAGGAGAACACACAGGGAGGAATTTTCTGAGGTACGCTTGATGAGGCTGACAGGGCTTGAGCAGATATACCCTGACTTGGGGGCAAACCATGCTTTGTGCGCACCTCAAAGTAGGCATTACCTAGTCAGTCCCTAAGGTGGCCACATTTAATCATGGAACCTAGGCTGTTGATGGAAAAAGTGGTTATGAAGCTGAGGCAGGGTTCATAGCAGAGATGAGGGAAGGAGAGAGTGCATGGGGACAGATGTCCTTTGGAATGGATGCAAATGGGAGAGGCAGGTAGAAGAGATTTTACTCCACCCCTGCCAAGCCAGTAGTGCAATGGAGCCCCTGCAGCTGGGAGGGAGCTCCAAGCAACAGCGGTGGCACACATTAGGCTAAGAGCACTTGTCCCCAGGGTTTCCTTAGAAAAGTTTCAGGGATATTGGAAGAAAGAGTCAGGGTTTCCCTCAGAGGTGTGGAAGTATGTCAGAGGAAGGCACACCACTCAAAGACAGTGACTCGCCTCTGGAGAGCATGCCACCATTCACAAAGCACCTCGGCTTTGCTAATCTTCCCAGAAAAGATTATTATTCGTTTTGTAGATAAGAAAAGACCCAGAGAAATCAACACAAGGTCAGTCGGGGTGGAACCTGGGCACACCGGGTCATCATGCCAACTTTTCTGTCAGTTCAGTGCAGGCAGGTGAGGTTGCTGGAGTGGCCCACGTCCTTTGCCCATATCCATACCATGCTGTGAATACCATCAGCCCATTCGCTGCCCTTTTCAGAGGAGCAGTAGCCAGGATTGTACACCATTACACACGCACACTCACTAGCTCCTGCTCATGCCAGTTGAGCCAGGTGGGGCTTCTCCACAGGCTGTATTCTTCTGAGAAACTACTAGAATCTCAGTCTGTTCTTACATTAGGAGAGGGGCAGTGAAAGGCAAATGTTGCCTCCAGATACAAGGACACCACAAACAAACAACAGAAAAGATTCATGTGTTCAATGGAGCTGAATTTTAATTGATACTTTCTCACACAGTGTTCTGAACCAACATCCCTCAGCCCCCAAAGATGATGAAGGGGGTGTGGTTTAACGCCACAATTAGCAGACAACCCCACAACAAATACAGTAAACATTAATCATATTAAATATCGAACACAGGCTTTGGTACGCTTGAAGAGCAATGGATTTTTAAATTTTTATTTTACAGAAGACAAAGCAATGATTGTGGAAGAATTATTGTAATGTCAGTACTGAAGAGAAATAATGTAACATTCAGGAATTTATATAAAAATTACAGCTTTGTTGTGTTTCACACTATATATAGTAATTTAATCATTTGCAGCTGATTAATTTCAGTGAAGGAAAATGTAACATTATGCATCCCTAATGGAGTTCCCAGGATTTGAATTCTAATTGTGAGCTGGAAGCAGTTTAAGTCTAAATTAGCAATTAGCTTGGGCAAGGGACATTTAGGTCTAGCCGGAGTCATCTGTTGACATGTACTAAGTCAACACAAGGGCCGAAATGAACAGTCAGAGAATGCTGCCCACACAGCCCTGTCTGCTTGTTCATTAGAATCTCATATGTTAGCAGAGCGCCATGCTACTTTAGAAAAGTTTCTTGTACATTTACTTTGTCCCTTTGATCTTGGTCAGCATCTGTTCAGTGGGTGTTTGTGTTCTGTTTTGCAGCGAGGAAACCAAGGATCAGAGAAGGTAGGGTCATTTTATTATTATTATTCATTTACCAAGGAGAAGAGAGACAGAATAGGAAAACCAGGGCCTCTGGCCACTGCAAACAAACTCCAGATGTATGAGCCACTTTGTGCATCTGGCTTTACGTGGGTACTGGGGTTTGGCTTTGCAGTCAAGTGCCTCCTTGCTAAGCCCTCTTTCCAGACCTTATTGAAAATAAGGATCATATTGGGAAAAAAATGTGGCATGATTTAAGTCCAAGTGTCCCAGCTTCCAAGTTAGCATTCTTTTAACATCTTCTCTGGGGCACATTTGGTCCATTTTTTAAAAGTATTTATTTTATTATTTTATTTTATTTTATTTTATTTTATTTTATTTTATTTTATTTACAAGCAGAGACAAAAGAGAGAGAGATAAAGAGAGAAGGACGGAGGGAGAGAATGGGCACACAGGGTCACTAGCCACTGCAAATGAACTCCACAGGCATATGCCACTTTGTGGGTATGGCTTTACGTGGGTACTAGGGAATGGAACACAGGTCATGAGGCTTTGCATGCTGAGCCATCTCTTCAATCCACATTTGGTCCATTTTGAGCTTCCCCAGAAGTGCCAGGATTATACCTGACAGGAGCAAATCATGATGACTCTACAAACGCAGACAGCACTGTGACCAAGCACCTTACAAGTATTAGCTCCAACAGCCCGGCAATTAGTACTGAAAGCCTTGCTCTTGGTCACAATACTTAGACCTTCTCCAAGATGGGCTCAGATGCCAGGCTTCTCCATGTTGTCATCCATTTAGGTTTTGGTGTTTGGTTGTGACAGTTCATGTAGGGGTGGGAACTAAGGAGACTGCTGGATGTGTCAGTTCAAGTCCCTCTCCACTCTGGTCTGCCTGAGTTGAAGCCTGTGATGTCTTCAGGTGTGACTTCTTCTGGGCACAGTGTTGTTTGGCTCTGTGTTTCAATGTCAGGGGGCCTGTAGTAACAGAGTCACATGTGGCCAATAGTGATAGTGTCACCTCTGTATGACAAGTCAAGGACCAGTGTGGCACTCGGCACTCTTGAGTTCTCCTCTCTCCCGTGATGGTTGGAGAAGCTCCAGACAGAACGTGCTCCAACTTCTGGGTCTCCAACATAGAATGACATGGAGCAGACCCTCAGTCGGCCCACATCAGACCTGTAATGTGAATGGGAAATAAAGCATTGCTGTGATGGTTAAGTTTGTGTCAACTTGAATTGTTTAGGAATCCACAGACATTCCTCATAAGTGTGTCTCTGAGGTTGTCTCTAGGAAGAATCCTTTCCCCAGGGTGAGCCCTTCCCCCAGAGTGGGCAGCCCCTCTTTGGCCCCTCTCTCTGAGGAGGGGGCTGGTTGATAAAAAAGAAGCTCTGGGAAGAAAGGCCTCTCTCTCTTCCCACCTGGCTGCTGGTGCTGCTCGCTGTTCTCTGCTTGGTGCTTGCTGCTTGCTGCTTTCCAGTATGGACTGAGGACCAGGGTGGACTGAAGAGCAGCAGCTCTCCAGGACACCTTCAGGTCTTCAGTGCCGGATTGGGACTGATGAGGCATCCAGCGTCGTGGACTGAGCAGCTACTGGGTTCCTTGACTCTCGGGCCTGCATCCTGCTATTGCTGGACATTTCATTTCATTCTATCCATTCTGTTCCTCTAGAGAACCCTGACTAATACAATTGCTGTTGTCACCCCCACTGTCCCTGGCATTGTAGAAGTTACCTCTGACTTCTAATCCTGGGACTATTGTGGCCACTCATATAATCTCCAACAGTCCTGTGGTGGTTTGAGTGTAGGGTATTTCCTTCAGCCTCACATGTTTGTATTAATCCTCATACTTAACCCCTAGCTGATGGAGCCTTTGGTAGGTATACATTGCTGGAGGAGATGTTTTTGAAGGGAGACCTTGTGGTGTTATAACCCAGCCCCATTTGCCACACTCAGCAAGCTCACTGTCTACTTCCTCTCTGCTGATGTGTGAAGATGTCACACACAGCTTCCTGCCATACTTTCCCTGCCAAGCTAAGACTTCCCTTCTAAACTCTAAGCCAGACACAAAAATAAGTTGCTTCTGGCCAGGTGTTTTGTCTCAGCAACAAGAAAGTAACTGTTCCAAGTCCTCTCAGTAATAGACTGACATTTATATCTCTATCTGCCTGGCTCTTGCTTTCCTTTCTCAAATTCTGATGGGATAGAGGTTGCTATTATTTAGATATCCTCATACTTCAAAGGGGCCCAGCCTGCAAAACTCCATGTAATGATTAATCTCGCATCTCAGTCTACAGAAAGGAAGGTTGGAAGCATCAATAGAGAATGTATTGGTGAGTTCTGATGCTGTGAAGTGAGTGGAAGATTATTTAGATAAACGGATTAATCTGATTGAAATGGTTCCCAGTTGTAAATGTCAATGAACCAGACGTGGTAATTTCTTGCTCATGAAGTAGTGTTAGTATGCATGTGATTTGAAGTTTATGTTAAAACACAAGCATGAGATTACCTCTTGGGCTGTGGGTAGTGGAAACAGGGCACAGAAGCACCGTGAGTGGGAACTGTTTGTGTCAAGTATGGTTAGCTCAAGCAGGGTGATGGGCCAGATTCTGGGTCCTACAATTTCGTGATCATCAGCAGTAAGGCAATGCCAGAAATCTTCTGTGTCGAAATGAACATCAAGCTATCTATAAACAACAGCTAGGCAAATTCCAGTGGCCTGTGTGCCCAAGGCTCTGCTTCAGTGCTTCAGAATAGCAAGTGTCGCCTTTAGGGGAACAATTGCCTTCTGAAAATATGTGTGGGATTCTAGCAGACATTTGCTTAGTCACTTGCAAAATGGGTTGCTGTTAAAATTTTTGTTCAAGAAAATGATTAAATAATGGGGAAACATCAAGTTAAAGTTTCTCTGTTGTGTGTCTTCCTCCTCCTCCTCCTTCTTTTTTCATGTTTTGTTTCTTACTGTAGAACTTCTCAGAGACTTCACCAAAATCATGTTCACTGTGATTCTCTAGACAGGCTTACAGCATGCAGCAATGACTCAAACTTTTCATTTATTTATTTATTTATTTATTTATTTATTTATTTATTTATTTTAGGTAGAGTCTCACTCTAGCTCAGGCTGACCTGGAATTCACTCTGTAGTCTCAGGGTGGCCTAAAACTCACGGTGATCCTCCTACCTCTGCCTCCCAAGTACTGGGATTAAAGGTGTGCACCACCACGCCTGGCTGACTCAAACATTTTTGAGCATAGAACTCCAGATACATATGTGGATGGATAAACAGATGGGTGAATGGATGAATGGATAGAGAACAGACAGATTGAAGGCTAAAGGGATGAGGGGTTGGATGTGGGCATGCATAGACATGTATTTGTCATCTCATTAGACTATCTGTAAATGGTGTAGGGTTGTCATGAATCCTTATTTACTTTGGACTGGATAAATACACCTCCCTTGATATGTACTCTTAGAATGCAAATTAAACCAGCTGATGAATGAGCATAGAAAATACACCTCCAGTACAGTATAAAGGTCCATACCTATAATTCCAGCACTGGAGAGACTGAGATAGGAGTTTAAAGTTAGCCTGGGCTGCTCATCTCACAAAACAAAAGGAGGGAGAGAAGGAAGGAAGGAAGGAAGGAAGGAAGGGAGGGAAAGAGGGAAGGAGGGAGGGAGGGAGGGAGGGAAGGAAGGGAGAGAACAAGGGAGGAGAGGGAGGGAGGGAAGAAAGGAAGGAAGGGAAATACCTCCATATAAAAGAGGCTTAAACAGTAAGCTTATCTCTTATCTCACATAAGTAGTCTCAAGGTAAGGTGATTTCAGGATGGGGTAATTTATTTCTTTCTGCTCTGCTTTTCCTCTACACAAAAGCAAAGTTTGTCTCCTGGTTGCTAACCACTGCTGGGGTTTCCCACACCAGCAGCACAGTCCTCCACTGAGTTACAGGGAACATTTCCTCCTGTGAGATACGTCTAGGAAAGAAGGCCTTTCCCAGTAGCCCCTGGGATACTCTCCAAGGTTCGGGTTGCACACCCGTGCTCTGATTCTAATGGAAGCTGAGAGGGGAGTGTTTGTCATTTTAAGTCACCTAAGTAGAAGGCAAATACTGCCAACCAGGGATAGTGTGGTGGAGGAGCCTCAGGAGGATGGATAGAATGGATGAAATGTGATTGTGTGATCTTAGTGATTAGTATGGGCTCTTAGTGAAACCAAAGCCAATATCCATCCACCCATGTAGAATGGGCTCATGAGGTTCTACAAGTCAAATCTGAATATCTTCAGTATGCAAGCCGAGGCACAGAAAGTAGACAGTATAGATTCCATTGCATTCAAAGGCTAGAGAGGACCAGGTCTAATCTCAGAGTCAGTCAGGTACAGACAGTAAATTCTTCCTTGACCTTTTTGCTCTATTTAAGTTTTCACCCAATTGGACAAGGCTCATCCACAGGGAAGAAGGCATTCTGTTCTTCTTAGTCTATTGATTTAAATGTTAATCTCACCAGGAAACACACTCACAGAAACACCTGGAATAATGCCCAACCAAATATATGAGCATTTGCTAGTAGCCTTGTTAAGTTAATGTGTAAAATTAGCCATCACGGATTGGAGAAATGGCCCAGCAGTTAAGATACTTGCCTGCAAAGCCTAAGAACCCATGTTTGACGCTCCAGATCCCATATTAACAAGATGCACAAAGGTGAGGCATGTACAAGGTTACACATGCCCACTAAGTGATGCAAGCATCTGGAGTTCAATTGCAGTGGCTGAGGCCCTGGTGAGCCAATTCTCTCTCTCCCTTTCTTTCCAAAAATAATTTTTAAAAAGGATTATTCAGTTGTCAGTAGAAGGCTGAGGACTTGGGACCCATGTCACTGGGTCACAATGCCTGTGCCTCCCAAAGCCTCATCAGGGGGCATGGGGGGAGGCATAAAGATTTCCCTGCTCTGACCTTTGAGAATAAGAATAATTGCTGCTTAGTGTATCTGATACCTACATCAGATTTTCTGTGCTGGCCTGTGGCCAGTGTGCCATTTTAGGTCAGAAGTGGACAGAGAAATACATCTTCTTTCCTTCTTTGTCTGTTCTCTTCTGGAATTTTCTAGCCATGCCTAGGCGTGAAAACATGAGAAGAGATGGAGCTGAAGTGGTTTTCTTCTTTTCATCCCCAAAAGAGTGTGCACTTTGAAGGGAAAAGCAGATGCAGGTGTTGATCAGCACTGCCAGTCATCACACAGCTGTCATGAATGGGAGCTGAAAGGTAGTGAGCATCACAAAGGTAGCTAATGCTACATGAACCCTCAAGAATTCAAAGCCCCAGAGATATGGTTTCATGGATCCCAGGCCATAGTTTAGTATAAACAGTGCAGCAGTTTCTCCTTCAGCATGGGAACAGGTGTGCTATTTCTGTTGGAATGCCAGATGAGAATACCAGAGTTGGCTTGTGTTCAGCAATCACGATGGATGCAAAATAACTTTTAGTTGTTCTTCATTAGCAAAGTGTGAATGGTTTGCATGTACTTAAATAAGTCTATGAATGATGTGAAATTTCTGTAGAGGCACTTACTGATAAACTGTATGCTAGCCACTTCCATAAAACTGAACACTTCAATACCATATATATATATATATATTCATTCAAACCTAGAGAAGAATTAAATTAATGAGTAATGAATATCTGTATATTCTTCACTTACCTTCACCAATTGCTGATATCTTGCTGTGCTAATATTATCCCTCTCTTTTTAAAGGTTTTATTTATTTGCAAGGAGAGAAGGAAAGAGAGGGAGAACGGGCATGTTAGGTCCTCTTGATACTACAAACGAACTCCAGACACATGTGCCACCTTGTGAATCTGGCTTTACATGGTTACTGGGGGAACTGAACCCAGGCCTTCAGGTTTTGCAAGCAAGCACCTTAACTGCTGCACCATCTCTCCAGCTCTTACCCCTCTCTTTCTAGTGCACATACACACACACACACACACACATACACACTCACACACACTCACACACACTTCAAGCACCCCAGAATTTCAACTTGGGTTTCTTCCCTGCCATTGATATATTGATGTCTAATGTCGGAATTGGGCTTGTATATTTTGAACTTTGTGTAAATAGGGTCAAATGTATATTCTTTTAAAGCTCCAGATTCTTTTGCTCAACATTGTCCTTGAGAGTTTTAGCCAAGTCAGCCTGTGTAATGCATTCTGTCTAGCCCAGTAGTTGTGATCATGACCACATGGGACAATGACTTCTCTAAAGTCATTGACTTCTCTGAATGGTATGTGATATGGGCTCATCTGATTGTTGCCTCTCCATTAGTCTTGGCTGAAGTATTTTGGCAAGAATATGACAAAAGCACAGACTTTGGTGAGAGTTTGGTGGCTCCCACAACATCCCCTGAGGGGTGCACAGTATCCTTTTGTGTCATCTTTGGAAATGCTATGTGTGAGTGCTTGGTTAAGCCATACCTTTTATAATTAATAAGTCATCTTTGGAAGGATAAAATGAGACCCTGTCAATGTCCTTTAGGTCATTGACTTTGCACTCAGTGGTTTCAGCATCTCTTAATATCCTTGCTTAAATCACTTACTTCACTGAGGTTGGAATTCTTTTTTTAACTTTTTTTTTTTATTTTTATTGACAACTTCCATAACTGTAGACAATATTCCATGGTAATTCCCTCCCTCCCCTCCTTTTCCCCTTTGAATCTCCACTCTCCATCATATCCCCTCCCCTGCTCAATCAGTCTCTCTTTTATTTTCATGTCATGATCTTTTCCTCCTATTATGATGGTCTTGTGTAAGTAGTGTCAGGCACTGTGAGATCATGGATATCTGGGTCATTTTGTGTCTGGAGGAGGAGCACGTTGTAAGGAGTCCTACCCTTCCTTTGGCTCTTACATTCTTTCTACAACCTCTTCCACAATGGACCCTGAGCCTTGGAAGGTGTGTTAGAGATGTTTCAGTGCTGAGAACTCCTCTGTCACTTCTCAGCACCATGATTGCCTTCTGAGTCATCCCAACATCACTACCATCTGAAAAGAGTAGCTTCTCTAACCAAAAGTGAGAGTAGTATTAATATATGGGTGTGGACATTAAGAGAAGTGCTTACTGGGCAGTTTGGTGAGCATAGTATATACATTTAGCCAGATACCAGCAGATGTTACACCCCTAGGACTCATGGCTACCCCTGCTGTAGGTTTTCAGTATCAGTAATGTATTCCCTCCCATGGAGCAGGCCTCCAGTCCAATTAGAGAGCGGTTGGCTTCCCCCCTAACAGACATGCCCCTATTGCACTCGTTGGCTCATTTGGCCTGGCTGGCCAAATTTAAGACTTGCAGTTCTGCCTCATCTCTTCTGCCCCCCCTTTGTCCTCTGGGATGAGGACATTGTACCTGAATTACAGCCCTTGGTAGTGGGAGGTTTTGGTTGGATGCAGCTCACAAAGTTTGGTGCTGTCTGGTCCTCCCACGAGGGCAAGAGTCAGGTGCCCTCTTTCCACTGCAGCCCTCATTTCTGGCTGAAGCAGTGTGCCTTACCACAGATGACCCTCCATGATACAGCCCGCACTGCTCTGACCCTCTGCTTGTTCTACTCTCTGGATAATTCCATTTTTGTTGTTGTTGTTGCTTCTTCTCTTAGCCCCACCCACACCTATATGGATAGTTTATTTAAAAACATATGACTTTTAAATAAAACATCTGAAAAACTGATTGCTGCCAGGACTCTGATTCCATGGCTTTTGCTCTGTATCATTAGTTCTCATCTGAATGCTGGGGTCTTAGTTTTACTTCTGTCAGGAGAATCTAGCTAGAAAGCAGGGATCAGCCATAAGGAAATGACAGGAGCATGCAGCACTCCAGAACTATTGACAGGGGCACCAAGTCCACCTTAGGCTTGGGCGGGGGGGTGGGGGACAAGAAGAAAGGACAGTTATACCTGCAGACAGAGAGGGCACTAAGGCCACTTAACAGGAGCCATGGCCTTCAGTTAAGGGACACAGCTGACACTTGCCATCCCAGCAGTGAGGGAACCCACAAACATAAACACTTTGCCCACTGCCTCTCTCCTTCCTGTCTCCCTCAGGAGGGTTAAAGAGGGTCATCTCAGGACCCTGGTTAGTTAGTTCTCACATTATATAAGAGCTTGTGACTTTTGTTTTGTTTGTTTGTTTGTTTGTTTGTTTGTTTGTTTGTTTGTTTTGTGTTCTTGGATACTGTCTAACAGATGAAGAGATAAATTTGAGCCTGTTTCTTGCCAACTGGTTGTGCTTCATACTGGCTGGATATCAATGGCAGTTAGTGACCTCTCAATGGTAAACAGGTTCTCTTGCCTACGTTACTAGATATACCAGTAGTATAAGAATAATATAGCCCGCAACTGTTCCCACAACTTTGGTTCTATGAAGTACTCTACCACAATGCAGATTATGAATGTCATTATCCTAGATTAGGAAACATGCCTCTTGGGTGGATCTGTGAGGATATTTCCAGAAAGGCTTGATGGAGGGAGGAATACCTACCTTCAGAGAGGGTGGCCCTTCCACTGTTCCACTGATGGAAATACATACGTGAGATCCGGGAGAACCCAGTACCTTTTGCCTGGCTGTCCTTGCTAGTCACTGGTGAGTGCATCTGCTTCATTGCTATCATCTTCTCCAGACCTTGGAACCCAGCTTCTTCAGCTTTCCAACATAGACTGAAGTCCAGCGGCTCTCCAGGGATCCTCCAGGCCTTCAGTGCCACACTGGGACTGAGCCCTGTGGACCTAGCCACTACCTGGTTCTCCAACTCTCCAGCCAGCAGACAGCAATTGTGGGACATCCCGGCCTGTACCTTGTAAGGTAATCTAACCAGTCCCTCTCATGTTGATCCTATCGTTTCCATTCCTCTAGAGAACCCTGACTCATGCAGAGGTTAAAGGACATTAACATATAATCACATGCAAGTGGTAGATGTTTGGTAAATGTTAGGTATAAATTTATTATCCCATTTCTTCCCCTTAAAATCAGACTCTATCTCATGTATCCTCAACTCTCACTCAGTCCTGTGGCTTGAAAGGCAGGCACCATAAGAAAAGTATCAGATGAAAGACCATTTCGAGGCTGGCTGAGCAGTGCCGAAACCACCAGGTACCTCTGTCCAGCGTTCACATTTGCCATGTGTCCCTTAAGGGACCCAGAGACCACTAACTTCAACTAAGAGGAAAAGCTTATGGGCTGCGAAGAAAGCCAATTCTCTGGACATTTAGTATGAATCCTCCTGAAGTACCTTCCTCTAATCTTCATCCCAAGAGCTCCAATTTGTTAAGGAGGTAAAGGGGCCCAGGACTCAAGTCTGGAGTCCATTGGCAGCTGCAAACTGTAACTAGCCAGCATCCCCACATTGTTGTTTCATTAAATGTCAGGCACCTGGCTTAACTGTGTAGAGGGCCAAGGCGTGTGTGGTAGTTTAAATGTGTCTCTAATAGACACAAATATTTTATTAAAGCTTGTAACTTGGATTTCCAGCCACCTAACTGGAAGAGGTGTTACTGTGGGTGGACCCTGGGGTCCAGCCCTAAGGTGTTTGGCGGGGAGCAGAGCTGATTTCAGCCTAAGGGTATGCAGAGAGGTGTGAGTTCTGTCTGGGTCCCAGCTGTTTGCTGCAGCTCCCTGCTGTTTGCTGCATTTCTGCTTGCTTTTGGTGCTGGCTGCTGGGTGGTGTCTCTGCTTGCGTCTGTGAAAGGAGCCAGCTTCTTCTGCCCACTATGGAACTCGCCCTGGATCTGTAAGCTTCAAATAAATCCCTCCTCCCATAGACTGTGTTGGTTTGAAGGTTCATCCCAGCAACATAGAACTGACTACAACAGTTAACAGTTTTTATCTCCAGAAATGTTCAAGGCAATCTATTAGTTTCCTGCATAGCCATAGATGGATGGCAAGTTGTTCTCTTCCCTGATGTTGACAAGGATCTTCTTGAAGGCTGTTATTCCCTCAGCAGGATAGTTGGGGATTCAGTTATGGGCTTGTGAGAGGCATCTCACACTTGCTATGTGATCCTGGGCAAGTCATGCCCACTCAAAGGTTTCAGGTCTTCATTTCCTTGAAATTTGTATATGTTACCTTACATATAGTACAGGTTTCTTGTGGAAATTTTGTGTTTTTGTTTAGTTTTGTTTTGTTTTGAGATCGAGTCTCATGTAAAAGCCCAAACTAGTCTCAGACCAGCTATATACCTGAGAATGACCTTGAACTGATCCTTCTGTCTCTGCCTCCAAAGTGCCGGGATTATAGGCATGTGCCACCATACCTGGTTTATGCATTGCTGGAGTCTGAACCCAGGGTTTGGAGCATGAGAGTCAGGTACTCTACCATCTGAGCTATAGCCTCACAGGTATGATGGCACTAAGGATTTTAGATAAGGAGATGCAGGATTATCTGCATGGGCACAAAGTGCCACAATGAATGTCCTTATGGAAGAGGGACAAGGGGAGATTTGGCAGAGAAGGCAGAAGGAAAAGAATTGATGGGAGTGGAGAGAGAGAAGTGAGCTGTGACATTGCTCCATCCAGGAGACAATGTTTCAATTCAGAGGAAATTGCTATAGAGACCATAAACAGGTTACTTAACCTTTCACTAGCTGTAAATGGATTCAATGTGATAACATTTGTTAGACAAGCAGATGGTAGAAAACCACAGGGGTAGATTGCAGCATGGCTGTGGAATTATTTTTCAGGGAATTTTCTTGCTTTGTTTATTTATTTAATAATTTTTATTTTATTTTATTTTTATTTATGAGAGAGAGAGAGAATAGGCGTACCAGGGCCCCTTTGTTTGTTTGCAAACAAACTCCAGATGCATGCGCCACCATGTGCATCTGGCTTACATGGGTTCTGGGGAGTCAAACCCGGATCCTTAAGCTTTGTAGGAGACCAACTTAACCACTAAGCCATCTCTCCAGCCCCCTATTCATTTTTTTTTAAAGAGTGGGTCTTTTGCTGAACCTAGAGTTCACCAGTTCAGCAAGCTTAGCTAGCCAGCAAGCCCAAAGTAGGAATCCTCCTTTCTCTCCATCCCCAGTGTTGAGATTATAAGCATGTGCCACCATGCCCAGCATTTTACATGGGTGCTGGGGATCTGAACTCAGGCCCTTGTGTGTTGCACACCAAGTACTTTACCCACTGAGCCATCTTTCCATCCCCTGGCCTTTGTTTTTTTCTTTTTGGTTTTTTGAGGTAGGGTCTCACTGTTGCTCAGGCTGACCTGGAATTCACTATGTAGTCTCAGGGTGGCCTTGAACTCATGGTGATCCTCCTACCTCTGCCTCCCAAGTGCTGGGATTAAAGGCGTGCACCACCACACTCATTGCCCCTGGATATTTTATTGGCCCATAAAATTAAAACTTTTGTCAGGGGCTGAAAAGATGGCTCAGCAATTAAAAGCATTTGCTTGCAGAGCCTGAGTTCAGGGTTTGATTCCCCAGTATCCATGTAAAGCCAGATGCACTAAGAAGCATGTGTCTGGAGTACCTTTGCAGCAACAGGAGGCTTTGGTATGCCCATACTCTCTCTCTCTGTTTTTCAAATAAATAAAATGTATTTTTAAAAATTGGCAATCAAGCTTTAGGCATATAGTTCAGTGGTAAGGTACTTACCTAGCATACGCAAGGCCCTGGGCTCATCCCCAGTAAGCCATTCCCCATTAAAAAAAAGAAAAGGAAAAATTTGGCAATCACTGGCAAAGAGGTATAGCATGGGAAGAACAGTTTACACAAACAGAAAGTCACAACAACACAACTCAGCCATAGAGCCATATTAATGTCCTTGTGTCCTCCAGCTAGGATGGTCTGTGTAATATCCTGCCGGGTTGCTATGGTTATCTCCCCATACCTATGTAATTAACTAGGAAGTTGCTATCTTTGTGACACACAAGGTCCATGTCCTGCAGATACTCAGAAAAGAATGATTTTGTGTGTGTGCGTGTCAGTAATGTACACACTAGCATTAAGCATGAGTGCAGCTGCATGCACATGTGAAAATGCCCATGCCCACTGGATTATCGTTGTTTCTTGCATGCTCTGGTGACTAGATGTGCTTCAGCTAAAGCCCACACAGCTGAGGGGTAGGCAGATCTTGGCTGGGGAGCCAAACTTGGACTTTCTTTCTTAGCCAGGATTCTGCCCGTTGCTGGAAACAGAAGATCAACTTTAATAATAAAAGATGGTGGGGGTTGGGAATGCGTTGGCTAATGTAACTGAGAAATAAAGGTGTTTGTTCCAGGTACAGCTTATCCATGGCTCAGTAACAGTATCCGGCTCTGGCTTCCCTGACTCCCATTCATTCTGCTGAGCACAGGCGCTCTCACTGTGAGGGATCCCTCATTCCCAGGTGGCTGCCCATGTCCTAGCTTTGGATCTACCAGGAAAAGGAGACGTTGTCTTTTCTGACAGTTCAAACAAGAACTCTGAATGGGTGTCTCCATGGCCTGATTTAGATCCGGGGCCTGACATGTGAGGGACAGGGAGTGCTTCAGAATGAAGTCAGAGTGCAGAACCGGAGCCAAGGAGTGCAGCTAGCTAGGCTGCTGCCACTCCAGAGGGAGGGTGCTTCTAGAAAGTTAGAACCCACACAGATAGTCTTCGTTCTTTCTCTCCTTTGGCTCCCTTTCAGTTTGTGCTAACCCACTGCTCTGTGCTCTGAATGCCAGTATACACCAGGACTTGCTGGCAAGCCTGACCAAGTCAGGCAACAGGAGAAGGAAAGGGGAAAGTGAGGCAGCTTAGGGAGAACAAGACCCCCCAAAGTAAACTATAAGTGGCCAATGACAATAAATGTCTTTGAACCTGTAGGGGGTGAAATGTCCTTGAGCCTGTAAAGGAGGAAGTGGATCTTCCTTATCTCTTTTTCCTAAAGGAGTCCTGCTTGGCAGCCTCCACCTTGCTAGAGACCATAAAGAACAAAGGGAGAATCCAATTTTTCCTTATCTCTTTCTTGGAAACCTGGAGGTACTTGGACACTTAAGGTAGGGGCTGACTGACCAACTCAGCAGCACCCCTCCCATCCAGTAAATTCCTATAAAAGACCCTAATCAGGGTCTCCAGGTTACACCCTCCTGTCTCCTGGGTAGGAGCCTTGCCTTCTTTCTTTCTCTTAAGCTCTATAATCTCCATAATGAGATCTTTCTAGACTTTACTCTCTATGGTCTGTGGAAGTCATTCTTTGAAAGTCAGGAGACCAGAACTTCTGCAAACTTGTAGATCAAGTGACTTCCTGTGAGCCCACTCTCACCAGTAATTCCACAACATGCGCCTCTCCCTTTTGTTATCAGAGTGTTCAAACAATGATCCCCATGAATTAGAATTTCCCTAGGAACCTTACGTTGACGCTGGGGAAAGGGACAGACTACAGCCCCAGTGTCAACCAGAGGAGGAATTTAACAGTTCTCAAAACTTGTCAGACAACCTTGCAGGGTAGGCTGCAGCCCAGACAATGATGGATTGGACCTCACCTTGACCAGGGCTGCTTAATTAAGCATACCTCTTGCCTTCTATTGAAACCGAAACCTCATGTCAGAACCTGAAAGATCGACTGAGGGTGAGGGAACACTGGGACCTCTTTGTCCTTTCATCCAGTGTACCCATGTTGAAGAGATCTTCTTTTTCTGTTTTTCACTATTTCTTTGTTTCTTCAGTTGCTCTATTGAGGATGGATGGCTGAGACTAACTTCTAAGGACTTCCAAGGCTCAAAGAACACCACATTGTTCCTTCTCCCTCCAGCCTCCAAGGGAGTAACAACTTCCTGCTGCCACTGCCAGTCTCTGAGCACACTCACCTTCCTCTGTTCCCTTGACTCTGGCTTCATAGCTGTACTTGTCCTTGACTCTTTCTGTTTGAACCAGGAAATCAAACACATCCTAGAAGCTAAATGAAGCCATCATCCCCCATCATGAGCCACAGGGAGCTGGTTCTAGGAATCCACTCACATACCAAAATACTTGGATGCTAAAGTCTCTTATATAATAAAATGGTGCAGTATCTTAACTGGAATCTAAGAACAACCTCTCATATACTCCCAATCAATTGTATAAATCAACCTGCAGTTAGTACCCAATGAAATATAATGTTATCTAAAAATTCAACATTGCATAGAGAATAATGACAAAGAAAAGAAGTTTCCATGTAGCAGCAATATTTTTTGACCTATTTTCCATAGATGATTTTGGTATTCACAGATAAGGAATCCTGACTGCATCCTCTTCCCAATCTCTTTTCGTAAAAGTTTTATTGCAGTAAATATGACTGACGAGATAGAGAACAGGAACAACGTAGCCTTTTTTTTTTTTTCCTGGTAGCTAGTTAGCAAGGGACAGACCCCAGGAGAACATGGATGCCACCTTGCTTGTTCTAGCCTGACACCATCTCATTCTAGATGGTGTCCAGCAACATTCCTTAGCAGCACTTTCTTCTTCTTCAAGTTTTCCTGGGCTTAGCACACCTGTGGGCTGGTACTTCCTGAGTCAGTCCCTTGAGTCCATGAACCAATCAGGTCTCTCTCTTATGCACCTAAGTCTGATGACGAGGCTCATCCTAATGAGATGTTTGATCCATAATTGGCCGGAGATGTATGTGAATTTCTTTCTCTGTCTCTCTCTCTCTCTGTCTCTCTCCCTTACATGCTGTTGGCTCTTGGCCCTTTTGATAAGCTCTTGGTTATTTCCCTATTGGGGAGTGTAGCAGAAAGCTTCTAGTTCGCCGAGATGAACTTCCAGACCAGGCACAGTTATGGAGGAAGGGATATTATTTATTGAAGCTTACAGATCCAGGGGAAGTTCCATAATAGCAGAAGAAGCTGGCCTGTCTTCACAGGAGCAGGCAAGAGAGCAAAGCCAACCAGCCACACAGCACAGCACACTTCAGGAACGCCTACTAGGCACACTTTGCATATCTTTACAATGGAATCTCAAACCCACCATTACACCTTAAGATCCGCCCAGTGACATTGCCTCTAGCAAGGTGGCTGCAGATGCAAACTATAAACTAATAAAACACTGAATATATTGGGGTCCATATATTTAAACTACCACAGGGAGGCTCTTGACCTCCTCTCCCCCTTCCCTAACTGTGTAGTTTGAATAGATGTCCCCCCAATATATTCAGTGTTTTATTAGCTTGTAGTTTGGATCTGCATCCACCTGGCTAGAGGCAGTGTCACTGGGCAGATTTTAAGGTCCAGCCCTAAGTTGTGGTGGTGGGTTTGGGATTCCAATCTAAAGATATGCAAAATGTGCCTAGCTGGAGTTCCTGAGGTGTGCTGTATGGTGTTTGGCTTGTGGCTTTTCTGTCTGTGTTTGGTCTTGTGAAAGCAGGCTTCTTCTGCCATTATGGAACTTCCCCTGGATCTGTAAATTTCAATAAATACCCCTTTCTCCATAACTGTGCCTGGTCTGGAAGTTCATCTCAGTGAACTTGAAGCTGTCTGCTACACTAACTTTCTCTAAGTTAAATTTCATAATTCATAATCTACCCCTCTCTGAGTCTATGTTTTCAATTCTTTGTTAACTTGGACAAGGTCCCAAAAGTTGGGGTCCACAGTCCTGGGATCTTTATGTTCATTTGATCCCTCCCTGAACTCCAAAAATCTCTTCAGAAGCATTGTGTATGGCCTTTAGTTTTGATGGAGATAGTATGTGACTTGCAAAAACAATTTACTTGCAGTGCTGGGGAGATGGCCATTCAGTAAAGTGCTGCCTTGCAAGCATGAGGACCTGAGTTCAGATCCCCAGCAACCATGTAAAGCTGAACATGGTGGAGCACACCTGAAATACCAGTGCTGAGGAGGCAGAGACAGGAGGATACCTGGGGCTTTCTGGCTAGCTGGTTTAACCCAACAGATGAGCTCTGAGTTTAACGAGAGAACTTGTCTCAAAAACACAAGGTGGAGGACTGTTGAGAAAGACACCCAGCATTGACCTCTGGCACCCACATGTACTCCCACATGCATAAGCACCCCCCCCACACACACCCATACTTATGAACACATACACACCCAGATACTACACACACATACCCAAAATTATTGGCAAAATTATTTACTATTTTGCCCTTCTTAGATAAAAATTGTTAAAACTCCTGGGCAAACTTTCTGACAGATTTGGTTTCTTGTAGAGACCCTGTCTTTTATATTTTCCTAATAATATTTCAAAAGGGATCTGACTTTTTCTTTTGTATTGGTATGTAAGTGCTGGCACTGTTACTGCAAACGTGCAATCCTGCTGGTTCAGGGACAAAACCACATCAGGGAAAGACAGATGTCATTAATTTGTTATTTTTTCTTATTGTTTTTGTGTAGTAAGCCCTTCTCTCTCTCTCTCTCTCTCTCTCTCTCTCTCTCTCTCTCTCTCTCTCACCCGGTGAGTTGAGGGCCTGGGACTTAGAATGTACCAAAATGATCCACTCCAATCCACACTCATCTACACAGCACTTGGGCCACTCCAACTTCATGCGGCACACTACTGAACAGGAAAATCAATATGTAAAGAGCCAAACTAAAATGCTGCATGAGAAAGATGAGCATTGCTAGGTTTAGAAAATAAAAATGTTCTAAACAGATAAACAGTAAGCAAAGTGCTTTGATTTGTACTGTTTTCCAGTCCATAAAACCCTAATATCCACCATTTCATTAAGAGCTTCCACGCCACACAGCACGCCTGCTGCGGCTTGAGCAGATTGAACGAAAATGCTCTCGGAGCTGTAGACCCAATCTTTTGCGATGTTGTACATGGGTGCTAAATGGGGGGGAAATCTGATCCATCATGAATAGGCACTAGTTTAGGGGAAAAGTAAATGCTACAGCTAAATGAACAATATCTATCATTCTGAAATGCAGCTCTTCCAGTCAATCAAAAATAGGTGGGTAGAGAACATTTATTGAGGTGAAGAAAAAATACTGGCAATGAACACATGTAACCAGATTCTCCAGCTTGCAGAAACACAGAGGGTTTGTGTTTTGAACAATAAGTTCAGTGAAATAAATGTTCAAATTTTGTCTGAAAATGGTTCATTTGGACTCTTTGACCCTTGATTCCTCCAAGTCAAATTGTACTCTGGTTTATGAAACTTACTAGTATATCAAAGCTGCTTCGCCTGCTGTCACATCCATTCCCACGGTGTCCAATGAAAGCTTACTGAGTGACCAACAGAAGCCAAGGCCCTAGCTAGCATTCTTTCTCATGATGGCCTCCACTCTGTGACTACAAGGAAGAGGCCCTCACAGGAAGTCAGTAAGCCTATTGTGAATTCTGGGCTGTGAAGCTGAGGCCATGGATGAATTATGAAATTACTCTGATCCTGTTTACTCTGTAAAATGGAGCCAGGAGCTATGCTGCTCTACCCCAGGGTCTTGTAAGGTGATAATTCACATCTGATAACTATCTGCTAGGAAATTCGGAGGCTCTGGGAAGGGGCTGGGTAGGGGATGATGCAGTCCCTATCCTCAGGAGGCTCTCATAGTGGAGAGAGAAGAGCATCTGCCGGGCAGGGAGCTCTAAATGAGTGAGTGACAGAGGAGGAGTGAGGTGGAGGATATTCTCGCATGGGGTAGGGCAGAGGGAGAAGGAATAATAGGTGCTGAAAGCCTTATCACAAGCTGAAAATGGCAGGTAGGGAGGCCAGAGCCCTGGGAAGAAAGTACAGCTAAGTCAGACCCAGCTTTAAGGCCTCTGGATTCCTTGAAGAGTTTGCCTCGACCTTGAGGATTTGTGTTGGGTGGGAGGCAGTGGTGATCAGGTCCCAGTTGTCTGTAAAGGCCACTCCCACCTCTCATGACGGCTCCAGTTGGAGGAGTTACAAGGGAGGCTGGAGAGACAGAGGTGGGAGGGGGCTGTGCTACAGAGGGAGAGGCAATGTCTGTAGGAAAGGTCAGGGATGAGGGACAACTGGCAGGGGGCAGAGGCCTGGCCCTCACAGGAAGATTTGATAGATCAGGAAGAAAAGGAGAGGACTCCCCTAAAGACACCAACTTTCTGCCTTAGAATAAAGAGCAGGTAAGACTCAATTGTCTAAAGTTGGGCATGCTTGAAGATGACGCCTGTGGGCAGGGGGAGCATAAGGCGAGGTACAGAGTAGGTACTCAGTAAGTGTTTGCTGGTCAGAACAGAATCTTACCGTCCTGGCTTCATTTTCCCATCCCCGCACATCTTTATGAATGCCACCCCCATCTCACTGTACATCACTGCTGTAAATCTTCTGAAATACCAATTTGTCTGTCAAATTTAAATGGCTCATTTAAATGGCTGTGGATTTCCCTAGATGCCACTCAAAAAGCCCCTTTGCTCAGCCTCCCTAATCCAATGTCCCAGAGCAAGCCAGCCTTCCACACGGTGGCCTTCAGGCCTTTACTGAGGCTGGCTTCCCCTGACCACATGCCTACTTTCTGCCACTGCAAATTCAAATCAGAACCACAGTGGAGACCAAGGGGAAAGAAAAAAACCACTTCTCTCCATACTCCTGTTGCTTCTGCTAACACAGGTAGGCTTCATGGTCTGACAATGGGGCAGTGCATGGGGGTCTATAGTTCAGGAAGTTGCAAGAGAGGAGAAATGAGGTAAGTTTACGTAGATTCTAGATAAACTGACAAGCAAAGCTGTACTCTATTATGTTGCTCTAGGCGACTGAGTCCTTTAGACTTTGAAACGGGTTTTAAAGGCATTAGTGGATTATGATTGTCAGAAAAAAAAGTAAAAACAAGTGTTTTCCTTCTCAGCCCTAAGCTATAAAACTACTATTCTTGTTCTCTGTGCAAATAATCCCACTTTAGTAGGTCTTGCTGGGAAATGATGGCGATCGATAGGAGTTACCAAAGATTTGCTGGAAAATGCTAGCTCACACGCAGTGGGAAGTGAGTGCAAATGAGAAGGCAAACAATTAGTCCAAATTGCCAACCTTAGCAGTGCTGACTGGCTGGTTGGCTGATTTTGAAAAACCCATTTTTATTTCAAGACTCAAAAACACACAACAAACAATAGGCACCGGTACCTACCCAAAATTATAGTGCTTGGATATGAAACCTGAGAAGGACACAGGGGTTACTGTGGGGCCACCACCTTTGTGTTTGAACCCCACCTTGGACAAATTGGGCCCCAGAACTACATCCATCACAACAAGGAAGAAACAGAGCCCCCTCAAAGAGCCCCAGCTCCGGGTTCTGCTGTCAACCATGCTTGTCCACAGGGACATGGCTGGCCTCTAGACCCAAGCTGGCTTCACTCCCCATCTGATACCAGGGCAGCATTTCTCACAGAGATCCCACCGTCCCCTGCACCTCCCTCATTAGAATCTCCAGATGCCTGACACATCTCCCCCACTGCCTGAGTCCAGAGCTGGCTGGAGGAGAGGCCACTCTTCAACCTCAGCACCAAGTCCTTCTACCCCCGCAGCCTTGGCTGCAGTTTCCTTCCATTGTTCTCAGCACAGGCCCCTGGGGACATTCTTTCAGTAACACTAATGTTCTAAACTTTCTTCAGCTCTACTGAATTCCTCCAGTAAATTCAGTCCTCCCAGACTGAACTTTGTCAAATCTCTTCAAACTACCTCCTAACTACCTGTCACTCAGCACCCCCTCCACTGTTTTTGTTTTGTTTTGTTTTTGAGGTAGGGTCTTGATCTATGTAGTCTCAGGGTGGCCTCAACTCATAGTGATCCTCCTACCTCTTCTTCCTGAGTGCTGGGACTAAAGGTGTGTGCCACCGTGCCCAGCTTCTGACACTGCACCTCAGTCCTAATTCTCTGAGGAGTTAGAGGCTACCAATAGAAAGTCCCCCTCCTCTTCTACATATCAACCCATCCATACTGTCCCGCGGGCCCCACCCACTCTCCATCTTGACACTGGAAACTACCCCATTTCCTGCTCAGCATCTCATACTTTCAGTAGGTCTCCCTCTTCTATGTGTTCATTCACTTCCTTCCAGTTGAATCCATCCCTTTGGCTCTTTTTCCCTCTGTAGAGTCTCATTAGAGGAATAAGCTACTATGGAAATTCTCTCCAATGTTCCAGAAGCATCATTACATCAGTGAAGACATATTCTATACTTAGTTGCCTCGGTTGATGCTAACCTAATTTTGTGTATAACTCCTTGATAAAATGAGATTAACCTTCAATATCACTTTCAAAGTTTGTATGATCGGCATTTTCAAATATATCTGAAAATAGAGCAACCAAGATCATAAATTCCCATGTATTCATCAGCCAGTGTCAACCATTATTACCATATCTAGTGTATGAATTTCAGAGAACACTCCACATGTCAGGGCGTCTCAGGCATGCATCTCTGAATGATAAGACCATATTTTAAAAAGCATGCATTCCAGGCCATTATTACCTTATTGCTATGATGAGCAATGATTCCTTCATATCATCTCCTATGTACTACATATTCTGTTTTCCCAACTGCCTCAAAGATGACCTTGCATTGTTGGGTGGTTCCAGTTGGGATTCAAACAAAGTATTCATGTTAACCCTCATGGTTCTATCTCTTTCAGTCATTTTTATCCTAATAGTCTCATCACCTCTATGTTGTCTAAATGGCAAAGGCCACTTTCTCCTGAGGACTTTATGGTCACAGTGTTAGTGAGGACAAGACACCTTTCTCTTTCTCTTTCTCTTTCTCCTTCTCTCTATCTCCCACCCACCCGCATGACATTCTTGGTGTGGTTTCTTTGGGTCTTAGCCCAGCAAGACTTGGATAAACAGAGATCTTAGATGGTGGCTGACATCCCTGGTACCGACACATGATGTGTTCAAAGTTCCTACTTATTAATTTTTTAAAATAAGCATTTTAGGAATGTGAGAAGAGAAAGGTACCCTGCCCCACCTAGGATTCTGGCTGAAGTTTCTCACCAATAGCACAAGAATTCCAGCACACTTCACCACTGCTTAAAGGACTTTTCCCCTTTCCTAGCTACAGTTTTCCAGGAAACACACACATAAATATCATTTACGATAAAGCCATGTCCTATACCCCTTGTGCAAATGTAGTAGCTCCAGGTTTTCTCTCATGAGATTGTGGCACCTCTGGAGCCAGCCTCTTATCTCACCTGTTGAAGAGGGAACAGATATAGAGGAGGAGAGGGTCCCCCTAGGAACCCATTAAACAATGGAATTACAAACAGCTCCTAAATTCCTATATTCAGTCACCAGCAGGACACTTGAACATGACTCAGAGGAGCCCATCCCCCTGCTCTGGGATATGTTTCATTCTTTCTGAGCACCCCTTATTCTCTGAACCCTTGTACTTAAGCCTGTCTGAATATCTTTACTCAGATCTTCAACTCTGCTTCATACTGGCTCTTCCTGAAACTCTTTTCCGCATTGAAGCCGTGAATTCTGAAATGAGCCTGAGTTAAGGTCCTTAAAAGTTTAGGAGGAACACCTCAGGCTGCCCAGGGTGACAGTGTAAAGTACTGCCTCAGCCCCCTCACTGTTGACAATACTGCCCCTTCTGCTACTGATACAGACTAGGAGCAAGGTAGCTTTTACCTGGTGGGAAGATAGTTAGTTAGGCTCTGGCCCTCAGAAACCTTGGGTTGCCACCTTGCTTCCCCGGGCAGGACTAGAACTCACATCCAAATCAGACTCAACCAAGATGGAGGAAGGCAATGACTCCTCACCAAGAACAACTTCCTGATTCTTCTCCAGTTTTGCAGGCTCAGCCCCTTGTGATGGTTAAGTTTGTGTCAACTTGATCTCTTTAGGAACCCACAGACATTCCTCATAAGTGTGTCTTGAGGTTGCCTGTAGGAAAGATTAACTAAAGGAGGAATCCTCCTCCAGGGTGAGCCCTTCCCCCAGAGTGGGTGGCCCCTTTCGGAGGAGGGGGCTGGTTTATTAAAAGAAGCTCTGGGAAGTATTCTCTCTTCCCACCTGGCTGCTTGCCAGTACTGCTCGCTGCTCTCTGCTTGGGGATTGCTTATTGGTGCCTGCTGCTTGGTACTTGCTGTTTGGTGTTTGCTGCTTTCCAGCGTGGACTGAAGACCAGGGTGGACTGAAGAGCAGCATCTCTCCAGGACGCCTCTAGGCCTCAGTGCCAGATTGGGACTGCTGAGGCATCCGAACTCATGAACTGAGCAGCTACCGGTTTCCTTGACTCTCGGAACTGCAACCTGCTATTGTTGGACTGTCATAAGCTAATCCCAATAAATTCCCTTTTAATACAATTCGTTCTATCAGTTCTGTTCCTCTAGAGAACCCTGACTAATACAGTCCCCCGTTGGTGGGATGGGCCTTTCCTAAGTCAATGTTCCTTGGAACCCATCAGCCATTCAGGTCCTTCCATTCCATGTCTGACTCTGGTGATGAGGCTCATTCAAATTGGATGTCTGATTCATGGAAATGGGCTTGAATTTCATGTGTGTGAGCCCCCTCTTCTCCCCTTCTCTATGGGAGGGAGATATTTTGGGGGGCAGAGAGAGAACTTCTTTTAGTTTGGATGCTCTCCTGCTTTGTTTTCTCTCCTACCACTCCCTAAAATAAATCTCATAATGTATCCTTCTCTGAGTCTGCATTTTCAATTCTTTGCTAAGATGGATAAAAATCTGAGACTTGAGATTTGCTGGCAGGGGTTTCTAATCTCACAGAGCTCTCTCTCTCCCACATCACTGTGAGTTGAATATAACCAGATCCCACACAGTGTGGGAGGACACTACACAAAGGTGTGACTTTCAGGACAGCAACTCATGGTGGTCATCTTAGCAGACCAGCTGGCATGCTTCTCTAACTTCCCAATGATTTCCAGCTCCCCTGTGAACTACCAACTTCTTGAGACACTCTGGTCCTTGAACCTACAACACACCACTTTTCCACCTCTAGCAATAGCCTGTCACTTACTTGCTCATTTTTGGCCTCATCTTCCTCTGCCAAGTGCTCCAGGCCCAGTCCTAGGTTTCTTCTTTCCCAGTGCCTTTTTATTCTGCCCATAATTTCAATTACATCCTAAAATGTACATGACTAAAATGTTGATAACTCTAGTTCAAACTTGTCCTCAGAGTGCCATACCCTACTTTCTCAAAACCTCACTTGAGGGCTGGAGAGATGGCTTAGCAGTTAAGGCGTTTGCCTGCAAAGCCAAAGGACCCAGGTTCAATTCCCCAGGACCCATGTGAGCCAGATACACAAGGGGGCACATGCATCTGGAATTCGTTTGCAGTGGCTGGAGGCCCTGATGCGCCCACTCTCTCTCTCTCTCTGCCTCATTCTCTCTCTATCTGTCACTCTCAAATAATAAATAAAAATTAAAGAAAAACACCTCACTTGAGTATCTCAAAGGAACAGCTAACCTAGCATGTCTGGCTAAATTCAGAATCAACTCCTGCTCCCACGTGGGGCTTCTTGCAGAACTCTCCGCATCATTCAGTGGTGCCACTCTCTCCTTCCACTGAGGAGGATTATCCTTAACATTTCTACTTCCCTTGGAATTTTATCCTATCATCAAAATCATATTCCTAAAATATTCCTATCTCCTCTTCCCCACCTCCACACAAAACACCTTCTTCTGTCTATACTATTGCTTCTTACTTGTCATCTTCGAATACTATCACTAGAAGAGTGTGGAATCCAAGCTAAGCCAAGTTGATGTGGAGTTCATCCAAAATCCTGGCCTTTGTAAGGAGACCACTCTGTACTGGCATTTCAATGCTCCCTACTTCAAAGTTGAATTTGAATAATATTTATTTTATCTATGTCATTTATTTATAATTATTGCTTATTATTTATAACATTTAAGATGGTATGCTTTCATCAGCTGGCACTCTAGCAATGAGTATTGCCTAAGGGAAAAGCCTGCTAACTAGCCTTGCAGCCCCTCTCTTCCTTCTAGAATCTGCTCTCCATACAGCAACAAGAGTCATTTTTATGCAATGGAAATGTGGATCATGTTCTGTGCTTTAAACATTCTGACTTCCTATTGACAATGGCTTTAAAGGGGGGGGGCAGGCTGGAGAGATGGCTTAGTGGTTAAGGCACTTGCCTGTGAAGCCTAAGGACTCAAGTTCAATTCCCCAGGACCCACATAAGCCAGATGCACAAGGTGGCACATGCATCTGGAGTTCATTTGCAGTGGCTGGAGAACATGGTGCACCCATTCTGTCTCTGCCTCTTCCTCTCTCTCTCTTTCTCTCTGTTTCTCTCTCTGTGTGTCTCTCTCTTTCTCTCTCTGTCTTCATCTCTCATAAATAAATAAATAAATAAATAAATAAATAAATAAATAAAAAAATATATTTAAGAACATACTATAACCTCTAACATAAATCAGGAACATGATCTACCTTTACCTTTATCATTACAGCATTTTGACTATAAGTAACAAAAACAGGAATTCAATCTTGTTGTAAGTGTATATTTTATTTATATATTTGACAGAGATAAAGAAGGAGAGAGAGAGAGAGAGAGAGAGAGAGAGAGAGAGGGAGGGAGAGAATCAGTGTGCCAAGCTCTCCAGCCACTGCAAATGAACTCCAGACACATGCATTACCTTGTGCATCTGGCTTATGTGGGTCCTGGGGAATTGAACCTGGGTCCTTTGGTTTTGCAGGCAAGTGCCTTAACTGCTAAGCCATCCATCCAGCCCATAAAAATAGGAACTCAATCTTGTTTCAGCATAAGGAATTTTTTTTTTGAGGCAAGCCCAATAGATTGGCCCTTTGTATTTTATGAGAGAGAGCAAGAGAGAGAGCAAGAGAAAGAGCAAGAACGAATGTGAGAGAGAATTGGCACACCAGGGCCTCTAGCCACTGTAATCAAACACCAGATGCCGACACCACCTTGTGCACACTTGCAACCTTGCACATGTGTCACCTTGTGTGTCTGGCTTACGTGGGATCTTGGGAGTCAAACATGGGTCCTTAGGCTTTGCAGACAAGCTCCTTAACTGCTAAGGCATCTCTCCAGCCCCCAACATAAGGAATTTTAATATTCTGTCAGAAAGGCTGTCCCAAGATAAGATGGTCTTCCAGTAGGGTTAATTCAGGAACTCAATTTTTATAAAGGAAAGGGCTCTTCCCACCTCTCTGCTCTGCCTCCACGGTTCTGGCCTTATCCTTAAAAGAGAGGATAGTTGCATGGGTTCCATTCTGCACATCTGGAAATGGCAATACTCAGAGGAACAAACAAGGAGTCATCTTTATTTGTGACTTGTTCTTAGGAGTGAGCAAACTCTTCTTAAAAGTTCCCAGGAGGGCTGGAGAGATGGCTTAGCAGTTAAGGCGCCTGCCTCCTAAGCCTAAGAACGCTGGTTCCAATCTCCAGCGGTTCCAATCTCCAGGTCCCACGTTTAGCCAGATGCAAAGTGACGCAAGGGTGCAATGCCACACTTGACCACAAGGGGGCGCACACATCTGGATTTCGTTCACAGCAGCTGAGAGGCTGCTGGCACGCCTCTCTCTCTCTCTCTCTCTCTCTCTCTCTCTCTCTCTCTCTGTGTGTGTGTGTGTGTGTGTGTGTGTGTGTGTGTGTGTGTGTGTGTGTCAAAAAAAAAGTTCCCAGGAAACTTTCCCTCACTTCTCATTTGGAGGAATTGGAGCCTGTTCTTACAGCTGAACCAATCCCTGGGTAAGGGACTACTCCCTGGAATTGGGAGTGAAGTTAGTGTTCTCTGACACAGAAGCCTGGATTAGGAGACATGAGAGGTCAGGGAAGGAAGACAGGAGTAGGCAGTGCTGGGCAGGCATGTCCTGTAGCTCTCACCTTGTGCCTCTCCCATCAGACCTCACTGCATAGTGCTGGCTCTCCCCACAGAGAAGCACAAGTCTCTCCCATCCTTGAGAGCACCTGATTGCTTACAGGAAAGTCTGTGCCTGCTTCCTTTCAGGAAGGTCTGCACCTGCTTGCATTTGCTTGGGATTGTTTTCCTGGGTCAGTAGAGCTCATCTTTTCAACCCCAGCTGCAGTATCACTTTCTCTTAGATGCTTTCCTGGCTTCTGTGACAAGACTAAATCTCCCAGCTTCACATCAGAAGCCCCCCAGCCCCCATGTAGCCTTCACCACTGCTGAGGTTTCTCACAGATCTGTGTGATGATTTGGTTAACATCTGTGTTGGTTTGAGTGAGATGTCCCCCCATAAACTTGTGTGTTTTGGATGTTTGGTTCCCAGCTGATGGCAATCTGGAAGGTGGAGCCTTGCCAGAGGAGGTGTGTTGTTGGGGTCAGGCTTAGGAGTGTTAGAGCCAGTTACTCTCTTGCTGCTGTTACTACTGCCATGGCGGAGGTGATGTCTAGCCTCTGAGCATGCAGTACTTCATGCCTTCCATCATAGGGCTTCCCCTCAAGACTCCAAGCCAAAATAAATCCTGTCCTCCCATCAACTGGTTTTGCTCAGGTGTTTTGCCCCAGCAACATGAAGGTAACTGCAACATCTCTCTCCATGACACTGAAATCCCCGAGAGACACGAACCATGAGACCTGACTCTGCTCACTACTGTGTCCTCAGTGTTTTGGCAACAGCTGACACATAAAAGACATTCATAACAAACCCAGGAGTTGCATGAGTGGAGTTTGTGGTCAATTAAAATGAATAAGTGACTTAACGTAGGGTGACTTTTACCTGTAACATATAAAATCTAGATCAGGGCTGGAGAGATGGCTTAGTGATTAAGGCACTTGCCTGCGAAGCCTAAGGACCCAGGTTAGACTCCCCACTACCCATGTAAGCCAGACGCACAAGGTCACACATGTGCACAAGGTCGCACACATCTGGAGTTACATTGCAGTGACTAGAAGCCTTGGCATACCAATTCTCTCTCTCATAGAAAATATATAGTTCAAAATAGGAATCTTCTTGGAGTGAATGAGGACATTTTTCATGATTACCAGGACAACAGGGTAAAGAAGAGGTTTCCATGTAAGTCTGGATATGTTTGGGGTTACCCACTCTCTCTTTTTTAAAAAATATTTCACTTATTCATTGATTTATTTGAGAGGGAGACATAATGGTCATGCCAGGGCCTATAGCCACTGCAAACAAACTCTAGATGCCTGTGCCATCTTGTGCATCTGGCTTTCGTGGATACTGGGGAATTGAACCTGGGTCCTTAGGCTTCACAGGCAAATGTCTTAACCTCTAAGTCATCTCTCCAGCAAAGCCACTGTCTCTTGACATTGCTCTGGAGTCTTCATTCTTTCTAAGGAGAGAGCACAGCATGGATTTCCAAAGGATTACATAAGGATACCTCTCCTGGGGCTTCCAAGATAATCCACATTTCCTGATTATGCCTATGAAGTTTGGGGCTATTGATGCAATTTAAGCACAAATTCCCATGTCATCAATGATACAGAGCAGCTGGCTGCCCATCCTTCTGGGCAACAATTTGGTAATTATCTCCAGAGTCTTCAAAAAAAAAAAAAAAAAGATACACCTTTGCCCTAGAAATTTTGTGTTTAGAAATTTATATACAAATAACTACCAGAGATATTTGTCCAAGAATTTACTAGGAATACAAAGTTCCAAGTTCCAAGCCCATCCCCATCTCTAGACTGCTGATCCCACATTTCCACTCTGTTTACTTGACACATGGCTTGCATGTGGGACACAAAAGTGCATGCACATTTCTACTTAGCCCTTGCTCCTCTGAACATCTATGCTACTAGTGCTGCTAGCCTCCTGGACAGATCACCTGGAATAGACAACTCAGTCCAGTTGTCTCAGATGTAGCCAGCAGGCAACCAGCCCAATGGAGCCAGCACAGTCAAAATGAGAAGGGTTGCTCAGCCACTGGTGGCTGACTGCAGCGCATAAGCCAGCCCAGTCTGGTCAGCCGAAAGCCCACAGATTTGTGAGCTCATCAAATGTTTATTCTTGTTGGCCTTCAAAGCATTAATACCCCAGTGGATGGCTGGCAATTTCTATCTGAATTTCCTACAATTAAAGAATATTAGGCAGCCACTCAGAATGCTGTTATAGATGCATATTGATTTAAATTGTTCACAATAGGTTGACAAAAGGCAGGAGTGATGGGAAACAGGTTGCAACATAATATATGTTATATAGTGTTGTGATTATGAAACCTGCATGTAAATATTTGCAGATGAACTGGGTGTGGTGGTGCACACCTTTAATCCCAACACTTGGAATACCAAGGTAGAAAGATCATGGTGAGTTCAAGGCCAGCCTGGAACTACACAGTGAGTTCCAGGTCAACCTGGGCCAGAGTAAGACCCTACCTAGAAAAAGAACAAATATATATATAATGTATATATTTGCAGATGAATGTGTTAGATCTGGTCGCCAAAATGCTGACAGTTGTTATTTCTAGGTGGTAGAGTTAGGGTGATTTTCATTGTCTTATTTCTACTTTGCCATTAACTTATAAGAACATGTGTCATTTGTGGTGTTAACCAACAATGAATCATGCAGGCTGCATGTCTGACCATCCAGGCAAGGTATATCCACTGGTTAAATAGTGACAAATAGGGCTGGAGAGATGGCTTAGTGGTTAAGGCGCCTGCCTCCTAAGCCTAAGAAGGCTGGTTCCAATCTCCAGCAGTTCCAATCTCCAGGCCCCATGTTTAGCCAGATGCAGTGATGCAAGGGCGCAATGCTGCACTTGACCACGAGGGGGCGCGCGCATCTGGATTTCGTTTGCAGCAGCTGAGAGGCTGCTGGAGCGCCCATCTCTATCTGTCTTCCTCTCCCTCTCTCTCTGTCTCTCTCTCAAAAAAAAATGGTAGTAGATTCTGAGAAGACTCAAATTTAATCATGGTGCTATAAATATGAGGCTGTTGAGAGCGCGACACTAAATGAAACATCTTTATCATACACTCCAAGCTTCAGGGAACATGGCAGAAGGGGATATGGACAGAATGTGAAAGCCAGAGGGTAGGGAGGTACTTTGGGACACTGTTCTCCAGACAGGAAGTGACTGGTGTATTCAGGACCTCACAGTGAAGGAGGATATGCACATGTATGTGCACACGTGCATGTACATGCGAGCACACACACACAAAGAATGAAACAAGATAATATAAGATGGACTACTTGGAAAAAGGAGGTGACTTAGTGGAATGGAGGTAGGGAGGGAAACAAAAAGGTTAATGGGAAGGGATTATGATCAAATTACAGCATGTCTATGTATTATTAAAATTCTCAATGAAAAGAACATATGTCATTTGTATAATTTTTCAAAAGAGGAAAACTCCCAGAGAATATATTTTGTTTAATTACTTGGTTTATCAGTAACAGCTCTGAATTAGTTTCTTGTTCTTGGGGCACCTTGTGTAAGGGATGTGCATCTGTAGAGTATGCTTCTAGTTCAGTTTTCAAAACTTTTTGCCCATTATTTCTTTGAATATTTTTTGCCTCTTCTTCATGGACTCAAATTATGCATATAATTTGAGATTGCTTCAAAGATCATTTTCCTGTGTTCATTTTGTCCATGTGCTTCATATAAGTTTGTTTGTTTTATTTACTTTTAAATTTATTGTTTTGGTAATTTTTCAGTTAGCATAGAAAGAATTGGGCTTCATTGTGACATTTTCATAATATAGACATCATACTTCTATAATATAGACATCATATTCTTCTATATAACTGAAAAAATTCTGTTGTGTATATGAACCACATTTTCTTTATTCATCTGTCAGTGGACATCTGGGCTGGCTCCATATCTTGCATACGGTGCATTGGAATCTGTTGTAACGCCCCCTTTTTCATCTCTAATTTTTTTTTTTTGAGGCAAGCCTAACAGACTGGCCTTTTCTATGTGTGTGTGAGAGAGAATTGGTGTTCCAGGATCTACAGCTACTGTAATTGAACTCCAGACACATGTGCCACCTTGTGTGCATGTGCAACCTTGCACACTTGTGTCACCTTGTGCATCTGGCTTATGTGGGACCTGGAGAGTCAAACCTGAGTCCTTAGGCAAGCACTTTAACAGCTAAGCCATCTCTCCAGTCCATCTCTATTTTTTATCATTATATTTCTTTTGGATATATTGGCTATCTTGTTAATTTTTCAAAGAACCAACTCTAATCAATTTTATATACTGTTTTTTGTCTTTATTTCTTAAATTTCTATTCTAATCTTTATTGTTTCTTACCATATATTCCTTTGATTTTGCTTCTTCTCGTTCTAATATTGTGGATACATGATCAGTTCATTTGTTTGGGACCTCTCTGATTTTTTACTGTAACCACTCACAGTTATAAACTTTCTTCTTACCAGTATTTCAAAGGTTCTGGTAAATTTTGCTTTGTATTTTTAGATAATTCTACGAATTTTTAAATTTTCTCCCAAATTTCTTCTGTGATACTGTTCATCCAAGAATACATTCTTCAGCCTATCTGTGAAGATTCTGTGGTTTCTCTTGCTATTGGTTCCTAGTTCCATTGGTGGTCTAATAGATACAAGAATGTCCTTCAGTTCTTTGTTACCTCAACAGTAATCTAGTTTAGAGAAGTTTTTATGAGCCTTTGAGAAGAATGTGCATTCTATAAATGTTGGATGGAATATTCTATAGATATGTGTTAGGTGTATTTGTTTTGTGGTGTAATTTTTAAAAAATTATTTAATTTATTTATTTGCAAACAAAGAGAGAGAGAATGAGTGTGCCAGGACCTCCAGCTGCTGCAAATATGAACACATGCATCACTGTGTGCATCTGGCTCTACATGGCTACTGGGGAATCAAACCTGGGTTTTTAAGCTTTGCAGACAAGTCCTTAGCCATTGAGCTATCTCTCCAGTCCCTGTGGTATAATTGGACTGCAGTGTCTTTGTTGGTGTTTAGTGTGGATGGCTAGGAAAGGAGACAGTGGAGTGCTGAAGTCATCAATATTATTGTAACACATCTGTCTGACCTTTTATGCCTATTGGTTTTGCTTTGTAAAACTGAAAGCCCCAACATTTGCATATATCTTTTTAATTGTTGCATCTTCTTGTTGAATTGTTCCCTTTATTAACATGTAGCGGTTTTGTTTCTGTCATCTGACTGCTTATTTTCAGCTTTCCATTTGCTTGATAAATTGACTTCATACTCTGACTCTCAGTCTTTGGGTGTCTATGCCAGTGAGGTATATTTCTTGAAAACCACAGATAGTTAGATCTTGTTTTTCAATCCAGTCAGCTGGTCTGCATTTTTTTTATTGGTGAATTAAGTCCATTTATTTAAGGTTATTATAGAGAAAGATTTGCTAATACTTGTTTTGGAGGGGGTGGCCTTTTCAAGGTAAAGTCTTACTCTAGCCCAAGCTGACCTGGAATTCACTATGTAGGTTCAGGCTGGCATGTGCCACAATGCCTGACTAGATTTGCTAATTCTTATAATTTTGTCAGTTGTTTTTCTGGTTGGTTGGATTACTGTTTGTTTTTTCTTTCTCCTCAACAAGTATTTGTAGTTTATTGATTCACTCTTGGACATGATGGATGCATGTTAGCTCTCCTCTGTTCATGTATTCTCATGCAATTTATTCTTTCCTATGATCCAGTGCTTGATATTCTTGCTGCTTTCTCTGTATATAGTACTACTTTAAATATCTTCCCCAGTGCTGGCTTGATGGTCAAGACTGGCCATCTTGGTTAGCAGCCATAGACTTTTAGGGCTTGAAATATATCATTCCTTGTGTTCTTGGCATTTAGGATTGCTGATGAAAGAACTGATGTTATTCTGATGTGTTTCCTTGGTAAATGAGTTGCCCCTCCCCACCCCTGCTGCTTTCAGCACTTTCCATTGCTTTGTATGTTTTACATCTTGACTATATTATGGAGAAGTTCTTTTCTGCTCCTATAGACTTGGGGTTGTAAGTGCATCTTGTGTTTAGATGTCTGATTCGTTCTCTGGATTTGGGACATTTTCTGATATAATTTCATTTAATATAATATGCCTTTAGCTTTTATCTCTTAGGTTTACTCCCTTGAGCATAGCCTAGAGTTCTTGGACACTGTGATTATGTCATTTATTTTTCCTTAACTTACCTTTGCATGTAGCATTTCTTTACCCTTCCTCTCTAACCCTGAGGTTCTTTCTTCTTGGTCAAGTCTGCTGGTAATATTTTCTGCTGCTTTTAATTTCATTCACTTAGTTTTTCAATACAAACATTTCTGTTTGTTTTTCTCATGAAGTCTTTCATTTTGCTGAAGCTTAGGTTCATATTGATGATTTTTTTCTCATCCATTTTATGACTTTCTCCTCTATTTTGCTGGCTATTCTCTCTTGATCCTACGTTGATTTTGTGATTCATTTACTAGTTTGTATCTTCTGTGAGCTCACTGGTAACATTTGCTAGTTAAATTTTTTTAATTTTAATTTTACATTCATGTTGGTGCCTTCGATAGCCTCCTATCTGTCCTCCCCCCTCCAAAAGGACCCTCCTCATTGGGGAACGTGGGTCATGCATTGTGGGGTAGCCAACAGTTATGGGGAAGAGGCAAAGTCTCTGTGCATAACGACCCAACTTGTGGCTCTAACACTCTTTCTGCCTCCTCGTCTGCAAATTTCCCTGATCCATGTTGGGTTCATTTTAGTTCTACTTAAGTGATGAGGTCTTGGGAGCCTCTGTGTCTCTGGATATCTGGTTTAGTAGGAGTTGAGTGTTCTCTGTGTCTATCTCCTTCAGCCTTGTGCTGGTGTCTGGTTCACTGAGAAAGCTGCCCTCTTGCTCATTTCCTCCATTATTCTATGGTTTCAGCTGGGGCCCTGGTGAGGTGCAATAGGCTGATCCTCTCCTCAGGTTCAGCATCCATCTGAAAAAGAGAAGCAAATTCCCCAATGGGGAGAGAAGTCAGCACCAGATAGATGGGATGGTCATTATTATTTTAGAGAGAATTTTATATGCATAGGCCCTCTTATAGGTGGGAGCTTGATCTTGGAGAATGGGCTCATTTTTTGGACATGGTTTTGACTTGTTTCCCAGTTCCAGTTATGAGTTCCATTCCACTGAGTGGATCTGTGAGCCAAATCAAGAGCAGTTGGTTACCCATCATGGCTGTATGCCACTATTGCACTTGTTTGAGCATCTTGTCAGGTTGTTTACTGCTGAGTAGTTTAGACTATGAGTTGTTTGAACAGATGTCGGTCATTTTCCCCCAGTTGCTTATGTAGCACCCTCTGGCACTAGACAAGCTAACTGTCTGTGGACTGACCCTCTTCCAGATTGTAGCCAGGCCACTCCATGTTCTGTCCCAACAGCATGTGGTGTCTTTGGCAGTAGGGTCTTACCATTAACCTTTGGTGAGTCATCAAGAACTCCAACAGAAATCTGTCTTCTTTAGGTCTCTCTGATCAACAGCCCATTGGAAAGTTAATGGCATGCTGGTACTGGGAATTACAAGTCAGCACCAAGGAAGATGAAGGAAGAAAAGGCTAGATAATATAAAAGAGAAAGAGAGCAGAGAGAGAAACAGGAAAAGGTTAAAGTTAGTCTTCATGATATACTCTCCAGGGCCCCATGGTTGAGATGTTCCCTCTACGGGCCTGCTGAAGGATCAATCTGTTAGCCTGTCATTCAGGATATAGGATTTTATGGTACCATTTCCATTTGGGTCCCTATTTGTGTTCCCCCTACCCTTAACCTTCCTTCCCATCCCACCCTCACTATTGTCTGGTCCTCAAGGTGCTTGTTAGGTATGACAGCATCTCAGGCAGATTCAGGTTAGGAGCCACAGATGAGTGAGACCATGCAATGATTATCTTTCTGTGATTGGGTAAGCTCACTGAGAATGATCTGTTCCAAGTTTGGCCATTTTTCTTCAAATTTCATTGTGTCATTTTTCCTTACTGCTCTGTAGAATTCCATAGTGTAGATATACCACATCTTAGTTATCCATCAGATCAGAGAGATTTGCTCAACCATGTTTATAGCTGCTCAATTCATAATAGCTAAGAGCTGGAATCAACCCAGATGTCCATCATTAGTTAAGCTTTTGAAATCTTCATTAGGCTCTTTGCTCATCTCAGTATCTTTAAATTCCATAGTTGATGAGTTATGGTTTGGTGGAGACATGCTCATGTTTTCTGTGTTTCCATGTTGTCATATGTGCATGTATTGGTTTGGATGTCTCTTCTGGTTTTATTTGATGATCTACATTAGTGAGCAGCCTGCTCTCGATAACTCCATCCCTATATCACTCAGAGCATTCCATCTCTGTATCACTCAGAGTACTCCACCCCAGTATCACTCAGAGCACTCCCCCCCCATATCACTCAAAGCACTCCATCCCTGTATCACTAACAGCATTCCATCCCCGTATCGCTCAGAGCGCTCCATCCCCGTGTCACTCAGAGTGCTCCATCCTCGTGTCATTCAGAGAGCTCCATCCCCGTATCACTCAGAGAGCTCCATCCCCGTATCACTCAGAGAGCTCCATCCCCATGTCACTCAGAGAGCTCCATCCCTGTGTCACTCAGAGAGCTCCATCCCCGTATCACTCAGAGCACTCCACCCCCATAACACTCAGAGTACTAGATCACTGTATCACTCAGAGCACTTGATCCTCATATCATTCTGAAGGGAAAAATCAAACTGCTGTAGCAGCAATACTAATCTGTACAAAATATAGAAATACAACAAAAATCTATTAAACCCCATGAATAATATGGCATATACTATGAAGTGAAAGGCTATTTTGGGTAAATGTGAAAATAGTAAATGGATGCATTAAAGGAAGGTGAAAGGGAAAAGTGAATGATAGAAGAGAAGCAAGGTTAAGTGTAGGAAAGGAAGAAGAAGAGTGAGGAAGAATGTTATAGAGGGGAGAGAAAAGAACAAGAGGTTTAGAAAAATGAATAACAGAAAATCTCATTAATGAGTAAATTTGTAAGCAATGGAGTGCTCTGAGTGATAACATATAATAAGGGGTATTAAAAAAAAACCAAACATAAAAGATTGTTTTAAAGAACTCAGTAAGGGGGATGGAGAGAATGCTTAGTGGTTAGGGTGCTTGCCTATGAAGCCTAAGGACCCAGATCAATTCCCCAGAACTCACATAAGCCAGATATACAAGGTGGTGTATGCATCGGGAGTTTATTTGCAGTGGCTGGAGGCCCTGGTACTCCTATTTTCTCTTTCTCTCACAAATGAAAAAAATAATTTTTTTTTAAAAGAGCTCAATAAGATAAAATAAATACCACTAAAAAAGTATAGTAGAGGGGCTGAAGAAATGGCTTAGTAGTTAAGGTGTTTGCCAGAAAAGCCAAAGGATCTTGGTTCAATTCTCCAGAACCCACGTAAGCCAAGTGCACGAGGGGCACATGCATCTGGAGTTCGTTTGCAGTGGCTAGAGGCCCTGGCGTGCCTAGTCTCTTTCTGTCTGCCTTTCTTCTCTCTCTCTCTCTCCCTCTCTCTTTCTCTCTCTCTGCTTGCAAATAAATGAATAAAAATTGGAAAAAAAATCTTAAGAAAAAAGTACAGTAGAAAGAAAAAAGATTAAACAAAGAAAAAGCAAAACAGATTATCCAATAATGAAAGGGCACAAAAGCAAAATTAGGCAAATATGTGAATGAAAATGAAAAATAAACACATGGTTGAGTTTTAAAAAAGTAAACATACCACTGAAGATACAGTGAGAGGCAAAAGGGGGAAACACAAGTATAACAAGCAAAAAAAGGAAAGAAAAGCTGAAGTGTTTGAGTGGTTTCTTTCTTGGTCTTGAACATTAGAGGCTGCGAGCTATATGCAGGACAGTTGGAGGGTCAGTGTTCTGACTCAGTCAGAGGGTTATTTGAACTCGTGGACACTTTTCCGTGACTTATGTGATGCTGAGCTGCATCAGAAAGTGTCTGGTGAACACCAGAGCTGTCTTCTCTTTAATAGCTTCGCTTCTGCCACCAAAGCACTGAGATTTGTTCAGGCATTCTCTTCATACTTTCAGAACCCACTAAGCATTAGTCAGCCTATTGGAGGGGTGTTGCTGTGGATGTCAGGTAGTGTGCCAGAGCTTCAGAGTTCTAGGGTCTATAGCAGCGAGCCTTATGGCAGACAGCTGACTCCAGAGGCTAACCCACCTGCCAAGCTCAGGCTCAGGGCTGTTGAAGGGTCTGCTCCCAGGTAACAAAGGTGCCTTTCCCAAGCCTATGCTTTTTGACTTGCCAGCACCAGGCCCTCTTGCTCTCCACTGTTGTCTCCCAGGGCTGTCTCTCACCCTGGGTGGCAGCAAATTGGATTCAGAAGCCCTGACTTCTCATGGTTTCTGCTTCTCAGGACTCCAGGGTAGCTCCATTTTAAACAACGGATTCCCTCCTGAGATGGAATCTAGCCACAACCCTCTGAGCCAGGAAAATGCCTTTCCACCACTGTCAGGTTCCCCTAGAGAAATGACTATCTCTGCAAGCCCACACGACTGGGCTTGTGTCTTAGGAGAGCTGTGGGCTTATTCTGTGGATAGGAATGTCAGTATATTTTCTATAAGATGAAGCTACTGCTTCCCAGGGACTCAGGCTGTGCTGTGTTTGGCTGTATTCTTTTTGGCCCACCACCCTTTTGGCTCCTGCATTTTTTCCAGCTGTCCTATCACTCTTTCATGGAGTTATGAAGCTCTTTCTCTCTTTCCTCTCTGGAATAGCATCTATTTTTTTCCCTTCTTCTGACACTTCTGCACTGGGTCATGTGGAGGCAGCTTCTAATCTGTCATTGTAGCACTTACCTTCTCATTGCCAAGACTAAGCCCTACACCAGCAGTAGCTAATGGAAGGAAGGGATTTATTTCAGCTCACGCTTTTGAGGGGAAAGTTTTGCCATGGCGGAGAAAGCATAACAGGCCTGAACAGGCAGTCTGGGTTACATCTTCGTGTCAGTATGAAGGAAGTAGACTAAGAACTGGGTTTGGAACTGGCCCATATTGTCCCAAAGCTTCCCAGTTATGACACACTGCCTCCCGCAAAACTCCACTTTCTAAATGACCCACAACCTTTTCAAGTTGCTACTAGCTGGAGACACATGAGCCTATGGGACAGAATTTCATTTAAATCACAACATTCTGCCCCTGACCCCCACAGACCCATGACCATCTTATGAGAATGCAAATGTGCACTCAGTCCAACTTTAAATGTCTCCATAGTCTTTACTGGTCCAAACATTGTTCATAAGTACAAAGGTTCTCTTAAAACTCAAGACAGTCTCTTAATTGTGAGCCCTGTAAAATCAAAACACAACCAATAATGACACAGAGCATTCCCATTACAAAAAGTAGAAATGAAGGCAGAGCAAGGAAAGACAAGACTGACTCAAGACCAAAAACCAGTAAGACAGACCTCAAAATCCTGCATCTCTATGTCTGGTACCTGGAACCCCAGATGAAATCGTCTGAGCTCCAAAGGGCTTTGTCAACTCTGTCCCTGTAGCTGGGCTGCTTACTTCCCAAGCAGAATCCATACCTAAGCCAACAGCTTTCCTTGGCAACTGTCCCTGAGTCCTGACATCTCCAAAAACAGTAACAGGTGAGTGACACTGCCATTTTTTTTTTTAATCTAGGAAGAATAAAGCCACATTTTTTTCAATTAACAAATGCAATTTTTCATTCTTTTTTATGCTTTATTATTAACAACATATTTCATATGGATACATCATGTCTTAATACCCTCTTTTCCTTGTCCCTGCCCCCATTCCACTGAGGACCCTCCTATACCCTTGCTCTGATCATCTCATTTAGCATGGAAGCAGCACTCTCGCTTGTCTCCCCAATTCCTCTGTGGTTTCAGCTGTGGCTTGGTTGAAGCGCCAGGGGTAGTTTATCTCCTCCGGTCTCTTGCTACTGTGTCCGCACACCTTCTGGGGCAGGGGATCCCAGTATTGAGAACCAGGGGCCCTTTATTCAGGAAGGCGGAGCAAGGGACCTGCTTCAGGAGCAAGCTTGCCAGGTCCAGGTAGCCCCAAGCCAGCATCAGGGAAAAGAACCAGGAACAGGGAATCCCTGCATGTATCCTTGGAAGCAGGGTATTCTAAAGCCAGACTTTGAGGAGTAAAAAACTCTTTCAGCATTCAAAACAATCTGCACCCCCCCAATTGGCCCATTGTGGTAATCTCTTAAACATCTGAAGCTGAAGGAGCTACAGTCTTTGTGCCCAGGATCTGAACCTGCTCACATTTGCCTGTGTTAAACTTCACATTTTTCCATACCCTTCTGCTCTTTACTTTCCTCTGCCAAGCAAACCAATCCATTACTTTTTAATTCACTTTACTAAGTTCTCAGGATACAGGAAAACACAGCCAGAATATCACATAAACTTCCTCTAGCCTTGTTTCTGATGAAGGCCTTTCTGAAACATAATAAATTAAGCCTCCATTGTCCACACTTCTCTTTGCATTTAAAAAAAATATTTTGTTTATGTATTAGGGAGAGACAGATAGAGAGAGAATGGATGTACCAGGACCTCTAGACCCTGCAAGTGGACTTCAGATGCTTGTACCACCTTGTGCATCTGGCTTACTTGGGTTCTGGGAAATCGAACCTGGGTCCTTAGGCTTTTCAGGCAAGTGTCTTAACCACTAAACAATCTTGCCAGCCCTCTCTTTGTATTTTGGTCTTTCAACCCTCACAAGAATGTCCAGCAAGCTTGACTGATAGCACTGTAAACTTTCTCTACTCCAAAATTCCACATCCTGCCATATTCTTCATGCAAACCAGTTCCAAAAGAATAAAAACCCACATGGCAAGGCTTGTCCCAGCAATGGCCCCACTCCTTGGGACCAGTTTTCCTGTAGCAGTCATTTTCCCAGGAGTCTTGAATAGTTTCTGACACTGTGACTTCAAGTTTATTAATATTGTCTTCAGCAATATCTAATCTTTTTCTAATTTTTATAGAGTATTTTCCATCTTGGCTCATATCATGTTTTGTAATTTTTCTGTCTCCTAAACTTTTAAAACATATTGAAGTCAGTAATAATCATTTAAATGTTTCTCTGTATCCATTCTAACATTCAGTTTCTATTGATGATTATTTTTTCTCATTATGTTTTTCTGAATTGTACCTTTCATTTTTTTTGTTTCTTTGCTGTTTTGTTTTTATTTTTTTGAGATAGGGTCTGCTATGCAATGTCGGCTGGCCTGCAACTAGCCATCCTTTTGCCTTAGCCTCCCAATTACTTGGGTTACAAGTGTGTCCCACCATACTGGTTCTTTGTTCTGCCTTTGATCAGCTGTTAGAAATTGTGAATTTGACTTTATTGGAGTCTATCTACCTAGCTAGCTAGCTAGCTATCATCTATCTACTGTCTATATTGCATCCATGTAAGTTTACTTGAGCTTTTTCTTTGGGACAATATTAAGCTACTTAGAAATAGTTTTATCTCTTCACCGTTGTGGCAAGACCTCACTGAATCCTATACCCAGTGCCCAGTGAATTATGTATTTTGCAGTCTAGCTGGTGGGAACAGGTATGGGTTCTGGCACTCACTGTGCCTTCTAATTCTGTAGATGGCTCATTCCTCAGCCTCAGGCATGTGGATTGATAAGTGTCCTGCAGTGTGTAAAGAGGACCCTTTGTGGGTCATAGGGTCTCTCCTTTGTAGCTGACTCCTTTCTGGTTCCTTTTACCTAACAAACATAGTCTCTCTGAACAGCTACCTGTTCCCAACTGAAGACATCTACCAGGCTTCTTCAGCTTAGCTTTCCCTCTTTACAACATAGCTGTGACTTCTCCCCAAGACAACACACCAGGATATTTATAGAACTCACTTTGTTTATTTCCAGCGTTCTTTAGTACCTAGTGTCCACCATCTTGAAAACTAGTTTTGCACATATGTCATGTTGGCTTGTTTGTTTCAAATGATAGGATAAATGTGGTTCCTACCTTATTTTATATTGATTAGAAACAGAAGTGGATAGGTATTATTAGCTTATTTTATTATGCATTCAGATATAATTGGGGCACCTACCATACAGCAAGATCTATGCTAGGTAGTGGCTCAAAAATACAGGGTCCCCAATTGCATGGTGAATCTGTCCTATTGTGATCAACTTATGTGTAGTCTCTGCATTTATGTGTATGGACATGAATCCTATGGGATCATTCCTCTCAAAGAATTAAGAATTAGGAGAGATTGAAGCAAATTTATTTGCACAAATCAGACTGTGAGAGTTGTTATGTGTGAGATGCAAAGGCTCTGGGCACTTTGAAGTAGAAGTGATTGATTTTGATTTGAAGCATAAGAGAAAACATCATGGGAAAGAGTGACATGATTTTGAGTGGTGAAGGGGTGTAAGAAGGTGGAGATGAACAATAGCTTTCAACACATAAGCAGATAGTTTTGATTCCTGGTGGCATATTAACCATCTAGTTTGTTCTTTGCCAGTCAGACCCTCACCATGTACTGCACAGGACACTGTGTATTTCCCAATCCCTTGGAGTGAGCCTTGACTGGCTTAACTCAACCATGAAAGTTCCATTCCACTTGATCATCATCCAATCAAGCATAGTCATGTGATCATATTCTGGCCAATGAGATGCAAAAAGAAGTCTGATGGGTGTTATCTTTTTATTTATTTATTTACTTATTTGTACATGTGTTTGGGAGGGGGGAGTGGGCAAAGTGTGCTAGGGTCTCCTCTTGGTTCTCAAATGCTTTCTTCCTAATGCAGGGAGGAAATATTCCTTTATTTTTAATATTTTATTTTTATTTATTTATGAGAGAGAGGGTGGAGAAAGAAAGAGAAGGAGGGAGAGAATAGGTGTGCCAGGGCCTCTAGCCACTGCAAATGAACTCCAGACACAGACGCCATCTTGTGGATCTGGCTTACATGGATTCTGGGGAATCAAACCTGGGTCTTTAGGCTTCACAGGCAAGCACCTTAACTGCTAAGAGAGATGGCTCTCTTGCCCTGTTTTTTTATTTTTGCTACTGATGGAAAACAAAAACAGAAACATAGCTCAAAAAGCCTGGTTCCATGAAAATGCCCTCCCATCGCTGGAATGGACCAATCTAACTCAAGAATAATGAATTCTTTTAGTTTTAGTTACTTTTGGTTTGAGTTTTGAGGGTGTCACTTGAAGCCAATCAGCATACCCTGACAGATCAGTTTAACCACTTGAAACTTGCTCTCTCTTTCCACTGGTTCAGGCCTCTGCATGTCACTACTCTGGCTTGTGGTTCGTTAGTCTCATCAAGAATGGAAGCTAACCTAAGACAGGACAACACACTTATAAGTCTCCCCATATAAGCACAGGGGAGAAATGAAAAGCACTTTTTAAAAATGAAGGAACGTGTGCTAGAGAGATGGCTTAGCAGTTAAGGCCTACGAAACCTAAGGACCTGGGTTCAACTCCCGAGAACCCACGTAAGCCAGTCACACAAGGTGATGCATGCACACAGCGTGGCTCATGTGTCTGGAGATAGATTGCAGTGCCTGGAAGCCCTGACACACCAATTCTCTCTCTCTCATTAAAAAAAAAAAATGAAGGGGGCCTGGAGAGATGGCTTAGCAGTTAAGGCATTTGCCTGCAAAGCCAAAGGACCTCGGTTTGATCCCCCAGGATCCATGTAAACCAGATGCACAAGGTGGTGCATGCGTCTGGAGTTCTCAGTGGCTAGAGGGCCTGGCGTACCCATTCTCTCTCTCTCTCTCTCTGCCTCTTTCCCTCTCTCGCTCTCTTAAATAAATAAGTAAATTTTTAAAAAAATGAAGGAATGCAATTACACAAGCAGAACCTCTCATACTTCCTCAGTCATTTGATTGAGAGGACTGGAACTTTCAGGGAGGTTGGAGGGTTGAACATATGAAAAAGTGTAGGCAGATGGGGGGGGGGTTACATAAGAGCCTCTGGACTCACCACAGTGCTGGAATTCTCTGGTGACTCATTCCCATAGGAGTCAAGAGTAATCCTGGAGCAATGTGTTGGAAGACACCAGTGTCTGGCAAACAACTGACTGTAACAAGGGCAAAGATACATATTGTCTTCATCCTTACAGCTAGGGTAAGCCATGCCCACTGTGGCCAAAGCTATAAATGGAAGAATGCCACCCATCCCCACTTGCTTTCCCCTGCCTTTCTAATTCATATCCTGTTTGCCGGGTGAGCAGAGAGGGTGTCGTGTAAAGGACTTACATACCCAAAGCATTGTTTTTCTTTTGATAGAAATCCACATACTTCTGGATCAATAGAAGTTCATATGTCCAGATCCACATGTTTTATTTCAGACACAACAGCATTTACCTGGTGCAAGATCTACAGAGGCAACCAAACACTGGATCCCCAGGTCTCACTGACAGCTGAAGGAGACGAAGTACAAGGACACAAACAAGGGTCCCCTGCCTGCTACCACAGGACCTTATCATCCTTTCAAATGGCCACATCCCTCTGGCTCATTTATTTATTGTCATTTACCTTCAGTTTCCATTGTTTTGTCTTTTTAAAATTGATTTATTTGTATTTTGCCTTATTTAACTTTTTTTTATTAAGTAGAAACTTTGTTTGGACAAGTCATGTGTTGGTACCATTCTGCTCCTCCCTGTCCCATTCCACGGAGGGCCCTCCTCAACCAGTTTACTGTTATACCCCCCTAGGGGTATGGGTTATGAGTTATGAGAGCGAGAGTCAGCCACTGGGGAGAGGCAATGCCTCTGGATATTCCTTCCTACTCTTTGGCTCTTACAATGTTGGGCAACATTCCCTGAGCCTTGGTGCATGTGTTATAGTTTCAGTTTATATACATCCCTTATTCTGAGAAGCCCTTCCCTGACTGTCCCACTCTGATCACATGCACAGTTGCTCTTCAGAAACTGTGACTGTTTTGTTCCCCATTGTACCTTTGTTGCTTAGCTGTAGCAGGCCCACAGTCATTTTTTGCTAATAGAAAATGGTGGCTGTGTAGTACTGTTGATAATATCCTGGCATCCTGATCACAAGGACAAGAAGCACAGCCCAGAGACTTTTTCCTTCGATGGTCAGGAAGGTGAGGGAAGTGAAGAGAAGAAAACAGGAAGTGTCTGGTAGTACAGCTCTCCAGGCTGTGGGCTTCTCTATTCAACCACAATTGCTGTCTTCTAGGAAACTTCCACATGGGGCTCGTGGGCTTCAGTGGATCTTTCCTTCTGATCTTACTGGAACTTCCATGCCACCAGCTGTGTGATTATGTTTGTGGAAAGGGCCAACAGCTTTCAATGAGTTTCAAAAGATGGTGATGGGGGGGGGGGGGTGCAGGGGGCAGAAAGCCGTCAGTCTAGGAGTGGTGCTGTCCGGTATGACAGCCACTACTCGAGACGTGTTTATTTACAAGTTAAAGTTCCAACATTGCAGTTAGACTCCTGGTCAAGTGCCCAATGGCCACTCAAGTAGAGAATAGGAAAGTTACATGGGACAGTGCTTCTCTGACGGGTAGCATTCGTCCGGATTTAATGTACTGATATGGTTGAGTCATGTAGTGTTTTTGCAAAATACATTGCCAACTTTCAGAAATGAAAGCAAAAAAACATGAAATGGGTTTTGGGAAACGGGCCTTTCCGCCTCACTTTCCCTGGGAGCTGGAATGTACTGGACTTGTCCCCTACACATAGGTCCCGGTCACATTGGAGTTATGTGCTTGGGTTTCCAGGACCTTTGAGATGGTGACTTCCCCTCTCCGCACCCCCCATCCCCAGTGTAGGGGACCACGCCCATCCCGGTCTCCCTCCAGACTGACTAGCGTGAAATCAGACTTCAAACGGTGCTAACCAGAGTGGCCCTGGGTTTCAGAGCATATCTCTGGCCAGGTCCGGGGCTGAGGTCGGCAGTGGAGAAGGGGCCGCGCTGCTCCCCACACTTCCCAGGGAACTGCAGGACGTGACTGCATCCTGAACATCTGTTGCTTCCACAAAGAACTTCGCTGTCTAGCAGAGGAGTCCTCCCTCCCCGACGTCCCCAGCCCCGTGCGCCTGGGCCCGCCCCTCGCGATGAGTCTGGCGGGGAGGGGCCGAGGCGAAACCTGAGCCGGGCGCCCACCACCACCTCCAGCACCACCAGCATCACCACCACCACCCGGGCTGGCTACGTGGCTCGGCGGCCCCGGGCCTCCCTCGGTGGCGGCCAATGGGAGCGTGAGCGGGGCCTGGGGGGCGCGGGGCAGGGCGGGCTCTGCTGCGGCGCCGGCCGTCCCCTCCCCTGTCGTCCTCCCTCCCCTGCCCTCCCCGCGGCCCTCGCTGGCTCGCCCGCCCGCCGGCCCGCGCATCCCGGTCCTCCCGAGCATGGCGCGCAGCGGCCGGGGCCTCCTGCGCCTGGCGCTCGGGCTGCTGCTGGCGCTGGCGCTGCGGGCCAAGCCCACGGTGCGCAAGGAGCGCGTGCTGCGCCCGGACTCGGAGCTGGGCGAGCGGCCGCCCGAGGACAACCAGAGCTTCCAGTACGACCACGAGGCCTTCCTGGGCAAGGAGGACTCCAAGACCTTCGATCAGCTCACCCCGGACGAAAGCCGGGAAAGACTGGGGTGAGGCCGCGGGGCGCTGGCGGTGGGAGGGGGAGATACACGCAAGGCGCCACGCGTGACCCGTGCGCAAAGCGAAAGCGAAATCGCTCGGCGGAGGGGCGGGGGTATCCCAGCGTCCGGGACCCCGCGAGGAGGTCGCCGCCACGCCAAGGCCCGGGTGACTCCCCGCGGGGAGGCGAGAACGTGGCAGTCACCGCGGGAGCTGGGACCCGAGGGCCCGCCTCCTCCTCCTCTTCTCGGTTACATCAGAAGGGAGGGGAGAGACTGTACAAGTTTGTCCTCCTCAGTGGCCCTTGAGTGCCCGAAGTTCTGAGTTCTTCTCCAGCGTCGGTTCCTCTTTTAACCCCTACGTCCCGAGAGAAGGGCTTGAGACTTCTCAAGGAGGAACAGAACTGGATAAAAGATGAAAGAAGGGTTCAGGCGAGGGAGAGAATGATGATTCTGGGCTGGGATGTTCTTGCCTTCTGTCTTAATCGTGCCAGAATTCTCTTGCAGAGACATAGAACTCTGGTGGCTAAGGGAAATTTGGGACTGGGCGACTCGGGAGAGGCGCAGGGGTAGCAACTGGTTCACGATGTGCCTAAGACACTCGGTTCTTTGGTACCTGATCCGTTCGGGGGCAAAAGGCTGCAGAGAGAGAGAGAGAGAGAGAGAGAGAGAGAGAGAGAGAGAGAGGGGAGGGAGGGAGAGGGAGAGAGAAGGTGTAAAGTGAACTTAGCTTGGAATCAGGAAACAAAACCGATGCATCCCATGTCGCCCTCCTTGGTGTCCAGGAGACGTTTGGCTATCGTGCAGTTATCTAGAAATCCTTCCAGAGGAATCAGCAGCCTGTGTGGGTCCAGGTGGAGGCAGGATGGGGAAAGGACACAACAATTATGCCTGCTGGTCACCAGGGTTTCCAGAACCTGGTTCCTGGGGGTGGAGGATGTTCATGTCCTGCTACAGTTAAAAAGAACACAGCTATCACTATACTCCTGGGCCTCCAAAGGCCACTGTCTTCAGGGATAAAGGACACCTATTGTGTTGGTGCACCATCTGTCTGTTGTGATTGAAAGATCTTTGAACTTCAAAGTCACCTCCAAGCACATTCCTTTCATTTGGCAAAGAAGTGCATTTTCTTCTTGTTTGCAACTTAACAACGGGAGCCATTGATAAGCTCAGTCTATTGTATTGCTTTGAAACACTTGGAAACTGATTTATTTGGGGGCCCTGATTGCAGCCATTCCTTATTGCCCCTTGAAAGAAGGGAGAGAGGATTGAGGATGGGCGACTCGAGCTTTTGATCCTGTGTCTTCATGTAATGCCTTCGTCATGTTGTTCAGCTTAGTGGCAGATAAAAATGTTGGTGGAGTCACTCTGGGTTTGGTCTTTGTATGAAGACCTTGACTTCATTCATTTATTCATACAGCAAGTGTTGGAATGACTACTGTCTGCCAGACACTGAGTTTGACAGCTAGTAGGTACAAAGCTGAACCCTCATGTGCTAGGTCTCATGGTGCTGCTAAGCTAATGTGGAAGACAGACAGACACGTATAACTGCTGCGATGATGGGTGCTAAAACCATGGCCAGTGCTTTCAAGAGAAGGAGTCTCAGGGGTGTTTGGGGTCTTGTAGGTGGCACCTGATAGGAAATTATGAGTTAGTTCAAGGATTGCTGATGTCTAATGGGGAGAAGAGGTTCCTGAAATGACAACAGCCCATTTAATAAAGGATTTGACCTCTCTTTGTATGTTTGTGTGTGTGGGGGGGGGAACAGTAGAGAAGAAATAGGAAGTGGGAGAAGAGTGGAAAACATAAAGGACCTCAGACCTCATTGAAATGGAGATTAAATATGGGGTGGGGTGGGAGATAATCCCCAGACTTTCCTGGGAAAGCCTGCCTGACTTGTAGAGTGGAGAACTGACCTGGGAGGCCGAGGCAGGATCCAGATGTGGCAGTGCTTGTCCTCGACTCTGTGGTGGAGGGAGACCCATGGATGATATCCAGGTCTCTCGCCTAGGCTGCTAATGGATTATACTTGGCCCTTCCCCTGTAAGGTAAGGCTGAAGGTGGGCTGGGCAGTCCAATCTGAAATGGCACTGAGTGCAGTCAGTGCAGTTCATTGTCTCAGTCCCTTCTCAGTCTGGGCTGTGGAGGGAGGAACGTGGCTGGATCCAATCAATTTTGTCCCAGCTTCCAGTCCATCTATTCTAAAAATGTGAGCACTAAGGCCCTACAAACACCTAAGCAGGAGGGCTAGCTGCCGAGTGGAGCCATAGGCTGCATTCCATGTCCACGTTGCCTTATATAATCTTAGAAAAAAATGTAAATTACTTGTCAATATTTAAAATCGAGAGTGCTTCCACATGTGTACCCCAGTTCCCGGATTCTCTGAGCCTCCACTTGGGCAGCCTTGATGGCAGCTGGCAGGGGACTCCTAGCTGCCTTAGGCCCATCCTGGAGGCTTGGCTCATTCTTGTTTCTTGCTCAGTGTTGGCATTCTTCTTCCACACGTGACCTACATCCTTGTCATGAGTGAGGAAAGGCATCTAGCCTCCCCTTTGTTCCTCACACATTCCTTGAGAAGTAAATGCTCCAGTTTACAATGGGGAAACTGAGGCTCACAGAGTCAGTCACTTGCTAAAGATCACACAGATAGTGGGGACCATAGCCAGGACAAGAAACCAAGTGTCCTGATTAAAGCATTTGGCTTTTATCTGTATTATGTCTGCCTTTCCCGGTACTTGAGATTTTTCAAGATACAGATTAAACTCACAGTTATAATCCCAGTAAACACTTTTGGAGCACCTGCTATGTGTTGGGCTGAACTGTGCACTGGATTTATTGGTGTAAATGAAATGCTGTCCTTTCCTCAGAAGAGGGCTTCATGGCCTGGTGTTGAGCCTTTGCTAACCTGATGTTCTGCTTCTCAGTGGCTTTGGATAACTGGTGGCCATGTCAGCACTGTGCCCTCAGGATTGGAGTAGCATTTGGCACATAGGTGGCCTCAGTGCTGCACGGTGCTGACTGAGTCCTGCTGTGTCTGTCTGAGTCTTCTGCAGGGTAGTCAGAAGATGCTTGAGGTTTACTCTTTCAGTCTCCAGTCCAGTATCTTCAGTGTTAAGATTGTGTGTGAGGGCAGGAGAGATGGCTTAGTGGTTAAGGCACCTCCCTGCAAAGCCAAAGGACTCAGGTTCAATTCCCCAGGACCCATGTAAGACAGGTATAAGGTGGTGCATACATTTGGAGTTCGTTTGCAGTGGCTGGAGGCCCTGGCATTCCCATTCTCTCTCCCCTCCCCCGCTTCTCTCGAATGAATAAATAAAAATATATATTAAATTTTTTTTTTTAAAAAAGATTGTGCATGAAGGGAGACTATAAAGCCATTAGTAGTGTTCACAGCTTCCTGAGAAAGAGGAGCTGGGGCTCCCTGGGTTCCTGTAGAAGATGTTGACTTTGTTCACAACACCTCCATCAACACCCTCCCCCCACCATAGTGTACAGCTCAAAAAACTATCAAACTACTTAGGAAGAACTAAGAAATTCATTTCCCACATTTAATTAATCAGGATTAACTGTCAGTCAGAATTTCTGTTGACAAGAAAATTTACCACTGGGGTTGACAGAATTCTAGCCTCAAGGAAAGAAACAGTGGTAATTGGCTTGTATGACTAAAGTAAATGGATGACTAGAATGAAACTTCTTTTAAGTCCCCACACAGAGATGGTGCTCCTAGCTTGGGACCATCTGGCTTAGAGATGCTCAGTGGGTCAGGTTTCTGGAACAGGTTGCATTGTCCAACAAGGTCTGGTCTCTTTCTGCTTTTTAAGTTCAAATCTTGATTCCAAAGTGGTGAGATTTAAAACTAAAACACATTATATTACATATAATTTTCTGTATTTTCCCATTGGACCTGGGGTCAAAAAAGTACCCTAGTTGTTCCTAACACTGTGGTCTTGGGAAAGTTATTTCATTTCTAACATCTACAGGGAGGGTGTTGGATGACTTAAGGGAGGAAATAGCTTTCTTCTAGATCAACTCTAGCCAATTAATAGTGCTTATCTTCAAAGCACTGTGCTAACGAGACTTCTGAGGTCACATATAGATTTTTAGGATGTAGAGGTGTGGTCTATTCAAAGTGTCTGCCATTGGCATTAGAGAGGAAGGTGAGGACCGGCATGTCATCCTTGGAAAAGGAGAACTTTCAAGACCTTCACTTATTCTATTTTAGTATTATGTGCAAGCGGTTGATATTTTGCTAGCTCAAGGTCTTAGAAGCTTTTATCATATCCTTGTGTAATTTCTTTTTTTTTCTTTTTTTACTACAGGAAGATTGTTGATCGAATTGACAGTGATGGGGACGGCTTTGTCACCACTGAGGAGCTGAAAATTTGGATCAAACGGGTACAGAAAAGATACATCTATGATAACGTTGCAAAAGTCTGGAAGGATTATGATAGGGACAAAGATGATAAGATTTCCTGGGAAGAATACAAACAAGCCACGTACGGCTATTACCTAGGTAAGGGGTTCTGTAGCGGCCATCACACAGGGGGGATCTGGGTAACGCTTTTTGCAGAAGGCTCGGATGCCTTTCTCAGGGAGGTCTACTCGGGAGGGAGGCCTCCAGAGTAGAACCTGTTGTGTGACATCCTCCTCCCCCGCTTGCTAAGAATGCACTGAGTTGCTTCCTTTGAGTGAAGTGGGGGAAGGGACTTGAGGTGGTGACCCTATTTGAACTTACATCTCAGGGGTACACAAAGAGAAGAAAGCAGAAAGTCTGTGTGGTTGGGGTACACTTTTCAAATGGCTGCTGATGTTTGGATAGCAAGGAATGAATGTGCTGGAGCCGTCAGGGAAGCCTTTCTGGACAAGGGTGGTCTGGAAGTTGGGCCTTGAAGGATGGCTTTCTACTTGGAGAGAGAAAGAGAGAGAAAGAGAGAGAGAGAGAGAGAACAGTGAGGAAAGGTGGGCAAGTTGGAAGGACAAAGGCACAATGCCTTCCCAATGGGCAGGGTTTGGATATAAGGTGAAGGAGATGGGAGGAGCAGGGGAGGACCGTGGCACCAAACCACTAGGTGCTTGGTAGACAGCAAGGGGACAGTTGTGTCCTGGGACCCAACAAGCCTACATATGTCCTAGATCAAGAAGTGGTACGATGGGGGTTGGAGAGATGGCTCAGTAGGTAAGAGTGTTCGCTGCACAAGCATGAGGACCTGAGCTCAAAACCGAGCCCCACATAAAAAGCCGGGTGTGGCGGCACCCTCCTTTAATCCCAGCACTCAGGAGGCAGATTTAGGAGGATCGCTGTGAGCTCAAGGCTAGCCTGAGACTACATGGTGAATTCCAGGTCAGCCTGGGCTTGAGTGAGACCCTACCTCAAAAAAAAAAATCTAATTAATTTAAAAAAACCAGCTAGGCATGGCTAGACATGCCTATAATATAACTCCCGTGCAGAGATAGAATCGCTGGGGTTCTCTGGTCAGCTAGTCTAACTGAAAATCCACATGAGCTCTATGTTCAGTGAGAGGCCCAGTCTGAAGAAAATCAAGTGGAGGAGCAATACCCAGTGTTCTTTGGCATGTTCATATGGCACACATGTGCACACAAATGTGCATACACCACACACATGCGCAAGCACGTGCACACACACACACACACACACACACACACACACACAGCCTATACACACAGACACATGCCCCGAAAGGGAATGATGTGACGAAATTGGCATTGTGCTCACAGAAGTGTGGCATTGTATGGTCTATAGCATCTGCGCCTTAGCATTTGTAATAAAGCCCCTCGTGAGGTACTGAGGCCATGATCATGGGATAACTTGGAGAGAGAGATACTAGATGCATTCTGAATTCCGATGGTTTAACAAACTTGGTGGGTCAGGGTCTTCTTTTGTATGTGAGGATTGAGTGATCTAGAAGGAAGGGCTCTTGACAACACAGTTTGAACATTTCTGCACACATCTTACAGGAAACCCCGCAGAGTTCCAAGATAGTTCTGATCACCAAACCTTCAAAAAGATGCTGCCACGTGATGAAAGAAGGTTCAAGGCTGCAGACCTCAACGGGGACCTGACAGCTACTCGGGAGGAGTTTACCGCCTTTTTGCATCCTGAGGAGTTTGAGCATATGAAGGAGATTGTGGTTTTGGTGAGAACAGAACAGAGCCTCACTGGGAAAGACCAGGGAGGAAGCTGTCCCTTTCTTCTAAACGAAGATGCTTTTCAGCCTGAAGGGAATTGGGGAGAGATTCTGAAGCTGTGTTGGAAGCCTAATGACACAGGAAATCCATCCGGATAAGCTAGATGCTATAACACATAGCTCCTATTGAAAGCATGTAACACAACAGAGCTTGTTTCTTCCTTGTACAAACTCCAGTGCAGATGGTTGCAGGCAGATCGGTCTCCTGGGCAGCTCCTAGTTCCCAGCCTGCCTCTGTCTTTAGCTGTGCCATCTTATGCTTTCAGAGTCATCCTGGGATTAGCCAAGTGGTGGTCAAGGGGAATGAAGAGAAGCTATATTCTGTCCTCACTGCTGTAGCCAGAAAAAGACATGTCCCTATTTATGTTCCAGTGGCCACTCCCAGTGTAGACATGTGCCAGAAAAAGCTGGTGATTTAGTGAGCAACTAGCTAGTCTGCTTTAGTTTTGAAGAAATAAAAAAGGATTGCGGAATTAGACATGTTATATTCTTAAAACCTTACGGAAACTTAAAGGAAAAAAAAAATGTGGCTAGAAAGGATGGCATTCCTAGCTGCAGTCTTCGGAGGATAATTGGTTCAGACACCAGGCTTTGAAGCATGACTGTGTTTGCAAGGTCTCCGAGTGTCATCACTTTACATAATGTCCTGTTGGGTCCCACGTGTCTTTAGCATGCCTGATATTTAAGTAAATGCCATCACTTGTTCCTTGGGCAGGGGTCCTTAGCCAGTTCCGACTGCAGGCCAAAGGTGGCCAGAGCTTTTGTTTATGAGCATCTCTGGCTGACTGAGCTTTCCAGTCTGTGGAATGTTCCACTTCTGCCCCAGGCTTCTGTCTCCTGACCCTAAGGGCTAGGCAGTGGCTCCAAGGATAATTTTTTATGAATACCCAACATCCAGTTAGTTAGCTAATTTGCCAGAGGACAGTGATGATGGAATTTGTCACAGGTAGAAGGCATACCTTTTAGATTGGTGCTCTGCACTTGCTTTGACTGTCATTGACTCTGGATGTCCTTGAGTTGCTTGGGCCAAGGAACAGTAGTAAGCTCCCTGAGTTACTGATGCTGGAGAAGAATCTCAGCTACAAAGTCAAATATACTAGTGACAGCACAGATGCATTCAAAAGTTAGCTAGGCTTTTCGCATTGAGTTCTCTGTGGCCATGTTTCTTTGATGCTAGCGCACTGTTCCTAGCCTTCATTACAGGAATCTTCATGTGTGAACTTGTGGGGAGAGAAGATGGAGATAGAAACAACTGTTTTTTTGTATGATAAACTGATCCCCAGGGAGCCCAGAGAATGAGGCAGGAGTCATAAAGCCAAGAAGAGGAGGGCACAAGCATTCTCAGATTTGCTTAAAACATGTGGCCATCTTAGGTTCTGTGTCCCCTTTTCTTCCTAGGAAACCCTGGAGGACATCGACAAGAATGGGGATGGGTTTGTGGACCAGGATGAGTACATCGGTGAGTGCTGGCTGTGGTAGCTCAGCTGCCCTCATTTGCAGTATCCCTCTATCCGGCTCACCCACACTTGGCCTCCTGCCCTCACCTCACTTGGACATCTCTCCACCCCACCTCCCCTCACTCAGGCTCCTGCCCCTCCCCTATCCCTTTCAGCTTCGGTATCAGATCTGGTGGTGTCACTGCTGGAACCACCCGGAGGGGAGGGCCCTCCAACCAAATTTGTCACATTCACCTATGGTGCAATGTAAGGAATTAAGTCTCCTTCACAGCTGGCCTAACAGCTCTCTGAGGCACTTATTGTCACACTGTGAGATGGAGATGGGATTGGAGAATCCATAGATTCAGTGAGACTAGAGCGGACAGGGTGAGGGGATGACGCTAAAATTAGACCACAGGTCAGCCTAGCTTAGAAACCCTGAGTAGGCGTGACTGTGATTGATGGAGCTGTTCATCTGCCTGTGCCCTGAAGAACAATGTCCTTCTCAGAGAGGTAAATTCATCTTCGGGGTGCATAGTCACCCATTATTACAGATATACTTGCTTCTGATATTCCATCCTTTGGTTGGAAGTACCATACCTAGCATTTTCTCTGGAAAGGCTTCACTTAAGCAATATCCATGAGTGCATGTTCAGTTAACTGTGACTACTGGCTGACTGAAACTCAGGTCTGCTTTGTGGTTAGAGCCCTTCCTGGCAGCTGGTCATCCTGAAGCATAAAGGGCCAGCGCCAACAAGGAGGGAATTTTCATTTGATCCCCACCAACCTAGGTGGCTCAACTTCAGGCTCCAGTGTCCTAACAGCTCTCCTTTTTCCACCTCAACAAGTAAAAGCTAGAAAAATCATTCAATTCAGTTTAGCCATTGACCTCTGAAAGAGAAATGGGATGATTTTTATGTGTGCATTTAACAGAGGCAGTTAATTACCTTTAAATGTAAAACTGTAAAACCTTAAATTGCCTCATTCTCTGGCTTATGATTCGATTTTGCCATCCCACGTGCCAGAACAAGCACCTCTGGTAATGATGAACAGCGTTTCTGCTAATCATTGAAAATGATATTTGGTTCTAGAACTGAACACTTCCATCTGCTGTTGGTAGCTCTTGCAGGAGTAATTAAAGTGGTCTTGGTGGCACTAGTTTTGTAGAAGAAGGATGCTGACAGCCACCCCAGTGTATGCAGTGGACCTTTCCTCTTGTTGGGTGCACGTGGGAGGGGAGGGTTCAGAGCCCAGAGATGTATCATGGTGACAGCCGTGATAGAATTAGACCGACAGAAAAGGCTGCCTGATAAGTGTAGTGCATTTTGATTAACAGTGTGTGCTCTTCCGGATCCTCCTGAACTTTACATTGAAATGGTGGCAGCCGGATAGAGCGCTTGAAGTGGCTTTGACTAAAACATTCCGTTCTACACACTGGGCAGAGAGAGAGAAAGGGTCATTGTGCTTGAAAATCAAGGTTTGGGAGGCTTGCTGTCAGAAAGGCCTGTGTAGCAACTTGTCTGGCAGGCGACTTCATGCCTAGGGCTACTCTCATGTCAGGCGGAGGTACAGCGGAAAGAGCTGTGGCATTAGAAGCTCTGGCTTCTCCACATACTAGCTGTGTGATCCTGGGGGAGTTGTGAAATTCCTCTGTGCCTCAGTTTCCTCATCTACAACCTGGGGACAAACAGTACCCATTCTTGTAGAGGTGAATCAAGCTGAAATTAACTAATATATGTGACAGTCCTTTCTCTAAAGTGGTACAAATATGAGGCTCGAGTGTACCTTGTACCCAATAGTCCTTTCCTTGTGTTCTTTCATGCACTTCTCTGATCCCTCCCCTGCCAACATGTTTCCCTGTATTGAAACTTATTACAAAGAACCCATTTATAAGAAAACTCACCCCCCCACACACACCTATCATTTTTAAAACTGTACTCCTATCAAACAGCCCATAGGCTCTAAGGTCAGTGTCAAAACAAACAGTGCATAAATGCTTCTTGCTTTTCTCTTTCCCTGCCATTATGTAAGATGGGGATAGCAATCCGTTGTACAGAATTGTTGTAAGGCTAAAATAAGGTGATTCTGAAAAGTCCTTTGGAAGTGAGACCAGCAGTAATACTAAACAAGGTGGTGAAGACTTTGGGTTGGAAGCAAAGCACATATTCCTCTGCGGCCTCAAGCACAGACTAGCTGTGGGCTGTAGGGTAAGGCTGTGCCTCCGTGGTTTCATTTGTAAACAGCAGCAGCTACTTTATAAAGCTATTAAGGAAATGAAGTTTTAAAAAAATGTATGTTGAACATTTTAAATGTGTCTGGGCTGCACAGAGTGCTCCATGCTTATTAGCTTTCATCTTTGCAGTGCCGGTTTGACCAGAGACCTTTCCCATAAATAGCCCATTTGACCTTCATTATAACAATGCAATTCATTGTACGTGATCTCCACTTCACAAACTTCCGGCTTAGCCACTGAAGCCAAGTTTCATCTCCCATCTTCTCATCTCAGTCTCCCTGTTCCACACGTAGCCTTTGTAGTGGTTAGATCGTTATCTCATCCCACACTACTACCCACCAGCTGTGAGTTAGTTTTCTTAATGGTTTTTACCTTCCTACCTGTCTTCCATAACCAAGAACAACCTTTCCTTCCAGCGGATATGTTTTCCCATGAGGACAATGGCCCCGAGCCAGACTGGGTTTTGTCAGAACGGGAGCAGTTCAATGATTTCCGGGATCTGAACAAGGATGGGAAGCTGGACCAGGATGAGATTCGACACTGGATCCTTCCTCAAGATTATGACCATGCTCAGGCTGAGGCCAGGCACTTGGTGTATGAGTCAGACAAAGACAAGGTACTTCCCATGCTTGGAGACATTCACGGAGAGTGAATACAAGATGGGTTTTCTTTTCTTCTTTGGTGATAGTTTTGGGTCTGCCATGTCCCTATCTACTTTTTTTGCCTTTACCATAGAGACCTGTAAATTGAGCTCACACCATGGCAACCCCAGTGAGCAAACTAGATCCAGTCACAGGCTAACATCATTTCGCCTACTAGGACTAAATCAGTTATGTTGGATGTGGACGGGACATGGATTTAAGAAGTAAACACAGTACGTCCATTTATCTAGTCATCAAATTTGCCCCAGGCAAGCTCCCCCTCCTGACTGTAATGATTACCAGTGCCTAAATGTACAGGACCTGGGGCATGCAGCTCAACAGTAGAGCACTTGGTTCACATGAGCAAAGCTCTGGGATCAGTTCCTAGCATGGCAGCGATAATAATCATGGTAAATTTATTCTATTTTATTTATTTATTTGAGAGATAGATGGAGAGAGAGAGAGAGCTAGAGAGAGAGAAAGAGAGAATGGGTACTCCAGGGCATCCAGCCATTGCAAATGAACTCCAGATTGCATGCGCCACCTTATGCATCTGGCTTACATGGGTCCTGGAGAATTGAACCAGGGTTCTTTGGCTTTGCAGGCAAACGCCTTAACCGCTAAGCCATCTTTCCAGCCCCAATCATGGTAATTTTCAAAAATCTAAATAAATATGATTAAGACAGGAGCTGGACTCACCCCACACTCCCAGGGTTGCAGACATATAGGTAGTCAGGTCCGTACTTAGGCCATGAAAGGGAAGTGGAATTCTTCAAGGCTTGCTTTGAGAGTGCCTGCATGACTTATAGATATAAGTGGAGTCTATCTTGTGAATTCCCCTGGTCCTGACCTACTTAAGCACGGCTTTTGTACATCGCCAGAAGCAACAAACTTAACGCTTCCAAGGCTCCCCTGACGCAGCTCTTCTCTCTCTCCACAGGATGAGAAACTAACTAAGGAGGAAATACTAGACAACTGGAACATGTTTGTTGGAAGCCAAGCTACCAATTATGGGGAAGATCTCACAAAAAACCATGATGAACTTTGATAGAAACTCATCATGATGTGGCAGCTGCCAGGGGCTTTTGTCTGTTGCCATGCAGGTTGCTACGGTTGTCAAATTTACAGCAGTTGTGTTCCCAAAAAGCAAGATTATACCTCAGATTGGGGTAAAAATTATTTTCACTCCATGTTTTCTGGAAAATGGTAACACTTTTTTTTTTTCAGTAAGTTTTCTCTCAAAACATACCAAAATCTTGTAAAATGGCAGTGTTCTCTGTGGGACACATTGCTATAGCTTGATATTTTTTAATGTTTTTACCCCCACTAAATTTAAAGGAAAGGTGGATAAAACTCAAAAGAGCCCTGTTACTCAAGTTGGGTGGGTTGGCTTGCTGTGTAGAGTGACTGCTGTGTATTTGAACTGGAGTTATAAAGTTGCCACTGTTCTACAGCTGATGAGGGAAAATCCTGATGAGGAACATGTGGCAATGTTCTCCTCATTTCTTTGGAGCAAGTCTGATGTTTCAGGTTTTTTTTTTTTTTTTGTTGTTGTTTTTTTCTTGACCATCTCTGTTGAGCTGTTACTGTAATTGGAAGATAAAACTTCTGTGTGCTTTTTTTCTGTATGGACCTGCTAATGTGCACAATTAATCCACATCTTTGTTTTGTTTTTATAAGAAGCAACAAGAAAGATAATGTGAACAAAAAAGGAATTTTAGAGGTAGGGAAAAGATGAATGCCAGGCATTTGAAGGACTATAGGAACTTGGTAAACACTTTAAATACACTTGAGAAAGGTTTCCTGACATGGAAGTGAGGTGAGTATGATTTCTGAAATAGTAATAGAAATACAGCCCGTTTCCTCAATCTCCCATGAATGAGGCCGTGGGGCTCTAGGGAATCCAAATGTAGTGGTGTTACTTGATCAACCGTGGACCCTCGGACCTGCCCCCATTGTGGCTTGTACCTTGGCATAGGGACAAGGTGATATTCCGAGCCATTGACTGAACTGATAGAAACAATTACAGGTTGAAATTTCACCTTGTACGTAGGAAATGAATGAAATAAATGATACCCTTGAGGAGTCTCCAGTGTGTCCTGCGTTATCTGTGATGTCATTCTTACAGAATTCAGCAGCACAGTGCCACTGCATGAATCAGATTGCTTTTAATCCAGTTACAAAGATGTTCAGAATATATGCACATCTACTCATTTAATCAGCATACACTTAACGTTCCTCCTTTTCTGTGCCGTTAGGGCACCTTCCATCGTTTTAACTGGGAGATCTTTCTGAAACTGACATACTGTGGCCTTATGAGGTCCCTCTGTCCCTCATGAACAACGTCTCTTTACCCCTCTTTCTTTTAACCCTACTCCCCCATATTCCTGCCCCACTGACCCTGGTCCTTAAAATCGCCAAGGTCAGGCCCTTTGCACCTGCTGTGCCCTTAGACCCAAGTCACATATCTCCCACATCCTCAGGTAACATGCTGTGTTCCCCTTCTGTGAGGCCTTCCAGATCTTCCTATTAAAGGAATCTCCAGTTAGGTCCCTATCATGTCCCTATTTTATTTTCTTGCTATATATATTACCATTTACATTTGCTTCTGGTAGCCACTGTCTAGATGACTACAGTGTGGGGGTGGTTTGTGGTGACCCTGATTCTGAAGGCCAGAGTGTGAGATGGAAGTGTCAGTGTGGCTGTGCTCCCTCCAAAGGCCCTGGGGCACAAGCTCTGTTTCTTCCCTGTTTTAACTCCTTCACTCCTGTCTGTCCCTCTGACTTCCTGTGTTTGAACCATAAACTCATGAATTGTGAATGTAGGTCACCGGCTGATGATGGCAATTTGGGAACTGGAGTCTCTGGAGGAGGTGTGTGGTTGGGGGCAGGATTATGGGTGTTCTAGCCAGTTTCCCCTTGCCAGTGTTTGGCACACTGTCCTGCTGCTGTTGCCCACCTGATGTTGGCAAGGAGGTGATATCCAGTTTCTGCTCATGCCACATTTCCCCCTGCTGTCATGGAGTTTCCCCTTGATTCTATAAGCCAAAATACACAACTTTCCTCCCATCAGCTGCTTCTGGTCAGGTGTTTGTCCCAGCAACGTGAAGGGAACTGCAACACTTTCCTACAAAGACATTTCTCATTGGACTTGGAGCCTTTCCGCATATTCCAGATGAGACCATTTTGAGATTCTCAATTCCACTGCGAGGAGTTTTCTTCCAAAAAAGGCTACACAGGGGTCAGATGTGGATATATCTCAGGGTGGGCACCATTCCACCTACTACAGCATTTAACACTTTGTTCATGCCCTCTTCCCCCAAACTGGAATACTTCACAGGTCCTGAACAGTAGAGTAGATACAAAAAAAAAAAAAAAAAAATGGTAATTATTGCCAAACAAATGAGAAGCTGGTATTTTGTATTGTTTTTGCGTGCATGTGTGTGTGTGTGTGTGTGTGGTCTGTGTGTGCGTCTATGCATGTTCATATGTGTGTGCACAGATGCCACATGCATGTGGAAGTCGAAAGTTAATGTCAGTTATCTTCCTCAATTGCTCTCTACCTTGTTTGAAACAGGATCCCTGCTCTGATCCTAGAGCTCATTGACTCGGCCAAGCTAGCCATAAGGATCCTTCTATATCTACCTTCCCATTATTGGAATTACAGGCAGGCACCATGACGCCTGGCTTTTATGTGGGTGCTGGGAATGGGAACTCAGGTCCTCAAACTTGCATGGCAAGCACTTAACCCACTGAGCCACCTCTCCAGCCCACAAATTGGTAAGTTCCATCAAAGGGAATATTCACCAGGAAGAAAAATTATTAAATTATTAAAATTAAATAGCTAACATCAGCTGTTAGCACCTTGCCCAGGATTTCACATACTGTTTCAAGGTCAGAACACAAATCTAGGTCTTTCTGGCTCCAAAAACCTCTGATTTAGCATGACATTGTCCTGCTTTATGTCTCTGATTCTCCTGAGTTGTCTCTGCTTTTCTCAACACAATGCGGTTTGAAAATGAGAATTAACTCCTCTTAGCTAGAGATGAGCTAATGTTTCTCCCTCCCTCCCTCTCTCTGTCTCTCTCTGTCTCTGTGTCTTTCTCTCTCTCTCTCTCTCTGTGTGTCTTTCTCTCTCTCTGTGTATGTCTTTTTCTCTCTCTCTCTGTGTCTTTCTCTCTCTCTCTGTCTCTCTCTCTGTGTCTTTCTCTCTCTCTCTGTCTCTCTCTCTCTCTCTGTGTCTTTTTCTCTCTCTGTGTGTCTTTTTCTCTCTGTGTGTGTCTCTCTGTCTTTCTCTCTGTCTCTCTGTGTGTCTTTCTCTCTCTCTCTCTGTTCTTTGTCTCACTCTCTCTCTCTGTCTTTCTCTCTCTCTCTCTCTCTCTGTGTCTTTCTCTCTGTCTCTCTCTCTGTGTGTGTGTCTTTTTCTCTCTATCTGTCTCTCTCTCTCTCTGTGTGTGTGTCTTTTTCTCTCTGTGTGTCTTTTTCTCTCTGTCTCTCTCTCTGTGTGTCTAACTTCTCAGTCTCTGTGTGACCTTCAGTTCTCTCTCTCTGTCTTGCTCTGTGTGTGTCTTTCTCTCTCTCTGTCGCACTAACTTCTCAGGTTGACCTTCAGTTCAGCTCCTGCTTGCCTCTCTCAGTCTCTGAAGTGCAGTGTGCACGACTGTGCTATAAACAATCAAAACTGAGAAAACAATATTGCATAACCCGATTATAAACACAGTACTTTCACAGGGTACTCTCATTATTTTTCCCTGCAAAAGAGAATACTGGCTGATTTACGAAGCTGTACATAGTTGGAAACTAGGTATATTTGGAGCATTAAGTTTTTTTTATTTTCAAGTCAATGCACACAAGAATAATATTCAAAGACACTTGAGTTTCTGAGGCTGAATTTAACACTGTTTGAAGAAAAAGAAAAAAAAAACCTTAGCCAAGGGACATAACTGTTAACATGGTGATTTGTAAAACCTTAGATTTCTAATAAGGTCTGACTGTGTCAAGGAAAACATATTTTGTTTCTAGGTAACATTTCAAATCTTATTATAAACAAACACTACAAAATTGATTTGTAATGAGAAATACTGTGATGTCACAAGGCATTACTTAATGCTTAATGTGACTGAAAGCATTAATTGCTAGGAGCCATATTCTGTCTAAGCAAAACCTGAATGCACATTTTGTGCCTCATCTCTTACTATAGGTTTTCAAATGAATTCGAGTGTAACAAAAGGTAGTTAGGAAATCCGCAACATCTGAAGGTCCTCTTCACCTGCTTGGATTATTGCAGTTGGTTAGTTGTTAGCAAGCACACGAGTCAAATCTGATCAGGAGTGCCCAGTAACCAGCACAATGGCTACTTGTTAGCTGCTCAGCTACAACATCTAGGATTGGCCACCTTTCTAAACAACATCCCAGCTTCCTCCAAGAACATGCAGTTGAGATTTGGCTCGCTTTCTGTAGTTTTAAAACAAGTTTTTAGTGCTAGAATTTCACTCTGAAATCCAATGAGGTCATAATATTCCCGACTTTGGCTCACACTGAAGCATGCAAACTGTAGCACTGGAAAGAGTATATAAACAGCACTTAAACTGGTGAGATTTACGCAAACCTGAGGTTATTTCTAAAGAAGCCACCCCCACTGTCCATTCTGGTGAGTTCCAGGGGACACATGAGGCCTCATGTATCCTAGCACCTCTTCTGTCTTACTAACCGCTGTAATTTTTCTCACAGAAAATAGAAGAGTCCGATTCACCACACGAGCACATCACAGAAGGGGAATGCAACTTGAAAGGGTTTGTGCAGTAGATGCATGTGGCATGTCAGTTCTCCTAGGGCTTCTCCCAAGCACAGTGCCAGTACTAAGACATTCCTTGTGCTAATATCAGAACTTCCTTATGAAGCTGATATTGATGAAAAAGATGGAAAGCTGATTTTATGCTATGGCGGCAAACAGCTGTGGTTTTTGTTTTTCCAAAACCAGCTGTGACCTGAGCAATTGCTCATGGTCGCAACACAGCAATGTTTTGAGGGCTCAGCAGCACTTTTCCATGTCCTGCCATATCCACGAGAGCCAATCACAGGCAAGAGAATGCTGCCCCTTGAAAGTGACTCATGTCACTCATGCCTCTGGCCAGGAGAGCAAGGAAGTGCCACTTTGCTGAGTAGGGCCTGTGGTCATTACAGCACAATGCCCCCCACTTTTCAAATCAAAACAGAATTATAAAAAGTAATAATGTCCAAAGCCACGCACCTCATAAAAAGGATGACTATATAATTATCCAGGTCAGGACTCCTTTACAATGAAAGGGGAAAGTTTTGTTTTAGGTTTTTTGTTTTGTTTTTGTTTTTTTCTGATGTAGGGTCTCATTCTAGTCCAGGTTGACCTGGAATTCATTACGTACTCTCAGGGTAGCCTTGAACTCATGGTGATCCTACCTCTGCTTCCTGAGTGCTGGGATTAAAGGCGTGCATCATCAAGCCCGGCTTGAAAGGGGAAAGTTTTATTCAGTATCTCCCAGTCCTGGGCCACCTTCCCTGCCCACTTTAAGATTTAGAGAGAGCCATTCCACTCTTCCTCCTGCTGTGCTTCTCCATGGGGGTTGAAGAGTCCATGGCCTAAGGATGTTTGCTGAGCCATACCCAGTGTCACCCCTTCTAGACTACACTCCAAACCTATACAGGACTCCAGAATTCATGCCCAAACGACCTCACACCTCTTCCAGAACCTTGGTGAGCTGCAGGTATGTCTTCTGAAGGTCAGGCAGAGTGTCAGGTGTGTGGACCTTTATTTCTTAAGAATAGCCTACAGGGTGGACTCAGTTTGATCCTACAAGCCAGTATGTCCTCACAATTGCTTTGGTTTAAATGTGTCCTCCTAAAATTTATAAACTGGAGCCTAAGACCCAATGTGATGGCATTAATAGGAGGGATTTTAAAAGGTGACTAGGTGATTAAGTTAGAGGATCAATACTCTTGTAGAAGGGACAGAAGGAACCAGCAGACTAAGGAAAATGGTGTAGTGACCGACCAACTGTTCTTTTGGTTTATTTTGCTCCTACCTTAAGAGTCCATAGAGGAGGGCCTGCTATGATATTGGGACAACCAATACTGTCCTGGTAAACTAAGACATGTAGTTCCTCAGCTTAGAAGCTTAGGCAGGTACAGGATAAAATCCAGGTCTTGCAAGGGACAGTCCCCAATTTCTTAGTCATCCCATTACACCACCTCTGATTTAAGAACCTCCCAGTGAAACCACCACTACAATCACCACAGTGTTTCACAACTGTCACAACACAAAAACTCAAGACATTGTGATGAGAGGAGATGTAGAGTTGGTGGGATGGAAAAATGGGTCCTTCAGCCTGGCTGCATCCAAGTTCTAGCTCTGCTAGTCTAATGTTCTGTGGTCTCTTGAGCATGTCCTTACTGCATAGTGGGATAACAACAATCATCATCATCCTCATCACTATCATACCTGACTACCAGTGATTAGGTAGCAAGGGGAGACAACACAGGGACTAGTCCCTCAGGACAGAGGTAATGCACAGATGTCACAACTGCTTCCTGCTAACCTATCTCAACAGGTCTAGTGCCAGAGGTTAGGTAGATCAATGCTGCACAACCCAGGCTTCTGGAAAACGGCTTCCCACATCTTAGAATTATTACAGAAAATATTTTTAAATCCCCAAAGTGCATCTAGGCAAAATCAAATGGCCTTAAATGACACTTGGCCTTTGTTGATATCATGCATTGTATGGTACACCAAGGCTATGTATATGTGGCGGGGATTTGGAACTCAATTCCCTAGCACACTAAGGTCTGCATACATTTACAAAGCATGCCGGATCCAATTGGAAAAGACCAGGAGGGATCTTGCTTTCCAGATGAAGAGATAGCCTCAGAGACTGACCCTAGAATTTTCCTTATAAGTCTGACCTTAGGATTTTCCCTATCAGTCTGAGCAGAGACAGATCTTGGACTAGAACCCCTTCCTCATCCTCCAGTCATTACCTTTAAAGCCATTACCATTCTCATCTGTAAAACGGTGGCAAACCCATCTGCTATATAGAATACTCACAAGTATGTGTTAAGATCATTGCCACAAAGCATGTTGTACGGTCAGCACTAAGTACAAAGCTAACCATTTCTATTATCACACCAAAGTATGGTCGTCACACAGATCAGCCCCAAAGATTCACTTTATTTATTTACTTCTTGGCATCAATCCATGACACTAGTGACTGATATAGGGTTGTTGTTTTCAACATATGAAAGAAAGGTGATTTTTCCAGCACTAAAGTTTACATTAAAAAGTAGGGATTAGGGGTCAGGTGTCTATTTACTAAAAGAAGCTGAGGACAATTCATAAATGGACATAACAGATTAATGAACCCAGATCAATGAGAAGTATTCAACCCAGCTGGTAAGGTATTGGCAAAGAAAAGTCACATGGGTCTAAAAAAGCCAGCATTGATCTGCTGGTAGTAACATGCAGCTCGAGTGTGGAAACACCTCCATGACCACAGGTCGGCCTGGACTGAGGGTTGTCCAGCGAAAGGATATCAGGGTAGAGATTGGGAACCTAGTTGGTGGCTTTGCAGAGGCTATGACTTTACTCTGCAAACCTCATTTTCCTTTTCTCTTAAAGGGAGGTTAGAATGGTGTTTGCCTCAACATAGTTGTGAGTGCTCTGAAAGATATGCTGGATAAAATACTTGGCCCATGGCTGATAAGACATCATGAATGGAGTCAGATGATTTGCCTATAAAAACTTTTAAGGGAGCTAGACAGATGACTCAGCAGTTAAGGCACTTGACTGCAAAGACTAAAGACCCTGGTTTGATTCCATAGTACTCATATAAAGCCAGATGTACAGAGTAGTGCATGCATCTGGAGTTCATTTACAGCAGCTAGAGGCCCTCACATACCCATTCTCTCTCTCTCTCTCTCTCTGCAAGTAAATAAATAAAAATACTTTTAAAGGACTGATAGTCATTGTCTGGACAAAAATATATGCTGAAGAATTAAATTGCACAGAGAATAATCAAAATTTTATTTTAGGACATGATGAATTCCACATGCAATGTTACATAAATCACACTGAGGCTGGCCTCATCAGCTTTTGGAGTCCTCTCCTGAAATCTTCAGGAAGTCCCGCTGGCTTGCTGGTGGCTGGATCCACAAAGACATGGACTGAAGAGCCTGTGGTACAGGCCAAAGTGTCAAACTCTGCCAGTTTAGGGTGGCCAAGGAAAAATCCATCACTGAGGTCATGGTGATCTACTGAAAGTGGCTCCTTGGTGAGTTTCGGTGGAAATAGAGCCAGTTGGTAATGCACGCTAGAGCGTCCCACCTTCTCCACAGCCAGGGCAGCCACTGGGATCTGAGGGAAGCCAATAGGTGTGTGGTAGTTGCACTGATTGGTCACCATGAACCCCACCATGGGGGACGTCAGCAAGCTGGTTTTCAGGCCACAGTACCTAGAAAGTGAAATCACAGTGCTAACTCCAGGTCACCATGATTCTCACTGTCCCCTACCCCAAAGGCAATGTGCTTCAGCAGCTCAGGGCCTTAGTGCCAAAGAGCCTCAATGCAATCCCAGTTCTGTCACCTTCCTGCATTCCTTTGGGCAAGTTATCTGACTTCACTATACCTCCGTTTCTACAGCAGTATAATGCTTATGACCATAGTATTGACTTCACAGGCTGACTATGCAAACTCAAGGGTGAATGCTCACCATTTACTACTCGAACAACTCCTAGGCATACTGAGTTATAAGTAAACAGGAGAGACTTTAATAGAATTGTGCTCATCTTTTCTTTGTCATGAGGAGGCAGAGAGAAAGCGCTTTTATTAGGTACAAGTTACCGAATCCCTTATCTCTGTTCCTAGACTCTAATCTCTATGAACCGGGGGCTGTAGCTCATTTATTTCTTGTTTGTTGACTACAAATGAATTAAGATAAACTTGGAGGTCAGACAGAATAGGAAATAAAAAGCATCATGTTGAAGCCAGCCCCTCCTTCCTCTCCATAAGAGACCCATTGTGTTTAAACATTTTCATTACCTTTTTCTCATTGTGGGACTTTTTTTTTTTTTTAATGAAGATTGAATGTGAAGATTCGCTGTAAGGAATAATTATGGGTTATGTAAAGGTTTGACTACAACGGTGTTCACAGAAGCATTGTTCACTGGGAGTGGTGGGGGGAGTGACAGAAGCAGGCTCCACATCTCCACTCAGAGAAGGCACCGCGACCTACCTTGGCTGCCCACCAGTGTCACCCAAAGCAACATTAGATAGGCTCACTTGCGTGGAAAGCTGTCCATGTACAAAGATCAAGTTACAGAACAGTGGAGACTGTACCGTGTGCCCTCAGTCGTTGTATAAGAAAATCTTAGTCTATGTCTGTATTGATTACAACAAATATTTGGGGCCTGGAGATACGACTTAGTGGTTAAAGTGCGGTTTAGGCACTGCCTGTAAAGGCTAATGATCCCAAGTATGACTCCCCATACCCATGCAAAACCCGATGCACAAAGTGTCTCATGCATCTGGAGTTCATTTGCAGCGGGTGGAGGCCTTGGTGTGGTCATTCTCTTTCTCTCTCTCTTCTCTCTCTCTGCTTGCAAATAAATGAATAAAATTATTTTAAAAAATTCAAATAAACTGCAAAGTGTTTTCAGTAATGATTTGTCAGTAGGATTTTAGAGTTTTTTCTCTTTTGCTTGTATAAATATTTCAAAGTGAGCATGATTTTCCTTTGAGATAAGAAAAAAATGATTTTTTAAAAAACAGTGTGAATTTCATTTAAAATCACTCCACTGGTGAGTGGGCTGGGCAAATGAGGTTCCTCTGACCCACGCTGGTTCTGCCCCTGCTCTCCCTCGGGCGTCCTGAACATGGTGAGAGGTGTCTCAGTGTGTTTAACATCACAGACTGAGTGGCTTATAAACATAGACATTTACTTCTCACAGCTCTGGAGCTGGGGTATCTACAGCTGAGACTCCAGCAGAATGGGGCCCAGGAAGAGTTCACGTCGTGTTTCACAGATAGCCTTGATGGGTTCTCATTTGGTGGAAGGGACAAATGAAAGAGTTCATTGAAAAGGACATTGACCCTGCTGAGGAAGGTCTGCCCTCATGACTAACCTCCATCTCCAAATACCCCCACAGTGCAGATGAAGCTGGGACACCACAAACATCCAGTGCCTAGCAGAGGGAGGCAGAAGCTTGCTCTAAGGTCCAACAAGAATCACATGCTCCCCTTTCATTTCCAGAGCCTCTCAGATGCAAGTGCGGTCAGTAAAGAATCTGAGCCTCTTACCAGCAGGAGAGTAATATTTCATGAGCTAGCTCCTTGTTTGCTGGGTGAGCCCAGCCACAGTGCTTTTACATAATTGAAATGCAATACATTTTAACAAAGCTGTCCACTGAACACCTAGGATGTGACAGGCCTGTGTGAGGGAATCTAACATTTTCTATTCAGCTTTCAAGTCAACGACAAGGCAGCACTTGCTTCCTGGATTTTACAGGGAAGAAAATAAAGAGTTTGAGTAAGTTTCCCAAGTCTTGCAAAGTATAAGTACTGGGCTTGGATTCAAACTCTAGGCTCTACTGATGCAAGTTCACATTGCCTGCCCCATTCCAAATTTCTAGATGGTGAAACAACAAAAATCTTCATTTTAGACAGTGAATGAGGCATGTTGCTTAAGTGTTTCGGTGCCTTTCCAATAGAGTCACACACTTGGGCAATATGTGCCACGTTTGCAAGTTCAGATGCCAGTCTGATTGGACTGGAAACAAATGGGGGTGAGAATTATTTTCACTGTTGCTTTCATTTGAAGTTTTACTTTTTCCTAAGTTTATATATGTAAATTTATTTTTTTTTTAAGTTAACTGTTCAAGTTGTTTTACAAATAAAAGCCAGGAGTTTTTCTGGCTGTAACATGGTTTGTAGTCTAGGTCAGGAAGTTTAGGCTGGATTCACTCACTAAACAACCTCTATCACTTTCTGTGAGATGCGGAGTGTTGTCTGGGTATGTGCTTCCCAAAGGCCCAAGGCTTAAAGGCTTGAAATCAGGGAGGCACTACTAGGAGGGGACAGAACCCTTATAAGGTGGGACCTAATGGGAGGTCACTAGCTGTGTACCCTCAAGGGAACTGGGAGACCCTGGTCTCCTCCTCTTCTTTCTGTTTCCTGGCTCATGTGGTAAGTGGCTTTGCCTCACCCATGGTCCCACCTTTGCCAGAGGCCCAAAGCAATAGGACCATGAACTGGACCCTCTAAAACCATGAGCCAATTAACCTTTTTTTTTCTTGTAAGTTATCCCAGCTATTTGGTTACAGTACTATGAAGCTGACTAATACATTGAAGATGCATCTTTGTGCATGAGAGAATCAATTTCAGAAGTTCTCCCATACTTGGGAGTGTGGGTCAGCTTTTACCCTCCCCTTGCATGATGTTCCTTTTCGATAACAGAAGAGAGGAAAGATAGTGATTTCCCTTCCACTCTTTCCTTCTTCTCCACATCTTTTCTTCCTTGTTTCAACAAATATTATTGGGATAACTACTATATTTCCAGCATGTGCCAGACATGCAGAGAGCACAGTGGACAAGCCAGAGAGCAATGATCCCCTGCCACATGCAGCATTGGGCTCCAGAGGAATCAATGCCAGATGCAATCCCAGTGTGATGCAATTCCAAAGAGAGTGCAGGGGCTCCAACAAGTCTCGGGAATGAGAGAAGACCTTCAGAGAAGTGACAGCTTGAAAGGAGATATGAAAAAATGCAGGAGCTACTCAAGTGAACAAGAGGAGGAAATGTCTTTTGAGAGAAAGATCATGTAGGAAAGCCTCGAGGCCAGGGAAAGAAGAGCTGTTGTGGAGACAACAGAAGTTTTGGTGGCTGGAACATAGGCTGCAAGGGTGGAGGGAAGGCAGAAGCCAGACCCGGAAGGGTTTTTCATTAAAGAGTTTGTATTTTATCCTGGGCAATGGGAAGCCAGTACATGAATGCAAAGGGGAGGCAAGATGGGTCTTTATGAGTAGAATGATAGTGGCTTTGGATGGCACGGCCTTCACTGGCGATAACAATGTCTGCAGGAAAAGCAGTTAAGTATCTTCACAGCCCCAGCAAAGATGATGGTGGCTCGGACCAGGACAGCAAGAGCAGGGATGAAAACAACCTGGATGAACTGGAGATGTGTAGGTCTGTGGACAGATTGAGTGGACAAGAGGAAGGAGCCAGGATGACTTCCAGGCAAGGTTTTCTGTGAGTCTGCTTGTGGCAGGAGGGAATGGCTTGGGGCACAGGTGAGGAAGGAAAGTGCTGAAGAGGCTGAGGTGAGGGGTGGGGAGGTTTTAAGGAGAGTGAGCAGTGGGAATCCTACAACTGACTCATGTACATTTACGCAGTGCTGCCAGGCTTCCACTGAGCGTACAAACTGGAATTCCTCCCAGGAGGCATTTGGATATGTGGGTCTGGAGCTCAGAAGACAGGTTTGGCAGGAGGTAGAAATTGACTGCCATAGTTAAATCTAGAATCAGGGAACAGGCAGGTAACACAGAGGGTTGGAGGTGGCTATAAGTAATATAGTGAGGTGGGTCTGTGGGGAATAAGAATGGTGGCACCCAGTCTGACACTAGCTATATTCATACTTCCTACCTGCTAAGCCATCTCTCCAGCCCATATTCATACTTCTGAACTGTATTGGGCAAATGCATGTGTGGCCGACATGGGTCTTTCAAGTTCCTGAGCTGGGTTAATTGGTAATCTCTAATCTCTTGGTTAACTGGTAATCAAACCATGGGAGGAGATATTGCTTTGGAATGTAGAAGGGCTTGAACTTGAGCCAAGAGATTCAGTCTCCATATAGAAAACTTCCTTCAAAAAAGCTTCCAGTTAATGCCTTCTTGGGATACAGCAAGTGACTGCAAGTGTTTGATTCGTGTAAGGTGAATGCTTATCATCCATTCATTGCTTTTCATGTGCATGCACACGTGTGTATGTATGATGGGTGTGCAGGTGGAGGCCAGAGGCCAATGTTGGGTATCTTCCTCAATTATTCCCAACCTTATATTTTGAGACATGGTCTCTTGCAGAATCCAGAGCTCACCAACTAGAATAGCTAGCTAGCCAATCTCTACCTCTTCAGTGCTAGGATTACAGGCACATTCACCAAGCCCAACTCTTATGTGGGTGCTGGGGATCTGAACTCAGGTCCTCATGCTTAAGAAACAAGCACTTTACTGACTGAGCATCTTCCCAACTCTCCTCTTCTATGCTTTCTTATCCCTGACTTGGTAAACTTCAGAATAAAGGAATGTTCAAGCTATAATAACACTTGGGGATCATCTAGCACTGCAGGCCTCAATCCCGACTGTGGATCAGAATCTAACAGTAGGGCCCTTGAAACGTGCAGATCCCGAGCACCCTGCCAGGCAAGGAAGGCTCTAGGCAGGCTTGCCAGAAGCTGCAAAGGACTGTGAGGCACATAACTGATAGAATAATTTCTCTTCTGGGGTTTCCCCTCAGGTAAGGAAATAGCCCAGACGAGGAAGTCAGCTGCTCAGTCGCCAGGCTAGAAAAGGGAAGCCCCTTCAGTGAGACCAGCTAACCGCCTCACTGCAAGGCTCAGCCTCAGCTCCAGCTTGAGGACCAGAGTCTCTTGGGTACTCACTCCTCAGTCAGATGGGCACTGCCCATCACACTACCCTGAATGGTCCCCACTTAAACTATCTGGCTCAATCTTACTATTGACCCTCTCATCCAGGTGCCCGTGGATTCGTAACTAGGCTCTGCCTTAACTTGGGTGGCCTCACTCTGGCTCATGTGAGGACTCAGCCCTGAGACAACATACAGAGATCAGCAGAGAAAGTGCCTCTCAGGTGGTGGGAGACCCGCAGGCAGATAGCATTGCTACATCTTTTAGAAGAGCGTGTCTATTTATGTACTTGCTATAACTTGCATGGGACAGGTTAGAGCTTGTGTTCAGTTACCTGGATTACCAGAACAGCAGACTTGTAGAAAGTCCACCCCCTACTCTCCTTCAACTAGAGACAGGCTTGGTAGCAGGAACCCACGACAGTACTGAGTATTCGGGGAGCATCGCACAGCAGCTGAAGATGCATCTGCCTCCAGAGATTGAGGGGAGTTGACACCTAAGGATGTAGTACATGTGTCCCTGTGTAAACAATTTATCCTTCATCAAGCCTATGTGGATTTGCCACCAAAGAATAATTTGGGTCTACAGAGCCCAGAAAGACTAACTGAAAGACTGTACACCAGCCCCTACATCAGCCATGTCTACTAATGCATCGTGAGGGGGAGACTAGGAGCTCAAAGTTTCCAGTCATTAGGTCTGGCTTTTTTTTTTTTCTTAAATTATTTTATTTATTTTTTGGAGAGAGACACAGAGAGAGACAGACAGAGAGGGAGCGGGAGACAGATAGAGATGGGTGCACCAGCAGTCTCTCGGCTGCTGTGAAAGAAATACAGATGTGTGCACCCCCTTGTGGGCAAATGCGGCATTGTGCCCTTGCGTCACTTTGCATCTGGCTAAACGTGGGACCTGGAAGATTGGAACTGGGTTCTTAGGCTTAGCAGGCAGGCGCCTTAACCGCTAAGCCATCTCTCCAGCCCTAGGTCTGGCTTTTAACCAGAGCCCTGCTGCACATACTAGGCCAGTGCTCTCCCACTGAGCCGCCTCCTCAGCCCCTGTTAAACCCTAGGTACTTTTAGGAAGAGCTGGAGGATGTTCCGAAGGGGAGAGAAGACAGGGCCAGCAGTTGAGCTACAGGAAGTTTAAGCAATTACTGTGCATAAGTAAATATCACAGAATTTAACTAACATCCACTGCCTCAGCATAACATGAACTTGCTCAAGACATCGGCCTTGGTCCCTCAGTGGCAATGATTCATGCATAACCAATTTATGCTAAGACCTCCTCAGCAGGAACTCATAACACAATTTAAACTGCTCACCAGTTTAACCATAATCTGGAGGCTGGCGCTGGTGGTACCACAGGGTTTCTTCATTAGTAGGTCTCACACTAATCAAATGGGATGATTTGGGCAAATACTTCACTCCAAATTGAGCATGTGTTTTGCAGGAAAGTGATATATGGTTGTCTGGGGTGCTTCAATGAAGGAGCCTGGCCTGGTAGGAGACAGGGTGAAGCGAAGCAGAACGGACTGGAGGACCCACAGGAGGCAGATGTAGTTGTGTGACTGGACCACCAGGCAGGAAGAAAGAATGGTGATGGATGAGTTGGGAAAGGGAGGCTGGACCCAATCATATACAAAAGGGGTTTTTGTCTTAACAGAACAGAGGAAGGTGGTGGCACAATTGTGTTGGTAGTTCAAGATCAGCTCTCTAAGAAATGTACTGGTAAAGGCAAGGTGAATGCAGACTACTGAGTTGATGGGCTGTCACAGCAGAGGCGGAAGTATGGCTTCCAGAGATATGTAAAGGAGAGCAGGGCCTTTGCTGGCCAGCTGCCCTTTGATGCAGGTTAGAGTTGACAGTAGCAGCAATATGGCAAAAGCATGTGCCTCTACCTTTGGGTCTCTGAGGCCACAGAGGAAACCACAGTACCCCACCATAAACAAACAGCACACGTGTTACGTTCTACTCCTGTCAGCCCTCCTCCTGCCTGACTCTGCCTGGGCTCATGTCCCATTTTCATGGGCTGAATTTTAGGTCTAGCATTTTCAGTACCTCAAGATGAATGTTATTCCAAACCTAGGGGAAATGACCACATAGATAAATAAACTTATTTGAAATGCATATAAGCAAAGATGGAAGTGGAGGCAACACTTTCTGACAGTCTCATATTTTTAGCAACCATGATCTGAAGTGTACTGAGTTTCTTCTTTGATTAGTTTCATGTTGCTTTTTAGCACATTTTGGCTCTATTTACAGGACAAATGATATGCTAGGTAACAAGAAAAATTTCTTAGACCTAAATTCTAGCAAGATGTGAGATTGAGCAAATATCTAATAAGCCTTCAGCCCATGCTATGTTTATCTTGCCACTTGGCAAAATACCAATATAAAAATAAAAATGATGTTTCTAAACCAAGTTGCCGACCTCTAAACATAAGAAACTAATAAAATAAGCTAGCCATTATTCACATTAGGAAAATGTTCAGACCCAGTTGGCTGCAGAGAGTAGCTACTGCATGCTTTGGTGTGCATGCAATGAGGTCCCAAAGTGGGGGCGGGGAGCAGCTATGAAGATAATGAAAATCATCTGTTCTCAGAGCTAGACAATTGCTTTGCAATAGTGTTCTCACAGGAAGTTCATTCTGATAAATCAGTGTCAAAATGACAAGGAAATCCAACATGTTTCAAGAGGGTCAATCTATAACAAGCAAAGAAAGAAATCCAAATCTGTTCAGAAGCTGAATGTGATGAGATTGGATGAAATGTTCAAGACAAAAAAGGACACAAAACAAAGTAATTAAAATGTTTTGAATAAAAATAAGAAGACTGTGACATAATGCTCAATTAACAGGAAAACACAATCTTTAAGAACAAACGTGGTAGATGGTAATCTGATTTTTTTCAGACATCAAGAAACAGAATCTGGGCTGGAGAAATGGCTTAATGGTTAAGGTGCATGCCTGTGAAACCTAGGGACCCAGGCTCGATTCCCCAGTACCCACGTAAGCCAGATGCACAAGGAGCCACATGTGTCTAGAGCTCATTTGTAGTGGCTGGAGGCCTTGGCATGCCCATTCTCTCTATCTGCCTCTTTCTCTCTCAAATGAATAAATAAACAAAATATTTTAAAAAAAAGAAACAGAATCTGCTATAAAAGATGAAAAGGAGGCTATGGTAGACAGAAGCTTCCATCCCAAGCACAACCGCTGTATCTTTGCCTTGCTGTAGCTGCTCTCCATGTGATGGACTTCAAAGGCGGCATCTCTGAGCAATAACTATCAAGCATCTGGAGCCCAACCCCCCAAATTAAGCAAATCAGGGATACGGTCATCATTCCTGGGACCCACCAATAAAAAAATGAGAAGCTAAGGTGAGTTTGGACAATGCTTTCCATTCCACAGCAATGAGCCAGGTCCCTACGGTGCTGCACCCAGGCATAGTGATGGACAAGTGTGGAAAGGTGTGTCAGTCTCAAACCCTATTCTGAATGCCACCTGGCAGAAAAGGCTTAATATACATAAATGGTTTAGAATCCCAGTGTAACACATATAACTGACTGAAGCCTTTAACCTAGAGAAGGCAAAACTAGAGAGGTAGATGACCTAACCTTTATGAAGAGTGGTAGTTTTGTCTCTTTGTCCATTTAATTACCACAGGGTAATGTTTGCAATTGGAGAACCAGCAGCCTGTACCCCAGGAAGTAAGTAAATAAAGCAGGTGCCACAGTTCAGAGGACCTCCATATCAGTTCATGCATTTAGGTATCTTTAAAACTTTTCTGTTGCTTGTTTCTTGCCAATTTTTAAGTAATCAATTTTATCACACAATGAATTCATGTACACTGTAGACTAAGTGGAAGATACAGATGAAAAAAATTAAATTTCCCTTTATGCTGCAACTAAGAAGTAACCAGAATTAACATTTGTGTGTACATGCTCGTGTGTGTGTGTATGTGCATGTGCGTGCACGTGCACGCATGTGCATGCACAAGTGTGCCCCACAGAATAACCTCAGGTGCCATTTAACTGGTTTTGTTTTTGGAACAAGGTCTCTCACTGGCCTGGAACTCGTCAAAAAGGCTAGGCTAGCTGGCCAGTCAGCCCTAGGAATCCACCTGTCCTCGTCTTCACAGTGCTGGGATTATCAGCATGCTGAACCAGTCCCACAGTACCAAATTAACATTTTGATGCATATCTTTTCAGGCATTTTAAAGAGAAACTCATATTATGCCAATAAAACTGAAATCACACTGCAATTGGCTTTCTTCACACAATTACATATCATGAGCCTGTTTCCATGCTAATAAAGCACATTTCTTATCATGGCTGCCAAGTATGTAATTGGGGGGGGGGAGGAATCAACATTTATTTAATGAATCCAAAGGCAATTTCTTGGTTCTGAAATCATAGCAAATGTACAGAAAAGTTTGCAAGCTTAGTACACTGGCTCTTGTGTGTCTTCTATACAGAGTTATCCAGGCTTGACATCTGTCACATGTGCCTTAGCACTAACTTGTATTATTTCTGAACTTTCTGAGAGTAGGTCATACTTAACCTGCCACTTTCCCCTGAACAGTTCAGTGTGCATTTCCTCAGAGCAAGAGGAGACTCTTTGTATGACGACAGGGGAATTTAGCATTGGTCTGATGCTTGCTGCCTAATCTACAGTTTGCATTCCATATGTGCTAGTTGTCTAAACAATAGGCTGTGCATAAAAAGAAAAGAAAGAAAGTTTTTTTTCAGGGCAAGACCTAATCCAAGCTGGTGATTCCATTTAGTTGCCACAGCTCTGTCTAGTCTTTTAATCTAGAACAATCCCTGAATCTGTTCTAATCTTTATAATATTGATTGTTTTAAGAACACGGACCAGTTACTGTATAATTATGCCTTAGTCTGGGTTTGTCTGATGACTCCTCATGAGTAGACAGAGGTAATGCACTTGGCTGGAACAATCTGAAAGTACTAATGGTCCCTGATGTGTCATATTCAAAGGCACATGATGTACATTTGCCCTTTATCCAAATGCTATAAATTACCACTCTAGGTATTTGCTAGAGCAGCCCAAACAGATGAAGATACATTTCAAAACAATTATTTCAACATGAAAAGGCACATCCAAAGTGGGAGAAAATAATGGCTAATCATATCTGACAAAGAATAAAGTCTATCATTTAATGTGTGGAAGAAATACAAGCAACTTAAAATGACGAAAGATTTGGACAGATAGTTCACCAAAGAATATGTAATAAAAACATGAGATGATGTTTGATATAATTATTTATTAGTGAAACACAAATTAAAGCCACAATGAGAGTTCCATTTAATATCCACTAGAATGGCTAAAATTAAGAAGGCCAGTTATACCACGTATTGATGAAGACATGGAAGGCCTGGAATTTGCATATGCTGCATGTGAGCATGTCAAATGGCACAACTGCTGGAAGCAACATTGGTAATACCTAAAAAGCTCATCTACAACATGACCCAGCCCTTCTACTCTTAGGTATGTGTCTAACAAAAGATTGTATTTGAGTATTCATAAAAGATTTATTTATAATGTCTGAAAATAACCCAACATGAATCCATAGGCCTATATATAAATGAATTGTTGTGAATCCCAAACAGGATGCTACTCAATAATAAAGGAAAGTGGATATACAAAGCATGGACAGATTCTGCCCTCCCCCACAGAACAACAAAAGCTCAAGCTGTCTGATTGTGGTTACATCAAGTTTTAGGAATGGCAAACTAATCACTAGTGACAGACAGCAGATCAGTAGTTGCCTAGGGATGGGGTGGGGGAAGCCAGAGGGATGCATGACCAAGGGGGCTCCAGAAAAATTTGGGGGGGGTTGATAGTAATGATATCCGTTATCTTGAAAGTAGTGATGGTTACATGAGTGTGGAAATGACTCTATGTGAATTACACCTCAATAACAGTATATTAAAGAAAGAGCACAATAGAAAGAAATATACTAAGATGCAAATAGCAAATACACCAATCCTTTTATAAAATTAGTACCTGTGAGATTGTCAACAGTGATCCTTTTCAGAATTTTCCCAAATTTTAAAGATGAGCAATGACCCAAAATCATATAACTACTTTAGTGGGGGAAAAAAGAAAGAACTGGATGAACAGAGATTTGAAGAAAATAGTCTCTACGTATGAGCCTGGGTGGATTAAAAAAATTAAAGACATGACAGTTTTCAAATGACAAGAGATTCCTATTCTTTCAAAAGCCAGGAGGCCAGAGGGCACTATAAAGGGGTTTGAGAAGTTCCACAGGGAAAAAAAACAAAACAAAATAAAACCATGCCTAATGCTAAGGCACCTATAGAAAAGACACCATATTAACAGAATGAATCATTTAGCTGCACAGTCCAGCTCAAATGTCTTTCAAATACATCCATGACAGACATAGAGAGTGAAAAGAGAAAAGAAAGAGGCACTGCTAGGCAGCAATGGAAAGTTCATTTTCCATGATGTCAGGGTCTGTTATTTCTGGAATTCACCCAGGACTAAAAGGATTAAAGAATAACCTAATGTAATTAGCAAATGATCCTGATTATATTTCCTTAAAAAGAGTTCATATACAAGTGGCGCCCCAGAGAATCCTATTCTACCCTGTACAAATATGGTCAAGTCTCATGAATTTGGGATTCTACTCTTGGAAATGATGCCAAATCTGTCTTTGCAGAACTGAATGTTTGCAGTGAAGGTTTATTAGTAGTGAAGGTGGTCATTTTTAAATTTTATTTATTTATTTATTTATTTATTTATTTATTTTTATTGACAACTTCTTTAATTGTAGACAATATCCCACGGTACTTCCCTCCCTCCCCCCACTTTCCCCCTTGAAACTTCACTCTCTATCATATCCCCTCCCCCTTTCAATCAGCCTCTCTTTTCAGTTTGATGTCAGGATCTTTTCCTCCTGTTATAATGGTGTCAAGTAGGTAGTATCAGGCATTGTGAGGTCATGGATATCCAGGCCATTTTGTGTCTGGAGGAGCATGTTGTAAGGAGTCCTACTCTTCCTTTGGCTCTTACATTCTTTCCGCCCCCTCTTCCGCAATGGACCCTGAGCCTTAGAAGGTAGGTTTGAGATGTTTCAGTGATGAGCACTCCTCTGTCCCTTCTTCTCAGTACCATGGTGCCTTCTGAATCATCCCAAGGTTGCCAAGGTAGTCATTTTTAAAAAGCATTCAGGGAACATATTCAACCTACTTAAATGACAAAATATTTTTGAAGTATATAGTACTTTAATTATTTGAATATCAAGTATCCAGGTTTGTCAAATAATGTTCTATATTCATTTATTCAACCAAAAACCGCTAAGTGTCACTAAGTCTCAGGGCACAAAGAAACCAACACAACCCTATGCCCTTTTGGAGCTCCTGGTCTAATGACTGGGAACCCTGTAACCAGGAGCCCGGCTGCTCTGATTGGCCAGGCCTGAGTAATGTGCCCAAGCCCAAACCAATCACCACTGCAGCCAGGGGTCCAGCGCTCTTGGGCTGTGCCTCCTCTGTGGGGGTGAGCCAGCTCTACTTGAACCACCCATGGGAATGAGAGAAGACTGCAAGTTTTAGAGATTCATGTCTTAAAACATGTCCATTCTAACTTCCTTTCTTTTTCTTCAAACCAGTTTTCTGTCTTTAGTCAGCATAGCAGGAAAAGTATTGCCACATCCAGCTGAAATTATGTTGTCTGTGAAGAACTGTTAGCCTTAGTTGGCTCTGTGGACATGTGAGGCAGCAGTGAGTATTAGGTGACAGAAAGACTAATCACAGGGCACAAAGATGATGCAGCGAACGTCTCCCTTGAGAGAATCAACAGGTGGTGACGTCACCCACCAAGACTAAGACTGTAAAAGGAATGTCTGGCTTGGGGTGGGGTAGGAAAGACAGAAATGGTTCCTTCAAGGTTGGGCAGCTTCACCCATCTCTGTCGCACGCTGTGGTCTCCTGCATGAGGCTACTTTGGCTGTTTCCCTTTCCATTTTTGTGCCATGTTGTGATGCCACCAAGGAAGTGGGAGCAGAGCTCATCAGATGCCAGACTGTTCAGCCACCAGAATCATGAGCAACATGAACTTCTTTACAAATTACTCAGCTTCAGATATTTGTTATAACAACTAAGATGGATTAAGACACTGTCCAAGGGATTGCCCTCAGGTTGAACTTGGTACAGGCCGGAAATGGTAGCATAACCACCCTTACCAAGATGGATGAGGCTAGAGGACATTATCCTAGCCTTTTTGATCCTTCATGGGACAACTCAAGTGTGTTCCATGACTGCTCACAGAAGTCCCAATGATCTGAGCCCCAGTTGCCCACAGCGAGGGCTGTCTCACTAATGTCCTCTGTGTTGGCTTTCCTTACTTCATCATCTCAGCTCTCTACTTCTCTCCAGATGTATCCAAAGATCACCTCCCATCAGACCACCTACATCAAACCCTTGAATCAAGGTCTGCTTCTACGAAGGGCCAACCTAAGGGAGGTGCATAAAGAAGGAAGCGACAGGGAGAGGTAGAGCAAGAGGACTAGGAGATGTGAAGAAAACTGCGGTTTCCAAGGTGCAAGGAAGGAGAGAATTGGAGAGGAGGAGGAGAGACTCCGCTGGAAGCATTTGAACAGTGAGTTATATATTGTTGAAATGCTAACATTCCAAATGCATACTCCTGCAGAGTTTGCATTATTATAACTGCAGAGAGTTCACTTTCAAGAAGACTACTTGTAGGAAAAGAATTCATAATCCCCAATGCCAGCCAAAACAAAGAAAGGACCCAAATGGCCTGTGATACTTGGAGATGCGCTAGGACGTACAGCAAAGTGGGCCTTGGGTAGGCCTGTCAGGAGCCATTCCTGACATTCCCATGCAGTGTGCCCAGCATGGGAATGCAGGATGCAGGGGACCCCAAATATTTAGGCTTTGTGGAAGGCTGATTTATGAATGGCTCTGATTAATGGTCTCCTATATTCATGTCATTGTCTTTTAATTTCATAGTCCCAGCCTCTATAACTCTGGGCAGGCCTTGTGTTATACTTTGGGCAAAAGGACAATGGAACCCATATTGTGCCAGTCCCAAGCCTATGTTTCAAGAGACCCCACAAAGCTGTTTGCTGTGTGATATTCTCCTTCTGCCACAGGAACAAGCCCAGGATACCCTCATGGAGCACGAGACACATGGAACAGGTTCACATTATCCTCATGTCCCAGCCAAACCTGGCTGAGAGTTTAGCCATGATCAGTAAAGGCACAGATTTACCACAGGTACAGGAGCAAGGCCAGATGTGACTGTAAGAACTATCTAGGAAAAATAAAAGACTCAGAAAACAAAACCAAACATTGTTTTGATTGAATTTGGGGGTAAACAAGAGCTAACTGAGGTGCAAGCTTCACACTCCACCAGTGTTATGTGATTTACTGAGGCTGGAAGCTGGTCCTTTCCTGTATGTAGAAGGTCAGGCAAGTTACTTGGGTACCAAGATGATAATGAGGAGGAAGCTGCCTTGGAGGGACAGAGAAGGAGAAAAGCAGCAGAGTAGATGGATGTTTATGAAGTACTGCCTCTGCGGCAGGTGCTTGGCATATTAGGCTTTTACTTCATACTCAGAATGACCCCATGAGGAAGTATTTAGAATGGCTCTGACCATTGTTCTCCTGAGCCAATATCTGGGTGGCCATGATCACCAACCTGAACTGATGGTGTTCCTTTCCTTGCTGGCTGCATGGTAGGTAAGGGAGTACTCTGGACTCGATAATCTCAGCAACGTTTGGGGGTTCTTCAGCAAAGCAGATGTATCTAGAGCCCTGTTAACTCTTTGTATTGTTGTTTTAGAGACAGGATCTCACTATGTAGCTCAGGTTAGCCTGAACTTCTCCATGTAGTCCAGGCTGGTCTCAAACTCACAGTTCTACTACCTTCCAAGTGCTAAGATTACAGGTATCTGTCAAAATGCCTGGCTGCCCTTTTGTCCTTTGAGGTTTGTTTATTTCCCATTTTCCCAGGTCAGAGAACTAGAATGGGGTAGGCTGAAGCCACAAGTGTATGGAGTGCCCATATCCACTCTCCCACTTATGCTCAGGTTCTGGGTACAGTCTCTTCTGGAAGAATTCTCCTTCAAAGGACCTGCTCTGCTCCTTTGCTCCTTGCCTGCCACTGGCCTTTGTGGTGGTTTGACTCAGGTGTCCCCCATAAACTTATGTGTTCTGAATGCTAGGTCCCCAGCTGATGGCAACTTGGGAATTGGAGCCTCCTAGAGGTAGTGTATTATTGGGGACGGGCTTATGAGTGTTGTAGCTAGCGTCCCCTTGCTAATGTCTGGCACACTCTCCTGCTATTGTCTACTTGATGTTAGCCAAGGGGTGATGGCCAGCCTCTGCTTATGGAGCCCTCCCATCATAGAACTTCGCCTCCAGTCTTTAAACCAAAATTTAAAAAAAAAAAAAAGAACAACTTTTCACCATCAGCTGCTTTTGGTTGTTTCTGCCAGTGATGTGAAGCTAACTGAAACAGCCTCTCATATTCCTTTGGTAATCTGTCTCCATCAAAATCACCAGCCATGCCTCGTCTACTCAGACTCCAGTAAGGAAATGGCATCTATTTTCCCCAGGAACAAGTTTACCCCAGTTTATAAGAGCTAACGTTATTTTCATAAATTTTACCAATTGGCTATGAAAGATGACTGCTGTATCAGTTACTTTCTTGTTGCTAGGACAGCATGACCAGAATCAGCTTAGGGAAGCTTATTGTAGCTTACAGTTTCAAAGGGTCAAGTCCATCATGGTAGGGGAAGCATGGCAGGAGCAGGAAGCCAGCATCACATTTGTCACATCCACAGGGAGTAAGCAGACAGAGAACAGCAAGTGGGGCTGACCATAAAGCCTCAAGGCCTGCCCCTAGCGACAGGCTTCTACCAGCAAGACTCACCTCCTGAAGGTTCCACTACCTTCTTGAATAGCACCATCAAATGGAGATTAAGTATTTAAACACATGAGCTTATGAGGAGCATTTTATATTCAAACCACCACAACCACTATTTAAAAATTAAATTACATATCTGTATAATGGAATACAAGTTATTATAACACAGTAAAAAAAGCACTCAAAATTTACCATTCCTAATTATTTTACTACATTTTCTTTTATCTACGTTCTCATGCTGATTCACATCTATTGTATCTGTACAGTGTGAATATCATATACCAGGGAGCTCTTTTCAGCCCTGCCTTTCATGATAAGCCAGAGTACTTGAAATGGGCCACACTTAGAGAGACAGGGAAGGAGGCCAGCAAGTTTCTCCTGTTAAGGACCAGGTATTATTAAATAGTGCAGTCTTTTGATCATACGGTCTTTGACACAACTGCTCACCTGTGCTCTTATAAAGCACAAAATAGCCACTGGTGATTTGGAAGCAAGGAGGCCTGGTCATGGTCTGGTATGCTTTAGTTATAAAAATAGGCAGCAGGTCAGAGCTGGCAAAAGGGCCATGATTTGTTGATCACTAAACTAGATACATAATGACACATTTAACATGCAGATTAGAATTAAAAGCACATATGTCTACAGCATGGAGAGTACAAAATAGAGAAAACAGTCTTCTTCTGCTGGGGAAATGGCTTAGTGATTAAGGCATTTGTCTGAGAAAACAGTCTTTCTAGTATTCAAAAACTTACTTTTTCAAGCTCACAACATAGTTCTTACTCATTAACATATCAACCACCCACATTCAATGCCAGAAGTACATTGTGTCAAATGCAACTGAAGACTGACTAATGATAGAAGAATTCAACCAAAATCATAACAACTTTCTCCAAGAACTAATTGCCTGTATGGAATTTTCAATAAGGAACATTGTAAGCTTCATTACAATTTGTGAACTGTGTGCCAAGGGTCTTTGGTTATTAGGAAAATTCACATTGACTATATGCATGTACATGAAAGCTGGTTGTAAAAACTGCACACCAGTCCTCAGGAGTCACTAGACCCTGATACAGAATGGTAGATGTAAACAGATCCAAAAGAAGGGCACTGTTGCCAAATTCCCAAGCCTTGTACATCTCCATCTCATAGACAAGAAACCTGAAGCTGTTCTTGAGTTGTATTCCTCATTATTTATAGCACTGAAATTCAGACCTAAGTGTTTGGCTCCATAGTGAGGTCATGTCGTGAGGCTACCTCACTAGAAACAGCGTAATTTGTGCAGAACACAGTAGGGCTGCTAAAAACGCTCTGTTTGAAAATGGGCTGGAGTTTTGGCAAAATTCCCAGGGAGAGTTTGGGCAGCTCTGCAGTATTGTATGTATGTATGTATGTATGTATGTATGTATGTATGTATGTATGTATGGGCACATTGATTGATACAGATTACAGATGTGGCTAAAAGCAGATGTTATACATGTAGGGAGAGATAGGGGGATTCCAGTATGAGATCTGTGACAGTAAGCACATTGCAAACCAACAATAACAATGTATACTGATAAGGATACTATGAGTGCAAGCATCTATAATCCAATTAAAAATGGTTTAATGATGGAAAGTGGGCATGCTTTATAAGCAGTCTCCAGAGTTTAACAGGAGATGCCAGGCCATGGCTGGAACCCTTGCGAGTTAATTGTGAGAGACTTTATTCTCGCAATGGTCACAGCAAGGGGAAGAAAGTGAAGAGTGTACAGTGAACCTACTTTGTGGAAGACCATTAGCTAGCAGAAATAGAAAATGGCTCAGGCAATACCACTCCTGCCAGGGACCTTGTGTGGCCTCTAATAGACAAATGACACTGGCTGGGGGTATCACTGGAACTGAGTATACCTTAGTGAAGTACGTAATTAAGATAAACAGAGTCTCTGTTCCCCTCAAGGCTTTCCCCAGTTCCAGTGATAGGCAGCTCTAAAAGCTTAGAAGAGGTTTTGGAGAGATAGCTCATTGGTTAAAATCATTTGCTTACACACCTACCAGCTGAGTTCAATTCCCCAGAACCCATGTAAAAGCTGGGTGCAAAGTAATACACATATTATGAGTTCGGAGAAGTTTGGAAGCTCACAGTCCACCTGCTCTGGCTCATGTAGCAGCAAAACGAGAGACTTTGTCTCAAAAACGATGGAAAGAGAAGACCAATACCCCAATGTGGCCTTTAAACTTCTACATGTGCCCATACATACATACATACATACATACAATACACATCTATACATAATAAGTTTTTTTTATTTATTTGAGAGACAGAGAGAGAGAGAGAGAGAGATACAAAAATAAGCAGGGAGAGAGAGAATGGGCATGCCAGGGCCTCCAGCTACTGCAAATGAACTCCAGACACATGTGCTTCCTGGAGCATCTGGCTTATGTGGGTCCTGGAGAGTTGAACCTGGGTCCTTTGGCTTTGCAGGCAAGTGCCTTTATCACCAAGCCATCTCTCCAGCCCTATACATAATAATTTTTAAAAGCTGTAGAACAAGGTAAGTTTGTAGGCAATTAAGGTGTTGCCTCAAAAAACTCCAACTGTGGGCTGGAGTGATGGCTCAGTGGTTAAAGGAACTTGTGTGCAAGACCTGATGATCTAGGTTAAATTCCCCAGTACCTATGTAAAGCCAGATGTACAGAGTGGTGCATGCACCTGGAGTTCATTTGCAATTGCAAGAAGTCCTAGTATGCCCATTTTCTCTCTCTCTCTCTCTCTCATTCTATCTCTCTGCTTGCAAATAAATAAATAAAAATATAAAAAAGGTTTAAGTAGTGAAGCAGTGTTCTCAGAAATTAGCTCTGTTCTGCTTCCTACTTAGCTCTGTATTCCTTTGCTCCTGTAGATACTTCCTGCCACAATAAGCAGAAAGTGTGACAGATGCAGCTGGACTCTGCATAGCTTCACATTGCCCCAAGAAAACAAGATCTCCAGTCTACCAACATCTGAATATAGCTCCTCATTTTGACCCACGTTTTTAGTCACATGCCCATCTCTGGTCCAAGTAGGGAGTTCAGGCACATGAGTACTATATCAGCTACTTTCTTCTTGCTGAGACAAATACTCAGTCAGAATCATCTTAAGAAAGGAAAGGGTGGCCATGTATGGTGGCACATGCCTTTAATCCTAGCACTCAGGAGGCAGAGGTAGAAGGATCACCATGAGTTTGAGGCCACCCTGAGACTACATAGTGAATTCCAGATCAGCCTGGGCTAGAGCAAGACCCTACCTTGAAAACCCTAAAATAAAAAAGGGGGTTATTTTTGGCTTAAAGTTTCAAGAAGTCTATCAGGCAGGGAAGGCATGGCAGGAGCAGATAGCTGGTGTCTTGTCAGCAGGGAGGAAACAATGAACACTAAATGCTCAGCTAGTGTCTCTTTTGTATACAGTCCAAAAACCTTGTCCATGGAATGCTGCTCCCCAGTTAGGGTGGGTCCTCTCATCTCAACTAACCTAGTTTAGAAAATCCCTCACAGATATGATCAGAGATGTATTGCCATGGTGATTCTAAATCCTGTCAAGTTACAACCCAAGAATAACCATCACAAATCCATCCCTTGTCAACTTGACACTCAAACATAAAGCTTTCAAGCCATGGCTTTCCACCCTTTGTCCCCACAGGCTCATGGCCATTTCATAAATGCTACATGAATTCAGTCCAACTTCAAAAACTGCCATGGTCTTTAACAGTCACAAATACTATTCAAAAGTGTAAGTGTAGAGTCTCTTCTGAGACTGGGGCAAACTCTTAACTGTGAGTTCCTACAACAACAAAACATGAGTTACAGACTCCAATATTTATGGGAATATATCCATAGCCTTGGATCACTAACAACCCAAGATTTCCACTGAAACTTAGAGGTCATCTCCACAGCTTCACACAGTGGCCTCATAGGGTTTCCTTGTAGGATTCCAAGTATTCCTCATATTGCTTATACTCAGCAGCTCTGTGGGACCATGGTGCAATACTCCATGGCCTCTGTATTGCATCTTTCATTCTCCCAACCAAGTACCACATGGATGGTACTGCTGCCAAATTGGGATGAAACATGATGCCGTGGAACACAGCTGTGGCAGCTCCTATATGTTGACCTCAGTCTTCCTTCAGGCCTTTTCCTTTCGAAAGAATTCATGTTCAGACTAGCTAGAACTTTCAGTGGGTTGGATCTTGTTCTCAGGGCATCTTTATTATTATCCCAGTGTACAGCATTAACAGTGGTCATCTCTGTAATAATTACAATCAAAGCAGCAGTCTTTGAGCCTGGGATAGTAAATTTGTTCATATTTATTTCCCAGCCAAACTTTATATTTATCATATCTTTTGGCTTTGCATTTTGTTTTCTCTCATTGTAGATTTGAATCAGAGAAGCTAAAAGAAGCCATACTAAAAAATCAGTTATTCTATCTTGAAATTTCTTCCACCAAACATATTAGTCTATTACTTTTAAATTTAACTTTGCTCAAGTTCACAGGACAGAGGCATAATACAGCCAGTTTCTTTGCCAGGATATGCATGAAATCCCTCTAGCCCAGGTCCTGGTAGTCTGTGTTCTCCCCTGAGACCCCATGAGCCAAGCCTCCACAGTTCACACTTCTCTCAGTTTTCTGATCTTTCAAACTCCCACCAGAATTGTCCATTAAACTTTACTTGTAATAGTGTAATGTTTTTCTATCCCAAAGATCCAACTCCTTCCACATTTCTCCTACAAACCAGATCCACATGACTAAGAACCACATGGTCAACAGCCCCACTTCCTGGTATGAATTTTCTGTACCAGTTACTTTCTCATTGCAGGAACAAAATACCCAACCAGAAGCAGCTTAAGAAGGAAAGGGTTTATTTTCACCTTCAGTTCTGAGAAGAAGTCTATTATGGCAGGGCAACCATGGCAGGAGCAGACAGCTGGCATTATGTCATCACAGCAGCAGGGAGGAAGTTGAGGAAGCCATGAAGGCTGGATGCTCAGTTTTCTCCTCTTTATACGGTACAGAAATCTAGCATAATGGATGGTGACACCCAGTTAGAGTGGGTCTTCCTACCTAAACTAATCCAATCTAGAAATCCCTCACAGACATGACCAGAGATATATTTCCATGGTGCTTCTAAATACTGTCAAGTTGACAACCAGAGATTAACCATCATAGTACCATGCCTACCCAGGTCTGGGGTGGTTCTGAATTGACAGCCTTGTTCAAGCCACATGGACAAAAGGGAATCTGGTCATCCAATAAAAAGGTGTGGTTTCATGTAAGTGAGGGAAAGGATTCTAGAAAAATAAAAAAATCGCTCCTTGATTAGTAGACTTTTCCATGGAATTCTAAGATAAAGAGCAACTGCTAACACCAAGGCCTAGGCTGGGCCCTGAGTGTCCCGGCAATACAGAAGCAATGCACAAATGACAGTCATGGGATGACTACTTTGTATTAAATACAAACATTGTTGCTCTGGTGTCTGCAATTACAAAGGTCTGAACAGTTAAGAAATCTTCCTAAAGTCATACAGATGACAAGTGTCAAAGGTGGTAAAGGATGGCATAAGTCTCTGCTCCAGCAATGAGGAAAGGGCTAATTTCTGGTCCCTTTTCTTATCAGGCTTTACTGTTAAAACCTTACAAATATTTTTAAATATTTTATTTAGTACTTATTTTAGAGAGAGAGAGAGAGAGAGAGAGAAAAAATGGATGTGTCAGGGCCTCTAGCCACTGCAAATAAACTCCAGATACATATGCCACCTTGTACATCTGGCTTACATGTGTACTGGAGAATCGAACCTGGGTCCTCAGGCTTCACAGGCCTTAACTGCTAAGCCATCTCTCCAACCCCTTACAAATATTTTTTTTTAGTGAGCCTTTCACCATATATTTTTGGGCTTTCTCCAGAGCTCAAAATGGAGCTTCTCTCTCATCTCTGATCTTGGAGGGTAGGGTATACTATATTTCAATGTCCTTAAACAGACATGGCAAAAGGTTGGAGACTTGGGCAGAAATGGTACTGTCTACACTGCTCTGACAGTCACTGAGTCCCTAACCAATCAGCCCCAGATGTTGAGCATCCTCTGCTCACACATGTGTATAACAAGCGGCACAGATGTTTCAGACACACCAGGCCAAAAAATAAAAAAAACAAGAGGGGCTGGAGAGATGGTTTAGCAATTAAGGGGTTTGTCTGCAAAGCCTAAGGACCCAGTTTCTATTTCCCAGTACCCACATAAACCAGATGCAATGGGTGGCACAGGTGTTTGGAGTTCCTCTGCGGTGGCTGGAGGCCCTGACACACCCATTCTCTCTTTCTCTCTAATAAACAAAATAAATTTTTTTTAAAAATCAAGAAAATGTAGTCAATCCTATTTTTTCCCTCATTCCTGTTTCTGACCTCTGTCAGCTGACCTATAACCAACAACTTAACCTCCACTAGCCTCAGTTTTCTCCTCTATAAAACATGTACACACACTGTTTTGAAAAAATACACTAAACCAATATCACAATGCCCATACGATTTGCTCAATCCACACCTCATGTTCCTTGTGGTCTGACTCGAGGGAAGACAGCTATTAAGGAACTATTGGTGTCCTATAGGAAAATTCAACAAAGAAGGGTAGGAATTGTTGCCAAGCTGTGGTGAGGACTTGAACTGAAAGACACTGGGCAAATGAGTCTAGAGCAGCTATTCAGACCCAAGCCCAAAAACAAATGAACAGAAGAAGCCAGAAAAAAAGAATGAAACATGAGTCTAGGATGAGGTGAAATGAGCAAGCAAGAGGCAGAAGAATAACCCCGTAAACCTGCCTCCAGAATGATGAGGAAAGAACAAGAGCAAGTGTGCCTTTGGCCTTCATCCTTAGTACGCAAAAGCTGACTATGTGTCATCATAGCCAGCTTGGGTAGTTTTCTACACCAAGAAGAAGAGAAAAGACTGTTAGGAGAGTGTTTTTTGAACACAGTAGGTACTCAGTAAACATAGTTTCTTTCTAGGGCTTGACTGGGGGTGGTAAACCACATGCAAATTAGTCCCATTCAGGTCTTTTCCCTTCGTCCCTTCTATCCCCCAAACCACAGCCATGCTAACGCCACAAGATATACAGCACAATTAGTGTGCACCTCTTAGCCTTGGCTAATTACCTCTTTTATCAATTAAAAATAGTTTCCCATTAAGCCACGGAGTTGAGAGGAAGAATGGAGTCTCTCCTCTATTTCTAAGACCTCTGAAAATTCCAGCAAGATAATGTCACTGATTTGGTTAATTTCAGGTGCACATCAGGCTATTCAACCTAGGTGGATTTAATGACTCCGGACAGGTTGGGCAATGAATGTCCCTGTAAATCATTTATAATTGCAAGCATAAAAATTAAAAATCAGTCTGAAGAGCAAGATAACATAATGCTAATGATGGAGAACAGTCATCTGCAGATAGAGTTTCTCTGCTTTAATCAGGCCCGTGTGGATGACAGAGCACTAAACCTCTAGGGGACTGTTCCGGGAACAAAAGGCTAGGAACCTACTTCAGTCTTTAATGACTTGCTCCGATAAAAGAAATTAACTGAATTTTCATATTGTAATTATAAAACTTAATAGGGAATTTTTCCCCTTCATACTTTTTATTTTCCTCCTAGTCAAGATAAACCAATATCCATTCTGTTCTCCTTACAGGGATGACTTAAAAGGCCATTATGTTTAACCCTGTCATCCTGAAAGTCCAGTTCATAAATTACACCCAGAAAGAGGCCTCAACGGCGCTACAGTGAAGACATCCAGAGGCTTGAAGACATTTTGAGAAGTCAGCACCTATTTCCAGTGTTCAGTGATTCTGTGGCCCTCTGTATTCATTCACTTTGGCATCCCTGTGACCAAAATACCTGGACAAAACAATTTAAAGGAGGACAGGTGTATTTTGGTTCCTGGTTTCAGGAAGCTTTCAGTCTATCATAGTGGGGAAAGCATGGTGGTAGGAGCAGCACTGCCTATAGTGGACTGGGCATGAGGCCACAGTTTTTCACATAGCGTCCTGAACCAGAGTGGGTATAACCTTCAGAGGCCCACCCTTTTTGCCCTCCTTATCCCCATGAGATCCCCACCTCTTAACATTCCTATAGTCTTTAAAACAGAGCAATAAGCTCCACACATGCCTGTGGGGGAGATTCCAGATTCAAACCATGACACACTCCAGGTTAGTCAGATTCAAGGTGGAAATGAGCAGGGGCTGGAGAGACAGCTCCTTTGATAGAGTGCTGATGATGCAAGCATGAGGTGCTGGGTTCAGAGCCCCATTAAAGCTGGGCATAGTGGACTATATCTGCAATCCCAATACTGCAATCCCAACACTGGGGAGGTGGAGACAGATGCTAATCAACAAGCCTGGCTGAATCAGTCAGTTCTGGGTTCAGTGGAGAGACCTTGACTCAAAAGAAACAGGGAGGTATGGAGAGATGGCTCAGGGGCTTAAGTGTGCTTCCTGCACAAGCATGAAGGCTTGCGGGTGCCTGAGGCTGAGACCAGAGTTCAAATCTCCAGATCCTACAGCTGTGCATGGCCTCATGTGCCTATAACCTAAGTCCTTTGGGTGATAGCCGACATTCTGCTCCTACTACCATAGACAAGCATTCCCCACTGCAGGCAAGTGTACAGAGCACAAGGGCATACATACCACATACACACACACCACACCAAATACACACCTCACACCAAACACACACACCACACCAAACATGCACACCACATTACAATGCAAAGCAAAACAGAAAGGGTAGAGAATGATTAAGGTGGGACACTTGGAATTGACTTCTGATCTCCACACATACATGGACATCCCTCCCCCCCACACATGTACCCCCCACAAATAAATGACACAAACATGCACACACAAACATGGAAATGAGCAAATAAAGCACCAAGATCATTCCTCATGGTGCTTGTGAGTGACAAATGGCACAACTCTATCTCTTGTCTTTTTAGCTGGATAGACACTTCATCTCATTTTCACCTCAAATTCAGATGGCAATTCCTCTAGTTAGCCTTCTCTGATCATCACCTTTTCAAGATCTTTCCCACCCTTAGAGGTCATCACTCTTGCAGGTTTCCTCTGAACCTTGTACTGAGCCTAATCCTAGGGTTAGCACTTTGGGCCCTAATGTAAGAGCGTTATGTTCTTTGTTACCAGTCGGTAAGTGCTCTGACTCAACAGTGAACCTATGTGAGCACCACGACTCACTGACCTCTCAATACTGTCACCTTGCAGACACAGAAGTTACATGTAGGGTGATGCAAACCTGTCTTAATTCAAGGCCAACTAGGAAAAACCATTGAAAAAAGAAGCAAGAGAATGGCAAACCTCTAACACTGATGAACACAAACAGGAGATAGGGGCATGGTTGTTTTTGCCAACAGATAAGCTACTTTAAATAGATACACAATTTTTGCTCTTCATAATAAGAAAAAAACCATGGGGTATTTTCTCTGGAGCTTTTAAATATTTCCAACAGCCCCTGATAAAATTATAGTCTTTTCCTGAGCAGCTGGGGTGATATTGCTCCATGTAATTTCCTCTCCACATGAGTTGTATATATTCACATTGTGAGGTGAATGAGGAAAGCAGAAAACCGACTTCTATCAATTTAAAGAACAAAAAAAGTCAGAGGTTCCCGGGAGACAAGATATTCCTGGCCCAAGAGGAGTCAGGCCAACTGCTCTGACCAGCACCATGCCGCCATGAGGGCATGTGTAGCCATTCCCAGGGCAGAGGAGCTGGGCAGTCAACCCAGCTGGCAGCCACAAGACTTGGGTAGCCTGTCACTCTTCCTGGGCTGGTAGAGGCCCCGATGCCCTGTCTTACCTCCTGGGGTAGTTAAGTTCATGATATCTTCACCACAGCCAAAGCTCAGGACCCAGAAAACTACTCCTAGCTGGAACTGGGTTACTCTGAGATATTCACACCTCTGAAGATTACCTCCTGCCAAGCACCTTGAGGCCAAAAAGAAGTGGGTTCCCCTCTCTATGGAGATACTCCAGCAGTGGATTGACAAGCTTGGTCCATAACAGTAGCACTTTCCCGCAGTAAGTTTTGGACCCATGGGACTATTGACAATTTCTGGAGAGACTTTTGTTGTGAAAAGGAGTTCTGGTTACTGATACCCGGTGGAAGGAGCCCATAGATGTTGCTAGGTATGTTGCCCTGCAACATACAGAGCATGCCCACACAAAAAAGCGTTCTTCATCTCAAAATGTTAACTGAGCTGATCTCAAGACTCAAAGGTTCCTCTCTATAGCAGAAGCAACCTTGCTTTATACAGGTATATTCCAGTACCCCTGCTAAACTGGGGTTCCTAAATGGCTGCTTGCTGTTTTAACTCAGGTAAGCCACAACCCTTCAAGCCTCAGTTCCTATAAATGTAAAGTGGAATAATTAGGGTACTGGGAGAGAATTCAATGAGTGGAGAGTTGTAAGGAATGTAGCCCAGGACTGGGGAGATGTTCAGTGGGTAAAGTGTTTATAGCACAAGCATGAGGACCTGAGTTCAGATCCTCAGGACCCACCTGGTTTCCAGGCATCATAGGCATTACGGTAGCACATGTAATCCCAGGGCTGGGGAGGTGGAAAGAGGAATCCGTAGGGATCACTGGTTAGCTGGTGAGCTCTTGGTTCAACAAGAGACCCTGGCTCAAAGAATGCAAGTGGGGGGGGGAGTGATTGAGGAAGATGCCTGTGGTAGTTTGAATGTATGACCCCCAATAGACTCAGGAATTTTATTCAAGTTTGTAACTTGCTGTCTCTGTAGGTGGATCCTAGGGTCCAGTCTTAAGGTATGAGGACAGATTTGGAATTCCATACTAAAGATATGCAGAGTGCTTGAGCTCTGACTGGGGTGCCTGGAGTGTGCTTGCTTGTGTTGGTGGTGGTTACTTTTTTTTCCTCTCTGCATGAACCTGTGAAAGGGGGCCAGCCTCCATCACCATTATGGAACTTCCCCTGGATCTGTAAGCTTCAATGAATGCCATTCCTCCCATAAACTGTGTCTGGTTTGGAGGTTCATCCCAGCTGCTTGAAGCTGACTGCTACAATGCCTTACATCAGCTTCTGGCCTCCTACATGTGCTCACACATGTGCACCCACACACACATGAACATGCATGCACACATGCATGCATACCACACACACATACACATGAACCAACTAACCAAACAAACAAAAAAGAATGCAGTCCAAATTATAATCAGTCCATCCATGGCTGTTACATAGTAGCATTCTTATTTTGTTTTTGTTTGTTGTTTTGTTTTGAATCTCATTATGTAATACAAGGCTGGCCTTAAACACGTGCTCTTCTCGCCTCAGCCTCATCAGTGCTGGGATTATAGGTGTGTATCTCCACACCTGGATTTAGTGTTATTGTTGTTATGATGAAATTCATGGGTCTGTGAACAGAAGTGCATTGCATAGATCAACAAGTTCAGAGTGAACAAGGAGCAGGGAGGATGGGGGAGTCACTCATCTCTCAAACCCAAGATTCTGGAACGTGTGCTTGCCATCATTCTGCCTCCTTTCTCCATCTCATCGCTGAGGGTCTGTATGTTGGCACTTTTCATACTGAATCACAGAAAGTGACTATTAACCTCAGCTGATATTAATCATCCATGACAGAAAATTCCCACTCTGATCAAACTTTCATAACATATTAGGAGTAAAAGGTCCTCTCCTGCCTCATACAGGCCAATCTCCATGTTATCTATAAGTGGATGATAATAACAGCATCTGCCCATTTACAAAAGGCTCCTTAGCACAGGCCAGTGATAACTTGAAAACTGGAATTGCATTCCAAATGATAAGGCCGGTCTCAATCAAGTGGTCAGTAGTAACCATAGTGACCTGCACATTCCTGAATTCTGGCAAAAGCTCTGCCCACAAAGGTGCTACATCTGTGGTAAAAGACATTAGATCTTGGGATTTTAGAGTTAGAAAGACCTCAGTTCCAATCCAACTCACTCTCTTTTGTTATCAGCTTGTGGAAAGGACTACAAATATTATATAGAATTATATAGAATTATGTCCCAAGTAGACATTGAAAATATCAAATTAAAAATGCATTGAACACATATAACCTACCAAGCATCCTAGTTTAGCCACTCAGTGCACTGGAGATTGGCACAGGTTCATCCTCATGATTGCAGACCAACCTTGAACTGTGCCTGGACATGTGGTTGTCCAGCATGTGAGAGGGGACTGTGTCATATATCACTAGCCTAGGGAAAGATCAAAATTCAAAGTGTAGGGGCTGGGGAAGTGGATTGGTGGTGAAGGCATTTGTCTGCAAAGCCTATGGACCCCAGTTCGATTCCCCAGGACTGGCATAAGCCAGATGCACAAGGGGCGCATGTGTCTGGAGTTCATTTGCAGTGGCTAGAGTCCTGGTGTGCCCACTATTTCTTTCTCTCTGCCTCTTCCTCTCTCTCTCTATCAAATAAATAAATAAATAAATAAAAAGTAAAAGAAAAAATTCAAAGTTTAATGAAGAATGAGTTCCACTGGGTGTGTCTCACTTATGCAACATCACAGCATCAAAACTGTTTTCAAACCAAGAAAAACTGGTCTCTCCCCATCCCTTCTTCTTACTTAATTATATACAGTATTTACACATCAAATTCATATCACTCAGTATTTCCATCTTCCTCCCAAATGTGGCATAAATCTTAATTTGTGAAAATTACTACTGTATATTAGCCCTTCACCTTGAAATAATATATCTGATATCTGGTGGAAAAAACCCAGAGATCTTGTTAGCAGGAATTATCTAGGCTCATGGTTTCAGGGGTTTTCATCCATGGCTCCTTGGTCCTGTCACTTTGAGACCGAAGTGACAGTGAACGTCACAGTGGGAAGCACAACAAAGTCTAGGCTGATGGTTATTTTCCCTCAACACTCCAGTATCTTCTGGCCTTTAATATTGCTTATTAAAAATGATATTGCATGCATGAAACTTTTACCATGGTGTATCTGGCTGTGAATCTTCATTACTGGCATGCAGGGTCCATCTGAGTATACCTGTTTTTCTTCAGTGTTTTCCAGATCCTGTTTCTATATCAGTTCCTCTGTGGTCTTTTATTTATATCCCATTTGTCCTGGCATTTAAAAAGGAATTGCATTGTTTTGTTTGGTTAAATAGGCTCTCCGTTTGTGCTGCCTTCTCGGTCAATCATTTCCATCTTCCAAGCTGCATTATGATTTAGCCTATTGGTTTTTGAGGTCAGTGGCTATATATATGATATCCCAGATTTCTAATTGGTTATATTCCATTTGGTCTTTCTTGCTCACCTTCCCTTGTTGTGAAGCCCTCCATGAAGATTACCAGCAATCAGATCTCCGCCAGCAATACAGGACGCTGTCCCAGGCATCATAGCGCAGATCACTGATCCGATGCCAACGCAGTGTCTAACCTAGCTGAACTCACATGAAGGAGAACACCAGCCATCTCCTGCCACCACAGGCACCACCATTGTTAAGGTCATAGCCCAGTGGTACTGACTGTTCCCCAAGGCAATGTCTGGAGACATTCTGGTCGTTACAGCTTGTTATAGTTTAGATCACCAACATTTCCCATAGGTCATGTGCTTAGAGGCTTGGTTGTCAGCTCCTGTATGAGGCACTAAGCTTATCAAAAGACTAGCCCACTGATAAATTCATTGCTGAGTAGGCTATTGGAAGTGTAGACTAGTAAGAGGAAGGGGGCCAAGGCATGTGCCTTTGATGGGTGTATCTTGTCCCATGTCCTACCTCTTTCCCTTTGTTTCTAGGCTACCATGATGAGCCACAGCTTGATCCTGTGCTTCGCACCATGATGTCCAGTGTCACCTCAATGCCAAAGTGACAGGACCAAGGAAAGCTGACTAACATACAGCTGGAGGTGGTGAGTTGCTGATGTGGGTATCTGGTGGGTAGGGATGGTTTGGAACCTCCTACAAAGCTCATGATAACTCTGCTCCATGGAGTTGCCTGGTTTCATGTGTCTGTTGTCCTGATGGTGACAAACTGCCATCCCCATGTCGGTAATGGCCATTTTCAGCCTATCTTCCCAGCTGAGGGAGCTACACCCCGCTCCCCTCTCTCGACAGCACAGCAGTGAGCATGGCCAGGTGAGTACTGTAAGTCTCATCACCTTCAGAGGTGCACCTTCATCACCTCGGTTCATCAGCCCTCAAGTCAACCAGCCCAAGGACTCAACCTCACTTGTGTTGCTTTTCTAGCCCATGGAATTTTCTTATTTCTTAAAATATTTTATTTATTTGCAAAGAGAGAGAGAGAATAAATAAATATAAATGGGCATGCCAGGGCCTCTTGCCACTGCAAACAAACTCCAGATGCATACCACCACTTTGTGCATCTAGCTTTATGTGGGTACCAGAGAATTGAACCTGGGCTGCCAGGCTTTATAAGCAGGCACCTTTAACCACTGAGCATCTCTCCAGCCCTGAGTTTTCTGATTTCTGAGCTGCTTTTTATACCATTTTAGTTTTTTTCCACTTAATATTTTGTCTCTCATGACTATAGGTTTGGGACAAAGACACTGGAACAAAGCACGAACTCACTGAGCCATCTGAACCCAAGGCCACCTCTGAATGAGGCAAGTCAACTTGATTCAAACATTTCTTTGTATTTTCATTTTATTTCTCTTTAAAAATAAATATATTAGCTGTTTTGAGATGTGCCCTCACAGAACTTCCTGTGCAATGTGATGATACTTTCAAGACAGACTCAGTCATTCTCAGGGAAGCAGCTCTCTAGAAGCCTCAGAGGGGTAGATGGATGCCCTGACAGATTCAAGTACATGTCACTGGAGCTCCTCCCACACTTAACAAGGCCTAAGGCACTGGACAGAGAATGTTAGGGGTTTCTTCCCCTGTGACTTGTGTCCCTGCTTCCTTGTGTTTTGATGGTCCAGTGGTCATTACCGTATGTGGAAACAGATTAGCTCCAAAATGCCCAAGGCAAGAATCTCAGTCAAATGAGATTATGGGAGCAGGATATAAAAATAAAAGTCGCAAGTGACTCTAAAGTGCTCTGACCCTTGATGGAGAACAGCTGGCATCCAAACTTAGCCTCTTGCTCTTCTAAATGCCCTGGGTCTTAGCATGCTAGGTGAAAGACCAGGACTTAGATACATGCAGCATCCTGTAGAGCTCCACTTTATTCCGAAGTCACCCTCTACATCCCTGTAGTCACATCCCTTGTATGAAGGAGGGACACCTGTCCCAACGAACTCCTTTTCTCCCAAGAAACTGAATTAGGGTCAAAGATGTATGTGCCTGTGAAGAATCTAGCTATAAGGTCATGTAGGATTAGGGGCTGAGGACGCCAGTTAAAGATGTCACATGGGTTAGGAGTGGGCCCTGTGTGCACTTGAGACGATGGTCTACAAAGGACAGAACAAAGGAACAGTTTGAGGAGAAAGGTGGCCCCATAAAGAAAGAAGGAGGTCCTAAGAGTTATGGAGCCTCCTGCTCCAGTCCCCACAACACCGAGCTCTGCTTCTTACCCTTAGTTAAATTCCTCATTCTTTTCCTTTCCTTCCTCCTCCAGTCCTCCCTCCCTCTTTTCCTTTCCCTCCTTCCCTCCCTTCAGCATACCACACAAATGCTCTACCACTGACTACATCCCAGGCCCTATATCTCCCATATCTTACATAGTCATTAATGAGCAGGTTTCTCTTGCTTGCAATTAAAAACGTCCAGTTATGAGTCAGCTTGCTCTTGTCCATTACTGTATGCTCAGAGCCGACCTGAGTACTCGCTCAGGTAAAATCCACCAAACAAATCCATGGATGAGAAAGTTGTGACATGAGTAGTTTAAAAAAGCAGCAGCATTTCTGGTGCCTTTCTTAAACCATCTGGACCCACAGAAAAATGATGGCTTCTTTGATGAAATAAAATCAGCAACATTTTTTCCCCACCAGGATTAATTGTTGAACTTTTACAGTGCAAAGATGATACAGTATAAACTCTGATATGCAGAGCTGTGCTGTCACCTTTGTGACATGATTTAGATATGAGGTACCCATGTCCACAAGGCTCACTTACTGAAGGCTCGGTCTCCAGCTGGTAGCACTATTTGAGGAGGTGCTAGAAACTTCAGGCTGTGGGACCCGCTTGGAGGATGTAGCTCACCAGAGACATGTCCTTGGACCTGTATCTTGTGTTGGGTGCTCTCTCCTCTCCCTCCCTCCCCCCACTCATTCCTGTCTGCCACGTCTTCTGCCCATGATGGACTTAAGCCACTGTAGCCATGCGCTAAATAAATTTTTCCTCTTGGGCTGGAGAGATGGCAGAGTTGTTAAAAGCTGTTCACTTGCAAGCTGGGCGTGGTGGCACATGCCTTTAGTCCCAGCACTCAGGAGACAGAGGTAGGAGGATCGCCATGAGTATGAGGCCACCCTGAGACTGTACAGTGAATTCCAGGTCAGCCTGAGCTAGAGTGAGACCCTACCTTGAAAAAAAAAAATTCTAAAAAGGTGTTCACTTGCAAAGCCTGATGGCCTGAGTTCAATTCCCTAGTATCCATGTAAAGCCAAATGCACAAAGTGGCACATATATCTGGAGTTCATTTGCAGAGGCTCTTGCCCTGTGTGCCCATTCTCTCTCTGTCTCTCTCTCTCTCTCCCTTCCTCCCTCCCTCTCTCCCTTACCTCCTTGCATTCATGCCAGCTATTCTGCCATAACAATAAGAATGCTAACTAACACATTTGGGAAAAAGAAAATTTATCTCAGAAGTGAAATAAAACTGAATTTTTAATAATGTCTTTGAAAATGTTTTACAAAGTAAAAAACAAATTAAAGGGTATTTTGAATTCTCAGTAGAATCATAGATATTGCAAAAGTGCCTGCAAGAGATCAGTCCATTTAGCACTACTGAAAGCAGCAGCCCAGAGAGGGGTGCTAATCTGCAGACGGTCACACAGCCGGAGTAAGGGAAGAGAGTCGGGATTATGTATATCTGATCTCTGAAGGCCCTGTTTCTGCTATAACTAGTTGCCCCTGGCAACAGAGGTCCTTATCCATTTCTCATTTCTCTTCTGCTACTAATTGAAAAGATACTTTTTACTACGTCCATTGAAACAGTTCTCATTTACTACTCTCGGTCTTTTAACCCCCGTCAAATGGTTGGAATAATGACTGCATTTATGCATTTATAAATTGAGCATACATTTAAGAAACAACAACCCGTCAAATACATCAGCTTCACTGCAACTCCATTAAAAAAAAATTTAAATGGCCAGGTTACCAAAAAAAAAAAAAAAAAAAAAAGTGTAATTTTCTACTGTATTATTGCCTGTGAAATATTGCAAGTGCAAAATGTAATTACCTTAATGCTATTTTTGATATCATATCAGCAAATTACACCGAGTCCCCACTGTGACACTTCTCTGAGGGTAAGCATTATCCTGTTGTGAGTGTCGGTCCCTGGGGAAAGCAAACGGCTTGGATGCTCCAGCAATTAGCCACCCTGAGCCTGCCAGGAAGGCCTGATTTCTGAGCCACTCCTGGAATGTTTAACCTGTAAACATCTAGAACATTTACCTCCTGTTTGTTTTTTTCCCAATTAAGCCCCAGAGAATCTTCTTTATGTAAGCAAAAAATCATTTTATATAATAAGAACTTTTCTCCCTCTATTCTCCTTCTTAATCACCAGCAAATCCTCTTCTGCTATTAAAACACACACCATGAAAAGTAGAAAAGGAGCTAATAAATGTATACTGTGCTGAGAACTAATACCCTAATGCCACAAGGAGAAAAACGCACACAATGTGATGTGTTCGAAGATTAGCTATCTTCATGTGGAGCTAACAAAAATAATAACTTCCAACAACCTTTGAAGACCAGTGTTTCCTAAGGTTCAGAGCTATTCAAAGACTTTAAATCATGAAGGGAGGAAAAACCAACCTTCCCCACATTTAAGCTTTGCAAAATTACCCAGTTATTCTGGGTATAAAAACACCATCGAACTTATAGGTTTGGAGAAAGTGAGCTGGGAAACAGCCCCTCTAGGACTTTAATTTTTAGCATACAGACTTTCTAATAGCCTGACTCCAAAGCAAAAGACTCAGTCCTTATCTCACTCTCACTGAGCAATGATAAAAATCAGCTGGGAAGACTCTGGGATTTGCATGCAATTGTAACTTGTCAATATGGTTTAGCCTTCTGCTGGAATTCTGTGAACACTGAAGCTTTGAGGCTAGAAATTGTTTAAAAGAAATGGAGCTTATCAGCTCTCTTCAACTTGGCAGCTTTTCTGAGCTTAGCTGTAAAGGTAAAAACAATAAGGTCAGTGACTAGACCTTGAACATCCCTGCATCCTCCGTTACTAGACCCTCGTCTCTGCATTCTCAGTTACTATACCCAGAGCATCCCTGTGTCCTCCGTTACTAGACTCTGAGCATCCCTGCATCCTCGGTTACTAGACTCTGAGCGTCCCTGCACCCTCAGTTACTAGACTCTGAGCGTCCCTGCATCCTCGGTTACTAGACTCTGAGCATCCCTGCACCCTCAGTTGCTAGACTCTGAGCGTCCCTGCATCCTCGGTCACTAGACTCTGAGCGTCCCTGCATCCTCGGTCACTAGACTCTGAGCGTCCCTGCATCCTCGGTTACTAGACTCTGAGCGTCCCTGCATCCTCGGTCACTAGACTCTGAGCGTCCCTGCATCCTCGGTTACTACTCTGACTCTGCATCCTCGGTCACATCCCGTCCCTGCATCCTCGGTTACTAGACTTGACTCCCTGCATCCTCGACTATGCCCAGAGTCCCTGCATCCTTGGTTACTAGATTGACTCCCTGCATCCTCGGTTATCCCCAGAGCATCCCTGCATCCTCGGTTACTAGACTCTAAGCGTCCCTGCATCCTCGGTTACTAGACTCTGAGCATCCCTGCATCCTCGGTTACTAGACTCTGAGTGTCCCTGCATCCTTGGTTACTAGATTGACTCTGAGTATCCCTGCATCCTCGGTTACTAGACTCTGAGCATCCCTGCATCCTCGGTTACTAGACTCTAAGCGTCCCTGCATCCTTGGATACTAGACTCTAAGCATCCCTGCATCCTCGGTTACTAGACTCTGAGCATCCCTGCATCCTTGGATACTAGACTCTGAGTGTCCCTGCATCCTCGGTTACTAGACTCTGAGCATCCCTGCATCCTTGGTTACTAGATTGACTCTGAGTATCCCTGCATCCTCGGTTACTAGACCGTGAGCATTCCTGCATCATCAGTATCTATTTTAGGTAGAAAACCATCCCTTAGGCTGCCATTCCATCTGGAAAATGTAATTAATAAATCATCAGCTTTCAGTTCTCACAGTGCCTTAGAGAAGAAAGAGGAAAAAGAAGGCAATGCTGGAATCTATTTATTATATATCAATCCTTAGCTGTTTCTTATGTAGTTTCTAATGTACCTAGTACCTCTGGGTCTCTGGGAGAGCCAGGTACTTGGTTTGCATGAAGAAACTTAGCTCTCTCTTCTCACAACACAATTGTCCTGTTCTTTCTATCCATCCAGTTCCCAAGCCCAGATTTATCACACACCTTGCTCAGTCTTTCTACCTGATGCTGGATGGTGCTTTGGTTTGGCTCTTGAATGTTTCCTAATGACCCCTGTGTCAAAGATTTAGTCCCTAACCTATAGCAGGAGGTGTGAAACTTTGAGAAGGTAGAGCCTAGTGAAGAAAAGTTAGGTGCATGGCCCTGGAGGGGATTCTGGGACCTCAGCTTCTTGCTTTCTCTTTGCTTCCTAGCTACCTTGAGGTGAACAGCTTCTGCCCCCTTGGGCTTCTACCATGACAAACTGCCTTACTCAGACCCCAAAGCAACAGTGCCAAGGTTGATTTATTTCTGGTATTTGTAAAGGAAAGCTGATGAACAGAGCGGAGCTTGAAGAACAGAAACACTTCACAGAGCCTCCATGGTCTGACCAAAGGCCCATTCCTAGCATGACTTCCAGAAAGCCCACGGGGGAGTGGGGGTGGGGGGAACCTTGTAAGGAACCTATTCCAGGACCAGTGTTGCAATTACTTTTCATTGCTGGGACAAACACCCGACCAAAAGCAGCTTATAACAGAATAGGTTTATCTCATGCTTACAGAATCCAGAGGAAGTTCCATCATGGCGGAAGAAGCTGGCTCACTTCCATAGGTCCATAGCAGAGAGATACCACCAAACACCCAGCAAACACTAACAGTCAGCACTTCAGTTGGCTTTTTACACCCTCTAGGGCTGAACGGCAAGACCCATCCCGAGTGATATACCTCTTCCCCAGCAGCGAGGAAGCAGAGAACAACGATTGCCCATGGTCAGGCAGTGCTCTCCTTGTTGTGCAATCTAGGACCCCAAGCCTATGGAACAGCGCTGCCTACAGTTAACATGGGTCTTCCCACCTCAACTAACCTAATCTCTCACAGCTATGCCTAGAGGCTAACCTAATCTACATAATCCCTCACAAGTGATTCTAGGTCCTGTCAAGATGACAATCAACCATCACAGCCAGATACTGGGATAAGCAGAGTATCCTTAAATTATAAATACAATAAACAGATTCTCATGCTAAATCCTTGTGGCTGTGTTAACCTGAGTGACTGCACCTCGCTCCACCTCAGTCCCACTTCAGAGTAACTCAGTGATGGCTGATCAAGATGAATTCATTAGCTGCAATAGAAGCATTGCTGTCTCCCCCACCCACCCCCACCACTGCCCAGATACACTTGCAAATATTTTTACTCATACTTTCTTGTGTGAGGAAAGTGACACGTAAGAGATGTAAATGGCTGTTCCATGGTCAAGACCTCTGTTCTCCACTACAGTTGAAAACACTCTTCAAGATCCCATCATCATCAAAGTTTCACTCTACCTAATTTGATTATCCTTCTTGCCACCTTCCAACCCAACTGTTTGGCTTCTATACAGAAAGGCTTGCCTTTTTATATCAACCCTTTTTAGTTTTCTTTTAATATATTTAATTAATTTATTTGTTTGAGAGAGAGAGAACAGGTGCACCAGGGCCTCCAGCTACTGCAAACGAACTCCAGATTCATGTGCCCTCTTGTGCATCTGGCTTACATGGACCTGGGGAATCTAACCGGAGTCCTTTGGCTTTGTAGGTAAATGCCTTAACTGTTAAGCCATCTCTCCAGCTCCCTTTTAAATTCTGAATTAACAATATTTACTCACCCTGAATGCAGTCCTGACTAATATCTGAATTTTAGCAATGTGGTTAAACATATAGATTTATACATGTAATTCCATTTTTCTCCACCAAACTGCATTGTTTGTCCCTGGGTTTTTGTGCCTCCCTGCTTCCCAGTGCCAGATATTTGGGATTAAATCCAGCCTGAAATGTTATTTGCTCTGTTTAGTGCTTTTATGATGATTCTCTTATTATCTGCATGAGCTTCGGTGCTAATTGTACATTACAATGGCTGTTATCAGGCTGCCTGTGAGCAAGACAGGAGTGGGGGTTGAAACCACTGCAGGGCAGGCCTCCTAAAAGATGCCAAAAAGAGAACAGAAAGAGGGCAATCTTACTTTAAAATTCTCTGAAAACTAGGGCCCTAGGGGCCAAATTAACTCTTTCAGGGCATTTAGCAAACTATTCTACCATGAGAATGTTTCAAAGAGAAATATGAGTGTTATTCTTAAAACCCAATAACACAAACTAAAATTAATCCAAGTCCTCTCTGGAATCCACACATGACTATGTTCAAGGAATGTTTTAGAAGAGAAATACACAACTCAAATTATAGAAGCACCACAAAGACCTGGATGATAGCTATCATATCAATTTAAGCATAAAAATTTAAAGAGCCAAATACATTTTCAAATTTGAACTTAAGCAAAAACTTTCAAAAATCAGTTTTCTGCTATTTATGCTAATGTAAGAATTCACAGGAACAATTGTGTTCTTCCCTCTACAGAAGCATTTCCAGTATCTTAAAAATCACATTGACCCTGACATCATGATCTATAGTGAAATATTCTACTACATTATGCACAGTTTGCAAGTTATCCTAAAAGACCCCATATGGTACTAAATTGAGTCTATAGAAGTATGATAAATTGCACCAGAAAACAAATTATGTAATACTTCCTGGCATTTTTATTAGCTTAAAAATGATTTTAGCATTGACATTTTGCACAGTGTAATGAAACACAAATTATAATTAGAAAACATCTTGGTGTTCATTCTCAAATTCATCTTTTGCAATTCCCAGTTTCCTGACAACGGCTCTGCCACTGGATATGAGGGACAATCCACCATCACCAGCCTGAAGCTTGCTTTGCACATCCGGCTCTTGCAGCTCCGTTCTTTCTGCATGTCACCCAGATCACCCAGGGGAGAAGAGGCAGAGTGCCATGAAGCCGTCGAAAACCATGCTTGGCTCCTTCACTGGGAGCGCCTTACAAGGTTCTTGATATAATTTTGTATCTATAATTTTGTTTGATTTTATGCAAACAGGTCCTTCCGAATGCATAAACACTAACACTAAAATTGCCCTTGGGTAGTGTACACAAGCATGTGAACCAAGATGTAGTGAGCAAAAGGTTAGTCTTTCCTGAATTCCTTCATGACAGTGCACCAGCTGGGAAGCCACTACCTCAATAGCTTTTTTTTTTTTTTTTTAAAAATGAAATCTCCCCGGCCTAGAGAGTTTTATGTTTTATTTATTTTTATTTGAGAGTGACAGATAAAGAGGCAGATAGAGAGAATGGGCGTGCCAGGGCCTCCAGCCAGTGCAAATGAGCTCCAGATGCATGTGCCACCTTGTGCATCTGGCTTACATGGGTCCTGGGGAAATCAAGCCTCGAACTGGGGTCACTAGGCTTCACAGGAAAGTGCTTAACTGCTAAGCCATCTCTCCAGCCCCCTCCCTTTTTTTTTTTTTTTTTTTTGAGACAAAGTCTTGCTCCATTATGGAATCCAGCTGCCTTCGAACTATTTATCCATCTGTTTCAGCTTTCTAAATGCTGGGAGAACAGACAAGTGCCATCACACCTGGCTGGTCTAGGTCTCAAGGGTCTCAGAAGGTCTACGTGGTAACAGCTTGCTCACCAGTTTGGAACAAGAAGATGGTAGTGAAACCTTTAAAAGGTGGGGTGCAGAGGTAGGTCTGCAAGTAATTGGGGCCTTTGAAGAGACTTGTAAGTTCCAGTTCCTTCCTCCTTCTCTTTTTAGCTTGTTGACCATGAGATGAGCAGTTTTGCCACATACTGCCATCATGGTCTGCTGCCTTGCCACAGGCCCAGATACAATGGGGTCACTTCATCGTGAATCAGGATAAATCTTTTTTCTGTATAAGTTAATTATGTCAGGTTTTTGTTACAATAATGGAAACCAAACATACCTACACTGTCACTAAGTGATAAATAGCTGACCTTAGGTGCCACCAAGTTGGTGGATGATTCTCCTTAGAAGTTGCTGGCAAATAGTGTAGTAAAGGCGGGTTTGATAGAAGTTTTTCTTTATTTCAAAAAATAAAATAAAAGCATGCATCTAGGTGCAGTGGTATGGTGTGGGCCTACAGTCCCAGCACTTGGGAGGCTGAGGCAGGAGGATCTCAAGTTTAAGGCCAGCCTGGGCTAACTAGTGAGATCCTATCTCAAAACAAAACAAACAAAACAAAAAAGAACAGAAAAAAGAGTGTGTTATAAACACTTTGCCTGCCCTTACATTTTCCATGTAATGAAAATTAGCAGATGTCTATGAAGTGAACCTTAGCATTCCAAAACAATGATTCCTAACAACTTCAAGTACGTGGGTAGATCTTTACAAAATTCAGACTTGCAAAATGGTTGTGCATCTACCTTACATGGGTTCTGGGGAATCGAACCTGGGTCCTTAGGCTTCTCAGGCAAGCACCTTAACTGCTAAGTCATTTCTCCAGCCCCACAGCTGACTTTTTCTATCAACATTTGAAACTTTGGAGAGATTCCATTTCTATTTTCCTTTGACTTAAGATATTTTTATATCATATTTGAATCCAAAATGGCTTTCAAACTCCACAAAAGTGTCTAAAATATCTGGCTTCCTTTTCATTTTTCTTTCAATTTAGAAATCAAAATTCTGCAGGTTTCTGTGCTGACTGTGTGAAAGTATGGGGGCGTTTTTTTAACTATTGTATTCTCGACCTTAGATCTTCTCATGAATAGGGTATTAAGGAACTGGGTGAAAAGATCTATTTCATTGATCACTTGTCCTTTCACAAAACTCTGCTAGAAAGAAACTCACATAAACTTCAGAATAATTTACCTTTTCTCTCCATGGAAACTGATGTTATCAGAGAGGCAAATTAAGTAGCCAAAATCAAGTTAAGTAATTGACTATAAACTAAACAAGTACAGAGTCCCATCAGTTCCATTAGCTGAATAAATATATATACACAACCATTCTCAGTTACAGGCTCTATGAAAAGATTTGGTAAGGAAAATCGAATTTGTCACTAATTTGTTGTTCTCTTGATAACTCCACAACAAAGAAGGTAGAAAGATATGAAAGATAAAGAAGATGAAAAGGAAAGGCAATTGGGCTGGAGAGGTTGCCCAGTGGTTAAGGCGCTTGCCTGCAAAGCCAAACAACCCAGGTTCAATTCCCCAATACCCACAAAAAGCCAGATGCACAGAGTGGCACATGCATCTGGAGTTTGTTTGCAGTGGCTAGAGACCCTAGCAGGCCCATACATTCTCTCCCTCCCTCCCTCCTCCCCTCCCTCCCTCTCTCTCTCTCTCTCTCTCTCTCTCTCGCAACGCCACCCTCATGTCTCTCTGCTTGCAAATAAATTTTTTTTTTAATGAAGAAAGGCTATAAACAAGGTAAAAACTTTCCAGCTCCATTCATGCACTCAGTTTAATGAGTGCATGAAGAGTCCTAAGAGAAGACAAAACAGTATCCTATAAAACACTGAAATTTGAGCTCCAGGGATGGCTTAGCGGTGAAGGCACTTGCCTGCGAAGCCTAATAATCCAGATTTGATTCCCCAGTACCTACATAAGGCAGACACACAAGGTTTCACGTGCATCTGGAGTTTGTTTGCATTTGTTAGAGGCCCTGGTGCACCCATTCTCTCTTTCTCTCTCCCTATCTGCCCCTAACTCTCTCTCTCAAATAAATAAATAAATAAAACTATTTTAAAATGATGAAATTCTTAGGCTACAACTAAAAACTGATTAAAGTTATTCAGCCCTGCATCCTATATTTGACTGATGTTTGACATCTGAGAAAACAATAGGAGGACTGGGGATGTAACTCAGTGGTAGAGTGCTTATTTATCATGCACAAAGCCCAGGGTTTGATCCCTAGTGTGCACCTGCACACCTATTTCCCCCTCCCCCAACACACACCAGGTGACTAAGGTCACTAAACAACTGAGGCCAAGAAGTTGAGACATCTTTTCACAAGAAGCATGGGGCTTATCACATTCTGGTTCCAGGACACATGCTTTCAAGAAGAGAAGAAAGTGTCGGGGTAAAATCAGGACAACATCACGTGGGAGGAATACAATAATTCTGGGTCTACAAATCAGAGATCACAAGACAGAATCATTTCTTCCAGAAAGTGATGTTGATCAGAGGGATTTTGTGGGGATCAGAAAGTGCACACCAGCCATAAATCTAGAAACTGACAGATTGGATGGGGAGTAGACAGAGGCTAAAACACTAAGTCAAAACAGATGGACAGCCTGGGCCAGAGAACAAGCCTCTGAAATGAACCTGGGTTGATTTTAGGTCTTTGGGCATGGATGAAGAACGACATTGCACTTGATTTGATCTTGGGAGGTGATGGCGATTCCTTACTAACTGTCAATCTTTCTCAGTGTCACCCCTAAAGATCCTGATTTGGGGAGTGTGCCAGTGGACCAGAAAGCTACAAGTTCTAACAGCTCTCCTCAAGATGTAAACACCTGGCTTGCCCTCACAGTTTCTGGAATTTTTGGTGCCATTAGTGCTGATTAACACATCAGTGGCACCACAGATTTCCCCACAAAACTACACTGAATTGTTAACTTGATAAGTAATTTGAAGAAAATGTCTAATCTTGAAAAGCACTTATTAAAATACATAGTTACTGCTGACTTCCACAAAGCTCCCAAACAAATGAAGCCTATCACATCCAAATTCAACTCTGCCTTTTTTTTTTTTTTTTTTTTTTTTTTTTTTTAACTCCCAGCAAACAGTGGGAATTTGCCTTCCTGGGTAGTGAGAAATTTACAAGGCTCTTATAAAAGTCACTAACTTTATTTTAATTGTTTCTTCCTAGAACATCATCTCTGTGCCATTCATCCATTTGAGCTCCCTTGGAACTGTGTAAAAGGTAGGAAAACAATTCAAATGTGACCACTCCTTTGGGGACAGGACATGGACAGAGCTCGTGCAATCATGCAGTGGCATGGGCTGCTCACTGATCTGCACCAAGATTGAGAACACAGGAAGATTCAGTCAACCCAAAGAATTAAACTCTTGTCTGCACTCAGCTGCATTTCCAACAGCATGCGCCTACAGAGTCCCGAGTCAGCCCCTCCTCACCCTGGTTTCAGGACTGAGCACGGAAGACATGTTTGCATATGGGGTCTCCTCACTCTATCTAAGGAGTATTCCCAGGATCTTAAGGACCAGGGTCATGAACACACAGATGTGCATGATGATGTGCCCCAAATGGGCACCTATACTTGCCAAAGCTAAGCATTTTGTGTTCTTAATCCCAGCACCCAATAGAAAGCCCACCACATAGAAAGTGCTCACAACTATTTGTTGAATAAATGAATGTAGAAATGAAGGCTTTAGGGGAATCATCAAGCCATTTTATAAACAGACTAAGAGAGGTTAGAACTACTCTAACTAGTAGAGAATGAAGCCTGAATATGAACCTAGGAATTCTCTGTGTGCCCATATGTCTACACATATAAAACCATGTCCTTAAATCTGCTTATCTTCTTTAAAAGCATATTATTGGAGGCTGGTGGTGTTGCTTAATGTTAAGAGTACTTACCTAGTATGCGCAAGACCCTGGGTTCAGTCTCCAGTTCTATCTATCTATCTATCTATCTACCTATCTATCTATCTATCTATCTATCTATCTATCTATCTATCACTTGACACACTATACTACACTTTGTGACTTTATGCCAGAGCCAGGTGGCCTGCCTGTCCATTGTAAGCATACAGTATGACAGAGGGACAGGGTTACTGACTGCAGACCTGTATACACTGAGCAAGCTTCTCTGCATAGAGGGGTCGAGGGGTCACACTGCCCAACTAGACCTAGACCAAAAGTCAACCAAGGTGTGGCAGTAATATGCCCAGGCCATGATGTGCTGAAGGACATTCACACTGAGTAACACAGCTAGGCAACCTGGACCAAGAACTTTTGCTCTGGCTCCTCTTATCACTGGGTTCTGAGTCCTTTCTGAGTCCGTAGTAAAGAAGCTACTTCCCCTGCCACTCCAGAAGTATCCTTAGGCACAGATAGAACCTATGTCCAGAGCCACAGAGGTGAGGCCCAGGGACAGACAGAACTCCCTCCCCTAGGCTACTGAGGACTACCTTCCACCTGCTTCCTGTCTGAGCCACCTCTCCTGGACTTTGTCCCTAGGATTGTAATCTTCTTGGGGGAGACAGCACTCTCCTTCCTCAGACCTCACCATGTCAGGATCACATCTGGATCAAGGTCTTTCACCTATAGCAGAAGTACAGGTCACAGGTGACTGATGACAGCAATGTGAATGGCCACTTCAAGTCTTGGTTCATTATTTAAAACATAACATGGAAGACTCTGGTCAGACAGTAACAAAGCAAATAAAACATGATCTCAATCCTCTAGGGGGTGCCATGTGGTAAAAATCCAATATGAGCCACATGTTCAATGTTATTTTCTCTATTACTAGCCACGTTAATAAATGTAAAAAGAAATAGGTACAATTAATATGAATAATATATTTTACTTAACCCAATCTACCCAAAATATCTTTGGCTCAACCTATAACTATTATGAACATTCATGACTGAGCTAGCTCATTGTTTTCATACATCTTGAAAATCCCTGTGGATTTTGCACTTACGGCATGTCTCGATTCACACAAGCCACATCCATGGGAGGCTACTGGCCACTGTACTGGGCTGGGTAGCTCCCAAGGCTCCCTGTCTAGCAGAACTTCATGTTCCCAGAATCTCTCATGACCTCTACAGGTAAAATGATGCTCAGACCCAGGAATGCTCCTTTGCTCATGGGACACTGGCCCAGGACATTTCCAGGTAAACTGTCTTAGGTTGCCCTTTATCATAAATTGACTAGCTGTTCTATGATAGGTAATGGAGCAAACTCAAAAGTATGGAATTGGGGCTGGAGAGATGGCTTAGTGGTTAAGGCACTTGCCTGCAAAGCCAAAGGACCTTGATTTGATTCCCCAGGACCCACGTAAGCCAAATGCACAGGTGGCACATGCATCTGGAGTTCATTGCAGCAGCTGGAGGCCCTAGCATGCCCATTCTCTCTTCTCTCTCTCTTAAATAAATAAATAAATAAATAAATAATTTTTTTTTTTAAAAAAAGCATGGAATTGGCATGACCTATGCTAGGCTGGGTCAGCACTACACCTTATGTGACCCAGAAAGTAGCACCAGCCTGGGGTGGGGGGTCTGATGTTTACTGAAGTGGTTTGAATCAGATGTCCCCCATAAATTCATGTGTTTTGATTGTTTGGTCCCCAGCTGATGGCAATTTGGGAGGTGATGCCTTGCTGGAGGAAGTGTGGACTCCAGTTTGGGTGGTAGCTAGATCACACCTGCTCAGCTCACTCTCTTGATGCTGTTTTCTATCTGTGGTGGCAGAAATGATGTCCAGCTTCTACCATCTTTTCCCTGCCATCATGAAGCTTCCCCTTGGGACTGCAAGTCAAAATAAATCCTTTCCTCCATTTCGCTGTTTTTGCTTCAGTGTTTTGTTCAAGAAACGTGAAGGTAACTACAACATTTAATTTTCATAAGGGCTGAAAATAGCTGGTACTTCCACTCCTCAGAGTTCCTACCCAAAGGCCTCCACAGATGTCTGGCTAGATTCCATTTTATTACTAATTTCTGGTGGGTGGTTATAATGTGTAAGATATGTTGGGTATTACTAAAGTTACCAGTTAGGGAATCTTCAGTTGCAAATGACAGAAAAATCAGTTCCAATGAACTCAAACAATAGGGTATGGGCCAGGTCTAGCAGGAGACATTTCAGAGCTCCAGCAGCTCCAGGAAGTCACCTTGAAGTCTCAGGACAGTTTCCATAGCAGAGGTCTCTCAGCCACTAGAAAAGCTTGTTCCACTAGCTCCCCATTAATCCTACAATTCACTTTCGGCTATGGGCCACAACTGGATCACGTGTCCACCCCTGAACCAATCCCTACATGTGACTCTTAGCGTTCCATAATTGCTTTAGGCACATCTGAACTCATTTCAGAAGCTGGAGGAGAGGTTGCTTCCAGCCAAACAATACGGGCAAACAGGAAGCTGAGCGAGTCCTCTGGAGGAAAAATCAAGGTTTGTGAGTTGCTAGGGCTGGATATTGGAGCAGCCTCGACAAATGTCCACCACAATCAACATGACATGTCCAAGCTTGTTCCTTTATCTTGCCTGATGTGTGGGTATTCAAGTGGGGAATTGCTGAATTCTCTGGTAGCTTCAACTATGTCACTCAAAATTAATTTCAATCTGTCCAGAGAACTGTCATAACCATGGGATTCCGTGGCAGGGGAAAACTGCTTAGTACAATGCTCCTAAGACAACAGGCCTCCCATCTTGGCAGGGTTCCCCCAGACTGCTCTACTGAAAGCCCAACTGTTACCCAGGGGTAGGATAATATCGACGCTTCATAAAAGTTAAAATTTGCAGACAGATTTTATGAACAGATCTTAAGTGCTGTCAGCTACTAACCTGAAGACTACACAGGTAAAAGTCTGGTGGAGCATGAGGTTGCCATGTTGTTTAGCATCCAACGAAATGATTGCAGGAAGCTTGGGAGGTCAAATTTCCATGAAGCATTTTTAAAATAATTTTTTCTGAAGCTCCTTCTGGTGACAAGCCTGCACGGTGTGCATAAGGGACTCTAAGGCCAAGGAAGCAAGGGATACACTTTGACAAAGACTAATTCTGCATCCTGGAATATTCCCCCAGCATCTTTCTGCTCCAGAAGACTTTAAAAAACCACATTCATTTACAAGATGGAATGTTCCTCCCAAGTTTATAATCTGTAGCAATTACTGTAATTAATAATTGCCGACATCCACCAAGGCAGGCGCTGTGTCCGCCTGTTCTATACATCATTATATGCTCAAGTCCTGGCACACAGTAGGTACTCAGTACACACTGGATGTAATGAAATGAGACTGGATCCATTTCATAGAAGCCAAACTATTAGAAATCACAGGCTCAGTGTAAGATGTTTCCATGTGTTCTATAAATCCTCTGAATGGTAAGGATTGAAGTGAGGAGGAGGTGGAGGCAGAGGTGGTGGCGGGGGAAAGCGTCTGGGAACAGGATACTTAGTGATGACCAAGAGCAAAAACACCAATGGCTCAGCTGGGCTTTCCCAGTGCATGGAGACAGACAAAGCCCCCGAGAAAACACAGAACTGTTGTTGCTCGTGGCGAGGCACCTCAGCAGCCACTGCACAGTGTAGGCTTACACAACGGCAGGAAGAGCAAAGCCCTGGGAGCACAGATATGAGTGGGCAGATAATTCCCCTTCAAGGATTACAGGTGCAAATGTTGTATTGCATCTGGCTCCTCCTGCCATTTCCACAAAGGTCTCTAGAGATGTGGAGGAGGGTGAGTGGGAGGGGAGGAAGATCAGAGGCACACTGCTGGTCCCAATCCCCAGGGCCTTGAAGGGTAACCCATCTGTCTTCATGGATGGCTGAGTCTTTCCTATGTCTGAGGACCCCTGTGCATGTCCCATCACAAGCCCATGGGTTCCCAGTGTGCTAGATCAAAGCTCCATCCAGGAGACAGCAGAATGGCCCAGGAAATGGGAAGTTATACAGAGTTTAGGAGGTTGTGAGTTGTTTCATCTTCAGTATTTTGTTCCTGGCTTAAAAAAAAAATTAATAAACAGTGCTGAATTCACAAGGACCACATCCTCTCTGCTAGATAGATCTGTTTTTGCCACATGGCTTTCAGTGTTCCTAATGAACTGTTAACAAGCTGTCAATTACGTGCACAAATTAGGAGAGATGGCATGGAAAGGGTTCTCTATCAGAATGCATGCCTAGGCTGTAGGCAACAGGCCCCAAGAGCTCCATGGCCTTCAATATGGGCTTCCCAATGACACCTCTGATCTCTACCGGCTTGGGGGCAGGGTTGGGAACATCTCAATTGGGTTCTAGTTTTGAAGGGAGGGAAAAGGGTATAAAAGATAAAATAAAAACAAGTTCTTTTTTAAAAAACAGTACTAGAAATCTGCTAGCAAATCAAATGGTTAATGTTCTGCTTCAACTTATAAACCTGCTTAACTTAAATGGGTGCTGATGGAAGGCTTGATTCCATACGTTTTTTATTGTCATTTCGTTTCCAGCCAATTGGTTCTGTAGGCTTTTAGCTGTTTACTGGATTCCCACCTTGGGCATGAGAGGGAGGGAACCTCTACACAAAGGAAGAAAACTACACAAATGAATAACAAACTTCAGATGTAATTATTCCTGCTCTCTGACTGCCACTCTGTCCCCAGAGAGTCACCAGAAAGTATAGCTCATTAGAGAAGCCCTAAATCTCCCCAGGACCATTTGACTGTCAGAGAGGAGAGTGAACAGGAGTTTGGAGCTCTCCACAACACTTGAGAAAAGACAAGCAGACTGGCAAATTCCCTGTGTCAGTGGGAAGTTCTCTCAGACATAAAGGGACCTAAAAGGTTTCCTAGCAGAACTAAGAGAGAAAAGAGATAAAAATCAGAAGTACTTCCTGGGTGAGGACCATCGGGAAGATCCCTTGCACAGAAATAAGACAACAAAAAGACCAGTTACTGGTTAACTTTAAGAAAGAGCTGATGCCTTGGGGAGGATGGGCGGCACATAAAAGAGTGAATGAGATGGCCCTGTCCATGGGTCTGTGGTCAAAGGAGTCCGTGGGAGTTATTCTGGAAAAGAGGCCGCCAGGAGGGGCTTCCCTAAGCACATGGGGCTGATGGGTAGCAATTGTTCCCATTGCCTCCAAAGCCAATCATTCCCCAAGAAAGACCTAGAGGGGGATGGGCAGGAAGATTTGCAGAGCTAATTCTTGTCTGATTCATAGAACTGAGTTCTATGACTCACTTTCTCCAATGCCTGTAAGAATGAATCCAATCCTAAAATTAAAAGATTCAAGGTGAGGTCACTTGATCTCTCGAGGACAGGTACTAGAGAGGAGCGCTTAGACCATCAGTCAGATTCCTGGAGGCTCAAGGTGGCTTCTTCCCCATCTGGGGCCCTGCTGTCCTGCCTCTTAAATCTCAGGTTTCGCCCTCTGTTTAATCAGACCTTGAAGATTCCTGTCTTTGTATCACCCGGTGTAGGGTAGGGGCTCAAGCTTGACCCTCGGTTGTTCTGTTCTTAGCCCTTCACCCTCACCCAGACAGATGATCTGAAGGTGCAAGCTCATGGCCTTGCTCTGCCTCTCACTGTGCATGCGCTGGAACTCATCTACCTTAGCTTCCTCTTCTGAAAACAAATTAAGGACAAAAATCTTCATAAAGCTTAAATAGAAACATTATAACCCAGGAGGTAGTAAACCAGAGGCTGTTTATTTCTCCTCTCTGACCTCCCCAATCCTGACAACACACCTTTGAGCCATGGAATTATCTTTTTCAGATGAATTTTTTTTTTTCCTGAAGTCTCACTCTAGCCCAGAATGACCTGGAATTCACTATGTAGTCTCAGGGTGCCCTTGAACTCACGGCAATCCTCCTACCTCTGCCTCCTGTCTGCTGGGATTAAAGGTGTGTGCCACCACATCCGGCTCTCAGATGAAATCTTAAATGAAGCTCCAAAATGTACAATGGAGGACAGACAGTGTTGGAGACATTAAGCAGGGAAGAGTTCTTATGCCCTTGGCTACATCCTCTGGGTTCAAGGTTCCTAGCCTCAGAGTTGAAAAACTGCTGCCCTTGAGCAATACTCACTACTGACCAAATGTACTTTGGGAATAAAGTCCCATGTTATTTACCTGTAACTGAATGAAAGATGCCCTGCGCTCTTTGATGCATGTCCACATGGATAGTTTTCGGTTGGGTACCAGCCAACATCAACTTCTTTGAACACACTCATTCCAACAACCTGACATCCTTCAAGCTCTGTGTTTAGCTGAGTCTATTTCAATCTATCACCCTGCTCCCTCCTTCTCTGACCCTCAGGCTACCAACCTTTTAAAGGACGTGTTTTCTCACTGGTGTACACATGCATGCACACATGCACACACTCACACTTAAGAACTAGATAAAAGTAAAATGTTCTTAAAATGAACCTAAGAAAAATGGATTACAGATTCACTAACCAGAACTCCTCTCACTCCCTCTAATCCCTGTTACCAGTTATATTTCCAAGTGACTACAGATAACTTGTCCCCTGCTGGCTGATGTTCTTGGAGTTTAAGAATGGATGCTAGGTTGTTGGACAAAGGAGTGGCTGAGCATGTTTGGGCCTGAGCCACGTTAGCAGCGCTCTGAGCCACGTTAGCAGCCAACAGGGCCTGGTGCAAGGTTCCACAAGAAAGAAATAGTCTCTCAAGATTCATAATGTCCTCCCAGTTACATACTATGCATAATCTTAGGCAGATCACACGAAGAGGTTCTTCTTTAAGACAGAAGTGCTAACTGTGCGTCAGGTCACATCCGTGTGCCTTTGGAAAGAGGGGTAAGTGTTGTTTGGCCATGCCGGTGATCTTCTTGGACGCCAAGCCCTTCAGCACCCTCAGCACCTCATCATAATCATCATAAAAAAATTTCACGAACAAGTTATGATTTTGGAAGCAGCAATATTTCTTCTGAGAGCCATGAAGGCCGATCTCTGCCATCTCTTCCTGTCAATATAGTCACAAATTGATCAAAGGCGCTAGGAATGGGTGTTGCATAGGGACAGGGAGGGAAAGAAAAGAAGAGAAATTGGAGAATAAAACATTTTCTATAGAAACAGAAACAGGCCTACAGGGGCCTGGCCTCCATCTATCTCCCAAATTGCAGCTTCCGCTGCGGACAGTCATGGCTTTCTTGTGCCCTCTAGTGGGCAAAGATGCTCAGTGTCTTTCCTTGAGTGACAGCCAGACTCTCGTATGCACTTGTCGGCCTTCTTATTACATCATGAATTTTGATAAGCCCATTAGCCAGCTAGGCAGCCAGGAGGAGGATGTCTTTCTCACTTGATGACTACACAATGAGGAGTAATATATTTTAATTTAAACACCATAAACCTATTGAGTGCTTAATTAACTTTAACCGTCTTTAGGGGAATGAAGCCAATTTGAGGGGGTCAAAAGGAGTTGTTTCAATATCAAACAGTTTTACATAGTCAATCCATTCATTCGGCCTACAGCTACTGATTAACACACAAAATTAACATGTTAGTAAAAATTCATATTCAGGCCTCTGGGGAAATTAAGATGCGCATGCACAGGGCATGATTAGCACGGCTATTGTTTTCTCCCAACAATATAATTTAATGGGTTTTTAGAATTACAGAAAGAGAGACTCGGTGCTGGTTTGAATTGATTATTTACCACAAAGCTTTGAAATATAGAAACGATAGAAAACATCTCAAGCCAAAAGGGCCAGCGAACAGAGGCAGAGGAGCTCAGAGTGAGTAGGGCTTCCTAAAGAGCCTGGCCAGGGTGGACTGATAGGAAGGCAGCCTGGGCTCCACAGCCAGCCAGGAGCTGGGCCAAGAGGACCATGTTGGCTGCATGGAAAAACACAGTAAGCTTTTCCCAGGGAAGAAGAAATTATTTTTCATTTAAGATTTAATCACATCACCCAGAGAGACTGTTCCCTAAGAAGTAGCGTAGTCAGCTTTCATTATTCAAACATATGAAAAAATAAATGAAAAAGGTTATAATTTTTTTTAGAAGATGGAAGAATTGATGAGAAAGAGAACAGAGAGAAGAGTACGCTGAGCTTCTTGCTAGCCAAAGGAAAACTGCTAAATGCGCTGGGACGTGGACATCCCTTTAGCTTATGGCAACATGTGTTTGACTGAACAGACAGCTTTCCCTCTTTGTGCTGAATTTGAGAGCAACTGATTGTATGGTCACCTGGGGAAAGGTCACTGAGTTAGAGGATTGTCACTGCATTTAATTACAGCCCAGCAAAAGGTACGGAAGTGTTCTTCAGAAAGTGCTTCTTCGATCAGAGCTCCACAAAGCAAGCACAAGGCTTGATGTAGAACTGGCAAAACATTTCTGTAGGGAGCTAAAACCACACAATTTAGGCCTATGTTTATGATATCAGAACACCAGAAACAGTACTCTTTCCAGAAACCCTGGGAGCAGTAACATTAGGATATAGATCTGCAGGGAGCAAATCAGATTTTTCTCAATGAGATTCATAAGACTTGTATAAGCACCTCATAACTGACCCCATCACCTTTGGCCTTCGCCTCTCTCCAAATCCGCCATCAGAGGCTAACAAGATGAACTTTCCTTAGTATTTGTCATAATGGACATGTCTGCATTCAAAATCCCCCAGTACCTCCTGCTCCCGGCACAGATGATCTACTGTCAGCTTTGTCTCTCAATGCTATCCACCCCCAAATCCTTCAGCCAACCAGGCTGCTCCTTTTTTACCCCCAATCATGCCTTGTTTGTTCCCACCACCAGTGCATGGGACTCCGCACGCCACACTGCTTGCTGCTCTCATCCCCCTACCTCCCAATCTCTTCAACATCTTCCTATTCCAGGCTAACCTGGGTGGCCCCAGGTCCACATGACAGGAGGGTGGTAGTCTTTTCTTTTCTTTTCTTTTCTCTTCTTTTCTTTTCTTTTCTTTTCTTTTCTTTTCTTTTCCTTCCCTTCCCTTCCCTTCCCTTCCCTTCCCTTCCCTTCCCTTCCCTTCCCTTCCCTTCCCTTTCTTTCTTTCTTTCTTTCTTTCTTTCTTTCTTTCTTTCTTTCTTTCTTTCTTTCTTTCTTTCTTTCTTTCTTGAGGTACAGTAGTAGAGTCTCTCTCTAACCCAGGCTGACCTGGAATTCACTAGTTAGTCTCAGGATGGTCTCAAATGCATGGCAACCCTCCTACCTCTGCCTCCTTAAGTCTGTCTCTCTGGCCTGCTTTCCATCCTCCTAACTCTTGTTCTCCAGTAACTACTTCATATCCTCTCTGTCTTCCAACAGGATTCAGAAGATAACAGATGTTTCAAGTGAAAGATGCATGTGGAGAGGTTTCCCATGGCCAGCTGTGGACATGAGAGCCAATGATCATGGGCATACAATGAATCCTTTCGACATCACTCTCTCTCTCGGGCTGGCTTTGCTGGGTAAGTGGCTTCCTCTTCCACCTGAGAGAAGGGGCTAGTCCTATCCTAGCATATGCTTTGGAGGTTCATACTTTGGCTCCATCCTCTTCTCTCATCCCAGTTACTGAAAAGTTTTTACCGCAAAATACATGTGGGCAAACTCTACTCCACGGGCGAGTGAGGGGCTAGGAGCTGAAGCAGTTATAAATGACTGAAGGCAATGTGGCTGCCCTGGAAGTCTAATCTGATCACCCAAAGGCCTTCCTTCAACATTGCTGGGGATACTGGCATATTAGCCAAAAGTTTTCAAATGTGTATGTTCCTTTCATTCTATTTATTTTTGCCAAATACAGAATTGTGCATGTGTTCATAGATTAAACTGTATAGACAATCATCCCAGTATTAATTTTAGTGAAAAGCTAGAGATATGCTTAATAATAGATTGATGGTTAATGAAATTTATGGTCACTATTCATGGAATACCAGCAGTCTAAATTAGTCTAATATTTATCAACACAGAAAATGTTCATTCTTTATTATTAAATCAGAAGAGTACAGAATATAATAATATCTAACATATGATCTCATTTTCTTTTAAAAAAAATACATGTGGGCTGGTGAAGTGGCTCAGCAGTTAAAGTGCTTGCCTACAAAGCCTAATGACCCAGGTTCAATTCCCCAGTACCCATGTAAAGCCAGATACACAAAATGATGCATGCATCTGGACTTCATTTGCAACAGCTGGAGGCCCTGGAATGCTTATTCTCTCTGTTTTTCTCTCTCTCTATCTCTCCCTGCTTGCAAATAAATAAATAAAATTATATATATGTACATGTGTATGTACAGAGAAAGATGTAGGATGGCCAGCAAGATGGTTGCCCTCATATCACTATTGGAGTTGTGCTTGCTAACTGCAATTTCTTTCTGTCCATCTGAAATTCTAGAATGTCAACAATAAGATAGTTATGCTTTTACAAAACGAAAAGGATACTAGGAGTTACTTTTCATTTTTCCTCAATCTGAGCACACACTAAACCTAAGCTGCAGGCTTTTCCCATGCTTTAGTACAGACATTGCCCTTGGATTTTAGGTAACTACAGATTTACTTGATTTTCTTCTCTGATCTAAATACTTTGCCTCACTTATCTGTCATTCCTCCTCCTACACCCCATCATGGTCAGTTTCTCTGATACCCTTGACATATTTAATCATTCTGAATGTCTGGGTTCCATATGGTATGGGATTCTCCCCTGCCCCCACAGAGAATGTATCTTGAAAGCAATATGCAGGTAATAGGGGCTCCAAAGACATTACCCACAGAGCTCTTCTGCTTCAGGGACAGGGGAGTCCAGCAGGGATGATACACAGCTAGGTAGTGGAAATAGATAGTGGGCTAATCAAGCAAGAGATTTCTAGGTGGCAATACACCCAACAACAACGGACATTTCCCAACATCTCTTCAGACAGTGTGGTCATGACACTAAGTGTTGCCCAGTGAATTGTATGCAGTGTGTTGTGGAGCCTCCAGGAAAGCTTCAAGGATGATTCCTCTGTGGAAATTCTGCCCACCAGTCTTCTACTTCCTCTTTCCTGCTACCATGATAGTGGTTTTCCCAAGTCATGAGTGACTTCTGGATGAAAGCTATACCTGGAATGGAAGATGGAAACATGGAAGAAGTCTGTGTCCCTGTCATAACAGCCCCAACTGCTTATCTCTGGATTTCTTTTATATGAAAAACATTGAAATTCTCTTTAAACCCTGTTATTTTGGATTTTCTGCTCTATGTGGTCATTCCTATTTCTCCAAGCTACAGTGGATGCAGTTACTTAGGAAGGAAAAATAAAAGGGGAATAGGACTAGAAATTATAAGTTGAGGTGGTCAAGAAAGCAGATAAATACTTCAGAGACTCCTTCTGGGCTTTTAGGTGCTGTTATTTAAAGTCATAAATGCTGACATACACTCAATGGAGAGAGGAAATACCATTATGTCAAGCATTGGCAGCACAGCACTGTGGCAAGTTATTTCACTTAGAAGATGTTTAACATGGGTACCATAATTGTCACTTAATGGGGCAGGGTACCAAGAGAGACCTGCCTTTGTGTGCAGGGCCTCTTCTCAGCAGATCACAAATATTTCCTTTTATGTTTAGGAAAGGTAATTATGTCTAATGCTGATTACAAGCCCGGATACCACCACAAAGCTTATTGCTTTGTGACAGTTTGGTATTTTATTATTTTACAAAGGCTGTAGCCCCTCAAAGGCAAAGCATGACTCCCAAGATCCTTTGGAAAATGCTTAATCATATCCATCTCAGGACTGGCTAGTGTTGCGCTGGTGTAGGGCAAGGCTTCCAAAGTGGCTTTGTCACCACAGCGCTTCTCAAACTGAAATTTTCAGCCACCATCCCTTAGGTCTGCCATGTCCTCCTCCTGTCAAAACATCATGAGGGCCCATCTCTGGCTTTACCATACTACTTAGTGCCAACCTCTTTCATAATAACAGTTCTTATTATTTGAACCTGAAATGTGTCTGAGAGGATTGTGTTTTAAATGCCTGTTCCCAAGCTGGTGGTGTTATTTTGGGAAGTTGTGGAGCTTGTAGGAGGTGGGGCCTGCATGGTGGAAGTAGTCAGTGGGGATGGGCCTTTGAAGGTGACACCTGGCCCCTGGTGCTGTCACATTCTCTGCTTCCTGTTCTGCCATGATGTGAATGGCTTCTGTCAAGTCTGTCTGTCTGTCTTTCTTTTTTGATTTTTAAAATACCACATTTTATTCAGATTTTACAAAGGAGTGCAGAAAGGGGAAGGCTGGGAGGTAAGGGGAGATAAAGTGGGGAGAAGTATACCACATGGAGCCCAAAAGCCCATGTGGGCCACATGCAGCTCAGGAGTCCATGTGACCAGATACAGATGGCGGCGGGGGCGGGGGGGATGCATGGAAAGAAGCTAGAAGAGATAAAGAACTCATGTGGAGAGTAAGGGCTAGGGGGCCCTCCTGGCTGGGCCTGGGCCAAGCCAGCCCAGGCTCAGTGGAGGGAAAAACTCACCCACAGCTGGAAATTCCCAAGTGATTGGAGAGAGTGCCACTGCTCTCCCCTTGCAAAGGTGTTTATAACCTTAGGGTGGTAGGCTGTCTTTTGGCCCAGGTGAACCAGAGGGCCAGCTGGTTGGTTAGGACTAGAGTCTGTCTCAGCAAGAGATTAGCTCTGGCACTGAGTTCCAGGGGCTCAACTGGACCAACAACAATGTTAAAATCCTATGAAAGACCTCCCTCCCAGGAGGGGTCCTGACTGTTTGTGGAAAAACAGAACTAGGCAAGAGATAAGATAGAGTTGGATCATTTCAAGACCATCTGAGTATGAGCTGGCTGAGATTTTCTTCCAGAACTGTTCATTGAATGGCACAGTAGAGTCTGACATAGTCTGAAGAACTTACATGTTCCATCATGCTTTCCTTGAAATGAGGGACTCTGAAAAATCATGAGCCAAAATAAGTATTTTTGTAAGGTATTAAAATTATTCCCTTAAGATACTATAATTAAAGTGCAAAAATCATAAGTAATATAATTGCCATTGTTTGATTCCTTATGAGGCCCCAGGCACTGCAGTGATCAGTGCTCTGGGTAGTCTATCCCACATAGTCCTCAGCACAGTCTTAACATGGAGGAACATGGACTCTTCATTTTATGAGGAGGCTATTACAGGTTCTTAGGGAAGTTAACAATTTGCCCTTAACCTTGCAGTTAGTAAAATATGAAGTGATTCAAACCCAGGCCATCTGGCTCCTAGAAGCCAAGTCGCACTGTTGGAAGAAGGCATGCCGTTTCTTATACCATATTCTTCCCACTCTCTGCAGTGCCCAGCATCTCCATAAATGCCAGCTGATTGGTCAAGTATCAGTTCATTCCTACTCAACTACATGGGCTTGTGTTGAAAATCACAATAGGGAGCTAGAGAGATGGTTTAGTGGTTAAGGCACTTGCCTGCAAAGGCAAAGGACCTAAGTTTGATTCCCCAGGATCCTCGTAGGCCAGATGCACAAGGTGGTGCATGTGTCTGGAGTTGGTTTGCAGCAGCTGGAGGCCCTGATGCTCCCATATTCTCTCTCTCTCTCTTCCCCTGCCTCTTTCCCTCCTTCTCTCAAATAAATAAATAAGAATAAAATATTTTTTTAAATCACCATAGGAAAGTGAGAATTAGTCTCCATGCCTAGACACAGTAACTCCAGTAATATCTACGTGAACTAGAGTCTGCTTTCTATGAGAGTGACCCAACCGCTGTTGAAGAGAACCCACTTCGAGGTGCTTCTGAGTGCTAAAAGACATATGCTGGAAACAAGAGTTACATTTGTTTTCCTCAGAATTCTTCACGGATACAAAATAGAACCAACAGTGGCTTGAAAATGCATAAGGAACAGCCACCTGGAGGAGGCCCAGCCTAGTGCTGATTCTAGAGGAAGACAATGGTTCCGAACCATTCACGATCTAGAGGGTGTCCGTGAAAAAGGATCGAGAAAAGCAAGGCAACAATTGGCCTGGGGCTGCAGCAGTGGCCAGGCAGAGATCAACCAACAAGGAATTTCCTCAGCTTCATGATGTAGTGTTCCTTCTCTGGGCAGAAAGAGCAGAACTAGGTAGGACAAGTGGAAGAGCAGCAGAAATGGAGAAATCAGGCCTGTCACCACCCTTCCTGAAAGACATCCAGAGAGAACGCTCCACAGCGTCTCTGTCTCTCTCTCCCTGTCTCTCTCTCCCTCTCTGTCCCCTGCTTTCTTGCTCTCACTCTTTCTTTCTCACTCTTCACCTCAGTGAGCCCCTCTGTGCTGGTGGATGTGGCACCCACAGTGGGGAGATGCCCTCTCAGCATAGACCCAGGAAATGCCGCCATGGCAGAAGGCAATGCCAAGTGCAAAGCATGGCTTCCAACAGCAGCACCTGGCCTCCTGGCAACTACTCAGCCAGGCTTGGAGTTATGCCTGAGCTTTTTTGTTCCTGAGTTGTGACATCTCCCTCACTCTACCCTTCACATCATTTTTTTGTTTGTTTTGTGTTTTTTTTTCTCTCCAAATAGTGTCCTCTTAAAAGCTTCCCTGGATGGGGCCAGTCCTGAATCGTTGCCCTACAAAAGCCATCTCTGACTTCTTAGCCAACCACAGGCTGAAAAAAACTGCAAGTTTGATTTGTAAAATGAAATGAAATGAAATCCCCCTTTTGTGCAGCAGTCTAACAAGGCTGCTTTTGTTCAGGGTGTGTGATTGTGGGTGGCTATCTGGCTCTGCAGTGGACATAAGGCAGGGTGGTTGATAGTCTAATGAGTAGCCACTGTGAGACTTTAGCACTATAAGGAGGAAAGAAGCAGGATGAGAACACAAGAGACCTTATCTACCAATCAGGTACATCCTGGGCCACAGACCTATCACCTCCCCAAGGTTCTACCTTTCTAGCCCACAATCACCAATCTCACTTAGAGCATCTTCTATGTGTCCAGCACCAGAATTCTAACCTTTAACATTCTCCCTTCCCTACCAGCTCTTTCCACTCTATAGCACCCAAACCATAGTGTGATCATGTCCTTCCCACTGCCTGATTCCTTGGCACCATAGCATTCGGCTAATGAGATAATTCCTTCATCACCTTCCTCTTTCTTCTTCTGCTTTTGTGAGCCATGCCCACTGACACATTTTTGTTTGTGTTGCTGCTCCTGCCTGAAGTCTGCTCTCCACAACCTTGTGCGGCTGGCTCACTGTGCATTCCTCAGGATGTAATTAAACACTATCATCTCAGGAATGAGGGTCACCAAAGGCTCAGCCTGCTCCAGCATGAGTCAGTTACACCCTCCTTTGAGTTTTTAATCCTAGTTATTCTTGTGCCATCCTCATAGGCCTATGCATTCTTTGAGTCCACCTTCTGGGTGTGAATTCTCCTTTGTTTTGCTGACTCCATGGACGGCACCCGTCCTATGCAGGGTTCAACAGTTTTGAGCAATGAGTTATAATGAAGGAGAATGGTAGACTATGTGCATGGATAGGAGTCTAGGAGCCAGGCCTAGGTAAAGAAGAAAACCTCTCCTACGGTGCCTTCAGAGAGCCTCATTCTCAGCACTGTCCCCTGCCAGAGATAACCTTTGATTGCCAACGTGTCATCAGTGAACTTGAATTCTGGAATCTTCTTACTATGCCTGATCATGTCTTCCACATCCTGAGCCATCCATGTCCTGAACCATGCCTCCTTCACATCTGAGTTTGCTTCTTCAGACGTCTTCACCCGAATCTGCTCACGTGAACCTATTCCCAGATGCTTCCCTGCATCTGGTTTGGCACTGATAGCATTCACCTTGTCTTAAAACCCGGTTCACTCAACTTCTCTATCAGGTACTCTTCAAAAGACAGTTTGAATGAGATGCCTCATTTGTAGCTGTGTGAAAGCAGGCTTCTACTGAGCAATGCTATTGAACTAGGGGAAAGATAATGGGATATGGTTCATGCCACTGCTTCTCATCGCTGCAAACCCAATGTGACAGAAGCCACTCACTCAGTTCAGTTCAGTTCATCCACTCCCAATGCCACTGACAGCTGATCAGCAATTGGGTCTTGCTGGTCTTGTTCACACAATCATCTCCAACTCCCCTTTCCTTTTTTCCACTTCCACTGTCCGAAGCAGGAACGCCTCATCCTGCACATGGACTATGGAAATAGCCTCCTAAAAGATGCTTTCCCAGAAACCAGCCTCTTTTCCCAGTCACAATGGAAACAGTTAACTTCCTAAAACACAAGCTGGTATCACTCTCCTATACAAACCCTTAGATGCCCCTCCTCCCAGCTGCCTACAGAGTGTAATTCAACTCCTTCAATTGACATTTAAGATACCCATAACAATCCAGTCCCAACTGAATTTTATTTTCTCACCTGCCTGCAAGTAGCTTGCCCACTTTCCCACTGATATTATCATTGTTCCTTTTTTTCTTTAGAAATATTTATTATTCATTTGCATGTAGAGACAAACAGAGATTTGAGAGACAGACAGAGAGAGAATGGATGAACCAGGAGCCTCTAGCCACTGCACACGAATTCCAGATGCATGTGTGTGCCACTTTGTGTGTCTGGCTTTATGTGAGTACTGGGGAATAGAACCCGAATCATTAGGCTTTGCTGGCGGGCACCTGAACTGCTGTGCCATCTCTCTAGCCCTTGTTGTTCCTTTCAATACGGACTAAATATTCCCTTCTCTCCAAGCAAAAGTATTCCTTCACTCACAACACAGCCACAATACAAAGTTCATGTATTAATGTATTTATTCTGCCTGGCATTGCATTTAGTGGCTTCACAGAAGACTGGCCCTGAGATTGCAAACTAACTCTCAAGGGCAGGAAAACTGTCTCATCTACCTTTGCCATCCTCCATGTACTCTTGACCACAATAGGTGCTCAGTGTGTTTTTAATAACTGCAAATAAAACAAAGATCAAAGAAGTTATGACTTCCACTTAATAGGTTCATATGGGTTTGTAAGCCATAGTGGTCAGATCATGGCACGGAGCAGCCCAATATGAGAAAATGGTTCTTAAGGAATTTACAGTATGTTTGAGATAATATAAGTGGGTGTCCAGATAATAAAATTCACATAGTAATATAAAGGAAAAGCAATGTGCTTCAAGCAAGCATGCTAAATGAAGCAGAGGCTGCACACAATTTATGCAGCATCTTGAGGTGTTTTCATGCCATGACTCTGAATCACGCATGTGGGATTTAGAATGCATGGGGGAAATAAGAGCTTCTGAAAGCCCTAGTATTAGGGTATGTGATGGCTGGATTGTATCCTTAGCATCATCAGTATTAAGAGTCTCCAGAGGCAGCTCATTCCAATGGTAATGAGGGCAGGATTAAGCAGCGAAGTATCTGTCTGCATATGGAGCCCTGAGGGGTCAGCTCACACATCCAGAGCCCAAGACACTGTCCAATTTAAAAGTCAAATCTGCGGTCCCTAGATTGCCATTCCAGACATGTCAGCCAGAGTACCAGCCATCATCACACTCCTTGATGTGGGAGGCTGTCCAAGGCCGACCCACAGGACACAGCCACAAATTGGACTGTGGCTGGGCACTCAACCCAAAAGAAATCCAAAGCTATGCTGACCATGACTTCTGAAGTGGCCAGGACAGTGACTCGACTTTGCAAATATGACAACCAGCTGAGCCACTAAAATGCTCTAGAATATACACAGAAAACTCAAGAGCTGGTCAGAATTGGGAGCAGGTTTTAAACAATTCTCAGAGATGCAGAGAACATGAGAGGTATTGAGCGACTTTTCCTAGGGAAGTGATTGCCCTCAAGTCTGGCTTGGTGCCCCAAGGAGTTCACTGGAGGTACTTACAGAAGTATGGGTGACTCAAAGGCAACTGCTTCACCAAAATGTCCACCTCAGCAAAGGTGACAACTCACAAAAGGTATGTCCCTATAGCTCCCGGGCCAACGCAACAAACTGAGATTTAGGAACTCTGGGCTAAAGCCTTAAGAAAATTTAAAACAAACAAGATCTGGGGCACATAATTACAATAATAACATATTACTGGGCATAGAATTACTTAACTGCTTTCTCTCTGGGTACTGCTCAGGCTTTTAGATATATTACAGTGGAACTCTGTGGTTCTAAGCCCTAGAATAATGCTAATTTGATTCAAGGCAATTAACAATTAGCAGCAAACATATCCCAGCCTTCCATTCCTCTGAAATATCACAATACAACCGAGCATTTTACAGGGTGGAGTTTTTTTTATCACCCATTCAAAGTACTTTGGGGTTGTTTGATTATAGTTTCAAATTGTTGGCAGAATTGTGAGCAAGCTCATGCCATTCTGGCCAGTCTGGTGGCTTTTTAAATCCAGCCATCCCATTTAGCTTCTTTCTAACCTGAATGGCCATCCATGACGGGTTAAGAGCATTGGCTGGGGTGAAGAACACGCCAAGACTGCACTCTCTCAGTTAAGGGAGGGTGTTCCTACTAACTCATAGTCAGTGGCTGAAAATGCTCAGAAAATATCTGGGATGAAGGAATTAGGAAGCTATGTTTCTTCCTGTATGAGACAGAACAAATAGCACTGAGCATCCAGTTGCAGGCATTAAATGAAATGAGACCACAGAAGGCAAGCCGCCAGTCATCAAAGGCAGCTACCCCTCCATCTTTATGACTTAGTCTACTGGCTCTTTCCTGATCCAGAAGGGTACCATGATTTCCTCCCTAGATCCTCCATCCACCAAAGGGCACTGATAAGGATTCTTTAATGTGCTGGGAATGGAGTGGGTTTATTTTCCTGAAACTAATTAAAAATCAAAATTTCTGCCATTATTTTCAAGCCAAATTTATGCTCATCTGGGTTTCTTGTTTTGCATTTTAACTTGATACTGCACATCTCAGACTTAGCAACAGGAGTGAATTCGGGCCAGCATCCTGCCTTATTGTATTTTCCCAGCATTCCCTACCTATCATAAGTGCCTAAAAAATAGCAAATGAACCAAGACAAGAAGCATAACCTGAGGTTTTAGCTGCTGGGTTTCCCAAAGATGAAAATGAATCACACAAACATGAAAGCTTTCTATTTGTACTCTGGATAACAATTGGACATAAAGGTATTAGGATGAAAGAGTTTAATTGTAGCCTCAAGTCTTCAGAAAAAACCCAGCATCTCCCATGGCTGCTAAGAGAATTTCCATACAACAGAGAAGTAAGTCAGTTCACAGCAGACCTAGGAAGGCAGCGTGCTGGAGCTGAACAGCAGAGGGCTGTCTGCCAACAGAAGTGAGTTCAGTTCCAAGCTTCATTCACCATTTTCTAGCTGCATGAATTCAAGTCTTGCATTTCTCATCTGTCAATGGGCCATGGCTTATTGATGTTCTGGGTCGAATTTGGATGTTACTTTCACCCCTGTCCATTCACATGTTGGGATCCAAACCCTCAATACATCAGAACATAATCTTTTTAAAAAACATTTATTTATTTGAGAGAAAGAGGTAGATAGAGAGAGCAAGAATGGGCATGCCAGGGCCTCTAGCCACTGCCAATGAACTCCAGATGCATGTGCCACCTTGTGCATTTGGCTTACGTGGGTACTGGGGAATCGAACCCAGGTCCTTCAGCTTTACAGGCAAACACTTTAACCTCTAAGCCATCTCTCCAGCCCTAGAACATAATCTTATATGGTGATAGTCTTCAGGGAAGCAGTGGTTTAAATGACATCAGTATGTGAGCCCTTCTCTAACATGACAAATGTCCTTCTAAAAACTGGAGACAGTCACACATAGAGGGGACTCCATGTGAAGGTGAAGGCCGGGACTGGACTGAGAACAGTAAGGCTTTCCAGGAAACTGCTGGAAGTTAGGGAGAAGCACAGAACAGATTCTTTCCGGCAGCCCGCCTCAGCCTTTGATCTCAGATTTCTAGCCTTCAGAATGTAAAAGGAGAAATTTCGCTGTCATCAAGCCATTCATCTTAAAAGTATCTTGCCAGTGCAACCATAACAAGTTAATTCATCTGTCCTGCAAGGTTATCATGAGGAACAGTGACAAAGTTCACATTCCACAGCTCACAGTGTATTAGGTCAAGTTCATAGTTGTCGTTATGAATGATTACTAGAACATTACAAGTCAAACTCAACACGGATATGAGATAAGCATGTATACTAAAGACAAGACACGCTAGCTAGTCTGAATCTACAGCAACCGCCTAAATGACATCTCCTATTTTTCCCCTGAGAAAAAGCAGTAAAATAAAGCTTAGTGATACAGACAAAATAGGCAAATACCTACCTACAGTATTTAATTTAGTTACATAAACACATGTAAATTGCTTCATATACAAAATCAATACCAACATAACTAATTCTATTCATATTTTTTGACGTGATTTTATTAGCATCATTTTTTTAACTACTACTAGTATTTTTTATTTATTTGAGACAGAGAAAAAATGATTGTGCCAGGGCCTTTGGGTGCTGCAAATGAACTCCAGACACATGTGCCACCTTGTGCATCTGGCATATGTGGGTCTTGGGGAATCAAACCTGGGTTCTTTGGCTTTGCAGGCAAGCACCTTAACCACTAAGCTATCTCTACAGCCCATACTAGTGTGGGTTTTTTTTAGTCAGTTTTCCAGAAAATTTCATCTTCCTTTCCATCTAGGAATTTGAGTTTCAGCACTTTTGAATGTGTGTATGCTACTAACACAAATTTGATCCCAGTTCACAAGTGTTATTTTCACATACCATTATAACTTACCTCTTTTTGCATTATAATTTATATGTATATTCATGATCTTCACTTTGTAACCACTAATTGCATTGCTTTATAATATGACTTCTAAAAGGCACACTGATAACAAAATCTAACACCTGCTATTAGGAAGTCACGCTCAAAGAAATACTGTGATTCTAAAATCGGCACAGGCAGTCCCTGTAGACATCAAAAGCTAATGTTGATTTAGATAGTTGAAACAGAGCTCCACACTATGAGGGGATTTGAAGAACCTGGACATAAAGAATTTAGAACAAGGCAACTTCTTTCCTGAGGGGAAATTCTGGAGAGGAACCCGCCACTATAGCTCAGACACCAAGCAATGGATTTACTAATCCAGATGCCTTTTCCCCATCCCACTGATTCTCATCCATCGACGCTGTGTTTGAATGTCACTTTCATCTGTGCAGTATCCCACCTAGACCGCATCAGTCATTGCCTAGCTCATTCCTGCACACTTGTACATCCCACAGATCTCCTCTAGCTCTGAGACCAAGCCCCTGGCTTCACTATCCATACATACATCACTTTGTTTCACAAACAACACTCCTTCTTTTCTTTAATGGATGAGAGAAAAATACCTTGATTCATTTCTTCTGATTATAAAAAAATTTCTTGTTATAAAAACAATCAAATTTGATGGAAACATTTTGAGATTAAAGTATATTCTCTAGCCAGAAGTATAGTAAAGGCCTGTAATTAGAGGCTGAGGCAGGAGGACGGAGAGTTTGAAGACAGCCTGGGCTATATAGTGAGACCCTGTCTTGGAAATAAAAGGGAAACAGGAGAGATTAGTCAGCCGTTAAAGACACTTGCTTGCAAAGCCTAATGGTCTGCATTCAATTCCCAGTAAAGGCAGTACCCATGTAAAGCCAGATGGCACATACATCTGGAGTTCATTTGCAGTGGCAAGAAGATCTGGCACACCCATTCTCTCTCTCTCTCCCCTTGCAAATAAATAAACATTTAAAATATTTTTACTTTTTTTTTGGTTTTTCAAGGTAGGGTTTCACTCTAGTCCAGGCTGACCTGAAATTCACTCTGTAGTCTCAGCTCGGCCAGCGACTTCCTACCTCTGTCTCCCGAGTGCTGGGAGACTGGAGGGGAAGGGAAAGGAGGGGGGTAGGAAATAAACTGCACCTTCCAAAAGTCAGTGTATAACTTCCAGTGTTGTCACTGCATGCACATAGTCATGGCCACACATCCACACACACCTATTCACACAGACATATTTTGAAACAAGTAAGAATCATTAGCCAGGCGTGGTGGCGCACACATCTTTAATCCCAGCACTCGGGAGGCAGAGGTAGGAGGATCGCTGAGAGTTCGAGGCCACCCTGAGACTGTTGTTAATTCCAGGTCAGCCTGGACCAGAGTGAGACTTTTCACACGCTATCTGTTGTTTTATAGCCTGCTCTTTTTCCTTCACACATTTACCCTTTGTAATATAAATTTATGTCATAATTTTTAATGGCAGTACAGTACTAGACTATCAAGTATACTTATTCTTCTACTGTTGGGCTGGTAAGTTGTTTCATATTTTTCATAATCGCCAGCAATGTCATAGTGAAAAACCTTGAAATTACAGCTTAGCTAGGTGATCATTTCCTTAGGATAAACTCTAAGAAAGAGGTAGCAGAAGTAGAAGAAGAATGATACACTTAATGTCAATTTTAGTTTCCCCCAGCAATGGTGCCAAAGAGTGGCTCTTTCCCTGGGTCTTCACCAACATTCATACTGTTGTTATTATTATTATTTTTTTAATGAAAGCACACACAAAAGGACACATTCTACTGTTTTGATCCTCATGCTTATTACTACCAAGTTTGGACTTCTTTTTGGAAAATCCAATGATATAACTATTTATTATACAACCCATTATTGTATAGCTGTTTATATTATATTAAGTATATTTGAGGGAGAAGGAGAGGGCTTAGCTTGTCACAAACAAGAGGGCCTGACACAGCCTGAATATGATTCCTGAGGACCCACATAAACAAGTGCATGTGACCTCACATTTCTGTAACCCTAGTCCTTGTGGAGCCAGAGAATTGTTGGGGCTCATGGCAGTTCCGCATACAGAGAGAGACTCCATCTCAAGGAAGTACATGGATGAGTAATAGAAGGACACCCAAATTCTCCTCTAGTCTCCATGTGCTTATGAGTGCATCAGTACATACACATGCACACACCACACACAATACACACAGAATACCACATATGTCACACACAATATATTTATGAATAATTGAGTACTTAGTATACTGTGTTATTCATTGTATTGTATTGCAATACGTAGTTATTAAATTCCCAGTAAATCTTTGCAAAATAGTGATGCTAACACTGATGGTGTGTAAGGCACTGTCCCCAGCTCATCTTGATATGGTCCCACCTTCCCTTATCCATCTGGGGACCTTGCCCCCACCTCCCTAACTCCACTGATACACCAAAGACTTTCTTTGATTGTTTCTTTTGGAAAAATCATGAGTATGTTTGAAATATGATTATATTTTGAAGTAATATTCATATTTTTTAATGTTTTCCATCCTTTTTTTCATGTTTTTCCCTGCAATAATCCTGTGAGTTTGTCACTATGTTTTAGAGGAAGAAACTGAGACATGGAGTGTCCACTGACCTGCTCAACATCACAGATCTATGAAGGAAGGTCATAATTTGGATTTTTCATCCAAAACCACCTACTACATCATGCTGCTAATCACTAGAACCACTGCAAGAATCACTTAATGTCCTTTAAAAAAACAAAAACAGGGAATGGAGCGATGGATCAGTGGTTAAGATGCTTGCCTATGAAGCCCAATGACCAGGTTATTCTCTCAAGAACATATGTAAGCCAGATGCACAAAATGATGCAACACAGGTTGCAGTAGCTAAGGCCCCCTACCTCTCCCTACCTCTCCCTCATTTAAAAAAAAAAAAAAAGTCAGCATGTAACCCAAAGGAGCTTTGAAGCCCACATTGATAAAGGGTCTGTGGAGAGTCCAGAAAAATCCTTGAACCCCAAGCCCTGAGTTTGTGTTTGTATTTAACCAAAGAATTGGGCAAATCAAACTGAGAAAGATAATTATTAAATTAATATATTTATTTAGGGAAGTACATAACCAAGGGAAGGAAAACTGATACACCCATGTGATCTGAGAGCCCATGTGGTGTGCTTGAAAGAAATGTGAAAAGACATTTAGAGAGAAAAGAAAAGAAAGTATAGAGAGCTCTTGCCATGTGAAGGACAGAGGAGATAGAGAGGGGTCAAGGGGATTCTCCCCTCCTCTCAGCCCAGCTAAGCCAAGAGAAAGGGAGACTGACCAGAACCTGGAAGGTCAGGAGTGATGAACCGGCAGCCAAGAAAAAAGCTCGCCCCTTATAGAAAAACAGGTTAGGTAAGAGATAAGGAGTCAGACCATACTTTGAACTCTAGCAAAGTGGAGCCTGCAAGGATAGTCCAGTAACAATCCTGCATTTTACTTTCAGGGGTCCATTCATCATATACTACCTAACGAAGCTATTCTACTGCCTCTCAACATGCTTCTACCCAGTGCTTCAGCCTCTCAAAATCTCTGAGCAGGAGACAGCAGGGCAGTGTTGAAGAAGAAACAGGGGCAACATAGCTTTTTATAGGCTGTCAGCCAGGAACAAGACCCAAGGACAAGGAGATAGCACTCTGCCTGCCTTAGCAAAACTAGAAGCCAGGGCTGAAGAGATGGCTTAGCAGTTAAGGCACTTGCCTGCAAAGCCAAAGGACTCAGGTTCAATTCCCCAGTACCCACATAAGCCAGATGCACAAGGTGGCAAGTTCATTTGCAGTGGCTAGAGGCCCTGGTGTGCCTATTCTCCCCCTCTCTCTCTTCCTCTCTCTCTGTCTCAAATGGGTAAATGAAAAATAAAATACTTAAGAAAAAAACTAGAAGTCAGTGTCTGATCCAGTCTCGCCCAAGATGGCTACCAGCAATTCCTTAGTAACAGCATCCCCTACTTCTTCCCCAATCTAGCACACCTTGCGGGGCTGGCCCCTTCTGGGTCAGCTCCTTGAGTCCACAGACCAATCAGGTCTCTCCGTCAGTCACACCTGGGTCCACTGCTCCTGGGTGGCCGCTCCCTAGACTACTCACTGTCCTGGTGCCTGAATCTCCTGGTCTCTGATAATTAAGCCCTTCCCCCTTCTCAGCCTGCTGGGATTGGGAAAGAAATATGTCTTCCTTCTCACCTTGTTAACTGTTGGGCATTGCTAAAAACGGGCTGGGACTGTAAGGAGGCTGGCCTGAACTGTTGGACATGGCCAGGGATCCCTGGGCTGTGGGGTTGCAGCTGGTCCTATCGTCAGGAGTCCCTGGCGACGGTGACTGACCTTCCCTACGTTGTAGGCTGTAGTACGGCCTGTCATCTCCCAGAGTGGGCAGAACTGGTGAGGCCCTCCTCCTGGATCCCAAAAGGCTCTGACCATTCCATAAGTCAGACTTCACCCCCCACAGTTCCTGATCTTGTGGCTAGATGCCCAAGAGACCCTTATGTGGCTGGTCAGTAGCCTTTTCACCATCTCTCTCATCCCCCAAAGCCTTTGAAGTCACAGCCTTCCGCCATTCCCCTTATCTTCTCTCTTCCCCTTATCTTCTCTCAACTCCCCCCCACAGCTTTGAAGTTAGTAGTTCACCTAGATAACAGCCCATAAACTATGCATCCAATTGCCATATAGTCTGTATGTGCCATCTCAACCTTCCCCAAGTGTTTATAAGCCCACTCCCCTTTTGAATAAATGAGTGCTGTCCATCAGATGGTCTCCTGGGTGTTCATTGCCCGTCATGTCTTCACTCACCTGCTGCTCCAGGATGGACCCTACTTCCCCCTAACTCCTCCCTCCCTCGCCTGGGACGTCAGCCCCAATGACCCTGGGAAACGTTAATGGTAAAGACCCACACTTAACTCTCCTCTGAACCCTGGGCACTTTCTGAATCTTTTGGCCTTGGCTTCCATGCTCTGCCTTCCACGTCTTCTTCATGCGCTTCTCCTCTGGAGATTTCCCCTCCATGTCTTGACTCCATTCCCTTCCCAGCCAGGCAAAGAATTCCTTTCTGGCCTGAGTCTTTCCAGCCTTCCCCTGGGCACCAGTTTCCCCTGAATGAACCTAATAATTCATAATTTACCCATCTCAGAGTTTGTTTTCTCAATTCATTCTTTCTTTTTTCTTTCTTTCTTTCTTCATTTTATTTGAGAGAGAACCTTGTGTATCTGGCTTATATGGGTCCTGAGGAATCGAACCTGGGTCCTTTGGCTTTGCAGGCAAGCGCCTTAACCACTAAGCCATTTCTCTAGCCCTGTTTCCTCAATTATTTGCTAAAATAGACAAGAACCTAAATGCTGGGGTTCAAAGGCCAAGGGGACCCCCTGCACACCAAAATCCTGTAACATTGTCTCAGTCCCTGCAGCTGAGGTAAGAGGAGGGGAGCAGAGCAGCATCTGAATTAGATGGAACAATTCCATTTAGAAACCTAGACTCAGAGCCTTCCTTGGACAACAGAGAACAGGAGTGAAGTGAGAAAGGAGGGAGGAAGAATTAGAGAGAAAGAGACCAAGAGCAAACAAGATGGGTAACTACTTATGATGCTCCAGACTCCGCATGACGTGGTTTTTTGGTAAATCATATTACCCTGTCCTGTCAAGGAAGAAAATCAAAATGGAGTTGCATCAGTTCAGGACAATTGTAATGTAGTCCCGAGGCCTTGTTAAGTTTGGCCTCAGTCATGACCCAAGTTGAATCTCTGAAATTGAGCTGCAGACTGTCCACCCTGCATGTGAGCTGGGCTGAACTGCAATTTCCTGAAACATTGTTTATTAACCTTTGCTGGTCTTTGGTACATAGAACCCTTCCCCACAAACTACTTAGATACTGACATGGTACCAAGTTCCTTCCTTACAAGACAGCTTACTTTAAAAAAAAGCTTTTACTTATTTATTTGAAAGAGACAGAGATACAGACAAAGAGTGAATGTGGACAGTGCCACTGCAAAGGAACTCCAGATGCATACATCACCTTGTGCATCTGGCTTTACGTGAGTATTGGGGAATGGAGCCTGGGTCATCATGCTTTGCAAGCAAGTGCCTTTAAGCGCCATCTCTCCAGCCTTGAAAGCTTACCTTTTGCCAGTACCAACCATAGCTCCTAACAACTGATATAATTTCCAACCTCCATTATTATTAAAGCTATAAGTACATCCTATGTTATAAAATCTGGAAGTTCATTTTTAAGACTGCTTGAATCAGTACTTCACTGGTTGTATTGCTAATGAGCCCCAACTAAATGTAATTTTCTCTGTTCTCAACTAGGTTTCTTCTGGGTCAACAGTTCTCATGACTATCCTGGGAGGCAGGAAGTAACATATGTCATGTGTGCAAAGTCACACAGCAGCAGGGTGGGGATTCACATCCAGGAAAAAAAAATCCCCAAAATTCCCAGGACAAGCCTGGGTGGGATGAAGGGTAGAGAGCTGGAGCAATGCTGTCAGTTTCCAACCTCACGTCAGCCAGTGCTCCACTCTGCTGCTTACAAAGAACCCTAGGAAAGGCTCACTGGAATGAACAGGTTCACTTCTTGTTGTTGCTTTAAAAAAACATTCGGATTTGAAAACATACATCTAGTTCATTCCTACCACAAACCATCTATCAATTCTGCTGAATAAGCATTATGAATCACATATGGTATGGTGTGCAGGGTTTCCTTTGCAAAGGCAGCAATGGCAGTCTGAAAACAAAGCAGGCGGGCTGGAGAGATTGCTGAGTGGTTAAGGTGCCTGCCTGCTAAGCCTAAGAACACCTGTTCCAATCTCCAGGTTCCACATTTAGCCAGATGCAGCGAGGAAAGGGCCCTTAGCAAAAGCAGAACATAGGGGCTGGAGAGATGGCTTAGTGGTTAAACGCTTGCTTGTGAAGCCTAAGGACCCTGGTACAAGGCTCCATTCTCCAGGACCCATGTAAGCCAGATGCACAAGGGGGCACCTGCATCTGGAGTTCATTTGCAGTGGCTACAGGCCCTGGCATGCCCATTCTCTCTCTCTCTACATGTCTATTTCTGTATCTCTCTCCCTCTCTCGAATAAATAAATAATAAAATATTTTTTTTTTTTTTAAAAGCAGAACATAGGCTGAGTGTGCTGTGGGTAGCGGGGATACAAATGTCCTTATAAGTCACAAGCATGGTGAGGGACACTAGCAGAAGGGAAACTTCCAGGCTGTCAGCCAAAGCCCCAAGAAGCTTCCATCCCCTTTGCCACCCCCACTAGTCAAGCTAAAGGCCTGAGGAGGAGAAACAGAAGATGAAGACAGAGCCCACAGCAAGCTCTGTACCACCAGCCTCGACCCAAAATGCCTTTTGATGGGCCAGTGTGAACACTTGCTCTACTTAGGGGCCAAAAGAGCCTCAGAGTAAGACAGGGTGGTGTCAAGCATATAAAATCAGTCATATATTCCTTTTTGTCCTGAAAACTTTATTTTTCTGAAGAAGAGATATCTGATTCCATAAAAATCTTGTAATGCCACAAATGTCCTATATACTAAGGCTCTTTCCTACCATCACACACTGTGGAGCCATTCAAATTATTTTTGGAAAAGAATATTTAGCACCACTGAAAGATGCTAGTCAAGGGGGATCATGGACTATTAAGTAAAATACATTAAACCTATAAAATACTGTTACAGGATTTTCCAATTCTTGCAAAAAAATATGAATACATGTTGTTGCTGAGACAAAGCACCTGACCCAAAGCAGCTGATAGGAAGTTTTTATTATTATTATTATTATTTTATTTTGGCTTACAGTCTTGGGGTGAAGCTTCCTGATGGCAGGGAAAGTACAGCATGAGCAGAGGCTCGACATCGGCTTGGCCACAGCGGGTGGATAGAAAACAGCAGCAGGAGAGCGAGCCGAGTTCTGGCAAGGGGGAGCTAGCTCTAACACTCCTTAACCCACCCCCAACAACACACCTCCTCTAGCACAGCTCCACCTCACAAACTGCCATCGGCTGAGGACTAAGCATTCAAAACACATGAGTTTATGGTAACATCTAATTCAAACCACCACACATGAAGAAAAACAATCAAGTATTCATAGGATCTATATGAACACAGAGGAGTGTGGAACTCCTAGTGACAGTTTCTACAATAAGTCTTACTTTTTACAAAAGACATCATGTCCATATAAATATTCCTCCCTTCCAGTGTCAAAGACCAGCAACAGGTCTATGGTTGTTCATAATCTTTTACACTATACTGTGGATGACACCCCACCCTTTTACACTATACTGTGGATGCCCCCCCCACCCCACCCAATAGATTCAAGAGTTTATTAAGGGTTACTGGATTTCTAACTGCCTGGCTGGAAGAGGTGTCACTGTGGGCAGATCCTAGTGTCCAGTCCTAAGGTTTATTTGGAGGTGGATCTGGAATTCCAGCCTAAAGATATGCAGGGTTCTTGGGCTCTGCCTGGGCTCCTGTAATGTGCTTGCTTGTGATGCTGGTGGTGGCATTTCTCTCTGCGTGAATTTGATAAAGGGGGCCAGCTTCTTTCGCCATTGTGGAACTTCCCCTGGATCTGTAAGCCAGAAATAAATTTCATTCATCATATAAACTGTGTCTGGTTTGGAGGTTCATCCTAGCAATGTGAAGCTGACTAAACATGCCCAGCTCGTGCCTAGGCACAGGATCAACGGTGGGGCATCAGAAGTAGAGATTGAACTGTGACCTGGGAACACATGCCTCTCAAACTTGCCATTCTGCCATCACTATTTCATTTACTGGCAGGAAAGTGTTGGTGTTCAATTCATACCTAGTTTAGTGGGCTATTCTTTAACATCAAGAGCAAGCATTAGTTATACATTTTCTACATGCAGAACTCTGGGCCAAGTACCCTGTAATCATCTCACCTGTTCTTCAACAACTGTGAAACAGGGGGTGCTAAAGTTAGGTATCATTATCTTCATTTTACAGGCCAAGATAGATAAAAGCCACTTGCCCCATCCCTCATGATTAGAAGATAAAGAGCCATGTTTCAAAGTCTAGTCTTTCTACTTCCTAAGTCTTGAGTCTTTATGTCTATGCAATTGTGTCCTTCCAAAGGATTCATTAGTCAGTATTTTTAGGGTATTCATATGTGCTGAAACTGGTCTTCCAAAAGCCTTGGGTGGGACAAAACCTCCTATGTTTCTAAAAATGAGGTAATAGGTGACAACTGGAAGGACCAAATAAATTATATTAAAGACAATGGCAATTGTCTATGTGGAGGTGACAGGTAAGCTTACTGTGGTAATCATTTTGCAATGTACACATATATCAAAGCATTACAATGTATGTTATAAATATATATGTTTTAGATGTCTGTTATGTCTCAATAAAACAGGAAAATTAAATTTAAAAACAAGGGTAATAGAGTATTCCAAGTTTCTTACTCCCTAAATAATTTACTTCATTTTATTAACTGACCTCTTACATTTGAGTGGAGGAAGAGCTATAACCCAGTGCACAGCCACAGCCTGACCCATCTGCGCACTCCATGTTGAGAAAGAGTAGGCAGTTAGGGTGACTGGGAACCTGAAAGTAAAAACAAAAGGCAGGAAAGTCTGCACTTGCTAGAAATCAAAGATGATCTGACTTCTTACCTCGTGCCTAGTTCCCTAGATCTGTTTTTCCACAAACAACTTGGACTCCTCCTTGGAGGAAGGTCTTTTATAGGATTTAAACATTGTGGTTGGTCAAGTTCAGCCCCCAGAACTTGGTGTCTTTCTGAGATAGCCCCATAGCCCTAATCAACCAGTTGTCCCACTGGTTCACCAGAGCCAGAAGACACAGCCAGCCACTATAAGGTTATAAATGTCTTTTCAAGTAGAGTGCATGCTCTTTGAGCTGCCTGACCACTCTGAAACTTTCAGCTGTTGGTAAGTTTGCCCACAGCTAAGCCGAGGGGAGAGTCCCTTAGCCCTTACTTCAACATGAGCTCTTTATCCCCTCTAGCTCTTCACAGGGCAGGAGCTCTTTGAACTTTCTTTCCTCTCCTTCCTTTCCACAGTTTTCCCAGGCCCTTAATATGGGATTTCTAGCCATTTGAGCACCTTTCCTTGGCTTTGTACTTCCCTTCATAAATATAATAGTATAATAATTATCCTTCTCAATCTTTTTTTTATTCAATTCTTTGATTAAAATTAGAAATGAGGGCTGGACAAATGGCTTAGCACTTAAGGCATTGGCCTGCAAAGCCAAAGGACCCTGGTTCAATTCTCCAGGACCCACATAAGCCAGATGCACAAGGGGGTGCATGCATGCATCTGGAGTTTGTTTGCAGTGGCTGGAGGCCCTGGCATGCCAATTCTCTCGTTCTCTCTCTCCCTCCCCCTCTCTGCCTCTTTCTCTCTCTCTTAAATAAATAATTAACTTTAAAAAAAATTAGAAATGAACATACGGTTTGGGGTTCAAGGACTTTCCTAAACCCCAAGCACCCAATTACAATGTCATCTTGTTGTTAGCTTGAAATGGACTATGGTGGAAGCATTTATATCACAAAAACTGGCAAGGACTACAATTGCTTTGTTGATTTCTAGAGTTAGGAAAGGGATGGGGAAAATGTTAACAATTAAGACTAAACCTAAACTATGCCATCTTTGTAGCTGTTGCATAGTGAATAGTACAAATGATATAGGAAATGTTCTTCCAGTGTGAAAACAATTACCTGCTTCACTAAGGAAGCAAATAAGTACTATTCTGATACATATATCTCTGCTGTGTCACTCACACTGGAATTGTGCTCATTCATCAGTGATATGAGAAACTTCTTTGCTAAATCAGATTATAATCAGACACTTATTTACAGCATAATTTTGTCAATTTTTGGTTGAATGCAACTATGCATTGGCTACAGGAACACAAATTATGTTAAAAATCAATATAATGAAAATATTGCATGGTAATCAACTGACTATAGGAGATTTACAGTAAAATTAGCTGTATGTTTTTGTTTTATTTATAAGGTTTAAGCTATTTTTATATCTATAAAACAATAAGTTTTTCCCCTGTAGTGTTGGTTGGTAAGCATTTAAAAGCACACTATAGATGGAACCACAGCAAGTCCTCATGACTCTTTTAGTGACAAAAATCTCAGAATTACAAAACCCAAGGCCTCAGGAATCACAAGAACCCCCAAGAGAGACATTACAGACCTGGTTCCTTCTCCAAATCACATCTTAATTCTTAATTTCTTGAAGACATTGTGAACTCTGGACTTCCCTTTTGGAAAGCTAACTGCAGTGCTGGATAGATGGCTTAATGCTTAAGAGCACTTCCTGTGGAAGCATGAGGGCCTGAGGAGGACTGCCAGACAGCTTTGACCTCCTGGAGCCACACAGGTAGCTGGACGAGGTCACATGTGTCTTTAACTCTGTAACACCAGTCTCCTAAGAGAGCAGAGATCAGAGAATTGCTAGGGCTTATGAAAAAAAAAAAAACAAAAAAAACAGCAAGCTATGGGATAGTAAGAGACTCCAGCTCAAATAAGAATGGGCAGGACATCGATGACGTTCCAGCACTGTCACCACAGGTGAGTATGTGGGGTACCAATGGGTACATGCATGTCATACACCATATACACACACCAGTGAAAAAGGAAAAAAAAGAATAAAAAGGGGGGAAGGGCTGGAGAGATGGCTTAGCGGTTAAAGTGCCTGCCTCCTAAGCCTAAGAATGCAGGTTCCAATCTCCAGGTCCCACATTTAGCCAGATGCAAAGTGACACAAGGGTGCAATGCCGCACTTGACCACAAGGAGGCGCACACATCTGGATTTTGTTCGCAGCAGCTGAGAGGCTGCTGGCTGCTGGCATGCCCATCTCTATCTGTCTTCCTCTCCCTCTCTCTCTGTGTCTCTCTCCAAAAAGGGGGGGGCAGCGGAAGCTAATTATACTCAATACAATTAGAAACTTTCCCCTAGAACATTATCTAGAAGCAAAATAAGCTTTCTAAAACAAAACACCATTCCTGAACCTTAGGGAAATACATCTCAGCCTCTCCCCAGTGACTTGTGGACCTTTTGTTGCTGCACTTAAGCGACATGGTCAGTTCCCGATTTACACACCTATCTTCACTGTTGACCATGTGCACCATGAAAATGAAATGGTTTCCAGCCATCCTTTGCCCAGCCAGAGTTCCCAGAGTGAATTCAATGTCCTTGATCAACAAGTGTCTAAAGTGAGGGAGACAGAGAGAGAAGCAGGAAAGAAGGAAGGCTTTCCATAGATCTGGCACTGGCAGAATTCACACTGGTTTCCCTGTATTATTTAGGTATTTCCTGCCTCAGTAAGGTTCACGAGCAATGTTTGGATGGTGAGGTCATATCCAAGTACATGCAAACAGCAGGACAATTCGGAAGGTCATCCAGATTTAAATGAATATACCACATAAACTCATTACTTCTATATGTGACTACCATGATTAATGAACAATATGCAGGGAGAGTTCATTCAGAACAAGGGCTGCCTTTGCAAATATGACGCCCCTCCTAAGCACAAGATATGAGTCAAAGATGCTTCACAAGTATAACGTAGAAACATGACTCTTCACAATTCTGTGTGTGGGGGGGAAAACAGGCTGCCCTCAGTTGTATCGCTGCAGGTGGTGGCAGCAGGTTCACATGGACAATTTTATTCAGAGGTCCCGTGTACTTTGTTTCAGAGTATTTGGGAGTCCAGACCCAGGTCACTTTAGGGATGAGAAACTGAATGCAGAGAGGTGACAATTACACTCCAGAACACCACTGATACTGAGCGCCATATCAGCCAGCACACACAGGAAGTACTGCACATACAAGGAAGGCAACAGAAGGATGGACAAGGACTGACAGGTGGATAAGAATTTGAAACATAATGTCACTTTTAAAAACTGTGATCCAAAACTGCAAAACCAATTTCTGAACTGTGTCCAGAATTAAAAATTGAAAATAAGTCAAGGAGCCAGGTGTGGTGGCGCACACCTTTAATCCCCGGCACTTGGGAGGCAGAGGTAGGAGGATCACCTGAGTTCAAGGCCACCCTGAGATTCGAGTGAATTCCAGGTCAGCCTGAGCTAGAGTGAGACCCTACCTTGAAAAACCAAAAAAAAAAAAAAAGGAAGAAGAAGAAAAATAAAAGTTCGATATACTTAGATATTTAAGTTACCCAGAGAAATAACAACATAAAATGAAACCAGAATTCACCTTGGGGGTCCATATGGGAAATGATATGGGCTCGCCTATTCCGATTTCCATGCTTCCCACAGCTTCTGATTTCATCTTTCAGTGACTGGAAACCACATATACAATTTTATTTTCCTTAATTCTCTCTTGCTAGGAGCTGGGATTTTTCTGATATAACAAGCTAATTAAAACCACATTATTACAGCAAAGGTTGTCTTGCAACTCACCTGGCATCGAGGGGTTAGTCACTCACATTTAATAATACCACCTTAAATAGGAGTCATGAGAGCGAGGCACCAGCTTTTAATGGCAACCTTCCTAAGATGGTGTGACTTCTTTGGAGTACAACAGTTTAAAAAAAAAAAAAAAGCCATGCAAATGGAGATGAATGGTACACAGGCCACCAAGGTAATTAAAAATGTATTTTCCATCTTCTAGTAATTGAATTGTGTACAAGCTGCAAGTTAATGAGGTCATCTACCCTCGAGCGCTGACAGGAAAGCAGGAATAATTATCTTTCAATTTTTTCTTATGTAGCAATTAATTTTAACCATTCGCCTCCACCCTACTTCCACTCCCCTCATCCCAGTCAGTCAAAGTCATTGCTAAACTGAATTGACAGGCAATTGATACGGTGGCGGCACGGAGCTGCCGAGGCAGGCAAGGTAATCAAGGGGCTACAGCTGTTGAGGGCTAAGCGCTTCCAGGTGAACGTCACCTGAGATTTTGCATTCTGCCACTCGGAGGACCCGGGACACACCGTGGTGGCTGATAGAACATCTGGTGCCAGGTGGGCTGGGAAGGGGCACTGCTGACTTGGGAAGGCAACAGAAGGATGGACATGGGTTGATGGATGGACAAGACTTTGAAACAAAATGTCACTTATAAAAACTGTTATCCAAAAGCAGGAGAGAAATGTTCAGCCACTTGTGAAACTTGTATAGAGTTTATGGCACCATTGAACCTGGGAGATTTTTGGCTGGTTCTTAGGGTCCTAGTAGACATCTCTAGTAGAAGTTACAAACACAAAAAGTTTCTTCACTCTTTTAACTCAAGAAACACTCAATGCTATTGTTACCATTCTCATAGGTCAGGGTAGCACTGGGAGAGATTTCTTCTGCTTCTACCACAGCTGGGCTGACGTGGTCCAGAATGTGTCACATTCCAACAGATGTCAATTGAAACGTGCCCGCCTGTGATTCTTGTCTGCTTAATATCTAGAAACCCAAGGCTCACGACTTGGCTCCTACTTGTCTGTCTAACCAGTACAAATGTAGAAAAAGATCACTTTTGATAGGTTTCAACAAATGTGCCAACTTGACTGGACTAAGGGGTGCCCAGATAGCTAGCATTAGCATTATTTTTCGATGTTTTCAGGAGAAACTGGCAAAATTATCAGGGCTCAGTAAGAACTGCCTCACTTTGTGAATAGGCACCATATATCCACTGAGGGTCCATATGAACAAAACTACAGGAAGGGAGAATCTCTCTACTAAAGTTGGGAAGCCCATCTCCTCCTGACCTTGAACATTAGAACTCTGAATACTTGGGCCTTCAAACTTCCAGGAATTATACCAGCATCCCCAGAGGCATACCACTCTCACCCCTGGCTATCATGCCTCTGGAGGCACATGGATGTACACCAATGGGTTTCCCTTGTCTTTTTCCTGCTAGATACATATTTTGGGGCTTGTCAGCTATGATTACACAAGCCAATTCTATGTATCTATTATCCATCTATATCTATCTATCTGTCAATCATTTATCTTGTCCACATCTGCCTATTTAATTGGTTCAATTTCTCCGTTTCAGACTCCTCATTAATTGAAAGCCTTCATTCACAAACCTGACCCATATTTACTAAGCTTGTAGACAGGTCTTGATGCCTGTGTCAGCTCTTAACACTAAGTTCTATGAGACAAGAGCACTTAACAATAACACTATGCAAGCATATTGCTCAGTCTACCTTTGCTGTCCTGATGCATTCCTAACTACACTCTCATTCTTTTTAAAAAATATTTTATTATTTATTTATTTATTTGAGAGAGAGATACAGAAGTAGGCAGGTAGAGAGAGAGAGAATGGGAGTGCCAGGGCCTCCAGCCACTGCAAACGAACTCCAGATGCATGCACCCCCTTGTGCATCTAGCTTACATGGGTCCTGGGGAATCGAGCCTCAAACCAGGTTAGGCTTCACAGGCAAGTGTTTAACCACTAAGCCATCTCTCCAGCCCATCTCATTCTTTTTTGAAATATATTTTTTATTTATTTTCAATGGGAGAGAGAGAGAGAATGCCAGGACCTCCAGACACTGCAAATGGACTCCAAATGCATGTGCTACTTTGTGCATCTGGCTTTGCATGGGCACTGGGGAATTGAACTGAACTCGGGTGGTTAGGCTTTGCAGGCAAGTGTCTTGACTGCTGAGCCTTCTCTCCAGCCCCTGCACTTTCATTCTTGCACATGTTCCTGTACCCACTCTTGAACATGTTCCTGTACTCACGGTAACATATCGCCACTTGGTCATGGCGTGCTTGGAGTAAAAGAAGGGGTAGAGTGTGTGTATGAGTATCAGAGCTCTCCCCCATTAAGTTGTCTCTTACTCTTCTTTTCCTCTGTATGTGCCCAAGATACTCACATGATCCAAGGGCACAGAAGCCTCCCATTCAGTGGGTTTCAGTGACTTTGGAGTCACACAGGAGGCTGAGGGTCAGCAAGAGGAAGTGACACCACCAAACAGTATAGGTTCCTGCAAGTCCTATTGAAAAATCTATACCAAGGGCACAACATCATGAGACTAGGTTCTCCCTTCTCACACATTGGCAGGCTTTCAGAGAATGCCACACTGGGCAGAACAGGTGCCTAAAAATCCTTACACTTTTACAGATACTTGCACAAAAAGAATTTCCCTTTGAAAGCATGGCCTAATAGTTTTGAATCAGGGAGAAGAATTAGCCCAAAGCCAAAAAAAATTTCTCGGATGTTCTCCTTCAAACGGTCCCTGAGTATAAAAGAAGGGTGAGGTGTGGTCCCTTTTCTCTTTGTTCTTGGGCTTATATAGACTCCTCATTCTCAGATGTCAGAAGAGAGGACCCTTCGAATGAGCCCTACTATGATCTATGTAGAAATGACTCAGGGGAAGTCTAGGGATCTGTGACAATGGCTGTTTCTATCTGAGACCTGAATTAATCACAAGGGAACAACCTGGCAAGATAAGCACTGATTGTGATAGGCTTGCTCTTCCTACAGTTAAATATACACCTGCAAAAATCAGAACACAGAGAGGTCAGCAGATACCCACCATGCCACGGTCACTGCACCCTCACAGGGTTAACTCTCACGGGCCCTGCACACCCTTGTCTTCTGAAGAGGTCAGAAAGTAGCAACAGTTTATTTCCTACCATGTGTTAGGAAGTTTATATGTATTTATTCAATTGATTTTCATAGCAATCTCATGTAGTACTAAACCCAAATTCCCAGATAAGGCCTCTTGAGGCTCAGAGATTTGAGGCTTATGGGATTTGCTCAAAGACAAGGGACTTGAACTCAAGTCCATCAGATACAAGAGCCCATGCCCTTTTCTGGCTATCACCCCAGTGGACGTAGCAGTGTGGTTTTCCTCTTTTTCTTGGTGCAGGATGGCCCATTCTAGCCCTGTACCCATTGCACATCTGCTTCCTGGAGAGCTGAGATGTCTCATTGATGCCCAATGCCCATAACTGGTGATTTCTGTGTTGACTGCTGTCTTCTTCCTTTTCTGCAGGCCAATTCCACAAGGGAGGAGATGCATATCTGTCTCTAAAGCTCTGGTGTAAATTTGTGTATGTATCAAGTCAGTCCACTTGATTCATATGTCTGTCAGGAAGTACTATGTGAGGAGAAAAAAACACAACCAGAGAAAGGGCCACATGAAGAGGCTGGGGTAGAGCAGTGTATAGAAGTGAAGGTTCTCCAAGAAACACATTCAATGGTGTGTGTGTGCGTGTGTGTGTGTGTGTGTGTGTGTGTGTGTGTGTGGTAGGGGATGCTGTTAGTTCTGTGAGAGATTGGTTACAGGATCCCCTATGGTGCCAGAATCCACAAAACACCCAAATTCCTTGAAATCGCATGTATTTGTTTATAACCCCACACATCCTCCGGTACGCTTTAAATTATTAGGTGATTTACCATATCTAATGTAAATTTTTACTAAAGTAGTTGTGCTGTATAGTTTAGGGAATGACAAGGAAAAAATTCCATTCATGTTCAGGACAGATAAAATTTGTTTTCTATCTGTGAGTGGTTGAACATATGTGTAGAATACACACACACACACATATGTATGTATGTATTTGGCTCTATGTGTGTATTCTACACACACACACACACACATATATATATGGTGTGCATGCATGTGTATGTGTATACATATTTGCATATATATATATGACAGAGATTATACATATTTACATACATAGATTTTTTTTTGAGGGGGGGGTTGAGGTAGGGTCTCAATCTAGCCCATGCTGACCTGGAATTCACTATGAAGTCTCAGGGTAGCCTCAAACTCATAGTGATCCTCCTACCTCTGCCTCCCAAGTGGTGGGATTAAAGGCGTGCACCACCACGCCTGGCCATAGTTTTGCCTTTTTTTTTTTTTTTAAGGAATTAGTCCACATGATTAAAGAGACTTGCCAAGTCCAAAGTCTGATGTGAGAAGCAGACTTGATAGAGACTTGGGTTAAGTTGCAGTGTAAGTCCAAAAGCCATCAGGCAAGAGACCCAGGAATACCTAATGCTGTAACACAGTTTGATGGCCATCTGAGACAGACTCCCTCTTGCTCAGGGCAGTCAGTCTGCTGGTCTATTCAGGCCTTAACTGATTGGATGAGGCTTACTCACAGGATGGAGAGCAATTTGCTTTAATCAAAGTCCACTGATCTCAATGGCAATCTCTTCCACAACCTCCTTATACAACTGTCTAGAGTAATGCTTGGCCAGAGATCTGGGCACCCTTACTTAGCCAAACTGATACATAAATGAACTACCACAAGGGTCAACAAAGCTGATGTCATCTCAGTGTATCCCCTGAGTCAGAACCCTGGGAGAAGTAAGGTTGGTTGACACAGCCTCTTCACCTCATTCACCTCACCCCCTTTCATGGTCCCTGCTCCAGTAAAATGAGGAAATGTATAGATAAACTCACAGGATTTACACTAGGAAAGACAGTAGGCATACATTAAAGGATGTACAAAAATAGTTTAAAGAAATGAGATAGTGATCCATGCCAATGATGGGAGAAGGGAAGGGTTAATTCAGGAGAAGCATGCAAGGACCAAAGGAGCCAAGGCTCTCGAACATTCCCCAGTAGAATCATAGAACCTCGGAGCTGGAGAGATGGATGTCAGAGCTCCCCATTGGTTATGCACAATAGAATAAGAGGAAGTGATATGGATTGCACTAGTTCATGGAGTTACAACAAACCCAGGTGACCGTAACTTCCTGTTCACTACATACTATGCACTAGCACTTAGTTTACAGAAAGAAATGGGGCTCAAAAAAGAGGTGGGTTATCCAAAGTAGTATTCACAAGGGTTGGAGCTGGGATTCAAACCTGGCAATGCGAACACTTATTCTCCACAGTAGTCAGCCTCCCTGAGTTAGTTTCTGGAATACTAACCTAACTGCTAGTTACAACCTTATTGGGGAGAAAAGAAATGTCCTAGACAGGAGGTGATTCCTGCCTACCTCTATAACACAGAGCTACACAGAATCTCAAAGCAGGGGACAAGACTGTAATCAGGTCCTTGGGAAAGTCTGTGAATGTGCACAGGTGTGAGCACACATGCACACACATTCATAAAAATGCTCCTGAGCAGACGGCATGGGTTCTCATGGCTCTGTAAGATGAAGGGGCCACCAGCAGGATACTCTATCATCACCTGCTAGAGACAAGCTGTTCCACCCCCATGCTGGGCCCTGGAACCAGTGTACAATCAGACACAAAGAAGCCCAGCTTCATTTAAGCAGCCAAATTGTCATGCAAAGAAAAGCCTTCCCAGGACAACAGATTTCTCCGAGGAGAATACAAAAGGGTGGACAGGTGGCTTCCCATTGAAAAGCGTCACCCACAACTTCCCCTCTAGACTCCAAGCTGCCTGGTCAGACCTGGAAAGAAAAGACATGTTGGCTTCAAGCATAGCCATAGTTTGAATGTACAAGTATATTTTTAGTTGTTTGGACATTTCAATAGAAGAAGAAAATTTCTTGGAAGAAGACAGATGATGGTGGTGGTGGCAGTGAGGATGGTGAAGCTACTAGTTCCTAACAGAATAAAAATGGTAGCTGCATGTTACTGAGCACTTACAACCTTCAAGGACCTGTGACATGCCCGCTTTCTCTGACGATCTTCCCAGTAGCTTCGTGGTTGGTCCTATGGATGTCCCCCATTTTATACAAGTGAGGGAACCTCAAGAGGTTCATTCACTTCCCCAAGAACATCTAGCTAGTAAGCATGACAAGTGGGGTTTAAGCTGAGTTTACCTGATTCCAAAGTCTGTGCCTCTATCAGGGTGGTGTGCGTGCATGCGTGAATAGACAACCTAATATAAAAACTAAAGCACTCAAAGCAATTAACTCCCCAGGAAGCAAGAATGACTCCAGAGCACAGAGTCAATTCAGATTCTCACCGCTCTTTCTCCACTGCAGGTCTGCCCACATGACTGGGGTATGTATGGGGAGTGTGTTCACAGCTCCCCTGTGCTCAAAGGCAAAAGAGGGAGACCCTCTGCCCCTTTCCTCTTCAGCAGACTTTCTCAGCTCTCCAGATATCAGTAAGACACGGGTCCCTCAGCGTTCTGTCAGCCCCTTCGTGATATCCACCCTCTCTGCCTTTTCCATGTCTTCTTGTTAGAACTTAGATGTGGTCACTTTAAGAGGTCCCTGATGCCTAGGTTCCAAGGCTAAATGGGAAAGCAACATCTAGCCCTCTGTTGACAAAGAAACTCAAGGTCACCTAAGTTATGGCCTTAGGTCCTATCTAGTGCCTCTGTGGCTCTTAGCACAGTCTGAGACATGTGAAGTAGAACTTCCCCATCTCCAAAAAGTTATAAAAAGCAAGAAGTGGGCTGCAGAGATGGTTTAATGGTTAAGGCACTTGCCTATGAACCCCAAGGACCCAGGTTTGATTCCCCAGTACCCACATAAGCCAGATACACAAGGTAACACATGCATCTGGAGTTTGTTTGCATTGGCTAGAGGCCTTGGTGCACCAATATGCATGCATGCATGCATTCATTCATTCATTCATTCTCTCTCTCTCTCTCAAATAAATAAATAAAATATTTTTAAAAAGGCAAGAAGCTTCCTTTGTCCTTTATGTTTCTAGAGTTCAATCTCATTCATTCCTTCATTCCTTCCCTGTCTCTCTCTTTCTGGCTTTGGACCCCACAATCCCTGGGCAGGGTGCTATAACTTTCCTAATAATGCTTTAATTCTAAAAGGGCATTTAGTCTCAACTGCCTCTCAGTGAACCAGCTGCTCTCTCACTGCTTTCCAGATCCACAACATGTCACCCTGCAATGGTTTCCATCATGCTTAGAATCAGATCCAAAGTTCTTTTGTCCTACAAGGCCCTGCAGGATCTGTCTTAGGCTCTTTCTTCCCTCATCATTCCTATTATAAGGGCCCTCATGCATGCCACTCTCCCCACACTCACCTTCCTTGGGATGTTCACAGTGACTGTCTACCCTTACCGTCTTAATTATTTCTTTTTTAAAATTTTTAATTTTTTTATTTATATGAGAGAAACAGAGAGAAAGAAGCAGATACACACACACACACACACACACACACACATATATATAGAGAGAGAGAGAAAGAGAGAGAGAGAGAATGGGTGCAGCAGGACTTCCAGCCACTACAAACAAACTCCAGATGCATGCACCTTGTGCATCTGGCTTACGTGGGTTCTGGGGAATCGAGCTTTGAACCAGGGTCCTCAGGCTTCACAGGCAAGCACTTAACTTCTAGGCCATTTCTCCAACCCTTAATTACTTCTTTCAAAGACCTCCCTCGATCACATACCACTCCTTCGTCCCCAACTACCTCTTCACTGTATTGGTATTGTCACTACCTTGTCTCTGTTTGCTCAGTTCTTCAAAGCCCTCCTGCACGAGTTATGCCCCAATACAGCATTAGTGTCTGATGGTCTTCATGTAGCGAAGTCCAGTCTTCAGCTCCCATGGCCATGTTCACGTTGGTTCTACAACCCTCTTAGAGCATGTCCCCAACCACACCACTCCCTCCTGATTTTGCTCTGCCCCTACCTCAATGAATTCTCAGAACAACCCTGTAAGGAGAGACCATTCCTACCCACACTCTGAAGATAAAGAAATGGAAGCTTAGAGATGCTAAACACACTTCCTCAGAATGGCACAGCACATTTGGAAGGGCTAGAAGTAGAATACACACCCCAGTCATTACCATCAGTATACTGAACTTTTTTTTTTTTTTTTTGGAGAGAGACACAGAGAGAGGGAGAAGGAGAGGAAGCAGATAGAGATGGGAGTGCCAGCAACGTTTCAGCTGCTGCAAACGAAATCCAGATGTGTGCGCCCCCTTGTGGTCAGTGCAGCATTGTGCCCTTGTGTCACTTTGCATCTGGCTAAACATGGGACCTGGAGATTGGAACCGCTGGAGATTGGAACTGCCATTCTTAGGCTTAGGAGGAGGCAGGCGCCTTAACCGCTAAGCCATCTGAGGGCTGGAGAGATGGCTTAGCGGTTAAGGCGCCTGCCTCCTAAGCCTAAGAACGCCGGTTCCAATCTCCAGCTCCCACGTTTAGCCAGATGCAGTGACACAAGGGCACAATGCCGCATTTGACCACAAGGGGGCACACGCATCTAGATTTCATTCACAGCAGCTGAAAGGCTGCTGGCACGCCCATCTTTATCTGTCTCCCTCTCTGTCTGTATCTCTCTGTGTGTCTCTCTCTTAAAAAAAAAAAAAAAAAAAAGAAAAAGAAAAAGATATTTGAGGGCTGGAGAGATGGCTTAGCAGGTAAAGTGTTTGCTGCAAAGCCAAAGGATCCCGGTTCTGATTCTCCAGGACCCACATAAGCCAGATGCACAAGGGGGTGCATGCATCTGGATTTCGTTTGCAGTGGCTGGAAGCCCTAGCATGCCCATTCTCTCCCTCTTTGTCTCTCTCTCTCTGGCTCCCTCTCTCTCTCTCTCAAAATAAATAAATAAATTATATATATATATAAATATAAATTTGATCATTTCCTCCCATACAGTGAGGGTTGTCACGTGAGCAAGCACACATTCATGAGCAAGGGTGTTTTGCCTACAAAGACTGCACTTAGTCAGCACTCAAAGACACTGTGACAATTTCAGAAATCACTTCAGAACAGTGCACTGCCTCCCATCCTTTGGAAACCCAAGTGGCAGAGTAAAAACAGGTGAGTCCTGATTTAGAGTCTGCAATTAATTTCCTGTGTGTTCTCTCACAGTCTCAATTACCTGGAAAGCAGCAGTAATACCTATCTCCTCACCTCATGGCGCCTTTGAGAAGCTCAAGTAGCGTTATAGAATGAAAGATCTTAGAACAATGAACCTTTCCACTTGAAAGCAATTGTAAGAGTGGGGGGAGGAGTGTCCTGAAACATAGTCTATCCCTCTCACAGAGACTGACTGATGCATCCATAACCCCATGGTGAGTACCAGTAACCCCACTGAGAGGGCCCTTGGTGGAATGGGGGCAGGGAAGAGAGGGGTGTAAGAGGATAACCCGAGGGCATTTATCCATATAGTAAAGAGAGAGAGAGAGGAAGAGGCAGAGAGAGAATGGGCACGCTGGGGCCTCTCAGCTGCTGTGAACAAACTCCAGATGTGTGCACCTCCTTGTGGACATGTGCGGCATTGCGTGCTTGCATCATTTTGCGTCTGGCAAAATGTGAGACCTGGAGATTCGGACAAGTGTTCTTAGACTTTGCAGGCAGGTGCATTAACTGCCAAGCCATCTTTCCAGCCCCCCCCCAAATCATACCTTTTAAAAAGCAACAGGGATGATAAAGTTCAGGCAGCCCCAGTAAGGCTGTAGTGAAGAATTCCTGCTTCTACCCTGCTGTATCCAAACACCTGGCCTGGTTTAGGGGTTGACAGTAGCCACTCTCTCTGATTGGCTGTCCATCTTCCTCCACACCAGGTACTTCTTCTGCATCCCATCCCCATGAGAACTGACACATCCCATTGAAGAGCTAGCCAGAAACAGTTAACTCTCATAGAAGAATGGGGACTTTTACTAGGACATCTCCAAAGATGGCTTCTCCATTATTGAGAAGAGAGGACAGATGTGTTTGAAACCATTCAAATTACACTGGCAGGTAGCTGCCACTATTTGCAGCTCAGATCACTAAAATGACAACACTAATGATAGCATCTACAACTAGCATTTAACATTACGTAGCAAGTATGTTTCTGAATGACTTACAAGGACTCCCTAAAGGTTAGTACTCTTATTGCCACCATACTCCAATGAGGAAACCAATACAGGGAGGATAAGGCCTTTGCCCTCTTGTCATAACTGCAGCTTAAGCAGTGAACTCCAGAATTTGCACTGCTTACCATCACTCACACAGCAAAACTACCTGACTCTTCCACACAACAAAAAGCTTGCAAGGAGTGGCCACTGTCAACCCCTGAACCAGGCCAGGTGTTTGGATACAGCAGAGTGTGATGGTTTGAATGTAAATGTATGTTCCCCATAGTAGTAGGTATTTTTGATCAAGACTAAGCTTCTTCCTCCATCTTCAGCAGCCTTTAGGGTCATGTAAAAGCTGTGCACTATTCAGTGCAAACTATACATTTTGAATTTTTATCTTTCCTGGGCTGGCAACACACAGCATGGTCCTATATTCTGACATGTTGCTAGTCCTTTTTCTTTTCTTTTTTCTTTTTCTTTTCTTTCTTTCTTTTTTTTTTTTTTTTTTTTTTTTTTTTTTTTTTTTTTTTGTTTTTTCAAGGTAGGGTCTTGCTCTAGCCCATGATGACCTAGAATTCAGTATGTAGTCTCAGGGTAGCCTCAAACTCATGGCAATCCTCCTACCTCTGCCTTCTGAGTGCTGGGATTAAAGGCATGTGCCACATGGCTGTGTTTCTAGTTCTTGACAGCAGTGGCAAGTCAGCCATGTATGTGGTCAGGAGGGGAAAACCAACAAATTCTGCCAGTGGATTGTGTTGCTACACAAGGATCCTTGGCAAATTAGGTGTATTGAATTCAGCTCTGAATGATAATACCTCCAACCCGTGAGGGTTATCTAGATGTAACCCTATTTTAAATTGGAAAACATCCACATATATTACTTTCCCATTTGGCTCCCATTTTCCTTTCCTTACCACAGGAAACTGTTCCTCCCAAAATGGTTCCTTAAACTATTCTATCCTTGTACCTTTTCCCCAGGCCCTTATATTTCTAGGCAATTGTGAACCCATTCAGAGACAGAGGGAGAGGTAATGTGATCCAAAATCACATTACACAGCTTGTCCATTACAGAAACTACTGCCAGCCACGACCGACCACTGTCCCCAGATACACTGGCACCATGCCTGCGATCATGGCCTCCACTGATGTAGCAGATTTTCTTCCTTCTCTGCAGGGCTCTTGTCTCATCACCACAAAGAAGGAAGGATGTGTGAAGCAAGGGTTTTATTCCCATTGCAGTGACAGTTTGAAAGTGAAAGTTCTCAGTAACTGGCTACCTGCTGGAGAGAGGACAGGAGAAGAGGTTGCTGGAAGAGGCTGTGCCCAGGGTTTTCATATGCCCAGGTAGGCTTTGATAGCCTGGGTGCCTGCACATTAGATGAAAAAGAGATCCTGTCATAAGGGAAAGGAAGCCTGACAAACAGCGTTTCAATGAGGCTCACCGCTCCATCACTCTGCCTAGATATTAAGAGCAGATAGGGGGAAGGAAGTAGCTTTTAGCTGTCTCAAGACCTGGAGGGCAGGGTAAAATAATTTGTATTCTGTAGATTTTATTTTTCATCTCCAGATAGTGGCTAAGGTCATAGGTCAACCTCTATCACCATCACCAGTGGGATATAACTACCACTGGTCCAGCATCCTCACTGAGTGAATTTCACAAAGGTCCTATGTCAATATGTCAGCAGTTGCCATTTCATAGGCTCAGGCAGGTGTACTGGCAGAACTGGGGTCTCACACCAGCTTCCTAGATGCAAGGGAAGCTGGTAAAACAAGTCATCTGGTTCTGGGTCTACATGTTCTGCTTCTTAAATGTATGTTAGTAGAGAGAGAAGGACATTCTGCAGCCAGGGAAACGTGTTTAGCGGCTGGCAGCCAGAAAAAAAAAAAAAAAAAAAGAGGTTAATATTCACTAAGCAAATGAAAAAATAAAATAATCCATAATCCGCTGGCTTATCCTTCACCCTATGCATTATTTTACTAAGTCTTTGGTGAGCACAGCATTAGAACCACATTGTACAAATATCATAACGAATTGCTGTCCCAACCCCCACCTCCAGATCATGCCACCAATAAAGCCCAAGTCTCAGTCTATGGAGACCAATGGCATCTGCTATATCTATGCTAAACCTGGATAACTTAACGAGATGTTGCATTACCTTATGGTTGCTGGGACAAAACACCTGACCAAAAGCAGCTAATGGGAGGGAAGTTGTTTATTTTATCTTATAGTCTCAAAGGGAAGCTTCATGATGGCAGGGAAAGCATGGCATGAGCAGAGGCTGGACATCACTTCTGTCACAGCAGATGGAAACAGCAGCAAGACAGTGAGCTGATACCCAGCAAGGGGGAGCTGGCTACGATACCCTGAAGCCCACCCCTCTCCCCCAAAACACATCTCCTCCAGCAAGGCTCCACTTCCCAAATGGCCATCAGCTAGGGACTGAGCATTCAGAACACTTGAGTTTATGGGGGGACATCTGAATCAAACTGCCACACAGGGGTTAATCAGTGTCTACACCTTCCTGAGCATTTCTTTCTTTCCACACAATTCCAGGGGCTACAGAGCTTCTGCCCAAAGGAATTTTAAGCAGCTGTGAAATTTACTGGGGAGGAAGAAGTGGGTGAGCAAGGAGGTCTTTTGAATGAGACAACTGCTATTCAATACATACAACTGGATAACCTGATGTTCTAGCAGAAAATAGCAACATTAAAAGAAATTTGTACCAGATTACAGAGCCCCCCAATAGGCCAGGAGTTACCCACAAAGAACAGAGATAAGCCCCTGGTCACCCTCAAGTTACCCACAGGAAGAGACCAGGGAACAGAGAGATAAACTCCCACTAGTCCTCAAGCTCTCCACAGGGAGACCAAGGAACAGAGAGAAGTTTCTTGCCCACAATTTACCCGCAGGGAGAAACCAGGGAACAGAGATAAGTTCCCCACCAGCTTTGCGAGTTATTGATAGTCTTGGGCTAACTGGAACAAGAATTACAATAAATTTAAACTATGTAGCTGCCTTTTCATGCCATGTATGCTTCTGTAACCTTGCTTGCTTGTAAAAAGAAAGATTTAAAACCCCTCTTGCCTAAGCCGGAGGGGGGTGGCTGACGCCATTACAGAGAGATCTGGGTGTCAGTCCACTAGCGTGAAGAAATCTTCCTCTCCTCTGTCTGAATGGCTCTGAGTTTCAGTCTGTCTGGAAATTCCCACAACAATATCACCAACTCCCAAACAACCCCAGTATCCTGAAGCTAACATTAAGGGCCTTCTCACAGTGAGAGGGAGTGAGGTAGCTTTTTAGGCAGTTAGGGTGACTGGGTCCCTGAAAGTAAAAAAGCAGAAACGCCTTTGGGCCTCTCCTTGCAGTCTCCACTTTGCTAGAGATCCAAGTAGGATCTCACTTATCTCTTCTCTAGATCTGTTTTTCCACAAACAACCTGAGCTCCTCCTGGGAGGGAGGTCCACTTTCCTAGAATTTAAATCTAATCCTGACATTGTGGTTGGTCTGAGTTCAGCCTCCAGAACTTGATGGCATGCCTAGCCTCTTCCTGAGCCAGCCTCTAGCCCAGACCAATCAGATGTTTCTCTCTCTGGCTTACCAGGGGAGGACAAGCTCTCTTGGCTGGCTCTTGAACTTCAAGGTTCTGGTAAGCCTCCATCATCTTTGCCCAGCTGGACCCAGATGAGGGAAGACTACAGCCTTACTTTACCCTCTCCTATTTCAAGGGAGTAATTAGGTAAATAGGAGAAGTAAGATCAGACCTAGTTTTCTGATTTCTAACCAAGTGCCCTTCACTTTCAAGAGTTCCTGGTCCAGAGAAATCCCCAAGCTGTGGGTGGATAAGGAAACAAAGGAAACCAAGAGAACCCCAGAAGCTGCCAAACATCCGTTGATCTCTCCCTTTGAGATGTATCCTATTTGCCTGACTTAACAGGTTTTTTTTTTTTTTTTTTTTTTTTTCAGAAAGGCTTCTGATTGCAAAACATTTGCATTCGTTAGGAGGACTGAATATAATTACTTCCTTTTTTGTCTCCAAAAAATAAGGGTTTTTTTTAACAGCCACCAAAGCAATCCAGGAGCTAGGATGGGGGCGGGGAAGAGACCCACTCTGCAAAACCAACATGAACCCTTTCTGCCACTGCAATAAGGAAAGCCCACCATCGCTGCGCTCCATGATTAAAGCGACTGCAAATTAGTTTCAGCAAAGGTCTTCCCCCTCAAATTGAAAAGCCCCGTGTAATGGAATTTCATAGACGCTGCTTTGGAAATGACTTCATACCTCACTCTGTTCAGAGCTGAAAGTGGAACATGCCCTGAATCCTAAGAGGCTGAGACGCTCCTGGGTCTACTGAACCATCATCTCAGTCCTCACAGGCCGTCTCAAAACTCACAGCCACCTTGTCCTCCCGGATACCCACAGAGCACTGAAGGCTCCTCTCCACCACTGGTATCTTCACAGCCCAGGCGAGTTACCTGAAAACTGCGCTTTGTCTCCCACAGGCTCCACGCAGTTTCTGGCTGCAAAAGCAAAGTCCAGTATTGTATAGCTGTTTCCTCCAAATTGAAACATTCCCTCCTGAAGGGAGCACAAGGAGGTTCCAAAGACTCAGGAAGCTACCCAGACTTATAAGGCTCGGGAAGTTCAGAAAGTTATATATATAAAAAAAGTTATAAAGGCAACTGGTGTGGAGAGGTGACCGAAGACCAGAGCACCTCATGTGACTTCTTTTGCCCTCTCACAACTTTAATTCTATTACCTGAGCCCACCAGACTCCTTGGACTCCAATCAGCATAGATTAGGTTACTTAACTAGCTAAATTTCAGGGCCCTCCACAAACAGAATGCAGGACAGATGAATATGGAAAGGAGGCAAAGAAAGGTAATGACAAAATGGCAAGCCCGCGTGGATCCCTATGGTGGTATTGTGAAGGCATTAGACAAGGGAATGGAATCTCAGGTCTCAATTACCCTTGCTTCATTCATCCTTGGATAAGATCATGCCACCTGCTCAATGACCTCAACTGTTTTTCCTCCTGAGGACATACCTAGACTACATTCCCAGTCACCTTTTGACTTCGGTGTGGCTTCTGCCCAGTAGATTTGGGTAAAACATGGGTGCCACTTCTGTGTCGAATCCTCCTTGCTGTCCTTCCTCCTCCCATGAGTAGTAAGTTTTCAAGCAGGGACCCTTTTGTTCCCTTCCTCCCTCCAGCCCCCCGCCCTGACAACTGGCGACGTCTGGAGACATTTTCAGTTGTCCCAGCTGGGAAGATGTGCTTTTGGTTAGAAACAAGGGGTGCAGTACATACAACAGTCCGGCACACAAAGAATCCCTCAGACCCCAAATCTGGACAGAGCTGCTGTTGAGAAATCCAACCTTGATAGAGCTGGGCTAAAAGGTGGCACCTTGACTGAGTAAATGGGGCAGAATGCCCCCCTCCTCACCTCACCCACTGACCCACAGCAGCCAGTGATTTGAGCAAAAACAGAGAAACTTTTATTGTGTTAACTCACTGAGTTTTGAGGATGATTCATGACAGCAGCTAGAATTGTTTACTTTAATAAAGACAAACCAGTAGAGGTCAGCCCCAGTGTGCAACACAAACACCCTAGCAACCCAGCTATTTCACTTGACAGGTACCTGAAGATTCCTGGGCTAAACGCAGGGCAGAAGATGCCTGGCCCTAAACCTGTAAGTCAGGAGGCCCCAGGGCAATGGGTGAAACAAGGTCAAGCACGCAGTGGGTGCCACATACCTCTTGCCCTCTTAATGACCCACAAGAGCGCCTCTGGGGAGAATCTCTTAGTGACTCAGCTCAGGAACACAGCAGGAGCCTAACACCTGACCAGGAAAGACCCAAGGCAGAACCAGCACTAACTCTCATTTTCCTCTTGCACTTGTCCTTTTTGTGTGTGACAGGGACTGGCTGGCGATAATCAGCAAGGTCCCTTTAGTGTATGCTCTGGTCTTGCTGTGACTAATAAGATGATTGGCTGTAATATCCTTTTTATGGTTGTCCATTATATCACCCTAACATAAAGTAATTTAATTTCAGTAGGATAATTAGGGTCTCTCTAATCTAACTGATAGTCTGAATGAAATGAGATTCTCACAGGGAGATTTGTGTATCAGGAGCCTGGTGACCTCTGGCCCCAATTTTCACACAATGTATTAATCTGACAGCCTGACTTCCCAAGCATACTGTATCCAGAGTTTCACAGCCCATGGGTTACAGAACACACCCGCAAATGGGATTACTTTATATATAATGAGATTTTCTTGGGCCTGAGGAGACAGATCATTGTATTGTAACCTTAAGACTGGCCGGTTACGCATATGTTAACTTGAGCCCTGAGACACAAGAGCACTGATGAAGTATGTTTCAGTGTCTGGTGTTGGAGATGCAACTCAGCAGGAGAAATACAGTCTTGGGATATGCCAGCCTGCCTGGGACAGCTCAAGGCCAACCTATGAGGGAAACCCTCAGCCTGGCTGAAGGCCACAGGAAGACCACCTGGCTCTTACCTGCTCCTCTGGGAATGCTACAGGAAGAATTTGCTCATTAAGTCTGGAGAGAGGGGGAGGACAAGAAAGAGACCCCTGGGAAAAAAAACTGGAAGAGACCACTGGGGGTCAGTACCAATATTCTGAGCAAGCAGGAGCGTTTAAGTCCTAGTTTACCTGCTTCTCAATTCTTCAATGACCCCTAGTGGCAGACCCACCTAACTTATGACCTCTACACTGGCCCCAAACCTCAATGCTTGAATGTTATCAGTCTTTCATGTCACATATTGGAGGCAGGATACTGGCTCTTACAGACATCTTTTCTTAAGCTTTTTTATTGACAACTCTCATAAACAATATCTCATGATCATAATCCCCTCCTACCACCTTCCCTTTTTTCCTCTCCCATCCCCCACCCCCCAGACTGAATTCCTTCTTTCCAACTGGTCTCTCTTCTATTTTGACGTCATCATTTTTTTCTCCTATTTTTCAAGTCTTGTGTAGGTAGTGCCAGGCACTGTGAGATAATGAATATCAAGGCCACTCTGTGTCTGGAAGGCAGTACCCCTTTCCTTCCTTTGGTTCATAGATTCTTTTTCATAAATATTTATTTATTTGCAAGCAGAGAGAAAATGGGCGCACCAGGGCATTGAGCTATTGCGTCACTTTATGCATCTGGATTTACATGGGTACCAGGAAATCGAACCCAGGTTGTTTAGGCTTTGCAGGAAAACACCCTAACTGCGGAGTCATGTCTCCAGCCCAGTTCTTACATTCTTTCCACCATCTCTTCCGCAATGGTCCCTGAGCCTTGGAGGGTACAATAGCTGAACACTACACTGTCACTTGTGAGAACTTTGGTGAGTTTTGAGTCACTCCAGTGGTCACCTCCATCTCTTTTATTTTATCAGATGAGCATTGGAAGTCTCAGCTTGTTACCTCTTATTTCCTTGGCTTCCAGGAAGCCAAGAGATCAGCATCACATTCAGTTGCAGCAACAGCATTACATTAGGGTTTTCTGTCCTTTCACTTATTTTCTACTTTCTTATTTTTCTATTTTTACCAAAAATACTTATTTGGTAAGATATTTCAAGTTCCATTTGGAAAGAGTACATCTTAATGAAAAATAAGCAAAAATACAATATCAACATTAAAAACCCTTCAGTGGGGGGGGGTCTAAGTGTATTATTAACATCTGGGCACAAGACACCAGCCCTCTTTTTTTGTAAATATATTTTTTATTTATTTGAGAGAAAGAAAGAAGCAGAGAGAGAGAAAGAATGTGCATGCCAGGGCATCCAGCCACTGCAAACAAACTCCAAATGCATGCACCCCATTGTGCATTTGGCTTATGTGGGCCCTACAGAATCAAACCAAGGTCCTTTGGCTTTGCAGGCCCCCAACACCAGCCCTCTTATAAGCACTGGGTATCTCGCAGCAGCCTATGGAAAGTTCTAGTACTATTTCCATTTTAAAGATAAGGGACTGAAAGCAACGATTCTGGCTCATGTAAGAGTACACATTCAGTGAGGGGCAGAATCAAGATTAAGACCTGAGTAGCCTGGCACCAAAGGCTGCTCTCCTACACCACTACTTTTTAGCACATGCTGTGTACCATGTGAGGCAACAAGCTATGCAGTAAGGCATGTATGAGCCTTTGCGCCTGCTCAGCCTGCAGTGGAAACACTTTGCCTTGGTGATAGGAGAATCCTGTGTGTTTTGTCCTGGATGTCTTTTACCTCACCTCGTGGGAGGGGCTTGAAGACCGCTGCTTGGAGATTCTGACACATCCACGCACTTGGGAGACAGAAGGAGCCAATGTCTTTTGAGGCAGGCAGCCTTGGCCAAGGGAGGGTGGAACTCATAGATCCGTGCCCTGCTTCTTTTCTCTGAGCAGAGAATTCTGACCTCTGTTCTCCAACTTCCTCAATATTCTCCAGGGAGTCCAGCTCCTCTGGCCATCAGTTCAGGAACATTAGGTTGGCTGGCTGGCTGGCTGCCTGCCTACAATTTACTTAAAAGGTCCCAACTCACTCTAGAACAAACCACCCACAGGAGGATCTGGCCTTAGCTCTGCTGGGAGAGGGGACCTGACACTGTAGTTCCTAGCTTGGGAAGCTCAGTTTAGAAATACATGTCACTACAGGGGAAATACTACCAAAATAAAAAAGATCTCTGAGGGCTGGATGGATGGCTTAGTGGTTAAGCACTTGCCTGTGAAGCCTAAGTACCCCAGTTCAAGGCTCAGTTCCCCAGGACCCACGTAAGCCAGACAAACAAGGTGGCACATGCATCCAGAGTTCATTTGCAGTGGCTGGGGACCCTGGTGCGCCCTCTCTCTCTCTCTCTCTCTCTGTCTCTCTGTCTCTCTGTCTCTTTCTCTCTGTCTGTTGCTCTCAAATAAATAAATAAAAATAAACAAAAATTTTAAAAAAAGAACTCTAAGAAATTATGATTAGCTAAAATACTGACTCAAACTATAAAAGATCAGAACATAGACAAAGCAGAGTAAGGAAGTAATGACAGAAAGCTGACTGGAGGGGTTGGGGGATGTGTCGGTGAGTAAAATACTCGCATAATCATGAGGACCTGAGTTCAGATCCAAGCACCCACTTAAAAGCCAGGTGTGGGGCTGAAGAGATGACTTAGCAGTTAAGGCACTTGCCTGAGAAGCCTAAGGACCCATGTTTGACTCTCCAGATCCCACAGAAGCCAGATGCACAAAGATGAGGCAAGTGCAAGGTCACACATGCCCACTAGGTGGTGCCAGTATCTGGAGTTCGATTGCAGTGTCTGAGGCTCTGGCATGTCAATTCTTTCTCCCTCTGTCTGTCTCTCTCTCCATCCCCCACTCTCTCTAAAATAAAAATAAAATAAAATAAATTTTTAAAAGCCAGGTGTAGTTGCACATGTCTGGGGTTTGCTAGCTAACTAGTGTAGCCTAATTGGTGAGCTCCAGGAACAGTAAGAAACTGTTTCAAAAATAAGATGGAACGACAGGCGTGGTGGTGTACAACTTCAATCCCAGCACTCAGAGACAGAGTTAGGAGGATCGTCATGAGTTCAAGGCACCCTGAGACTACAGAGTGAATTCCAGGTCAGCCTGGGCTAGAGTGAGACCCTACCTTGAAAAAATAAAAAAAAAAAAATAAAAAAATAAGATGGAGAGCAATTGAGAAAGATTCCTGATACTGATCTCCAAACACACATGTGCCCATTCACATAGGAACACACACACACACACACACACACACACAAAGCTGACTAGGCCTTTGGGTAGAACTTACATGTAGTCTGTATTGCTTCCCACATCCCCAGCAGAGATTCATGTCCCCCAGAACCTAAGATATTTGCTTTCTGGTTTTTAACTTTTTTAGTTTGTGGGACCCTGGTAGAGAAAGTTCAGGGTCCTATAGCAATTCAAGGGCTGGGGACAAATCCTCTTTGAATGATAACACCAAGCGCAGCACGCTGGCACCTGTCAGAGCATGCTAGAACTCTAGCACAGATTTCTAAGTTTCTCATGATACTATGGGGATGTTTTTGAGCATGACACTAAAACTGTAGGATTCAGTATTGGACACTGCTCCTTTCTGGTGCTCCCCAAAGATTTGATGACTACTCCAAGAGGTGGGGGATGTAATCCAGTGGGGATATCTAAATGAATCCATTTTTCATTACTATAATGAAATACCTGAGGCTGGGTAACTTTAAAAGAAAAACAGTCAGGCATGATCCATTTGATCCAGCTATACTACTCCTGGACATATACCCTAAAGACGCCACTCTACTACAGAGATACCTGCTCAACCATGTTTGTTGCTGCTGTGTTCGCAATAGCTAGGAAATGGAATTAGCCTAGATACCCATCCACTGATGAATGGATTATGAAGATGTGGTATCTATACACACAATGGAATTCTACTCAGAGGTAATGAAAAATGAAGAAATGAAATTTGCAGGTGAATGGACGGAGTTGGAAAAAATCATTCTTAGCGGAGTCAAGCCAGCACAGAAAGACAAACACCGCATGTACTCTCTCATCTGCAGTTAGTTCCTAACTGGGGTCAATTGGAGATGAGTGCAAATAGTAGTCAGCACCAGAAACATGGGCATAAAACTAGAGTGAGACCAGCGGAGAGAGGAACTAGGAAGAGAGGATGAGTTACCTGACAAGTTAGGGGAAGGCAGAATATTAGAGGTGGAAGGGGTATGGAGAAGTGGGGTAGAGAGCATGAGGAGGGAATTCTACAAAAGTTAAGACAAATTGAGTCAATTCTATGGAAACCTTCTGACTAGCATTCTACAAGATATAACCACCAATAAAGGGGCATGGGGGACAGTATGGACAGAAGGTGAAAAAAAAGCTTAACCTTAAAACCATGGACTTTGACTGGTAATACCCAGGCCCAGAGTTGGGTTGCCCCCCACAATGAACTGTGGGCCAGGGAGATCCATGAGGTCCCCAAAACAACGTAGACCATTGTCAAAACACATGCTTACCTGCCAGGGCTAAAAGGTAAGACCTTATTGCTGGAAAAACTAAGGCTATGGTCATAGGACATCAGAGTACCATGCTGGAACCAAAAGGGAAACTAGCTCCCTCCTAGCTAGACCTCATAGTGCTGGAGAGCCCTATTAGAGCTGCTGGAGGAAAAAAAATTACCAACAAAACAAATAAGCAGGGGACCCTGCAGACTATGAAATCATCCAACCAGACAAGAAGTACACACTTGTGCAATAGTGGCTCACAGCCTCTGCAGGTAGCCAGCTGTTCTCTGATTGGACATGAGGCCTGCTCATATGTGGTACTGAAACCAAGTCAGATTCCCATAGTCAGGAGACTCATACTTCAGAGAGAAGCACCCACTGTTCTCTGGAGAATAAGAGTGGGCTTACACACCAAAATTCTCTCAAATAACTTTGCATATCCTTTTCAACCCAAGCTGCTCTCTCTTGGTTGGAGAATTTGCCTTATTTTACAGATGGCGGAGAAAACAGAGAAGAGCCAAGATCCATCAATAAGACAAGATAACCGACTGCCCACCATGAGACTCTTCCCTTTCTGCCATGGCCCAGGAGAACTTTAGTGGAAACTGCACCATGAACACTGCTCTTACTGCTCTAGGGTGATGGTGGCAGACACCGTGATCAAGCTCAACCTATCAAAGCAGAAATTCAGATGCTACAAAGAACTCAACACTAAATCACACTGCCAAGAGGCCTGCCATGGCTCAGGGAATATTGTGTGAAAGAGGGCAGAAAGATTTAAAGAGCCACAGCGTGGGGGGAATACCCTGAGGCATGGTCCCCACTCCCCTACCCCTAAGGCCTTCAGGACCCCACAGTGAATACTGTAACTCCACTGAGGAGGGCCCCAGGGAAATGGGAGCAGAGGCAAGGGGATGAAAGAATATAATCTGGAGTTCAGATCCCCTGCACCCATGTAAATGCCAGGGGAGCAGGATGGGCCGCCTGGAATCCCACACTCACAAGGCAGAGACCAGAATTCCTGGGGCAAACTGTCTAACTAAACTAGCTGAAATTGACAAGCTTTAGGTTCAAGTACAAGGCCCTCCTCAGTAAATAAAGTGAAGAGCAATACAGAAAGACACCTGACATCAATCTCTGGCCTCCGTGTGATGTGTGTGTGTGTGTGTGTGCGCACACACGTGCATGCACGCACACACACTACCACATGCATATGAGTATACATACATACAAACACACATACACACCTATGCAGGAGGGGTGGTGGTTAAGAGATTTTTATCCTGCCCTTAAGGGGACTAAATTCTTATAGTTTAGTTCCTAAAGACGGGAGTTCCTTCCTACGATCTCACACATGATTTGCAGTCTAACCTCATCCTACTAATTCAACCCTCTCCTAGGGGTCTAGCATTCTTCTTGAGTTGGTCCTCTTCCTGCCCTCTGCCACTCATAGATCTTGCTCCAGATGGTCTATGTCCCAGACAAAGAGTGCTGGTGCCAACTTGCCTCTGGAGAGTGCAAACCCAGAGAGGTCAAGAACACGCAAACATCAAAGGCTTAGCAGACAGCCTAAGGAAATCCACTTCAGTGATTATTAGGAGCAAGCTACTACCAAACCAAGAGCTGATATGCAAATCCAAGATGTAAGCTGCTGCTGGAGGGGACTCCAGATGAGTTTATTCTCCTTACGAGCTTCATGATTCCCTGACAACACTTATTTATATTCTTTGCTGGTCCAACGATCTATAAATAACGCAGAAGTCAATTTCAGGCTGGAAAAGACTTCCAAATAACTTAGCCATTATTTGGAAAACAAACTGATAATGTCAAGTTGCTGGCATCAAAGGCCCCATGTCCTTGGCACATGTATGTGTGTGTGGAGATGTGTATGCACCTGCATGTGGAGGCCCAAAATCAACTTTGGGTATGTTCCTCAGTTGCACTCTACCTTATTCTTAGAGACAGGCTCTCTCACTGATCCTAGAACTCACCTATTTGGCTAGAACAGTGTTGTAGTGATCTTCAAGTTGCTGGGGCCAAAACACCTGACCCAGAGCAGCTGATGGAAGGAACAGATTGATTTTGGTTTATAGTCTCAAGGGGAAGCTTCATGATGGCAGGGCAAAACATAGCATGTGTATAGGCTGGATGTCAATCTTGCTATAGCACGTGGAAAACAGCAGCAAGACCGAGTAAGCTGAGCTCTGGCAATGGGGAAACTGGCTATAACACCCTTAAGCCAGGCCCCAGGAACACACCTCCTCCAGCAAGCCTCCACCTCCCAAACTGCCACCAGCTGGGGACCAAGCCCTCAGGACACTTGAGTTTATGAGGGACTGACTCAAACCACCACAACTGGCTGGCCAGTGAGCCCCTTGTCTCTGCCTCCCAGCACGAGGACTACAAGAGCACACCTCCATTCCCAGCTTTTTACATGAGTCCTAGAAATCTGAGCTCAGGTCCTTATGCTTGTGGGCGAGTTGTCCCCACAGCCCCAAGACCCTAATTTAAATGCTTTGAATTTGTCTATCAAGGCTAAGGTGGAAGGGAAGATAGCCATACTGACTTTCCCTTAAGAATGAAGAAGTAGCTAACATTTACTTAGGATGTGCATGTTGTCAAACACCATGTTGGAAGTTTCATATGGCTTAGCTCCTGAGTCCTTATGATAATCCTCAGAGTCAGAATCCAGCTTGACGACTGCCTCCATGTTACAGATGAAGCAAATGACTCTCTAATGAATGAGAATTATGTCCCCCAGACATTGCTAGAAGAAGCAGGTGTCACCTGACAGTTTACCCACTGGTCGCACCCGCACCCTGAACCAGCACACCACCTGTCTGCCTTCACTGGCCAGTCCCCAGTTCCCGCCTGGCATGCCTTTCCTCCACAGTTTGGCCCTGATACACTTCAGGATAAGTTCCTCCGTGATGATAAGCAGAGCCTACGATCTCTGACAGCTGTTCCCCGCTCTTCATCATCGTCTGAAACAATCAGTAAGCATTAGAGAGTACTTTTCCCTTTACAAAGGTGATAATTAGATAACAAGCTGAGATTAAAGTAATTACAGTTAGACAGCTGGCGAGGCAGCACAGTCATGTTGAAATATTGTTGGTACTTCAGCATCTGGTTCTAATAACAGCATAGGCTAAAGGATTTTACATTAATTACAGAACATAATTTAATATAAACATATTTAATTACAATTGATGAGCGATAAACTGTTCAAGAATGACTTAACCCGTTCCGTGTGTCAAAGCGATGAAAACTTTGGGCAGGCTTTCTAACTCTGCACAACTCCATTGCCCCCTCTTCTAGATAAAAGCCCCCTCAAAAAATTAATGTTTAAGAAGGGGTAGTTGCTTGGTGTCCACAAGTGTGTGGCATATGCACAGTGCTGACGACCCTGGGAATACCAGGAGGAAAGGAAGCTGCATGCAGCCTAGGCTCAGGTGTGTGTCTGGAACAACTTGTGTTCCTCTGGTTGCCTCAGAAATGCAACAATTTCACCCTCCTTTATGTGTTGAAGCCTTTGCTTCCGACAGCCCCTACACAATCGTCAGATCTCTTCAAGAATGTTTAAAGATAAATTTACCTTTACAAAATCATGACTAGAAATTCACTGGGCACAAGAGTCTGGGTATTTTCCCAATGTAAGAATCAGTGTGTAAGAACACAGAATTCAGGCTGGAGAGATGGCTTAGTGGTTAAGGTGCTTGCCTACAAAGCCAAAGGACCCAGGTTTGATTCCCCAGTATCCACATAAGCCAGATACACGTGTCTGGAGTTCATTTGCAGTGGCTGGAGGACCTGGTATGCCCATTTATTCACTCGCTGTCAATCTATCTATTTATCTATCTGTCTTTCTCTCTCAAATAAATAAAAATAAGCTTTTATTTAAGAAAAGGAAAAGAGAGAGACAGAGAGAGAAAGGAAGAGCATAGAACTCTATGTGGGGCAGAGCATTATTCTGGCAGAAATTCTCCCTTGCATGCTCTCAGCCCCAATCCCTGCTCCCAGAACAGGCACTAGTAGTCTCTGGAATCCTGTTGTAACAAACTGGGATCACACAGACACAATGTCTACCAGATAAAGGATGGTCTTTCCATATACTCCCCTGTGAATGGAGACATTCAAAAGCCAGACATTGCTTAGTCTCAATTACATTGACATGACCCATGTGTCAACTCCAAGAAGGTCCAAGGCTGACCCTTCCTGAGAGACAGTGTATGGCTCTGAGCGAGATGAAAAATTAACTGGCCAGTTTCTCTATTTGACAAAATATTGGAAATTACAAACGGCCTCAAATATGCCTTTTGCAGTGGATTTTTAAAAGGCATGCATTGTCCTAAAAGCTTAAATGAGTGCATTAAAAAGTAGTTTGTTGTCCTTAGGCAAGCAAGTGGAATCTGTTTCTAGAGAGATTATGACAGGTGCACAGAAAGTAACATGAGTGTGAAGACCCAGGACCGTGCAAAGCACGAGAGTCAGGCACTCTCGAGGGGCAAGCTGTTCTGCACATATCCTTTTGCAAAGAGAAGAAAAGTTCCCTAACAGCCAGTCTGAGATCTGAGGAAGAACCTTCAGGCACTGTTACAGAGTAAGCCCTTTTGCAAGTGAGGAAGGGATAGGGATGCAAAGTAGCCAGAACAGCATCTGCTACTGTCAAAGTTCACATGAGGCTTGTCATTCAACTGAAAACTTCAGTAAGCCAAATGAGGGTAGCAGGACAGTGAGAAGACAACTCGGGATTGGAAAAAAAATCACAAGTTATATACAGGACAGGGATCTAAGTCCAGAATATTTAAAGAATGATTGCAACTCAACAAATTAAAATAAAGAAACCAAAAGGAACAAAGGATTTCAGTAGATCTTTTTCTTTTTTTCTTTCTTTGTTTTTGCTTTTGTTTTTCGAGGTAAGATCTCACTCTAGCCCAGGCTGACCTGGAATTCACTATGTTGTCTCATGGTGGCCTCAAACTCACAGAGATCCTCCTACCTCTGCCTCTTGGGTGCTGGGATTAGAAGCATACGCCACCACACCCAGCTCAATAGACATTTTTTTTTTTTTTTTTTTTGATTTTTCAAGGTAGGGTCTCACTCTGGTCCAGGCTGACCTGGAATTAACTATGTAGTCTCAGGGTGGCCTCGAACTCTCGGCGATCCTCCTACCTCTGCCTCCTGAGTGCTGGGATTAAAGGCGTGCGCCACCATGCCTGGCTTCAATAGACATTTTTCTAAGGAAGGTATGTATGCCAAAGACTAACAGACACATGAAAAGGTTCTTGGCATTATTAGGCACCAAGGAAATGTAAATTCAAAATAAAATACAGTTCTCTTTTATACCCAACAGATGGTTGTAGTCAAAAAGTGTTGGTGAGGATGTGGAGAAACTGGAATCCTCACACACTGCTAATAGGAAAATAAATAGCATAGTCACTATGGAAATAGTTTAGTGGTTTCTCAAATAACTTTATATAGAGAATTACAATGTCACCAAGAAATTCCATTCTATGCATATACCCAAAAGAACTGAAGAGATGGCATACAAAAACTTGTACAAAAAAAATATTCATAGCAGATTTATTCCAGAAGCCAAAAGTGTGAGCCTTCTGACACCCGATGAATTCATGAACAAAATGCAGCATATCCACACAATGCAACTGTGTTCAAGTATATAAAGGGGTGAAAAGTCGTACAGAACCTTGAAAATATCATGCCAGAGCCTCAAGTGGTACAATTCCATTCATATGCAGAGTTTGGAAGAGGCAAGTCCATGGAGACAGAAAGTAGATTAGTGGTTGCCAGGGGGTGGGAAGAGAACTGAGAACAACTGCTCACAAGCATGGGGTTTGGAGATGTGCACACAATACACATACCAAAAGCCACTGAAGTGTTTTTTATAAATGATTAAAACAGGAGCTGGGGGATTCTTAGTTGGTAAAGAGCTGTCCACACAAGAATGAGGACCTGAGTTTCGATCCCCAATCGCCAGGAAAACACTGGGTGAAAGCGCCTGTGCTCTCAGCACTGGGAGTGGGGAGAAAGAGACAGGAGGATCCCCAAGGTCTACCACCAGCAAGGATAACTGCGCCAATGAGCTTCAGCTTCAGTAAGAGACCCTGCCTCAAAAATAAAGTAGAGAGCAACAGAGAAAGATGCCTGATGTCTACCTCTGACCTCCTCATGCACCCACACACAGACTCACAGGCAAAAATGGGTAAAATATTGAGTTTTGTGTTATAGAACTGTAAATAGTATCTCAACATACTTAAAGGCTGTCAATCTAGATGAAACTGGATTTTTTTCATTTACCTTAAACATCTATTTAATATATAGCATTTCTATTCATAACATAGTCCTAACTATAAAGAAGATAGTCCAAAGGTTTTGTTCGTAGAAAAATATAGTGCTATTGTATTAAAGTATTCTCAAATTAAGAACTACTAGGTTTCTCAGTCAGTTCATGCCTGCCCATGAAAACACATATATATTCTGGCCTATCATGGAGCTATTAATATGGTTATGATGACATAACACATAAGACAGAGCTAAAATAATAAAAATCAAAGTAAGATGTGCATGATCACTATATTCTTCATTGGTTGTTCTTGATTTTTTTAATGATTTATTTATTTATTATTTGAGAGAGAGAGAGAAAGAGAGAGAACGGGTGTACCACAGCTTTCCTCCTCTGCAAACAAACTCCAGAGGCATGCACCACCTTGTGCATCTGGCTTAAGTGGGTGCTGGGGAATTAAACCTGGGTCCTCAGGCTTTGCAGGCAAGTGCCTTAACCACAAAGTCATCTTTCCAGCCCCATTGTTTTTATTTGGGGAGTGGGGGAGACCAGGTCTCACTCTAGCCCATACTGACCTAGAACTCAATGTATAGCCCAAGCTGGCCTCAAACTCATGGTGATCCTTCTTTGTAAGCCTCCAGAGTATGGGGATGATAGGCCTGTGCCACTATCTAGCTATGATATATTCCTTTCCTCGTTTTCTAATTGGTCTCTCCTATGATATTCTGATATTCTTCACTTGATCTTAGCCAAAAGGAAAAGAAGCAATATTCTGATATTCTTGATAATTTTAAATAAGCCTCTAACCCTATAAAAGCATATTTCTAATCAATAGTTATATCAGTGTATTGGGCTGGAGAGATGGTTCAGTGGTTAAGGCACTTGCCTGCAAAGCCTAACAACCTGGTTTAGATTCCCCAGTACCCACGTAAAGCCAAAGGCACAGGGTGACGCATGCATCTGGAGTTCATTTGCAGTGGCTGGAGGCCATGGTGTACCCATTCTATATCCTCTCTGCTTGCAAATAGATAAATAAAATATTTTTAAAAAGAGCTTTATCAGTATAGATATAATTTAAGGAATGATGTCCTAAAGTGTGAACTTTGAAGCAAACAGATCCTGCTTTTATGTACTGTCAATGTCACTTAGTACAGTGTGATTTCAGTTAAGTGGTCATCTTGCTCATTGTTTTACTTTCCTCATAAGTAGTAAGACACTAGGAATACCTGTCTCAGAAGGTTGCTGGAAAAACTAACCATGCGTACTGGTAAAGCAGTTTGCGTAGTCTCTTTCATCTAATAAATCCTCAATAAATAATAGGTGCTTTGTCCTTTGATAGGCCTGGAACAGCATGAGCACCGGACAGCTTCACTACAGAGAGCAGAAGCCTTAACCTCTATTGTTTTATTTTATAACTGGAAACTTTAAAATATAAACATACAGTAATTTGATCATGTTCCCATCCCATTATCCTCTTTTGACCCCTCTCCCTTGCCTGGGTCTGGAATGTAATCCTACTAGGGAATCATGGGAGCCTGGGAATGTATGCACCCCAAAGTTATCTCAGCCAAGAGGAGAGTAAAGCGGGGGACTTGTTTATCAACTCCTTCAGTCCACAGCTCAAGGCTGCTCCCAGAAGGACATTAATTCATCAGTATTTCTGGTCTTCCTACAAAAGGGTTTCTTTGGACCTAAGAAAGCCCTCAGTTCTGTTCTCCAGTGTGTCCCAAAGGGCCATAGGCCAGGAGTTCATGCTATGTGGTAACAATTTCTGCTGATATATCATAGAGATCAAATGAGAAGCTGAGTAAAATGCTTCACAGTTCTAGATACAAAGAAATCTCTCAATAAATGTGGGTTACTTGTACAGAAGATTCAACGAGACAAGTAAACAATTTGATTAAAACTGCGTAGCTAATGCAAGGTGGAATTTATGTAGATTTCTCAATAGGATGCACTCTTTCAGATAGATAATTAAATTAACCAAATATGTACTAATCATTCTTGCAAACACATTGATCAGATGGCAACACAGTCATTGAGGCACTGGGAGGATATAATAAACATCTTCACATCTTCCCCCCTGTGTGTCCTCGGTGGGGAAAGCAGCTGTTTTCCTCACAAAAAAGCCTTGAGGGTTGATGTTAATGTCTGCTCAAGTTGCCCAGCATCTGAACATTCTGTGGTTTGTTGTGTAAGTGTTTGAGATTCAAATCAACAAACATATTTACCGATAATTGAGTGCAAAGGACCAAGATATGTGAGCACCTGAGACCACGGTAGAGCCAGCAATGATGCCTTACCCACATGTTGGTCTGTCTGTTCTCCTGTGGAATAGCCCAACGTCCAGTCTATTCAACAAAAGAGGTGTGCTGGTGGAGGAATGCTTTACTGACACTCAACTGAGGGCATGCAAGACCATCAGAGTGAGACTGCGAACCCGTGCCTACCTGATCAGATAATGGTTGATAATAGTGTCAAAGTAGCTGTAGTATACAACATTGTTCACATGGCTGTACTGGTCATTGTCCTGCCACCTGGTCTGGATAGGCAAGAAGTACTCATAGGCTTCATGCTGCCGATGACGGTCTTCAACTTTCTGGTTATTGGATGATGTAGTCAAGAAACGGTTGGTGTTTCCAGAAACCAGCCTCCAGGCCAAGGAAGTCATAGCGACTGCTGACTTAAGTACCTTCAAGGAAAAATGCAACCATGGATATGAATATTTGTGAGAAAATTCATTGTAGTTTTAAGCAACTGAATTAAAATTTGGCTACTAGTTTCAAAAGGATGCCAGATTTCTTCCCTAGGAAATAAGTCTTTCACTATAATCTAGGTCTTTATTACAAACTCTATACATTTTCTTAAAAACCTCTTTATTAAAAGATTTGAGGCTGGAAAGATGGAATAGCAGTTAAGGTGCTTGCCTGTGAAACCTAAGGACCCCAGGACTCATGTAAGCCAGAAACACAAGTTGGCACATACATCTGGAATTCATTTGCAGTGACTAGAGGCCCTGGCATGCCCATTCTCTCTATCTGCATCTTCCTCTCTCTCTCTCTCCCTTTCTCTCTCAAATAAATAAATTAATAAAATATTTTTTTAAAAAATATTCTTTCTCTCTCAAATAATCCCAGCACTAAATTAAGAGGTAGGATATTTTTTTAAAAAATATGGACCAAAGTGAGACCCTCTGGCATAAAAAAAAAAAAAAATTCTGCCATAAACAGGTAAACCCTTTGTTCAAATTTTACTAGATGGAACTTAAAGTATGTTTGTATGAAGATCTTTTGTTCTACAAAGTATGTTTTGTGTGTGTGAGAGAGAGAGAGAGAGACAGAGAGTGAGGGAGAATTTGCATGCCAGGGCCTCCAGCCACTGCAATTGAACTACAGACACATGAGCCACCTGTGTGCATGCACGACCTTGCACATGTGTCACCTTGTGCATCTGGCTTATGTGGGATCTGGAGTCCTTAGGATTTGCAGGCAAGTGCCTTAACCACTAAGCCATCTCTCTAGTCCCCAGAAAGTATTTTCTTTTTTTTTTTAATATTTTTTTTTCTATTTATTTATTTTGAGATAGAAAAAGAGGCAGAGAGAGAAAGAGGAGAGAGAGAATGGGCGTGCCAGGGCCTTCAGCCACTGCAAATGAACTCCAGGCACATGCACCCCCTTGTGCATCTGGCTTATGTGGGTCCAGGAAAATCAAATTGGGATCCTTTGGCTTTGCAGGCAAACACCTTAACAGCTAAGCCATCTCTCCAGTCCCCCCCCACAAATTTTTTTTTTTTTTGGTTTTTTGAGGTAGAGTTTCACTCTGGTCCAGGCTGACCTGGAATTAACTATGTAGTCTCAGGGTGGCCTCAAACTCATGGCAATCCTCCTACCTCTGCCTCCCAAGTGCTGGGATTAAAGGCATGTGCCACCACGCCCCAGCTCACAAAGTATTTTTAACAAGGTAAAATATGAAAAGTCTATAAAATACCTAACAGTATAAAACAGAACTCAAGTTATCAGTATAAAATAAAATGTCTGTGAGAAAACATTATCAAGTGGGTCTGCCAAATACAAGTGCTAAAAAGAAAAGTATAATAATTGTTTAGGGCTAGAGAGATGACTCAACAGTCAAGGCATTTACTTACAAAGCCTAACTACTCAAGTTCAATTCCCCAGGACCCACATAAAGCCAGATACAAAAAGGGGTGTATGCATCTAGCTTTTGTTTACATTGGGTAGAGGCCCTGGTGTACCCATACACACATTCTCTGTCTGTTTGTATCTCTCTGCTTGCAAATGAACAAAAATTTTTTCAATAGTTTTACTAATTTTGATTTATTTATTTATGAGAGAGAGAGGGAAAGCAAGGGAGAGAGACAGACAGAGAGAGAGAGAATGGGCACATCAGGGCCTCTAACCACTGCAAATGAACTCCAGATGCATGCACCACAATGTGCATCTGCCTTACATGGGTTTGGGGGAATCAAACCTGGGTCCTTAGGCTTTGCAGGCAAGCGCCTTAACCACTAAGCCATCTCTCCAGCCTGTAATTTTTTTATAAGTATAATTGTTTAAACACATCATGTCCTACAGAAAAAATTCAATATACATTTACAAAGAAGAAGAAAATCCAATAACTAACAATACCCACCATTAACAAACACTTCCTCATACAGTATTCTGGTCTTTCAGGTCTAGGTATACATTTTTTAAAATGGGATCCTACTTAGGTGATGTTTTGTGTTCTCTTGCACTTAATAATAGGTCACTAATGTGTTTAAATATTTTTCTGCATCTGTGAGAAGATTAAATTCCATTATATCTCATTGCCTTGAGACACAGAATTTATCAAATCCCCTATTGTTGGGTATAAGAGGGTTTTGATCCCGGTTTACTCATGAGATGGAAATCTTCACAAAGAAATCTGTACTTGTATTCACAATTATCTCCATAGGATAAATTTCTAGATGCAAAATTGCTAGGTCAAAGGACAGATGAATTAAGGATTTAGATAGAAATTAATGCCCACCAGAAAAGCAGTACCAATTTATCCCCCCTTTCCCAGTAATGCATGAGCAAGCCAATTTCCCTGTCAATTGTAAAATGCTTTGTCAATTTCACTGTGTTCTCTCATTTCCATACAGATTTAATGAAATGTGCTAAGTGTAAAGATGACTGCTGCTACCAGCAATGACAGAGTAACTCATATCAGAAAAGCCCTCTGCGAGAACATCTACGAAAGGCAGAGATGTCAAAGGCCAGCTTCAGGAGAGTATTAGGAAGCAATTGGGGCAGACTTTATAGGCTACAACCTGGGGGCAGGGTGACACACACAAATTAGGTAGCCATTTGCCGCTGCTGGTTCTCCGCAGCAACCTAGAACTTGCTGAGTTTGTTTGTTTGTTTTTGCCCTGCTATGCTGGCGATGGAACCCTGTTTGGGCCGTAAACATGGTCTGCAAGTGTTCTACCACTGAGCTACGTCCCCAGCCCAAACTTGAGGCCTTTGTGTGCTGGAAGAGGAGACAAAACGGAGCAAGCTGCAGAAAATGAGAGCAACCATGCAGCGCCTATGGAAACAGGTGATGAGTCCTCAGTGACTGGAATAAGACAAAGAAAGAAGCCAGCATGAAGCAACATCATGAGGCTGAGTGTTGAAGAGGCAAAGAGGAGCCCTGTAGTGCTGAGGACGCAAAGGTGAGCTTTTGATACTGCTGGGGAGTGAGACAAAAAAGTGAAAAGACAAACCACAGAACATTTACAAATCACCTATGGGATATCAATTTAGTATCCAAGAATGCTAACAACTCTACAATAAAAACATAAATGACTCGGTTAAAAAGTGCTGAGTGTGCCAGGCATGGTGGTGCATGCCTTTAATCCCAGCACTTGGGAGGCAGAGGTAGGAGGATCGCCATGAGTTCAAGGCCACCCTGAGAATACAGTGTGAATTCCAGGTCAGCCTGGGCTTGAGTGAGACCCTACCTTGAAAAAACAAAAACAGAATGCTGAGTGAACTGGAGATGTTCTCCACCTGAGACTTAAGATAGGCTACAATATCTCCAAAACCTTTGAAATTTATGATAATAAAGTCCAGCCAAAAAAATGCAAGAACTTCCAGATAACAGGTATTCATGACCAAAACTCAATAGATGTTTTACAAATACAGTAAAGCAGTCCTACAGACTAAAATCCTGATGGTCAGCATGCACCACAGACAAAGGACCAATAAACATCCCGCCCTGCTGCCCCAAGGCTTCTAAAATGGGAGGGTAAGGATTAAAACCTATAGTGGGGGCTGAGGAGATGGCTCGGTGAGTAAAAGCACTTTCCACAGAAGTATGGTTGCCTGAAAGGGCTTGATTTACTCTCAGTTCAATTTCACAGCACTCACATAAACATCTGGGCATAGCCATGCATGCCTATAACCCAGCAGAGACAGAGAGGCTTGCTGGTTAGTCTGTCTGACTGAAAACAGCAGCTCCTGGCTTAGTGAGAGATTCCATCTCAAGGAAACAAGCAGATGAGCAATAGAGGAAATCACCAGACACTTTCTTCTGACCTCCACACATGCGCACATGGGGCATGTGCATCTTCATGCACACATGCATTCACTATACATACACCCACCACTGTACAGACTACAAACACATGCAAAACCCAAATCCATGTTACTGTGTGGTTACTGTGACCAAATACCTGACAGAAAACAGCTTAAGGCAGAAAAGGGTTTATTTCAGCTTGCAGTTTCAGGAGATTCATCCCATCATGGTAAGAAAGGAAGGCAAGAGGCTCATTGGACACATTGCATCCTGCTGAAAGCAGAGAAAGAACAGGAAGTGGAGCCAAGCTATAAAACCTCAAGGTCCTTCAGAGGTGCTTGTACATACATGTGCATCATGGCACTATGCAGTTATGAAAGTTTTGGAACCAACCTCGGTATCCATCAAAAGATTAATGGATAAAACATTCAGTCATAAAAAGAACAAAATTATGTCAGTTACAGAAAAATGGATATGACTGGATATCATCAAGTTAAGTGAAATAAATCAGACTCAGCAAGAGAAATATGACATGCTTCCTCTCATTTATGGATCCTAGATTTTATAGAGACATAAACTATATAGTTCATGAAGCAGGAATAGTGAGAGGGGAGGTAGGAAAGAGGTGGGCGGGAAGTGAATATGGTTATAGTACATGATATACTAGTATCAAAATGTCTTCATTAAACCCATCAGTATATACGATGAAATACACACATTGAAAAAGACATGATATGAAGTTATTCCTAGAACCTGTTTATTGTCAACTCCCCAAAATGAATGTATAAAAGAGCATGGAGGGCTGGAGAGATGGTTTAGCGGTTAAGGCACCTGCCTGCTAAGCCTAAGAACGCTGGTTCCAATCTCCAGCGGTTCCAATCTCCAGGTCCCACGTTTAGCCAGATGCAAAGTGGCGCAAGGGCGCAATGCCACACTTGCCCACAAGGGGCGCACACATCTGGATTTCATTCACAGCAGCTGAGAGACTGGTGGCGCGCCCATCTCTATCTGTCTCCCTCTCTGTCTGTCTCTCTCTCTGTGTCTCTCTCCAAAAATAAATAAAATAATTTAAAAATTTTTAAAAAAGAGCATGGAATTCGGCTTTTATGTTTAAAAAAGAACTAAGAAGAAATAATATGTGTATTTACTTATTGATACTTACAAAAGGAAACTTAGGAAGACTAAAGTAAAAATGAATGAGGGCACATGCAAGGAAAGGCAAATCATACAGCTTTCTGCATACACCTTTGGGTGTCATTTTGGGTCCTGGATAATGATAGTAATAATGATATCAAATTAACAATGGAGGAGATATAAAATGGGATATAAACAGAATCAAATGAATTTAGTTATAATCACACAAAAGGGGAAAATATTTTTGACCAAACATTCAGTCTAGAGACAAAAAGATATGGTAACAAATACTGAACAATAGCTAGTAGTTATGTTTGCACAAGGTTAGCGATGTTGAGTCAGCTTTTCACAGATCTAAGCCTGAGGGAGTGAGCAGACACAATGAGGATAGCGTGAGCCACATTTCTCACCTGCAGAAAGGACTTAAAATCCTGTGCCAAAAAGAAGAAGACTAAAATTAACCTTCTAGAGTTAAATTGAACTTGGGGTATCAATACAAACTTACAGATGAGGGAGAGAGGAAAGGAGAGAGAGAGCAAGCGCTATGCTGTACTGTGCCTAAACACAAAGGTACTCCAGGAGCACTTAATGCGCAGATTTTAATTTCTGAATACCATCACCACCAAAAATGAACCAGGACTCTTTGAAGACATGACTGATTCAGGTCTCAGAACAGAGGAAGTAAAAGATGTTCCTGGAATACCCTGCTGGGCCAGAAAGTAAAGAAATGCTCAAATGATGGGGTATATATAGCATGTGGGCTCTGACTGGTTAACTGTAGAACATGCAAACATCAAATCCAAAATGAAAGCCTTCAAAGCAACAAAATAAGACATGCAATGAAAACACCAGGAGACAAAAGAATGGCATCTTTCAAGTATGTAAATAACACAATCCTCAAATTCAACACCCACGGAAGCTATTTGTGGCAACAACAGTAGTTATTTTTAAATAATGCCATGTTCATTAGCATTTGTAAGCCACCTAAGAATGTCTAAAGTCAAATGTATCAAATGCCTAGGAATAAATCTAACAATAAATATGCAAAACTATACATTAAAATCTCTGAAGCATTGCTGGAAATAAGGACAGTTGACAAGACAGTGAGATATACCATGCTAATGAACTGAAAGGCCACATGCACGTCAGCTCTCACCACCTGAGCTACAGGTCCAATGGAGACCCAACCAAAATCCCAGTTACCTTTGCTATGAAAATGAATCAAATGACCTGGGGTTTTATATGGAAAAACGATTTGGATAGCCAAAACAAACATGAAAAAAATTGGTAAACTTACATTATCAAACATTATGATTTATTATAAAATGTAAGGTAGTTAAAATAGTGCTATTGGCACATGATAGATAAATAGATCAGTGGAACAGAACAGATCAAGGATATAAGACCACCCAATTTATACAACAATTACAACTGGAATACAGAGAGGGGAAATCTATTTTTAGTAATGAATATTTTCATGATACCTTATCATACTTCAAAGTATACCCAGAAGTTAATTTGCATAAATGTACAAGGAAAATCAAGACCAAGGCTCTTAAAAAGCAAAAGAGGATACATCTGTAATACTGAGGTAAGAAAATATTCTTACTATAAGACATGGAATCTACTATGGTAGAATGAGGGCTATTGGTCAAGATTTTTGTTAGGAAGAATGTATCTACCATATACAGCGATTATAATTAATAATAATGTATTCTTGAAAACTGCTAAAAGTAGATTCAAGGGTTCTCATCGCTAAAAACAAGTGCATGAGCTACTGTATGTCTTAATTAGCTCAATCTACCATTCCACAATGTATATACATTTCGAACTATGTTGTACAAAGTATATATATATATATGTAAATTTTGTCAATTTAAGGTATCACTCAAATAGCATCTACCACTAAAGAAAATATCACTAGTTCTAACTTTTGGTACGTGCATGTGCATGTGGGTGTTGTGTATACAGTGTATGCACACGTGAGAGAGGATGTGCACACCCATGTTACATGTGAGAAGGTCAGGTTTCCTCGTCTGTCACTCTTCTGCTTTGTTTTGAGACAAACTCTCTCAGTAAAACTGTAGCTGTCATTGTATATAACACTGGCAGGCCAGGAAGCCCCAGATGTTCTTCTGTCTCTACTGTACTCAGGACTGGGTTACAGGATGCATGGCTATGCCTGGCTTTATACATGGGTGCTAGGAATCAAACTCAGGTTTGCATACTTGCATGGCCTGCACACTGAGCCATCTCCTCCTGCCTCCTAACTTCTTTAAAATTAAGAGTGTGTGTGTGAGCACACACACACACACACATATACACACACACATATATATACATATACTCAAGATATAGAGAGATTACCAATAACTCAATGATGAAAAAATACAACTCACTTTAAAAATAAAATAATTTGAGTAGGTACTTAGTGAAGGAGGCTATCCATGGCCAATGAGCATACTAAAAGCTACAAAATGTTATTAGTTACCAAGGATATGAAAATTAATACTACCATGGTTTACTTTTTATTTGTTTATTTGTGTGTGTATGTGAGCATGTACACATGCATGCACACACACACACACACACACACACACACACATGCACACATGGAGGCCAAAGATGGATATCAGGGGTCTTTTTCAATCACTCTCCACCTTATTTTTGAGACAGTGTCTCAGTAAAACTGGAACTCACCAAATTGTCTACACTAGCTAGCCAGCAATCCCCAGGGATCCTCCTGTCTCTGCCTCCCCGGTGCTGGGATTACAGGTACATGGCACCATGTCCAACTTTTTATGTGGGTGCTAAGGATCCAAACTTAGGTCCATATGCCTACACATAAAGCACTTTACTGCTTGACATATTTTTGAAAGCCTTCAAAACAACTACAATTTTACTAAGTATTGTGAGGATGGAGAGCAACTAGAACTCTAACATTCTGGGGCTGGAAAGATGGCTTAGCAGTTAAGGAGTTTGTCTGCAAAGCCAAAGGATCCTGGTTTGACTCTCCAGGACCCATGTAAGCCAGATGCACAAGGGGGTGCATGCATCTGGAGTTCGTTTTCAGTGGCTAGAGGCCCTGGCATGCCTATTCTCTCTCTCTCTCTCTCTCTCTCTCTCTCTCTCTCTCTTTCTCTCTCTCAAATAAATACTACTACTACTACTACTACTACTACTACTACTACTAATAATAATAATAATAATAATAATAATAAAAACTCTAATATACTGCTGGAAGAGTATAAGTTAGTACATATAGTATAAAAATCTACTATGCACCAAAAGACAAAATCATCCACAGTAGCACTGTCCCTAATTGCCCCAAGCTCAAAAGAGCACAAAGATTCATCAATTATAAAATGGCTTAATAAATTGTAGCATATTTGTGTAACAGAACAGTATACAATGGAAGATAATGACATTGTGCTATACAGAATAATAAATCTTACAGACAGAATTTTGAGTAGAAGATGCCAAATTGATATTGCAGGGACTTCTGGTCAAAATGGCAGACTAACTACACTAGACCTTCAGGGGATGAAATCAGGCAAGACTTGTGGGGCTTCAACATTAGCAGGTCCCAGCAGACCTTCACTAGGTGGGAGATGGTTGTACATATTCTGCAATCTGCCCATTTCTAGACTTTCAGGAACCCTATTAGCCCCTTACATGGGGCCAGTCTACTCAGGTTGTCTGAGGTCAGGCAGGTAGGGCAATTCCATGATAGGCCTTCCCCACACCTCCTGCACTCAGATAGAGGACCAACCCATTGAGAGGGTACACACTGCAGGAGCCAGGACCCATGCTCTCGCTCCCTCTTCCCGCCACCATGCCACCCACCTACCCACACACACACCCCAGCAGGTCCCCCTCCCCCCACATGCCTGCATGTATCCTGGCGCAGGCACCCAGCACCTCCTTCCTCACTGCAGGCACTGCCAGCTCAGCAGATCACTCTAGCCTCAGCCACCTCCTCTGATTGCTGGCTGCCTGTGCACACCAAAGCCCCCACACCCAGCTGACTCTGAGACCCAGGTCCAGACTACTCGTGGAGCCCTATGTTGAAGTCAGGTTCACATTGCTGGCAGAAATCACCCAACCAAGAGCACCTTGTGCGAAAAAAGAGGTTTATTTTTGCTTACAGGCTTGAGGGGGTAAGCTCCATGAAGGCAGGGGAAAACGATCGCATGAACAGACGGTGAACATCACCTCCTGGCCAATATCAGGTGGACAACAGCAACAGGAAAGTGTGCCAAACACTGGCAAGGGGAAACTAGCTATAACACCCACAAGCCCGCCCCCAACAATACACCGCCTCCAAGAGGCTTTAATTTCCAATTGCTATCAGCTAGGGAGACTAGCATTCAGAATACCTAAGTTTATTGGGGACACCTAAATCAAACCACTACACCCTGCAACCTCCACCCCCACCCACCACTCCTCCTCCTCTTTCAGCCATAGGTGGCAACCACCAGCCATGGGGAACCAGTGGATCTCCCACAACTTGCTCAGCTGGGTACAGTGGGGAGCCCCACAGGCAAGGCATGGCTGTGATTGAGGGTCAAAAGAGATTCAGGACCTCCATCCGCAGCTAGTACCAGAAATTGGTTATGATCTATGTTGAGCTGCTGATCAGAGAGACCTATGAGGTCCCCAAAACAAAACAGGTTTCTGTCAAAGCACTTGATTTCTGGCCTGAGGTGAAAGGCAAGACCCTATTATTGAAGATACATGCTGCCAACACAGAACATAGAGATCTGGCTGGAATCTGGAAGGAAGCAGGGTGCCAGATGGTTATCCCATTATAGTGCTAGAAAGCACTGCATGTGCTGCTGGGGGAAAATGGCTAACAATGTGGTGAGCAAGCAGCCTGACAAGATGTACACACCTGTGCAATGGTGTTACCCAGCCTAGGTGAGTAACCAATGGCTCTCTGATTGGCTAAGAGATCCACTCAGAGGAAAGGAACCCATAGCTGGAAATGGAAATCGAGTTAGTATCTTATGGAGACCAAGATTATGGCCCTCAATGATAAACTCCCACTATTATTTGGCCAAGAGAGGGGCTACATGCCTCAAAATCTCTTTAAATTATCACTGTTTATACCCTTTGACCTATGCTGATCTCACTCTCTGTTGGAGAACCTGCTTTTCTTTTTCAGAAGGCAGCAAGAGCCCAGGACAACCAAAATCTAACAACAATACAAGAAAAGAGCTAACTCCCTATCAGGAGATGAGCCACCCCTCACACATCAGCCAGGGTCCAGGTGAAACCACAGAGGAACTGGTGAGATAAGCAAGAGTGCTGCTTCCATGACAAGCCTGAAAACCTGTGCCAGGGCGATGGAGACCGACACTGAGGGTACTCAAAATGTACCAAAGCAGAAATCCAGAAGCTTCTGAGAGCTCAACACTAAAGTAGACAAAAAACACACCCAACTGCAATTCAGGGAATTTTGAAGAAGAAGGGGTAGAAAGATTGTAAGAGCTATAGGGTGAGGGGGGAAATATCCAGAGGCATTACCCCCTCCACAATGACTGACTGCTCTCACAACTCATAGCCCAAAACCCCATGGTGAATATCAACATTCCCACTGAGGAGGGCCTTCAGTGGAATGGGGGCAGGAAGGAGGGAAATGATGGTACCAACACATGATGTGTTCATACAACGATTCTACTTGATTAAAACAAAGAGGCCAAACCAATACCTGCTGCATGATTCAATTTATAAAATGTTCCAAAACATCTACAGTGGTGAGCACCAGATGGTGCTGACTTCCAAGTGCTGGGTGATGATGAAGAAGGGTCATGAAGAAGGCTTCTGTAGTATTAGGGATGTTCTATACTTCTGTCTAGGGGTATTGACAGAGGCAGGTTATGTTGTAGAATTTATAAAAATTCATCAAGTCTTACATTTATGAATTTTTATGCATCAATACAAAGTCCCCCCCACAAATGTTTTGTGGACACAAGGTATATGATTAGAACATTTATGATTGCATAATATTATGTGTCTAGTGTCCAGACCAGTTTATTTTTCTTTCGTTTATGTGTGTGTGTGTGTTTATGTGTGTTTATTTGTAGGTGGGAAGGTGCACAGGTGTGTAAGTATGTATGTGTAGGCATGTATATGCGAAGGCCAGAGTGCAACCTTAGGGTGCTATTCCACAGTCACTGTCTACTGTTTTGGAGACAGGATCTCCCATTGTCCTGGAACTCACAGAGTAAATTAGTCACAGAGAGGGATCTATCTCCACTTCCTCAGTAATGGGATTGCACACATACACCATTGTACTTTTTTTTTTTTTTTTTTGATTCTTCTTTTTCAAGGTAGGGTCTCACTCTAGCCCAGGCTGACCTGGAATTCCTCTGTATTCTCAGGGTGGCCTCGAACTCACAGTGATCCTCCTACCTCTGCCTCCCGAGTGCTGGGATTAAAGGCGTGTGCCACCACGCCGGGCTTACCATTGTGCTTTTTTCTGTGAGTACTGGGAATTGAACTCAGGTCCATATGCTGGTATGGCAAGCACTTTACCAACTAAGTTATATCCCCAGTCTCTAATTTTCATTTAAAAAAAATTTTATGTTCATATGCAGAGAATTTATCACTTCTTCATTCACTCCAAATGCAAAGTCAAAACACCTAAGAAAAGCAAAATTCTTCTTTTAGTCAGATGATCAGAGATAATCAATTTATAAAGATAAAATGCTTAAGCCAGGTGTGGTGCTACACACCTTTAATCCCAGCACATGGGAGGCAGAAGTAGGAGAATTGCTATGAGTTTGAGGCCAGCCTGGGACTACAAAATAAGCTCCAGGCCACCTAGGCTACAGTAAGACCCCACCTCAAAAAAAAAAAAAAAAAAAAAAGATAAAAAGCTTACTTTGTCTCACAGTAAAAGGTACACCTAGCATCCATGGCCCAAGACCTTCCATTAGGCCACACTTTTTAAAGGTTCTAGCACCATCTCAATAGCACCAGGATGCAACTTGCCTCTTAATATATGGGACTTTGGAAGACATTCAAGCTCCAAACCGTAGCATCTTCTGTATCCACATCAAGCCTTGCTATTGTGATGCTTTTTGGATATGCACACATTGACAGACACTAGTGGGCCCTGGATGAACATGGACTTTAACTCTCTCCTAGTGGAGCAAAAAGAATGGCCATCTGAAAATAACCCACTGCCCAAGTGACCTTTAAAATGAGGTTTTTAAAATTCTACATCTTTGCTTGAACTTTCCTAAGACATCAGCCTTCAGCCTTCATCATCTGAGCCTTTTGGTGACACATCAGCTAGTGCTCATGCCAGGAACACAAAATTCTCCACAGGAAAGAAAGCTCAGCAGGATACTGGGTACAGGTGGCATTTTGACTGACTGTCATGAAAAAAAAAAGGGGGGGAGAAATCTTTCTTTAAAACAATTTGGCATGACTATCTTAGTAAGGAGGAAGAGACAGTGGCATGACACAAAGACAACCAGTACTGGTACCTGCTTCACAGCCATTCCAATATGACAAATAATACGAAGACCATTCTAAAACCCTTTGGAAATGTGTCTGGAAGCCACTTTGCCACAAAGAAAGTTGCCATACATGAATACTTTCTGAAGTCTAGGTGTGGGGGAGGGGCAGGGAGGTGGATCCTGCCTTGGCAAGACACAGTCTCAGGGAGCCGTGAAGATATTAGCTATTTTACTCAATTTATTCCAAGCTGAAACATAATAGTACATTATAAATCTGTTTTGATTTTAGTTAATCTAATGAAAAAATGTTCATCTTTTTGATAAGTGCTCATTAGCCATTTTTTTCTGACATAAACAGACAAGAAAGATGTTCTTCTGCAGCTTTTAAAACCCAACTCAGCTAATTACAGTGCAATGACTCAAAGAACAAATCAGCGTGCTGAAGTTTCTCACTTGAATTGTCTTTATAGTGGAATTAAATCTCTAACAAAAAAAATTAAAAGGACCCCAGCAGTATATTCTACACTTAGATAGAACAATGTTTAAATAAACAAAGGCCAAATTCTAGCACCTGATACAAGTTTTCCATGCCAAATGCTCTCTAAGAGCCAGCCCTGGATTTTGCTAAGAGAGGGGTAAATGTTTACCACTTCCTCTCATAGTGATGATTTTTAATAAACACATGACCCTACTTCATCCAGCCCCTTGTGAGAACAGAAATTAAGAAGCAGATAACATTCAGGCAGGGTTGAAGTAAAACTAGGATCCGGAAGCGTGAACCTGAGCAGGCCGTATTAGAGGCAGTCTCACTTAGCTCCTAGCTGCTTGCAGCCTAGGGCTTTTAGGACTATGAAAGGGTTTATGCTTTTTGGTTCAAAGCATTAATCTACTATAACATGCTGTCTGAGTCTCAAAAAATTTCATACCTCTACCCCAAAATATTTGATTTTAAAGAAAAAGTACTTGATTTAAGCTCCAGGAAACAATTGAACTAGCAAAATCTGACTTTGGGTGCATCTTAAATCTAGAAAATTACCATGCCTAGCACAAACTATTCCCATTGAACCCAGCTTACATCACAGAGAAGAGTAACAAATATATCAATGTTTTTTCCTTACTTGAAGAAGCCAGGATTCATTTTTTATTTTGTCATTATTAATGTGTGTGTATTCATGCACATGTGTATACATGCTTGTAGAGTCCAGAGGACAACCTCGCATGCCGTGCTCAAGAACACTGTTCACCTTTTTTAGAGACAGAACCTATCATCGGCCTGGAACTTACCAATTAGGCTAGACTGACTGGCCGGTGAGCCCCAGGGAACCACCTGTTCCTACTTTCCCAGCACTAGCATCACAGGCAGGCACCACCATGCCTGGCATTTTCCCGTAAGGTCTAAGGATCATGCTCAGGTCCTCATACTTGTAAGGCAAGCAGTTTACTGACTGAGCTATCTCATCTGCCCAGAAGCTAACATTTTAGTGCATACATGGAGGTTTATTAAAGTTCATTTGAATGAATAGCCAAACAAGGGAACAGTTTATTACTGAATTCATTCAATGGGTAGTTGCCTGAGTGAGCTTCACAAAATGATTTCTCCAGCATTTAACAGTCATTAAACATTGGATAGTATGATGATTAATCTTCGTTGTCTACTTAACTGGATTTACAATCACTTTGCAGGTTGAAGTTGTATATCTCTGAGTGTTTTCCAAGGGTGTTTCCAAAGAGGCAAGAGGATCATACTGAATGGTCCTATGATAATAGGTGGCACCATTCTACGGAATGGGTGGGAACCCCATGGGATAAAATGGGAGAAAAATAAAATAAAATAAATAAATAAAAATTTTTAAAAAGGGAGAAAATACAAAGTCAGTGGAGTGCTCTATGCCTTTTCTCTGCTTCCTGGCCACCACAGTAAGAACTGTTCTGCACCACATCCTTCCTCCCTACCATGAAGGACTGTCACATCTACAACAGTGAGCAAAATAAATACTTCTTCCCTTAAGCTATTTCTCTCAGGCCTTTCCTCTGCTACAGACACTAAGTGGAATCTCTTATCTCTGGAAACGAATGAGAAATGGGTAGAAACAATACTAAGGATGTTATGAACATCCATGAAATGCTATCTGGACAGTGTTAGCACAGGGCCTGAGACATTACCAGGATTCAGAAATGTAGGTGATGTTAACCTTCCACCAGGAGGACGTGAGTTGCAGGGACCTCTCTGCTCCTCTTTCATGTCATTCTGTGTGTCATTCTCAACATTCCAGGGTTCTCTCTAACAGTAACTTATCAGATTCAGGCATCTCACATATTGACCTTGTTATGACAATTCTGACCTAATCAGGCTCTTTATTAAACCTTATCCCAACATATAGATGTGACTGAGAAATGTAGTACCCAGTATAGTTGGTCATTATAGGGTGCTGGAAAACTACAGCTTTTCTGTAACTCAACTATTGACTTTATGTTGCCACTAATATTACTTGGAACTATGGAAATGTTTACTACCTTTTAGGTGACAGAGTGAGCTCCATGTGATTTACTATGGTTTTGGCCAAAGTAAATGAAACCATCAAATGTTTTTCAACCCTGTCAAAACACTTTATTCCTATGCACTGGTATAAAAAGTTAAGTCATTCCACTATTGAATGTTTACTGAGTTCCAAGCACTTCACAAAACTCTTGCAAGGACAATTCTCATTTAGTCCTCAGACAAGTGCAGATGGTGTACTGGCATTCTGACATCACAAACGGAGACTGGGAGAGGCCGCTGCTGATAGGCTACTGTGACCCCTCAAAACTTCATGTTGAACCTTTTTTGGAATGATTATGTCATGAGGGCAGAATCTTCACTAATGAGTTGGTGCTTTTGTAAAGGACGGGAGGGAACTATATGAAGCCCCTTTTGTCCTCCCCTTCCTACCACTTACTAGAGATAAGAGTTCAAGATGCTACCTTGGAAGAAGAGGCTGGAGCCTTCACCAGATATCAAATCCTCCAGTGCTTTGATCTTGAGCTTTCCAGACTCTACAATTATGAGAAATAAATTTAAATTATGGACAAATTACCCGGTTTCAGGCAAATTGTTTTAATAAAAGACAAAGTCTAAGAAACACTAATGGTGCCTAATTCACACTAATCCGACTCTAAAGTTTATATGCTCTTTGTCACAAAACTGTACTTGTAGAAGGGAACCACAGAAATGATCAACAAAAACATACACAGAGCACTCACATCAGCAAAAACTACTTCTAGAGATGGGGCGATGGATCAGTGGGTAAAATCATTGTCATGCAAGCATGAGGGCTTGAGTTCAATGCCCTGAACCCATGTACAGATCCAGGCATGGTGGTGTGCATGGTGCGTGGTGGTGTGCCCTTGTGACCCCAGCACTGGGAAGTGGGAGACAGGTGGATCCCTGGGGCTCACAGGGCAGCCAGTCTGGCCTACCTGGCAAGCTCCAGGCCATCAGAGACTTTGTCTCAATAAAGGAGGACATGATGCCAGAAGAATGACACCTGTGGTTGTCCTTCAGCCTTCACACACATGTGCATACACTTGCACACACCCATACCACATGAACACACACACACACACACACAAATAAAAATAAAAGCTAACTGCAGAGAGGACATAATTAGATACCAACGGATGATTGCTCTTTTCACTTTGGAAGTCATAGGGTTACTGCTAAGCAAGACTGTTCTTTCAGTTGTAGCTGTATATGTTTACTGAACAGCTATGCTATAGTGAGCACTGTGCCTAGAGATAAAAATGGAAACTGCTTTGTAACTTAGATTTTTCAGTCACTTCCCCCAGTACTCATCCAAAGCATACTTCAGGTCACCCTCCCTCCATTGCCATGCTTTGGATAAGAACAGTAGGCTTGAAAAAATTAAGTGGAAGTAAGATTTTCCTACACATGGTATAACTGAGTTCTTTTCTCCCAGGCTGTCTTCTTTTTTTCCAAGACAGGGTCTCATTATGCAGCCCACACTGACATAGAACTTACAATTCTCCCAACCATGGGGAATCATCATATTTCCCAAGTCATTGGCTTCTTTCTGGCCTCCACACTTCTGAATATGCTGGTCCATCTATACAGCATGCCTGCCCACCTTAAAATTTCAACTTATGGCTGGCATGGTGGCGCATGCTTTTAATTCCAGCACTCAGGAGGCAGAGATAGGAGGATCGCCGAGAATTCGAGGCCACCCTGAGAGTACATAGTGAATTCCAGGTCAGCCCAAGCTAGAGTGAGACCCTACCTCAGAAAACCAAAAAAAAAAAAAAAAAAAAAAATTCAACTTATCATCTCGAGCCAGCTCAAATATCACTTTTTTTTTATCTGATGCTACCAGGTCACCTCCCCTCCTCTGTCTACAATTTTAAACTTTTTTTTATTTTTACATTTTAGAGAGTGTGAGAGCAATAGAGAGAGAAAGACACAGAGAGAGATTTGGTGTGCCAGGGCCTTAGCCACTATAATCAAACTCCAGACGCACCACCCTAGTGGGCATGTGTGACCTCGTGCTTGCCTCACCTTTTGTGTGTCTAGCTTACGTGGGATCTGGAGAGTTGAACATGGGTCCTTAGGCTTCGCAGGCAAGTGCCTTAACTGCTAAGCCATCTCTCCAGCCCCTGTCTACAATTTGTCACAAGCAGTGACGGAGGACCATCTCCTTCATTTATTCTTTCAATAAACATTTCTGGAGTTGGGACACACAGAGCTAAATACATAGACAAATGTCTTTAAAAGGATGCTTTCAAAAAATGAATCACCAAGCCCAGGGATTCTCCTTTCTCTGCTTCCCTCAGGACTGGGGTTACAGGAATGAGTGGCCATACCTGGCTTTTATATGGGTGCTGTGGATGAAATTCTGGTCCTCATGTTTGCATGGCAAGAGCTCTTATCCACTGAGGTATCCCCTCAGATCCAAAGACCCAAGTGTAAGTGTGGACTTCAAGCCATACCAGCAATGATGAGGCATTGCTAACGTGAACTCTGTGTCTTAATCCACTTTGCAGAGTTTCATTGAACTTAGTAGAAATGTCCAGAAGTATATTGGAGACATTGGTTACTGTCTGTCCAATATCCATTGTCACATTCTTCCTTACTAAAAAGAGAAATGGGCTGGATAAATGGTGCAGCCATTGAGGCACTTGCTTGCAAAGCCTGATGGCCAGGGTTTGATTCTCCAGTGCCTATGTAAAGCCAGATGAACAAAGTGGCACATGTGTCAAGTTAGTTTGAAGTAGCAAGAGGCCCTGGTATGCCCATATTCTCTCTCTCTTTCACTCTCTCTCTCTATCTCCTCTCTTTGCAAATAAATAAATAAATAAATAAATAAATAAATAAATAAATAAATAAATAAATAAAATTTTTAAAGGAGAGCTGGAGAGATGGCTTAGTGGATAAAGTGATTGCCTGCAAAGCCTAAGGACCCATTTTCAACTCTCGAGGTCCCATATAAGACAGATGCACATGGTAACATAGGTGCACAAGGTGGTGCATGCTTCTGGAGTTCCACTGCAGTGGCTGAAGGCCCTGGTATGCCAATTCTTTCGTTCTCTCTCTCTCTCATAAAAAAATTACAAAACATAAAGGAGAAATGTGCCAGGCATGGTGTCACATCCCTTTAATCCCCAGCACTTGGGAGGCAGAGGCAGGAGGATTGCCATGAGTTCCAGGCTACTCTGAGACTACATAGTGAATTCCAGGTCAGCCTAGTCTAGAGCAAGACCCTACCTCGAAAACACAAAAATAAATAAGATTAAAAAATAAAATAAAATAAAATAAAGAGAGGTGACTTAATGCCCCAGATTCCCTTGCAGGCACTGGCAGCCACATAACCCTGTACTTGGCAATGAAAAGTAAAGAAGGTATGCTGGAGAACTCAGGGAACACTTTTGCCCTGTTAGACCTCTCTTTCCTTCCTGCATTAGCCTGGAATTCTGACTGATGAGGCACCAATCCCTCCCTCTTCCCATCTGTCTGGAATTCTGGTGTGAAACTAAGGGCAGCCATCCTGTGACCATGACGCAAGCATGAAGACAACGCCCATTGATAAGAATGTCGGAGGAGAAAAACGGGAGGAGTCTGGAACCATCCCAGAGGAGGGAGCAAATATGGACTACTCAAGCAAGCACTGAAGTCAGGTGTCTACTACCTGAAGCCAAACACAACACTCTTTGGAGATTTATAACTTAATATTTAAAGATAAAAAGCCACACATCAATAAGAAATAATGCGCTTTTCTTGAAGTTTTTCCAAGTGGCTGAGATTACACACACAAAACAACATGGTAACTAAAATACATTTCCTAATCATAAACATTTCCAGAAGATACGCTGGCTGTTTATTCAACATTTCACAAAGATTTGTTTAATCATCCTACTTTTGAAAGATACATTTTTGTGTGTATATTTGTGCTGTGTGTATGTATGGGTCCGAGATCAACATGGGACAATTCCTCAATCACTCTCCACCTTATTTTTTTTCTTTTTGGAGAGAGACAGAGAGAGAGGGAGAGGAAGACTGATAGAGATGGGCATGCCAGCAGTCTCTCAGCAGCTGTAAACGAAATCCAGATGTGTGCGCCCCCTTGTGGTCAAGTGTGGCATTGCGCCCTTGTGTCACTTTGCATCTGGCTAAACGTGGGACCTGGAGATTGGAACCAGCGTTCTTAGGCTTAGCCAGCAGGTGCCTTAATTGCTAAGCCATCTCTCCAGCCCTCTATTTGAATTTTGTTTTCTGTCCTGCTGTTTTGCATCATGTCCATCTCTTTTTGAGGTACAATTTCAGTTCAAGTTCTGATTTTCTTGATGCTTCCTGGCATCAAACTCACAATGATCAGGCTTCCGGCTAAGATGGCGGCATAGGAACCAATGCCAAAACAGGCTAGGGGAAAAAAAAGAAAAAAAAAACCAGCAAAATACACTCTTCTACTAAAAACTGAGGTGTATAGTAAATTATCAACCGCAGCAAAGAAGTAGGAGAGATCCAGAGCATCTAGAGCCCACAGAAGCAGGCAGAAGCAGCTCCAGCAGCGGTGGCGAGTTTCATGCAGCTGCAGCCACCAGGCTCCTCCTGAGCCACAGGATTTTAAAGCCAGGTGAGGGGATTTTCCACTCACACCAGCCTCCTCGCAAACTCAAAAAACATGGAAGGAGGATGGCAGAGACCAACAGAGCGGCTTGTGAGGAAGAGGATCGAGTGGACGAGCAGACAGACTTCAGCCACCATCCACAGCCTCCCCTCCCCCACCACCACCAGCACAAGCACCAGCAAGCACCAGAGACCTGGGGAAGAAAGCTCACCAACCCAGCATCCGGCACAATTAAAACAGTGACCCACAGATGCAGCCAGCCTTCCTGAGCCCACAACACAGCAAAGAAGGACCCAAGCAGCTGTGCAGCATAGCTGAGATCAAAACCAAAAGGTAACTGGGATTACACCAGGTCAGTACCCACCAAATAAGCCTGGTGTATAGGCTTGCATTGGAAGGGCTAGTTGCACCTTCCATGTCAGGGTAAATTATATGTTAAACCTGATGGATGGTCAGATCTGACATTCTTAAATAAGCTATATTTGGGGCTGCTCATTTGTTGCTTCCTGATTTATTGTGCCTTTGTTCCCTCTTCTGTCATTCATTGGAGAAGGGTCTCACTTGGTCACAAGCTGACCTTGGAACCCTCTACAGACCAGATATCTTAGCCTTCCAGTTGACAGGATTAAGGGTGTGGGGCAACACACAACCTTTGGGACTGTGATGGTGTTAAAGGAGCTGTTTGTCATAATACCTACTTTTGCACAAATACTCTGTGCTGTATTTCATTGAATGGGCACATTGTTTAGTTAAATCTTTAGAATTTGACTGTATTCTGTTCCATTCAACCCACTTGAATACTCTCATAGCAGGCAAACCCAACACCTAGGGTCACTTTTGTTATTACTCTGAGAGTCTTAAGAGCCACACCTAGCACCTTAAGCTCCTACCCTGAAGATATGTAACATCAGATAGATTGATACATCTAATATTACTGCAGATAATTAGAAAACCCAAGCATTAAATTAATCCAAGATGCAAAAATCTCTACATTATAATACAAAAAAACACAAAAAATCAAGACAACATAAATCCACCGAAAAGTATTAATGTATCAGAAATGACCTTCAGTGAGACTGAATTAGAGGAAATGCCTGAGAAAGATTTCAAAAGAATGATTATAAATATGTTCAAAGAACTCAAAGAGGAAATTAAAGGGTTCAAAGACCACAAAAAGGAAATCAAAGGATTCAAAGAACATACAGGAAACCAATTTAATGAAATAAGGAGGTCAACACTAGACATAAATAAGGAAATAGAAATAATAAAGAAAACCCAGTCAGAAATACTAGCAATAAAGAACACAGTCAGTGAAATAAAGAACTCTGTAGAAAATCTCTCTAGTAGAATGGATGAAGGAGAGAACAGAATATCTAAACTAGAAAACCAAGTGGCAGATCTAATACAGTCCAACAAAGAGAAAGACAAAATAATAGGAAGGTATGAATGGGAATTTCAAGATATTCGGGACACTATGAAAAGATCAAACATAAGAATTCAAGGTATAGTAGAAGGAGAAGAATTTCACTCCAAGGGCATAGTAAGTGTTTTCAACAAAATCATAGAAGAAAACTTCCCCCAAATTGGGAAAGAGATGCCAATGCAGATACAGGAAGCCTTTAGAACACCAAACAGACAAAACCTGGAAAGAACCTCTCCCCGCCATATTATAATTAAACTACCAAACATACAAACCAAAGAAAATATATTAAAAGCAGCTAGAGAGAAAAGGCAAGTCACCTACAAAGCCAAGCCCATCAGAATGACAGCAGATTACTCAACACAAACTTTAAAAGCCAGAAGGGCTTGGAGTGATGTACTCCAAGTTCTGAAAGATAAAAACTGTCAACCAAGGTTACTTTATCCTGCAAAGCTATCTATTCTAATAGATGGAGAAATAAGGATATTCCACAACAAAAGCAGGCTAAAGGAATATTTGAAAACAAAACCAGGTCTATAGAAAATACTTGAAAGGATCCTCCATGCTGAAGAGAAAGAACAGCACACATATAAGGAACCTGGAAAAAACAAACCATACTCCAATACTAGTTAATACAAGAGAGCAATGGTAAAACCAGAAGAACTAAAAAACAAGAAAAATGGCAAAAATAAATACACACCTTTCAATAATAATTCTTAATATCAATGGCCTGAATGCCCCAACCAAAAGACATAGGTTTGCAGACTGGGTTAAAAAGCAGGATCCTTCAATTTGTTGCCTCCAAGAAACTCAACTTTCTACAAAGGATGGACACCATCTTAGGGTGAAAGGCTGGAAAACCGTGTTTCAAGCAAATGGGCCTAGAAAACAAGCAGGGGTTGCTATCCAATATCTAACAGGATAGACCTCAGAACAACATTAATTAGGAAAGATAAGGAAGGTCACTTAATATTGATTAAAGGAACACTTGAACAGGAGGACATTACAATCCTAAACATATATGCACCTAACATGGGGGCTCCCAATTTCATCAAACAAATGCTATTAGAACTAAGGTCAGAGATAACACCAAATACACTTGTAGTGGGTGATTTCAACACCCCACTCTCACCAATTGACAGGTCATCCCGGCAAAAAATAAGCAGAGATGCTTCTAGATTAAATGAGGTCATAGAACAAATGGACCTAACAGATATGTATAGGACATTTCATCCAAATGCTGAAGAATACACATTCTTTTCAGCAGCACATGGAACATTCTCTAAAATAGATCATATATTAGGACACAAAGCAAATCTTAACAAATAAAGGAAAATTGAAATAATTTCTTGCACTCTATTGGATCACAATGGGATCAAACTACAAATCAATAACAAGAAAACCTATAGAGCATACACAAAATCATGGAAACTAAATAATACACTACTAAATGATGAATGGGTCAATGAAGAAATCAAGAAGGAAATCAAAAAATTCATGGAGTCAAATGATAATGAGAACACAACAAACCAAAACCTTTGGGACACAATGAAGGCAATTCTAAGAGGGAAATTTATAGCTTTAAGTGCCTATGTTAAGAAATTAGAAAGGTCTCAGGTAAACAACTTAATGCTGCACCTTAAGGCCTTGGAAAAAGAAGAACAAGGCAAACCAAAAATCAGAAGATGGGAAGAAATAATAAAGATTAGGGCAGAAATTAAAGAAATAGAAACCAAAAAAACAATCCAAAGGATCAATGAAACAAAGAGTTGGTTCTTTGAAAGGATAAACAAGATTGATAAACCCTTAGCAAATCTGACCAAAAGAAAGAGAGAACAGACACAAATTAACAAAATTAGAGATGGAAAAGGCACCATTACAACAGATACCAGAGAAATTAAAAATCATAGGGACATACTATAAGAACATATACTCCACTAAAGTTTGAAAATCTGAAAGAAATGGATGATGTCCTTGATTTATATGACCTACCTAAATTAAATCAAGATGAGATTAACCACTTAAATAGACCTATAACAAGTATGGAGATCTAAGCAGTTATAAAAAATCTCCCAACTAAAAAAATTCCAGGCCCAGATGGATTCACTGCTGAATTTTACCGGACCTTCATGGAAGAACTAACACCAATGCTTCTTAAACTTTTCCATAAAATAGAAGAGGAAGGAACCCTACCAAACTCCTTCTATGAGGCCAGGATCACCCTGTTCCCAAAAAACCAAACTCCTTCTATGAAGCCAGGATCACCCTGATCCCAAAACCAGACAAAGTTAGAACAAAAAAGGAAAATTACAGACCAATCTCCCTCATGATCATAGATGCAAAAATTCTCAACAAAATATTGGCAAACACAATACAAGAATATATCAGAAAGATCATTCACCCTGACCAAGTAGGCTTTATCCCAGAGATGAAGGGATGGTTCAACATACGTAAATCGATAAATACAATACATTATATAAATGGACTGAAGGACAAAAATCACATGATCATCTCAGATGCAGAAAAAGCATTTGACAAAATCCAACATCCCTTCATGATAAAAGTCTTACAGAGACTGGGAATAGAAGGAACATGTCTCAACATAATAAAGGCTATTTATGAAAAACCCACAGCCAACATAATACTAAATGGAGAAAAACTTGAAGCTTTTCCACTAAAATCAGGCACAAGACAAGGGTGTCCGCTGTCACCACTTTTGTTTAATATAGTACTGGAAGTCTTAGCCATAGCAATAAGGCAAGAGACACACATAAAAGGGATACAAATTGGAAAGGAAGATATCAAGTTATCATTATTTGCAGATGTTATGATTCTATACATAAAGGACCCTAAAGACTCTACCAGCAGACTGTTAGTTTATAAACACTTATAGCCATATAGCAGGATACAAAATAAACACACAGAAATCAGTAGCTTTCTTATATGCTAACAAAAAACACACAGAAGATGAAATCAGAGAATCACTCCCATTCACAATTGCATCAAAAAATAAATAAATAAATAAAGTACCTTGGGATAAACCTAACCAAGGAAATAAAGGATCTGTACAAGGAGAACTTTAAACACTCAAGCGAGAAATTGCAGAAGACACTAGGAAATGGGAAAACATGCCCCGTTCTTGGATCGGAAGAATCAATATTGTGAAAATGGCAATCCTACCAAAAGCAATCTACACGTTTAATGCAATTCCCATCAAAATTCCAATGGCATTCTTCATGGAAATAGAAAAAACAATCCAAAAATTCATTTGGGAGCACAAAAAACCTCGGATAGCTAAAAAAATTTTGAGCAACAAAAATAAGGCTGGTGGTATCACCATAACTGATTTTAACCTATATTACAGAGCCATAGTAACAAAAACAGCATGGTACTGGCACAAAAACAGACATGTAGATCAATGGAACAGAATAGAGGACCCTGATATAAGTCCGGGTAGCTATAGCCACCTGATCTTTGACAAAAATGCCAATAATACTCATTGGAGAAAAGACAGCCTCTTCAGCAAATGGTGCTGGGAAAACTGGATATGTATCTGTAGAAGGATGAAAATAGATCCTTATCTCTCTCCATGCACAAGAATCAAGTCCAAATGGATCAAAGACCTTAATATCAGACCTGAAACTCTGAAACTCCTAGAGGAAAAAGTAGGGGAAACCCTTCAACATATTGGTAAAGACTTTCTGAATATAACCCCAATCACTCAGGAAATAAAACAACAGATCAACTGCTGGGACCCACATGAATTTGCAAAGCTTTTGTACAGCTAAGGACACTGTGAATAGAGCAAAGAGGCAACCTACAGAATGGGAGAAAATCTTTGCCAGCTACACATCTGACAAAGGGTTAATATCTAGGATATACAAAGAACTCAAAAAATTAAATACTAAGAAATCAAAAAACCCAATTTAAAAATGGGCTATGGAACTAAATAGAGTTCTCAGAAGAAGAAATACAGATGGCATATAAACATCTAAAAAAATGTTCTACATCCCCAGTCATCAGGGAAATGCATATTAAAACTACCTTGAGTTTCCATCTCACTCCTGTCAGATTGGCTACCATCATGAAAACAAATGACTATAAATGCTGGCAAGGATGCGGGAAAAGAGGAACCTTTCTACACCGTTGGTGGGAATGCAACCTGGTCCAGCCATTGTGGAAATCAGTGTGGAGGTTCCTGAGACAGCTAAATATAGATCTCCCATATGACCCAGCTATACCACTCCTAGACATATATCCTAAGGACTTATCTCACTGCCTTAGAGATACTTGCTCATCCATGTTTATTGCTGCTCTATTCACAATAGCTAGGAAATGGAACCAGCCTAGATGTCCCTCAACTGATGAGTGGATAATGAAGATGTGGCACATTTACACAATGGAGTTCTACTAAGCGGCAAAGAAAAATGAAGGTATGAAATTTGCTGGAAAATGGATATATCTGAAAAGGATTATACTTAGTGAGGTAACCCAGGCTCAGAAAGTCAAATGTCACATGTTCTCTCTCTTATGTGGATCCTAGCTACAAATGATTGGACTTCTAAGTGAGTAAAAGTAAAACTCAGTAGCAGAAGCCAGTAAGCTAGAAAAGGGACATAAAGGGAATAGAAAGGGAGGTAGGGGGGACTTAATAGGATGGTACTGTATATATGTAAGTAGAAGAACAGATTAATGGGGATGAAAAGGCCTAAGTGAGGTCAGGGGAAGAGATTGATTAAAGGAACAGTGGAGGGAGGGCTAATCAAAATCTAAGAGGATATAAAAAGGTCATATGGAAACCCACTTTTCTGGACAATGGGACACTCAGAAGCCATAGATTGTTGTTAGAAACTTTTCAGTGCCAGGGATGGGATACCTTCCAGTGAGTTGTTGGCCAGGGAAGTCACAGATACCCCCAAAACATTATAGGCTATTGCCAAGGTCTTTGGTTTCCCACCAAGAATAGATGGTAAGACCCTATTGCTAAAGACTCCACATACTTGGGTGGCAAGTTCACTGAGAAATCCTGCTGGAGCTGAGCTGAAAACCTCCTCCATGAGGACCAGCTGACAGAAAGTTGGAAAAAGCTACACTGCATGCAAGTCAATGGGAGAGAGAAAACACCAGTGAAGGTACTCAACAGTGAATACTGCAAGCTTTAAATTTGGCCAGCCAGGCCAAATGAGCCAATGGGTGCAATAGTGGCATGTCTGCTATGGGGGAAACCAACTGCTCTCTAATTGGACTGGAGGCCCGCTCCATGGGAGGGAATACATCCCTGATACTGAAAACGTATGACAGGGGTAGTCATGAACCCTAAGGGTATAATGTCTGCTAGAGTCTCACTAAATCTATGCTCACAAAACTGCCCAGTAAGCACCTCTCTTAATGTCCACACCCTTATATTAATGCTACTCTCATTTTTGGTTAGAGAAACTTCTCTTTTCAGATGGTGGCAACTTTGGGATGATTCAGAAGGCACCATGGTGCTGAGAAGTGACAGAGGAGTGCTCAGCACTGAAACGTCTCAAACCTACCTTCCAAGGCTCAGGGTCCATTGCGGAAGAGGGGGCGGAAAGAATGTAAGAGCCAAAGGAAGAGTAGGACTCCTTACAACATGCTCCTCCAGACACAAAATGGCCTGGATATCCATGACCTCACAGTGCCTGACACTACCTACATAAGACCATCATAACATAAGATCATGACATCAAACTGAAATGAGAGACTGATTGAGAGGGGGAGGGGATATGATGGAGAGTGAAGTTTCAAAGGGGAAAGTGGGGCAGGGAGGGAAATAACATGGGATATTGTCTACACTTAAAGAAGTTGTCAATAAAAATAAAAATTAAAAAAAAACCTCACGGGCTGGAGAGATGGCTTAGCAGTTAAGGTGCCTGCCAGCTAAGCCTAAGAACCCGGTTCCAATCTCCAGGTCCCACGTTTAGCCAGATGCAAAGTGACGCAAGGGCACAATGCCGCACTTGACCACAAGGGGTCTGGATTTCATTCACAACAGCTGAGTGACTGCTGGCGCGCCCATTCTCTATCTGTCTCCCTCTCCTTCTCTGTCTGTCTCTCTCTGTGTCTCTCTCCAAAAATAAAAAATAAAAACTAAATTTTAAAAAACTCACAATGATCCTCCTACTTCTTGGATTAAAGGTGTGCGCCCGATGCCTGGCACACCCCATTTGTCTGTGGTGGTCCCAAGTCATAAATGTCAACCTATGTAAACTAATACCTGCTAAAATGAATACACCTGCCTCTGTTCTGGCAGCCTATGCATTCAGCTTCATTTTTTTCTAGCCCAGTTTTTCTAGTTCTTCAATCAGTCCTAATGCCAACAGTATGTTAGTGCCAGAAACACAGCAGCAACAAGCAAGACCACTTCCCCAGAAGATTTTGCCATCCAGTGTCCACCATTCTTCCAACAATGAATGGAAAGACAAAAACTGGTAATGTTGACTTAGAAAGAAAAACTTAGAGGAGGTCTAAAAACTCAAAAGGTTCCATATGATTTATCTTTTGATTTCAGTTTTTAACTATGCTATTTTATGTGCATATTCATTTGAAGAGGCGGCAGCTTCCTCCTGGATCTAACTTTATCAATTATGCATAAGTATATATTAGGGTGGCAAGAAAGTAGAGTGGCTTAATGAAAGGATTTTAGAGTCAGCTGTCTTGGTTTCAAATCCAGGCCTGTCTATTAGATATGACTTTAGATTAGTTTCAATTAATTGAATGAGACTTTGAGCAAGTTGTTTAACATCTCTTAGCATAAATTTCTTCAACTTTAAAATGAGGATATTAATATGTATATGACATGATGTATGTAAAATGCTCAGCACAGGGGTTAGCATATAGCAAGCACTCAAGCCACTGTGACTAGCTATCACTGAATACATGTGTGCTTGAAGAGATGCATAGAAAAGGAAATGGTGACAGCAGTGAGCTGAATTGTCCTGTCATTATCATCACCTCCGGAAACAACTAGGAAATTCCTTAGTTTGAAATCTTCCGAGTTCACTCATAAAAAGAATAAGGAGGCTGGAGAGATTGCTCAAAGGTTAAGGCACCCACCCACAAAGTGTGATGACTTGGGTTCGATTCCCCAGTACCCAAGTAAAGCCAGATGCGCCAGTGGCACATATACCTGGAGTTCGTTTGCAGTGGATGGAGGCCCTGGCATGCCCATTTTCATTCTCTCTTTCTCTCTCCCTCCTCCACCTCTCTCTCCTTGTAAATAAATAAATAAATAAATAATAAATAAATAAATAAATAAGAATAGGTTTCTAATATTTAAAACACTTAAAAATGTACACAAGGGCTGGAGAGATGGCTTAGCGGTCAAGGCACTTGCCTGAGAAGCCTAAAGGCCTATGTTTGATTGTCCTGTACTCATGTAAGCCACATGCACAAGGTGGCACATGTATATGGAGTTCGTTTGCAGTGGCTGAAGACCCTAGTGTGCCCATCCTCTCTCTCTCTCTCTCAAATAAATTTTAAAACAATTAAAAGAAAAAACACAATAAAAATTTGCAACCTGAGTATGGTCGTCCAAGCTTGTGACCAACGTCAGAAGGATCAAACGCTCAAGGCCTGAGCCAGGCGTGGTGCCACACGCCTTTAATCCCAGCACTCGGGATGCAGAGGTAAGAGGATCGCAGTGAGTTCAAGGCCACCCTGAGACCACATAGTGAATTCCAGGTCAGCTTGGGCCAGAGTGAGAACCTACCTCGAAGAAACAAACAAACAAACAAACAAACAAACAAAGCTCAAGGCCAGTCTGGTACACAGCAAGAATCTGACTCAAAAATTCCAAGGGCTAGGGAAAGATACAGCTCATTGGTAAAACAAGTGCTTTATATTTACAAGGCCCTGGATTCCATCTTTAAAGCCACAAAAAGAAATTCAAAGTTTCAATAGTGTGGGATGAGCTGCTGTTGCAAGCCAATGAGCCACATGATCCATCAGTTTGGGAGAGGCAGGACTAAGTGTCTTATAAATTGCCTTCCTACTAGAAGTTCTCGATTTGAATTAAAGCCAGACATACAAAGTGGCTCATGTGTCTGGAGCTCGTTTGCAGTGGATAAAAGCCACAGCATGCCCATACTCACTCTCATTTTCTGTCTCAAATAAATAAAATAAAATAAAATAAAATAAAATAAAATAAAATAAAATAAAATAAAATAAAATAAAATAAAATAAATGGAGAGTCAAAGCAAAAGAACCATGCCCCCTGGAAAGTCCTTCCTGGTCAGTCCAACCCTAGAAGAGTAGATTAAAAAACCAAGGCAGTTTTCCAAAGCACTGCAAAAGTAAGGGATTCTAAGACCAGAGAAGATACAGACTACAAGCCAAAACAGACAGCAGAGCTAGAAGATTTGGCTTGGCTCCTGGAAAACAAACCCAAGTCTAACAGACAATCAATGCAAATCTAATTGACAATCAATCAAGGTTTATTGTATTCCAGATCATGAAGAACTTAATGACAGCACTAAGGCAGGTACTGAACTTGGTCCCAGAAATAAGACTGAGACAGCTAAAACAGTGAGGTCATCAAAGATGGCAATGGCCTTGAACTTTCTGTGTTATCTCAGGAGTATGACAATGAGAGTACGAATATGAAATGTCAGTATTTTTTCATCACAATGTGACAGTCCTGGCTCTTAAAGTCAGTCACCTTCCTACACAGTAAGGTGTGTGCTCTGAGGAGCGATAGCGGTTTTTCCTAAGACCATTGTTGCAGAAGGTAATCAGTGGTACTTCCAAATGCAATTCTTTTGCAAAATGCTCACTAGAGGAGTGAGAAGACAGACACCTGACACCTGTCCTTATTGCATAATTTAAAAATAAACTATGATTGCTTTTCTCCAGTTTCTTACAGAATAGTATTAACTTTTGTTCCCAATCAAATGCTTTTTTTTTGGGGGTGTGCATTTAGTCCCAAGTTGTCAGGCTGCCTACAAATCCCAATAAAGCAAGCTGAAGCCCCAGAGTAAACAGCATGTGTTCAGTAGAATGGCAAGTGCAGCAAAGGGACTGTAAATATGCACACTGTCTGTCAGGGCATTTCCTGGCTGTTTCTCTGTTTTATTCATTTATACTAATGTGTGGACAAGAGGGTTGAAAACATTTTGCTACAAACAAAACCTTGAGATTTTGCTGGTAATTTCTAAGCTTATCCTTAGGAAAGAAGCCACAATCTGTTTTCAGACAAGAGTGAAACACTTGCAATTCGCTTTGAAAAACAAGGACCAATCTTCTTTTAAATTGAGATGCCAGAGCAACTAGATTGTGATTTACATCAGCAAACAAAATTAGCCCAGGTACACCAGGGCAGAAGGAGAGCCAGAGACATTGTGGCAAATAGCCTATGAATTTCAAATATAGTCTCTACTCCACCCATAGCTGACTTTGATTTCCAACAAATTAGAGAAATAAACTGTCAGTTCATTTGTGTTTCTCTGATAAACAAACGTTTCCCACCATCCACTTCATGACCATATTTTCAGTTAACCTTTAGAATTCCATACAGGATTGAGAGTAACAACTCCGAGTGGCGATGACCATAAGCAGGGCTTTAATGAAGGACAAAAATCTCCACTGAATTCCAAAAGTTTGTCATATTATTAACCTTAGTAGGGCCTGGGGAGGGGATACTAGACCCTCAAAAAGAAACAGAACGGGACTGACCACAGCAACTAAAATATGTCATCTCCAGGTTAAAACTCCATTAGATTCAGATCCAAGTTGGATTCCTGAAGTACAAACCAAGATCAATACCAAGGAAAGGCTCAGCCAACCATCTTCGTTGCAGCTAAGTGAACTGACCGTTGGAGGTCGATTGAGGCCTGCCAGCTGAGATTCCTTTGTGTTTCGGTGAATGGATCCATCCGTTGTTCTTACAAACCAGATTGCGGGTCTGACTTCCATTTCTGTAAGACTCAATATGCCTTGGGAAAATCATCATCCCAGATCCATAAAGTCTTCTCTTTGGATTCTCCATCAGCTGAAGCCTCTGCTGGCAGAGGATGGTCGGTTTGGTGGGGAGAGAGGAAACCCATTCTGATTGGAGGAGCCTCTAATCCACAAAGGAGTCTTTATCTCTAGCAAATATGTCCACTGGCAGGGTGGCCAGAACCAGACCTATCTCTCCAAGGCAAGAGCATTTCAGGACTCAGATCAAGGTAGCATCTATTGAGTCCAAATCTTTGCCATCCATAGAATGCAGGTTTGTGTCATTCCCCTCTGAGAGGCATCGGTCCCAGGTAAGGAGACATGGCCAGAGATGAGGGATCCTTCTACAAAATGCACTTGGCAAAGACTCAGGCCAAGAGAAGGAGTGAGGGGAGAATTTATATTGATTTAACATCCTCCAGCTAAATTCTATCAAAGTACTAAATTGTACCAAGTGCTGGGAAGTGCTATCAAACTGAGAGCAAAGTGCTTCTTCAGTACAGGAGGATTCAAATTCACCATCTTTTGGCAGGGAGCAGGGATGAGGACTGCATCTGCAGTGAAAGCAGATTGTTCCTTGTTCACAACAGTGGTAACTGAAGGACACTGGGATCTAAGACAGCTAGACACCTGCCAACAGGAGATGAAGACATCGGCTAGAGTGTGGAGCTAACAACAGACAAATAAGAACCTTGAAATCACAGAGTTCAGAAGTCAGAGAGGTCAAAAAGGAATCTAAGGAACCATTTTACGAACAATGATCATCTAATGCATTTTCCAGTGCAGAAAATGAGAATGCTAAGGAAATTCAACTCTGTCCAGAGACTTTATTCCAGGGCTCAAGGCTGAGCTGCTGCAATGTACACAAGTGGGTGTAAAGTCAATGGGATTACATTTTCCTAATTATTTTCTGCATGAGCTTTACAGCACACACACACAAATGAGATCAGCCGGGACTTGCCTCTCTAACAAATCATTCAGATTTAAACATTGCTCACATAAACAAAGGGGGGAGGCATGGGGGAGAGAGAGAAGCACAGGCTGGGAAAAGACAGAGAAGGGCTTCTTCAATCACAGTTGCAAGGAACAAAAACCTGGAGGGGGAAAAGAGTTGTTGGACCGCCACCAAATCTCCCCCACTGGAGACAAGGGCCCATCTGCTGAGCTCGGCAACTTCGCTTTAACTACCATTCAGCTCGCGTCTCTGCAGAGATCTGTCTGCGGAGCTGGCAGATGGACCCCTGCTTCCCTGAGTCGCTGTGTTATTTGTTTAATAAATTTAATTAATATCCATACTGCATGGATTGCTCCCAGAAAAGGACCAAAGTGCTCTTTCCCCCAATTGCTGCGTTATGAGTGATTTCCCAGAAAAGAGCAGATAACGGTGCCCTAGGGCCACTGAAAAATTAAAAGTACCATGTGCTTCCATTACTTTGCATGGATTAATTTTTTGCTGTGCACTAATATATTTTTGATGGGTATCTTAACTTTATGAAAGTAAGCAATTTCCCAAATGGCAGGCTTTCTTTTCTTTCGGGCCAGTTATGTTTGTGGGAATGTTTTAAGAGAACCCAGTAGAATCATATATTCAACACATCTATCTCTTTCCCCAAAATGGAGAGTCATGAAGGCAAGGAGGCTCGCTTTGGCAAACAGCTGGCTCCATGACCATTCTTCACACAGTGAAACGTTCCTAATCATACTGAACTGGCGCTCTTCTCCTTGCTATAAACAGGTGGCTGTTGCCAATATGAAGGGAGGAAAGGGTCCTGCATGAAACAAGTATAAGCTTTCCTCGCCTTTAACTAGATGTCCCACAAGATATTACAAAAATCAACTGAACTGTCCTTGAGGATTGATAAGTGCTATGAAAAGGGGGTTCTGTGTTCAAGTGAGACTAAGAAATATTATGCCAAGGAAGGTTAAACAGTTTTCTTTGGAATGTGCTAGCCAGAGCTGTGAGCATTCCTGCAGAGGAAGATGGGTCCAATATAGGAAAGACAATATTTATTAATCTGGGGAGATGGCTGGCTTGCCCCACAAAATCTGAGTATCTTGAGTTGAGACCCCCAGAATTCACATACAGCTAGTTGCCATAACATATGTGTACTCTGTAACTGTAGTGCACCAATAACAAAAAGGGAGAGGGAAAAAACCTCATCACTGAAGTAGAACTAAAATGATCCCAATGTGGCTCAGGGAAATTCACGGAAAAGGGGGCGGAAAGAATGTTAGAGCCATAAGTTGGGCATTTGCACAGAGACTTGGCCTACCCACCCCCCATAACTCTTGACTAATCCCACAATGCATGACCCACATTCCCCATTGATGAAGGTCCCTTTGGAAGAGGGAGGACAGGGGGAGAATAATGGAGTCACCAATATGAATGTAAAATTAGAATAATATAAATAAATTAATTAATTAATTTTTTTAAAGGGGGGGAAAGGGAGGGGGAAGACAGTAGAATTTGCTGGAAGCTTGAAGACCAGGAAGGCTGACAAGCACAGTGTGAACAATGAGAAAGAAAAAGAAATGAAAGAAAAGAAAGAAAGAAAAGGAAAGGAAAGGAAAGGAAAAAGAGAAAAGTAAAGAAAAGAAAAGAGGAGGGAAAAAGCGAAGGAAGGAAGGAAGGAAGGAAGGAAGGAAGGAAGGAAGGAAGGAAGGAAGGAAGGGGAAGGAAGATACTACACACACAAAACAATGAGTTTCTACAATAAGGGAGAAGTAAAAGTAATTGAATCCAACCTTAATTAGAGGGGTCTTCCCTCTCCAGATATTATTCCCTAGGATAGGTTTATTCTGATTTCAATCATATACTATATACCCTAAACAATCCCTATATCTGTTTCTTTTTGTCTCGAAAACAGGACTCTCTGGAATGTTTAAAGTTCTCAGAACCTCCGCAATACCCTAATTTATCTGTTTTAATCCCTTCCTAGAAACCAAGTAATGAATTCAACTCTATCACAAACATTGAACTGGCGAAATAAAAAATTATTCCTTTCGACTGACTACATTAGCTGCAAAAGCTTACAGAGGCAGGATTATTTAGAGAAGGTTTTTTTTTTTTTTTTTTTTTTTGCCTGGTAATCTTAAACTATTAAACTGAAATTAAACTTTTATTTCAGATAATATCAAAATCTTTAAATGAAGGTAGGTTAGCCCTCCATGTAGAGCAAGCCTCCATCAGTGTTCTTATCTGTTTTCTTTCTACAATATTCACCCCTGTGGATAGCAAATTCATTTGTCTTTCTCCCGTAAATTCAGGTATTGCAGCCCTTCCTGGTCACGTGATATGCAATGAGAGCGAATGTGCATCATGACTCTATCCTCCACATCCATGATGAGCACATGGTAAAATCTCCTGTGTCGATCAGCCTGAGCTAGCAAGTTCTAGTATTCCTACTACTGATCATGATAGCAATAATAATAAATCTCTAGCTCAACTGGCTGTTCACACTCTCAAAACTTAAATTAAAAAACAAAAAGCTGCTCTTGGTAAGTTTAAGCTGCTGATTGAAATGTTAAAGATCTCAGAAGAAAACATGACTCACACTAAAAACTTCAGAATGGAGCTAGAGAAATGGCTTATCAAGATAAGATACTTGCCTGCAAAATCTAAGGACCCAAGTTTGATTCTCCAATGCCCATGTAAACCAGAAGTACAAGGTGGAGCATGCCTCTGGAGTTCGTCTGCAGTGGCTAGGAACCCTGGTATGCCCATACTCCCTCTATCAGTCTCTCTCTCTCTCTCTCTCTCTCTCTCTCATCAATAAATAAATAAATGGTAAAAATAAATTAAAAGCAAAACTTCAGAATGAGGGCTAAGGAGATGGTTCAGTGGATAAAGTACTAGCCACTCAAGCCTGAGTACAAATGTCCCATGCCCAGACTCCACATAAGACATCCAGAAGCCATGGAAGGCTGAGGAGGTGGAGACAGATAAATATTGTAACAAGCAAAGCAGCCAGCAACAGTGAGAACCAGAGAGTGAGACAGAGAGAGAGCGAGACCTTGTTTCAAAAGTGAGGTGGGCTGGGCATGGTAGCTCATGTCTTTAATCCCAGCACTCAGGAGGCAGAGGTAGGAGGATCGCTGTGAGTTCAAGGACACCCTGAGACTACATAGTGAATTCCAGGTTAGCCTGGGCTAGAGCAAAACCCTACCTTGAAAAAAAAAGTGAGGTGGAAGACTAAAACCAATACACAAAAGTTGTCCTCTGACTGCCATGTGTACACCCATACTCATACTCACACATGCCTGCACAAAATTTGGAAAAAAAATTAACTTCAGCATCAAAGTAGAGACTAGAGAAGACTCATAAAAGCAGTGCAGGGGCTGGAGAGATGGATCAGTGGTTAAGGCACTTGCCTGCAGAGCCTAATGACCAGAATTTGATTCCCCAGTACCCATGTGGACCCAGATGCACAAAGTGGTGCATGTGACTGCAGTCCATTTGCAGTGACTAGAGACAATGGCACACCCATCCTCTCTGTCCCTCTTTTACATCTCTCTATGCTTGCAAATAAATAAATAAAAATAAAAACCAAACCAAATTGGACACAAAAAATTAAAAAAATAAAAAGCAGTGCAGTTTGCTTCTCTAAATAATCCTACCTCTGTAATATAATCCCAGCACTCAGGAGGCCAAAGTAAAAAGATTGCTGTTAGTTCAAGGCCAGCCTGAGACTACATAGTAAATTCCTGGGCTAGAGCAAGACCCTACCTTGAAAAAAAAAAACACTGCATTTAAAAAATTACCTTCATTAAAGAAGAAATATATATATAATTAATAAACAGAACTTAGAAATTATTATGGGTTACATTTTTGAGAATTAGGAAAAAAGGAAGAGGCAGAAGAGAAATATTTAGTCTATTATATGTAAGCACATTTTCAGTACTTATAATAATAATAAAAGTATTTAATGACAACTAGCATATTATATACCAAATACAACATGTTTGTTTGTTTGTTTGTTTGTTGTTTGTTTGTTTGTTTGTTTGTTTGTTTGTTTAGAAAAAGTCTTGCTATACAACCCAGGCTGCCCTTGAACTCAAGATCCTCCTGCCTTAAGTTTCTAATTACTAGGAATATAAACTACCCTCACTTAACCTGTGATGTATCTTTACATGGGCATGTATTTTACTCAATAAGTATATTATTATAATCTTTTTATGCATGTGTGTGCAGGGGCATGTGTGTGTGGGTACATGTCCATGTGTATGGAGGTCAGTGGACAATCAGAAAGGCTGTCCACCTTCTTTTGGAAACAGAGTCTCTCTTTGGCTTGGAGCTCACCAATTAGACTAAACTGGGCTGGCTAGTGAACCCCAAGGATCCTCCTGTCTCCACTTCCCCAAGACTGAGATTACAAGTGTGCACTGCCACACTCTAAATTTTCACACGGGTTCTAGGGGTCAAACAGGTCTTCATGCTTACAAGGCAAGCACTTTATTAACTGAGCTATCTTCCCAGCCCTATAATTATGGTCTGAAATTTAAATGAACTTTGGCTCAGAGGTTAAGCAATATGCCAAAGGTCACTAGACTAGTAAGTGCATAATGGAAACCAAATTTGGATCCTGCCCATCTGACTCCAGAGCACAAGCTCACAAGGCACTCTGCAGCCCTCCTCTTTCCTTTGGTATGTTGCCTATGCCAGAGTCTGTATACAATGAGATCCTCTTGGTCCATGTGTGTGTGTGTGTGTGTGTGTGTGTGTGTGTGTGTGTGTGTGTGTATACATATATGTGTGTGTGTGTATATATATACATATATGTGTGTGTGTATGTGTGTGTATATATATATATGTTGTATAAATATATGGCAATGGCACCAAGTTGCTCCAACTAAAGGTTATAGTAATTAGCCCTGAATATCAATTTGCGGACCTCATCATTTTGCAGTTATCCAAATGGGTTTAGCTGTCTTCCTCTACAAGACTTTGTTTCACTAGTTTTCATGTAACCTAATCTCAGAAGTAAGATCTATCCCTTTCTCCGTATTAAGTTTGTTAAATTGAGTCAGTGGGTTCAACTTACACTCAGTAAAAGAACTACACAAGGTGACTATCAGGAGGCCAGGATTATGAGAGGGCATCTTAGCAACTACCACAGAAAGTAAACAGTGGAGTACTTTGGTGCATCCTGAGGGAATACACAGAGAAAGACAGACAGACAGAGAGAGTCAAATGAACATGAACAAAATAATCTTACTTCCCAATATTTCTGTTTCAAAGTTCAATGAACACATTCAGGAAGAGGTTTTCATTCATAGTAGAACTAGACATTGCAACTTTTTCTAAAGATAAATAATTAAAACTGTGTTGGGAAATTTTACCAAGACCGTAGACAAGCTCCTCTGCCTCAAGCAGAGACACACAGAGAATAGAGATTAAGACAATCATTGTTCTTTTCTAATTAAAACAATTCAGCATTTACTGGAGGCTATTTCAGGAACATTTTCTCAGGCTAGAGCAGTGAAGAGCGAATCCACTTGCCCACAGATACAAGACACGTTGTCTAACATCAGCTTTACTAATGACAATGGAGCTATTTCAGTCTTCGTGTGCCTCTCTCTTTTGTCTTAGATTTCAATTGGTCAGAATTTGGGACAGAAGAGGCCTCACGTGGGGCCACTGATAACAGAAGACAATGCTTAGAATATACAATACCCCTTCCAGAATTTGAATTTCCTGAAGGAAAAAAGGAGAAGGGTGAAAAGAAAGCATTTCTAATTGGTAGGACACTTACCAGAAACAGAAAATCCAGAATTATCTGAATTTATCTTGAATGGATGAGACGTTTCCTCCTCCCACTATCACCAGTTCATTAGAAGGCAACTTACTTCAGTTGTGATTCAGTCAAAATGAAGATTCATAAGCTGAGTTAGGTTCAATTATAGAAAAATAGCATTCCGTTTTTGCATAACTGTTTTATAAAGATGTATACTCATACTTTATAACCTTCAATGAATGCCACGAAGGAAAAAGAAAAAAGTATGGTAGTTAAATTGAAAGGTAAAATTTTTGCACTAATTTTTGCAGAAAGCCAGGAGGTAAAGGAGAGGGGGAAAGAAGAAAGGAGAAAAAAGTGGGGAGGGAGGGAAAAAAGGAAGGAAGAAGAGAGATGTAATCTCAAATTATGTAGTTGTAAATAAACAAACCTGGACCCAATAGGTGCCTTACTTCACTTCTAATAACACCATTGTTTTGGTTCATAGTGCTCCCTGCTTTGCTTTACTGGGCTATAAATACCAAAGAAATCTACATTAAAAATGTAAATATTGCAACTGCTAAGTCAGAAGATCTCATTGTACAAACTTATCTACCTTCTTGTAATAATTCAACTCGAGTTCTTTTTCAGTATAAAAAAAAGGGAGATTGTAAATTCAGAAAGAGGTAACAGATGAAAAGAAAAGAGAAACACAAAATATCATTATTTCAGCTCTAGTATTCCCATCCCAAATGACATTTCAACACCAGAGGCTTCTTGCTCCCTAATCTACCAACGTTTACTTTTAACGCTTCTTTACAAACCCATTTTGACACAAATTCACAGAGAAATCTATGTAAAACATCTCTTTCAAATTGTAACTCATCTCACAGTAACATGTTTGACTAAATTCCAGTTCTCAGGAAGACACAACATTGAGGCCTTTCATGCATACTTCTGTCTCCAAGCTTTAAAAACAATATATGTTTATGTCAACAGATCCAATTTTACATGAGATGCAAAAAGCTTTCCTACTTTTTCCACCAACAGAGAAAACAATCTAGCTTTAAAGCTACCCACTTTTCCTTAAATTACGGGTAGCCTATGCAAGTTGAAAATGTCTGTCGGAAAGCTTACTCTAAAGCCTGAATTAATTCTGGTTATTTTAAGATAGCCACCAAAATTCTTTCCTTTTAACAGGAAAGTTAGTTCCTTGGGCCTATGTCCCTGACAAATATGAAATTTGGAAATATAATCACTTCTCTTTTCTTTATTTCTTACTCTCATACTCAAAATGACTGGCTTGATGTGGGTACATGTTCCCCAAACATTCAATACGCCCCTCATTGTAAAATACAACGTGACTGTTCAGAAAGTTATGAGTCATGGAAAATAAGTTATAAAGGCTTTCTCTTCTAAATGAAATAAAAGGATTTATTGCCAACTTCAGGAGATAAAAGTTGAATCTGTCTTCCTGAGAGCCAGTGAATCAATTTTATAACCTCCCACAAGATTCTTCTTAAATAATTGGCAAAAAAATTAGCATAGCCTTCTCTAAAAGAGCTGAAAAATAAACCATCCCACTGTGTTTCTGTAATTCGCTGGTGAATTTCTGAGAGAGAGTAGATAATTTTCTTGTCAACAGAAAGATCCAACTTAATGCTCCTCCTATTCAATTCTGTATTTAAGTGACACCTTGCAGTTTAAATAATAAACCTTAATCAAATAACAAAACAAGGCAACCTCTGACATTTCATTATGTCACAAATAAAAGACGTAGACACACACATACACCCTTTTCACTCCACCACCTCCCCGAATTATTTCTAGGCCTGTTTGTGGGACTTTGTCCCCAGTCAAGAGTCTGGTGGGCTGGACAGAAAAGAAAAAAGGAAAAGAGGAAAGGTCCAAGTCCACTATTTCACTATTGTCTTAGATCCATGCATTCAACCAAAGGAGTTTTAAAAATATTTTTATCATAGTGGTCTCATATTCACAGTGACCCATAAGAAAGTAAGAGTCCATTCATGAGCATTTTTGATTGTGCATGTGTGTAGTAGGTATGATGTGCGTGTGTGTGGTGTGTGCACATGTGTGTGCAGATTCAGCCCCCAATGTGCATACAGAGGCCAGAGGAGGACATCACTTGTTTCCTTGAGACAGAGTCTCTTCTCTGATTCCAGCATAACAGTTTTCCACTAGTAATAGTCGATGGAGAAATCAAATGGAGGTAAAGACTTCTAAAGTCTCTCAGCCAAGTGTACTTCTTGAAGACAATGCAAGTAGAGGCTTCCCCCAGTGCTCTATGAAGATACCCTGGAGCTCACTTGATTGCAAGGAGGATTTTCAAGATACGGGCTTCACTAAGGCTCTGAGTGAATGGAATCATATCAGTATAATCCTCACAGCTTTCTGCCATCTGGGATCCTGGATGATGAGATGAGACTGCCTCTCCATGGGCCTGAAGCCCCCCGGTATGTTGCACATGGGTCACTGCATAGCCATCAGATGGAGGCACTATGCGGTCACTTTCCTAACAAATAGCTCCAAACCACTTATGTCAACGGAAGGGGCCACTGCTCCCATTTGCAATCTCCAGAGCTACCCTGTCCCCCTGCACTGGAGGATCAATAGAGAGATGAATGAATTGTTTACTCAATTGTGCTGTGCAGGCTGAATAATTGCACGCCTTCCAGGAGGGCTTTGTAACCAATGAGATGGCATTGGATCTGCCAAAACCTTCACCTTGAAGCCAACATCCGTTCTGCCAACTCTCCTATCACACACACAAAAAATAAAATGGCAACTGTGGCTGTTATTTACTGAGGAGGAGAAACCATGGTAGAAACAGCAAAGATCATGGTTTTCAAAGCAGAAAACTCTCCACAAGGCAGCCCGTCAACAGTGGCTATCTCTATATTTAGCAGTGTGGAACCTTTAAAATCACAAGCCCTGACTGTACTCGTTCACAGCAAGACAGTGCACACGTGGCTGAGAATCTCCCTCAGCACGAGCAGAGCTGACCCTCTACATACCAGGCTCACAGTTTTAAAGAATAAAAGAGAAATAAAACAGGTAAGGAGTGGCTTTTAAAACACCAATGAGCAGCATGAAGACTAGAAAGATGAAAAAAAAAAAACGCATGCTTGAAGCATCCAGAATACTTATTTCTGGAGTAGAAACTGCAGTGTCTCCTAGTTATTTGTTATTTTAGCCTAATCATTTTTTGTTTGGTTTGTTTGGTTTTGGTGACAGGTTGTCACTATGTAGCCCAGGCTGGCTTTGAACTCCTGACCTTCAACCTCCTGAGTGTTAGGATTATGGGTGTTCACTACCACACCTGGCCTTAATGTAGTTTTTTTTTTTTTTTTAATTTTTAAAATTTATTTTCAAGCAGAGAAAAACAGACGCAAAGAGAAGAGACAGAGAGGGAGAGAACAGGCATGCCAGGGCCTGCAGACTAACTCCAGACACATACCACACAGCTCTGTGTATCTGGCTTTACATGGGTACTGGGGAAGCACATTAACACTGAGACATGTGTCTAGCCCCTAATGTAGTTATTTTTGAAGAGGCAATGCATTCAAAGAAAAATACTGAAAAGTCACACTCCTGCCCAGATTTTGAGCCATTTATTCTCTTTTCCAGCCAATCCTTGCTGCATCCGCAAATGTGCCACACTTCAACTTACAATGATTCAACTTTATGTTCTTCAGTTTGACAATGCTGTGAGAGCAATGTGCATTTGGTAGAAATGGGACTTGTAACTTAACATTTTGACCTTTTCCTGGGCTAGCAAGATGCAGTATGACCTCGGGAAATGGCCATGAGCGGCAGCTCCCAATCAGCCACACGGTCCTGAGGGGAAACAGCCGGTACCCTACACAGCACTGTGTTGCCGGAATTTTTGGATGTTGTATTTTGTGTTTTCATATCCCATGATGTGTACAAGATGTCTGTCCATGTGTGTCAATATGACAGTCAACATTTTATTATAAAACTGGTTTTATCTTCACCAATTGTGCCCATCCACACAGATGCTGAGGTAAGTGCTACAAGAATGTTTACGGCAGGCCAGGCTACTGTATGATGTTCTACTGGTTAGTGACATCTGTGATGTCACTGGGACGGAGCTGTCAAGATGCAATCCCATCATAAACCAAAAAGCATCTATAGTTCTTATGATTTCTTCCAATTCCCAAATCTAAATACTCATTAGACTTATTTTGAAATAATCTTCTTTCTATATATTCTTGCCCTTGCATTTATTTCTTGAAGCAGTTTTTCATTAATGATAACCAAGGTGTTTTTTTTTTTCTGGGATATACTTGCATACATTCAGAGTTTTGTTTTTTTTTTTAGATTTTTATTTTTTTGCAAGCAGAGGGCGGGGGGAGAGAGAGAGGAGACAGACAGAGAGAGAATGGGCACGCCAGAACCTCTAGCCACTGTAAACAAACCCCAGACACATGCGCCCCTTTGTGCATCTGGCTTACGTGTGTACTGGGGAATCAAACCTGGGTCCTTTGGCTTCACAGGCAAGCACCTTAACCGCTAAGCCATCTCTCCAGCCCTGTATTTAGAGTTTGAGCTTTTCCAACTACCCATTTCTTCTCAAATGTCCTGATCCAACCCATGCATCAGAAGATGCTATTTTTATGCAAACAGTTTTCAAAAGTCAGGAGGTTTAAAAAACATGGAAAATATTTCTTTGACCCCACATTGAAGTTTTAACAGTGTTTGCATCTTGATAGGACATTGCTCTGACTCCATGGCTGGCTGGCTTGGGTTCCAGGCAGCACCTCTGGTTTTTCACAGTTAGACTGTACCAGAGGAGCGATATTTGCCTGGAACATACCCTTGACTATCTTTGGGAATAAAAGAGATTCTGTGCTCAGAGGTCTAGAGGGAAGATACAGAGGGCACTGTGCGCAGTTGGGGAGGTTTTTCAAAGAGTCTTCATTGCCAGAATATTCTAAAGGGAAAGAAAAACACAAGTTTCAAACACACCACATCCATTTTGTTTTCCTGCCCAAATCTAGCTAGTTCTATGGGTGTGTTTGTTTGTTTCACAAAGACCCATGTTTTCATCCTGGTCCTGTCATAGCTTCAGTTTTCCCTTTATCCATTCACCAGTGACTCAGTTTCCTCATGTATAAAACTAGAGCTTTGCTTTGATAAGCTCTCAAGTCCTTTTAACCTGTATTGTTCTATAAGTCAAAGATGCAGTATCTCTCCTATGCTGAGCCAAGTTCCTCCTCTGTGGCTGTAAAGCTCCTTTGATTTCCCACAATTCATTTGCCATGAGATAAACTATACTTGCTAATGTTTTAAAATCTTCATCAAAGAAGAGAAGCTACGACAGAAGGCAGCCGTCATTTGGGAGAGATGCAGCATTCACTGCCCTTCTTTGCAGCATTATGGTTCCTTTGGGAAACAGATTTAAGTAAAACTTTGGGGGAACTCTTCCAAGCTACGTCAGCTTAAGAGGAACATGGAGCATCCTCCTGTCAATATCTCATCTCATGAATCAATACATCCACAGGACCGGCACATGATTTCTCCAATTTTCTCCCCTGGCACATCCCTAACCAAGCAACACAAGGAAAAAAAAAAAAAGGGGGAAAAAGATAGTGCTAAAATTCATTCAGTCTAGAATTGGTATCCCAGTAAGATGTAGAGTAATTCCTGCCACAAGGTCTTCTGTTTGTCAGTGTTCCCTGGAACCTTATAAATGCCACATTCTTGCAGTAACTACCTTTTCTACTTAAGTGGTTTGCTGCATAACAATCTTTACTCCACTTATTTCCACTTCCTTTATGTGGTGGTAGTGGGGCCCACTTAAACATCTGTGACCAGTAGACGGATCTGTTGGAGCCTCACTGACCCTAGATGACCCCACTCACTCACTTTTTGGAAAATGACATGTCATCCGAGAACTGAGAACCTTGGTTCTCTATGTGGCCTGTTATCTTCTAATAAAGTGAACTGGGCTTCTTCAGATGCAGCAGAAATGTTCTGAGAAGATGAAAGTAGAATCTGACACCTCCCTTCTACCACAGTCTGTCAATTGGAAACGGCTTTAAAGCCAATCCAGATCACAAGGCAGGAGGATCACTGGGCATGGTGGCACACGCCTTTAATCCTAGCACTGGGAAAACAGAGGTAGGAGGATCACTGTGAGTTCGAGGCCACCCTGAGACTACATAGTGAATTACAGGTCAGCCTGGAGCAGAGGGAGATCCTACCTAAAAAGAAGAAGGAGGAGGAAGAGGAAGAGGAGGAGAAAAGAAAAGAAAAGAAAAAAAAAGAAAAGAAAAGAAAAGAAAAGAAAAGAAAAGAAAAGAAAAGAAAAGAAAAGAAAAAGAAAAAGAAAAAGAAAAAGGATAACAGAATAGAATTCATCTATTAATGGGAAAAGGGGCCAGGAAGCCTTGTCCAAAAAGAGTGGACAAAGAAAGAAATGACCTACTGGGGACTATCACTATGGTAATCTACCATGAACCACAACCAATGTAATGTGACCCAAAATACATTAAATTAAGGCCCCACAGTGAGTACCAATAACCCCACTGAGGAGAACCCTTAGGAAAAGTGAATCCAGAGGATATAAGACTATAATTACAGAAATAAATTAAATACATTAGATTGTTGAGACCACAAAGTTCAGGATATTTTCATCATTTGTACCTCAACACCTTACTGGATTAACTGGAAAGAGCATGGCTATCACAGTAATGGGGCTGTGAGAAGCAATGCATTTACAGTGAAACTGCCTTGGATCAAGCCCTACTAGTTACTTAGCAGTGTAATTTTGAACTTACATAACTGCTGTGACTCTCACTCCCTAAATCAAAATGGGTGTGATAATATCTGCCTTAGGCTGCAAAGTTGTTTTAAATCTTAAAGAGTGTAACTCTGAACTACAAGCAATCCACACTTTGAACACTATAGTAGCACAAGACCATTAAAATGGCCATGCAAATAGAAACTGCAAAACTATCATAATAATTAATGATAAAAATCATCATTTTTCCTCGACTTGTGAAAAAAGTTGCCAAAACATTAAAAACTCCACTGGGTTATTTAATACACAGAAAAATGAAAAATAATCAAACTAATGTTTATTTATTGAAAGCATTGTGAACACTGAGAATGAAATGCCCGATTTAGTTACTGTCTTGTCACCATACAACTTACAAAATGAGCCACCACCATCTCCAGGCCTTGACAAATTGTCACACTCCTTTCTACCTTTGGATAAGCTCCCAACATCACATCCCTGCACTTTCAATATCATAAATACTGCCAAGGGATCCTTTTATGTGAAGATTTTGGCCAGAGTCACTTCCAGCTAGGCTAGATTTATCCTTTGTTACACCACTTTCCTCTCAGATATAAATAAATTTGCCTTGACTATGCTCTTCGGACCACAGGTCTCTCAAAAACAGTGCTGTCAACATCCCATGATCTGCCATTTATTCCATAAAACCATTTATGTTCAATTTGTACTTCTTTTTCAGAATTTTCCTTTTTATTTCCTTTTCTTGTACTTTGATTCCTTCTCTCCTTCATTCTTCTTCTCACTCCTTTCTTCCCTCATTCTTCTCTCCTTCCCTTCCTTCCTTCATTTTTACCAATTTACCTTATTCAGTTTTTCATATTGATAAAATGTCACTTGGGTCTATCACTGGGAAACAATGAGAGGCACTTGACTCTGCTTGTGAACTGAATAACAGGTGTCCAGTGACAATCGCCAAAAGACTTTAAAGCACAGAGTATGTGCATTGATTTCTCACATGGTAACTTACATCCTGAAGAGCTAGCAGTGACATTCTTACAATTAATATGCATGGAATTGTGCATAACTATGCAAAACAATGATTGCCTATATCAAAATTATTTAAAGTTATTTATTGCAGAAGTTATTAAAGAGGAAAAGTCAATCCCATTCTTGTGTTATTACTGAAGGTGGATTTAATTCACACATGTCCTGGGTACAAACAATTTTCCTCTTTGTTCCTGCAAAGTCCAGCTGATAAATCTTAACCAAAGGGAGCCAAGAACAGAGCAGGAGAGACGGAGCAAGCAACTACATTTAACTGTTCCATACAGAGCAGAACTGAACCCAAATTTCATCTCAATGTGAGGAAAGCTAATGTCCAAAGTAAGTACACCTTGTTATTCTCATTTATTTCCAATACCAGCGAGAAAATGTTTCAATGTAGTTTTCCATGAACATGGCTGGTGGTCTTTGAATACCCACGGTCTCTTGTTTCTTGGTATTTCCACATCTGGCTGCTCATGCTACCACTTAAAACAAGATGCCATATTACCAAAATTCCTTCTAGCTAGCTAAATGCAATGAGATATAAATGTGGGGGTTTGGGAGCTGACATGGTTGGGAGAAGCAGCTGGTTAGACATTAGAAAGAGCCATCTTAGACCATAAGCACTGTGGAGTGTGCAAGTCAGGCATTGGCACCATGGAACATAAACCTCAAAGGAGCCCAACTCTGTCTTGGCTTTATGAAAACATACCTTCTCTGGCTGCCTCTGACTACCTTTCTTTCTTCCTTTCTTCCTTCCTTCCTTCCTTTCTTTCTTCCTTCTTTCTTTCTTCTTTTCTTTTTTCCAAAGGTGTGTAGCCCAGACTGGCCTCGAACTCCTGATCCACCTGCCTCCACCTCTTCAGCAATATCCTACCGGCATGCACCACTACAACCAGCTGTCTACATTTCTTTAAGCATATCTAGGCATTGCTTTTAGTCTTTCTTCTTAGCAACATCTTATATAGTTCTTACCTGATGAAATGACTACTCTCATCTGGCCAGTGGGCTGTTTCAGTGATCCAAGCAACAACGACTGCTTCTTTTACCTTCTCGTTTTCCTCCTTCTACACAATAAACATGCCAGTTCAGTTAAAAAGGGACAACATTGTCTAGGAAGGAACTTGAAGTGAGGGCGACCACAGCAGTGTAGATAGCCCCAGGCTGGGAAGGAAGGGTTACGTAAAGGTATGGCCTACACTTCAAATATTACAAGTGTTGTCTTGCAGCTCATTTGTATGGTTCCAAGTAGAATTAGAACCAATGACCAAAGTGAAAATAAAACATACTCTGACTCATCAAAAGTGGAAATTTTTTAAAAGTAGAGACTCTAATGGAACTACCAGCCTACTCTAAAATACAGAATAGGAAAGGAAAGCATAATTATACCTTGAAATCCTTGAGAAACTAAAGTGCTTTTGATTCTACAGTGACTATTAGCAAAAGAGATTAAGGTAGTTCTGCTTTTGGTGGGAGACTGGCATGGGGGCGAGCGGGACACCGTTTCAATTCTAACATTCCATGAAAACTGTCTTTTCCTATTAGGATGAAACCACATTTTAAAAACATTTTTTATATTATGTATTTATTTATTTGAGAGAAGGAGGCAGAGAGAGAGAGAATGCGCATGCCAGGGTCTCTAGCCACTGCAAACGAACTCCAGATGCATGTGCCCCCATGTGCATCTGGCTTACGTGGGTCCTGGAGAGTCGAACCGGGTTCCTTTGGTTTTGCAGGGAAATGCCTTAACCACTAAGCCCCATAATGAAACCACTTTTAAGTGGGTGTTAGGAATGGCACAAGTACTGAACAAATGCTTTCTGAGAGAAATGAACCTTTCCACTACAAATGAAAGAAAGAACTTAGAATAGCTTGAAAGGAGGAAGTGACCTTGATAAATCTTACTTCAGGCACGGATGTTTGGGCAACATGGTACCATCAGAGCTCTGTCTACATCTCGATTCAATTTTCTCTGAGCTACCTCAATGCTCTGTTCTTGTTTATTTGATTTATAGTGCTGGGAGTTGGGTTGAACCCAGGGCATTGTGCATGCTAGGCAAGAACTCTACCACTGAGCTACACCCCTAACCCCTGCCTTCAGTTTCAGTCTTACCACATGGATGTCATGTCAGCCTCATAGTTCATTCTCCAGCTTAGTAATTTCCATGGACAGAAAATTCCTTTGCTCAAAAGCCATAATTGACTTAAGACTACACTAGACTAGCCTCAAACACAAGCTCACAGTTCACCTAGCTCCTGGGCATTATGAATGTCCAGCCATAGAGCCACATGATTTGAGATCTGGTAGGGGGGATGTCTATAAGGAAAAAAAGGGTTTTGGTTACCAAGAGTAAGGGGCGAGGGGAAGATAAAAATTCCAAATGTCCACAATGACATCAACAATTAATGTGCTATATTTTTAATGGAAACTTTAATGGAATTCTGGGTCCTCTATAAATCTCAAAATAGGAAACAGAAATACCATGCTTAATAAGATCCATTAGAAAATGATGTGAATTTGATTTGAGAGGTCTTAATCTAAAATTCGAATACTCCAATATTTCAGGAGATTACAATTCTAACATGCTTGTACCTTCACTAGCTTTTTTTCTTCTTTTTAAGATATCTCTGTTCACAGACAGTCTCATCAGACAAAGTAATAGCAAATGAAGGGAAAAGCATAAAATGTTTATTAAAGTAGATGAAGGCTCAGCATGTAAAGAAAAATTCTTCATTAATAGCAGAAAAAAACCCTTCTCTATATTTAATGTTTAGGTGACATATTTCTATTTCAGGAGAAGTAAACATTACAGTCATGAATAGCAAATAGAAACACAAACTCCATTTATTTGTAAAATAAACTCATTTTCTTTTCATATCAATGCAAAAAATGACCCAATGCCATATGTTCCATTTGCCATGATTCTAAGACAGCAAAGCTATACAATTTCTAGATCATTAACTTGTCTTCCTGGTTTTCCATGTCTTACAGTTCTGCTAGGTAAGCGTTCGCGCATTCACTTTGATAATGCTACCCTTTATATGGTTGGTATTTCACTTGCTCATTTACTCCATGCAAAAGCATAGCAGCCAGCAGGCAGGGGTAAGAGGAAAAGGACCCACCCCACAGCTTCTCTAAATGAGCTAGCCTCAAGGCTACACTGTCAGTTGTTTCAAACAAGAGAGGGGTTATCTTTTATAGACTCTAGTTTAAAAGAGGCATACCTGCCCCCTCATTTTATAGCACTAGAGCCAGACTGAATGCCACAGTGCTTAGCATAGCACAATGGTACTGCATAGCATGTCAGCTCTGTAAGTGGTAGGTGGCAAGACAGGGAAGAGGAAAGTGTGCCGTAGTCATGTGGGTATCACAGAAGGGTGCCTGGAGGTGAAGACTGGCTTTAGGTTATCTACACATAAACAGTTATAGAAAATTCTGAAAATAAATACCAAAGTCAGGCCTGAAAGAGGTTACATAAGTATCACTCTCTACACCTTCCATTTTTATCACATCGCTTTCCTTATCCAGGGAGATTTGGGGCCAACTTAATCCATTCAGTTGGTTGGATGGGAATGAGGTCATTTCAAAGATAAACAAGTACTCAGCCTCCAAGACAAGCTGTGGAGTGCACAGCCCAACAGCCCCATCTATGTAACTTAGAATAGGAAGCCGTCAGTCCAGGCTTACATAAGAAATCCATCTGGGGCTGGAGAGGTGGCTCAGTGGTTAATATCACATGCTTTCAAAGCCTGACAGCCTGGGTTTGATTCGTCAGTACCTATGGAAAGCCAGATGCACCAAGTGGCACATGTATCTGGAATTCATTTGCAGTGACAAGAGGCCCTGGTATACCCATCCCCACTTTCTCGGTGCTTGAAAATAAATAAATAAAATATTTTTAGGGCTGGAGAGATGGCTTAGCAGTTAAGGCACTCGCTTGCAAAGTCTAAGGATCCGGGTTCGACTCTTCAGATCGCACATAAGCCAGACACACAAGGTGATGCAAATGTTCAAGGTCGTACATGTACACAAGGTGGTGGACGCATCTGGAGATAGATTACAGTGCCTGGAGGCCATGGCGTGCCACTTCTCTCTCTTTCTCTCTGGCTCTCTCTTGCTCCCTTTCATTTAAAAAAAAAGGCCAGTCTGGTGGGCTTGCCCTCAAAAAAATATTATTTTTAAATCAAACTGAAACTAGTACACAAACTACAAGCATGCACAAAGAATACTTACACATGTTAGCAGGACAGAGGAACAAACAGTACCAAGGAGTGTAAGAGAATGCAACAACCCATGACAGGTGCATGCTTACCCAACTGCATTTGACAGGACATGCATAGTACCCAATGTGAGAAGACCATTATTTCTCTAGCATGCACAAATCTTTTAATACCTAGAATTTGGAGGCTCTCATCGAATCCTTTCTAGAGCTCTTATGACATAGCCAGAACAATAGTCCCATTTTATAGAGAAGAAAAGAAGACCTATATCAGAGAACTATTTAAATTTTTTAAAAATTTGTTTGCAAGCAGAGAGAGATAGAAGAGAGACAGAGAATGGGCACACCCAGGCTTCCAGCCACTGCAAATGGACTCCAGATGCATGTGCCACTCTGTGCATCTGGCTTTACATGGGTACTGGGGAATCAAACTCAGGTCGTTAGGCTTTGCAAGCAAGTGTCTTAACCACTAAGCCATCTCTCTAGCCCTCAGAGACTTTTTTTAAATGTATGCAAAGCCACCAAAGTAACCAACACAGCCCAGGATTGAAACTGATCTGATCACATGCCCAGTCTGTCTCTTCACTGGTAATGCTTTCTTCTTCAGCACACCATATGCTCCTGTACGTTTATTCTTCACAGCACCTCCATGAAGTAGATGCCGCCTCCATTTTTCTAGCAAGAAAATTAAGAAGATGAATCAACAGCTCCTTGCTGTAGTAGTGACGCTGACATTGGAACTTGTGTCCATCAAACTCTAGGACCCACAGTCATAGATAAGATGCCACAGGCTGCTCTTTACCATGCATGGATGCCTTTTCTCCTCCGCTTCCTATGTAAAAATTGCACCTGTGCACCTCTTTTTGCAGTTGGATAGAGCCCCACTGATTATGTTCTCACCAAAGAATATGAGCAGAAGCCACTCAAACTTCTGAGTCCAAAGACCATCCCCTGCCCTACATTTCCTTTCTCTTTCCTATGAACTGGAACTCAGACTGGCAATCATATAGACACTGATTATATTCTAAGAGCTGGACTATTTACCAGTCCAGAGGTCCAGAAAGGTCCATAGAGCTGGGACACACTCCTTAGGACTGTTATGTGAAAGAAAAATAAATCAAATACATCCCTCCATTACTTTTAATTATACTACTTTGTTACAGCAGCTTAGATGAGCTCTAATTATTAAGCCAACAACCTCTATTGAGGTAGCCAAGCATAGAGATGGCACAATGACTCAGGGCACCTCCCCTTCCCTATAGGGCAACATCCAGCACGTCCTCCACCATACACATACCTGTAAGTAATTTGTGGTCAGGAACTTCCTTGTAGAACGAGAAATAAGCAAGGTCAGTTTAAGCCAGTATGTGGCACAAGCTACATTAGGTTAAGGCCAGTCTGTCTTTGGAATGACTTATGGAGGGGAAAACCCTATTTACCAATCATAAGTATGTAGGATTGGGCATGCTTATGCTTAGCAGTATGAAATGAAAGGCTTGCACCAAGCAGATCTCCCAAAGTTACAGAGCAGCCCATGTGTCAATCAGAATCGGATCCACCCTATCATTGCCCTTGGAGACCTGCTCCTCCCTGTGCCTAAACTTGCCGTGTTCACTGGTGCCCACTCCCACCCCATGGAATGTATTGTATGTTTTTACTCTCACTTTTTAAAAATTTATTTATTTATTGGAGAGAGACAGAGAGAGAGGGAGAGGAAGACAGATAGAAATGGGCGCGCCAGCAGCCTCTCAGCTGCTGCAAATGAAATCCAGATGCATGCATCCCCTTGTGGTCAAGTGTGGCATTGTGCCCTTGCATCACTTTGCATCTCGCTAAACGTAGGACCTGGAGATTGGAACCAGCGTTCTTAGGCTTAGGAGGCAGGCGCCTTAACTGCTAAGCCATTTCTCCAGTCCTTACTCTCACTTTTAATGAATGTGTACTTTCACTACTATTATTGCGTGTCTTATGTGACATTTTTGTTTGAGACATGAAGAACCTGGACAAATGCCAGGGACATCCACCCCAACCTCTAGTAGCACTGTCACATAACAAAAAGAGGCCACAGGGCTGGAGAGATGGCTTAGCAGTTAAGGCATTTGCCTGCAAAGCCAAAGGATTCTGGTTCGATTCTCCAGGACCCATGTAAGCCAGATGCACTAGGGGGTGCATGCATCTGGAGTTTGTTTGCAGTGGCTGGAGGCACTAGCACGCCCATTCTCCCCATTTCTCTCTTTCTCAAATAAATAAATTAATTAAATATTTTTTAAAAAGAAGAAGCCACAGACTCCAGTAAGGTCAGGGTAGGCAGCTAAGAGGCATAAGGAAATCAGTCACAGTAATATTCCAATTACTTTCCCTTATTACACTTAGACTTACCAGCTATATATTCAAAACAAGAATGTTTAAATTAGGTCTTGGTAGGCTTCAGCAAAACAATCAAGCTAGAATTCAATAGAACATAAAATTAAAACTAAAATCCCCTTTAAAACAGGATTACTAGGACTGGGGAGATGGCTCAGTGGATAAAGTTTAATCCACACATGCCTACAGTAGGGAGTGAAACAGAGACATGAGAATCCACCAGAAGCTTGCTGGGCCAGCTAACCTAGGAAGGCAGAGTGGTGACAATGAGAAATTCTGCCTCAAATGAGGTGGAAGACAAGGATGACACCTGCATGTTGTCCTCTGACCTTCACATGTATGCCATGGCATGCATATGCCCTAGCCTCTCACACACACACGTGCACACACACATGCACTCGCCCCAGAAGAAAAACAAACAGGATTACTGAATTAAGCCCACATCACCAGACTGCAATATACTATACCACTATACCACTATGTCTAGAATCACCTCCGTCATCTCTATTTAACTCCTACAATGTACAGCCACTTTCTTAGAGATGTTATTCTCAATCATGTAATGTAAATCTCCTTGATCATTTCTTGGAAAGGTATCAGGGAAGACTGAAGTGGGGGAAAAAATCTTCAATTATACACTCCCTTTCAAGTCTCTAGTTACCCAAAGAATCCATAAGAACTTCCAACTGAATCTGAAAAACAGAGTTTTAATTTTTTTATTTTTGTTATTTTCATTTTTTTTTAAATTTGAGGTAGGGTCTCCCTCTAGCCCAGGCTGACCTGGAACTCAACACTGTAGTCCCAGGCTGGCCTTGAACTCACAGTGATCATCCTACCTCAGCCTCCCAAGTGCTGGGATGAAAGGCATAAGCCACCACACCACACATAACTTTTAACATTAACTTCCACTCTGATGATATAATAAAAAGTATTATCTAAGTCAGCATACAATAGAGACACGGGCACATCCATGTTTATGCCATCACTATTCACAATAGCCAAGCTAGAGAATTGGCCAGCCTAGGTGCCCATCAACAGATAAATGTGTAAATAACATGTGCTATATATATATATATACATACCAGAGTTCTACTCAGACATGAAGAAGAATGAAATTATGTCATTTATAGGAAAATGGATAGAATAAGTCAAACTCAGAAATAAACATCACATTTTTCTCTCATATGCAAAATGTAGGTTTTTTTAAGACATGAAAGTAGAAGGGGGAGTATTTGGGAAGAGAAGGGGGACTAGTGGGAGGTGGAAGCAGGACAGAAGAAGATGATGGAAGTGGGAGTGATGGTGACAAAAGTACAATATATCCACATATGAAAATATCATTATGCAACCCATTCTACTATACAGTTGACATATGCTAATAGAATGTGTAAAATATATGCATATTTAAAGATTATTACGTTTTCACAGATATCCATAAAGAAGAAGCATAAAGAAGAAAAAAGCTATATAAAAAATATATCAGATGATAGTCCATCCCTAGGGGAAAATATAAGGCTGATATTTAAAAGCAAAGCCAGGGCTGGAGGGATGTCTTAGCAGTTAAGGCATTTGCCTGCAAAGCCAAAGGACCCAGGTTTGATTCCCCAGGACCCACATTAGCCAGATGCAAAAGGGGGGTGCACGCATCTGGAGTTCATTTGCAATGGCTGGAGTCCCTATTCTCTTTCTCTCTCTCTCTCTCTCTCCCTCTTTTTCTGTCAAATAAATAAATATAAATAAATAAAAGCAAATCCAAAAAGAAATTCAAAGAAATTTCACTGAGAAGGAAGTTAAACCTTTTCTGATGTTTTTCAAAGAGATGACAAAGAAGCTAAGGGTTACAGAGCCCAGAACACATCCAAGAGAAGCCAGAACATGCACAAGAGAAACCACACGCAGTGCTGAGGGTGACAAGAACAAGTTCTACAAACGAAAGGATGCCATGGAGAAGCAGACAGCCAGAGCTAAATTGGGGACTTCTCTACACTTACTGACTAGATTTCTTCTTTGAGTTAATGGTATTTTTAAGTCCAGCTGCAAGTACTCCAGTACAAGAAGACTAAGCCCTATTACAAGTGCTGCAGTATAGAGACCATGACTGCATCCGGTGTAACTTTTCCATCCTTATAATGACATGTCTGAGAGAAATCATTTAAACTGGTCTCAGCAGTTTCAGTCACTGGGCACATGGCTTCATCCCTCTTGGCCAAGGTGAAGTAAAACATCATGACAGGAAGCATGTGGCAGAGCAGAGATGCTCACTTGTGGTAGCTAGGAAGTGGTTTGAAGAGAGGAAGGGCCCAGGGACCAAATATACCCTTTAAAGTCACCCCCACGCCATCATGATCCACTTCCTGTAACTCTGGCCCACCTCCCAATAGCCCAACTCAGCTATGAAACCATCAATAGCACTCTCATGGGCCAATGACCTCTCAACAGCATGCAGGCTGGGGACCAGACCTTCAACACAGTAATCTGATGAGACATTTTATATCCAACTTGTAACCCACCCTGGATGTAAGACAAGACAGTTTTAAGACAGCCAGAGAGATTTGAAATATAATTGCATTCTATGAATTATCAAGGAATAACTAATTTTGTTAGGTATCATAATTACACTATGGTTACACAAGAAAATACTCATATTTTCTAGGAACACTTAACAAAGTATGTAGGAACAAAATAACATAGCATTGGGATTTAATTTAAAATACCTCAGTCACAATAAAAGCTATGACAACAGGCAAGAGTATAGTTCCAACATTTAAAAAATAACCTGAGACAAATGTTTAGCTTTTCAGTGGCTTAAGCGCCTCTGTTTACTATATCATCACAACAATCACAGTTACTCTCTTGAGGTTTGGTGGAAATCGATATGAGGTTAACTCCGAAAGTACTCAGTACAACATTTTAGCTATAATTATGATTATCATCAACAAGTATGCTCTTCAAGTAAGACCCCAGAGCCCATTTGCCAAAGCAACCCCCTAAAATCTTTTTCTTTCAGTTTCTTTCCATTTTCTCCCTTGCTAGCCTGCTCACTTTTCAAAGAACATACCCAGTACAGCACGTAGCCACCAGCTGAAGGCAGAGTAGTGTCCAGAAAGCCAGATGATCCAACCCAGAGATATCAAAATGTGCCTGCAGGCTACAATCCTTTGGGACAGCTTCGTAATATATAGATTCCATATGAACTACTCAAGGGCCCCTGAATTGGAATTTTGAAAAATGTGTTCAGATTATTAATATTTTTATTTATCTATTTGCAAGGAGAGAGAGAGGGAGACAGACACAGAGAGTGAACCAGGGCCTATTGCTGCTGCAAACGAACTCCAGTTGCATGTACCATTTTGTGCATCTGGCTTTACATAGGTACTGGAGAATTGAACCCAGGCCATCAGGCTTTGCTATCAAGTGCTCAAATGCCTTTACCCACTGAGCCATCTCTCTAGTCCCAGGTTATTTTTTTAATCAGTTTTATGTTTCCTAACATGACCAGCCTACTCTGATAAGACAAACAAGTTTTCATGAAATACTACTGTTTTTCCTTTCTGACTGTTGCTGAATCTATTCCCCTCTGTTACTTCTCTGGTCTTGGAGAAATGACCATATAGAGCTGCGCATGCCCTTGCCCCTTGCAATGGAGTTATGAAGGTGAACAGCACCCCCTCTGGACAGAAGTGACAGCAGTGGCCAGTGGTTAATGAAGCAAACCCAAGACTCAGACTATGTGGCCCAGCCCAGTTCAACCAGAGCAGGTCAGCATGGTCTTGCTTTCCACAGTGTGTTTCCTTGTACATTCGCTCAAAGGAAAGGATCCACTGAGAGGAAAGATAATTTGGAAACTATTACCTTTTATAAAATTATAACATATGTCTTCATCAGCTATATTTTAGCCAAATAGAATTGTGCGGGCCTCTCAGAAAATACAAGTATCACCTGTTACATGGATGCCACATAAAGGTATCTTATGAATCTGAATTTAAGATATCAAAAGCACAACTCCTTCCCCTCCAGTAACTTCCCAGGACTGGTTAGTGCTCCCCTACATCTCCTCTACTCCACCCCAAGGCAACAGGAGTTCCAATGCTAGAATAAAGGAAACTCTCCCTGTTGCCCAAAACGGATGTCCAGTTCTGTCTTTTCCCTGACCCACCACAGAGGTTGGCAATAATGAAAAGGGATGGTTGCAGAGGCAGGCATGTCAAAGGCTAGTGCCAAAATAAACACGTTTCACCTGAAAAGGTCTATCAAGCTGCGCGTCTTGAATTGCCTTGAGAAGTTACCGTAAATCTGGTGAGAACTGATTACTATAATAACCAGGGGGTCGTCTAGCCTGGTAGTTCCTACATTGGTGGAGTTAGCATTGGACATGACTACGGCAGAGGAAGGGGACCCATGTGTTGTCCTGGTCCTCAGCCTTATGACTATAAAATCGCAACCAGACACAGCAAAAAACCCACCACTGCAACATGGAAGGTCTGTTTACTACTTGGTTTGCCAGGGTTTTGTTTCTCCTCTCTTTAACCGCTGTTTAACACTTTCTGGGAGCCAAAGCAGCCAAACATTCTGGTCTCCTGAACAAAGATAAAACTTATTTGTCTTGAAAGAAACACAGATTCATTTAGTAAAGAAGAAAAAAATGGTGCTAATGAGTTGAATCAATTAAAATTTTTTGAATTCATAATATACCTACTTACTTGAAAACAAACATCCTTCACACAAGTGGCACACACTGCACCGCCTGTGTCTTAGACTCAACGTTCATCACTGTCTCCTAGCAGCTCTTGTCTTAAGTAATTACCTATAGCATTCTCATGTTTGCTTAAGAGACTTGAAAGAGCCCCCTCTGCAAAAACCTGGGCTCGCTACACTGTGCTTATTGATACAGTAAACTTAGACTCACATACTTCCTCTAGTGTTCAGGGTCAAAGTTTGGAACCGAAGAGGTGAAGAAGTCCTGCTAATTACAAGCAACCATGCCTAGAGCATTGCAGTTAATTAAGGGCTTGCTTCCTCACGACTGCATTTGCAGCACTAAAAGCTTTTATTCATTCACTCATTCAAAAAATGATAGCCAAGTGCCAGACACTGTTCCTGGCCTCATTTCTATCCACCTCACCCTTGAATTCCAAACCTTCCAAATATACTAGCCTGCTTATAATGCTTACATGCAGCTTCTCTACGGCTTCCATGCCTCTGCCTGAAGGTACTTCCCTTACACTACAGAGACAATGCATGTGCATGTATGTGCATACATGTACATACACACGCTCACTCACCTCATGTCTGCCTCACTCCTGTCCTAAATACCTCACTTCCTTGGCTCAAAGGTCATTTCTTCCCTGATCCCCTTCTCAACCCCCCAGGCAATATGTGTTGCCCTAGGCTCGTATCACTCCGTGGCAGGACCTGCTCACATGTGTCAAAATGAATCAATCTCAAAAGACAAAATGGAGGACAAGAGCAAAGTTGCAAAGGCATATTGATAGTAAAGACGAACTACAGAAGCTCACAGTTTGGAATATTACTCATGGATAGTGCAGATGGAGCAATAGTATAAGAACACACATGGGGGCTGGAGAGATGGCTTAGTGGTTAAGGCGTTTGCCTACAAAACCAAAGGATCCCAATTCAACTCCCCAGGACCCACATAAGCCAATGCACAAGGGGGTGCATGCATCTGGAGTTCGTCTGCAGTGGCTAGAGGCCCTGGTGCTCTCTCTCTCTCTCTCTCTCTCTCTCTCTCTCTCAAAAAAAAATAATTAAATATATATTTTTAAAAAAGAATACACATGGATCATGACATAGATGTGATGTGCCACCTCCAGTCTGAAGAAAGAAGGGAGAGAGGAAGACAGAACACTGACTTTCTGTTCTAGTCTCTTTCAAAGGGGGATGAATGGGCTGGAGAGATGCCTTAGTAGTTAAGTCACTTGCTTACATAGCCTAGGGACCCAGGTTCAATTCCCTAGTACCCACGTAAACCAGATGCACAAGGTGGCTCATGAGTCTGGAGTTTGTCTGCAGTGTCTTGAGGCCCTGCCATGCCCATTCTCTCTCTTTCTCTCAAAAGTAAATAAATAAATAAATAATTTTTAAAAGGGGTGAAAAAATTGACACAAACATGAATATGAAATATGAAATCTGGATTGTGGATACATGGGTTGGCAAACATTTGCTTTCTCTTCTAAATATTATAAGTAGTCCACAATTAGATGCCATATTTCAGGAATTGGATATTAAATCTTTTATGGAACATTTAGAACCTTCACTTAGTGGTCTAGTGGGCGAGTGCATAGGTAAGTGAACAGGCATTTAGACAGATCAACATTTATATGGATAGAAGAAATAAAGTCATTTAGAGAAGTCAAGGGTTATCAAAGCCACATGAAATGAAGTACTTGGGCTTTGTAGTCTGAAATCCCAGCTCCATCACCTTGTAGCTTGGTACCTTGGGTAGAGCCACAGTAGGAAGTGCACAACACTCAGTGTGAATGCACCCCCTGGTGTTGCACAATGTTATGTCTCTGAGGAACTCCTGCAGTTCCCACTGATTTTTTCATTTGTTAAATGAGGTCAATTTAAGCTGCTCAGTAGGAACTTTCTGAAGGCTAGCTGGGACCATATATGTGAAGTGCTCAGCACAAAGCTTGGAAGACAGTAAGGAGGGAGAATACGGTCAGCAGAAAACAGGCATGGAGTCTAATGTCAACCTGCAATAGCAGTTCTAGCTGTTGCATTACCTGCCTAACTAGAAGTTTTAAAAACTGACCCCCCACACACACACACACCCCGCAGGAGGAAAGTAGCAAATGCACATTCTGTCTACATGGCCAGTTTGGCTGATACGGATAACTGAGTCTTTCAGCAGAGAACAGAATGGGACAAAGCAGAGCCTTCAAGTGCAGAGTTCTAGGGTTCACTGTGGTGCCTCGAGGAGTACCTCTGTGACACTATGAGCAGATGGGGCTTTCTCAGTCCTTAAATACAACTCTCTCAACCTCTAGGAAGTCAGAATAGCCTACAGATGTGACCAGTGAGGATGGTAACCAAGGCTGGGACTGGGGGTTGGTCTTCGCTGCAGTGGGTTTCAGGGACTTGTCCCCATGGGGCAAATGGTACCAGATGGTGAGATGCTATAGAGACAGGTCGGTTGTCCAGTTGGGAGAGAGATGGGGCAAAGTGAGAATGAGCCTGCTGGGTGGGAGGGCATGGTATGTAAGAATACAAGCACGCAGCTGCTTTAGATACTGGCATGCCCTTCCCCCACAGAACAAGAGATTGAAAAGTGACCCTTTACTGTGAAGACTGCAGGAAAGATGAGAGACTGTGTCAAGGCCTCAAAGCCATATTAATGCTGGGGAGATGGCTCAGTGGGTAAAGCTGCACAAGCAGAAGGACTTAAGTTCAGATCCCCAGCACCCATGTTAAGTGCCTGGTATGGTAGTGTACACTCGTAATGCCAGTACTGAGGAGGCAGACAAGGAATCTCTGGGACTCACTGGCCAACTAGTCTAGCTGAATCTATGCACTCTAGACTCAACAAGAGGCTTTGTCTCAAAAGAAGAAGGAAGAGGAGGAGGAGAAGAGTGATTGAGGAAGACTCCCTAATGTCAGTCTCTGGCTTCCAGATGCATACACACACACACACACACACACACACACACACACACACATGTATGAAGACACACCAAAGCCATATTGGCAGAAGAAAATGAAGAGAGACTTTCCCCATATAATGCCCCCACAAATCAAAACATGAGGACATAAGAGAAAAGTGAACAGAATGAGGCTGAGTTTTTAGACACTAACTAGGCCATCTTTCTCCAAGAAGCTCTTTCCAGCTCCCTGTGTGTGGGCAGAGGGACACAGAGGCACACCTGTAGAAGTGGGTTTGTAACTCATTTCATTTTATTCCCTAGTAAAATGGGTGAATACGGGTTATCTATGTTGTGACAGTACTCTCTAGCAAATGTTCTAATTAGGAACTCAAACTAGCTTTCAGTGATTTCAAAACTGCCCAAACGTAGACCCCCCAAAGGCCATCTGGAACCTGGACTTATGCCCAGATAGCAGTGGCTGGTCCTTCATTTGACCTCTGTGCCCCACCTATTCAGAGAGAGAAAGGATGACAGTTACCCACTGAACATGCTGGGAAATACTGGTGCCCTCCCATCCCTCACACAGACATTTCCTTTTATAATTTTGTCTTCCTTGCTACTGACCATACTCATAAAACTATAGATTTTTTTCCTGTTTCCTATTGAAAATCAACTGGAATGAGCATTTATTTAACTATGCATTTATGTCTCCATCCATATGCATAACACTGCAGCACAAAACAGCAGAAAGTACTGCAATTTAAAAAAAAAAATTTACCTAGAAACTATTTCATTTGAAGGGAAAGAAGCATTTGAAAAAAATCAAGAACTACAAAATCCAGAGGGAGGAATTGTCAATAAAGTCAAACCACTCGCACTGATTTATCATTGTATTTCTTCAGCCATTGCTTGCTTCAGTAGCTTGTCACTTGTGTGGGGGGGGGTGGAGGGAGTCAAATAGATTATGTGTGTTACATGAAAAAAGAATAGACCTGCCATGGATTTCAAACTTCAATCATAAAGCGCCCCCAAGTGGAGACTTTTTAGAACTACATCAAGAAAACGCGCTGTCTAATGTTGAGCCTCAGCCTTGCTTGTCTCATGATGAGCAGCTGGGAGCTTGCTTAGGCATCATTTTGTACGTAGCTTAACAAGGTCAGATTTCAGAAAAGAATGCCGTAATGTTAAAAACATATTCTGCAAAACATTCCTAGCTTCCTGGGAACTTAGCTGGGCCTTAGCCTCCTGTGGCTATGGTATATCTTCCATGACTAAGACCCAGGGATACGGTGATTTACAGCCACTCAGGGTCAAAATAATACCCCTGCGACCCTGCTGGAAAGGCTTCCTGGTCCATTTAATTGTATTCCTTAGTCCACAATTCGGACTGATTATACTGAATTACTCAGCAACCCTGTTAAGCCTGTCACTTAAATTTTAGAACAAATTAAGTGTGTTGAAGGCTTTGCTCTTTCTCTCTATTAAAATATTCATATCTACTCTAACAACCTGATAAAAACTGGCTAAAAGCCTTGCTGGTATCCCCATCAGGGAGTGGCATTTTTAATGAACCCATGAACATCATAAATAAAAAATAGCTGGTCTTAATAAAGAATTGATTGAGGGCTGCTGTGGCCACAGAGAGGTGTCAATGGGGAAGCCACACACAAAACCTTGGGAGACCCCTTTCTGCAATGGTGTCACTCAGGGCCTGAAGATCCACCCCCTACCCCATCCTACAAGCAACTATAAACAAAGAATCAATGGACTTCCTGAAGAAGTTGAACCACAGGGGTCATGAGGATGGATGATAAAGGTAGAAAGGCGGGTCTCCTAGGAGTGTACAGGACTGTGGGGGCGGGAACATTGGTATGGGTTAGGATAAGAGCAGCAGCCAGAATTTCCAGAGCATTTCCTGAGTGCCAGGCATTGTCTTCCCATCAGCCTTGCAAATGGGTAGTTTGGTAGTTACCCTTGTTGTTCTGGGATAAAGCACCCATCCAAAAGCAGCTGATGGGAGGAAAGAGTTTATTTTGCCCCACGGTCTTAGGGGAAGCACCATGATGGCAGGAAGAGATGGTAGAACAGAGGCTGGACAGCACCTCCATACCACAGCAGGTGAAAGATGGCAGCAGCAAGAGACTGAGCTGAACTCGCTCGGGCAAGGAGGAAGCTGGCTGTAACACCCCAAAGCTCACCGCCAGAAACACCTCCTCCAGCAAGGCCCCACCTCCTGAACTGCCACCAGCTGGGAACCAAGCATTCAAAACACATGAGATTATGGGAGACATCTGATTCAAGCCACCATAGGTGGGTTGGCTCCTTTTATAATGAAGGCAAGTGGGGTTTTACATGAGCAGCAGGTGGAAGGAACTCTAAAACTGAGTTCTAAATGCCATAGGCTTCATAGACCTTAGAAATCTGACAAAAACCTCTTCACTCTTGCACTGTCATTATTTTGGACCTAGAATGCAAAGGTCCACAACAAAGATGAAACGCATGCTCACACAACCTTTCAGATGGAGGCAGAACAGCAGCCCTGGCTCCGCCACTTGGGTCTTTTATGAGTTCAGCCAGTTTACCTCACCTCTCTGAGCCTACAAGGCCCTTGCTGCAAAAAGGATTTAAGTCGGCTAACAACACTTACTGCATTTAAAGGTAGTCAGGGGCTAGAGACATAGCTTAGCAGTTAAGGCACTTGCCTGCAAAGCCCAAGGACCCAGGTTTGATTTCCCAGGACCCACATAAGCCAGATGCACAGGTGGCACATGTATCTGGAGTTTGTCTATAGTGGCTGGAGGCCTTGGCACATCCATATTTTCCCTCTCTCTCTCTCTCTCTCTCTCACTCTCGCTTTCACTCTCTGCCTCTTCCTCTCTCTTAAATAAATAATTAGTTAAATAAAAAATATTTAAAAAAAAAAAGAAAGAAAGGAGCCAGGCATGGTGGCGCACGCCTTTAATTCCAGCACTTGGGAGGCAGAGGTTAGGAGGATCGCCTGGAGTTCAAGGCCACCTTGAGACTACATAGTGAATTCCAGGTCAGCCTGAGCTAGAGTGGGACCCTACCTCAAAAAAAAAAAAAAAAAAAAAAAAAAGAAAAGAAAAGAAAGAAAGAAAAGAAAAGAAAAGAAAAGAGAAAAGAAAAGAAAAGAAAAAGAAAAAGAAAAGAAGAGAAAAAAAGAAAGGTAGCCACAATCCTGTCAGAATGGCTACCATCAAGAAAACAAATGACAATAAGTGTTGGCGTGGATGCGGAAAAAGAGGAACACTTCTACACTGTTGGTGGGAATGTAATCTGGTCCAGCCATTGTGGAAATCAGTGTGGAGGTTCTTGAGACAGCTAAAAATAGATTTACCATATGATCCAGCTATATATCCAGCTATTTACCATATGACAGCTATAGCACTCCTAGGCATATATCCGAAGGACTCTTCTCACTACCTTAGAGATACTTGCACAACCATGTTTATTGCTGCTCTATTCACAATAGCTAGGAAATGGAAGCAGCCTAGATGTCCCTCCACAGATGAATGGATAATAAAGATGTGGTACATTTACACAATGGAGTTTTATTCAGCAGTAAAGAAAAATAAATTATGAAATTTGCAGGGAAATGGATGGATCTGGAAAGGATTGTACTACGTGAGGTAACCCAGGCTCAGAAAGCCAAACATCACATGTTCTCTCTCATATGTGGATCCTAGCTACAAATGTATAGACTTGTGTGTGAACTGGAACCAAAAATAGGTACCAGAAACCAGTAAGCTGGTAAAAGGATATAAGGGAGGGAGGAAAGGGAAGGAATTAAGTGTATGGTATTGCACATATGTAAGTAGAAGAACAGATTACAGGGAGGGGAAAGGCCTAAGTGAGGCCGTGGGAAGAGAATGCATAAAAGAAGGGCAGGGGGAGGGTCAATCTAAAATCAAGATAGTGTGAATAAGATTTATGTAAACCTACTTTTTTGAATAATGGCACATCTAGAAGCTGTAGACTGTTACTAGAAAATTTTCAGTGCCTGGGATGGGATACCTTCCAGTGAGTTGTTGGCTAAGGAGGTATTGGAAGCCTCCAAAAATTAAAGGCTTTTGCCAAAGCCCTTGGTTTCCCTTGAGAAACAGATAGTAAGACCCTATTGCTTAAGACATCTCTTGCCTGAGAGGCAAGGTCACTGAGAAAGCAAGCTGGTGCTGAGCAAAAAACCTTCTCCCTGTAGACCAGCCAACTGAAAGCTGGAAAAAGCTGCACTGCATACAGCCTTATGGGAGACAGAAGTCATCAGTAGTGAAAACAGTGGACACTGAATATTCAAGTTTGGCCATACAGGCCCAATGACTGAACGGGTACAATAGTGGCATGTCTACTCATGGGATAACCAACTGCTCCATAATTGGACTGAAGGCCCTCTCTATGGGAGGGAATACATACCTGGTACTGAAAAACCTAAGCAAAAGTCTATGGCAGGGGAGGTCATGAGCCTTAGGGGTATAAAGCCTGCTCTTGTCTGACTAAATGTATATTTTATTCCCACCAAGCTGCCCTGAAAGCACTACACTTAATGTTCATATTCACATATTAATGCTACTCTCACTTCTGGCTAGAGAAGCTTCTCTTTTCAGATGGCGATGACCACTAGGATGACCCAAAAGGCAACATAGTGCTGAGAAGAAGGGATGGAGGAGTACCCAGCACTGAAACATCTCTGTCACACCCTCCAAGGCCCAGGGCCCATTGCAGAAGAGGGGGTGGATAGAATGGAAGAGCCAAAGGAAGGGTATGACTCCTTACAATGCAACTGTCCAGACAGAAATTGGCCTTGATGTACATGACCTTGCAGTGCTTAGCAATACCTTCGCAAGACCCTCACAATAGAAGTAAAAGATGATGACATCAAATTAAAAGACAGACTAATGGAGAGAGGGAGGGGATATGATGGAGATTGGAGTTCTAAAGGGGAATGGGGGAGGGGAGGGAAATATCATGCACTTTTTGTTTGTAAGTATAGAAGTTGTCAATAAAAAAAGTAAAAAACATGTTTAAAAAATGTAAAAAAAAAAAAAAAGTAACAGCATCAGCTGTTGATGACAACAGTACTTGTCATGAGACATTTCCCTGAGAAAGCCAATACCATGCCTAGCTCTGAGTCAGCAGCAAACCTGCGCCCCCGCCCCTGCCCCCCACACCCCAGACCACAAATCTGTTCTTCACTTCCTGAGGGCTCTCATACCAGACACAGTCCCACTCTCTGCAGGTGCCCACTGCATGCTATGCCCCCTCTCCCCACAGCTCTGAATGCCTTTCATGGCCTGCTCCTGGGTTACACTGGGTGGGGTGAGAAGAAAGGATTGGGGGCTGGGTAAATGGCTGCGTGAGCAAAGTGCTTGCCACACAAGCATGAGGACCCAAGCTTGGATCCCCAGGCACCCAAGTAAAAGCTGAGTGTGGTAGTGCATGCCCGCAATCCCTTCCCCAGGAGAAGTAGAAACGAGGCTGAGAGAGATGGAGGCTCTGAATGCATAAGATGGAAAGTGATTGAGAGGACCCCAAATGTCAACCTCCAGCCTTTACATGCATATACACACACAAAACAAGAAGAGAAGGAAGAGGAGGAAGATGTGGAAACTGTCTTAGCTTGGCTCTCACTCTTTCAGAGCATTCCGGAGGAAGATATTTACTTGGCCATGTGTTAGCAAGTCCTTCTGCAGGAGATGTGTATATCATTTCATTCTAATCCTCTTTTCCAAGAAAGCAGAAGCAGCAGCCTTGGAGTTGGGGAGCAATCATGTCCCCCAAAGCTATGGCAGTTGGATTAACAACTCCTTTCTTCTTCAGTCTCACTGGTCTCCTGTGTTCTTTAATTGCCAGGGTTTTTTAAAGTTCTATTTTCTGGAATGCCAGCATTCCAGATTCTGCCAGGTTGGCACATACCAACCATGGGCACACTGTTCACCTCCCTGCAGCTCAGAAGTTTTATCTATAGGTCAGGGATAATGATAAAGCATACCTGGTAGGGTAGCTGTGAGGATTCAAGGAAAGAACCCATGCAAAAGGATTCACATGTACTGAGTACTTCACAATATTTAGTTTTTATCCTGGAGAAAAAATGGCTTCTTGAAACAGGATTGATTAACAGTTACAATGCCACTGTCACTGACACAGCTTATATTCTAAGAGGCAAATCACTCATTGACAATAAGCATTAGAGTTAAGTCGAGCTGTTATTTAAGTAAGTTACCTTTCAACCCTTAATCAGCTAGTTATGTTTGTTAGATAAAGGTAGTTATTTTAAATCAGTAAAAAAAAAATATATATATATGGAATCAATTATCACATACAATGTCACATTGTAACAGGGTGTTAGCAATCCAGGAAAGTCCCTGAACTCCAAACTCTAGGTTTGTTTCTAATTTCAGCCAAAGAATTGAATAAAAAAGAAGACTGAGAGAGATAATTATTAAATTATTATATTTATTGAGGGAAATACAGAGCCAAGGAAAGGTACCCATGTGGCTAGAGATCCCACACGGAGAAAAAAACACGGAAAGAAAAGAGAGGAAAGAGGGCTGGAGAGATGGCTTAGCATTTAAGGCACTTGCCTGCAAAGCCAAAGGATCTCAGTTTGATTCCCCAGGACCCATGTAAGCCAGATGCACAAGGTGGTGCATGCATCTGGAGTTCTTTTTCAAGGACTGGAGGCCCTTTACCCTCTCTCTCTCTCTCTCTCTCTCTCTCTCTCTCGCTTGCTCTCAAATAAATAAATAAAAGAAAAAGAAAAGAGAAGAGAGGAAAGGAAAGGAAGTTCAAGGAGCTCCTGCCATATGGGGAGCTGGAGGGTATAAAAAACCCATGCGGAGAGTAAGGGCTTATGGGGCCCTCCAGCTGGGCCTGACCCAGGCCCAGTCAAGGAAAAACTCACTCACAGATGGAAGTTCCCAAGTGGTCAGACAGCCTTGCAAAGGTATTTATAACCTTATAGTGGTGGGTTGCCTTCCGGCTCAGGTGAACCAGAGAGACAGTTGGTTGGTTAGGACTAGGGGCTGTCTCAGGAAAAGGCTAGCCCTGACACCAAGGGGCCCTGGCTTACCCATTTCCCCCTACCCCCCTCTTTCTCTCTCTCACTCAAATAAATAAATAAAATACTTTTTTAGAAATACCCAGCCAGAAGCAGCTTATGGAAGGGAAGGGTATGGTTTTGAAAGGTAGTTGCTCATGCAGGGAAAGCACAGAAGAAGCAGGAAGCCAGGTCCCATTACCATGTCAGCAGGAAGGAAGCAGAGCTAGCCGAGCCCTGGCACTCAGTCCTCTGTCTCCTTTGTACTCAGTCCAGACACCCAGCCCATGGAAAGGCACTTCCCATGGGGTGTGTCTTTTCCTACTACAATTAATCTAATTTAGAAGATCCCTAACAGATATGACAAGAGTTTTGTTTCCATGGTGATTCTAAATCCTATCAAGTTGATAACCAGAGATTAACCATCACAGGGTCCTGTTTGTGAAGCCTATTAGGCCAGGGTTCAAGTCCCAAGACACAAGAAGTCTGGCATTCATCACAAACATCTGGCATTCTTTTGCAATGGCAAAAGTCTCTTGCACATCAATACACACACACACACACACACACAAATATATATATTTAAGTGAATATTATATGAAAATATTTTAAAGGAGATACTCCATGGTCTGACACTGAGTTTTCCTTATATACTGCGATTGGGGTGATTTAGGATTTCGACTTTTCCCCAGGTGTGGTGGTACGCGCCTTTAATCCCAGCACTCAGGAGGCTGAGGTAGGAGGATCACAGTGAGTTTGAGGCCAGCCTGAACCTACAGAGTGAATTGCAGGTCAGTCTGGGCAAACAAGTCCCTACCTCCAAAAACAAAAACAAAAACAAAAAAAAAAATCTACTTTTTGTTTATCTACATTTTCTAGTTTTTCTACAATAAACAATTAGTAATCTTAATTTTTAAAAAAGACACGTCCTAAGAGAATTAAATAACCTAATTATGTATCTTCAGAAATCACCTCAAAATTTTTAACAATGGCAGAAAGGAGTCCATGAAAGTGAAATGAGACATCATTTCATATGCAATAGGGCCAGAATTACTTTTCTTGTTTGTTGTTTTTATTTGAATCAGGTTTTCACTCTAGCCCAGGCTGACCTTGAACTCAAGGCCACCTTCCTATCTATATGAGTGCTCTGATTATAGGAGTGAGCCGCCATGCCTGCCTTGATTCAACATATTTTTTTTAAGTTAAATAACAAACATTGCCAACAATCTGTGACAAAATAGAGCCATCCTATGCTGCTGGTGGGAATGCAAAATGATGCAGCCACTTTGGAAAGTAGTCTAGTAATCCCTAAAAAATTGGAATAAGAAGTTGGACATAAGATAAGGGGTAGCAGATGCAACATCATGCTGAGTGATAATGAAAACAAGCTGCACCAAAGTTCATACACTGATCGCAAGCAACACAGTTCAAAATAGTCCAAAAGTGGAAACGATCCAAATGTCCATATCCATATAATGCAGCAGTATCATTTGATTCAAACAGAAATGAAGTACTGAACGTGCTACAACATAGATGACCCTCGACAACATCACGCTGAGTGAGAGAAGCAACCACAAGGAGTAACACAGGACATGACTCCATGTACATGAAGAACCTAGAAGAGGCAGACTTAACAAAGGCTGAAGCAGATAGTGGTCACCTCTGGCTGGGGAAATGAGGGCATTCGGGAAATGTTAGCTAAAAGGTATAAGGTTTCTTTACAGGAAGATAAAAATGTTCTAAGCTGACTGGAGAAGGTTGTGCATATCTGTGACTATACTAAAATCCACCAACTTGTACCCTTTAAATATGCAGGAGGTTATTTTAATGGTATGGTCTGTTGATTATATCTTATATATCTCGAGAAAACTGTTCACCCCCCACCCCATAAAATGGAAGAAAGTAATCTGAATGGGAAGGAAATTCTAACTTGTAACGGAGGGAGTGGCTTAGTGGCTTCTGTCATGGAGCATGTGTTGGGGAGGGGAAGGCCCTGAATAAGAAAAGGATGGAAAGTTGAAATTGGAAGGCATCAAAGATTTCCTTACCAGACTAAAAATAAGTCCTTACAAAGCTGGAGAGATGGCTTAGCGGTTAAGGCACATGCCTGTGAAGACTAAGGACTCCGGTTCAATTTTCCAGTTCCTTCTTAAGCCAGATGCACATGATGGCGCATGCGTCTGAAGTTCGTTTGCAGTGGCTAGAGGCCCTGGTGCACCCATTCTCACTCACTCTCTCTGTCTCTGATAAATAAATAAATAAAAATAAAATTTAAAAAGAAAAACACAAAAAAAGTCCTTACCACAGGCCACTGCGTCTTCTCAAGCATGCTGTATGTCACGTGAACACATGTCTGCTCACCCCAGATTGGGCATACCCAATTGGGCATGACAGATTATACCAAAACCAGTTGTAGTGAACCAATCAGTTTACTGGGGTTACTTACAGAGCAGACTGAGGGGTTGCTTACAAGAACAATGAAGACCCCAAAGCAGCCACACCATTGCGAAGTCTCATCCCATCCTGGATGATGACTTCCCCATAGACACTTAGGTGGAACACTCTGTCAGGATTACCATCTTAGATGCTCTTCCCTCAGCCTCAGGGTGAAGGCTCACTTACAGAGAATGGAAGACTCAAAGGCAGCTACATCACCAAAAAGCCAACCCCAGCTTAGGCAACAACTCATGGAAACTGCATCTTTGGAGCTCACTGCGCAACCTGTAGGCACACACATGACTGGCAGGCAGCTCATCCCCAAGCAGTTATTTTCCCTTTATGTAGCCTTAGGACTGGATCTTATAACCTTTATCCAGACTTGTTGCCTTCCTGAATCTCCTAAACTTCCTTCCTCCCTCAGAAAGGAACGTTGCAACCCCTAATTAACATTGACATTGGTCAAAGTCTGTCCTTAATCATTCCTCTAACCTTGAAGAGCGGTTGTGCGACCTTTAAATTTCAGGTCCCCAGACTTAACTTCCTGAATTCCCAGAGCCTCCTTCCTCTCTTCAGGAGGGAATATTCCAATTTTCAGAATCTGCTACACAGCACTGTTTTCATTTTATAATAAAGATTGATAACGCAGATTATTTTCCATGTTACACCTCAGGCACTAGGAAAACCCCAGGATGAGAATGACAAAGTCAGCAGTCAGACCTGACTCAGCAAGTGACTTAGCAGGATTTTTCAAGCTGTGTCTCACCCAGGGAGTTGCATATCAGCTTCCTCTTTAATGGGGACTGCTGGGTCCACAACCCAGATGTTCTGATTCTGTAAGTCTGAGAGATGCCAGAAATCCTGTACTTTTTATGTCTCCTTCAGTGTCTGCCCACAAACCACAGGACTAGGGTAACTACCCATCTTAAAATAGTTTTTGAAAGAAAAGAGTAATAAGACACAGGCTGGCCTCAAATTCACAATGATCCTCCTACTGGGATTAAAGGTGTGTGCCACCATACCTGGCTATAAAACACATTTTTTAATTTAGAAATGACTTTTTGCCTTCATGCTAAGAGAATACATGGTAACTACTTACTAATGGGCTTTTATAGTCCTGGTGTTGGTATAAAGCTAATTTTAAAAATATTTTATTTTTATTTATTTATTTGAGAGAGGGAAAGAGGCTGAGAGAGAGACAGAGGAAGAGAATGGGCACGCCAGGCCCTCCAGCCACTGCAAACGAACTCCAGACGCATGTGCCACCTTGAGTAACTGGCTTACGTGGGTACTGGGGAATCGAGCCTCGAACCGGAGTCCTTAGGCTTCATAGGCAAGCGCTTAACTGCTAAGCCATCTCTCTGGCCCGGTAGGATAAAAACATCCATCTCTACACCCTACCAAGTCTCAGTTGTGGTTAGTGTTCCTCCCACATCTTCTAACTTGTGCCTGAACCACTGAGAACCCTCATGGATCCTTGACTATCACTGCCATTCATCCTCTCCATGTCACCATGGAGATAAAGAAGTTTCTTTCTACAGGGTCAGACCCTGAGGAGGTACATCTCATGGCATTGAGAAGAACAGCTGCCAATGGATGTCTTCAGTTGTAGTAAAATTTATCTCTATATTTATGAAGGAATAGCATTTACTCTGAAACTGGAGCTATGGAATCTTAGGCTCTTTCTAACCAGAAAAGGGGTAAATCCATAATCTTCATTGTAGAAGTAATCAAGTCCCACAAACCCTAGTAAGACTTCTGGCTGAGAAGAACATGATGAGTCTCAGGCCCAAACCATACATCAACTTGACCATAGCTAAGGTGGCAAGGAGACATCCTGTAGCTTTTGCTGCCCCTGCAAAGACTTAATAACACTCACTTCCCAAGCTGAGGTTAAAAATATTTCCCACACAGCAAGGGACTATCTTGTGAGTTCAAGGGAAATGAATGTTGGGTTTTGAATTTTCAAAGATCAGTGAAAAACCCTGGTAGGTTCCCATCAGCACCCCCTCTGCCTGACTGAACTCCCAAACTAGGAAACCAGATGTTCCCCAGCAGGTTCATGTCACGATGCAACTGGCTAGTAGAATCTGGACACATAGAAGTTAGGACAGTTCTCTTACAGAAAGACAGTAGAGTTTCTATGGAAATGTCTCTCAAGGCATTCTTGATGTGAAAGTAATAACATAACATAGTAAAAAATATGCAAGATTTCAATCAAAAGCTCAATCAGTGTGTGCCAGTTCCGTCTCTTTCACTCTAAGAACTTGGCCAAATCATTGAACTGTTCTATAAAATGGGGGGGGGGAATGCCTTGCTTACCTTCAGTTCCACCTGAGCTTAATGTGTGAAAAGGTAAGTTTTGATCAACTATTCAACTATTTGAAAATCTGAAAGAAATGGATGATTTCCTTGATTCATATGACCTACCAAAATTAAATCAAGATGGGATAAACCATTTAAATACACCTATGACAAATTTGGAGATCCAAGCAATTATAAAATGTCTCCCAATTTAAAAAATGTCCAGGCCTAGATGGATTCACTCGTGGATTTTGTCAGACCTTCATGGAAGAACTAACACCACTGCTTCTCAAACTTTTCCATAAAATAGAAAAGGAAGGAATTCTCCCAAACTCCTTCTGTGAAGCCAGAATCACCCTGATATCAAAACCAGACAAAGACAGACAAAAAAAGAAAATTACAGACCAATCTCACTCATGAACATAGATGCAAAAATTCTCAACAAAATATTGGCAAACAGAATACAAAAATATATCAGAAAGATTATTCACCCTGACCAAGTAGGTTTTATCCCAGAGATGCAGGGATGGTTCAACATATGCAAATTGATAAATGTAATATGCTATATAAATGGCATGAAGAACAAAAATCACATGATCATCTCAATAGGTGCAGAAAAGGCATTTGACAAAATCCAACATCGCTTCATGATAAAAGTCCTATAGAAACTGGGAATAGAAGGAATATATCTCAACATAATAAAAGCTATTTATGACAAACCTACAGGCAACATAATACTAAATGGGGAAAAACTTGAAGCTTTTCCACTAAATTCAAGAACAAGAATGTCCACTGTCCCCACTTTTATTTAGTATAGTACTGGAAGGCTTAGCTATAGCAATAAGGCAAGAGATACTCATAAAAATGATATAAATTGGAAAGGAAGAGATCTAATTATCATTATTTGCAGATGATAGGATTCTATACATAAAGGATCCTAAAGACGCTACAAGCAAACTATTAGAGCTGATAAACACTTTTAGCAAGGTAGAAGGATACAAAATAAACACAGAAATCAGTAGATTTCCTATATACTAACAACAATCATGTGGAGGAGGAAATCAGGGAATCTCTCCTATCCATAATTGCCTCAAAAAAAAAAAAAAAAAGTACCTTGGAATAAACCTAACCAAGGAAATGAAGGATCACTGCAATGAGAACTTTAAAACACTCAAGCAAAAAATTGCACAAGAGGAGTTGGAGGCTACGGGCTGCCTGCCCTGTCCAGGTGGTCCCGCTTTCCCTCACCTCCAGGCCGAGCAGCTGGGCAAGAGCGTCCAAAGGTCCCGCTTTCTTCCGGTGTGCCCTCGTCTGCCGCCCGGCCGGTCCGCCGCAGTGAGGTGTCCGCCCGCCGGCCAGCGCTCGGTTCCCCGCGTTCCTGGCATCCGGCTCCCGCCTCCCCCGCGGTCGCGCCTGGCCTGAGAGCCTCGCTCGGAGAAGCCCAGGCAGGCGGACAGACGACCCGCAGACACGGAGCTGTGCCCGGGGCAGGTGCGCTCCGCGAACATGGTGGCCAAGCAGCGGGTCCGGATGGCCAAAGAGAAGCACAGCAAGAACATCACCCAGCGCACAACTTCGCGAGACCTCAAGAAATGCCCCCAGGAGAAGGGGTCGGTAGGACTCTGGCTATTGGCTCTCTTCATCTTCGTTGTTTGTGGCTCCGCAATTTTCCAGATTATTCAAAGTATCAGGATGGGCATGTGAAGTGACAGACCTTGAAGATGTTGCCTCTCCAGTGAATTTTAACTTGAACTCATTCCTGGTGTTTGATACCCTGGTTTAAAACAATTCAGTAAAGCGTCCTGCCTCTGAACGACGTTCCTAACACCCTTCACGAGTCATTCCAGCTTTTCTCGTCCAGAGCACAGTGCCTTGCAAAAGCACCACATGAATAAAGCAATAAAATCGGATTACTAAATTCCAGTAGTCGGCCCTACTGATTTAGTAAAGAATGAGTTTAGTGGTATTGAAACAGTGTGCAGTATGATTAATTAGTTGAGATCTGTGTAGACAGGGTATAGATTTTGGTGACCTTAATATGTAAATGAGAATCGCTTGATTTAAATCTTGGAATCTGAGGGTATTATATGGCTAGGCTTTCTGACTCTTGGACTCTCCATCATATCCCCTCCCCCTCTCAATCAGTCTCTCTTTTCAGTTTGATGTCATGATCTTTTCCTCCTATTATGATGGTCTTGTGTAGGTAGTGTCAGGCACTGTGAAGTCATGGATATCCAGGCCATTTTGTGTCTGAAGGAGCATGTTGTAAGGAGTCCTACCCTTCGTTTGGCTCTTACGTTCTTTCCATCCTGTCTTCCGCAATGGACCCTGAGCCTTGGAAGTCATGTTTCAGAAGTTTCAGTGCAAAGCACTCCTCTGTCCCTTCTCAGCACCATGATGCCTTCTGAGTTATCCCAAGTTCGCTACCACCTGAAAAGAGAAGCTTCTCTAACCAAAAGTGAGAGTAACATTAATATATGGGTGCAGACATTAACAGAAGGGCTTACTGGGCAGTTTGGTGAACATAGCATATAAATTTAGCGTGACACCCACAGACTTTACACCCCTAGGGCTCATGACTACCTGTCCTAGGTTTTCAGTATTGGGGATGTATTCTTTCCCATGGAGCAGGCCTCCAGTCCAATTAGAGAGCGGTTGTTTTCCCCCATAACAGACATGCTATATTGCACCCGTTGGCTCATTTGGCCTGGCTCGCCAAATATAAGCATGCAGTGTTCACTGTTGAGTACCTTCACTGGTGTTTTCTCTCTCCCATTGGTGCACTTGTCTTGTTAAATGCATATATTATGCTCATAAAACTGCCCGGTAAGCTCTACACTTAATGTGCATATTCATATATTAATGCTACTCTCACTTCTGCTTACAGAAGCTTCTCTTTTCAGATGGTGATGACCATTGGGATGACCCAAAAGGCAACACAGTGCTGAGAAGAAGGGATGGAGGAATGTTCAGCTCTGAAACATCTGTATCACACCCTCCAAGGCTCAGGGTCCATTGCAGAAGGGGTGGTGGAAAGAATGTAAGAGCCAAAGGAAGGGTACCACTTCTTACAATGCAACTGTCCAGACAGAACTTGGCCTCAATGTCCATGACCTCACAGTGCCTACCTTCACAAGACCCTCATAATAGGAGAAAAAGATGATGACATCAAATTTAAAAAGAGACTAATGGAGAGAGGGAGGGGATATGATGGAGAATGGAGTTCTGAAGAGGAAAGGGAGAGGGAAATATCATGGTTTAATGTCTGTAAGTATAGAAGTTGTCAATAAAAAAATTGTGAAAAAGATATTATTAAAAATATAAGAACTGGTGTTCCATCGAAGATGGATTAAAAACCTCAGCAAAGCTATGCAGTGAAAGAGTCAGGATAATACACAGTCACCTCTTCTTGCCTGAGATGGTAGCTTACACCCTTCTCTCCCCTACACACTGGCGCTGCAGCCAGACAGCTCAGGAATGAGCTGCAGCACAGCCTGGAACTAGGATAGTTTGTGTTTCCTCCTCTATATCAATCCTTTAATCTCTTTAATTTTCTGCTGATTTCATCCACTGCCAAACCACTGCTTCCACCACCTATGGCCAGTGTTCACTCTGTTTCCTTTGCTAGGCAGGCCTGACTCCCTCTGTCTGCAAGTTCCAAGAGAAGCCCATCTCCACCAAGTCTGGGCGGGGTTTCCTACAGCTAGGCCTGTGCAGCCCTGAGTCTTCAGCCATCATATCCATCAGAACACTGACCCTGGGACTGGATGTGATGTGTGGCTCACCTTCATGTGCTGTGACATGCACTGTGCCAATTGTGGACCCTTGTGCCTAGGGCATCCACTCATAACCTTTACCCAAGAAAAATGTCTTGGTGACAAGTGGTGAGGGCTCCCTTCCCCATCAAACAGTCAAAATGGGCTGCCCGTCACCCCTGAGGGTGCCCTGCTCACACTCACTGACTACTATGTGGCAGTAGCATCACAAGTACCCAGCATGACAGCTGCAATGATTGGTTTGTGTGGTTTTGTGTGAAGCAGGGTCTCTGTCTCTCTCTCTAGCCCAGACTGAATGGGATTTCTCTATGTAGATCAAGATGGCCTAGAACTCATGGTAATCCTCCAGCCTCAACCTCCTGAGTGCTGTCATTTTATGTGTGAGCCACCACACCTGGCTGCAATATCCATTTTTTTTTGAAAGAGACAGAGAGAGATAGAGAGGGAGAGGAACACAGATAGAGATGGGCATGCCAGTAGTCTCTCAGCTGCTGCGAATGAAATCCAGATGTGTGCGCCCCCTTGTGGTCAAGTGCGGCATTGCGCCCTTGCATCACTTTGTATCTGGCTAAACATGGGACCTGGAGATTGGAACCACTGGAGATTGGAACCAGGGTTCTTAGGCTTAGGAGGCAGGTGCCTTAACCACTAAGCCATCTCTCCAGCCCTGCAATATCCATTTTTTATTGCGATCCCTGGACTTGTCGATGGGGGGGGGGGTGCATGATGAAGAGTAGGATTACATGCAGGCCAGTCCTATAAACAAACATTTCCATCTGCCTACAAATCCTTTAAGAAAATGATGATTGGAACTGGGCACGGTAGTACATGCCTTTAGTCCTAGCACTTAGGAGGCAGAGGCAGAGGCAGGAAGATTGCCTTGAGCTTGAGGTCAGTGCATGGCTACAAAGTGACCACAAGGTCAGCCTGGACTAGAGTGAGACTCTGCCTAAAAATAAAGGAGAGAAAATCACAATGGATTTCTCCATCCCCAATGGAATAACATCCCTGCTGAAACAATGCCTCACTTCCTTCAAATTCCTTATGATATATTTTTTTTTCACAAGGTGTACTGAATTTGTTCACACATCTTTGGGCTCAGGATTCACAGAGAACTCCACATCCCATTATATAAGTTGACTTCATCTCACCCTGCGTAAGGGATGCTGTCAAGTTTGACAGACAGGGAACCCTAGACTGAATTGAAAAACCCTGGAACTGACTCGCAGTGAGAGCAGTGTTTGTGTTTGTGTCACTGGTTCTCCAGTGATGACTTCTGGGCCTAGGGAGATGAGGTGGAGGTGACCCTTCTCCTGGTAGACAGTAAGTGATTTCTTCTTGATGTATTGATCTATCCTTGTTCTGCCCCATATTCCCCTTGGCCTGTAAAATAGAACAGATTCTCCATCCAAAACTGACAACAGTTTGAATAAAAGAGGATAAGCCTAGTCATTAGAAAGATACATTAATGTATATATCCATTCTTCTTAGACAACAGTGGAGCTTTTCTCTGAGGCCTATTGGTTTCCTCTTGTAGGGAATCTGGTTGGTTCCCAGAACCAGATATGAGATTTTCCCCCCTGAATGGGTCTCATGTCTAATCCATGAGCAGTTGGTTACCTACATTGGCTGTGTGCCACTATTGCACAAGTGTATACTTCTTGCTCGGCTGGTTGATTTTATAATTGGCAGGATCTCTTGCTTATTCAGTCAGCTGGCATCTGTTATTCTCAAGCTGCTCTCTTAGCACTTTCCAGCCTTTTAGGACCAGCTGGGAGGGAACTGGATTTCCTCTCAGTTTCAGCATGATCACTTGATGTCCTGTGGCTACAGGCTGTGTTCTCTTCAGCAATAGAAACTTACCTTTTAGCTTTTGAAGGTAACTAAGTGTTTTGACAATAGCCTGTATTATTTTGGGGCACCTCATATCTCCCAATCAATAGCTCACTATTAAGGGTAACCCAATTCTAGCCCTTGGAATTACCAGCCAGAGCCCATGGCCTAATTTTTTTCTTAATATAGGAATTTTTAATTTATTTGTATTTTTAAATTAAATTTAAAAAATTTTTTTTGCTATCTATATAATGTGGATATGTTACGGTACCATCGCTAGCCTTCTCCCTGCCCTCACCCCTCAGGGATTTTGGGTCTTTAGCTATCAGTTATGGGGTGAGGGAATGTCTCTGTGCATAATGACCCATCTTATGGCTCTAACAATCTTTTTGCTCCCCTCTTCTGCGAATTTCCCTAACCATGTTGGGTTTATTTTAGGCCTATTTCAGTGATGAAGTCATGGGAGTCTCTGTGCCTCTGGATCTCTGGTTTGGTAGGAGGTGAGTGTTCTCTGTGTCTATCTCCTTGACCCCTGTCATGATACCAGGTTCCCCATGAAAGCAGCACTCTTGCTCATTTCCCCAATTATTCTATGGCTTCAGCTTGTTGGCCTTAATTTTTTAATAACAGTTAACTTACAATATTTTAATTCTTTAATTCCAAACAACAACTCAACAACAAGAAAAACAAATAACAAGAAATAAAAGCAATATTTTTCCCTGGGGAGGGGAAGCTTGACTGAAATGCCAGAGCAGTGGCTCTCAGTGGCGTGAGCTCTCTAAACCTCCACATCAGGAAGTGGGTAATCACAGTAAGACCCCAATGATGTTATTTCAAATCGAGCTCCCTGACCACCAGATGGAGAGTCTGCAGTAATAGCAGGAGGTGGCTCTGTGCTGTCTACCATGGACAGAGGCTGCTCCAGACCCACAGCAGTGGGAAGAGACACTGACTCTTCTGTCCCGGATCACTGGAACACAGTGGCTGCCTCAGATGGCTCCATGGTGACAGATGCTGGATCACCTGGTGCTGTGACATGTGGCTCCATGTTCACAGGAAACACAAGAGCTCTTATTTTGGTGGCAGATCTCCCGTGGGCACAGCTGGAGAAGCTGGCCCTACCTGCAGAGCTTCAGGTGTTCCCACTGTGTCGTCCTGTGCCTGGAGCTCAGAACTTCCTGTGCTGACGGAGTCCAAACCTAAGAGGGGAAAGAGATTCTCTATTGGTGGAGGCAGCACTAAGTCAAGGTGGGATGGGAGTTTTAGAATGAGTACCTTTTCCTAAAGCCTTTCCAAAGGCACAGAAGACCCTTTTTCTGCTAGACAATCCCACTTCCCTGTCCCCCGAACAGGTCACTTCACCAGCCTGGCGTCCATCTCTGCTTCCAGGGAGAACACTAGTACCTGGAGCCTCCCTGGTGCACACTGAAAGCACCTCTCACTTCCTCAGGCACCTACCACAGACCTCTTCCTCCTGGGTATTGTCAGTCTCGCATTCATCCTCCTCAACCAGCACTGACAGGAGCTGCTGGACACGGTCGGCCAGGTGGGAGGAAGGCATGTTGCGGGTCACGTAGACCTTCAGCTTGCTCAGCATGGCTGGAGAGTATGGAGACTCACAAAAATCTTGTGGGATCCTGTCCATCCATATGCCTAGCAATTCAGTTACAGCCCTGGGAGAAAGTTGTCGTGGAGCAGAATTAAAAGCCTGGCATCTCCTTGTCCAGCACTGCCCAAAGTCCTGCATACAGAGAGTCCCCAGCCCATGTGCAGCCGGGCATGGTGAGTAGAGGCATGGGACCGATGTCTACAGGGGATCTGGACACCTTTGCCCAGGCACTGATGAAGAACAGTGCTGGACAAACCATCCTGGGTTGGGTATGCTAGGCATGCATGTTTTGAGGGTTCTGCTTTATTTAATAATATTTTATTTTTTAAAGATTTATTGTTCATTTATTTATTTATTAGAGGAAGAGAGGGAGAGAGAAAGAGTGTGAGAATGGGTGTGTCAGGTCCTCTAACCACTACAAACGAACTCCAGACGCATGTACTACCATATGCATCTGGCTTACGTGGGACCTGGAGAAATAAACCTGGGTCCTGAGGCTTTGCAGGCAAGGGCCTTAACCACTAAGCCATCTCTCCAGCCCTGTTTCTGCTTTAATCTGCTATTCTCCCCTATGCTCCCAAGTACTGAGGACTCCACCCACAGATATTTTCCTCCACATGCAGGGGACACCCAGGTATCAGCCCTCAAGTGGAAACAAACAGGAGAGGGCAATGGGCATTGCTCAGTCCTCCAGCAGTAGCTCCCCAAATATCACACATTGCAGCAGGAGCTGACCTCCCTCTTCACCCAAAGCCCACTCACCTCTTGGCTTTCTTGTCATTCTCACAATTATCCTGGAAGGATGGGTACCTAGAGGAAGTCAGGAGGGTGTCAGTCCTTGGCTCCTGTGTCCACCATCAGCTAGGACTTCTGAAGGGGCTGGCTGAGTTTGGGATGGGAATAGCAGCCCATTGGAGGGGCTGAGAATCTTGTGTGTTGGCTGTTCTGTGAGTTACCTGCTAATTGCCTTAAAAATGTTTTGTAGTCACGGGCGCTTTGTGTGTGCTTGTACAATGAAACCAACCCACGTGGCACTTGCCCAGATATCACCACAGGCACTGAGCCTCTTGGTATGCTCTTGGTGGGGTGGTCGACCATGTGCCACTTATGCTAGGTATGCTACATAGCACCTGGATACTTCCTTACCAATGACAGAGGAGCTTTGTCCCTGGGATAACAAAGGTTGGTGCTGGACAGAGAGCTTCTTTCAGGCACGAATATCACCCACTGGTGTCCCCAAGCCCTTTCAGACCCAAACCCTCCACTGCCAGCCTGCAAACTCATTTAATCCTGACCACAGCCTAGAAGCACAAACAGCTTCTGAGAGAGCCAGGCAACTCCCAAGACTGAAGCAAAAGGGGTGAGCTCCCCTTGGCTTGGTATGGGCTCACCTTTCCATTACTAGGCCCAGCACATCCCAGATGTCGATAAACTCTTTGTGGAAGATCATCAAGGTTGAAATGAAATGGTAATCCGCATTCTCCACTGCGGTTGGGAGGTAGTCCACCACGAACCCCACATAGTTCCCACCATAGTCATCACCCTGGTGTGCAGGCACCTTTTTAACATGAAGAGGGACAGGGAAGGATGGTTGAAACATGGAAGCATTAACAGACTGGTAAATGACTCGTGGTCATACACTGAAGTAGAAGGTGTGCTGGAAGAATTTTCCTGCATGTACACACCACACACACACACACACACACACACACACACACACACACACACACACGGGACCTGGGGTAGTCCAGGAGGATCATGGCCTGTGTGGGAAAGCTATAGGCTGTCAAGTATCACCTGTGTGTCCCTGTGGGAAGGTGGCCTGCTGACACATTGGGTACAACAGCGCACCCAGCGTCTCCAGAGGTAGCGAGGGCCCATCGATAAGGCATTCCTGATGCGTGAGCCTATACCTCTCAAGCTGCAGCAAGAGAACATCTTAATCCATCAAGTGTCCTCGGACAAGTGAGTCTGTTGACGTTGCCCATGGACTGCGGTTGCCTGGTCAACAAGGTTCCAAGTTCTGTTTCTGTAGACATGGAAATGAGGTCACTTCCTGGGGCCCTCTTACAAGAGTTTCGTCCTTACACAAGACCTTCCCAATGGACCCTCATCTCTACTTCCTTTGCTCTAGGGACAACTGGGCACAGTGATAGCAACATGCTCCACCCCACTGCCTGGGAAGTCCCCCAGTTTATCAGCTTCAAAGGGTCAGAGCTGTTCCTGATCCACACCCTCCTTCATGTCAGAAGTGTCACCCCAGACTAGTCCTTGTCCCTTTCAGAAATGCTAAGTTGTCCACCTGCTCCCCAGGGATCATTCTAGCTTCTCCTTCCTAGCATGTTATCAGCTGTATGTGACTATACATACCTGCATGACCCAAGCCCACAGCCGCTATCATCTGACGCCCAGAGGCAAACATGGACACATATTTGTGTGTACATGCTCACACAGGCACACAGGCATCCATATCCATACACAGGTCCCCATAAACCAGGAATCATAAGGGTTCTTTCCCATCACAGTTGGTTAGATGGTGGTTAGGGTTGGAGTGTCAAGTGTCAGCAAGCAGTACGGTTCATTTTCATTTTCCCTTTCTCTTGGAGGAGTGGCATGACTTTCTCCAGTCTGTTTCTGTGCATTCCAGTGGTTTTTCCTATTGACTTTGGTTGAATGTCTGTCACATCATCCTGAGAGAGCTGCAGTGTGTGCTTTGACTGCAATATGTGGGTTTCACAGTGCAGATCACAAAAGCTTTTACTACTTCTAGGAAAAGTACTGATTAGCTTAGACTTTGATAAATTTTAATTCATCAGGAAATTTCAGAGCCAGGCATGGTGGTACATGTCTTTAATCCCAGCACTTGGGAGGCCGAGGTAGGAGGATTACTGTGAGTTTGAGGACCCTCTGAGCCTACATAGTAAATTTCAGGTTAGCCTGGACTACACTGAAAACCTGCCTCAAAAATAAAAAAAATTTAAAAAGGCTGAAGAGATGGCTTAGCAGTTAAGTGCCTTCCTGTGAAGCCCAAGGACTGTGATTCAAGGCTCAATTCCCCAGTACCCATGTAAACCAGATGCACAAGGTGGCACATCCATCTGGAGTTCATTTGGAGTGGCTGGAGTCCCTGATGCATCCATTCTCTCCCTCCCTCCCTCCTCTCTCTCTCTCTCTCTCTCTCTCTCTCTCTTTCTCTCTTTGTCTTTCTGTTGCTCTCAAATAAATACATAAAATGAAAAAAAAATTCAGGGCTAGTGGAATGGCTCAGTGGATAAGGCACTTGCCTTCAAAGCCTAATGACCTGGGTTTGACTCCCCAATACCCCTGTAAATCAAGATGCACAAAGTGCCATGTGCATCTGGAGTTCATTTATAGTGGCTAGAGGCCCTTACAAGGCCATTTTCTCTCCCTCCAACCCCCCAGACTCTCTTCTCTTTGCTTCTCTCTGCTTGCAAAGGACACTGTGAATAGAGCAAAGAGGTAACCTACAGAATGGGAGAAAATCTTTGTCAGCTATACATCTGACAGAGGATTAATATCCAGAATATACAAAGAACTCAAAAAACAAAACAATAAGAAATCAAACAACCCAATTAAAAATGGGCTATGCTGGGCGTGGTGGTGCACACCTTTAATCCCAGCACTCGGGAGGCAGAGGTAGGAGGATCGCCATGAATTCGAGGCCACCCTGAGACTACATAGTTAATTCCAGGTCAGCCTGGACCACAGTGAGACCCTACCTCGAAAAACAAAACAAAAATAAACAAAACAAAACAAAACAAAAAACGGCTATGGAACTAGAGAGTTCTCAAAAGAAGAAAATACAGATGGCACATATAAACATCTAAAACTAGGAAATGGAACCAGCCTAGATGTCCCTCCACAGATGAATGGATAATAAAGATGTGGTACATTGCCGGGCGTGGTGGCGCACACCTTTAATCCCAGCACTCGGGAGGCAGAGGTAGGAGGATTGCCGAGAGTTCGAGGCCACCCTGAGACTACATAGTTAATTCCAGGTCAGCCTGGACCAGAGTGAGACCCTACCTTGCAAAACCAAAAAAAAAAAAAAAAAAAAAAAAAGATGTGGTACATTTACACAGTGGAGTTCTATTCGATGGTAAAGAAAAATGAAATTTGCAGGGAGATGGGTGGATCTAGAAGGGTTATATTAAGTGAGGTAACCCAGGCCCAGAAAGCCCAACATTGCATGTTCTCTCTCACACGTGGATCCTAGCTACAAATGTATAGACTTGTGCATGAGCTGGAACTAAAAATCGGTAGCAGAGGCCAGTAAGCTAGCAAAAGGCTATTAGGGATAGAGGAGAGAGAAGGACTTAAGGAGATGGCATTGTATAAATGAAAGTAGAAGAACAGATTACAGGGAGGGGAAAGGCCTAAGTGAGGCCAGGGAAAGAGATTGTGTAAAAAAAAGGGTGGGGTTGGGTCAACAAAAATTCAAGATATTCTGAATAAGACATATGAAAACCTACTTTTTTGAATAATGGCACATCCAGAAGCCATAGGTTGTTACTAGAAATTTTTCAGTGCCAGGGATGGGATACCTTCCAGTGAGTTGTTGGCCAGGGAGGTTCCTGTTGCCTCCAAAACATTACAGGCTATTGCCAAGGCCATTGGTTTCCCTTGAGAAACAGATGGTAAGACCCTATTGCTGAAGACTTCACTTGCCTGGGCAGCAAGGTTACTGAGAAATCAAGCTGAGGCTGAGCTGAAAACCTTCTCCCTGTAGACCAGCCAACTATAAGCTGAAAAAGCTGCACTGCATGCAGCTCTATGGGAGACAGAAGTCTTTAATGGCGAAAACAGTGGACACTGGAAGCCTCAAGTTTGGCCAGACAGGCCAAATGACTGAACAGGTGCAATAGTGGCATGTCTGCTCTGGGGGAAACCAACTGCTCTCTAATCCGACTGGAGGCCCGCTCTATGGGAGGGAATACATGCCTGGGACTGAAAACCTAATCAAAAGCTTATGGCAGGAGAGATCATGAGCCTTATGGGTATAAAGCCTGCTCTTGACTGGCTAAATGCATATATTATGCTCGCCAAACTGCCCTGTAAGCACTACACTTAATGATCATATTCATATATTAATGCTACTCTCATTTTTGGTTAGAGAAGCTTCTCTTTGCAGACGGCAGTGACCACTGGGATGACCCAAAAGGCCACATAGTGCTGAGAAGAAGTGATGGAGAAGTGTCCAGTACTGAAACACCTCTGTCACACCCTCCAAGGCTCAGGGTTCATTGTGGAAGAGGTGGCCAAAAGAATGTAAGAGCCAAAGGAAGGGTACGACTCTTTACAATGCAACTGTCCAGACAGAAATTGGCCTTGATATCTACAACCTCACAGTGCCTAGCAATACCTTTACATGACCCTCATAATAGGAGAAAAAGATGATGACATCAAAATAAAAGAGAGACTATCCAGGCATGGTGGCGCATGCCCTTAATCCCAGCACTCGGGAGGCAGAGGTAGGAGGATCGCCAAGAGTTCGAGGCCACCCTGAGACTACATAGTTAATTCCAGGTCAGCCTGGACCAGAGTAAGACCCTACGACGCAAAACCAAAAAAAAAAAAAAAGAGAGAGAGAGAGAGAGAGACTACTGGAGAGAGGGAGGGGGACATGATGGAGAGTGGAGTTGTGAAGGGGAAAGTGTGGGAAGGTAGGGAATTATCATGGTTTATTGTCTGTAAGTATAGAAATTGTCAATTAAACACAATATATGGGCTGGATAAATGGCTTAGCAGTTAAGGCACATGCCTGTGAAGCCTAAGGACCTTGGTTTGACTCTTCAGGTCCCATGTAAGCCAGATGCACAAGGGGGGCATTCATCTGGAGTTCATTTGCAGTGGTTGGCAGCCCTGGCACACCCATTCTCACACTCCCTCTCTCTCTTTCCCTCTCTCTGTCTCTAGGAAATAAATAAGTAAAAATTTTTTTAAAAAAAAATCTTTAAAAAACACAATATATAGTTTAACCTCAATCTAGGCAAAAAAGTAAACAATAATAATCTAGGTGTGGTGGCGCATGCCTTTAATCCCAGCACTGGGGAGGCAGAGGTAGGAGGATCACTGTGAGTTCGAGGCTACCATGAGACTACATAGCAAATTCGAGGTCAGCGTGAGCTAGAGTGAGACCCTACCTTGAAACACCAAAAAAAAAAAAGAAAGAAAGAAAGAAAGAAAGAAAGAAAGAAAGAAAGAAAGAAAGAAAGAAAGAGAAAGAGAAAGGAAAGGAAAGGAAAAGAAAAGAAAAGAAAAGAAAAGAAAAGAAAAGAAAAGAAAAGAAAAGAAAAGAAAAGAAAGGAAAGGAAAGGAAAGGAAAAGTAAACAATAATAGTCTGATAATAACAGGTTTGGTATGTTATTCTTTAATCGTAATACATATAACTGTTTTATACTTCTTTAAAATCTTTCTGTGTATTACACTGTCTTGCACACATGACAGAAAATTGTGTTTCTACTCTAACTGGTTGGTTCCCTTCAGAGATAAACAATTTACTGCTATTCTCCCATTTCCGCTCACTCTTCTACATCCCCTATTTTATCTGGAGTACCAGTCAGTAGAAGCACACACAGATCCCAGTGTAGAGCCTTCCTTTCACCAGTGGACTTTACCAGCGACTAGCTCACAGAGCCTTCCACACATTGGAAATAGTCCCCTACCCTAATGTTCTTCACTGATGACTCATAAATTAGGAGCAAACTGCAAAATTAATTACCCTTTCACCTAGGAAAACACTGGTGACTCCATCTGAATGGCCTACCAGTGACATGCAGCTTTACCCAGCATAATGGATACAAATGTGCAACATGATAGAGGCAAGTGATTTTCACACAAGCTGTCACGTGTCACCTAAATTACATGGGCTTCTATTAACTGCTTAATTCACAGATTTTTAAAAAAAAAAACAAATTTTACTCATATTTGTCTTATTCCCAGATCTTCGAAGAAGGCAAAACTCACCTGCAAACCCACAAAAGAATACAGGTATTAGGGACAACGTGTGTTCTATAGGTACAAAGTTTAGCTACAGAGGTAAATAATGTAGGTCAAAGTCATCCAGGTATCTAAATGCCTTCAGAAAAGGAAACTGGAACCTGAGAGAAGCATGAATCTAGAATCAAGTGAGTCAGCTGGGTGTCTTATGTGTCTGCCAACCCCAGGCAAAATGAATCTGGAGGAGTATGGCTAGCATCCCACAGAGGCGATGCTGAAGTTATCTTCCATGTGGACTAGACAGAGTGCAGCCTTCCACACACATCCCTGAAGAGTGGTAACTCAAGGCCCAAACCAGGGATTCCAGAACGTCACTAGGAGCCATGGTGCCTGAACATACAGCTGCATGGCCAACTTCCGCCTAAGGCTTTCTCACCATTTTAGAAAACCAGCAGATGCTCTGTGAACTCATCTGGTTTTATTTGCATCTCTAATGTGTGTGAGTTGGATGTTTTCTTGTCCCATCTTATAATAATACTCAATACTGATCCAGCACTGCTCTAAGCAGTTTCTACATATTCAATACATGTAAGTCAAGTCATAGAAACTTTGACTGGGAAGGTGCTTTATCTACTGTGATGGAAAAGCCCAGGACCTGTATCAGAAGCAATGAGTACTTTGTCTGCTATTAGCTGTGAGTCCTTGAGAGGACTGTCACTCTTTCTGGGCCTGTTTGCTTATTTGTTAAGAAATAAGACAAAAAAAAAAAGGAATGATGAATTGGTTTCTACATGAATGCCAACCCTGAGCCAGCTGAGCTGTCCCAGATACTATGTTGATTAGGATTGGAGCCAACATTAGTGCCACAACTGATTAGCAATATCTGCCATTTACATACTTGGGAGCAAGAGCAGACATGTCACCTATTTGCCATCTTTGGACTAAAGCATTTATAGATCCTTATCCTGATTAAATTACTTGAGTTTAGGGTTCCTGCCTGATTGTGTAACTAAATGTAGTCCCTTATAAATTAAAATATAAGAATTTGGGTGGGAGAGATATACAAAGCACTTGTCACACAAGTGTGAGTGCCCAAGTTTGGATTCCCCTGAACCCTAATAAAAGCCTGACACTGGTGGCACCTGCAACCCCAGTACACCTACAGCAAGAAGGAGATGGAGACAGGAGAATCTCCCAGAAAGCTCATGGACCATCCAGCCTGTCTCAAACAAGGTGGAAGGTGAGGACCAACACCCAAATTTGTCTTCTGTTCTCCACACAAGTGCTACAGAACATGCACACATGTGCACATGCACATGCATGCACATGCGTGTGCACATACACACACACACCATAAAATATAAGGATTCTCTTTGGAACTTCAGAGTCCTCATTTTTGCCATGGAGTATATGGCCTATCAAGTAATCTAATCTTAAATTTCAGTATCCTTAGCTACAAAATGAGAATAAAAATATTTGACATAGGACTGGGGAGATGGCTCAGTGATTAAAAGCACTTGCTTGCAAAGCCTACTGGCCCAAGTTTGATTCCCCAGCACCATGTAAAGCCAGGCAGAAAAAAATAGCACAAGCACGTGATATTTGTTTGAAGCATCAAGCAACCCTGGCCCACACGCATGCACACACATATACACACACACGCACAAATAAATAAATAAAATTTTAATTTTTGACCTATATAGCAATCTTTTTTTTTTTTCAGTGCTGAGGTTTGAAGACAAAGCCTCACTCACAGTAGGCAAGTACTCAACCACTGAGCTTCATGCCCAGGCCTTTAGGATTAAATAAGTATATAAAAGACCTAGTGTAATAACTAGCATACTGTTCATATATTTAAGTTGAAGCTACTGTTGGTATTTTCATCACCACCATTAGTTTATCAACCTCAAACTACATCTTCTGACTCAGGATTAATAACTAAAACACACACGTATGAGCTTACAATGAAAAGTAACTGCCTTTAAAGAATAAACTTGAGTGCCTTGTCAAAATAAATCATTGAATTTGTTTACTTATTTTATTCATGAAAAAGAAAGAGAGAAAATTGGCATGCCAGGGCCTTAAGCCACTGTAATTGAACTCCAAATGCATGCACCATCTTGTGCGCATGAGCGACCTGGTACATCTGGATTACATGGGTTCTGGGGAGCCAAACCTGGGTCCTTAGGCTTTGCAGGCAAGCACCTTAACTGCTAAGCCATCTCTCTAGCCCTAAATGTTTGATTATATAAAATTATAAAAAAACATGTATACAAATAAGGAATATTATGATGAGCTCGCATGAACCCATGACCATGCTTCAAGAACTATCCATTCAGCTCTTCTTGTTTTATTTATTTATTTATTTATTTATTTATTTATTTATTTTTTATTTTTATTTTTTTTTTTTGAGAGAGAGAGAGAGACAGAGACAGAGAGCGAGGGAGAGGAAGACAGATAGAGAATGGGCGAGCCAGCAGCCTCTCAGCTGCTGCAAACGAAATCCAGATGTGGTCAAGTGTGGCATTGCACCCTTGCATCACTGCATCACTGCATGGGACCTGGAGATTGGAACTGGCGTTCTTAGGCTTAGGAGGCAGGCGCCTTAACTGCTAAGCCATCTCTCCAGCCCTTCTTGTTTCATTTATGTCCTCACCAACTTGACTCTCTTCAAACCAGCCTACATTTTTTAAAGTAGATCCAAGATATAACACTTCATCTGTTATTATTTCATTATCTATTTCTGAACAATAGATTCTAAAGTTTTATAATGACCAAGGTGTTTATCAGAGAAAACAACAACCGCAGAGTGTGGGTGAGGAAATTATTTCCTCACCTTCATTCACATTCTAGAAAAGTTACTAGCAAGTGTTTGATGTTAAAAGCAACCATAAGGGACTGACCCAAGAGGCCATGTGGGATGGCAGTATGGATGACTTAAAGTGTATGATGTTAAAAACAATCATAAGGGGCTGGCTCAGGAGGCCACGTGGGACAGCAGTATGGATGACTTATTAGAGCTATACAAAATGAGTTATTTCATTTTTTTCAGATATTTATGACACTGTTAAAACACTGAACACATCAACATCAAAATTAATCATGGATAATATTTAATTAGTGCTTGACAAGGATCAATTTGGCAACTCTTTTTGTTCTTTCTCCTTCCCCCGAACAGAAAAATACCCATAAACTAAAGTGTTTTATTTTTCCCATCTGTTTTTGGTAAAGTGCATCACTGAATTGCTAACTTCGTTGCGATCTCCTGAACTTTCATATACCCAGGTAATTAGACTCAGATGCTGCCCAGACTATGATTGTAAATCAAGCCTGTGTGTGTAAACAGAGCAGAATGCTCACAACAAGACAGGTGTCACTGCTCCTCACGGACCCGGTGAAGGCAAAGCTGAAAACAGTTCTCACAGCACTCCTGTGGCACGGAGTGGTCCCTAACCTCTCCAACCATCAGATACACCTGTCATAAGCACAATTTTTTATGTACAAAAGAAGCACCATCCTCTTGGGCACTCAAGCAAAAACTTCTGCCCAGAGGTCCAAGAGGTACACCCAGAAGGTACACGTCACCGCATCTTTCCAGTTAGATTGTGGACAACCAAAGTACTTGGTGTCCTGAAGATATGTGGTGGCACTGTGCATCGCTTCCCAATCTGGGCACTTTGTTCTACATTGATTGGTAACAAATATGTAGTCATTTAGCTTTGACAAAACAGCAATATTGTTTCAGCTAATATATATATTTTTAATCTGAGAGAGAGACAGAGAGGAAGAGGCAGAAAGAGAATGGGCGCACTCAGCCACTGTGAACAAACTCCAGATGTGTGCGCCCCCTCGTGGGCAAGTGTGGCATTGTGCCCTTGCATCACTTTTTGTGTCTGGCTAAGCATGGGACCTGGAGATTCCAACAGGTGTTCTTAGGCTTCTCAGGCAGTTGTCTTAACCTCTAAGCCATCTCGCCAGCCCTCAGCTAATATTTTTTAAATATTTTATTTACTGATTTGAAAGAGAGGCAAGGAGAGAATGAGACAGAGACAGAATAGGCACTCCAGGGTCTCTAGCCATTGCAGACGAACTCCAAATACGTGTGCCACCTTGTGCATCTGGCTGTATGTGGGTACTGGGGAATCAAAACCAGGCATGTCTTAACTGCTGAGCCATCTCCCCAGCCCTTCAGCTAGTATTTTACAAGCTTCTGGAATTTTTTAAAAAAATTTTTTGTTTTATTTATTTGAGTGTGACAGGCAGACAGAGAAAGAGGCAGAGAGAGAGAATGGGCACGCCAGGGCCTCCAGCCACTATAAACGAGCTCCAGATGCATGTGCCACCTTATGCATCTGGCTTATGTGGGTCCTGGGGAATCAAGCCTCAAACCGAGGTCCTTAGGCTTCACAAGCAAGTGCTTAACTGCTAAACCATCTCTCCAGGCCCCAAGCTTCTGGAATTTTTGATGTCTGAGGGAAAATGTTAAATGGTTGGTTGGTCTTCTTCTTTTTTTTTTTTTTTTCCCAAGGTAGGGTCTCACTCTAGCTCAAGCTGACCTGGAATTCACTATGTAGTTTCATGACGATCCTCCTACCTCTGCCTCCCAAGTGTTGGGATTAAAGGTGTGTGCCACCACGCCCAGCAAATGGTTGGTTTTCATTTGAAGGTAGGATGTCTACATAAGGGATCTGTTTTTCTTTATACCTGATTTGGGTCAATTAAAAGTGGGGTTGAAAGGCCACTGAAAGCCAAGCCCCATCACCCTGGGGGCATGCAATGGGCTTTTATTGAGGAGCTCCACATTCCATATCTGCAATGTCCTGTATCTAGTATGTGTGTCACAAGAACCCTGAGCTGGTGCCGAAGTGGTTCTGTGAGGTTTCCAGGACCACTGAACTAATACATAGGAGGTAAGGGTCCCAGCTTAGACCTTTCTGACCCAAATTTGATGACATAAGCTAATCTTCTGTAATGCATCATCCAGTCTCATCATAACAACTGACGTTCATTGAACAGTAGCACTAAGAACTTTACAGGCATCCCCTCAGCTCTCACTCTACATTGTTTATTACCGTTTTAAAGATGAAAAGAAAGAAAAAATACAAGGTGTTAAAAAGCTTATTTAGGGCTGGAGAGATGGCTTAGCAGTTAAGGCGCCTGCCTGCTAAGCCTAAGAACCCAGTTCCAATCTTCAGGTCCCACGTTTAGCCAGATGCAAAGTGACACAAGGGTGCAATGCCACACTTGCCCACAAGGGGGTGCATGCATATGGATTTCATTCACAGCAGCTGAGAGACTGCTGGTGCGCCCATCTCTATCTGTCTCCCTCTCCCTCTCTGTCTGTCTCTCTCTGTGTCTCTCTCCAAAAATAAATTAAATTAAAAAAAAAAACCTTTTAAAAGATTATTTAACTTGCCCACTGTCATACCAGGATGTGCCAGGGACCTCCTCTCATTCTGTTGCAATGTACCTACCCACAGGTAAATTGGGGTGCACCCTCACTATTTCATGAGATATTTGATGCTTCAAAGTCCTGAAGTCTCATAAATTTGTAAGTCCTGCTGAATACCTGTGTAGATGGCTGGATGAATCTCACAGCCTGGAGGGCACAAATCATTAGAATTCAGTTTTTCACAGCGAGCACTCAAGCCCAGCAGAACTCATAAAGACAAGAAGCAATGGGAGAAGCTATGGTTGGATGATTTTGCACAAGGGGAAGGAATGGTACCCTGGGAACTGGCCAGAGTTTATCATGAAAGCTATGTTCTTAGAAGATACTATTGAAATGAAAGTGCTATCTGCGTCCCCTCCCCCTGCCAAGCCCTGAACCTCCCTCCCTCCTGGCTGGAGACAAGGTCAGCTAAACTTATTTCTGCTTCACTAACTTTTCCCCATGGAACCTGATAGCTCCTGAAAACAAACCAATGATTACGAGATGATTAAAAGTATGTGATTTTGTTTAAAGGAAGGTCTTTCTCTGGGGGTGGTGGTAAGCCTTCTCATGGTCCACCCATGTACTAGGTGAGAATCTATTCACCAGGGTCTCTGTCTCCCCAATATCTTCTTCTGGCTGTAGGTCAACATGACAATTCCTGACTGGGTCCAATTCTGCTCTGAACTCACATCAAACTGGGTCAGCCCACATAGAACTTCATTATGTGACATTTTCTGCCTCAGAAAAATAATAAGATAGTGCTTTACAGCAATCATCACCACCAAAACCAAGAGAAGACTTGAAATGTACATGACATTGAAAAAAGAAAGGAAAGCCAAAAAGGACAAATGTCTGGACTGTCAAAAAAAAAAAAAAAACTAATAAATTGGCATTGCTGTAAATGGTACTGCACGGCAAGAATACGCTAAGGAAAGGGTTGACCTAAGATGTGATTTATGGGCACTTCAAATGCAGTACAGGAAGTTAACGGAAAAATTAGAGGGCAAGGTCACTGAGTAGGAATGAGTCAACTTAAGGGTAAAGTTTAAAACTTGAGGAAAGGAGCACACAGTTCAACATGCCATATTAAATTAAGATCTGTCCTCACTCTGAAGAAACAGGAAAAGTCAAATATTAAGGTGTGTATGTCATGAAAGGCATTTTCATCTCCACACACTAAAGGTGTTTTCTTCTCAAGATAGAATACTTGTTATAGAGTAAGAAATGCCAAAGAGATGTTTCATGAAGAAAAGAGGAGGCTTTGTGCAAGCCATCAATCTACTGTTATCATCAGTCAGTAACATGAACAAACAACAGCTAGCCAAGGGCTTTACAGGCACTCTCCCAGGGAAGAGCAAGGAACCCAAATGCATTTTGTCATTAGGTTGTGTTGCTTTGTGTGTGTGTGTGTGTGTGTGTTTTTTAATTAAATCATGTGAATTGGTTTGGACAGTGCCCAAGCTTATGGGAGACCAGGAAAAGGCATCAAAGGCAGATTGCCAGTGTGGCAATCAGGAACTCCTTTCAGTCAAGTCATCCTGCTCTACAGGACTTGCATTACCACTTGTGTTCCATGCCCACCCCATCCCCCAACACACACCTTAATATGAATGCTTCCCAGTGAACCACTAGAGGGAAGACCGTTTTGATGTTAATAATTGCTGTATCAGGCCTGGAGAGATGGCTTAGTGGTTAGCTTGCCTGCAAAGCCTAAGGACTCCGGTTTGATTCTCCAGGTCCCACATAAGCCAACTGCACAAGGTGGCACATGTGTCTGGAGTTCATCTGCAGTGGCTAGAGGCCCTGGTGTGCCCATTCTCCTCTCTCTCTCTCTGTCTGTCTCAAATTTAAAAAAAAAATTAAAGAAGGCAAAAAAATTGCTATATCAACTCAGCTTCCACTGCCAGAAGTAACGGCAAGAAAGGTGACAGAAAAGTATAAAGTGCATGATTCTGTCCCCTGAGCCAAAATCCACATTAGGTAAAATAGCCAAGGTCCAGAAAGGTGCTATGTTCTGCCCCAAGGGACACCAGGCTACGGTAGACAGCCAGGCACTGATAAGGGGCAGCCCAGAGAAGCTGCAAAAGGGAGAAGACAGAAGGAGGTTCAAAGGTGAAAACAAACCTGGGAGGGTTTCCTGTAAGTACAGAACATTCTCCACTCACAGGCCACAGCACCATTCTCCTGCAGCCCTGCCACCACTGTGAGGTCACTGGGTGAGAAACGCAAAGGAAACCAGGAGCATCAACTCTGGGCCTAAAGCACCCCTCCTTTTCTGCCCACATTCCCAACTCCCTGCCAGCTGTTTAGCCTGGGGTAACCAGGGTCAAATTTGGAAGCAGCATCTTGAGAGCAGCTGGGATATCACGGAGGGAAAGGAGCCAGGAAAAACCCAAGTGGGTCACTGGGGATTGCTCCTGGGCTGCCCCTTATGGCTCCCACTAAGTCCAGTTGCTCTGGCCTCTAAGAGGTATTCTCATGTGACCAGTGAGGAGTACACTTGAGAGAGTGGATCTCTGAGTCCTCACACAGACCCTGCCTCCCCACCCCACCCCCACCCAGACTGAGGACGTGAACACAAGCTTTGGGTAATTAAGAGTCATCACCACCCAGCCCTGATGTCAGTAAGACAGAAACCTGATCCCGGCCAAGAGTGTGGGAAGGGGCAATGGGAAGCTTCACTTTTCTTTGTAAATTGGGAGTTACAGTTTGAGGTCAGGTACAATTAAAACCCTCACACAAGCAACCTCTGCTGAACTTCTCTCTAACCCCTGGGTTCTTAACCTATTTAAAGGTGAGCAGAGGCTGATTAACTGCCTCATAGAATCACTAGGGGGCTGGAATGAGATAATGAGGTGATCTGTGTAGAATCCAAAGTGTTGCTTGCTGCGACTAATTCCATCACAACTTGAAATTGATGAATTGAAAATGCATTGAGTACCCCTAATCTACTCACCCTCCTACCTTAGCCCAGCCTATGTTGCATGTGCTCAAAACACATGCCTCAGCCTATAGCCAGACACACCCATCTAACAATAAAGTGTTGAAGCTCGCGGCATTTATAGAACACTGCCCAGCACAATGGCATGTTGGCTGTTAACTCTAGCAAAAGCATGGCTGCCTGGTGCCGTGGCCAGCGGCTACTGGATAGCAGTGTGATGAACATCTTGTGATCAAATTCAGTGCAGTTTCTAAAGCTGAGTATGTGCTGATGTCTATCACAATGCTGAAAGTCTGTGACTGTCTGTACTTGATCAGTGTCAATCTGCAGACCTGCATGGGGAGAAGTCCACTGCTCCAGCCATGGCCTCATTCCCACCAAAGGCTGGGATGCAAGCAAGTCCCTTTTGCTGCTACCTGGAAACGACTCCAAACTTATTGTGTGACATCATAAAAGACCCTCAGCTTCTTCACCTAAAGTCTGGAAACTTAGAGTCTCTGGAACCCTGACATAAAACACATGCATGCTGCTTGCGTGCGCGTGCGCATACACACACACACACATACATACTTCTAGGATCACATCTGCCACTTGAGCAGCCATGGCCAATATGGCTGGCTCTTCTCAAACTTGTGGACACTTAAAGCCCCCAGAGCTTTTCCACAAGCACACCTTTATCACTCTCCTTTGCCCTTACGAAAGGACTTTCTTTGTACTTTGTTCTCAGCATTGTCAGGGAGACAACACTGCCTATTCTGAATCTCCATTCTGTCATTAGAGGAACCTGCCTCCCTCCCAGGTGAATGTTTCTCTATGCTGCAGAGGCAGAGGAAGGATCCAGGGCAAAGCTGGGTGCTTCTAACATCCAACTTCTGCCCATAGCCAAATCACAAAAGAGGGGAAAGAATTCTTCAATCACAGCCAAGATCAAAGATGGAAGGATAGAGAGCAATGATGGCCAAAGGGTCAGGGCGTCCTGTTCCTACTTTTTGTACATGGATGTGGCTTTGGGACTTACCCGCTCTTCTCTGTTTCCTTGCCTGTACAGTGAAGATAACAATAAGGATCCCCCCTCGACAGAATACAGTAAATCTCCAGGAGTCCTCTCTAAAGGGCAGGCACCATGCCAACAGCTTTGCATGCGGTGTCTTGTTCTCACAACCTTCTTATAAAGGAATTATTATTGTCACCTTTTGCCAACAAGGAGACTGAGGCCTAGGGAAGCAACATAGCTTCCTAAACCATACAATAGGTCAGTGATGGAGTGGGAACCAAAAACCTCCCTTACCTGCCAATGTCATTGCCAAAGTAAATAAGATCACGTGGATAAATATCAGCCTAGGAACTGATATGTGTGATAGGTACTGCTACTGTTAGTACATTATGTGCTTCAGTCAATCCCTGCTGCTGTTTCCTCTGATCACATGCTCACAACAAAACTTCAGCATAGCAGGGCACACAGTAGGACAGGTTCAGGGACCTACACTTACCATCTGTGTGACCTTGGGAAAATTACTTAAAGTTTCCTAGCCTCAGTTTCCTCAAATGTACCATGAAGGTAATAAGAGCACCTCTATGCCTACTTTGGCTAGTAAAGATAAAGTTAAGTATTTCCATAAGTGCCTATATAATGGAAATAACAATAGCCTTATGCATGTAGGTGCAGGAGCAACTTAACATGAGTCTTACTCAAAGATTCTTCTGACACAAAAGCATCATCTTTGGGCTAAACTAGACATGCCAGAGTAGGCTCTTTAGTTTTGTAGCCACTAACCACCCTACCCTGGATGGACACACACCCCCTCAGGACTTTTCATCAGAGCAGAATAGCCTTTGAGATACACTTGATCATGACTCTTAATGTTTACTACCCAGGGGCAAACTAGTGGGACCACAGGAAAACTACCTAAACTGGAAGGCTGTGAAGCTCAAAGAAAAATACATGTAGGAAATGCTTTCAAAGTTCAAAGGGGGCTAGAGAGATAGCTCAGTGGTTAAGAGTACTTCCTGTGCAAGCATGAGGGCCTGAGCGGATCTGATACCACTAGAGGTCAAGAACCATATAAATAGATTGGTGTGGCCACACATGTCTGTAACCCTAGTGATATAAGGGAGCATAGACCCCCAAATCACCAGATCTTACAAAAAAAAGAGCACAAAAAAATGGCAAGCTCGGGCTAGAGAGATGGCTTAGTGGTTAAGGTGATTGCCTGCAATACCTAAGGACCCCGGTTCAATTCTCCAGGTCCCACATAAGCCAGATACACAAGGGGGCACATGTGTCTGGAGTTTGTTTGCAGTGGCTAGAGGCCCTGGAGTGCCCGTTCTCACTCTTTCTCTCTCTCTCCCTCTCTCTGTCTCTAATAAATAAACAAATTTTTTTAAAATGGCAAGCTCAAATAAGAGTGATGGATGAGGACACCTGTTTTCTGCTCCAACTACTGCAGGAGGAACATGTGCTGCAGGGACACATACATGTGCATACACCACTCACACACACCCATATAATTTTTTTTTAAGTTCAAAAGTACAATTGTAGGCTGGAGAGATGGCTTAGCAGTTAAGGTGCCTGCCTCCTAACCCTAAGAACGCCGGTTCCAATCTCCAGGTCCCACGTTTAGCCAGTTGCAAAGTGACGCAAGGGCGCAATGCCACACTTGACCACAAGGGGGCGCACACATCTGGATTTCGTTTGCAGCAGCTGAGAGGCTGCTGGCGCGCCCATCTCTATCTGTCTTCCTCTCCCTCTCTCTCACTGTCTCTCTCTCCAAAAAAAAAAAAAAAAAAAAAAAAAAAAAAAAAGATGCAATTGTAAAGATCCTTTCCCCATCCATACACAAAGAAGCAGCCCTCAAGGAAAGGTTACAACACAGAGCATTACAGTAAGTGACCTGGCTTGTAAGGAAACTGGGGGGAGCTTATGTTTGTCATTCATTGTCTAACTGAAATTTTCATTCAATAACTAATGGCCATGTTTGGGTGGAGCTCCAATTTACACACCATTTTCCTCTTTGTGGTTTAGAGCGAGTGGGCATTACCACCAAACCTAGTCTAGCTGTGACTGGCTCTGTTGTTTGCATTTCTGGTTTAGGCTACGTTCTGCATTAGAACCTGTCAAGATGGAGTAAGTCATGGTGGCTCTGTGCACACCAGTCATTGACCCCAGGACCAGTGCTGGGGGCTTCACACATCATCAGGATTGTGCCCTGGCAAGGAAGGTGGAGGACTGTGATGCTAGAATCAAATAAACAATGCAAAAGAGGAGCAAAGAGGGTCTTCAGAAAGACCATCAGTGGAAGTAGGTTTATTTAACATCCCAGGGCTGTCTGTATAATAGTAACCCAGGCAGAGGTGTCTGAAACAGCCCTGCCTCTTAGAACTTCCCAAAGCAGATGGAGGGACACAGCTTTATAGCAAAGCCATTCACATCTGTCTGTGCTAATTATTGGTCCTGTTCACCCTTTTCTCAGAAATACTATATGTTATCTTGATCCTGTTTGTTTTTGTCTGTCAGTGTGGTTTATTGCTAAGGAAACATGGTGTCGGCTGTCTCTTCCCCACAATCAAAGTGGCTTCATTAAAGTTAACTGTGTTTGACTTGCAGAGATCTCTTACCAAAGTAACCCAAGAAAGCCCCTGCTGGCTGTTATTTTTCCGGCAGTAAAGGTACCACATGCATGCAATGGCTGCATTAATCTTTTTAGGAAGATGAAAGGAAAAAAATAAAAGCAGACTGTATGACTGTACCTAATAGGTACTCAGTCCTACACCTTGGAGTCATGGTGCTAACTCTACTGTGTATTGGAATAGGATACTCACCTAAATGACTGGGTCCTGACCCTGCAACTCAAGGTTCTGTGACCTAGGGCTTGCCACTTTCCCAGGCTGAACCTCAGTTTGCTCATCTTAGGAATCAGGGGGTGGATTAGGAGGAAGCTGTTTCTGCCCACATGAAATGTAACAACACAGACAGTCAAAGCAAGCTTACTTGTGGCTAAAGCAAAGAGACCAGAAGTTCCACCTTCTCAGCATCTCTCTCCTGCCAATACTCCACTACTTAAACTCCACTCACTACTTTCACCTGTGCTGTCAAATATTCCATCCCCATGGCGATAGAGACTCTCAGGCAAGTTCTATCACCACCGTTTAGGGCTTGTTAGTTCAGAGTATGTCCAGCACAGCTGACTTTAAGTCTCATAGTCTCCACACCCTGCAGGACAGGCTGAAGCTGGCAGTGTGATTCTCTGCAATGCATCCTCACCCAGTGGGCTGCCCTCGTGGGTGGGAGAAGCAACAAGAGTTCTGTTTCCTAGGGAGCTCCTCATACTGCACTCACACCTTTTTCACATCAGCCAGGGCCACGCAGGCCCCATGGCTGGACCATGCCACCTGTCTCAGTTTTCTCTGTTCCAGTAGCCAAGGGACAGATCTACTGCCTAGTAAACAAACAGATACAGAGCAGAGGAACCTAGAACCAATGTTCCTTTCTTATAAGAAAGAAGGAACTAGGGCTGGAGAGATGGCTTCACAGTTAAGGTGCTTGCCTATGAAGCCTAAGAACTCATGTTCGGATCTCCAGGTCCCACATAAGCCAGATGCAGAGTGATGCAAGCACACAGTATTGCACATGTGCACAAGGGGGTGCACAAGTTTGGAATTTGTTTGCAGCCACTGAAGGCCCTGGCATACCCATTCTCTCTCTCTTTCTCTCTCTCTCTCTCTCAAATAAACAAAAGGAAAAAAATAAAAATCAAGGAGGAATCTAGTCATTTCTCCCCACATCCCAATACACACACACACACACACACACACACACACACACTGGATGGATCTCTTGTACAAGTGGAGAAAATCATGAAAACTATTACCTTTAAAGGCTGCAACCAAAAACTCTCTCCCTCTCTGATTTCCCAGTCTACCTTCCATCAGACAAGAGGAGAGAGGCTGCTTCAAAACCTGGAGGGGTGGGACAGTGAAGAAGGGAAAAAAGAGGGCAATGACTGTCACTGGCTTTAAGATGTGTTTACAACTGGCAACTTGGTAGCCAAATCCAATATCACAGGAAAAATCCCGCCAAACATCTTAGACAAATGCAAAACGAGGGTGCCTGTCAGTGTACACTGTGTCTATGTATATGGCTAACACTTAGATAGGTCCTAGCACAGCGCACCTGTGTAAAGTTCTAAAGAGCCACAAGCTATACATTTAGTTTGTACTTTTGGTCCAACTCTCTGAAGGAGAAAATAAAGCTAAAGCAAAGAGAACTATTCATTCACCCATTCATTTACTCAGTACTGTCCATGGAGTCTTACTTTACCCAGGGTAAGAGCAAGATAATAATGAAAAAGGCTTTTATCTTTATCTGGCCATTATTGTTCAAATTCATAAAAATTCAATTTTTATAATACTTTCATATTATTATTTTTCAAAAGACTGTTCAAAAGAAGAATGAAAAATGAAAAGAAAAACCATCCATAGAATTTCCCATGAAGATTCTCACAATAGCCCCCTAAATTGGTTGAATATATATATATGGAGGAGTCAGATAGAGAGAGAATGGACATGCCAGGGTGCCAGGGCTCTAGCCACTACAAACAAACCCCAAAGACATGCACCACTTTGTACATCTGGCTTATGTGTGTCCTGGGAAATGGAACCTGGGTCCTTTAGCTTTGCAGGCAAGCGCCTTAACTGCTAAGCCATCTCTCCAGCTCTGAAGTATATATAGTCATGTGATAAAACAGAAACAGAAAAGTCAACTGACCTGCCTAGTGACTACCTAGTTAAGGCAGTGGTTAAGACTTAAATCACGTGACTTCTGGTACCGTGGCCCTTTATGTCTAACTGTAACCAAATGAGTATTTACAGTGAATAGACGGATATCACAGACTTTCAAGGACTCTTTCAACTCCAAACATCTTATTCCTTTTATTTTTTTCCAGGTTGGCTTGTTAGACCCATGATAATTGTTCCTGCAATATAATGACATGCTTGTTACAGGTTCAACACTCTAACTTCATGGACTGTCTTTATGACTTCAAAGTGGGTTGAAGTCAGAGTTATACTTTATAGTGTTAAGATTCTGCAGCAATTTCAATTTCTCAATCAAACCCTCCTATGGTGTAGAAAATTATTTTACTACCCACATCATTTAAGCTGCAAACTACCCTGACATTCTTTTCATTAATCTTCTTCCTGCTCCAAACCCTTCCATCAGGCATTTCTGTCAGGCCTGTGAAGGCTCCCATATGCACACTGCCAGCACAGAAATTTGTTCTTTTTGGTTCACTGGAATTCTTCAGAATATCTGGCATGGAAACATACTGGCTTTAATTGAAAGGCTATGATTTTGGTGAGTTCCCATTAAGTTAAGTGAAAGAAATCTATATTTAAGAAAACAGTTAACACATTAAGATACAGTATGAGAAATGGTCCCTGTTTTTGAAGCTACTTAAGCAGATGAAAATAAGCTGCCTGTTATAAAAAAGCTGTTCATATTAGTAAAATACTTCACCACTAAGTAGAGGGGATAGTTTAGTACATATGTGCCCAATTACCCATGAAAACCGAACTAGACATGAGCCATGCAATCTGACCATCCGCCTGTTGATGCTAAAACATAGATCCTATTAACAGGAATGTAATTTAAATGGTTAAAAAGTGGCAGAGTTCATAACACTAATCTGAAAGAGTTTGAAATATGATACGGCTGCACACCAATGCCAAATAAGTTTTAAAGTTATGATATCAGCACAGAAATAACTCAAGCTGATAATTAACACCCCACAAACTTAAGATGCATTACATTATATATGACATTCAGTCACACCTTTTTGCCAGTGCACAGGAAAATACTGTCTACTGTTCAGAGGAAAAAGTCATGACACTTTTCTTTAATTCTAGATCCTGGGTGCCTTAGAAACACCTGGAATCACTTTCCCCATTCACCTTTGTTATCATTAAAATGAATTATAACTCAAGGTAGTTTCTCCAAGAACAGTATTTAAGAGGACCCACTAAGTGCAGAATAGTTTACTAGTTAAAGAGAAAAGCACAAACAAACCAACTTAATCACTTCTCTCCATGTGACTGGTGCTCAGATTCTGTGAACATGTTGATAAGGGCCTAGTGAAGACAGAGGCCACAAGAAATAGGAGGGAAGATTTCAGGTACTCTTGTCCTTATTGGAGATAAAAATCAAATGCATATGCCCAGCTTTATCTCCTAACAGCACCCTACACATCCCTATGATGGGGTTGAGACCATCAAGAAGATCTTGGTGAAATGATCTTGCTTAGAGATTCTCTACTCTAGGTGTTTACTGTATTAAGAAACATTTATGGGGGCTGCAGAGATGGCTCAGCAGTTAAGGCACTTGCCTACAAAGCCTAATGACCTGGGTTCAATGCCCCAGTTCTCACATAAAGCCAGATGCAAAAAGTGGCACATGCACCTGGAATTCATTTGCAGTGTCTGGAGGCCCTGGTGCACCCAATCTCTCTCTCTCTTCTCTCTCTCTCTCTCTCCTTGCAAATAAATAGATGAATGTAAAAAAATATATTGGAATTGCTCAGTGGTTAAAGGCACTTGCTTGCAAGGCCTGCTGACCCAAGTTCAATTCCCCAGAACCCATGTAAAACCAGATGCAAAAAGTAGCTTCTAAAGTTCATTTACAGCAGTAAGAAGCACTATCCATTCATCCAACCCACCCCCGCAACCCACTGCCATACACACACATTCAAATAAAGAAAAACACTTATAAAAGAAACATTTATAAGTTAGATTTGAAAACTGATATTTTTTGGAAGACACACTAAATTCTAATCTCAATGAACTCTGTCATCTTTTTAAATGGCCACAACACAGCACACTGCAGCTTCTCTCTGGCTCTTGGAATCAACTCCAAATCCTGTTTGCTCCAGGTCAGCAAATTCCTTCATATTCACTGGGAAAAGTACCATGTCACCACTGGAAATATAAAGAATAGGTGGATTGCTTGGCTACGATCCAATGAAGTGTTGGTTCTTACGGGTTTAGAATAGCTACCAAAGGATCTGATCTCTAGAGAAACTCCCCATCAGAGACTGAACAGTGTCTCCTATCTGGTGTCCTGAAAACAACTATTTTCTTAGAAGAGAGGGGTAAGAAACAGCATGAAATTGGTAAAACATCTATTGAGGTAAAGCAAGCCAATTACATCAGCACACGTCCATTCCAACTGTGGCTTTAGAAGAAACACTACTGTGGCTTTCGAAGAACAATAAAAACTGAAACTCGAGAGATTCTGTTGTTGCTCGCATCCTAACCAAGGCCACACTTGTCCCCTGTTCCTACATTCTGCTGCTTCTCTTCAGAGCTGTAGTATACCTCAGCTGGACCATTTAAAAAGCCTCCTACCTGGCACCTCTCATCTTTCACACTGCCCAGGATGACTGCCCATCAAAAGCTTGAATTCCTGATTCTTATTGCCTGTCGACTGAATTAAGGTGACATTCTTTCGACTGGGATTTAAAGCTTCTTAATATTATTTCTCACTTCACTCCAAGCAATCATTAAGGCCCACTCCTTTCTGGACAGATTCCTATGCTTTTGCTTTTATAAGGAGTTCCCACACATGCAACATTAACCCTCCTCCCATTCTATCTCCTCATCAGCCCTCTAGCCAAAATCTTACCCATATTTAAAGGCCTTCATGAGATAAATCCCACGCTTGCAGTGAAGAACGACAAATGTCATCTGTTACCATTGTGGCCGCTGCTGTATATCGTGTTAATCTTCAGAACTATATGGAATTTTAACTGTGGTTCTCATGATATTAATAAATCTGCTTTTATTTAATTTCATAGTTATTTAATAATATACATCAAATCCACTTAGAGACTATGAACTCCTAGTAAAGATCTTATTCCACTCACCTTTAAATTCTCTATGTTAGAATACAAGGCCTACCTTAAAAAAAACTAAAGCTGGAGAAAAAATGTTAAGCACTGCCTCACGCCACAAGAGGGCACAGTTAAGCTACTCTGAGCAGAATTTTCCAACGGTAATATAAAAGTTTTAGAGACTTTTCTCCCTCCAAAGTATATTTGAACATTTATTTAGAGTAAATATATGTTACATATGATTACACATACATACATGTTGACCTATAAATATGGTTCTAGTACAGCAAACTTTTTAAAGTAATAGCCAAAACAGAATTTATATAATCCAAGTTTGGTAAAATATCAGTTCTTGGGCTGGACAGATGGCTCAGCAGTTAAAGCACTTGCCTGCAGAGCCTAAGGATCTTGGTTTGATTCCCTAGTACCCACATAAGCCAGACATACAAGGTGACACATTAGTCTGGAGTTCACTTACTGTGGCTAGAGGCCCTGGTACTTCCATTTTCATTCTCTCTCTCTTTCTCCCTCTCTTTTCCTCTCTCAAATAAATAAATGAAAGAATTGTTTTAAAATATCTATTCTTACATTTTCACAGGACAAAAAAGGAACTCTGGGGCTGGAGAAATGGCTTAATGGTTAAGTCACTTGCCTATGAAGCTTAAGGACCCACGTTCTATTCCCCAGGGCCCCATGTAAGCCAGATGCACAAGGTGGCACATGCATCTGGAGTTTTTTTGCAGCGGCTAGAGGCCCTGGTGCACCTATTCTCTCTCCATCCCTCTTTCCCCCACCCAGTCAAATAAATAAAATATTTTTTTAAAAGGAACTCTGGAAGAATATCCACAAATGTATGCAGTAGTTATCTTCTGGGTGTCTGGGGTGAGCTTTTGTTCTTCCATTTTGCATCAGTCTGATTTTTATGTGCCCAATGCATATCAATTTTGTGATTAGGATATTTACTTTAGATAAATCTCAAACTATTAATCTTGTTTCTCTTGCCAGCTCATCTCTAATCCCATGCCCAATGTTCTTAAAAGTAGATACGGGGGCTGGAGAGATGGCTTAGCGGTTTAGGATCCTGCCCACTAAGCCTAAGAACGCTGGTTCCAATCTCCAGGTCCCACGTTTAGCCAGATGCAGTGACACAAGGGCGCAATGCTGCACTTGCCCACAAGGGGGCGCATGCATCTAGAATTCGTTCACAGTCGCTGAAAGGCTGCTGGTGCGCCCATTCTCCATCTGTCTCCCTCCCTCCCTCTCTCTCTCTCTCTCTCTCTTTCTCTCTCTTTCTGTCTCTCTCCAAAATAAAAAAAAAAAAAAAGTAAATACGGCCTGGAGAAATTGCTTAGTGGTTAAGGCACTTGCCTGTGAAATGTAAGGATGTGTGTTTGACTCTCCAGGTTCCACATAAGCCAGACCCACAGTGGCGCAAGCACTCAATGTCGCACATGCGCACAAGGGACCACATGCATCTGGAGTTTGATTGCAGCAGCTGGAAGGAGGCCCTGGTATGCTCATTCTCTCTATCTGCATCGCCCCCCTCTCAAGTAAATAAATAAACACTTTTTTTAAAATCAGGTACTAGCCGGGTGTGGTGGCGCACGCCTTTAATCCCAGCACTCGGGAGGCAGGGGTAGGAGGATCACCATGAGGTCAAGGCCACCCTGAGACTACATAGTTAATTCCAGGTGAGCCTGGGCTAGAGTGAAACCCTATCTCGAAAAACCAAACCAAACAAACAAACAAAAAAAAACGTAATAGCTCCGTCAGAATTATCTGGTTTTCTCTGAATCAAATTCTTCTTTGAGGGAGAAAAGGAGTGAGTAGGAAGGTGGGCCAGAAAATGGGCTATTTGATAGTTCACCTTCTACCCTACCAAAGCCCTTTCCTACTGTGTTCTCTCCAACTCTGAGTATGAACCAATAGCAGCCCTCAAATGCTCCCAGAAAGCAACCAAATCCCTTCTACCTATGGTGCAGGCCTGGATTTCCAACCAGCCTAGGACTCTTCTGGACCCAGATACCTGAGGCCTTGCCAAGACCCAGACAGCACAGGGCCTCCAACATGAAACTGCCACCCCTAAAATAGCCTTTCCCTTCAGGATTAAAAAGGAGTTCACCTCTCCCATCAGGAATCACTGCTTAGTTCCTCCCACAAGAATCCCAATGTAGTAGACTGCAGCTACCTAAATCCACTGAAAACTTGGAATTAAGACGCTTTTTTTCCTCCCTCTGAAGTCTGATGGGGCAAATTTTACATCTTGATTCCATGAGATGGTTTGTGATTTTTCTATCATCAGATCAGATGTGACTCAAACAAACCCAAGAGGAAATCTCCAGCGTGTGTGGATGTGGAAGGCAGCTCCCAGCAGAGGCTGAAGAACTTAATGAGGACAGCAGGAAGGTGGCAGCAAGCCTAGGTCTACAGACAGACGAATGCGTAAACAGAACGTGGTGTGTTCTCACAGTGAAGCATAGCTCAGCTTTCAAAAGGAAGTCCTGACATGCTGATAACCTTGAAGACTAAATGAAATCAGCCAGACATGAAAAGATTCATATGTAGCCAGGCGAAGTGGCGCGCACGCCTTTAATCCCAGCACTCGGGAGGCGGAGGTAGGAGGATCACCATGAATTTGAGACCACCCTGAGACTACGCAGTGAATTCCAGGTCAGCCTGGACTAGAGTGAGACACTACCTTGAAAAAATAACAACAATGAATAAAAAAGGATTCATGTTTGCATGGTTCCACTTATCAGAGTTATCTGGATGAGTTAAAATCTCGCAGAGAAGACAGAAGAGAAGAACTGTGCCAGAGACTAGAAGGGAAAGGCCATGGGAAGTTCCTGTTGAGTGGGTTTGGAGTTCCAGGTCTACAAGATGAAAGGAGTCCTTGGGGTGGATAGCACTGATGGTGACTGCGGCACTGAACTCCTAAGACGGCTTACGTGGTAAATTTTATGATACATATATATTACCACATTTGTTTTATTTCTAGGATGCCTTTTGGTAAGGAGCTAATAGTGGAATGGAGGCGTCTTTAAATGTCCCCTGGAGAGCTTTCAGAGAGCTTCCGGTCCACTGGGATGATCATGCCAGAACCCCGTTCTAAAGAAAGCAGCGTCCAAACAAGAGCAGTAGCTAAGGCCTGTCAAGGAAGAGTGTGATATCCTTCAGAAAAGAAATGTCTGAGCAGTATGCCAAATCTTCAGACACACAGGTGACATTCTCACTTTGACTCCTTTCAAAGTTGATGCTGCATCTCCACAGGCTGGAAGCCCAAGACCTAGAAGAATAGAAGGAAATGAGCAGCTGCAGTTCTTGGGGTTGCACCCAGCACCCTGGGCTTGGACCTTGCTGTAGAAGGCTGTAGTTACTGAGGAGAATAGCCTACAAACACACAGCACTCTGCTCCCTCCTTAATACTAGACCTGGTCTATGGCTCCATTTATCCATTTCCAAACTGTGTCCTGAAAAAGTCTAGGAAGGAGGAAAGAGGGCTTTCCGTGGGCATCCTGGGAATTTCCAGATGATACAATCGAAGGGCTCAGAAAAGTCTTGTGGTTGAGTGAGTTGTTCAGCCTCAATGTCCTCATCTATGAACTGGAAGTAATGATAGCACTTCTTCATAAGGTCGTGCAAGAGCAAGATAGGTTGCCCAAGTTAATGCCTCACTGGTCTTTGGTCTGTTACAAAGCAGCACATGACACACGGGACAGTGAGGGTTACATGCTTCCATCATATGTTGAGCAATACTGAAACATTTACAAAGTACATGGGAAGTATAAAGAAGTGCGATATGACCAAACCCAGTTTATGAGGTGTTTACTTTTGAAGCATCCCATACACTTCTTCTGGTGCCCCTCTCTTCTCTCCCGCATGAGATAACTCTCACCTTTTCTATACTGTATTCATGAGTTTTTTTAGCACTTACCTTATTACTATGTGCCAGACTATTCTAGGTACACAAAATTCAGCCCTTCAAATCCTCATGACAACCCCTCTTATAAGCATTAGTACCTGCATTTACAGATGAAGAATGTGGGGCCCACAAACATAGCAGGGAGTTGGCCTCCTGCTTCCATATTCACCAAATCTAACAGTTTTTCTTTTATTTTATTCATTTGAGACACAGAGAGGGAGACACAGAGAAAGTGAGTATGGGCATGCCAGGGCTTCTTGCCACTGCAAGAATTCCAGATACATGTGCCACTTAATACATCTGGCTTTGCATGGGTACTGGGGAATTGAACTCAGGTCGTTAGGCTTTGCAAACAAGCTCCTTAACCACTAAGCCATCTATGCAGCCCCAAGTCTAACAGTTTTAAAACTTTTTATTATTTATTATTTATTATTTTTTTGGAGAGAGACACAGAGAGAGACAGAGAGAGAGAGACTGGCGCACCAGCAGTGTCTCAGCTGCTGCGAACGAATTCTAGATGTGTGCGCCCCCTTGTGGTCAAGTGCGGCATTGCGCCCTTGCGTCACTTTGCATCTGTCTAAACGTGGGACCTGGAGATTGGAACCGCTGGAGATTGGAACCAGTGTTCTTAGGCTTTAGGAGGCAGGCGCCTTAACCCTTAAGCCATCTTTCCAGCCCCCAAATCTAACAGTTTTACACTAACATAGCCAGGCTTGAAACACAGTTTGAAGAGCATCTTATATTTCCTGTTTATAACAACACTTATTAAACAGCCACCAAGTGCCAGTCACTGGGCTGGACATGCAAAACTCCAAAAAACCTAGTTCCTATCTGGCAGCTTCCAGAATATCTGATCTCACAACACGACTGACTGGCCAATCAGACCCTGAGGGGTGGGGAGCTGTAGGACCCTGCCAAGACAAGGGATGATCAGACACTTCTCCATACTTCCCAGAGGTTCTCAATAACCATCAGTCTACAAGGAACCACAAGAAATCCCAAACTTTCTGTCCCCAACCCAACTTCCTCACAGCAAAACAGGCACCCACAGGAATCCATGGCCTTTGCCAGCAAGCAGGCCAGACTGCAGCCTTGCAGCCCTGCCCAAAAGGAAACGCCTTGGCCTAGCAGCATCTCAGTTCCCCTAATTATCCCCTGTGCCTGGAGTCCAACATAAACAGACATCTTTCACCAGCAGCTCCCACCACGCACAGGAACCTTAGAACCTCACACTGCAGCCAAGCACTGGAAGGCGCTAAGTGGTCAGAAGGGGCTGTGTGGTGAGCTGTCCCCAGACCTGCGGAGGAGAGTACCAGAGCCAACAGAAACTGCCTGAGGACCTAGCTGCCTCCAGGGCCCAACCCCAGGGGAGTGGACTGGGACACTGTAAATGGGATCCTAAGAAGAGAGTTACACCCAAGCCAGCTAGGGAACAAAGGAAAGGATAAGGGACAGGGGACAGTAATGTTTCCTCAAAGTTACGTTGAATGTTGCAAATTCTTTTAATAGTGTTTATTAAATACCACCTGTGGTTGACACTGGAGGTGTAGAGGTGGTGGGATATGCAATTATCAAATTAATATCATTTTAGATTTAGTGGCTAGTGCATTGAAGAAAATAAAATAAAATGTCATTATTGTTGTATGGGGAGGTCAGCAACATGGTTATGCGAGCTGAGAGCTGTACAAGGGTTTTCCAGCAATGCAAAAGCAAGGGAAAGGTATTGGAGACAGAGGGACCACAGAGCAAGACCCCCAAAGCTTCTGTTTAAATGCAAGGGTTTAGAAAATGTTTTACTGGCCAGGCATGGTGGTGCACACCTTTAATCCCAGCACTCAGGAGGCAGAGGTAGGAGGATCGTCGTGAGTTCAAGGCCACCCTGAGACTTCATAGTGAATTCCAGGTCAGCCTGGACTAGAGTGAGACACCACCTTAAAAAAAAAAAAGAATGAACGAACAAACGAACAAAAGAAAGAAAGAAGGAAAGAAAGGAAGGAAGAAAGAAAGAAAGAAGAAAAGAAAGGAAAGAAAAAGGAAAAAATGAAATGAAAGAAAATGTTTTACTAAAATTTTGCTCAAAACTCTAATATATTGTAGGGTAAGAGTCATTTTCTTAAGATTATAAAGATCAAAGTACTAAAGAAAGAAAGAAAGAAAATTTGCTTTGGCTTTAAACAAAGATGCAACAAGAGTGTATGTGGATTATGCTACTGATACATCAGGACCTTTTTAAAAGCCTTTCATGTCCTTTCTCCTTTAAACTTTTATAATACAGCTAAAAGCTTGATACAATCTTTAACTTCCAGTTCACGAATTGCGCGGGATCTTTTCCTCAGAACTTCTAATGAAGCCTTCTCTTCTGTTGGGATGTAATTTATCTCCCTTGCTCCAGAATTTGAAATGAGAATGCGGTGTGCTTCTAATTGCAGCTAGGTAAAAATCATGTGTGGTTAAGGAAATGAGCATACAGGAAGAGGCAGTAGTTTTTCAATGAGCCTTTTGGTGTGGTTAAAACTGGGAAGAAAAGAATCCAGCGTGGACAAAACTGCCAGTCAGTCCCCTTGTCCTCAGTGTTAATGAATGTGTTTTTAACTGCTGTTTATATCCCATTTCTAACATCCCTACAACCTAATGCTCTCAAGGCCACAATTAACCTAGAAACGTGCAGAGGACTTTGCGGCCCCTGGCACAGCCAGTGCGACTGCGCACGTCTGGTCCACGTGCAATGTGGTGGACAGAATTGCTCGGGGATGCTTCAGGGCCCCCGGCCAGATTTCTCCCTGGGCGCTTATTAAAACCAGGTGCGCGGAAGGCGGGCCTTTGGGGACCAGAAAAGCCTTTGCTTGACCCAAAGCTCCCCCTTCCGGTGTGTTTTCTAGGGCCCCAGGGAACACGCCGCTTCCTGGGCCGGGCTTGCCAAGGGCAGGAGGTAGAAGGGCAGTGCCTGAGGCTGGGGGTTGACCGGCTGGCGACGAGGGGCGCTGCGAAGCACCCAAGCCCCGACGCAGTCCAGTCCCGAGAGGAAGAGAAAGGCCGCGGGGATGACCCTGAACCCCAGCGCCCCTCGCCCGCGACCCTGCGCCAGGCCAGGGAAGGCCGGGGCCCGCAGCGCTTACCCAGGGCGTCGGGCTTCGCTCCGGGACGGGGAAGGGGACGGGGACCGGCCCGTGGGGCCAGGGTGCGGGTGACGTGGTGGCCCTGCGCTGCAGCCGCGTCCTCCCCGGAACGTGGAGCCTTTGTCCCCGGAGCCCACGAGCGCCCCCTGCGGTCTGTGGCCTGGCGGACAGAGCGACAGGTGCTGACCCCCTCGTCCAGCCCTCGGGGACACTGCAGATTGCTGAGTCCGGGCTGAGCCCAAGCCTCCAGGCTGAACGCGTTAGCTACGGGTTTGGATCGAAGATTTGAGCATTTAGACTCCAGAATTGGTCACACACGCTTTCGAAAGAGAAAGAACACAAAATTCAGCACATGCTCTATCAATAGTAAGTGGCCACTTCGTACTGCTTGAGTTCAAAGAGCAGAGCTGGCCCGTTTCGGTTGTTTGTTAATTGTCCCCAATTATTAGATTTTAAAGCCTTTTTCCTGGGTTCTTGATGCCCTTCCAGCCTGAAAGCGCTTGATTTCTGAAGGGACTGGATGAATCCCAAGATGACCATAAGAAAGAGGCAACAGGCCAATCAAGGACAGAGAGCTCTGTCATCCTAAATATTTGCCATAATATGGGACTGTGCTCATTAAACCCGTTCCATGGTGGGTCACCTTGATGAATAAACTTCTCACCTTACTTAAGAACTTAAGACTGAGATCCTGTGACAGGTAACAAATAAATTCAGCATTTTCAGATTCAAGCCAAGCAGGTAATTTCCTACAAAATTCTCAAAGCCAGTTCCTCAAACTCTGGTCCATGAACCACCTACATAAAATTTCCCAGGAGCCCTCAATCTAACTTTTAAGATTTCATATCTACACCAAAGCTAACAGGTTGGCTTAAAAGAACCCAGGCCCAGCACTCTTCTAGTACCAAGCTTGTCTTGTAAGATGTCTGCTAGATACACTTTAAGAATTAACTAGACTTGGCCCTGTATTTGACTTTGCTGAAATGATGCTTTTCTTTGCAAAGCCCTTCTTCCAAAGGAAGCGGGGAGAGTACACTATAAAATTTAGCTTCCAAATGAATATTTTGGAGTCATGAATTTTTTTTGATACAAAATTGTGCCAAAGCATTGCTTCCCAGTGTATAGTACTCTAAGCATGTCCTGGTAGTAAGTAGGTGGATTGTGCTGGGCTTCTTACTAATCTCTGGCTGTTTATCATTCTGAGACAGGCATTCTTCCCCCTCTCTGGAATTTTTCTTCTATGACATCTCTCAAGCCTTGATGAGCACATCTTAGATACAAGCAGTCTGTGAACACTGTGGCTTCCAAATGGAACTGCATTAAAAACACTCTGTGGAGCCTTTCTTTCTTTCTTTCTTTCTTTCTTTCTTTCTTTCTTTCTTTCTTTCTTTTTCTTTCTTTCTTTTTCATGAGAGAGATCAAGAGAGAGGAGAGAATTGGCTGTGCCAGGCCTCCAGCCACTGCAACTGAACTGGAGATGTCTGCACCACCTAGTGCTCTTGTGTGACCTTGCACTTGCGTCACCTTGGAATCAAACATGGGTTCTTGGGCTTCACAGGCAAGTGCCTTAACCGCTAAGCCATCTCTCCAGTCCTCTGTGGAGCTTTTCTAAATGGTGTCCAGCCCACATGGCACCCCATGGTGGAACCTTTGCTTCCTAGAATGAATGAGCTTCCCACAGAGTGTGGTTGAAAGGAGCACTGAATTGAAGTTGAGGAAAATGTGGGTGTCAATGGTTTTTGCAACAACAACAAAATGTTAGATAAGCTATCATTTATAATATAAAGAATTTGGAAATAATCCAAATCTGTGCAGCTGTAAAAAGTTGGTTAAGGGGCTAGAGGGATGGCTTAGCAGTTAAGTCACTTGACTGCAAAGCCAAAGGACCTAGGTTTGATACTTCAGGACCCACATAAGCCAGATGCACAAGATGGCACATGCATCTGGAGTTTGTTTGCAGTGGGCTGGCTGGTGCACCCATTCTCTCTTTCTCTCTCAAATAAATAAATAAATAATGAAAAAAAATTTAAGTTGGCTAAATAAAGTATGATACATGAAGGGATATAGGACAACTATTAGCAATCATGTTTCAAAGAATATTTATTGAAGTGGAAAGAGGTATTGGATGAGTTAAGGGCAATATGCACAACTTCTTCCTTTTGGTTCAGAAAACTAAATCTAATGGTAACTGAGAGGACCAGAGGAAGCATGAGGAAGCACAATTCTAAACTAGTGGTAGTGGCACTGAGAGTGTCCAAGTTTGCATTGTGGAACTGGAGACAGGAGAGAAACTTTCAGTTAGGTACCTTCTCCAATTCATTGCAGCTGGGTGACTGAGCCTCACCCCAGAAAAGCACTGGTAAAGTTAATTACATTAAAAGTGAGAGGATTCAGTGACACATTACATAAGCCCAAGCCCTCTTCTCTCCAAGACTGGTAGCCTGACATAGATCCTTTGGAGAAGAGAGTGGAAGCTTCCTTTTTGATAATCTGACCAAAGAGAAAATACAAGATACATCAGAGGTTCTTGATCAGGCCCTCAGATATCACCGTGTGCTGACACCCACAGTTGACAAACCCATCCATGAACACAGCTTCCAATCAACCTTTTCCTGCCTGTCTAGGCAAGTAGCCAAGAATCACCAAATGTTAAAAGAAGGATTTGAATATTAAACATTAAGGCAAGAGTAAACAAAACAAAGCAACTTGGAAGAAATCAAGTCTATAATGGAAAAAGAAAAAAATAACTTTTTGTTTTTCCATTAAAAACTTCAGAAGATAGGCATTCATGAAACAAAACAGGCCGTAGTTTGGGTTTTAGTTTTTAAAGAAATGAGAAGACAGAGCTCTCAGGTATCACTTATATGGCCACATGACTGAAGGGATAAAATATGTAGGTGAGGACTGCAGAGATGGCTTAGTGGTTAAGGTGCTTGCAAAGCCAAAAGACCCATGTTCAATTCCCCAGGACGCACGTAAGCCAAATGCAAAAGGTGGCACATGCATCTGGAATTCATTTACAGCAGTAAGCCCTGGCGCTCCCATTCTCTCTCTCCCTCTCTCCCTCTCTCTTTTTCTCTCTCTCTCTCTTTCTCTGTCTGCTTCTATCTCTCCCTCTCTCAAATAAACAAAGCAAATAAATAAAAAATATTAAGTATATAGGTGAAAATAAAGGGCATGGCAGCACTAGGCAATGGGAGGCAATAAAGCTAGACTTATGGAAGGCTTGAATTTCATGCTCTGATCTTCATTTTATAGAAGAGGAATATGAACTCCAAAGAGTCAAAGTATCTTGCCCAATGTGACACATATAATAAGTGCTAGAGCTGAGCTGTGAGTCCTGATTCTTACGTGGTCATCGTCCTGGAGCAGTGCCTTCAAACCAGTAAGGAAGACTACATCTAGATTAGAATTATGTGTCCCGCCATGTTGTTTTTATTTTATTAATAAGTGAGAAGTTAAGTACATTGTAGATGTAGATGCTCTTGAAAATCAAACAGTAATATCCTTTAATCCATGGTGTTGTATTACATGGTTTCAGTTGCCAATAGTCTACTAGAATTCAAAAATATTAAATGGTGAGCTGGAGAGATGGTTCAGCAGTTAAGGTGCTTGCCTTCAAAGCCTTACAACTCTGGTTCAGTTCCCCGGTGCCCACGTAAACCCAGATGAACAAGTACATGTATAAGCATGTCATAAGGAAATGTATTATGTTGTATGATTCATATATGTTAATAAACTTTTTGGTAAATGATGAGAGGGCTGGGGAGATAGCACAGTGGTAAAGTACTTACCTCACAAGCAGGAAGACCCATGTAAAAATGCCCAGCATGACAAATGGATTTTGGAGCTTGCTGGCCAGCCAGTCTAGTGTAATTTATGAGCTCCAGGCCAATGAGAGACCCTATCTCTAAAACAGTAGATGGCACAACAGCTGAATTGTCTGTCCTGTGGCCTACACACATACATGCGTTCACACAAACCTCCACTTCATACACTTATACTTGCCCACACATACACACCCACATGCATGAATTCACACAAACATGCACTTCACACATGTAAACATATCCACATACACACATGTGCACTTAAAAAGAAGATAGACATTAAGAATGTAGTGGTTTTGAATGTAAATGTCCCCGTAGGCTGGGTGTTTGTGATTGAGCTTTCTCCTTAGTCCCCACCTGCTTAGTCCTCAGAAGATGGAGCCCTGCTGAAGGAGGGGTGTCACAGGGTATGGGTGTGGGTCTGGATATCAAGTCAGATTGCCCTTGCTGTCTCTGCTACCAGTGATGATGATGTCAGCCAGGTTCCTCAGCCATGGTGAATCTTCTGCTTAACGCCAGAAGCCTGAAGTCAACCCCTTCCTCCCCAAATCTGCTTCTGGTTGGATGTTTTGTCCCAGATTTATGTTGAGTGTTTTCCTCAATTGATGTCCATCTTATTTTTGAGACAGGGTATCTCACTAAACCTGGAGCTCATGAATTTAGCTAGACTAGCTAACCAGCAAGCCCTCAGGATCCTCCTGGCTTCTCCCCATCAGGACTGGGATTATAGGATCATGCTTTTTATATGCCTTTTTATTATTATTATTATTATTATTATTATTATTATTATTAGGAGAGAGAGAGCTAGAGGAAGAGAGAGAGAATGGGCATTCCAGCCGCCTCTCAGAGCTGTGAATGAATTCCAGATGTGTGTGCCCCCTTGTGGGCAAGTGTGGCATTGTACCCTTGTGTCACTTTGTGCATCTGGCTAAAGGTGGAGTTTGGAACCAGTTCTTAGGCTTGGTAGGCAGGCACCTTAACCGCCAAGCCATCTCTCCAGCCCTTATCTGGCTTTTTTATGTGGGTTCTGGGGAACTGCACTTAGGTTATCATGCTTGTATGACAAGCACTTTACCAACTGAGCCATTGCTCCAGCCCTCCTGAGACCATTACTTTTTGTGATAAACCTTTTAGAGCAATTTGATTCTTTTGTTGTTTGTTTTTTGAGGCAGGGTTTCACTCTAGCCCAGGCTGGCCTTGAACTCATGGCTATTCTCTGACCTCGGCCTCCTGGGTGCTGGGATTGAAGGCATGTGCCACTACACCCAACACAATTTAATTCTTTATACCATGTGGATATATACATTTGGTAAAAATCAAAAGTTTTTAAAATATTTTATTTATTGAGATATAGACGGAGAGGGGGAGGGAGAGAGAACATGTATGGATGCACCAGGACCTCTTATCACTGACAATGAGCTTCAGACACATGCACCATTTGTGCATCTGGCTTTACATGGACAATTGGGAATCAAACCTGGGCTATCAGGCTTTGCAAAGAAGTGCCTTTAATCACTGAGCCATCTTTCCAGCCCTCAAATCAAATCAAACTTGCTTTTAGTCTCAAGCAATAGTTTTCTGCATGACCACCTTATTGTGTTCTCGTGTTTTCATGAAATGGGCTTTTGTGAGTTAGTTTATTGATTCATTCCTTACATTGCTTATTTGGAGAAATAGATTTCAAATTTAAATAAAATCAGAAGAACTCTTCATGCTTATTAATTGGGAAACTGTATCAGCCACTCTTATAGGACCTCACAACTGAAAAGTGCAGAGACCATGCTGGTTGCATCCCATGTGATGCTGTAAGCTGCAGCCAGGGAGTGATGTAGCTCCTGGAAAGAGTCATCAGGGAGCCTTCATCACAAGGCTCAATCCATGCTGAAGCTGGATAGATGGATTGTAACTTGTGTAAAGATATCAGTCGGGATCCTTCTATATAAGTGACAGCTGCTCAACACAAAGTGAGAATAAAAATTTATTGGTTTACCTAACTCAGCCACCTCAAGGGATCTGGTTTCAGGCAAAGAGCAATCCAGAGCCCAAAAGAGTTGCTCTGTTCTATCTCCATTGTTCTCTTCTTCAACTCATATTTTCTTCCAGCTTTGTAGCATGGAGTGGTGACACATGAGTGCACATCACAATTCTAGGGGAAGACTCTGACAGGTCCTGTGGGCTCAGGTGAATGGGTACTGCGATTGGCCAGGCCTGAGTCAGCTTCCAGGAAAAGGAAGAATGGGGATAAACTGCTGGGCTGTCAACAATAATACCTATCACATCCCATTATAATTGTACATACCAAATACACGTTTGTGGGGATTTATGAGCTCCTGGGCCAATTGGCAAAGTAAGTAAAAATGCCTCATAAATGCTAAAGCACCGTGAAATGTTGGTTATGAGTCAGTACCAAAATGTAAGTCTGCACCAGCCCTGCCGGGCCAAGCTGCAATTACTCCTGGACCCTTTGCTCTCCGAATGGCTGAAGTTTTTTTTTTTTTTTCTTCCCCTCCTAGCAGATTCATTTGTCACTGTTTTCCTGGCTGTTGGCCTCTTGCTTCTAACAGTCTGCTTCCAAGTGCAGTGAAAAATTTGCTCATGTGATTTTTCAAAGGAAGTCAGGGGGAAAAAATGTCCAGAGTTGGAAAAGCTCAAAACTGAAAAGCATCATGAATATATGTGCGTGTGTAATCAGATTGTTGTCCTTGTCCTCCACTCTACCGTTCTCCTAATCTACTGAGTCACTTTCTTGGCCCCACTCTTCCAGTCTTCAAATAAGCCAGAGATATTTTGCTGATACTAGCTGCACTTTATTGAGTGATCGTTCATTTGTAATGCACTTTGAGACTGAATTTCCAATCCTGAGGATTAAGAAATTAATTGGTAGGGAAATATTTTTACTGTCTAAAACACACACACACACACACTTCAGATTAATTAACAGTCTCCATACCAACTGAGCCATTGCTCCAGCCCTCCTGAGACCATTACTTTTTGTGATAAACCTTTTAGAGCAATTTGATTCTTTTGTTGTTTGTTTTTTGAGGCAGGGTTTCACTCTAGCCCAGGCTGGCCTTGAACTCATGGCTATTCTCTGACCTCGGCCTCCTGGGTGCTGGGATTGAAGGCATGTGCCACTACACCCAACACAATTTAATTCTTTATACCATGTGGATATATACATTTGGTAAAAATCAAAAGTTTTTAAAATATTTTATTTATTGAGATATAGACGGAGGGGGGAGGGAGAGAGAACATGTATGGATGCACCAGGACCTCTTATCACTGACAATGAGCTTCAGACACATGCACCATTTGTGCATCTGGCTTTACATGGACAATTGGGAATCAAACCTGGGCTATCAGGCTTTGCAAAGAAGTGCCTTTAATCACTGAGCCATCTTTCCAGCCCTCAAATCAAATCAAACTTGCTTTTAGTCTCAAGCAATAGTTTTCTGCATGACCACCTTATTGTGTTCTCGTGTTTTCATGAAATGGGCTTTTGTGAGTTAGTTTATTGATTCATTCCTTACATTGCTTATTTGGAGAAATAGATTTCAAATTTAAATAAAATCAGAAGAACTCCTCATGCTTATTAATTGGGAAACTGTATCAGCCACTCTTATAGGACCTCACAACTGAAAAGTGCAGAGACCATGCTGGTTGCATCCCATGTGATGCTGTAAGCCGCAGCCAGGGAGTGATGTAGCTCCTGGAAAGAGTCATCAGGAGCCTTCATCACAAGGCTCAATCCATGCTGAAGCTGGATAGATGGATTGTAACTTGTGTAAAGATATCAGTCGGAATCCTTCTATATAAGTGACAGCTGCTCAACACAAAGTGAGAATGAAAATTTATTGGTTTACCTAACTCAGCCACCTCAAGGGATCTGGTTTCAGGCAAAGAGCAATCCAGAGCCCAAAAGAGTTGCTTTGTTCTATCTCCATTGTTCTCTTCTTCAACTCATATTTTCTTCCAGCTTTGTAGCATGGAGTGGTGACACATGAGTGCACATCACAATTCTAGAGGAAGACTCTGACAGGTCCTGTGGGCTCAGGTGAATGGGTACTGCGATTGGCCAGGCCTGAGTCAGCTTCCAGGAAAAGGAAGAATGGGGGATAAACTGCTGGGCTGTCAACAATAATACCTATCACATCCCATTATAATTGTACATACCAAATACACGTTTGTGGGGATTTATGAGCTCCTGGGCCAATTGGCAAAGTAAGTAAAAATGCCTCATAAATGCTAAAGCACCGTGAAATGTTGGTTATGAGTCAGTACCAAAATGTAAGTCTGCACCAGCCCTGCCGGGCCAAGCTGCAATTACTCCTGGACCCTTTGCTCTCCGAATGGCTGAAGTTTTTTTTTTTTTTCTTCCCCTCCTAGCAGATTCATTTGTCACTGTTTTCCTGGCTGTTGGCCTCTTGCTTCTAACAGTCTGCTTCCAAGTGCAGTGAAAAATTTGCTCATGTGATTTTTCAAAGGAAGTCAGGGGGAAAAAATGTCCAGAGTTGGAAAAGCTCAAAACTGAAAAGCATCATGAATATATGTGCGTGTGTAATCAGATTGTTGTCCTTGTCCTCCACTCTACCGTTCTCCTAATCTACTGAGTCACTTTCTTGGCCCCACTCTTCCAGTCTTCAAATAAGCCAGAGATATTTTGCTGATACTAGCTGCACTTTATTGAGTGATCGTTCATTTGTAATGCACTTTGAGACTGAATTTCCAATCCTGAGGATTAAGAAATTAATTGGTAGGGAAATATTTTTACTGTCTAAAACACACACACACACACACTTCAGATTAATTAACAGTCTCCATTGGAATTTTCAATTTTCATAAGTTTACTTTAGTCATCTGATTTGTAATAAGTGGAAAGTGTTCAGCTAGTGCTGACAGTGGGAAGTAGGGTGATTCCTAAGTTTGCTTCTGATAAGCTCCTCATTCATGTCAACAGTTGTGCACTTAATGCTATGAGCACTGCATCTGAAGAGAATATGGAGGAAAGCTATTTCTTGTGAATCTGAAGTTTTCAAGGAGACTGCATTTCAGATCCCATACATTCTCTGTATTAGTTCTTTGGCACAGAATTAGCAAAATGTGACATTATTGGAGGACTACACAATGCCATTCTCATTTATATTTTTAAAAAATATTTTCTTTATTTATTTGAGAGAAAGGAAGAGAGAGAAAAGCAGATAGAGGGAGAGAGATAGGTGTGCCAGGGTCTCTACCACTGCAAATGAACTCAAACTCCAGACGCATGTGCCACCTTGTGCTTATGTGGATAGGAGACTTGAACCTGGGTCCTTAGGCTTCACAGCAAGCACTTTAACTGCTAAGCCATCTCTCCAGCCCCTGACACCCTTCACAATTCACTGTTTCATTTCTAGCTTCCCATCACAACATGAAAGCTTTACAGGTATCCATTTTCTCAGCATCTTCTGTAGTTGGCAATGACCACACGACCCACATCAGGCTAGTGAATAGAAGATGGTCATAATCTGGAGCATTTGAAGGAAATATTTTCCTCCCCGAATGTGTTGTAAAATGCATGGGAAGAGAACTGTTTCGTTTCTAGCTTCTTGCTTCCTTCTTCCATGGGCCTCATTTGAACAAGCAATGACTGAAGCTCTCGCAGCCACTGGTGACCACTACTGAAAGTCTGAGTCTAGCAAAGCAGAGAAAGTGGAGGTCACTGGAGACATAATGGAACCACTGCACAAACTGGAAAGATCTGCTTTCATATTTCATGTTGGTAGATTAATACAGTTCAATCACCGAGTAGTCTGTCACTTTTAGCCAAGCATTTATTTTTAGCCAATCATATCAAAGTTATCAGGGATGCTCTCTCTCCTTCCTGACTGCCCAGATTTTCATCTTGGTATCCACTTTCTGAATATACCCTGGGTAGCCAACAGAAGCAGGCTCTGTCCGTCTTCCCAGAGGTGATCACTGGTTGGCTTAAGATAGTCAATAAATTCCTCTCTCCTGACTGTAAGTGGGTATGAGGGTTATCTCCTACTGTATGTTGTCCACCCAGAGTAAATGTGGATCCTTGAATGAGTGCTGGAAAAGAAGTGCTCTCTTCTCATTTTATTATTATTATTTATTTGCAAGAAGAAAAAGACAGAGAGGAGAGGGAGAGAGAATATGAAATGAACTCCAGATGCACGCACCATTTTGTGTATCTGGTTTTACATGGGTACTGTAGAATTAAGCCTGGGTCGTTAGGCTTTGCAGGCAAATGCCTTAACCACTCAGCCATCTCTCAAGCCCTCTCTTCTCTTTTGATGATGCAAATATGAATCCTGGAATTGCAGCACCATGGGACCAGTCAGCCTTTGAATGATGCTAACTCCACAGAAGGTCAACAGAAAGACAGAAGAAGTTAAGTCCGTGATAAGGTCACCGAGGTGTTAACTCTGCCTTGGTTTGAACTTCAGTTGTGTGAGCTCATAAATCTCCTTCAGGAAAGCCAGTTCAAGTTGTGTTTTCTGCTCTCTGCAACTTAGAAGGCATTCTGTTTGGATGTACTTTCCATCTAGGCTGCCAGGCAACAGGCAGAGAAGAAATCCAAATAGGAAACTTTTAAGAAATCAAAACATAAACACTCCTCCCTCCTAATCTCAACCACATTAGGTAGATGTATGATCATATATGCACCCTCTCCTTAGCTCATCAAATCTGGAGACAAAGGGCTGGGTTGATGCTCAGTGGTTAAAGGAGCTTACTTGCAAAGCCTGCTGGCCCTGGTTCAATTCCCCAGTACTCACATAAAACCAGAGGCACAAAATGGCACATGTGTCTGGAGTTCATTTGCAGCATCCAGAGGCCCTGCTACACCCACATTCATATTTTCTTTCTCTCCCTCTTTCCCTGCCTCCCTCCTTGCAAATGAATTAGTTTAAAAAAAAACAGAGACAAAAATTACATGTCAAACTGTTATACAAGTAATGTTTCTCCCCTTTATTCACTTGAACTTTGAGCAAGGTACTTAACCTGTGTGAGCCTTGGTTGTGTGTATCAAAATAGAGATGTTTCTTGAGCTGGAGAGATAGCTTCATGGTTAAGGCGCCTGCCTGTTAAGCCTCAGGACTCCAGGTCCCACCTAAGCCAGACACACAAAGTAACACAAAAGCATGCAAGATTGGACATGCTCACAAAGTGGCACAAGCGTCTGAAGTTTGATTGTAGTGGTTGGAGGACCTGGCAGGCCAGTTCCCTCTCTCTCTCTCTTTCTCTCTCTCTCTCACATAAAAAATGGCCAGTCTGTTGGGCTTGCCTCAAAAAAACAAACAAAAAAAAAAAAAAACAAGGAGATGTCTCATACAGGGCCACTGAAATCAAGTTCACTAATGCCTAGGCTTCTAATATGTTGATGGGAAACACACAGGAAATGATAGTCATTATGATTTCCAAGAACCCCCAGACAACTGGGGGTTGTGCTAGGAAGGTCCAATGTGCCCTCTCAAATCTTCCAAATGATCTTTGGTTAAGGTACCCTTCACTCCTCTTTTCGTCAAAACAAACTCAAGTACGAACTCTACAAATTTCCAAGATGGTCCCACATCTACTTAACTCAGCAAGATGTCTTCTACCTGTAGTTTGCCTTTCAGAAGGGTCCAGAGTACTTATAATGGTCCTCACACTCTGTGAAGGGAATGTGGGATCCCCTAGCCCCAGGAATCCAGAACTAACCCTATTCATGACAACACACCAGCCCAGAAAGCCCACCAGGAAAGACCAGGCTGGATTCATAAACTCAGAGAGAGAGGAAGAAGCCAGAAGGCTGAGAAGCAGCCCTTCATGGAGCAGCTGGCTGGCTGATTTCATCCCTGGTCAAGAGTGTCATAAAAAATAAATGTTTAAATGATTACCACTTCCCACCACTGTAAAAGACTTAGAAGCAGGGCCCCAAAGGCTTGGATTCCAGGAACATTCTGATTTGACAAGGCCTTACCATGCCTACTGGAGCCGAGTCAGAGAAAAATTCTTAAGGTAACCGAGTGCAGCAAATAACTAAGTAGAAAGAATTTATCCTAATTGCCAAAAGGAATATGGCCAAGACTCCAAAGGGAAGGGAGAAGATGTGAAAAAGAAAGCCGAAACACTATGATAAGAGAAGGGATGTTCATTTTCAAGCAGGAGATAAGATATGGATTAAAGTTCATCCTCAGAATAGTGTAGCAAGAAACTTTATAGCCAAAGTGACTCCCAACCGGAAAGGGCCCTGTTGCTCCGATCGCTTTGAATTATAGGGAAAACTAATTGGATCTTCATGTTTACCATGGAGGAGACCAAGCGCTATTCAGGATGTAAATCCTGGAGGTACTTTAAAAGGACAACGGTGACCTTTACAAGCCTCTAAACTTATAGATCTGTAAGGAGAAAAAAATTGATTTCCTGACCTTTGACTGGTTCCTCATCATTTTTCTCCCTCCACCCAAGGGCCCCCAATCCCATCAGTCTCTTCCTGGTGATATTTTTTCTGACTATTCTCTCTGGGCCTAGCCAGATTCAGAGAAAGGGATAGCCTGTTGTCCAGTCCAGCCTAGAGAAGGGCCAATGTGGGCTGCTGCATGACACCTCCACTACCACGACCAGCAGAAAAGAAGCCAGCAGCCCCAAGGGTCTCTCCCTGTCTGCAGCAGCTAGCACCTCTCCTGTGTGCTCTAACGCTGCATGCTGGGCCTCACGGGGAGAAGCAGGCAGACATTACCTTAATTAATTCAACCTCACAACTGAGCCCATTGGGGCAGAGACTTACTGTCTGCACACATCTCTCCCTCTTGTCAGAAAACCCCTCCCTCCCAGACTGCTCCCATTCCCCTTCTGTCTCCTTTCCACCCACCTTCCCTGGGAGCTGAGCAAAGAGGTGAGTGGAGATACACGGAGAGCAGGGCAAAGAAGTGTGAGGGCTGGCGGAACACGGATGGTAACAAGAAGCTGAGGCCTATAGAAATGCAGGCACAAAGCCAGGAGTCCCCCATCCCAGCCTCATGCACTGGCCCACGCAGCGTCTTTTCACTCATCTGCACCTGGTCAAGGAGGTCACAGTGAATCACCGTCTTTCAGGGGAAGGCGTTCTCTGATAGTGATCTAGCCTCTGTCGTGTCGGAATCCACAGGGAGAAGAGGGGAACGCAGAGGTCACTTTGGGAGTCAGGGGGACTGAGGAAAGGGCATACTCAGAGAAACCAGAGCGTAGGAGAGGTGGAATTACGGGACGGCTGCTGCTAAGCGAGTCATCAGCGTGAATCTACCCCTGATTCTCACTCAGAGGCCACCCTTCTTAAAATAGAGAAGGGGTCTCTGAGGGCTGGGGAGATGGCTCAGCAGTTAAAGAGAAGGGGTCTGGCTGTGTGATTTGAGATGAGTCTACCCTCAGCGGGCTGGATGGATTCCCAAATCATGATTTTTCTGGCATGCAAGTGGTTGACAGCCACGTCTCCTGCTTTTAGTCACTTGTTGCCATGATCAAGATTTTTATGAATCTTCTACACTATTGTTTGCTTAATAGCTTAGATCTATATTTTTTAAATAAATCCGGTTAAGGGGAAACGTTGAATCGGTACCGTGAATTTAAAGTCAGTATACTTTCCCATAAATAGAGGCATACTAACAGAACAATGAAAAGGACATAATGCTTTTAGATTCTGGCTGCTGGGGCTGGAGAGATGGCTTAGCAGTTAAGTGCTTGCTTGTGAAGCCTAAGGACCCCGGTTCAAGGCTCCATTCCCCAGTACCCATGTAGGCCAGATGCACAAAGTGGCACATGCATCTGGAATTCATTTGCAGTGGCTGGAGGCCCTAGTGCATCCATTCCCCCTCTTCCCCCTCCCCTCCCCGCCTCTTTCTCTCTATGTCTGTCCCTCTCAAGTAAATAAATAAAATAAATAAAATAATATAGATTCTGGCTGCTGGTTGGTTATCACAGGCTCTAAGCCTGAGCTGTATTTAAGCAAGAAGTTACCCAGTACTGGGGGTCAAACTCAGGGCCATGTACAGTTTATCTCCTTGACCTAAACCGGAATTGACAGAGCTGTTTAAACATGCCATCTAAATCAAAAAGAACCACCAGTTTTCTTCATCCCTGACCTCAAACAATTCTATGGGCCTGCATGATCACACAGTTATACCCAAGAAACCCAGTTCTGTGAGTTAGGGTGATCACACAGTTATACCCAAGAAACCCAGTTCTGTGAGTTAGCATGATCCACTTTTCAGGAACTTAGTTTCTTTTACCTACAGATTTCTTTTGTTTGCTTGTTTGTTTGTTTGTTTTGTTTTTTTGTTTGTTTGTTTTTTCAAGGTAGGGTCTCACTCTAGCTCAGGCTGACCTGGAATTCACTCTGTAGTCTAAGGGTGGCCTTGAACTCACAGCGATGCTCCTACCTCTGCCCACGAGTGCTGGGATTAAAGGCGTGTGCCTCCTCGCCCAGCTTTCTTTTACCTACGAAAAGGAAGTTAGGCTAATTAAAGTCTTAAGGTCACTACTAGCTGGAGAGCTATTTTCCTCTATAGCAGCTAAGGAAACCTTTATCTGATCTGGGACCTGGGTCTGTTCAAATAATTTAGAAAGTGATGAGGAGGGTAATAGAAGCCCTGATTATTGGGTAAGGATGGACTATGTATGCTAGATGTCTCTTAGCATTCAGCCTCTCTAGGGGCCACTAAGAGAATATGTTTATTCAAGAATGTTCAAATGGCAAAAATGTGAAACTGATTTCTTCATAGCCAACACTCAGGTTTCAGAGCTAAGTTTTCTAATGTGCAATGAAAATATTAGACTTTATTTTCCTTTTAAAATCTTTGTCGGGATTGGAGAGATGGCTCAATGAGTAAGAGTACTTGCTGTGAAAGCATGGCTGTGCATGCCTGCAACCCTAGTGCTGGGGTATTGGAGACAGAAGGATCGCTGGAGCTCCCTGGTCAGGCAGTCTAACTGAAAATCACAGTGCCAGAAGTGGCAGAAGAGCAATAGAGGAGGTCACCTGATGTCTTCTTCTGACCTCTGTATATGTGTGTGTGAGGTGCATGCACCTGCACATTCATTATATATATATGCATATATACATACATATGTACATATATACACACATGCATACATACATACACATATACACCAAAAAATCATATCTGTCTTCTGTTATGAAACATCCCTGGGTCGATTGGTTCTGTTTGATTACAAGGTGCTTAGTCTGAATTTCAGAACTGAATTCTGTCACTAAGGGTATGGCTTGGGGAAGTGAGTTCTATGTGAAAGAAAGCTTTAGGGTGGGGAGATGCTCCGTGGTTAACAGTGCTTATTGTTTAAGCACTTTTAGGCAGATCACCAAGTTGGACTCTCTGATGCCTACACAAAACATTGGGAATGGCCACAGAGATCTGTAATCCCAATCCCTGGGGACAGGGGCACAGACTGAGAATCACTGGGGCTCACTGATAGCAGCTTGGGGTTGAGGGAGAGATCCCATCTCAAGGAAATGTGTGGGTGAGTGATCTCCTCTGTCTTCCCTATACATGCAATGGAATGCACATCTGCACAAACATGTGCATGCAAAACAACACACACACACACACACACACATACCATCATACTGGGATCCTTAATGCTATGGAGACCAGGTAAGGACGGACTATGGAAGTATGTATAAAATGACAAAGTATGTATAAAGTGACACTGGGCATGCAACATGTAGCAAACAGTAAGTGTGTGAAAAACATTAACTGTTAGTATTTCTTGTTCATCTTGGCCCTTCTGCTTGCTTTTCCTAATATAGCCTCAGTTTCTGCTCTGCCATCACCCTGTCTTCTCAGGTTCAGTCGCTCTCCATGTGCCTGTCTCCACATCCCTTGTCAGATACAGTTGACACCCCAGAATCTCCTGGATAGTGTAGAGGCCTCTGCAAAAGGTAAACTCAGCCTTTCTCTGAAAACATGGAAGATACCAGAGATAGTTTTCCGTGGCCTTCCGACTGGCTACTGGAAACCCTAACCCCAGCGTGCTGTGTGTGAGAATTGTATACAGCACCAGTAATCTTTACAGGATTCGTTGAAACAATTTCTAGTTATCTAAATTAAGATGAGGAAAAGAACATGAAACTTCCTGTTTCATTTCATCTCAGGATGAGACAGAAAAGAGGATGCAAGTTTCCTGGCTGTCCTGGTTTTCTTCTTGGTTTCAGCTACGTATGTTTACCAAATAGATGCAGTGGGCGCCTTAGTAACACACACAGGATTAGCCTCTGTTGCTGTCTGAAAGATATATGAATTGCTGAACTGCTGATGAGAAAGATCCAAGAGTTTTTAATTGGTTCAGTGCGATTATTTCTAGTCAACAATTCCCTAGTTTAGGGGTAGAAGATGGATCTGTTTTTCATAAAAGCTAAATGCCAGACTTTTGAATCACTCCGAATAAAAACCATCCCCTTAAAGAGCTACTTACTATCATTTGTTTTACAGCAAAAATCAATAAATAAAGGTTGGGATAAGAACTATTATCACAATGTGGCAGGCCAAGGAGGCACTGCAGTGACATGAACACAGCTCTTATTCCAGTGTTACGTGTCTAGCAGTTGCTTGAGGATGTGCTGTGCTCACTGGAAACAAACAAACAAGCTAGTTTGCTCTAGGTGTTTCCATTCGCTTGTTAAAAACTGCTTCCTCCTACTTGTAGAGCACCACATAGTCTGAAAATACTTTCTTTCTATTTTTTAAATTATTTATTTATTGGGCTGGAGAGATGGTTTAGTGGTTAAGGCGCCTGCCTGCAAAGCCTAAGAACACCTGTTCAATTCTCCAGGTCCCACGTTTAGCCAGACCTAAGTGACGCAAGGGTGCAATGCCGCACTTGCCCACAAGGGAGCGCATGTGTCTGGAGTTCATTCACAGGGGCTGAGAGGCCACTGGCACACCCATTCTCTCTCTCTCTCTCTCAAAAAATTATTTATTGATTGATTTATTGATTGATTGATTTGAGAGAGACAGAGAGAGGTAAGGAGAAAGAATGGGCACACCAGGGCCTCTAACCACTGCAAATGAACTCTAGATGCATGTGCATCTGACTTTACATGGCTACTGGGGAATTGAACCCAGGTCCTTGGGCTTTGCAGGCAAGCACCTTAACCACTCAACAATCTCTCCAGCCCCTGAATATACTTTCTTGGCTAATTTATTTTTCCCATTTTTATTTATTTATTTATTTATTTGCAAGCAGAGAGAGAGATAGGGAGGAAAGAGGGAGAGAGAAAATGGGTGTGCCAGGGCCTCCAGTCACTGCAAACAAATTCCAGATGCATGCTCCACTTTGTGCATCTGACCCCACATGGGATTTTATTTATGTGAATAGTCATAGCTATAGAGACAGGTAGCTTGCAACCAATTCTATTTGGGGCTGAGGGAGTATGGGTGATATGATGTGATTTGAGGTTAGATGGCAAGATATTCAGGATTACTTTATTCAAGCAGTGACTGGGATCAAAAATCAAATATGACACTATTGACATGCATGCAAGAAATGGGTGGACTGTGGTATTTCTTTTATCTAATTAAAATTATGTAAAAAGAGAGGGGAAAACTATCATGGCAGCTGTAAGTTCTAGTCTCGGCTCTGCCACTCACATTTTAGCCCTTTGTCAAATTGCCCCAGCTGTCTCAATCCCAGCTGCCATGTCTGAAAACCAGAGCTAACAATGCCTCCTCTGGTAAGTTGTGTAGATCCTCAATGCCCTAAGTGCCTGGGCTGTGCTACACATATACTTAACACCTGATGCGGGGTAGCTGCGGGGAGATGGTGCCGGTGGTCTGCTGACCGAGGCTCAGGTTGCTGAGTAGGAGCCTTGGGCATGGATGAGACATAGGCCCGCTAGAACTCACATTGGCGTTCTGCATGTTTAGGAAGAACAGCAACTGAGAAAGAGCTTCAGGTTGGGAGGCAGAACTGTGCTTTCTTCTTATAACAACTTGCTGAGTTCCTGTCGCAAGCTAGCCCTGTGTTGGGCAATGAGAACATGGCAGCAGGGCTCCTGGCTCTGGCCTCTGCTAGCCCTCACTGAGTTCATGATTAGCAACTAAGAATGCTGAATTAAGAGTCAAGTGGGATGAGGGCCAGATTGCGGGTCCTCCCATAAACCGCTGCATAAGTGTGGGCTGGATAAGAAATGTATGTAAATGGCAGCAGTTTGGTTATTTTACTCCATAAAAGCAGCATTACACAGAACTGTTAGTGAGCCAAAGTATTGCTTTGTTTTGCCTCAAACAGCAAGCCATTATAAGTTACAACCTGGGAAATGAAGATGATAGTAAATTACTCGGGTGTCCTCTGGCCTGGGGGCCTTAGGGTTAGGGTTCAGGTAGTAAGTCCTGGCGTAAGTGGACGTTTATCCTGCCTGCAGATTGATGAGAAGTGCTGAGAGGAGCCAGTTATTTGATCCCCAGGAAATGTTTCTGGGCCAGGGTCACTGTTGCCAGCTTTTGAATCAATAAGACAGCACCCTTCAGGCCAGAGAGTTCAGTTCTATTTATCAAAGGAGAGAAACAACAAGCCAGATGCCAGCAGGGCATCCGCTGAGCCCAGGGCCAGCTCCAGTGCAAAAGGATGAGTTAGAACACTTATGAGGTCTGTAGGGGCATCCAGGAATAACCAAGGGTCTTCATCCCCTCAGGCTTCCCTTGTTCTTTAAGAACTTCACCACTCTTGGGACCAATTCAGGAAAATGACAACAGTCATATTCCCTCCATAAACCTACACGCACATATCCCAGGACTGACCTGGCACTGTTCTAGATACCAAGAACACTCAACTGTGCATTTATATAGCAAACACATAGATCACACTTAACTCTGGGACAGACCCTCTCACAAATACACAATGATTGAGACAATGCCCACTGACCAACGTCCATAGTCTAGAATGGGAGAGAAAAAAATATCTGCAGTATGAGGGAGGAATGCCCAGGGTGCTAGTCCAGAGAGATCTAGGGTGGCTTCCCAGAGGCGGTAATACTTCAGCAAGGAATTAGAGGGTGAGGAGAAGGCAGCCACATGTAAAGAGGGAAGGACACTGCAGGCAGGTGGAGTAGCATGCTCAAAAAAATATATAGGTGTAAAACCCATGAGATTTTTTGCAAAGTAGAAAATAGTTCCATTTCCACTAGGCGTAGTAAAACAATTACACACTGGTGGTTGGCCAGAAACATGGCTGTAAAATGTTTGCCTGGTGTTTCCTGTCCCCCATATACTCAAACTAGCCTGCGGTATTGCCAAATCTTCCCAGAGAAAACTGGAATGTGGCTGGAGAGAGCTAGGCATGGTGCCCTACCATACATCCCAGCACCTAGGAGGTGAGAAACAGCAGAGGCTCCAAGCTGGATCCCCACTGCCGGGAGGCTGCTTCCCAGCCCGAAGGCCTCACTTGGCTAGTTTATGTCTGTAGGAAGGACCTGTGTTTCAAAACCTACATTAAATAATGATATGGAAAAGAAGCAATCACCCCAATTTAGGTTCTCCTGGTGACCCCTTCTTCCCTCTCCCTCATCCTTTCTGTAGCCTGTTGACTTGGCGTTTGAAATCACCAAGAACTCCCCACAAGGATGAAACCCCAAAAGTAGGTTAGACTCCTATCACAGAAATGAATCAAAAGTACACTTGTCTGTCGTGGATAATTATGTCATTGGGTAATTCCCCCAATTTGTGTGATATCTGCCTTCCCAGGATCTCACTGGGTTCTAATCTAAAGCCCTCCCTTGACTTGCTTCCAGTAAACCATTCCTAAGGCAGATATCCATGGGACTGGGGTGGAGGATGCTCAGTGGGTAAAGCAATGTGGCAGCCAGGGAGGGGCTCGTGAGTAGCTGCCGACTGACCTGGAAGATGAGGGAAAAGGAGAAACATGGGTGAATGGGCAGAAAAAGCTCGCTCCGGGAGACACATGTGTATTTATGTCTGTACTTGACTGAATCTAGAGTGGTTTAGAGCCACTCTTCACAAATTCCACAGGCACACAAATCTCATGAGGAGCTTGCTGCAGTGCACGCCTTCTGATTCAGCGTGTCCTGGGATGAATCCTGGGATCTGCTGTTCTAAGAAGCTCCCAGACGTTGCTATGTTTGTACTCTAATGCTACCTAGCAATAACCCCCAAACTTAGCAGCCTGGAATAGCAAACATACTTGTTTTACCATAAAGCAGTTCAGCTGGATGTTTTGGAACCAGTGTTCTCATGCGGTGACATGCAGCTGAGCTGTGGTCTCCTCAGGGGCTGGACCTGCAAGCTCACTCACACTGCTATTGGTAAAGGCTTGGGTCCTCACCATGTGGGCCTATCCAGGGCTGCTCAGGACCTAGATGCCATAGTACAGAATCCCAGAGGTGATGTACTGTCACTTCGGCCATTATTCCCTTTGTAAGAAGGAAGTCATTAAGTCCAGCCCACCCACCACCCAGAAGGAGAGAGGAAGCAAACTCCACTTCTTGAAAGGATGACCTTTTTGAAAGCCGTCTCATACCCTATTTCTTCTGGGCCTCACCAAGAGAGATGACAGTTTTTGGAAGACTTATCAGGAGTGACATCTAGAGTCACAATAGTCATACTGCTGACATCATGGTACAGCTCACGGTCACTTGCTCTGAATTCACTTGACTGCTCACTGCCTCCTCTGAAAACGTCATGAAATGTTGCCTTTGAGATGATATACATAAGCTGCTTGTGGTGGTTTGAATGAAATGTCTTCCATTAGCTCATCTGTTTTGAATACCAGGTCCTCAGCTGGTGGCCATTTGGGAAAGTTGTGGGTCTTTGGGAGACAGAGCCTTGCTGGAGGCAATGTATCTTGTGTGGGGGTGGCTTTGAAAGGGTTTTAGAGCCCAGCTCCAGGCCCTGCCTTCTTCCTGTTGGTGTGGAACATGGCCTGGTTTCCTGCTCAGGCCTGTCATGCTTTTCCCACCATGACGAAACTTCCCCTCAACGCTGTAAGCTGAAATAAAGCCTTTCCTCTCATAAATTGCTTTCAGTAGGGTGTTTAGTCCCAGCAATGAGAAGGTAATTGCTACATTACTCATCATAATACCTCACATATGAGTGTGCAGTTAACGGAAGCCATTGTTACCATCCATGATGTCATCAAAACAGCTGACCTGCTTCTCAGTGGCAGGCCCAGGGGTCCAAGCTCTGCCCTCTGCTCAACACAGGTTTCCTTCTATCCCCTGAAGCAGGAATTCTACAGTTAAATACTTTCTGGAATTCTATAATTTCAGAAATCTCTGACCCTCTCTCCCATACAGGGGCTGGGTATACTGGTAGACAGAAGTGAGGAGAACAGTGTTGGACAGCGTGAAAGCAATGTTTGAGGGATGGCACCGACAGTTTGAAGGTTGCTGAAGGGTCGTCTTGGAACAAAATCCATGAATCAGAATCTCTGGAGATGAAGTCTGATAATCTTCACTTACAACCCACCCTCTAGGATAATTCTATGTACACAAGGTTTGAAAAGCATTGCAAACAAAACCAAGGGACTGATTTCTACCCCCCCCCACACTCACACCCCTCCCAAAAGAATGAGAAGGTTTGACTTTGAGTTCTTGATGACAACAATGAGCTGTCCCTCTGGAGCCCTTGTCTGAGGCCAGAGCTGGACTGGCCCTGGAGCTGACCCAGTGCAGTACTTCTGTCCTGGTGACTAATGGTCCAGCCAAGCCCAGCTTGGCTGCAGTTTGTCTGCAAGCCGCATGACAAGCTCATCCACCCAGATAACCACAATCTTGCTTTGTGGGATCAAATACTGGCTCAGGATTTATGAGTTCAAGCAACAACATGGCTATGCGAGAGAGGAGACTGGGGTGAGGGGGGGTCTTCTCCCTCCGGAGCCTTGGCTTCTTACCTAGCTTCAGGCTGTGGGGAAGCCAAGAGGACAAGCTGCTGCCTGTTCAGGGTAAGAACAGGGTCAGGGGACCAAGGAACAGCATAGCAGCTGTTTCATGTCTCCACTCAATTTCTTCCACTCTGTCAGAGGCTACAATCACTGCATGGCCCATGCTGGTGCATTTTGTCATCCTAAAATCTAGGGCGAGGTTAAAAAAAAAAATGCAGCCTTCTTCCTTTCCGCAATCAGGGAAAGGAACTGATGGTTCTCATTTTTATCCCCTTCACAAATGGAGTGACTGACCCACTTAGGCTAAGATGCTGCAGGCCTGATGTATAGCTTCCAAGGAGGCACGTTTCGTGCGCGTGTGTGTGTTGTATATATGAATACATGTGCATGTGTGTGCATATGTGTGTGGAGTCCAGAGATTGACATTAGATGTCCTCCTCAAACACTCTGCACTGTAATTTTGAGACAAGACCTCCCATTAAACCTGGAGCTTACCAGTTTCACTAGACTCACCAGCCAGCAAGCCCCAGGGATCTTCCTGTCTCTGCTTCCCCGGGGCTGGCATCACAGGTGTATGGGCCACCAGGTCCCACTTTTTATTTGGTCGTTGGAAATCTGTACTGAGGTCCTCGTGTTTGCATGGGAGGCCCTTTACCTATGGAGCCATCTCCCCAACTGACCCCTCCCATGCCCTACCTCTTTACTTTGCTTCAGAAACTTGGGTTTTTAGTGAGTTATCTCTTTGGGGAATGAGAGAGCATGAGCTAACACACCAACCTGAATTTCCAGAGGTTCACAGTAACATTGCTCATTTAATTGATCGGATAACATTCTGTGTGCCACACACCTCTTAAGCACCAACCCAAACCAGCAGTGGAGCTTACATCATGGGACGTGCTAATGTAGACACACAAACAAATGAGAGTGTACAAATCAGCACCATGACTTTCACAGGGACCGAGCAGAGCTGGAGAGTTGCTAGAAGTGTTTATGAAGAATATTGCCCTGTGCTTTGACCAGGGGAAGCAAACGATTGAAAAGTAATTTGCAGTGCAGACTCTAAGTTCTAATCGTTGTTCTGGTTACCTGACTAAGGACAATCTTTTAGTTCTTTTCCACTTGGTTTGGCTGGAAGAGCACACAGCCTCCCAGCCCAGAGAGCCCAGGAATAGCATGGCTGTTACTCCAGAGATTTGTCCAGGTCAGATTTTATTGTTTTTGGCCCAAGGCAGCTACAAAATTTACAGAGCAAAGACAGGTACATTGTGGTCTACTGGGCAAGTTATTGAGTTAGAGTGAGTTTCTTCGCTTGAAGGTACTTAGCATTTAAAGGCAATTTCATAAAAGTCATCATTAGACTAATATATCACCATAACAATTCAACAAGGATGTCTGAAAGTTTGAGCTGAGGTTTCAGAGCTGTCAGCTCAAAAGAGCCTTGCACACAAGGTTGGGGTGTTTTTGCTTATGCCGTTTAGAGATGATGGAGCCCTCTGAGACCTGCAGAATGTCATGAATCCTGGAAAATGCACACATGTGCATTCACATAAAATTTCAGGGTCCATGAACTCTTGAAGTCCATCCATGGATCCTCTTGGGAACCCATGGACCCTAGTTTCCTGCTGTGAAATTTATATGCATAGAATTTTTATCCATGATAGTTTTAAGTGAAAAAAATTGTAGGCAGTCTATAAAGCATGATTCCATGTTTCTTTGAACTGATACATATAAATAAATAATTTGATATCTGCAGGGAGTCAGAACAAGGGAAAATACTTCTTTTACCTTTTATTTTATACACATAGTTTAGAAATATTTTATCTAGCAAACACATTACTTTTGGAATAATACTAAGTTTTTTAAGAAATTAAGACTTCAAAATTTACCAGTTGGGCTGGAGAGATGGCTTAGTGGTTAAAGCACTTGCCTGCAAAGCCTAAGGACTCATGTTTGACTCTCCAGGTCCAATGTAAGCTAGATGCACAAGGTGATGCAAGCATGCAAGGTTGCACGTGCTCACAAGGGGGTGCACACATCTGGAGATCAATTGCAGTGTTTGGAGGTCCTGGCACACCAATTCTCTCTCTTTCTCATTCTTGCTCTTTTGCATTAAAAATAAAGGCCAGTCTGTTGGACTTGCCTCAAAAAAAAAAAAAAGAAAGAAAGAAAGAAAGAAACCTTATAGATCATAATGGGGTGAGGGAGGGGTTACAAAAGAAGGTAATGGGAGGGGATCATAACCAAATTACAGTACATACATGTATAAACAGCCTCCATAAAAAGAAGTCTTGCCAACATAGTGGTGCACACCTTTAATCCCAGCTCTCTGTGAGGATTGCTGTGAGTCCATAATGAAATCCAGGTCAGCCTGGGCTAGAGAGAACCCCTACCTCAAAAAAAAAAAAAAAAAAAAAAAAAAAAAAAAGCCCAATAAAACAGTCATAATGGTATCTGAATCAGAGAAATCGCCATTGCTCTTGACTGAGAATTACTATTTCAAGGACGTATATGGATCAAAAAGTAAGGGTCAGACCAGGCATGGTAGCACATGCCTTTAATCCCAGCACTCAGGAGGCAGAGGTATGAGGATCACCGTGAGTTCAAGGCCACCCTGAGAATACATAGTGAATTCCAGGTCATCCTGAGCTAGAGTGAGACCTTACCGCAAAAAAAACAAAAAAGGGGGCGGGGGTGTCAGAAGGAGGGCATGTGGAAGATTTATCTTGGAACTCATTATGTGTAGGGCTGCTGGGTTTAGAAGAGCTAGTCTGGGTAGCCATGGAATAATTTGAAAGTACATTTCTAATAGAATTTCTCTAAAATGAAAAAAAAAAAAAAAGCAAAATTGGCCATGTAAAATCATCTCCTCTGAGCACTTTAGGTTAAACTGTACTCCATGCTGGGGAGACCAACTCCATGAAGCATTGTAACCAAAGATCCCTGTTTATAGAGATGAGCGGTAGTACCAACCCAGGATAAGTCCCTGCCATAAAGAATAGAGCCCAAACAGAAAAGAGCAGCAATCAATCTGACTCCATGGTCCCATACCAGGCATATATCTCAGGGAAGTCTTGCATTTGGAGATTTTCTTTCTTTTTCTTTTCTATTTTTTTTTTTTTGTGATTTTTTTTATGAGAGAAAGAGAATTGACACCAGGGCCTCCAGCCATTGCAATCAAACTCCAGATGTGTGCCCCACCTGTGCACATATGCAACCTTACGTGCTTGTGTCACTGCATGTCTGGCTTATGTGGGACCTGGAGAGTCAAACATGGGTCCTTGGGATTCACACGCAAGCATCTTAACTGCTAAACCTTCTTACAAGCCCTCATTTTTTTAAACATATGTGTGTGTGATATGTGGTGTGTGTGTATGTGTGTGCATGCATGCGCACATGTGTGCAGAGGCCATAAGAGAACACAGGATGCCCTTCACTATTACTCAGCTCATCCAGATGTTTGCTTGAGAAAGAATCTCTCAATGAGCCCAGAGCTGCTGCTTTTGGTCAGACTGACCAGCAAGCCCCTGTGGTTCTCCTGGCCCTGCTTTCTACAGGACTAGGGTTACAGGTGTGCATGGCCATAGCCAGCTGTTTACATGAGTGCTGGAAATTCAAATTCAGGGCAAATCAGTCCCTCTCAGGCCCTCATATTTGCTCAGCAAGTTCTCTTACACATGGAGATATCACCTCACCCTACATCATAGCTTCTCCATCATACACATATGAATCCTAGTAGAAAGATTTCTATTTAACACCAGTTGGGTGTTACAAATGATGGCTCCCTTTCTGTTTGTCCCAGAACTGCTCCCTGCTGTAGTGGTAGGTGGACCTTTGCATGCAGAAACCATCATTTTTTGCTTTGGGGTATGGTTATTTTTCATTTTTATTATTTATTTGCAAACAGAGAGAGAAGAGAGACAAACAGAATGGATGTGCCAGGGCCTCCATTCTCCACAAAGAAACTCCAGATGCATGTGCCACTTTGTGTATCTGACTTTACATGGGTACTGGGGAATCAAACTTGAGTGGTTAGACTTTGTAGGTAACTGCTTTAGCTGCTAAGCATTCTCTGTAGCCTGTTTTTCTTTATTTTGCAAAGACATACAATTTAACACATCACACACATGAAAGAAAGCTCTCCTATGCAAGGAAGGAGGAGAAAAATCTCCCCTCAGAGTTAAATCCTGGCCTGTCTTTACTGCTTTCCTCCAACCATGAATCAGGAACTGTTGAGGGCAGACCTGGACCAGCCACTGTTCTGTCTTCCTCTAGACTTTGGGAATGGAAGCCAGTTACACATACTAGCGTCACCTACTCTGTGCACTTGGTCCATGCTGTTGAGATTGATGGACAAGACCGAACATGGTGGCACATGCATTTAATCCAAGCATTTGGGAGGCTGAGGTAGGAGGATCACTGTGAGTTTGAGGCCCACCTAAGACTACTTAGTGAATTCCAGGTCAGCCTGGGCTAGAGTGAGATCCTACTTCATAAACCATGCCCCCCAAAATATTTATGGACAGGTGATTCAGCTTACCCTTCAAAATAGCTGTCCCAGGGGAGACAGGAGGATGAGGCAATGGAGTGAACGATTGTAATGGGACAGGTAAAGCTATGCAAAGCACGGCAAGCTTCGGCAAATATCCACCTGACAGCTGAGGGTGAGGGTGACTCACCTGTCATCCTGACAGAAAGTAAAGGCATTGATGGAGTTAGGCAAAGTTCTTATCCTCCCATCTTCCATTTCCAAGGAGCCAAGGCTGTCAGAGGGTGTGTGGACGGCATATAATATAAATAGTCTACCTGACTCCATTATCACCAAGCTACTGTTACCACCACCTTATCTACACAGTCCACCACTTACGATTCTATTTATTTATTTATTTATTTATTTATTTATTTATTTATTTAAGAGAGAGAGAGATACAGAAATAGGCAGGTAGGGCTGGAGAGATGGCTTAGGGGTTAAGGCGCCTGCCTCCTAACCCTAAAAACACTGGTTCCAATCTCCAGCGGTTCCAATCTCCAGGTCCCACGTTTACCAGATGCAGTGACGCCAGGGCGCAATGCCGCATTTGACCACAAGGGGGCGCACACATCTGGATTTCGTTCGTAGCAGCTGAGACACTGCTCTTGTGCCCATCTCTGTCTTCCCATTACTCTCTCTCTCTCTGCTTCTCTCTCTCTGTCTCTGTCTCTCTGTGTCTCTCTCCAAGAAAATAACAAAAAATAAAAAGTTTTAAAAAAAAAGAAAGAAATAGGCAGGTAGAGAGAGAGTGCACCAGGGCCTCCAGCCACTGCAAACAAACTCCAGATGCATGCACCCCCTTGTGCATCTGGCTTACATAGGTCCTGGAGAATTAAGCCTTGAACCGGGGTCCTTAGGCTTCATAGGCAAGCATTTAACCACTAAGCCATCTCTCCAGCCCACAATTCTTTTTTTATTTAAGTGATCATGCAAAAGCAATACCCACTGAACAGAAAGCACACTCTGAGTCTGTGCCTTTTCCAAGGCTAGCAATGTGCAGTAAGAATCTCTCTGGTGAAGCTGGGCTCCAGTCAGCTACATGATTATGAGGGAAAACTATCTGTCATCTGCAATGTACTGTGCTGATAAGCTGTGATATGTGCAAGGTTGGGTGTGTTACATTTATTTTCTACTTATGATGTTTTGGGCTTAAGATAGGTGTGTGCAATGCAAGCCCACGTCCTAAGTCAAGAAACATCTGTATTTCTAAAGTCCTTCCCAGCTCATACAATACAACCTCTTGTGTCACAAAACACTTATTTAATTTGATCCTCGTGATATGGTAGTGAAGTCACGGTGAGTGGCTCTAGTTGAGAGATTAGAAAATAGGCTTAGAGAGGAGAAATTGTCCCAAGCCCACTCAGTTCATCAGTAGAAGAAGAAAAAGCCTGTGAAACCAGGCCTTCTGAGCCCAAGTCCGTGTTCTTTCCCCTCCTCTAGACAAGCACATGCAAAGTGACACAGCAAAACACAGTCCATCATTGAAACAGAAAGTGTCCCATGGGAGAAAGGAGGACGGGGCGATGGAGTTAACGATTGTAATGGGACAGGCCGAGCTGTGCAAAGCAAGGTAAGCCTCGGCAAAGATCCACCCTACAACAGAAAGAAAAGATTCTGGGCAGAGAACACAAAGAATTCTTTTACCCTAAAACAAAGATAGTAGTAGGCAGCCAGCATGTGTGTTCTTGGTGCTTACTCCATGCCAGTCTCTGCTCCCTGTGTCTTATAGCCCCTGTTCCTATAACTGAGATAGCTTACAAGAAGGTTGATTTTGGCTCAGGGTTCCAGTCATCAATAAGAGGAAGGAACAGTGAGAACAGATTAACTCCTGGAGGCAGGAGTGTGCAATGGCAACTTGTTCACATCCTGGGTGACCAGGAAGCAGAGAGCAGAGGGACAGGAAGCAGAAGGTATAACCATCAAAGGGCTGCCTCTAGTGACCTGCCATAGCCAGCAAGGTCCCACCTCCTAGTGGCTCCATCATCTTAAAACTGGTGCTATGAGCTAGCAGCCAGCAATTCAAAACATGAGCCTTGTCTTCATTGTATGGATGTGGGAACTGAGGCTCAGAAACATCAAGTGACTTGTCCACACCACAGACACAAAGTCGATTTCATCCAAGCCCTAAGACTGTGAAGGTCCTGACTCATAACAACCATACTCCCCCTCCCCCTCCCAGTGGGCTTGTTCATCATTCCATTTATCAGGCAAACACTGCTGGGCCTGAGGCCCTCAGGACCTTGGCTTGGTAGCAGGTCACTTGATTGAATCAAGCTGAATGCTTCCACCTCATCTGTTAACACCCCTTTTGTAATGGCGCATTAGGGGCCCAAGAGCCCTTAAACCGACAACACAAAGTCCCCTCTTTCCACAGAATTGCTCTTTCAGATGGTGGCCAAAGTCCACGAGGACTTAGAGACAGATTTCTCAAATGGAGTCTCACTCGGCAGCATAATTAATAAATGTCTTGAAGAGGGTCAGGGGGAAAGATTTGCTGCCGTTTGCTGGGCATCTGGGGAGTGAAACACAAGCAATTCAAATGCATTTTTTATTTCCACTTACTGCCTTTGTCAAGTGTCTCCATATGCCGTAGGCCAGATGAATTTGTTGGGTTTTTTTAATTTAATAGTTCTATATTTCAGTGAAATTAGACTTCCTCTTCCCACCTACACCAAATAAAAAGGGAAACCACATGCAAAGAAAGAGAAGGGGCAAAAACATTGAAACCTTTGTGTTGACAAAGGCCAGAGTAGAAAATTTTCTTCTTACCCAATAAATGCTTGATGTCATGTTTTAACAATTTGTCCCCCATAAGGGAACTAAACACAAAGTCAATGCAATTTGATGGAAAGGAACAAACTTGCAGTGGTTTGCCCGAACAAAAATGTGCAGATAAAAATAGTGGATTTAAGATATTGCAGTTAGTTGGTGCCAAAAAAGAGAAAGCAAGCCCCCAGTGTCTGTGACCTGGAAGTCTCAGGCCTACAGCTACCCGAGTTCAGTCTGGGGTTTTGGCCTCCTTCTTGTGACTCCAATTGATAGCTGGTGTCCCTGTGGATACAACTTGAGCTAATTCCCTGGATAATGACCTGGCCGCCCATGATTTACTCACCTCACCGTGTACAGCCGCTCTGTCAGGGCCAGTTAATCCTTTAATGGTCCCTGCAGTGTGTCCAAGGTTGTTCCAAAAATTCCTCAGCCCTCCTTGGAACACTGAGGGGCATTGAATGCCCTCCCCCCTCCCCCCAATCACCACTCCTTGGCCCCAGCCCTTATCTTATCAGGTAGCTAATTCCCACAAATTATTGTGTGGTTCAGGCAGAAAAATGAAATTGCTCTCAAATCATAAATTTGTCACTTTCCAGACAGCTGCTAAGTCAGGAAAATCTTGACCAAGTGGGGCTTAGTCACTGTTCTGAACAATTAAAACCTGTAAGTGCCTTTGACTCTCACAAAGCAAAGTTTATTGATGGGAGGGAAGAAAACAGTTTATAGAGAGAGTTAACGCACTATCCACTCTTAAGTGGAATGTAATTCTTCATCCAGGATAATGTGACTTCTAACATGCTGTCCCAGGCAAATTTTCTGGGGCCCAAAGCCCTTCCATTCAATGTAGCCATCCTTGGGATTCACATAGGCCTTAGATGGGAACACCTAGACAACCCACGGCTGGTCTTACTCAGAGCTGAAAGCAAATGCCACAGGTGCAGAGGGTACACAGCACACTGGGACCCATCTCTGAGCCTCAGCAAGGATACACAGGAAACCTCTTCCTCCCTCTCTGGTAAAAAATATTTTATCTATTTATTTGCAAGGAGAAGAGAGAGAGAAAGAGAGCAGAGCGAGAGAGAATGGGCACACCAGGGCTTCCAGCCACTACAAACGAACTCCAGATGCATGTGCTACTTTTTGCATCTGGCTTTGAGCGGGCACTGGGGAGTCAAACCTGGGTTATTAGGCTTTGCAGGAAAGCACCTTAACCACTGAGTAATCCATCTCTCCTCTTTAAAATTATATATCTGGAGTTCATTTACTCACCACCTCCATCACTACTGACTTCCTCAAGCCATCATCATCTCTCACTTGGGTTATTGCAAGAACCTCCTTACTGATCTCTGGGTTTTTGCCCCTTCTCAGTTCAGTCCCTGTAATTACCTTTGTGGAGGTAAACTTTCCATAACATAAATTTCAGCATTTAAAACTGTATAGTTGGGGCTGGCAATGTAGTCCAATGGTAAAATCCTTGCTCATCATATACAAGGCTCTGGGTTCCATTCTCAGCACCACAAATAACTAAATAGCTAACTGTGATAGTTTGAATAGATGGCCCCCAATATATTCAGTGTATTATTAGTTTGTAGTTTGCATCTGCAGCTACCTGGCTGGAGACAGTGTGACACTGGGCGGATCTTAAGGTGTGGTGGTGGGTTTGAGATTTCAATCTAAAGTTATGCAAAGTGTGCCTAGCTGGAGTTCCTGAAGTGTGCTGTGCTGTGTGGCTTTTGGCTTATGGCTTTTCTCTCTGCCTGGTCCTGTAAAAGCAGGCCAACTTCTGCCATTATGGAACTTGCCCTGGATCTGTGAGCTTCAATAAATATCCTTTCCTCCATAACTTTGCCTGGTCTGGAACTTCATCTCAGCGAACCTGAAGCTGTCTGCTACACTAACCAAATCACTAAAAGTGTGTATTTAGTGGCTTTGGGTACATTTATAATGTTATGCAACCATCACTTCTAAGTCCAAACATTTTCAACCCAAAAGGAAATCTAGACCCATTAAGCAATAATTCCCTGTGGTGGTTTGATTCAGGTGTCTCCCATACATTTAGGTGTTCTGAATGCTAGGTTCCTAACAGATGGAGATTTGGGAATTAACACCTCCAGGATCCAGTGTATTGTTGGGGGCAGGCTTTTGTATGTTATAGCCAGCTCCCCCTTACTAGTGGTTGGCACACTCTCCTGTTGCTATTGTCCACCTTATGTTGACCAAGGGGTGATGTTCACCCTCTGCTCGTGCCATCATTTTCCCTGCCATCATGGAGCTTCCCCTCAAGTCTGTAAGCCAAAATAAACCCTTTTTTTTTTTCCCCAAAAGCTGCTCCTGGTCATGTGATTTCTTCCAGCAATGCGACCTGACTACAACACTCCCCAACTCCCTCTTCCCTGGCCTCTGGCAAACAATGATTTTCCTTCTGTCTCTGCGGACTTGCCAGTTCTGGATGCTTCCTTCAAATGAAACATGTGATCTTTGCATCTTAGCATGTTCTTGTGCTTCAGCCATGTGATATTACAGTATAGAATTCTTTTATATGGCTAAGTATTATTCTGCTGAGTAGCTGTCGCATCTTTTGTTTGTCAGTTTATGTGCATTTGATGTTTACACATTTGGCTGTTGTAAATTGTACTACTGTGAATATGCTCAAGTTTTTATTTCAATATATATTTTTTAATTCTTTTGGATATATTACTAAAGTGAAAATTCTGGGTCATCGTGCTTTTAATTTTTAAGTGCAATCATGCTGCTCCTGTGCTGGAAATCCTCTACTGGCTTCCCATTCTAAAATAAAATTATCTCACAGTTCCCCATACGACTTGGCTTCTACAACCTCTCTGAAGTCACACACTATCCCTGCACTTGGCTCCAACAGACTGGCCTCCAAAGTGGCCTTTAAGAATATAGAGATGACTCTTGGGGACCTCTGTACTTGGATCTCCTATGTTTTCCCAGCCTTCCTATTTCCTCAAGTTTCTACTCAAATGATGATCTCACTTAAAACAAAATCACCTCTTCTTTCCCTCTTCATTGTCTTCACCTGACCTAATAGATTAGATGTTGTTACTTTTCCCTATTTCTCCCAGTAGAATGTAAGCACCCTGGGGGCAGATTTTTTAAATTTCTATTTCTACACTGACATTTTCATTACCCAGAACAGACCCTGAAAGATGCTACTAAGACCCACACTTAACACATGCCTGGCTACATAGAAACTTTAATACCAAGCTGTTTCTGTTACTCTAGTTACTATGGCAAGGGACCTTGGTTCAATTTCATGTGTGTATCAAGTTTAAAAAACACATTGCTGGGCTGGGGAGATGGCTTAGCAGTTAAGGACTAATCTTGCTCAATGTTAAAGGTGCTAGTCTGAGTTTCAGGAGAACCTTACACTGCTGCAACTAGAAGGTAATCTTTCTATTGGGTCAGTTATCTGTGCACACAGGTATTCACTGGCTGGCCCTTTTGGTTCTAGAAGGCACTAGATACTCAGCCAAGCCCTCTGTACATTCCATAACTCTGTCTTCTTAAAACATCTCCAGCCTCCCTGACCCCCACTTCTGAGGTCTTGCCATTTCTCCAAGCCCCATTTTTCTTTTCCCAACTCCACCTGTCTGAAGGAATCTTTTTCTGGTCTTGTTTTTTCTAGGTAGGGTCTCATTCTAGCCCAAGTTTACCTGGAACTCACTCTGTAGTCCCAGGCTAGCCTCGAATTTACATTAATCCTCCTACCTCTGCCTCTTTATTACTGGGATTAAAGGCATGCACCACCACTCCTGGCCTCTCTGTGATCTTTTTTTTTTGTTTGTTTGTTTTTTTACTCAATGGCAAATAAGTACAGCCATGCATTACTTAACAATGAAGTTACTTTCTGAGAAACATTTCAGGCAACTTGGTCATTATGTCAATATCCTAGAACATGCTTACACAAACCAAGGTGATTCAGGTCAACCACTTAGCATGATCTCTTAATGCAATAAAAGACACAGTAACACAACATGTATGCGGTCCTGTCAGTGCAACACAGCACATGTTTACAAAGCGGTATTTTATTTTAAATATTTTTATTTATTAATTTGCAAGCAGAGAAAGACTTCTAGAAGAGAGACAGAGAGAATGGACGTGCTAGGGCCTGCAGCTACTACAAATGGACTCCAGATGCATGTGCCACATTGTGCATCTGGCTTTATGTGGGTACTGGGAAATTGAACTCAGGTCATTAAGCTTAGAAGGCAAGCGCATTAAGTGCTGAGCCACTGCACAGTATTTTATTTTATAGTCTGGTAGAAGGAGTACATTCCAAAAGCATCTCACAAGTATAATAATAAACCAATAACATCACCATAGGTCATCATTGTCAAGTGTGTGTTCTGTACCCAAGTGTGTGATGAACTAGACTTGTACAACTGGACACACAGTAGATTTGCTTATGCCAGGGGTTATTGGTGTTCCCTGTGGGATCATGAATGCATCAGTCAGTCTTTGTGGGGAAGGGGGCAATGCCACAGGATATTCCTTCCCAGCCTATGGTTCTTACAATCTTTCTGCTACTTCTTCCTCAAATATTCCCAGAGCCTTGGTTGATGTGTTATAAGACTACTTTAGTGACAAGCTCTCTGCAATGTCTGGATTTCTGCTTTGAAGCATTTTGAGTCTCCTCAGTGTCTATCACCATCTCTCTGGAGCTGTCAGGTTAGCAGTAAGAGCAGCACTCATGTTTAGATCACCACTTCCTCTGTGATGTCTCATGGGACCTGGAAGAGATGATGGAGGTGGCTCATCTCACAAGGTATTTGACTATCATTTCTTGTCGTATTAATCTCTCCATCTTCCAACCTATTTAGTTTAATCACATCAGCAAAGTCTAGTGGCCTTTAAAATAGCATATTCCTGGGTTCCAGGCATTAGATTGGATGTCTTTGAAGGACATCAATCTACCTGCCATCAGGCAGTTAGTCTAGAGATTCTGAGGTTACATCACAGGGATGCCAAAAAAAAAAAATGCTTCTGTTTACAATGAGATCTAGATGATGAATAAGAAATATTTGGGAGAAGTAATGAAGAGGAGGTAATAGAAGAAGGAGTTCAGATCAAGCTTCAAACCAAGGCTTAAAAGTGACAGAGAACAAAGTAGATCTCAGGCTATGAATGTTTGAGCATGGCTACAAGATAAAGACTGGATAGCTAAGGCCTCTGGACCCCTTGGATACTTTAGGCTTTTTCCTAAAGATGATGTCCTAAAGATGACTTGCATTTGTGAAAAGTCACTCTTGTGACAGTGATCCAGAGACGAACAGTGGAGGCAGTGGGAGTGCTGGAAAAGAGCTTAGATTTAGGCTTAGAACTGTCAGGGGCTGGTCACTGATTGGAGGTTGGGTAGGGGAATGAGGAAAAAGGAGGAATATAGGGTGACTACCAGGACTGAGAAAACAGTGATGTGATAATGGGTTCTACTTTGAACATGTTGGTGTTTTAGGACCTATGGGAGAGCCAAGTGGGCTGTATCCATCATGTCTTGGGTTCTTGTGAAGATGAAATTCATGGGAAATACTTAGTCCAGTGGCTGGAGCATAGTAACTGCTTAATAAATGTGGGGTATTGTTCTTGGTTAGTTTTGTCTTCAAGTCGATATGCTGTTTCATTAGGCCATATTTTCCGAACCACTTGGGGGAAAACAAGAAGATAAAAAGTTGATGGCAGAGAAAGGGAAAAGGGTTATTCTGTAGCTGCATACATGTCCATTTTCTCACATAAAGACCATGAGTCGACAGGGAAAAAGTGGACAGATCAGATCAAATCCAAGTAGAGTGTATTAGTTATTTTTGCACCATTCTGACCAACTATCTGACAGAAAAGAGTTAAGGGAGGAAGGTTTATTTTGACTCATGGTTTCAGAGGGATTTCAGCTCATTGTGGTAGGGAAGGGCAGTTATAAGAGTGGCTAAAGCTGTGGCAACAGGCATGTGGCTCTTCACATCATGCCAGATGAAGAAGCAGAGAGATATTCCAGAACCAGGGGTGGGTACAACCTTTAGGGACCCATTCCTGGTCATCTACTAGTGTAAGGCCAGGCCCTACCTCCTACAGCACCTGTATTTAACCTAGTGTTCAAAAGATAAACCTGCAGAGGACATTTTGGATTCAAACCATAAGGGTGTGGGGAAGGGGAAGTAGCAGGAGACAAGCCTGCACACAATTGCTTCTACAATTCCAGGAACCAGACAACCCTAGACAAAGACTCGCCAGCATCCTTGGGAGGAATCAGGAGGGAAATTTGGCTGATTTCTGTGATTAATTCTAACTGGTTTGTTTTAATGGGAGGCTGAGAGGATGTGAGGGGTTGAAGAAATTCTTTCTCACTCTGATTTCAACCTAGCACTGTCACCACAAAGTTCTGTCTTCACAAGTGGGAACACAGACACCTATACATGAAGCCAATTTCTCCTAGTAGTTTAACATTCAGACTTGTCCTTTGAGAGAAGAATTAATTTTCTTGGTCAAAAGTGCCATTTGGTAGAAGGAAAATTTTATGATTTATGAAGCATCAGAGGCAATTTATTTCTCCTAAATGTTATCATTTTGAGGGTAGAAAACTTCATAAGAGAAAAATGACACTCAAGGAACATTAACTTCTAAATATTTATAGTATTTTAAATCCCTGTCCTGTCTCCTTTGTCAATAAAATAACTTGTTAGCATATGGTTAGACAGTGCAATGAGAACTCTCCAGAACCCAGCTGGTACGTGTTGTGTGTGTTTTTTTGTTTGTTTGGTTGTGATGTGCTGGGGATTGAACCCAGGGCTTCCTGCATGCTAAGCAAGCACTCTACCAACTGAGCTACATTCCCTTCCTTTCATGTCTTTTTAAATACCTTTTATTTGTTAATAAGTAGCCAGGAAGATATGAAAGAATATAGAGTCTCATCAAGTTTAAAGGATTTAAAAGTATACTGGAAATATTTAAATACCTTAAAAATCACAGAAACACATCTAGCCAAGTGAAGTAACAGGTTGAGTGGTGTGAAGAACTGGCTGTAAAACCACCCCCAAGTGTACAGTCTGAGATATTAAGCCATAAGTATAGGTCAATGGTGCCTCTTGGTGTATTGGATAACTGTCATCAGCATGCAAAGGCCAAAAGTAACCTCAAAAAATGTTTGAAATAAGAAAATTGTCTCCAAAGACTGTCCTTAATCCTGAAACCTGGAAAACAGAAATGGCAAGAAAATTGGGCAGAAACATTAATATTTTTGTATCGTGATGGCTGTACTTATTTGATATGTTAAGAGTAATGTTTGCTGGGTGTAGTGGCACATGCCTTTAATCTTAACACTTGGGAAGCAGAGGTAGGAGGATCATGGAGAGTTTGAGGCCACCCTGAAAGTAATTCTAGGCCATCCTGGGCTAGAGGGAGACTTTTCTTCGAAAAACCAAAAGAAATAAAAAGTGTAATGTTTAAAGAATTTACTTTCTTAGAACTGGCAAGCCAGTCTTGCAACTCTATTTTAAAATGTACTGAATGATTAATGTATATGTGTAGTATTTAAATTGAACTCTGATTAAATTTATACACAAGTTTACAAAGGATTTGAGAATTACCATATTTATGAGTTTATTCAATTAAAGAGTTACTAAGATTATCAGAAAGTTTTTCTTTGTTGAGTCAGATAAGTAGAATATTAAAAGTAGATTAATATGTTAAATATATAAACCTACTTTTAAATGTTAAAATGAGTTACATCAATTTTTACATAGAATAAAACACTAATCAAAGAGGTATGCATCGTACTAGTTCTATAAAAACAGTAATAGTTAAAACACAACTTAAAAGCTCATGAGAAAACTAAAGCATTGGCCTTATAACTAAACTAAATTTAATATTTCTTTTTCAAAAACCAAAGTCCACTTTGGGACTCTTATGGATACATGCCTGAGTGTGTCCTTGAAGATACAAAGTAATAACATGTTTTATTTATTAATATAAATAACTATTTCTACATCTCTAAAACCAGAGTCAACTTTTTCCCCATGTAAGACTATTTTGTGAATATGTATGTACATGTGTGTGCTAAAATGGAAGCTATAAATGATGTCAGTGCATGAAATATGTGTGGATTTTATTTCAAATATAATACACAAACAATACCTAATGAATTCTCTTGTGCTTCAGGATACGACTCATTTTTTTCACTAGTCATTCTTGGACACTTTCCTTAAATCAACTAGATTACATAATTATGTAATGTACAAATGATTAATTTTCTGAATATAACTTACCAGGCATTTCCACTGGTGAAATGTCTGTTCAAGACTTTGGTATTTTTGTATCTTGTATTATATACCATTATCTCTTCTTTCTATTTTTCCTGAATACTTCTTGCCAAAGTTTCTAATTCCTGTTAAATAGAAGTGGTGACAAATGACATCCTTGTCTGCCTCCATTTAAAAGAAGTGCTTTGGCCCTTCTACATTACAAATGTTACTGGTCATGGTAGTAAGTGCCTGTAATAATCCCAGTGCTAGAGAAGCTGAAGCAAGAGTATTGTGAGTTCAAGAGTTCAAGACTACCTGAATAGCTGTGAGTTCAAAACTACCTGAATAGTGCAAAAAAAAAAAAAAAATCACTATTGACTTTTTGTTTGTTTGTTTGTTTGTTTGTTTTTGGTTTTTAGAGGTAGGGTCTCAGTCTAGCCCAAGCTGACCTGGAATTCATTATTTGGTCTCAGGCTGGCTTCAGATTCACAGCGATCCTCCTACCTCTGCCTCCTGAGTGCTGGGATTAAAGGTATGTGTCACCCTGCCCAGCTCACTATTGTTTTTTGATTTGATTTCTACAAACTTTTTTCACATGTGCATGCAAGTGTATTATGTATGTGCGCAGGTGCACATGGATGTGCTGTGCATGCATGTGCAGGCCAGAAGTGAATGTTCGGGGTCTCCTTCTTTGTTCTCAAGACAAAGTCTTGCACTGAACCCAGAGCTCATCTATTTGAATAGACAGCTATCCAGTAAGCCCTAGGGATTTTCCTATCTGCAGCTCCAGCTCTAGGTTTATAGGTGTATGCCACCATACCTGGCATCTTTATGTGGGTGCTAGGGATCTGAACTCATGTCCTCGGTCTTGTACAGCAAGTCCTTTACCCTCTGAGCCATCTCCTCGGCCCTTGTAATTATGGAAATTCTTTTGGCTCTTTCTAGGCACCAAATATGTTTGCATGAACTTCTTGCCTCTAGATATCTTTGCTTATAGACCATCCGGTATGATGTTCTGTTTGAACAGTCGTTCAGCTGTTCAATACAAAGATACAAATGTAAACGTGTGAAGAAATTCTATCAGTTTTTACAGTTTGATCAAGGAAAGGATAGGTATGTTGACTATATTTTATATTTATAAAGATAATTATTTCACTTTAGTAAGAAACAGGTACATGTATTATTCCCAGGATAGCTCATACTGCCATTGTAGGTCATTTCTTTAATCTCTGTTATTTGACTTTAATTGGTTCAATTTCATACACATGAAAATCCCAGTTAACAGATTATTCCCCTCCTCCCAAATACTTGGGAAAACTTCCCATAGTGAAGGAATCACCTATGATAATAGATGTTGTGTAGGGTTTTTGTTTTTGTTTGATTTGTTTTGTTTTTTGTTTTTTGAAGCAGGTCTTGCTCTAGCCCAGGCTGACCTGGAATTCACTATGTAGTCTCAGGCTGACCTCGAATTCACAGAGATCCTCCCATCTCTGCCTCCCTAGTGTTGAGACTACAGATATATGCTACCACACCCCACTGTTGTGTAGTATTTTCCTCCACATTAAAACATTTCACCCTGGAAGGGAGGCTTTTAAAACTCAGGACCCTCCTTAAAACTCTGTAAGCAAAGAAAGCTAAAGACCTCCCAAGTCTCAGGAAGTTCCTGAAACTTACAAGATTCACAAGACCCCACCCCCAAGCTTATATAAAAGAGGAAGACCTGCTTTAGAGACCCTCTGACCAGCGGAACTGCCTGCAAGGTGCTCAGTGAGCTCCAGGGATACAGCTTTGTGAGTGGTCACCCATGCTGGGTGGACTTGTCAGTGATGCAGCTGCCTTTGAGTCACCCATAATCTGGTAAGTAATCCCAATAAATTTATTGGTTCATCAAAATTGGATTTTGTTGCAATCATGCTTTAGCTTATCATTTATGCCCTAAATGGGGTAAATAGATAAGTGTTCTCATCTCACAAGAGAAAAAGTTTCACTCAACAATAAAATTAAAAGCAAGCAATCAAAATAACTTTTGATCCTTCCATCTTGATTTTTTTGGCATGTAAGTACATCTCTCTTTGTCTCTCTCCCTCTCTCTCTCTTTCTTTCATCCTCTTTCATCTTCTTCCTCTTCCTCTTCCTCGTCTTCTGAAAATGCCATCTATGACAGATTAAGTGTCCTTTTCCCTTTGTTATGATGTCATATTAACTAACTGCATCTCTAATGCCCATTCCCAAATAATGATACAATCTAAGATTCTTGAAGGGCATGGATGGGGTGGTTATCCAAACCAATACACACACCTTTGTTCACTCATCTTTGGAAGTCTAATTTCAGTTCTAAGGTGAGTTTCTCACTTGCCCCATGACCTCTGCACACACCGGTGTGTGCTCTTAGAAGACCTAGTTCTAGTCATTGCCCTTCCTTCAGCTAGATGAACTTGGACAGTGTGCTTCACCTGTATAGGTTTCATCTGAAAACAGAAGATAACAGGTGGCCTTCAATGGGCTCTTACAACTTAACTATTGTCAAGATTCTGAGCCTCCATGATGCTTCTCTTATGCAGCAGAATGTGGGAATGAAGCAATTAGGAACCAATGTCAGTGGGTAATTACTCCACTGGAACAGAGCAGCCTTCCAGGAGACACCCCTAACCTTGTTGTGTTACCTGTTAATTACTACCATACAAAGATGAATATGAAGGGTTTTTTTTTTTTTTCAGCTGCTTTTATTGGATTTACTATCACCTCAGTTAAAGACCTCAGGACACATTTGGAGAAATGTAGGCTGATGTGCCCTAGCAGGAATCAAGAGAACAGATTCCATAGCCTGGAGTATTACCAGGCATTGTGCTAAGGACTTTACCTGGCCTCTTTCAGTTCAACTCCCAGAGAACTTTATGAAACCACGTGTCAGTTAATCAACTTAACTGCCTCTCAGCTCTGAGTTTACCACCCTTCAGAGCCTGCTTTGCAAAATTAGACTGGCTTCTTTACAATGAACACACACGAAACTTTGTCAGTAGAGGGCGCGAGAGAGACGGCTCTGAGGAAGACTTAACTCTTCCTGGTTCTGGTGTGCTGTTGGCTTGCTCTCGCTACTCTAGGCATCCCCTTCTGCATGAGTGGGGATGTTCAGTGACATTCTGCCCCGTGGGATTCCCGGGGTACCTCAGGCCCTGAGTCACTTTACGGCTCCAGGCAGGCCCAGCATGCTCCCTAACCATACCTCACTAGTAGCACTGACCTTCCTGTTCCCTGGAGGACTGATCCCCATCACCTTCCTAACACCGACATCACTATCCTACGCTAAGTGGTACCCTCCCAGGGAGCAGTTTTCAACATCCTAACTCCTTTTGCTCGCCTCTGCCTGGGAGAGCTGTGTCTTATGTGATAATAGACCAGCTATGGCGCAGACAGCCCAGCAAAGTCCTCCACCCATGGAATGATGGGTAATTATGGCTTCTCCAACTCAGTGGGAACCCCAGCCTGAAGAGAGGACACACACTCCAAGGGGGTCGTTGGTGAACAAGTTCTCTTTGTGTCTTACAGTTATTCATCTATTATAGCCTGATATGACTGTAGATTAAGCCATCCCTGTTTCATCTCTGTTATGGCTTCTGTCTCCTGAATATGCAGATGGGCGACACAGGTACTATTATTATTTCCATCTTAGAGACTGGAATGAGGTTTTAGGAGACTTACTAAGGGTCACATGCCTGTGGAGGAGCTACCCACAAACCAGGTGGGCCTGGCTCTGAGGACTGTACTTTCCACCAGTCTGTTAAGCAAGCTATGCTCTTGTGTACTGGGTGTTTCAGATTAAAATAAGAGCAAAAAAAAAAAAAATTTAAAAAGCACACATGAGGCCAGCTCCTAAAGGAAAACGTTCAGTGGTCAAGAATGCCAAGAGTCATTTGAGACAATGGCCAAAATAAGTACAGCAAAAGAAGGGAGAAATAAAACACACCATAAATTAAAATACATAGATTTTATATACTTTACATATGGTCAATATTATGCTCCAAATAAATTTATTTTGAGACTATTTGTGTTTTGCCAATTTCTCCAGTTTTGTCTTATCTGCTAGAATGCTACATTTTGCTGTGGAGAGAGCTGCAATTCCAACTTGGAGTTTTGTCTTACATTTGGCTCAAGGCACCCAGCTTTCTGCATGATGTATGTCCCATCAGCTCTAAGATGCTCTGGTTCCCCTAAGATTGTGATCTAGGCAACATGGAACAGCTTCCATGTTCCTGGAAATGAAGTTTCACTTACACATGATCCTTGGGGAAACACAGCAATGGTCTAATTAGTTCCAAATAACACATCCCAATATTAATGATCTTCCTTGAGAATTGTCTTGGTTTCCCAGCTTTCCTAGCATGAGAAAGAGTCCAGTAAGAGGATTCACTGCTTCCTGCTGATTAGAGCCGGTGCACTCTGCCCAACCAGTTAGAATACCTAAATACGAGTCTCGGTTTGCCACCAATTATGTAGCCCTGATTTCTATGAGCAAGAGCACTGGATTCTGAAGTTCCCTTTTTGCTCTATAATCATTGACTCTTGGAATCCTTTCAACTCCCTCTGTTTAGTTTTAGCAAATTAAAGTTGCATGGTCCCCACCATTGAGTGCTTACAATACACCATAAAAATTGTTCAGCACCTTAAATGCATTATCCCATCTGACTCCCACCACAAAGCAATGGTGGGGAGCGCTCTTCTTTCTTATCCACAAATGACACATTCAGAGATCTTAGAGCATGGTGGTAATACAGTTACCTGGTGAGTCCTCTTCCCAGATGGGTCACTGACTACTGCCCTCACCTGACAAATAATGTCCACTTAATACCCATTGGGAGAGTTTAGAAACTCATTTAACAACAGTATTTGGAAGTAGAACTTTTGAGAGGTGATTAATGTTACATGAAGACATCAAGGGCGCCATTCACCTGTGGTAATGGAAAACAGACTAAGACAATAGGTTCATGACTGATGTTCTTTTTAAATATTTTCTTTATTCATTTATTTATTTATTAAAGGGAGAGAGAAAGAGTGGGTGTGCCAGGGCCTCTAGTCACTACAAACAAACTCCAAATGCATGTGCCACCTTGTGCATCTGGTTTACATGGGTACTGGGGAATCAAACCTGGGTCTTTAGGCTTCACAGGCAAGTGACTTAACTTCTAAGCCATCTGTCCAGCCCCTTGACTGATTTTTTTTTAAGTAAGCCTCAGCCTCTGGGAGTAGCAAATGAGGATGAGGAGGGAGGTAGAATTGGTCAGGTGTACTTAGAACAGAAAGGAAGAAAAGAGGACATTAACTAGAAAGGCCACACACTTTGTTCAAAGCCTCCTAAATCCTTAGGAGGTCATTTTATTATCACAATTAAGCAGATAAAGAAAATGAAGTTCTGAGAGGTTGAAAATTGTCCATTTACTGCCACCAGTGAGGAGCCCAGCTGAGACTTGAATACTCAACTCTTTCACATTGCTTTTGGATAATTCATTGCTTTTGGATAATTCATTGCTTATGGTTAAAAGATTTCAGAGACTGGGCAACCAGATACATGTTTGTTAATGTCAATGTTATGTCAAATTGCAGTGAAAGAACTGGAAATATCTGTTTCTAAGCTAGTCCTTCTCTGACTACTGGCTGAGCTAAGATCATGCCAGTCCAGCCCCGCCCAAGCAAGCAGGGAGAAACGCTGCCTATTCAATGGCTGTTCCCCTGGGAGAGAAGAAATTGGGATCTTAAGGAGATGTCAGGAAGGTACACTGGGGGAAGCACAGGGATGCACTGCTACACAGGAACAATCCTATGCTGACTAAGCCAGCTTCAGAGAAGGAAGGAACTCTTTTTTCCTTTTCGACTCCATCTTTGAAGAGTACTTGCTTAAGAAGAAGTCGGTCTTTGTGACATAAGGGGATAATTGACTCACGTGATTCATCACACAGCGAGCAGCAGCAGGGCCATGCTGGTGCCTGGCTGTCGGGAATCAAACAAGCAATCCTGCTTTCGAGCACTTGCCGATACTCACGGTGTCAACACTTCCAATTCAAAGCCGCTAGTACTCAAATGGCTTCTTATGGGCCAATTGTTAATACTGGGGAATTCCGTGAGCCAGTTGGTAGTGTGGCTCCAGTTAGTGAACTAGTGGAAATGAGTTCCAAAGACCACTAGATGCCAGTTTGGGGGAACAGTAGTCTGTATGGACACTGACTCAGTGCTCCCTTTCCCCACTACAACTCTAAGCAGACCAAGAAATTGCCTGTACTTTTAATGTTTTCAGTTCCTTCTACTTGGAAGATTCTTCCCCTTCTTTTACTTCTAAGAGACTCCTATTCATCCTTCAAGACTCAGGCTCTGATAAACCATCCCTGGCCTCTATAGACAAAGCTTTCTTGATCCTTTGTACATGTCTGTATTACCTGTTTAAGTTTCCAGTCCCCCCCGCAAGACAATGAGCCTCCAAGAAAGAGGAAAACACGTTTCACCTCTGAACTATGGGGACGACATTCAGGGGGCTCTCAACAAATGTCTGCTAAGTGAATGACATTAGAGACCTCTCTGAGTTCAAGTTAGCAAATAACTAACCTAGTTAAAGACACACATCTCCACAAGGTCAGTAGAAATGATTCTCATGGTGAAATTTGACAACATTTACTAGGGTGTATTTCTCCTCCAACTAATAGCTATTCTTGCCACTCACAGCTCTGAAAGCATGTCCTGGGCTACCTGGAGCACTGCATGTGGTGTTGTCCTTATTGACAATCCAAAGAGGAAGAGAGGCCATCTTCTATGTTTCCCCAAATCTATGTGCCCACAAGGATGGGCTGCAGGTAGGGAAAGTATCTTGCATGACATGGTCTCTGAACTTGCTGTGAGAACCCAAGCATTAAAAGGACAAGATAGTACCGGGCATGGAGGTGTGCACCTTTAATCCCAGAACTTGGGAGGGAGCGGTAGGAGGGTTGCTGTGAATTCAAGGCCATCCTGACACTACAGAGTGAATTCCAGGTCAGCCTGGGCTAGAGCAAGACCAAAGGATAGGATAGAGGGCAAGGTAGCTTAGTAGTAGATCTCTTGCCTAGCATGCACACAGCCTTGGATTGAAGTCCAAATGCCCGTAAAAAAGAAAAGAAGAAGAAAAAAAAGAAAGAAAGATAGGCCAATCTAACAACCTCAACTGGGGATTTCTAACCCCCCAAACAGAAGCAGTGGGGGGTGAAGGGATTAAAAAGGGAAGAATGAGAAAAGAGGGACAGCAAAAATGGTTTATCAGCCATAACTTAGGCTGATAAAAAGCAACAGGGCATCAGACACATAGGCACCCAGCCACTTCACTGCTTCCATGTATATTAGGATGACACTGGTTTGTTGACGTTGCCCCCCCCACCCCGACCCCTGGCACCAGAAGCCGCGCCTGACACACTGAGAGGAGGTTGTGCGTGGTTGAGGATGGCTGACGAGTAGCTTTTCTCAGGAAGACAAGTTACTCTTGACTAAATGCAGATGGCCCCGTGAAAAATGAAATCTGACAGTAGACGCTGCCTTTATCAGCTGCAGAAGTTCAGCAGGGACGAGACTTGCCCATCCCTGGCCAGCTGGAGCAAGCCTCTGGTTTCAGCACCGTATCACAGAGTGTCCTAATGAATTCTTCAAAGTGGCTGGAGCCTACACATATCTGCTTCTGGGCATGCATCCTGGGACTTCGGGGCATGGTACCTACCCTGTCTGGAGTTGTGTTCTGCCCCAAGGGGTCAGTAAAGAATGCTGGTGACAGGAAAAGGAATATCAACCCTACCAGGTCCCTCTCCCTCCGAGGGCTATCTTGCCCTGGTCCTGAGCCATCCTCTTGACTTCTGGGATGTGGTGGAGCTTGTTCAGGGCTCAGGAAAGGATCAACTTTCTCCACAATATGGCTGGCTGGACAACCAGTATGTATCCTCACTACTTTACAGTTCCAGGGCAAAGTGTGGGGGCAGGAACAGAAAGCTGGCTTATCAGGTTGGCAGGCAGAAAGCAGAGGGTGAACAGGAAGAAATGGAGCCTAGCTACAAAACATCAAGGGCCTCCCCCACTGATCCCTGTCCTCCAGCAAGTTTCCACCCCCTGAATATCCTACGAGCTTCCCAAACAATGCCACCAGCTTGGCAAGTGTTCAAATCCATGAGCCTGTGGGAGACATTTTACATGCAAAGAGCAACAGCCTGTGGGTCACACACTCCTGCCAAGGCAGCAGGGCCAAGCGACCATGGACTAAAACCTTTGCAAGTATGAAACAAAATAACCCTTTTCCTTTACTGATCTTCTCACCTTGTCACAGTGACAAAAGCTCATAGAGAAGAATGCATTTAAACCATGGCACCTGGTAAGTGGTAGATCCCACTTCCTGTCTCCACAGAGCCGTATCTTAAAAGGGCACATGTAGAGGGAAATATGTACAAAATAAAACTAAGTATGGAAGGATTTGGCCTTAGATGGTATCTGGGTTCTGCTTTCTGCTGCTCATGGGATAATGGAGACTGGATAGTTTGTAAAGATCAGAAGTCTATTGACTCATAATTCTGGAGGCTGGGAACTCTATCATCAAAGGGCACATTGGTGGGGCCTCCTTGCTTCCTCATCACAAGGTGAGAAAGAGCAAAAAACCAGACTCACAGCCCATCATCTTCATTTATGAGGACTGAGACCTCGCAGAGGCCCTACCTTTTACCACTTCTGCACAGGGGATTAAATTTCCAACACATGCTTTGGGGGGACACAGTCCAACCATAGCAGATAGTCACATAAACAAATAAAGTTTTCAGTTGCAAATGCAATGCAGGGACTTCATGGAGAAGACCATAACTAGAGAGATGAATCTACCCATGTGGCTTTAAATAATGATCACTCTAAGCTCATTTAATAACCTAGTGTAGAAGTTCTAATGATCACTGCTTTTGGCTGAAACTAGAAACTAATGATGCTGGTCTCTTGGGACCTGAATCAGCCTATAAACTAACCCTAATTCCTTGCTACTTTCCCTCTTGGAGAAACTGTTCAGGTGAAAAAGGTGACCTGCACCATGGTCTCGGCTTCTGCTCCTCGCTGGGAAGTTGAAGCCAGCAGGAGGCATTCCGATGGGTCCAGAGAAGGCCTTTATATAAAAGATGCCACAGGACAGTCAGAGCCTGAGCATGATCTCTGATGACAGTGCATCCCAGCCAGTCCCACCTGTCACAGATGTTTCTGACGTTACACAGAAGTGTCCTGGAGGTGTGGAACTCCATCCTCTAATGATGACACAGCTGTGATCACCCATGTGAAAACTCACAATAGTGGGCTCACTGACATTCCCTCGTGGAAGGGGAAAGGGCTCACCAGGAAAATGAGGTACATGAAGTCCCCCCTTCCCCAAGGATACATAAGGGTTAATGAGTAAAGATTGTTTTGGGGGAACTTTTTTTTTAGTGGTGTTTCTGCCTGTAAGTCACCCATGCTCCTGTAAGAAACTCCATTGGTTCACCAAGATATACTTGGGTAGAGTTGTTTCTTTAGTCTGTCTTCGATGCTTTACCTAGATGCTTGTTCACCTCTCCTCAGAAGAAGTCACACAACACTTGATGCCCATCAGGGACTTGACAGAACCAAAGATGACTGTGGGGGGAGCAGCTGCATTACCCCTGCGGTGAATGATAACATATGCAGTGGGGCTAAGCCACCTGTGAGTGGCCAGTCCTGCTATGGCTGTCCTTCCCTTGTGATGTGAGATGGCATGCCTCCTTGCTATAGTTGCAGTTGCATCTCCGGTACCAAGTTGAGCTGTCTTCCCAGAGGGAAGTCCATGACAGAAATCCTGGTGGACTCATCCTTGTCCATGTCTTGATGAATGTGAAAGTAGCATTCATCAGATGGGATGGTAAAGATACTGTTGCAGCAATTGCATTGCCCATCACAGGTGAGAAGTCACAGAACTGAGGGTCCGCTGTGTGCCCAGAAAGAGCTTGCCCATGTAAGGAAGGAGCTACAACAAGAAGTAGACATGTAGCGTCCTCCCATCTTCATCTCTGACTTGGCAGGTGAATTACATACAGGAAGGGGTGAGCTGGAGGTATTAGCTTGCCATTGCTTGTGGCTGAGAGGTGACATAAGGAAAACAGAACACAGATCAAACTGGGGAAAAATGGAAGATTTGAACAGAGAGAAGTGAGGAGAATGAGGTAGAAATGATAGTGTGATGGTGTGATGATTAATTTTCACTGCCCACTTGACTGGATTTAGAATCACCTAGGAGATACATCTCAGGAAGTCAGTGGGAATGTTTCCAGAAAGGTTTAACTAAAGAGGAAATACATACCCTGAATGTATCCTCTCTCTCTCTCTCTCTCTCTCTCTCTCTCTCTCGTCTTCCTGAGTGCAGACACAATGTGGCCAGCTGTCGCACACTCTCAGTCACTGTGCCTCCCTTCCCTGAGGCACTGTAGCTCTCAAACTGTGAGCCAAAGTAAACCTTTTCTTCCTTAAGTTGCTTACATCAGGCATTTTGTCACAGCAATAAGAAAAAAAGTAATTAATATTGTTAGAGACCTGGGAATGAAAGAAAGGACATGTGATTCCCACTTCACAGGGCTGGAAAGGACTGTCAACTAGACAGTTAAACAGAGGAAGTTAGGGCTGGGACAATGACTGGGTGGATAAGGTGCTCAATGCCTAAGCCTGAGCATCTGAGTTCAGACCCTCAGACCCCATGCCATGATCAGGAAGTCATGGGCGTTCTTTGTAATCCCAGCATGCAGAAGATGACATGGAGGTGGAGACATAGGCCAGACAGCCTGTGTATGCAGCAGTGAACAAGAATGAGAGATCCCACCTCAAGTGAGATGAAAGGCAAGCATCAATACCCCAAAGTTGTCCTATGACCGCATGCATGTTATGGCATATACATGTCACACACACACACACACACACACACACTGGTGGGGGGGTGAAAATATTTTTTGACAAAGAAAAGGAACTCAATTCAGTGGAGGCCTTGAGCATGGTAAGGGGCTTTTGTAACTATGGTAGGTCATGACTTTTATGGGGTAGGAGACATTCTGGGAGACCTGGCTGGTTAGGCTGGAAGTGCTAACGCAATTGAGAGAGAATGAGTTAAAGGGCAAGCAGACAGCGAGAATACTGGGTCCATCGCAAGCGAATGTGGCAATATTTTGGTGCAGCCACAGTTCTGAGGGGACAAATTGATAAAGAGCTAAACTCAGTGTTAATGAGCTGGAAGATTTTAAAGCCCTAACAACAGTTGACCAAAGGGTTAGCAGAGGTACTGGTGATCACCATTGTGCCACTGTTGAGAAAGTTCATCCCCGGGTGAGGATCACCTAAGCTACTGCCCTAACCAGGTGGTTCTAAGCTCACAGGAGAGAAGGTCAGAACCCTTCAGGGAATTCTGGCCTCTTGGAGGACAGGCTACCCTACTGCCTCTTTCAACAGCCCTTGCGGACCTGAGCCCTTTCAAGGCTGCCCGGCTGACAGAGTTGAGCAGAGGGACTAAGCCAGGGACTGGATCAGCAAACAGAACCACTGTAGCTTGCCACTAACAGTTGGATATTACTAAACAGACAGATCGTCAAAATTCTCAACAGCTCCCCATGGAGCCTGATAGTCCCTGGCCAAAAATGGCAGCCTCTTGTCTCCACATGGTGACAAGAGAATCTACCTCGGAATGTATTCTGTGTTGTCCACCCAGTAAGCTCAAGGGCATGTCCACAAGAAGAGGCAAATCCCGCTTCACAGCCTGGTATTCAGGTGAAGACACCCCCTCCCCCAACACAAGATTACCATAGGCTCGGACCAGAGATTTCTCTGCTACCCCTTCCCCCCAACCCCCGTGGAGATTTGCTGGCGCCCAGGCTGAAAGGCAAGCTGCACCCTCATTGGGTGATAAAGGCCACTGACATGGGTTGTTACATCCGCAGAGCCAGAAGTCAGGGCCAAGCACATCTCCTCCGCTTTCTTTATTTGGATGCTAAGGACTCTGACACCTCTGACAAAAATGGAGACTGCCTGCTAAGAAGAGGAACACCCCTATCCTTGGTGACACATCTAGATGATTCTCCAGCCCCCACCATGACTAGAAGACTAGCTTTCTCCTCCAGGCTATCTCCTTCCAACGGAAGAAAGAAATCAGGATGTTTTTTTAAAAGTCATCATTGACCTTGAACTTTCACAATGTGCTTCACAGTTTTTCCCTTTCATCGCTGTCTGGCTAACAGTCTGCGATGACATGTCTTGAGTTCCAGTATGTAATATAAGGTCTTGGATGAAGATGTATTTAGCAAACAGGCTGCACAACTGAATATGAGAGGGAACACTTCTGACCCTGCCTATTCTGTCTCTGGGCACTCAGGCAGCACTCCATTTCCCCTCCCCCGGTGTGTTAGCAGTAAGTGAGCAGAGCAGCTGTGGTGTTCTCTGGGTAGTCCTGCTCTTCTGGCTGGAGGTTCCACAAGCCCTGAGATCAGGGATGAGTGCAATGAGTGTCAGAATTGAGTATGGGTTCAGAGTAGAGTCAGGATAAAATCCCTCCATGCCATATGTAGAGGCTGTCTCCCTGGGTGAGACACTTCTCGGTACCTTGTTTTCTTCTTGTGCAAAATGGGGGCCGCTCTTAGGAAGAGACCGCATGTGCAGTGGCTCTGGTGTGTGCACTGACAATAGCTGGCACGAGTCATTGCTTGCTTATCAGTGCCTAAGCACCTCTGTTGTGCAAGCACTGGGGAGGGGTGCTCACAGTGCAGTGCAGGTTCATATGGGGGTCAGACCCTGTCAGACAGAGGCCTGCTCTTCCTGTCAGACCTCCCTGACTTCCACACTTCATTCCTCATCTTTCTTCCTGGACTTGTCTTCCTTTCTCTACTCCTCTGTCTTTCTCCAGGAGTCTGCCTATTCTCTCAATGGGCCCTGGAGTCCCCACATCAGGCCATCCTTCTCTACACTATCAGCATCATCAGTGCTCCTGGGACCATGCGAGAGGGGAAAGCCACTTGTTCCAATCATTGCTCCATCACATGTATCTAGGCCTCATCCCTGTTTCCCGGGCCATTCTTCAATCCTTGCCTGCTGTCTCTTCAACTCACTGTCAAGCTTGCTCCACTGTAGCTACTGATGTCTGTCTGCCAATGGCCTGATTTCCAGACTGTGCTTAAGAATCCCTGCCTTCCAAACCCTTTTCTTCAGGAGTACCCTTGCATCCCCATGCCACAGCCTCTGGAACCCAAGTGCTCGCCTTACCCCTTAATCTCCTGAGGATGCTCTGGGGCCTTCGGCCCTCTGAGACTCTGTCTCCCTTTGTTTTTTGCCTCTCTGTCCTTCTTGAGGCCAGTCTGAGAACTAACAGAATTGGGGTTTTGCTTGAAAACAGAGAAAAGCCCAGGGCCTTCACAGAAGCAGCAGTTTTCTCTTCAAATGATGCTGAAAATCGCTCCAGATGTGTTCATCAATGTGGGAATTTGTTTTTATATGTCAATTTTTGCCAGAGTCTATCAAATAATTATTTGACAGAAGGGAGAAAGACCAAGATCTTCCTGTCTTTCATTTCAGGTTCTCTAGGGTCCTTGCTCCCGTTGAAGCCCCGCTGGCCGGGGCACCTGTCATCCTTGGGGTTTGTTCTCCTTAGTGAGTTCTTATGCATTCACCTTAGAAATTCCCCCAAATCACTCGGCCTGCTCAGAGACTGTGAAGTAGTTAATTCAGAAAAGTGGGTTTGGGCTGGAGAGATGGCTTAGTGGTTAAGGTGCTTTCCTGCAAAGCCTAAGGATCCCAGTTCGATTCTCCAGGTCCCACGTAAGCCAGATGCACAAGGGGGTGTACGCATCTGGAGTTCGTTTGCAGTGGCTGGAGGCCCTGACACACACCCATTCTCCGTCTCTCTCTCTCTCTAATAAATAATTAAAAATTTTAAAAAAGAAAGAAAAGAAAAGTGGGTTTTGGCTGAAGAGATGGCTTAGTGGTTAAGGTGCTTGCCTGCAAAGCCTAAGAACGTTTGGTTGAATCTCCAGGTCCCACATATAGCCAGACGCAAAAGTGATGCAACCGTGCAATGTCGCACATGTGCATAAGGGGGCATACTCGTCTGGAGTTCATTCACAGTGGCTGAAAGGCCCTGGTGCACCTATTCTTTTTCTCTCTCTCTCTTCCTCCTTCTTCCTCTCTTCTCTCAAAAATAAAATAAAATAAATGACAGCTTAAGGAAAGGTGGGTTAAATGGGGACTAGATAACTTCATAGGTCAAGCACTCCCCACTCTTACTCAGTGACAACTCTATCTGGTAAAGTGACTCCCCTCTTCTATTCCAGGATTTCTCAACCTGGGACCAGATAGTTCTTTGGGAGGGGAGGGGTGAGTTGTGTAGGTGGCTTGCTAAGCAGCATCTTTGGGCTCAATCCACTAGCTGCCAGTAGTACTTCTGTCATGATGACCCAACATGTCTCCAGGCACAACCAAGTATTCCCAAAGGGAGAAAAATCTGCCAACTCCCCCCCGCCACATGCCTCCAGCTGAGAGCCATCGTTGTACACATACATGTACATACACATATGCACTTCAGGACTCACTGGTTAGCCTTAGTTCAGAGTCCGGCACATGCCTTTTAGAAAAGACACGGATCCAGTGGCTATTGCTCTGCCTTTTAGTAGTCAATAGAGCTTACCATGAGGACATGAGGACTCGCTGCGTGCTGGTGAGGCTGCTGGCTCCCATAGAAGAGATCCTCTCTAAAGTCGTTTGATTCCAGTTTGCAGGTGCCAGCACGCGGGGTGTCAGGAAGACATGGCCAGAATGTATGACTGAGAGAGGTGCCAGTGTGACCCTCCATCACAGGTAATCTTGCCTGAAGAATTCTCCCCTACTGCGGAAGGTCACTGGTGGGGTGCAGTGACCAGGTTTGCACACTAGCCTCCTCATGGCTGGCTTCACTTGGGCTGGTGCACACAGTTCCACTGACCAACTTTTGCGGGAAAATCCTGAGCCCCACAGCCCCATGGACCACCTCAGGAGAGACCCCAGGCCATCCTCACAGCTAACTCAGAGGTTAGCAGGGCTCAGTACCATCCTAGGATTGTCAAGTGGAAATCTCACTGGTCACCTTTTCATCCCTTCTAGTACCTGTTTACTGAGTCCACCCTGGAGATCCTTGCTACCTAATGCTGTCCACAGTCCAACAGTGCCGGGTGGGGTGGGGGAGTGCCTGGGAGGTGGTTAGAATGCAGATGTTCAGACCCTGTGCAGAATTACCTGGAATTACCTCCACAGGTGATACCTAGGGACATTAAAGTCAATTGGGAAGCCCTGACATAAACAACATAGGAAAGGGGGAAATTTTCCCTCTAGAAGCTTGCATCCTGGTTGAGATGTGACTGACAGACGTGAACCCTCAGAGCAGAGTGCAGGTTTACATCAAGCATGTTTGGTAGCGAGTGGATATAAAAGACCAAGTCTTCCTTCGGCCCTACCGCGACTCAATTCCTTCATCTATAAAGTGGGGCTAACAGTTGCCCTGCCTACCTTATGGGATCGTCCCGAAGATCAAGCCAGAAAGCAGGAAATACGACATTGCTACAAGGCACCATTTAACGTTATATAACCCTCAATGCTAATGAAATTCAGAGGTAAGAGGTCTGAGATTGCCTGGAGTGATGTGGGGAGATTCAGCCTATTGGACTGAGGAGGCTGGAAGTTTGGTGCCATGTACTATACACCAAGCTTTCCAGTAAAGCAAGATGGGAGGGAAAAAGTATATTTGACCAGCCTCCAGCCCTGACCACAAGGGGTTTTCACTGACTGACACTCACTAACTGACTCCTAACAACCTAGGGAAGGTTCAGAAACACCATCTATGTCAACTGGTGCTTTACAAATGCAAAGCAAGCAGGTGTGGTCATTGTGGCAAGGCTGGAAAGAGTATTGCAAAACTGCACTGTAGTTTGAGATGCAGGAGAATGGACTCTTGTAGAACCGAGGTGAGCATGCCTAGACACTACTAGCAAGTAGTAGGAGAGAAAAGGAAGCAGCAGGTGATGTCGTGGATAGTTGTTTTTCTAGAAAACTCTTAGAAGCCTTTTATGTATACTAGATGTTTTCTTTCTGTTTTCCATTTAATCCTCACTGCCAATCTTGTAAAGGAGGGACTCTTGTCCCCATTTCACAGACAAGGAAACTGTAGGCTCAGGATTTGCTCTCCTTTCAAGGTCCATACCCTTCGCTGCAAGCCACACCGCTAGGGTAATTGACTCTATGGTTTTCTTTGAGCAGTGGAAACAATGTGGTGGACATTTGTTGTGAACTCTGCTCCCTGACTCACTGACGTCTGCCCTGAGCTTCTCCAGAGAAATGCTGTCTTCTGTCAGGAAAAGATAAAAACGGCCGATACACATGAGTCACCATCCTCGCTATAATTAACGGTGATGCAAGAGCCAGATGGAGAATAAGAGGGGCCTCCCGACCCCGCTTTTAGGCTGCCCCAACTTTGAGCTCACTTCAGCTCTGAAATAAGTCTCTGCCACTGAACTTCTGTCTGCTTGAAACAGTGAAAAGAAGTGAAACCTGGGAGATCATGGAGCTGAGAGGGGCCACGCCAAATTAATCTCCTTATTTATAATTGAGAACCATGTACCAGAACCATCCAGAGTCGGTAGTTTGTAGATAGCACAGCTCTTTGCTTTCACACTCAGCTGCCCTGCAAAGTCCAAGCAGTTTTCTACCTGCTGAGCTATTTTACAGCAGGCATGCTTGTAAATGCAGCTGTACAAGGTGTTTGGCTTTTGCCCTCCTGATCCCAGGGATGTATCTGTGAACTCAAAAACAACTGGAAAGATGGCTTAGTGGTTAAGGTGTTTGCCTGAGAAGCCTAAGGACCCAGGTTCGATCCCCCAGGACTCACATAAGCCAGATGCACAAGGTGGAGCATTTTTATGGAATTTGTTTACAGTGGGCAGAAGCCTAGGCGTGTCCATTCTCTTTCTCTCTCTCTTTCTTTCTCTCTCAAATAAATAAAACATTTAAAAGTTTAAGAAACAACACTAGCTATCATTAGTGTCACTATTCTCAGTTGGTCTAGATGTGATGCCATGACCAGCTGATTAAAATAAACTCTAAGCCACAGCACCCATCATAGTGTGGGCAAAGCCATGGCTTAAGCACAATGTCGTCATGACTCAGGGAAAGTGGCACCCTGTGACTCCAAGGACAAGTCACTCCTGAAGCCTGGCAAAGTGCTCAGGACCTGGCAAGGCTTACTAGCAGCCTTCCATGCCATCAGACTTCTATTACCTGTTTAAAAGAGTCTCGGCTGGCCTCAGGATTTGAACGTGATGGAACCTTGCACTTTCTTTTTGAACAGACTTTAATTGAGATCAAAGTGAAAAATGCAGGTTACATTTGTAGTGTTATCATCAATACACTGTAAGATCAACACCCAAACAATGAGGCATCTAATATTTATACATTTCCTAATTTTAGTTGTCAAAGAGCGAGTCGTTATCAGATATATAATATATATATATTTACACAATAAATTCAAGCAACAGTAAATAATAAACTCCTTCCCTTAAAAACAACACACGCACACACACACGCACGCACACACACACATACCTTTAAACAATGGATTTTCCCACAATGGTACATCTCTTTTTTTTCACATATATTGTAGACCCAAAGACACTTAAGTTACTCAAAAACAATCTTATTTATCAGTGAAGATCCTGGACCAGCCCCTATTTTCTTTTAAAGTCATTTTAATTTTTACAACTTGAAGCCACATAGCCAGTGCCATCTGTACATTCTAAGGACACCCCAAATGACGAAAATGAATTCTACTTCCTTTGTGTGAGGAGATAAGTACATCTCTAAAGAGGCACCTGATTATAACTCAGAAAAAGTCAAAAACATAAAAACATCTCAGGTCTTCACAGAGTTTCTTAAGAGCATTGTGTTAATGTTAACACCGAGCAGTAAGGTTCTTTAAGATTTCTATACAGAGGTACTGGTTAGTTCCAATTCTTTTTTCAGTTGCTTGAAATGCATGAGCTTTAAAAGTCGCCTAGTAGAACTACATCCTGCCTTCCAGGTCAGCAGCCGCCTAACCTCTGGCATGCTGGATGAAACTCACCCCCAATGCCTTGCTTTCTGATTTATTTCTTTGCTTGGTGCTATTAGTAAATGGAAACCATGACAAAGTTTACATTAGCAGACACATACACATGCCCGGACTATAAATATTCCATGATGGAAAATGCTACAATCACTCCATTCCTAGTGAAAATGGGCATAAAAGGAGAAAGGGTGGGGGTGGGGAGACGACATGATCAACAATGATTCTTCTTACAGTGGAAAAGCCAGACCAAACAGCAATAGGCTTTCAACTAACCAGACACTGTTAGCTGCTTCTCCAGGCCTGTGAGTCAACGAAAAGTGGGCAGAGCCCAGACCAGCTCCTCTGGTAAACCTGGTAGGATCCAGTCACACAGGTATCTTGTCTTGGAAGTTGGATGAAGATCCACCGCCATGTCCTTTGTAGGTGAATGAGGAATTTCAAAAATCAGATTTGAAAGAAGTTCACGCACTGTCCTGCCTGGGACACAGAACTGTCCCTGGGTTGGACCCCTCAAAGTGCCAGCTGGAGTTTGGTCATGTTTCTCTGGTGCATGTTGTGATGACGGACTAATTCATCTGACCGGGCAAACTTTTTCTGACAACTGGGCCACCGACAGCTGAAGGGCTTTTCACCTGTTGGCACAATTGCTAGTCAGAGACACTGACAGTAGAGTCACTGGGCACAGGTTCATCTATCAAAGGCCCACACTAAATCACAAGACGCCCACCCAGACTCCAATAGCTCTTCCCTAAGCTAACCAACTGTCTTTTCACAGGCAACCTGGGATTGGCAGCACCTCTGTGGGGCTTTAAGAATGGAAATATTGGAAGAGTTAATAAAACTACTCTTAAATCAAAAAACTTGGGGAAATGGGAGAGAAGGAGTGAGTCTAGTTCATGGCAATCCCTAGGCAATTCATAAATCGAGGGGGGGTTTAGAAAACATTGGCTTCATCTCTACTCTCAGGACCTGTGGGAATGTGGCCTGCTGCTGTCTATGTGGGGGCCTAAGCTGCAAGGGCCTCTGGATCATGACCCTGAATTTCAACAGATCACTGTCCAGCAGTAGAACTATGACTGAAGCCTGTCTAACTCTCTATGTAGATATTTTTCAGTAAACCGTGGGTGCCTATTTGCATCCATCTGCTTCTCTTTACCCAGAGCATGATCTCTGTTGTATGGAAGATTCTAATTAAGGCATAGATCTGCCAAATCATCAAGGCTATGCCATCTGAGGGGCATGAAGTACAGTCAGTGGCTCTTGGTCAATGCCTGATATATGCTATTCTTGTTCTGTGCTGGGCATCATATATACATATATACATATATACACTGCCTCGTGTATTCCTCACAACAGCCCCACAAGGAAATGTCATCCCCACTCTCCAGGTGAAGGTGGACATCTGGGGAGGACAAACTCTGGTAAGACTCAAATCCAGGCTTGTCTCATTGCAAAGCCTGTGTTCACTACTGCATCACACTCTCTGGCCTTCCTGAGGGAAACACCACAGGGGGTAGGCTCCCTAGAACCTGGAGGGTATGCCCAGGGTATTACACATCTCACTGAGAAATGTTCCGGAGGTGTGCCTGCCATTGAGGTCAGACTGGGAGGAGATCAAGTACCACAGCAGTCTGCTGGTGACACAGGTCACGTTGAACTTATATGCAGGGAGTGAGGTCGGTGGGGACAACTCTTTCCCCACACTGTGAGCTTAAAGGCAAGATGTCAAAAGCACTCAAGGAAAGGGGAAAGACCCCTCCCCCCATCCCACCAACAACAGGAGCATAGATTCCTTGACTACATCTTAAAGTAGCCTGGTTGGGCTGAGGACATGGGACTCCCTAGCATCTTACAAGGTCACGCATTTCTTCACCTCCCACTCACTGTCTCTTTGCCAGTCCTGATCTGGTTCCTGCCTCCCACCCCCACCTAACACATCCTAACCCTTTCTCCTGCGGGTCTTCTCGGTGGCACTCAACGTAGCTGACTTTGGCTTTCTTCCTGCTTGCCTGACCTCCCTGGATGGATGGCTGCATAAGCTTGTGCTCTTCCTCCGACAAAGAAGACGGAGGCTGACGGGGGTCCAGAATGGTCACAACTTAGTTTGCAACACATTGGTTTTATAACCAGACTCCTCAGCTGGGAAAATAGGAGTACAGGTGCCTGCCCTACTCCTCTCACAAGGGTGCTATGAAAACAAAACAAAAAAGAACCCCCAAGCAAGGGTCCTGCTTCCCGAGGTAGAACATGAGCCGTAAAGGTGGCGCTACTTTCGTTAACAGTCACGCCAGCCTATAGACAGCAAAATCTATAAGCAGCCAGTAGATATGTAAACACCCCAACCTCCTTTCTACTAGAATGTTTGTGATAGTCTGGCAGAGACCATTAATTTTAGAGTAAGAAGTATGCTCTCCAAACAGGGTTACGAAATGTGGACTCCTGGGAGAATAGAATCACTTCTGCTCTTCCTGTAATGTTGATTACCCTATCAAACAGTGACAAAAGTGTGATACAACGAGTCGGGCACCTTCGGGACCCAGCTTATCTTTTCATGTTCATTCTGGACACTCTGCACATTCCTATCACATCCCTCCCCCGCTCAGTATGTCCCCCATTTATTCTTTGCAAAATGGAATTTTGTCATTTAGAGATAGTCATGCATTGTTCTTTCTCTAAACCAACTCTCAACTCTAGAACTTCTACATGAATCCTTTCTAATCTCTCATCGCAAACAACTTTATTCACAACCATAGCTTTAAAAATAATGAAAAATAAATGTGAAGAAAAGTTTACGCACTTGTTTTACCTGTATGAGTCCTGGTGTGGGTCTTCAGGTGGTCGGACCGGGAGAACTTTCGCTGACAAGTTTTACACTGGAATGGTTTCACACCTAGATGGACAGAGAAGTTCTAGCCTCGGTCCTAACAGTGTGGGGCACGGTGAGGTGCACAAGGCCAGCAGCTTTCTGGAAGTGGTGGCAGAGCCTGGCACATCCCATCACACCTGCAGTGTCTGTGTCTGCCTGGCCTTTAGCTTCCCTGGTGTCCTGGACCCAGCAGAAAGTACCTGACTCTGCATGGGAACCTCTGACTTCAGAACAATCATTCTTAGACACAGATTCCTAGTTTCTCACCAGCAGACAAGTCTCGGCTGCCCTGGATGCTGGAAGGAAGTGAATCGCAGTACAAACTGATTTCTGTTCACCACTGCCCTCATTCCTGACCTAACCTCCGTGTATCTCAAGCCTACTGCTGTGAGATCTCACTTACGCTGTGGTTCACAGGAGAAATGTGAGCTGTGTTTTCTTCTTTCCTTTCTCTCTCTCTTTTTCTCCCTCTCTCTCTCTCTCTTTAAGGAAAGACTCCAGAGGAGGAGGAAAACTATCAATAGCTGGGTAGCTACTCATCCATGTTCAACAAAGAAGACAGTCACAAAATCACCCCTAACCCAAGGGAATGTGACTGCTGGCAAGATAAGTGAACCCACAAACCTGTGTGCCTCCTTTGGTGCCTTTTGAGCTGGTCTGAACGAGAAAACCTTCTCTCACAGTCCTTGAAGTCACACTGGTATGGTTTCTCACCTTAGGGAAGACATATCGCATCTGAGTACAATAATGGAGATAGGATTTCATTACAGGCAAACTTCCCCAATGTGGGTGAAGGGATATCAAAATGCCCACAGCACTTCACGGAAGCTCTCTGTGGGAATGCTATGCACTTCTCAGGCAATAAAAAGCCCGCTTGTGCATAGGCTCGTGGACATTGGGATAGAGGAACAAGGATGCTCTGCCACTTCCAACGCTGCTGGGTGAAGCAGTGTCCTCAGTATGAAATGAGGCCAATAATATGACAACTCTGAAGGATTTACAAACACAGATTAGACCCGACCATCCATGTAAAGGGTGCAGGCTGGTGCCTTGGACAGAAGCAGTGTGCAAAAATTATTGGCAGGGAAAATAATCAGACAAGTCAAGTCCAAAGACTTGTCCAAAGTCAAGCCCTAGGCTGAGTCTGAGGTAGAATTCTGAGATAGACATGCCTTGAGACTGGCCTCATGAAGTAAGTGTTCTGTGTTTTATAGCCTGAAGATCTGATGTTCTCTGCTACTTTTTGTTCTTGAGTCAAGCGTAAATGACCACACAGTTGTGAGATGCCCCCAATTAAATCAGCAGCTGAAGTATTTAGAAAGACTGTGGTGTCCCTTTATCGGAGACCAGGCAGCATTAGGATTGTGCAATCCCACTCCAGAAAGGATAGCCACACCCCATCTTCTGCAGAGAAAGTTCAGCCCAGCACTGGGAACCTAGCTCCTGGAGTACATAGAACCTCTGCAGCCTAACCCACTTCTGTGTCACAGCGTTCTGGAATGGAGAGCAAGCTACCCTGAGGTCAGGAGGGCAACCCCCCCCCCCAATTACCTTTCCTGCCTCAGCTTCCGCCATAGCTGACTCTATCATTCCTGAAGCCTCTCTCCTTCCGTGTCACCTTCCCGCTCATGTCCGCATCATTCCTATCTAGCAGAGTTGACCGTGCACACACCCTTCACAAACCCCTCTTCCTCTGCCATGCCTGTGTGATGGTTTGAATGTGAAATGTTCCCCATAGGCACATGTGTTTGAACACTTGGTCCCCAGCTCGTGGCACTGTTTTGGGAGGTTGTGGAACCTTCGGGAGGTGTGGCCCAGCTGGAAGAATTGGGTCACAGGGGCAAAATGGTGTGGCTCTTGAGATTTATACAGCCTGACCCACTTCTGGCCCCAGTCTCCTATCAACTTGTTGGGACTGGAAAGAGGTGAACAAGCAGCCTGGTGCTCCTGACTCCACAGCCACAAGCCACTCCCACCACCATGCCTGGCCTGTCATGATGGATCAAATCATGAGCCAAAATAAATCCTTCCTCCCTTAAGTTGCTTCTTGTTGGAAGAGGGAAGTAACAAACACAGCTTGCTTGGGAACTTCATGGACAAGTAGAAACCTTGTCCTCCTCTCATCACAAAATTGATTCCAGAACATGGAATGTGAAAAGCCATTATCTCAGCCTGCTTTCTTTCAGGGGTGGAGAGTTCCCCACGTGAGGGAAGCAGGGGCAGGAGACTTCTCTTAGGTATTTATACCCAGCCCTGGGCCCTCTGCCTTGGCTGTCAGCTTTGAGGAGACAGGGGCCCCATTTAAAGAAATTTCTCTTACCTGCTATTGAGCTTCTGCTCTGCCTTTACTTCCTCTGCCTGCCCTGACCAGTCTTTGATGGTTAGCCCAAGCCCTTTCTGCTCCCAGAAGCCTCCCATGCCTCTTGCTCAAATTCTTTCCCTCTCGACTCTTCGGCTATCCCAGATTTAGTCTATGATCATGCACTTTCCTACTTCCTTTGCATCTGTGTCTATCCCAGCTCCCAAATGGACCATCTGATCTTTGAGAAGAGTTTTGTGACTTGGAATTAAAAAGCAAGAGCTTGAGTCCTGCTTCTACTACATCCCACTACATCCTGACTGCTGTTTTCTGTGTCTCAAAATAATAAATGTAGGCAGCCTAGCACAGAAAAAATACCTATCAGTCTATACTGCTCTTAGAAAAATACTCCTTCAAGAATGTTTGTCAAATACCAACCTGCCTGCTTTGTCTTATACAAGGAGGAGCTTTATAAATAATCCAGCAGGACTGGGGACTCTGGCTACCTGGTTTGCTGCCTTTACTCTATACGGCCATGTAACCCTCCATGAGTTCTAAGTGCCTCTTTCCCAGTAAAACTTCCTACAACCATCGTGCCTTCAGTACATCCCTTGCATTTTTTTTTCCAAATAGAATTTTTCTTTATTAGTTTCCTTATACCATTGACATATCCTTTTAAAATGATCTCATTTGGGGACATATGTAAAAATGGTGCTGTCATGTTAGCCTTGAAGTCTGTGGTCTCCTGAGTGCATGTTTGAGCTGATGACAGAATTGTATCTTCTTCAACCAATGTGTTAGTGATGTAAAGAGATCTGAATGCAGCTTACTTCCTTCCCCAGCTTCCCAGCATCAGTCAGCAGTAATAATGTCATGACAATCGCCACAGCCTGAAGCTGTCCTTCAGTTCTGAAAAGACCTGGAACAGCTCTGTGCAAAGCTGAGCTTCCCACTGTAGAAGGGTCCCAAGCACATGCCCAACCCACACCCACAGGTCAAGAGCGAGCATTGATGTTCACATTTGACATGGCCAAAAATGACACAAGGCAATGTCCTCTGTCCCAGATACAGACTCCTTGACCTGGAAACAATCCTGTTTTCCTTGGCATATCATTAAAAAAAACTCTTTGTTTCTTAAAGATTGATAACAAAAGTTAAACTACAGGCATTTTCCAATCCTAGGTAGTTGGGTGTTACTAACCCAAACAGTTAGTTCTTCTTCGTACCTAGCCTTCAAAGTTTTATTATGACTTTGCCCATCAATCTCCCGGAGTCATCTGATTGTCCTGTCTGTTCCATGATTGTCCTTCCCTCTAGAGATTCTAAGAGTCCTATAGCAGTAACATTACTATTTATTCAGCCCTAGAAATGTAGGGTCCTATGCTAAGTGCTTTCTAGCTATAACTCCTTTAATACAGTTTGATTTAATTTAACCTAGGAACAGCCATTAGACAACATAGGCATTATCATCTTCATTTTCTCCATAGGGATGTTGAGTAACTTGCTTAAGGCCTCTCCAGTTGCTGGTAAAGCCAGCATTCAAAACACACATCACTTTGATTTTATGACATTTGCTTCCCACCACTCTGTTCTGTCTTTCTTGAAGACAGTTTACCAATTTCTTTAATAAAGGAAGAGCAATCAGGATGCAAAGAGCTTTGAAGCCTTTTCCCGTCATCTCTGCCTGACCTGTGAAAACAGTGTGCCTACTTTCCATCCCAGAAGTCACCTGTGTCTTTAGCAGTGTGAAAGCCCAGAGTAGGAATGAGCTCTTGATCACACTTGGTCAAGGCTGGGCAGGAACACACTTACCAGTGTGCTTCCGGCTATGCATCTGTAAATGGGACAGCTTAAAATATCTCTTATTACAGCCCGGATAAGCACACATGAAGGGGCGTTTCTCACTGGTCTCAGATGCTGACCGAACAAGAGTCGGGGCTACCCCGGGCACACGCCGCACATCCTGCAAGCAAAGTTGAAGAGGAACAGAGGCTTTAATCCACATGTGAGCATTCATGAGAAACTGAACACTGAAATATACCCAAAGAAGTCGTGGTAAGTACAAATGAGATCTAAAATAATTCCCCCCCCCCAGCCCCTAGATGCCTGTGGCAGGCATCACTAATGGATGACAGATGAAGATATCCTGTGATGCAGGGTTCTAACATCATTACTACTGATCCACCAGAATTGGAAATTGAAATTAAGCCTCTTTGGGGTCCCTGACACAGAGCGTCTAGAGGAGAGATGGTGCCTGGAAGAGCTCCCCATCCATCCTGTCTCTTAGAATCTCCACTTGAGACAGCGAGGCCTGCAATTCTACTGTCCCAGATTCTATCTGTTCCTTCCAAACTGGAGACAAGATCAAAAGATATGCCCATGAGCCCAATCTGCAAGCAGATGAGGAAGCTTTTACTAGAGAAGCACATTAGCTATTCAATAAGCTCCTATGTGATCAGAACTTCTTTGTGTAAATGAATGACAAAGAAGCCCTGGAATAGGGAGCTCTGTCTGTGAGGATCTGAACCCACCAGAAGAACATGGTGTAGTCAGTGCAACCTTTAACAGTGACACCTATAAACCCTGGATTCCGTCTGCCTTCTATGCACTTTACATGTCCTTTCCAAGGTGACAATTGGTGCCCTTTATCTGGTGGGAATCATAAGTTCTCCTTCGTGCCCTGAAGCTCAGTAGGCTCAGTACCCAAGAGATCACTGACACTGTGACTCAGGCATGCATCTGAGGTGGTGTGATGGTCTTCACACACCCTCTGCCCTGTGGTCCTTCCCTCATTCCTATCTCACACTGTAGTGCTGCAGTGACATACTTTGTACTGATAGGTCATAGTGCATGCCACCATTTCTCCCTGGGTATTTGGTGGTATGAGAATAAATGGCAGGCCAGTGGTATGATATTTAGAAGAAAAAGAATAGGTCGTGAAGCACCACCCCTCCAGGGTGGAGTTTCACTAGAGGCCATGATAGTCGGTCTGACAAATGGCCTTGGCGGGAAAGAAGTAAAAGAACCTATTTTCACCTCATTTCACTCATCTCAGATGCAGTATGGGAATGGGACCTAGAAGCTGCTTGTTACTGTTGAGCAGAGCCCTGGGGATGGATCCTGATGGGGACATTGATGACTCTTCCTGAACCACATTTCTGTGACCTGGGCCTTTACCTCTCACCATGAAGTCAAACTCCTTGCCCGCCTATCACACAGTGACCTGGCTCTCACACAACTTCTTTCCAGGGTGCTGACTATTTGGGTGAGAGCACCTAGATGCTTCTCTTGTTCACTGATTCATGCTTGTGAGTCACAAGTGGGAGTCCTTGGTAACTGTGGTTCTGTCTCCCCAAATCAGGCTCTGTGGAGGGGGCCTTCCCCTGAGTGTACTGCATTCTCTGAGACTTCCTTCACTCTCCCTGGAGACTTCTCCATGCCTGTGCATAGTTCTGTTTCCCCAAAGAAGCAGTATAATTGAAAACCTGGGCTCTGGAGTCAGATAAAACCTACATCGTAAGCCTTATAAGGCCTCACTAGTTCTTAGTTATGTGACCTCGAATAAAATCACCTTTCCTCTCTGGACTTTGTTTTCCCCAACTATAAAATGGAGATAATAGTACCTACCTCATATATGCACTGAAAATTATATGAGGGAAGAAAGGCAACGTGTAAATATGTAGGAACCATACTGTTAATTGAAAGAAGTCAATCTGAAAATGCTACATGGAGTAGATGACCTTCTGAGCAGAGAGCAGTGGTTGTTGGGAGATGGAGCGGTGGGAAAGGGTGATGAATAGGTGGTGGTAGAGAACACGTTTCAGGTGGCAACCTTACACAAGATGATACTACAAAGATAGAGACTTGGCCTGCATTGATCAACACACCCCTAGAACACAACGAAGCAAGAAACTGGAATGTGAACTATGGACTAGTTAACAATAACAGAGTAACATTGGCTCATCAATTGTAGCAAATGGGAAAACAGTGTGAAGATGGGCCATAAAGACAGGACATAGGAACTCAGTACTTTCTGTGTAATTTCTATGTAAACCTAGAACTCACATAAAACCTGTTTATTGAAGCCCACTAGTAGCACACAAAAAAAATGTCAAGACACAGGTGGTACTGCTGCTGTTACCGCTATTACCAATGCAAGACAGTCTACCTTTACGCACAATGCAGATCATATCTTCTTAGAAGGTGGGGATCCAGGTGACTTATTTAAGTGCAATTGAACTCTGCAGCCACGCTGGAGAAGCAGAGTTTACAGTAAAGGATGGGCCTCTGGGGGCATCTTAGCTTGGGTCAGGCAAGAAGTCACAGCTCTGGGAGAGGAGGTAGCTCCCTGACAGCAAAGCCTTGCCAGGGCTAGCTGGCCCTTTGGGAAGGAGTGCAGCGTGTTTGAGCAGGGGGAGAGGCAAGGAAGGAGGCTTCGAGTCGGGGATCCCATATTTACCTGAATGCCTCGGAAGACACCATGGGTGTGTATTCTGTACTGGGCACCACACAGGATGGGGGTGGTGTGGTTCTCACTCTCGTACCCTGTGCCATGGCTGTAAACACACAAGAGAAGACAAGGCTTAGACTGGTCCATAACCTCCTTTTGGAAGTGCTCATCTTACAGCTGGGAGGTGCCAAGATTTTTGTAGCTCACAGGACCAAAACAGCTGGGTATTTTGCCTTCTTCCATGGGGCTACTCTGGAACTGGTGCTGTGCAAAAGCTGAGTCCATTCAATCCCTGTGTAACCACCATTCAGCTCTCTTTCACTCTTAGATTCCTGTAGGCACAGTGCCTGCGCTGTGCTCAGACAAACCAGGAAAAGCCACAGTGGCAGGATCTCATCCCAGGCAAGTTGTTAACCATCTGAGCAGTGGCCGACAGCACGAGCATCTCAGGAATGAACAGAATGCCTTGCGCTTCCCATGAAGTGCCCTGGAGTTTTGTTGGCACCTCACTCAGTTTTTACCAGATAGCACCAACAAAGCGATGGCACTTCCAAGAAGAGACATCACATCGTCAGAAGTGGGAGTTAGACATCTGTGGCCCCGCTCAAACTAAAAATCAGTTTTCCAGATCAACTCAGCTTGGTAGCCATCCATAGGCCCTGGATAATCTTCCTCCGGCATCAGACAAATGTGTCCCTGTTGGCGGTGCCCAGGCTAACTGGATCCTAAAAAGTGAGGCCTAGTGGATGTAAGGATTAGAAAGAACAACTGAGGGCTGGGGAGACGGCTCAGTGAGTAATGTGATTGCCTCACAAGCATGAGGACCCGAGTTCATCCCTGGAGCACATGTATGATGCCAGGAGTAGTGGTTAGTGCCTGTGATCCCAATGCTGGGTAGGGGGAAACAGGGAGATTCCTGGAGCTCACTGGCCAGCTAGTCTAGTCCAATTGGTGAGTGCCAGGCCCATGAAAGACCCTGTCTCAAAAGAAGTAGACAGTGTGCCTGAGGGTGACGTCGGATATTGTCCTCGGGACATGCACCAGCACATGTGCATCAACACTCATATGACCACGCATACACACACCATACGTATGTGTAAAAAAAGAAGATAAAAAGGGAAAAGCAGCTTGGAAGGTGTGTCTGATCCACTCTGAGACCTTCCCTCCTTCACACACGATGCTGGCACCTGTCCTGCATTGGTTTTGTCTCCACTCCAGCCAAGTAAGTATCCTCACCCACATTGGCAACACACTAGATTGCATTGACAGTCGTGGGATGATGACAAAAGAGCTTTCATGAGCCATCTCTGCAAAAGGACACAGCTGCTTTGGGAAATGCCTGAAAACCCCTCAAAATTAAAACTAAAGTTACCATGTTACCCAAAAATCCTGGTTGTAGTCCCAAGCAATGAAAACAAAGATGTCCACCAATAAAATAAAATAACAACTCATAGACACTGTTCACTAAGCAGCCTTATTTATTCCTAAAAATCAGAAGCTAAAATCAATCCAAATGTTGATCAACTGAAAAGTGAAAAAATAAAATGCATTAAAATCATACAATGGAATCATTTGGCCAAAAAAAAAAAAAGGATAAAAACCTCACAGTAAATGGGAGAAGACAGTCACAAAGGACCACATGCTGCATAAGTCAATTTATATGAAATGTACAGAGTAAGCAAATCTATAAATGTCCTAAAAGTGTCGGAATGTCAAACAAGCCTGTGACTATCCTAAAAACCATTGCAGTCTGCACTCTAAATGTAAAATCAATAAAGCTCCTTCAAATATTTTCAAAGCAAGCCAGCCATGATGTGCAATGCCTGCAGTTCTAGCACCTGAGAGACAGAGGCCGGAGGATGCGGAGTTCAAGGCCAGTCTGGGCTACATGAGAAACTTTCTCAAAAATAATTATTATAATTTTGTATCAGCACTTTAAAAAAGCCTATAAGTAAAATTAACTGGCTGTTGAAACTGAAATTCTCCACTCTCTGCCTCTGCTATTCTAGCACTTTGGCGGTCCCTGGGTATAGACAGGCGACCTACTGGGTTGGTCTACTCTCTCTGATGGGTATGGGGAAGGCCTGGGGCTGACTCACCCCTTACTCCACAGGGGAGAGAATTCCTGGAAAGGAGAAATGTCTGCCAAGACAAGAGCAGTGTCCATACAGCTTGGGACCACAGCAGCTGTGGGGCTTCACAATTAGTTCTGGCTCCAGGCATTTTACAGAGATGTGTCTGTCTGCTTGATATAGTTTGGAGATGGGTGACCTATACCTTATCTCAACATCCCATTTCAAATGACTTTCGACATATCTTGGAAGGGGAAGGAGTCTCTGAAATTCAAAGCAGTTCAAACATGCAATAATTGAGAAGAAACACCAGACAGAATTTGTCCTTTTCTTTTTATGCATGTATGGGTGAGCAGGTACAGATACATGTGTGCATATGTGTGTAGTGTTCAGACAACCTCAAGATTTCTCTCCTCAGACACCATACACTTTTTTTTTTTTTTTTGGAGAGACACAGAGAGAGAGAGAGAGAGACAGATAGAGATGGGCGCGCCAGGAGCCTCTCAGCTGCTGCAAATGAAATCCAGATGTGTGCGCCCCCCTTGTGGTCAAGTGCAGCATTGCGCCCTTGCGTCACTTTGCATCTGGCTAAATGTGGGACCTGGAGATTGCAACCAGGTTCTTAGGCTTAGCAGGCAGGTGCCTTAACCACTAAGCCATCTCCCCAGCCCACCATACATTTTTTAAAAAAATTTTTATTTATTTATTTGAGAAAAAAGGAGAGAACGAGAGAGAGAGAAAGAAAATATGGGCATACCAGGGACTCTACCATTGCAAATGAACTCCAGACACATGTGCCACCTTGTGTATCTGGCTTACGTGGATGCTGAGGAATTGAACCTGGGTCCTTAGGCTTCACAGGCAAATGCCTTAACTGCTAAGCCATCTCTCCAACCCACTTTTTGGGGCAGGGTCTGTCAATGGCCTGGAGCTTGCCAAGTAGACTAGACTGGCTGGCCAGTGAGTCTTAGGGATCCACTGTCTCTACCTCCCCAACACTAGGATTACATATGTGTACCACCACACTCAACTTTTTATCATGGTCTCTGGGGGTTGAACTCAGGTCCTGCCTCACACATGTATGGCAAACATTTTTTTATTATTTTATTTATTTTTGGAGAGAGACACAGAGAGAGACAGACAGAGAGGGAAAGGGAGACTGATAGAGATGGACACGCCAGCAGTCTCTCAGCTGCTGTGAACAAAATCCAGATGTGTGCGCCCCCTTGTGGTCAAGTGCAGCATTGCGCCCTTGCGTCACTTTGCATCTGGCTAAACGTGGGACCTGGAGATTGGAACCGGGTTCTTAGGCTTAGCAGGCAGGCACCTTAACCATTTAGCCATCTCTCCAGCCCTATGGCAAACATTTTACTCACTGAGCCATCTCTCCAGCCCCCAGCACTTGCCTTTCTGAACCTCAGAATGTGCCTGCCAGGAAAATGAGGCCCTGACTGCCTTGGACCATCCTGTTCCATAGACAGTGTGGGAGAAAGACAGTGGGTGCTATGGCTATATAGTAGCAGAGAGGGCACGGTCAGAATCAGAATGGAGCTGCAGGCATTGTGTCTCAAAGGCCATGTAGCTGCTGTGGTGTGGGCCCACCTTTTGTATGGAGCCCAAATACATTTTGTAGAGCATGAGTAGAAATTTGAATGATTTTCAAAGTCTGCCATGCAAGGGAATGAATTGAGGACATATCAGGATAGCTGTTCTCTAGGATCCGGGAGGGTCAGGGTAAGGGGAGGGGGAGCATAGAAAATAGATTCTCATCAAGATACTTGCCCAGTGACAAGAAGTGTTGTGTCACTTGAGGGAGCAACATTGATCCTCACAGCTTGATACAAGTCAGCAAACAAAAGAAGCCACCAGCAACAAGACTATACCTGCCAGCCCTATCACGAGGTCCCTGAATAAGAGAAACAGCTGACCCCTGCCTATTGATTCTTGCAACCTCCTAAGACAAACACCCATGCGATTCCACACTGAGAAAAGCCTACAAGCCAGTACTGCTTCCCCGTGTGGTCCCAGAATGCCAAGTACAGCACATGGCCGTTTAATTAGTGACATCTCTCTCTAAGCAAGGTAAGGAAATAAGCTGGTGGTCTTGGAACAACTAAGAGGTAGAAAGCACCTCTGAAGGTGCTCCGTGTTTTCCCCATTCAAAGCAGGAATTGCTTTTAAATCATGCCTAATGGTTGGACCATGTGACCGGTGGCGAGTTTTCAAGGCAGTCCATTTCAGTTAGGGGACAGTTTTAGTTGTTAGGAAAGGCCTTCCCAAACCATGCTGAAATCTTCCCCTCATTCCTGCCTTCTGGCAAACCATAGAATGAGTTACATTCATATTGTGTTACACCCACCTCTGCGTACATCCTCTGGTCATATGCACATCCTCTGTGCATGCTCTCATCTCACTGTAGTAACTGCAGAAGGCATGGAGCCCATCAACCTTCCCCGGGATGGACGGCGTCTAATTCCTCTTCCACATCACAACCCTTCAAGTGCTAGAAGACAGTCCCATAGACTACAGAGCTGCAGCCTCAAGCCCATGACAAAGCGGACAGGTATCTTGATTCCTTTACCATGCCATTGTTCTCTTCCCAAGCCCTTTCATTTTGTTAAGTCCTTAAAGTGACTAAAATAAGGATGCATCACTGTGGTGCAATACTGTGTTTCTGTCGGGGTAGGAAGAGGGCAAGCATCATGCATACATCCCAAAGCCTTTAGAATGAGGATGGTAGCAGAAGTGCTTGAGACTGGAGAGGGCTCCTGAACAGAGTCCATTCAAGCCTTCCTAAACTGATGTGCTGGCCAAGCACAGCACTGTGCATTTGACCCCCAGGCTGCCAGTGCTCATGCCTTAGGCACCTGCTTGAACTTCTGGACTTTGGGTGAGCAGAGGACTTTTAACCCATCTAAGAGCAAATAACTCCTCTGCGCTCCAGTCACAGTACCTTTCCTCCGTTGAAGAAAATCTCTACCTCCTGCCTCCCCATGCCTACCCCTGGTGTGAACAGAGGCAGGTACCCATATCTCCGAACTTAAAGGCACGACTGTTGTAGCATGGAATTCGCACTACAGACTTATTTTTCAAGTTCCATCTGATTTCTTTCAGCGAGTCATTTCCAGTGGATGAACTTCTTCTGACTCTGGATTTAGCTTCCAGTAGATTTGATTCCATCCCCACCTCCTGTCATCTTTCCATTTGAAAAGCGCCTTCCTGAGGTTTTATTCAAAGGTGCTCTTTTAGCTGTTGATGGCACCTATTATGGTATGTATCAAATATTTTCCAGGACATTCAGGAAGTGATGGGGAGATTCTAGAAGGTTTCTCTATGAGGCAATCTGAGAGAGACCATCATGGAGAAGTTAGTCATGTGACAGAGCAGAAGTCATCATCAGTGGTTATCCCGAGACAGGAAGGTGATGGGAACCATTGAAACAGCACTAATGTTAATGCTGAAGCTGAGCTTCATACAAGAAAACCAGCCTAAACATATCTAGTGACTCTGCTATGGATGAACCAATCAGAGTGAGGTTAGGTGCCTAGATCTGTAAACCATACAGCCTGACAAGAATGGCAGGGAGCTTACACATCCAGGTGAAAAAAAATTTTAATTTTATTTATTTGAGCGAGTGAGCAAGAGAGGAAAGAGGCAGACAGACAGAGAGAGAGAGAATGGGTATGCCAGGGCCTCCAGCCTCTGCAAACCAACTCCAGACACATGTACCACCTTGTGCATATGGCTTATGTGGGTCCTGGGGAATTGAACCGAGGTCTTTTGGCTTTGCTGGCAAATGCCTTAACCACTAAGCCATCTCTCCAGCCCCCCCCCCAAAAAAAAATTTTTTAAGGCCAAAGATACACATTCCAAATAAGAGAATACAGATCCCCGGACAGTTATGGGATGGAAAAAAAATCCTAATAAGCCAGAGACAGAGGGTAATATCACTCATGGAGCTGAAACCAGAAAGAAAGTTCTAGAACAACCCAGAGATAGAAGATGTTATTATTCACAGGGCCAATTAAGTAGCAGCCCAAACATTCTTCAGAGTAGAAATGTATGTAATGGCTTCGTTTACCTTCTGTTACAGATAATAAGAAGGAAATAAAAGGAAGCTGACATGCACAGCAAGGCACGGGAGTCCAGCCTGAGTATGCCTGGTCTTTCAAGGCAAGGAATGGGTACTTTATAAAAATGTTTGTGTTTTGTTGTCTATCAAACTTCTGAATAAGACATTTGATTCATCTGAATGGAAGGGGTCTGATGACTCATGAGATCATGGCAGAGGTCCTGAGACTTTAAGGTGTGTGTGGACAGCTGAGGGTCCAGGTGGAAAGGAGCTGGCGGGCCTGGTACAGGTAGCTGAGGGTGTGGAGAGGAGGCTTAGGGTGAAGTAACTGTTTCTCCCGGCCTGAACAGAAGCCATCCTTGTAGAAACCACCCAGGGTGACAGACACTTCAGACACTGCCTTGGGTTTTATTGTTCAGCTAGCCACCAGTCTTCCATTTCGTTCCTAATTCCCTCATCTCCACAGAACACCCAAAATAATTATCCAAACCTCTTTGTAATATGAATTCACCATATTAATTACCTTCTACTTGAGATGGGTAATCCCACCACAGAAGGAAGTAGACAGGCATATGTCTTGTGTATGACTAAAAAGCATTGGTTCCTCATGGACTGTTTTTCAACTTTCTGTCACCTGTCGTACTTATCATGAATTTCTAGAGTATCGGCTAAGTGAACAAATTATTTTAGGGCAGAAAATAAATTTGGTTCTTTTCTTCCTTCCTCCTTCCCTCCCTCCCTCCCTCCCTCCCTCCCTCCCTCCCTCCCTCCCTTCCTTCCTTCCTTCCTTCCTTCCTTCCTCTCTTTCTGTTTTTTTTGCTTACATCAGAGCCACAAACTCAAATATCCCTAACAGAATCCAGCTCCCAAGAAATCACACAGAACTGGGCTGACTGAGAGAGCCACACAGCCACGTCACCCATGATGCAGGACCAGCCAACTACTGTCAACATGAACCCAGCATTGGCACATGTCATTCTTCAAGAAAGATCAGAAATCTAAGATCACCTGACTTTTACATTCTTGAAAATAACTGAAAAAAAAATTTTTTTAAGTATGTCTAGGGCTGGAGAGACGGCTTAGCAGTTAAGGCGCCTGCCTGCTAAGCCTAAGAACACTGGTTCCAATGTCCAGCGGTTCCAATCTCCAGGGCCCACGTTTAGCCAGATTCAAAGTGAAGTTAGGGCACAATGCCACACTTGGCCACAAGGGGGCGCACACATCTGGATTTCGCTCACAGCAGCTGAGACTGCTGGCGTGCCCATCTCTGTCTCCCTCTGCCTCTCTATCTCTCTCTGTGTCTCTCTCCAAAAATAAATTAATAATAATAATAAATTTTTTTAAGTATGTCTAATCTAAAAAACACCAATTTTCAACTTCTGTCTTCAAGTCTGAGCAGAGAAGTTTAAACTATCAACTGGAAAATTCCGTCTTGAGTCTGCTGTGACCTCCTGCATGGTGATGACTCTTTGAGAACTGGGCACTTACCTCTTCTGAACCCCGAGCTCTTGAATGGATGCTGTACTTGAACGCACCACCAGAAGTTTTCACGTACAGCTTCACTGGCCCACTTCTCAGTTGTGACAGAGTCTCTCACTAAACCTGGAGCTCACAGATTCTGGCTAGACTAGCTAGTAAGCCCTAGGGATTTTCCTGTCCCCACCCACCCCTCACCACAACTTGAATTATAGCTGGCTTTTATATGGGTGGCAGGGCTCTGAACTCAGGTCCTCATGGTCAAAAGGCAAGCACTTTCCTGACTGAGCCATCGCCCCAGACCCTACCACTTGTTTTCTCTGCAGCCAGGAGTGAGGCAGCTAGTCATGTCAACATCATAGTCATTATTTGTAAAATGAAGCTAATAACCACGATTTGATTTTGTTTCATGATCAAAGAAGTGAACTATGTGGGGAGCAAAAGGTAAACATAAAAAAATGCAGGAGGCCCGATTCTAAGCAATCAGTGGCCAACTCTCATAGAAGTTATTTGTTGTGGGCTGGAGAGGCTGCCCAGCGGTTAAAATGCTTGCCTGCAAAGCCTAATGACCTGGGTTCAATTCCCAGGTACATACATAAAGCCAGATGCACAAAGTGGCGCATGCATCTGGAGTTCATTTGCAGCAGCTAGAGGCCCTGCCACACCTATACACACATGCATGCACATTCTCTCTCTCTCCCTGCTTGAAAATAAGTAAATAAATAAAATATTTTAAAATATATATGCTTGTGTGTTTTGTATAAGTCTCATGGTCAAAATTAATAAGATTTTTATTTTTTTATTTTTAGTTTTATTTTTGGTTTTTCGAGGTAGGGTCTCACTCTAGCCCAGGCTGACCTGGAATTCACTATGTAGTCTCAGGGTGGCCTTGAATTTATGGCAATCCTTCTACCTCTGCCTCCCGAGTGCTGGGATTAAAGGTGTGTGCCACCACGCCCGGCTTAGATTTGTATTTTTTACCCTTAGCACAGTCCTAGGAATCATTCAGATATATCACCTCAGGCCAGTGACTTAGCTTCCCTAGCCTCTGCTTCATGTAAAGTGCAAAGAACAGGGCCCATCCTATCAGAGTGCCGGAGGCTCAAATGAGGTCAGGGAAGTGTTGCACAATGTTTGGGACACGGTATGTACTGAATCAATGTTCAGTGTTATTTATGCAGTTGCCATCCCCATTTTACAGCATAACATGCTGAGATTTAAGGAGAAACAGAGTTACTTTCCCAAAGCCAGACAGGCTGCAAGTGGCAGAGCTGAGGTCTGAGTCCAGCTAAGTGCTTCTCTGCTTCTTTTGGAGCTAGCTCTACTGGTCAGTTCTGGTGGCAAAGCCCATCTTTGTGGTTCAATTCTATTACCATGAAATGTGAATGATTCTCAGCTCTGTTCTCCAGGGTCGGAATGAAGTTAGACATGTTGACGTTTTAAGAATGTGGTGAAGGGAGAGGGGAAGGATAAGAGAATGGGTGCAACAAGGAGGGGTAAGTTCAATAAATTCCCCACTCAGCACACTTCAGCTTGCACTGTGAGGCACAATATTTATGTGTGTATAAAGCAAGCATAATGCTGATTGGTGGAAATGGGTTATATGTGTTCAAGCAGTTCAAACAGCATAATTCTTACAAAACAAAACAAAAACAAATAAAAACTATCTTCTTTCCTCCAAACTGGTAAAATAAACTAGACAGAAGCCATTATCGACAGAGCTCTCTCGTGATCTCACTTCTGGCAGTGGTGTGGACAGTGGCATGGTCTGTGCGTTCTCCTAAGCAGCTTTTGCAGGCATAAAATGTGTCCTGAGAAAATTTGCTTTTCCCACACAGCTTTAAAATGCATCAACACGTGCCCTTAGAAAGCTTGCAAAAAGAGAACAATGTCCCTCGTGTGACAGAAATTATGAGCCCTCTTTTTTTTTTTTTAAAAATAGTGTACAGTGAGTTTGGCTCAAAAAAATGTAACATCTGAAGAGAAGCTTCTTTAGCAATGATTAATTTTGATACTGCACAGGCACAAGAAGATTAATAAAAAGGAATTGAGGTTTTACAGATGAGAAAAACCAGAGCTTCCCTGAAATCCCTTATCAACAGAAGAGGTTTTAAAAAAATAGAGAAAGAAAGTAAGAGAGTCTTTTGAAAGCAATTAGCATTTAATATGAATATTCAAAAGAAGGGATTTCAGCCTGTGACTTCTCTCTCTCACCTCTAGTTATTGACCAGGTGGGCACCACCCCCTTCCACACACACCAACCGCCGTCATCACCTCTGCCTCCTCGCCTCTGCAGAGCTCATTAGATGGCCAGGAAGCACCCGAAGAGCCTTAGCTCTGGCACCAGAACATGAAATTTACCCAGCAGGCTCCCCTCACCTCCATGCCTGACACTCAAGGCTTACATGTGAGGCATGTAAATGCATGGCTCCTTTTGGTGTTGACAATAAACTTTACTGCAAGCCTTGAGGCCCATCACTCCCCTCACCCCCGTAGTGAGCAGTTTCTAAGGAAAAGGAATGAAGAAACCATGTTAAGAATATGGACGTCCTTAAAGGTTAAGCCCAGGAGATGAGGTTGAACACATGAACCCACACCTAGTGGAGCATCAAGCTCTAACTACTCAATTAGAGAATCGAGAAATGTAGGGCATGGAGACCCAAAGCAAGAAATCTGAAAGAAGCCGAAACTTGGGCTGGGAATATGATTCAGTGGATAAAGCACTGAGTACCTGAGTTTGTATTGCCAGAGCCTCCTGTAATCCCAGTGTACCTAAAGAGACAGGAGAATTTCCCAGAAGCCACAAAGGAAAGAGTGAACAAAGAAAGACCTTGCCTCAAAAACCAAGGTGCAAAGTGAGGACAGACCCATAAATTGTCCTCCAACCATCACACACATGCTGTGACACCTGCACACACACACACACACACACTAAACAAATAAATAATACTTAAAAAATAGCAGAGACCTGACAAGCCCCTGTCTGGACTAGTCTTCAAAGCAGAATCCTTGGGTATAAAGCTTTACTGAATGAAAATCCAACTTCCTTGTAGCTAGAGTAATTTCAAAATTTACTTTATATACACCTACAAAATCCTACCAAGGAAGTAGGGAGTTCCCTGAGTATTACTTTCAGAGCTGGTGTCAACTGGACACGAACATCTCAAACTCAACACAGATGCTATTTTACCCTTTGCCAGACTGGGTTCACCTGGGAGCAACAGTTAGGTAAAACCCACAATTCTGTACAAGTGTCAGTAGCAAAGCCATCTAACCATACTCCTCCCTCCATGGAATTTTAAGGCTTTTATAGTGGAACTCTAACCAATGTTAAGGATTGTTCTCTAAGCATATAAAGGAGAAAGGACAGACATGAGTCTTCTTTTCCTAAGCTAAAAACTTTTTTTTTTTACTTTTACTAAGCTGAAAATAAAACAATCAAGTTATACATGATTGAATTTACACATATGCATGCTTGCATATAACCCTCACCCCACCACACACACACACACACACACACACACACACACACACACACACACACACAGTCTGTTACCTGATAATTCACAAGCAGTTTCCTCAAAAAACAGCTAACAGAAAAGAATCTGCTAATTTTTTTTTTTACTTGAGCAATTTACCTTCCTTCAGCTCTCAATTGTTTTGTTTCAACTTAGACATTAAGAAAAATGTGAGTTTTTTTTTTTCACTTTAAAAAGGTTAGTAAATTTTAGTCATTTTTTTCATTTGAAACCTGCCCTGCATTTAGTGCTTAATAAATATTTTTCCCATGAAACTCAGAAAACAATCCCCTAGTACCCATTCTTCCCTCCTGTTCCATCCATGCCTCATACATCCCAGGACATCGGCTCCACACCACATATAGAGAGGAAGTGATTTTTAAAAACTCTCCATGGACTATCTCCCTTCCGTGGCTGGATAACAGAGTCCTCTGTTCCCTATGGGAAATCTCGTCCTCTGATCACATTCTCTGGCTGCAGTGGAGAGTACATATCTAAGATCTTGCCAATCACACCACTGCATTCTCCAGCCACAAGACACAGTCCAGGCCAAGCAAAGATGACTCCCTGGGCCTTTTGCTTCAAGAGAACTGATAGAGAGCTATTCTCCTTGTGAAGCTATTTTCCACAGTGGAGAAAGCCTGCCTGAGAAGGCAACCAGGATGGAGGACAAAGACAGGTGACAATGACTTTGCCTGAGTCCCTGAATCCAGACCAGGGTTTTAAAGATACGATAATAATAATAATAATAATAATAATAATCAATGAAATCCCCATCCCCTTTGACTGACATCAATGACAACCAGCATTCTACAACCTGATCGAATAAAAGTCCTGAGTGATAACGTGTAACCTACTAGTAACCTATTTTGCCAAAAATCACAACATGATACCCATAATGATTACTGATTTCTTCAATTTATTTCCATTTGGAGGATGCCCTGTTATTTCATCCATGCTATTGTTGTTACATCCTTGGTTGTAGTCTTCATTTGAAAGTTTCATTATACTTACAGCTCATTTGTCTCTGCTTGCTATACAACCTAATCCTCAGCCACTGTTTAATAGGGGACACAGACTGAGTGGCTAACAGCCAGTCATCTCGCTCATATAAATCAGCCTGGAGGAACCATCAAACTTTCCTCACCATTTGCAATGGTGTATAAACCTCCCCAGCTAACCTCTTCATATTTCATACTTGCAGAGCTGAGATGCTCGTACATCATTTCTTACAACAGTTTAGAAGGAACATAGGGGAAAAACCTACAATGTCCATGAGCTTCCAATGCTCAGGAGAACAGTTTTAGATATGCTGTTCCTTCCTGGGTCCACACACAGACATATGTACTCACAGATCATGTTATCAGACCATCCAGGAAATATCTGGATCCCCTCTACTGGTAATGGGGTGCTAGTTTGTCAGAACACCTATTTCATCAAACTCACTGGGTTCATATATGAGTCTTCAGATTATCTGTTTTGGCTTCATGGTCAAAAGTTGCTTCTGTCTCCATCCCAAGAACAGTGTCCCAAATCCATATGACAGAAAAGATGGAACAGAATCTTTTCAGCCTGGTTCTTAGAGGTCCCAACACAGTTTGCTCATATATTTTGGGGGGCCTGGGCAAATGTATTCAGTATGCTTAATTATAGGAAAAAATGTCCCTAAAACCTCAGGATCAGCAGACTTCTGAAGCTTAAGATCTCTCCTGCTTCTGCACTTAGTTCCATGGAGGCTTGTGAGTGTGTGGAACCTGTTCAAAACCATCACTTCCGCAGGCCTTCCTTCAAAATGACCTTGACTAGCAGAAGAGGGCCCGGGAGGGTATAGCCCAGGGTTGAATGCTTGCCTGTCATACAGGAAGCCCTGGGTTCCATCTCCAGGACAGGAAAACAAAAAATAATTCAAGGTGAAGAAACAAAAGAAGTCTCATGTAGTATATTCAAGTGACTCACACTCACTATCAAATGGTTTATAACTGCTACTATAAAAATTAGCCGGGCATGGTGGCACATGCCTTTAATCCCAGCACCTGGAAGGCTGACGTAGGAGAATCACTGTGAGTTCGAGGCCAGTCTGAGACTACATAGTGCATTCCAGGTCAGTCTGGGCTAGAGTAAGACCTTGTCTCAGAAAAACAAACAAACAAGAAAGTAGCTTGGGGAGATGGCTCCCCAGTTAAAGGCACTTGCTTACAAAGCCTGAAATCTCAGATCCGATTCCCCAGTACCCACATAAAGCTGGATGCAAAGCTGGTGCATATGTCTGGCCTTCATTTGCAACAGCAAGGAAACCTGGTATGCCCATACATACATACTTAAAAAAAAAAAAAAACTTAATTCCAGTGCCACAGATAAACTACCTCCCAATAAGCTGTTGGTCAGGGAAGCCCAAAGGGCCCTAAAACAAGGTTGGCTATTGGTATTGCTCTTGGTTGTCCATAAAAATTTAAACAGTAAGTCCCAACTGCTGACGACAACTCATGCTTCAGTTGTAGGACATAAAGAAATCAAGTTGGAACTGAGCAGGAAGCTTACTCCCTACCAGCTAGCTTTCTTCATTCCAGAAAATGCTATGTAAGCTGCTGAGGCAGAAAAGTCATCAACAAGCCTACCCAGCTATAGACTGTATGTACTTCACAACCAACCTCTTGCCAGCAAGATTTGTTCATTGATGGCAATAGAGGCAGGAGAATTATGGGAGTAAACAGCTTCTCTCCAATTGGATTTGATGCCTGTTCCACAGGACAGAAATCATGCCTGGTACTTTAATCTGGCTAGAAGTCTATGACCCTAGAGGGGAGCCCAATTGTGGTGGGTTGATTCAGGTGTCCCCCATAAACTTAGGTGTTCTGAATGCTAGTTTCCCAGCTGATAGAGATTTGGGAATTAACATCTCCTGGAGGCAGTGTATTGTTGAGGGCAGGCTTAAGGGTATTATAGCCAGTTTCCACTTGCCAATGTTTGGCACACTCTCCTGTTGCTATTGTCCACCTTATGTTGGCCAGGGGGTAATGCCCACTCTCTGCTCATCCCATCATTTTCCCTGCCATTATGGAGCTCCCCCTTGAGCCTGAAAGCCAAAATAAGCCTTAATTTTTCCTCACAAGCTGCTCTTGCTTGGGTGATTTCTACCAGCAATGCAAACCTGACTGCAATGCCAATATTGTGATTATGCTAATTAGACAGCATGTCAAGCTGTCTTCTAAATATCTATGTTTGTTCCCATAGATTGGTACTGCTCGTAGCCTCAAACACAAAGTTTCTCTGTGCAAAAGGTATGGGTTAACACAGAGATCCACAGATAGCCAAGTAATAAGAATAAGCCATTGGTGTGTGCACAGCCCCAAATGTGACATCTCAACTACACCTTTCAAGTCTCAGAGAACATTCCAGAAGAAGGGGTGGGCAGAAAGAATATCAGGGCAGGAGGATGGGAAGTGGGGCTGGAGGTTATCATCTTTTCTTGGACAGATGACAGAGAGAAGGATAAATGGTAGGAGAGGGTTCCAGTGAGACCAGGATGTGACATGAGAAATCCAAAGTACTTCACGGGTCATGAAGATGTCCTTCCTTCATTTGATGCATGATGTACCCTCTCCCTGCTCTCCCACATATACATGCACATACATAGAAACATACACACACCCAGTCATATCCCTTATTAACCCCACTTCATCGCCATGTACACAGACCACTATATCCTCATTTCCACATTGGCCCCTTCACTACAATTTTCCCTTCCTAGTTCTACCAGATAACTCCTTTCTTGTTCTTGATCTAAACAAACCTGTCACTTTCCCTCATGTTTATGTGACGAACAGAATTCTTACTTTCAAATTGAATTGTTAGAGACATAGTTTTGAAGCAGTGAGCCCACAGGGCTCAAAATATTTTTAAATATTTTCAACAGGTCATGAGCCTTAGGGGTATAAAGCCTACTCTTGTCTGACTAAATGTATATATTATTCCCACCAAGCTGCCCTGGGGGCACTACACTTAATGTTCATATTCACATATTAACGCTACTCTCACTTCAGGTTAGAGAAGCTTCTCTTTTTAGATGGCAATGACCACTGGGATCACCAAAAGGCAACATAGTGCTGAGAAGAAGGGATAGAGGAGTGCCCAGCACTGAAACACCTCTGTCACACCCTCCAAGGCTCAGGGACCATTGCGGAAGAGGGGGCAGATAGAATGGAAGAGCCAAAGGAAGGATGTGACTTCTTACAATGCAACTGCCCAGACAGAAATTGGCCTCGATATCCATGACCTTGCAGTGCCTAGCAATACCATCACAAGACCCTCAAAATAGAAGGGGAGGGAAGAGAAATATCATATGTTTTTTGTATGTAAGTATAGAAGGTGTCAATAAAAAATTAATAATTAAAAAAAGAAAAAGAAAAAACAAAAAAAAATAAAATAAAATACAAATAAAAGAGTTACTCTTTCGGGAAACCAGTGTAGCAAACTCCATGTTTTATTGCTAAAGGAACACTGTTAGCTTCCCTCAAGTCAGATTTATTCATTGTTTATACAATAAAACAGCATTATAACTGCAATAAATTTTAAAAAATATTTTCAACAGGTTGAGAATATTTTCCTAAAATTTAACATTCTCAGGAGGGCTACTAGAAAATTTTGATGGCTTGAAAATATGTATTTATCAAATTCTATCTAAGCTGAAGTAAACCAGGTTTTACAAAAAGGAAAATATCACATCTACAACTGTGTACATAGATGTTCTAAAAGTGTGTGTGCAATATAATATTAATAGTTTCCTTGGGACTACTTGGAGAGTTTTAATTCCCTTCTCATTATAGATTTTTTTTTTACATTGTTTCCGGCATGGTTTGTCTCCTCAGTAATCATCCACAGGACTCTGAGAAATCATAGGAATATGCAGGAGCAGGCTCAAAGGCCTAGCTGCATCTCCAAAGATGTGGAAAGGGACTGTACATCAGGAGCAGAGCCCTATGCTCCCTGCACCACTTGGACAGAGCCCGGAGAAAGTGACCTCCCAGGATATCCACATTGGACTCTGTATAGTTTTATTTTCTTAATGTTCTATAGTTTTTAACAATTACTTGCATAATTTAAAATTTAAATACACTAATTGAATACAAACTCAGAGAACATGAAGGGGAAAGTAGCAGCAAGAAGACAAGACATGAAAATTAAAAAAAAAAAAAAAAAAAAAAAAGCTGTCCTTCCTAAGTGAAAGGGACAGGGGAATGGCACTAAACCAACAGTTTCCAACTCATCAAATCCAGGAGTCCATTCTTCTTTCTGGTGGTAGATCTATCAGACCTCAATACAAAAAACAAAACAACAACAAAAAAAAAAATAAAAAGGAGTGGTATTGGGGCTGTGAAGCTCAGTGGGAGAGCATTTGCCTAGCATGCAAGGGACCCTGAATTTCATCCCAGCACCACAAAAGAAAAGAAGGGCAAGAAAAGAGGGAGGGAGGGAGGGAGAAAGGAAGAGAAGGTGGGAGGGAACTGTCCCAACAACAAACAGGTAGCTATTTGAAAGGGACAATGAACAGCTTTGGGCTGGGCTGGAGATGAAGTGTGTTCAGGAACGCTCTATTCACAGAACTGTGTTCCCGTGTTCCCAGCACCATGGCTTTCCACCTTTGTTTTTGCATCCAAAGCTCCAGGAGCCACTTAAAAGCAGGTCAACTGTTTATAAGAAGTAAATCTCTTAGAAGAGTACCTTATGCTTCTGCGCCCACTAGGGAAGGTACGGGGCTGTGCTTGGAACGCCCAGCCAGAGCCTCCTCGGCTATCTCTTTTGGCAGGCCTTCTCGGGGATGAGACCATGTCTAGAGGGGATTTTCTCCAGATTCAACAGCCTTGGCCCTACCAAAACATACAGCTTTGTTTTCACCATACATCACTCATTGTTGAGTCCTCTCCTTTTTCCCTTTGAGCATTCACAGGTCAAAACTGCGTTTCCCAACAGTCTGTGAACTTCTTGGACCAGCAAAGGGACATTCATTTTACTCGGCACTCCTTTCTCGTGTCTATTGTGTTGGATTTCCCACTCCCCCCACTCCAGTCCCCAGAGAGTAACTTCCTCCTTGTTTTAATAACTTGGACCACAGTCAAGGTTGATGTGTTTCTTCATTTTGCAGGATATTTTCTTCTGAAGAGACAAAACAGAGGCCAACAGGGTAGCCGAGCCTTGTTAGCAGCCTTAGGAAGTCAACAGCCATTAAGAATACACACAGAAAACATTCTCATACAAATACAAACCAGACAGCACTTGACGTCAGGAGTAGAAATAATCAAAATGGAGGACTAAGGGGCTAGGAAGACGGCTCAGCAGTTAAAGGCCTATGCTTGGAACATGGAAGAGTAAGCTTACAGAGTCCCCAGCATTTTTTTTTTTTCCTCCTATAAACCTGCTGTAAAATTAAACTTCATTTGTTCATGGGAGAAGAAAGGAAGTGAGTGTTTCACAAAGTACCTCCTCTGGAATACAGGATTTAAACCAATTAAACGGAAATACAGGATTTTCTCATGTGAGGCAATAAACTTAGCTCTGGTCCCAACGGCCAAGGAGAGGAAGAAGAGAGGCAGAGTCTGCCAGTGGCAAGAGGAACCCTACCACCACCTTACTGTGTTTTCATTTCAGCTTACTCGTGGTCTCCTTAAAGTCTTGTCCTCACCCATCCTAGGCCTGCCCCATGACACTGGGTGACAGAGGTCTCTATGGACTTGATCAAAGCAGGGGGAAACTTTGTGCAGTCACTTTTTAAATGGAAAACTTTTCAAGGGGAGAGAACATGAACAAGTATCTAGTGAGAGTTAATCTGAAGTATTAGATCTTTTAACTTAAAAAATTGATATTCAATGTTATGCATGGTATGGAAATCATGACTTTTTCTTAAAGCCAGTGTTTCTACTGTGAATTGACCATGATTCCTCTCATCACTGAGACAAATCAATCCATATTATACAGCTCTCTGAATAAAGTCATTATTCAAGAAATGCATTTGGCTGGGTGTGTGGTGTTCATCCCAGCATTTGGGAGGCTGAGGTTGGATGATCGCTGTGAATTCAAGGCCTAGCCTGAGACTAATTTCAGGTCAGCTTGGGCTAGAGCAAGACCCTACCTTGAAAAACAAAACAAAACAAAAAAATCATTTCTATTTCAGAGCTGCTTTTCCAAGATGTAAATAACAAATCAACTCTTCAGTTTTCTTTTCCTTATGCCTAACTGAACACTACATATATTATTCACACTTTATGCTTCACCCTGACAATACAGTTTCTGACTCGTGGCAAGTTCCAAGATTACATATCTAAAGGCCTTTAAAAGTATCAAAGTTATCTCAATTATGGAAAGACTCATATACAAATACATGCCAAAATTCCTTATCTGTACTTTTTGGAACTAAACAAACCACCAAGCCTGTATTCCAACAAGAAGAAATTTTTTAAAATTGAAACATACTGCTTACTTCCCAATCATGTTCTGTCTGTTCTTGGCATTTAATCTGGGGAAAGTTACTAAATTCTGAATAGAGAAGGAGATTTTTTAAAAAAAAAAAAAAGAAATCTAGAAAAGGGTAGGATTCAAAAGCCAAGAAATACAGGAGGGCAGGTAGAACGACAGAATGCTCAAATTGTTAACAGCACCTTGGATGGAAGTGGGGAAACAACTTCAAGTGACAAGGGTTTGTTTTTCATTTTATTTATTTATTCGTTTATTTTTTACTTTCAGATCCAGAGAGTGGATATTGGTAAAATAGCAGGATTTCAGGGTGGGGGGAGGTAGGGAGTAGGACCTAAGTGCTTTAACTCTTAGATGAAAATCAACTTTGCTGATTGCTGGAAGGTGATCAAGAGGAAAAAAAAAAAAACAGGACACAAGCAAGGAATGGAAGCTAGTTCTGACATTTAAACAGAGGAAATAAAATCAAAAGAAATAGATACAAAAGTACTCCCTGGGTCCAGGCTATAGGGCTGAAGAAAGTGCAAAAGTTTGAGACTGAAAAGAAAGAAGAAAAAAAGCTTTGTAAAACCTGGCCACATATTTAAGGTAAAAAACCCAATCTCCCTAGGAAATGTCAAGGTACCTGTAGAAAAGCCAGTGTAAGGAAGATGTGTCTGAAAGACTTGAGTGATCTAAGGAGAATGTGGTTAATGCCACAAATAGAGTGTCCTGTGAAACAGTCACAAGGAAATGGACGTTGTCCCTGTGGCATGAAATTTTAAATTGTATTGCAGGGTTATGCTGATGAGAAATATCACCAACTCCATCACATATATAAGAAGAGGGGAGCCAGGGGTGGTGGCGCATACATTTAATCCCAGCACTCAGGAGGCAGAGGTAAGAGGATCACCATGAATTCAAGGCTACTCAGACTACATAGTGAATTCCAGGTCAGCCTGGGCTATAGCAAGACCCTACCTCAAAAAAATAAATAAATAAATAAATAAATAAATAAATAAATAAATAAATAAATAAATGAGGGGAAGCTTAGGTGGGGATAGATTTTTGCCATCCCCAAATGCTACTCTGATTACTTATGTCAGTCCTATCTCCTGCATTGCCCCACATCAGTCACAAGGTCATTGTCCACTCACTTGCTCTGCCCTTCTGTCCATTTCACTGAGCTGGAGCTCCCAGCAGTCACTCTAGAAGAGAAGAGGTGGGGAATGGAGGATATGTGGCGCTGGTAAGCACCCCAAGTCCCAGAATCCTATGAGAAGCCATGAAATACAGAGTTGGGGTAAAAGCCACCTTAGAGAGGCCCAACAGACCCTGAGCTTTGATGTCAGATCTGCACTTGAGACCCCAGCTCAACCACTTACAGGACATGAACTTGGGAAGTGACTTGACTCTCCCGGCTTGATTAATCCATGTGTAATACAAGTAAGGCTGTTAGAGAGATCAGATGAGCTGACCTTGAAGAGCCCCTGATACATCTCAGGCACTTCACAAATATGACACCCCACTGCCATCTCCTCTGAGCCCCATATCCTTTCTTTGTGCTACTTTTAGGTTCAACGAGAAGCCCTACCTATGTTTGGCAGCTGTATTCTGATGAGCAAAACCTGTTGGTGTGTCCAGGAATGAACATATAGAATTTTGCATGGTCCAAACCATCATGACACCAATTCAAATTTGGATCCCAGACTTTACTTGTGCAAGCATTCTTTGGTAAGATAGCATAATGGTTAACATCTGTGATAGCACCAGAACGCATAAGCATTAAATGAGGTTTCATGGACACAACATCTTTGAAGAATTCTAAAACATTCAACAAAGAAAGGCCACAGTAAGTATTCCCAATAGTCCCAATTCCCTTGCTCCAGACAAAAACATCCCCTATTTACATTTTTGAAAATTTAATGCTGAACACAACCCACCAACTCAGAGAGGGAGGAAAGTGTCCCATGGCTACTGGGAGCTATGCCTATTTTTCTAGAACTGTACTCCCTTCATAAGTTGTAAGTACCCTGAAAATGGTTTGAACAGGTATCAGTTGAAGGACAACTGGTGGAAAGACCTTACCCCTTTAAGGTGGCTCCTAGGTTCATCTGATTCCAGGTCATGCATTCAAGCTGGGAGGTCATTTGGTATAAATTGTCACTGTTGGAAAACATCAACAGTTAGACACATTACCACATACAGCAGGATAGAACTGTTTCTTCCAAAGCAACAGAGCTTCAACTTGTTCCAATGCAAACCTCGGCATCTTCCAGATTGATAGAATATGTGTGCCTGTGATTCACGTTGCATCATGCTTATCTCTGCAAACTTACCCACTTTGCACATGGCAGAAAATAATTTGGGAGCTTACATGAAATACATAAAATACTAGAGTTCCTAAAGAGGCATTAAACCTTGGAGGAGAAGAGGGTAGAGGGAGTAAAACTTGGAAAGGCAACACGGGCTGCAGAGCTCAACATGAAAGTTAAAAGCCTGGAGCCGAGAGTAAAAAGATAGCAGATTAATTATTCATGTAAAGGCTATTAAGGTTTTTTTAATTAAAAGAATAACTATCATGTGGCTTACGAGGGTCTGAAAAGTCAGAGTGATGGGTGGTGGACGGGCTAATATGCATGGATGTGACAAGCAAACAAAAGAGAATGGTAAACTCAGTATATACCTGAAGGAATTGTTCTATGTAAATGTTATCATCCTGGTACAAGTCAAATGAGTTTAAGAAAATTAAAAAGAACAGCTAGTGATTTATATTAAGACCCCAAAGGAGAAAATACTTCACTATATAAACCAACCAAAAGCTGCTTTCCTTCCTTTGTATTTATCTCAGTCCTAGCACACACATCAATTACCAGAAATCTCCTACATGACCAAGCTCTATCAAAAATACACAGACGTCTGAACTGAAATAGTTAAGCATGAAATCTTGGACTCAAGAGATTAATGGTTTGTCTGGAAACCTTCGGTCTAAACACATTACAGAAGAAAATTTTCATTCTACCTTAGTGGCAGAAGTGAGAGGAGATAAGAAGCATTCAATATCTAATGTGTGATACCAGATCACAAATCCTGGACAGTCTCTCTTGTCATGGAATTCCTTTCAGTTGCTTCATAGGGCAGAGGCAACATGAATTTTCATCTCAGAGAGAGTTTTCTCTGGCCAGTTGGTGGAGAACTGGTGGAGGGGTGATTGAAATCACAGCAGCCCAGAATCATGAATACTGCACACACTCTCAGTGTTGCTCGATAAATCATAACAGAGTCTGGCTGACTCTCATATGATCACGCTGAACATTTATTTGGAACTCCTTAGTGGCAGGTACACAGCATAAGAAGGAAATCAGATTCCAGGAGGGAATTTTACGTATGAAAAGTGAAGTGACTTCAAACTCTAAGTATGTGCAGTTTCATTAGTCAGTGTATATCTGGACCCTATCATTCACCCCCATGTCTGACTGGCTATTATGCTGCCACAATATCCCACATATCAATGAAAAAATGATTAGTTTCTCCTGCAGCTTCCCCATTTGCAGCAGCGGGCCCGTGCTGGTCTGTGCCACTGCATTTCGCAATTCCAGGAATTCTTGCTGTAAGGCTAGTGTAATTAATTCCTGAAGGACCCCAAGTTTTATTAGAAGTGCCAGCCTGCCACATTTACCACAGGAGAGCTTCTTGAACTTTCTTTGGGCTGACAGTTCATTAATAAGTGGCCTCCTCCACAATCTCTCCGCTGGTTTTTGTTCTCCTGCGCCTTTTCATCAAGCAATCCATTTATTAATCTAGCCATTAATCTCAGCCAAAAGGTATTGTATTCCCCAGGTAGCTCTATATTTTTGTCACTAATTTTTATTGTTCACCAACTAAAATCACTCAGCAGCAGTTGACAGTTTTCCTAGACCCTGTTGGGATATGGGATCTTTCTGAAATTATTTAATCCTTGCTTAAGACTCAGAATAGGGTCATTATCAAGAAGGCTGGGAAACAAGATGAGTGACAGAAGTTTATGCACATGAATGAATGAATCCTGAATATTTAACTTTATGTGTAGGAATTTGCTAAGATTCAAAATATGTCCCATTGATTCCTAAGGGTCTCTATACAAAATATCTCAGATATAAATATTTTGAAGGGTATTTCCTTGTATCAGAAAGCAAAATTTCTCAGGTATAGAATGTATGTCTCATATCTTCTTTCTGAAATGTTTAATAAATACACTGTACTATTCTGCCCAGTGTAGTAGCCACATATGGCTACTGAACCCCTGCAATAAGGCTAGTGCCACACACTGAAATAAGGTTTTGGATGTACTGAACTCATCACAATATTTTAAAATGAGTTTCATTTTTTCATATTTAAATGTGGTTGTTATCATACTTCAAATTACATGTATAGCTTTTACCATGCTTTGACTAGAACAGTGGTACTATATAAGTGATATTTTATATGCCACACTCCTTTAGACAGATCTTGGAATAATTTTATATCTGAGCCTAGTCCTCACTGCCATTTGTACAGTAGTAATAATAATGGATAATAAATAATAATAGTAATAGCAAGATAAAAATATTTCCCTTTGGGAAATCAATGGGCTTGTGCTTTGAGTCTATGAAAAAATGTAAGCAATTAGTCTATCTCTCAGCACCTCAGTTTTCTCATCTGTCCAAAGAAAATATTAATTTCAATTTCATTTCAGAGGCATGGTATAAGGCTCAAAGAAGTTAATGTCCATAATGGATCTTTGATGATAATAGAATAATATCTTTTAATTTTTGTCTAACCTTATAAAGTTTTTCACAGTGCATTCACACATTCTCAACATTAACTTTGTGAAGTAGGTGTCCTTATCAGGGCTGGGATTTAGAGAGGTGCCTGGGGTCTGAAACTAGTCCTCACTATAGTTTATGTAATAATAGTGGTAGTAGTAATACAGAGGAGAATCTAGATGTGAAAGATGCTCAAAGAAACACCCAGAGCAACTCTGCCTCCAGCAAGGAGCAATGAGGCAAGAGATCCACTGTGTCCTCTCAAATTCACAAATTAAGATCCCAGCAGGAGCCTCACTTTGTAATTCAATTGTCTTAATCGCTCAGCCCTTAAACCCTCAGAAAGGAAGAGAATGTGGGAAAGGGAGAGAAGAGCTTTTAGAAAATCCCCAAGCTACTAATAGGTTTCCTGAGCTAAGATAGAATCAGAATACAGTTTTAACCACATCCTGCCTTTGGCTTGCCTAGGGCTCCACAGTGACTCAGTAAACTGGGTTGGCTGGCACACTTTTCCTCTGGAAGTCAATGATAGCAATGACAATAACTGATGCTGGAGAGAGGACAAATTGTGAACTGGAGCTAAAAATACTAGTACAAGCATACTTGGACTCTGATCTCTTTGGCAATCAGTCCATGCTTAGATCTCATCATGGAAGCCCGTGGAAAGAGGCAGCACCACTTAGGGAATATTGGCCTTTGGCAAACAAAGCATCTAAGTATTAAATGACCAGTGTAGGTGCTCAGCACCTCATCCCCAGACAGCAGATAAGCAGGTGGCTTGGCTCAGAGTAACCACGGTGGTCACGTAGACATTTCAGCTCCGAGCTCTGCCTGGTCGGAAGTGAACTCTTAAACTGCAAGCTGTCAAAATATATTCCAAAAGTCATGATGTCTTTTACATCTTTTTAAGTAGATCTTTTTCTTTTAAGCCACTTGTTTCCTAGGCAAGAAATGTTTGAAGTTAGAAGCAAGGGAGAGAGGGGGGAAAAAAACTTCTATAACTGGGATTAATGCGAGTTGGAGTAAAATAAAAGGAAGTCAGTCCCAGCAAAAAGGGGAACTTAAAAGGAAATCAGTAGTAGATCATATAGTTTGTTTTGGCCTGGACTGCAGTATTACTGAGTTCTCGACCTCTGCACAAAAGAAAGGAAGAAAAGAAAAAAAAAAAAAACTCAGCCATTATGTAGACCAGAACTCCTCCACTCTTCAAGCACAACGTGACTCGCACATTGTCATCTTTGAACATGTTTACTATATTCAGCAGAGCAAGGAAGAAAGGTTCATGTCACCATTGGAACGGAATCACCTAACCTTCTTGAGATTAGGGTTTCCTATACCAATGTGTTTGCTGGCTGGAAGAATAACATTTTCCTCATAGGATTAAAAGTCAAACAAGAAAAAAAGCTGGAGATCCCTCATATCTGTGGTCAGAATTTGTGATGTTTCCAGCTTCTGCTATAATAGCCAAGCCCTGTACCAAGGGAGAAGCCTCCAGCCATGAGCTTGTGTCTACCTGCTAAGCAAGGCACACGCGGAGAAGCTGCACCGAGCCCTTTTCCTGTGTTCTTCCCTTCACACAGGCTGGCGCCATGGAGCCTGGCTGCCCTGGACTTTCTGCCCAGCAGGCCACAGTGAATAATTATTTCATAGTCACTCGCTTGGTATTGTTCATTTCTCTCAAGCTCACCAGCTAACCAAAGGAAAACCCACTGGGGATTCAATCTCTATTAATAAACACTTGTTCAGCAAAAAAAAAGTTACAGGAATATTTGGAATTAGATTTCCCCCACCTCCCTGGAGATGGGGGTTCAATTCAAGCCTGTGGCTTTGATAACATGGTCCACAGCCCTGGAAGCCATTTTAGACCTTCTGCCTTCTGCTTGTCTATGTGGCAAACAAATAGTAGTTACATGCTAACTAAAGAGATGGTGTAAAATGCACACAGATACACAAGTGAAAACAGGCATTGTTGATGATTTTGTTTTCTTGTGCATAGATGGATGTCATCTGATTTACATCTGTATTGAAGGCCAATGAAGCAGTGAGTCACGGACCTCCTTTTGACCTGCAGTTTCCCAGAATCTGCAGCAACTCTAGCAGCTAAGGTGGTTCTCCTATGTGAAAGACAATCTAAAATCATGGGCTCTACCACCAACATCACCATTTTGGAATACCAGCATTCAGTTAAAAATATTCAAACCAGTAGTTATTGTTCCAGAGTTGAGATAGTGCTAGCTGTTAAAGGTCAAAAATAGGGGAGGGGAAAAAAAAAGTAGGGGAGGCAAAACATCCTCATTTAAGCCAGTAGACAGTGGCTAAAGAAAGATGCATAAGCTAACGAAAGAGCAAACAGCAAGAGAAAACACTAGACTGCCCACCCCAAAATCAGCACCAATAAGAATATATTTCAAACATAGTGTCCAGAAATTTTCAAAGTCACTGTGCGAATCAACCCATACTGTGGGCAGTCAGGAAATGGAAGCTCCAAAGAGGATAATAAGAGGCAGGGGGTGTTGGGGGAAAAAATCCTGTTAGCTGTCTTTTTAAGGTAGAAAATGTTACGTTTGAGTGAAGTTGAACTTCATATCTCTCCACTCCTGGAAATCAAGGGGGTCCACCCTTCCCTGGGACCTTGCCTCTGAGCAAACACATGCCAGTGTGACCCTTAAAGCATCTAGTCCTCCTTGAATGGGATGGACAAGGAGAAGGATCTCTGCTCTAAAATCTGCTGGTGGTTGAACTGAGTTTCACTTGAGTAGTTCATGCCCAGTGGTAAAGATGAAGGGGGAGGAGTCTGGAATTTTTTAAGATGGCTGCTTTCTGAGTTAGGATTGCAAGAGAAAGAGAAAAGTGGGTTCTGGTGATACCTACCAGAAAAAAAATACTGAAATAGCCACTAAGAGCTTTCTATGGAGAGCTAAGGGTAAAATGAATAGTTAGGAGGACTTTCACCACTGTGGGGAATACCATCCATCCTCCAACAAAACAAACGACAAAGGCTCTCTTTAGAAAGAGAGGAAACAGTGGTGGCGCACGCCTTTAATCCCAGCACTCCGGAGGCAGAAGTAGGAGGATTGCCATGAGTTCAAGGCCACCCTGAGACTACATAGTGAATTCCAGGTCAGCCTGAGCTAGAGTGAGACCCTACTTCAAAAAAAAAAAGAAAGAGAGGAAACAGGGTGTAAAGGGTAGGAGATGGATTTGTATCTGAGTTTGATGGATCAGTGTCCAAAACTTGAACACCAATTCTATCTCTTATCATGTCCCAGTGGGAAAATTCACCTCTTGGGGCCTCAATTTCTTCCTCTAGAAAATGGAGGTGATGACCTATTGCCCACCTCCACATCCAGCTATCTGGATGAAGAAGACGGCACTGGCAGCATGCTTACAATGATGCCTGGCACACAGGAAGTCTGCACAAGCATTTGCCTTTATTCATCAGCAGAAGGTGCCGGAATAAATTGCACAGGAGAATAATCCAGAATTAGTAGTAACCCAGGTGAAGAACATTGGATGGTTCAAAATCACTCAGATTCAGTGTACAGATAGGCTTTGAAAGCAGAAAGACTGGTTCTCATTCACCGTATGACCTTGAGCAAGCAAGTTCAAGTCTATGAATTTCTTCATCAGTAAGATGGAGATTATAGAGTAGTCAGAGGATTGAATGAGGAACTGAACGAGCACTTAGCATAGTGTCCAATAGCACATAATGTGCACACAATAAATCCTGGTCATTATGTTATATGGACTCATGCTCTCTTGGAGTTATGATCATCAGTATACTCTGGCTTCAGAAGCCTGAGTAACCTTCAGCCAAAGTTCTATCCCCACCCTTTTAATATTGGGGTATGGAGAAAACAATTTCACTTCTCCAAGGTTCACTAGGGACTGTTCCTATCCACACACTGATGAATGCAGCTCCAATTCTACAGGTCTGTTACCTGAGAGAGGAGAAAATGATGCAAAGAAAACATTGGAATTTTGATACTATCTTCAAAGCACACTCCCATTACAGTCTGCTCATTTAATATCAGAGATGTACCACTTCCTCATTTTTCAGGTTGAGAAAGGAAACCAGATCTCAATATAGGACAGATCAAAACTTTCAGCCGGGCGTGATGGCGCACCCCTTTAATCCCAATACTCGGGAGGCAGAAGTAGGAGGATCGCAGTGAGTTCAAGGCCAGCCTGAGACTCCATAGTGAATTCCAGGTCAGCTAAACTAGAATGAGACCCGACCTGGAAAAACCAACAACAACAAAAAAACTTTCTATGGGCTGGGTGTGGTGGCCTTTAATCCAGGTAAAGGTAGGAGGATCGCAGTGAGTTCAAGGCCAGCCTGAGACTACATAGTGAATTCCAGGTCAGCCTGGGCTAGAGTGAGAACCTACCTCAAAAAAGAAAAAATCTTTTTATGGGGAGAGGTGGAGAGCAGTGGGGACAGCTCAGCAATCACCCTAGGGGAAACAAATGGCAACAAGGCAAGCAAAATACAAGCAACCTTTCCCAGAGGGTCTAAGTAGAAACACCACCAAGCTCCAAAACTCAAATGTTAAGAATTTAAGGAATTAAGATTGAATCCTATTTCCTATGCTTCTCAAATGCTGCACCCCTACAATCACTTAAACATTCTTCAAACATTTTTAAGAACAGGAAAGAAAGAAGGAAAGCAAACACCTGCAGGAATGTCAGTGCACTCACTCAATTTAAAAACATCCCTGTACCTGTACATTCATCATTACTGCAAGGGAGGTACGTGATTTTCAAAAATGGATTAACAGTGTTATGAACTTAAGGTGCAATGGATCTTTAAAGTCTAAGAGTGTATACTTCAAGGAAGTAAGCTCTTATCCTCTTTTTTTTTTTTTTTTTTTTTTTTTTTTTGATGTTTCTACTCAGGAAATTTCTGTAGTAGAAAAAAAGGTTTTAGGAGATTCATGTGAAACCAAGAACAAAGAAAAATCCCAGAATTACATAAAAAGAAGAAAAGGATAAGCAAGGATTTCTATGAGATGAATCTCAGAGGCTGGACTAGAAGACGTGGGATTTTGTGTATAAAATACAATGTGGGGGCTAGGGATGTAGCTCAGTGGTTGAGTTTATGTCCAGACCCTGGGTTCAATCAGTAATATTGGTGCACAGACCTAACTTAAAATTTAAAAAACAAAATGACTTTTCCCTAGGATGAGAAGTGGATTGGAGTGGGCCAACATCTTCCCATGGGAACTGTTTCAACTGCCTCCTTTATAGCTACTAGAATAACAACAGCAAGGACGCCCTAGCAAAAGACCAGAGCAGCTGCTCCACACGGATGGATGTCACCCGCCTAGTTAACACCTTTCTTGTAAGAAGTGAGGTTGATGGCAAAGAATAGGTGCAAGTCTTGGGCTCATTCCAGTGACTTTCCCTCAGAGGGATGGATGGCGCTGGGATAACTGGTGTGGTGGTTTGATTCAGGTGTCCCCCATAAGCTTAGGTGTTCTGAATGCTAGGGTCCCAGCTGATGGAGATTTGAGAATTAACGCCTCCTGGAGACAGTGTATTGTTGGGGGTGGGCTTATGGGTGTTATAGCCAGTCTCCCCTTACCAAGATTTGGCACACTTTCCTGTTGCTATTATCCACCTGATGTTGGCCAGGAGGTGATGTCCACCCTCTGCTCATGCCATCATTTTTCCCTGCCTTCATGGAGCCAAAATAAACCTCCCCCCACCACACACACACAAGCTGCTCTTGGTGGGTGATTTCTGCCAGCAATGGGAACCTGACAGCAACAAAGGGTTTGCCCCTGCCCCAACACTGGTCCTGAGGTAGTACGGGCACAGTTAGTTTACTGGGACAAAGAGAACTGTGTACCTTCATCTGCACAGCATGGCTACCCCCGGCCCCGCCCCCAAAAAGGTGGGGTATCAGAGATCCCATCAGACATGCTGCTGGATCTTCACACAGAAAGAATGATTTCCACAGTTCGAGGTGCCTCGGAAGTCAGAAATTGAGAAGGCGCCTCTCTAGAAATCACCCCCCCCCCAAAGATTCCCAGGTGGAGAGTCAGACCAGGCCAGACTCAATTTCTTAAATGCATTGTGTGTAGGGGGTGGAGACACTGGGGTGCGCTGCTGGGGGTTCAAGAGCAAGAACGCGCCCATCCTCCACCCGGGAGGCTGAGGTCTCCAGGCGCGGCTGTTCCCCCACCCAATCTCCCCAGGCAGGCGGTTTTCCTTCCTTCATTACCTCACTGCCTCCTTCCCTTGACGTCAGCCTCCCGGAGCCCAGCGGAGGGGCGGGGAGGATGGGGATGGTTTGGGGGCAGTCGGTGTCAGGATCCCCGCAGCACCCGCGGGAGGAGGAGGGGGGAGCCGTGAGGTCATGTGCGCCCAATCCCTTGCCGCAGAGCCCCACTTCCCGGCCCTCCCTCCCCACCTTCCCGCCCGTGAGTGTGTGTGTGTGTGTGTGTGTGTGTGTGTGTGTGTGTGTGTGTGTGTGTGTCACAGTTACTAAGCAACCCTATCTGAGACACGGGATACCGGCCAAGTTCACCCAAAGTTGAGGAATAAATTTGGGGGAGAGAAGGCGGAGAATAGAATGGAGCCTGACACCACAGAAGGGACGGAGGAGGGGGCGGGGGTTCGATGAGGAAAAAAGTCAGAACAAGTGCGGTCTCCCTGACCGCGGTGCTGGGAACGACGTGGTCAAAGCCAAAGCGCTGCCTGCCCGCCACCCGCCAAACCTGTAGGGTTGGGGTGGAAATAGCCATGGCACACAGTAAGGCGGACGGTGGCCATGGCACACTGTAAGGCGGACGGTGCCATGGCACACTGTAAGCGCCGTCTACATCGTTTGGCCCTCATGGCCAATGATTTGGGCAGAACAGAGTGGGGATGTATTCTGTGCTTATATTTTTATATTTGGACTTAAGGAAGTTAAAGTATTCCCAGCACAAACCCTTAAAAGATAACTTGCTGAAACCACAGGCACTTCTTTTTCTTCTTCTCCGTTTTTTTTTTTGGGGGGGGGGCAATATGGTCATTGCCCTTATTTATATTCAAAACAAGAACTAAGGGGAGATTTCTGAGACCGCCTTTAACTTGTCCTAAGTGGCTAAAGTCCTCCAGGACTAATCTTTATGCCTCTGAGGTCCCAGCGCCACCCACTCAGTGCCCCCTCTAGAGTCCCCGGGACCCAGTCACAGTGCCCGTCACCTTCTTACCTGCTGTAGGGCGTCCTCAGCAGCAGAGCCTGGCTGCCGGTGCAGCTGTCCGTTGGGGTGTGACATCCGTAGACCGGAGGTGGCACGGAGTACTGCTGCTCCCCTGCCAGGGAGCCAAGGGCAGCAGAGTGAGAGCGATCCAAGGGTGCGAGGCGATGGGCAGGGATGTGCATGCCTAAGGAGCACGGAGCTAGGATACAGGGCCTAGGTACTAGTTGTGCCCCCACCCGGATCATAATGAGTGCTTTACATTTCCTGGGTAGTCAGTCACCCCACAGGCTCCCCAACTGACCCTCAGGGTCCAGTGGTGTTTCCCTAAAGTATTTGGGACAGAAGACTCAATTTTTTTTTTAAGTAGAGTCAAGCCAGGTTAATTATTTCTCAGGTCCCTTTAGATATCTTCTCCCTTGCTCAATTTTCTATAGGTGGAGACCCGCACCATTCCGACCCACTTACCCAGGGAGCCTTGCTGGCCCATGGGGTCCTCGTGCTTGAAGGAATGGTTGGGGAACTGTGCTGCGTGGTGCGAGGTGGTGTGACCATAGCTGGGTGCCCCTTCGAAGGTGACGGTGCTGTATCCTATGTAAGTGGCAGAGAGAAACAGCATCACTTGGGGGGGGTGGGTAGAACTGAACAGAACCTAAGCGACAAGGGTGTACCTGATTATCTGAAGTCAAGTCTGCATCTCTGGACTATCCACTCACCATTGGCGCTTAACCTCAGAAAGATGGGAAGAAGAACTGGGGCTTCACCTCATCCCATCCTTCCTCTACCAAAATTCAGGGATCCCTGCTGTTCTCCAACTCCTCTATGTCTCGGTCTGGTCTTCCACCCAGGTAGTCTCTTTTGCACCAGACCTCCATCAAATTAGGTGGAAAACCATCACCCCCTAAAAAACAAACACCTTGGCTCTCACACAGGGGTGGCTCCAGCGAGTTCACTTGGTTTGACCCCGTCCTGACTCTGAACTGTAAATCAAGGACCCCTGTGCACCAACTTTCATTAATTACTCCGGGCCAGTTAAACAACCTGAGCTTTAAGTGGGAGAGTAATTACTGAGACATGTTATCTGTCTGGCGCACAACCTGACACCACAATACCAAAGGCTCTCAGGAAAATGGGCGCAGGCTCAGAAGACCTCAACCCCAGAAGACCTCAACCCCAGGACCTCCTCACCCTCTCCAACCCACCAGGCCCCAAGGAGTAAGACTCTGACGGAGGCTGCAGTGGCCAATCTCCTTGCTTATGGACCAGAAAATACTTTATTTTCTGTGGACAGGGCATTATTGTCTCTTTCCCTTTGTAGCAGTGCTCAGACCCTCAAAAAACAAGGTCCAGTTCTTTCTGGTCTGTCAAAGGTGAGAAAAGCAATCTGGTGGACAGACTGGAAAATCGTGGTCTTTTATCATTATTATTAAATGGTTTAAACACATATACCCCTCCCCTGTTTCTAGAAAGCAACCTAGCAGGGATCAGAAACCTGGACTGGAGTCTCTCTCCTATGCTGAGGACTGTGTCTGAAAGTGTAAGCCAGAAGACAAATGAGAGCAGATCGGTGGGGGCTCACAGAGGCCCTCTACCTGCAGGACCAGCACAGCGACCCCAGGTCTTTTCCACTGTGCTGGGTCATCAACTCCCACAAAATTCTCAGGACCAAGGTAAGGCCAAGGCTCCGTGTCGGCCATTCATGCTGTCAGTATAATCAAGGCTCTGCAACAAGTGTCTGCAAAGACCTTTCCTTCATTCAGGTGTCAGGTCACCTCCACCTCCCAAAGTCACACAAAACCAGTTACTTCCCCAAACAAAAACCCAAGCTTCTATCTGCTCAGGGGGGAGAGGGGGGAGGAGGTACAGTCAAGATGGTGGTGTTTCACTGTGGGGTGGCCAGGGGAGAAGACCATCAGAATTACCAGGATGGGACAGAGCAGGCTTGAGCCTCACACACGGCTCTGAGCAAACCCAGGTTTTATTTTATTTATTTGAGAAAGACAGATAGAGAGAGAATGGGTGCTCCAACACCTCCAGGCACCGCCAATGAACTCCAGACCCGTAGGCCACCTTCTGCATCTGACTTGTGTGGGTACTACCTCCTTAGGCTTGATAAGCAAGCGACTTAATTGCCAAGCCATCCCCCCAGTCCTAAACTCAGGTTTTTAACCTGTCTAACCCCCGAAAGGCCTTCATTTGTCACCTATAAAGTGGGCAAAGGTAAAACCCAGCTCTCAAGTGTGGGTGAGGGGCCACACTTGGGCTTCTGGAGACTTCCTTTTGGGAGTGAAGGCCTAGTCCCCTCTTGAGGCCGACAAATTAGCTTACAAACGAAATTTGACTCTAGGCACCCAAGACTGCCCAGAAGAAACGCCACATTTCTGGAAAGGCATTTCTTTAACAAAGAGAAGAGGAAATAAAAGCAACGAAGGAAATTGCTCCAAACGAACCGAACTCCATTCTTGAGTCCATGAGCAGACAAGGACCCAAGCCGTCGTCCAGGAGCCTCGCTCCTCAAAGCTAGCGCGCGGCGGCGGCGAGGGCTGATTGTCCTGGGCTGCAGTTTCCAAGGTCACGGTGTTGCCGTCCGCACCGCGCTCCTGGCCTAAAGATGCGCGCAAGCGGGAGGGACAAGACTTCCCCCACCCTGAGTCCTTCCAGGGCAACCATCCCTCAGGGATCCAGGGAGGGGCAGGGATGAAAGCGCCCAGGGAACACAAGGAGGCTCTTTTAATTAGAAGCTTATCGGACAAAGGGCCGATTAGGAGCTCACTGTCCCCAAGCCCTCGCAGAGCCCCGCGCCAAAAGGGCGAGGGAGGGGACCGAGGGAGGGACTGCTGCACGTTGTAAGGAGCGTGATGTTCAAAGAATCCTTGTCCAGGCCTTGGACAGGAAGGCCCTATGCCAGCCAAGGTAGTGCCTTTCCCACGGTTGGTCTTGGCCCGTGAGAGGAGCGCAACCTTGACATTGCAGAGAGCGGAGATGAGCTGTGAGCTCTCCTCCCACTCCTCGGATAGGAAATCACTGGCCCTGGAGGCTGGGGTAGAACAGACAGCATGCTTAGCAAGGAAGGTGTCCCAAGGACTGAAAATGAGGGTGGCGGCGGGAGAAAAACCCTCAAATCTCCTAGCATCTTTGGCCCCAACTAAATACTCTCTCCTCTGAGACTGGAATGGTTGGGGCATCTTTGGGCCCTAAGCAGAGCTGGGCTTTCCGCGTAATATACGGTAAGCTGGTGATCTCAGGACCCTGCCTGGCATTAAGGTTCTGCGCACCAGCCGGGCTGCCTGTTCAGGTGTAGAGTGGCAGGCCACGCCCCTCCTCACTCACGCTGTAAGCTCTTCACGTGGGCCGGGACTAGGAAAGTTCTCACCCCACTCAGGGCTTTGTAAATCCTTCCAACCATCTCACGCGCCTTGTTTGTTGTTCACTGCTCATCCAACTGGGCAGAGAATATCTGTCTCCAAAGTGGAGCCAAGATTCCTGGAAAGGAACAAGTGTCCACAAAGACCATTCATTCCTTCACTCAGGAGGCATGTGTGGGTTCAGGGTCCAGCTCTGCCACAATTTGTGAGACCTCTTGAACACCTGATCTCTTGATGCCTGGATTTCCTCTTCCAGAAATAAGGAATTCCTTTGATGTTAAGCTGTGAGAGTCTTGCAAAGGTTCTTACAGCAATTAATTGTTTTAATCAGCATCAGGTCTCCAAATGTCCATCACAAAGTTGGGGTTTGGCATTTTCTAGATTAACTCTTAGAAGACTGAGGTGTCCGCTATATTTAAAAAATAGAAAACTGGTTCATGCTTACAGGAGATGTAAGAAGGAGCGAGTGGGTGTCGTTATTAGGCTGCCAGACTTGCCTACTTACTGGTTGGGGGGGGAGTCTGGATTCCTCACCCATGAAGACTGGGTTTGGCACCTTGAAGACCATTCTCACTTGCGGGGGGGAGGGTGAAACCTTGCAACTCCCTAGCCCAAGCCTCAGGTCAAACCCTGCATTCCTGACAAGGGAACCCCAAACTCAAAGGAATTAATTTTGAATATCAGCTTTTCAGGTCCCACTCCACCTTCCAGGGGCCAAGGGAACCCAAAGGTTCTATCTATAGCTATGCCTGCAGCAGTAAGGGGTTTGTTTGGTTTTCTTTTTTTTTCTTTTTTTTTCTTTTCTTTTCTTCTCTTTTCTTTTCTTTTCTTTTCTTTCCTGAGGAAGGATCTCACTCTAGCCCAGGCTGGCCTCGAACTCACCACAATCCTCATATCTCTCCCTCTCAAATGCAGATATTAAAAGCATGCATCACCACACCATACTTAGCACTTAAGCTCCCTGACAGGAGCCAGCTTTCTGGGTATGACACTAGTCTGGAGACACCTTCGGATCAACCTTTTCCTGGGGTCAAGTAGGTTGTGGAAGGAAGGAAGAATTTACAAGCTCCTCCTGGTCCTTAGCTTCCAAGCCTGGGTGGCAGCTGTGTCTGTCTACTCCAGAGAAATCTGATTTTTTTTTCCCCAGAGTTGTATTGTCGGTGGGCTTACATCCAGTCTTCCCCTAACCCCCAGGGCTCTCGACCCAGGCTATATGTAGAAAGCAGGACCCGCAACTAAAGCAACCAGAGCCCATGTTTCAAAAACCTAAATGGGCTCAAAGGAAGCACGGTGGCCCAGTAATATTTCACACCCTAAAGTGTTGTATCCGTGAACCTCTCCGAATAACATTCACACAGGCTCACTCATCTCACACACTTGCCTTACTATCTGGGGCCAGATATCTGACCCACCGATATTTGGCTAAATTCTGTGTGTTACAACCCTGAGCCAAGGGAAGGTCGAGCTCCCCTGCCTTTGGCATAGCTTCTGGCCTGACCCAAACTACCAGTTGCCCATCCCAACTCCGTAGAGCTGAGCAAGCTGAGGCCTAGAGATAAGTTCAAGATAACACACCTGCCTACTACAAAGGAGCCTCATGACCCTTGGACATGAGCCTCAGCGACTACATTAAACTGTCCCCATATTTGTGCATATAAAACAGTAATTTCGTTTATGGACGACGGAGAACGGATGAACCCCTTGGGTCTGCCCTGTTGTCTGTGAAGTACACGGAGCCCAGGACACGGAGAAAAAGGGCGGTTTCGGTTTCACTAGGGCTAAGGCTAGGCCAAGGTGAGAATGGCCTCAAGACCCACCCGCTGGGGGGAAAAAGGTCCTTCCTCTAGGTGTGAGTTCTCGTACTTCCAGCAAACAGTTCACACTCTGCTTCTCCCATCCCACGCATATCAAAAACATCTCAGTCCTAGGACCACACGAATTTTTAAAAATTTTTGCTCCAAGAAAATCACCCGCCGATGTTAGTAAAATATTTCCTAAAATACGGAATCAAACCAAATCAGGTTCTCAGCAGGAAATTAATCAAATGCGTGTAACTGATAAGGCCAAACGACAGTGGTCCGGCGCAACAGGGTTCCGTAAGCCTGCACCCTAGAAAGGTGAAGAGGCGCCCGAGAGCGCGAGAGAGATGAAAACATATATTTATTGTGGTCAACGTCCCTTGGACACTGACAAAAATGACATGTAAACCTGTCCTTGGTCTAATCTTCTAAATCTTACTAAAAACTTTCCACCAGACGAATCCGGCATTTACATGACAATGCAGTCTCGGAGGACTGCTGTTCTCAAGGACTCCCTTTAAGGGCCGCACCCTAAGGCTGCGGAAGACTGGGTGCGCAATCTGCAATCAGAGGAACTGAGCCTTCTTCCATGCCCGGTGGCCTGCGTGGCCGGAAACTTGGCGAAGCCTGGAGCGATTCCCACCATGCTACCATACCCAAGAGCCACGTGAGGACAGTTCCCCCAAACCAGCTACCCATTCTTCTGGTGCCAGTGCTCCCCACCATTACTGTGACCTTAATTTTGATGGCTGAGGGGTACTCCTAGACATTTTTGTGCGTCGGAGACAACACAGACGGCCCATTCACACTTGTCCGGCTTAGATTCCACAGCCTAGCTGTCTAAAAACCGCAATGTCTTGTGACAATTTTCTGGGCCCTTAAGCAACAAGAGGTAGAGCCAGACACTGCCTCAATCCCTTCTTTTCCCAGTCCGGTGGAATCTTGCAATCTCGGGGCATCCTAGGGACCCCTCCCGGCTTCTGCGAACTGTGGGTTCCCGGTGCTATCAGCTGTGGGTGATGCCAGAGCGCGTGCCTGTCACTGCACTCGCTACCTCCTCTCTGTGGGGGAACTAGGGTGAAGGATGGAGTCGGATGGATGCCTGGCGAGTGCTCAGAGCCTTTGGGGCTTGCACGCAGGGGAGGGGGGCTTACCTTGGTTGCGAATGGCAGGCTGGCTCTCCAGGCAGCTGGGCAGGTAGGGTGCATTGGGGAACATCCTGGCCTGGCCGGAGGACGCCTGAGTGGGTGGAGGAGGACCGAAGGGTCCGTAGCGACAGGCTCCCGCTGTCCCAGTAAACTGGCCGGAGAAGTGGACCGTGAAGGCGCTCAGGCATTGCTCCTCGTGCGGCTCCGCTCCTCCCCAGCTCGGCTCCTGCTTGATGAACGAGTGAGGAGGAGGAGGCGGCGGCGGAGGCGGCGGCGGAGCAGGCGGAGGTGGCGCGGGACCTCCAAGGGATCCGTAAGGCGAAGCGCCTGGGGCTGCGAAGTCCAGCACGGGCGCCCACTGCGCCGCGCCGCCGCCGCCCAGCGAGGGCACGGCGGGCAGCAGCGCGTTCAGGTCCCGCACGTCGGAGCCCATCAGCTGAGCTTCAGAGCCCGACGCCGCTCTGCTCCCGCGACCCTGCGAACCCTCGGCGCTGGACTCGGACTCGCCAAACCTGGCCCAGATGCTGCTGCTGCTGCTGCCCGGGCCTCGGTCCCTCGACTGCTCCGGCGGCTGCAGGCACCCGGGCTCCGAGCGGAGAGGGTGCCGAGACGCCGGCTCCGGAGCGCACGTGGAAGCCTGCGGCAGGAGCAAGTCCAGGATCGCGGCGAGGAGGCGGCGGGGCCCCGGGATCCTGAACTGTGGGTGGGTGAGTGGGTGGGTGAGTGGGAGGCAAGGCAGGAAAGGGGGAGCGGACTGGCGGTCAGGTTGCCGAGAGCCCCCCGGGTGTGGGCGCTGCCTAGAACTCCTTATCCCGGCTGCTTGGCTGCCCTAGGCTTCCCAAAGCTCAAATACGAGGGGCTGGCAGCGGGGAAAGAGGAGGAGCCAGGATGCTCAGCCGCTCCATTCAGACAGCGGCCCCAACCAGGCCCAGCGGCGCGCGCGCTCTTCAGGCGCAAACACCCTCCAGGGTGTGGGGCGGGCCCGAGGGAGAGTCCTTGCCACCTACACCCCCCCCCTCCAACCCGCCTCTGTGGCCACCCTCCCCTTGCCTCCCTTTCTGGCCTCCCCGAGTGCGGGCGCCTTGGGGCACGGACGAGCCCCTCTGGGTAAGCGGTGTGGTCCATTGGCCACAGTTCCAGGTGGGGGTTGAGTAGGGGATGTTAACCAGAGAGGGCGGGGTGGAGGGAGGGGGCTGAAAGAGAGCTCAGAGAACTGTCCCGGAGTTCAGAGACGGATACCCTGACTTTGTGTCCCCCCCCTCCCTTCCCCGCCCCAGCACTGTTCCTTATACAACTTCAGGGTTGCCGGGGTAGGGTGGTGCCGTGCCTGGGGAAGTCTGGGATTCAAGCCCCCAGGTGGGTGAACGGAGGGTGACGTCAGTTATAACAAGAGGGACGGTTTCCCGTTGGCCCGTGGCTAGTTGTTTGGTTAAGTTTGAGCCCATAGGAGGGAGGTTGCTATCATCTAAAATCGGTTTAGAGAGCACTTGCAAATATCTACTGCTAGTGAGGGAGTGTCTGAATCTTAACACAATTAAGCTGGGGAAAGAGCAGCCCGTTTGGAAGGGCATGACAACAGGAAAGCGTCTCGAGAGCCTGCGTGGGTTCGGGTTGGCGTGTCCTGATTGAGCCTGGTTGAGAAGGAATGGGAATGGGGAGTATTTGACCACGTAGCCGGCTGGGAGAGTGTGGCCCCTGGAGCAGGCTTGTCAAGCACTGTTTCTATTCACTATCTGGACTTGAGGATTGTCATTGAGCAAAAGATGCAAACCAGTTAGGCTAACCTAGAAGCGGGTGAGGAAAGCCTCCCCAGGGCCAGATGCGAGTTCCCACCGCTTGGAGCTCGGAGTGCGAGGCTTCGGGCACCATCCCTTCCTCCACCTCGCCGCACATTGGGAACGTCCCCTCCGTGCCTTAGATCAGGGTGTCTGAGGATTGGTTTTGTTGGGTTTAGGTCTTCCAGAGAAGTCGAATCCACAGGGGAAAGAGCCCAAAAGGAAGGAGAAGCCCCCAGAAAGTGCGTTTCAGGACGCCCAAGAGGCGGGAAGCAGCGGCGATGGCGCAGCCTGGGACTGCCAGGCGCGGGCCTGGAAGCGGCAGGTCGCTGTCTGGCCTCGCGAACCCGGCTGGGCGTGGGGAGGGGGGGCGGTGAGGCTCAAAGCTTTCCAGCCAAGCCTTTGTGAAACTGCAAAGTTGTTGCCGTTTAACCGAGAATCCAAGCTTGGTGTATGCTCCTTCGGTTTCACCGGTTTTAACTTGCACAGTGAGGACACACGGTCAGTTCTAGTTCAGACCCAGGTCCAGGAAGTATTGCTGCAATCAGTTCCCCCCTTAGGGGTGGACAACATACACCGCAGAACTTGGGGTAGAAGGGTGGGATCCTAAACTACCCGCTGGTTGGTTTACGCCTTCACCTTCGAGGTGGATGTCTCGCATTCTCCGTTGGGTGCTTGGCTGCTTCAAATTCGTCCAGAAGTCTTTTTCTTTCCTTCCTTCCTTCCTTCCTTCCTTCCTTCCTTCCTTCCTTCCTTCCTTTCTTTCTCTTTCTTCTTTCTCTTTCTTTCTTTCTTTCCTTCTTTCCTTCCTTCTTCTTTTCTTTCTCTTTCTTCTTTCTCTTTCTTTCTTTCTTTCTTTCTTTCTTTCTTTCTTTCTTTCTTTCTTTCTTTCTTTCTTTCTAAGTAAAACAAAAATGCAAGCATCCAGAGACTAGCTCCTTCCTCCTACATTCTCCCACTCCTCCCTTCTTCCTATTCCGAAACCTGTAGTGGAGCTCAAACACTGGGCAGAGGCGCACCCACTCTGATATTGAGACAAAACACCTCAAGCGCAGCTGCTCCTGGAACACCGACATCGGATTTCTTCCTCCCTCCGCCCTACTTCTTATTTCTACATAAAAGACTTCTAATTAGGGATAAAAGCCCTTTATGAAAACCCAGAACTACATTGCTTAACGAAAACCTAGATCATTTCCCTTTGATTTCCCTTTGCAAGCTTTGTTTTATTTTGTTTTGTTTTGGAGGTGGAGTAATCTAGAGTTTGATTTGAATGTGAGCTCTTGGGATTTTGAGTCCCAAGTGAAGCAAAGACAGATTCCAGGAGTTTGCCTGGAGTTTGGTGACTGTAGAGTGGCGAGAGAGCTCGGAAGAGGGCTCTGGCAGTGTTGGAATCCTCTCTCCTCCCTCATTTGTTTTCTTAGAATTTTTGAGGGGTGGGGTAAGGAAGCACACCCCTTTTCAGCCCCAGGGAGTCCCCTCTCGTCCCCACTTCTCAGTCCCAGGCGGTGGAATGAAGTTCCCTGCAGTCCACTGGGCGGAGAAACAAGGATTATGAATGCAAAGCGGGGTCACAGCCCGAAGCTCCTGAGTCGGACGTAAGACATGTGAAAATCCCCTGCCCATCCCCATGCCATGTAGGTGCCAGGGAACCCAAGCACCGGTAAACCTGCACTGTGGAACCCGCAAACTTCGGGAGTCACAGGACGCCCCATTCCTTCCACTTCTTCTCCCTCCCCAGGTCATAGTCTCCACGGCCGGCGACCCCCATGGCCTGCGGCACCCTAAATTGCTGCGGTAGCCAAGAGAGGGTCTCGCCTCCAGTCCATTCTGCACGTCCATCTAGCGACGCCACCCAGGGACCCAGAGAAGTGAAGACTGCGGAGAACTGCGTGCTTCCCTCTTTCCCGCCCCTGTCAGCGCCCAGAAGTTGTGGTCCGAGTTACCCACAGATAAAGCTGCCAATTAAACTCAAGCCAGAGGAGGCAACCCCAGGCCCCAACAGTGGAAAGAAAAGCTAGCTGAGAAACGAACGCAGTGGTTAAGAGCAGCTTAAGAAGGGAAACACGGTTTTGCCAGGTTAACAACAGCCCGGTGGCCCCAGATGAGTTCTGTACCCTCTCTGAGCCTCGGTTTCCTGGTTGGTGAAAGGGGGAAATGCCATGGTAGCGCCCATCTCCTGAGCTTGTGTTGTGGATTAGATAAGAAGGTCGTTTTGTTCTGCGCGCTCCACAAGCCACAGGTTTCACTATTCGTGTCCAAGGACCCTTACCAAGGTTTGTGGCCAGGCTCAGTGGAAACCCTGCACCCCTGCATCTCCAGAACTAACGGAATATGGAAGAAAGGGGAGACCCTGGCAGCCCACGTGGCCTTAATACTTGGGTAAAGCGCATGCACTGGCTACAAGGTGAATAATCGCTGCAAGATGAAAACATCGCAACTAAGTGGGGAGGGGGCAGGGATAACCTCCACCTCCAACCTTCACCCTGGCGCTGTCAAAGGCATCTGGCAGAGCGCGGAGCCGGGCTGCGACAGCCACGGGCCCCAGGGACCAGTGCGCATGGCCTGGCTGCGCTCCGGCGGTCACCCCGCAGGCCTGACGCTGACAACTGAATAAACAGCCCCGCAGCGCTGGGATCTGTCAAGGGCCGAGGCCACCAACCCGCGCCCAGCATGAGGAGTGGCTCGACCTCCGGCCACCGGTCACTTGGACAAGCTGGCGATGGGTGTTCCAGAGGCCCGTGCAGGATGAATCCTGGCCACAGCAGATCTCCTCCCAGCCTAACTTAGCCATTGGTCCACCACCCCGGGCTGAGGCACAGCTTCGTTTAACAAAATAAAAGAAAAAAATTAAGCATGGTTGGGGCTTTTTGTGCTATAGCTCACTCCCCAGCTTTTTTTCTGTTCATTTGAAAATTATCTCCATCTTTTTGACCAGTGGGTTCAGACTCCGCTTTCTGATTCAAAGCATCGGTCACTGCCTGGTGCGCGGAGGAAAAAAAAAAAAAAAAAAAACAACTCCTCTCCCCAACTCTAGGTCGGTGCTTGGGACCGGTGGGGTTACCAATCTGTTCTGATGCCACCGCGAGATGGTCCCCAAGCTCCCCGAGAGCCCCCTATGAAAGGATTCCGCAGCCCTGCCTCTATTATTATCCCGTAAATCTTTTTAAATTCTGGAACTAATTATATAGAGGATATGTCTCAATTTGTTCTGCATTAATGCCACAGTGGGGATGGAGGCCAGGCCATGGCCAGAGCAGATATGTAGGCCCATGAAATTGATGAACTGAGAGCTGCTTCCAGTCCTGGGCGCACCATCTGGAATTCCAGTCTGAGGTTACAATTAGAACTCCTGACCCCAGATTCAACTTTGCAAACAACGAGGAAAAATGAGGGAAAGAAAAAGGCAAAGGGGGTGGGAGGAAACAACTTATTCTGCACCTGTAAAAAGTTAAACAATCTTAAAATCTTCCTATCTTAGAATATTCTTTCCAAGTATTCCTTTTTGTGTTTTATAAAAGATAATGGAATATATTTTATAGGTAGGATTTTATCTCATCCCCTCACTCTCTGGGCAGTACTCCGTTTAACACTTGTCAGTTTCCCAGTTTCCAATTGACATTGGATTTAATTATATGTGATTGAAATTTCCTAAGAAATTTAGCTTGTTAGTCTAAATATTGTCACTTTGTGGTTTTCCCTTTGGTAAGTGGCATAATTTCAGAAACCTACCTGGATCTAGAACCAAGTCTCTCTCTCTCTCTCTCCCTCTCTCTCTTTTAACTATAATCAAAGACTTTTATTTGTGTAGTGAGTTTATTTGGGTTCTAAATTCACTGGGGTAATTTCTTCTTTCTTTGGTAACATGCTCCTTTATTTTCCTCTCACTTTGACACTGAACAAACGAAAGATCAGGCAGTATTGGGAAATCTGTTAAATTTATTAGCATAAATACTTAGACAAAATGAGATATAAATCATTCAGATGTATTAAGCCATAAAGTATCCCAATGAAGTCAGCCCTTGCCAGGGTCCCAGTGCATAAATGCTCATATAAAACTTTGTATTCCTACTCAAGCTGAAAATGTGCAGAACGGTGGGGGGCATTATCCTTCAGAGCAGCCTGTGGACATTGTTTTAGTTCCCAGTCTATGTCTGAAAGGGGAAATCTCACTAGCTTGGAGTCTTCAGCAAGGATTTTTTTTTTTTTTAAAGAAAGGTATGCACTGTATATGTGGTGGGCAACAAAGGGATAGGGAAAAACTTGATGAACACGGGGTAAAATCAGGGTTTTCTGAAGGTCAGCCAGCATCACAACAATTTGGTTAGAAAAAGGCTCTGGCTCTTCTCGCTGATAACAGATTTGTCATTAGCAAGGAGCCACCTGGGCCTCTGTCTGTGAACCAAGATGCACAGCTGGTCCCAGGAGAAAGATGTGTATGTCACTGGAAGCGGATGAAGAGGAGAGGGTTGGGGGAGTGAGAATATGGGATTGATGGAATTCCTGGCAGAGGGGTACTAAGACCCCCCCCCCAAGTAAAACAGACAAAATGGTTAAGAAGCAATCACTCCTTCTTCAAACTCATAACCATGACTCTTTGTAAATCTTAGCAAATCAGGGCATTCTTTGCCTTTTAAAAATGATTGTTCTCAAGATTGTTTTTTAAAAAAGAAATCAAATCATCATCAGAAAAAGGGAATTATGGCCCACCCTCCTTTTCAATAAATGCTTTCTCATCCTTCCGTGCCTCTCATTCCCTCACCCCACCACCTGTGTTCTGCACTCTGTATGTGCCAGACTTGGAATGTTCTAACAGCCTTGTTGTCCAGGAGCTTCCATTCCAGCAGGAATGACAGGCAGCTCAGAAGGAAACAGAACAGACACTTCAGATAGTAGTTGTTATAAAGGAACAAGGATTTGGACAAGCCTAGAGGATGATGAAGGGGGCAGAGTAGGAGCAACACAGAATCCTCATTTCTTGTCACCTTATTCTGCGCACACTACTCTAGTCTAATGCATTTGGTAAAGTGTTCCACCGTACTACTAGATGAGGCCTGGTTTGAAGGATTTGGAATGCTAGATGGAGATAAGTCTCTGCATGGAAGACAGGGCATTGTAGAATCAGTACTGCAGCTGCTTAGACAGGGCTGGCTTAAGATCACCACCCACAGTAGCTGAGTGACTCTGAAAGTTACTTAACCCCAGAAAAACTCAGTTTTCTCTTCTAGATTAAAAAAAAAATCACCTCTTGAAGTTATAAGAACTCAATAAGGTTAGGGGTGTAAGTTTCTTAGCCCAGAGAAAGGGCTCAATAAATGGTGGCTATTACTTAGGTAGATAGATATAACTCTATGCTTCATTTGTGCTTCTAATCAACTGGTGAGTTCTAGGCCTTAGCATCAATGTCATTGTGAGCAGAGAGAAGGTAGCAATCTGTTCTTGGTGGGTCAGGGAAAAGAGCAGGAAGTGAAATCTTTGCTAAAGTGTTTGACCTTTAACAAGACTGTTGCCATTTCAAAGGAAATTGAAATCATTTGCCCTATACCCTGGCCCCTTAAGACAGGAAATCTGAGGCTTTTATACTTCAAAATCAATTTTAGCTTACTCAAAGCTATTGGTTAAGATAAGCTTGGAAAGCTTGGGGTTTGCACTGTCCTTACAGGCACATGTCAGGTGATGCTCCTCACAATAAAGAACACAGGACGGGCAATAAAAATGCCTGGTTCAAGTCCCGTCTCTGCCACTGGTCATAACCTTGGGGAAATACATTAAACCCTTCATTTTTCAGTATCTTTATCTGTAAATGAGAATGATAACGAGAAATTAAGTGCTACCAACTACGGAGGGCTGCACCTGCTGCATATGAGAGCCCTGGGGCACACAGTTTACTGCTACTTTATCCCAAGAAAAGGCCTTTCAGGACAACACCTAGCATACAATGTGAGCTCTTAGGTTTCACTGTCACTGTGAATCATGACCATCTCTGGCCATGTCCTTGGACTCATGACTAAACCTTGCATTTCTCACAAGGAAGGCTCCTTACTGTACAAGTACAGATTAACAGAAAGAACCGGGCTTTGAGGTTTAAATTCTTCTCTGCTCCTTATTCTGCATGTCTTGGGTGACTTCCTCATTATTACGGAGCCTTAATTTCCTAACTGAAATGGGGCCAATGATGCCCCATTTCATTTGAGAACAAATTAAAACAATATATGGGGTGTCTGACACTCAGTGGGACATTAATATCTGGTCATTTTTAAACTTTCAATTTAGCTAATCAGATAATATCAACCTTACCTTGAAAAAGTCCAGCAACTAGAATTACATGTTCACAGAGCCATGTGCTTTGTGCTTTGGAACCTCACACACTCATCCATAGACAAGAAATCTGCATCTTCCTTTAAGGGTTCCAGGCTGAAATCTTACTCATATATGAAAACCTTTGTAGGTAGGAAATTGACTGACTTTTTGGCTTCTGACTGTGAGCTTATTGGGTTAAAATGTTGAATCCCAATTACAACTTTTTTCAGTGTCTGCAGAATACCCAGCAGACATCAAGGATGTTGGGAATCCTGTGTTGTTCCAAATAAGCAAGGAACTTTTGAGCCAATGGTGAGAACAAGCAGTTTGATCCTCTTCCTGGAATTACTACATAGCAACTATTAATAGTTCTGTAAACAGGCTTGAATGTAGTATCAGCTTGCAATTGAAGATATTACAAAAGTTTATGAGAAGTCTCTCAGGCAAAAGAAGATTGTCATTCTAAATCTGACACTACTCAATAGTGCGTTTATCCAAGTCTCCATAAATCACAGACCACTGAAACTCCTATTGTGATCACTCTTCCAGATCTAAAGGACAACCCCCTCCTCCCCCCACAGAAATTAAATCCATTTCAGAAAGCCTAACATTTTTCCTCTACCAATACAGAGGCTAATTACAAAATTTCCCAAGAGATAATAAATATTAAACTCTAATCAACACATGTGACACAAGATAAATAAAGAGGCATATAACTTAGCCTTGATTCCCGTGTGGAATACATATTTATCTTTAATTATCTCCCACCTGGGAATGGAATAATTATTATCTGTTACATTTATTATTTATACCTAGAGGTACCAGATTTTAATTTTGCACAGGACTGGCTCAGTCTAAGATGTTATCCTAACTTATTTATAAATTACTCTCCTTTTATTCCCAAAGTATCCTGGATTTGACGGTAAATGACAAGTGTTCCATTTGCTTGAAATTTTTATTTTATGAAAAAGGAAAATGTAAGAAAGCCACTAGTGGGGCTGGGGAAATTGCTCTATGGTTAAAGAAGCTGGCTTCCAAAGCCTGCTGGCCCAGGGTTGATGCCCCAGTCCCACATAAGTTCAGATGCTCAAAGTGGTAGATGCATCTGGAGTTCATTTGCAGTGGCTAGAGGCCTTGATGAGCCCATTCCCTCCCTTCTTTCCTCTATCTATCTATCTATCTATCTATCTATCTATCTATCTATCTATCCATCTATCTGTCTATCATCTATCATCTTCTACCTATCTGCGAAAGCCACTAAAAGCAAGGGTAAAGGCAGGAGTTAAGTGGGGGCTAGTGAGATGAAAAGATTGATGAATATTAGAAATCAAAGAATAAGGCCAGGCGTGGTGACACACACTCTTTTTTCCTTTTTTTTTCTTTTTTTTGGAGGCAGAGGTAGGAGGATCACTGTGAGTTTGAGGCCATCCTGAGACTACATAGTGAATTCCAGGTCAGTCTGGGCTAGAGCAAAACCCGACCTCAAAAAAAAAAAAAAAAATAATAATAGTAAAATAAAATAAAAGTAAAAAGAGAGAAAGAGAAATAAAAGAATAAAAATAATTCATTATATTGAGCATTAACACTTATGTCTGCGCTTCCTGATAGCCAAACCAGAAGGAAAAAAAAAATAACAGAAGCTACATACCTCTCATCTTGTAATACAAGCAAGAAACCTGATTTTTCAGAAGAGGTAAACATTTTTGGTATTCACCTCTAAAAGAAATGTATCACACTGCCCTTTCTATAGGATCATCAGACAATGGCTTCAACACCAATGTTGTGCCACCATGCCCAGTTAACACAAATGTCTTCAAAGAAGCTAAGGCAGGGCCTTGGGAGATAGCCCAGTGGGTAAAGTGCTTGCCTAGCAAGAATCAGGACTTGAATTCAGTATCAAGGTAAAAATGGCCAGCATGATAGCCAGTCTAGCCTAATTGGTGAATTCCAGGCCATTGTGAAATGCTGTTTCAAAACAGATGGATGGCCTTTCTAAAGATGACACCTAAATTTGTTTTCTGGCATGTGCGTGTGTGTGTGTGTGCACACATGCAGAGAGAGAGAGAGAGAGAAAACATGCTGAAACATCCAATGGCCATAGTAGTAAAATTATTGTTCTGTGAACTCAAAGAGGAAAGAAGAAATAATGTATATTGGTAAGCTTAAAAGCATCTTCTGGGCTGGACAGATGGCTTAGCAGTTAAGACATTTGCCTGCAAAGCCAAAGGACCTCGGTTTGATTCTCCAGGGCTTATGTAAGCCAGATGCACAAGGGAACACACGCATCTGGAGATCATTTACAGTAGCTGGAGGCCCTGGCTCACCCATTCTCTCTCTCTTTCTCACTATCTCTCTACCTCTTTCTCTCTCTCTTTCAAATAAATACATACATAAATAAGTTATATATATATATATATATATATATATATATATATATATATATATATATATATATTTTAAAAGCATCTTTTAAGCTGGGCATGTGGCACATGCCTTTAATCCCAGCATTCAGGAGGCTGAGGTAGGAGGATGGTAGTGAGTTCAAGGCCAGCCTGGAACTACAGAGGGAGTTCCAATTCAACTTGGGCTAGAGTGAGAGAGACCCTACCTCAAAAATACCCCCCAAACCTCTTTATCCTTAACCTTAAAATAATTTTGAGCATGGCTAAAGACCTGATCCTCAGCTCCAGAATCTATGAAGGGCTGAGAAGAGTTCAGTGGCAAGAGTTTTCAACTGACAATTTGCTTCTTAGGGGATCTGGCATCACCTATAGACTTTTGTGGACACTGAATACTACTGCCACCTGGCAGGTAGAGGACAGAAATGCTGCTAAGCCCTCTACAATGCACAGGGTAACCACTTAGAACAGACCCATTCCAACTAAAGTGTCAGTAGCCCTAGGTTGAAACCTACCTTGGAGTACCTTAGTAAAAGGGATCGACAGAGACATCATTTCTAGCTTTGGGTCAAAAGAAAGAGCTTCCTGGAAAATTGGGTTCCCCCTTCTACTCCCTGCTTCCCTAATAGAGCTGGAAGATATCTCTCCCTAGGTCCCAGAAATGTTGGAGAAAAGAATTTTGGGAAAGGAGGTGAGAAGAGTCAAGGCATGTCACAGGATGGGCTCCACAAAAAGAATTGCAGAGAAACCAGTTCAACTAGAAAAGAAGAAAACTGTGCATGGACAATAAGAAACAGAGCCAGAGAAAATGTAAACTTGGGGCAGAGTTTCTGTTCTGATGTTATGCTCCACGATCCCTAAATATTGCCAGTACATTTTAAAACCACACAAATCAAAGGCAGCATAAACCTTTATGTACACAGAACTCATCTTCCCAACACTAGCTCACAGGGTATCCAGGGATATATACATGGTTTGTGTCCTCTCCCCCACATCTTTTTTTTTTTTTAACCACTTACTTAGTGGGGATTCACTGTTACTCAATTTTAGATTGCATTAAATTTAAAAATGTGTGCCTACTTGAAAATACAACCTATCAAAGCACAGAAAATTCTGAACCACTGCCATAAGTATATGACATCGTAGGCATCTCCATTAAGAAATATTATTCTGACCCAGTTCTCTGTGTCATGCTGCAGGCTGTCCTTCTCTTGAGTCATGGGACGCTTTGTAAGGAAAGACTACAAAGCAGAGTCCCTCGATATTAGCTATCTCACCCCTTAAAAGTTCAGCCAGAAGTGGGACAAAACCCCCCGTCACTGTGTTGACATGTTTACTTCTGGCATAGGAAAATACTGCTGTTGCCCAATTCCGCTTCCCAGTCGATTCCCTTGCTGGAGACATATATTTTATGTCTTCCTTTGATGGGCTACAAATAAATTAGCACAACTCCACGAAGGTCTGCCAACATATATGCATTACTGAAGAAATCTGAGATGCTGAAAAATGATGGTAATTTATCGTCTCCCAATACGTTCTTTCTTAAGAACCAAATAAATATCATCAGCAGGTTTATATACCTGACATATTTATTGCAGCATTCCCACCAAACACTTCCCATTGTCATATGTTCTCACACATTGTTTTCACAAATTGTGTTTTGAAAGAAGTCTAGGGAAATTCAGGCCAGAGAAGCAAGATGTTATCTTTTGGATAGGATGAGTCCCCTCTAATGGAAGAGGATGATCCAGTCAGTGGTTTGAAGAGCCAATGAACTCCAGTGGGTGTGATAAATCCATGGGATGGGGATCCAGCATTTTGCACTGGGACCTTGAAGTCAGCATGAACAATTTAGTCATGTTCCAAATAAACACAGTGTATCATTATTATTATGGGACAAGTGTGAACATCTGTTAGGTCAAGCTTGCCCTGTTTCCTTAAAGGCAACTTATGAGGAGTGGGGACGGTTATCACAAACAGAGCTGCGACAGATGTAGCATGCCAGACCCATTCCCCAGTTAGCTCTGTTTGGCTAATAGGGTTAAGAAATAAATTTCAATATTATGTATTTATTTGAAAGAGAGAGAGAGAGTATGAGCACATCGGGGTCTTTTGCTGCTGCAAATAAACTCCAGACACATATACCACTTTGTGCATCTGGTTTTACATAAGTACTGGGGAATTGAACCCAGGCCTGCAGGCATTGCAAGCAAGCACCTTTAGCCACTGAGCCATCTCTCCAGCTCGAGATAATAGTATTCAAAACAGAAAACTTCACCTGCTCATAGAAGGTGTGTCACATGTGCAGAATACCATGTGCCGTGGTTCCTTTCTGTATTCCATCCACTGAGCTGTTGCAAAAGATGTCAGTACTGGGGACAGCTGGCCTTCTTTGTTTTGGAAGAAACATTGTCCATGTCTTATGTCCTTGTGTGGGTGACAGGAATCTAAGTGTTACGTACAAACTATAGAAATGATCCCTGAGAGGTGTCCGGTCTTTAGGTGTCACTTATGATGACATTCTTCACCACCGCTTTCTCCTGACTCAATCTGACACCTTCCCAGGTGTCATTCACTTGGCACGGGATACAGAGGTAATTTGGTCCTTTTTTCACTGGCTTGAATCACAGGTGTGCAGCAAGTTACAACCACACAGGGCTTTAGCGAGCACTCAGTCCTCAGATAAGACATTGCACGACTTGCTCTAAATCACACACCTCGATAGTGCAGCGCATCCCCCAGGCCTGTAGACCTGTGAGAAGTGAGAGCGTCTTTCTGGGACAGCACACATTCACTACACTTGCTGAGTGCCTTTCACAGGCCAGCAATCGAACCGGGGTCACCTGATCCTGGCTATCAGATGGCTTACCATCTGCCTATGCTGAGGACTTGGTCATAACTGAGACAGGATGTGTAAGTTCTCCTTCAAGAAGCATCCTTAGAACAACCTTCCCTTACTCCAGCCCCAGGAGTTCTGTTCAGCAACAACTCATGTTATTCAGCAAGACTAACAGCCACTCAAGCATCTGGTGTGGATGTGAATAATCAGCTCATGACAATATTGTTACAATGATGAAACTGTCATTGTACATCATCAGGACTCACCCTACTAAGGAGACCTAACACATCCATGGCATCTGGTTTGAATTGGTCAACAGTGCCTTATAGTTCAGCAACAAGAGCACCTGAAGGGGGCACTCTTCTAGTTTGGAAGGAAGTTGGAGTGACTGGCTGATCAACCTTGCAGGCTTAGAAAGCCTCACTTAGAAGCACCCTCAAGGGCAGATGATCAGAAAGCGATGGAGAGACTCCATCCATTCCACCCCGTAGCTCTGTTGCCTGTTGATGAAATCCTGACAGCATTTGGAGCAAGTGTTATGCAATGTGCAAAGATCACAAACATTTACCAAAGACCACATTCTAAGACTTAAAACAAAATACCAGAATAAAAGATTTTCTTCCAATTTTGCTCCCAAAGGACCTGAAAAGCATTTCAAACAGGCCCAGTAAGGCATTAAAAATAATTGCCCTGCAGACCACTCACTCCCTTGGTTGTTTTAATGTGCTTTTGTTGACAAAGGGAAAAAAAATCCAGTTTTCTAAACCTCTGCCTTGGAACATCTCTAAAACAAAAGTACTTGGGTGACCCCAGGATGATGGAGCAACAGTAACCAAGGATGTGGATGAGGCTGAAAAAAAGATAAAAACCAGTGATGCACATTTGATGTCAGGCCTAAAATATTGTATCATTAAACACACATAAAATGCTCAAGTTCAGAAACAGGAATGATCTTATTGGGAAAATTAGCAAGCTTATTTAAGAGAATGGTAAGATTTTTCAGAGTGTAGTATCGAGCCACTCTTGTATTGTCATTTGGCTATGTGGGGTGACATCTTCATGTAATTCGAATGCATTCTCCTCTTTTCATCCTCCTTCCCTTCCTTTCATAATAATTATTAACCACACTTTTTTTTTTAAATTTAGTGTGTGTGTTTATGTTGCATTTGTGTGTGACTGGGAACGCACGCATGCCACAGCATGCATGTGAAGGTCAGAGAGCAACTTTCAGGTGAGTCAAGGCCTTGCTTGAGGCAACTTCTGTCATTACTGTGCCATTTGCAAGCTTCTGGAAAATTCTCCTGTCTCCACTTCCCTTCTTGTTATAGGTGTACTGGATTACAGAAGCTCACCAACTTCTGGCTTTTATGTGGGGTCCAGGATCCCAATTTAGGTACTCAGAGTTGTGTGGTAAGAGCTATATCCATGCAAGACCCCTAGCCATCACTTCTTGAAGGCTAGGTGCTCTCTTCCATTTTCTTTATTTTCCACAGCCACTGCTTCAATAAGAGATCATTGACACCATGTCCTAGATGAGAAAATCAAAGCTGAAATGATTGGGCTGGCCACCAGCTTTAACATGCAAAACACAGTCTAGCCAGAGCAGCAGTCATCAGGCCAGATGGTAAAACTTCAGGATTCCAGGCGGAGATAGCTAAGCATTGGGGACACACTTCAGCACCCACCTCTGACATTATTTCTCCTCAGAGTTCAATCTGTGATCCAAGCTGATCATGTCAAGGGCCACTGACCAAAGTGAAATTCAGTAATTTGCCACAGAATGTTCGCACCATACAATATCAACTACAGGGCTGGAGAGATGGCTTAGCAGTTAAGGTGCTTGCCTGCAAAGCCTAAGGACCCAGGTTCAATTCCCCGGTACCCACATAAGCCAGAGGTACAAGGTGGCACATGCATCTAGAGTTCCTTTACAGTGGCTAGAGGCCCTAGCACACCCATTCTCATTCTCTCTGAATCTCTCTCTCTCTCTCTCTCAAATAAATGAATAAAATATATATATTTTAAAAATCAATATCACCTACAGTCTGACCCATCCATTTCCCATTTGTATCAAATTCTAACATTCCCTATTTGCATCCTTGAAATTATTTTGTTGTTGTTAACTACAGTGAATAACAGTGTTTCTGCTCTGGCGGGGAGGTATAAAAAAGTTTGCTACTTCAGGAATCCCATGGTAAACTTTTTTCCATCTCCCAATCATTCTTCTCTCCCCAAACTTGAATTTTCATGGGTCAGTGTTGAATTGAGACTGAGTGAACACCCCAATAGCTTACCTAAGGAAACCAGAGGTAGCCACAGTGAAGCCTCTGCTCCTGTTTGGAACAAAGTAGCTCTCCAAAGATCTCACAGGATCATCCTGGTGACACCTGGAAGAAGAGCAGACTCGCTTGTAGACCCACTGTGTTGTGGGCATGTGTACTTGCACACACATGTGGGAGCTATGCAAAGTGCTGCTGAAACCTGTATGTTTTCCTTATTGGCCCTTCACATAAACCTTGTTTTCACTCTTCTCTTTCACTGGGGCTCCTTACTTTTATCTCTTCCACACTTCTCATTACACAAGAAGCCTGAAGTCTTGAAGTGATAGAATACTGCAAATAAAAAAGGAAGACGGGATGGAGAAATGATGCCTTAGTGTTTAAGGCACTTGCCTGAGAAGCCTAAGGACCCATGTTCGACTCTCCAGATCCCATGTAAGCCAGACACACAAAGGTGAGGCAAGAACAAGGTCGCAAGTGCCTACTAGGTGGTGCAAGTGTCTGGAGTTCAATTGCAGTGGCTGAGGCCCTGATACGCCAATTCTCTCCTCCTCCCTCCCTCTCTCCCTCTTCCTAAAATAATATTAATAAATAAAAAAATTAACATTTTAAAAGTTAAGACTGTTTCAGAGGGACAAACTGGGATCTTACACACATACTAAAAGACAAGTCATGAAGACCAGCTTTCCATGAAGTTGGGAAGACAAAGGATCAGATACCCCAGGCAGGAAGTCAAATACCCTAAAAGAGAATTAGAAAATAGAAGTGCTTTTCCACTGGACTTGAAGTTACTGTTCTTTACCTTCTATGGTTGCTTCTTTACAACCCAAAGCCCTTCTGAGGATTGAACCCATTGCAACATGGGGATTCTCCTCTAGAACAGTTGTTGGCATCTTCCTTATGGGAGTCCTTTACATGGACCAAGTTAATTAAACCCCAGGAAATCATTCTTTTTTTTTTTTTTTTTTTTTGAGGTAGGTTTGTGCTCTAACCCAGGCTGACCTGGAATTCACTATGTAGTCTCAGGGTGGCCTTGAACTCACAGTGATCCTATCTCTGCCTCCCAAGTGCTGGGATTAAAGGTGTGTGCCACCATGCCAGGCTTAATTCCCAGGAAATAAATCTTGTCAAAAAAGATTTCATCTACTTAATAAATTATCAAAATGAACTTTCAGAATGACAATTTATAGAAGCAAAACAAGAAAGGAATCACTTGTCAATTTTTGAAGAAATCCCTTATGCAAAATTTAGAAATTAACCTAATACAAGAATCTGGTTTTCTTTTGTTTTGTTTTGTTTTGTTTTGTTTTGTTTTGTTTTAAGACAGGGTCTCATTATGTAGGCAAAATCTGATATTGAACTCTCAGTTCTCCTAACTCTACCTCCTGAATGTTGAGATTATAGACCTGCACCATCATGGCCCAGTTTATGTATTGACTTTTTTTTTGTTGCTGTTGTTTCGGTTTGGTTTTTTGAGGTAGGGTTTCACTCTAGCCCAGGCTGAACTAGAACTCACTATGTAGTCTTAGGGTGGCCTTGAACCATGGTTATCCTCCTACCTCTGCTGGGATTAAAGGCATGCACCACCACACCTAGCTTTAAGTTTTGTTTTAAAATACATTTTGTTTTCTAAGCAGGTAATGTTAGAGATGAGGAGAAAATAATTCATGATTGAAGGATCATCCAAAATTATAATATTTCTTCTCAGCAGCTAAAATGTTGGTCCCAGTTATTCTGTCCTCATATGCAAATTGCTGTTAAGACCCATGGACAGCAAAGTCCCAGGTCAGCTCTGCACAGTATGTCTTTTCAGTATCAACATGGAACCAACAGACTCTTCAGAAAGCAAGCCTAGGGCTGGAGAGATGGCTTAGTGATTAAGGCACTTGCCTGCAAAGCCTAAGAATCCATGTTTAACTCCCAGATCCCATGTAAAACAGATGCATAAGGTGCAAGGTCGCACATGTACACAAGGTAGTGCATGTGTCTGGAGTTTAATTACAGTGCTGGAAGCCCTGGTGCACCAATTCTCTCTCTGTCTCATTAAAAAAAAATAAGCAAGCCTACCAGATATTTCTCTTAGAAAAAATGTTTTCTTTCTTTATATTATTTATATTTATTTATTTATTTATTTATTTATTTATTTATTTATTTATTTATTTAGAGATAGGGTCTCACTCTAGCCCAGGCTGACCTGGAATTCACTATGCAAGTTCAGGGTGACCTCAAACTCATGGCAATCTTCCTACCTCTGCCTCCCAAGTGCTGGGATCAAAGGTGTGTGCCACCACACCCAGCTTAAATATTTTCTTCTTCATGAGCATATTCTAACATGTGAAGACACAGACCTGGAAGAAGAGATTGGATTGTTATAGGGCTCAGTATGTTGTGGTCCTGGAAAGAATAATTGGGGTTAGAAACTTTATTTGTGAGTTGTAGCCTTGTGATGGAGCCAGAGTTGGTTGGTAAGGGATGATTTCCATGGTCTACTGAGCACCAAAGATGAGCCTGGCTCGTGGCCACAAATGCAGTCAGTAAGCCTCGCTTCCATCATCGCAAGGCTGGTCTGACTTTTGATATTTTAAACAATAGAAATAAAAGCACATAGGGAGGAGGAGAGCGAACAATGGTGTTTTGACAAACAAAGATAAAGTCTGACTGACAATTCAGATTAAAAAAAAAATGAAGGCATGGACTCCCTCCAAGCAACAAATACCTCATGGGAGGTTTCCAGCAAGATGGCAGACTAACCAACTTGACAGTGGCCATTAGAGTTCAGCAATTGTGTTGGCTGTTTTCTATAAAAGGATATTTTTTCTTAGGCTACAGACATAATTAGTGTTAAATTCGCACGCTTGATATACATAGCCACAATGTACTAGAGATTTAGGAAGGAAGACTTGGAGAAAGAGAGACTGAGATTGCGAAACTTCATAGAAAAATGTTCTTTTGTTTTCCTGGAGATAAGCTAAGATGGTTCAGATACAGTTCTGGCCAGGAAAGGGTGCTAAAAAGCTTCTAGCTGCCCTTTGGGGAGTTGCAATCCTCTAAAAATGGAAACTAGGAAGATTCACTCATGATCTTGAAGCATCATTTATGAAAGTATATTATAATGCATCAGTAAGAGGGTTTATGTGAAAGTTCACGTGAGAAGCGCAGCTATTAGCATGCATGCCATTCCCCACCTTGACCCCAGCAGGAATGTGTAAATTGTAACTTGTGGAATGCAGCGTCTGTGGCCCTGTTTCATAAATCTGCCTGGCAATGAGCATCACAAAGGCCTTCCGTGAAAACAGGCCCAGGGAGGGAGAGACAGTGAATCAGCTATCAACCTGACCATCAACAATCTGTGAACGCTGCAGTTTAATATTGTTTCCTGACAAGGAGAGCACCTTCTTCTGGGTTCCACCCCAGGAACAGACAGTCGATTCATCCATCTGTCCATGGTAAGTCCTGCCGAGGATCTTACATGTAATCCTGAGGAGAGTGGAAGCTCCCAGAAGGACTTGACTGACTCCTCCTGGTGCTGAGTCATGCAGCTGTGGGAGCAAGTGCTAGGATCCAGAGGAGGAGAGGATTCACCCATGGGAGCCTGAGCCCGCCACGGGGCTGCAACTTACTCCTCCTTCCTGTCATCTTTATAGAAAAGTGGATTCCACATGTTTCCTCAGAAACAGACCTTTGTCTTCCACAGCAGTTAAGCAATAATCGTATCAAGACTGGCACACCTCAAAAATTCCTTCAGCCCTCAGATCTGCTTCACATTAACCTCAGTTGCTACCATTAATTTTAGCATTGTCCATGAAGATTTTTTAAAAAAATGATCAACAGGGGCCAAGATGGCTCAGCAGTTTAGGCACTTCCTTGCAAAGCCTAAAGGCCCCGGTTCAATTCCCCAGTACTCACACAATGCCAGATGCACAATGGTGAATGCATCTGGAGTTTGTTTACAGTGGCATGATGCCCTGGCACATCTCTCTCCCTCATTGCAAATAAATTAAAAAAAATTTTTTTTAATGTTTCTCTCCAGGCATGGTTGGCACACACCTTCAATCCCAGCACTTAGGAGGCAGAGGTAAACGAATCACTGTGAGTTCAAGGCCAGCCTAAGACTACAGAGTATGTTCCAGGTCAGCCAAAAATTCTAACCCAAATTTCCATAGTAAATATGTCAGTGTTTTCTCACACTGCTAAGACAGATACCCTGCCATCTGATGTATTATCATTCATATTATCGTAATTCATTCATCAAGGATTTATGTATTATGGTGTGGCAGGTGTGAAAGACACAAAAACAAGTACATAAGATGGACATCGCCATGCTCCCAGCCTAAATCTAATTCCAGAGTGGCTGTCACAAGGCCAAAGGACATTGTCTCCACCTGTGGTAGGCAGTTATGGCCTTCCAAAGATGTCCCCTGATGATACGTGGAGTCTGTGAATATATTTCTTGCCTACCAATGTGTGTGTGTGTGAGAGAGAGAGAGACTTTGCAGATGTGATGACGTGGACATCCTGACAAGGGAGAGCATAGTGGGTTATCCTGATAAACACAATGTTACCACAAGAACCCTCATGATGCTGAGAGAGGGCCAGAGGCCAATACATGAAGACACAGCAGGGTAAGCAGTGCAGTTGCTGCCGGGGCCACAAGCTGAGGAATGAGGGCAGCCCTGGAGTTGAAAACAGATTCTCCAGTGGAGCCCCAGAAAGAAGTACAGAGTGGGGTATGACTCAGCTTTAGCCTAATGTGACCTAGTTGGGACTTCTGATCCACCTACCTGGTAATGTATACATATGGCCTTTTTAAAGCCACTACCTTTATGTCAATTTGTTATATCAGCAATAGCAACAAGAATACTTCCCTCTCCAAGCAGGTCTAGGCCCAGGACAGATATCTTTAATCCCTCAGTTTCCCATTGAATCCCAAAGTAGCCTTGATCCTTTCAAACCAGATGCCCACTCTCAACCAACCAACCAACCAGCAATAACTCACTTATCATCTTATAGGATCTATACTGCAATTTGCCCCTGACTGTGACCCCTCTGGCATCACTATATAAGCAAATATTAATTGCCCCGTTTTTCTTTCCCCTTCTTTTATATTTGGTTTCCAAAGTAGTTCACTAAAATTTCTGTGTGCCTTTGGCCAGATCAGATACATCTCTGTTTTGAGTGGACTTCATCTGTAAATGGGGAGTCATGATAATGTGTGTCTGTAGGGTTACTGTGAGGACTCAATGAACTGGACATGAAAACACTAAACCTGTCGAGTCATAGGTGGTCAGTGGTGACCATAGCTATTCTCCTGCACAGGGTTTAACTCAAAGCTTTTGGCTCACCCTGTCTTCACAGTGGGTGTCAGGTGACAGCATGCAGGTGAGAGAAGATGGATGAGGATGATGACAGTTGAAGTGGGAAGACATGAACATACATAAGAGAAGTGTGACACATGAAATCAACGAGGCCTGATGGAGATGAGATGTGCTTGCGAGGACACGGTATGGAGCCAAATAACAGCCTATGAACGCAGAATAACAAATACCCTTATTTTCTTCTCTGCTTCCCTCCCTTCCATATTTTCTTTGTGATGTCTTCCCTCCCCTCCTCCAGAATCAAGACACATTGGACAAATGAAAACCAACCAGGACTGTACAGATTCACCAGGTGCAGGAGCTACCTGGCAAGGTATAGAAAAAAGGAGAGTTTCCTTCGGCCTGCATCTTGACTTGGGCTAAAATGTGAAGATGGCCTTGTGACTAGGTGGAAAGAGGAAGCATGAAAGGAGAAGAAAAAATAGAATTAAAATGTCTGAATTGATTTTTAAAAATACAAATAAATTTCTAGCATAGCAATATGTTTTTATAGACTCATGTTTTATAATATTTTATTTTTATTTATTTGACAGAGAAAGAGGGAGAGAGAGAGAGAATGGGTGTGCTAGGGCCTCCAGCCACTGCAAACTGACATGTGCACCCCCTTGTGCATCTGCCTAACGTGGGTCCTGGGGAATTAAACCTGGGTCCTTTGGCTTTGCAGGCAAATGCCTTAACTACTAAGCCATCCCTCCAGCCCAGCAATACTTTTTTTTGAAAAATGCTGTTGATAAAATTGGGGTTGAGAACCCAACATGGCTGAGAGAAATTCGCAGAAGAGGGGGCAGAAAGATTGTTAGAGCCACAAGCTGGGACATTATGCACAGAGATACTGCCTCTTCCCCATACCTGATGACTACCCCCACAATGCACGACCCACATTCCCCAATGAGGAAAGTCCCTTTGTGGGGTGGGGGAGGACAGGGAGGAGGCTAAGGATGGTACCAACATGGCTGTATACACACTATGTACATAACTAATAAAAATGTTTTTAATTTAAATTTTCTTAAAAAGTGTACACTACCAAAAAAAAAAAAATTGAGGTTGAGTTGTGGGTAGCAGGTGAAGAACATTGGAGATGGAGGGTAGGTAGATGGTTGCCAGCTCTGACTTTGTGCCCAGGAAGCCTGGAACTTTGTAGCTCCACCTGTCCTGCTAGGAGTGTGTGAGCGGTGCCTGCATTTGTGTTCACATACTTGGTAATTCTCTAGGAACTCAAACCTAGGAAACTTACTGGCACGTGGCATGCCTCTCCGCCCACAAGCTGAGGTGAATCAAAGGGACCCCCCTGCCCCCAGAAGGGCCCTCTACCCTCTGCCTGGGTCCTCTCAAAGCGGCTCCTATTAAAGGCCAATTATTTGAATTGCTGGGTAGTGTCGTGTACTCTGGCACACATCCACTTACCTCCCTCACTTACCCGTTGGCTGCCAGGTTGACTTGCCTGTGCTCAGCAAAAGGGAGGTAGGAGGGCACACTCTGAAACTGTAGCGAGCTTTTGCGCAGGTTGAATTCAGTTTTGTATACAATGTCAAGGAGAGGCTCTCTTGGCTTACCCACCTTTCTTACTGATGCACATCGGAGCGGCTGTATGGATAGGCCTAGAGGCCAGATTGGTAACACACTGCAGAAAAGCCACCTTTCCAGGGTGCTGTGGAAAGACCATGGGACTCACCCACAGAGGGCAATACTGCAGCTCAGGTCTCAGCGTTGTCACAAATGTGTGTCACCCCTGCCCTCTGATTTTATTTGACAGAAAAAGAGAGCGAGGGAGAAAATGGGCATGCTAGGACCTTCAGCCGCTGCAAATGAACTCCAGACCCATGCACCACCTCCTGTGGCTTACATGGTTACTGGGGAATTGAACCTGGGTCCTTGGGCTTCACAGGCAAGTGCCTTAACAGCTAAGCCATCTCTCCAGCCTGATTCCAAGTTCTTTAAAAGGACTTGGAAAAGAGAATTTCTAGGGCCCCTGTCCCTAGCATGCTAGGATTCTGGCTTTTGGAGCATCTACCGATGCTGGAGAGGAATGTGAGTCACAAGTGAGTTTGGGATAAAAAGTGATTTGAAATTGGTTTGCACATTTCTTTGTGTGTGTGTGTGTGTAACATGTGTGGCATGGCATGATATGGTGTGTGTAGTGTATGCACATGTGCACAGATGCAGTGAGGAGGCCAGAGGAGGAGGAGGAGGAGTGGCCCCTCCATCACTCATCCACATGTTTCTATGCCAAGGAGCCTCTCACTGATTCCATAGTTTGCTGTTTTTGTGAGTCCTAGTGACCTTCCTGTCTCTGTTCCCCACAGGACTGGGGTTTCCAGTGTAGGTGGCCATGCCAGCTGTTTATGTGAGTCCTGGGGATAGAACTCAAGTGCAGGAAGTGCTGTCATCTATGAAGCCAGCTTTCACATTTAAAAAAAAAATATTTTAAGCCAGGCATGGTGGATCACACCTTTAATCCCAGCACTTGGGAGAAAAAAGGTAGGCGGATTGCCATGAGTTTGAGGCCACACTGAGGCTACCTAGTGAATTCCAGGTCAGCCTGGACAAGAGTGAGACCCTACCTTGAAACCCCCACCCAAAAAAGTATATATATTTTATTAATTTGAGAGAGAGAGAGAGACAGAGAGAGTGAGAAAATAGGCACACCAGGGCTTCTAGCCACTGGAAACAAACTCCAGACTCATATGCCATCTTGTGCATCTGGCTTACATGCATACTGGGAAATGGAACCCAGCTCCTTAGGCTTTGTAGGCAAGCACCTTAACCACTAAGCAATCTCTCCAGCCCTAGCTTTCACATTTTTTTATCAGCACACCCTTTAGTCCTGAAGTGTTATTCTTAGGCTACATTCTGGGGAAATAGCACAAACATGAATGCTTAGAATGGCAAAACATCAGGATTAACTTAAAAGTAGCACGAAAGTGGTTCAATAAATCTATACAATTATGACAACAAGTGCAGCTTCTTATGCATGGAAAAGAAATTACATCCAAAAAAGAACTTTAGGTGAACATAATTGCATGGAGTAAAATATACAGTATGGGAGGATATACTAAATTTCTTGAACTGAAATTTAGTTAGCTATGTCTAGTATGTTGTATAATATATATCATATATGTTAATGATTTATAGTTCTAGGCATAAATATAAAGAAAAGGTTAAGAAGACTCCAGACCACATGTTTAATAGAATTAAAGCATCATAGTTCAATAAGATAATTATAGCCAGGTGTGGTGGCGCACTCCTTTAATCCCAGCACTTGGGAGGCAGCGGTAGGAGGATTGCTGTGAGTTCAAGGACAGCCTGAGACTATATAGTAAAATCCAGGTCAGCCTGGACTAGAGCAAGACACTACCTCAAAAAACAAAAAAATAAAAAATAAAAATAAAAAATAATGTAGTTACAAGCCAAATGTAACTAATGAACATTCAAATTTTGGCTAGTGGAACAGAGTGATTCAATTTTAATTGGCTAAAATTTAATTGAAAAACTGGAATTTGACTGAATCATTGGGAAGCTTTTTTCTCCCAAAGGCCCTTGTATGTGGCATGGGATTGAATCATAAAGCCCAGTTTTTTTTAAAGATCAGTTTATAGATCATTTTTTTTTTTTTTTTTTTTTTACTTTTTATTGACAATTTCCAAACATATAGACAATATACCATGAGCCTCCCACCATCCTCTTTCCCCTCTCCCAAATCCCCTCTCCACTGAGTCCCTTCTTTCCAAGTAGTCTCTCTTCTATTTTGATGTCTTCTCTCCCCTGTTATTATTTAAGACTTTATTATTTAAGTCTTGCGTAGGTAGCCACAGTCACTGTGCGGTCATGAAGACCATGGCCACTTTGTGCCTGGAAGACAGTATTGTAAGCATTCCTCCCCTTCTTTTGGCTCTTACATTCTTTCGGTCACCTCTTCCCAAATGGTCTCTGAGCCTTGGGGCGGGGGTGTGATGGAAGTGTCTCAGTGCTGAACTGTTATTTTTTTTTCTCAGCACTTTGGTGGGTTCTGAGTCTCCTCGGTGGTCATAGCCATCTGAAAAGAGAAGCTTCCCTACCTATAAATGAGACTAGCATTAATATATGGACATAAACATAATATTTAGAGGGCAAGTTGATGGGCATAATAGATCCGCTTATCCAGATAACTGTAGTAGTTCCACCCCCCTAAGGTTTATGACCTCCATAGCAATAGGCTTTTGATTAGGTTTTCAGTACCAGGCAGAAATTTCCACATAACAGACAGACCACCTTGCACCAGTTAATATATTTGGTCTGGCTGTCCAGTCACAAAGCTTGCAGGGTCCACTGCTGGTTAAGACTATTGACTTTTCTCCCTCAATAGGCTACATAGCTCTTCCAGCATCCTGACAGCTCATCAACAGGGAGGAGGCTTCCAGTTTAAGTCCAGTTTCATTTCTCAGTGACCTGCAGCCCAAGTCTTCCCATCTTGTTCTTATGGGCTGTCAAGAGCCTTGACAAGAGCCTATAATGTTTGGGGGACATCAGGGGCTTCCCTGACTAACAACTTGCTTGAAGGTATCCCACCTCCAGCACAGAAATTTTCTTATAACAATCGATGGCATTATTCACCCACATAAGGTACTTGTGCCTGAATGCTCTTTTTTAGACATATATATTATTTAGCTACTGGAAAAGTAGGTTTCTATATGGTTTATCATAATAACTTTAGTTTTTTAAAAATTTTTATTATTTTATTTATTTTTGGAGAGAGAGAGAGAGAGAGAGAGAGAGAGGGGAGACAGATAGAGATGGGCGCGCCAGCAGTCTCTCAGCTGCTGTGAACGAAATCCAGATGTGTGCGCCCCCTTGTGGTCAAGTGCGGCATTGCGCCCTTGCGTCACTTTGCATCTGGCTAAACGTGGGACCTGGAGATTGGAACCGCTGGAGATTGGAACCAGTGTTCTTAGGCTTAGCCATCTCTCCAGCCCATAACTAGTTTTGATTAACTTTCCTCTCACTCCTTCCTCTCCTCCATCCCCTCTGTGTTAGTCAGGGTTCTCCGCAAGCAGTATTGGCAGCCAGGTAGGAGGAAGGGATTTATTTCAGGATTACAGATCCAGGAGAAGTTCCATAACGGTGGAAGAAGCTGGCCCCCTTTACCAAATCCACACAGAAAGAAAAGAAACCACCACCAGCACCATATGTACACACACACACACACACACACACACACACACACACACACTGAACCCCAGGCAGAGTTCAAGGACTCTGCATACCTTTAGGCTGAAATTCAGATCCACCCCCAGCAACACCTTAGGGCTGGACCCCAGATCCACCCACAGTGACACCTCCTCTAGCCAGAGAGCTGGAAATCCAAGTTACAGCTTTAATAAAACATTTGAGTCTATGGGCGGGGGGCGGGGAGGACATAAATTCAAACTACCACACCCTCTCTTGACCCCACTTAGAATATTTCATCATTGGGAAACTTTTGAGTATGCTTCCAACAATTTGAGTACATTTCTACTTTTTCAACTGGATCTGATTTTTCAACTGAATGTTTAGTGAAATCTAAATACAAATTGAGCATTGCCAATAAGAATTTAACATTCAAATACAGACATGTATTGAGTATAAAATACACTAGGGGCCAGGTGTGGTAGCTCATACCTTTAATTCCACCACTTGGAGGCAGAAGTAGGAGGATCACCATCAGTTTGAAGCCACCCTAAGAATACATAGTGACTTCCAGATCAGTCTAGGTTAGAATGAGACTCTACCTCAAAAAAAAAAAAAAAAAAAACTACACTAGGTACAGAAAAGCATGAATATAATGAAAGTCTCAGCCATAATTTTATATCTCTAATTTAATAACATGGATTATATATTGAAGTTATTGTTTGGATACATTGATTCAAATATAATAAATGTCTGAAATTAATGTCACATGTGTCTTCTTATTTTAAATTTTAAATACTTTTATTTACTTTTATATTATTTATTTGAAGGAGAGAGAAAGACACACAGAGAGACAGACAGACAGAAGGAAAGTGAGTAGGGGTACACAGGGCTTCCTGCAGCTGCGAATGAACCCCAGATGCATGCACCACTTTGTGCATCTGGCTTTATATGGGTACTAAGGAATTGCACCCCAGCTCTCAGGCTTTGCAAGCAAGTGCTTTTAACCACTGAACCATCTCTTTAGCCCCTTCTTCTTTTTAAAATGATACAAATGTCCTACTATGCAATGCCACTGGGCCATTCTGCTCTAATGAGTGCAAGGGAGGAGGGCCTGGCTAGTCTTTCACTTTTTAAAAAATATTATATATTTTTGTATTGTTTTTGTTACAATAAGCATAGGCTTTAATAGTTTGCAAACAACAATAAATACTTTCAAATCATTTAAAGTAAAAGTTAGTTTCTATGATATATTTTGATATATCAAGAAAATTGAGATAATCTCTCTAATTCTTTGTTTGTTTGTTTGTTTGTTTTGAAACATGATTTCACTTTAGCCCAGTCTGACTCAACTCACTTTGTAGCCTAGTCCAGCTTAGAACTGATGATTACTTGGCGATCCTCCTACCTCAGTCTCCCAAGTGCTGGGATTAAAGGCCTGAGCCACCACGCCTGACTTAATTCTTTTTTTGTGTGTGTGATGTTATATGTCAGGATCTGAAATAAATGTTTTGCCATCAGGTGACCATAAAATAGAACTTTCCTGGTGTCTCTCTGATTTACCAGCAGTTTCTAATTGCCAGACCCTTTTTTTGATTACTGCTATCATTAACAAGGTACCACTGCTTGACAGCCATCCCAGTTGTGTTGGAAAAGAATTGTTTCTCAGAGAGTAGGAGTTAAGCCCAGGAGAGCAAAAATAAAAGGGGGGGGGGAGATAAATAACCCTTAAAGAAATCTCCTGTCTCTCCAGTTCCCTTCTTACCCCATATCAAGATTCCCCAAAGCTTTGGGGATCTGTAGCTTTAGGCTGAACTTCCTACCTTACTAAATGACAAGACCAGGATTTGAGCATTCTCCACACAGACACGTCTGCGTTATACATAAAGATGTCTATGCTACACATAAACACGCTCTGGCTGTAACAATATCACTTTCAAAGGAGCACTAATCCGCTGAAGTCATCCAGTCAGAAAACATTTGCTTCTCCATGTCTTGTGTCTGAGCTGTGTGTGTGAAAGAGAAGAAAATAGGGAGGGAGGAAAGAAGGGAGAAGGAAGAGCAATTGTACTTTGATAAAACTGGACTTTGCAGACATAAAACTAGCTCCTTGGCTCTTGCGTGTCATGGTAGCACTCTTACACTACGCTCTGCTGAACATCTGAATTCTGTCCTTTCTATACAAACAACCTTACTCTGTTACTAAGGCTGGCACTGAACTCCTGGGCTCAAATGATCCTGAATAGCTGAAGGAGGTATGTACCATCATATGCAGCTAGGTAGCACTGTCTGTGTTCCTCTTGAACATTTTACAGTTCATTAATTCTCCATAAAGATTCATTGTAATAAAAACCGAAGTTGTTTGCTTATACTGCTAGAGGTTGTAAAAACCTAGGAGCTATGCCAGGACATGGTAATGTATACCTGTTATCTCAGCATTCAGGAGGCTGAGGCAGGAGGATTGCAAGTTTCAGACCAGCCACAGAGAAACCTCCTTCATAGACACTGACCCACATTTCTTCTGGCTCCAGTTCTCAAGGTAACCAGCTCTGAGACGTCATGAAGGTTGCCGTTGTCTCTGTTGATGTTCTGCTGGCTGCGTTTCCTGTCCCCGGCATCCTTTGCTCTTACTACTCTGAGTTACGCGTCCTTTCTGGGTCATGAAAAAGGAAGGCACAGCCAAAGACTTTCCCAAGGACTGACGACATTTCAGTGCCAGACAGAAGCTTCCATCCTGTTCTGCATTTCACTTGTGCTTTGCTTGACATTCTTTTACTCACAGAATTCCAAAACCAGTCTCCATTATCCCTGCTCTGGTAGGAGCAGCGAGTCTAGATTTTTTTGTCTGATTACCAATGAGACATAAGCACAATGCAAACACATCTTAAAAATTCAGGAAAGAAGAAAATTTGACATGATTTAATCACACAGATAATGGCTCATAATATTTTTGTTTAGTTATTGATTTGTTTGCTTGTATATTATGTTTTTTTTTTTTTCTTCTTGAGACAGGGTCTCACTCTATAGCCCAGTCTGGCCTGGAACTCACTATGTAACCCAGGCTGGCCTCAAAGTTATGGAAATACTCCTATTTCAACCTCCTGAGTGTCATGGTGATTACAGATGTGTGTCACAACACCGGGCTCCACTGATTATATTTTGCTACCTTTATTCCTCAACCCTATTTAAAAAATAGAATCAAATGAAACATGAGAATTTATAAGCTGACTTTTAAATATTTTTATTTATTTATTTTAGAGAGACATTTATGTATGTATGTATACACACACACACACACACACACACACACACGCATATATATAGAGAGAGAATGGGTGCAGCAGGGCCTGTAGCCACTACATACAAACTCCAGAGGCATGCACCACTTTGTGCATCTGGATTTACATGGGTACTGAGGAATCAAGCCTAGGTCCTTTGGCTTTGCCAGCAAGTGTCTTAACCTCTAAGCTATCTCTCCAGCCCTAAACTGGCATTAAAAAAAAAAAAAAAAAACTTATGTTATTTATTTGAGAAAGAGGCAGATAGGAAAGAGAATTGGCATTTCAGGGCCTCCAGACACTGCAAACAAACTACAGATGCATGCACCATCTGTGCATCTGGCTTTATGTGTGTACTAGGGAATTGAATCTGGGTCCTTAGGTTTTGAAGGCAAGTGCTTTAACCACTGAGCCATCTCTCCAGCTCTATAAGCTGACTTTTTAATTCAATATACACATGGCAATAAATGTCAAGTTTTTGTACAAGGTCATAATTTCAGTTAATCAGTTGACTCTTGGACATTTTGGCTGCAATTTTCACTATACCTAAATATTTATGGAATTTTTATGTGCCTGTTTAGTATCCAGGGGTTTCACTTGAGTCTTCAATATCCAACAAATAATCTTGATTCTTCCTTAGTAATTAAAAAATAATGGACTGGAGAGATGGCTTAGCAGTTAAGGTGCCTGCCTACAAAGCCTAAGAATGCCTGTTTGAATCTCCAGGTCCCACGTTTAGCCAGACACAAAAAGTGACACAAGCACACAATGCCATGCTTGCCTACAAGGGGGCATGCATCTGCAGTTTGTTCACAGCAGCTGAAATGCCCTGGTGCCCCCATCATCTCTCTCTCTGCCTCTTCCTCTCTCTCTTTGTTTCTCTCTGTCTCTCTCTCAAAAAAATCAGGGAGATGGCTCAGTGGGTGCTTGTCATGCAAGCATGACAACCTGAGTTCAGAACCCTAGTACATACATAAAAATTCAGGGTATGGCAGCACACACCTGTAATCCCAGCTCTGGGGTGGTGGAGATAGGAAGAGCTATAGGGCTTGGTGGTTAGCTAATCTAGCTAAGTTAGCTAGTGAGACTCTGTCTAGAAATATAAGATAGAGAATGATCAAGACACCGATGTCAAACTCTGACCTCCACTTGCATGTGCAGAGGCATGCACATGCACCCTAATACACATGTGTGCCCACACAAACTGGCATGGCACATTCATACAGACCACACAACACACATGCACATATTCAAAAAAAGACTAGATTTTCTTTGCAAATATATGAAGCAATTCAAACAGTTTTCAATGTTCCACAGGTATAAACACAATGTATGAACAAGCGCCTAGATTGACCAAATCAAATGCTGGAGTGTTCCTTAACTTCATGCCACTTTTTACTTGATTATCAGCTACCTGGAAGGCTAGGGGTGGGAGATGGGGAAAATGTCTATTAAGGGCTAGAGAGGTGGCTCCAAGGTTAAAGATGCTTGCTTACAAAGCCTGACGGCCTCGGTTAGATTCCCCAGTACCCATGTAAAGCCAGAAGCACTAAGTGGCATATGTATCTGGTGTTCATTTGCAATGGCAGGAGGCCCTGGTCACCCATTCTCTCTCTCTCTCCTTGCAAATAAATAAAGATTTTTTTTGTGGTTTTTTTTTTTTTTTTTTTTTTTTTTTTTTTTGGTTTTTTGAGGTAGGGTCCCACTCTAGCCCAGGCTGACCTGAAATTCACTCTGTATTCTCAGGGTGGCCTCGAACTCACAGCAATCCTCCTACCTCTGCCTCCCGGGTGCTGGGATTAAAGGCATGCGCCACCACGCCCAGCTAAATAAAGTATTTTTTAAGGCTATGTAATATCTAATGCTCTGCAATAATTTATTGGGTTATTCATTTCTTTTGTGCTGGGGATAAATCCTTGGGACTCATACATTCAATCTACCACTGAGCTACACCCCTAGTCTTGTTAATGCTTTATTTTAAGAATAGCTTGTTAGCAAGGCATTCTTAGTGGTGCATGCCTATAATTCCTATACCCAGGAGGCTGAGGCAGGAGAACTGCTACATGGCCAGGTCCTGTTTCAAAAGAAGAGTAGCTTACTCTGCTGTGGGGGAGGGTAGTGCTGGAATCCACTGCTCCCATCACAGCTCCTACTATGTGGCAGGAGGGATGTGGGACCCAAGGCAGAGTTCCAGGTGCCCAACAGTCACAGGGAATAGGAGGGGAGGATGCCGCCTGTCAGAAGCCCCCACATGCAAGGTTAAAGAAAGGAAACCTCAACAAATTGCTTTCTAAACAGAATGGGAGCCAGGGCTTGGCTGTCTTCATGCTGGATTGGCCTCTGTCTCTGAGCCAGCAGATACGCTCAGATCCATTCCACCCTCAAATCTGATGTTCTCCTTAGTTACAGGCCGGTGATTTCCAGAAAGATTATTTTCTGTTTCTTTTCGGCTGTAGCAACCTGCTCTCTTAAATAGCTTCTTTATCTGGTGAGGTAATTACAGTCTGTGACTAACAGCTGCAGTTCATAAACACGCGTTTTACCGTTAGGGTCAGTAGTTCTTGGCCTTTTCTGAATGGCAACTCCCCCAGCTGAGACCGGCACCTCTCCTCCCGCACCCGCTGCTTCTCCCTGGTGCAGTTTCCTGTGGGAGGCTTCTACTTGCCCATTATAAAAGAGGTCACACTTTTATTAAAATTGAAAGTCTCATGCCGAAACATGCTTCAGGATGTTGGTATCTAGCCATTTTAATTTTCCCTTTGACTTTTTTTTTAGTGTTTCAAATGGTCTACAATGGGAACACTTTTCTTCTATATTTAGGAAAACATGCCTTTCCAAAACATAATTCATAACTATAAAATGTTTAGAAGGAAAACAGTAGAAAATCTTCAGTATCTTGTGGAATAGATATTTTTCAACATCAAAAGGATCAATTAGCAAATTAGAACATATATATATACACACACACTCTCATTTGTAGCCTCTGGATCTCTGAGGCAGGAGGGTTGAGAGCCCCGGGCTAGCCTAAACTCCATAGCAAGATGCTCTTGTGCCCCAGCCCCTCCAAAAATAGAAATAGTGACAAAAATGTAGAGACTGGTGTCATGTCTACAATCCCGGTTCGAAGGGTTAAATGGCCCAGCCACTCTGGAAGCTGGTTTGGTTGACTCTTGAAAACTAATCATATGTATACTTCTGAAATGACACAGCAATTGCATTCCAGTCATATATCCCAGAGCAATGAAAATCACATCTACTTAAATACCTGCACATGAGTGTTTACAACAATTTTATTTGTAAAAGCTCAAATCCAGCAGCAGCCAAAATGTCCTTCGATGGTAAATAGGCAAACAGCAGTGTCTCCATAACACAAAATATTCCTCAGCCATGAAAAGTACAACTCACTAACATATGCAACAGTCTGAGTAGACCTCAAGGGCACCGTGCTGAGCAAAAGGAGCTGATCTCAAAGTCACACACTTGGGCTGGAGAGATGGCTTAGTGGTTAAGGCGCCTGCCTCCTAAGTCTAAGAACACTGGTTCCAATCTCCAGGTCCCACATTTAGCCAGATGCAAAGTGACGCAAGGGCGCAATGCTGCACTTGACCACAAGGGGGCGCACGTATCTGGATTTCGTTCGCAGCAGCTGAGAGGCTGCTGGCACACCCATCTCTATCTGTCTTCCTTTCCCTCTCTCTCTCTGTCTCTTTCTCTGTGTCTCTCTCCCTCCCCTCCCCCCAAAAAGTCACACACTATGATTCTATTTATCTAGTTATTCCTGGTCTTGACATTTACAAAGATAAAGGTGGGCAGTTGCCAAGGGTTAGGATTGGTGGGTGGAGGAATGGGTGTGATCCTAAAACCTAAAAGACTAACAGGAGAGAGGTCTTTGTGGTGAAGAAATGACTGAATATTTTATCTCAGCAGTAGTTATACAAATTTACTAGGGATTAGAATGTCAAAGAGCTATACATTGTATCAATTTCAACTTCCTGTTTCCATTTGCACCAGTTACGTAAGAATGGTAACCAATGAGTTTTGGGAAACTGGGGTGCACAGCATCTCTCTGGACTATCTTTGAAACTTCCTGTGAGTCTATGATTATTTAAAAACAGAAAGCTTTTTGATTAAGAAGCAATTCATGCTATTTAGGAAATTGTAGACTATGCAGAAAAATATAGATAGCTATTTTTAGCATTTATGACCTTTAAAAAATTTTTTTGTTTGTTTGTTTATTTATTTGAGAGTGACAGAGAGAGAAAGAGAAAGAGGCAGACAGATAGAGAAAGGGTGTGCCAGTGCCTCCAGCCACTGCAAATGAACTCCAGATGCATGCGCCCCCTTGTGCATCTGGCTTATGTGGGTCCTATCCTTGAACTGCAGTCCTTAGGCTTCACAGGCAAGTGCTTAACTGCTAAGCCATCTCTCCAGCCCCATTTATGACCTTTTGTTACTAGTTTTTAAAATATTGGAATTCACTATTTAATTTATGTTTTGGGGTTTTTTTTTTCCTCCAGATAAACTTCAGATAACATAATGTGAGGATATGGAATTCCTTGGCTCCAGGGCTCTCACTATTCTGCTTCACCTGCCTGAACTGGGATCCACAGTATCTGTATCCAGGTGGGTCACCAAGAACCCTAAGCCAGATGGAATGACTGGGCTGGGAGCCCGGTGTCTGCCAAGCACCAGAGCAATTCGAATGGCAGTTCAGACCCACCTCTAGAACAGTAATGACCAAATATCTTTCCCAAAGCCACAGTTTCTTTTCTTTTGAAAAAAAGAGGAGGGAGGGGAGAGAGAAGAGAGAGAAGAGAAGAGAAGAGAAGAGAAGAGAAGAGAAGAGAAGAGAAGGGAAGGGAAGGAAGGGAAGGAAGGGAAGGGAAGGGAAGGGAAGGGAAGGGAAGGGAAGGGAAGGGAAGGGAAGGGAAGGGAAGAAGAGAGAGAGAGAAGAGAAGAGAAGAGAAGAGAAGAGAAGAGAAGAGAAGAGAAGAGAAAAGAGGAAGGGAGGGGACAGGAAGGCAGGAGGGGGAGGGGAGTGTAGGGGAGTGTAGGGGAGAGAAGGGAAGGGAAGGGAGGAGAGGAGAGAGAGAGAAGAGAAGAGAAGAGAAGAGAAGAGAAGAGAAGAGAAGAGAAGAGAAGAGAAGAGAAGAGAAGAGAAGTGTGGGTACACTGTGGCCTCTTGCTGTTTTAAGAAAATTCCAGAAACATTTGCAACTTTGTCCATCTATCCTCCATCCCCTGATACAAGAGCTGGATCACGACAACAGCTTGCAGCCTATGGGCATCTTCCTAGATGTAAAAGCCTCTGACAATGTGCCAGGCGCTACCCCATGCCTTCACATCTGCCATCGTGCTTACATCCCACAGCAACTCCATGAGACGATGCTTTTCTCATGCTCATAAATGACAACAGATTCAGAAGCAGAGGCTGGAGGGTTTCCGAGTCTAGTTCAAGATCATCTCACCCTAAGTGACAGGACCAGGGTTCAGCAGTCAAGTCCTAGACTTGAACTAGACTTCTTGGGCTCACATCCTGACTACCTCCTTGTTAGCTATTTGACTTTAATAGCTAACAATGGTAGTTGTTATCTACCATTTAAGCTATGCTATCAAAGTCAGGTCACTCTTCTGTCTCAAGGCCATTGGGTCACCTTCCTGCAAAGAACTCTTTCCGGAGACTAATTCTGGACAACGTGTTGTCATGCTCTAATGGGGACAGAGAGGTGATCAGCACTGGTTTTGGGTGTGACTTGTGAACACTCCATCATGCAATACTGCCGATTCAGGATGTCTAGGCAACGCTTGTTCTGATTTATTTAATGCTGTGTTTGTGTTTTCTGAGCAGATGCACATCGAAATGAGACACCGGCAGTTCTAGGGAATCTGATCCAGTCTTTCTTCCTGTAGTGTCTGAAGGTCATCACAAAGAGCCGAGGAGTGGGCTCAGTGGGTAAAGTGCTTGCCTCACAAGCAGGAGGGCCTGAGTTGAGTCCTCAGAACCTGAGTGTGGTGGCAGGTGCCTGCAATCCCAGCTCTGGGGAAGTAATGACAGGAGAATCCCTAGGGCTCGCTGGTCCTGGTCTAGCCAAATCAGTGAGTCTCAGTGAGAGACCCTGTCTCAAAAAAGATAAGGTGGAGAGCAACTGAGAAACACCCTCGATGTCTACCTCTCACCTCTGCACCCAGTTGCACACACATGGACTCACACGTATGAATACACGCACACACACCACACACATGTTCATACACAAGACAAAACAAAAAGGACTATGGAGCACGACATCGGAGGAGTCTGGTGATGGAGAACAGTGACGCCCATTCATTTTGTTTGCTTGCTGGTCCTATTTTAGGAGATGATGGTGCCAAACTGGCTCCTCCCTGCTTCATCCTTTTCTGTAAAAATAACTGGCACGCAGGAGACAGAGGTAGGAGGATCTCTGTGAGCTCAAGGCCACCTTGAGAGTGCATAGTGAATTCCAGGTTAGCCTGGGCTAACACAAGACCCTACCTTGAAACACCACCACCAACAACAACAAAATATCTTGAGAAATGAACACACACACATGCACACACATATGTGTCTATTCATATGAACCTTTGCTGACTGGAGGGGATTTGTTCAATAGGGCTACCACAGTAGATTATGAATTGTGCCCTGATTCTCTGCCAGTAAGGCTGGTGACATGCGATGTGAACTTAGCTCTTCTCACTTCCTCTGGGAGCGTGAATGCCGAGCCACGTGGCAAAGCCCAGGCTGGAAACCAGACCTCTAACAACCAAATTCTGGATTCAAGAAAAATAAGACAAGTTTTTAAAAAAATAGATTATTTATTTGTTTGTAAGCAGAGAGAGATAGAAAAGAAGCAGAGAGAATGAGTGTGCCAGGGCTCCAGCCATTGCAAATAAACTCAGATGCATGTGCCACTTTGCGCATCTGGCTTTATGTGAGTACTGGGGAATCAAACTTGGGTCATTAGGCTTTGCAGGCAAGTGCCTTAACCACTGAGCAGTATTTCCAGCTCAAGATAAGGTTTAAAAAATATTTCTTTGGGGGCTGGAGAGATGGCTTAGCGGTTAAGGCGCCTGCCTGCTAAGCCTAAGAATGCTGGTTCCAATCTCCAGGTCCCACGTTTAGCCAGATGCAAAGTGACACAAGGGCGCGATGCCACACTTGACCACAAGGGGGCACACACATCTGGATTTTGTTCACATCAGCTGAGAGACTGCTGGCGCGCCCATCTCTGTCTCCCTCTCCCTCTCTGTCTATCTCTCTCTGTGTCTCTCTCCAAAAATAAATAAAAAATAATTTAAAAAAAATAAAAAAATATTTCTTTGTACTGCACTGGTGCATTACAATTTAAATCATTACATTTTTGAGCAAATGATGAGTTAAAACATTCTGAATAGCAACTAAAGAAAAGTGCTCAGGCAAGTAATACACAGAGGTTTTTGGTGAAACAATTTTTAAATTTGTTGCTTTTAAATTTGAGATTTGTGTTTTTTTTTTTTTTTTTTTTACTACGTTTTAACTTCACAAGTCAAGACTTTTCCACATTAAGGTTGGTTCTGTTGGCTCATGTTCAACAGTCTGGGTCCTCTTGTAAGTGAATCATCTTTGTGCCTTTTTCAAGGACTTCTTAACAACTCTTTTTTGTCAGGAGTTAGGCCAGGCATTGAAGCTATTAAGTCAAGTAATACACAGCCCGTGTGCTATGGAGACTGAAATGGAGATTTAATTCTCAGTCATTTTCTCATCTTCACTGTCATTCTCCTTCTTACAATGTCACCAATCTTTACCATATATATATATTACATATATGCACAGAGAAATAGAAGAGGGACAGACAGAGAATGGACACACCAGGGCCTCCAGCTGCCACAAACAGATCCCAGATGCATGCACCACTTTGTGCATGTGCATTTAGCTTTACATGGGTGCTAGGAAATCTAACTTGGGTCCTTAGTCTCTGCAGACAAGTGCCTTAACCTCTGAGCTATCTCTCCAGCCCATCACCAATCTCACAGACAACGTTTCTCACGCATCTTTGCACATGTGACAATGATCTATGTTTAGCCCCGTTTATGACATATATTTAATTCAAGCTGGGTGTGGTGGCACACACCTTTGATCCCAGCACTTGGGAGACAGAGGTAGGAGGATTGCCATGAGTTCAAGGCCACCCTGAGACTACATGGGTGAATTCCAGGTTAGCCTGGGTTAAAGTAAGACCTTATCTCGAAACCACCCCCCCCAAAAGTCATGTGTCTGTATATTTAATTCAATTTCCCCAATCTCAAAAGTCCTGTTCACTTCTTTAACTTGGTTTCTCTTGGTTTCTGCCTTGGGCCTAGCAATCAGGCTGGCATAGCAAAGAGCTAAGCCAAGAAGGACGGCTCCTCTCCAATACCCGCACCGGGCTCAGTTCCATTTCTCCCAAAGTTGTTCTAGTTCATTCATCACTAGAGTGTGTATTAAATTGTTTATTTATTTGAGAGAGAGAGAGGGAGAGAGAACGAGCATATCAAGGCCTCTTGTCACTGCAAACACTCTAGACATATACACCAGTTTGTGCAGCTGGCTTTATGTAGGTACTAGGGAATCTAACCCTGGCTGGCAGGCTTTGCAAGCAGCAACTTTAACAGCTGAGCCATCTCCCCTTTTCCCTAGATTTTTTTTATATTAACAAATTATCACAATTATTATCTTCTTAAGCATTAATTTTCATAATTAAATAATACAGAGAACTTATGTCTACCTTTATAAAGGGCTTGTTGATAAAGTTCAGTAAGCATATCCAGACAATGGAACCCTCTCCCAACCTTACCAAAATGAGAGATACAAATAAGCAGGTATCTATGACATATCAATAACCAAAATGAAAATATAAAAACAAGTTGCAGAGCAATATATGCTGTGCAAACATATTTAAAATATATGTGTGTAGCTGGAGCGATAGCTCAGCAGTTGAAGGTGTTTCTTGCAAAGCCTGATAACCAGGGCTTGATTCTCTAGTACCCATGTAAAGCTGGATGCACAAAGTGGCACATGCATCTGGATTTTGTTTGCAGTGGCAGGAGGTGCTGGCAAGCCCATATTCTGTCTGTCTTTCAAATAAATAAATAGTAAATACTTAAAAATATGCATGAATCTGAATACCACATGAGCATATATTCACATACCTATGTAAAAACATTATATCTGAATGGAAAAATGTTTTAGGAGAAACTAACATTGGGGAGTCCAGGGAGGGAGTCAGGAAAGAGGCAGAGATAAAGAATGTCATTGTGATTCTATGTTATTGACTGTTGGTCAATAATATACTTTTGTTGGAATGAATGAACTGGACAAATGTAGAGCTATATTCCTAGACATTTCAAGAGTATATTGTACAGCTACTGAGCTTTTCTGTTCCCTAAATCCAAATTTTCCTCTTGGCAAAATAAGATTTTGTTGATACATTTATCCCTGCTTTTATAACTCCAGGAAATTAAGGCCCATCCCCTCTTCAGTATCAGTTGTTTGTCCAGGTTCCCAAGCCCCTGGGGATAATGAGCTTGTTCCAAATATGTGTAACTCCCAAATCAACCTGCCTCTTTTAGATCCACTGTGCGCTTGTCTTTGGGACATCCCCTGTAGAGTCTGAAGCAATTCTGTCTTGGACAGCATGTGGGTACTCTTTCCTAGCGTTCTGCAGGGCATGTTACTTGCAAACTCATCACACAGTATTGTGGGAACTCTTAGTAGCATGAGAGACAGATTGGGCCTGGTAGCTTCTAAAAGGAAGCCAGACAGGCACTCCTCCTCCTCCTCCTCCTCCTCCTCCTCCTCCTCTTCTTCTTCTTATTTATTTATTTATTTATTGTTGTTGTTGTTGTTTTTCGAGGTAGGGTCTCACTGTAGCTCAGGCTGATCTGGAATTCACTATAAAGTCTCAGGGTGGCCTTGAATTCATGGGGATCCTCCTACCTCTGCCTCCTGAGGGCTAGGATTAAAGGCGTGCACCACCACGCCTGGTCATCCTTCTAATCTAAACTAAGAAACTGAAGCATTGAATGCTGAGCAGGTATGTGCAGGTTTCTTGGCAGGTTAAAAGTGAGGAAGTAATATGGACAATGTGTTGGGACAAAAACTTGGATTTGGAAGTTCAAGTTCTTGCTATATTACGTTCATTTTTCAGTTAGCTTTGTTCATTCCCTGAGCCACAAGTTCCCTAACTGTAAAGTGGATATTAAATCTGTCATCCAGGCTGAGGAGATGGTTCAGTGGGTAAAGCACTTTATGTGTAAGCATGACAACTTGAGTTCAAATCCTCGAACCCATATAAAGCGGGACATGATGGTGTGCATATGTATAAAGATGGGAGGGGGAGACAGGAGAATCCCTAGAAGCTCAAAGGCCACCAAGCCTGGTGGACACAGTGGTGAGCAACAAGAGACCCTGCCTCAAACAAGGTTGAAGGAGAAGACCAACAATGGTGCCTAGCTATACAACTAGATTTGTTATTGTTTCATTTTCTTATGCCTCAAATAAAAATCTCAAAATGTCTTGCAAAGACTTTATAATCATTTCTTCACTCACAATAGTTTTGTACTCCATGATCAATCTTCATTTTCCCCCTACATCCTGAATATTTCCGCACATGGTTTTTAAACAAGACACGGAAGAATCCAAGAATCCGTTCTGTAGAGAAGGCAGTGATACTCCACGAATACCATAGCAAATTGACTAGTGCTCTAAAGACAGATGAAAGTTGTTTGAAACGCTTCAAAGAGAAGGAAAACTCTAATCCCCCAAGGCTTCTGTCAAATCCATATTCCTTAATTTCGCAAAATTTCCCCCAGTCATTTAAAAGACCCAAATATCATTTTACAGTTTGGAAGTAGTCACAGAGAACCTTTCAAATAGTTTAGAACATTCTGCCTTCCTTGAGGGGCTCAGGAAAAGTAGGTCTCATATAAGGACTTGTCCAAGCAGACCAATGGTCCTTCTTTCTCAAGGGTGGGAACAGCCAGCCCCAGGCTCTGCTTGGGCTTCATGGTGATGACTTGCTAGAGAATTCCTTCGAGCCACAGAGTCAGGCATTTCCCTGTTATTTTTGGGTGAGATTCACATGTCTGTCATTGTGTGGAAGAACGCCCAGTCCCTCCACTACGCAACACCGAAGGAGAGAAAGTTTCTAAGTGAGAAGAAAAACAAGGCAATTTGCGAGACAGGCAAGCAAGGCCTTTCGTTGTTTTCCAAGAACAGCGCTCATGCCCCTGCCTTTGTCCGCTCAGAGGCAGGTTGACTTCCAACCATCCTGGGCTGCCCACGGAAGTGCTCAGCTATAGCCTGCAGCCCCAGTGGGCATAGTGAAGATTTAAGGAGACTACCAATATGCCCAGCATGGTGCCAAAGATCGTCTATGCAGCATCTCTTTCAATCTTGCCTACTCTCTTGAGGCAGATGCTATTCATTCTTATGTTTATTTGATTTGTTTCTCATCTATATTTTACAGATGAGAAAATCAAGACAAAGACAGGTTAATTAACTTCCCCTTTGTCACAGCTACTTAGTAGTTGAGCCAACTCAGAATTTTTAAAATTAAATTTAAATTTTTTTAAATAAAAGGCTATATTCTATATCTCTTCTTCCTCACCCCCATTCCACTGACATCCCTCAGTGGGGTTACTGGTATTCACCTGTAGGGTCCCAAAGGCCTCAGTCAGCCTCTGTGGCTCTTGCTACATTGACCACCAACTTTCAATCCTCCTGCCTCAGTACTAGAATTATAGGGGTGTGCCACTCACTGCACCTGGCTTCTAGATCTTCCTAACTCTGAAAACTGCTTACCCAGAACAACATGAAGCTGAAGTACAGAATCTAGGGAGAACAGGAAAGACTAATATTTGACAATAAGGTTGTGCCTCAGTTGTGCAATTAACACCCACTGCCTATGTCTCAGCTAAATTGTTTACACGCATGGTCTCATTTAATGCTTCCCAAACACTTATGGTATAGACTACCCTGACCCTGGAAAAATTTTCTTCTCATTCTGCAGGCTCTTCCCTCTTTTTCTTTCTTCCTTCCATCCATCCATCTTTCCTTCCTCTTCTCTCTGCAGCTCAGAGGCTGTGAGTACATGCTAACTTCATTTTACCTTGCCTTCAGCCTGGTCTACCATGCAAGCCATGTAGACAGTGGAGATAGAAATATATTTTAGTTGCCTTCTGTGTTAGCTAGAGAGTGTCCCTCTCTGTTCTGGCTTAGCACATCTCCTTGTGTACACAGCGCCAACACAGTGACCTCAGACCACAGCTTGAAGCTGATTACCAGCTATCCTGCTCCAAAGGTGATAGAGTGTCCTTTCTTTTAAAAAAAGCGATAAAAATAGTGAAGAAACAACACTTTCCTTAGTGCTCTGAAAAGCTGGCATCCTTCCAAGATAGACTTATGTACTTTTTGTACTTGCATGAAAAAAAAAAAAAGAGAGATGGGATTTGGTCCAAGAATGGTCCTACAAATGAGAGAAATATAGAGCAGGCAGCTGGAGCAGAGCGGCCAAGTGGTACCACCAGCTGCAGGCCCATTAATTAACGTTCCCTGGTATGTAGCGGCTCCCGTGACCTTGATTCTTGTTGAATTCACAGAGATAATTTTTACAGAGCCTCTACTTTTCTCACTGTAGTGTATTTATCCAAGGAGTACCTTGCATATTTCCCCTCATCTCTCCAAGCAGTAAATTTATTCTAATTGCAAAGAGATATAGTAAAAGCCTGATTGAATGCTTGGCAGTTTATAGAGATTTATTTCTGAGGCTTAAGGGGGTTTTTAGAGTGTGTGACTAGAGTAGGGTTGAGGGGAGCTGGGGAAAGGAGCCCAAGAGAAAATGTAGATTTAATGGATCTATAAAATTACCCCACTGTAGATAACTGCTTTTTCCAATGGAGTTTAGACAGCCTGACCCAAACAGGGTCTGTGACAGCCAGTCCTATGTGTGATGGCTGTAGCATTGCATTGCATTGCATTGCATTGGATTTTCAGATTTCCATATGAAATTCTTTATTCCCTGGGCAGGGGGCTGGTGTGTGGAATCTGTTCTCCAGAGGGAAGAAAGCACAGTTAACCACACATTTCTAAGTACCAACAGCTCTGAAAAGAGTTGAAAGTACACCTCCAGGATGTGCCCTAAACATCACTGCCTTCTCTCCAACCCCTGAAGCTCAGTTCTGAATGTTAACCTTGGGAATCCTGGAAGGTACATCATGAGAGTCCGACCTTTGACCCAGGGTTTCAGACCAGGAACAGTGTATCTTCTGAAGCCCAGGTACCTTGGGCTCTTCCAACTGATAATGAGACAGATGGACACTCCAACCCTGATGGGGCCTTTGGCTCAAAATGGGATTTGCATGCACACGATGCTGAACTTTCCCCTGAAAACCTTCTAGGCTTTTGATCCCAGGAGTGACATTCATCTTTTTTGCAGCTGTTTTGCAAGTTCTGCTGAGGATGCATTTTAGGGCTTCCAACTGTTAAATTGGTTATATTGTAAATCTAATCACAGTACTCAAATGGAGACATTTGTCCTGGAGGGAGAAGTAAAACAGAAAAAGAGTCCTAAGAATACATTAGTGGGGAGCAAGACCAGACTCCATTCACTGACCTCTTTGGCCACAGGCTGCTTGGGGTATGGGTCAGCAGTTGGGTTCCCTTTTGCTTTCTTTTTAAGGAATTGGTATAAGGTAGACCTTGGGGAAAATTCTTAGACTTTTTGATTGTGAAGTAAAACACTCATACAGATAACTAAGGCTTAATAAGTCATGACAATCTTAGCAGTGAAGTCAGTAAGTCTGACAGGCACAAGCCTCTTCACAGAGTTTCTGTCATCCTCTGAGAGAAAATCGTTACGACAGCTTGGAGAGGAATCACTTCTTAAATATTTCACTCCCAGGTATACATCTAGGTAGACTACAGTGACATCTCATCTGCCGTGGAACTGCGCGTCACTGAAACGAACACCCCGTTCTTTCATGCTTGGCTTGTATTGGCTATGTGAAAATTACCCATCTGGTGTGTGACTGTGGCCCATATTCGTTTTAGCACCGTGTTTTTGTCCATGCACTGCTGATGAGGACTTGGGTTATTTCTGGCTTGAGGATGTTGCCAAAAATGTTATGAGAGCATTCTTGAGAGTGTGTGTGATGCATGTGAGATTTGCTGAGCTTCTGTGGTTGAGGTCACGCAATCCTACTTGTGCACAATTTGAATCAAGACTAACCCTGGATTTAAGAGTAACGTCAGGAAGACTCATTCAACAAACACGGACCAGCCTCACTCTGTGTAGACATACCTGTCCGTGACGGTGTCCTTTCTTTCCTAGTGGCACAGGATGTACTACAGAGTCCTCCTACGGGAAGTCACTGCTGAGGACTGGAGATGGGCAATAGGCAAGTATATTTATTATTTATTGTGTGCATCAAGTTGGCTGGCCTATATGACCTGGATATGTGCACAAGCATTATTCTAGATCCATGAAGACAATTTTTTTTACAATGAGATTAACATTTAAATTAATAGAACTGGAGTAAAGTAGATCACCTTCCATGGTGTGGGTGGGTCTCTTTCAATCAGTTGAAAGTCTTGATAGTAAAAAGACCTATTTGCGGGCTGGAGAGATGGCTTAGCAGTTAAGGCGCCTGCCTCCTAAGCCTAAGAACGCTGGTTTCAATCTCTAGGTCCCAAGTTTAGCCAGATGCAAAGTGCAATTGCAAGGGCGCAATGCCACACTTGACCACAAGGGGGCACACACATCTGGATTTCGTTCACAGCAGCTAAGAGGCTGCTGGTGCACCCATCTCTATCTGTCTTCCTCTCCCTCTCTCTCTGTCCAAAAAAAAAAAAAAAAAAGACCTATTTGCCTCAAGAAATCCTGCCAGCATATGTTTTTGGACTTGAACTGTACTTTTTACCTGGGTCTCTAGCCTGTGGTCTATTATAATTTACCATACCCCATAACCATTTGAGTCAATTCTTTAATCTCTATCTCTCTCTCTCTCTCTACACACACACACACACACACACACACACACACACACACACACACACACACTATTTGCATAGGCTTGTCTGGCACCACAGGAACAGAAAGTTTCTCAGTTAAGTTAAAAAGGTGCTAAGCAACTGGGAAAATCAATTGGTCCAAACAACTTGCAGTCTAAGATACCCAGCAGGAAACCATCTGACGTAATGCTCATACATAGTTTGAAAGGAAATAGTTGCAATCTTTGTACCCTCTTGGACAATGAGAGCTTGCTATGGATCGAATGTGGCTCACCCCCAACGGTTCACGTGTAGGAGGCCTAGTCCTCGGTGAGGCAGTGGTGAGATGGTGGGAGCTTTAAGAGGTGGGGCCTAGTGGGAGGTCCCTCAGTCACTCAGAAGACCATGTGGAACCCCAGCTTCTCTAGCTTCTTCTTCTTTTTTCTCTGCTTTTTTTTTGTTGTTGTTGTTGTTTTGAGGTAGGGTTTCACTCTAGCCCAGGCTGACCTGAAATTCACTACATAGTCTCAGGTTGGCCTTGAACTCACAGCGATCCTCCTACCTCAGCCTCTGGAGTGCTGGGATTAAAGGCATGCGCCACATGCACAGCTGTCTGACTTCCCTTCTTTTGGTGACTTGATCTCATCCTATGACAAGTGCCGTTGCCTTCCACAGTGGGGTCCTTAACAGGGCTCAGCTGATGCTGGCATCATGCTCTTGACTCTCCAAACTGTGAGTTAAATAAATTTCTTTTCTTCCTAAAGTTAGTCTGCCTTAAATACTACACAACAGTCAGGCAAAATGGATGAATGAATTCCTGTGAATCTCCTGTTTCTGAAAAACCAAGTTACTTTGTCTTCTGAAGACCTGAAAAGACTTGTCTTCACATGGAAGAGACCTAAGAAGGTTTGATATTCAAAATATTTAAGCCCTGTGCAATAGATACCCCTGACAGTCAGAAGCAGCACAGTTCAGAGACACTGGGGTTTGCCAGGCACATTCATAGGCCAAATCCCAAACTTGTGTTAGCACCACCAAACTCAATCCTTTGTTTTACAGAAGAGACACCAAGTTTCCTGAGTTCACCTTCCAACCCTACCAGAACAGCACATGGCCTCGAAGTCCACGTAAGGCAAGCACAACCCACTATTGGGTTTACCCTAGTTTTTACTCACACCCAAGGCTGTCCTTGAGTAGGGTGCTTGATTGCTGGCTGTCACAAATCCAGGGAGCTTCCAGAACAAACCATCTCTTATACCTCAACTCAGAATCACAACTCTTATCCCGCTCATGAGTCAGTCTGATAGTTACTCTCTGATTAACAAATTGAGGGGATTTAGAATTACCATGGAAACAAATCTTCTTGGCCTGTCTGTTAAGAGTTTTCTAGGTTAGGTTACTTGAAGTGTGAGTTCCCACCTCAGTTGTGGAAGCACCATGCCCTGGGCTGAGGTCCCTGACTGAATAAAATGAAAAAGCTGAGCACCAGCCTTCAGTGTTCTCTGCTTCATCACTAGAGACTGAATGTGACCCGCAGTTCCATGCTCCAGCCACCATGTCTGCCCCACCATGATGGACTCTATCCACTTGACATAAACCCTTCAACCCTAAATTTGCTTACATCAGGCATTTTGTTGAGGAATGAGAAGAGTAACTGATACAGTTAGTACTGAATATAATTTATCCACTAATCAATGAATGCATGCTCTTTATTTGAAAGACTAAATGATGTAACATATTATGAGCACTGCAGGGGAATGGTTTTTAAAGAGGGTCTCACATAGACAAGAAATGTCATCATTATATTTCATACAGTGACCTAAGCCTGACTCATCGGCCCAGACCTGTAAGAAAATTACCTACCCATGTCTCTTGTCTCCAGTCTACAGGCTCATGCAGAAGTCCACAGGTTTTATTTAATAGCAAGGCCCTGAATTATCAACATTCATTCACTTATCGAATATTTATTGAACACATACCACATGCCAGGTCCTGCTTCAGGAGCTGACTAGTAGCAATGTACAAAAAGAGATAAATTGGGCTGGAGAGATGGCTTAGTGGTTAAGGCACCTGCCTGCTAAGCCTAAGAACTCCAGTTCTAATCTCCAGGTCCCATGTTTAGACAGATGCAAAGTGACACAAGGGCCCAATGCCACACTTGCCCACAAGGGGGCGCACACATCTGGAGTTCGTTCACAGAGGCTGAGAGGCTGCTGGTGTGCCAATTCTCTATCTGTCTTCCTCTTCCTCTCTCTGCCTCTCTTTCTGTGTCTCTCTCCAAAATAATAATAATAAAAAAAGATTGAGACACAGAGAGAGAGACAAATCCCTGTCCTGTGCTCCAGGTTGAGCAGTTGGCTGCAGGAACTTTGCTAAAGCTGGAATCAGGTCTCACTGGAAGCACATGTAGTCCTCCCCTCAACATACTGCCCAGCTGGCCATGGCCAAGAAACATACCCAGATCCCATAAAAATATTCTGCCCCTCCCCTAGCAAAGCATATGTTCTCCTAGGCTCATCACTTCCCCTCACATCATCCTCAAGGCCTCCTTGCTTGTAGTTCCTCTCATAGTCTCACAAGGTTTAAATCTTCTAAAAAATATTTTATTTTTACTTATTTGAGAGAGACAGAGAGAGAAAAAGAGAGGGAGATAGACAGAATGGGTGTGCCAGGGCCTCCAGCCACTGCAAAAGAACTCCAGATGCATACACCACCTTGTGCATCTGGCTTATGTGGGTTCTGGGGAATGGAACCAAGGTCCTTTGGCTTTGCAGGCAAGCGTCGTAACAGCTAAACCATCTAGCTCTCCAGCCCACAGGTTTAAATCTTAAAAGCACAGTATATATTTATTACTGGTTTACCATACATATATCATACTATTTAAAACAAAATGGTTTTGCACATAATTTGATTTTTATTTTGATAAAATATACATGACAAAATTTACCATCTGAACATCTTTTTTTTTTTTTTTTTTTTTTTGGTTTTTGGAGGTAGGGTTTCACTCTAGTCCAGGCTGACCTGGAATTCACTATGTAGTCTCAGGGTGGACTTGAACTCACAGTGATCCTCCTACCTCTGCCTCCCGAGTGCTGGGATTAAAGGTGTGAGCCACCATGCCCAGCTCATCTAAACCATCTTTAAGTTTAGTGACATTAAGTTCCAAGGGGCAAAACTTTCACCCAAAGAGGCTGCATCCAATTTTTTTTTTTTTTTGCCTGCCTAAAATCTTCATGCAAAGTATTACAAAGCTTGAATGCCTATTTGAAATAAAAGGGAAGGTTACTGATTTAATATTTCAGTCAATCATCCTTCCACATGAACTTCCAAACTGTGAAGCAAGTAATATGGCTGACTTGTCCATGCCTAACTTTGGTAAAGGCACAAGTATTATACTGGAGCATGTTCCATAGCAGATCCTAGGAGGCCTCAACAGTTGGTCTGGCACCAGACCACATTCTGTTCAGAGCCCTGTTCCCCTTTCCTGATCTAAATAAAACCTCAATCCTCAACATACCCCAACCTGATAGCTACGCTTGGATCACTCTTTCAGCTGGTGCAGAAATTCCCTATACCCATGTTGGATAAGGTATCATCTGATCCAAGGATTGCTTAGGGTACCTATTTTATAATTGAGAATACTGGAGACTGATAAGCCTTGAAGACACGAAAGGTTGGATCTGTAGAGATGGAGTTTCACTCATGGGGACAGGATGAGATTTTTGGATGCAGGAATAGTTTTGTGTCCCACTCTTAAGAAGACAAGTCTGTCATTTCAACATGTGTATCGTGAAATTTAAAATAATGACTCTGGCACCCTCTCTCAACAGCCCTACCTTCTGTAAATGGAGAAAGTATTTCTGCCATGCCAAGGACTCTGCTTTCTGACTGTAGCACTTCTTTGTTCTGTTTCCATATATTTAGCTTGCTACTGGACACTTCCACCAGGATGTACTTATGGAATTTCAAATTTGATGTGTATTCAACCAAAGATTATGTTTCCCCCAAAGTCAAGTACTCCTCCTTATAGTTTGATTTCTCTTAATGGTATTATTTTCCCTGACTTTTGTGTTTACAACCTTCAAATGATCTCTGGGTCTTTCTTTTCCCTTCAGCTCCATATCTGGATAATTGAAATATTCTATAAATTCCATCTCCATATGACCTCTCCGTTCAGTTCTCCTTTTCCATCACTGTTACCAGTCCTCTGGTGTGGGCCCTGCTGAGCTCTTGCCTAGAGCACCACAGTAGCCTCCAATGTGGTTTCTTCAATACTGGTTTCTGGTCACTCCTTCTGGACTCTAGATCAACTCTCCTAGGTTCATTTTCAATCATGTTACTAGATCGTGAGCTACATGGAAGCACGGACCATGTTTTATTCACTTTCATATCTCTAGTGCCTAATATAGCTGCTGATAAGACTGCAATGAATTTTTTATTTTTTTTATTACCCAAACTTCCACATAGCTTTTTATTCTCTGTGGAGTGACAGTCTGCTCTGGACTTTAAGAGCCCTCAAGGTCCACTTGCTGTTTCTCTGTTATGGATCCCCTTTATGCTGGCAAAATACAAGTGCACAGCTTCTCTGCACTTTCATAGCTCATTATCTTTGTTAGTAATTTCTTCCCCTTTGGAATGCCCATCTACTAAAATTCTATTCATTCCTTACTTTTTTCTAAATTAAAAATATTTAAAGGATAAGCATAGGTTGCTTTTAAAATCAGAAAAGCTCTAAACATTTTAAAGTTGGTATGCTTAAAATACTGAATGATAAAATTTGTTTAATTCCCTCTAGTCTGGACTATTAGGCAAGCAATGAAAAGGATAGTTGTGGTTGTTTCTATGATTATTTTATATTTTATGTTTGACATTTCCATATCAAAGTTTCAAAAATGTACATGCATGAAAACAGAACTTTATATAAGGGTAAGTGAAGGAAGCATACAGTAGTTGTTAGCAATGTTCACTGATCATTTCGTTTTCCTCCTTTCTGAACATATTCCTCAACCTACTTGCACTTCAATGAGGCCCATCACTTGTCTTAATCAATGAACAGTGAGCAGAAAAAACAACATGTGCTACTTCTAGATGACAGTCTTAGGACCCAGGGTATGAACTTCTGTGTCTTCTCCAGGCTGTAATGTAGAGCAAAAGCCATGCTGACTGAGACAGACATGAAGCATGAGTAGGAAAACTTATCTTTCGAAGCCATTGAGGTTTGGTGGTATTTGTTCCTGGAGCCTGAGGCTGCTGATTCTTGCTGATACAAAGCAGGAGGTAGCTTCTGGTAGTATTGATAACTAGACACCTTGAAGATCTTTCCACTACAAAGAACTGGGTCAATTTTTTTTTTTTTTTTGTTTTTTGTTTTTCGAGGTAGGGTCTCACTCTGGCCCAGGCTGACCTGGAATTAACTATGTAGTCTCAGGGTGGCCTTGAACTCACGGAGGTCCTCCTACCTCTGCCTCCCGAGTGCTGGGATTAAAGGCGTGCGCTACCACGCCCAGCTCGAACTGGGTCAGTTTTATAAACAAGTGTCTTTAACTGTTGAACCATCTCTCCTGCCCCTAAATCAATTTTCAAGGTATTGCTGGGCTTATAAGTGGTAAGAAAACAGTTTAAGAACAGCCAGGAAAATGAACCGAAACTAAAAAAGTGTCAAGAAAAGAAGAAAATTGGTTTTCCCTGAGACCGATGACATTAGAGCAATTCATACATCCCTGAAACATCACTAAGGTGGAAGAAGCAGGATTCTGAGTCTTCTGCATTAGACCAGGATAACCAAAATGGCTAACTGGACCCTCTGCCTCCCAGTAGCAGCAGATGCACAGACTCACAGTGGGGAGCCACCAAATTTAGTTCAAATGAGAGATTACTAAGCACAGGAAGAGAGAGAGAAAGAGAGACAAAGAGAAAGAGAGAGAGAGAGAGAGAACACCTAGGTTAGACTCCAAGAAGTTTGGATAGTAGAATTCTCAAATACAGAATTTTTTACAACAATATATAATTACTGACTAGGCACCATTGTAGAGATATTTTTCAAATTTTAACTTACTTAATTTTTTTAACTTGATGAACCAAGTAGAAAATACTATTTTGATTCCATTTTATAAATAAAAAGGCATGCTTGCCTATCAGGTGATCAGGTAGATTTGAATTTTGAGAGAAAAAGAGAGAGATTCTATAACAGAAAATAAAATTGAGTAAACATGCTAAATGTCTGAAGAATTAGTTAATGAATTCAAGAAATTTCTGGAGGCCTGAGGAATTTGCTCATCAGTTAAAGGTGCTTGCTTGCAAAGCCTCCCAGCTTGATTCCCCAGTATCCTTGTAAAGCCAGATACAGAAAGTAGCACATATGTCTTGAGTTTGTTTGCAACATCATGAGGCTCTGGGGCATCTGTAACTCCTCTGTTTTTCTCTTTTTGTCATTCCTCTCTGCTTGCATATGAATAAATGAATAAATATTTTAAAAAGAAATATCTGGAGATAATCTACAGAATGTAAACTAAGGTATAAAACGGAATGAAAAATATAAAAACAGACTAAAAAGTTACAGATATAGAAGACAGAATGATAAGTTTTCCAATACACATTTAATTGTACTCTTATAAAGAGAAATAGAATGTAGGGCATATAATATTTAAAGCAATAAAAACTGAGAGTTTTTCTGAACTGATGAAATATCTAAGTCCAGGATTAGAAGCATAGTGCATCACTAGTAGAATAAGGAAAATGAAAGTTATTTCTTAGAGCATGACTACATGTTGTAGAGAAACTGATGGAAGAGAAATGGGAAAACCTTCAAAGTGACCTGATGGAAAAGAAGGATCATCCAGAGACTGACAATTAGACTCATAGCAGACTTCTCAGATGTAGCAATGAATGCAACGTGACAGTGGAATGATATATTCAAAGTGTGGAAGGAAAATTACTAACAACTGTACACTGAAAGAGGCAGAATTTAACAAAAGAGAATGAAAGACATTTTAAGATAAAACTAGCAGACCATAACTTAAAAAAAAAAAAAAAAACCCTTCTGGATTCATCACAAGTTCTATTTCTTTTTAAAAATTTTTATTTTTATTTTATTTATTTGAGACAGAGAGAGAAAGAGCTAGCTAGCTAGATAGAGATGGCGAATGGGCACACAGGGCCTTCAGCCACTATAAACAACTACAGACTCATGAGCCACCTTGTGCAACTGGCAATCCTGGGTCCTTGGGCTTTACAGGCAAATGTCTTAACTGCTAAGCTGTTTCTCCAGCCCCAAAATTCTTTTTCTTAAATGAAACTGCCTAGGTCTCCCTTTTTGAAATCCCAATAGTGTTTTATTTGAGACTTTATTAGAACACATCAAACTCATGTGTTATTGACGTAATGAAGTCATTGCATTAATACCTTCTACTTCCAGCACTGCTCTTTAAAGCCTCAAGACACAACTAGCTCATCTTGTCTCACAGTTCTTGTCAGTATACTTGCATGCAATGTGTGTTTCATAAGAATTTGTTAAAATCAACTGATAATTTTTTTTTGAGGTGAGCCCAACAGACTGCCTTTTTAATGTGAGAGTGAGAATGAGAGAGAGAGAGAGACAGAGAGAGAGAATTGGCATACCAGGGCCTCCAGTGACAGCAATCCAACCCCAGACATGTGCACTCCCTTGTACACATGTGCAATTTTGAGTGCTTGCATCACTGTGCATCTGGCTTACATGGGACCTGGAGAATCAAAAATGAGCCCTTGGGCTTCTCAGGCAAATGCCATAACCACTAAGCCATCTCTCTAGCCCCTGGTCATTATTTTTAATGTGCTTTTTATTTTTTAAATGTTCATTGAGTATATTCATTGTGCATAGTACTGTGTTACTTAAGGGCATTTTTAAACAAGTATATAATGTATGTTGATCATATTATACTATACCTCTCACCTCCCTTTTCTTAATCCTCTCTTTTCCATTAGTCTTTCTTGTTCCCTGCATAGTTTCTCTTCAATTTTCATGTCATATATACATATAATTTTTTTATGAGTGAGAATTGGCATACCAGGGCTTCTAACCACTGCAATTGAACTACAGACACGTGCACTGCCACCTTCTGTACATGCATGACCTTGAGCATGTATTACCTTGTGCATTTGGCTTACATGATATCTGGGGATTCAAACATGGGTCCTTAGGCTTCACAGGCACACACCTTAACTACTTAGCCATCTCTCCAGCCTCTCTATCTATCTATCTATCTATCTATCTATCTATCTATATATATATGTATATATTTTTTAGGAATCACAAACAAGAGGCAACATATGATAATTGTCTTCTTGAGACTTGTTCAATTCACTTAATATGATTATCTCAAGCTATAATCCATTATCTGCAAATAACACAACTTGATTCTCCTTTAAGGCTGAAAAATGCCCATACACATACATATAAACCTTACAGTTTATTCCATTCTTTGTTGTTGGACACTTAGCTATTGTGAATAGTTCTGTAATTTACTGATGTGCAAATTACTCTATGATAGGTTGACTTGGAATCTGTGGTGCTTTGATTCAGGTGTCCCCCATAAACTTACATGTTCTGAATTCTAAGTCCCCAACTGGTGACAATTTGGAAATTGGAGCCTCCTGGAGGTAATGTATTGCTGGGGTGGACTTATGGGTGTTACAGCCAGCTACCCCTTGCCAGTGTTTGGCATACCTCCTTCTTGCTGCTGTTGTCCACCTGATGTTGGCCAGGAAGTGATGTCCACCCTCTGCTAATGCCATCATTTTCCCCTGCCATCATGGAGCTTCCCCTTGAATCTGTAAGCCAAAATAAAACCTTTCCTCTCACAAGCTACTGTGAATCAGTTGTTTTCTGCAGCTAACTGCAACAGTAAAGTTGGTGCTGAGAAGTGGGATCATTGCTGCTAGAAACTGACTGTGGCTTTGGTCATTTGGGACTGATATGAGGGAGGCATGTGGAAGGATTTGAAACCTTGTCCTAACAGACTTTTTGCAAGTACAGCTTGATGGACCATTCTGGTCAGAGTTAAAAGACCTGAATGCAGTTAGAACTAAGGAATGTGGGATTTGACTTTTAATGATGAGAAAGAGCTTTGCCTGGACTAGGTTAGAAGCAATTTTGTGAGGCTTGCTGTTATGCCCATGTCCTGAGAAAGTGTGTAGGGTTGCATTGTGTAGAAATGGACTGGTGTGAGCAATGGGACAATAGGAAGAATGCAGAGTCTCTTTTGAAGGGGCCTGAATGCTGAAGGAATGTCCTGTTCTTCAAAGTCTGTTTTATTCCTGCCTGGATTAACAAGTTGGTAGCCCACCTGGTACTATGGAGTACAAAAAATGCAGGAAGGAGAGGGTCATTGAATTTGCTTTATGGAAATTGCCATGGGCAGTGTGAAGCAGGCTTGTTGGATTACCTGTGTGGAGACCTGATGGAGCCATGAATATGAACCATGGGTTGCAGTGGAGACCCAGTGGAGATGCCAGGACTATGAGATGGCTGCCAAGGAGAGCTACCAGCACCAGATGAAGTTTCTTAGACTGTGAGTAGCCTAGCTGGAGGGGCAGAATTGGAACTCCACAGAATTGTAACTGGTTAGATTTATTAGATTTGGAGACTTGTCACTGGTTAGAGTTGGGGCTACAGAATTTGATGTTTATCCTGTTTGTTTTAAATCTTGTATTTCTTTGCTATGCCCCATGCCATATTTTTCAGTATGAATGTTTATTCTGTGCCATTATGGGTTTTTGGCATTTGGCTTAGTTAAAAGGCCATGGACTATAGAGATATTTGGACAGCATTGAGATTGAGATATATTAGCTGGGTGTGGTGGCTCATACCTTTAATCCCAGCACTCGGGAGGCAGAGGTAGGAGGATTGCCATGAGTTCAAGGCCACCCTGAGACTACATAGTGAATTCCAGGCCAACCTGAGCTACAGTGAGACCCTACCTTGAAAAACAAAACAAAACAAACAAAATGAACTATGGGGACTTTTAAAGTTGGACTGAATACATTGCATTTTACATCATGGATAGTTATCAGTTTATGGGGGCCAGGGACAGAATGTAGTGGTTTGATTCAGGTGTCCCCCATAAACTTATGTGTTCTGAATGCTGGGTCCCCAGCTGGTAGCAATTTTGGAATTGGAGTCTCCTGAGGGTGATGTATTGTTGGGGGCATGTTTATGGGTGTTATAGCCAGCTTCCCCTTACCAGTGTTTGGCATATTTCCCTTCCTGCTGCTGTTGTCTACCTGATGTTGGCCAGGAAGTGATGTCCACCCTCTGCTTATGCCAAAATTTTTCCCTGCCATAATGGAGTTTCCCCTTGAGTCTGTAAGTCAAAATAAACCCTTTCCTCCCACAAGCTGCTCTTGGTTGGGTATTTTCTGCCAGCAACATTAAGCTAACTGCAACAGAGTCCTTTGAATAAATACTTAGGAGTGATATGATATATTTTTAGTTTTTTGAGATACTTCCGTAGTGATTTCCACTGTTGTTAGACTGCATTTGAGCTTTTTAAATTTTAATTTAATTTAATTTATTTTTTTGGTTTTTTGAGGTAGGGTCTCACTCCGGCCCAGGCTGACCTGAAATTCACTATGTAGTCTCAGGGTGGCCTTGAACTCATGGCGATCCTCCTACCTCTGCCTCCCGAGTGCTGGGATTAAAGGCATGCGCCACCACGCCCGGCTGATTTTAAATATTTTATTTATTATTTGCAAGAAGAGGGTTGTATGGCACAATGCAGATCTGGCCCTAGCCAGACCGCATGGCAGAAGAAACCAGGAAGTGGCTTCTGTGAACATGGCGTTCTGCGCAGGCCTGGCGTGACAACAGCTACAGTCCCATGCTCAGGAGAAACCTGTCTAGAGACAGGCTGTCATTGGTCACAAAAAGGGAACCCCCCCATACAGTGATTGGCCAGCCAAGCCCCTTAAAACCCCTGCACTTCCTCAAATAAACCAGTTTTGTGGCAGCTCACCCTCCGCTTTCACCCAACTCCCGGAGTCTGTGTCTTGATTCTGCGCTGCTCACCCCCAACTCGGCAGAGACCCTGCCGTCCCTCCTGGGCTGGCCTTAGGGGGACCCCAACATCTGGTGCCTGAACAGAGACCCTATGCCCCATCGGCGTTGGCGAGACACCCCATCCTTGATCATTGGTGAGCAGCCCCCTCAAGAGTTGGCAAGACGCCCCTTTCTTGATCGTCAGTGAGAAAAGCTCCTTGCTGTTCTGTGTGCTGACAGTTGCCCGAGGGTGAACAGGCAGCCCACTCCTCCCCCTTTTTCCTTTGCTCATCCTTTTCCCCCGTAGGAAGGCACACATTGCCCCTTGGCCCCAAACCCATGTCGGCCCCTCCATTATTTGGTTTGTCCCAGTGAAATCACATAAGGGTTTGACCAGCCTGATTTCAGAACCAAGGTGAGGCCTTTGGCTGAGCCTCCCCGGAGACACAATGTGGGCATAAGGCCATGGAGTACCGACCCATGGAAGTCCCCCACTAAGCACAAGACACGTGGGTCCCAAACATTCTATTCATATGTCTCAGCTGGCCCCGGCATTAAGATTTGTGGTTTGCATGATTATCCTTTGGGCTATCATTTTTGATCTGGGTTATTATTTTCTCAGTCTCTTTGATTCAGGAGTGTCCCAGCCTAGCCCCCCCCCCAGCCCCAAACACTACCATGCCATAATGGGCAACCTCCCTCCCCACGAGAGGACTCTGCAATTGCAGGCTCTTAAGGCCCTCCTCCTGCAATGTGGCTTAAAAGTAAAACAAAAGGACCTCCATAGCTTTTGGGATGAAACTCTTGTTTTAGCCCCATGGATTAGTCTGGAGAACATCTGGGACACTTCCATTTGGTCTCGGGTTCTCTTCCTCACGAAGAAACGTGAGGTTTACCAAGGGCACACATCCCCTGACCCATTCTTTCCTATCTTCCTTGCCATAATTGCCGGCCTTAAAGGCTCTACTGTGGAGGAAGTCATTTCTGCCCACGACGAACACTATAAGGAGTAACCTAAACTGGCTCTTCAAAGCTCATCCCTCCCAGCCCCCTCTTACAATAACTCGGATGAGGAGGAAGTCAAACCTTTAAATGATAATAGTTCGCCACCCCAAACCCCTCCTGCTACAGCCACACTCACAACCAGCCCGTCCCCTCTTTACCCTTGCAAGGACCTCCCCCTGCTCAGTCCTGGACACACCCAGGCGGCTGCCAGTTCCCTGACATGCCCCTTTGCCACCTTCCCCATTAACGTGGGGCCGGATGTGACAGCCAGGCCCTGGTACCCCACCCCCCTTTCTGATCTGGCCCTCATCCACAAGGCAGTCCAGGAATCTGGCATTGACTCCTTTTACTTTGAACAAGTCCTTTTACAATGGGCCATCCACCTTCAGACTTACTATGACTGGTACTCACTCCTCAAGGTGGTCCTTCTCCCCCCTGAATTCCTCCAATGGAAAGCCGCTTATAATGACCTGTCTGAATCCCAGGCCTGCCAAAATCTTAGGAGTGGAATTCCAATTACCCTGGATATGCTCCTTGGCACAGGACCTTATACAGACCCTGTGTCACAAGCCACAGTGGGCATACATGCCTACTTTGACCAAGTAAAATCTTTATCCCTCCAAGGGATTAAGGCCTGCCTCCCACAGATGCCAGATACCTATTTTCATAACCTGGTCCAGGGCCCATCCGAGGGCTTCACAGATTTCCTCTCTCGTGTGATGGAGTCCGTGGACCGACGCACTCCCCCCTGGCCCCGCCAGGGATGCTTTAGTTAAGCAACTGGCATGGGAGGGAGCAGCCATGGCAACGAATAATTGCTATTGCTGCCATGCACAATGAGGATCTCCATAAATGGATTGTAGCTACCAAAGATATCAATCCCATGTCTGCCCCCCTTGAGGCCCTGGCTGCCTCAATACAAACCCTGACCATGGGTCAAAAGCCTACCCAACAACCACCCCTCTGCTGGGGCTGAGAACAACCAGGACACCTTCAGAGGACCTGTCCAAACACAACTAAGCCTATTTTAAGGCCCCAACCCCCCTGCCCTAAATGTCAAAGGGGATATCATTGGGCCAAGGATTGCAGAAATTCCCAGCCTTTAAACGCCTCCAAATTCTATCTGGAAGATGGATGTTACCCACATACCTTCCTTTGGTAACCTCAAATATGTCCATATCATTGTGGACACTTACTCTAAGCTTACTTTTGCTATTGCTCTCTCAGGGGAGAAGGTTTCCCATGTCATTAAGGTGACAAAAATTGCTATGTTGGTCATGGGCGTACCCTGGTCAATTAAAACTGACAATGGCCCTGCATACACATCTGCCCAATTCACATCCGCCCAATTCACATCCTTCATGGAATCTTGGGGAATAAAACACTCCCTTGGGATCCCCTGCAACCCACAAGGACAAGCCATCGTGGAGAGAACTAACCGGACCCTAAAGGAACTAATTATAAAACATTATGTCGCCCAAGGACCCCCACTTGGCCCTAGTGGAAGCTCTCTTCACCCTCAATTTTCTCACCTTTGATGAGGCAGGACTCTCCCAGCCTACAAACATTGGAGATCCCAACCAACCACGACACCCTTACCCTTAGTCCACTGGAAGGATCCTCTTACTAATATCTGGAAGGGACCCCACCCTCTTTTAACAAAGGGCCAAGGGTATGCTTGTGTCTTTCCAGAAACTTCACAGATCCCGATCTGGATCCCTGCCAAAAACATCCATCCAGCCACTGACTCAGGGCTCGACCTTGATGAAGAGGATGATGCCAAATCCCTCAGGCTGGATACAGGACTTTAAACTTATTCCCTTTTTTTTCTCCTTTTATCTCCTTTTCTACCTACTACCACATCCCAAAAACCATTTTGGACAATTCTTAGGCCATAATTGTTTGGTGCGGTGGGCCTATATTCCCACACTTTTCCTAGCCTTTATTTTAGCCACTCTATTTCACTGTATTCCTCCCCCTTCAAGCATGTACTTCTCCTTAGCCACACCTTTGCCTTTTTTGCTTATTAATGCCTCTTATGGTAATGCTATCCTCCAACCAGCCATAAATTCCTTTACAACTCCTTTGATTACATTGATCTGCTACCATTAAGGACACTCAATGCTACTAATTATGACGCTAGGGTGAGCTCATGACAGTCACCTAGCGACCTGTCCTACCCCAGTCTTTTTCAGGTTCTATGCTTAATTCTCGCTCACTGGGACTGTTCACATGGCACAGAGCCAACACCACTTGGCCCTCCCATGCCTCCTAGGCAACAGCCACATATGTATGGTACAATGTAGGTCTGGCCCTAGCCAGACCTCATGCTAAAAGCCATACCAGGCCACACCCCTCGGGTTTTCTCTCTAGGATGGCAGATAGCCAATGAAGGGTAAGATTCCATGAGATGGGGCAACCTAAGACAGGCACCGTCACGTATGATGATCCTTTGGGGCCTGGGTTCAACAATGGCTTGCAAAAACCATACCAGGCCACACCCCTCAGGTTTTCTCACTAGGATGGCGAGTAGCCAATGACGGGTAAGACTCCATGAGATGGGACAACCTAAGACAGGCACCGTCATGTATGATGATCCCTTGGGGCCTGGGTTCAACGATGGCTTGGCAAAAAAACATACCTCTCAGGGTTGCCAATAATAAAAACAAAAAGGAGGATATGTATGGCACAATATAGGCCTGGTCCTAGCCAGACCACATGGCAGAAGAAACCAGGAAGTGGCTTCTGTGAACATGGAGTTCTGTGCAGGCCTGGCGTGACAACAGCTACAGTCCCATGCTCACGAGAAACCTGCTACGAGATGACCTGTCCAGAGACAGGCTGTTATTGGTCACAAAAAGGGGACCACCCCATACAATGATTGGCCAGCCAAGCCCCTTAAAACCCCTTGCACTTCCTCAAATAAAAAAGTTTTGTGGCAGCTCACCCTCCGCTTTCACCCAACTCCCAGAGTCTGTGTCGTGATTCCGCGCTGCTCACGCCCAACTCAGCAGAGACCCTGCCGTCCCTCCTGGGATGGCTTTAGGGGGGACCCCAACAGAGGGTGGGAGAGAATGGGTCCCCCAGGACCTCCAGCTACTGCAAACTAATGAACTACAGATACATGCATTACTTTGTGCATCTGGCTTTACATGAGTACTGGGGAATCAAACCTGGGTTGTTGGGCCCTGCAGGCAAAAGCCTTAACCACTGAGTAATCTCTCTAGCCCCTGTGATTTTTAATTCCTGCCATTCTGACTGAGGTGAGATGCAACGTGAATGTACAAACTGGTGGTCTTCTTTTCTCATGTGTTTCATAGACCACCAATCCCAAAAGATGGTTCTTTCACAAATGGGTTTTATGGCCAGATTCTGTTCAGAAATACTCACATGATCCTGTCTCTTTCTTGGAACCCACTTTCATTTAACTCAGCAATTCCCAAAGTATGTGACTACAGAACAACCTCCACCCCTTTCCTTATGATTATCTTAAAAGATTTGTCTCTCTCTCTTTCCTTCTTTGTTTCTTTCTTTCTTTCTTTCTGTTTTTGCATGTGTGTGTATTATGTGTGGTATGGTGTATATGTGTATAAATATGTGTGTGATGTGCATGCCCTGTAAGAGATGTGAGAAGCCCAGAGGAGAAAGTAGGGTGTCTTCATCTTTCAGTTTTCAAGTTTCCTTCAGATGGAGTCTCCCTCTGAACTTGGAGCTGCTGTTCTGGTCAGACTGGCTGACCAGAGAGTCCCAGTGATTCTCCTGTCTCTGTTCTTTACAGAATAGAGGTTACAGGTATATGTGGCCACCCACCATTTTTACATGGGTGTTGGGGATCAAACTCACCCAGTTTCAGGTCCTCTTATGCCTTCAACCTCATGTTTGCACAGAAAGTGCTCTTATTCATAGAGCCATTTCTCCAATCCTGAGACTGGTATTTCTAAGACCCTAATGTAGGAAAAGACTACAGGAGACAATGTCTTGTTTGAATGCTCACAAACTTGATAGTCAACTACTATTTAACTAACCACATAATTCATTTTAAACTGTTTAAGCTCAGGTTTCTTTTTTATATACATTTTTATTTATTTTAATTTTTATTTATTCATAAGAGTGGGTGGGGAGAGAGGATGAGAATGGGCATGCCAGGGCCTCTAGCTACTGCAAACAAACTCCAGATGCATGTACCACCATGTGCATCTGGATTACGTGGGATCTGGGAATCAGTTCTGGGTCCTAAGGCATTGCAGGCAGGCACATTAACTGCTAAACCATCTCTCCTGCCCAAAGCTCAGATTTCTTATTTGCGCTGTCACAATCAGTCCATTCCAACTCTTAATATTCTGTGAGTAAGGACTTTGGCAGTTATAGTTAATGATTCCATCATTTTACAAATATTAAGTTCCTACTATGTGGCAATACATAGGTGAGCAAGATCTGTGTGGCCACTGCTTCCCTGGGGAACAAGTTTTCTAGAGCTCGCTATCAGAGCACTGTTCTGTGGTTCCCAAAATGAAATCTTCTCTAGGTAAAAATTGAGAAGTAATTGTTTTATTCGTGAATGTATCGAGTTGTGGAATGACTCTTTAGGATCCAAACCTAGGTCTATCTAGATTTATGATTCTATTTCACCATTTTAAACAGCCCCATTATAAGAAGCAAAAAAATAGCCAGGCATGGTGGTGCATGTTTTTAATCCCAGCACTAGGGAAACAGAGGTAGGAAGATCGCTGTGAGTTCGAGGCCACCCTGAGACTACATAGTGAATTCCAAGTCAGCCAGGGCTAGAGCGAGACCCAACCTCAAAAAAACAAAACAAAACAAAAAAGGATAAGAAGAAAAGTTAACATGTTCACTTCTAATTTAAAAATTTTTCATCTTTAATTTTCTTTGTGAAGATTCTAATGATATAGCAGAATGGAGCACTGTCATGAAAAAGCCCTGCTCTAAGGACTTCTTGGCATGCATTGTCTCACTTCATCATTATAATAACCACATATACTTGTTTCCACTTTGCAGATGCTAGCTAGCCTGCCCAAAGTCACTCTGATGAAGCTAGCTAGGCTTTGACCTCAGGTAGTGTGGCTCCTAAGACTGGGCTCTGTGTGCCAATATTAAACTGCCACTATTTTTTTTTTGGGGGTTCAAAGTAGGGTCTTGCACTAGCCCAAGCTGACCTGGAATTCACTATGAAAGTCTCAGGGTGGCCTCAAACTCATGACAATCTTCCTACTTCTGCTTTCCCAAGTGTTTGGATTAAAGGCATGTGCCACCATGCCCAGCTTGCTACTGTTCTTAATAGTCAGCTATTGTCCAGTAGATTTTTCCACTGAGAAAGTCTAAGGGTTAACATCTCTAAAAGAGTTAGCAATCATAAGAGACTGTGTGTGAGTGTATGTGTGTGTGTGTGTGTGTGTGTCTAACCCCAGCTAGGTAGTATACTAAGGAGATAATGAAAAAATTAAAAGCACTTTTTTTTTTTTTGTCTGGACACTAATCTTCATGGCTATGCATCTATCCATATGTCAGAGGACAGTGCACTTTAGATAATAAGTTAACATAAAATTGGTAGTGCATTCTTAAACATGACAGCTCCATACGTCTGAACATTTTCTGAAAGTATTTCAAAGATAAGCGTTGACTCTCAAATAGGTTCTTTAAAACTTTCCGACACAACCCTGCACTTATGAAATTGTTATCAGTTAGATGGCAAGAAACTATAATAGTAGAAAGTAGGGGATTATGTTAATCATAAAATAGTGTATTGTTAGAAGAGAAACAAAATATAGTTAAGGAAATGTGAACCATACTATGTCAGTGAGAATTCTTGGCATTTCATTTTAGCAGTCATTTTGCATGGAAATGAATAAAATATAAACATAGTACTTTATCTTGGATATGACAAGAAACTTCAAGACTGTAATGTGCATTAAGATAACATTCCAAACCTATCCTTTCAAATTTTCAGCCAAGAATTCGTTTTTATAATTTCTCTGCAGTTGGCAAACAGCTAACTTCTCCTGGAGATAACAGTTTTTGTGCTGATGGTCCAATCCCATTGTTTGTAACTATTAGCTTGCTGGGTGACCTGGACTAAATCTGTACCCATTCCAGCCCAAATGAATGGCCTGGCTCTCTCAAGCTCTTTACAGTTTTAAAATCTCTGACTATAGACTATGATACATGGCAGACACCATAAAAAGTACTTGTTAAAACATTGGAATTTTAGGGCTGGAGAGGTGGCTTAGCAGTTAGGGTGCCTGCCTGCGAAACCTAACAGCGCTTGTTCAAATCTCCAGGTCCCACGTTTAGCCAGCTGCAAAAGTGACACAAGTGCACAATGTCACGCATACCCACAAGGTGGCGCACATGTCTGGAGTTCATTCACAATGGCTGAAATGGCCCTGGCATGCCCATTCTCTATCGGTCTCTTCCTCTCTCTTTCTCTGTCTCTCTCAAATAGTAAAAAATAAATAAATAAAACATTAAAAATATTGGAACTTTAAAACTTTGTGTTCCGTAAGTGATCACTCCTGTAGCCAGCTATGAAGAACATATAAGCTGTGGCACCTATGGCCTGCTGGTGACTTGCCAGTTTTTGTGTTGGTTAGTAATGGCTGCCTGTGCTTGATTTGAGTCACCAAACATCTTTCAGCATTTCCCAAATAATCCCTGATTCTGGACAAAACCAACAGTTATCTATACTCCCAATGGTCTCTAAAATGACCTTGAACACCTTTCCATAAGCAGCAGGAGGTGTGGCCACTACACTACACTGCCCAAAGTGCTTATGGCTCCACTACTTGGAATGTGAGAGCTGCCAGCTTTGCACTGATACCCTCTCTGGAACTAGTCCTGGGCCCAAGCCACATAGAACACCATCCCTGTGCCCCAATGGGTCCAACTCTTTTGAAGGAACATGCCAGAGCCCAAGCTCCTGCAGAGTGAGCTGAAGCCTTCCTTGGTCAGCTTCTCCCCAAGCCCAAACATGTCACCCCAAAGCACTCTTCAAAAACATCCCTACATGGAGGGCTCTGTCTCAGCCTGCTCCTTAAGATCCCAGTCTGCCCAAGTGACAGGCAGACCTTAATTCCTAAGTAAGTTCTGCTTCTTTCTTGTGTGGGACCTGGAGTGTGTTTCTCTAAAATTGAAATAGCACTCAATGCCACACATAATGGCTTATTGCAAGAAAACGAGAAAAACAATTCTGAGCTACATGGTAAATGACAAGTAACAAGGGACACTTACAATGGGTCACATGCTTTACCACACAAGAACCCTGTGAGGAACGAATACTCTTATTTTACAGTTGAGAAAAACCTAGGCACAGTGAAGTAATTTTGTCAAGATCACATAGCAAATAAAATACTGCCAAGTAAACTAATCCAGGTAGCCAGATGGCAGACCAGCATTCTTAGCTAAAACTCTACTGCCTCCCGTGGATGAAGGAAAATGAAGCATAAGTAAGTAAAGTTTGTATGATGATAAAGTAAAAAATGACACCAGATTCTAGAAGTAGCTTTAAAATAAAGCATCTCCGCCAGGTCTGGTAGTGCATGCCTTTAATCCCAGCACTTGGGAGGCAGAGGTAGGAAGATCGCTATGAGTTCAAGGCCACCCTGAGACTACATAGTGAATTCCAGGTCAGCCTGAGGTAGAGCAAGACCCTACCTCAAAAAACCAAAATAAATAAATAAATAAATAAATAAATAAATAAATAAAAAAATAATGCATATCCTATAGCTTATATATTCATATTTTCTATAGGTTATGCTTATTTTTGCCTTGCTGTTAAAAATATTTTTACGTGTGTGTAGGATGTGTGGTGTAGGGGCTGTGTGGCATGTGGATGTATAGAGCATGTGTGTGTCTGTGTGTGTGTGTCTGTGTGTGCGTAGATGAGCAAGTCTTGTGCTCACATGTGGAAGCCAGAGGAAAGTGCATGGTGTCCAGTTTTCTGGAGATGGAATCCCTCACCAAACCTAGACTGGCTGACCAGTGATTCCTTGATTCCTTTGTCTCGGTTCCCCATAGGACTGGGGTTATAAGCACATGAGGCCATATCCAGGTTGTATGCGGGTGCTGGGGATCTACCTCATGTGGTCTCAGGCCCTCGTGTTTGCATGGCAAGCACTCTTCCCCACCAAATCATTTCCCCAGCCCCCTGCTTTTTGCTTTAGCTCAAACCTTTTTGATTACTGGTGATTTGATTGGGGCAGTAATCTGATGCCAAATATGATCGGGGTTGGTCACTCCACTACTTCATTAGATCTCCCGTTTATGTTTATTTCTACTTTAATGAAACATGGACTAGGATTCTTTCATTCAGAAATGTATTGATTGTGAGGTCAATCTATAAGACAATGGCATTGTTACAAATATGGTAGTAGTTCTGTATACTTGCAGGGTTTAAATCATACTATTCTTCCTACAACTTTATACTTCTCCCTCCCCAGGGTTATTGGGAAGCATGTGATAATGAGGGTGTGGGTGAGACTATGGCAGAGGCCCTGTCATGCCTCTCTTTGCCCCTGTTTACAGTTTATACATGTGTTTCCTTCAGACTGTTAGCACCCTAAGGAAGGCATTCATCTCCTATTCCATTTTTACTGCAATCAGGTTTATGCCATAATTTTTCTCCTAAGGGAAAATATGTTAACAATGCTTGTTTGGACCTCCATTGTACTTTTTAAGGCAGAGAAGTCTCTTACTCTTTTTAAGGCACAAGGCTGTTAAGGGTTTTATGACTTGCAAACGAAGTGGTTTTTCATCTTCTGTATTAGACAGCTAAAGTAGAAGAGAGTGCCTTCCACACCAAATAAATTAAGTATCCCAGTAATATACAGCTCCAGATACGTTTGCCAGACTAGCATAACTGGATAAAGTCAACAGATTAAATGTTCCCCTGGCAATTTGTGAGGGTATGAGATACAGCACCTGGGCTGTCCCAGTTGGTGTCACCATTAAATCACAGGCAAAAGAGCTCAGGATCCCAGGACCCTGAGTGATGGGCAGGGACTGGTTTTACTGGATGGAGCTCTTGTTCCCTTCTAGGTGTCACAGCAGTCATTCCCCTTCCTGGAGGGAGTAGAAAGCTCTCAGAACAATGGGGACTGGGGGAGGGAGGAGAGCCTTCCTCCACTAGGAGAAGACTAGCTATTTATATGCCACTAAGTTGGGAATTCACTAGCATAGTAGTGCATATTTTCACCATGTCAGAGAAAAAGTCAAAGAGAGGGAACATCTTGTCTATGGAACCAATATTTATCACTGTTAAGGTCAATGCAAGAACTAACCAGAAAAAAAATAAAATAAAATAATGGTGACTATGTCCCTCTTCCCACTTTCCAGATGTTGATGGGTAGTCTTTGCTGGAGAAGAAAGCCTGGTGGAGGAGACTGAAATAGTGACAGCAGAAAACCACAGGCTCCAGACACTCGCCCTGGCCGCTTCCTCGGCAGGTTTGAAGGGCCAGGGTCCACTGTTCAAATCGGTCTGGTTTGAACCCACCCGTTTTCATGCTGGAAAGGTTCAGGCAGTCAGTAGAAAGTTGGGGTAGGAAGGCAACAGAGCGATTTATAGAAATTGCACTTCCAAACCATATTCACTGTACCCAGAAGTCAAACAGGGCCTTCTCTCCAATCCCCTGAGGTCCCATGGGACGCCGAGGGCACCGAAGTGATGGTGAAAGGAAGAAATGGGCTCACACTTCTTAACCGCTGCGAGGACAGCTCTAGAGGTGGACGCCACCGAGAGAAAAACAGCCAACACGCCGGATATGTTGCGCCCTATGTCTAAGGTTAGTAATTACTGGACTCTGGTCCCTTTGCGGAAGAGAAAAGGCTGAGCATACTGGTTGTCACTTAGAGTGCCTGACCCACACACCAGCTGGATTCCAGGTGCCATTTTGCACCGGGTCAGCTGCTGAAGCCTTCCGGTGCACACTGATGTGTTCATGTTCATTCAGACAGAAGAGGGGAAGAGACGCTTCCCAGGGCTGGTTATGAACGTGGCCTTGAGAATGTCAACAGACTTATTGTCTTGTTGCGTCTGCAGGCAGGAAGGCAGAAATCAGCAGTGGCTGCAAAGCAGGTGTGCCCCTCCCCCTCCTTCAGAGGCCACTCACTTTGAAGCTGGAGAATCAAGGACGCTGGTACCTTCAAGGAAACAGGGATATAATTATCACAACGCCCAATTTGCTGGTGACCTTCCATTCCTCGGGCCTACCCTACTCCCTTTGCTGGCACCAGCCCAGGTCCTCACAAACAGAGCTTGGTGTCCCAGACACTCAGATGGAGGAGCAACCTCATCAGGCACCCCTTGAAATCCAACCTAATCTCTTTCCACTATACTGCTTTCCTTGACATAAATCCGCCTGCCCCCAGCGCCCCAGACCCCTCCACTGAGGAAGGCCCACGCAGGCCAAGTGGAGTCTCAGCAGCCTGGGTGTGGAATTTATGCTTCCCCTCATTCACCTGAGCCGCCTGTCTGGAACTTTCAGCTCCACTGTGTCTGTGAAGTTTTCAAACAAAACCTTCCAGCTTCTCACCAAGCTCCCATCACTCTGTCATAGAAGGAGACTTCTCAGAGCCTTAAGAAGCTCAGAGAGGGGACGCTTAATTTTCTTATTGTATGTGAAATGTTGAAAGCAGAAGCCCAATAAAACGAGTGCAAAAAAACAAAAAGAGCTATAAATTGTCATTTGAAGAAAGTGCCTAAAGAATTCATCTACTCTAAATACCTAGGGGTGATTTCTCGGTGACGGTGTCATTAATCTAGTATTTGGTTTCCTTGCCTTCACTGGGGGAAAGCCTGGGCTGTGTCCGCTACACTTGTATGAGTCAAGGCTTATGCAATATTTTTATCCTACTCCTACACACATGCGCGGACACACACACACACACACACACACACACACACACACACAGCCTTGGTCCTAAAATTGTAGGAATTCTTTCAAAATACTCGTAATTTATTATCCATTATCATTAAACAATACTTGTTGCCACTTCACATTACTTGTCTTGAAATAGGAGTAAAATTCTATTTCATGGACATCATAAACTACCTAAGCTAAGCTGATACATTTAATGGAAAAACAGCTCCGTAAAATCAGAAACAAATTAGCAACAGCCACATCCCTATATAATGTTTTGAAAAGTTCTAGTCAGGCCGGCTAACCTTTTGATTATTGTGACATAATGTTGACATCTACAACTGTGGCCCATGGGGGGCAGGGTGGACACTCCTGTCAGGAAATTACATTATTGATGTCAACTGGTACAGATGTTTCTTCCTAGGGAACCCTTAGCAATGTCCAGAGCCATTTTTAGTTGTTCCAAGTTTGGCATCTAGTGGGGAGAAGCTGGGGTGCTGCTAAGCATCCTGCAACAGGGCAGCCCTACGACAAAGAACTTTCCAACCCCAAATCAAGAGCACTGCAGGTGAGAAGCTTTGTTCTATCCAATGCAAGACAAGAGATTTAGAGAGTAACTGATTTTCATTGCTTTTTACTGCAAGTGATAGGCATCCCCTGGAAAAACAAGAGCATTGACTAGGATTGGGGATGTAGCACAGTGGTAGAGAACTTACTATCATATGAAAGTCTTTGACTTCATTCCCAGCCCTGCAAAGAATATAATAGTTGGATAGAATGTTTTCAATCATGTGACAAATAGAGTCTTTAAATGTCCCAACAGACTTATTTGTCTATTCTAAAAAATTTTTTTTTCTAGAACAAAATGATTAGATTCATGAAAAAAAATTTAGGAGATTATAAGATTACTGTTATAAAGTTGGCTAGTTACATAAAGGTTACAGTGCTTTACAAAACTACAGAAACAAATTAAAAATGTTTTTGAGGGGGCTAGAGAGATGGCTTAGCAGTTAAGGCGTTTGCCTGCAAAGCCAAAGGATCCCGGTTTGACTCTCCAGGACCCGTGTAATCCAGATGCACAAGGGGGCACATGCATCTGGAGTTCGTTTACAGTGGCTGGAAGCCCTGGCATGCCCATTCTCTTTCTCTGTCTCTTTCTCTCTCTCTCAAATAAATAAATAAAATATATTTTTAAATGTTTTTAAGACAAGGTTTCACACTATAGCCTAGGCTGGCTTGCAGGTTATGACAATCTTCTTGCCTAGGCCTCCTGAGTGCTGAGATTATGGATAACTGTCACCATGCTGAGTTAACTTTAAATTCTAACAATCTAGACCACAACCCTGCAATACAAAACATTATAGGAACATCCTTAGGCATCAGGGAAATGTAAATTAAAACGGCTTTGAGATTTCATCTCATCCTAGCCAGAATGGTTATCATCAAGGAAACAAATGAGGGTCTGGAGAGGTGGCTCAGTGGCTAAGAGGCTTGCCTGCAAAGCCTAATGCCCTGGGTACAATTCCCTAGTACCCACCTAAAGCCAGATGCACAAAGTGGTGCATGAATCTGGAGTTTATTTGTAATGGCTAGAGGCTCTAGTGTGCCTCTATTCCCTCGGTCTCTCTTCTTCTTCTCTCTGCTTGCAAATAAACAACAACAAAAAAAATTTTTTTTAATGGCAAAAGAAAAAGCTGGATAAGAGGAACCTTTATGGAAATCAGTATGGGGGTTCCTCAAAAAATTAAACATATGGGGTGGTCATGAGCCCTAGAGGAGTAATGCCTGCTGTTATCTGGCTAAATGCATGCATTATGCCCACCAAACTGTCCTGTAAGCACTTTTCTTAACATTCATACCCATATATTAATGCTACTCTCACTTTTGGTTAGAGAAGTTTCTCTTTTCAGATGGCAGTCACCACTGGGGTTACTCAAAAGTCACTTTATGATGCTGAGAAGAAGTGACAGAAGAGTGTTCAGCCCTGAGACATCCTTTCACATCCTCCAAGGTTTAGGGTCCATTGCAGAAGAGGTGGTAGAAAGAATGTAAGAGCCAAGGAAGGGTAGGACTGCTTACAATGCAATCTTCCAGACATAAAATGGCCTGGATATCCATGACACTATCTACATAAGACTTTCATAATAGGAGAAAAAGATGATGATATCAAAACATAAGAGAGACTAATTGGAAGGCGGGATGGGATTTGATGGATGATGGATTTGAGAGGGGGGAAATGGGGGTGGGAATTGTGTTTTATTGTCTGTACTTATGGAATCTGACAATAAAATTTTTGAAAAAATAACTAAAAATAGGGGGCTGGAGAAATGGCTCTGTAGTTAAAGGTGCTTGCTGCAAAGCCTAACAGCCTGGGGTTTGATTTCCCAGTTCCCACATAAAGCCAGATGCACACAGTGGCACATGCAACTGGAGTTTTTTTTGCAGTGGCTGGCAGCCCTGGAATGCCCATTCTCTCTCTCTCTCTTTCTCTCTCTCTCTCTCATAAATAAATAATAGTTCAAAGATTCCAAAATTATTTGGAAGCAATGAATATATATGTATACATGTTCATTTGTATATATGCATGTATGTTTTTAGACATTTATACATAAAGACCTCTTTTAAATGGCATTTTCTCTAGTGTTTTTAGTGGGGGTAGTATTCTCATACATCACTGAAAATCAATAAGCAGTCTATCACGATAGGTCATTTTGACTCAGTAGATGTAAGCTTTAAGATGTAAGCCCATAATTTATTCATCTTTATATTTTCATAACTTACACAATCATGAACCCAATAAAAGTTCAAAATTAATGAAATAAAAACTATACAATGAGAGATGACCTTTGAGCTCACTGGTCAGAAATTAATTTACAACCTTAACAATTATAATCCAGCATTTAAGAACCCACCTCTGGAAGCTTGGATGAACACTTGAGATTTTAATAGAAGGTTCTGCCTCATGTTACATCTATAAAGTGTATAGCATAGGCTGAAAATAGAGTAAGTCACCAGGAGTCCCCAGTGATATCTTACTAAGGACAGTAAACTCAAGTTTTAAATGTTACAGACTAGAGAGAATCTATAATTATCTGTAATATAAATAATAATCTAATTGATCATCAGTTTCTTTTATTCCACGATAAGCTTTTGAAACTTGAGGATAAAGAAGGAAGAGAGAAATCAAAAAATTTTCAGAAAAAAAAATCAAAAGCTTTCCCCTTCTGTATTCCTTCCTCTAATCTCATCCATTTTCCTCAGAACCCAGACTATTTCAAAGCATTCATTTCACAGTTTTAAGGAGCTGAAAACCCCACCATCTAATTTAGCCTAAACTTAGGTAAATGTGCAGAGACAGTAGGACAGGAAGTCCTCAAAGTCCAGACAGTTAACAGGGAGCACATTACAAAATTCACTCTGTATTCTCAGGGTGGCCTCAAGCTCACTGAAACACCTCTGTCACACCCTCCAAGGCTCAGGGACCATTGCGGAAGAGGGGGCGGACAGAATGGAAGAGCCAAAGGAAGGGTATGACTTCTTACAGTGCAACTGCCCAGACAGAAATTGGCCTCAATATCCATGACCTTGCAGTGCCTAGCAATACCTTCGCAAGACCCTCAAAATAGAAAAAAAAGATGATGACATCAAATTAAAAGAGAGACTAATGGAAAGAGGGAGGGGATATGATGGAGATTGGAGTTATAAAGTGGAATGGGGGGAGGGGAGGGAAATATCATGTGTTTTTTGTATGTAAGTATAGAAGTTGTCAATAAAAATAATAATAATTAAAAAATTCATTATTCTGTGATATCAATTTTAAAGCTTAAAGACAAGAGAAAAAAAATACTATTCATTGAGCATTTACTGCTGTTTGCCAAATATCCATTCACAGAATTTCCATACGTTCCTTTAGCTAGCCATCACTGTATGTATCACAGTTGCTATGATAACTTATTTTATTTAAAAAACCTTATTTACATTGTTTTGGTGGTACTGGAGATTGAATCCAGAATCTTGTGCATGCTGTAAGACCACTACCACTGATATATATCCCTAGCCCTTATTTATTATTATTATTATTATTGACAAGGTCTCATCATGTAGCTCAAAAGATGGCCTTGAGGGCCTGGAGAGATGGCTTAAAGGTTAAGCGCTTGCCTGTGAAGCCCAAGGACCCTGGTTCAAGGCTCGATTCCCCAGGACCCACGTAAGCCAGATGCACAAGGTGGCGCATGCATCTGGAGTTCATTTGCAGTGGCTGGAGGCCCTGTGCGCCCATTCTCTCTCTGTCTATCTGCCTCTTTCTCTCTCTCTCTGTCTGTCACTCTCAAATAAATAAATAAATAATAAACAAAAAAATTAAAAATAAAAGATGGCCTTGAACTTGCTACACAGCCCAGGTTGACTTTGAACTCTCAGTCCTCCTGCCTCAGCCTCCCAAGTGCTGGAACTGAAGGTACATACCCATAGTCCAGCTATGTGATGACTAATTTTAGTGTCAAATTGACTGTGCTACAGGAAGCCCAGCTACCTGGGTGAGTCTGGAAGAGATCAGCATTTGAGTTGGTAGACTAAGAAAAGATGACCCATTAACTAGTTGGTAGGGATCACCTATTCCACCAAGGGCCTGAATATAAGAAAAAGAGGGGGGAAAGGGTTTGCTTCCTATCTGAGCTGGGCCAGTCATTAGCACTCTTATTATCAGATCTCTGAACTAATGTTAATTATACCACCAGTTTTCCTGGGTCTCTAGCTTGTGAACAGCAACAGATCAGGGACCTCGTTGGCTCTCACAATCAATCACATGAATTAATTATCATTATAAAATATATCTCCATGTCTAGCTGTAGCCTATCTGTTCCACTTCTTTGGAGAACTCTGACTAAAGGAAATGGGTGGGCAATTCTTAAAGGGTGGTCAGGACAAACATCCCTGAGAAGGTGGCAGACAGGTAGATAGAGATATGAACAAAAGTATGAGAGCCACCCAGGTATGGGGAGAACCTTCCAGGCAGACAGAAAGCAAGAGCAGAGGCTTTAAGGTAGGGGCAGGACTGCTAAAATACTGGAGGAAGAGCAAAGAGCCCAGTGTGGCAGAGTAGGGATTGAATATGTAAGAAACCAGAGCTTCCATGTCTTGAAAGCTTTGTAAGGGGCCTTCCTTTTCACAGGAGATGGGAAGCAGCTGGAGGGTTCCGCCTTGCACACCTGATAGGATCCTTGACCTCTGTGTTGGGAAGAGGCTGAGGGGGAAGACATTATAATAATTAGGGGTCTGGGAGATGACTCAGCAGATAAAGGCCCTTGTCTGCAAATCCTGCCAGGCCAGGTTCAATCTCCCATCATGCACACAAAGCCAAGTGCAAAAAGTGATGCAAGCATCTGGTATTTATCTGCAGCAGCAAAAGACCCTGGCACAAGTGAGTGCACCCACACCCACACACAAAGTGCAAATAAGTAACTAAATAAAACCTTTTTAAAATCATGTAAGATATAAAGATTAAGATCAAGGGAATGTCAGTGCAAGTAGTTTTAAAAGGTCTCAATGGAGGCTGGGAGTATAGTTCAATGGTAGAGAGTATGCTTAGCATGCATATGGCCCTACGTGCCATTTCCCCATAGTCAAATTAAACACATACACAAAAAGATCATACTAGCTCACATATATTTTGAAGGTATAGTCAGTTGAATTTTCCAATAGATTGGACAGAGTATTAGGGGAAGAATGGGAGGAAAATAAACAAGTAAACCAAGAGCCAAGAGGAACATCAGTGTTTTTGGTTCCAATACTGGCATGAAAAGAGATTTTGCTAACTGATGGACAGTATGAGAGACTTGTTAGAGACCCAGGATTAGAACAAGGTAGGTATCAGTGAGTCTCAAGGCCCACTTGCTGGCTAAGAGCTCAGAGATTAGAAATTGAGGATTTGTCCCTGTGTCAGAGATGGAAGGAATAGATCTCCATAAGAAAATAGGATAAAAAATGATTATTAGGGCTGGAGAGATGGCTTAGCGGTTAAGGCGCCTGCCTGCTAAGCCTAAGAACCCGGTTCCAATCTCCAGGTCCCACGTTTAGCCAGATGCAAAGTGATGCAAGGGTGCAATGCTGCACTTGCCCACAAGGGGGTGCACGCATCTGGATTTCGTTCACAGCAGCTGAGAGACTGTTGGCGCGCCCATCTCTATCTGTCTCCCTCTCCCTCTCTGTCTGTCTCTCTCTGTCTCTCTCCAAAAATAAATAAAATAATAATAATAATAAATTTAAAAATGATTATTAAAAAGTCTCAAAATTTCATTTGAGTTATGATTTTTTTGTTTTTAAAAATATTTTTACTTTTATTTAAGAGAAAGAGGGAGAGAGAGAGAGAGAGAATGGGCGCACCAGGGCCTCTAGTCACTGTAAACAAACTCTAGACACATGCATCCCTTGTGCATCTGGCTCACGAGGGTCCTGGGGAATAGAACCTGGGTCCTTTGGCTTTGCAGGCAAATGCCTTAACCACTAAGCCATCCCTCCAGCCCTTTGTTGTTGTTTTTCGAGGTAGGGTCTTGCTCTAGTCCAGGCTGACCTGGAATTCACTATGTAGTCTTAGAGTGGCCTCGAACTCACAGCAATCCTCTACCTATGCCTCCCAAGTGCTGGAATTAAAGGCATGCACCACTATGCCAGGTGAGTTATCAATTTTTAACTCCTGATTATCTGGACTCTTTACCTTCCCTAACTCTCTCACTCCAAAGAAATGTGTGTCAGGATTAGTGGTGTATACCTTGTGATCACAACACTTGAGAGATGGGAGCAAGGGAGCAAGAGGATTGCGAGTTCAAGGACAACTTAAGCTATACAGTGAGACCCTGTCTCAACAACAACAACAACAAAAACCCAGGGGCCTGGAGAAATGGCTTAGCAGTTAAGGCTCTTGCCTGCAAAACCAAAGGACCTAGGTTTGATGCCCCAGGACCCAAATTAAGCCAGATGCACGAGGTGGCACATGTGCCTTGAGTTCGTTTGCAGTGGCTGGAGGCCCTAGTGTGCCCATTCTCTCTCTTTCTGCCTGTCTCTCTCTGCTTCTCTATTTCTCTCTCTCTCTCTCTCTCTCAAATAAATAAATTAATAAATAAATGATTTAAAAAATGGCTGGGAGTTGTAGCTCAGTGGTAAAGATGTTTGCCTAGCATGTGTGAAACCCTGGTCACAGCATAAATAAAATGAAACAAAGAAATAAACATATAAAATAAAATCTCTAGAAAGCAAGACCCTATCTAGAAAAACCAGATAAGAAGAAGGAGGAGGAGGAGAAGGAGAAGGAGAAATCTCTAGATGCTATATGCCTAAGTAGGCTCTGGCATGATGACAAGGCCATGGCTCCCAGGGGAATGGATGTCCCTTTCGTAGTAGATTTCACAGAAGCAGTGGCTCTGTATTTGCTGACACCTTTCAAGAACCACCATGAACTCAGGCATTCAAGCTACTCTGTTTTGTTGGGCTGACGACTGCCCTGGACCTCTTGACCATTTCAGAGTTCCTCTGGGCTGGCAGAGGAGGAAGACTGGGAGTCAAAGTAATCATTCCCATAGCCTTGTAATGTGTCAGGAGATTCATGCGTGCCCTTATCATTTGTGCATTCTTATCTTGGTTATAAGTCAGGGTCACTGCGAGTTTCTAGACAGCATATGAAAGGGAAAGGCAATTGATCATTGAAGAAATAAAAGGCTGGACTATACCCCCAAACAGATGTCTCTTCTCATTAATGCAGGAAATTTTATGTGCCCAAGCCCTCATCATTCTTTGCTTGGGGGTGGGGCTGAGAGATCTGGGTTCAGAGACATTTACTGATACCTACACTGCGAAGGTTAAGTGCTCTTGCTTATGTTAATCTCATTTAATCCTCACAACCACACTGACAGGTGAAATTATTATATTTTAGTTAGGGAAAATGAGGCTCAGAAAGTGTCGACTTGACCAGGGACACCGCCTGTGAGTAGCAAGAGCCAAGGATATTATGGGCTCTTATTTCCACATCTCCTTGTAGACTCATGACATAAGCAAATAATGAAATATTTAAGTTTAAAACCTTCTCCCTGTAGACCAGCCAACTGAAAGCTGGAAAAAGCTGCATTGCATGCAGCCGTATGAGAGACAGAAGTCATCAACAGTGAAAACAGTGGATGCTGAATATTCAAGCTTGGCCAGACAGGCCCAATGACTGAACGGGTGCAATAGTGGCATGTCTACTCTTGGGGTAACCAACTGCTCCATAATTGGACTGAAGGCCCTCTCTACAGGAGGGAATACATACCTGGTACTGAAAAACCTAAGTAAAAGTCTATGGTAGGTGAGGTCATGAGCCTTAGGGGTGTAAGCCTGCTCTTATCTGACTAAATGTATATATTATTCCCACCAAGCTGCCCTGAAAGCACTACACTTAATGTTCATATTCACATGTTAACACTACTCTCACTTCTGGTTAGAGAAGCTTCTCTTTTCAGATGGTGATGACCACTGGGATCACCCAAAAGGCAACATAGTGCTGAGAAGAAGGGATGGAGGAGTGCCCAGCACTGAAACACCTCTGTCACACCCTACGAGGCTCAGGGACCATTGCGGAAGAGGGGGCGGATAGAATGGAAGAGCCAAAGGAAGGGTATGACCTCTTACAATGCAACTGCCCAGACAGAAATTGGCCTCGATATCCATGACCTTGCAGTGCCTAGCAATACCTTTACAAGACCCTCAAAATAGAAGAAAAAGATGATGACATCAAATTAAAAGAGAGACTAATGGAGAGAGGGAGGGGATATGATGGAGACTGGAGTTCTAAAGTGGAATGGGGGGAGGGAAGGGAAATATCAGGTGGGTTTTTTTTGAATGTAAGTATAAAAGTCAATAAAAAACAATAATTTAAAAATATATATATATACAATGTCTAAGCCCACTGTTAGCCAATGATAGCCTGTCTTTGATTCAAAGTGGAACTACCATGTAGTAGAAGTGCAACTTGAAGACTATACTCTCCGTTACCAAGATGTGATAGTGGAGACAGGAATTTTCCTTTTTCCACTGCTCAAGGGAGTATCTAAATCTGAGAGAGGGGAGGGGGGAGGGGGCGGGAGGCCGGTGTCAAGTTGAGTGCTTTCTGTTCACAATTTCTCAATCTCAGCACCAATTCCATGGGGCAGATGCTTACAGGCGAGGACATGGCATCCTTCAGGTCAAGTGTCTGCAGCACACAAGCTTGTGAGAGGCAGACTCAAGAGTCCAGCTCTGGTGGCCAGAGTGTCAGCTGCTGTCTCTGCAACCTAGTCTGAATATAGCACTCCTCTTGAAATAGCTTAAATGTGGGCTGGAGGAATGGCTTAGCAGTTAAAGTGTTTGCCTGCAAAGCCAAAGGACCCAGGTTCAATTCCCCAGGACCCATGTTAGCCAGATGCACAAGGGGCACATGTGTCTGGAGTTCGTTTGCAGTGGCTGGAGGCCCTGGCACGCCCATTCTTTCTCTCTCTCTCCCTCTTTCTCTCTGTCAAATAAATAAATAAAAATAAAATATTTTAAAAAAGAAATAGCTTAAATGTCAGTCATGGATTTGGGAATTAGTATATGTTGGCTGATGCTTCAGTACTATTGATCCCATCACAGAAACAGACATATTCTTTTGGGCCAGAATTTTCACTTCTAAGAGTGTTTCCTAAGGAAATAACCAGGTACATGAGCAAGTAGGTGATATCTATTGCACATGAATTACTTACTGCGTGATTAACATTGTTACTGCACTATTAGCTAAACTTTTAGACTCAAATATTGAATAAGAGAAAGGCTAAATCCATTAAGACACATCCATACTGATACCCAGCTGGCCTTTCATCCATAAAAATGACTTAAAGTCATATTTCAGAAGAATATTTGATCAAGGGAGAAACATCTGTGACACATTTAGTGAACACCAGGAGACCTATATGTACAGGGTACTTAATATGCATTGAAAAGGTATTGAAAGAAATGCACTCAACTTCCCCGAGACATGACTATGTTTCATTTGGCTCAACACTGACAAGGGGGGCTGGGGAGATGGCACAGTGGTTAAGGCACTTGCCTGCAAAGCCTAAGGACCTGAGTTCAGTTCCCCAGTTCAAGGTGAGGATCAGCATGTCCTCCCATCACTCATAGATTTCCAGACTTTTTTTGTTTTTGTTTTTGTTTTGAGGTAGGGTCTCACTCTAGCCCAGGCTGACCTGGAATTCACTATGTAGTCTCAGGGTGGCCTTGAACTCATGGTGATCCTCCTACCACTGCCTCCCGAGTGCTGGGATTAAAGTCGTGGGCCACCACACCCTGCTTGAGAACTCTAGACTTCTTAATGGGCAGCAAGGCCCTAACAGTGCCAGCCACTGACTACCTGAGCCCTGTACACGGCTGGCTATGTACACAGGTCTTCTTTAGCTCCTGCATGGTACTCACTGTAACCTCTTCCTTTGCACATGCTGTCCCTCAGCCTGTTCTTATTCCACCTCATTTCTTCAGGCCTCAGCTTAAATGTCAGCTGCTCAGAGGATCTTTCTTCTACTACCTAAGCCACCTCTGCTGTCCTCTCACATAGCAACCTGGATTCTTTCCTTTTTATACATGTCGCAGCTTGTAAGGGGGTGTTTGTGTGTGTTGCACTTGTTTCATGTCTGCTTTCTCACAGAATCAAAGTTCCCTGAGGGGAAGACCCAGATCTGTTTTCGTGACCATACACTTCAGGTGCCTGCTCATGGAAGACTCTGAATCAATGCCTGTTGACTGAATAATGTGTGAAGTACAAAGATAATAGAAAGTTCTTAGGCATGGACTCTACCTAGCAAAGTTCCATGGACAGCTTAGAATATTGTTGGAGAAAGATGACAGTGACTTAAGATAACACATGAGGGATAGCAGTTTGCACAAGGAAATGCTTCATGTATTTCTAGGCTATTGTCTAAGAAGTGTGGCTTACATCCTGCAAGTAATATGATCTGAAGAGAAATATCAGTAATTTAGGTCCCCTGTTATTGTAAGAGGATCAAGGGCCATGTGGGTAGATGAGTGTGGAGCCAGTCTTTACCTCTGTGCCTTGGCTCACAGGGCCAAGACCTCTTTACATTGCCATTCTACAGTCCCAAGCTTTTCCAAAATCCCTAAAGCAGTGATTCTAATATAGCAATCACCATCCCCTGTGAGAACCACATGAAAAACCCAAAGGGAGGCTGGGAGAGATGGCTCAGCAGTTAAGGCACTTGCCTGCAAAGCCTAATGACCTGGGTTCAATTTCCTAGTACTATGTAAAGCCAGATGCAAAACGTGGCACATGCATGTGGAGTTCTTTTGCAGTGGTGGCCACTCTGGTGTGCCCATTCTCTCTATCTTTCTTCTCTCTCTCTTGCATTCGCTCGCTCACTCTCTGCTTGTAAATAAATAAATATGATGGAGTAAGGGGGAGAGCAAATTACTCCTGTGATTAAACAAAGCTTTGTATATAAAGTAGCATAGCAATTTTGAAAAAATAGTGAGAAGAAATAATATAAAATACCACACATTAACTTTTTTTTTCCTGTATATTGGGACTGGAAACCTTTATCTAGCTCCAGAGGAGGAGGCTATCGGCATAGCTTAGGCTATGCAGTATTCTGAAGGAATGCTGTTCACGGGCACCGGAATTGGGCCTGTGTGGTGGGGGCTGGGGATGGCATAAATATTTTCCAAGCCTTATTCAAACAGCAACGTCTATCTCTTATCATGTACTCTATGCTGCTATCAACTTTTCCAACAGTTGATGGCAAATTCACCTCATAAATCAGTCTGTACAAGAGGTCAGAGGCCAACCACAGCCAATTAAAACCTCTTTGCAATAATTCAACCAAGATCTCAGTCAGGATTTTTCTCAAGTCCTAAGAGGCTCTTGTTTATTCTAATCAGATCAGTAGAGGAAGAACTAAATTGAGTAAAACTCACATTTTTCTCTTCTCCCAAGGCACAAACTCAAATGTTTTTCAAGAAAAGTAAGAGGAAAGGAAAAAAGATATGAAGAAGTAATGGGCAGCAGAAATGAGGCACTTTTGCGTCTTAGAGTGTGTTACCAAAACTGCCCGGAGACCAGCTGCTAACTGCTTCATCCTGGAGGCTCCGTCCCAATTGCTTATGATTGGAGACCTGTCAGTGGTCCCTCCAACAAGTACAGCTGAACCACTACTTAGCATATGCCTATGACTTGTGAGGCACTGTGGAGAATTAAAAATACTTCAGAGCCGGGCGTGGTGGCGCACACCTTTAATCCCAGCACTTGGAAGGTAGGTAGAAGGTAGGAGGATCGCCATGAGTTCAAGGCCACCCTGAGACTACAGAGTGAATTCCAGGTCAGCCTGGGCTAGAGTGAGACCCTACCTCAAAAAAACCAAAAAAAAAAAAAAAAAAAAAAAAAAGTAACTTCAGTGCATTAATTACTCTTCAGAGGACTTCAGTTGAGAGAGAGAAGGTTCCCCAGGCATGAGAAAGTCCTGGAAAGATAAAACACAGTAGTCTATATAGCATGTTACTATATAAATATATAACTAAAATCACATGCATCTAAGTCCAAAGGGTTCCTTGAGGCCCAACCATTCTCACTGATTAGCAAGGCTCTGATTTAATCCTCTTCTCAGAAGACTGCTTCAAAATGCATTTTCCCTAAGTACATGTGTTATATGCATATATATAACATAATTTCATGATCATGAGTATTTATACCTTTTCTGGGGGTCAGTGCTGGGGATGGAACCCAGTGCCTGATGCATGCTAGGTGAGTGCTCAAACACTGAGCTACGCCCCAGCCCAGCCATGAATAGATTTTTGCTATAGACTTACATTGCCCACGGACAGATTACTGAGCTCTCTAAATTTGTGTTTTTCAATCTATAAGACGGGCAATGCTGAGAGTACCAGCTTATAAGCACATGTAATTAAACAAGATGCTGGCAAAGTGCTAGCATGTTCTCCAGCCCTCAGAGCGCCTGCTCAATGCTGACTGTAACTCAAATGACTGTTAATCGCTGGGCCCGCTGCAGGCTCCTTCAGATGAAGCACCTCCCTCCAGGCCCAGGTCATGGCCAAACTCTTGGATCATCACTCACAGTGCCTGCTGTGACACCTATGGAAGGTCAGGGCTGAGGAACTTCAGGCTCCTGCAGGAAGCTGCCATCCACTGCCCTGCAACTCCTCCATGTGGCAGTACTGCACAGTGAGCAGCTCCTGCCTGATCCAAAGGGCTTCATATTCCACTTGATTAGCAAGGCTCTGATTGACTGTTCTTCTCAAGTAGCCTGGGACACATAAGCAGGCCTTTCAGTAACTTTGCTTTTTCTTTCCTTTTTGAGAATAGGGCTCACTCCATAGCCAAGGGTAGCCTCAAACCTGTGCTCCTTCATGCTTCAGTCTCCCCAGTGATGGTATTAGAAGCATCTACACGTGTGTGCTTGTGGTATATGTCTGTATGTGTGCAGGGTGTATACATATGTGTGCACATGTGTGTGCAGATGCATGAGCCCCATGTGCATAATTTTATATATATATATATATATATTTTTTTTTTTTTTTATAATATATAAGAGAGAGATAGAAAGAAAGACTGGGCACTCCAGGACCTCCAGCCACTGCAAATGAACTCCAGATTTTGTATGCACCACCTTCTGAATCTGGCTTATGTGGGTCCTGGGGAATCGATCTTAGGTCCTTTAGCTTTGCCAGCAAAAGCCTTAACTGCTAAACCGTCTCTCCAGCCCAATACCTGGCTTTTTACATGGGTGCTGAGGATACAAACTCGGATCTTTGTGCTTGCATAGCAAGTGCTTATCCACTGAACTGTCTCTCCAGCCTGCAACTACTTCTTAAAACAAAATATTTCAATTAATCTACCATTGTTGTATTGCTATGCTAAACAGATATGCTGCCAAACTACCTCCTAAACATTTATCTTTATACCCACAGATCAGCTCTGGTCTGAAAAGCTTTTTGTTTTCTAAGCAGTGGGAGTCAGTTAATGCAGAGAACTGTAACTGAAAATAAGTGCTGAAAATAAGTGACTGATGAGTGCTTGGCCCTGCACGGAACACATACATCACCCCCACCAGGGCTCAGGAAATATTGCAGAAAATGGAATGGAAAGAATGAATGAAAGAGCTGGAGAATGGGGAGCAACACCATGGAACTCTGTCACCTGGACATGACAAGGCCATTGCACTCATGAACCCACAGCAGCTGTGGTTATCTGCATAACACCTGCACATGCCGAGGCCAGGCAACATTCTGGTATGGATAGGGGATGAGCTTAAAAGGCCACTCCCGGGCTGGAGAGAAGGCTTAGCGGTTAAGGCGCTTGCCTGCCCTTTAGAATCTCCAGGTCCCACGTTTAACCAGACACAAGAATGATGCAAGCATGCAATGTCACACATGTGCACAAGGGGGTGCATGCATCTGGAGTTTGTTCACAGAAGCTGAGAGGCCACGGGAGTGCCCATTCTCCCTCTCTCTCTCTCTCTTTCTCTCTCTGTCTCTCTCAAATAAAAAAAAAAAAGGCCACTCCCCTCCCTGATGAACTAATGACAGAGATGAGAAGAAAAAGCATTACAGTGGGACTGACAGAGTACATATGATCAAAAAACAGTGCATGAAAAATTAAATTTAAAAATGTTTTCATTAAAATATTTTGGCAAGTTTACGTGTGGCATGTGTATATACATGTTCATGTATGTATGGGCACACATATGTGTGCATGTCTTTGGAGGCCAGAGGGTGGCATCATCTTTCTTCTGCAATTGCCCTTCTACCTTATTTCTTTTGAGAGCTTGTTTGGAGGTTCTAGCAGGGGATCGCAGCTACTCGTATAGCCTTGACCAAAGACTGGTCCTCCTCTATTCAGGCAAGGTCGTCCCCTTGGACCGAGCACACAGCTTCGGGAGGGACGCGCATGGAGCGGTAACAGAGGAAGGGGACACCCGCCTCTCCAGCCAGATCAGCCGAATCAATCAACCCTGGCCATCAGTGGGGTGACAGATTGGCCTCACATCTCCTTGTTTCTTTTGAGACAGGGTCTCTCACTGAACCTGGGACTAACTAACCAGCAAGTGTCAGGAATCCTCCTGTCTCTGCCTCCCCAGTACTGGGATTATAGATGCATGCCACCACACCCTGATTTCACATGGGTGCTGAGGATTGGAACTCAGGTCCTCATATGTGCACAGCAAGCACTTTTCCCACTGAGCCATCTCCTCAGCCCTTAATTAAGTTTAATTTTAATATTTTAGTTTTCCTAATTATAAATGTAAAAATCATGTACTCATAATAACGGGAACAAATTTTAGCTGTGTAAAGAAAAACTTAAGTTTTTCTCCACCCGTTTTGAAATATATTTTTTATTAGTTATATATATAGTATATATACAGCCATGATGGCATATTATTAGCCTTCTCCCTGTCCTCCCCCCATAGGTGATGTAGGTCTTACCTTATGGAGGTAGCCATCAGTTATGTGGGAGCCATCAGTTATGTTGTGTATCATGACCCAACTCATGGCTCTAACAATCTCTCTGCCCCCTCTTCCGTGATTTTCCCTGAGCCATGTTGGGTTCATTTTAGGTCTATTTCAGTGCTGAGGTTTTGGGAGTCTCTGTGTCTCTGGATGTCTGATTTGGTAGGGGTTGAGTGTTCTTTGTGTCTATCTCCTTTGCCTTTGTGCTGGTACCAGGTTCACCAATAAAGCAGCACTCTTGCTCATTTCCCCTATGACTCTATGGCTTCAGCTGGTGCCCTGTTGAGGTACAGTGGGCCAATTCTCTCCTCAGGAATGCATCCATCTAAAAGAGAGAAGCACTCTTTTTTTTTTCACTCTACTCCCCATTCTACATACTCATTCTGAGTAGCCAATGGTTAACTGTCTTGTGATATCCTTCCTTCTATGGTTCACATATGACTGGCCCTCTGTACTGATAGGTTTTTTCTCTCTTTCTCTCTCTCTCTTCTTTTGTGTGTGTGTGCATGCACATGTCTCTCTCTCTCTCTCTGTGTATGTGTGTGTGCATTCACGTATATGCACCCATGCAGTGCCCCAGCACTCGCCTGCAGCAGGAGTCACTTGTATCTAGAGTGGAACCTCCGGTGTCCTGCTCCATTGCTCAAACTTTTACTTGAGCTGGAGTCTCTTACTCCTCTGGGAGCTTGTCATTTTTTTTTTCCTGAGCTCTGGTGATTCTCAGGTCTCTGCTCCCCTGTGGGACTGGGGCTACAGGCATACATGGCCACTAACAGCCATTTATGTGTATCCTGGACATTCAAATTCAGCAGTCCTTCTGGTCTCCTCAGACTTTCATGTTTTCACAGGAGGTGCTCCTAACCGCTAAGCCATCGCTCCAGCCCTATTGGTTAGTTCAACACCCAACAAACTATAGGTGCAAAATAATTTTTTGCTTTTTTGAGGTAGGGTCTCACTCTGGCCCAGGCTGGCCTCAAACTCACGGCGATCCTCCTACCTCTGCCTCCCGAGTGCTGGGATTAAAGGCGTGCGCCACCACGCCCAGCTCCAAAATAATTTTTTACATCTCATAAAGTTCAAAACAGAAAGCTTGAATTTTTCTACGTGCTAAGTGCTCTCTTGAATCCATGCAAATGAAGCGCTGAATAGGCAGTATAAATACTATGTAGCATTCTAAGTATTTTAAGTAATAGAAGATTTAAAGCATACAGGAAGATGTGCATAGGTTGTATGTAAATACTATACCACTTTATTTAAAGGAGTTGAGCACCAACAGATTTGGGGATCTAAAGAGACCATGAAGCCATTTCCCCAGTGGGATGACTATATTTAAAAAATGTGCCTGGCATGCTGGCACACGCCTTTAATCCCAGCTTTGGGAGATAGAGGTAGGAGGATCGCTGAGAGTTCAAGGCCACTCTGAGGCTACATAGTGAATTCCAGGTCAGCCTGAGCTAGAGCAAGACCCTGCCTTTAAAAACAAAAACAAAAGCAAGCAAACAAACAAAAAACTTTGGGCTAGGTGTGCTGACATACACCTTTAATCCCAACACTCAAAAGGCTGAGGTAGGAAGAGTGCTGTGAGCTCAATGCCAGCCTGTAGCTACAAAATGAGTTCCAGGTCGGCCTGAGCTGGAGTAAAGATCCTCCCTCAAAATAAAACACACAAAAACTTTTAAAGTGTTTGTATGAGCACATGCGATCATACATGAGTATCATAACTTTTACTCACCTTACTCCCCTCCACCAGTAAGAAGCATTAATGCAATAATCCTTCCCAGCTAGTTAGAAATTCTGGCAAAGCTGTAAGGTTCTGACCCAAGTTCTGCCAGATACTCAACAAAGCCAATGGGATACCAGCATTGCTTGACTTCCTTGTTGCTTCGCTTTTCTTTCTTCCTTCCTTCCTTCCTTCCTTCCTTCCTTCCTTCTTTCTTTCTTTCTTTCTTTCTTTCTTTCTTTCTTTCTTTCTTTCTTTTTTATATGTGTGGACAGTATGTGTGTGTGATATATACACACATGCGTGCAAATGTTCCCTGAAGAGAACACTGGGTGTCTTCCTCTGTGGCTCATCCATTTATTTCTTTGAGATGCATATTTCCCTGGGATAGCGTCTCACTGATTTTGTGATTCTCTGGTCTCCACTCCCCAGAGAACTAGGGTTACAGGCATGTGTGATCATGCCCAGCTGTTTATGTGGGTGCTGGGGAATTGGACTTAGGGTGGGTCAGACCCTCATGCTTGAGTGGCAAGCATTCTTACTGAACAACTTCCTCAGCAACTCTCTTCAGTTTCATTTAAGGAGCTCCAAGGTGTTGAGCTCTGAATCTAGTTTGGGATGGGGAAGTATGGAAAAGAATGCAGAACTGTTTTATTTTTCTGCAAAGCCAAAGAAGCCTTTACAAAATGAGCTCTGTCTTTCCTATGACAGGCCCTCTGTTCCTAGCTTGTCTCTAGAGTTTTAGATATGTGCAGATGAGACAACAAGAAACATTCTCCCCCACCTCCCTCCCTCTCTCTCTCTCCTCTCTCTCTCTCTCTCTGCCCAGGCCCTGAACTAGTGAACTGCACAGTGCCCTCCAGAAAACACATTAGAGTAAACATGGTATACCCAGGATGCTTAGCCTTCAGAACAGCTAGAGTGAGTATAAAAGTAGACTTAGAAGTCACCTTTCTCATCAAGCTTTAGAATTTTCTCAAGGAAACAAACACTAAGTGGTGTTCTGTCACACGTCCAAGACTCCAGAGAGACAGGAAGGAAGTGTGGAGGTCCACAGTGGTCACACGATCCCAGAAGTCCTCCCCTAGTCTCTGATCACCTGCATTGGCAAGGAAAGACCCACCTGAAGGGACAATCTTCCTGTGATGGACTTTGGCATCTCTCTTGACTCCACCAGAAAGACAAGACACTACCACGACCTTGCAGTCACCCTGCGCTGGCACAGGAACATAAATAAGTCACAGTTGTGTGACTCAAGATAAGAGCAAAGAACAAGTAAGGAATCTTGGGAGAGAAAGATGCTGTAAGCCCCTAAATCCTGCCTTACGCTAACAAGGACAGGAGGCCCCTTTCCAGCTGGAAGCAGAGCAGCTCCCCTCCAGCTATTTATCACTCTCCCCGCCATGTTTATTACTGTCCCAGAGCCAGAGAAAGTGGCTGTGTTTACAGTAGGTTAAAAGGAAGTCAGGACACTTCACGTGGGATTCACGAGTCCTGGAGTCTGAAAGAGATTAGAACACAAAAGGCACATGGCCGGGAGGCCCTCACTGACCAGCACACGTACACATTCTCTAACCACGCTGTGTGTGTGTGTGTGTGTGTGTGTGTGTGTGTGTGTGTGTGTGTGTGTGTTTGTCACCAGCCAGGAATTTCTTGAAGATACGGAAGGAGGCTTGCTAACCGTGCATCCTGTATCAGTCATTCTGTAGCAGGAAATGAGATTTATGGAACAGGAGCACAATAAATTAGTGTGAAATGGACTCAATCGGAGAACACAATCTGGAAAACACAACTTAGCCAACAGATAAGATTATTCAGAGTCTAGGGACTGGACTAGCCAGGCATGAGGAAGAGACAAACAGTAGTTAGCCGAGATGTTGTCTCCAATCTTCCCAGGGAGGTCAGTAGAGTAGCCATCTGCTTTCCCAAATACATGACTCCCACTGTTGTTGGTTTTTTTTTTTTTTTTACATGTGGTGTGTGTGTGTGGTGTGACATGGGGTGTGTGTGTTGTGCCATGGGATGTCTGCCTCAACTGCTCTTCTGTGTATATGTATACAGTGTGTATGTGTGTCTATGTGGGGGCATGTGTGCCACAGGTCGCAGGACAGCCTCATGGTGGTCTTCACCTTTCACCTTGTTGGAGGTAGGGTCTCTCTTGTTCCTTTGCCACTGGCAAATGAGTCTGGACCTTGAGGTTCAGAATTCTCCTGACTCACCAACCACTGCTATAGGTGAGTTGGGATTACAGAGGTGTTCTGCTTTGTATCTAGCTTAATGAGGGTTCTGGAGATCCAAACTCAGACCGTCAGGCTTGAGCAGCAAGTATTTTTAACCACTGAGCCCATCTCCAGTCCCTCGATCACTCTTCCAACATATTTATTGAAGCGGGCTTTCTCATTGGAATCCAGAGCTTGTGGATTCAGCAGGTCTAGCTGGCCATCAAATCTCCTCCGTCTTCCACATGCTGGGAATTACAGGTGTGCCACTATGCTTACCTGGCATTTTTACATAGGTGTTAGGGTCTCAAACTTAAGTCATCAAACGTGCATGGCAGTTTCCCCACTGAGCCATCTCCCCAGCACCAATCCCCCTTTGTTTAAAGCCAGATGCACAAAGTGGCACAAGTTTCTGGAGTTTGTTTGCAGTGGCTGGAGGCCCTGGCATGCCCATTCTCTGCCCCACCCTTCTATCACTTTTGCATAAATAAATAAATAAATATAAATAAAATATTTTTAAAAATATTTTTATTTTAATATATTTTGTTTATTTATTTATTTGAGAGAGAGAGAGAGAGAGAGAAAAGAATGGGCACACGAGGGCCTCCAGCCACTGCAAACAAACTCGAGATGCATGTGCCTCCTTGTGCATCTGGCTTACGTGGGTCCTAAAGAATCAAACGGGGGTCCTTTGGCTTTGCAAGCAAATGCCTTAATGGCTCAGCCAGCTCTCCAGCCCCAAAATAAAATATTTTAAAATAAAAAGATGTTCAACTTCCTCACTGAAATTCTTTTAAGAGGGTGGCCAACTATTCTCTCTTCTTCCTTTGCAACACGAGACTTTATGATTACATGTATATATTAGCATATCGAGGAATAAATGCTTTCCTGTATCCCCTAGCCTAATGTCTGGTCTGTGCTTCCAAAAGTGGATTTCCTTCTACTTTTCCTCCTACTGTAGTTTGTACTCACTAAAGTTGAATAAATTATGCAAATTCTTTCCTGTGAGCAGAAGAGTATCTGAGACTCAGGAGTTGAGGACCTGGAGCAGGATATGCTGGGGTGAATGCTCCCACTTTGCCACAAACAAGGGTGTGTGAAGCCATCCGCCCCATCAAGGCCACTTGATACAGGAAGCCCTGGCTGAGCTGAGCAGGACTATGTCAAGGATCTAACCATGTCTCTCCTAAGAAAACTATTTTCAATATACTTTCTTGTTGGTTATAATGTATGTAGTTCCTCGCTTCCCTACATTAGTGGAAAACCATGTTTATACTTTATAAAGAATGCTACGCTTAATTTCTTTGACCCATAAAAACCGGCAATGGAGGATGCTCCATAAAAACAAATGATAGAAAGAGGGAGATCTAAAACAGAGGTGACGGAGAGAGGGGGACTATAACAGCCCGTAATAGAAACACAGGGAACTATAACAGCAGGTGACAGAAAGAGGGGAAACTTTAACATCAGATGATAGAAAGAGGGGGATTATAACAGTAGATTATAGAAAGAGGCAGAACTATAAAGCAGAAATATGGGGAACTATAACAGCAGGTGAGAGAAAGAGGGGGCTATAAAAGTAGATGATAGAAAGAGAAATCTGTAACAGCACATAATAGAAAGAGGGGTTACTGTAACAGCAGATAACTTAAAGAGGAAAAACTAGTCTAGCCAGATGTGGTGTCTCATACCTTTAAATCTCATTACTCAGGAGGCTGAGGTAGGAGGACTGCTGTGAGTTCAAGGCCACCCTGAGACTACATAGTGAATTCCAGGTCAGCCTGGGCTAGAGTGAGACCCTACCTTGAAAAACAAAAAAGAAAGAAAGGAAGAAAGAAAGAAAGAAAGAAAGAAAGAAAGAAAGAAAGAAAGAAAGAAAGAAAGAAAGGGAACTATATGTAACAGCATAAAATAGAAAGGGAGAACTTTCCTCAATTTTCACCCACCCCCCAATTCAGAACAAGGAAATTCACATTATTTGAAAATATATTTGAGGCCAACTCTAACATTTCTTTAAGAAGTAGTGTACAGATAAAGTTTGAAAGGTCCTTAAATTCTTCTTAAAGTATTTTTAGTGAGAATTTGAATTCATGCACTTACTGTAAGTTGATAATATTCCCATCCCATTACCCTCTTTGGGCACCCTCCCTCATCCCAATTCCACTGAGCACTCCTCTTTCCAAGTGGTCCTTCTTCTGTTCTGATGTCTCATTCCTTTTGTCCTCTTCCGTCCTCTATGTCAAAGTGTTGATGGGCTCAGACCTGTGCAGGTCTTGTGGGGGTAGCAATAGTCACTTTGAGTCCATGAATGGAAAAAACAGTGCCTTCAAGTCCTCCTTCCTCTTCTGTGGCTCTTACATTCTTGCCATCCCCTCTTCTACAATATTCCCAGAGCCTTGGACTGTGTGTCTCTTTTAGTGTTCAGCTCTCAACAGCCTCTTATTTTCTTCAGCTTTGTTGAGTTTTGAGTCTTCTTAGCATCTGCCGCCATCTCCACAGAGAAGCTTCATTGATTAGGAGCAAGATCAGCATTCATATTCTTTCTGCCACCTCCTCTGCATCGTTCCCTGAGCCCTGGTGGGTGTGGTAGAGATGACTTGTCCAGGTCTAAGCACTGGGCTTTCACTTCTGCTCATCACCTTGATTAGAACAATGGGTCTCCACATTATTCACTGCCATCTGTACAAAGAAGTTTCTCAAACCAAAAACTGAGAACAGCATTGATCTATGGGCATGAACATGTATATTTAGAAGGCAGTTTGATTTGTTCAACATATCCATTAACCAAAGAACAGTGGTAACTTCCCTCAATGATCTATGTCCTTCAAGGCCATAGGCTTTTGATTTGATTTTCATCAGGAGGCATGAATTTCTTCCCAGTGAGTGGGCCTCAGGTCCAATCAGAGAGCAGCTGGCTACCCCCATAAATTGATGTGCCACTATTTTTTTTTTTTTACCATTTTTTCTTTAGTGGTTATGTACATAGTCAGTGTGTAAACAGCACATGTTGGTACCATCCTTACCCTCATCCCTGCCCCTCCCTCTTCTTGAGAGGTTTGGACTTGTTCAGTTTGGTTTGTATTTTCCTTTTTGGTTTGTATTTGCCTTTTTATGTATAGTATCCATTCCTCTGTTGAATTCCCTTTTCATGTAATTTTCTGATTTTCTTAATGCTTCTTGTAATTCATCCTTACATTTATTTATGTCTTCATTGAGCTTATCCAGCTGATTATTGAGGTCCTTTCTTTTTTTCACTCTCCTTCAGATCATTTAACTGTCTTTTGAAGACTTCCTGGTTCTTTTCTATTGGGTCTAATCTAGCAAGAACAGCATTTGTACAATTATTGGACCTTTGTTGATTTTCTGCAAGTTTTGCTAATTGCTTGACCAGAGTCCCATAGCTTGTGTCTTCATTTTAGGGTTCTGATCCTGTTGCCTCTTCTATGTTTTGATTAGAGACTTCCATTGTGGGACTGGGCAACCTTGTTGGATTCACTTCCATTTGATTTTTTTATGCTGCGGTCTGCCCATCACAATGTAGACATCTTATTTAATTCAGGAGGAAGCTGTAGTAGTCTACCCTTGAAGTGATTAGTACCCCCTTTTTTTTTTTTTTTTTTTTTTTTTTTTTTTTTGGTTTTCAAGGTAGGGTCTAACTCTACCTCAGGCTGACCTGGAATTCACTGTGTTTTCAGGGTATCCTCGAACTCATGGCAATCCTCCTACCTCTGCCTCCCAAGTGCTGGGGTTAAAAGTGTGCACCACCATGCCTAGCAATTATTCCCTTTTATGTTTGCCTTGATTAGGCATCTGATGGCAATGGGGCCTGTCTGCTCAGATGGGAGGAGTCTACAAGGCTCTGGTGGGGGCCCAAAGACCTGGTAGAGGGGCTTGTTGGTCGGTGGTTTGGGGTATGGGATTGTGTGGTCAGGTGGCCCTAAGGGACAGGGGTAGAGGGGAATGAGACAAAGCAGTCTGGTATTGCGGCAGGGCGGGGAAGGGAGAAGGATGGGATTGCATTGTGGCAGGATGAACAATATCCTAGGGGCATGCACCACCACAACCAGCTCAAAGATAAGATTTGCATATGGGAGAGAACATGCAGCTTTTGATTCTCTGAGCCTGGGTTACCTCAGTTAGTATTTTTTCCAGATCCATCCCATTTCTCTGTGAATTTCATAATTTCATTCTTACTTTCAATTGAATAAAACTCCATTGTGTATATGTACATCTTTATAATTCCATCACCAGTTGTTAGGCATCTAGTCTGATTCCATTTCCTTGCTATTGTGAATAGAGCAGCAACAAACATGTCTGAGCAAGTATCTCTATAGTAAAGAGTACAGTTTTTTTAAAAAATTTTATTTATTTATTTATTTATTTATTTATTTATTTATTTATTTATTTATTTATGAGAGAGAGAGAGCATATAGAGACAGAGAGAATGGGCACACCAGGCCTTTAGACACCACAAATGAACGCTAGACACATGTGCCACCTTGTGCATCTGGCTTACATGGACACTGGAGAATTGAACCTCACCTGGGTCCTTAGGCTTCATAGGCAAGCGCCTTAACCTCTAAGCTATTTCTCCAGCCTCAAGAGTGAAGTTTTTAAGATACAAGCCCAGGACTGCTTTACCTGGATCAAATGGCAAATCTATTTTTAGGTCTTTGAGAAACCTCCATACTAATTTTTGCACTCCCACCAACAGTGGATAAGGTTTCCTCATTCCCCATACCCTTACCAGCATTTGTTGCTATTTGATTTTTGTTGTGCGTGTGATAGCCATTCTGACTGGTGTGAAATGGAATCTCAAAGTTATTTTAATGCATTTCCCAGATGGCTAAAAACGTTGAACATCTTAAAAATGGTTTTGAGGGGCTAGAGAGATGGTTTAGCAGTTAGGGCACTTGCTTGCCAAAACTGATAGCCTGGGTTTGATTCCCCAGTACCCATGTGGAGCCAGACACATGAGGTGACATATAGCAGCTAGAGTTCACTGACAGTGGCAAGAGGCCTTGGTGTGCCTGTTCTCTCTCTCTCCTTGCAAATAAATAAATAAAAATGTATTAAAAAAATTTTTTTCTGGCTCAGTGTATTTATTCTTTTGAAAATTCTCTGTTGAGGTTCATGGCCTATTGTTTGATTGGGTTGGCTTTTTTATTGCTTAGAGTTTTTTGTATATTCTAAATATTAATCTTCTGTCAGCTGTATGGCTGGAAAAAATTTTCTCCCACTCTATAGGCTACCTGTTGATTTGGTTGATATACAATAGCTTTTTAGTTTCATGAGATCCCATTGGTTGATTGTCTTATCTCCTGGCTACTGGAATTCCAGTCAGAAAGTTTTTCCTATGTCTATATCTTGCAATGTTGACTCTCTGACTGATTCAATGTTTCAGGTCTTAGACTGAGGTCTTTGATCCATTTTGAATTGATTTTTTTTTTTTTTTGCTTGTTTGTTTTGAGGTAGGGTCTCACTGTAGCCCAGGCTGACCTGGAATTCACTATGTAGTCTCACAGTGGCCTCGAACTCTCAGCGATCCTCCTACCTCTGCCTCCCGAGTACTGGGATTAAAGGCATGTGCTACCATGCCTGGCTTGGAATTGATTTTTGTATGTGGTGATAAATGAAGGCCTAGATTCATTCTTCTACATGTATATATCCAATTTTTCTAGCATCATTTGTTGAAAATGCTGTCTTTTATCCAGGTGGCTGGCTGTAGTTATTAGAACTTATACCTGGATCTTCTATTTTATTTCAATGATCTAGATGTTTGTTTTGGTGCCAGTACCATGCTGTTTTTATTACTATAGCTCTGCAGTATAACTTGAAATCAGGTATGGTGATACCTCCATCAGTATTCTGGTTTGCTGAGGACATTTCAGCTATCTGAGGCTTTCTGTGTTTACATAATAATTAAAAAATTTGAACCAGGCATGGTGGCCCATGCCTTTAATCCCAGCACTTTGGAGGCAGAGGTAGGAGGATCGTTGTGAGTTCAAGGCCACCTGAGACTACAGAGTGAGTTTCAGGTCAGCCAGAGTTAGAGTGTGACCCTCCTCGAAAAAAAAAAAAAAAAAAAAAAAAAAAATGTCTGTGAAGAATCTAGCTGAAATTTTGACTAGAATTCCATTGAATATGTAAATTGCTTCTGGTAGGAGGGCTGTTTTCACAATATTAATTCTTCCAATCCATAAGCATGGGAGATCTTTCTGTCTCTCATGTCTTCCTCAATTTCTTTCTTCAATGTTCAAAGATTTCATTGTGGAAGTATTTCAGTTCCTTTTCTTAAAAAAATTATTTGAAAGAGATAGAGAGAAAGAGGCAGATCTAGAGAGAGAGAGAATGGGCACATTAGGGCCTTTAGCTACTGCAAACGAACTCCAGACACATGCGACACATTGTGCATGTGGCTTACGTGGGTCCTGAGGAATCAAATTGGGGTCCTTTGGCTTTGCAGGCAAGCACCTTAACCACTAAGCAAGCCATCTCTCCAGCCCTCACTTCCTTTTTTTAGGGATATTCCAAGATATTGAAAATGGAACTGTTTCCCTGATTTCTTTCTCAGTATGTTTGACATTGGTGTATAGGAAGGCTACTGGTATTTGTGTGATAATTTTGTATTCTTCCACTTTGCTGAAAGAGATTATCAGCTCTAAGATTTCTGGTGGAGTCTTTAGGCTCTCTTAAATACAGAATCATATCATCTGCAAATAAGGTGAGTTTGACATCTTCCTTATTATTTTGTATCCCTCTTGTTTCTTTCTCTTGTCTTATCACTCTAGCCAAGACTTTAACTATTATGTTAAATAGCAGTGGGGAGAGTGGAACCCTTATTTTGTTCCAGATTTTAGTGAAAATCCTTCAGGTTTCTCCCCACTTAGGATGATATTGGCTGTAGGTTTGTCCAATGAAGCATTTATTATGTTGAGAAATGATTCCTCCACCTTAGTCTATGCAAAGTTTTTATCATGAAGGGCTGTTGTGTTTTGTCAAAGGCCTTTTTTGCATCTATTGAGATGGTCATGTGATTTCTGTCCTTAAGTCTTTTTATGTAATACATTATGTTGTTGTAATATTTCCCTTTTTCATCACTAATCTTATTGTTTAGAGTCCTCTCTAACTTTCTCTTGATTAATTTGGCTAAAGTTTTGTGAACCTTGTTTATCTTTTTGAAGCATTGACTATTCATTTTATGATTCTTTTAATTTTCTTAATTTCTATTGCACTTATTTCTGCTCCAATCTTGATTATTTGTTTCCTGCTGGTATTTTTGAAATTGATTTGTTCTTGTTTGTCAAAGCCTTCAGATGGATCATTAAGTTATTTATTTCTGATCTCTCTATTTTTATAATGAAGGCATTTAGAATTATAAAAGTTCCTCTTAAGATGGCCTTCCTCATGCCATATATGTTTTGGTAAGTTGTGCTTTCATTTTCATTCAGTTCTAGGAAAAATTTTTATTTCCTTCTTGATTTCTTCAACAACCCGTTTATTGTTAAAATGTGTGTCATTGGGGCTGAGAGATGGCTTAGTTGTTAGCTTTATTACATTGTGGTCACTTAGAATACCAGGAATTATTTCAATTTTCATAAATTCATTAAGATTTGTTTTGCATCCTAATATGTAATCTACTGGTAAAAAGTTCCATGTTGAGAAGAATGTGTCTTCTGTAGTGCTTGGATGGAATGTTTTGCAAATGTCTGTTAGGTGCCTTTAATCAATGGTATCCTTCAGTTACCTTGTTACTCTGTTTATTTTCTATCTAGATGACCTGTGTGTTGATGAGACTGGGGTATTAAAGTTATCCATTATCACTGTGTTGAGATTTATCTCTGATTTTATATCTTACAGATTTTGTTTTATAGAACTAGTGCACCTGTGCTTGATGCATATATGTTTATAATTTTAATGTCCTCTTGGTTTATTGTTCCCTTGATGAGTATGTTGTGACTTTTAAAAAATATCTTCTGATTACTTTTAGTTCGAGGTCTATTTTGTCTGATATTAGGATAGCCACACCTCCTTGTTTCCTAGTTCCATCTACTTGGAATTTACCACCACTTTATCTAAGATAGAGTATCTTGTCTGTGAGATGCATTTTTTGAAGGCAACAAAAAGATGAATATTGTTTTCTCATCTAGGTAGGCTGTTTAGCCTATGACTATGTTAGCTGAGGCCATTAATATTTAGAATTATTATTGAAAAGTATGAATTAGTCCTTGTTATATTGGTGTCTTTGTGGAGTTTGGTGTTTTCTTGGTCTTCATTTGTTTAACAAGTGTTCTAGCTTTGGTTATTGGATGTTTTTTTAATTTTTCCTCCTGTAGCTTCTTGAATATGTTTATTCTTCTCTGTAATGTGTAGTGTTCCATTTGGTATTCTCTGTAGGGCTACCTTAGTACTCAAAAATTCCTTAAGCTTGTTTTTAAACATGGATTTTTTTTCCTTTCTCCTTCTATTACAAGAGACCGTTTCCTGGGCATAGTAGTTTGAGTTGGCAGCTGTGATCTTTCAAAACTTGAAATACATCATTCCATGCCCTCTGGCTTTCAGTGTTTCCATTAAAAATTCAGCTCCTCTACTGAAGGGTCTGCCTTTGTATGTGACAAGATGATCCTCTCTTGCAGCTTTCAGTACCCTTTCTTTATTCTGTGTATTTGGTATTTTGATTATAATATGATGTGAGAAATTTCTTTTTTGGTCTGCTGGTTGGTGTTCTGCATGCCTCTTGCACCTGAATGGGCATTTCTTTCCCTAGATTTGGGAATTTTTCTTCTATAATTTTACTAAAGATACTTTTTATGCCATTGACCTGAAGTTCTCCTTGTTGTGTGCTCATAACTCAGACACTGATCTTTTCAAGCTGTTGCACATTTCTCTTGTGTTGCATTCGTATTTTTTGAACTTTTCACTAGATTTGACTAAGTGATTCAATTCCTCTTCTTTTCTTAAAGACTTGATGTTCTGTCTTCTGGTTTATCCATTCTATTGGTGAAGCTTGCTATGGAACTATTTGACTTATTATACATTTTCACTTTCAGCTTGGTTTTTCTTCAAGATTTTTATCTTTTTATTGAGTTACATTTTCATATCCTGGTTAGACTTCATTTTATCTAGCTGTTTGTTTGTCCTCTTTGAACACATTGAGGATTTTATTCATGTGTTCATCCATGTCTTCCTTAAGCCCTTTGTACATATTTATAATTATTCTCTGTTGAGATCATTTTCTAGAGTTTCCTCTGCTATAGGATTGACATTTCTTGGGGAAGACATATTGGCTCGCTTTTCATGTTGAGTTGAGACCCACCTGGAGATAGCACTTTGGTCACGTCTTTCTGGCACACCTGTGTTAATTGGGTACTTGGAACAGTGCTTGTTGCTTCTTTGTGTTCATTTGTCTGCTCTCTGCTTTGTGGTATTGGAGTTCAGTCCTGGAGATGCTTTGTACTGTTTCATGGATGCTGCAGGCACAGCTCATTTACAGATGTGCTGGAACTTACACTTGGCTCCCAGCCCAAAGGAAAGCTCTTGGGTGTCCCCACCCAGAGTGAGAAAGAAGATTGTTGAAGGACCCTAAATTCTGGACCTCATGTGGAGTCCTAGCACCAGCGGCAGGCAGATGCACCTACAGGTGTAGGGCAGAGGATTTCTATCTGGAATCCAGCTGCTACAATTTAAATGTCCTGCCTCAGTTAGGTCCCAGGCACCAGGTGGTGGAAGGGAGGGGATTGATGGGGCAATCAGCTGCTGTATCTTATGTGGGAGCCATCCCAGACAAGATGTCAGGTTTCCAGTGCTGGCTGGGAGGGGGTTGCTGGGGGGGGGGGTCCAGCTGCTTGGTTTTATGCACAAGCTGTTCCAGCCAACATGGCAGAAAGTTCTTTAAATCTGACAATGAGACACAAGAGATGGGGCGGGGGTTCTACTTAGATTCCTTAGAAATAATAGAAATTAAGGCTGTGAAAATGGTACCATGAGTAACTCTGCTTTGTGGTTAACTTAAACTTCAATATGAGCATTGCCCAGTTTTTGAGAAGCCTTTGGCATATATTGTGTTTCTCAAATTTGTTCAAAGTACATTAGCAGTTCTGACTGAAAAGGTATAGAATTCAGTCAGAAAAGCCAAACTGAGGATGTGAGGCCATTTTTCCATGAAGTTTAGTTTGAGTCTGTTAATACTTGTTGTTTAAGGACTTTTATCAGTGCCTTCCCAAGAAGCAGAGGACAGTAAGATCTACTCTCTTAGGAAATGTGTGTGTGTATATGTTATATGTGGGCACGTGCTTGTCATGGCACACATGTGCATGTCACAGGACAACCGCCTCAGGGTTTGGTCCTTGCCTTCCACCTTGTCTGAGACAGAGTCTTGTTTTATTTTGTTTTGTTTTATTGTTTGTTTGTTATTGCCACTGTGAAAGCCAGACCAGTTGGCCTGCAAGCGTTGGGATACTGCTGGCTCTGCCTCCCATTGCAGTAGGTGCATTGTGATTACAGATGTGTACACTGCTTGCATCCAGTGTTACATGGGTTCTAGGATTCCAAACTCTGATCATCATGCTTGCACAAGTACTTTTAAAGAATGAGTCAGCAGTATCTGCCAAAATTATTTGCATTTACCTTGACTCAGTGATCTCAATTCTAAGAATCTTCTCTGAAGATAAACTTCCACAAATATGAAGCAGTGCATGCACATAATTATTCACTGTAGTGTTATTTAATAGCCCAAGATGGGAACAGCCCTTATGTCCACAATGGGGGACAGGGTGAATCTTCCATGCAATAGAGGATTCTGCAACAATAAAGGGAATGGTGAGTCAACACAGGGAATGTTCCAGGATATTAAGTGAAACAAAAGGGAGATACAAAGCTATATGTATGCTATAACTCATTGTATGTAAAAAGGAAGGTAGGGCTGGAGAGATGGCTTAGCAGTTAAGTCACTTGCCTGCAAAGCCTAAGGACCCAGATTTGATTCCCCAGTACCCATGTAAGCCATATGCACAAGGTGGCACATGCATCTGGAGTTCATTTGCAGTGGCTAGAGGCCCTGGTTCACTCATTCTCTATCTGCCTTTCTCTCTCTTTCTCTCTTGTAAATAAATATTAAAAAGATTGCATCTTTGTCTAGTTTCTAGAAAAGAATACATACCTAAACAGGCAGCATGAAAACATTTATTTCTGGAGAGAGAAGCTGGGGACAGGAATGATTGTGACTTTCTTCAGATACCTGCTTTCATTATTTTAGCTTTAGAACCTCTTAAATATTCTAGAAGTAAACTTTAAATAAAATAAAAAACAAGTTCTAAAACTGAAGCACAAGGAAACAAAAGAACCTAACCATATATCAAATTGATTTCATAATTGTATAGAAAAAAAGAGCTTTTCAAAGTGCCTTTCAAACACAGTATTCTGTATATCCTTACTGCTATAAAATAACATCTGGGGAAATGGCTCAATGGGTAAAGTGTAAAAAATAAAATAAAATATTTACTGATGTGGGTACTAGGATATCTGGGCTTCTAGACTTAATGGTATAACCATGCTTATGAACTAAACAAGTAACTTTGCTTTTTTTTTTTATTTGAGAGATACAGAGAGATAGAAAAAGGGAGAGAGAGAATGGGTACGCCAGCAACCTCTCAGCCACTGTGAAGGAACTCCAGACATGTGTGCCCCCTTTGGGCACAAGTGCAGCATTGCACCCTTGCATCACTTTTTCCATCTGGCTAAATGTGGGATCTGGAGATTCTTAGGCTTGGCAAGCAGGCACCTTAACTGCCAAGCCATCTCTCCAGCCCTGCTTTTTTTTTTTTTTTTTTTTTTTCCTGTAAAGAGAGAGTTTGGAGCTTTATGCTGTCCCATCATCCTTCCAAAACTGTCTTGCCATTGGCTTCTACTTTGGGAAATCACTGCAAAATCCAGCCAGAGCCAGTGGCTCTATTTATCCTCTGTCTTCATTGCTTGGTTCACGGCCTCTCTGAGACTCAGTCTCCTGTTTAGCAAAATGGAGTGAGGTTTTCAGAAAAGGACATACTAAGAATAAAAATCTGACACAGCTTATGCCAAAGTGGTGAAGAAAACTGGTGCTTATTTCTGAAATGTTTAAGCTAACTCCAACTATGCCTTCACTGCATTCTCATCTAAAAGTGAATTTATTTAGCGTGTGTGTACGTGAGTGTGTATGGGTGCACATGCCACGGCACGTGTGTGGAGGTCAGAGGACAACTTCAAGGTGTTTGTGCTCCACGTTCTTTGAGGCAGGGTTTCTCACCATTGCAAATGAGTTGCCAGGCTGCAAACAAACTTCACACTAGCTGGCCCATGAGCTTTGGACTCTCCTGGCTCTGCCTCCCCCAGTTGTGTGCCACTTTGCATATGGCTTTTACTTGGGGGCTGGGGAATTGAACCTGGACTGGTAGTCCTTGTAATCAAAGTCCTTTAACCACTGTACCATCATCTCCTCAGGCTCCAATTATTTGTATTCTTTACCAACACCCTAGGAGACAGTTGTCACACATGTCATCCTAATTTTACATTAAGGAAACTAAGTTTTCAAAAGGTGGGGAAATTTGTACTGGTTCATACTGTCAACTAAGAATTTAAATACAAGGCTGTCTATGACCAAATACTATGTTCTTGATTGTGTTTGTGTGTGTGTGTGTCTTGTATGAACAGAACATGTATGTGCCCATGAGATGCCCTGTGTACTAGCGTGCAGTGGGGTCCGTCTGCCTGTGATGGCTGGAAGGGAACTTTAAGTGTCCCCTCCATCACTCTTTTCCCAGTTCTTACTTGAGCCCTAGTTTCCTACCAGTCTGGGAACCTGCCTTTTTTATTTTTTTCATGAACCCTGGAGATTCTCCAGTCTCTGCTCCCCTCATAACCTGAGGTTACAAAGTGTGTGGCCATGCCAACCTATTTATGTGGGTCCTGGGGTATGAATTCCATCCAGCAGTCTCTCTGGCCTTCTGGGGCCCTCATGCTTGCATGGGAAGTACTTTTAATAGCTGAGACATCTCTCCAGCCCATGTTCTTGATTTAAAATTTTTTTGTTTATTTTATTTATTTATTTGAGAGCAACAGGCAGACAGAGAGAAAGAGACAGATAGATAGAGAATGGGCATGCCAGGGCCTGCAGCCACTACAAATGAACTCCAGATGCATGCGCCCCCTTGTGCTTCTGGCTTATGTGGGTCCTGGGGAATCAAGCCTCGAACTGGAGTCCTTGGGCTTCATAGGCAAGCACTTAACCACTAAGCCATCTCTCTAGGCCCAGCTCTTGATTTTTTTTATGCCATGATACTTATGGGAAAAGTCTATCAAGGATTTCTTGTGGTCTGACCAAAAGGAATTTATAAAATGTCTTCTTTTTTAATGCTTTAAATATATATTCATTTATTTGCAAGAGAGAAAGAGAAAAACAGGCAGATATACTGAATGGGAGCGCCATGTCCTCTAGCCACTGCAAACAAACTCCAGATGCATGCGCCACCATCACCTTGTGCATCTGGCTTTACATAGGTACTGGGAAATCAAACCCAGGTCCTTAAGCTTTGCTGCCAAGTGCCTTAACCACTGAGCTATCTCTCCAGCCCCTAAAACATCTTCTTCTGATAGCCTTGGTACATTACTGAAACACTATAAACAGCCCCCTCAGTTAGGTGGACAGAAAGGGGGAAAAGGACACTTGGTAGATGGCAATATTCTAACCCAAAATGGTGACCAAAGCTGGCTAAGAGTGTGATCCCACTTCCTCCTCTTCATGGCCTAAGTGAAATTTCCCACCAGCAGGCTAGCTTGGCCGACTTCTGGGACCTGCAAAGCCCTTCCGTCTTTGTTTTGGCTGACCAATCTTGGACTCTGGATGGGCAGCCTTCCCTCCTTCAATAAAGTCCAACTCCCATGGGCCAGTGAATTTCCAGCTCTGGAATCCCATGCTCCCAGGAGTCTGTTCTCTCTGCTTTCTTTCCTCTTATGCTCAAATAAACTATTCTTTTAAACCCTTTCTTGCCTTTTAATTCTTTAATCAGCAGAGAAAACAAACAGTATCATTACCAGTTAAATTTTTTTTACCATTTAAATTTTTTAACCTTATTCCTACAAACCAGGAATTAAAAACTGTTCTGGTAGCAAATTGTTGTAGTCCCTACTCCTCCTTTTTGTCCGACACCTGCCCTTGTTTCCCTTCTTCATATTATATGTTTCTCCTTTGACACCTGAACTTGTGGCCTTGAGAAAAATGCTTTAGAATATATATATATATACACACATATATGTGTGTGTGTTTTAAAGATTTTATCTTTATTTATTTATTAGAGAGAGAGAGGGAAATAGAGAGAGAGAATAGGCACACCAGGGCCTCCAGCCACTGCAAACAAACTCCACATTCATGCACCCCCTTGTGCATCTGGCTTATGTGGGGCCTGGAGAATCAAACTGGGGTCCTTAGGCTTCACAGGCATACGCCTTAACTGCTAAGCCATCTCTTCAGCCTTATATAACTGTTTTAAAAGACCTGATGCATCTACACAAATACAGTGAGATTTATTCAAGTAAAAAAAAAAAAAAAAAAGACAGGTGTGGTGGCTCACACCTTTAATCCCAGCACTCAGGAGGCAGAGGTAGGAGGATCGCTGTGAGTTCAAGGCCACCCTGAGAATCTAGAGTGAATTCCAGGTCAGCCTGGGCTAGAGTGAGACCCTACCTCAAAGGAAGAAAGAAAGAGAAAGAAAGAAAGAAAGAAAGAAAGAAAGAAATAAAGAAAGAAAGAAAGGAGGAAAGAGAGAGAGAGAAAGAGAGAGGGAGGGAGGAAGGAAGGGAGAGAGAGAGAGGAAGAAAGAAAGAAAGAAAGAAAGAAAGAAAGAAAGAAAGAAAGAAAGAAAGAGAGAAAGAGAGAAAGAAAGAGAGAGAAAGGAGACGAGAAGAGAAGAGAAGAGAAGAGAAGAGAAGAGAAGAGAAGAGAAGAACTGCACGTGTACACACAAAAAATATTTGGGGGAAACCTGCAAACATTCATCAACTTTGAAGACATAGAACAAATTTGGTCCATCCATATAGTAGAATAGCACTGACCAAGCAGTAAGAAGAAAATATTGATCCATACAGCAGAGAAGACACTTTGCTGAGTGAAAGAAGCCCGCTACAGAAACTGCATGCTAGATGATTCCATGTATGTGACAGTGTGATCTATAGTGATGGAAAACAGATCTGTGGTTGCCTGAAGCTGGAAAGAAGGATAGATAATGGTGACGATTGGGAGGTTCTGATTGACAGAAATGTGTCCTATCTTCATTGTACTGTTGGATACACAACCATGTGTATCTGTCAAAACCCACCAAAGCTCATGCTTGAAATAGATGCAGTTAAATATGTGTAAATTACATGTCAATCAAGTTGAATTTTTAAAACAGCCCTCAGGCCTGGGTGCTGGAGTTGTCACAGGTTACAAACCTAGATCTTTCTGGGAAGGATCAGATTGGTCTGTTTGCAAGTCACTGCTGTTTTCCCATCACCAAGGTGATTGCTGCGGAACATCGCCTGCAAGTTCATTATCTCAGCACTTAATGTTTTGTTTTTGTTTTTTCAAAATACAGAAAAGTAATTAGAAGACATAGTGAGCAATAACCTCTCTGCCAAATTACCTTGTTTTAATTTTATGGTGCTTTTGAATTGTTCAAGCTCAAATAATTAATTTGAAAACTGCCAGTCTCCAGGCAGGATTTTTTTGTGGGGTGATAGTGAGGAAGGGGACAGTGGTGTGTGACCAAGTATTTTAAGGAATGTTTTTCATGGTAAAATCTTAACTCTGGAAGACACACAGTGACCACTGGCCCACTGATCTGTTTCAAAACTCCACAGATAATAAGCCACAAGAAAGAAATGATTGTCCAGCCAACTTCTAGCAGCGGGGTCTATCTCTTTAATGACATTAAGGAAAGCCCATTGCTTTAATCAGATCTTAAGAAGAATGAATCAGGTTTCAGATTCACCCAGGTTTGGTAACTGAGCTCATTCCTGACAGGCCTCTGGAGCATGAAAGCGCTGAATGAAACCTTGGAAATAAAGAATTCAAACTGGGGAAATTGTGAACTATGGTAAAGAAAACATTCGACCTCATGGAACAAACTTTGCCAAAACCTAATGAGATTAATGGAGGTAAACTTGAGGAAAAGACTATGGGTCTTATTTTCTATCGGGGACAAAGAGAAGGAGGAAAGGGCAACATCATTTGTGTGGCTGTGTTGTTAGTGACCCTGTGAAGGACCCCACATTTGATCCTTCTTGCCAAGACAACACTGCATGCGCCTGGCTCTGCACACTGTCAACAGGGTTTGCATTCAGTCTAACTGGCCTCCTAAATGAAACCATTGCAAGATTCCAGGCCATCTTTAGCCTTATATAACTGTTTTAAAAGACCTGATGCATCTACACAAATACAGTGAGATTTATTCAAGTAAAAAAAAAAAAAAAAAGCCAGGTGTGGTGGCTCACACCTTTAATCCCAGCACTCAGGAGGCAGAGGTAGGAGGATCGCTGTGAGTTCAAGGCCACCCTGAGAATCTAGAGTGAATTCCAGGTCAGCCTGGGCTAGAGTGAGACCCTACCTCAAAGGAAGAAAGAAAGAGAAAGAAAGAAAGAAAGAAAGAAAGAAAGAAAGAAAGAAAGAAAGAAAGAAAGAAAGAGAGAGAGGGGGGGAGGAAGGAAGGAAGGAAGGAAGGGAGAGAGAGAGAGAGAAGAAGAAAGAAAGAAAGAAAGAAAGAAAAAAAGAAAGAAAGAGAAAGGAGAAGAGAAGAGAAGAGAAGAGAAGAGAAGAGAAGAGAAGAGAAGAGAAGAGAAGAGAAGAGAAGAGAAGAGAAGAGAAGAGAAGGGAAGAGAAGAACTGCACGTGTACACACAAAAAATATTTGGGGGAAACCTGCAAACATTCATCAACTTTGAAGACATAGAACAAATTTGGTCCATCCATATAGTAGAATAGCACTGACCAAGCAGTAAGAAGAAAATATTGATCCACACAGCAGAGAAGACACTTTGCTGAGTGAAAGAAGCCCGCTACAGAAACTGCATGCTATATGATTCCATGTATGTGACAGTGTGATCTATAGTGATGGAAAACAGATCTGTGGTTGCCTGAAGCTGGAAAGAAGGATAGATAATGGTGACGATTGGGAGGTTCTGATTGACAGAAATGTGTCCTATCTTCATTGTACTGTTGGATACACAACCATGTGTATCTGTCAAAACCCACCAAAGCTCATGCTTGAAATAGATGCAGTTAAATATGTGTAAATTACATGTCAATCAAGTTGAATTTTTAAAACAGCCCTCAGGCCTGGGTGCTGGAGTTGTCACGGGTTACAAACCTAGATCTTTCTGGGAAGGATCAGATTGGTCTGTTTGCAAGTCACTGCTGTTTTCCCATCACCAAGGTGATTGCTGCGGAACATCGCCTGCAAGTTCATTATCTCAGCACTTAATGTTTTGTTTTTGTTTTTTCAAAATACAGAAAAGTAATTAGAAGACATGATGAGCAATAACCTCTCTGCCAAATTACCTTGTTTTAATTTTATGGTGCTTTTGAATTGTTCAAGCTCAAATAATTAATTTGAAAACTGCCAGTCTCCAGGCAGGATTTTTTTTTGTGGGGGGGGTGATAGTGAGGAAGGGGACAGTGGTGTGTGACCAAGTATTTTAAGGAATGTTTTTCATGGTAAAATCTTAACTCTGGAAGACACACAGTGACCACTGGCCCACTGATCTGTTTCAAAAACTCCACAGATAATAAGCCACAAGAAAGAAATGATTGTCCAGCCAACTTCTAGCAGCAGGGTCTATCTCTTTAATGACATTAAGGAAAGCCCATTGCTTTAATCAGATCTTAAGAAGAATGAATCAGGTTTCAGATTCACCCAGGTTTGGTAACTGAGCTCATTCCTGACAGGCCTCTGGAGCATGAAAGCGCTGAATGAAACCTTGGAAATAAAGAATTCAAACTGGGGAAATTGTGAACTATGGTAAAGAAAACATTCGGACCTCATGGAACAAACTTTGCCAAAACCTAATGAGATTAATGGAGGTAAACTTGAGGAAAAGACTATGGGTCTTATTTTCTATCGGGGACAAAGAGAAGGAGGAAAGGGCAACATCATTTGTGTGGCTGTGTTGTTAGTGACCCTGTGAAGGACCCCACATTTGATCCTTCTTGCCAAGACAACACTGCATGCGCCTGGCTCTGCACACTGTCAACAGGGTTTGCATTCAGTCTAACTGGCCTCCCTAAATGAAACCATTGCAAGATTCCAGGCCATCTTTTGTAAATGTTTGTTCTTCGCAAGGGCAGGGCGACTTCCTAAGTGGGTAAGCTGGCTGAAGATCTAAGTGAGCTTAGAAAAGAGATCGAGGTTTGCCCTTGAACTCACAGAGCAGGGCACAGCAGCACACCGGGTTACCCTGGCGTGGGGCCCTGAAGCACAGCCTCAAGAGGCCTCAGAAAAGTTATGTTGCTTCCAGAAGATTGACTCACATCTACCTTTGAGTCTCAGTCCTATGGTTAGGAGGAGGTGGGGGACAAGCCTTTTAAAATCAGAGTTTTATTTTACTGATAGAGTCTCAAGAGATGGCCTCACACAACCTGGACTTGGAGGAAAGAGAGGCCTGGTTTTAATGTCACCTTTAGGATGGCTGACAGAGTCTGGGCACGAATAGATTTGGCAATGGATTCCACACACGTAAGTCTCTTGTCCCAAATAGTTTAGTCTTCTTTTTTAATTTTAATTTTAATTTATTTACTTGCAAGCAGAGAGAAACAGACAGAGTGTTAGAGAATGAGAGAGAGAAAGAGAGAGAGGGAATGGGCACACTAGGGCCTCTAGTTGCTGCAAACAAACTCCAGATGAGTGTACCACTTTGTGCCTCTGGCTTTACATGGTTACTGGGTAATCAAACTCTGGTCATCAGGCTTTGCAGGCAAGAGCCTTGACTGCTGAGCAATCTCTCTAGTCCTCCAAATAGTTTAGTCTTAATTAAGTTCTGCTAATAAGAAGTATACTTTTGGAAAGTGCTGTGGTGGTTGAGGTTCCCATAAAGTTTGGATTGCCCCAGAACTTTGGGGTACCATAGGAATGACATGGAAGGTTGAATTGGGGCTATTGCCCAAATCTGAGCTTTAAAAAAGAGGAGGTTGGTGTCAAATAAGTAAATTATAAGGAATTTTTTTTAAAGAATCCTACTAGAGTCTGTCTTACAGTTATATCCTTGCACTCTACTATGGGTGCATGTCACATAACTAAATCATAAGATTCACACAGGTGATGACAATCATAGAATGGGAGGGTCACTTGGAGAGATTGCTCAGCAGTTAAGGCAGTTGCCTACCAAGCCTAGTGACCCAGGTTCAATTTCCCAGTACACCACATAAAGCCAGAGCACAAAGTGACACATGCATCTATAGTTCATTTGCACAGGCTGGCTGCCCTGCAACTCCTATCCTCTCTGTCAATTTTCTCTCTCTGCTTGCAAATAAATAAATAATAAAAGTTTTTGTTTTTGTTTTTTTTTAAATCACAGAATGGGCTAAGGTGTGTCTGCTTGTTTATGTAGAGCCTCTTCAAAGGTCTAAACTCTTTGTTCTAAACTCTAGGTTGCCATCTTGCTTTCCATTGGGGGAAAAGGCCTCTGGAAAAGGCCACTCCCAGCAGTGTGGTGCCACGTGTAGGGAAGTCAGTGTAGCAGAAGGCTTGCAGTCATCCTTGCCTTCTGTTTGCAGTGTTCTCACTTCTTCAAGAATCATGATTGGGGTGTGTGGAGAGATGGCTTAGCGGTTAAGCACTTGCCTGTGAAGCCTAAAGACCCTGGTTTGAGGCTCGATTCCCCAACAGCCACATAAGCCAGATGCACAAGGTGGCGCATGCATCTGAAGTTCGTTTGCAGTGGCTGGAGGCCCTGGTGCTTCCATTCTCTCCGTGTGTGTGTGTGTGTGTGTGTGTGTGTGTCTGCCTCTTTGTCTGTCTGTCATTCTCAAATAAATAAAAATAAAATAAAATAAACAACAAAAAAATCATGAGAGAGCCAGAGAGATGGTTTTGTGGGAAAGTGCTTGCACTACAAGCATGAAGACCTGAGTGTAGATCCCCAGTACGCATGTAAAAATGCCTGGTGTGGTAGTATCTGCCTGTCATTCCAGTACTCAGAGGCAGAGACCGGAGGATCCCCAGCAACTTGCTGGCTAGCTAGTCTAGCCAAATTTGGTGAGTCTTGGGTTGAGTACCAGACCCTGTCTTATGCTAAGGACACTCAATACGTATCAAAACAGAAATCCAGAAGCTGCTAAGAGCTCAACACTAGTGTAAACTAATAACACATCAGCCAAAGCTCAAAGAAGATTATAAGAGTCACACACAGGGTGGGAAAGAGCATCCTGGCCCCCGACCCATCACAGTGACTGATGGCTGCATTCATAACCCATACCCCCATAGTGAATACCAGAAAACCCACTGAAAAGGGTCCTCAGTGGAATGGGAGTGGGGAGGAGGAGATATAATAGTATAATATTTGGGGAATGGGACCAACACATGATTTGTCCATACAACAAAGTTTCTAATTAATTTTTTTAAATATACTTTATTTATTTATTTATTTATTTATTTATTTATTTATTTATTTAAGAAAGAGAGAGAGATCCAGAGAGAGAGAGAGAATAGGCATGCCCCTCCAGCCCCTGCAAACGAATTCCAGACTCATGCGCCCCCTTGTGCATCTGCCTTATGTGGGTCCTGGAGAATAGAACCTGGATCCTTTGGCTTTACAGGCAAATGCCTTAACAGCTAAGCCAACTCTTCAGCCCCCTAATTAATTTAAAAAAAAAAAAAAAGAGGGCTGGAGAGATGACTTAGCGGTTAAAGGTACTTGCCTGCAAACCCTGACATCCCAGATTCGATTTCCCCAGCACTCATGTAAAGCCAGATGCACAAAGTGGCACATGTACTGGAGCTACAGTGTCAAGAGGCCCTGATGCACCCATACTCACTCTGCCTTATTCTTTCTATCAAATAAAATATTTTTAAAAGTGCATGTCTTTAATCCCAGTACTCTGGAAGCAGAGGTTGAAGGATCACTGTGAGTTCAAGGCCAGCCTGGGACTATAGAATAGTTCCAGGTCATCCTGGGCTAGAGTGAGACCCTAACTCAAAAGCAACAACAACAACCACAACAACAACAACAAAAAAAAACTGTGTCTTTAAAAATAAGGTGGTAAGCAACTGCAATGAATATCTGATATTGATCTCTGGTCTCCACTTGCATGCACATGCACTCATATGCATGTGTGCACACACACATATAAGCATGCATACATATATACACGCAAAGCACAAATACATCTACATGCACATGCAAAAGTATTGTGAATAGTTGGCTTTGATTACTCTGCACTACCCAACTTACACATTTTGTCTGGTATGCTGAGAAAGCCCATGCTTTTACTGGTTTTGTGTAATCCATCTGCATCTAACAACTAACCTTCTCACACTTCTATCCAGCCACCTCGGGCTGGTAGCATCCCAGTGTTCACAGTCCAGAACTACTTTGACCTTTCTGCTGAACCAACAGAGAGACTTCACTTGTGGTCTCACTGCAGGTCACCTTCCTGATTTCTACCTCCCTGTCCCTCATGTCTGAGCTTTTCTACTCTATCCAATGTCCACCCTGTCACCTTTCCATCCTCCCCCACACCTCTCCTGTCCTGCCCACTAGAGACACCCCACCTGGTGAAGCATGTCATGTCTGGCACTCGCTTTCTGGCCTTTACTGTCAGACAGTGGACAAGGAACAAAGAGAACCAGTGGTGGCTTGCAAGCAAGCGCAACATCTGAATGGAGTTCTCACAAACAACTGTACAGTATTTGCTGACAAACACCAACCTCCTTGGCAAAACTTACTTCAGCCCATTTAGCTCTTCTCCAAGCACAGCATTTTCTTACTTTCTGAACCACACAACTTGATATTGTTCTACATATGGTTTTTCATCATTGTTTTTTTTTTTTTTGCAAATATTTCAATCTTGCATCCAAAAAAAAAAAAAATGGTGTACAACTTTTAAGGAGCAAGAGCAGTGTCCTGCATTCCATTGACATATCCTAACAGTTTCAGGAGATTGTTACCCTGATACACACTCAGTGCCTGATCAGCGCTGCTTGATTGGCGCACGGTTGTTTAAATTCAGCTATAAGCTTAAGGAAGTGGTGTGAAGGGTGTGGAAAACGTAGGCTTTGCTGGTATGTGTCAGTGAAGTTAAATGCTACCTCTGAAGTGTGAGCTGAAGTTAGCAAGCTGGGAGACTACACAGGGACAGCACTCCTACATCCCTGGAAGGGACAGTTTCACAATTCTGAACAAAAGGGCAGCCCTTCCTGTTTTATGTGCTGATTAGATTGTTCACTCGTTTGTTAATTCAGTGAATTATTTTGAGTCATGTGCATGTGCTATGAGTGAGGTCATGTGGAAGACACACGCAGAAATTCTGTGTCCTGCAGTGTGGGGTGTAATGCTCAGTGGAATCACCATCAGATAAGATCCTGGCTCTTCCTTCTGGAAGAACCTTGGGGTCAGGATCTGCAAACAATGGGCATCTTGCGTCAGTATCTGGGCTACTGGCTGGAGCCCTGCCTCCTGTCTGGGCCAGCCTGTCCCAGTGGAAAGAGAATCCATGGATTGGCCCTTGAATGGGAACGCTTTGGAACGTCCTTCTTCCTTTAGTAGAATGTCAAAAGTGTGTTCATCAAATGTGGGCAACTGGAAGGAATGAAAAAGACTTTTAACTGCTTCATGCACATAGACCTTGTCCTCCAGTGAATCTGTAATTTTGGTCACTGTTTACACATCTAGTTTAAAAAGAAGATTTCAAAATCTATTTCACTATACCATACACGCCAAGAAATCAGCTGCAGTGGGAACTGTGTTCAGCACCAAAGTCAAACAGAGGCTTCATTCATTCATTCATCCATCCATCCACCATCCCTTCCATCCATTCATTACTTTCTTTCACATATTCGCCCACTTAGCATATGTTCAATGACTACAGCATTGTGCTATGTACTATGAGTGACATGAAGATGAGCTACTACCTCTGGCCTTAAAGCATTTGGAGGCAAAAAGAGGACATAAACATGCACTTTAAAAGGTAGAGATAAGGGCTGGAGAGATGGCTTAGTGGTTAAAGTGCTTGCCTGCGAAGCCTAAGGACCCATGTTTAACTCTTTATATCCTGTGTAAGCCAGACGCACAAGGTAATGCAAGAGCACAAGGTGGCACACACATCTGGAGTTCAATTATAGTGGCTGGAGACTTTGGTGTGCCAGTTCTCTCCCCCACTCTCTCTCTCTCATAAAAAAAAAGGCCAGTCTGTTGGGCTTGTCTCAAAAAAACATAAAATAAAATATAATAAATAGGGCTGGAGAGATGGCTTAGTGGTTAAGGCACTTGCCTGTGAAGCCTAAGGACCCAGGTTTGATTCCCCAGTACCCACGTAAACAAGATGCACAAGGTGACACATGTGTCTGGAGTTCATTTGCAGTGGCTAGAGTCCCTGGCATGCCCATTCTCTCTCTGCCTCTCTCCCTCTCTCTCATAAATAAATAAATAAATAAATAAATAAATAAATAAATAAATAAATAAATAAAATATATTTTTAAATATATTTATTTGAGAGAGGGAGAGGGAGAGAGAATGGGCATGACAGGGCCTTCAGCCACTGCAAACGAACTCAAGACACATGTGCCCCCTTGTGCATCTGGCTAACGTGGGTCCTGGGAAATTGAATCTGGGTCCTTTTGCTTTGCAGGCAAATGCCTTAACCGCTAAGCCATCCCTCCAGCCCTAAATAAAATATTTTTTAAAAGTATAAGCTGGGCGTGGTGGCACATGCCTTTAATCCCAGCACTTGGGAGGCAGAGGCAAGAGGATCGCTGTGAATTCGAGGCTGCCCTGAGACTACATAGTGAATTCCAGATCAGCCTGAGCTAAGGTAAGACCCTACCTCAAAAAAAAAAAAAAAAAGTATAGATACACACATTATAAACCATCTGCCTTAGTTACTCTACTGTTGCTGTGACCAAATACGTGACCACAGGCAATCTAAGAAGGAAAGGGTTTATTGGAGCTTACAGTTTAGAGGGGATGTATTCCACCGTGGTGGGGAACACATGCAGCAGGAGCAGGAAGCCAGAGTCAGAAAGCAGAGGATGATCAGGAAGTGAGACTGGGTCATAAATCTTGAGGCCAGCCTCTAATGACTCGCTTCCTTTAGCCTTCTCCTAAAAAGAGTCCTCAACCTTCTCAAACAGTGCCACCAGCTGAGAACCAAGGGTTCAAACTCATGAGCCTCTGGGGGATATATTCAAGCCATCCAAAAGAACCAAAAGAGATCAACAGAGATCTAACTACAGAGAAAGGCTTCACGGAGGAGGTAATGGGCAGGGCTTGGAGAAAGGATAGAAAACCAGAATGTGGAATGGGAAATTGAAAGGGAAGAGGGTGGTCCTGGGATGAACCATTAGCCACCAGGAATGAGGGACCAATGGTTAAATGCTACTCCTTTCTGCACCTTTAGAACTATCGGCAGAGGCACTGAATGTGGTTCTTCAGGTAACCCCATGGGGTTGACTGAATGAGTCACATGTACTTGCGGCCAACTTTGATATCACTTCTACATGGTCACTCTCTCTGTCTCCCTCCTTTGTCTTTCCTTTCCCTTATTTCAACTTCCCAAATCACATTCACCAATAAAATATTTAAATATAAAGCCAAATGCAAAGTGGCACACTTGTCTGTTATTAAACACACCTACAGGGCCTGGAGAAATGGCTTAGCAGTTAAGTGCTTGTCTGTGAAGCCTAAGGACCCTGGTTTGAGGCTCAATTCCCCAGGACCCAGGTAAGCCAGATGCACAAAGTGGCACATGCATCTGGAGTTCATTTGCAGTGGCTGGAGGCCCTGGCATGCCCATTCTCTGTTTCTCTATCTGCCTCTTTCTCTCTCTGTCTGTCACTCTCAAATAAATAAAATATAAACAAAAAAATTTTTAAAACACACCCACAGCAATGGGAGGCGGAGTCAGGAGAATCCAGAACCTTATAGGCCAGCTAGACTGGCACATAGGAAGTGGCAAAAACAAAATAACAAGGGGGCTGGAGAGATGGCTCAGTGGTTAAAGGTGCTTGCTTGCAAAGGCTGATGACTTGGGTTTGATTCCCTAGTACCCACGTTAAAGCCAGATGCATAAACTCGTGCATGAGCCTGGAGTTCATTTGCAGTGGCTGGAAGCCCTGGCACACCCATGCCTCCCTCCTGACTCTTATAAAAAAATACATAAAAATAAAAAATAGCATCAAGTGAGACCCCATCTCAAGCAAGGTGGAGGGAGAGGACCAATCCAGAGGTTGTCCTGAGACCTCCATCCCACGATTATATTCAGACACACACACACACACACACACACACACACACTCTCTCTCTCTCTCTCTCTCTCCTCTCTCCCTCTCTCTCTCTGTCTCTCTCCTATATGCACATGTCATACACATCCATGTATACATAAAGACATATACACACATAAAATAAACTGAACCAGATGTAGTGGCACATGCCTATAATCCTAGCACCCAGGAGTCTGGGGCTGGAGGATCACAAGTTTGAGACCAATATTAATTAATTAATCTACTAGATTACCAAACAATGAAGTAAATGCAATTTTTTATCATATAATAATGATCAAACCTCTGTACTGAGTTCTCAAATGACTGTACATTTTAAAATTTATTTTATTTTATTTACTTATTAAAAAGAGAGAGAGAGAAAATGGGTGCACCAGGGCCTCTAGCCACTGCAAACGAACTCCAGGCACATGAACCACCATATGCATCTGGCTTACATGGGTGCCAGGGAATCGAACCTGGTTCCTTAGGCTTCACAGGCAAATACCTTAACCTCTAAGCTATCTTTCCAACCCGACTGTATCTTTTCAGTAGGACTGCTCAACCTGTGTTTCCCATGTTTCTCTTGGACCTTCCCCATTTCCTTTCTACCCCACCCCACAGCTGGTCTGGCAAATACAACATACCTAAAGACCAGCAGGCACAGCATCTCTGATCTCCCACGATCACTGCAGATGGGAGAAATTTGCTGTCACTAGCTGCTTCTGTCCAAGGGTAAGTTTGTTTTTCTCAATAAGCCATCTGCACACTGCTCTTTGAAGAGCTGATGCTGATGGGCTTTGTACACCGACAGAGTATCCTGACGAGAGGAAGGTGACTGTACCAGACGGAAGCAGACATTTGTTGCACATACATCTCATGAACATTAGAAACCACATGAGCTTGGAACTGGCTCAGTGGATAAAGCACGTGCCACGCAAGAATGATCACCTGAGTTCAGATCCACAGTGCCCATAGAAATGACAGATGGGTGTGACAACCTGACTATAATCCCAGCTCTCAGAAGACAGAGACAGGGGGCTCCCCAAAGCAAGCTGGTTAGCTAGATTAGCCAAATTAGCAAGCTCTGGGTTCAAGTGAGAGACCCTACCTATGTAAATAAGGTGCAGTGTGATTGAGGAAGACTCCCCATATCAACCTCTGGCCTCTATACACACATGCACATGTGTATATGCACCTACACACATGTGAACATGCATATACATCCACGCATGTACCATACACCCACCCACAAGGAAAAAGAAGCAAACCCGGATGTTCAAAGTGAAGGTCTCTCCAAACCATCTCAGAACGGAAGGCTACTGAAGCCATGTGCTCAAGAGTTTATCTCATTCCATAACCTCAAGTGGATGACATGCAATTTGCTATTGATTTTGTATTTGAAAGAATGAGAGGTGTGACAAAACATTTGTGAAGTAGATAGTTGAGAGGGGAATTTTCTAGCCACCATTCAGAAATCTGAATTTGCGATTTTCCTATTGGCCATTAATTCACTGAGCAAGCTTTTGTTGAACACTTCTTCCTGGTAACTGTGTAGTCACTGTCATTTAATCTCATCAGCAAATTATCAATGCAACTTTATTGCTGCATCTTGTTCTTCCACCAGTCTTAACTGAATTCTATAAAGCATACAATAATAAAAACTTAAGAAGAAATTAGTTTTTAGATTAAATGAATTCATTCTGTTGTTCAATTTCCAGACAATAATTGCCCTTCAGAAATGCCAGCAGGATACAAGAAGCTGTAAAGTCAGAGAAATGTGAACATTAACAGGACAAACATCTCAGTTATGATGTCATTAAGTAAACACACACTCGCATAACCAGGAGCCAAATAGACCATAAAACAGCTGATTTTTTTTTTCCTCACAAAGACCAGGCACACCTACTTTTAGAGTGAAGACTTATTTTACCGATTAGGGATTTTCCATCAATTCAATGAAGATATTCTGAAGTCCCAAGGAGTTAATAAAAATATAAAGTATGTGGCAATTCAAAATTAATTTAGCAAAAATAGCACAGTAACAAAGTAGTACTGAAACCAAAACACATTATTGTTCCCTTCTCATTCTGAATACAGTGAGTTAAGTGAGACAGATCATGGAACCATTAGTGAAAGATTTGCTTTGATGAAAAAAAGTTTAAATTAAAAAAATGCCTGATGTGTTGGCACACGCCTTTAATCCCAGCATTTGGTAGGAGGATTGCTGGGAGTTTAAGGGCAGCCTGGGACCACAGAATGAGTTCCAGGTCAGCCTGGGATACAATGAGACCGTACCTTGAAAAAAAAAAAAAAAAAAAGCCAGGCATGGTGGCGCACGCCTTTAATCCCAGCATTCAGGAGGCAAAGGTAGAAGGATAGCCATGAGTCTGAGGCCACCCTGAGATTATATAGTGAATTCCAGGTCAGCCTGGGCTAGAGTGAGATCCTACCTTGAAAAACCAAAAAAATGAAAAAACCAAAAAATAAAAAATAAAAAAAAAAAAGAAAAGAAAAAAACAAACATACAAAAGAAAAACTTTATATTTGAGCAATTGAAAAAAAGTAAATGATTCTAATAGCTGAAACTCAAGCTTTTTAAAATAAGATTAAGAGATAAAAATCTAAGCAGAGCTTTGTGGTGAAGGCCTGCAATCTCAGCACTCCAAAGGCAGAGTCAGTTAAACCATGTTTCAATAAATAAACATTGTAGGACGGGAATAAACTCATCAGTGGGGCCAGGAGCTGAGTGTGTCATGTCACTCCAACCACTGTCCCTTGGATAGGTCTGAGACTAGAGCCATCAGAATGTCCCTAATAGGCTCTCTCCTGGGCTTCAGAGAAGTGAGTTCCCAGGGAACAGGGCTCTGCACAAGGGCAGACAGGGCACGAGATGCCTGGGACCCTTAGGCGACCAGCAGATGCCTCCCTAGCTGAAGCTTAGAACAGATTCACAATCAGCCAAGTGAGTTCATAAAAACAAAGCAGCACACTGTACCTCTTAAATATATACAAATATTGTTTGTCAATTATGCTTGCATAAAACAGGGTAGGGGAAGGGTGATGGGGGCATCAAATTACTGAAGTATCTAAATGCCAGTGGATATATGGTACTATTCAAACAGTACTGTGGCTGTCAGCTCCTCCTTGCTGGAACAACCAGACACAGCTTATGGGAGGAAAGGGGTTTATTTCAGGCTTAACAAATTTCCAACACCATCAATGGCACAAGAAGCAGGCTCACTTCTACCGGTCAATAGCACAGAGCTATCATGATCACACAGCCAGCACCACCAGCAAGCATGAATCTCCAGAGCTCCAACTGCTCTCTTCACACCTTCAGGGTGGACTCAAGATCTGCCCCTAAACACACCTCAGGGCTGGACTTCAAGGTCTGCCCCCAGGGACAAGACCCTGGTTGTTGGGATCTGCCTGCTAAGGCCTCAAGTAGGAAGTTTAATCAAAAATGTCTGAGTCAGCCAGGCGTGGTGGCACACACCTTTAATCTCAGCACTTGGGAGGCAGAGGTAGGAGGATCGCCATGAAGTTCGAGGCCACCTTGAGACTACAGAGTGAATTCCAGGTCAGCCTGAGCTAGAGTGAGACCCTACCTCGAAAAACAAAAACAAACCAACAAACAAAAAAATGTCTGAGCTGAGTCTGTGGGACCATACATTCAAACTACCAGCTTCACATTGCTGGCAGAAAGCACCCAACCATTTTATTTCCTTTTAAAGGAGCCTTATAAATTCCTCATAAAGGAACCTTATAAGTTTTTTTTAAAAAAATGAGTATACAACAAAAGCAGCTGGTAGGAGCGCGGGGTTTATTTTGGCTTAGATTCCAGGAGAAGCTCCATGATGGCAGGGTAAAACATCACCTCCTGGCCAACATCACGTGGACCATAGCAGCAGGAGAGTGTGACAAGCACTGGCGAGGGGAAGCTGACTGTTAACACCCATTATCTTGCCCCCAACAATACACCACCTCCAGGAGGATCCAATTCCCATATGGGGACCTAACTTTCAGAACATTCAGAACACGTGAGTTTTTGGATGACATCTAACTCAAGCCACCACAAGTACTATGGCAGTTTTATTTTTAAATGTCCATGTTTATAAGGAGCCAGATATTATATTATACCTTTTGCAGATAAAATATCTAAATTTAGTATTACATCTCCCCAACCATAGACACACACACACACACACACACACTCCCCATAATGCCAAGGATTGAACCCAGGGCTTCACACATGGTAGGCCAACACTACCACTGGAGCTCCAGGCTCACACTTTCTGATGACATTCATTATGAAAGACGTTGCATAACCTTTTGAAATTAATTTAGTATGTACCTCAGTTTTTTTACCTTTTGCTGTGATGCTAAGGTGAAGGCCAAGGCACAGGAGGGAAGTGAAGGCAGAGGAACATCAAGAGAACTGAAGAGAGTTTCACAAAAGAGATTGACAGTAGTGTGCACTGGATTTCAAGGAACAAAGGCCTACTGATGAATCTGGTAGTAACTCCAGAAAGCAGTGCAAGCAAGAAATGTGGCCCTCGGAAGAGACAGAGGAGGAGCTGCGCGCCCAGGCGAGAGTCAAGGCAGCTGCGGGAACCTGTGTTGTCCAAGAGCGCTTGGCAGAGAATACTCTTCCATGGGCTGCCATTTGCCAGCTCACTCCAACAGCCTTTGGCTTCTGGATTTCTGATCATGTTTCAAACTTTCCTGTTCAATGTGTGCTTGTCATCATTAGCCATGGCAATGGAGTCTGATCAAACAATGAAGAAATGACCAGAGTGAGCCTATTCCTGTAAACTGGACTGAATTCCAGAAGGGGAATTATAGCACTGTGAGCTGGGAGCCACTTAGAACCAAGCAAGGTTCTCGTCTTGGCAAGAAAAGAGGTGCAGACTGCAGACTTCAGAGAGAAAGAGAGGCAAGAAAGTGTCTTTTTAGTTTATTTTAATTTATTATTATTACTATTTTGGTTTTTCAAGGGTAGGGTCTCACTCTAGCATAGGCTGACCTGGAATTCACTATGTAGTCTCAGGCTGACCTTAAACTCACAGCAATCCTCCTACCTCTTCCTCCCAAGAGCTGGGATTAAAGGTGTGCACCACCATACCTGGATCAAAAGTGTCTTTTAAAGCCATAAAAAAGAGAACTTAGCCATAGAGGGTAATAGAGAGGGAAGATGGTGACCAGTGGAGGGGTTGGATTGAGGGAAGGTATCCATTATGGTCACTTCTGGAACATTCTATAGATAACAAGTGTTCTCCCTCTACCCAGTGCATTTAAGAATCTGGTCTGGGGCTGGGGAAATGACTTAGCAGTTAAGGTGTTTGCCTGTGAAGCCTAAGGACCCTGGTTCCATTTCCCAGGACCCACGTAAGCCAGTTGTACAAGGGGGCACATGCATCTGGAGTTTGTTTGCAGTGGCTGGAGGCCCTGGCATGCCCATTATCTCTTTCTCTCTGCCTCTTCCCCTCTCTCTCTGTCTGTCAAGTAAATAAATAAATAAATAAAATATTTAAAACAACAAAAAAATGAATCTGGTCTGAAAATTCACTGGTAATGATTTCTCAACATGCCTGAACCCTCAAATAAAAGCCACTGTGTGACATGGGGGGAAACAGCAGACTCTATGGTCAGTGAGACCTGGATTTGGATCCTAAATTATTCTCCTTAATAGATGAATAACTTTGGTTGCTTAGTTTCTCCAAATCTCAAGTTTCTAACATGTAAAATATGAAAAACAAGAATTGTGGCATGATCAGATTATAAAATATCTATTAAACTGTCAAAAAGCAAACAGTACCATGTCACATTGTCACATAGGCTATCAACAAGAACAACATTTTCACCCATACTAAAATGCTATCAACTTGTTAGGCTAATAATACCTTTTGTTTTGGAAGACAGAACTTTGGTGCTATAAGTCATTGCAATCATCTAATCAGACTACCTGGTAGCTAGTAAGTGACAGGGTGAACTGAACGAGGCTTTCTTGACTCTTAAGCTCCTATTCATTCTACTTCCTCTGCTCCTATTTGCATATGATTTATATGCTAAAGCATAACATACTATTTTGCTATAACAGAGTGATTTTTTTTTCCCTGCAATTTTTTCACATTACAGTGAAATTTGCTTCTCTTAGTGAAGAGAGATCTATACTACATTGTCTTCATTGGAAACAAAAACCTTCCTATTAGATCACAGAGAGCTTGGCATCTGGTGTAGGGAGAAAGAACTATGCTAGCAAAGCTGAGGGAATGGCTGTGAAGGGCCAGGAGCACTGATCTGAATCATGGCAGGGTCCACAGGTGAGCTTAACCTTTCAAGACAGATCAATTGAGTTCCTGGAATGTCCCCTGTTTAGCAGATGCATAGGGTTCATTTAGATGAGCCCCTCATTAAGTGAAGCTGGGTCTCCACAAAGCCAAAGTCAAGGATAGGAAGTTTCGTCATTAAGTCTTAATTTAAAGGGGAGAAATGGTTGTATTATTTGTTCATGGCAACATTACTTATTATAGCAAAGTTCAAACACTGCCTACACATTCAAAACTTAAGACGTGTTGAAGTAAATTCTGATTCACTGATAGGGGAGAATATTTTATAGCCAAAGAATACCATTGCTTTCTTACAATCCAAGCACCCAAGCTGGGCATGGTGCATACACCTGTGACTCCAGCAGTCAGGAGGATCCGAAATTCAAGGCCAACATGGCTACAGAGTAAAATCCTGTCTCAGAATTTACAAGTAGCCAGGCATGGTGGCACATGCCTTTAATCCCAGCACTTTGGAGGCAGAGGTAGGAGGATTGCCATCAGTTGGACGCTAGCCAAGGACTACAGAATATGTGCTAGGTCAGCCGGGCTAGAGTGAGCCCTCGAAAAAACAAAACAAAACAAAGTATTAACAATAAATTCAAAATAAAAATAAAATAACTAGGAAAAAAATTTTTAAATGACTAGAGATATAGCTTAGGGGTAGAAAATTGGTATAGCATGCTGGAAGCCCTGAGAGATGGGGGGGGGGGTGAGGGCAAAGGAGAGAGGGAGAGAAGGAAAGAAGGAAGGGAAGGAGAGAAGGAGAGAGGGAGGCAGGAGGGATTGAAGGGATGCAAGCGCTTAAGTGGCTAAAAAAGAAATAGCAACATACACGTGACAAATGTTGGTACAGAACTGACCCAGCCCCGGTGAGATCTGGCATGAGCTCTTTATAGTGTTTCTATTTGCCAGACATCATGGTATGTCATCCATCTTGCAGCCTCCTAACCATGACTTATAGAAAACTTCTTTCCCAATGGGATTTATGGGAATGTGGGTGTAATTAATCCTAGAATTGGGTTTTAATCCTTTATGCTATACTGAGATGAAGCTCTTGAAAAAGTTTAAAAAAAAAAGATTTGGAAACTCAAATGACATATCTGTCAAATATATTTACTACTAATTACTTAAATAACTTTTCTAATAAGTAAACACTGTTTTCCAGTCTAATGTATTTTTCAGAGTCCACTCCATAGTAATGGCACAAATTCATTCAGAGACTACAATCAAAGCCTATAATGACACATTCCACCAAGGACTGGAGAAATCAGAATGCTCATACTTTGCTTGTGGGGATGTAAAATCATGGAGTCACTTTGGAAAGCGTTTGGCAATTCCTCAAAACATTAAATATAGAGTTATCATAGGACCCCAAAATTCTACTTCATGACACCCAAAAAGTCTGCTAGAAACCTGTACCTGTTTTTTTATGTTGTTGTTGTTGTTGTTGTTGTTGTTATCTATTTATTTGAGAGAGAGAGAGAGGCAGATAGAGAGAGAGAATGGGCATTCTAAGGCTCTAGATACTGCAAACAAACTCCAGTTACATGCTCCACCTTGTGCATCTGGCTTATGTGGGTCCAGGGGGATCAAACCTGGGTCCTTTGGCTTTATAGGCAAGTGCCTTAACTACTAAGCCATCTCACCAGCCCAAAACCTGTACATAAGCATTGTTCATGTTAGCCAATAAATAAATAAATAATACCCTAAAAATGTCAAATTTCCATCAATTGATAAACTAGTGCATATCCATATGATGTAATATTACTGAGGCATAAAAAGAAATGAAGTATCAATGCACCCTACAATGTGATGACTTTGAACACTGTTAAAAGAAAGATGCCCCCCAAAGATCATATGTAATATGATAACATTTATATGAAACAGACATTATAGAATCAGAAAATAGATGTGACTCTCTCGAGCTGAGCATTTGAGAGAAATGAGAGTTTCCTTTTGTGGTGATGAAATGGTCTAATCCACTCTGAATAGACAAAAATATTAAATTGTACTTTAAATGGGTGAATTGTGTAGTATGTCAATTATATCACAACAGAACTGTTTTTTAGTTTTTAAAAACTATTTTAATTAATTAATTTATTTGACAGAGAGAGGCAGATAGAGAGAGAGAGCATGGGCATGCCAGGGTTTCCAGCCACTGCAAATGAACTCCAGATGCATGTGCTACCTTGTGAATCTGGCTTATGTGAGTCCTGGGGAATCAAACCTGGGCCCTTTGGCTTTGCAGGCAAGGGCCTTAACTGTTAAGCCATCTCTCCAGCCCCGTAGCTGTTTAAGAAATAAACTCAGTGCTGAAGAGATGACTCAGCAGTTACACTGCTTGCCTTCAGAGCCTATGGCCCCAAGTTCAATTCCCCAATACCTACATAAAGCCAGATGCACAAAGTGGCACATGTATCTGGAGCCCATTTGCAGTGGCTGGCAGCCCTGGTGTGCCTATTCTCTCTGTCTATCTCTCTTCTATCTCTCTCTGGTTGCAAATAAATAAATAAAATATATTTTAAAAATAAACTTAATAAACTCAGAGTAAAACACTCTTTGACTAAATGCAAAATCTCACACAGTGAGAAGTAGAGGTCTTATTTCTTTTCTGAATTTGAAGTTTGAGGCACCTGAAAGTCAAGATTTTAAATGCAAAAATGAAGGGACATCTGGAGTCAGCAGCACACACTCTAAAACTTAAATCAAAAAGGAAGACACCAGGCTGGAGGGATGGCTTAGCAGTTAAGGCGTTTGCCTGCAAAGCCAAAGGACCCAGGATTGATTCCTTAGGACCCATGTTAGCCAGATGCACAAGGGGGCACACACGTCTATAGTTCGTTTGCAGTAGCTGGAGGCCCTGGCGTGCCCATTCTCTCCCTTTCCTCCCTCCCTCCTCTCTCTCTCTCTCTCTCTCTCCCCTCCCTCCTCCTCTTTCTCCGTCAAAAAGATAAATTTTAAAAATTTAAAAGGAAGACGCCTAGAGTGAATTTTTTTTGAGAAAGAGAAAATGAGAATGGGCACACAGGGCTTCCTGCCCCTGCAAATGAACTCCAGCTGCATGTACCACTTTGTACAACTGGCTTTATGTGGGTATTGGGGAATTGAACTTGGGGCCATAGGCTCTGAAGGCAAGCAGTGTAACTAGGGGAGCAGGGTACTAGGGAACTGAACCCAGGCCATCAAGCTTTGTAAGCGTCTTTAAATGCTGAGCCATCTCCCCAGCCCCACCTATACTGATTTTTAGGCTATCATCAAGCAGCAAGTGATAAAGTAAATGAATTCAAACAAATTAATGTTCTGATTTGTACCTTTTTAGAAAATATTATCTAAACTATCACAGAATTCAGTGGAAAACCATAATTTGCATGGTATTTAGTAGTACCAGCTCTGTGATTACCTTAACCAATTGATCCTAATCTGCTTATTAGAAGTGAAGCAATTCTGACATCTCTTTTGCTTTAGCCAGGGGGAGGAAGACATTCCCACATCCTTATAGAAATTGAAAACGTATGTTCAAGCCATGGTGGTCCTGCAAAAATATAAACTCATATAGGGTTTCTTGGTTCATTGTCACCATTCATTTTGTTCAACAGAGTAGTCAACATTTGACCAGCCTATATAATGACTGATAGCTTTTTCATAAAAGGATATTTTTACAAAATATTGAAATGTAACCCATTTCTACCTGATAAATGCCTGGACCCGTAAACTTTGAACCCAGGTTGGCCTCTGTTGCTTGTGACCTTGCTTAAATGATTAATGTCCTTTTAACAACGGCAGGCCTTGAAAAGCAGCATGCACTCCCTGTGTGCAGATTCTTTAGTTGTGGCAAAATGAAATGACTCAAATATAAAACTGCTAATAATGTCCACCTTTAGAGCATATTTTATTTCAGATATCTTATTAAACAGCAGCAGTTTATCTCAGACATCTTATTAAAAGGCAAGAATTTTTAGGTTGTGGATTGTTTGAGATACATGCTTTTGAATTTTAAGTTGAAAAGAGTCCTTTGGGTTGGTTGCTTGTTTGTTTGAGACTAGGTCCTAGTGTGTAGCACAGGCTGACTTTAAACCTGTGAAGATATTTCTACCTCAGCTACCAACATTTTTTCTTTGAGTTTCTGAAAAAGGATATAAACAATATGTTGACACAACTCATTCATCATCTCTAAACCCAAATTATGGATAATTATGATTGGATTATCACATCTATTACTGTTTCATCAATGTTTTGTAGCATTTGGTACCACTTTGCTGTGATCATCAGGTTGATTAATTATAATTAATTAATTTTATTATATAAATTAATACATAAAATATTATAATTAATTATTGAGCTATGTGAAGCCTCAACAATACCCTTTCTCACTTCTACCCACCGTTCAAATCAAAACCTACTGGTTGGGCCAGAGAGATGGCTCAGCAGTTAAGGTCCTTACCTGCAAAGTGTAATGACCCAGGTTCAATTCTCCAGTACCCACATAAAGCCAGATGCACAAAGTGGCACATGCACCTGGAGTTTGTTTACAGCTACTGGAGGCCCTGAAGCACCCATTCTTTCTGACTTTTCTTGCTATCTCTTTCTGCTTGCAAACAAGTAAATAAAAATAAACATTTTTAAAAACTACAGGTTGCAGGTGTGACTTAGTGGTAGAGTGCATGTTTAGTATGAACAAAGCCCTGAGTTTATTCCTCATCACCAAAACGAACAAACCAAAAACTCTAAATCTTAAAAATGTGCTTTCACCAGAAGTCAGAAGAATTTGGGAGGGGGAGGGGCTGAGTTAAAATGGACTGGATCTTTCTTAACTAAATAAGTCTATACAGAGTGAAAATATAACAAATTTCTCTCATTGACTTTACACTGGCTTTGAAAGCAAGAGCTAGAAAGAAAACAAGAGAGCAAGAAAGAAGAAAGGGAAAGGTGGGGGCATTTTCTTGGCTTACGAAATGTTTTATGACCCCAATGTCTCCTCAAAATGTTCACAGGAAATAAATTAAATGTCTTCAGCGACATGCTTGGTATACACCATTACTCCCAATGGGTAAGAGGATATTTCCAACTTCACAAATGAATGTGTTTGATAGAATACATTTTCTTATGACTTTAGTAAGGAAAGCCCTCCTTGTTTAGAGATAAGGGATGGTAGGGATGACGAGAAGTCTGGGCGTTGGGAATGTGGCTTTGTTTAAAAGATCCCATCTGCACTGAAATCAATGGATTGCTGCATCAACACTATAAACAAGGCATTTCCTACCTCACCAGGACCCACATCACTGTATGGAGAGTTTTTTGTTTGGCAATTTACATGAAACATAACTAACGGTTTTCTTCTTCTTCTTCTTTCTTTTAATGGCTTTTGAGGTTAAAGTTGAAAATACCAACTTGAGGCTATGCAGAGATGTGGCCATATTGAATGTCATTTCCGTGTTCTCCACTAAATCATTTCATTATCCATAATAATGATCTTCACTGGCCTTACAAATAATTGCTTTGCTAAACTTAAAGGAAGTCAGATTTAATATGCTATCTCCATCTACATTCTCATATTCTTTTTATAGATTTTTTTAAACCAAGTTATCAGTAGGATCTTCCTTTGCTCAAACATAAGTGAAAGTTTTATCTATCTTGAGATATCACTAAAATAATTTATTGCTAGGGAAACAAAACCTTTTGTCTCAAAGTATATTTCTTCCCGACAGCTGTGGTATTTCAGGGAAAACACCAAAGTCATGATGGTCTGGATTGCGATCAACCATTCTTAATAGGAAATTTTACAGACTTTTAATAAGATATCCTCAAATAATTTATGGGGAGAGGTTTTGAAGTGAAGAGGCATTGTTTGGCAATATGTTCTTCCTCTAATCTCAGGAAATTTAAATAAAAGAGTACTCATTTCCTCTGAACTCAGCAGTTCTTCTTTAAAAAAAAATAGATTAAGAAAAACACCTGCTACAACAAGCCCCCAAACATGGCTTACATGTTTCAAACAAAATTGTACTAAAACAAACAAATACTTCAGCACTAGGGCTTTCTTATAGACTTCCCAGTTAGGAATTTCTACTCAAGAAACCATAAAGAAAGGACAGTTTGAAAAATGTCAGAGAATCTCCTTTGTTGATAAGATGCAGATAAATCTCTGTGACTCTGCTGTCTTGGGCCAGTGGGTCTTAATCTGTCCCGTATGATCCTGTTCATCTCCTACCTTGCTGGGGTTTGTTTTTTTTTTGGGGGGGGGCGGGGATACTTGTATGTTCATGTGTTGAGTAGGGATGCATGTGTGCATGTGTGGAGGTCAGAGTCGCCCTCACCTTTCATGTTGCTTGAGGCAGTCTCTCATGGTTCATCACTGCATTCACCAGGCTAGCTGGACTACAAGCTTCCAGGACTGCCTCTGATCTTCACCTCCCTTGCCGTAGCCACACTGGATTACAGACGTGTCTACAACTTCTGGTTTGTTCCCATCTACCCAGCTCTGTTTTCTTAATATTAATGTGATGCTGTTCTTAATTATTCCCACTTGATATTGTGTGTTTGTCACCTTTATTTTCCTACCATTTTGTTGTGGGTTTGTTTGTTTGTTTTAACTTTTACTGTTGTTTTCCTATTTAAAAAATGGAATTTGAGGGCTGCAGAGATGGCTTAGCAGTTAAGTGCTTGCCTGTGAAGCCTAAGGACCCCAGTTCGAGGCTCAATTCCCCAGGACCCACATAAGCCAGATGCACAAGGGGGCACATGCATCTGGAGTTTGTTTGCAGTGGCTGGAGGTCCTGGTGTGCCCATTCTCTATCTATCTGCCTCTTTCTCTCTGTCTGCCGCTCTCATATAAATAAAAAGATAAAAATGGAACTTGAATTCTCCTCACTATATGCACAATGATAGTTTCATCACCTTAGGATATCTATTCCATGAAATTCCTACACAGACTGGCAAATGGATTAGACATGCTTTTTCTATTTAAAAAAAAAATTAAGCTTTTCACTAACAATAGATATACATGATGTACCCTGACCATAATCCCCTCCCACAACCCTTCCTTGTCCCCCCTCTTCCACCTCTACTTCCACTGAACCCATTCTTTCCAACTAGTCCCTCTTCTGTTGTTTGTTTGTTTGTTTGTTTGTTTGTTTGTTTGTTTGTTTGTTTTCAAGGCAGTGTTCACTCTTGCTCAGGCTGACCTGAACACATATGATCTTCCTACATCAGCCTCCAGAGTTCTGAGATTAATGGGCCACCGTGCCTAGGCTTCTTCATTTTCTAAATGTCATTGTTTTCCCTCCTTAATCCTCCATGACAATGTGTTGATGGGCTCAATATCATACAGGTCTTGTGCAGTTAACAATAGACACTGTGAGGTCACAAATGCAAATGTCACTTTGTATCTGTAAGGCAGCCTTCTAAAGCTCATCTCTCCATGCTTTGGCTCTCACATTCTTTCTGCCATCTATTCCAAAATGGTCCCCAAGCCTCGGAGGGTGTGGTAGACATGTCTTATATCCAATTACCAAACAATGGTAGTAGCTTCCCCACTAGCGCTTATGACTCTCCCAGCTCGGGTTTTCGGTATTGAACATCAATTCCCTCCCATGGAGCAGGTTTCAAATTCAATCAAATGGATTTTAGAACTAAATTGAGAGTTTTCAAAAGAAGATATAAATGACCTGTAAATATTTTATTTATTTGCAAGGAGAGAGAGAGAATGAGACAGAGAGAGAGAAAAAAAAATGAGTTCCAGGGCCTCTTGTCATTGCAAACAAATTCCAGATGAATGCACCACTTTATGCATCTGGCTTTACATAGATACTGGAGAATCAAACACAGGATGTCAGGCTTTGCTAGTGCTTTTAACCACTGAACTATCTCTCCAGCCCCAATATTTTTAAATATGTTCAACATCTTCAGCCACTTGGAAAATGCAAATTAAACTACTAAGATTCCTTCTTACTCTAGTCAAAATGGTTATCATCAAGAAATCAAATGAGGGGCTGGAGAAATGGCTTAGCTGTTAAGCACTTGCCTGTGAAGTGTAAGGACCCCAGTTGGAGGCTCAATTCCCCAGGATCCATGTAAGGCAGATGCACAAAGTGGCACATACATCTGGAGTTCGTCTGCAGTGGCTGGAGGCCCTGATGTGCCCATTTTCTCTCTGTCTATCTGCCTCTTTCTCTCTTTGTCTGTCACACTTAAATAAATAAATAAACAACAACAACAACAAAAAAGAAATCAAATCACAATAAATGCTGCAAGAGGACTGCTTATCCATTGTTGGTGGGAATATAAACTGCTTGCTGCAGCCCTTGTGGAAATCAATGTGAAGGTTTCTGAGAGAGCTAAAGTAGATCTACCATAGGAACCAGCTATACTTCTCGTGGACACATACTCTAATGACTCAGCACTTTACTATAGAGCTACTTGCTCAGTCATGTTTATTACTGCTCTATAGAATCAGCCTCAATACCCACCAACTGATAAATGGATAAAGAAGATGTGGTACATATACAAAATGGTGTTTCTGTAAAGCTATAAAGAAAATGAAATTTGGGGCTGGAGAGATGGCTTAGCGGTTAAGCCATTTGCCTGCAAAGCCAAAGGACCCCAGTTCAATTCTCCAGGACCCATGTAAACCAGATGCACAAGGGGGTGCATGCATCTGGAGTTCGTTTGCAGTGGCTGGATGCTCTGGCATGCCCATTCTCTCTTTCTCTCTCCCTCTTAAATAAATAATAAATAAATAAATAAATAAATAAATAAATAAATAAATAAAATATATTTAAAAAAATAAAATGACATTTACTGGAAAATGGATGGATCTGGAAAAGGGAGGCAACTCTGGCTCAGAAAGACAAAGGCAGCATGTTCTCTCTCATATGCAGATGCTAGCTTCAAATTTTCAGATTTGTATGTGAGTGGGAATAAGTGAGTAGTAGAGGAGGATAGGTGGAGGAGGGGAGGGCTTGAGGGGAGGGAACAGTAGACTTGTGCTTTTCATGCTTTAATGATTCAGATCACTTGGACTCCTTGTTTAAAAAGTGGTTCTGGGGCTGGAGGGATGGCTTAGCAATTAAAGCACTTGCCTGTGAAGCCTAAGGACCCGGGTTCAATTCCCCAGAACCCACGTAAGCCAGATGCACATGGTGGTGCATCCATCTGGAGTTTGTTTGCAGTGGCTAGAGGCCTTGCCATGTCCATTCCCTCTCTGTCTCAAATTAATTAATTAATTGATTGATTGATTAAATATTTTTTAAAAAGAAAAAGAAAAGGTGGTTCTGTCATAGTAGGTCTGATCTGGAGGTAGAAATTCTGGATCTCTAACAACCTTGTGTGATGCTACTGCTGCTGGTCCTGGGACCACACTTTGAGTATCAAGGAGTAGATGATACCAAAGCTCCTTTCCAATTTTAGATGCTATAATCTGGTGTTCCAGTGGGATTCCTGTAGGGTCACTACAGAGTATAAATGGTCCAAAATCCTGATGAGAAAAGTTCAGAAAATTTGATAGCCACACATTAATCACTGTTTTTCAGGAAAAGCACTTAGGAAAATGAAAAGAAACCCAACACTATCTGATTACCGGTAAATGTAACATTGAGTTTTCTTCATTGAGGTTCTGTGGGTCCAGAAAAGATTATTCATTTTCATGCCATCTCTTTCTCTCCCTCTCTTCATTTTCTTCCAATAGACTTGACCCCTTTCCTCTACAAACATTCAGTTGGGCAGCTCCTATACTTATATGAATTTTGCTTTCATTCATCAACTATCATTCATTAACTCTCAGCTGTAATGTTAAAAAAAAATACCAAACAAGACCTCTGATAAGACGTACACAAATGTATTCAAAGCAGGAAGCAAGGAAGGATGGAATATGAATCACCTTATATGTTCCCAAGATATCCTGAGGCTTTAACCACCATGCAAGGGGCTTCTTTCTCCAATATCTGCTCGTTTCTACATCATCCATGCTATGTCTATAGCTAGGAATGGGTGGTTCTTAAACCTTCAGTCAAGAAAGGAATAAAAGATTCCCTCCAAGTTCAAAAAACAATTGATTGGGTTGAAGAGATGGTTTAGTGGTTAAGACACTTGCCTGCAAAAGCCAATGGTCCCAGGTTCGATTCCCCGGGATGCACAAGGTGGCACATGCATCTGAAGTTCATTTGCAGTGGCTAGGGACCCTGGTGTGTTCATTCTCTCTCCCTCCTTCTCTCTCTCTCTGTCTCTCTGTCTCTCTGTTTCTCTCTCTCTCTCTCTCTCTCTCTCTCTCAAATAAATAAATTAAGACAATTGATTAACTGAAAATCCATTGTTGTGAGCTGGGGTTCATGAGTTTTTCTTTTCTCTGTTGCATAGGAAATATGTTACCTTAGAAAGATGGAAAACTGAGATTTCATTTTTCTTATCTTTGTTTCCATTGTCTGTTTTTTTCTTCAACAGAGATCAAGGTTAATGACCTCAATTTCCCACTTCACTTTGTAGATGCCTATCCAGTTTAATAAAACTTCAAGACCATTAGCATTCATTGGGTACATGTAAGTGGAAATAATTCTCAAGACTGTTTTTTTTTTTTTTTGGAAAATTTCCAAATGCATTTGCATAAGTCTTAGGTCATATTGAATTATTTAGAGATCAAGACAATTATAATGCCCGACATCAACCCAAAGGCCTTGGCAACTACAGCAATGCAAACAAACAGAAGGATGGAGAATGGCAGCAGAGAGGAGAGCAGGAGTTGTCTTTTCCTTAGGAGATTGCTCTTTGAAGGAATATGGGAGGGAGACTTGGCCTATGTCATCTATCTAAGGGACCTACACTAGCAGATGATGACAGATGGCTTTGGTTTACTGTGGCTTAAAACAATGGCTGTTACCAGTTGTGGTGGTGCACACTGGTAGGAAATTGCTGAAGAGGCAGAGGCAGATCCAGGAGAATCAGTTAGAGGTCAGCCTGGGCTACAATTTTTTTTTAAAAAAAGACTCTCTAGGGCTATAGAGATGGCTTAGCAATTAAGGCGCCTGCCTGCTAAGCCTAAGAACCCGGTTCCAATCTCCAGGTCCCACGTTTAGCCAATGCAAAGTGATGCAAAGGCACAATGCTGCACTTGACCACAAGGGGACGCATGCATCTGGATTTCATTCATAGCAGCTGAGAGACTGCTGGCGCACCCATCTGTATCTGTCCTCCTCTCCCTCTCTCTCTGTCTGTCTCTCTCTGTGTCTGTACAAAAATAAAATTAAAATTAAAAAAAGACTCTCTATTATATCTCACAAGTCTGTGGGTCAGGATTTCATCAAGACGTGTCTTATGTTAAGAGACCCTTGGGAGTCTTCATCTGGGGGGTGATTTCATCTATTTGAGCCAAAGTAGGTAGCTTCATTGACCTGTCTGGTAACTCAACAAAGATGCCTCAGCTCAACTGGGGTTAATGACTAGAATGCTTTCCAGAAACTTCTGAAACATAGCTTGAAGTGCTGGACTCCTTAGAAGTGCCAATGGGGCAGTGACAAGGAGGAACCGATGACATTTTATGAACCAGCTTTGGAGGTCACAAAATGTCACTTGTAAGGCTGGAGAGATGGCTCAGCAGTTTAAGGTGCTTGCCTATAGAGCCCAAGGATCTAGGTTCAGTTCTCTAGGACCCACATAAAGCCACGTGCACAAGGTGGCACATGCATCTGGAATTTGTTTGCAGTGGCTAGAGGCCCTGGTATGCCCATTCTTTCTCTCTCTCTCTCTCTCTACCTGCCTGTTTTTCACTCTTTCTCTCAAATCAATAGGTAAATAAATATATCACTTTTCTGGATTCTTTTTGTCAATATAGTCATAAATCTACTCTATTTGAAAGGAAGAGACACAAACCCTACCTCATAGAGGAATTTAATTCTTGAAAAAATTTGTGGCCATTTTAAAAACTGTCATACCCTACAACCCATTCAGTGCTTCTAGAAATGGTGGAGATCAATAGTTACCTTCTTCTGATTGCTATGCATAATTACTATGGCCAACATGAACTCAGGAAAATAAGGAAACATGTTCTTGTTTCCTCAGTGTATGCATAAAAGGACATATTTGAAATAAAAATTATGCATCCTTAATTACATGATATTCAGATGTGCAAAATCAGTACTATAAACGACAGAAATTCAGTTACTTTGCCAGGCGTGGGGTGGTGCACACCATTAATCCCAGCACTCAGGAGGCAGAGGTAGGAGGATCGCTGTGAGTTCGAGGCTACCCTGATACTACATAGTGAATTCCAGGTCAGCCTGAGCTAGAGTGAGACCCTACCTCGGAAAACCAAGAAAGAAAAAAGAAAGAAAGAAAAAAGAAATTCAGTTACTTTTCTCATTGTTGGGTAAAACTCCTGTATAAAGTATGCAAATGTTGGAGTCCACTGCTAACTGCATGACAGTATGGTAATTCTTGCTAATAATAATACCTTTAGCTATTGTAAAGTACTTTCCATTGTTAAAATTGCATTCATTTCCCTTGGGGAAAAAAACATAGATAATGGGTGGATTAGAAAGTGTTTTAAACTGAGTGTGGTGGCACATGACTATAATCCCAGCATTTGGGAGGTAGAGACAGGAAGATCAAGAATTCAAGGTCTTGTTTAGCCACACAGTCTGGGCTATATGAGATCCCACCTATAAACAAAACAAAAACAAAAAGTGTTTTAAAGCCAGGCATGTTGGTGCACTCCTGTAATACCAGGATTGGGAAGGCTAGGGCAGGAGGATTATAAATTTGAAGCCAGCCTGGGCTATATGGTAAGTTAAAGGCTGGATATGCAGGGAGAGAAAAATTTGAGTTGAATTAAATATTTCATTGGGCACAAATTAGTATCATCAGTCACAGTAGACAAGGTTTAAGTTTCATTTGTCTTTACAGCTGAATAAAACTCCATTGTGTATGTGGACATCAGTTCATCAGTAGAAGGCCATCCAGGTTGATTCCACAGAGCTTGTGCCAGTTATTATATTAGATCTATACTTAATGCTTCTAAAATCTTGCCCACTTCACCTACTTTACAGAATAGGTGATAAAGTTACTGTTGTGATTGCCTAGTAAAATAATCTAAGGAATATTTTTATTAAAATGTTTTGCTTATTTAAACATGTGGGGTGGGGCACACCAGGACCTCTTGCCATTGCAAATGAACACCAAACACTTGCACCACTTCTTGGGTCTGGCTTATGTGGATGGCTTAGGATTGAACCAGGTCAGCAAGCTTTGCAAGAAAGTGTATTTAATTTCTGAGCTATCATCCAAGCCTCTCCAAGAAGATTTTTTTTTTTTAAGGGAAATGATAGACAATAAGATGTTCACATTTTTGGTTGTTGATTGTCTGTGGTACTCTTCCCTGCTCTGACAATATATTGGATTTGCATGCAGTTATTAAAATAGAATTGGAGGGATAGAGATATGGCTTAGCAGTTAAGGCGCTTGCCTACAAATCCTAAAAATTCATGTTCAAATCTCTCCAGGTCCCATGTAGCCAGATGCACCATGATACAAGCATGCAATGTCACACACGTGCACAAGGGGGCACACATCTGGAGTTCATGCCCATTCTCTCTCTCTCTGCCTCTTTCTCTCTCTCTCTCTCTCTCAAGTTTTGAAACTAGACCCACTCATCTCACCATACACAAAAATCCAGTCCAAATGGATTAAAGACCTCAATATATGACCTGAAACTCTTCTCCTGCTGGAAGAAAAACATAGGAATAACTCTCCACAATATAGGAACGGGGAAAGACTTCCTGAACAAAACCACAGTAGCTCAGGAAATTAAACAATCTCTCAACCAATGGCATCTCATTAAGGTAAAAGCTTTTGCATAAGCAAACATACCATAAGTAGATCCAATAGATTACCCACTGAATGGGAGAAAGTTTTCACAGCTATACCACTGACAAAAACCTAATATCTACAATCTACAAAGAACTCAAAAAACTAAGCAATAAAAACATCAAGCAACCCCCTCCAAAAATGGGGTAGAGAACTGAATAGGGAGTTCTCAGAGGAAGAAATACAAATGGCTAACACACACTTAAGAAAATGTTCAACATCCCCAGTCATTAGGGAAATGAAAATTAAAACAACCATGAGATTCTACCTTACTCCAGTTAGGATGGCAATCATTGAAAAATCAAACAACAGGGCTGGAGAGATGGCTTAGTGGTTAAGGTGCTTGCCTAAGAAGCCTAAGGATCCAGGTTTGATTCTCCAGGTCCCATGTAAGCCAGATGCACAAAGTGGCTCATGTATCTGGAATTTGTTTGCAGTAGCTAAAGGCCCTGGAGTGCCCATTCTCTCTATATTTCTGTCATAAATAAATAAATAAATATCAAAAAGAAAGAAAAAAATCAAACAACAAGTGGTGGTGAGGATGTGGGGGAAAAGGAGCCCTCATCCACTGTTGGTGGGAATGTAAACTTGTACAACCATATGGTAATCAATATGGAGATTCCTGAAAAGGATGAACATAGAGCTACCAAGACCTAATTATTCCCATACTGGGCATTTACCCTAAATGTTCCATGCTTCACTTCAGAGAAATTTGTTCAACCATGTTAATAGCTGCTCAGTTCATTATAGCTAGGAACTGTAATCAACCCAGGTGCCCATCATTGGATGAGTGGATAACAAAGTTGGGGTACATTTACACAATGGAATTCTACTCAGCAGTAAGACGAGCACCTGCAAAGTAGGGCCCTGCAGAGGGTGAGATGAAGCCTAAGCTTAAAAGAATTTTTTTCTTTTTTCTTTTTTTTTTTTTTTTTTGTCTCTGGCCTGTAACTCCCAGTCCCAGAAATTGGTTGCTACCCACAATGAACTGCTGGCTAAGAGATCTGCTCAGTGTAAAGGAGCCCATGTCTGGAATTGAGAACCAGATCAGAATCCTATGGAGACAAAGTGTCAAGCTTTCACTAGTCTTTGGCTAAAAGAGGGGTTAAATACATCAAATTCTCCCTAAATTAATGCGTATCCCATTTAAACTCTGCTGATTTCACTCTCCATTGGAAAATCTGTTCTTCTTTTTCAGAAGGTAAAGAGACCAGAGGAGATAAACTACCCCTCTCACTTCAGCCAAGCGCCAGCTGAATCCACAGAGGAATTGGGGAAACTGAGCAAGAGTGCTGCTTCCATGCTCCTGATAATCAGAACCAAGGTGAAGGAGACAGACCCTGAGGATACTCAATACTTACCAAAGCAGAGATCCAGAGGCTCCTTAGAGCTCATCACTGAAGGAGATTTAAAACTCACCCTCCATGGCTCAAGGAATTTTGCAGAAGAGAGGGCAGAAAGAGTGTAAGAGCCACAGGTTGAGACATCATTCCCAGAGGCATTGCCTCTCCGGAAAAAACTGACTGCTGTTACCACAATGCATAATCTACAACCCCACTGAGGAGGGTCCCCAGCGAAATGAGGGCAGGGACAAGGGAAAAGAGGTATTAAGACATGATATATCCATACAAAATATGATGTTAATAATAATAATAAATTAATTTAAAAAAAAAGGAATTGGGGCTAGAGAGATGACTTAGTGGTTAAGGTATTTGCCTGTGAAGCCTAAGGACTCATGTTTGACTCTCCAGGTCCCACATAGGCCAGATGCACAGTGACACAAGTGTGCAAGGTCGCACATGTACACAAGGAGGTGCACATGTCTGGAGTTCAATTGCAGTGGCTGGAAGCCCTGGTGCACCAATTCTCTCTCTCTCTCTCATAAAAATTTTTAAAAAGGCCACTCTCTTGGGGATTGCCAGAAAGAAAAAAAAAAAGAGAGAGAAAAAGAGAGAAAGAGATTGAAGAAGGGAGGGAGGGAGGAAGGAAAAGAAGGAGGAAGGAAGGGAAGGAATGAAATTGGTAAAAATACAAAAAATTGAGGGCCTGAAATGGGAGATTAATGAAAGAAATTGATACCCTCACATCAACTTAAGCATACAGCTCAAGCACCTGGCCCTCATAATGCTGTCTTCCTAAATAATCTTTATCTAGCTTCTTATGTAAAAATCAATTAAACATAAGTATGCTAGGCGTGTGATTGCCAATGATTACAGGATTCCCTCTAGGGGTGATGAAAATGTTCTAGAATAAGATAGATGTCATGGTTGTACAACTTTTGGAGAAAGAATGTATTGAGTTGTGCATTATAATTTTACAGTAAGTGGATTATATCTTTAAAATATAAATAAAGTATTAATAACACTTTAGCCTTATGGAAATTAGGAAAAGGATTGTTATTATGGCTGAGAACCTTTTAAATGTTAAAAGTTTTACTAGCTAAAATGTCTTAACTAGTGACGATATTATGTACAATACATTATGGCACACAGGCTAATTTATATTTTCTACCACGTGTGTTGACAGTACCAGCAACAGTGAGGTATTAAATTCTGCAGTCAGGCAAAATGAGTAGTGAGTTAATCTTTGCCACTTGTCCCCACTTACTATCACCTCACCAGCCACACTCCCTAAACTGCTCATTAAAATGTCATGGAAAGAATGTGACCCAACCTCTTCGACCTTGTTCTAATAGGACTATCAGCACTACCAAATCAATATGGAAACTCACATGTTGTGTTTACTTTGAAACTTATTTGAAATCAGCATACCAAAAAACAAACTAGAAAAAACAAACAAAAAAATAACACTCCCATGCACTAAACTGCAAACTCATGCTATTCATGGTTATTAAAATTCATTTGTTTATGCACAGCTTCTTTATTGTTTTTCATCTACTAAAATAGTTTTACCCATTATTAAGGCTCATATTATGCTAAAAAACAGGGGTAGGGGTTGTTTTTTGTTTTGTTTGTTTTTTTTGGTAGGGTCTCACTCTAGCCCAGGTTGACCTGGAATTTACTATGTAGTCTCAGGCTGGCCTCAGACTCAGAGAGATCCTCCTACCTTTGCCTTCTGAATGCTGGGATTAAAGGCATGTGCCACCATGCCCGGCTAAAAACCAGTTTTATACTGGGCTTGTCACTACAAAAATGCCACTAGAATTCTTGCCAATAACTGCTACTTACAGAATATGACATGTTACTAAACTAAGAGGGGTTAAATACATCAAATTCTCCCTAAATTAATGCGTATCCCATTTAAACTCTGCTGATTTCACTCTCCATTGGAAAATCTGTTCTTCTTTTTCAGAAGGTAAAGAGACCAGAGGAGATAAACTACCCCTCTCACTTCAGCCAAGCGCCAGCTGAATCCACAGAGGAATTGGGGAAACTGAGCAAGAGTGCTGCTTCCATGCTCCTGATAATCAGAACCAAGGTGAAGGAGACAGACCCTGAGGATACTCAATACTTACCAAAGCAGAGATCCAGAGGCTCCTTAGAGCTCATCACTGAAGGAGATTTAAAACTCACCCTCCATGGCTCAAGGAATTTTGCAGAAGAGAGGGCAGAAAGAGTGTAAGAGCCACAGGTTGAGACATCATTCCCAGAGGCATTGCCTCTCCGGAAAAAACTGACTGCTGTTACCACAATGCATAATCTACAACCCCACTGAGGAGGGTCCCCAGCGAAATGAGGGCAGGGACAAGGGAAAAGAGGTATTAAGACATGATATATCCATACAAAATATGATGTTAATAATAATAATAAATTAATTTAAAAAAAAAGGAATTGGGGCTAGAGAGATGACTTAGTGGTTAAGGTATTTGCCTGTGAAGCCTAAGGACTCATGTTTGACTCTCCAGGTCCCACATAGGCCAGATGCACAGTGACACAAGTGTGCAAGGTCGCACATGTACACAAGGAGGTGCACATGTCTGGAGTTCAATTGCAGTGGCTGGAAGCCCTGGTGCACCAATTCTCTCTCTCTCTCTCATAAAAATTTTTAAAAAGGCCACTCTCTTGGGGATTGCCAGAAAGAAAAAAAGAAAGAGAGAGAAAAAGAGAGAAAGAGATTGAAGAAGGGAGGGAGGGAGGAAGGAAAAGAAGGAGGAAGGAAGGGAAGGAATGAAATTGGTAAAAATACAAAAAATTGAGGGCCTGAAATGGGAGATTAATGAAAGAAATTGATACCCTCACATCAACTTAAGCATACAGCTCAAGCACCTGGCCCTCATAATGCTGTCTTCCTAAATAATCTTTATCTAGCTTCTTATGTAAAAATCAATTAAACATAAGTATGCTAGGCGTGTGATTGCCAATGATTACAGGATTCCCTCTAGGGGTGATGAAAATGTTCTAGAATAAGATAGATGTCATGGTTGTACAACTTTTTGGAGAAAGAATGTATTGAGTTGTGCATTATAATTTTACAGTAAGTGGATTATATCTTTAAAATATAAATAAAGTATTAATAACACTTTAGCCTTATGGAAATTAGGAAAAGGATTGTTATTATGGCTGAGAACCTTTTAAATGTTAAAAGTTTTACTAGCTAAAATGTCTTAACTAGTGACGATATTATGTACAATACATTATGGCACACAGGCTAATTTATATTTTCTACCACGTGTGTTGACAGTACCAGCAACAGTGAGGTATTAAATTCTGCAGTCAGGCAAAATGAGTAGTGAGTTAATCTTTGCCACTTGTCCCCACTTACTATCACCTCACCAGCCACACTCCCTAAACTGCTCATTAAAATGTCATGGAAAGAATGTGACCCAACCTCTTCGACCTTGTTCTAATAGGACTATCAGCACTACCAAATCAATATGGAAACTCACATGTTGTGTTTACTTTGAAACTTATTTGAAATCAGCATACCAAAAAACAAACTAGAAAAAACAAACAAAAAAATAACACTCCCATGCACTAAACTGCAAACTCATGCTATTCATGGTTATTAAAATTCATTTGTTTATGCACAGCTTCTTTATTGTTTTTCATCTACTAAAATAGTTTTACCCATTATTAAGGCTCATATTATGCTAAAAAACAGGGGTAGGGGTTGTTTTTTGTTTTGTTTGTTTTTTCGAGGTAGGGTCTCACTCTAGCCCAGGTTGACCTGGAATTTACTATGTAGTCTCAGGCTGGCCTCAGACTCAGAGAGATCCTCCTACCTTTGCCTTCTGAATGCTGGGATTAAAGGCATGTGCCACCATGCCCGGCTAAAAACCAGTTTTATACTGGGCTTGTCACTACAAAAATGCCACTAGAATTCTTGCCAATAACTGTTACTTACAGAATATGACATGTTACTAAACTACGGAGATAATAAAAAAAAATCCACATAAGTTCCAGGCAAAATTTAATAAGGGAAAAGTTCATACTTTTTTTTTTTTTTTGAGGTAGGGTCTAGCCCAGGCTGACCTGGAATTTACTATATAGCCTCAGACTGGCCTCTAACTCATGACGATCCTCCTACCTTGGCCTTGAGTGCTGGGTTTAAAGACATGTACCACCACCCTTAGAAAGTTCATACGTTTAAGTGTCTAAATACTTGGGTTTTAAGTATAATTCACCATACTCTTCCACAACAAAAATATGACTGGGGATTTTTTGCCCCTGTAGAGCTGGATTTGCCTCTGAAGATGCCAGGGACCATGGTGTGGAGGACAATGAAAGAAATCCAAGTCATATGACAGCAGTGGGGCTGGACTGATAAACCTCAAGCCCCACACCCAGTGACACCCCTCCTCCAGCAAGGCTCCACCTCCCAAAGGCTCCACCAGCCGGGGGACAAGTTGGAGGCTCAATCACAGATACTTGTGGCCATGGGGGACATTTTACATTCAAACCACCATAGGGATCCTCATGAAGAATGTGACAAAGTCATCTTAACATTAAATCTTATGTTAAATCTTAACATTTTATGAAGGGCTGGAGAGATGGCTCAGTGGTTAAGTGCTTAACTGCAAAGTCTGATGATGACCTGAGTTCAATTCCCCAGTACCCACATAAAATCAGACGCACAATGTGGTGCATGCATCTGGAGTTTGTTTGCAGTGGCTGGAGGCCTTAGTGTGCCCATTTTCTCTCTTTTTGTCTCTTTGTCCATCTCTCTCCTCTCTCCTACTTGCAAATAACGAAATAAAAACATTATACGTTTTTTAAAAATATTTTTAAATGGTTTTTTGAGACAAGCCCAATAGACTGGGCTTTTTTTGTGTGAGAGAATGAGAGAGAACACATGAATTGGCCAGGGCTTCCAGCCACTGTAATCTAATTCCAAATGCATGTGCCACCTTGTATGCACGTGCAACCTTGCACACTTGCATCACCTTGTGCGTCTGGCTTGTGTGGGATCTGGAGAGTCGAACATTGATCCTTAGGCTTCTCAGGTAAGTGCCTTAACTGCTAAGCCATCTCTCCAGCCCATTTTTTAAAAGTTATCAAATAATGTCATTGAAGCAATGGGGGAAAAGATGCTGTGGTAGTTTGAATAGATGGCCCCCAATATATTCAGTGTTTTATTAATTTGTAGTTTGCATCTCCAGCCACTTGGCTGGAGGCAATGTCACTGGGCAGATCTTAAGGTGTGGTGGTGCGTTTGAGATTTCAATCTAAAGATATGCAAAGTGTGCCTAGCTGGAGTTCCTGAAGTGTGCTATGCTGTGTGGCTTTTACTTTCTCTCTCTCTTGACTGGTCCTATAAGAGCAGGCCAGCTTCTTCTGCCATTATGGAACTTCCCCTGGATCTGTCAGCTTCAATAAATATCCATTCCTCCATAACTGTGCCTGGTCTGGAAGTTCATCTCAGCAAACCTGAAGCTGTCTGCTATAGAAGTGAATATAAATAATTTTGGAAATGAAACTAAGATTGACACTAAGAGAGACTTTGTTTTGTTTTGATTTTTGTTTTTTGTAGTGTACGCCACCATGCCCGGCCGAGAGGCTATTTTAAGTTATCATTTACAATTCCCTTTTCAGTGATTATAAGATTTTCCCCTTCACTTGTACCTAGGGTAGTCTGTGGAAAAGATATAAGAGAGTCCTGCTCTTTCCTCATAAATAACCTATTCCTTCACAAAAACTTGTGAAATGTGGGGCTGGGGATATGGCTCAGAGGGTAAGAGCATTTGCTACACAAACATGAGGGCCTGAGACCACTGAAGTTACATTCGTCAGCACTCATGCAAAACACTGGGCATGACCACCCATGTCTATCACCTCAGTCTGTGGTGTGGGGGTGACTGAAAATGGCAGCTCCAGAATCATCAGTGAGAGACCCCGTCTCAAGGAAATATGGGGCTGCATGATAGAGGACACCTGATGTTCTCCTTTGGCTTCCACATGCACACAGGACATACTCATCTGCCTACACATGTGCATAAACCATGCACAAAACACACCACACACCCAAAAAAGTGAAATGTGTAAGTTAATGACAGAGCTGTAAAACAGTGGCTCAAGGGCTGAAGAGATGGCTTAGTGGTTAAGGTGTTTGCCTGCAAAACCAAAGGACCCCAGTTTGATTCTCCAGGACCCATGTAAACCAGATGCACAAGGGGGCGCATGTATCTGCAGTTCATTTGCAGAATCTGGAGGCCCTGACATGCCCGTTCTCTTCCTCTCCGTTTCAATCTCTCTCTCTCTCTCAAATAAATAAAAAATAAAATATATTTTTTAAAATTGTGGTTCAAAGGTCCAGTGTTTAGTATACACAAGGTTTTAATACTAGAATTAGTTGCCAATATTTCAAAGTTAAAGGGTTATGTATAAAGAAATAGATTTCTGGGCTGGAGAAATGGCTTAGCAGTTAAGGTGTTTGCCTGAAAAGCCAAAGGATCCTGGTTCGATTCTCCAGGACCCACGTAAGCCAGATGCACAAAGGGGCACATGCGTCTGAGTTCGTTTGCAGTGGCTGGAGGCCCTGGTACACACATTCTCTCCCCTCAATTTTTCTCTCTCAAATAAAAACAAAACCAAAAAATTTTTTAAAGAAATAGATTTCTCACTTTCTTGAAAAAATTCAGAAGTCTAACAAAATTAAGTCCATATTCTCTTCTGACAGTGTGCATGGTGACAGTGGATCAGAACTGGGAAGTTGTCTTCTCTAGACAAGGCTTATTATCCAGCTTCCACAGCCTCCACCAGGACAGTATCACTCACACAGGTTTCCTGTATGGCCCAGACATGCAACTCCTGAGATAATGGGAAGGTCAGGAAACTCCATGAAAGAACATGAAAAGGATAAGCTTTGAGAAGGTTTATGTTGTCAACTTGACAGGGCTAGACTCCTGTGAGATCTCCTGTGAGAGATTCAGTAGATTAGGTCAATCTCTGTGAGAGATTATCTTGATTAGGTTAGCTGTGGTAGGAAGACCCACCTTAAGTGTGAGCTCCACCATTCCATGGTCTGGGATTCTGGACTATATAAAAAAAGATAGAGGGGCTGGAGAGATGGCTTAGCCATTAAGGTATCTGCCTACAAAGCCAAAGGACCCAGGTTCAATTCTCCAGAACCCATGTAAGTCAGATGCACAAGGTGGTGTATGTGTCTGGAGTTCATTTGCAGTGGCTAGAGGCCCTGGTGTGCCCATATTCATATTCTCCCTCTCTCTGTGTCTGTGTCTTTCTCTCTCTCTCTCTCTACCTCTTTCTCAAATAAAAATAAAATATTTTTTAAAAGAGAGTGAGAGAGAGCAAGCTGACAGAGCAGCAGCATTCATCACTCTGCTTCCTCGCTGAACTGAATGTCACCAGCTCTGCTTCAAGCTCCTGCTGCCACACCTTCACCTCCATGATAGACAGGAACCTGGAACTGTGAGCATGAATAAACCTTTCCTCCTTTAAACTGGTGTTTGTCAGGTAGTTTATCAGCAATAAGAAGGTAATTGATACACCTATCCTCATAGTCTACCTCTTCTTGCCTCTCTGCACCTGTTCCTCATCTTTCAACCTCATCTGACCCCGTTCCCCAACTTTTCTTAACTTGCTTTCTGCTGTTCCAGAGGAAAGTAATGTCATGCCTGTATGGCTTAGAATACCGTGTTAGCTACTTTCTCATTGCTGTGACCAAATTTGTGGTACAAAATTGTGACCAGTTTGAAGGTACAATTGGTCATGGTGGGAAAGGCATGGCAGAAGAGCTTGAGGCAGCTGGTCACATGCAGTCCACAGTGGGGAAGCAGAGAGCAATGAGTGCTGATGCTTAGCTAGTTTTTCCTTTTCATGCGGTCCATTTAGGTTGGGCCTTCCCACATCAAATAACCTAATCGAGAAAAATCCCTCACAGATAAGGCCAGAGGCTTGTTGCCATGGTGATTCTAACTTCCATCAACTTGATTAAATATCATGCATTGCTTTGTTGAATTGCAGAAGGTACAGAACAGTATTTGACTGTGAACATTCAGTGACAGCATTCTGAGCGAGGTGAAGCACATTCTTGTCCAAGAGACTTTTCATCACCATTCTCTGTCTTTCTAAGATAGACCTTGGGCACATTCTCTGTAGGAAAGTTTGCAAGACAAAGAATTTTGTTTTTCTTACCCTGGACACAGTAATAGTGAAACATACCAACTAGGGAGCTTTTGCTGTTGAAAAGAACTCATTAAATTTATTGATCCTTTGATGTCTGATTCATGGCAAACTCTCACAGTTATTTTGCCAAAGGAAGTCAAGGTCATCAAGTTGTGTTTTTTAATGGGGATTGACATACTTTTATGAGAAGAACTTGGTGGAATTTTTACAGAACATCTTTCTCTTCCTCCTAAGTACAGTAACCTTGCCTTGGCCCCTTGCAGCTATTCAACACCAATATGAATTTGCCACTCTCTGATGAATTGCACAACCCATCTGACAAAGTATTCTGGCTTTTCACCTAAATGTCAAAAAACTTTCAGCTATCCAAGAGAAGAAAACATCATTATCTAAAGCCTTTTTCAGACCAATTCTATTGAAACCACTGACCATATTAGGGAAAAATAGCAGGCAGGCAAAGTTTAGATGGGGGCATTCATCTTTCCTTTGTGATAAAAACTTCTCCTGTGACTTGGGAAGTCACTACACGCTTCATTGGCAGAAATGTTCTCTTTCTGCTTGAAAGCGTGGGGACTTCACATGGGCCTCCCCTTGCTAGGATGAGTAAAGACAATATCATTTTCCCTGATTGCTGCTGAATTGAAGGAAGGATTATTTATTTAAACTTCTGAAGCATGAAGCAAAATGCACCCGGCGTATACTATATCTGCCTCAGAAGCCATAAGTCAGTGATAAGAGCTTACAAAGCATGATCTCCACTTTCTCATGGAAAACGCACAGGGCAGCCAGCAAGCAGTGGCCCACCTTCTTGAATCCTCACTAAAGAAGCCAGGCGTGGTGGTGCATGCCTTTAATCCCAGTACTCCGGAGGCAGAGATAGGAAGATCACCATGAGTTCGAAGCCACCCTGAGACTACAATAGTGAATTCTAGGTCAGCCTGAGCTAGAGTGAAACCTACCTCGAAAAACCAAAAATAATTCCATACAAAACAAATCTCTGAATTATTCTATTACAGATGGCCTGTGAAAGGCTCTTTAAAACTTGTTAACAGCCTTTGTTATTACTAAGAACAGTGGCCCTAAAAGCCTTCCTTCTGCAAGCATCCCACTGCCAGCCCACAGAACACCCAGCATGTCATTGCTCCAGGGAGTTCTCCTGCACTGCGTGAAGCCTGCTCTTGCACTCCGGCCTCTTCCAGCAGAGCCTCCAACCACCTTGTCTCCAGAGCTGTTTCAGCCAAACTTCCAGTTGCTATAATACATAAGACAGGTAACATTTAATGACCTGTTAATGACTCTGTCAACCTGTTTTACTTTCATCTAAGCTCAGGCCCTTTCACCAGGTCCCAGTAGGCTTCTAGAGCTCCCAGTTCTCATATTTTCTGTTATTCCCCCCAAACTGTAGCGTCTCTGCTTCTCTCCCACTTTTCAGTGAGATTCAACATTAGCATTCTATTTATTATTACTCTAATAAACATAATAGATTGAAACAAAAACATCAGTATTGTCCTACAGTTCAGAAAAGCAAATCCAGTATAAGTCTCATGGGGCTAATTCAACTGTTGGCGTAACTGGTTCTTTCTAGAAGCCCTAGGAAAGAATCTGTTCCTTGTGTCTCCCAGCTTCTAGTGGCTGCTGGCATTTTGGAGCTGGTGGCCACATCACTCCAACCTCTGCTTTCAGTGATACACTGTCTTCTCTTCTGTAATCATAGCTCCATGTCTCCCTGTCAAAAAGTTACTTGGGGTTACATTTAAGATTTATACAGATTATTCAGAATAATTTCCCTATTTACAAAGCTTTTAATCACATCTATAAAGTTTCTATTGTGCCGGGCTTGGTAGCACATGCCTTTAATCCCAGCACTCAGGAGGCAGAGGTAGGAGGATCACCATGAATTCAAGGCCCCCTGAGAATCCATAGGGAATACCAGGTTAGCCTGAGCTAGAGTGAGACCCTACCTCAAAAAAACAAAAACAAAACAAAAGTTTCTGTTGTTATATAAGGTAACACTCACAGGAACATTCTTGGGGTTAATTAGGACATAGACATCTTGGTGGGGTGGCAAACTTAGCACACAACAAACATTTGGCCTATTAGGGGCCCCAAGTGTGAATTAATGCTATTGCAGTTATTTTTCTCTAAATAATGTGTTTTCTTTTTGAAATTGGAAGTTAAAAAAACACAATGCTTTTTCAAAGTAGTGTGTTTCTAAGAACAAGATGTTCAAGAATCTTGGATGGTATCAGAAGGCATATTTATATACATTAATTAGAAACGTTGTTGAAACCAGGCATGATGGTGTACGCCTTTAATCCCAGCACTTGGCAAGCAGAGGTAGGAGGATCACTGTGAGTTTGAGGACAACCTGAAACTACATAGTAAATTCCAGGTCAGCCTGGGCTAGATCAAGAAGACCCTACCTCATAAAAAAAAAAAAAAAAAAAAAAAAAAAAAAAATAAAGGAAGAAAATTTGTTGTGTAAACAATTATGTGCTGGTCCCATTCCCCCATCCCCCTCCTCTCCACCCCTATTCCACTGAGGGCCCTCCTAGCAGTCAGTCATTGTGGGTTGGGGGCAATGCCTCTGAATACTTCTTCACGCCCTGTGGCTCTTATGATCTTTCTGCCCTTTCTTCTAGAACGTTCTCTGAGCTTTGGCTGGTGTGTTATGTCTGCTTTAGTGTTAAGCTCTCAGCAACTTCTGGATTTCTGCTTTGGTATCAAAGGTTTTGATATGAAAAGATTTGTTTAATTCATAGAAATTCTACCATACCTAATGTTCAAACTTGTTTCTAAATACCATTTCCCTTTAAAATGAGTCTCATCTCCTTGAAGAAATAGCTGACTCCATGTTTGGGGTGCAAAATTAACGAGATGAACCCAAAACACCTTTCTGAGAAAGTCAAAGATTTCTGAGGTCTCTGGAAAGGATTCAAGAGATGGCCACACAATCAGCCACTGGTCAATAGTCTCAATGAACTGAAATATATCAAGTATATAGAAATCCATATAGACTAATAATTAAGAGCAACCCCCCCCCACAAGCCATCTTTATAGAATGCTACAAAGCCAACTTTCTGCCTTAAAAATCTGAGAAGGAAATAATGGCTTGATAATTCATTGGTTTTTAGGAGTAAAGAATATACTATTGACTATATGTATTATAGTTTACTTATGGATGCTTTGAAATTTGGGCAATTATGAGTGAAATTTCTTTAAACAATCGTGAGCTAGTTTTTGGGTGGTCATAAGTTTTCAGGTCATTTGGATAAATACTAGAGAACATGAATCCTGGATTACATGATAATGGTAAGCTTAGTTCGTATAACACTGGCAAACAGTTTTCCAAAGTGGCTGTATTGTTTCGCATTCCCACCTGCAAAAAACTGAGACTTCCTGTTGCTATACTTGCTTACCAACATTCCGTGTTGTTAGTGTTCTGGATTTTGGCCTCTGCAAAGGTATGTAGTGATGTCTCAACTTGCATTTCCCTAATGACACATGACACAGACTGTCCTTCTTGTATGCTTGTTTGCCATTTGCCTATCTTCTAGTGATGTGTGTAAGATCTTGGACTTATATTTATAAAAATCTAGGCTTAAAAGTTCTTTGCCTGTGCATGTGTGCAAATGCATGTTCATGTGTGTGTGGGTGGGTGCATGTGTGTGTGGGTGGGTGCATGTGTGCATATGAAGGCCAGATGTCAACATCAGGTTCTTTCTCAGTTTCTCTCCACCTTATTTTTTGAGACAGGGTCTCTCACTGAACCTGGGGCTCACTATTCACCTAGGCTAGTTGGCCAGCAATCCCCAGGGATCCCTTGTCTTTGTTTCCCCACTGGTAGGATTACAGGTGTGGATTGCCACGCCCAGCTTTAAATGGATGCTTGGGAAGTGAACTCAAGTCCTCAAGTTCATTTTGCTATCTGAGCCATCTCCCCAACCTTTACTTTTTAAAATTATTGTTGAGTTTCATAATTAATATCTTATCCATAAAATTTTTAAAAGTTCTCACTATTTAGCACTATTTATAGGCAAATGATATGGTATTTGGAACTTGCTTCAAACTAATCTGGGTAGAAGTAAAGATCAATACATGAAACAAATTGGCTATAAATCAATAGATGTGGAAATTTTAGATAATGAGTACTGGGAGTTCATTATACTATTTCTTCCACTTGTGTACATTTGAATTTTTGATATTTGTCTTCGAGGTTAAATCTTGTTTTTGTGTTGGGCTTGCAATAACACCCATAAGAACAAAAACAACCATAGCAAACACAAATCATTCATGGCATTTTGTTTCACATTATATGCAGTTCAGTGTGCTAACCAGAATGCATCAACCATCCAAAATCCCCCCATGGACTTGTTAGTAGGGAATATAAGATTCTGAGTTTGCTTGCACCTCCATGCACTTTGCATTCTGCATGGAGCTTTCTTGAATGTCCCACTGTGTTTTCTTATGTATTAAGCTTAGACACAAGATTTAAACATACTATAAATCCCACCAAGATCATAGATTATTATTACCTGTTCTCAAATATCTTGATAATATTCAAAGCTATAAATCTCTTATCAGTTCATTCCCTATGTACCTTACCATTGGAAAGAAATTATAAACAAATCCAGCTCATATCCTATGGCAGAGTTTTATTAGGAAAAAAAATTTTTTTAAAGAGTTCAAAGCAGTCGTATGATTGTTCAACTGTAAAGATATTCCGCATAAAGTGATAGCATTCTTTCAACACATCTTTCTCTCAATAATGGACTCAAAACCTTGGAATCATCATTATTATCATATCTAATGTGACCTCTTTGACTACTTTTGTATTTTAGTAATGAATACATATCTAACTGGTGGTGGGAATACAGAAGGAATATAATACATTTCTGTCCACAAAGATACAAGCTAGAGGGTGAGAAAAATACATGAACAAACACACTTGTTAATTGCTCGCCTCGAATGCTCATTTTTGCTCAAAGGGCACAAACATTACCTTGTAAGATGAATAAGTTCTGGGGTCTAATGTACAACTATGGTAAGGATGGATGTTATACTTAGATATGATAATCATTATGATAATCCTTACACACACACACAGAGAGAGAGAGAGAGAGAGAGAGAGAGAGAAAGACAGAGAAAGAAAGAGTATCATCTACAGTTTGACTCTACACACTCTTTGTTTGCCAGTTAAGTTCTCTTTTTTGCTGCAGGATGTTAGAAAAAGAAACTATCTTGCAAAGGTTCTGATGGAAGTCCCCACGGTCTTTAGCTCTTGCATGCCACAACTTCCATCTGGCTCTATACCCATTGTCAGAACCTTCATCCTTTGTGACTGCCAACAGCATGGTCCCTTTCAAAGAAATGTGAGAGCATGCGAGCAGAAACACAGACTCAGGCACCCGGCTGCATAGGTTTGAGTCCCCACTATATGACAATAAGATGACATAGGGGCACATGGCATGGCTCTACCACTGTTTCATGGTTCTCCAGAAGAACAGAGCCAATAGAATGAATTGCTATTCAAAAGGGGGACTTACTGGATTATTTTACAGCAGTCCAATAATAGTTATCTGCGGTCTTGAGACACAAGGAACCCAGTGGCTGCTCAGTCCACGTGGCTGGATGTCTCAGCAGTCCCAATAAGGCACTGAGAACCTGGAGGATACCTGGATAGCTGCTGGCTTCAGTCCATATTGAAAGACTGATGAAAGTTGGTTCTGATGCTGATGAAGTACAGCCGAACAGAGTACATGCATGCATACATACGTACAAGTGAATAGCAGGAGCAGCTGGGTCAAGAGCACTCACCAGGGAGTAGAACAAGTGGCCAGGTGAGAATGGACTGTGTTCTCTCAGAGCTTCCTTATATATAGCTCACCACCAGAAGGGCTGCCCACTCTGGAGGAAAAATTTCCTCCTTCAATTAATCCTTCCTGAAAGCAATCCCAGAGACCCGCCCAAGAGGAATGTCTCTGGATTCCTAATCTGATCAAGCTAACAATAGAACTTGACAATCACACACTATGTACCACCTCATAAGGTTGTTGTATAGACAGATGAGTCAGTATCTAGGAAAAGGGTCAAAATAGCACTTGATGTAAGAACCGTATAGATGCTAACTCATCATAGCTTTTTAGGAAAATCCTCAACCGCCCTCTTTCATCACTGCTTACTCACTGCTGAGCACCTCCCACTGCGTCTTGCTGTGAGTCCGGCTGCTGTCCTCGATTTCATTAATTCCTCAAAGCATTGCTAGTAAAAGATTCTCATGTTTACCAAACAGGGGCTCGAGGGGAGGCTGCTCCTGGATGAGAGAGACAAGCAGACACAAAGAAGAAAGCCTTGCTTCCACTCCAGTCAAGGCTTTTTTATTATTATTCATACAGAGGTATATATAGGGGAGGCAGGAAGAAGGCAAATGGATTTTATGGCTACCAGAGGTTTTGAGAGAGGGGCAGGGGGTCTCTTGAGTGACAGGCCTCACGGATGTTTACAAGAATGTCTGTGTTTGAGATCACAGGCAGGGCGGAGTTACATCAATCCTGTTTGTTAAGATACATATCTTTAGGTTACACCTTGTTCTTATCTACAGATCAAAGTAGGCTTTTTGGGAAGGCTTGGTAAATTTCACAGGAACTCAGGAAGCTGAAGTCTTAATACAAAGAGTGGAGGCTTCTTCCTCCAAATGGTTGCAGTTTGGCTCAGCGGTCTCCAACATCTCCTCCCTTCTTTTATACAAGACAGGGGGAGGCCCGCAGTCAAGCGGTGGGCTTTAACCAAGTGGGGGAGAAGTGACCTGGCTCCTCCCGTGGGTCATTTTTATCGCCCACAGATTTGGCCCTTGGTACCTTTTGGGGAGGGGAGGCAGGGCCTATATAATTATTATGTATGGTACCAACCTCCATGCAAGTCAGGTTTTCTCTCAGGGAATTCAGATGTGGCCAGTAAGACCTTCCCTTTTTTTTTTTCCACACCCACATTGGTACCCATCCCCCTAGGGGGTGCATAAGTCTGAATGCTTATGCGGTTCCCGGAGGCTTGGAGTATTAAACCTTGGCCAACATGCCTAGAATGATTATAAAAAGGTAAACAAATCTACAGGGTTTACAGTGGCTATAGGGTTTACAGAAACTATAAGTTTTACAGGTATTACAGAAACTATAGGTTTTAAAAGGTAAACAAAGGCTTACAGGGCTTACAGTGGCTATAGGGTTTACAGAAACTATAAGTTTTACAGGTATTACAGAAACTATAGGTTTTAAAAGGTAAACAAAGGCTTACAGGGCTTACAGTGGCTATAGGGTTTACAGAAACTATAAGTTTTACAGACATTAGGTATTACAGAAACTATAGGTTTTAAAAGGTAAACAAAGGCTTACAGGGCTATAACAGCTATAGGGTTTACATTCATTGTTAGGGGAAGGTCTCAGCTGGAGGCAAGTCCTCAGTCGCGATTCCTCGGCTTGCCAGCTCCAGTCTGTGATAGTGGACCTGCAGAGGTTGCATCTTTATGGCTTCAATCTGGTAGCGTATGAAAGACATAATTTTGTTAATAACTACTGGTCCAATTGCAAGTAGGAGGAGTAGGATAAATAGGGGTCCCAGTATGGATGGCAGCCAGGAGAGAAAAGGGGAGTTGATCCAGAGGTGAGATGAGGAGGAGTCATACCTGGAGTGTAACTCTCGATTAAGTGTCTGTAAGTTTTTTACATTTTCCTCTATGATCCCTGATTCATTGACATAAAAGCAGCATTCTTCCTGAAGGGCTAAACAGGTTCCCCCTTTTTCTGCTGTAAGGAGGTCAAGGGCTCGTCTATTTTGTAGGGTGACCCTTGCCAAGGAAGTTATTTGTCTCTGAAGTGACTCGAGACTCTGAGTGGTGGAGTCTATATCTACTTATAATAATTTGGCATTTATCCATATTTTGAAATTTTGTTAGTAGTCCCAGAAAAGCATAGAGAGGCAAAAGTGAGCTTAAAACAGTTGTAATACTTATAAGAAGTCTATATCTACTTATAATAGTTTGGCATTTATCCATATTTTGAAATTTTGTTAGTAGTCCCAGAAAAGCATAGAGAGGCAAAAGTGAGCTTAAAACAGTTGTAATACTTATAAGAAGTCTATATCTACTTATAATAATTTGGCATTTACCCATATTTTGAAATTTTGTTAGTAGTACCAGAAAAGCATAGAGAGGCAAAAGTGAGCTTAAAACAGTTGTAATACTTATAAGAAGTCTATATCTACTTATAATAATTTGGCATTTATCCATATTTTGAAATTTTGTTAGTAGTACCAGAAAAGCATAGAGAGCAAAAGTGAGCTTAAAACAGTTGTAATACTTATAAGAAGTCTATATCTACTTATAATAGTTTGGCATTTATCCATATTTTGAAATTTTGTTAGTAGTCCCAGAAAAGTATAGAGAGACAAAAGTGAGCTTAAAACAGTTGTAATACTTATAAGAAGTCTATATCTACTTATAATAATTTGGCATTTATCCATATTTTGAAATTTTGTTAGTAGTACCAGAAAAGCATAGAGAGCAAAAGTGAGCTTAAAACAGTTGTAATACTTATAAGAAGTCTATATCTACTTATAATAGTTTGGCATTTATCCATATTTTGAAATTTTGTTAGTAGTCCCAGAAAAGTATAGAGAGACAAAAGTGAGCTTAAAACAGTTGTAATACTTATAAGAAGTCCATATCTACTTATAATAATTTGGCATTTACCCATATTTTGAAATTTTGTTAGTAGTACCAGAAAAGCATAGAGAGGCAAAAGTGAGCTTAAAACAGTTGTAATACTTATAAGAAGTCTATATCTACTTATAATAATTTGGCATTTATCCATATTTTGAAATTTTGTTAGTAGTACCAGAAAAGCATAGAGAGCAAAAGTGAGCTTAAAACAGTTGTAATACTTATAAGAAGTCTATATCTACTTATAATAGTTTGGCATTTATCCATATTTTGAAATTTTGTTAGTAGTCCCAGAAAAGTATAGAGAGACAAAAGTGAGCTTAAAACAGTTGTAATACTTATAAGAAGTCCATATCTACTTATAATAATTTGGCATTTACCCATATTTTGAAATTTTGTTAGTAGTACCAGAAAAGCATAGAGAGGCAAAAGTGAGCTTAAAACAGTTGTAATACTTATAAGAAGTCTATATCTACTTATAATAATTTGGCATTTATCCATATTTTGAAATTTTGTTAGTAGTACCAGAAAAGCATAGAGAGCAAAAGTGAGCTTAAAACAGTTGTAATACTTATAAGAAGTCCATATCTACTTATAATAATTTGGCATTTATCCATACTTTGAAATTTTGTTAGTAGTCCCAGAAAAGTATAGAGAGACAAAATAAGCTTAAAGATTCTAAAAGGGACACAGTGAAAGGGGCAACAGGTCCATATAGGGAAACTGTATTTTTTAGCTCTTTTATGTGTCTAAATTTAAGGTGTCGGTATTGCTGGGGCTGAATTACTAAGGTTTCATTTCTGCTTTGTTCCTCCTCACTACCAGACTCAGAGGACTGTTTAGGTGACTGTTTGTTCTCTGGACCCTCTCTACATTCTCTCTTTTTATGCCTCCTGTATGTGACTCTAAAATTGGCAAAGAGCTGGTTAATTGACCCTTTCCTGTTCTGACCTGAGAACGCGTCACGGGAAAGGCATGAAGAGTTTTTGTTTTAATTTTATTTTTGCAAGGGGGAGGGGTGGAGGGAGAGCGAATCTCTAGGTCTAGCTCATGAAGTTGTTTCAAAAGTAGGGCTTTTTCCTCTTTGTCCTAAGAAGAGTTTTGAGTAGCTGGGTTTCACGGGAAAGTTTATGGGTAGCCCGCCTAGTGACTTCTTCCAAATCAAAGCGCATATGAAGCGCAGGAGCGCAGAAGGAAGGTATTCTACTGGGGTTATATGGCGGTGGGTTAGTCTCAGAGGCAGATAGAGGAGGCCAGTCAGGGTTAAGATCTTTGGCTGCCTCAGCTTTCAATTCTGCCTCCTCATCCTGGGAGAGAGAATCATCTCCCAGGGGCCTCCCAAGAGCCCTGAGAGGACGGGATAAATGGACTTAGGAGGCTCTTTTGGAGTGGGAGGGTGTGAGTTGTCCTCTGGCATAGGAACAATAACCGAGGGACATCGGGACGGGGGATGTTTGGGCGGGTCTGAGAGGTTTTTATCTTGACAGAGGGAACTTTGATTAGCCTTAAGGTTTTCTTTAAGGAAGGATTCCCATCCTGTATGACTTTAGAAACATCAGGTTGATAATAATGAGACTGAAGGACGTCATTAATTAAATTCCAATAGGAGAAGGCTTGGACCGGGACTTTCTCAGGGCCAAACATGCGATAAAAATCTTTCAAACAATTACCCACGCGACCCCATCGTTCCTCGTCAATTGTGCCTTCTTGGGGAACCATGGGCAGATATTTTTCCAAGAGAAGAAAAAACTTAACCAAATCTTTCTTTTTAACTTCAGCCCCTCGCAACTTGAGGGATTCTTTAAGCCCTTGGATAAACAACTCATGTTTACTTAACGTCTGGCCCATGTTGAAAAGAGAAATCTGCAGGAGCCTGAGCCCTGCCCCCAGGTGTGAGCTTTTGTCTTTGTTGCTGCCTGTGGCTTTTTTAAATTGTAAAGAGGAATAGATAGAAGGTTTATTGCCAACACCCGATCGGGCAGTCGGGATTTGAACAATGAGCTCGGGGCCTTCAGTCAATGCCAGAGAGTAGCCCTGGCCTAGAGACTTCAGTTGCCCTGTCGCCTTGATTCAATTCCACGCGAAGGCTTTAAACCGAAAACAAAGAAGGAAATAAGAAGACAGCGTCTGAGGGGGGAGATCTGTCTTTATCTTTGAGATGGAAAAAGTCTGTTTTTCTTTACATTACACCTCTCCTAATTCCTCAGTGGGGAGGCTAGCCTCCCGCTGGGGCTTTACCTTAAAAGCCCTTGGCGTTTCTCTGATGGAGAAACGGACAGTTTATTTTTCCTTTACATTATCTCTCGCCTGACCCGTCAGTGGCAAATATTACCTTCTCACTGGGGCAGCCCTGGGCTTGTAGTAATTAGTCTTTCTCTGATGGAGAAAGGGAGTTTGTCTTTTACATTATCTAACTGGGGAAACAAACTCTGCCTAGTTTTTTTTCTCTGAATGGCGAGACAACCATATGAAAACTTATGCCTAAGTCCGTCAATAAAGAGACAATTTCTTCATTGGGGAGGCAGCCCACCTGGGCCTGTAAATCCCAAGGGAGGATGTCCCCAAAGGATCACCCGATTTTCTTTGTGCCTTGAGGTTCATAAACTATGAACAAATATGGCTTGTCCCGAGACATTCGTCGCTATTCTTACCTTACCCAGGTCTGTATTACAGGCGGGCTTTCCTGCAGTGACCCACTGTGGATCTTCACTCACCAACGAGGTGGCGATCCAATGCTGAAGAGACGGCCGTCCTTCCTTGCGACGTCCAAGTCAGTCCTCGTACCTCAAGCCCCACGTCTGGGCGCCACTTGCCCCGGCCGGCGGGGTTCAACAGGGGCTCGAGGGGAGGCTGCTCCTGGATGAGAGAGACAAGCAGACACAAAGAAGAAAGCCTTGCTTCCACTCCAGTCAAGGCTTTTTTATTATTATTCATACAGAGGTATATATAGGGGAGGCAGGAAGAAGGCAAATGGATTTTATGGCTACCAGAGGTTTTGAGAGAGGGGCAGGGGGTCTCTTGAGTGACAGGCCTCACGGATGTTTACAAGAATGTCTGTGTTTGAGATCACAGGCAGGGCGGAGTTACATCAATCCTGTTTGTTAAGATACATATCTTTAGGTTACACCTTGTTCTTATCTACAGATCAAAGTAGGCTTTTTGGGAAGGCTTGGTAAATTTCACAGGAACTCAGGAAGCTGAAGTCTTAATACAAAGAGTGGAGGCTTCTTCCTCCAAATGGTTGCAGTTTGGCTCAGCGGTCTCCAACAATATAATACATTCCTGTCCACAAAGATACAAGCTAGAGGGTGAGAAAAATACATGAACAAACACACTTGTTAATTGCTCGCCTCGAATGCTCATTTTTGCTCAAAGGGCACAAACATTACCTTGTAAGATGAATAAGTTCTGGGGTCTAATGTACAACTATGGTAAGGATGGATGTTATACTTAGATATGATAATCATTATGATAATCCTTACACACACACACAGAGAGAGAGAGAGAGAGAGAGAGAGAAGAGAAAGACAGAGAAAGAAAGAGTATCATCTACAGTTTGACTCTACACACTCTTTGTTTGCCAGTTAAGTTCTCTTTTTGCTGCAGGATGTTAGAAAAAATATTTATCTTGCAAAGGTTCTGATGGAAGTCCCCACGGTCTTTAGCTCTTGCATGCCACAACAAGATCTGGCTCTATACCCATTGTCAGAACCTTCATCCTTTGTGACTGCCAACAGCATGGTCCCTTTCAAAGAAATGTGAGAGCATGAATGAGCAGAAACACAGACTCAGGCACCCGGCTGCAAGGTTTGAGTCCCCACTATATGACAATAAGATGACAACTGGGCACATGGCATGGCTCTACCACTGTTTCATGGTTCTCCAGAAGAACAGAGCCAATAGAATGAATTGCTATTCAAAAGGGGGACTTACTGGATTATTTTACAGCAGTCCAATAATAGTTATCTGCAAAATCTTGAGACACAAGGAACCCAGTGGCTGCTCAGTCCACGTGGCTGGATGTCTCAGCAGTCAGTCCCAATAAGGCACTGAGAACCTGGAGGATACCTGGATAGCTGCTGGCTTCAGTCCATATTGAAAGACTGATGAAAGTTGGTTCTGATGCTGATGAAGTACAGCCAACAGAGTACATGCATGCATACATACGTACAAAAATAGCAGGAGCAGCTGGGTCAAGAGCACTCACCAGGGAGTAGAACAAGTGGCCAGGTGAGAATGGACTGTGTTCTCTCAGAGCTTCCTTATATATAGCTCACCACCAGAAGGGGCTGCCCACTCTGGAGGAAAAATCTTCCTCCTTCAATTAATCCTTCCTGAAAGCAATCCCAGAGACCCGCCTCCCAGAGGAATGTCTCTGGATTCCTAATCTGATCAAGCTAACAATAGAACTTGACAATCACACACTATGTACCACCTCATAAGGTTGTTGTATAGACAGATGAGTCAGTATCTAGGAAAAGGGTCAAAATAGCACTTGATGTAAGAACCGTATAGATGCTAACTCATCATAGCTTTTTAGGAAAATCCTCAACCGCCCTCTTTCATCACTGCTTACTCACTGCTGAGCACCTCCCACTGCGTCTTGCTGTGAGTCCGGCTGCTGTCCTCGATTTCATTAATTCCTCAAAGCATTGCTAGTAAAAGATTCTCATGTTTACCAAACCATTCTTAGAACCTGGAGTACACTGATGAAGCCCCCTTTCAAAACGTCACTTAAAGGATATCTCTGCCCAGTTCTCAGCCATCTATCTTCTCTTGAGTACAACACAGGGGCACACAGACTGCCCACCCCACCATGGTGTGTCAAAATCTCTTTCTTGGCCCCAGCAAGTATAAACTCTGCTTGAGTAATAGCTTCTGTAAGAATGCTCCCTATTCACAGTAACACTGTCCTTTAGTGCTCTGCAACACAATTTAGTAACTCATCTGCAGCTGTTCCATGTCAAAACAGGTTTGTCTTTCCCTCACTATTAAAAAATTGTCCAGGGCTGGAGAGATGGCTTAGTGGTTAAGGCATTTGTCTGCAAAGCTAAAGGATCCCAGTTCGACTCTCCAGGACCCACGTAAGCCAGATACACAAGGGGGCGCATGCATCTGGAGTTTGTTTGCAGTGGCTGGAGGCCCTGGCGCGCCCATTCTCTCTCTGTCTCTTTCTCTCTAAGAATAAATAAAATAAAATAAAATAAAATAAAATAAAATAAAATTCTCCAGCCACCTGTAGGGTAATTGCCATTAACTTAACTGTATTTCTTCCCCTTTGGTCCATATGTATAAAATATAAGTACAGAGGGCAGATTCTGTAAGCAAATCTAGGAAGGCTTCTGCCTCGTCTTCATGTCAATATTCTTCTCTCCAAACATCTAGAATGGGGTGCTAGGGATTCATGAAAGTCCTTGAACCCCAAACCCTAGGTTCATATCTAACTTTAAACAATAGGACTGAGAAGAATAATTATTAAATTAACATATTTATTTAGGGAAGTACAGTTAGGGAAGTAAAGAACCAAGGAAAGATACCCACGTGGTTTGAGAGCCCCCATGGTAGGCCTGAAAAAACTACAGGAAGAACAGAAAAGAGAGTTCAAAGAGCTCCTGCCATGTGGAGAAAGAGCCCATGTGGAAAGTCAGAGCTGGGGGGGGCTCTCCCCTCGGTTCAGAAACTCACCAGCAGCTGGAGGGGCCCATGTGGTCAGGCAGCTCAGAGAGCATGCCCTCCCCTCAAAAACATATTTATAACCTTATGGTGGTGGGCCCTACCTTCCAGCTCAGGTGAGCTGAGGGACAGCTGATTGGTTTGGGCTAAGGACTGTCTTAGGAAGAGGCTGGCCATGACACCAAGTTCTGGGTGACACCACAATGTTATGGTTAAATTTAAGTCCTAGGAAAGACCTCCCTCCCAGGAGAGGCCCAGGTTGTTTGTGGAAAAACAGACTCCTTTAGGCAAGAGATAAGAATCCAGATCACCCTTTGATCTCTAACAAGTGCAGACTGCAAGGACAGGCCCAGAGACATTCTTGTTTCTTACTTTCAGGGGCCCAGTCACCCTAACTGCCTAAAAAAGCCACCTGACTCCCTCTCACATCTACCAAGGGCAATGAGCACAGAGGGATGAGAACACATGTGGCAAAACAGAAGCAGCAAACATCTCAGGATGAAGGATTTTCCGTGGCTATTTTCTTCTCTATACTTATTGTTCAAATTGCTGCAATGCATGTGCTACATTTAGTAAAAACAGAAAAATGGTATTTAAACATGTCTCATCTGAATTTTTCCTTTTGATTCCTGTTTCCCCCACCTGTCCATTCTCATCCCTTCAACCTTGCCATTTCCTTACTTATGCCTACAGATAGCCTTCCGTTGCTTTTCTTGCCCAGCCCTCTGATCTCTGCACAGCCTTCAAGTGTAACTACACTGTATCCTACCCAACTATCCAATTCTACTCCCCCTCCACACAGTTATCATCCAGTCTTAAATTTCCAAGGGAAAGTGACTGCTTTTTCCTTGGTTATCAGAGCTCTAAGGAAAATACCCCTCAGTGATTAAAAATGCTTTCTTGAGCAGGTCCTAAGAGCCAGAACTAAATGCCAAGGTGCCAACATGTGTGTCTTCTTTGAGGAGTTGCTGTCATTAGTTGAGAGGATCCATGGCTGATGTTAACAGCTGCATTTCATAAATGAAGTTAAGTAGCTTATCCAAGGGCATATAGCCAGACGGTATCGGTGCATGGCTTAGTTCCAGCTCTGCTTGAGAACAAAGCCATGCTCTTGCCATTGTATCATGCCCTAGGCAGAGAGCTAATATTTATATTCTTTATGTCAACACAAAAGTCACAGCTCTCACCTCAAAGAGAATAAAAGATGATTTATTCTGGAGCCAAATATGAGTGACCATGGCCCGGGAACACAGATTTAGGTGACCTCAAATTCCATGTTCCAACATGTTAACAAGTTTATGAAGGTTCTATACCCATAGTTACAGAACAAAAGAAAGTCATAAATCAAGGCACTTTTCAAATACATTGGCTGACCATCAGGTAGGTGGGTTGTGGCAAAGCAGGGAAATCTCCACCATAGGCCTCAGATGCTATCTGATGACGTTCTTAGCCCTTGGGTTGGTGGAAGCTGGTGGTCTGTCAGTACTTTCCTAAAAGGTTGCACCTGATCAGCTGATAGTCACATGGATGTTAGGTCAGACACAGAGGTGGATGATAATGGCTACTGGGGGGCTAAAGATAGCCCAAGGTAAATAATTAGGCTTTGGTCTTGCAACATTTCCTCTCTCCATGATCACTGGCACTTTATCAGTCCATTCATTGCTGGAAGTTGGTACAACAGATACAGGGCTTTTGGGGGGAACTTTAGTTCACAATTATAAGCTGCACACACTGGTAGATCAGTTTTTAAATTAAAGCATCCTTTCTAACAAAGTGTCTTGACAACTATGGATCTAACCTATAATCGCAGCACTCGGGAGTCTGAGGTAGGAGGATCACCACGAGTTCCAGGTCAGCCTGGGCTAGAGAGAGACCTTACCAACACACACACACACACACACACACACACACACACACTTTTACACTACCATAGCCTATTCCTATGCTTCATAATGCAACATGTTTCATACTATATTGGATTTTTGCTCCTTTAAGAAATATTTTATTTGTTTATTTGCAAAGAGGGAGGGAGAGAGGGAGGGAAGAAGAGAGAGGGGAGAATGGGCACATCGAGGCCTCTAGACATTGCAAATGAGCTCCAGATGATGGCTCCTCTTTGTGTATCTGGCTTAATGTGGGTTCTGGAGGATCAAACCTGGGTCATTAGGTTTTGCAGACAAGAGCCTTAACTGCTGAGCCATCTTTCCAGCTCAACTTTTATTTCTAAAGCACATCTCCTTGACCAGCGTATTAGCTTAATGAAGTGATGACAAGGTGCTAAGCACAGTGTAAGAACTCACATACTAAAACTGCACTTCAGGACCGGGGATATGGCGCAGGTGGTAAACTGTTCGTTATGCAAGTGTAACGACCTTTTTGGGATCCCAAGCGCCCTTATAAAAGCTGGGTGGAATGACATGCACCTGTAATCCCAGTATTGGGAGGCAGAGACAGGAGGATCCATGGGGCTTGCTGGCCAGCTAATCTAGCCAAATTGGTGAAGCATAATGGAGGACGGCACCTGGTGTTAACCTCTGGCCTCCACATGCACACACACACACACACACACACACACACACACAGCATGAGCACACACACAAACACATTATACATGAACATATCACACAACAACTTCGTTTTACTTTAACAGTTGCTTTATCAAATACTGTAGTTAAGGGGCTGAAGAGATGTCTTACTGATTAAGGCACATGCCTGTGAAGCCTAAGGACCCAGGTTCGATTCCCCAGTGCCCATGCAGGCCAGCTGCACAAGGTGGTTCATTCATCTGGAGTTCATTTGCAGTGGCTGGAGACCCTAGTGTGCCCATTCTGTCTCTATATGTATCTGCCTCTCTCTCTTTCAAAAAATAAATAAAACATATATTAAAAACACTATAGAGCTGGGCGTGGTGGTGCACGCCTTTAATCCCAGCACTCAGGAGGCAGAGGTAGGAAGATCACCATGAGTTCGAGGGCACCCTGAAACTACATAGTGAATTCCAGGTCAGCCTGGGCCAGAGTGAGACCCTACCTCGAAAAAACAAAAACGAAACAAAACAAAACAGCAACAATAAACAACTACAGTGAAGGTTATATGGTTCCTGTTTAAAAACTTACAGTAAAAGGATAATAGGGCTAGAGAGATGGCTCAATGGTTAAGTACACTTTCTGCACAAGCATAAGGGCTGAAGAAGGCCTGAAACTGCTGGAATTCAAATCCCTAGAACCCATGTAAACATCTGGGTGAGACCAGGTGCACCTGTAACCCCAGTCCTGCTAATGAAATCAGAAACCAGGGAATCCCCCAGTCTTGCAAAAATAAAAATAAAAAATAAAGCAAGCTCCAGTATCACTAAGAGACTGTGGCTCAAATAAGGATGGATAGACCACAGATGGAGCCAGACACTCACTGTCCAGCCATGACAGGTCCTGTTGCAAGTGAGTACGTGAGGCACTGCAAGGGCACATACATGTGCATACATAACAACCCCCCAACACGCACACACACACACACACACACACACACACACACATACCACATTACACACACATACAAGCAAAAAAGGAAGAAAGAAAGAAAGAAAGAAAGAAAGAAAGAAAGAAAGAAAGAAAGAAAAGAGGGCTGGAGAGATGAAAGCCTGACAGCCCAGGTTTGAGTCCCCAGTATCCATGCAAAGCCAGATGCACAAAGTGACACATGAATCTGCAGTTTGTTTGCAGTGGAAGGAGGCCCTGGCACACCCGTTATTTCTCTCTCCCTCTCCATTTCAAAAATAAATGAATAAAATAAATAAAAATGCTATTTTTTAAAAAGAAAGCAAAAGAAAGAGAGAAAATGTGTAATAAATTAATGTATTTCAAAGGTAGGAAGAAGCTAACAGATGCTTTATTTATTATATCATTTTCTATCACTACTTTTCAAATACTGAAGTTGCTACTTTAATAAAGATATATAGCTTACCCTTGTAGTCTACAAATAAAAACACAAAAGGAAATATAATTTAAAATTGAATATCTTCATAGAAGGACTTGGGGTAGCAGGTGTAGTAGTTTGAATGGATGTCCCCCAGTAGATTCAGGAGTTTTATTCAAGCTAGTAACTTGGATTTTCAGCATCCTGGCTGGAGGAGGTGTCACCATGGGCAGATCCTAGGTCCAGCCCTAAGGTGTGTTTGGAGTGGATCTGGAATTCCAGCCTAAGGTCTGCCAAGAGCAGCCTGGGTTCTGCCTGGTTCCCTGCTGTCTAGCTGCAGGTTTTTGCTCTTGCTCTTGCTCTTGGTGGTGGGTTTTCTCTTTTTTTTTTTTTTTTTTTTTTTTCACTATTATGGAACTTCTCCTGGATCTGTAAGCCTGAAACCAATCTCTTCCTCCCATAAAACTGTGCCTGGTTTGGAAGTTCATCCCAGCAACGTAAAGCTGAGTGGGACAGCAGGACATAAAAAATGTATTGTTCAAAGGATGTGAGAACAACTCAAATGTGTGTGCATTAAGGAACAGAAAGGAGATTGTTTAGCCAGGCTGGGATCTATTGCTATTCGAAAAATACCCAAGACAGAGAAGCACTTGGTAGACTAACCCAAGATGCTTCTGTAATGAGTTGTTACCAAGCAATTTATGATTTAAAATATCAAAGTATCATAATTTGTTAATCACGTGCTGATTTCTGGAAGGATGGGTTGCATAATACAATCAGTTATTAAATGAAATCTTCTACCTGGTGAGATGTGTTTCTCTTTTCTCTTCTTGTTGTACCGCTTTAGAGGGAACAGGACAAATTGATTTCATTTGGCATATCACTTCATTGAGACGAATTCCATGGCACTGTTTTCTTACAAGGAGTCTTGACTCCTCCAGTCTCCACCCCTTCTAGCGTTTTCCTTTTGGATTGGATTATATTTTCACGGCTTGTGTACTTGTTTTGGTTTCTTGGAGGGATTACATCTCTCCAGTTAGACCATAAACTCTCCCGGGGTTGATTTTCTCTATGTTCCATAAAAATCCCTTTATCTCTTTGTGCAGTGAAGTGCCAAAACAGGCATCCAATAAATTAAAGTATTACTGGTCTTTGTTTAGTGAGGGAGACAGGACTGGGGCCCTCTTCTGCTTTGCTCCTTGGGTCTGTGGACTCGTCTAACGCCACATTCCCACACAGCAGCCAGCTGAAATAACAGCAGCACTACTTACATTTTTATAGTACCATATACTTTTCAAAGTGTTTTCACATCTCTTATCTCATTTATTCCTTGCTAGGATCCTGTGAGGTAAGTAGAGCAGATAGGGTTGGTCTTACTTGATAGATGGTAGAACAGAGGAAGAGAGAGGTTAAGTGACTTGCCCAGTCTCTCACCACCCCACTACATCTGCCAGAATTATCTTCCTCAAAATAAATATAAACATGTCATTCCTCTGCATAAAATCATCAACAGGACTCTGGCTGTCTGCAGGGTAAAGTGCAAACTCCTTAGCAGGACATGTGAGTCCCTCCACATCCTGGCCCTCTGCTCTTCAACAGCTTCATCTTCCATGACTATGCCCAGCACTTCACACTCCTCCATCTCAACCGAATCGCTCCAGCTCCCCCCAGCCTCATCCACGGTCAAGACGCCAGCCCATGGACAATGGGGCTTCCTTGACTGGGGTGTCCATTGAACTTAAGGCTCTTACTATCTTCAAACATGAGAAATTCCCACTCAGGTCCCTGTATGTAAGTCAAATAAAACCTTTTCTACCACCTCCTCCACTCAAGCTGGACAAATCAACCACTATTCATTCATTCATTCATTCATTCATTCATTCATTCAGAGAATCTTACCACGTAGCCAGAATGGCCTCAAACTCATGATTATACTGCCATAGCCTCCCCCGTGCCGGGACTGCAGGCATGCGCCAACATGCCAGGCAATTCAGCAACAAACTAGACACAACCAACTCTACATCGATACTCAGCCTTACCCCGCCCTAGTTCTTCTTTTCTTATTTCTCCATAGAACTTCTTACTTTGTAATATATTGTATGATTTGCAGGTGTATTAAGTCTTTAAGCCTGCCTCCCTCTGCTAGAATGGAAGCCCCACAAGGGCAAGGACCTTGGCTGGGTTTGCTCATTGGTATATTTCAGGCATCAGCAAACAGGGTCTGATACATAAGCACCCTCAAGAGCACACATTAGGGGCTTGCAATGCAATCAGTGCAGGAATGCTTGCCTAGCATATAGAAGGAAGGTTTGATCCCTTGCGCCACAAACAAACAAATGGCAGTAATAAAGTAACCGTTGTTTGGGCACTGATGTTCCCCACATGAAATACAGTCCCTTCAGCTTAGACCACAGAGAAATGGTCTAAACCGTCACCACACACGGTTAAGTGAAGTGACAGAGACAGGTGTGTGCTGGGAGAACTGAGGAAGGATACAGACAAGGAACAGTCAAGGAGCAAGGTCCCAGGGGCAGGATGTAAACCAAAGCAGCAGACAGGAAAAACCGAGGCTCCTCTGCCCAAAGAGCTACTAAAGGCATCCGAGGCCCCCTTGTAGAGAGCCTTGACATACACAGACAAGTCAGTCAAGCTTGGAGGGAGGGAGGAAGAATCATTGGCAGAGTTACAGGTAACCTTTTCCATAGCTTGATTAGGATGCATGTGGGGCCGGGTATAAAATGAGAGAAGTATTATCTGTTTAGTTCTGCATAGCAAAGGGAGTCAGAGCTCCAGAGCAGAGAGGGCCTTGTCTTCATTTCAGAATCACATGAGTTGGGTTGTTTCAACCTCCAAAATGACACCTTCTCATTGTAATGAAAACCTGCCAGAAATGGTTAACTCTGATGTGATTAGTCTGGGGAAGAAAAGTCTGGAGTCAGGACATTTCACCTTGATCCGCTGCAACTTTTTAAAAAATCCCAGCGGGCCTGGAGAGATGGCTTAGTGGTTAAGCACTTGCCTGTGAAGACTAAGGACCCCGGTTCAAGGCTCGATTCCCCAGGACCCATGTAAGCCAGATGCACAAGGGGGTGCATGCATCTGGAGTTCGTTTGCAGTTGCTGGAGGCCCTGGTATGCCCATTCTCTATCTATCTGCCTCTTTCTCTCTCTGTCGATCATAAATAAATAAATAAATAAATAAATAAACAAACAAACAAACAAACAAACAAAAAGAATCCCAGAACACCTATCTTGAAATATTAATCCTGTCCAATTCTTGGAACTTCTGGACCATAGAAATTTGATAGCATTTCTTTTTAAAATATATTTTATTTATTTATTGGAGAGAGAGAGGGCGATACATAGAGAGAGAGGGAAAAAAGGGCACACCAGGGCCTCCAGCCACTGCAAACAAACTGCAAACATACTCGCCACCTTTTGCATCTGGCTTACGTGGGTACTGGGGAACCAAACCTGGGTCCTTAGGTTTTGCAGGCAAGCGCCTTAACTGCTAAGCAATATCTCCAGCCCCACAGGTCCAGCTTTATATAAAAGGGTCTGGGGATCGAACTCGGGTACTACATACATCTTGAGCAGCAAGCATTTTATCCACCAAGCCATTTCCCCAACCCCAGATGGCTTCGGTTTGACATCAGTGTCTAGCACAAGGTTGGATTTGAATATTTCGGTTGGGGGAAATGGTTTCCAGTCGGCCACAGGTTTCCTCCCTCCCAGAATGTGTACTGTGCCTTCATACATCGACTTCCGGCTCGGCTCCCTCCCGAAGGAACTGGAACCATCCTCAGAGGAGCCGCTGTGCACACTGTGCCCTCCGCATCCGCTGCTCCTCATTCTCTTTACCAAGAAGTGCACAGGGAAGACGGAACCCCTCTCTCCCTCGCGTCGGGGAGACGGCACAGAGCTGGGTTCTCTGCAATGCCCATTTCTTACCCAACCTCCCAGCGCCATGGAAATCCTAAATCCTGGGAGGCCTCCTGCATCCAGGGGCATTAGGTTGATCTAGAAACATCAGTATGCATGCAAGGCTTATGTGCCAGACCCTAGAGTGTGCATGTTTCCCAGTGGAAGTGAGTTCCAATGGCCTCTTACACCAAAGGAACTTTCTTTAAATTTTTTTAAAAAATAAATATTAGGGCTTAGCGGTTAAGGCGCCTGCCTGCTAAGCCTAAGAACCTGGTTCCAATCTCCAGGTCCCACCTTTAGCCAGATGTAAAGTGAGGCAAGGGTGCAATGCTGCATTTGCCCAGAAGGGGGCACACACATCTGGATTTCGTTCACAGCATCTGAGAGACTGCTGGCACACCCATCTTTATCTATTTCCCTCTCCCTCTCTTGTCTGTCTCTCTGTGTGTCTCTCTCCAAAAATAAATAAAAATTTTAAAAAAATTTAAATAAATATTTAAAAAATTATTTATTTTTATTTATTTATTTTTTAGGGAGAGAGAACAAGTGTTCCAGGGCTTCCGGCTGCTGCAAACAAACTCCAGATGCATGATAGCATTTCTTTTATGAGAGCCTTTTCTTTTGCTCTCTCTCTCTCTTTTTTTTAGTTTGAAATGAATTTTCATAGCTAGAGTTCTATCTACCTAAAGATGAATTGTGGCATTTGGCTTAATTTCCAGAGACTACTATTTTGATTCTTTGACTGGCTTGTCATTTCCAAGCTATCTAATGAATATCAGGAGCTATGCTAGACCTCTTGCTCCAAAGACAAGTGACTGAGTCACAGGCATGGCTATCAGGGGCTCATAGACTGACAAGGAAAGGCAGACACTGAAGTGTAATATGATGTTACAGAGATTAGATACAGAAACATGCACCAGTCCAGAGAGCAGACAAAGATAGGAGTAATTCGTTTGTCTAGAGAGAGAGGAAAAAGAAGAGAAGGGCTCTGTCTTAGAAGACACACAGGTCTGATCAGAGTCTTAAAAGGCTGTGTGTGTTCACCAGTGGATGCTGGACAATGAATACTCGAGGTAAAGAGAGAAGTATGGGTAGAGCTTGAGGTCTGAACCAGGCTAATATGCTCAGGGAACTACACACAGTTCAGGAAGTCTGTAAGGAGTTGGCATTTTGTTCAATAGGTCATTATTTCTCTAACTGTGGTCTGAGGTACACCCGCCTCAGACTCTTTTCACCTTTCTTGTTAAGACATAAATCTCTAATTATGCCAGGTGTGGAGGTGCACGCCTTTAATCCCAGCACTCAGGAGTCAGGAATAGGAGGATTGCTGTGAGTTCAAGGCAAGTCTCGGGCTGCAGAGTGAGTTCCAGGTCAGCCTGGGTTAGAGTGAGACCCTACCTTAAAAAAAAATTAAAAAATAAATAAATCTCTAATGATTCAGAATGTTGAGATTGATGGGCAAGTGGGAAAGAACAGAATCTCCACACCTCTTGTGATGGTTTGATTCAAGTGTCCTCCATAAACTTAGGTGTTCTGAATGCTAGGTTCCCCCCAGCTGATGGAGATTTGGGAATTAACGCCTCCTGGAGGCAGTGTATTGTTGGGGGCGGGCTTATGGGTATTACAGCCAGCTTCCTCTTGCCAATGTTTGGCACACTGTCCTGTTGCTGTTGTCCATCTGATGTTGGTCAGGAGGTGATGTCCACCCTCTGCTCCTACCATAATTTCTCCCTGCCATCAGGGAGCTTCCCCTTGAGTCTGTAAGCCAAAATAAACCCTCTCCTCCCACAAGCTGCTCTCGGCCAGGTGTTTTCTGCCAGCAATGCAAACCTGACTGGTTAGGTGATTCCTAATAAAACAAACAGTTGAAGACTGCTATCATGGGCAATGATCAGCCATGCCAAGGTTGGGTTTTTTAAAAAATGTTTTTAAATTTTAAAAATTAGACTTTAAAATATTACTGAAAATTTTATGATCATATTGCAAATTGGTCATATTCCCATTGGGATATACTCTCATGTTTTCTTTTTCCCCACCCCAATTCTGGATTACATGAGTGTTGCTCACACAACTAGCCTGAAACCTCTTCCCAGGAGATACGGTGGTAGACACCAAGGAGACTCAAAGCTCATCAAAGCTGAAAATCCGAGGCTGCCAAGAGCTCAACACTAAAGGAGACTTACACCATGCCCTCCAAGGCCCAGGAACACTGCAGAGTTGATTGTACAAAGATTTTTCTCTGAGTAATAACATTGCACAAGACTCTAACTCACATGCTCACAGGGGCTGGGCATGTAATATAAATGTCTGAAGTCGGTTGCAGAGATAATAAAATGGGGACTAGTTGGGACAGCGGCAAAGCAAAGAGCACAGACTTCGCTAAAGGAAGCAATGACTGTTGCTCAGCTAACTGTTGGCTAGGAGGAATTTCAATCCAGAGCCATCAGACATTTCACTGTTTCAAAATAAGCGACTTGGTCTTAGCCCTGTGCTATTGCTGTAATAGAATAGAATACTGGAGGCTCAGTAGCTTGTAAAGAAAAGCAGTTTATTGGGCTCACAGTTCTGGATACTGGGAAGTTGAAGGATACGGTGGCCGATTCTGGTGAGACCTTCTGTGCTCCATCATAACAGGGTGGCAAGAAAGCTAGGCACAGCACTCAGGAGGCAGAGGTAGGAGAATCGCCGAGAGTTCGAGGCCACCCTGAGACTACATAGTGAATTCCAGGTCAACCTGGACCAGAGTGAAACCCTACCTCGAAAAACCAAAAAAAAAAAGAGAGAGAGAGAGAGCTAGGCAAACAAATACATGAGAAGGAGGGAGCAGGGACGTGTACCAGATCTGCTTCAATACAACCAGCTCGTGTGGGAACTCACCTCCTACTTCAAGAAGTGTTTTAATCACCCCTAACAACACATGTTTCAGACAAGGCAGAAGAAACCCAAACCATAGCATAGACCACACATATTTAGCATACAATCTCCCATTATTTACATTGCAACTATCTCACTGAAAGTCTAAGTTGTAAGGAACAGAAATCTTTGGGGTGATAAAGCGGAAAATAAATTTATTGGGCCAGGGAGATGGCTTAGTGGTGAAAAGCCCTTGATGCACCAGCCTGTCCACTGGAGTTCAGAGCCCCAGACCACATAATAGCAGATGCAAGTAACATATCACAAGTGTCTGTCAAACCAGTGCAACTACAGCAGAGGAACGCAGAGTGAGGAGAGTCCCGAAGCCATCAGGCCAGCTAGTCTGTCATTTGCAGTGGCAAAGAAGAGAAATCTTGTCTCAACCAAGGTGGAAGGTGAAGACTGACTCATCAAGGTTGTCCTCTGACTTCCACATGCACGCCCTGGCACGAGCACACTAACACCCCCCACACACACACACTGATGGTTTGTATATGTTGTCAACAGGACCTAGAATCATCTAAGAAACAAGCCTCTGAGCATGCTTGTGAGGGATTATCTAGGTTAGGTCAATTGCAATAGGGAAGAAACAACTTAATTGTAAGCAGTACCATTCGGTGGGCTGGAGTCCTGGACTACATAGAAAGGAGAGAGCTGGCTGAGCACCAGTACTGATGGCTCTCTGCTCCTGGCGCCATGTCTGCTCACCATGATGGTCTGTGTCCCCTCGAAACTGCAAACTATAATAAACCCTCTTCTTCCTTAAGCTGCTTCCTGTTAGTCACAGCAATGAATCAAGCAATTAATACACATGTCATTCACACGTACATACTTACATGCCACCCAAAATGCCACAAATACGCACACAAAGAAAACATTTATTAAAAATGTATTTTAGAACAGGGCGGGGTGGCTCACGCCTTTAATCCCAGGACTTGGGAGGCAGAGGTAGGAGGATTGCTATGAGTTCAAGGCCACCCTGAGACTATATAGTGAATTCCAGGTAAGCCTGGGATAGAGCAAGACTACCTCAAAATATCAAAAAAAAAAAAAAAAAGAGTTTTAGGGGCTGGAGAGATAGCTAAGTGGTTAAGGCATTTGCCTGCAAAGCCTAAGGACCCAGATTCGATTTTCCAGAACCCAGGTAAGCCAGATGCACATGGCAGTACAAGTTCTCCCTCTCTCTCTTTGTAAATAAATTAAAATAAAATAAAAGCCAGGGCTGGAGAGATAGCTTGGTGGTTAAGGCGCTTGCCAAAGCAATACAAATTCAGTAGAATGCATACTTGCATTTTTTTTTAAGTATTTTATCTATTTATTTATTTGAGAGAGAAAGAGAGAGAAAGGGCAAGCCAGGGCCTTTAGCCACTGCAAATGAACACCAGATGCATGCACCACCTTGTGCATCTGGCTGACGTGGGTCCTGGGGAATAGTCCCTGGGTCCTTAGTCTTCACGGGCAAACGCCTTAACCACTAAGCCATCTCTCCAGCCCCATACTTGCAATTTTGAATTTTAGCCTTCCATCTCCAGCTGACCATATGCAGAGGATGTTCTCTTGTAACATCAAGCAGCTGTGCCAAACCATAGTTCCCACAGCTCTGTGATCATGAGTGCGAACACACACACACAATACAGTGTGCTGTGTGACCAAGCTAGTCCATTCTGTGGCTTAGGTGTATTAAATCCATTTTCAACTTAATGATATTTTCAAATTATAATTTGAGCCGGGTGGGGTGGCACACACCTTTAATTCCAGCATTTGGGAGGCAGAGGCAAAAGGATCATCATGAGTTCAACGCCACCCTGAGACTACATAGTGAATTCCAGGTCAGCCTGGGCTAGAGTGCAATACCACCTCAAAAACACAAAATTACAAATTGAGTTTATTGGAAGGTAACTCAAGTATCATAGCGCTGGGAGACAACTTCCTATGGGTCTCTTGCAGGCCATCGCTCCATTTCAGATGGTCTTTTCAGGGATACTTGATAGCAGATAGCTCAAGACCAAGACCACATGTCCATACTAAGCAAAGAGCCCATGTGATTGTTGTGTATTATAGAATATTTGGGTTCCCTGAGCTTCTGTTCCTTTCCTTTAATGCAACCCACAGTGCAAGGTGACATCTCTGCCCATCCACACGACTTCAGGGAACTGATGCACCTACAGTATTGTGCTGGCGCTGTGTACCCAGGCAGGGCTGAGGTGGTGAACCCATGATGAGGTGGAGCCTGGTGCAAGGTACCAAGGTCACGAGGGCATGGGTCTCTGACTGGTCTAATGCTGGTCTCTTGGGATGAATGCGGTTTAAGGAAAGTCTGCCCCACCTTCTTGGTCCCTTCTGCATCACCCCGTTGTCTGCTTCTGTTTCATGTTATGATGCAAAGCAGAGGGCCCTCACCAGGACAGTGGCACCCTGTTAGTGGATCTCTAGAATCATAAGCAAAACAAATCTCTTTTCTTGTGAAATCCCAAGTCATGGGATTTTTGCCAGAGCAGCACAAAATGAGCTAAGACAGGGGATCTTAGCGTCTCTGCCTTACCGTTCATATCCGCTTACTAAGTAACCAGCTCTAGTTTGAACTTATCCCTGTCCTTTAGGACTTTGGGGACTGAAAGTGGCAAAAAGTAATCAGGCTCTGTCAACATAAATTATATCTACTCTTTCCTCTAACAACAACATAAAACATCATGGTTTATGTCCCAAGAAACAAAAGGAGACAGTTTTCCATGGAGAATGTTTTTATACCATGTAACCAGAGTCCTGTGCTTTCTAGCCTGTGAAATCAGGTACTCATTATCAAAGCTTTATGTCTCTCATTAAGCCGATGCCATATTTTAGCACTCTATTTCTCTCACACCACATGTCTCAGTAAGGTTGTCTAAAAGTAAGAAAATCAAATGAACATATAGTGGTTTGGACAAACAAGTGGTTTATTCTTCCTGAAAAATTAGGAAATTACAGATATACTTCCCTGACTAAAAAGACAACTTCCTAATGAACCAGGACTCAGGCTGCATTTAACTTTTTACAAACATTTTTATTTATTTTTAAGCAGAGAGAATGGGTACACAAGGGTCTCTTGCTAGTGCAAATAAGCTCCAGATGCATGTATCACTTTGTGTATCTGGATTTCTGTGGGAACTGGGAAATTGAACCCAGGCCCACAGGCTTTGCAAGCAAGTGCCTTTACCTGCTGAGCTATCTCTGCAGCCCTGCTTTTAGCTTTTGACTCCATTCCTTTGGTTTATGAAATTTATCCTCAACTTGTTGCCTTGGGATTGCAAAATGGATGCCTTACCACCAGCACCACATTTACATCCAGTGGAGAAAAGATAAATGGGAAAAGCAAAATGGTAAAGGCTCCAACAAGAGCTAGGGAGATGGCTCAGTGTTTAAAGGCACTTTTGTGCAAAGCCTGCCAGCCTAGGTTCGATTCCCCAGTGCCCACATAAAGCCAAATGCACACATTGATGCATATATCTTGTATCTGGAATTTGTTTGCAGTGGCAAGAGGCCCCGGTGTTCTCTCTCCTTCTCTTTCTGTCCAATAAGTACATAAATAGATAAATAATTCTTTAAAATTCTATTAAAAGAACACTTTCCAGAAAGCCCCACATTGTAACTCTCCTTTTGTCGGATAGATGTCATATCCCCGCCCCAGCTACACAGGAGGTCAAGATATGGTGTAGGCCTACTAGTGTTACAGTTTGGATCTCAAATGCCTCCCAAGGGCATATATGTTGGTGATCTTCAGCCCATGGAACTACTGGGAAGTGGTAGACCCAGCCTTTAAGAGGTGAGGACTATGGGCTGGAGAGATGGCTTAGCGGTTAAGGTGCCTCCCTGCGAAGCCTAGGAACAACTGTTCAATTCTCCAGATCCCACGTTTAGCCAGATGCAAAAAGTGATGCAAATGCGCAATGCTGCACTTGCCCACAAGGGAGTGCACATGTCTGGAGTTTGTTCACAGCTGCTGAGAGGCCCCTGGCATGCCCATTCTCTCTCTCTCTCTGTTTCTGTCAAAAAGAAAAGAAAAGAAGAGAAGAGAAGAAAAGAAAAGAAAAGAAAAGAAAAGAAAAGAAAGAAAAGAAAAGAAAAGAAAAGAAAAGAAAAGAAAAGAAAAGAAAAGAAAAGAAAAGAAAAGAAAAGAAAAGAAAAGAAAAAGGTGAGGACTAGTTGGAAGTCCTCTAGCTAGACATACAGAGATGTACCCTTGATGGAAGCACTGGGATCACTAACCCTCTCTCTTTGCTCTCCAGCCACCATGTATTGAGGGGCTTCCACTGCTACGCTCTCCCAGCAGGAGATATTGTCCTGCCAAGGACCCACAAGCAATGGAGCCAACCCTTCATGGACTGAAACCTCCAAGACTGTCCAAAACTGTGAGCCCAAATAAACTAACTCACCTCCCATAGTAAAAAAGACAGAACACACTGCGGATAAGATATCAACAACATCAGCAATTAATCTAACAAATACTACATAGGAAAGATAAAAAGTATATATAAATATATATTTAAGCTATGTCTGTTCTGAAGGTCCTCTGAACACAATCTCACCTATGGGTAGCAAGGCAATGATAGTGGGGATAGGGAAAACAGGAAGTTTTCAGTAGTACGGACAAGAAATAAGCTGAGCATGGTGACAAGAGCCTCTTATTCCAGCACTAGAGAGGTAGAAGCAGGCAGATCAGGAGTTCCAAGTAATCTTAACTACATAGTGAATTTGAGGCCAGGTGGGCTACATAAGACCTTGTCTAAACAAAAAAGGGGAGGGGGCCAGAGAGATGGCTCAGCAGGTAACAGTGCTTGCCACAAGCATGAAGAGGCCTGGAAGGGCCTGAGACCACCTGAGTTCAATTCCCCGGGAACCACATAAACAGGCCACACATGTCCTGTGGGGAGCAGAGACTGGAGACTCACTGGAGCTGGGGAGGACTGCGACTGTGTGTTCAGGGAGACACCTAGCAATACGACAGAGGCCCGGGTACAGAGCAGAGCCAAGAGGAATCTCACCAGAGCATGCAAGCTGGATGCCCCAAGCGGATGGGATTTTTATGGCTGCCATAGCCTGTAGAGATCAGGCTGTAGCTACTTGGGTTCCCACCGGCCACTCTCCTGCAAGTTTCTAGGCTGTCAGCCTGGAAATGGGGCTGCACATTGATCCCTCTTGCTCTGAGGCTTTCATCTTCTTGGACTGAGCAGCTCTGGTTTCTCTAACTGACCAGCTTGTGGAAGGCCATTGTTGGGACTGCCAGCTTCTGATGGTGCAAGCCAATCTAATGTCACCTCTCATAATTACATGTGCATCCTGGTGGTGCTGTTTCTAGAGAACCTTGACTACCACAGCAGGGTTAAGGTTGTATGGATCCTATAAGATCTCAAAAGAATATTTTTCTCTAAAAGAGAAAAACTGTTAGTATATAAATCTACTTTTGTATTTGCATTGTTTGCCATTGCTAAGCCTCTTGACTGGCACGTTAAGTTTTTCCCTCTGGAGCACACATGCCTTTCTGAAGTCAGCTTAAAAACATGAATAATGAATGAATGTGTCTTCTTTGGACCCAGTGAATTTGTGAATACTTCAGAAACTGGCTGTGTCATATGAAGAGGTTAACCTTAGGAATTTTCTCTTACCACAAAAACTCATGAGAATATTAATGCTTTCTTGTGGTCAACATGTTTGAGACATCCAGTATTGTGTTTGTTCTGTGCTATAGCTCAGGTACCATATATTTCAGAAGGGCACCAATCAACTGGTCTAAACATTATTATTTCACCTATAAAGTTACTAGAATCATATGTTGCATTGCTGGTATAAAATTTAATTATAAACTATAAATCTCTGTGATTCTAAAATGATAGCAGCTTTCTAAATTCAGTGTTACATCACAACAGCCATGAGAGTCCAAGATTCCCACCATAAATTCACACTATAAAAATGGGTTAACTTCACTTACATAGGCCTTTTATTTACAAAATTATGACTTAGACCAGACTACTCTGAGTCAGCCAAAATTAGGTTCATCCACATATGAGAAAACTAGTGTATATGTACATGAAGCAAGGTGAAGGTTTATTTCCTCTTATGTCAAAACAAGTCCAGAGAAAGGCTGGTATTCCTGATGCCGGGGTTATGGTCTCCTTCCACCTTTCCTCCATGTCTTCTACCTTCAAGGCCACACCTTGATTTTAGTTAGATTTGCTTCAGCTCCCACTGTCAAGTTCATGTTTTATGCATCAGAAAAAGAGAAAATGGACTATGGAGATAGCTTAGTCAGTAAAGTGCTCTACTTGCAAGCACGAGGACCTGAGTTTGCTCCTCAGGACCCACATACAAAAAGTACATGCTGGCATGTGCTTAGAACCCCAGTGTTGGGAGCATGGAGACAGGAAGATCTCAGGAACTCCCTGGCCAGCTAGTCTAGCCTACATGATGAATTCCAGAACAAAAAAGGAGGCCAGTGCCTGAGGAACAACACCTGGGGTTGTCCTCTGGCTGCACACACATGTGCAGGTGCATCTACACACATAAACACACACATACACATAGAAAAAAAAGGAAATGGCTTAGCGGTTAAGGCGTTTGCCTGCAAAGCCTAAGGACCCCGGTTTGATTACCCAGGACCCCCATAAGCTAGATGCACAAGGGGGCACATATGTCTGGAGATCATTTGCAGTGGTTGGAGATGCTGGCATGCCCATTCTCTCTTTCTATCTGCCTCTTTCTCTTTCTCTCAAATAAAATAAATAAATAATTTTTTTTTAAAAAAAAAGAGCAAAGTCAGCTTCCAAACTGTAGTTCCCTTTAAATTTTAAAAGAGCCCTCTCAGAAGCTTCACTCCAGATTTTTATCTATGTCACATTGACCATGTCTAGCTATAATAACACTGAGTGGTTCCATGTCATAGGAAGGTCATTGCTCCCTACAATTACACCCTAGTTTGCCAATAAGAATAAGAAGATGGATGCTGGGTGTGGTCATACATGTCTTTAATCCCAGCACTTGGGAGGCAGAGGTAGAAGGATTTCAAGGAGTTTGAGGCCACCCTGAGACTACATAGTGAGTTCAATGTCACCCTGGGGAAAGAAAGAAAGAAAGAAAGAAAGAAAGAAAGAAAGAAAGAAAGAAAGAAAGAAAGAAAGAAAGAAAGAAAGAAAGAAAGAAAGAAAGAAAGAAAGAGAGGGAGAGAAAGAGAAAGAGAGGAAGGAAGGAAGGAAGGAAGGAAGGAAGGAAGGAAGGAAGGAAGGAAGGAAGGAAGGAAGGGAAGGAGGGAGGGAGGGAGGGAGGAGGAGAAAGAAAGAAGAAAGAAAGAGGGAAAGAAAGAAAGAAGGAAAGAAGGAAGGAAAGAGGAAGGAAGGGAGGGATGGAGGAAGGAAGGGATGGAGAGAGGAAGGGAGGGAGGAAGAAAGGGAGAGAAAGAGAAGATGGGCTGGGTGTGGTGGTGCACACTTTTAACCCCAAGCAGTCAGGAGGCAAAGGTAGGAGGATCACTGTGAGTTTGAGGCCAGCCTGAGACTACACAGTGAATTCAAGTCAGTATGGGCTAGAGTGAAACCCTACCTTGAAAAACAAAACCAAAAAAGAAGAAGGAGGAGGAGGAGGAGGATGATACTAGGTTAGAAAGTCTTTGCCACACTTTTTGAAGATTCTTTTCCCTGTTTTTCAAATATGGAGTAATCATTTTCATGTACAATTTTCATAGAAAATTGAAATTTAAAGCAATTATCAGAACTCTGTTACAAAACTTAGTGGGTTAACTTTTAGGGAGTCATTTGTCAATACAACAAACCCTTACCGCACTTTCCTTTGTATCAGGCATTCTGATAAAGAGTGATAGGTGCAATAATGAACACAGCCCTTCCTTCCCAGAGCTCGCAGTTCGAGTTACTAAAACTATGACATGCTTGTTAAGTGGGGTCAGGTTCCCAAGATGGAGTCACCATGGTCAGCAGAATGGTGACAGAGGCCTAGGAAAATGGATTATCCACATTCCTCAAGAAACTACCCAGTCCTTATCCCCTGCTTGCCTAACAATGCCCCAGGTCATGGTTTCTGGCCCCCTTATCTCCTAAGTCACATGGTGACTTTAAATGGTTAATGTAATGATCTCTCCTAAAGGAAGGTCTCCGTTCAACTTAACAAATGTGTTCTTTTTCCTTCACCTTTCCCCAACTGAAGATGCCCTATAAAGCCCACTACCTGAAACCTCAGGTGGGCTGTGCTTGTGAGTCAGCCTTGGCAGCTTGTGCTTTTCCTGAATAAAAACTTTCATCTTTGCCTCAGAGTGGTTTGCGTGGTCTTGGTCACTCCCAAACCTTACAATGCTACTAATTATAAATGATGCCTATTTAGAATGGGTTACCTTCTATATAAAGCCTCAGTACTTATGTAATCAACTATGTATATTTAACATAAAATACTTATCAGATGAAAATGTCCATAGCTTTGAAATGCCCGATATACTTACAGAAAAGTTTTAGATATTGATATAATGCAAAACATTCTTTGTTTTAAAAAAATGTAGATTTGGGGCTGGAAATATGGCTCAGTGGTTAAGGTGCTTTCAGAGAAAGCCTACTAACTGGGGTTTGATTCCCTAGTGCCCATGTAAAGCCAGATGCAAAAGGTGGCACATTCTGGAGTTCATTTACAGCAGCTAGAGGCCCTAGGACACCCATACTTTCTCGCTGTCTGTATCTGCCTCTTTCTCTTTATTTCTATTTCAAATAACTTAAAATAGTTAAAAAATTAAAACATAAATTTGATTCACTAATAAAACTTCAAGTTAATATGTTAATATGGCCTTGCAAATAGAATTTAAAATATAGCTAAATTCAGGATTCCTAGAATATTGAATCACAAAGAAGAAATAATAACAGAGGGAGGCAGCGATGGTTGCAGATGTTTGTAATCTCAATATTTGAAGTTCAAGGTCATTTACAGCTGTGTAGCAAGTTTGAGACCAGCTTAGGCTACATGAGACAAAACAACAAGCCAAAACTCCACATGCATAGCAGGAAAGTAAAAAAATAATAATTAAATAATCAAAAAATTGTATTTAGCCGGGTGTGGTGGCACACGCCTTTCATCCAAGCACTCAGGAGGTAGAGGTAGGAGGATTGCTGTGAGTTCAAGGCCACCCTGAGACTGCATAGTGAATTCCAGGTCAGCCTGTGCTAGAGCAAAACCCTACCCTGAAAAAAACAAAACAAGCAAAAGATGTATTTGGTTGTATTTTTCACATAAAAATGAGCTAAAGAAATTTAACAACTTTTGTCTTGCAGTGTATTTGGGGCTTTGTTCAACTTCCTGGATGGACCATAGGTTGCATATAGACCTCAGGATTTTGGAGACGTAAGGACTGTAGGATGGTTGCCAGGGAAAGCTGCTCACTGAGGCTCAGATAGATCTGTCCTGGAAACAAGTCATGAAGGCTGGAAGGACAGATTTTGGAGCCCAGAGATTTCATTTCATCATGCTGGAAATGAAGCTGCAGGATTTGATGTTTGCTCTATTTGTTTTCTATATTGCATTGGTCTAATCTGTTCTTCCTTTTACAATGGGTGTGTTTATTCTGTGCCAAAAATTATGTGTTGGAAGTATTTAACTTGTGTTTTGATTTTACAGGCTCACAGTTAAAAGTGTCTCAGATGAGACTTTGGAGTTTGAACAGTGTTCAATTGGTAAAGACTGAGGAAACTTTTAAATTTAGACTGACCACATTTGGCATTGTCAGATGGCCATGAGTCTATGGGGACCAGGAGCAGAATGTGGTAGTTTGAATTTTAAAAAGTCCCCCACAGCCTCATGTGTTTGTAATTAAGCCTCATATTTACTCCCCTGCTGGTACAGCCTTTGTGAGGTAAAGCATTCCTGGAGGAAGTATGTAACTGGGAACAAGCATTGAGGTTTATTAGCCCAGCTTCAAGCCTAGTACTCAGACTACTTCCATGCAGATATGTGACACTCTGCCATATTTTCTCTACCATAGTTAAATCTCCCCTCAGAACTGTAAGCTGAAATAAGCCCTATTCTCCCATAAAAATAAAGAAAGAATGAAAGAAAAAAGAAAGGAAGCTGTAATGCTTTAAAGAAAGCTTAAAAAACCTTCAACAAATAAGGTTAGAGCCAAAGGAAGGGAAGGAACACTTTGAAATACTGTCTTCCAGACACAGTGGCCATGGTATACATAACCTTACAGTGGCTAACACTACCTACACAGGACCTGCATAATGGGAGGGGAAAAAAAGATGACTTCAAAATAGGAGACTAGTTGGAAAGAAAAAGGGATTCAATGGAGGGAAGACTTGGAAAGGAGAAAAGTGTGGGAGGTCAGAGGGGATTATGACAGGGTATATTGTCTATAGGTATAGAGATTATCAATAAAAAGTCTTTAAAAACTTCAACAAACAAAATATGTATAAGTAATTGCATGGATATACACATTCATTTCTCTTGGATAAATGCTTAGTAGAATAGCTGGATGATATGTGTACACTAAAGTTTTTGGGAAACTATCATTATCCTGAAAAGATTATACCATTTTATATTCCCAGCCACCATACCCAGTACCATACATATCCACAAATACTTGGTATGGTCAATCTTTTATTTTTTAAGAAATATTTTTATTTGCAAGGGGAGAATAAAAGAGAGGAAAGGGCAGAGAGAAAATAGGCATGCCAGGGCCTCTTGCCAGTGCAAACAAATTCCAGACACATGCACCACTTTGTGCATCTGACTTTACCTAGGTTCTGGGGAAATATATATATTTAGTAGGGCTGAACTGCAAGACCCGCCTCTGGTGACATAGCTCTTCCCCAGCAGGTTTCTGCCCCATGAAGAACAACTTGCAGGCTCAATCTTAATCAAAAACGCCTGAGTCTATGGGGCCATACACTCAAACCACCACATAGCTCATTGTTTTAATTTACATTTTCCTAATGACTGATCATGCTAGTATCTTTTCTTGTGCTGAATACCTGTGCATATTCTTTGGTAAAGTTTGTTCAAATGTTCTGCCCACATTTTAATTGCAGGAAAGCACCTTTAATCACTGAGCCATCCCTCCAGCCCAATTCAATTTTTAATTTCATTTTTTTATTGAGTCCTCTGTACCTACAGATTTTGTATCGAGTCAATGAATAGCAGACTAAAAATATTCTGGAACAATATTGTGCCTAAGCTGAATATGCATAGACTTTTTCTTGTCATTGTTCCCTAGACAACACAGAGCACCAACTATTTGCACAGTATTCACATATATAGAAAGATTACACCATTTTATATCAGAGATTTGAGCACCCATAGATTTTGGGCCTTGGAGTGGGGATCTTGTGTCAATCCCAAACAAATCCTAAGGGACAACTGTGTATTCTGGGTCAAAATTCTTACTAGTTTTATGTGGTTTGCTAATACTTTTCCCAGTCTGTGTTTGGTCTTTTTATTCGTTTAGTGTTTTTTGTTGTTCTGTGTTTTTTTGTTTGTTTTTGTTTTTCAAAGAGCACAAGTTTCTGGCTTGTAGAGATGGCTCAGCGGGATTACAGGTGCTTGCTTGCCAAGAAGACAAGTTCTCAACTTTGATGAAGTGGCTTACTTGCACCAGGCAGGCCCACCCCTAAAGTTCCACAGCCTCCTAAAACAGTGACAACAGCTGGAGAACAGACATTCCACAACGTGCGTGCCCCAGTCCCTGGTATGTAAGGTGCAGCCCCATCTTGAAGGCTCGCGGTTCGAATCCGAGGTGCGCGGATCGGAGGCTCGGTGGCTGCAACCCCGAGCCGGGCTGACTGCTTTTGGCGACTGTTCGTGTTCCAGAAATCATCAGCCCAACAGGCCTCAAGCGTCCGGCGGGAGGAGGGCTCGAGGCCCGGGGCCCTGCACTACAGCGGCTGCAACTCGCCGCTCCCATTTGCGCGGCTTTCCTCCGTGACCCCGCCCCACGCAGCCTTGCGCTGGGTGACCCGGAAGCAGTTTAGGGCAGCGCCGCGCGGCGCAGTTCCCTTTTCCGGTCGGCGTGGTTTTTTTGCGAGCGGAGTGTCGGCCGCGCCGGGCCTTCACCATGAGCGTCCCGGCTTTCATCGACATCAGCGAGGAGGATCAGGTGTGCCTGGCCGCGGTCCCCGCGGGGTGGCTTGGGTGGGCCGAGGGGCTTCCGCGCCCCGCAGCTCGCGCCCCGCACGTGTGCCCAGGGTCGGCGGCCGGGTGTGCGGGCTGGCGGGCGGGCGGGCGGGCGCGCGTTCCCGGCGTCGGGGAGTCACCCGCGGGCACAGCCCGGGCCCGACCCTCGCGGACCACCCAGCTTCCTGGTGGGCGTCGGGACCCGGAGGGAGTCGCTCGTGAGGACATAGTCCTCACTGCTTAGGAGCGGGGTCTGCAGCCATGTCCCCGATGCAGCCCCATCGGGAGAGTGGTTCAGCAGTCCCGGGAAAAATCACCTTGTACTAAAGACCAAAACGCATGCCTTACTGGGGAGTTACCGAGGCCTGGGTGGCTCGTGTTTTCTTTTCCAGTCGTGCTGGTGCCACAGTGACAGCTGTGTAACCCCTTCACGTGCTGTGAGGCATCTACCCCATGGACCATCGGACTTGGAAGCTCATTGATGGGGGGGGGCCAAAACTTTGGTTATCCACGACTGATGTGTCGCTTTCCCTCCCATGACAGAAGCGTAGCTGTTTGAAGCTAAAAGCTAAATTAAACGTGGAACGATACTCTTAGGTTAATCTTATATAACCAAAAACTATTTATTAACGATCAAAGCTTGAAGCTTGCCCTTTTAAAATTCCATCTTTGTTAATCAGAAAGGGATAGGAAGATAATGGGAAAGGAGTTGTGTACAGATAGGAAGGTGTTGAAGACGAGAAAGACTTTAAAAGTGTGTCACCAACATTGGCTAACGATTACTGAAAACATACTTTAATGCAAAAGGAATTGTGAATGGAGGAGTTCTTGTCATTAGTCATGTTTTACAGTGTCATTTCTTGGGTTATACTACTATTCTTGTGACACATAAATTTCATACTAGCCCTTCCTTTTAAGGAAATCATTTATGGAATTGCTTCAAGGGCTTATGTTTGACAAATTAAGATGGGGTTCATAATTTTGTTTTTCTTTTCTACTGGTCCACCACTTGCAGCTAGTAAGAATGATACAAAAACATTAAACTTTATTAGTTCACAGAAAAGGCTTACTTTATAATAGCAGAAATTGAGCAGTTGCATTTTCTATTGGACTATATTGTGTTTTCATGCTAGGGAAGAATAATTTCCAGTAGTATATATGTTCTTTCTAATATGACAGATTTTAAGAAAATATTGTAATAGTAATATATGAAGTTACTGTGTTCTTGTCTAGGGAAAATAGCACCACTGAATGTACAGGTTTATACTTCCTGGGGTAGCTAACCTCATTTGTACATTTAAAACTATGGATCTCCACCAAAGTTCTTTTGATTGACAAATTTTGGTACTTGTGTATTTACCAATGGTACTTTCCATTTCTATTTCTCATTATCTTTAAAACCATCTATATTCATGAATGTCATGCTCTCAAGAAAACAAAACATTAAATATATAGAGGCAGTAGGTAGGAAATGTCCAAATGACTGAATTTGGTACTTCCATGGTTTTGATGGGTCCAAAGGCACTTTCTGATCCATGTTGCATTTTAAGAGACTAGTTATGCAGTAGATTCATTCAAAGCAACATTGACAGACATCTTTATATATTTGTATGCTTGTTTCAAATAGATTGACAAGTAATTAACAAGTAATTGCCCTATTGTCTAGCTAATAGCTGTAGAAAGTAGCTGTATTTGGGACGACACCATGTCTTCCCCCCCCCAAAAAAAACTTTGAATTTGCCTAGTGAGGTTGATCTCACCAGTCCCCATCTTTCCTCATGGAAACCCTTTAGTTATAAAATAAAACATTTGCTATATGGTAAGAATCCAGAAGTGCAGGTGACATCAGAAACTGAAGATGGCCCACGTGGTGTGTTTACATTGGCCTTGTAGAGGGAACACGGCTTTTGAGGAGGAGTTGGGGGTCACCAGCATAATTTGAAGGAGATTATTTGCATTTTATTATTTCAGAAGTAGGGCAGATAGGTTTGGTATTTTGTATTTGGTCATGTTGGTTTTATAAACTTTCATAGAGATTCAGCAACCCTATTTGATTCAACAGGCTGCTGAGCTTCGTGCATATCTGAAATCAAAAGGAGCTGAGATCTCAGAAGAGAACTCAGAAGGTGGACTTCATGTAGATTTAGCTCAGATAATTGAAGCCTGTGATGTGTGTCTGAAGGAAGATGATAAAGGTTTGTTTTCATTTTTTTAAACAGTTCTTACCAATTATAAAAGAGCCTATTTACAGTTTTTCTTTTTGTATGCTTTGTATTTCAAATCTTAAAATTTTGAACAATTGTTTCTAATATCTTTTCATATAGTTTCAGTTTACTGTTAGATTCAAGAAGTACGCCAATTTTGAGAAAACCTTTTAACATTATGTATGATTGTTACTTATTGTACACGCTGATGTTGATGACCTCAGAAACTGAAGAAAAAGCTCTATCATGTTAGTAAGGTTTATATAAATGTCAAATAGGGTACTTCAAGCAATCTAAAAGCCATTATTAAGCTCATCCACCATTTATTCAGATAAAGCAGGGAATTTCTGTATTATGGGTTCTGAAATCTCATTTGGGGTTAGAGATTTTTTTTAAAAATTATTTATTTGAGACAGCGAGAGAGAGAGAGAGAATGGGCATGCCAGGGCCTCCCGCCACTGGAAACAAACTCCAGGTACATGCGCCACCTTGTGCATCTGGCTTATGTATGTCCTGGGAAATTGAATCAAGGTCCTTTAGCTTTGCAGGTAAATGCCTTAACTGCTAAACCATCTCTCCAGCCCCTAGATTTATTTTTATTTTTATTTTTGGTTTTTCGCGGTAGGGTCTCACTCTGGTCCAAGATGACCTGAAATTAACTATATAGCCTCAGAGTGGCCTCAAAGTCATGGTGTTCCTTCTACAAGAACTCTGCCTCCTGAGTGCTGGGATTAAAGGCATGTGCCACCACGCCCAGCCCCTAGAATTTATTTTTTTTTTTTGAGAACTTTGATATATGGAAACACTAAGTTGGTCATGTTCTCATCCCATTATCCTCTTTTGTCCCCTCCCCCCAACTAGAAATTTAACAACTTTCATTTCTTAAATACTTCTCATTTTGTAGTACAAAGTTTTCCTCAGTTGACACAATATGGTGGCTTAAAACCCAACTAGTAATTTCCTGATGATTGGATATCATGCCAGTAAAAATCAAGAGTTTTTGTACAAATGTGTAAATCAGCTGTTTGTTAAGTGTCTTTTGTGTTGAAACACTGGAAATAGATATTTAAGTAGACATCTTGAGTATTACAGTGTCTCTGTTGACTGTGCTATTTTATAAATCCATGTAGATGTTGAAAGTGTGATGAACAGCGTAGTATCCCTTCTCTTGATCCTGGAGCCAGACAAGCAAGAAGCATTGATTGAAAGCCTGTGTGAAAAGCTGGTCAAGTTTCGGGAAGGTGAACGCCCATCCCTGAGATTGCAGTTGTAAGTTAAGAGCTGAGAGTGATTTCCCAAGGGGCTACTCACATGACACTGGTTTTTAACGGTTAAAGTAGAAATTCTGGTGTGTGACTGCGAGCTGTGACTTTGGGTAGTCCTTTACTCTGTGTCTGACACCCTCCTTTGTAAATGATGAGGGTTTGCTGAGAGACTAAGCCATCTCAGTTTAATCTCAGTGTGGTTGCTGATTTTACCATTGTTACTTGTTTGTTAACCAGGCTTAGCAACCTTTTCCATGGGATGGATAAGAGTACTCCTGTCAGGTACACAGTGTACTGCAGCCTCATTAAAGTGGCAGCGTCTTGTGGAGCCATCCAGTACATCCCAACTGAGCTGGATCAAGTGAGTTACTATATGGAATACAATTCTGTTTATAGAAATGTAGTTTATATTGTAGTTAAGAGAAGTAGCAGCTCTGTGTGTCCTAACTGTCATTTGTCATATGTATGTATGTACATGCATGTGTAGGCCTGAGACAATGTTAAGTGTCATCCTCAGGAATGTTGTCCACATTTTTTCTTGAGACAGGGTCCCATTTGCTTGGGGTTTGTCAGGTAGGTTAGACTGGCAGGCTAGCAAGCCTCAGAGATCCTCCTTCTCTTCTTCCCCATCACTGGAATTATAGGCATGCACCACCACCCTCGGCATTTTCACATGGGTACTGCTAATCATACCAAGTCCTTAAGCTTGTGAGGCAAGCACTTTACCTTTACCAACTGAGCCATCTTCTCAGCTCCCTTCATGTGATTTATTTATATATTTACTTACTTTCTTAGGTTGGTGTTTGAGAAAGGGTCTCATGTAGCCTAAACTAGCCTATTCTCTGCTGTGTAGCTGATGATGACCTCGTATTGTACTCCTGATAACTCCTGTCCAGTGCTGATGTTGTCTTCTAAGTTAGAAAATGTTGTTTAGTAGGTTGTTTGCTAAATTTTGTCCTTCCTGAATCTCACCGTAGGTGCGAAAGTGGATTTCTGACTGGAAGCTCACCACTGAAAAGAAGCATACCCTCTTAAGACTGCTTTATGAGGCACTTGTGGATTGTAAGAAAAGGTACTAAGAAGTTCTGAATTAAGCAGTTTAACAGGCACTGTAAGTCGGTGCTGATGTTTATTGAAGACAAGTAGAGCCAATAATTTTGCTCTACTTTGTTCTCCACAGTCATAAATCTATTCCTGTCAGTTTTACCTAAGTTAAAAGATTAAAGTGGTTTTTCCTCATCCCTAAGCTTTTTAAAAAATAAAACTTGCTTTTGTTCTAAAACTATGATTGTAAATGTCAAGGTGTCTGTGGCATTAGACTGGTGGTGCTTTAATGTCTCTGTACAGGGTAGTGCTGTCACTTCGGTTGGATGGTACTGAGACCATAGCCAAAGTGTCTTGTAAAACAAAAGCTCTGAACTGAGAACTCTGCAGGAGACTACTAAATGAGTGCCTACTGGGTTTCTGCAAAGTCTCGGAATTCAAAGACTTGTTCAAACCATCATATTTCTTGCCCAAATACTTAATCTTCTACATACCTGGTTTGTTTAATGAGGGTTAATTCTATCTCTAACCTAGCATTTGGATTTTGATTTTTCTCATAGTGATTAAATACTTCTGGGCTGGAGCAATGGCTCAGTTGTTAAAGGTACTTGTTTGCAAAGCCTAATGGCCTGGATTCAGTTCCTCAGTACCCACATAAATCCAGATGCACAAAGTGGCATATGCATCTGGAGTTTGTTTGAAATGGCAAGAGGCTCCTGTGTGCCCATATTCTTTGTGTATATGTGTCTCTCTCTCAATTTTTTTTTTTTTTTTTTTTTGGTTTTCCAAGGTAGGCACACTTTAGCTCAGGCTAACCTGGAATTCACTATGTAGTCTCAGGCTGGCCTCAGACTTTCAGCAATCTCCTACCTCTGGGATTAAAGGCGTGTGCCACCACGCCCGGCTCAAATAAAAAATTACTCTAAAAAGTCAGTTTTCTCAAATTTCATACTAGCTTTTAGTGCTAGAGTGTCAGCATGATCAATGGGTATCTTTTGTGCTAAACAATGTAAATCATTTGCATACTTTTTGTTAAAATAGAAGAAGAAATGTCTATATTTTTATTGTGAAAGTTCGCATGTTCTGTTATGAGAAGATAAACAGGATTCTTACCTTTTTACTCTGTTATTCTGCACTATGGATACTCTCACATGCTGGTAGCTCATGAAAACAGTTTACTCAGTTGGTCAAGTGTTTGGAGGATTCCTCATTCCTCATAGTTCATTCCTCAAGTGGAGTGTGTAAAAACTGTAAGAGAGCAAATTTAATTTTTTAATATCTTTGAGAGACAGAAAGGCAGACAGGATGAATATGGGCACACCAGAGCCTCCTGGCACTGCACTTGAACTACAGACACACACCATTGTGCACCTGGCTTTGCATGGGTATAGGGGGAATTGAACCCAGGCCAGCAGGCTTTGCAAGCAAGCACTTTCTGAGTTATCCCTCCAGCCCTCAGGTCTGTGTTTTATATGTGCATGCTTTGGAGTCAAACCACCACAGTTCAGATCTTGAATTTACCTATTACATGACCCTGAATAAATGATTTTACATAGCTGTCCTATTTTATAGTGGAAATAATAATATGTCTGGGATGTTAAAAATATTAAAGCCTTCATTATTTAGGATATACTCAGTAAATATTGGATGCTATTTTTCCTTTAATCTTTTTAACTTTTTAGTTTTTTCGAGGTAGGCTTGACCTGGAACGCACTCTGTAGTCCCAGGCTGGTCTCGAACTACAGTGATCCTCCTACCTCTGCCTCATTTTTCAGTTCAATTTTAGGAATTTAGTTGATTGTTTGGTGCAGTATTAAATAATTGGCACTGTGAATTCTGTGACCTTCAAATGTTTATTGGGGCTGATAATTCCTTGCTGGAGGATGTCTCTTCACTGCTGCTTAGTCCTCAGTCTGTGTGGAAAGTAACCAATGTCTTAGTGAGTTATAGAGCTATTCCCAGAGAAATCTAAACAGGACATGAGCACCAATCTTGGCTCTGCTGGACAGATCCCAATGTCAGCATGTTAGAATACATGCAACATGTGCCACACGTAATCACTTCTCCTCAACGCACTTTTTTCAGTTGGTTTTTGAGGTCCCTTATCAATTCTTTCACAGCTTCTTGCCTTCCCTAATATTTGTTTTTACTGTTTCCTAATTTATTTTTATTTCTTTGCGGAGGCTATGAGGGAGGCTGGGGACTAAATCCATTTTGAGTGGGCTAATTCTTTGCATTGATAATTTATGTTAGGTTCACTGAGGCACTCTGCATTTTGGCCTACACCTGTTGCCCACACCTGCTAAAATGCTACTAGGTCTCTGCAGCCTTGACAATTCAGGTTGCTCCTGTACGCTTGGCTTTGGAGGACTCCTTGAGAACCTTTCAATACCATCTGCCTGTTGTTAATTTCCAAGTTCACTTCTTCTGTTCCCTGAACTCTGGGTGTCCATTTCAGTCTCTAACATGTCCACTTAGATGTCTTAAAAAGCATCTCAAACTTGATAGCTGCAAAAGTGACCTGTAGATGCTTCCTTCCAAGTACCCTAACTCAGAAAACAGCTGTATCTTTTTTTTAAATTTAATTTATTTATTTATTTGAGAGAGACAGAGAGAGAAAGAAGCAGATAAGAGAGAGAGAATGGGCACACCAGGGCCTCCAGCCACTGCAAATGAACTCCAGATGCATGCATCACCTTGTACATCTGTCTTACATGGTTCCTGGGGAATCAAGCCTTGAACCGGGGTCCTTAGGCTTGACAAGCAAGCACTTAACTGCTAAGCCATCTCTCCAGGTCCCAGCTGTATCCTTTCTTTCAGTTGCTTAAGATTGAAACCTGGAGTTCATCCTTGACTTCTGCCTTATCCCCACATCTGACCCATCAGCAAATCCTGCCAATGTAGAACAAGTAGTCAGATCAACTTCTCATCATTTGTGTTGCTATCCTATGGTCTAAGCCACCATCATTTCTTTCTTTAAATTGGCTCTTAGCAAGTCTTATTTTTTGGTCCTTGTCTCCCTTGTATGGTGGGCTACTTGGCTTGGTACAATTAGCAATTTTGTAATAACAGACTATAAAAACTTTGTTGATGTAGTATCTCAGAGTGTCTGTGTCTCCCACATGAGTCTATACCATTGTAGTTTGTCACACCCTAGACAAGGCCATGTTCAAAATCATCATGCTCTTTCCAGGTCTGCCCTTATACTTTGGTTAGGTATTTCTCTTATAGCACTTTGTCATAGGATTTAACTTCCTTTGTTAAAAGTAAAGTTGGATGAAAGCAGGGAACTGGAAGAAAATAGTCATTTAAACACTTAACATGTCTTGCTACATTGCTAATTTAAATCCTGAGATGTAGTTCTCTTCTTTACTACACATAAAGTGCATATTTCTACCTCTAAACAGCAAAATTCGAAGATTGACTTTGCCCTGTTATGCTAAACATTTATGAATGCCTCCTTCATGGTTCTATTTATTTATTTATTTATTTATTTTGGTGTTGGTGGTTGCTAAGTGCAGATTGGTGTATTTTCAGTCATGCTAGTTACCTGAGCCCTGATGATGTATCACATGAAGTGCAGCACACTTTAAATGGTTTGGTTTTTGTAAATTAAAAAGACTTCCTTAGAGGATAGAGGGATGGCTTAATGGTTAAGGCGCTTTCCTACAAAGCCAAAGGACCCAGGTTAAATTCTCCAGGACCCACATAAACCAGATGCACAAGGTGGCTCATGTATCTGGAGTTTGTTTGCAGTGGCTGACGGCCCTGGCATGCCCATTCTTTCTCCTCCCCCCCTTCTTTCTCTGAAATAAACGAATAAAAATAATTAAAGAGGGCTGGAAAGATGGCTTAGTGGTTAAGCGCTTGCCTGTGAAGCCTAAGGATCCCGGTTCGAGGCTCGATTTTCCAGGACCCACGTAAGCCAGATGCATAAGGGGGCGCATGCATCTGGAGTTCGTTTGCAGTGGCTAGTGGCCCTGGCGCACCCATTCTCTCTCTTTCTCTCTACCTGCCTATTCCTGTATCTCTCTCTCAAATTAATAAATAAATAAAAATAAAATATTTTAAAAAATAATTAAAGGGCTGGAAAGATGGCTTAGCGGTTAAGGCGCCTGCCCACTAAGCCTAAGAACATCAGTTTCCATCTCCAGGTCCCATGTTTAGCCAGATGCAAAGTGATGCGAGGGCGCACACATCTGGATTTTGTTCTCAGTGGCTGAGAGGCTGCTGGCGTGCCCATTCTCTGTCTTCCTCTCCCTCTCTCTCTGTATCCCTCTGCAAAATAATAATAATAATAGTAATAAATAAGATTTCTTTAGCGGTGATGTACTAGAATGAAATATACAGTGGCTGCTGAAATTGGAAGGTGCAGTGTACCTGCTTGCAGTATGAACTTAGTTACACCACTAGGATGTTAGACACCACTTAATCATGCCTCTCTATCAATGTATCTATCTATCTGGTAAATCTTCACTTTGAAAGAAGTTTTAGAGTAGCATTTAACTTTCATTCATATATCTATATCTATATCTATCTATCTATATATATATAGTTTGTTTTATTTTTTCTTTTTGGTTTTTCTTTTTAAAACTTTTTTAAAAATTTATTTGCGAGCAACAGACAGAGAAAGAGGCAGATATATAGAGAATGGGCACGCCAGGGCTTCCATCCTCTGCAAATGAACCCCAGATGCATGTGCCACCTTGTGCATCTGGCTTATGTGGGTCCTGGGGAATTGAGCTTCGAACCGGAATCCTTAGGCTTCACAGGCAAGTGCTTAACCACTAAGCCATCTCTCCAGGCCCGCATTTAACTTTTTAAGGTTAATAAATGATACAGTTCCAATTGAGTTTTCTCACTTTGAATACAGATGGGAAGGAAAAAAGTATTTTAGAAAAAGAAAGGGGGGAAGCCAATTTCTCCCAATTCTGCTGCATTTTCTGAACTGGCTGAAGATTCTTTGGTTAAAGGAAGTAATATTGTGAAGAAACTTGTGTTTTGGAGGAGATGAGGTAGGAATTGGGGGCCTTTCACGTGCAGGGCAAGCATTTCATCATTGAGTTACATCCCCAGCCAAGATGAACATTTCATAAGAGTCTTTAAGTTGAATGAATATATTTAATTATTTTACCCTTTTTGTAACAATAAGAATTGATCATGTGGGGCTGGAGACATGGCTTAGTGGTTAAAGCACTTGCCTGCAAATTCAAAGGGCCCAGGTTCAAATCTCAAGGATCCACATAAGCCAGATGCACAAGGTGGTGCATGCATCTGGAGTTCATTTGCAGTGGCTGATGGCCCTGGCGTGCCCATTCTCTCCCTTCCTCCCTCCCTCCCCTTCTCTGTCACTCTCTCTCTCTTTGCCTCTTTCTCATATAAACAAATGAACAAATATATGTTTTTAAAGAATTGATCATGTGTATAACTTTAAGGCTATCTTAAGCAGTCATTTAAACATTGGTCTTGTCTTAATGACCACGCTATCTTAGTTTATCACCTTGGACCTTTATACTTGGTCTTGCCTGACAAATCATCTCGTTCACAGCTTTCACCCTGTTTTCACAGGCACCAGACACGAATATAAAGGGAAATTTTCAATCTTTGGGGGTCTCAGCTTACCTGTTGAATCCTCAAAGTGAGACTGTGCTTACTCTGAAATAGCCTCCACTTTCTGCCCTTCATACTGTATTCATCACCTCTTAATTCCTTCATAGCACTTGTTTATGACTTTGATTTGAAAAGTTTCATGATTTTGTAATGGATGACTTTCTCCAGTACAGGATCTGACATTTAGTATGTATTTTTAGCAAATGAATGATAGTAATGATATATTAGATTGCTGAAACAGTATTTCTTCTCAGTGATGCTGCTTCCAAGGTCATGGTAGAACTGCTCGGGAGCTACACAGAGGACAATGCTTCTCAGGCTAGAGTCGACGCCCACAGGTAATGTCACTCATTGCTCTAATGGGGACCTGTCAGCTACTTAAGAGGTGAGCTGTAGTATTCAGTTATGTGATGGTGAAGTTTCTACAACCACCATTGAGCCAAAGCTATTCACTAGTGTGTTCCATGGTGATTCTATTAGCTACGCAAACTCAAGACTGGGTATTGCTGTTATTGGGGTAATAACCACAACCTTAAAACAATCTAATTTTGGGTCCATTTACCTTAATATGAAGGTATGAAAATGGTGAAAAGTTTGGTTACTTGTCAGAAATGTGCCCATTGCTAATGAGAAAATAAGGACTTTAACATTCCTATATCTAACTAGTAAGAATGGAATCAGGTTTTTATGGAACTTCTGTTAAGGGTTATTACTGCACATGGACCCATACATAATAAGAATTAGTATAAGGGGTAGATAATGGACTTACAGGTAAGACTGCCTGCATCCAAATTTTTATCCCACCCCTCCACTGGCAGTTACTGGGTAAATGACTTGTTTAGTAAGTCTCATTCATCATTTCTGAATGGTCATGAGAACACTGCCTACTAGGGTTGTTGTGAGGAATGAATGAGACACAATGCTTGTAAAGTTCTTGCCGGGTGTGGTGGCGCATGCCTTTAATCCTAGCACTCGGGAGACAGAGGTAGGAGGATCACCGAGAGTTCAAGGCCACCCTGAGACTACATAGTTAATTCCAGGTCAGCCTGGACCAGAGTGAGACCCTACCTCACAAAAACCAAAAAAAAAAAAAAAAAAAAAAAAAAAAGTTCTTTGGCACATGGTCAATACCAAAAAAGTGCTGCTATTTGCTTGCTATTTGCTGTTGTTTATTTATTTAGTCCTTTCTTCAGTGATGTTTTTGTCTACCACTTTTATTTCATTATGTTAAAATATATTACTTGATTAATAGAAAAAAAAGACTTATTGGCCTGTTTAAACTATTTTTTTTGTACCTGTTCTATGGTAAGTATTGAACTCTTAATTTACTGATTAAATATAGTTTGTAATTTGCAAAGAAAAGACAATACTCTTAAGCCTTTTTTTATTTTCTAATGAAGGTGTATTGTACGAGCACTGAAAGATCCAAATGCATTTCTTTTTGACCATCTGCTTACTCTAAAGCCAGTTAAATTTTTGGAAGGCGAGCTTATTCATGATGTAAGTAGTTTGTCCTTTAATGTGAATAATGTTCTCTTTTCCTAAATCTTAACATACTGAAGCAGAAGTATTCTTTTTGTATTAATGAAGATGATTATTGGAGAGATCTTACTCTGTCAAAAGCAGACTGAAAAAAAAAAAGCAGACTGATATTTAGGACCAGCTATTCTCCAGACATTGAACAGTCTTGTCCCTTCATCTCCTGCCTTGGACTCTTTGTCCTGGACTTGGATAATACACACTTTTAAAAATTATTTAATGTCACTTCTACAAATTAAGATGAACTTGCTTTTTTAAAAAAACATGTGCAGCTAGACATGACTGCATATGCCTGTAATCCTAGTATTTGCAAGGCTGAAGTAGGAGGATTGAAAATTCAGGACCAACATAAACAATATAACAAGACCTTCTGTTTATTTATTTGAGAGAGGGGGAGTGAGAATGGGCAAGCCACGGCTTCCTGCCATTGCAAACTAACTCCACATGCATGCATCACCATTTTGTGCATCTGGCTCTATGTGGATATCGGGGAATTAAACCCAAGCTGTCAGATTTTGCAAGCGTTTTTAACCACTGACGCATCTCTCCAGCCCCGATTCCCTCAGGAGGCAGAGATAGAAGGATCACCATGAGTTTGAGGCCACCCTGAGACTACCTAGTGAATTCCAGGTCAGCCTAGAGCAAGATTCTACCTCAAAAAACCACAAAAAGTTCTGGGGAGATGCCTGAAGAGCTGAGTTTTCATCTCCAAATCTTGATATAGAAACCGGAAGCTATGGTGGGCTTCTGTGATTTTAGTACACCTATGGTGAGAAGGGTGGCAGAGAGGGAATTTCCTAGGAGCTCACTAATGGAGCAATGAATGAGAGACAATGTCTTAAATGAGGTAGAATGTGAGACTGACCCAAAAGTTGTCCTCTGACCTGCAAACACATGCTGTGATTTGTGCACAAACTAGGGCACACATACACACCTAATAAATTATACCTACAAGTACAGGCATAAGTATTTCTGGATCATTTTCCATTTGTATTGGATGATTGAGAATTCACTTTATTTATGTATTTTAAAATTCAAAAATTTTAAAAATTAGTATTATGAAAGCAGGTGGTTGAGTAGTAATCTGGTAAAACATATCTGCACTAAATAAAGGTAGATGCTTGTTAGGATCCGTGTTTTAAAAGTCTTGATATTGTCTTCTCTTATCTGTTTATCTGTATAGCTTTTGACCATTTTTGTGAGTGCTAAATTGGCATCATACGTCAAGTTTTATCAGAATAATAAAGACTTCATTGATTCACTTGGTAAGTGTTGGGGATATATTATGAGGGACAGAGAAGAGGGAAACATGCTACTGTTATGCACTGTGAGAGCCTGCAAATATGGTGTGTGATAAACAGCAGCAAACATGGGTAGGCTGTTGAAAAGATGGTGAAGAATGAATTGGGAAGCAGAAACAAAGGATACAAATGTTATTTCAAGACAAGACAAAACAAAACACATAGTAGCAGCCAGATAAGATGGCCTGGGCTTTTTTTCTCTTCCATAGAGCTTGCTGGACTTCAGGCCATTGCAGCTCCCTTACTTGATTCTTAGAAACAGCAAGAGCAAGGTACTTGAAGAAACTCAGATGGAAATGGTTCCACTGATGTGCATGTTTTTAAATTTGGGGAATGGGAGAGGGAACATGCTCACCATTACTTTGATCATAATAGTGACTCAAAGTGTGTGTGTGGGGGGGGGGGGTTGAGATAGGGTCTCACCTTGTATCCCAGGCTGGCCTTGAACTACTAGTACTCTTCCTACCTCAACTTCCTATAAAGGCATGAGCCACCATGCCTGCTATATAATTACTCATTTTAAGAGCTGATAAAAATTGATAATAAAGGGCTAAGGGGCTAAGATTGTGTCTTTGGGTATAGTGACTTAAATAAGATGCAGTTACAAAATTGTATCAGTTTTCCCTCTGTATTAATGCCTTCATTGCCAAAAAAAAATTTAATTAGATCTGGGAAACTAGAAATAGATAATATTAGAATCCTTGCTAACTAGAAGGCTGAAGAAAACAGAAGAACTCTGGTTACCTTTGAATTTTGTTGTGTTAATACATCTCAGATTGGTTGAGGTTTACCTAATTGCATTATCTAATCATCCTTGAGCAAACCTCATAAGTGTTCAATATTGTAATCATAACATACTGATATTACAGAGACAATGCTTAGAAAATTTGCATTTGAACAGGATTTTAATGTTGTAAAACTCAAGTTTTTTTTTTTTTTTTTGACAGTGAATTCAACTATGATATTAAGGGGCTTTAGTTTCCTGTCAAGCAATAACCAAAATAGAACAGAGGTTGATTTTATGTTGCACATTAAAATTGAATTATTAGTTTGTCTTACTGGTTGGTTGAGATGTAGAAGAGGACAATTATAATCTACTTGATTATACTTGGATGACAATTTGGTCATCATTAATTCCTGTCATCAGTATATTTTGTACAGCCATTGATTAACTTATTTGAACATAAGGCATTTGAAATACACCAAGATCAAGAAGATGCAAGAGTGTTTATACAATACTTGGCCAGGTGCATTAGACCCATAAACCACATTCTGTCCCATTTAATTTGCTTTGTGGCATGAAACTATGTGATGGAATGTTAATGTCAGCAACCTCTTTATTTACACACCAAGGCAAAAGGAGTAGTAATTAACACTTTGACACTCCCCCATTGATGTGTAATTGACTGTTTCAAAGGAGCACTGGTTCATAAGCTATTGCATGCATTAAAGCTGCGTTTTCTATATTGCAGCATTTTAAGACAAGGGTCAGTGACAATGCAGAAATTGCTCAATGATGCACATTTTTTTATTACTGCATTAAGGTTTTGACATATTAGTAATGAATAAATGTTTCCATAAAATTAGATTTTTTTATAACTTTAAAATTGAAATATGATAGAGAACACTGCCTTCCTCTTGAAAGGAGTCTAGTTTTATGAAACAAAGCACTGCTTCCTTCCTTCAAATGTTTAACTCATGCTTCACCTGCTGAATAGTTTAATTTTTCTGAACAAGAGCATTAAAGGTCCTAAGTTTGGTTCATTTTAAAGTGATGACTTACATATTAATTTAAGTGTTTTTATACACAAGTAAAATTGATAATTTTATGTAATTCATTCTAAAAATTCATTTCTTTGATGCATTATTTTTTCATTCATGGTAAGATTGTAACTGTACAAAGCAGCAGTAAGACATTTAAAGAACATTTGTAATAATTTCATAAATTTGAAGTTTTTGTCATTTATCTTCTTGAAAGGACTATATACCCACAGAACTGAGAATGCTAAGGAACTTTTTGAGGATTTTTTAATACTAGTTGTTTATTAATTAAATTTTAAATACTTTGATAGGAAAAAAATTCATAACATTGTTAATTTATTGTGCCAGCTAGAAATCAAATTCGTCAATATGCCTTTGTTTTCTAACATCTATGCAAATTAATAGTACTTAGAAATCTGTTTTTCTAAGTTGTTTTGGGAGAAGCACGTTACTAGGTATTTGTGTTTTAAATGTATTGTTAGGCATCTATTACAATGAAGGTCAGGTTGCAGGTAGTAGATCCCACAGGTTGCATCAGTTGTCAAAACAGTTTTTATTAACACTGACAGCTTGGGCCAGCAGTATCATTATCTATGTCAACCATATTGCCCTAACATGTCCACATGTAATCTGATGGTATCCAATTGTTACCTTCTTGCTTCAGAAAGTTAATCAGCATCTGATTTGCATTTGCTAATTAGGGTTAATGTGCACTAATTGATTTTTTTTGATGCTTGTAGATTACCATTAAACCCAGTTAGCAATACTTACTTGTGTCCCTCATTCATTTGAGTTATGATGACCATGTTTTTTGTTGAATCTGTGCCAAATCAGAAGCCTGTATCATAATTACAGCTAATTAGCAGATAATCATGCCCTGTATTAATGGGTTTCTCCAGGCTTCCACTAATGTATGAATGTTATAAATTAAATTTTATTCATGGAGTGCTTAGGTAACTTTTTTAACAGTACAAACTTGAGACTTAATTACTAGAAGACATAGAGTCAATCAGTTGCTAAGTTTACATAATTGGAAAGTTCAGAGAAAAGGAACATGTAAATAATTCTAATTAGTTTTTAAAACTTGTTTTTATGATATGGTATTATCAGAACAAGTGTAAATGGCACTCTTATAGTCTGCTTAGGACCCTAGGTAATGATTTGGATTTTTAGAATTCGTAAGTTTTTTTTTTTTTTTTTTTTTTTACACTTTAGGCCTAGGATTACTACTATGTAATTGTAAATTAGTTATTTAATCTCTTTGATCCTTGGTCTGGGTTCAAAAGTTGAAAAGAATCAGGCAACTTGTCAAGTTTCCTCCTAATCGAATGATTTTTGTAATCCAAATATATGTCATCCTGATGAAGAACAAGCATGTCCATTGACAGTATGGTTTAATTTTATCTGGTACTAAGCATATTGTCCTGTAAATGTTAAATGATAAACACATTTTGACAGTTTTGATGTGAAAGTATTGAATCCTAAGTGACCTTAAATAGGACATTTTCATAACTAAAATACTTGTGAGAGAGATTGCGTTGTGCGTGCGCGCGCACACACACACACACACACACACACGTGCAATACTGGGGCTCAAACTCAGGGCTTTGTACATCCTAGGTAAGCCCTGAACCATTGAGCTACATCCCCAGCCCGTGAAAGTACTTAGAACATCATGTTTACTAATAAAGTAACACAGAAGACATAGTCAATAGGTAAGGGACCTATGTGTTTAAATGACCAGCTCTTGATGAAAATAAACTTAACGTAACCTAATTATGATGCTTTCTTTGTAGATGTTTGCTCCTAAAATATGTAAATAAAAATATATAAAATGTATAAACTTTTAGGGCCTAAAAATAGTTGTAGCTCATTCATAACTGAATCACCTATGTTCTACTGTTTATTTTGTTCTACAGTAGTAAAGAAATATAGTTTAAAAAATTTTAATATGTCAGTGTATAGTTTGCAAATATAACTTGTCAAAATTGGTCTATATATGTGTTCAAACATTGTAACTGCAGGTCTTTAATTAGTATGGTCACTCAGCAGATTTCCCATTATATTATTCAGGCCTGTTACATGAACAAAACATGGCAAAAATGAGACTACTTACTTTTATGGGAATGGCAGTGGAAAATAAAGAAATTTCTTTTGATACAATGCAGCAAGAACTACAGATTGGAGCTGATGATGTTGAAGCATTTGTTATTGATGGTAAGGTATTCTATGTGGAACATGATTTTTATCTTGATAGGACCCTTATGCTTAGATTGTGTGACAGCAAATGTGTATAAATTTGGTAGGTAAGCAAGTTTATAGGAGAATGAAAATTCAATGACTATATAAATTGGGTTGGTTTGATTGTTCATTCTATCTGCTGAAATCACATAGAAAATACCTTAGTATACTGTAGTGGTTTGTAGCAGAGTAATCCTAACAATTGTGAGGCTGAGGCAGGAGGACTACCACAAGTTCAAGACCAGCCAAGGTACATAGCAAAACTGTCTCAAAGTGAAACAAAAAGCACAGATTCTAGCATCAGAGTCTTTTGTTGTTGTTGTTGTTGTTGTTGTTGTTGTTGTTGTTGTTTTGTTTTGTTTTGTTTTGTTTTTCAAGGTAGGGTTTCACTCTAGCCTAGGCTAACCTGGCATTAACTCTGTAGTCTCAGGGTGGCCTTGAACTCATGGCAGTCCTCCTACTGTGGCCTCCCAAGTGCTGGGATTAAAGACATGTGCCACCACACCCAGCTTACTTTTGAGAATAGGTCTTCCATGACGAAAATGTAGTTCATTTGTGAGTGTGAGGATTAAATTAATGCAAATAAAGCATGCTGACATGTAAGTGATGTGTAAATGTTAACCATTGCCATTTTGTTATAATTAGCTCAAAAACAAACTTTCACACTTTTTCATCAACAATTACATTATAAACTGACATAACTGTTAAGCAGGATTTTTCCCCAAAAGTTGGAAAATTGTACAATTAAGATAATGAACTACATAGACTTGTTGGCACAACTTCTAATGATGCAAGTCTCCAGTAGTAATGTAATACTCCCCAACTCCCAAGTAGGGCAGAGCTATACTCGGTTTCTGTTCATCATGCCCACCTGGAGGATTATACTTCTTAAGAAAAATTGTATACATCATTGAACAGATTGGCCTAGCATAAAGACCGACATCCCATAACCTTCCTCTTGCTGATTAGATTCAAAGAGCTGGTGTGTCAATTAATGTTGGAAACACTGTAAAGTTTTATTCAGGTCAGTTGGGCATACCTTAGCTGTTTTTCTTAGAAATCTTTCCCATCATACCTTGTAAACATCTTTTTCAGCCGTGAGAACGAAAATGGTGTACTGCAAAATTGATCAGACTCAGAGGAAAGTAGTAGTCAGGTAAGACATCCAATACTTTGCTGCGTATTTGTGGAGCAGTTTTGTGTGTTCTGTTGATTTCTTAAGTGTTTAGATGACCAAGATGCTGTTTTTATCAGTTGACTGTAGTTAAATGGTGGCTATTTATCATAATTTTATTAAAGTTCAGACTGAATGTGATTAGCTTATTTAATGAAAGAGCCCTATTTTCCAGCACATTTCATTTAATGGCTGTGCACTGGCTAGAATACTAATGACTTTGCTCTGCTTTATACAGTTGAGGAGAATAAAAGGTTTAGGATCAATAAGGTGAAAATATTTTTTTTAAAAAAAGCATCAAATGCTTAAATTCCCTTATTTAAAAACCATGTATTTTATGTATATTTATTGCTGTGAATAAGATTCAAGTGGGTAGTGTTATAAAAGAATACCCAGAGATTATTAAAAAGTTGACTAATACTTTGCTTTTCATTTTCAGTCATAGCACACACCGGACATTTGGAAAACAGCAGTGGCAACAACTGTATGACACTCTTAATGCCTGGAAACAAAACTTGAACAAAGTGAAAAATAGTCTTTTGAGTCTGTCTGATACCTGAATTTTCAAGCATATAATTGTTCTTTTTGGGGGAAAAAAAAAACTCAATCATAGTAAAATATTATAAACTAAAAATTGACTAGTCTGGTATTTATTGTCTTGAGTTTAATGTAAAAAACAACAAATTCTAGAGAACAGAAAGTAATAGGTTACAAAGGGCCACTTTGTCTTATCATAATCCATGAGTAATCTCAAGATGGATACTGATGGAACCACAAGCTCCAGGAAGGGAATAGACACAGTTAAAGATCTGGGTGCTACCAGCAAGCTTTAAGTATAAGCTGTCTTTAAAGGATGTATGTGCTGGACAGATACATCTTCATCGCACTAGACAAAGTTGGGGAAGTGGGGAGTCATTCTCATAAAAACTGTATTCACCAACATTTTAATCTGTTATTTTTTCCAACATCTCTTCTGCTTTTCTTTTTTGAGGTTGGTTGTTGTTTTCTAAGCTTACACACTTTGCAGTTTCAGTTAGTTGATTTGTTACAAGGCTCTGCCAGTCATCTTTAGCAGGAGTAAAGGCAGCCAGGTTAGGTGTTTCTTTAACCTTGAAGGCAGCTGGGTCAGGTGTTTCTTTAACCATGACTGCCTGGAAATGACTTTGTGGCACAGTTGAAATCAGAGGCTCTGCTTTCACCTAGGAAAGATCACATTGATTTTGCCACTGAAGTTAAATGTAACTACAAATGACATTAAGGGAAATCCAGTAAGCTTCTGCAATTATAAATACACAAATAAAGCTATCTTTGTGGTGGATTGACAATTACATTGGAAATTTAGACAGCCAAAAATCTATACAGTATAAGCTTTTATTCCAAGTATACCACATGTTCTCTTTAAAAAAAAATCTTGAATGTAAGATGAAATAAATTTAAACTATGCAGATAAAAATCAATGTTGCCTTCTATACCCTTCTCTTTACAAACATGTCTATATTTTGTATCTTTCAAACCTAGGAGAAAATAAAAAAATTAAACAGATGCAAACTATAAAAACTGCCTTTTATTAGCATGTTTCCTCTCATGTTCTCAGCACCATTGTTGAAGAAACAGGAAAGAAAATGAAATATTTAGAAGTTGGCATTCTTCCATAGCACTGTATTGACTCACAGTGCTATGTTTAAAAAAACTAACATTTCCCCCATTTTACAGCTTTTTGTCTGATAATAAAATCCTTGACTGGAATTTAGAAAACAGAGCCAATCATATATAAAGAAACTAAAGATCACTAGTCATCCATTCCAGGGACAGGTCAGTACTGGTGGTATTTGCTACTAGTCCATTCCTCTTTTGTTAGCATATTCATTCACTTTTTAAAATTATTATTATTTTATTTTAGCTTTTTCCTCCTTGAGCAGTTTCCTGAGTCTTTAAATTTTTTCTTAAACAATTGCAGTAGCTGTTAAAATAGTTCCTTTTATGGATATGTGATTTGACTTCTGTTAGTGTTTCCATTTTATCCCATCAAATAAATTCGAAGTAATTTCATGAAATTTTTTTTTTGCCATTTTTTTAAGATTCCCAGGTAAAGTCTTGTTTTCAAAGGGCCAAGTTACAGTTTACTGAGTTTTAGGTATAAGGAAAAATATATATATATTCTAGACATAGAGAACAGGATATATTTACATAAAAATCACTCAGGATCACAACCATTAAAATATTTTTAATATTGTTATTTACACATGCATGTGTGGGTATGTGTGTATGGGCACAGCAGAGTTTCTTACAGCTCCAAAAAACCCACCAGATATTTGTGCCACTGTTTGTGTCTGGCTTTACATGGATGCTAGGGAATTGAACCTGGGCTGGTAAGCTTTGAAAGCAAGAGCCTTTAACTGCTGAGCCATCACTCTAGCCCTAAAATACTTTTGTTCTTAACAGTTTATATTGTGGTATTAAGCATAATTTTGCCAGGCATGGTAGCGCACACCTTTAATCCCAGCACTTAGGAGGCAGAGGTAGGAGGATTGCTAGGAGTTCCAGGCCACCCTGAGACTACATAGGGAATTCCAGGTCAGCATGGGCTAAGGTAAGACCCTACCTTGAAAAAAATATTCAGCATTTCTGCCTGTTACTAAAAGTCCATTGAGAGGACATTTCCATATTCTCTAAATTAGTATGTTGCCAGACACTTAATGTTGTGAAAAAGAAGTGACTTAAAACAAAATTTAGACTATTATCATTTATTTATTTGAAGAATTTTGAGTATTAATTACATTAAGATCCTTTTCCAATTGGGTAAAAGTAGCATTTTAGTAACAATGTCATTTTCAACATGTAATTGTAGAGGAACTTTTTGGGTTTTTGAGGTAAGGTTTCACTAGCTCAGGCTGACCTGGAATTCACTCTTTATTTTTAGGGTAGCCTCAAACTCACAGCGATCCTCCTACCTCTGTCTCCCAAGTGCTGGGATTAAAGGCGTGTGCCACCACGCCTGGCTTTAGGAACAAATTTTTAAGAGATCTCAAATGTTTAGTTGTAACCACAATTGCCTGAAAATTATTTCTTTTGAATTGTTCTATATGAAAGTTCCCTAAAAATTGTAGTCATCCCCTAGTCCACTGAGTCTTAATTAGTGCTAATGTTCTTTGAAAACTATTGGTATAGTAAAGGTAGTAGTATAGACAAGATACTGAGCACATTTTGTTCAACTTTGCTAGGCCTCAGATTTTTCTTCAGCCTCTTATAGGTCTTGGACACTAGTACTGTAAGCTTGCTGTTTGGTATGAGTAGCAGTTACCTTCTTGTTGCTGGGACAAAACACCCTACTAGAAGTAGGTGATGAATACAAAAGGTTTATTTCAGCCAGGCGTGGTGGTGCACGCTTTTAATCCCAGCACTCGGGAGGCAGAGGTAGGAGGATTGCCATGAGTTTGAGGCCACCCTGAGACTACATAGTGAATTCCAGGTCAGCCTGAGCTACAGTGAGACCCTACCTCGAAAACCAAAAAAAAAAAAAAAAAAAAAGGTTTATTTCAGCTTATAGTTTTGAGGGGAAAATTCATCATGGCAGAGAAAGCTGGCAAAGGGGACTGGATTATAAAGTCCCAAAGGCCCACTCCCAGTGACATACCTCCAGAAGGTTGCACCTGCTGGTGATTAAGTATGGAGCTTAAGTCAAACTTAAGGGGAACATTTTTACATTCAAACCACCACATTCCACCCTTGGCTCTCATAGACTTATGTCCATCTCATGATGCAAAAAAAAAAAAAAAAAAAAAAAATGCATTCAGTCCAATATTTAAAGTCCCCTACCAGTGCCATCTGAAACTCAAGACAGTCTTTTAACTGAACCCTGTAAAATCAAACCACAAGTTACATATTTCCAACATAATGGCAGAGAGCCAGCATTCTCTTCAAAAGGGAGTAATGGGGGCATAGCAAGGCCAAAGTGGACTAATCAAGATAGAAAACCAGTAGGGCAAACATCAAAACCTACAGCTCCATGTTCAAACCTGGGACTGGTGATGAAACCCTCTGGACTCCAAAAAGTCTTGGGCAATTCTACTCCTTTGGCTCTACTGCTTGCTTCCCATAGTCCTTGGGGCTCCACTACTACCTATTGTCCATCAAGCTCTGCTTTCAGAACTGCAAAACTGCTCTAGTCCAAAGTTTCAAATCTTCTCTTACTCTTCCCACAAACTAGTTCCAAAAGACCAAAAACCACAAGTCAGGCTTTATTGCAGCAACCACCTCACTTCTTGGTACCAGTTTTTATAGCAGTTACTTTCTCACTGCTTAGACAAACACCTGGCTGGAAGCAGCTGATGGAAGCAAAGGGTTTATTTTAGCTCACAGTTTTGGCGGGAAGCATGGCTATAGCAGACAGCACACGGAAGGGAGCTAGATAATACTGGTAAGAGGGTTGGACTATAACATCCCAAGACACACCTCCAGCAAGGCTACCTTTCCGAGGCTCTACCAGGTGGGGATGAAGCATGAGGTTATGTGGGACACCTTACATTTAAACCACCACACCATGGAATAAAAATATACAAAAATGTATAAATGTTCTTTGAAAACTATTAGCATAGTAAAGGTAATAGTATACTCAAGAGACTGAGCAATGGTATGATAATGCCTGCCATGTATGTTTGGCAAACCTTATTTAGCCCATGACCAAAATGGGTGCTAAGTTACCCCACATAGAATAAGGGAAATCAAATTTAAGCCTAACGTTGAAATGACTGATCTGGATTATTTAATGTTAATCTTTTGCCACCAAAATGCTGGATGCATTTGGCATCCAAGCACAAATTAGAAATTTCACAAAATATTCTTTAACTTTTTATCTTGATGATGATAGAGAGGAGGAATATTGATGCATATCTGCTTTATTTTTTATTTAACCATCCAGTTGGTGGAAGGATTAAGAGTGGAAGTTAGCTGTAGACAAACAAGATAGACTGTTGGCTAATGTTTGACTTAGCAAAACTTGACCTATTTAGTTGAGGTTTCTTAATGCAGTGGTAGTGCCAGCTGCTGCCAGACATATTGGCATGTATTTTTGCTTTTTCCCTTCCTACGTTTTAGAAATTTCTTCATCACTTCCTCTTTCTACTTCATTTTTTCCCCTAGTTTGGTATGAGTCATTTTATTTCATCATAGGATTGGATGTCCTTACTCTGGGCCCTCTCTATCTTCATTCCTGGATATAGTCAGGATTGCAGCCAGTGACACACCTAAGTCCAGGAATAAGAACAATAGACCCTATCTGTGGTTGTTTGAATAGATGTCACCCAATATATTCAGTGTTTTATTAGTTTATAGTTTGCATCTGCAAGCCACCTTGCTGGAGGCAATGTATCTGGGCGGATCTTAAGGTGTGGTGGTGGCTTTAGGATTTCAATCTAAAGATATGCAAAGTGTGCTTAGCTGGACTTCCTGATGTGTGCTGTGCTCTGTGGCTTTGGCTTTTGGCTTTCTCTCTCTCTTGCCTGGTCCTGTGAAAGCAGGCCAGCTTCTTCTGCCATTATGGAACTTCCCCTGGATCTATAAGCTTCAATAAATCCCTTCCTCCATAACTGTGCCTGGTCTGGAAGTTTAACTCAGCGAACTTGAAGCTGTCTGCTACACTATCCTTCAGGCTGCTATGCTATGAAGCTGAAGGGAGAAAGTGGACTGACACCAAATACCTGCTTTGAGTTTATAATAATGTTGGTGTGGGGAGTACAAAACAATATAATAACTTCTATTCTGTCAGTCTTCATAATAGCCACTTCATGCATAACAGGTTGATAACCCTTCTGTAAAGGATCTTACAAATATTGTCAGGCAGATTGCCTTACAGCTGCTTAATTCTGTCATTCAAGCACAAAAACAGACAGGCACTAGTATATAAAGGAGTGAGTGGTTTTGCTGTAATAAAATTTTCCTTGCTCATAAAAAGACTACTCTTTTTTAAAAAAAAAAAAGTCAGGGCTGGAGAGGTGACTTAGTGGTTAAGGTGCTTGCCTACAAAACCTAAGGACCCAGATTCGGCTTCCCAGGATCCACATAAGCCAGATGCACAAGGTTACACATCCATACAAGGTTGTGCATGCACATAAGATGGTGCACATGCACACATGTCTGAAGTTCAATTACAGTGGCTAGAGGCCCTGGCATGCCAATTCTCTCTCCTTCCCAGCCTAGGTTTGATGCTCCAGCACCCAAGTAAAAGTGAGGCACAATGTGGTATATTTGTCTTAAGTTTGCAGTGGGCAGGAGACCCTGGTGCACACACAAGCGTGCATACACTCACGTGTGCATTTGTGCTAATAAGTTTTATTTAAAGCTTATTTGCTATCAGAATATTTACTCAAATAAAAATCCATGTATTTTTGCTTTGTTGTTTTGTGTGTGATGTGTGGGTGTACTTCAAGTGAGGTGCACATGTAAATGGTAAGGCAGAGGTCAATGCTGGGTGTGTTCCTCAATCACTCTTAGGTTTTAGATTTTTTTTTTTGGTTTTTCGAGGTAGGGTCTCACTCTGACTCAGACTGACATGGAATTCACTATGTAGTCTCAGGGTGGCTTCGAACTCTCAGTGATCCTCCTACATCTGCCTGCTGAGTGCTGTGATTAAAGGCGTGTGCCACCACGCCCAGCTCACTCTCTTAGTTTTGAGACAGTCTCTTGCTGAACCTAGAGCTTACCCAGTAGGCTGAATAGCTATGCTAGCAAGCCCCAGCAATTCCCCCATCTCTGTTTATTCAGCTCTCGGATTACAGGAACACATGGCCATGCCCAACTTTATTTTGTTTTTATTTTTGACTCATTCATACATATATACAATACAATTTTTTTTGGGGGGGGGGAAGTAGTGTCTTGCCCTAGCCCAGGCTGACCTAGAATTCACTATGTAGTCTCAGGCTGGCCTCTGAATTCATAGTGAGCTTCCTATATCTGCTGCCCAAGTACTGGAATTAAAGGCATGCACCACCTCACCCAGGTACAATGCACTTTTATCCCACTCCCCCCTCCAACCAACTCCTTCTTCCCCCTCCTCCTCTCACTAAAACTCTTATCATTAGATACCATCTCATTTTTGGATTTTTTTAAAGTTTATTTATTTATTTGAGAGTCAGAGAGAGAGAGAGATATGGAGAGTATGGGCATGCCAGGGCCTCCAGCCACTGCAAACGAACTCCAGACGCATGTACCACTTTGTGCATCTGGCTTATGTGGGTCCTGGGGTATCAAACCTGGGTCCTTTGGCTTTGCAGGCAAATGCCTTAACTGCTAAGCCATCCCTCTAGCCCCCCATTTTTGGATTTTTTTTTTTTGAGAGAGAGACACAGAGAGAGACAAAGAGAGGGGGAGAGGGAGAAGGAGACAGAGATGGGCACGCCAGCAGCCTCTCGGCTGCTGCAAACGAAATCCAGATGTGTGCGCCCCCTTGTGGTCAAGTGTGGCATTGTGCCCTTGCATCACTTTGCATCTGGCTAAATGTGGGACCTGGAGATTGGAACCAGCGTTCTTAGGCTTAGGAGGCAGGTGCTTTAATCACTAAGCCATCTCTCCAGCCCCATTTTTGAATTTAAAAAAATATTTTTTAATTTATTTATTTACAAACAGAAAGAGAGAGAGAATGAGTATGCCACTGCCTTCAGCATCTGCAAATGAACTCCAGATGCATATGCCACTTTGTGCATCTGGCTTTACATGAGTACTGGGGAATCAAACCCAAGCTGTGAGGCTTTGCAGGCAAGTGCCTTAACTACTGCGCCATCTCCCCAGCCCCTCATGCATTGCTTTTTGTTTTTGATCTGAGTTAAATTAGGGTCAGTTACCCAAAGTAAGAACTTAATTCCCAGTGGAAATTTGCTGCTGTCTGGTGACCTTAGTTTAGAGATATATACTTCCTGAGCTTAGTTTTAAAAGTAGGTCCTGGGCTAGAGAGATAGCTTAGTGGTTAAGGCACTTGCCTTTGAGCCTAAGGACCCATGTTCAACTCTCCAGGTCTCACATAAGCCAGATGCACAAAGTAATGCAAGCACACAAGGTCACACATGTGCACGAGGGGTGTATGTGTCTGGAGTTCGACTGCAGTGGCTGAGGCCCTGGCATGCCAATTCTCTCTCTTTCCCTCTCTCTCTCCTTTTTATTTTATTTTATTTGGCTTTTTTCAAGGAAAGGTCTTGTTGTAGCCCAGGCTGACCTAAAATTCACTTTGTAGTCTCAGGGCAATCCTCCTACCTCTGCCTCCCAAGTGCTGGGATTAAAGGTGTGCGCCACCACATTCAGCTCTCTCTCTCTCTCTCTCTCATTCATTCACACTCTTGCAAAAAACAGAAAAGGCCAGTTTGTTGGGTTTGCCTCAAAACAAAAAAAAAAAGAGTAGGTCCTAAACCAGTGAATTCCCACTAGGGAGGCAGAGGTAGGATCACTGTGAGTTCGAAGCCAGCCTAAGACTACATAGTGAATTCCAGGTCAGCCTGGCCTAGAGCAAGACCCTACCTCGAAAACACAAAAATAAATAAATAAATAAGGAGGTCCTGATAGCTTTGCTTTTATTCTTCCAGAGGAAGACTTACATGATCTCATGTGAGGTTTCTCCAATTTGAAAAGAGCTGTTAGTTGTTAAGGACTATAACTGCTATGTGTGCTGAACATAGTTGCTTAATGTGGTTCTAAAATTTAGAACATACAGTAACCTACAAGGTACAACACAGTATACAGCTTCCATAGTAATTATTTCTAACTTTTTAGGCCACCTTTTATCAGTTATATCCATACTTGTCATTTGTTTTTTAGACTGAACAATTTTTCTTGGCTAAAGTTCTGCACACAAAGATATAAAACTTAGAAATTTAACCAAATAGCCTGTCAGCTCTAGTTAGTTGGTCTTCTTATGACAAATGGACTCCTGGGAACCCTATGTTACAGAAAGCCTTGGCTCAATACATACATCTATACTTATTATCATATGTTAAGGATATTTTATCCTTTCATACATTGTATTCTAATTGAAATTATCCTGAATTTCATCTCAGTTTCCAGAAATAATACAAATTAAATTAGGCATTAAAAACTTGACTTGATAGTTTACAAATTTTCGTTCAGTTGCTACTATTTCTATATTTATGTAACTAACAAGTAAGTACATAATGGGATGTCTCATACTCCTTCCCCAAACAGGCTGGATTATATCTATGTGATTTATACACTGTGAGTCTTTCCTGCTGTTTTCTATCAACCTTAATTGTGAAAAATGGTGCTGCATTGCCCTCTTGATATGATTCTGGAGATCAGTTAGGTCTTAAAGCATCCAGATGCATATAGCACTACACATGTCTGTAGACTTAGCTCACTAAGGTCTGCTCAGCAATATTTTTAATTGACTTACATGTTCTGTGGGAAAAGAAGAATCATAAACAGTCTTTTCAATTGCATTCCTCTCTTCACGGGGCTCTCCTTTGGGATATGGATGGGTACTCCAGTTACTCAAAGTGTCAGCGACTCTCTCAATGCTGGCAGTGCCTGATTGACAAGGAGGAAATGGCAGCAACGGAACTTTATTCTCTAGACACTCATCTTAGTGGTTAAACCTTTCTGATCTTGTGCTTTTGTACTTAAAATCAATAACTATTTTCATTTTGAATCTTACATTTTTCCTAGATTTCCTTCATATACACATTTCACTTCAGAAAACAAGATTTTCTTATTGTTCTTTCCTAAAACATTAAAAGGAGTAAGGTACAAATATCTTCTAATACAAGTCTTCATAAAATATCCTTATTCCACCATTATATTACCCACATGTGTAAACACTGATGTAATGACCACTTACAAATTCAGACTAATACCAAACATTGAACACCAGGATTTATAAACCATATTTGGAGAAAATGGCCATAGTACCAAACCAACAAAAGGCTATTTAGAAGGGGTCATTGGGCTTTAATAAATAGGTAAAATTATTTTTTAAAAAGTAAGTATGGGAGTCAGGCGTGATGGCACATGCCTTTAATCCCAGCACCCAGGAGACAGAAGTAGGAGGATCACTGAGAATTCTAGGCCACCCTGAGACTACATAGTGAATTCCAGGTTAGCCTGGGCTAGAGTGAGACCCTACCTCGGAAAAAAAAAAAAAGTACGGGGCTTGGAGAAATGGTTTAGCAGTTAAGTGCTTGCCTATGAAGCCTAAGGACCTTGGTTCGAGGCTTGATTCCCCAAGACCCACGTAAGCCAGATGCACAAGGTGGTGCATGCATCTGGAGTTCGTTTGCAGTGGCTGGAGGCCCTGGCGTGCCCATTCTCTCTCTCTGTCTGTTGCTCTCAAATAAATAAATAAATTTTAAAAAGCTGGGAGTGGTGCCGCACACCTTTAATCTTAGCACGCGGGAGGCAGAGGTAGGAGGATCACTGTGAGTTTGAGGCCACCCTAAGACTACATAGTGAATTCCAAGTCAGCCTGATCTAGAATGAGACCTTACCTCGAAAAACCAAAAATAAATAAATAAATAAAATAAAAAATTAAAATTAAGTATGATAAAGGTTGAAAGAAAGCACATGTTTCATAAGAGTTATATATCTTATCTCTGAAATATAACAGAAGAAAGGACCTTTGAGAAATGGTAAATGTTACACCAGCCCCTAAAGCTGTATTTTACTAGCTCAAAATTAAAGTTATTAAAATGGGAGGTAGGGAAATGAAATTATACAATATTTGGATATTTTCTTATTTTTTCTTTCACTGTGCCTCATTGGCACTAGTAAACCAGGTATACTTGGTCTTTTAAAGTTTTTCTCAATTTTTTAAGAGAAATCTATTAAATCTGAGACCAATACAAAGCTTTTCTTGAACTATGCATTTATTTAATGGATCTAAATGCATTGTTAATCCACAAAGGTCCTATAAAATCTAGTTAGTAGGGCATGGTGGCACACACTAGCACATTCCAACACTCTAACCCTAAGAATAAGGAGACTGAAGAAGAAAGATGATTACTTCCAGGCCAGCCTCAGCCTCATAATGAGACTTGGGGAGGCAGAGGAAGAAGGACCACTGTGAGTTCAAGGCCAAACTGGAACTATGAGTGAGTTCCAGGTCAGCCTGGGCTAGAGTGAGACCCTACCTTAAAAAAGAAAAAAGGAAAGAAAGAAAAAAACACTTAAAAATACTTTTACCCTCAACAACTTTGACTATGAGGTTGCTGTTTGCACAGTATATATTTCCTGATGATCATACACTTTAATTTACAGCTCTATATTGAATCTCAATGTCCCTACCACCCAACTTCAACATCCATCAATATCAAGTTGTTTTTTTATCAAATTACTACTGTTTCCTCTGGAATTTGAAAACACAAGTTTATTCTGTCACTTCATGTGTGCTTGTTTTAAAACTCAAACAGCCTGCCAAGCATGGTGGTGCACGCCCTTTAATCCCAGCACTTGGGAGGCAGAGGTAGGAGGATTGCTGTAAATTCAAGGCCACCCTGAGACTACATAGTGAATTTCAGGTCAGCCTGAGCTAGAGCAATACCCTACCTGGGGAAAACCAAAAAAAAAAAAAAAAAAAAAACTCAAACAGCCTCTCTATTTGCTAAGGTACTAAACCTGTGACCATATCAACACATGCATGTATTTAAAACGAGATTAAACTATGTTTCAAACCATGACCAAAATCAATGATGTGAAGTCAATTCCTAATTTACTATTACTTATTGCTAATAAGATGAACAAGCTGAAGTTGTACTGTTGGTAAAAGAACAGATATAAGCAGGAAACTAAGGCAAAAAGGACAGACTAATATACTCAATCGTTAATCAGATCAGGCCTCAGGCAGTTGTTTCTAATTTCATTTATTTTATTTATTTATTTATTTATTTATTTATTTATTTATTTGAGAGAGCAAGAGAGAAAGGGGGGGAGAGAGAGAGAAAGAATAGGCACTCCAGGGCCTCCAGCCACTGCAAACAAGCTCCAGATGCATGTGCCGCCTTGTGCATCTGGCTTATGTGGGTCCTGGGGAATCAAACCAAGGTCCTTTGGCTTTGCAGGCAAATGGCTTAACTGCTAAGCTATCTCTCCAGCCCTGTTTCTAATTTCAAATTGGTGACTTAAACCTGCTCTCCCTTAATAATGAAAAAAAAAAAACTTCCAAACATGATAGACATATTAATCATACTGACCCAGATTTATTATATATTATACACACACATATATACATGCATGCAGTACAGTAGGTTTTTGCAAGGTAAAAATGTTTTTATTTCAATAAATCTTATTTGTAGAGTTTTTAAATCAAGAATGGTTAAGTAGTAGAAATATATGAAAAATTAAAACACCTGTTTTCTTACCTGATTCAGTATTTTTTCTGACATCTTCCATGCCAATATTTTTACAAAGACTCAAAGTTATAGTTTTCCCTTCTGATGGACCTACTGTTCTCTTGTTCAGCAACAAAGGAATGCTATTTGGAGTGCTCATTGTTTGACTTCTAATTTGATTAACTTTTGACCAAGGATCAGGATCTAAGAAATTCATGTATACAGGAATTTTCTCGGTTTTTGTATCTACAGTAGAAAGATCAAAGGTTGACCTTCCACTTCTGTTTATAAAGTCTCCAGATGGCTTTATGTGAAATGAATGTGATTCTTCCAGCTGACCTTCACTGGACATTTCTTCTGAAGCTATGTCATTTAATGACTCTGTCTTCTCTGTATTATTTAACAATATATGCTGTCTTTCCTTAACATTTACAAAAGAGAAGAGGCCTTGTTTTGTAGCATCAGTTATCTGATTCTTATTGGAAAACTGTTCATCTGTGGACATTTTCATGTGAACAGCAGCTTTCAAATCTTTGACTTGTGAAACATGACTGTTTTCTTGGTTAACCTCAGGATAGCAAACAGTCACATTGTTTTTCATATGTCCCAAACAGTTCTTAAACTGATTGTATGACACATCACTCATATTTTTCTGTATAGTTCTTTCTACAGAGCTTGAGTTATGTTTCACCAACATTGGCATGATATTGTTTTCTGAGTTCTTAAATATTTTCAAATTATCACCAAAGACAGCAGATGAAGTGGGTTGGTTGATTATTGAACCACTGGGAACATGTTCAGGCTTCTCTAAAGTATTACAGGCTTGCTGAAAATTTGATGTTGATTTAAAAGGCAATATGCTGCACCCATTTTTATTTGACAATGGCATTTGTTTTATTTTACACTGTTTATCATCTAATAAAACATTAGTTGAATCCTGGAAACTGTATTTCTTACATTGAACAAGATTCATTTTTATATCTAGAGATGAATCTAAATCTGTTTTGGTGTGATCATTATTTGTAATTTCCTCCTGTATAAAATTTCCTTGATCCCCTGGAAACAAACTGAATTGTTGTTTGAATGGTTCATTTTCAGAAACATCTTTATTATGATTTCCTTTGTGAGCCATCTCCTTTAAGATACTGTTAAATGGTGTTTTGCTATTTTGAGTGTCCAGAGGTTCATCTGGACCCATGTGGGGAAGAACTGATTGTTCAGTTCTTTCCAGGTCTGTCTTTCCTGTTTCTGTTGATGTGTCTACTGCTAAAAGGAGCTTGTTTGGTGATTCAAATTCTGAACATATACTGTCTTTTTCCAAGCACTCCTTGTTTTCTTCTTCCATAGTAACCGATTTTCTACAGTCATTAACACTCAAAGTTTGTTCTTGACTATGTACAGCTTTATCTAGGGAAAAGGTGGTTCTTAAGGACATTTCACTTTGACTTCCATCCTGAAATGCAGTAGTATTAATTTCATTCTTGAGACTTTTTTCAGAGGTCTGGAAACCTGTCATGAAGAAAACATGGCAACTTTTCATATTGTACAACAAAGCCTATTTTTATAACAGGTACCATATCACCTTTTTAAAAAATAAAAACAACATATTCAGCATTACATATCTTATTGGCTACTAATCACACAAACATAATTACATAGATTTTACATACATACTGAGTTCCCTTTATTACTAAAAGCATATATTTTGATGCTAGATGTTTGATTCTGTTACATTTTTATTTGATAATAGCAAAAGTACTTTGACAATGGGAAAGTAGCATAAAGTATTACAAATTTGTTTTATTATTTCTCTAGTATGTTGCTTTCTTTGGGGCACTTAGTACAATCCCATATTAAATGCACAGCTGATAAAAATTAACTTATTCTAACAGTATATGCTCTGATTTCTACTACTATCCAGGTCTAGCAATATTCAGAAGTTTCTAGTGGATTTCTTTACATTTGTCAATTACAACCTTTTTTCTTCACTATAATGTTTTAAAAATATTTTTAAATCTTAACAATGATTTTGGTCAAATCCATGGAATATAACCCAAACAATTTTATTCACCTATGTTTTAATTGTAGATAGCAAATCTTAAGTATAGTTAAAATAATCTAGATTATAAATTTCAGGTTTTAAAGGGCTTTGTTAATCCAAACATTCTTTCTCCAACATCTCCACCAAGTGGTTGTTCAGCCTCAGGTTGGAACACCTTCTATCAGTATTTCAATATGGAAGAATTAGTAAATTGTTTCAGGAGTTACAAAAAGTCATTTTAATGAAGAAAAAAGTGCTATACTCTGGTAACCAGATGCATATAGGTGAGCCAGAAAACATTCTCAGCGAAGAACTGAATGTAACAACAACAACAACAACAGAATGCAAAAAGCCAAGGACAAAGAGATGAGACAAAAGTGTAGCTTTTCAAAAAAACATATGGATTGTAAATATTCACTGACAAAGAACCTGGGGAGAAGGCTCAGTGGGCAAAGTGCTTGCCATGCAGGCAGGAACACCTACATGTGAATCCCCAGGATCCATATAAAATGGTGCCAGGTGCCTATTGTGGTGGTTTGATTCAGGTGTCCCCCATAAACTTAGGTGTTCTGAATGCTAGGTTCCCACCTGATGGAGATGTGGGAATTAACACCTCCAGGAGGCAGTGTATTGTTGGGAGCAGGCTTATGGGTGTTAAAGCCAGCTCTCCCTTGCTAGTGTTTGGCACACTCTCCTGTTTCTGTTGTCTACCTGATGTTGGCCAGGGGGTGATGTCCACCCTCTGCTCATGCCATCATTTTCCCCTTCCATTGTGGAGCTTCCCCTGAAGTCTGTAAGCTAAAATAAATCCTTTTTTCCCCAAAAGCTGTTCTTGGTCGGGTGATTTCTGCTGGCAATGTGAACCTGACTGCAACACTTATAATCCCATATCTGGGGGTTACTAGTTAGCTAGCCAAATTAGTATAACCTAGGTTCAGTAAGAGACCCTGTCTCGAAAAATAAAGTGGGACTAGAGAGAAGGCTTAGCAGTTAAGGCGCATGCCTGTGAAGCCTAAGGACCCATGTTCAACTCTCCATGTCCCACATAAGCCAGATGCACAAGGTGACATAAACACATAAGGTTATACATGAACACAAGGTAGCATATACATCTGGAGTTCAACTGCAGTGGCTAGAGGCCTTGGCATGTCAATTCTCTCTCTCTCTCTCCATTTCTCTTCCTCTCTCTCCCTCATTAAAAAAAATTAAATGGAGAAGGCTCAGCACTTAAGGCACTTGCATGCAAAGCCCAATGACCTGGGTTCAATTCCCCATACCCATGTAAAACCAGACACACAAAGTGGCACATACATCTGGAGTTCATTTGCAGTGGCAAGAGACCGTGGTGTGCCCATTCTCTCTCCTTTCTCTCTCTCTGTTTGACCTTAGATAAGTAAAAATATTTAAAAAAAAAAAAATAAAGTGGAGAGCAACTGAGGACACCTTATATCCACCCCTGGCCTTCATATACACATATACACATGTGCCCACACATGAATACATATACATATTATACACACATATATATGCAAAAAAAAAAAAAAACAGCCTGAGGGATGCTTTTTGTTGACATGCAAATAAAAGGTTTTTTTTCAGGTACATCACAGAAGACCTACCATTGTACTTTGGTAGATCCTTTATCTGTCAAACAAAAATTCTCAGCCAGACATGGTAATTCCCCCATCTGCAATCCCAGCACATGGGAGGCTGAGATAGGAGAATTAGTGTGAGTTCAAGGCCAGCTTGGGCTAGAGTGAGACCCTAACTCAGAGAAACAACATCCCTGGCAATAGCTGTCATAGTTCTGCAAGATGCTATGTGAGCTGCTAGGGGAGAAAAGTCTTGTACAATCTGAACAAGCAGTGGATCCTGCAAGCTACAAAATCAATCAGCCAGGCAAGATGGACCCATCAGTGCAATAGTGGCAAGTAAGTTATGGGGGTAACCAACTGCTTTCTGATTGGATGGATAAGAGGCCACTCATTGGGATACCTGCCAGTAAGTGGTACTGAGAACCAAGTCAAAAGCATATGGCTTGGAAGATCATATACCATAGAAAGAAGCTTCAGCATTCTTTGGCTATACAAGAGCCACTAGGCTCATCAAACAACCTCCTAAGTTTGTATATTTAAATCATGTGATTAATGCTGTTCTCATTTTTGTTTAGAGAACTTACTTTTACAGATGGTAACAAATACCAGGAAGACCTGAGACCCATCAAAATGACAAGCGAACACCTGAGACTTAGCACTGGAGAGTCATCTCTGTCACACCCGCCATGGCTCAGGAAACATGGCAGAGGATGTCAGGGAAAGAATATAGGTGCTACTCTCAGTGCTTTTCAGAGAACTGTCTCTATGGAGATGGTGATAAACACTGAGGAAACTCAAAACTCATCAAAATAGAAAACAAGAGGCTAATGGGAGCTCAACACTAAAAGCAATTTCTACAACTCCCTCCAAGGCTTAGGGGACACTGTGGAAGAAGGGGCTTTCTCTCTCTCTCTCTCTCTGTCCCTCTCTCTCAAAAAAAAATGTCAGAGCAAAATGATGGGAAGGTTAACTTTGGAGCACTGTCTTCCTGGCATGTACTGACTGGTGCATTTATGATCCCACAATGGGTACTGATACCCCTTTAAGACCTGTACTATTCTGAGCCCATCAACATTTTGACATGAAGCATGGAGGAAGACAAAGGAACAGGAACACAAATTACTGTATGTTCTTATATTGAAGTTCTCAATTTAAAAAATCACAATATCCAGGTTATAAAATAACAGTGTAATTTTGAGGTTACCTTCTATGATTTCTTCTCCAGGCAGGTCTTTATTTTCTTTGTCTTTAATACCTGAACAAATAGTCTTATGGTTTTCTCCCCTTATTTCTTTCTCAGAAGTATATTTCTGTGTAATGGTGTTTTCTGCCTTTTTAATTGTTTCACTATTTTCATTATTTGTTTCTGGAACATTCTAGTATAAAATAAGAAAACATTATGTTAAAGTATTACAAACATTTTAGCAAACTGTGCCATTAAAACTGAAACATTAGCCGGGCGTGGTGGCGCACGCCTTTAATCCCAGCACTCGGGAGGCAGAGGTAGGAGGATCGCCGTGAGTTCGAGGCCACCCTGAGACTACGTAGTTAATTCCAGGTCAGCCTGGGCCAGAGTGAAACCCTACCTCGAAAAACAAAAAAAAAAAAAAAAAAAAAAAAAAAAAAACAAAACTGAAACATAAAAATAATACAGACTATATATGACAAACCTACAGCTAACATTACTCTGAATGGGAAAAAAATGAGAACATTTCCTCTAAAATTTGGAACAAGACAAGGGTTCTCACTGTCTCCATTCTTATTCATATAAGAACTCTTATAGTTCTCTAACTTTTGGATAGAGTAATAAGACAAGAAAAGCACATGAAAGGGATAAAAAGAAAGGAAGAAGTTAAACTAAAATTGCAGATGAAATGATTCTATATTTAAGAGATCGTACAGAATCTACCAGGAAACTTTTAGCTTTAATAACCACTTTCAGCAAAGCTGCAGGATAAAAATCCATACAAAATCAGCAGTGGGCTGGAGAGATGGCTTAGCAGTTAAGGTGCTTGCCTAAGGACCCATGTTTGACTCCCCAGGTCCCACATAAACCAGATGCACAAGGTGGCACATGCATCTCGAGTTAGGTTGCAGTGGCTAGAGGCCCTAGCATGCCAATTTTTCTCTTTCTCTCTCTTGCTCTCGCTCTCATAAAAATTATAAAAATTAATAGCTTTCATATAGTCCAACAATGAACTTGCTAAGAAAGAAATAATCAGAAAAAAATATCCTACTCATAATAGCTCTCCCAAAATAAAGGATCTAGGAATAAGCCTCACCAAAGATAAAACCTCTATAAAGAAAACTGTAAGGGCTGGGGAAATGGCTCAGTGGTTAAGAGCACTTACCACTTAAGCATAAGGACCTGAGACCACTTAGTTCAATTCCCTCTACCGTCAGAGCTCATGTAAAAAGCTGGACATGGCCATTCATGCTGTAACCCCAGGACAAAGGGGGAAAGGAAAGGGGAGTAGAAACTACAGAATTTCTGGGACTTTGAGCTTCAGGTTGAGGGAGCAACACTGTTTCATGAAAGCACCCAAAGTTCTCTTTTGGCTACTGCACACACATAATTACATGACAAGCACATTTGCATGCATATATCACACATGACATACTGTATATCACACACCACACACAAACAAAAGAGAGAGAAGAAAGGAAATATTAAAGAAAAAACAGCCTGAAATAATGGAAATTAAAGCAGAATAATTAAACTTTTTAAAAAAGAAATAAAAGATATCAGATGTTAGATTTTCCATACTCCAGGATTGGCAGAATCAATGCTGGAATTGACTATATTATAAAAAGTAATATATAGATTCAAGCAATTCCTATCAAAGTTCCAATGCCATTCTCCTCAGAACTAGAAAAAATAATCCAACAGTTCATATGGAAACACAAAAGATCAGGCATGGCCAAAGCAAGCAAGAAGGAAGAACACTACTGGTGGTGTCACAATTCCTGATTTAATACTATACTATAAAGCCATAGTGACAAAGATAGCACAGTACTGCCACAAAAACAGACATACAGACCAATGGAATAGAAAACCCAGAAATAAACCCACTTAGCTATGGGCACCTAATTTTCAACAAAGGCATCAAAAACATTGACAAAAGAAAGCCTACAGAACAGATGGTTCTTGACAAACTGGATACCCAACTGTAGAAGAATGAAATTACATATACATCTCTCACCCTGTACAAAGATCAATTCAATTCAAAGACCTTTATGTAAAGCCAGAAATGCTGAACATATTAGAAGAAAGCAGGTAAAACACCAGAAGTTGTAAGTATAGGTAAGAACTTTCTGAAGAGGACTCCAACAGCACAGAAAATAGTCCAAAGAATCACCAATTTAAGGTTTCTTCATAGGAAAGGAAACTATCAGCAGTATGAACAGAAAGTCCACACAATGGGAGATCTTTGCCAGCTATTCCTCTGACAGGGAATTGATATCTAGAACATATAAAGAACTGCAAAAATCCCAAACAAACACAAAAATAACAACTACCAAACAATAAATGGGCTAATGAAATGCATAGACAGTTCTCAAAAGAAAAACCACAAAATACCAACAGATATATATTTTTAAATGTTCAACATCTTTAGCCAACAAGGAAATGCAAATTTCTTCTCACCCTAGTCTGAAAAGAAAACTAATGACAACAAATGCTGCTGAGGATGTGGAAAAAGGGGAACTCTTATTCACTGTTGGTGAAAGAGTAAACAAGTGTAGCCACTATGGAACTTAGTTGGAGGTTTCCTAAAGGAGTCTATATCCTACCACAGAGATACTTGTACGACCATGTTCATTTGTGCTCTATTCACAATAGCTAGGAGATAGAATCAGCCTAGATGTCCATCAACTGATGAGGGGTATAATGAAAATGTACATATATACAATTGAGTTTTACTCAGCTGTTAAGAAAAATAAAGTTATGAATTCTTCAGGAAAATGGATGGAATTGGAAAATTATATTAACTGAGGTCTTCTAAGCCCACAAAGACAAGAACCACATGTTCTCTCTCACAGATGGATCCTAACTTTTAATGTTTGTATATATGTAAGGGGATGTGAGAGTGAGTACAGGCCATGATTCTAAATAAGATACCATTAGAAAGGAACAAAAGGGGATGAGAATAGTAGATATAGCATGAAAACAGAAAGGAGGAGAAAAGGGAAAGGACACCTAGTAAAAACTTGAACCTATGCATGGGAATGAAGAGTGACAGAAATGATAAGTTGGACAGTGCAATGAAAGACACTTTATCTAATTTTCAGAGTTTTTTGAAGAAAATATTTATTTATTTATTTATTTATTTATTTATTTATTTATTTATTTGTTTGATTATGAGCAGAGAGAGCTAAAGAGAAGAGAGACAGACAGAGAATGGGTGCACCAGGGCCTCCAGTCACTGCAAATGAACTCCAGACACATGCCTCTCCTCACCACAATATAATTAAACTACACAAACCAAAGAAAATATACTGAAATCAATAGGAGAGAAGCATCAAGTAACCTATAGCAGAAAGCCCATCAAGATAACAGCATATTACTCAATAAAAACTTTACAAGCCAAAAGGGCTAGGAATGAAATATTCCAAGTTCTGAAAAATAACAACTGTCAATCAAAACTACTATATACAGCAAAGCTATCCATCATAATTGATGAAGAAATAAGGACATTCCACAACAAAAACAGGCTAAAGGAATATATGCCCACTAAGCCAGATCTACAGAAAATACTTGAAGGGATCCTTCATGCTGAAGATAAAGAAAAGCACATACATGAGAAAGCAGGAAAAAATAAACCATATTCAAATAATACTTAATACAAGAGAGTAGAGGAAAAACAGGAAGCACTACAAAGCTTGAAGAATGGCAAGAATAAATACACACCTTTCAATAATAACTCTTAATATCAGTGGCCTCAATGTCCCATCCAAAAGACACAGGCTTGCAGACTAGGTTAAAAGGCAGGATCCTTCTGTTTGTTGCCTCCAAGAAACTCATCTCTCCATAAAAGACAAACACTATCTTAGGGTAAAAGGATGGAAAATGGTATTTCAAGCAAATGGGCCTAGGAAACACATAGGTGTTGATATCCTAATATCTAACAGGATAGAATTCAAACCAACATTAGTTAGGAAAGATAAAGAAGGTAACTTTATATTGATTAAAGGAACAATTAAACAGGAGGACATTACAATTCTAAAATTGCAGAAAACACTAAGAAATGGAAAGACATCCCATGTTCTTGGATTGAATAAACCAATATTGTGAAAATGTCAATCTTACCAAAATCAATCTACATATTTAATGCAATCCCATCAAAATTCCAATGACATTCTTCACTTAAATAGAAAAAGAATTCTAAAATTCATTTGGAAGCAGAAAAAACCTTGAATACCCAAAACAATTCTGAGCAAAATCAGTAAGACTGTCAGTATCACCACACCTGATTTTAAGATAAATCACAAAGCCATATTAACAAAAACCACATAGTACTGGCACAAAACAGACACTTAGATCAATGGAATAGACTAGAGGACCCAGATGTAAACCCAGGCAGCTACAGCCTTCTGATTTTTGACAAAAATGCCAAAAATACTCATTGAAGAAAAGATAGCCTCTTTAACAAATAGGGCTGGGGAAACTGGATATCTATATGTAGAAGGATGAAAGTAGATCCTTATCTTTCTCCATGTGCAAGAATCAAGTCCAAGTGGATCAAAGACCTAAATATCAGACCTGAAACTCTGAAACTGCTAGAGGAAAAAGTAGAGGAAACCCTTGAACATACTGACATAGGCAACAATTTTATGAATATAACCCCAGTTGCTTGGGAAATAAACTACTATCAACCACTGAGACCTCATGAAATTAAAAAGCTTTTGTAAAGCAAAGGACACTGTGAATAAAGCAAAGAGGCATCCTATAGAATGGGGGAAAATCTTTGCCAGCTATACATCTGACAGAGGATTAATATCCAGGATATACAAAGAACTCAAAAAACTAAATAACGAGAAATCAAACAGCCCAATTTAAAAAAATGGGCTATGGAACTAAATAAAGACTTCTCAAAAGAAGAAACACATCTAAAATAATCTACATTCGTAGTCATCAGGGAAATGCAAATTAAAACTAATTTGAGATTCCTTCTCATTCCTGTAAAAATGGCTATCATCAAGAAAACAAATGACAATAAATGCTGGCAAAGATGCCGAAAAAGAGGAACCCTTCTACACTGTTGGTGGGAATGTAAACTGGTACAGTCATTGTGGAAATCAATGTGGAGGTTCCTAAGACAGCTAAAAATAACCTCTAGGCATATATCCTAAGGACTTTTCTCACTACCTTAGAGTTACTTACTCAACCATGTCTATTGCCACTCCATTCACAATAGCAAGGAAATGGAACCAGCCTAAATGTCCCTCAACTAATGAATGGATAAAGAAGATGTCTCACATTTATGCAATGGAGTTGTATTCAGCAGTAAATAAAAATGAAATTATGAAATTTCCAAGGAAATGAATGGATTTGGAAAGAATTATACTATGTGAGGTAACCAAGGCTCAGAAAGCTAAACATCACATGTTCTCTCTCATGTGTGGATACTATCTACAAATGTTTAGACTTATTAGTGAGTTGGATTAAAATTTGTTAGCAGAGGCCAGTAAGCTACAAAGAGGTTATAAGGGAGGAAGGAGAATGGAGGCCTTGAGGATATATTTAAGTAGATGAACAGATTACTGGGGGTGCAATGGCCTAAGTGAGGTCATGGGAAGAGATTGAGTAAAAGAAGGGTGGGGGAGCATTAATCAAAATTAAAGATGTCATGAATAAGCCACATGGAAAACTACTTTTTTGGATAATGGCATACCCAGAAGTCATAGGCTCACACTAAAAAATTTCAGTGTCAGGGATGGGATACCTTCCAGTGAATTGTTGGCCAGGGAGGTCCCTAATGCCCCCAAAACATTACAGGTTATTTGCAAGGCTCTTTGTTTTCCACAAGAAATAGATGGTAAGACCCTATTGCTAAAGCATCCACATGTTTTGGCTGTAAGGTCACTGAGAAATCAAGTTGGAGCTGAGCTGAAAACCTCCTTCCTGTAGACCAGCTGACAGCAAGCTAGAAAAAGCTATGCTGCAAAACAGCTGTGAAAACAGTGGACACTACAAGCCTTAAGTTTGGCCAGCCAGGCCAAATGAGCCAACAGGTCTACTCTCTAATTGGACTGGATGCCCACTCCATGGGAGAGAATACATGCCTGGTACTAAAAACCCAAGAATAGCCTATTGTGGTAGAGGTCATGAGCCTCCACCACAAGAGTGTAATGACTGCTCTTGTCTAGCTAAGTGCATATATTATGCTCACCAAACTGCCCTGCAAGCACTAATCATAATTAAGTAATTGTATTCAGTATCAAACAGCATAGACCTCAAGACAGAAACATTATTAGGATAAAGACAGACGTTTCATGATGAAAGGATCAATCAATAAGAAAGCCGTATTAATCATATACCTACTAACAGAACTCAGAAACACGTGAAGCAAAAGCTGATAGATTAAAAAAGAGAAAAGTAAATTCCCAGTTATAATTAAAGATTTTAATACTCTCCTTCCACTAACTGGTACAATAAGTACATAAAAAAGAAAAGAAAAGAGAAGAGAAGAGAAGAGAAGAGAAGAGAAGAGAAGAGAAGAAAAACAATAGGTCAAGCATGATGGTGCATGCCTTTAATTCCAGCAGTTGGGAGGCAGAGGTAGGAGGATCGCTGTGAGGCCAAGTCAGTCTGGGCTTGAGGGAGCCCTACCTTGGAAAACCATAAAAAAAAAAAAAAAACATCAGGAAGGAAATGGCTTGAACATTACCACCAGCTTCATTTTGATTCAAACATTCCACACACCAGCAGCAGAATACATATTCCTTTCAAGAGTATGTGAAATACTCACTAAGATGGACAAAATATTTGGTTAAAAAACAATCATATAGTTAAAAAGATTAAAGTCTTATATAAAATGTTCTCTCACTACAACCAAATTGAATATGAAATGCATCATAGAAAGGCTTTTGGAAAATTCACAAACATTTTGAGATTAAACAACATGCTAAAGTGTCATAACCATGGGTCAAATAATTCCTCACAAGAAAAATCTTAAAATGTTTTTGCACTGGTAGGTATGTTGGAATATCACTGCAATCCTAGCACTGAGGATGTAGAGGCAGGATGTGCCAGGCCAACCTAAGCTGCACAGGGTAACCCTGTCTCAAAAAAACAAAAGCTAGCAATGTAGCTCAGTATTGGGATGCACAAGACCCTAGGCTCAAACGATGGCATTGAGTGCAAATGAAAATCTATATCAAAACTATAGGATGCAGCAAAAGAAGTGCTGAGAGAAAAATTCATAGCTTTAAATACTCATAAATAGAAAGGGAGATAAGTAAATAGTCAATCATCTAGGTTGCAATCACAAGCAGCTAGAAAATAAACCCAAAGTAAATGGAAAGGAGAAAATATGAAGGTTAAAAACAAAACTCAACAAAAAAGCAAGTGAACAAAAATTTTAGGAAATAAATCCAGCCACAACTTAGTTCTTTGAAAATATCAATAAAACTGGAAAACTTCTTAAATTGATCAAGAAAAAAGAAAAAGATATAAATTACCAATATCAAGAATGAAAACAGCGCTAAAGACTACTCATTACTATAGAAGCACTTGTTCAGCCATGTTTATTACTGCTCTATTCACTAGCTAAGAAATGGAAGCAGCCTAGATGCCCATTAATTGATGAATGGTTAATGAAGACGTGGTATAGTTACACAACACAAGTTTTATTCAGCTGTAAAGAAAAATGAAATATATAAATCAGGGAAAGATTATACTAAGTGAAGTAACAGGGTCAGAAAGGCAAACACCGCATGTTCTCTTGCATATGTGGATCCTAGCTTCAAATGTTGAGATTTGAATGTGAGTTGGAGTAAGAATCAGTATAGAGGCTAGGAAGCTAGAAAGGGACCATGAGGGAGGGAGGGAGGATAGAGAAGGGCTTAAGGGGCAGGTATAGTCAATATAAAAGTAGGGGGCAGAACACTGGGGATGGAATGGTCTGCATGGGGTCAAGGGAGGGGATAAAAGTGAGGAGGGATAGGAGAAGGGTTAATCAAAATTAAAGATGCTAGAATTAGCTATATGGAAACCCACTTCTTCACTAGCTAAATAATATATATGTTGAAAAGAGAGAGAGAGCCAGACATGGTGGCACACACCTTTAATCCCAGCACTCTGGAGGCTGAGGTAGGAGGGTTGCCCTGAGTTTGAGGCTACCCTGTGACTACAAAGTGAGTTCCAGGTTAGCCTAGGTGAAAATGAAACCTTACCTCGAAAAAACAAAAAGAGAGAGAGAGAGAGAGTTTGAGCAGAAGTACCCTGTAGGGGTGGATAATGCTATGCCTAGAGCCATAGGTTGTTATTAGAAAGAGTTCAGTGACATGGGTGGGAGACTTTCCAGAAAGCTGTTGTTAGTCAGGGAAGCCCCATTATTCCTAAAACATTACAGGCTATGGCCAAGGCTCTTTTTTTTTTTTTTTTTTTTTTTTTTGGAAAGAGACACAGAGAGAGAGGGAGACAGAGATGGGCGTACCAGCAGCCTCTCAGCTGCTGTGAACGAAATCTAGATGCGTGTGCCCCCTTGTGGTCAAGTGCGGCTTTGCACCCTTGCGTCACTTTGCATCTGGCTAAACGTGGGACCTGGAGATTGGAACTGGTGTTCTTAGGCTTAGGAGGCAGGCGCCTTAACCGCTAAGCCATCTCTCTAGCCCTTGCCAAGGCTCTTAGTTGCCCAACTAAACTAGATGGTAAGACCCTATTGCTGAAGACACCACATGCTTGTGCTGCAGGTCAGTGAGAAATCAAGCTGGAGCTGAGCCAGAAGCCCTGTACCTGTTAACTAGTTATCAGGATGTTGGAAAGAGCCATGTAGCCTGTTGGGGGAGGAAAGCCATCTGCTCTCTGATTGGGCTTGAGGCTCACTCCATGGGAGGAATTTCATCCCTGGCTCTGAAAAACTAATCAAAAGTCTTTGGCTGGGGAGGTCATAAGCCCTAGGTGGAAACTACTACTATTGTCTGATGGTGTCTGCTTACCAAACTGCCCTCTAAATACTTACACTTATGCCCACATATGAATGCTGCTCTCATTTTTGATTAGAGAAGCTTCTCTTTGCAGATGGCGATTACCATTAGGCAGACTTAAAACTCATCAAAGTGCTGAGAATTGACAGTATTCAAAACTAAGTAGATATCTCTATCACACTCTCCAAGGCTCCGGCATTGCAGAAGAGGTGGTTGCAGAAGAGCAATGTTAAGAGTCAAAGGAAGTGGAGGAGTACTTTATAATACTGTCTTCCAGATACAAAGTGCTCAGGGTATTCATGACCTCACAGTAACTGATGCTACTTACATAAGACCTGCATAATAAGAGGAAAAAATAATGATACAGAAATAGAAGACACTAATTAGAAAGGAGAAGGGATTCAGTAGATGGGCAATAGAGGAGGGGAGAAGGGAAGATGGTGGGAGGGGATTATGATTATACTTTTTATATAATTATGGAGATTGTAAATAAAAAGTTGAAAGAGAAAAGAACAATTATAAAAAAGAATGAATTTGGATTATTACAACTGATGCCACTGAAATCTTCATATTCACTAGGGACTATTTTGAAAACTTACAGCTCAATAAATTCACATATCTAGAATAAGTGGACAAATTTTTAGACAAACATGACCTACCAAAATTGAATCAAGAGGATATAAGAACACTCCAACAGATAAACAATAAAGTGAGATGATAAAAATAAATCTCACAAGATGGGCATGGTGATGCATGCCTTTAATCCCAGCACTCAGGAGGCAGAGGTAGGAGAATTGCCATGAGTTCGAGGCCATCCTGAGACTCCATAGTGAATTCCAGGTCAGCCTGAGCTAGAGTGAAACCTTACCTTGAAAAAAACAAACAAACAAAAAAATCTCACAATAGCAACAACAATGAAAATGCCTAAGACCAGACAGCTAAGCTTTATCAAGCCATTAAAGAATACCAATGCTCCTCAAACGGTTCATGAAACAGAAAGGGTAGCAATGCTTTCAATGTATTCTAAAAATCCAACCCTGATGCCAAATCAAGATAAAGAACCAACCAATAAAGAAAACTGGACTAATATCTGTAGTGAACATAGATGTAAGAATCCTAAGTAAAATAACTGAGGGGCTGGAGAGTTTGCTCAGTGGTTAAAGCATTTGCCTGTAAAACCAAAGGATCCAGTTTTGATTCCCCAGTACCCATGTAATCCAGATGCACAAGATGGTGCATGCATCTGGATTTCATTTGCAGTGGCTAGAAGTCCTGGCATGCCCATTCTCTCTCTACCTGCTTCTTTCTTTCTCTCTCACAAATAAATAAATATTTTTTTAAATAACTGAAAACTGAATCAACAGCACATTTAAAAAAATCATATAGCATGATCAACATTGTTGCATTTCAGAGAAGCAAGGATGGTTCAAAATACACAAACCAATGGCCATCATCCAGCACACAAACAGAATCAAGGATAAAAGCCACACTATCATATAAGCCTTTGACACAATTCAACAATTCTTCATAATATAAGCCCTTAATAAATTAGGTATAGAAGGAATATAGCTGAACATTATAAAGGCTCATAGGATAAACTCATAGCCAACTGTGGTGGTTTGATTAAGGTGTCTCCCATAAACTTAGGTGTTCTGAATGCTAGGTTCCCAGCTAATGGAGATTTGGCAATTAATGCCTCCTGGAAGCAGTGTATTGTTGGGGGGGTGGTTTTTATGGGTATTATAGCCAGTTTCCCTTGCCAGTGTATGTCACACTCTCCTGTTCCTATTGTCCACCTGATGTTGGCCAGGAGGTGATGTCCATCCACTGCTCATGCCATTGCCATTGCTTTCCCCTGCCATTATGGAGCTTCCCCTCAAGTCTGTAAGCCAAAATACACCTCTTTTCCCACAAGTTGCTCTTGGTCGGGTAATTTCTTCCAGCAATGCAAACCTGACTGCAACAGTTAAGTTGGTACCAGAGGAGTGGGATTGCTGCTAGACACCTGATTGTGTGGCTTTGGCCTTTTGGAGATGATTTTCAAGAGGATTGTGGAAGGATTTGAAACTTTGATGGACAGCTTGATGGACTATTCTTGTCAGAGTTGAAAGACCTGAATGCAGTAAGAACTTTGGACTGTGAGATTTGGCTTGTGAGGGTGAGAAAGAGCTTTGCTTGGACTGGGCTAGAAGCAGTTTGTGTGAGAGGCTTGCTGTTATGGCTGTGTTGTGAGAAGTTATGCAGGGATGCTTTGCGTAGAAATGGACTGGAGTGAGCAGAGGGATATGGGGCAGAAATGAAATATTTGGGCTGAAACTTCTGCCTGTTCAGCTGCAATTATATGAGAGATTACAACCTTTGAGACTGGGTCAGCTGACATGTGCTGGGACAACAGGAAGAATGTAGACCCTTTTGGAGGGGCCTGAATGCTTAAGGAGTGTCCATTCTCCAAAATCAGCTTCATTCCCTCCTGGATTGATGAATTGGCACCCCACCTGGTATTATGGAGTATAAGAAATGCAGGAAAGAAGGGGTCATTGAATTTGCAACACAGTTTTCTGTTTTGGAAACTGCCATGGACAGTGTGAAGCAGGTTTGCTGGATGCCTGCATAGAGACCCTACGGATCCAGGAGGATGAACCATGGGTTGCAGTGCAGACCCAGTGGAGATGACAGGACCAGGAGATGGCTGCTAAGGAGAGCTTCCGGACCCACATGAAGTTTTCCAGGACTGTGAGTAGCCTAGCTGGAGGGGCAGAATTAGAACTCCAGAGACTTGTTGCTGGGTAGAATTATCGGACTTGGAGATTTGTCACTGACTAGAGTTGTTGGACTTGGAGCTATAGGGTTTGATGTTTGCTCTGGTTCTTTTAAATCTTGTATTGGTTGAATATTTCTTTGCTCTACCCAATGCCATCTTTTGCGGTGTAAATGTTTATTCTGTGCCATTTTGGGTTTGGGGGGATTTTTTGGGGGGTATTATGGCTCAGTTAAAAAATCTCAGACTATGGGGATGTTTGAACATCATTAGGACTGATAAAAACTATGGGGACTTTGAAAGTTGGACTGAATACATTGTATTTTATATCATGAATGGTTATCAGTTTATGGGGGCCAGAGGTCAAATGTGGTGGTTTGATTCAGGTGTCCCTCATGAACTTAAGTGTTCTGAATGCTAGGTTCACAGCTGATGGACATTTGGGAATTAACATCTCCTGGAGGCAGTGTATTGTTAGGGGCGGACTTATGGGTATTATAGCTAGTTTCCCCTTGCCAGTGTTTGGTACACTTTCCTGTTCCTGTTGTTCACCTGATGTTGGCCAGGAGGTGATGTCCACCCTCTGATCATGCCAGCGTTTTCCCCTGCCATTATAGAGCTTCCCCTCGAGTCTGTAAACAAAAAATATACCTTTTTTTTCCCACAAGATGCTCTTAGTTAGGTGATTTCTGCCAGAAATGCAAACCTGACGCAATACTAACATTATACTAAATGGGAAACATTTGAAAACATTTCCTGTAAAAACAAGATGATTATGTCCATTTTCACCAATATTATTCAATATTTTAAATTTTAGCCAGAGCAATAAGAGGAGGAAAAAATGATACAAATTGGAAGGGAAGAAATCAATTTTCCCTATACTTAAAAAATAATAAAGATTCCACCAGAATGTTACATCTAAAATGCAAAGTAACAGGCTTTTCTATATACCAAGAATGCCTCACAAAGCATGGGATCATGTACAACAGTCTCTAAAATACCTAGTGGGGCAGGGAGGCTGGGAGAGAGTTCAGTGGATGCAGCACTTGCTACCAAGCAAGAGGATTTCCAGTACTAAGGTAAATTCTGGGTGCTCATGGAAGCCCACCTGTAATCACAGCAGTCAGGAGGCAGAGATGAAGGATACCTGGAGCAAGCTAGCCTGCTAGACTAGCCCAATCAGCAAGCCCTCGGTTCCACTGAGAGACTCTGCTCCAGTAAATAAAGTGGAGAGTGATCAAAGAAGACACCCAGCATTATCCTCTAGCCTACACATACACACACACACACACACTTACACATGTGCCTACACAAATGCACACACACCGTGCAGGCACACACACACATAAAAAAATTTTAACTCTAGGAATTAACTTAATGAAAGAGATGAAAGATCCCTGCAATGAAAATTATAGAATACTTTAAAAAGACATTAGAGAGACGAGGGGGACATAGAGATCTGCACTGTGAAGGACATGGGACTCCACTGATGTTTTGAGCCCCTCCCCACCTTCCCATCTAATAAAATGGTTTGAGCACAAAAGTCAAAAACAAAAGAAGAAGAAGAAGAAGAAGAAGAAGAAGAAGAGGAGGAGGAGGAGGAGGAGGAGGAGGAGGAGGAGGAGGAGGAGGAGGAGGAGGAGGAGGAGGAGGAGGAGGAAGAAGAAGAGGAGGAGAAGGAAGGAGGAGGAGAAGAAGAAATTAAACATGATGTTAGAAATTGGAAAGACCTCTCATGGTACAAGGATAAATTAATCTTGTTAAAATGGTCATATATCCAAGAGCTACCTACACATTCCATATTAATTTCCATACTAATAACATTCTCCAAAGAATCAGAAACACTATCCTAAATTCATATGGAAGCACAAAAAAATCCCCAAACTGCCAAAGCAATCTTGAGCAAAAATAACCATGCTAAAGGCACCATAAAACCTGATTTCAAAATATATCACAGGGGACCTGGAGAGATGGCTTAGCGGTTAAGGCGCCTGCCTCCTAAGCCTAAGAACGCTGGTTCCAATCTCCAGCGGTTCCAATCTCCAGGTCCCACGTTTAGCCAGATGCAAAGTGACACAAGAGCGCAATGCTGCACTTGCCCACAACGGGGCACACACATCTGGATTTTGTTCACAGCAGCTGAGAGACTGCTGGTGCGCCCATCTCTATCTGTCTCCCTCTCCCTCTCCGTCTCTCTCTCTCTCTCTCTCTGTCTTTCTCCAAAAATAAATAAAAATTAATTTAAAAAATTAAAAAAAATATATCACAGGGACTGGAGAGATACTTTAGCAGTGAAGGCACTTGCCTGCAAAGCCTAAGAACCCAGGTTCAATCCCCCAGGACCCACATAAGCCAGATGCACAAGGTGGCTCATGTGTTTGGAATTCGTTTACAGTAGCTGGAGGCCCTGACATGCCCATTCTCTATATATGTATCTGCCTCTTTCTCTCTCTCAAATAAATAATAAAAATAAAATAAAATTTATTTTAAAATATATCAGAGAGCCATAACAGCAAGACAGCATGGTATAGGCCTAAATACAGACATGTAGACAAATGGAACAGAAGATTCACAAAGTTACAAAAATTAGTCAAAAGGTGCCCAAAACATATTTTTGTATTTATTTATTTATTTATTACAAGCAAGGAGAGAAAGGAACAGGCAGAGAAAAATGAGAAAAAAATGAATGAGTGCACCAAGACCTCTTTCCACTGCTAATGAACTAGACACATGTGCTACTTTGTGTATATGACTTTTCATGAGTATTGGGGACTCAAACCCAGACCGTCAATCTTTGTAAGCAAGCACTTTTAAGCACTGAGCAACCCCTCCAGCCCCCCAAAACATTTCTGAGATAAGATAACCTATATAACAAATGGTGCAGAGAAAACTAGATACATTGAGATGACTGAAACTAGAGTCTTATCTCTGACCCTACATGGAAATCAACTCAAAATGGAGCAAGGACTTTAATGTAACACCTAAAAGTGTGAAACTACTAACCAGAGGAAATACTTCAAGACATAGGCCTAAGCAATGACTTCCTGTACAAGTCTCTAATAACTCAGAAAATAATATCAAAAATCTATAAAGATGATTACACCAGAGTAAAAGGCAAAGGAAATAATAAGAGTGAAGAGACAACCTACCATATGGGAGAAAATCTCTGAATACATAAGAAACTAAAGTGATGAAAATGAAGAGAACAAGAAATTTAATCTGTAAACAAACAAAATGAGCAGATACTGCTCAAAAGAAATAAAAATGTCAAACAATTACATGAAAAATATTCAACATCTTTAGCCACCAAGAAACTGTAAATCAAAACTGCATTGAGATTCCTTCTACCTCAGCCAGAATAGCAATTAAGAATACAAAAAGGGGAAAAAAAAAAAAAAAAAAAAACACAAAAAGCCATGTAATCCTGGCACTTGGGAATCTGAGATAGGAGATTTCCATAATATGGAGACCAGCCTGGAATACATGGAAAGGCCTTGTTTTATACCTACACCTACCTACCTACCTACACACACACACACACACACACACTCACAATCCAGGTGTGCTGTGCATGCTAGTAATCCTAAAATTCAGGATGTGGAGGGAGATGATTTCAACTTTAAGGTTATGGCAAGTTCCAGGTAAGCCTGAACTAAGTGCCAAAACAAAACAAAAAGTACAATTAAGAAACAAAACAGGGCTGGAGAGATGGCTTAGAGGTTAAAGGTGCTTGCCTGAGAAGCCTAAGTGCCCATGTTGGACTCTCTAGGTCCCATGGGGTAAGCCAGATGCACAAAGGTGAGACAAACGCAATGTTGCACATACCCACTAGGTGGCACAAGGGTCTGGAATTTGCTTGCAGTGGCTGAGACCCTGGTGCACCAATTCTCTCTCACTCACTCTCTCTAAAAAAAAAAGATACAAAACAAAAAGCAAGAATTCAAAAATAATAAATGCTGATGAGGCTGAAGAGGGAAAGAAATGTAAATAAGTTCAGCTAAAACAGAACCACCATATAATCTAGCTATATCACTTTTCAGTCTCATTCATATTCATTCACAATATCCAAGTTTCAGAATCAGCCTAAGTGCCTGACAGTAGATAAACAAGCAAAGAAAAATGTGGTATATATACACAATGAAATATTATTTACTCATAAAGAAAAATGAAAGCATGTAAGCTACAGGAAAATGGAGGAGTAGAGAGCATAAGGTTAAATGAAAAAAGGCAGAAACAGAAAGACAATTATCTTATGTTTTCTTTCATATATGGACTTTAAAATTAAAACATGACAGTAGCAGGGAAAGTGTAACAGACAGCTTCAGGTTCACTGAGATGAACTTCCAGACAAGGTACAGTTATGGAAGAAACAATTTATTGAAGCTTACAGGTTCAGAGGAAGTTCCATAATGGTAGAAAAAGCTGGTCTGCTTTTACAGGATCAAACACAGAAAGCAAAGCCACAAGCCAAAAGCCACACCGCACAGTGCACTTCAGGAACTCCAACTAGGCACACTTTGCATATCTTTAGATTGAAATCCTAAACCCACCACCACCCCTTGAGATCCTCCCAGAGACATTGCCTCCAGCAAGGTGGCTGCAGATGCAAACTACAAACTAATAAAACACTGAATATACTGGGGGCCATCTATTCAAACTACCACAGAAAGTATTAGAGAAGCAGAAGGACCAAAAGGATGAGAAGAAAGTGGAAAGTAAAGGAAATGAGAGAATAAGCATGATCAAATTATGTTATAGGCATGTATGAAATAGTCATACTTCTCTATATAATATATGCTCATAATAGAAAAGAATGCAAGACATGGATATAGATATTATAGAAGAAGAATAAGGGAACATTATGAGCAACTGAGTTAATAAATTTGACAACTTATAGGAAGAAAAACTACCTTGTAATTCAAAAATTACCCAAATTTACCGTTGAGGATCTCCAGACTACCCATACCAGGATTAACTTCTTAGCAGAATTCACAAGACACAATGTATGGTCATACTCCAAACTAAAATTTATTACAATGAAAGGATGCAAAATGGGCAAAGGAAAAAGAATTCTCTCTATCTGCTCCTCTCTCAAATAAATAAATAAAATATTTTAAAGTGATGTGGAAATATTAAAAACCTTACAATAGCAAACAACAATTTTGAAAAATACAACAAAATTGAAAGGGATACACTAAATCTTGAGCTATCTTAAAGAGCTACACAAAAAAAGATGCTGTGGTACTGGTTAAATATAGAAGTCTGATCAACATAACATCAATACAACAGAGTTCAGAAATAAACCCATGTACATTTGGCTAAGTGATTTGCAAAGTGATTTGCAAAGAGAAAGAATGGACTTACAGTGTTTGTTCTGGGACAACTGAAATCCATATCCAAGTATGTTATACTATACACAAAGCTAACTTAAAATGCTTTAGAAATAACATGTGTTAAAATATATTATGGGTAACTTAAAATATAAAATGAAAAGAATAACCAGAGATAGCCCTAATTTAACAGCTTGTATGCCCAAACATTATTTAAATTATACCTGACATTTCTGGTCTTCCTCAAACGTATGATCATATAATTTATTGCAATGTTCATGTAACTTAGTAGGAGTTTCTTTAAGTGATGATAACTTTTTTTTCATCTCAGTAATTTCTCCATTAAGTTCTTCAATCTAGTATAACATTGAATCAAAATTAGCAAGTATATAAACATGGCTTTTTTTGTTGTTTGGTTGGATTTTTCTAGGCATGGTCTTACTCTAGCCCAGGATGACCTGGAACTCACTCTTGTAGCCCTAGGCTGGCCTTGAACTCTCCTTCCTCCTCAGCCCCCTGAGTGCTGGGATTAAAGGCATGTACAACCATACCAAGCAAACATATTTAATATGAAAATAGTAATATAAATTTTGGTAAAACATAAAAAGTAAATCAAAATAATAAAACTCCTAATATTAAGAAATAACATGAAATAGTGCTAAGGACTTAAACATAATTACATATTCATAAAAACCCTAATGTAAATTTACAGGTAAAAACTGTGAGACTTATAAAAACTAAATAACTTGCCTCAAATAATGCATATATAAAATAGTAGTCAGGAATCAACTGAAATTAAACCTAGTGGCTATGTTCCTAACTGCTACATCAAATCACTTCTTGTTACAAATAAAAGTATTTTGACTTTTAGTCATAAAAATTCTGTCAAAGTTATACCTTCATTGCTTTCTTGAATTTTTATTGTTGTAACTTGGATGTGCAAATTTTAACTCAACTGGATACAGAGCACTGAGTACTCGGTGGCGCTAACAGAAACAGATGTTTTAGCCTCATAATTACATCCATAAAATGGACTTTCATTGCCTACTACCCATAAAGTTCCAGAATCTTTTCCTGAGAGAGTAGTCTTCCAGAGAAACCTGAAATGTGAGACAATGTAAGTCCCACTAAAGATTGAAAATAGCCCTTTTCCATGGAAGATTACAATTTTCTCTTAAAAATTTAAAACTCCTACCATAACTCTCACAAATGTGCATAATATTCCTTAGAGACCAGCAGGTATAAACTTACATTGTTTTTCCTTCATATCATCTACTTTAACTATCTTTCAATCTATCTCTACAAGGTACACATTTTTTCCAAAGCAAAACTCTTCAAGTGCTTTTATACTTTCTTGTGTCCCTCAGTCTTGATTCTAGCAATTTTCTCTCTCATATCATATCAGCAGTTTTTCCTCTGCCCACACATATCCTTTATTCACATTCCTAATTCTCTCTCATAAATAATCAGCATTTGCTACTTTCAAATTCTAATCTTCGATCACTTCTTAACCACCTAACTTCTGCCATCATTTGTCTATGGACTATTTTCTTAACTAGTACCTGCAAATTGGGAAAAAAAAAAAAAAGATGCTTTTCATGTTCCTCCTTCCCTCTTGTCCCAACACATACATGAAATTCCAACTCAGAAAAATGCTGCCATCTCCCAAACTTCTTTTTTATTTCACAATCTCCTCTTCAAGCCCTCCACTCCTTCTATAGATGAGTCTTATTTACTGGGTAAGTTTGAATTTCATTTGTATGCAATAAATCTTTATCTCCTTCTCAACCTTTCTTCTGAGTTGAGAAAAGTATAGTATGCATTTCAAGGAAGATGTCCTGCAAGAATCATAAATTCATCCCTTTTTCTCCTCATATATTCCTCATATCAATTAAGGACAGTATCATTCTATGAGTTATACCAATTGTAAGTCATATTTGACTCTTTTTCAGATTCTAATGCCCATTCTATATAAAGTACTACTAATCTTGCCAATTTTTACCCCCAAAATGCTCTTGCCTCTCTTCCTCTTCTCTGTTCTGTAATTCACATTCTCATAGGCTAGATGGTTATATTTGTGCAATATTCTTCCTGAAATCTATCCTCTATACTATGAAACAGTTATTTCTCTAAAACTCGGATCCACCTATGTCACTTCTCTACTTTAAAACTCCCAGTGGTCTCCCATTCCTTATAAATGCAACTCCATTAGTGAGAGACCCTTCAAACGCTATTTCAACCTGTTTTTCCAAGTACATTCCAATATCCTATTTCCTACTCAAAGCAAACTGCTTATCACCCTTGAAAATGTAGTCTTGGGGCTGGAGAAATATATAACTAGCCAAAATTAAAACAAATACACACAAAAATATTCTTTAAAACATCTCAATGAATTAAATATATTATCTAATAATAATACATAAAGTTTTAATAGCATTGTATTTTTTTCATGACTGTTCAATTATAAGTAACAGTTTATATGATTACAATTTATTTTTACACCTGTATTTTTCTAAAGCCATTTTGACTCAATCACAATAACTGTACCATTCACTCAAGAATGGTGAAAAAAAAGAGAGAGAAAGACAAAGCATACAGATCTCATCTCCCGTTCAAGGAAATTCTTATAGAACCAAAGCAGTTTTTTCTTACTTGATTATATTCTGTTTGAATTAAAGCTTAATAAAAATAAAATTATTGTAGGTTCTAAAAATTCTAAGATTAAAATAATTTTATCTAAAATTATAAATTATAGTTTCACCAGGAAAGCTGCTTATTTTTAATTCAATTTTTTCTTATGAGAAGGCCATTGTGGCATCTTTATTTAACTTTCTTTTATTTAGTTGAGAGAGAAAGAAAGAGGGAAAGAAGCAGATAGAGAGAGAGAATGGGTACACTAAGGCCTCTAGCCACTGAAAATAAACCCCAGACGTATGCACCACCTTGTGCATCTGGCTTACATGGGTACTAAAGAATCAAACCTGGGTCCTTAGTCTTTGAAGGCAAGCGTGCCTTAACCATTTAAAGCGATCTCTCCAGCCCCACTATGCCATCTCATAAGTGAAAATGTTTAATTTTCTTAGCTTAACTGATTCTTTTCTGTGGCATATCTGACATATTTAGGTTTATATCTCCTTTTCACTTTATAGCTTTCCATAGCCTCACAGTACTATTTGCATGATCTTTTAAAGATTGGGAGTGAGAAGGAGGTATTGGGATGTTAATAGATTAACTGAAGTTACTATAGTTGTCACACAATGATAAATTTTACAAGTAGAGATTAGTAGTTTTTCAGTATTATGATATAATTAACTACAAATTTTTTTCTTAGATTTGAGTGAGGCTTATGAAAATCACCAATGTTAGTTGGGTCTATCCAAACCATAAGTTAAGAAAACATGTTAGCTACAAATAAATCATATTGAGAGTTTCTTATTATTATTATTTATTTATTTGAGAGAGGGAAAGAGGCAGAGAGAGAGAGAGAGGGAGAGGGAGAGAATGGGCATGCCAGGGCTTCCAGCCACTGCAGACAAACTCCAGATGCATGTGCCACCTTGTGCATCTGGCTTACATGGGTACTGGGGAATCAAACCAAGGTCCTTTGGCTTTGCAGGCAAGCACCTTAACCACTAAGCAATCTCTCCAGCCCCTTGAGAGTTTCTTATATAAGAATTAAACCAAAGTCTCCTACAGACAATGTCATCAAGCTTAGATTCCTGTATATATTAGTATAATAAAGCAAACAGTATAATTAATGAAGCAGTCTAAAAAGATAATCATACATTTCTAAAACACAGCTTTATAAATCCATAGTCACTTTCTATTGTGTTAGTTCTTTTTATGGAGTGACTACAGCTGGAGCTCTGCCATGCTACAACTCTAGACAATTATGTTAATTCTTTTAAAAGCAATGAAAAGTAATAAAAATTGATATTGATAGAATAATCAATTTTGTCATCTATCAATTTTCAAAGTGAATATGTTTCACAACCTGAATTTACACATTATTTTAGCAACTTCGTGGAAATTAACATTTAGTGTAAAATAAATAAGTATGATTTAAGGAAGTAGATATGGTCACCACATATCAATTCATTATATGTTAATTTTAATACAATGGATCTCAACTACTGAATACATTTTCTTAAACATGGCTTTAATATATCCCAATAAAACTGAGAAAAGCAAAACAGATGGGTTAATGATTGGTACCTATATACCTAATTCTCTAAAATACATTGCAACCATTTTATGAAGTGTAGATTTACTTTTCTTTGTCACATGTCAATATATTAATATATGTGCCTTATATATGTACACAGACATGTATATTCATGGTCTTCCATGCAGGAAAATATCACAGGGAATTTTATTAAATTTACCTTTAAAAAACACTTTTTAGAATTAAGATTGCAAGAAAAAGCCTGACTTTATTCCTATATTATAAATGTCTACATCTATTTAAAATATTTTAATACTTTACAGTTTAACAAGCCTACATGTCTCTTCCAAGTTCCTACTGCTCTTTCATGATCATTTTGAAGATGAAGGAACTTTTCTTCATTTTCTTTTGCCTTCTCCCTTTGCAGCTCATTATCTCTTTCAAGGGTCTGCAATAAAATTAATTATCCAAAAAATAATCAATACCACATTAATGAATTTTGATGTGTTTTATGTTGCTTGGACCTTTGCTTTGAACATGCTGAAAGTGCCACACAGATCAGTGATAATGTACTATCTCAACAATAATTTTCATAAATTAACAGAAAGGTGCTTATAGTTTAGCTAATAGGAAATAGGGGGAGGTTATGATAAAGAAATGGCTATAAAAGGGTATAAAAACATTGCCATTATTCAGTTTCACTGCATAAGTTTTAATGTACTGAAAAGTAATATAAAGTACAGCACTGAAAAGCATGAAATGTAGCATAATCCAACCTAAACATACTAAAAGAACTTAACTACCAAAGGACATTTTTATCTGCTTATTTTAGAAATTAACTGGCTTAGAAACCTTAAAAAAGTTTTAATTTCAAAGAAATACTTTTTAGCATCATTTAAATATATTTACCAAGTTAATTTAATTACTGCATTGAATTAAGGTAACAGAGTCACTGCCACAATATCCTACCTCCAAAAAAGACCTTTAAAAATATTTTTTAACTGCTGGGTATGGGAGACAGAAGTAGGAGTATCACATTAGTTCAAGGCCAGTGTGGGCTACAGAGTGAGTTCCAGGTCAGCCTGGGATAGAGGGAGACCCTGCCTCAAAAAATAAAATAAAATAACTAAGAATAAAACCACAACCAAGTGTTTTCTAAGCCTAAGATTTTAGAGCTATTAATTCAGCATCACTAATATTATTAGGTTTCTTTAATGTCTATTCAAAGAAACTTCTGAAAATATTATCTGCATGTCTAATATATCTAGAATTTTAAATTCACTTGTTTATCATTATTAAAGTCATGTGTATTTAGGGTAAAAACTTCAAGCCATATAAAACAAGATAAAAAGAAAAGGCAAAATTATCTATGAGTTTTCCTCCCAAAAAGTGCAATTTGTGTAATTAAAGAATTACCTATAAGCAATATATTTATAATGTCTTTTGTATATGTATGTGTGTGAACAGGTGTATATTCACCTGTGTCAGCATGAGTGGGGGCCAGAGGGCACTGTCAGGTGTCATCCTCAATTGCTCTTCCAAGTTTTTTCCATGAGACGGAATCTCTTACTGACATGGAGATGCCAATTGTGGTCAGAGTGGCTGACCAGTGAACCCCAGCAATTTTCTGGTCCCCCCCCCCGAATGGAGTTACAGGCATGCCTGGCCATGTCTAGCTTTTAAAGTGGGTAATGAGGAATTTAACTCAGTTTCAGGCCCTCTAGGGCCTTCATGCTTGTATGCCAAGTACTCTTCCTCAGTAAGACATCTCCTCACACCCTCCTACCTTATTCTTTGATATAGGTCTGAGCCAGGAGCACATAGATTCAACTAGACTAGCTAGGGACTCTCCTCTCTCTGCCTCCTCAGAATTTCTTTAAATATTTAATAGTAATAGGGCAGTTATAAAATTTGTACAGTGTTTTTTTTTTTTTTTCCAGGTAGGGTCTCACTCTAGCTCAGGCTGACCTGGAATTCACTATGTATTCTCAGGGTGGCCTCAAACTCACGACAATCCTCCTACCTCTGCCTCCCGAGTGCTGGGATTAAAGGCGTGCGCCACCACACCCGCCTTACAGTGGAATTTTTAATAATAGATGTTCAGTATTTCAGCATCCTAACAAACACTTTGCAGTGTGTGTATGGGCAGCATACTCTGTTTTAGAAGACAGATCAGCATTTAAGGGAGAGGAAAAAGAGCATATCAGCCTATTCTACCAACAATGAATGGCAAAGCATTGTGTGCTTTTTCTTTTCTTGTGTTTTCTTTTGAGACAAAGTCTCATGTAGCCCAGACTGACCTCAAACTCATTAGGTAGCCAAGAGTGACCTTAAATTTCTTAGCATCCTGCCTCCACCTCCAGAAGGCTGGGATTACAGGCATGTGCAACCACACCTAGTTTATATGGTGCTGGGACTGAACTCAAGGCTTAATGTATGCTAGGTAAACACTCTATCAACTGAGCTACATCACCAGCCATGTTCTTAAAATAGTGTGTACTAGATATGTCACTTGTTTTTGGTCCTGACCCATATCCCATCTAAAAGAAATGGCCTCCTTCAGTTTTTTTGTTTTTAAATACCTGCATTTCCACTTCTTTTTTTAATTTTAATTTATTTATTTGAGAGAGATACAGAAATATGCAGTTACAGAGAGAGAGAATGGGCATGCCAGGGCCTCCAGCCACTGCAAATGAACTCCAGATGCATGCACCCCATTGTGCATCTGGCTTACGTGGGTCCTGGGGAGTCGAACCTGGCTCCTTTGCTTTGCAGGCAAGTGCCTTAACCACTTAGCAATCTCTCCAGCCCCTCAGTTTTTTTTTTTTTTTTTTTTTTTTTTTTTTAATGATTGACCTACTGTTGTCCGTGGGCTGTACAAATTGGGTTATCTGTGAAGATTCCTGTATCACTTATGGAATGTCCTGCTTCCAAGATCCCAGTTTCTTCTTGTTTTATTTCACTTCTTGTCATAGAAAACTTGATTACTTCTTGATAAGGGAGGCATAGATGGTACTTTTGTTTTTGAGACTTTGCATGTCTGAAAATGTCTTTATTCCACTGATAAGTGGAAACTTAGTTAACTGAGTACAGTAAAACTCTGCTTGGAGATCAATTTGTCCCCAAATCTCTGCATATGATTGTACTTTTTTCTTCCTCCAGTGTTGCCATTGAGAAGTCTCAAACAGATATGTGGTTCTTTTTCATAATCCTTTGCATGCCATAATTCTCTATAGACAATTTAAAAATAATCTCTTTATTTGTAGTACAAAATTTTACAATGATATACATAGATATTAAGCAAATAAACTGATATCCTTTGGACCTAGGTAATATTTTTGTATTGTAGATAGATAGATGATAGATAGATAGTTAGACAGATAGATGATAGATAGATAGATGATAGATAGTAGGAGCTAGCTATAGAGATGGCTCAGTGGATAAAGGTACTTTCTTGCAAAGCCTAATGGCCCAGGTTCAATTCTTCAGTACCCACAAACAGCCCTGGTGCACCCTTTCTCTGTCTCTCTCTCTGCTTGTAAATAAATAATATTTTAAAAAATATTTTAAAAGCTATGTTGAAACTAATATATATTTAAAAATATATATTTATGAATCCACAAAACAAAGCTTAGAAGAAAAGAATGAGAGCACCTCTAAAACATGAAACATACAGTGGAAAAGTTGGAAGACATGTTGACATAGTCTTAGAAAGAAGAAACAAAGGATAAGAAGATGGCAGAGAAGGAGAGAGAGAGAGAAAATCAGGGAATTAGTCCAAGGAGTTTGGAGAGTTTCAGAGAGAACACAGAAAGTGGAAGGAAAAAAGAATGATCAAAGAAACAATATAAAAATATTACCTAGGTCCAAAGGATATCAGTTTATTTGCTTGTTAAATGGTGGATTTCACCGTAGAGTGATATGGCTGAACTATTTCATTTGTAGAGCTAAATTAAAGCAGCCGTGGTCTTTTCTCTTGGGCATGTTAGTTCCTCTAGAAAGGAATCTATTCTCCTTCTAGGGAATTACTATAGCTGCCCTCTAACTGAGGTAACTTTATGGGAGGCCTCATTTACTATTTAGATTTTTGACGTTATTTGCAATATATTTCCAATTGTGTATTAACAAACTGAGAGGACGAAAAGGAGGCTGGGAGGAGACAAAGATTGAGATTAATTTCAGTATTTGCCATTTTTGTTAGTGGCATGGTCAACTTTAGACCACTACTATTTTAACAACCAGTTCACAAACTACAAGGTGGGTCCAGTATATCACTAGATCTCTCCCAACTTCAGTTTTTTCTTGAACTCCAAGCATTAACCTCCAATCCTCTGGCAAGTAGAGGTGAGCCAGTAGAGGTTGGTAGAGAATCTGGAATTGCAATGGCTTCTTACACAAATAATCTAGTTTATACCTTTTCATTGCACACTTCAAGAATAACATGATACTTACAATTTATGACCATTTCAGGGTCTTTTTGGTGGGGGGAGCTGTTTGTTTGGTAGTGGTGTCTTATGAATGCTAGCCAAGAACACTACCACTGTACCACTTGTTAGCCCCTATTTTTGTACCTTTGACTTGGGTTTTGACTTCCTCTCATGTGCTAACAAAATTATCAGTTATCCACCTGATTCGCTTTTTGTGGTTGTTTTTTTTTTTTTTTTTTTTTTTGAGGTAGGGTCTCACTCTGGCCCAGGCTGACCTGCAATTAAATATGTAGTCTCAGGGTGGCCTCGAACTCACAGCAATCCTCCTACCTCTGCCTCCCGAGTGCTGGGATTAAAGGCACGCACCACCATGCCCGGCTGGTTTTGGTTTTTTGAAGCAGGGTCTTACACCAGCCCAAGCTGACCTGTAACTAACTTTGTAGCCTAGGCTAGCCTCATACTTACAGTACTCCTCCTACCTCAGTCTACCAAATACTGGGATTAAAGGCATGTGCCACTATTCCTGACCTGGTTCACACTTTTAAAAACTTAATCTGTATTGTTTCTTGTCCTTGTGGATTTATTGCCATTTGTTGCTGTCTCAGAAGAATGCAGAAGTGAATAAAGATTCAATTTAATATGGTTAACCAGAAGACCAGACCAGGCAATCTCTGAACTTGGGAAGACTGTGTTTATTTACTACGCATCATCCAATTATTTAACAAAATTTACTGAAGTCCCACTGGGTACTTGGCACTACTTTTTGTTCCTATGTTATTTCAGTGAAGATGTTGCTGACTTAATGGAGTTCATATACTATCAGAAAATTGTTTATTACTTCTAACTAAATGAACAAATCTAAAAACCAGCAGTTTAAAAAAAGGATATTGTGGGAGGTCAGAATAAAATCATTTGCTAATGCCTTAATCATCAAAAACTAGTAAATTGTCCTAATCAATACATGCTAACACTATAAGTATAGGTACAAGCTATGAAAATTATTCTTAATATTATGACTATAAGAATATTATGCTTATAACTAGACTTTAGATCTCTATGATCTAAAATTTACTGCTAAAAGAATACTACAGATGACAGTATAATTGCACAGTATTGAAAAACAGTTGGCCATTATCAAGAGTAATGGTCCCTTTTAGTACAGGTGGAATTAGAATGCTCCTCAAGAAAACACTTGCCATATCTATGGAGCATAGTCCTTAGCAACAGTTCAATGCTAATACTTTGTTATGCTGTATATCCGTGGTTCTCAGCCAACAGTCTGAAGATTAGTACCAATCCATGATAAAGTTTTCATCAGTCCATGGCAAAAATGTCATAACATAATGAATTGTCCTTTATCATGAGCTTATATCTTTAATACACCTTTGTGTTAAAATGTTCTGTTTCATAAAATGATAATAGTGATGGGTGATATTTGCTTTCTCAGCATTTTACTTATCAAAATAAACTAAACATTCTGGTTTTGAGATATTCTTGAAATTTCCTGTATGAAATCCAATTCTACATGTAATATCAAGGGACTGGTAGTAAATAATTGGGATAATTATAGAAAAGGACATTTAAATTATATAACATATTGGTACTTAATAATTAGAAGATCCTGGGACCAATTTTATAATCATAGTAACAACAAAAGTAACAACAGGGCTGGAGAGATGGCTTAGCCATTAAGGTGCTTTCCTGTGAAGGCTAAGGACCCATGCTCTACTCTCCAGATCTCACATTAGCTAGATGCACACAGGTGAGGCAAGCGCAAGGTCGCACATGCCTACTAGGTGGTACAAGTATCTAAAGTTCGGTTTCAGTGGCTGAGGCTCTAGCATGCCAATTCTCTCTCTCTCTGTCTCTCTCTCTCCTTCTGTATATCTCTCTCACTTTCTTTTTTTAAAAAAAAGTAACAAGACATGACTATATGTTTAGGACCACTATAGGTATCACAGATTCAACAATATATAAACATTGGATTCAGAGCTCATAAAGAGCCAATTTGAGAGCTGTGGTTTTAGTAAAACTTATCTAAACAAAATTGGCAGCTCTTATACATCTAGGAAAATGTTTTAAGCATATAATGTTGTAGAAAATAGAGCCAGGACAAGAATTAACTCTGGTTTTGCCACAAGTTTTGAGGTCCTAAACAACATTTTCTGGGTCTCTATTTCATTATGAAATGAGTTGGATAAATTAGCTAACCTATAATATTTTGTTCATCCCAAAGACTGTATTTCAACTCCTTTATGGGATTACAAGATGATCTTGATAATAGCTATTCATAATGAATTTGGGTCAGGATGAAGCAAGCCAGAGCTACAAAGTGAGACCTTGTATCCACAAACTGATAACACTAATGACACCAATAATAATCATAATTTGGGCAAATTACCAGTTACCCAATTATAAAGTGGGGAGGGGAATGGGAAGGACCTCTTGCTGTAACTGGAATTTCAGAGATTGTTATTTACTAGTCATTTATGAGAATAAGCAAAGGGATGAAGGGGAGCAAGAGGCTTGACTCTTAACACGCCACCTCTTCCTTATCTAATCTCTGTAACATTGAGGGCTGGTAAAACTTTTATGTATGTATGTATGTATGTATGTATGTATGTATGTATGTATGTATGTAATGTATTTTGATCATTTTCACCCCCATTTCATTCTCTTTCCTGTCCCTTTCCTCCTCCCACTGATCCTCCTCTTCCCAAAAAGTTTCCATCATGGTTTTCCTTCCTGGTGGCCCACTAAGTTTAATTAGGTTGTTTACAAAAGTATAAGTGGGGGTAATTTACCAGAATATGGTAACCACTGTCCACTGCAAAAGGAGGCCTCTCTCCTTTCTCCAACAAGCATTAACTGTCAATAGTTCCATCAGAAGGGGTGGGGCCTCATAAGCCCCTCTCCATCCATGTATAAGTGACGATAGGAGCCCAATTTCATGAAGGTAACCACAGATAGTATGAGTGCAAAGGCCATGTCATGTCCAGCAGGAAGGGTTTCACAGTCCTCTTCCTCAACCTCTACTCCTTACATTCTTTTTTTTTTTTTTTTTTGGTTTTTCGAGGTAGGGTCTCACTCTGGTCCAGGCTGACCTGGAATTAACTATGTAGTCTCAGGGTGGCCTTGAACTCTTGGGGATCCTCTTACCTCTGCCTCCCAAGTGCTGGGATTAAAGGCGTGCGCCACCACGCCCGGCCCTCCTTACATTCTTTCTACCTTCTCTTCAGCTATGTTCCCTGAGCCTTTCAGGGAGTGAGACAGATTTCCATTTTAGGGATGGCCACTCAACAGTCATTTATTTTCAGAACTCCGATCAGATGAGTCCCTGTAGTAACCACTGTCTGCTGTAAAAAGAGGCTTCTCTGATCAGGGCTGTGAGTAACAGTAATTCATGGGCATACATGTAAATACTTAGAAGGCAGTTTGATAGGCACAACATGTTCACTTAACAACAGTAGCAGCTTCCCATTTTAGGCCTGTGACCTCTCCAGCTCTTGAGCAGGTTTATAGTACTAGGCATGAATTCCTTCCTTCCACGCCGCAAATTCAATCAGAGAGTGGTTGGTTATCCCCATAACAGTCATGTCACTTACAGTCACCAGTGGACACCACTTGCTTGGCAGGTTGGTTGTGCAGCATGCAGGGTCCACAGCTGGGTAAGAAGACTGTTGCTGCTTTTCTACTGCTCACCTCACAGCCTACATATCACCTTCTGGCACTATGAAAGGGAGCCAGCAGAGAGGAAGCACCCAGTTCAGTTCTGACTTGATTTTTCTGTCTTAAGCTGCTGATTTGATTCTATCAGTTCCTGGATCATATTCTATTGATGTACTGTTTCTCCATCAACACTTTCAAATTCTCACTCTAGCCCAGGCTGACCTGAAATTCACTATGTAATAGGTTGGCCTTGCACTGAAAGCGGCCTCCCGAGTGCTGGGACTAAAGGCATGTACAATCACAGCCTTCCTGTCTCATTTTTTAAAAAATATTTATTTAGTATTTATTTATTGGCAAGGAAAAAGAGAGAGAAAGAATTGACATGTCAAGGCATCTTGCCAGTGCAAATGAACTCCAGATGATTATGCCACTGTGTACATCCAGCTTTATATGGGTACTGGGTAATCAAACATGGGCCTGCAAGTTTTGCAAGCAAGTGTCTCCAGCCACTGAGCCATCATCTTCCCAGTCTTTCTGCCTCATTTTTTGGGGATGAATTCTTGTCAAAAACGATGAGATACTTAAGATCTGTTCTTCTGAGTAAGCACAAAGGTTATAAGCCACTCATCATCAACAGTACAGTCATGCTTTCCATTCTGCTTCCCCCTGCTGGCTTGCAATTATTGTTGCTGATAACTGACTGGATTCCTAGGCATTACAGAATGCTACACACATAGTTGTTTATTTAAAGCATCCAAAGAAATAGAAAATAACAATCAAAACAAACAGGTTGCCTTCCTCCTTTCTCCTCTGCAGGGTAGCCCCGTTGTTGAAGCTGAGGACCTGATATATTGGGCTACATACTGGCTCTCCTGGGCCTGCTGAATGACTAACTGCTGATTCTGAACGTGCACATGGAGCAGCTGCCAGGCTTTTGTCACTAGACAGTGATCCCTCATATGGGCCTCATTCTATATAGTGCAGCACCAAACAAGGCGTCCTGCAGGCTTTTGGATCCCCAGCACCCACACAGAAGCCAGGCATGCTGTACAGGCCTGAAATCTCAGCACTGGGAAGGCAGAGATAGGAAAAGCACTGGGGCTTGCTGGCTAGCTAGTCTAGCTTAATAGGTGGGATGCAGATTCAGTAAGAGACCCTGTCTCAAAAAATACAGTGTGGGGGCTGGAGAGATGGCTTAGTGGTTAAGGTGCTTGCCTACGAAGCCTAAGAACCCATGTTCAACTCTCCAGATCCCACATAAGCCAGACATGCAAGATGATGCAAGCACAAAGGTCACACATGAACATAAGGTGGTGCAAGTGTCTGGTGTTTGGTTTCAGTGGCTGGAGGTCCTGGTGTGCCAAATGTCTCTCTCTCATGCTCTCATAAAAAAAGTAAAAGAAAAAAATATATATAGTGGTGAGTGAGTAAAGAAGACACCCAACATCAACCTCTGGCCTCTATATGCACATGCACACATGTACACATACACCTGCATTAACACATGCATCTACACACATACACATGTCAAAATAAATAAACAGATATTAAATATAGTTGACACTTTCATCTTTCATTTTCAACTTTAGATTTTGGATACAACTAAGACCAAAAAATTCCACTTATCCCATTATAAAATGAAGTCAAATATTTAACTAGTTACTTTACTTATGTAACTGTTTTTTAAAAATACATTCATTATTTAGACATTAATACCAAATTGAAGGGATCTATATCTTACCCCCAAAATGATTCAAAATGAATCGATAAAATTAGACACATGAATGTAACTAAACATGGGAAGCTCATTAGACAGAAATATACTGAAATAATATATTTATAACCTGTTTATTTTCTTTTAGCACCTTCAACTCTGCAGTAATTTCAGAATTATCTTGAATTTGTTGCTGAAGTAACTGCTGCATATGTTGAAAAGAAACGATGATATCCTTCAAAATATATAAATATGACATATTTCTTAGTTCATTCTTCAGATATATTTTCTATTTTCTTAACCCACTATATTATACCTTAATTTCAATATTTTACATCAAACTAATTACACATTTTAAAAATTACTGTCTAAAATTGTTTCTGTAACATAAATTATTACAAAGTACTATTTCTAAGCTCCATTGAATCATTAATATTTTAAATGGATCATACATTCAGACATTATTGAAAAATATGAAGAACTCAAAACTTAACTTTTGTTGATATACCCTTGAATAGTAAATATCTTTCTACTAAAATATCTTATAAGCTATAATATAAAATGCCATAGTAAGGCTGGAGAGATTGCTTAGTGGTTAAAGCACGTGCCTGCAAAGCCTAAGGACATAGGTTCGATTCCCCAGTACCCACGTAAGCCAGATGCACAAAGGTAGCACCTGTGTCTGGAGTTCGTTTGCAATAGCTGGAGGCCTGATGTGCTACTATCCTCTCTCTCTCTCTCTAAAATAAATAAATTAAATTAAATTAATGCCATAGTAGATAAGGGAATCATGAATCAAATGGAGGAAAAACTAGAGATAATAAAGGACAAAAGTTTTCACAAACCTTTCTTCAAATAGAAGAATTATAAATTTCAAATAGATTCAAATGAGAGAATAAAAGCCTACATTAGGGGCTGGAGAGATGGCTCAGCAGTTAAAGGTGTTTTGTTGCAAAACCTAACAACCTGGGTTCCATTTGTTATTTAGTTTATTTACTTTCCACACTATAACTGATTTTATAAATATTTACTTCTAAAATATCTTATGGTTACTTACCTGTTTTTCTTCTTGAAGATGGATAATGTCTTCATTAATTTTCTTATTTAATTCCAGTTCCTTCAAAATTGAATAATTTTAAAGTTTCAGCAATTTCTGCATTCAACTCATTACTCATATTTATTTAGTTGAAAGAATGGCTTTAATGAACTGAAGAAAAGTACCAAAACCCAATTTAGGCTAGTACAAACATAAATACAAAAATTACAAAATGTTTCATCTCCAAAACTGTGTAGAGACTACATTATGCCACAAAGCTATCTGAAGTCATATTAAAGTGGGAATAAAATGGTTATGGCCAAATTTCATTAACCTAAGGTCTTAAAAAAAGCAAAATTTTATCTAACACCCTTTTTTGTTTTATTTTTATTTATTTATTTGAGAGTGACAGACAGGGTACTGGGGAATTGAGCCTCAATCTGGGGTCCTTAGGCTTCATAGGCAAGCACTTAACCACTAAGCCATCTCTCCAGCCCCTATCTAGCATCTTTTGAAAAACATACTCATCCCTTAATGGTTTAATTTTTTAGCTTTACAAGGAAATATTTGTGCTGAAATTCTCATACATCTTATTGTGAAGTATTAATTTTATAAATGTAAATTTAATCAAATACCATGTTGAGCCTTTCTTGGAGTTCTTCACATCTTTGTTCTTTAATTGTTAGGTTGATGTTTTCTTCTTCTGCCTTACACTGATATGCAGCTTTGGACTTTATCAAGTCTGAAGCTACATTTTTTAGTTCCTAAACATAATAAGCATAAAAAAAGAAATATCAAAGCAAGGGATTTTCGTGACAGCTTCAAAGTCTACCTTTATACCTATAATCTGTCTATCAACTTAATATTATTGGTTCATCAAAGTCTACTTCCCCTACCTCCCATGCAGGATGAGCTAGGGTAAGAATGCAATGCATGGTGATGGAACAGGCATGGCCAATCACATGGTGATAGAACACATGACTTGGGATCATAGTAAGACGAGCTAAAGAATGAACTCAACAACCAGATGTAATATGTTTTAATTCTTTGATTATCAACTAACATCAACAAACCTCTTAGATTCTTAATTTCATTAGCATCTAGCAAAAAATTATGTATGAAACAATTACAATATGATGTGATAATGATTCATTGTAGAAAAGTACATTTGTTTGCAAGCATCAAAAAGGCATACAGAAAAGGGTTGTTTTAACTGAGTCTTTAAAGATAAATTTACAAAGAGAACAAAAATGAATTATTCTAAACAAAATGCCCTACATTCACAAAGTCATAGGAACATGAAAAATTACAGTATGTTGCAGGCAAACAGAAATATGACCTGACTTTCTAGTTATTGGCTAAAAATTTGATGGGACTCCAATATTGTTGAAAGGAATCAGTAAGTCCTAGAATTTTTCATTTTATCTATGACAATGGAGAAGTAACTATCAAAGGACTCAGAGAAGGAAAATAGCATAACCAGTTTTACACTTTAGAAAACTAGCTCTAGAAGTGTTGTGGAGGAGAGAACTAAGAAATGGAAAAGAAGTCTTTATTTGTGAACTTACTCAATAAGTTTAGCAGATAGAAATCAATCAAAATCCTGATAGCTCAACTTCTGAATGGGTATACAATTGGTTATACCATAGTTCCATGTACTTAGTACTGAATACTAACTATACCAGGATCTGGTCTTTAAAGTTTTGACTTTATAACATGTGAGCTATCTTTGTATTTTGGAAGAACTCTACATTATAAGGGTCCACTGTCCCCATCTCTCCAAGATGCTAGATACTTGCTTTATAAGCATGACGCCAGACTTGGCTCCAATGTGTCAGGACCTGGTGTCACAAAGAACAACACTGTTGGCAGACAATGGCACAGGACTTTAAGTTTCTGTATACAACAGTGACAGCTCTGCAACCACAGCAGCAACCACTGTGGTCAGTGCTGATGGAATAGCCATGTCCATGGTGATGAGAAGAAGCTCATTTTGTGCTGCAGTGTTAGATGTTACACAATCTCTTTTGTTTCTAGACATTTGTCAAGTCTCACATGATCAACTTTTTCCATTAAATCACTTTTTGCTAAGTTAACTAGCCTGCAATTAAGAATCCTGCATAATGTTAATACCTTAAATTTTAAAGATTTACGTTAATCACTATGTAAGTAACAAACGACTCGTTAACAGAAAAAAAAATTGAGGCAATAAGATAGTAAGATTACAAAGAAAATCTATTTTCTTCATTATGCTTTATTTTCTTCCTTCCTTTCCTCCCTCTCTCCTTCCCATCTTCTACCTTCTCTCTCTCTCTCTCTCTCTCTCTCTCTCTCTCTGTTTTTCTTTCTTGCATTTTCTTTCTAATGGGAATTTAACCCAGGGCCTTGTTCATGCTAGGCAAGTGCTCTACTACTAATCTATATTGCCAGCCTTTTGCTGTTGTTATTCTGGGGACTGTAGCTATGGCTATAATTTACTATGTAGCTCAGGCTGGCCTTGAGCTCAGCAATCTGCTTAGCTCCCAGCTAGTGGCAATTTTGAAGGTGTGTTGCAGGGGGCAGGCTTTGGGGTGTTAGACCTCAGCTTCCCCCTCACCAGAGCTCAGCTCATTGTCCAGCTGCTTTCTGCAGCTGCTGCGGCAAGGAGAAATGTCCAGCCTCTGCTCTACCACGCTTTCTTGCCATGGTGAAACTTCCCCTCAAGATTGTAAACTGAAATAAACCTTACCCTCAGCCCCATCAGTTGCTTTTGGTCTGGTGGTTTGCCCCAGCAATGTGAAAGCGACCACTATGCCATCCTCTTTCCACACTGCCCTGTGCCCTATATGGCAAAGGACAAAATAAATCTATGGGACATGTAACTTTATCAGTAAGCTAGAAAGCAAAAGAAATCAACATACTTCCCTAGCTTCCACCCTTCCTGATCACAATTTAGCAACGGTTCAGAATCTTTATATAGCATCTACCTATCTTCTACCACTGTAACTATAGTTCTCTCCATACTGCACCAGATCTTTCACTCTCTGCCCTTTCAGATGTTGTAATCACCACAGGCAACGCTTATCCATGAGGTGCTTCACTGTCCCTTGTTTGTTCCCCTAACTGTTCATAATTATAGAAGTAGCCTCTTCAGTAAAGTTCCCTTGGTTACCAGTTCTAATATATCATCTGTTTCCTGCCCCAAGCCCATTTAAGATATGTAAAATGAAAAATAGCATTTCAGGGCTAGGGAGATGGCACAGTAGTTAAAGCCACTTGCATACAAAGCCTGACAGCCTAGATCTGATTTCCCAGTACTCATGTAAAGCCAGATGCACAAGACACCCTAGCATACCCATATGCTATCTCTCTCTCTCTCTCTTTAATAAATAAAAAAAGTAAATGACATTTCAAGAATAAGAGGAGAGTTTTTATATAACACATTCTGGCCAGGAGGGTGGCACACACCTTTAATCCCAGCACTCGGGAGGCAGAGGTAGGAGGATTGCACTGAGTTTGAAGCCACCCTGAGACTACTACATAGTGAATTCCAGGTTAGCCTAAGCTAGAGTGAGACCCTACCTCAAAAAAAAATTGTGTAAACATAGTGTCAGAATATCACCTACGATGCTTTGATTGCCAAAATCAAAAACTCATAACTAGCTGGGCATGGTGGCACATGTCTTTAATTCTAGCACTCAAGAGGCAGAGGTAGGAGGATTGCTTTGAGTTTGAGGCCAGTTTGGGAACTGCAGAATGAGTTCAAGGTTAGCCTAGGCTAGTGTGACACCCTACCCCCTACTCAAAAAATAAATAAATAACCTCATAACTATGCCATCAAATCATAAGAAAGTTTTCTCTTACATGACAGGGAGCCCAAAGCTAGGCAGGTTCTAGTGTTTATTGATTTTTGGATTCAGTGTATGATACTGAAGACGAGTCATTTTAATTTTTTCACTTTCCATTTGTGGGATTCTTCTTTCTTAGATAAGTCATATGAGCCAATTCAGAATTGTATGATGACTGGGATTTTGTTTTGTTTTGTTTTTTGAGATACAGTCTTGCGATGTAGCCCAGGATAACCTCAAACTCATACTCCTCCTGCATCAGTTTCCTGAGTGTTGGGATTGCAAGCATTATCAGCTTTTGGGACTCTTCATCAAAGAACCAACAGCAACAAAAAAGTTTTCTGGAACCACCTTCTGACTGATAGAATTGATCATATGCTCATTCTTGAATCACACAGTGACATGAAGAATAGAGTGATATTGACTGACTAAACTCAACATGTGCAGAAGAAAGAAAAACTGCTTAGAAGCCACCAAGTCTATTACAAGAGGCTCAGCTAATATTTTTGAAGTTACAGAGTGTTTAAATTGTTATTGATTATAAAATACTATGCATAAAAAAGTAAAGGCAAATGGAAAATATTTTTGTAAGTTGCTTAACTGCATAATACTCTGCCTAGGTCTCAGGTTATTTCTAAATAAATAAGCTGTTGGATCCAGTTAATGGTCTTCAAATTGGGCTCTGAGAAGGATTGCTTTATAAAAGAAAGTAAATAGGTATAGTTCCAGAGATAGTCCAGCTCTCCCTCTAAATGCAGCAGCTCTGTATTTATGTGCTCTAATACAGAGCTTTCACATTGCACAATTTACAGAAAGGGGGAAAGAAGCAAATTAGATGACCCCATGATTCTGTGGAAGTTAGAGATTATCTGCAGAAAAATAATTTTCAAAAGCTAGTAATTGTAGAAAGCATGAATGAGGAAAGAGCAATTGATGAGGTAGAGGGCAATGCAAGAAGCTGTAAGAGTAAAGCTAGGGCTGGAGAGATGGCTTAGTGGTTAAGGCGCCTGCCTGCTAAGCCTAAGAACACTGGTTCCAATCTCCAGTGGTTCCAATCTCCAGTGGTTCCAATCTCCAGGTCCCATGTTTAGCCAGATGCAAAGTGACACAAGGGCGCAACACTGCACTTGACCACAAGGGGGCACACACATCTGGATTTCGTTCACAGCAACTGAGAGACTGCTGGCGTGCCCATCTCTATCTGTCTCTCTCTCCCCCTCTCTCTGTCTGTCTGTCTCTCTCTCTGTGTCTCTCTCCAAAAATAAATAAAAATAATAATAAAAAAAGAGTAAAGCTAAAGGTGCTAAGTGGGTTGAACACACTGGAAAAAAATAATTTATTTTTTTTACCATTTACACCATTGGTAAATATTCAAAATATAGGGTGACAGTTAAAATGATTATGCATACTAAAAGTTGGAAAAAATAAATCTTACAATTTCAGTATCATGACTTCTCAAATTTTATGAAATTAATTGAAAGGCAAAATATCTGCTAAAGAATACTCAAGTTTTAGTCACAATTCAGGTTTACAGAAGGTCTGACCAATATGTATTGTTATGCAGTATTTAATCAAACACTCCTAGAGTAATAAATGTCTTATGTTCAACTGCTTCTATTTTTTAAAAAGATACCAATGATATTGATGCTAATATAATGTATAACTTTATATAACAATGTTCCTAAAATCTTGTTTTCAAGGTGCTTTTTAGGAACAAAGAGAAGTTTTGGAAAATTGACAATGTTTAGTTTTTTAAATTAGGTTTTCATAAAGCAAGATACATCTATATGAAGTAAATAAGCATTCAAACAGTTATTAGATGGCTTGCTTTATGCTCATGATGTGTTCAAGACTCACTGCTAAGCTACAATATTCTACTCATAAGAGGTACAAGGCTAAAACTTACAGTCCGTCACTTACATTCCTTATAATTCTCTCTGTAAGTAAGGACTGGCTTCCTAAAGGTTTTTTCTCTTTAAAGTTACAAAATACAACAAATTGATTTTTTTTCTATACTTTTCAATAACTGAAAATGTGAAGCTGTTGGAATCAGCAGCCTTTAAGAGATACCCTAAAATATATCAGTTCCTACTAAAATAGTTATGAAATAATAGAGGTGAGAGGAATAGGGATTGAAGATGAATATATAGCTTACAAACGTAAAAACTTATAACTCTCTCTTTATCATATATATATTAATTAATTGTTAGAGCATAATAAGTTAAAATCAAAGACTTCTATGAAATGATTTTCTACTGAAAAATATCCTTTTGATTTTACTACCTTTATAAGCTTTTAAATATCTTGAACTTTTAGTACATTGTCTGTTTTCTAACCATTTTATTCAAAGCTTTTTGTGTAGCAAATAAACAGCACATGCTTTGATCTCATTAAATTACAATGTATAGTTTCTAGAGTCATAAATACTGAGCTGTTTTCTCCTTCACCACTCCTTTCTGGCATGGGGCAGTCTGTTTAATATCACAATCTCCTTGAGTGTTCTGACATTTACTCAGAAAAACAGCGGAGGTTATGAATGCTGTTCACAGATCCTATCAGGAATTCTTCAAGACTGCCATAATAGTGAACTCTCAGACAGACCTGGAATACCTAGTTTTATCTAACAACTGAGTTTGATCTGTTTAACTTTGCTGCATAGAAAAAAAGGAACTCCACCTTATCACAAACCAGTGACTTAACTGTTCTGGACAAAATCACAAAACAGTATAAAAGAAAACTAAAAATTATCTGAGAAAATTAAAGACTAGAAGTTTTAAATGAGTGATATACCCAATGGTGCTATACTTGACTAACTTCTAAAAAAGTGAAAAAGGCTTTTCTTAAGATTGAAATGAAAACTACAGAGAATTTATGAAATTGATATACCTAGAATGTTAAAATATTTTATTTATTTATTTATTTGAGAAAGGGGAGAAAGAGGAAGAAGCAGATAGAGAATGGGCATGCAAGGGCCTCCAGCCACTGCAAATAAGCTCCAGACACATGCACCACCTTGTGCAACTGGCTTACAAGGGTACTGGGGAATAGAACCTGGGTTCTTAGGCTTCACAGGCCTTAACTGCTAAACCCTCTCCAGCCCCCCAAATATATTAAAATTGGCTTTCACAATGCATTTTATATTCCTTACTCTGGTAGTTATTGCAACTTTGAAGTCTCAGAGGTAACAAAATCCTCTCCTTTACTCCATATGACTCTCTTTCAAGAACAATTCAGCAACATGACGCCATTAGGGTTTGGATGTACTCTTCTCGCCCCCCCTCCCACACACATAGGCTCATTGATGAAGGCTTGGTCCCTACCTAGTGGTGCTATTTTAGGAGGTTCTAGAAATTCTAGGAGGTAAGGGCCTAGTTAAAATAAATGCTACTGGGGTCATGGCTTTCAGGCTATATCTTCTTTCAGACCCTCTTTGTTTCCACCATGAGGTGAACTACTTTGCTCCATTATACTTCTTGTCAAAATATCAAGATATTCTGCCTCACCAGAACTCACGCAATGTGGCTAAGGACTATGGGAACCATATGAAACCCCTGAAACTATAAGCCAAAATGAATCCATCTTCCTCCTAAGCTCATTCAGCTAACACACACACACACACACACACTGACAGTAATGTTTTCTATAGTGACAAAGGCCACAAATGCATGACTACAGTATATTTAGATGGCCCTGGCCAAGGCTCCAAGGCCCAGGAAAGAAAAGACAAGTGTTTACAAGCAGCACCATGTATGGCACAATACAGGTCGGGACCTAGCTAGGCCTCCTGCTAGCAGGAACCAGGAAGTGGCTTCTGTGGACGTGGCATTCTGCACAGGCCTGGTGTGACAACAGCTACAGCCCACGAGCAACCTGCTGCAAGATGATCTGCCTGGAGACAGGCTGTTATTGGTCACAAGAAGGGAACTACCCTGCCTGGAGACAGGCTGTCATTATCACAAGAAGGGAACCACCCCATACAACGATTGGCCAGCCAAACCCTTTAAAACCCCTACACTTCTTTGAATAAATGAGTCTGCAGCAGCTCACCCTCTGATTGCTTTCACCTGACTCCCAGTGTCTGTGTCTTGACTCCGCGCTTCTCACCCCCTGCCCACGGAGACCCTGCATCCCCTCCTGGGCTGGCCCTAGGAGGGACCCCAATAGCACCAATCCACTCATGCATAAAAAGACACTCTTCATCTTCTTACATAAATACACCAAGGGTATCTCCCAAGGACCTTACATGAGCTTCAGTGTATTCTATAGGTCAGAGTCTTAAAATGTATGTTAGAAACTGTCTATTTTGTTACAATGAGATATTTGTTTTTATTTAATGTAAAAATACTATTTTATTACAGAGTAGCCTCAGATAGCTGATTCCAAAAGGTAAGCTAAGCCCCATGTCTTTAATCCCAGTACTTGGGGAAGTAGAGGTAGGAGGATGGCTGTAAATGCAAGGCCAGTGTGATACTATAGGTCAGCCCAGGACAGAATAAGACCCTACCTTGCAAAACCAAAAACCAAAAACAAAACAAAACAACCAAAAGAAAAGGTAAGCCAGATGAAGGCTGAGTAGTCCAACCCTGAGACAAGATCAAGCACATTCAAGATGGTATGACAGTAGACCAGTCCTACCTCAGGAAAAGCCCACAGGTCTTTTTACTTCAAATACAGGTGTAGGTTTTGGCTTACATGGGTCCTGGGGAATCAAACCTGGGTCCTTTGGCTTAGCAGGCCTATGCATTAACTGCTAAGCCATCTCTCCAGCCCTTCAGTTTTTAACAATAAATTCTCTCTCAAGATGGCAACTGGTTGCTGCTTTCAGTGTCACATAGAATGACAAAATGGGATTCCTCTCTGCCATTAACCCATCCACTGTGGAATCACTGTATCACCAAAGCCACACAGCACAACACATCTCAGGAACTCTAGCTAGGCAAACTTTGCAAATCTTTAGATTGAAAACTCAAACCCACCAGCACACCTTAAGATCCACCCAGTGACACTGCCTCCAGCCAGGTGCCTGCAGATGCAAACTACAAACTAATAAAACACTAAATATATTGGGGGCCATCTATTCAAACTACCACAGTCATCCTTGGCTACAAAGCAAGTTTGAGGCCAGCCTAGGATTCATTTAGGCCTTGTCTACAAAAAAAATTTTCAGGATATAAGGATATAAAAAAGGATATAAAAGTCAACTGCTTTCATATATACAGCAATAAATAAGTTAAATTTAAAATTAAAAACATATTAACAATTGATACTATTATCTTAAAATGATATAGTTATAATCTAACAAATACGTACAAAATCTATTGAAGGAAAAAGTCTGATGAAATTTCTACAAAAGTCTGATGAAATATATTAAAGAAGACCTTTGACAAAAGTAAATAAATGGAAAGATGGTCCATGTTCCTAGAGAAGACAATATTGCCAAGATGTCAGTTCTTCTCAGTTTGATCCATAGATTCAATACAGTATCAGTCAAAATGTCAGCATGGTACTTTGTGGATATAAACATGCTGATTCTAAAGTTCACATGGCAAGGCAAAACTCACATAATAATCAACTCAATATCAAAGAAAAACAAAGTTGGAGAATAAATGTGACATGATTTCAAGATTTGAGACTAAAGTAGCTCTTGGCAGCCTGTTCATCATACATTAACCTCTAGGTTCTAGTGAGTCTCTCCCTTGTCTCAGCCCAGTTGGGCTGAGATGAGGGGACAACTCCCTGACCCCAACTTCCCACATGGACTCTTTACCCTCTCCTTCCTTCCACATGGCAGGAGCTCTTTGTACATTCTTTTCTGTTTTTTTTGTGAGGCCCACCACTCTCAGGCCACATGAGTGAAATAATTTTCCTTCCCTTGGTTTTGTACTTCCCTCAACAAATGTAATAATTGAAAAAAAAATGAATAAAACTAAAGTAATCAAGACAGTATAGTATTAAAAATGTAACTGAGGGCTAGAAAGATGGCTTAGTGGTTAAGGCACCTCTGCCTGTGAATCCTAAGAATGCCAGTTCGATTCTACACAGGTCCCATGTTTAGCCATACACAAAAAGCAATGCAAGGGTGCAGCGCCACACTTGCCCACAAGGGGGCACACATGTCTGGAGTTCATCCACAGCTGCTGAGAGGCCACTAGTGCACCCATTCTCTATCTGTCTCTCTTTCTCTCTCTCTCTATCTCTCTCTCAAAAAATGTAACTGAAAAGTCTAGTAGTAGAACATGTTGATCTAGAGACTCAACAATGCCATCAAAGAATAGGTACCTTTATGTCACAACAATATCATTTTTGAGTTCCTCCACTTTTGCTTCTCTCATGGTTGTAGAATGCCCACCAGCATTACATTTTTTCTCTCATTTATAACTGCAGATAAGGTCATTTGTCCATTCCTGTCCAATGACTATGGCCAGAGGAAAGGAACATGTTTATGGCCTTCCACTAAAATGAAGTTGGGGGGCTGAAGAGATGGCTTAGCAGTTAAGGTGCTTGCCTGCAAAGCCAAAGGACATAGGTACAATTTCCCCAGTACCCACATAAGCCAGATGCACAAGATGGCACATGCGTCTGGAGTTCATCTGCAGTGGCTGGATGCCCTGGTGCACCCATTCTCTCCCTCTCTATCCTTCTCTTTCCTTCTGTGTCTCTCAAATAAATAAATAAAAATGAAATATTTAAAAATAAAATGAAGTTAGGAGCATCAAAATAAAAATATGGATAATGTTAGGAAGGAAAAAAGGAGATACTGGTATTTACCAAACAACTAATAAATGTTCAGTATGTTCAATATGCTACTTCATTCATGCTGCTACAGCAATACCCAACTTTTTCTTGATATGCAAATGTACTTAACTCCTCTCAAGACTTTGCACATAATGTTCTCTTTGTCTGAAACAATATTCCCTTCCCTCCTCGATCCTTTTACCCTCAATTCAATAGTCATTACATCCTAACTTTTTCTTCAGATCACTTACAACACTGAAAATTATTTGATTATAAATATATTCCATATGACTGGAAACTTCATAAAAGTAGTAACATGTTTTGTTTTCTTCATAGTTGTATCTCTAGTGTCACATATTAGCAGACACATAGGAGTCACTCAACACATACTGAATGAAGAAATGAATAAATGAGCACTAACAAAGCTGACATATAGTCAACTGGCCATTCATATTTCCCTAAGAATGTATACCAGTGATAACAAGTCAAAGAAACAATATTTTCAACAAACTAGAACAAATTCATCTATTATATATACTAGAATCATAACCTTAAATGTATAAATTCATCTATTATATGTACTAGAATCATAATCTAAAATGTATAAACTTTTATTTATCTAACTTCTACCAAAAAACTTATATAACAGTTTTCTAGTAATATTTCATTAGACCAGCTATTTTAGATTATAATGTTTTACTTAATATATCAATCATACCTTCTTTAAACTATGTATTTCATATTCTTGATTTTTATTTAAAGTTGAAAGTCTTTTGTTAACTTGAATTGCTTCTTGTACTGTAATGTAATGTAAAAAATAATAGGAACAGATTATATTCATGATACATTTCAAAGAAATGATCACTAACATGAACAGGGAAAACAGTCCTGTGCAATGGATATAATTCCAACTTAATTCAATATTCATTAAACTTGTTTTTACCAGTATCAGCTAAGTCCATTTTAGTCATGATAAATAAGTCCATTAAATATTTCCTATTGGACATGTAGCTGAAATAAGATAGCACCTACCATTTTGTTCCAACTTTACATGATCCTCTTTCAACAATCCAAACTGATTTGTTACTGTAACATAGCATTTCTCAACTTCATTCAATTGCTTATGATAATCTTCTTTAGCCAGAAGATGTAGCTGGACCTTTTGTTCCTATTTTGAAGAATAATTTTTAAAGCTTTACATATAATACAAAGATGCATACACATATATAACAAATATAGTAACTACTGCTAAGAATATGCCAACAACAAATGACAGGGAAAAGAACTCTCAGAACACAGCACAGGGAGGAAATGTTAGTTAGGAGATATTTCTAAATCTATATAAAACTAAAGCAAACTTTTTCCCTATAACAAAATAGTCATAACAGATTATGATTCCCTTGTTTCCAATGGGTTTTCAAAATCAACTTTCTTTTTTTTAAATTTATTTATTTTTTATTGACAACTTCTTTAATTGTAGACAATATCCCATGGTACTTCCCTCCCTCCTCCCACTTTCCCCTTTGAAACTTCACTCTCCATCATATCCCCTCCCCTCTCTATCGGTCCTTCTTTTCAATTTGATGTCATGATCTTTTCCTCCTGTTAGGATGGTCTTGTGTAGGTAGTGTCAGGCACTGTGAGGCCATGGATATCTAGGCCATTTTGTATCTGAAGCTTCTCTTTTCAGATGGCGATGACCACTGGGATGACCCAAAAAGCAACAAAGAGCTGAGAAGAAGGGATAGAGGAATGTCAGCTCTGAAACATCTGTATCAACCCTCCAAGGCTCAGGGTCCATTGCAGAAGGGTTGGTGAAAAGAATATAAGAGCCAAAGGAAGGGTACCACTTCTTACAATGCAACTGTTCAGACAGTAATTGAGAGGGGGAGGGATATGATGGAGAGTGAAGTTTCAAAGGAGAAAGTGGGGGGAGAGAGGGAAGTATGATGGGATATTGTCTACAATTAAAGAAGTTGTCAATTAAAAAAAAGTGAAGTCTTTATACCTTAAAGCCTATGACCTCCCCTGGAATAGGCTTTTGATTAGGTTTTCAGTACCAGGCATGTATCCCCTCCCATAGAGCAGGCCTCCAGTCCAATTAGAGAGCAGTTGGTTTCCCCCAGAACCGACATGCCACTATTGCCCTCATTTGGTCATTTGGCCTGTCTGGAAAAACTTGAGGCTTCCAGTGTCCACTGTTTTCACCTCTGATGAATTCTGTCCCCCATAGGGCTGCATTCAGTGAAGCTTTATACAGCTTTCAGTCAGCTGGTCTACAGGGAGGAGCTTTTCACCTCAGCCCCAGCTTGATTTCTCAGGACTTTGTCTTGCAGGCATGTGGAGTCTTTAGCAATAGTGTCTTAACATATGTTTTTCAAGGAAAACCAAGGGACGTGGCAATACCGTATAATGTTGTGGAGGCAACAGGGACCTCCCTGGCCAACAGTTAACTGGAAGGTATCCCATGTCTGGCAGTGAAAATTTTCTAGAAACAAGCTATGGCTTCTGGATGTGCCATTATGCAAAAAAGACTTTCATATGTCTTATTCTGAATATCTTGAATTTTGATTGACCCTCCCCCCACCATTCTTTTACTCAATCTCTTCCCCTGACCACACGTAGGCTATTCCACTCCCTGTTATGTGCTCTTCTACTTACATATATAAAATAACATACCCCCTTAAGTCCTTCCCTCTCCTCCCTCCCTTATACCCTTTTTCTAGCTTACTGGCCTTTGCCACCAATTTTTGGTTCCAGCTCACACACAAGTCTAAAGATTTGTAGCTAAGATCCACATATGAGAGAAAACATGTGACATTTGGCTTTTGGGGCCTGGGTTACCTCACTTAGTATAATCCTTTCCAGATCCATCAATAGCCCTGCACATTTCATAATTTCATTTTTCTTTACCGCTGAACAGAACTCCCTTGTGTAAATGTACCACATCTTTATTATCCATTCATCTTCTGAGGGACATCTAGGCTGGTTCCATTTCCTAGCTATTGTGAATGAAGCAGCAATAAACCTGGTTGTGCAAGTATCTCTAAGTGAGAAGAGTCCTTAGGATATATGCCTAGAAGTGCTGTAGCAGGATCATAAGGTAAATCACACATATTGCAGTCAAAGCACACACTGCAGCTCTCTCAGGATGATGTGACAGACATTCAACCAAAGTCAATAGGAAAAACCACTGGAATGCACAGAAACAGACTGGAGAAAGTCATGCCACTCCTCCAAGAGAAAGGGAAAATGAAAATGAACCGTACTGCTTGCTGACACTTGACACTCCAACCCTAACCACCATCTAACCAACTGTGATGGGAAAGAACCCTTATGATTCCTGGTTTATGGGGACCTGTGTATGGATATGGATGCCTGTGTGCCTGTGTGAGCATGTACACACAAGTATGTCTCCATGCTTGCCTCTGGGTGTCATATGATAGCAGCTGTGGGCTTGTGTCGTGCAGGTATGTATAGTCACATACAGCTGATAACATGCTAGGAAGGAGAAGCTAGAATGATCCCTGGGGAGCAAGTGGACAACTTAGCATTTCTGAAAGGGACAAGGACTAGTCTGGGGTGACACTTCTGACATGAAAGAGAGTGTGGATCAGGAACAGCTCTGACCCTTTGAAGCTGAGAAGCTGGCGGAACTTCCCAGGCAGTGGGGTGGAGCATGTTGCTATCACTGTGCCCAGTTGTCCCTAGAACAAAGGAAGTAGAGATGAGCGTCCATTGGGAAGGTCTTGTCTAAAGACGAAACTCTTGTAAGAGGGCCCCAGGAAGTGACCTCATTTCCATGTCTACAGAAACAGAACTTGGAACCTTGTTGACCAGGCAACCGCAGTCCATGGGCAACGTCAACAGACTCACTTGTCCGAGGACACTTGATGGATTAAGATGTTCTCTTGCTGCAGCTTGAGTGGCCCACGCCTCAGTAATGCCTTATCGATGGGCCCTCGCTACCTCTGGAGACGCTGGGTGCGCTGTTGTACCCAATGTGTCAGCAGGCCACCTTCCCGCAGGGACACACAGGTGATACTGGACAGCCTATACCTTTCCCTCACAGGCCATGATCCCCTCGAATACCCCAGGTCCTGTGTGTGTGTGGTGTGTACTTGGAGGAAAATTCTTCCAGCACACCTTCTACTTCAGTGTATGACCACGAGTAATTTACCAGTCTGTTAACGCTTCCATGTTTCAACCATCCTTCCCTGTCCCTCTTCATGTTAAAAAGGTGCCTGCACACCAGGATGATGACTATGGTGGGAACTACTTGCAGTTCGTGGTGGACTACCTCCCAACCGCAGTGGAGAATGCGGATTACCATTTCATTTCAACCTTGATGATCTTCCACAAAGAGTTTATCGACATCTGGGATGTGCTGGGCCTAGTAATGGAAAGGTGAGCCCATACCCTTTTGCTCACCCCTTTTGCTTCAGTCTTGGGAGTTGCCTGGCTCTCTCAGAAGCTGTTTGTTCTTCTAGGTTGTGGTCAGGACTAAATGAGTTTGCAGGCTGGCAGTGGAGGGTTTGGGTCTGAAAGGGCTTGGGGACACCAGTGGGTGATGTTCGTGCCTGAAAGAAGCTCTCTGTCCAGCACCAACCTGTGTTAGCCAGGGACAAAGCCCTTCTGTCATTGGTAAGGAAGTATCCAGGTGCTATGTAGCATACCTAGCATAAGTGGCACATGGTCGACCACCCCACCAAGAGCATGCCAAGAGGCTCTGTGCCTGTGGTGATATCTGGGAAAGTGCCACGTGGGTTGGTTTCACTGTAAAAGTACACACAAAGCACCCATGACTACAAAACATTTTTAAAGCAATTAGCAGGTAACTCACAGAACAGCCAACACACAAAATTCTCAGCCCCTCTAATAGTCCTAGCTGTTGGGGACACAGGAGCTAAGGACTGACATCCTCCTGACCTCCTCTAGGTACCCATCCTTCCAGAATGATTGTGATAATGACCAGAAAGCCAAGAGGTGAGTGGGCTTTGGGTGAAGAGGGAGGTCAGCTCCTGCTGCAATGTGTGATATTTGGGGAGCTACTGCTGGAGGACTGAGCAATGCCCATCATCCTTCTTCTGGTGATTGCCACTAGAGGGCTGATACCTGGATATCCCCTGGATGTGGAGGAAAATATCTGTGGGTGGAGTCCTTGGTACCTGGAGCATAGGGGGCAATGGCAGATAAAAGCAGAAAAAGGGCTAGAGAGATGGCTTAGTGGTTAAGGCCCTTGCCTATGAAGCCTAAAACCAGGTTTGATTCTCCAGGTCCCAGGTGAGCCAGATGCACATGGTAGCACATGTGTCTGGAGTTCATTTGCAGTAGTTAGAGGCCCTTATGCACCCATTCTCACTCTTTCTCTCTCCCTTTCTTTCTCTCTCCCTGTCTAATAAATAAATAAATGAACAATAAATCTTTAAAAAATAAAATATTGTTATATAAAGCAGAACCCTCTAAACATACATGCCTAGCATAGCCCATCTCAGGATGGTTTGCCCAGCACTGTCCTTCATCAGGGCCTGGACAGAGGTGTCCAGATCCCCTGTAGACATCGGTCCCATGCTTCTGCTCACCATGCCTGGCTGCACACGGGCTGGGGACTCTCTGTATGCAGGACTTTAGACAGTGCTGGACAAGGAGAGGCCAGGCTTTTAACTCTGCCCCGCAACAACTTTCTCCCAGGGCCGTAACTGAATTGCTAGGCATATGGATGGACAGGATCCCACAAGATTTTTGTGAGTCTCCATACTCTCCAGCCATGCTGAGCCAGCTGAAGGTCTACGTGACCCGCAACATGCCTTCCTCCCACCTGGCTGACCGTGTCCAGCAGCTCCTGTCAGTGCTGATTGAGGAGGATGAATGCGAGACTGACAACATCCAGGAGAAAGAGGCCTATGGTAGGTGCCTGAGGAAGTGAGAGGTGCTTGCAGTGTGCACCAGGGAGGCTCCAGATACGGGTGTTCACCCTGGAACCAGAGACGGATGCCAGGCTGGTGAAGTGTCCTGTTCAGGGGACAGGGACGTCGGATTTTCTAGCAGAAAAAGGGTCCTCTTAAGCCAGGTGTGGTGGCGTATGCCTTTAATCCCAACACTCGGGAGGCAGAGGTAGGAGGATTGCTGTGAGTTTGAGGCCACCCAGAGACTACATAGTTAAATCCAGGACAGCCTGGGCCAGAGTGCGACCCTACCTCAAAAAAACAAAAAAAAAAGGGGGGGGGAATGTCTTCTGCACCTTTGGAAAGGCTTTAGGAAAAGGTACTCATTCTAAAACTCCCATCCCACCTTCACTTAGTGCTGCCTCCACCAATAGAGAATCTCTTTCCCCTCTTAGGTTTGGACTCCTTCAGCACAGGAAGTTCTGAGCTCCAGGCACAGGACGACACAGTGGGAACACCTGAAGCTCTGCAGGTAGAGCCAGCTTCTCTAGCTGTGCCCACAGGAAACCTGCCACCAAAAGAAGAGCTGTTGCGTTCTGTGAACATGGAGCCACCTGAGGCAGCCACTGTGTTCCAGTGATCCCGGACAGAAGAGTCAGTGTCTCTTCCCACTGCTGTGGGTCTGGAGCAGCCTCTGTCCATGGTAGACAGCACAGAGCCACCTCCTGCTATTACTGCCGACTCTCCATCTGGTGGTCAGGGAGCTCGATTTGAAATAACATCATTGGGGTCTTACTGTGATTACCCACTTTCTGATGTGGATGTTTAGAGAGCTCCTGCCACTGAGAGCCACTGCTTTGGCATTTCAGTCAAGCTTCCCCTCCCCAGGGAAAAATATTGCTTTTATTTCTTGTTGTTTATTTTTCTTGTTGTTGAGTTGTTGTTTGGAATTAAAGAATTAAAATATAGTAAGTTAACTGTTATTAAACTGTTATTAAACAATTAAGGCCAACAAGTTGAAGCCATAGAATAATTGGGGAAATGAGCAAGAGTGCTGCTTTCTCAGGGAACCTGGTATCAGGACTGGTGTCAAGGAGATAGACACAGAGAACACTCACCTCCTACCAAACCAGAGATCCAGAGACACAGAGACTCCCATGATCTCATCACTGAAATAGGCCTAAAATAAACCCAACATGGTTAGGGAAATTCACTGAAGAGGGGAGCAGAAAGCTTGTTAGAGCCATAAGATGGGTCATTATGCACAGAGACATTCCCTCATCCCACAAGTGATAGCTAAAGACCCAAAATCCCTATGGAGTGAGGGCAGGGAGAAGGCTAACGATGGTACCATAATGGCTATATTCACATTATATAGATAGCAAAAAAAATAAATTAATAATTAAATTTAATTTAAAAATACAAATAAATTAAAAATTCCTATATTAAGAAAAAAATTAACGCCATGGGCACTGGCTGGTAATTCCCAGGGCTAGAATTGGGTTTCCCTTAATAGTGAGCTATTGATCAGGAGATATGAAGTGCCCAAAAATAATACAGGCTAAAAGGCATGTTTCTATTGCTGAAGAGACCATAGCCTGCAGCCACAGGACATCAAGTGATCATGCTGAAACTGAGAGGAAATCCAGTTCCCTCCCAGCTGGTCCTAAAAGGCTGGAAAGTGCTATGAGAGCAGCTTGAGAATAACAGATGCCAACTGACTGAGTAAGCAGGAGATCCTGCCAATTACAAAATCAACCAGCTGAGCAAGAAGTATACACTTGTGCAATAGTGGCACACAGCCAATGTAGGTAACCAACTGCTCATGGATTGGACATGAGACCCATTCAGGGGAGGAAAATCTCATATCTGGTTCTAGGAACCAACTAGATTCCCTACAACAGGAAACCAACAGGCCACAGAGAAAAGCTCCATTGTTTTCTAAGAAGAATGGATATATACATCAATATATCTTTCTAATAACTAGGCTCATCCCCTTTTATTCAAACTGCTGTCAGTTTGGGATGGAGAATCTGTTCTATTTTACAGGCCAAGGGGAATATGGGGCAAAACAAGGATAGATCAATACATCAAGAAGAAATCACTTACTGTCTACCAGGAGATGGGTCACCTCCACCTCATCTCCCTAGGCCCAGAAGTCATCACTGGGGAACCAGTGACACAAACACTGCTCTCACTGCGAGTCTGGAAACCTGTTCCAGGGTTTTTCAATTCAGTCTAGGGTTCCCTGTCTATCAAACTTGACAGCATCCCTTACCCAGGGTGAGATGAAGTCAACTTATATAATGGGACGTGGAGTTTTCTGTGAATCCTGAACCCAAAGCTGTGTGCACACATTCAGTACACCTTGTGAAAAAAAATATATCATATGGAATTTGAAGGAAGTGAGGCATTGTTTCAGCAGGGATGTTATTCCATTGGGGATGGTTAAATCCATTGTGATTTTCTCTCCTTTATTTTTAGGCAGAGTCTCACTCTAGCCCAGGCTGACCTGGAAGTCACTTTGTAGCCCCACACTGACCTCAAGCTCAAGGCAATCTTCCTGCCTCTGCCTCCTAAGTGCTAGGAATAAAGGCATGTACTACCATGCCCAGTTACAATCATCATTTTCTTAAAGGATTTGTAGGCACATGGAAATGTTTGTTTATAGGACTGGCGTGCATGTAATCCTACTCTTCATCATGCACCCCCCTCCATCAACAAGGCCAGGGATCACAATCAAAAATGGGTCTTGCAGCCACGTGTGGTGGCTCACACATAAAATGACAGCACTCAGGAGGTTGAGGCTGGAGGATCACCATGAGTTCTAGGCCATCCTAATCTATACAGACAAATCCTATTCAGGCTGGGCTAGAGAGAGAGAGAGAACCTACTTCACACAAACCAATCATTGCAGCTGTCATCCTGGGTACTTGTGATGCTACTGCCACATAGTAGTCAGTGAGTGTGAGCAGGGCACCCTCAGGGGTGAAGGGCAGCCCATTTTGACTGCTTGATGAGCCCCCACCACTTGTCACCAAGACATTTTTCTTGGGTAAAGTTATGACTGGGTGCCCTAGGCACAAGGGTCCACAATTGGCACAGTGCATGTCACAGCACATGAAGGTGAGCCACACATCACATCCAGTCCCAGGGTTGGTGTTCTGATGGATATGATGGCTGAAGACTCAGGGCTGCACAGGCCTAGCTGTAGGAAACCCCACCCAGACTTGGTGGAGATGGGCTTCTCTTGGAACTTGCAGACAGAGGGAGTCAGGCCTGCCTAGCAAAGGAAACAGAGTGAACACTGGCCATAGGTGGTGGAAGCAGAGGTTTGGCAGTGGATGAAATCAGTATAAAATTAAAGAGATTAAAGGATTGATATAGAGGAGGAAACACAAACTATCCTAGTTCCAGGCTGTGCTGCAGCTCATTCCTGAGCTGTCTGGCTGCAGTGCCAGTGTGTAGGGGAGAGAAGGGTGTAAGCTACCATCTCAGGCAAGAAGAGGTGACTGCATATTATCCTAACTCTTTCACTGCATAGCATTGCTGAGGTTTCTAATCCATCTTCGATGGAACACCAGTTCTTGTATTTTTAATAATATCTTTTTCACAATTTTTTTTTCATTGACAACTTCTATACTTACAGACATTAAACCATGATATTTCCCTCCCCTCCCCCTTTCCTCTTCAGAACTCCACTCTCCATCATATCCCCTCCCTCTCTCCATTAATCTCTTTTTTAATTTGATGTCATCATCTTTTTCTCCTATTATGAGGATCTTGTGACGGTATTGCTAGGCACTGTGAGGTCATGGATATTGAGGCCAATTTCTGTCTGGACAGTTGCATTGTAAGAAGTGGTACCCTTCCTTTGGCTCTTACATTCTTTCCACCACCCCTTCTGCAATGGACCCTGAGCCTTGGAGGGTGTGATGCAGATGTTTCAGAGCTGAACATTCCTCCATCCCTTCTTCTCAGTACTGTGTTGCCTTTTGGGTCATCCCAGTGGTCATTGCCATCTGAAAAGAGAAGCTTCTCTAAGCAGAAATGAGAGTAGCATTAATATATGAATATGGACATTAAGTGTAGTGTTTACAGGGCAGTTTTGTGAGCATAATATATGCATTTAACAAGACAAGTGCACCAATGGGAGAGAGAAAATACCAGTGAAGGTACTCAACAGTGAACACTGCATGCTTATATTTGGCAAGCCAGGCCAAATGAGCCAATGGGTGCAATACAGCATGTCTGTTATGGGGGAAACCAACCGCTCTCTAATTGGACTGGAGGCCTGCTCCATGGGAGAGAATACATCTCTGATACTGAAAACCTACGATGGGTAGTCATGAGCCCTAGGGGTATAACGTCTGCAGGTGTCACACTAAACGTATATACTATGCTCACCAAACTGCCCAGTAAGCACTTCTCTTAATGTCTGCACCCATATATTAATGTTATCTCACTTTTGGTTAGAGAAGCTTCTCTTTTCAGATGATAGCGAACTTGGGATGACTCAGAAGGCACCATGGGGCTGAGAAGAAGGGACAGAGGAGTGCTTCACAGTGAAACAACTGAAACACACCTTCCAAGGCTCAGGGTCCATTGCGGAAGAAGTGGTGGAAAGAATGTTAAGAGCCAAAGGAAGAGTAGGACTCCTTACAACATGCTCCTTCAGACACAAAATGGTCTGTATATCCATAACCTCACAGTGCCTGACACTACCTACACAAGACCATGATAATAGGAGGAAAAGATCATGACATCAAACTGAAAAGAGAGACTGATAGAGAGAGGAAGGGGATATGATGGAGAGTTTCAAAGGGGAAAGTTGGGGGAGGGAGGGAAGTACCATGGGATATTGTCTACAATTAAAGAAGTTGTCAATAAAAAATAAATAAATTTTAAAAAAGAAAGTTGATTTTGAAAAACAATTCGAAACAAGGGAATCAATCTGATATGACTATTTTGTTATAGGGAAAAAGTTTGCTTTAGTTTTATATAGATTTAGAAATATCTCCTAAGTAACATTTCCTCCCTGTGTTGTGTTCTGGGAGTTCTTTTCCCTGTCATTTGTTGTTGGCATATTCTTAGCAGTAGTTACTACATTTGTTATATATGTGCATGCATCTTTGTATTATATGTAAAGCATGTTGTAAGGAGTCCTACCCTTCCTTTGGCTCTTACATTCTTCCCGCCCCCTCTTCCGCAATGGACCCTGAGCCTTGGAAGGTGGGTTTGAGATGTTTCAATGCTGAGACCGGCTGGTTTCCCCCATAATAGACATGCCACTGTTGCATCTGTTGGCTCAGTTGGCCTGGCTGGCCAAATTTAAAGGGTGCAGTGTTCACTGTTGAGTACCTTCACTGGTGTTTTCTTTCTCCCATTGAACTGCAGGCAGTATAGCTTTTTCCAACTTTCTGTCAGCTGGTCCACATGGAGGAGGCTTTCAGCTCAGCTCTGGCATGATTTCTCAGTGAACTTGCCACCCAAGTATGTGAAGTCTTCAACAATAGGGTCTTACCATCTATTCCTGGTGGGAAACCAAGGGCCTCAGCAATGGCCTATAATGTTTTGGGGGTATCTGTGACCTCCCTGGCCAACAACTCACTGGAAGGTATCCCATCCCTGGCACTGAAAAGTTTCTAGTAACAATCTATGGCTTCTGAGTGTTCCATTGTCCAGAAAAGTAGGTTTCCATATGACTTATTTATATCCTGTTAGATTTTGATTAGCCCTTCTTCCACCCTTCCTTTACTCAATATCTTCCCCTGACCTTACTTAAGCCTTTTCACCCCTATTAATCTGTTCTTCAATTGTTCTTCCAATTGTTTTTCAAAATCAACTTTCTTAATCAACAGTTTTCTAGTCAGCCTAGTACTAAATAAAGTGGGAGTAATTCAAGCATTAGTCATGGTAATCTTAGAAATATTTGTTTTCTTTTTCTAAATCATAATAATCAGGCCCATTGTTTTGATGCTCCTGCCTAAATGAGATGACACCTCTTGTGGATTCCTGGGTCTCATTTCACAACTCTGGAATTACTCTTGGTCCCATTTATTTCCAAACCCGTTCTCCACAGTCTGATTTGACTGTGAAGGCCACCAATAAATTTCCATTTGCGTAACCTAACCAGTTATCCTGTATTACTTAAAGACACAGTGTAGACAGAGTGGCACAGTGGTCAAAAGCAAGTCTGCCCAATGACTCAGTCAATGTGATCTTGGGCCAATTATTCCCCATGTTTCTAGAATGGAAATTTTAGAAGTGATCTTGGTCCAATAATTCCACATATTTCTAAAATGGAGATTATAATAGTTTTTCCTTCATGGGGTTACTATCAGAAGAAAGTGAATTTACATAGAGCACAGAATAGAGCTCATCACATAATAATCACAATATAATGATTAGTTGATATTTCTTTCCTTTAGAACAAGAACAGCTTTCTCTACTATTAATAGGGAACATGCAATACAATTTAAACTTTACATAACTATATTATCCTGGGGAAAACCTCATGGAATTATTTTTGTAAGCTATTCTAATTATTTTAAGCAAAATGAAAATTTGTAATTATTATGATATATCATCTGAAAGATTCTCAAACACTTCTGTGAGCTTTTCAAAGTCTACTTGTCCATCTGAATTACATGTCAGTTACAGTACAAACAAGTTGACAAGTGAACTTAATCCTTACATCTATTTTTTTTTTTTTGGATCTACTTGGGTACTTACTATTATGAGTTACTAAACAATGAAAAATAATGAACCACACTAATTTTTTAATAAAATACCACTAATTCCTGACTTAGAGAATTATATTAACTCTTAGCAGATGTATAGAAACCTAGTATGATTTCACTGAAAACTGGATTCTAATGGCATTTTTTCAAGTTAGGGAACTTTTCAATTTTAATCACTACTTATATAGCCTTTAAGAGAACAGTCTACTATATATTAATATTTAATCTCACAAAAACCTTCTTAACTTTTCAGCTAAAAACTAGTAAAATGTAGTCAATGCCTACAAAGGTTATAATCCAATTCATAAAAATGTAGCAAAGTCCAGAGGTTGCATAGGAATACTTCACTCATAGAGCTCAATACACATCAATTTGGAATTAATCTACTCCAATATCCTTTGTTTGAAGTTGAATTCAATGAAATGCAGTTTCATTGTTTGCATGACACAATTCTGCTTTTCAAATACACCAGCCTACTCAATGGCCATGAGAGTAAAACTTCTAAATCACATAGGTACCTATACCTCAGTAGCCCATGTTTGCCTATTTGGATGCTGCCCTGATTTTGTTTCAATAATAACATGAAGAAGTCAGTTGTCAAGTTTGCCACTAACTGCATTTTTTTCAATGAACAGTTTAAACTTGGGAGAAAGCAAAAACAAAAAGTAATGGGTACTAAGTGGCTGAAAGACCTAAAAACATTTTAAAGAATATCAAAGTAAGCCGGGCGTAGTGGTGCACGCCTTTAATCCCAGCACTAGGGAGGCAGAGATAGGAGGATCGCTGAGAGTTCGAGGCCACCCTGAGACTGCATAGTGAATTCCAGGTCAGCCTGGACCAGAGTGAGACCCTACCTTGAAAAACCAAAAAAAAAAAAAAAAAAAAAAAAAAAATCAAAGTAGTAGTATTAGTATTCTTATTACTATGATTCTTAAAACTGTAATATTACATACCATATCACAGTAGTAAATACAGTAGTAAATAAAGATTGTTATTGAGGTAATTAATAGTTAAGTACATATTATTTTTGATCTTTTACTTCTGTGAATTAATACAAGTTTTTTTTTCTTTTCACAATTTTACTACTAAATTTAAGACTTAGTCAACAAGAAAATATCAGCACAAACACCTGATTTTTATTTGAGAGAGAGAAAGAATGGGCACGCTAGGGCCTTCAGCCACTGCAAATGAACTCTAGACACATGTACCACCTTATGCATCTGGCTTATGTGGATCCTAAGGAACCAAATCTGTGTCCTTGGGCTTCGCAAGCAAGCACATTGACCACTAAGTCATCTCTCCAGCCCCCTTGATTTTTTAAAAAAATATTTTTATTTATTTATAAACAGAGAAAGACAGAGACAGAGAGCAAAAAAGCAAGAGAGAAAATGGGTACGCCAGGGCCTCCAGCCACTGCAAACGAACTCCAGATGCATGCACCACTTTGTGCCTCTGGATTTATATGGGTACTGGAGAACTGAACTTGGGTTGTTAGGTTTTGCAGGCAACCGCCTTAACCACTGAACCATCTCTCCAGCCTTTGTACCTTATTTTAAATAAATCTAATCTATGAAAATCCAGTTTTCTACACAACACAGACATAATCACATTTATGTGGATGTTTACAGCCTTGGGACATTTAAAGTAGAACCAACTTAAATAGTCACATATTTTTAGAATAAAATACATAACTTCACAATTGCCCCTTTCCTATTTACTTAAAATGATTACTCTGAAAACTTTTGGAGACAAAGTAATTTCTCTTGAAACAATTAGTTATGGATAAGTTATAAATAAAAAGATAAAAATGGGGCTGGAGAGATGGCTTAGCAGTTAAGGCGCCTGCCCGCTAAGCCTAAGAACATCAGTTCCAATCTCCAGGTCCCATGTTTAGGCAGATGCAGTGACGCAAGGGCGCAATGCTGCACTTGCCCACAAGGGGGCACACACATCTGGAGTTCATTCACAGCAGCTGAGAGGCTGCTGGCTTGTGCCCATTCTCTATCTGTCTCCCTCTCCCTCTCCCCCCCCACTCTGTCTCGCTCCAAAAAAAAAAAAAAGACAAAAATGGTCATATAAGCTTCATGTAGTCTTAATTCCCAATTTTGAAATTTACCTTTTAACTTCTTTAAGATGATGACAAACTAAACCTAGTTATAAAATTCAGTTTGTAAAAGCCAATGGCATTTTTCTTATTTCTACCTTTGTAATCACAAATACCAGGCTTATACTACTGACAAAATCCAAAGCCTTTAATCTCAGCGCTAGAGAGGCTAACGTAGGAGAATTGCCCTGAGTTTGAGGCCAGCCTGTGGTTACAGAGTGAGTTTCAGGTCATCGTGGGCTAGAGTGAGACCTTACCTCTAAAAAAAAATTAAAAATCTAGTTATACTGGAAATTCTGGACCACAGTCATGAAGGTATTTCCAGACAAGTTGTCACTCTACAAAAAATTCATTTTGAAAGAAAATGTATAGTTACTCTGAGTATCAAACCTTCAATATTAAAATTCTGCTATAAATTAATAAAGGAAAAACTATTTCCTACAAGCTTTTCTCTAAAGGAAAGTGACATACAAAAAGGAAAGTAAAAGATGACTTAAAGGTTACTTAATAAAGTTTTACTTCATAAAGTAGTAGATAATAGCTATATAACACAGTCATATAACTTAAATTATAAAAAACATCTAGGGCCAGAGAGATGGCTTAGTGGTTAAGGTGCTTGCCTGAGAAGCCTAAGGACTGATGTTCTACTTTCCAGGTCCCACATAAGCTAGACACACAGTGACACAAGGGTGCAAGGTCACACATGTGCATACGGGGGCACACACGTCTGGATTTTGATTGCAGTGGCTGAGGTGTGTCAATTTTCTCATTCTCTCTCTCTCTCTTTCTCTCTCTCTCTCTCACACACACACACATACACATACACATACACATACACATACACATACACATACACACACACACACACACACACACACACACACACACACACAGCCCAGTCTTTTGGGCTTGCCTTAAAAAAATCTGTACAGTGACTACTAAATGCAACAGGATTCCTCAGTGACAAAATACAGTAATGGCTAATTTAATATTCCAAATTTTTCTTTAATATGTTTTGTTGCATTCTTTTTAGTGGTAGTTGCTATGATATTTTTCAAGGGGAAATTTGGGTAGTTTCATGGATAAAAAATCTTTTTATTCATGATGTGCTGATTTATATAAGAACATATCATCAGCTCTTCAAGAAAATTAACTTCTTGAATTCCCAAGACAAAAATTTACTATGACTAAGTAGAGACCAAGGACATCCTTAAAAGTTTCCGAATACTGAGGGTTTTTGTTTTGTTTTGGTGGTTTTGTTTGGAAGTGTTTTTGTTTTTGAGGCAGGGTCTCACTCTACCCCAGGCTAACCTGGAATTCAGTCTGGAGCCCCAGGTAGACCTCAAACACATAGTGATCCTCTCCATTCTCCTGAGAGACTAAAGGTATGTGCCATCATGCGCAGCTAACTATTGATTTTAGAATAAATTCTTTTAGAATACTTTACTATTCTACAAGTCCTGTCTGTATACCACTTGTTTCCTGGCTGCCCACAGAGTCAAACAGCATGAAAGGATAATGTACAGCCTTGATAAAATAATGTTAACTTTGAATAACAAAAAGATCATGTGAATTATGTAAGAAACAATAAGACAAATATATTCAAGAAATGTTTAGAAAAAAGATTATTTTTAATTTTTTTAAAAATATAATCTCCCAAAGTGAGCATAAAATGACTATCTAATCAATTTTAAAGTAATTTTAATGAAGAGTGCTTTGAACTATAAGAAAAATATGACTTATAAGTCACACTAACAAAAAGCTCACAAGATATTTCCAATTTTTTTAGTATTATAAGTATCTGTTTGATGAAATCTTAAACTGGAATAAAATAAAATACATTTTATGTTGCCTTTGATCGTTAGCTTATAGCCTTATCTCCTAGGTCAGAGGACACATTATTCAATTTCACTATATTTTGTGTAAAATCACTGTAGCGTTAAAGATGACTTTCAGTACAAATGTCATGGTACTTAAAGCTAAACTGAAATCTAGTTTTTCAGCTTCTTAATTAAAATCACAGTTTAAAATAGTCTGACAATATTATCTTTATTCTTTCCAGTTGAACAACAGAATTTTCACATCTTTTATTCAATCAACCTTTGGAATCATTCTGAGCTCTTTTATTTTTTAACACATCAAAATAATTTCATAGAGCAAAATACTTAATATTGTATATGTGTGTTCTAAGCACAGTGATCTAATTTCTTATTTATATGTATGATATATGAAGTATACTCAAAAATTCATTTTTACTTGCTTTACAATATATTCCAAAGAAGGAACATTTAAGAGGATATAGTGGAAAATTTTGTTCAATAAACAACAATAAAAACCTTCTGAATCAAATAGAGCTATCATAAATAAATATTCCATAAAATGTTATGCTGTAAAAATAAAATATGATTTTATATACATACAAATAGAAATTAACAAAAATATATGCTTGTTGGACAAGTATTTGAGGGCAATATCCTAAATATAGACAATAAAGGATGAATACCATATCCCAAAAGTGACAACATATATTTTAATAATTTTCAATGTGTAATGAGTACATGTTTACCTAGACACCTAAAAATCGTTAAAATTAAATATGTCAGAATTTATTTTATAATATATAAGCACTGTATAGTCTGCAAATAAACTAGTAAAACTTATTTAAGCTACACTGTATTTGAACTTATGACAGGCCTTTAAGCATGAGAGCAATATCCAGTTTCAATGGTTCCATTTTTAAGTATACGTGTCACACACAATATTAAATGTATCTTATGCATTATATATGACACAATATTAATGAACATCTTATGTACTAATACAGATGGTAAAAACATATATTCTATAATTTCCTTACCATTTCACTTACTTTCTTCTGTAAAGAATATTTAGAAACCTTAAAAAATAGAAGAGAATCAATTAAAATTGTTTACTGCAAATCCTTTCTGATATCAAAACTGCCAACTGTGGCATTTGTCTTCTATGTGCAAGTTTTAGTGGTTATTTTCAAAATTTTAGTTACTGTAACTCTATTCCCTATAGTAAAACCAATACATCCAAGCCAGGTGTGATGTCTAATGCCTATAATCTCAGCAATTGGTAGGCTAAGGCAAGAAGAGGCCACAAGTTTTAAGGCCAGCCTAGGTTATATAGTTCCAAGCCATCCTGGATTACAGAGTGATAGTGTCTCAAAAATATATATATCAAGCCGGGTGTGGTGGTGCACACCTTTAATCCCAGCACTCAGAGGCAGAGATAGGAGGATCACTGTGAGTTCAAGGCCACCCTGAGACAAGAGTGAATTCCAGTTCAGCCTGAGCTAGAGTGAGACCCTACCTCGAAAAACCAAAAAACAAACAAAACAAACTACATATTTATATGTATGTGTGTATATATATCCACTGATTTATCCAGCATATATTTATAGCACCTACTATTTGCTAGACCTTTCTTGGGTTCCTGGGATACAACAATGAACAAAACAGAACCCTCTCTTGAGTGTTCTGGTTTCTAGGGGAGTTGTAGGAGCCAGACAATGAACACAAATAAACAGTGTAACATGTCAGAGTGATAACTACTAAGATAAAGACAAAGCAGGAGTAACAGCATCCAGGAGTGTGCTAGTTCACATTAGCTGGTTTTTGACAGAGAAAATAAACACAAGAATAAAAATTATTATAAAATATAATCTTAGGCTAGAAAGAAGGTTTAGCAATTAAGGTGCTTGGCTGCAAAGCCAAAAGACCTAGGTTCAATTCCCCAGGTCCCACGTAAGCCATATGCACAAGGTGGCACATGCATCTGGAGTTTGTTTGCAGTGGCTGGAGGCCATGACACACCCATTCTCTCTCTCTCTCCCTCCCTCATGAATAAATTAATCTATCTGCCTCATTATCTCAAATAAATAAATAAAATATTTTTTAAGTTACAAAAAATGCTGGGTGTGGTAGCACAACCCTGTAATCCTAAAACAGATTCAGGAGGCTAAGGCAATAAGTTCACAAGTAGCCAACCTGAATTACACAGTGGGGTCCAAGATATCCTGGGCTACATAGGAAGGGTCTCAAAAAAATTATTTTTTTTGTTTGGTCTAGGAAGGTCTCACTCTAGCTCAAGCTGACCTGGAATTCACTCTGTATTCTTGAACTTTCTACCTCTGCCTCCCAAGTGCTAGGATTAAAGGCATGCACCACCATGCCCGGCTCAAAAAAATTGGAGTAAACTAAAAAAAATATACATCTAAGACCCTTCTTCTAAGAATTATCTCCAGCTCTTCCTAGATTCCCCAATTTTAAATATTTTTACATAGCTTTTGTGTTTGTACACATATGCATTTTTGTTTTTGTTTCTGAACTAAATGAAAGTAAGATACAGCCATCAAGAAATTTTATATAGGGGCTGGAGAGGTGGCTTAGCGGTTAAGAGCTTGCTTGTGAAGCCTAAGGACCCTGGTTCGACGCTTGATTCCCCAGGACCCACGTAAGCCAGATGCACAAGGTGGTGCATGCATCTGGAGTTTGTTTGCAGTGGCTGGAGGCCCTGGTGCACCCATTCTCTCTCTCTCTCTCTCTCTCTCTCTCTCTCTCTACCTTTTTCTCTCTCTCTGTCTGTCGCTTTCAAATAAATAAATAAAAATAAGATTAAAAAAAAGAAACTTTATATAGGTAAAATCCATGTGTTTCTTACTGTACACTAACAGTGGACTCATCAAAGATTGCAATTATTATTAACAATGCTATATTTGATCACTTAAGATAAGGATCTTTAGGATTCTTCCATTCCATTCATATATATATACATATATATGCTGCTTTTGTAATTGTTACAACAATACTTTGAGGTGAAACCATCTTCCTCAACAATCTTTATTTCTGTCTTTACTTCATTTTGTTTTTTGTAGGCTCCACAAAAGCATAAATTTTTGTCTTTTTATATTCACTGCTACATCTTCACTACTAAGTGTTTGGCACAGAATAGACTTTCAATGGAATATATTCTGAACAAATCATCATTAACCAAACACTTCTGAATACTCTATGAGACTGCATGATTTAAGGCAAACGTGATTCATTTTCTAGTCTTTATATTTGTAGAAAATAAGCACTTAACACATTTTCTCTTAATCTTTGTGTTTGATATGTGTGCATGTGTGAGGGTACACATGGAGATCAGAGAACAACCTTAGGTGTCATTCCTTGCCTTCCATCTTGTTTGAGGCAGGGTCTCCTATAATTTACCACTGTATTTGCCATGCTATATGGCTCCTAAGCCTCTGCTATCTCCTCCTTCCATCTCACTGTAGGTACACTTGGATTACAGACGTGCATTACTGTGGCTGGCTTAAAGAGGGTTCTGGAAATTGAGACTCAGGTTGCCATGCCTGCATAGCATGCATTTACCTACTAAGTCATCTGTCCAGCACCTATTTTTAAATATTGTATGTTATTTATTTGAGAGAAAAGAGAAAGAGAATAAGCCTACCAGGGCATCCTGCCACTGCAAACAATCTTCAGATGCATGAGCCACTTTGCAACCAGGCTTTAAGTGGGCACTGAGGAAGCAAACCTTGGCCATCCAGCTTTACAAGCAAGTTCCTTTAACCACTGACCCATCTCCCCAGCCCTGCCAGCACCTATTTTAACATAGGTTCTGGAGATACAGACTCAGGGTATAATGCCTGCACAGCAAGTGCATTTAACTGCTGAGCCATCTCCCCAGCACCTATTTTAATTTTTAAGGTCCATGGATAAATAAATTATAACACAGAGGTATTCTCCCCATATATGAAGGGTTAAAACTACAGCTCTTTATTTAACTATATTGCTATAAGAAATAATGAAAGTTACTTTACCATTTTTAAGAATAAATCATGAAAACAAAATCTTAATTTGAAATTATGGCTCCCAGATGAACATATTAAATTATGTACTAGACTGTGAATTTTTGTTAGCTTTGCTTTGCTAGCTGTTGTATTTAATGGTGTCTTACTGGTACGGTGCTAGAATAGCAAACTGCTTTTTAAAAATACCAAGTTATAGCTGGGCTTGGTGGCACACACCTTTAACTACAGTTCTTGGGAGGCAGAGGTAGGAGGATCACTGTAAATTCGAGACCAGCCTGAGACTACAGAGTAAGGTCCAGGTTAACCTGGGCTATAATGAGACCCTACCTCAAAAAATATATATATAAAGTTACTTTACCTGTAATGACTTCAATGTTTCCTTTAATCCTTCTATTTCTTTTTCTTTTATTTCTGTAGCAAGTTGGTATTTTCCCTTTAAGTAAAAAAAAAAAAACTTAAATACTATATTTTTAATATAAATATTATAAAAGGAGAAATTTTAAGAGCTCAACATCCAGAATCTTTACTTTAATCCAAATAATTTAGAGGTTTTAAACTTATATGTACATGACAAGTTATATTCCTAATGGCTTAAAAATAGCAAAGCACTACAATAATCTATAATTATCAAATGAAATATGTTAATATGACAAATCATTTTAACAGTAGAGCACTTGTAAGAGAACTTACAGAAACTACATAATTATTTAATTCTTACAGTTAAAAGATGCAGCAATTTCTCAGAAGCTACAAGAATTCATAAATACCAAAATCAGGATGCTCAAGTCATTTATATAAAGTGTCATAGCATCTATATATAAGTCAAACACATCCTCCTATATACTTTAAATATCTCAAGGTTATTTATACCAATACAATCTAAACACTATTTAGTTACTATAATGCATTGGTTACAAATAATGACATGATCAAAATCTGTATGTCTAGCACAGATGTAATTTTTTCTTTCCTAATATTTTTAATCAACATAGGGTTGAACCCATAAATGCAACACCTATGGGTACAGAGGATCAACTGCACTTTAATTATAAAGTATGGATTTATTTGTATTTTCTTTAAGTCTCTTATTTAAGAATAATGACTAGAGGTGGGCGGAGTAAGGTCCAGGTTAACCTGGGCTATAATGAGACCCTACCTCAAAAATATATATATAAAGTTACTTTACCTGTAATGACTTCAATGTTTCCTTTAATCCTTCTATTTCTTTTTCTTTTATTTCTGTAGCAAGTTGGTATTTTCCCTTTAAGAAAAAAAAAAAACTTAAATACTATATTTTTAATATAAATATTATAAAAGGAGAAATTTTAAGAGCTCAACATCCAGAATCTTTACTTTAATCCAAATAATTTAGAGGTTTTAAACTTATATGTACATGACAAGTTATATTCCTAATGGCTTAAAAATAGCAAAGCACTACAATAATCTATAATTATCAAATGAAATATGTTAATATGACAAATCATTTTAACAGTAGAGCACTTGTAAGAGAACTTACAGAAACTACATAATTATTTAATTCTTACAGTTAAAAGATGCAGCAATTTCTCAGAAGCTACAAGAATTCATAAATACCAAAATCTGAGGATGCTCAAGTCATTTATATAAAGTGTCATAGCATCTATATATAAGTCAAACACATCCTCCTATATACTTTAAATATCTCAAGGTTATTTATACCAATACAATCTAAACACTATTTAGTTACTATAATGCATTGGTTACAAATAATGACATGATCAAAATCTGTATGTCTAGCACAGATGTAATTTTTTCTTTCCTAATATTTTTAATCAACATAGGGTTGAACCCATAAATGCAACACCTATGGGTACAGAGGATCAACTGCACTTTAATTATAAAGTATGGATTTATTTGTATTTTCTTTAAGTCTCTTATTTAAGAATAATGACTAGAGGTGGGCGTGGTGGCACACGCCTTTAATCCTAGCACTTGGGAGGCAGAGGTAGGAGGAACACTGTGAGTTTGAAGCCACCATGAGACTGCATAGTAAATTCCAGGACAGCCTGAGCTAGAGTGAGACCCTACCAAAAAGAATAAATAAATAAAATAAAATAAAAAGAATAATGATTAATTAATTAATTTATATTAATTAAACGTTGCATGCTCATTGGTATGATTAAAAAAGAATTAGCTATACTATCAAGAGAAAATATTTAGTAACAGATGAATTTCTTTATTTGTTAAAAGTTATATCTCCCTTCCCAGTTGTTTGGCAAGCAAATACAAATCATTTCAATGTTTTTAAATGTAAAGGAAGATGACTATATTGAAAATGCACTAAGAGCAGCAGGGCCTGGTGGCTCAAACCTTTAATCTCAGCACTCAGAGGCAGAGGTAAGAGGATCTCCATAAATTCAAGGCTAGCCTGGGATTACTGAGTGAGTCACAGGTGAACCTGGGCTAGAATGAGACCTTACCTCAAAAAGAAAAAAGAAAAAAAGAAAGAAAAAGAAAAAGAAAAATCACTAAAAATATAGTGTAGTTAATACAAACACTGCAGTAAGGTATAAAAAAACATTAATCTGGGAGCCAAAGAGATCTCAATTCTAGCCAGTTTAGCCATGTAAAATTCATATTGTTAGGCCAGAGTGTTATCAATTATAAAATCAAAAAGGTCAAGCAACAAGATTAGCTCAGGTCTCTTCTGCCATTATTTCATTATTAAATCTCATATCTACTGTAGTGAACAGTGATAAATAAATTCATTTATATCTGCTTTTAGTTTATTTCAAAAACTAAGAAATACCTTTTCTTCTTCCAAAACATACATCTTCATTTGCAACTGAAATATTTAAAATTAAAACACAGGTAAGTAAACTGTTAACAGTGATTTATACTAGTCTGTAAGAATACAAATATATTTTACATTTCTATATTATTTAAATTTAATATGTTAATATGCTACTTCTGCATTCAGAAAACAATACAGATAGAAGAGGGAACAGGCAATCATCAAAGTAAACGAACAAGTAAATCATACTTAACTAACAGTAATTCCTCAAAGTTTAGTGTAACCCTGCAGAAATCCTAACTTTCTGAATATTTTACCATGTACTCCTAAGTAATAGTAGGTAGCATTTTCTGAAGATATAATTTTATGACGTCAAGAGCAGCTGTAGACTATAGAGCAAAGGATTTAGCAGATGGCTGCTATACCCAAGGTGTACAGAAGGTTGCTCAGTTTCCTATGATAGCAAAGATGTAGACTTGCTCAATCCTGGAGAACATTATACTGCACTTTTGGCTTCTGCTTTCTTTCTGTTCAATTAAAACTCTCATAACTTTGGTTATGGCTATTTCATATTAAAGAAAGTCAGTCATCTGTTTAAACAAATTCATATTAGGATTTAAATTATCCATTACTTTAATCAAATAGTGATGCAACTTGGATAGGTTTACTTCTTTTTTCTTTCTTTCTTTTTTTAAATGTGTAGCCCAGGCTGACCTCAAACTCCTGATCCTCCTGCCTCTGCTTCTTCAGCAATATCCTACTGGCATGTGCCACCACAACCAGCTAGGTTTACTTCTTTGTGTGCATTTATTTTTCTCAACACACATACTGGGATGGAAATGAAGATTAAAAGACGGAAAGATAAAGGAATAAAAATGAGGATAGTGTGGTGGATAAGGACAAAACTTCCAGAGGATATATTTTTTAATATTTAATTTTTATTTATTTATTTGAGAGACAGAGAGAAATAGGCAGGCAGAGAGAAAGAGAGACAGAGAGAGAGAGAAAGAGAGAGAGAGAATGGACACACCAGGCCTCTAGCCAATGTAAACAAACTCCAGACACATGTGCCCCTTGTGCATCTAGGCATGTATGTAGGTCCTGGGGAATCGAACCTGAGGCCTTTGGCTTTGCATGCAAGCACCTCAACCACCAAGCCATCCCTCCAGCCCTCAGAGGATATTTTACATGAATGCATTTTCTGGTTGTTTTGTTTGTTTGTTTGTTTGTTTGTTTGTTTGTTTGTTTGTTTTTTGTTTTGAGGTAGGGTCTCACTCTAGCCCAAGCTGACCTGGAATGCACTAAGTAGTCCCAGGCTGGCCTCAAACTCATAGTGATCCTCCTACCTCTGCCTCCCAAGTGCTGGGATTAAAGATGTGTACCTCAAAGCCCAGCATAAGTGCATTTTCTTAAACAAATATTTCCTAGGGATTAAAGAGGAATTTGAGAAAGTCAAAAACTACAGAATTCAAATTAAAGGTGTTGCTTTCATTTCATTAAAAGCTTTTATTTTAATTTTCTTCTTTTGTCTGTTAGTCTTTTTTCATTCCTGATGGGTGATATTCAGGAGGTTTGTTGAAGAGCTGAGATATGATTAAAAGGCATGAAAGATAAGGAGAGATGATAACCATAATATTAGGATTGACTGTGGTAAAGGGGGGAGATATGGAGAAGGTAAGTTGCTACCTAGCACAATCTAACAGAGAAAAGAAGAAAAGACAAAGAAAAAGCAAGAACACACATATCTAAATTATTTAGGACAGATCAAAACATCTCTCTATCTCTAAGGAAACCATTATCCTAATTTCCTTTACACTATTGTCATTTATGACATTCTTGTCTTCTGAGAGTATAGAGAATAGCTTCAGTAGAGAAAGAAGAAATACCATGGTTAAGTTGCAGTGTTTGTCAACCACTAGGAAGCTTACCTGCTTCTTAAAACCCTCCATTGCTTCTTTGTGCTGCTTTACTAATGCTTCCTTTTGATTCTGAAGACTTTCCTATTGTAAAAGTTATGGAAGAGGAGGAAAAAGAAAAAGCACAAAATTAGGAGATTCAAAAGCAAATTCTAGGAACCTTTACAATTTTAACTCTTAGTTGTGTTTATAATTCAAAGTTAAACACTTGTCCAGCATGTTGGCACACTCCTTTAAACACAGCACTCGAGAGACAGAGGTAAAAGGATCACCACCTGGAATTTGAGGCCACCCTGAGAATACATAGTGAATTCCAGGTCAACCTGGGCCAGAACAAGACCCTACCTAGAAAAACCAAAACAATAAAAAATATAAATAAATAAATAAAACATAAAATAATTATCTTGTAAGCCAGATGTAGCAGCACCCTGTAACTGCAATAATCAGGAAATAGAGGAAGGAGGACAAGTAGTTTAATGTTAACCTCAATTACACAGCAAATTTAGGGATAGCCTAGGATACATGAGACACTGTCTCAAAAAGAAAAAGAAAAAATATTAGGCCTCAACTACTTTCAATTTTTTTGTCTCAAGATTTCAAAATAAAGCCAGGTGTGGTGGCGCACGCCTTTAATCCCAGCACTTGGGAGGCAGAGGTAGGAGGATCGCCGTGAGTTCGAGGCCACCCTGAGACTACATAGTTAATTCCAGGTCAGCCTGGACCAGAGTGAAACCCTACCTCAAAAACCAAAAAAAAAAAAAAAAAAAAAAAAAAAAGATTTCAAAATACATTGACTTAGAAATTTTAACTTTATTTATTGACTACTTACCTGTTGGAAGTTAGCTTCTTTATACAATATTACCTATATCACCTATTATTCAAAAGTTTATATCAAAATTATACTTGAAATTAACTAAGTATTTTCATTATTGTGACTGTAATTATTCAAAATGGAACCCTGTAGTATGCCAAGAATGCATTTTATCACCATATTTGTTTTTCTGAAGTTTATAATTACCTTAAAATATTTAAGTTCCCCATTGATGAGGGTCCCTTTGAAAGTGGGAGGACAGAGAGGAGGACAATGGAACCAATACTATGAATGTAAAATCAGAATAATATATATTAAAATAAATAAATAAATAACATTGCTGGGCTGGAGAGACAGCTTAGCAGTTAAGGTGCTTGCCTATAAAGCCTAAGGACTCATGTTCCACTCTCCAGGTCCTACGTAAGCCAGAGCACAGTGACACAAGTATGCAAGGTCACACATACACACAAGGGGGCACACGTCTGGAGTTCAACTGCAGTGGCTAGAGGCTTTAGCACACCAAGTCTCTCTCTCTCTTTCACATACACGCTCTCTTACACACACACATTCTTTTTCTTTCTCTCTCTCTCTCTCATTCACTCTTGCATAAAAAGGCAGTCTGTTGGACTTGCTTCAAAAAAAAAAAAAAACTGCTCATTGCCAGATCTAATTCTCAGAGCAAAAAGACAAATAAACAGAAAAAATGGAAAAGGCAAGAACAGATCTCAAGAATGATTCAGAAACTCTCCAACTGGATAGGAAACAAAAACTAGATGTTGAATAATACCTAAGTTTTTCCTAAGAAGATAATGTAGACTCTAATGCAGTCCAGCAACAAAAGAAGATAAGTTAAATCTATTGGAGATTTGAGGAATAAGTTCTTTGAGGAGTAGATCTAATGATGCCACCTATGGCTCTATTTTGTTTTGTGAACAGCCTTAAATCCAAAAATATTGAATATAATATGCAACAAAGATTAAAATGAAAATAATTCTATTACCACGTTGGCAAATCCAGTTCTTCAAAAAAGGTTAAAGGCAAAGGCATAATAAGATAATGAACACACAGACAAAAACACGTAGATGCTGTCACTATAGTTATTAAGCAGGAAGCCTGCCAAACAGTTTCTAGATACATTTAAGCAGAAAGGACACTGGGAAAATACCTTTTCTGGCTTTTAAAAAATAGAGGAAGGGTCCAATGTGGTGGTGCATGCCTTTAATCCCAGCACTTGGGAGGCAGAGGTAGGAAGATCTCCATTAGTCCAAAGCTGCCTTGCCTGAGACTACATAGTGAGTTCCAGGTCAGCCTGGGCTAGAAGGAAACCCTACCTCAAAAATACAAAACAAGAGGCTGGAGAGATGGCTTAGCGGTTAAGGCACTTCTGTGTGAAGCCAAAGGACCCAGGTTCAATTCCTCAGAACCCATGCACAAGGTGGTGCATGCATCTGGACTTGTTTGCAGTGGCTAGAGGCCTTGGCGCGCTCTCTCTCTCTCTCTGTATCTTTGTCTGCCACTTTCTCTCAAATAAAAAAATAAATATGTTTTTAAAGTAGAGGAATAGACTAGATGTGGGAGCTCATACCTATAACACCATTCATTACTCATTTGGGTGAAGCAGGATAATTACCATGAGTTCCAAATCACACTGAGATAGATAAAAGACCCAGCTTCAAAAAAACAAAGGGCTGGAGAGATGGCTTAGCAGTTAAGGCACTTGCCTGCAAAGCCTAAGGACCCAGGCTCAATTCCACAGAATTCACATAAAGCCAGATGCACATGGTGGTTCATGCATTTGGAGCTTGTAGCTAGAGACCCTGGCACACCCATTCTTTCTCTCTCTCATTCTCTCTTTCTCTAATAAATAAATATATAAAAATATTTTAGGGGCTGGAGAGATGGCTTAGCAGTTAAGCACTTGCCTGTGAAACCTAAGGACCCCAGTTCAAGCTCGATTCCCCAGGACCCACGTAAGCCAGATGCACAAAGTAGTACATGCATCAGGAGTTCATCTGCAGTGGCTAGAGGCCCTGGCATGCCTATTCTCTATATATCTGCCTGTTTCTCTCTCTGTCACTCTCAAATAAATAAATAAACAAAAAATATTTTTAAAAAACAGCTGGAAAGATGACTTAGCAGTTAAGCACTTGCTTATGAAGCCTAAGGACCCTGATTCGTGGCTTGATTCCCCAGTACCCACATAAGCCAGATGCACAAGGTGAGACATGCATCTGGAGTTTGTTTGCAGTGGCTGGAGGCCCTGGTGCACCCATTCTCTCTCTCTTTCTCTCTCTCTCTCTCTGCCTCTTTCTCTGTGTCTGACACTCTCAAATAAATAAGGGCTGGAGAGATGGCTTAGCAGTTAAGGCATTTGGCTGCAAAGCCAAAGGATCCCGGCTCAATTCTCCAGGACCCACATAAGCCAGATGCACAAGGGGCACATGCATCTGGAGTTCGTCTGCAGTGGCTAGAGGCCCTGGCGTGCCCATTCTCTCCCTTCCTCTCTCTCCCTTTTTTTCTCTCTCAAATAAATAAATAAATAAACAAACAAACAAAGCACCCATTAATAAAAAGGGCTGGAGAGATGGCTTAGCGGTTAAAGTACATGCCTGTGAAGCCTAAGGACCCAGGTTCGATTCTCCAGGTCCCACATACGCCAGATGCACATGGTAGCGCATGCATCTGGAGTTCATTTGCAGTGGCTAGAGGCTGTGGCATGCCCATTCTCTCTCTCTCTCTCTTTGCCTTTCTCTGTCTCTAATAAATAAATAAATATAAATATAAATGAATAGGGCTGGATAGATGGCTTAGCAGTTGAGGCACTTGCCCTGCGAAGCCTAAGGACCCAGGTTCAACTCCCAGATCCCATGTAATGGGATGCACAAAGTGATACAACACATGGAGTCCATAACAAAGTAGAACTGTTGGCAACAATTCTCCCAATCATTTAGTTAAGTAACAACTACATCTTACCTAACATAAAACTTCTAAGAATTCGCAACTGACCCCCTGTACCCTGTACAGATTAATTCCCTATCCTTGCTCCTTTAGGTACCCTATAATGACATCTTTTCACAGAGGATGAGAAGGATCTCAGAATGCCCACTGCTGTCTATTTCAAATAAGTGCCAATTAGTTTAGAATTCAGAGGGTAAGGGTACACTAAAAAAAAGTTAGAAAGGAGGTTCTGGAGAGGTGATTTAGCAGTTAAAGCATTTGCCTATGAAGCCTAAGGATCCAGGTTCGATTCCCCAGAACACACGTAAGCCAGATGCACATGGTGCACATGCATCTGTAGTTCAATTGCAGTGGTTTCAGGCCTTGGTGCAGCTATATATCCCCCCCCAACACACACACATACACATTCTCTCTAAAGTTAGAAAGGATAAACACAGCATGAAAAGACCCCATTGCTTCTATTGTTTCTTCAAAAGAGCAATGTTGGGTATGTGGCATGGATGAGAGGCACTACCTTACTGAACTCTCTATAATCCACAATCATTCTTCATGAGCCATCTAGCTTCCTCACCATGGGGCACTACCATGGGCCACTGTATAGTTCCTCACCTCTGAGGAGCTTCATAAGGCTGGCTCATGCTTCTCTGCCTAGCCCATTGCCAGTGAACAGCAGGACTACACGGCTGCTACCTTTCCATTGGCCACACATGGCTGCTAAAGGGGCCCAGGCTGCACAAAGAATTTATACCTCTATATACTTTATTGAAAGGAAAATTGCACATAACATACTCTGGAACAATTATACAGCCCTAGAACAAGTATAATCTTTTTCATCTATACTGCTGTCATTAACTCCTCACTTCTTGGGGGAATTGTTGCTCAGGTTTAAAAGCCTTCCAGAGGCTCAGAAATACTGTATTTGGCTTCTGGTCAATTTTTTCCCTAGTAACTCTGGCTTGACATACATCTTGCCACATTTGCTTTTGAGTGACCTGGACAGGTTCCTATGTCTGCTTTCCCTTTTTCGAAGCTTTCTTCATCACTTTATCACTTTATGAACCCAGGCCTGCATTGGAAGTGCTAATCTCTCTTTGCATGTCAGAGTAGGTAATGGGTTACATATTTTCAGTTGGCTTTATCATTTTCAAATAAGCTGTATTTGGGGGTTGAATAATGTTGCCTTTGATGCTTTCAGATTTATAGGGCCTTTTTCTTTTGCTTCTGTCATTATTGGGGGCAGGGTCTGATTCAGATCCAGATTGACCTGGAACCCAATTCATAACAGAATTCTCTACCTCCCAGCTGACAAGATTAAGGGTATAGAACAACATATACCCTGAGGGATTTTGGCTGGATGAAGAGAGGAATCATCATCATTAAGCTTTCACTTTTGAGCTTTAATATTACTTTAAAGGAAAAACATGAAAAGCACTATAATAAGTGCTTTAGTATAAAGTTAGAGATAAAATCCGAGCTGATACTATTTATTTATTGATTTATATATGTACATGTATATGGGCATACCAGGGTCTGTGCCCCAGCTTTATGTAAGTGTTGGAGAATCTAACCTGGAACTGCAGCTTTTGCAAGCAAGTGCCTTCAACCACTGACCATCTCCCCAGGCCCATGATACTGTTTTTTTTTCTATTTAATTATATTATATAGTACCACTTTGAGAAAATATGGTAAAGTTTTGAACTTTCACCACTTTCAAAATATTCTCATTCCCCTATTAATATACTATGTTTCTTGGACACAAAATGGAAGTTTTCAGAGCCATCCTCAATGTTACATCAAATAACTTAAAAATGTAAACTCACAAAACTCATCAGCAGTGTTAGCTGGAACTGTCAGGAGCTCTGTTTCAAATAATACACTATACTCAGATTTATTTAGGATATCTTAATGTTGTCATAAGAATTAAAATATATTTTGGGCTGTAGAGATGGCTTAGCAGTTAAGGCACCAGCCTCCTAAGCCAATCTCCAGGTCCCACATTTAGCCAGATGCAGTGACGCAAGGGTGCAATGCCACACTTAACCACAAGGGGGTGCACACATCTGGATTTTGTTCACAGCAGCTGAGAGGCTGCTGGCGTGCCCATCTCTATCTGTCTCCCTCTCCCTCTCTGTCTGTCTCTCTCTATGTCTCTCTCCAATATATGTATATAAAATTTTTAAATATATATATTTTAGCTGGACATGGTGGTACATACCTTTAATCCCAGCACTCAGAAAGCTAAAATAGGAAGATCACTGAGTTTGAGGCCTGTCTGGGCTACAAAGTGAGTTCCAAGTAAGCCTGGACTAGAGTATGACCCTGCCTTGAAAAAAACCAATAGATAGATGATAAATAGATAGCTAGATAGATAGATGATGCTAAAAATACTAATCTGAGTGGGAAATACTTACTTTTTGCCATTTAAGTTCTTGTACCTCCATAATAATTTTAGTAATCTGCTCTTCATATTGAGTTTCTGCTTCCTAAGACATAAAAAGAAAAATGCTATGAAAATTAGAACTTCAAACATTTAGTTCCAGCTATTTCAGAGAGATAGAAATAGAAGCCTTTCATATATTCATGGAAAACACTGGAAACCTTGCAAATTAAATGGAAAAATCCAGCAGAGGACTGGAACCCAAAATCTAAAATCTGGCTAGAGACAGGTAAATCACCAGTGTTTGTTTACCTGACACAAGAGGCATTGAGCACTGGTAAGAAGATTCAGGTAGCTGGGCACTAGGAAAGCCTAGGCAGGAAGACACAAATTTGTGAGTAGTCCGAATATATAGCAAGACCCTGTCTCAAAAAGAAAAAGACAGCCAGGGCATAGTGGCACATGCCTTTAATCCCAGCACCTGGGAGGCAGAGGTAGAAGGATCTCTGAGAGTTTGAGGCCACTCTGAGACTACATAGTAAATTCCAGGTCCACCTGGACTAGAGCAAGACTCTACTTCAAAAAACTAAAAGTAAATAAATAAAAATAAAGTGGCTGTGTTGGCACACACCTTTAATTCCAGCACTCAGGAGGTAGATGTAGGAGAATTGCCATGAGTTTGAGGCTACCCTGAGACTACATAGTAAATTCTAGGTCAGCCTGGGCTACAGTGAGACCCTACCTCAAAAAAAAAAAAAGAGGGCTGGAGGGATAGCTTAGTGGTTAAGGTGTTTGCTTGCGAAGCTAAAGGACCCAGGTTCAATTCCCCAGGACCCACATTAGCCAAATGCACAAGGGGGCACATGCGTCTGGAGTTCGTATGCAGTGGCTGGAGGCCCTGGCATGCCCATTCTCTCTCTCTCTCTTTCTTTCTTTCTCTCTCTCTCTCCTTCCCTCCCTCCTCCCCTCCCGCTTTCTCTCTGTCAAATAAATAAATATATTTTTAAAAAAACAAAAGAAAAAGGAAATCACTAAGATTCAAGTGAATGAGAAAGAAACACCTCAATAAGTGGCTAAAGGCAGAGTGTTGACTATAGTGGAATATGAACCCCCTGGGCAGCCTTTAAATAGCATAGGAGGGGGATACTTTCCTGCAGGGTTTTCCTCAAGAAACCCACCAGGGGCTTAGAGAGAAGGGTAAAAAGAATCCTGAAAAAGCTTTCCCCTCAGGTATTAGCTGTTGAAGAAGATAGCTGTCAGTCTTGTCTTCTCTCCCCTACTGTACGTAGGGGAAGGGTAGCCAAAAACACAAAATATAGAACCACTGTTCTATATTTCCCAAGAAACAGAAGCCTACATCTACAGGGGAAAGGGCAACAAGAAGTATGACTTCAAAGTGCTTGTGGAAACCTGCTGCAGCTGGGAATTGGAAGAACGAGATGACAAAACTATAGTTCTATCATAGAGGAGTGGGTAACAGTGAGGTAGGACCAGAACACTCATGAAGATCTCATCCTGAGACTGAGACTCACCTAAGACTAAGGCTTCATGAGAAAATGCTAAATGCCCCCTTCCTCCCACCTGCCATCACCACATTGACAAGCATCCATTAAAGACAGTTTCTCCAGGAAGTAGCATAAAGGGCAGACCTAACAATCAAGAGGGAAAGTCCAAAGTCAAGAAAACCTGTCATTTAGAAACATGCTCTGGATTTGCATTCGATAATGTAATACTCCTAAGTAGCATACACATAAAACATTATGAGAAATCTGAGCTTCTGATGAAAATTTCAACAGGCAGAGTTTAAAAACTGCCTGGCTAAGTGTCCAAGATGTGCCTCGGCAATCATTACAAAGCTCTTCTGCAAAGACTGAGTTCAAGGTGAATGTCTTGAAGGAAATGTCTGTCAAATCGGTGGCTGATCATTAAACCAGTGGCCTAACACAACAAAGACTATAGACTTTAAAAATGGGTTCAGCCAAGTCAGTCAACTCAAACAACAGCAACAATCCTAGGATGGGGCAAAAGTTTAGCCACACACAGTGGCACACGCCTTTAATCCCAGCACTTGGGAGGCAGAGGTAGGAGGAGTTTGAGGCCATCCTGAGACTACATAATGAATTCCAAGTCAGCCTGGGCTAGAGCAAGACCCTACCTCAAAAATAAGCAAAAAATAAAAAATAAAAAAATTTAAATAGTGGTTTTCATAGTTGCCACATCCAATTTTAATATAGGTGCTGCTGAAGCAAGCACCAGAGTTGCCACATCCAAAACATAGTTTCCAACAAAAGAATTAGCAAAGTATGAACTATGCAGAGGAAAAATTAACAGAAACTGTCCCCAATAAAGCTCAAATGCTAAAATTACAACCCAGTATCAACTATTTTAAATGTTCTCAAAGAAGTAATAGAAACTATGTACAGAAATACTTTCCATTAAAAAGATAATAGAATGTTAAAAACAAATTTATTTCTATAAACGACAACTTACAGAAATGGACCAATTCTCCAAAAAAGCATACACCACCAAAATTTAACTAAAATGTTACAATCTGAATAGCCCTATAATCATTAATGAAATTGAATTTGTAATTTAAAAGTTCTACCCTGCAAAATCTCCAGGCCTACATGATTTCACTAAAGAATTCTTTTCTTAATCTTTAAAAAATGTATTTATGAGAGAGAGAGAGAGAGAGAGAGAGAAAACGGGAATGTCAGGGCCTCTTACCACTGCAGATGAACTCCAAATGTCTGTGCCACTTTGTACATATGGCTTTACATAAATACTAGGGAATTGAACCTAGGCCAGCAGGCTTTGCAAGCAAGTGTTTTTAACCACTAAATCACCTCCCCAGCTCTTACTGGAGAATTCTATCAAACATTTTAAAAAGCATGAGCACCATTTTAAAGTCATTTCCAGAAAACAAAATAGGTAAGAGGACATAACTGGGGCTGGAGAGATGGCTATGGTGGTTTGATTCAGGTGTCCCCCATAAACAGGTATTCTGAATGCTAAGTTCCCAGCTGATGGAGATTTGGGAATTAACTCCTCCTGGAAGCAGTGTATTGTTGGGTGCGGGGTTATGGGTATTACAGCCAGTTTCCCTTGCCAGTGTTTGGCATACTCTTGTGTTGCTATTGCCCACCTATTGTTGGCCAGGAGGTTCTGCTCATGCCATCATTTTCCTCTGCCATGATGGAGCTTCTCCTTGAGTCTGTAAGCCAAAATAAGCCCCCCTTTTTTTTCCACAAGCTGCTCTTCATTGGGGGATTTCTGCAAGCAATGCAAACCTAACTGCAACAGTAAAGTAGGTATTGAGTAGTGGTATCATTTGCTGCTAGACCACTGACTGTGTGGCCTTTTGGAGCTGATTTTCAAGAGGAATGTGGAAGAATTTGAAACCTTGGCCTAAGAGAAACCTTGCAGGGCTGTAAGTACAGCTGTGACCAACTATTCTGGTCAGAACTGAAAGACCTGAATGCAGTAAGAACTATGGACTGGGGGGTTTGCTTGTGATGGTGAGAAAGAGCTTTGCCTGGACTGGGCTAGTAGCAGATTGTGTGAGAAACTTGCTGTTGTGCCTATGGCCTGCGAATTTGTGCACAGTTGTGTTGCATTGCATAGAAATGGACTGGTATGAACAGAAGGATATGGCACAGAAAAAATGAAATCTTTGGGCTGAAACTTCTGCCTGTTCAGCTGCAATTATATGAGTGATTACAATCATTGAGATTGAGCCAGCTGACCTGCATTGGGACAACAGGAAGAATGTCGACTCTTTTGAAGGGGCCTGAATGCTCAAGGAGTATCCTGTTCTTCAAAGTCTGTTTTATTCCCCCCTGGATTAACAAGTTGGCAACCCACCTGGTATTATGAAGTATAAGAAATGCAGGAAAGAGAGGGTCATTGAATTTGCAACATGGTCTTCTGTTTTTGAAACAGCCATGGGCAGTGTGAAGCAAGTTTGCTGGATGCCTGCATGGAGACCTGATGGGGCCATGAGTATGGACTGTGGGTTGCAGTGGAGACCCAATGGAGATGCTGGGGCAACAAGACAGCTGCTAAGGATGAAGCCCCAGATGAAGTTTTCTAGGATTGTGAACAGCCTAGCTGGAGGAGTGAATTGGAACTCCAGAGACTTGCGATGGTTAGAATTATCGGACTCAGAGACTTTCATTGACTAGAGTTGTTGTACTCGGAGCTACAGAGTTTGATGTTTGCCCTGTTTAAATCTTGTATTGGTTAAATATTTCTTTGCTATGCCTAATGCCATCTTTTGCAGTGTGAATGTTATTCTGTGCCATTATGGGTTTTGGAGGGATTTTTTGGTATTATGGCTCAGTTAAAAGACCTTGGATTTATGGGGATGTTTGAACATCATTAGGATTGATTACAAACTATGGGGACTTTTAAGGTTGGAAGAATGCATTGCATTTTACATCATGTATGGTTATCAGTTTATGTGAGCCAGGGGTGGAATGTGGTGGTTTGATTCAGGTATCCCCTATAAACTTAGGTATTCTGAATGCTAGGTTCCCAGCTGATGGAGATTTGGGAACTAACGCCTCCTGGGGCAGTGTATTGTTGTGGGCTTATGGGTATTATAGTCAGTTTCCCCTTGCCAGTGTTTGGCACATTCTCCTGTTGCTGTGGTCCATCTGTTATTGGCCAGGAGGTTGATGTCCACCCTCTGCTTGTGCCATCATTTTCCCCTGCCATGATGGAGCTTCCCCTTGAGTCTGTAAGCCAAAATAAACCCCCTTTTTTCCACAGCCTGCTCTTGGTTGGGTGATTTCTGCCAGCAATGCAAACCTAACTGCAACAATGGCTTAGCAGTTAAGGTGCTTGCCTGCAAAGCCAAAGGACTCAAGTTCAATTCCCCAGGACCCATGTGAGCCAGATGCACAAGGTGGCATACGGAGTTTGTTTGCAGTGGCTGGAGGCCCTAGAATACCCATTTTTTCCTTCTCTACATCTTTCTCCCTCTCAAATAAATAAATAAAATATTTTTTTAAAAGACCTTTCAGAGATCGTTGAAGGGCTAAGGAATTTGTGACTTGGACGAAGATTGATATCATCATGGCAGGTGCAGAATCTGATGCCCAATTCCAGTTTACTGGTATTAAGAAATATTTCAACTCTTACACTCTTACAGGTAGAATGAATTGTGTACTGGCCACATATGGCGGCATTGTTTTGATGGTCTTATATTTCAAGTTAAGGTCTAAAAAAAAACTCCAGCTGTGAAAGCAACATAAATGAATTCATATATGTCTGACTTCATCTGTTAAGTTCCCCTGTCTGGAGAAGCTAATGTCAATTCATCATGTAATACTCAATTTGTACAATAAATCATGAGCCTGGAAAAAAAAAAAAAGACCTTTCATGCATCCCTGCCTACCCTACTCAGGGCTATGAGGTTTCCTTTCTTTAAAAAAAAAAAAAAAAAAAGAGGCTGGAGAGATGGCTTAGTGATTAAGGCACTTGCCTGCAAAGCCAAAGGACCCCAGGTTCAATTCCCCAGGACCCATGTAAGACATATGCACAAGGTGGCACATATGCACGTCTGGAGTTTGTTTGCAGTGGCTGAAGGCCCTGACATGCTCATTCTCATTCTCTCTCCCTCCCTCTCTCAATCTCTCTCTCTCCTGCTTTTTCTCTCTCTTAAATGAATAAATAAATAGAAAAACCCCAAATATTTCTTACAAATCTTAAGGCAAAAATATTTAATAACATATTAGCAAAAGAATCCAATAATAGCTCAATAAAGTGTAACTTGAAAATCAGTCAGTGAAATTTACCACAGCAATAAGCTAAAGAAGGGGCTCCAGAGATGGCTCAGCAGATAGAGGCACTTGCTGTACAAGCATGAGAACCTCGGTTTGATTCCCCAAGGCCCATGTAAGAAAGCATGGTGGCACATGTCTATAATATTAGCATGAAGAGGAATGGAAAGAGAGGATCATTAGGGCTCCCTGTTGCCAGTCTAACCAAAAAACTGGAAGCTCAGGTTTAGTAAGAAACTCAGTCTTGGAAATAAAGTGGAAGAGCAATAGAGGAGGACACCCAATGTCTTCCTCGGACCTCTGCATAGATGTGCATGAGGCACACATATCTATATATACATATGCTACAACACACACATACACCACATACTGTACACCCATATCCAAAAAATTAGCTAAAGAAGAAAACGAGGTTATCAATTGGTAATGAAGAATTGTTTGACAAAATCTATCATCACCCATTCCTGCTGATAAGATTTCTTATCAAAGGCTACAGGTAGCCAAGCAGGCACACACTTTTAATACTAGCACTCAGGAGACAGAGGTAAGAGGATCACTGTGAGTTCAAGGCCAGCCTGGTACTGCAGAGTGAGTGCCAGGTCAGCCTTCACTAGTGTGGGACCCTACCTTGAAAAAAAAAAAAGGCTACAGGTGTGGTAAAACATTTGTCTAGCATATGTGAGGTCTGGGTTCTACCCACTTGCACCAAAAAAAAAAAAAAAAAAACTTGCAAATTAGGAAAAGAGAAAATTACCGTTGTTGTTCCTAAAGAAATTTACAAAACTACTGAATGCTTTCATTTTAAGATCAAGAACACTGCAAGGATGACTCTTCCCACTCGTCTTATTCAGCACAGTACTAAAAATTCTAGCCACTGTGATAAGGCATAAATTACAAATACGCATTGAAAAGCAAGAAATAAAACTGTATTATCAGCTGGGCATGGTGGCACATGCCTTTAATCCCAGCACTTGGGAGGCAGAGGTAGGAGGATTGCTATGAGTTCAAGGCCACCCTGAGACTATATAGTGAATCCCAGGTCAGCCTGAGCTAAAGTGAGACCCCACCTTGAAAAACAAACAAAACAAAACTGTATTAGCAAAAGAATTAATGTATAGGGCTGGGGAAATAGTTTGACAGTTAAGGTGCTTGCCTGCAAAGCCTAACGGCCAGGGTTCAGTTCCTCAGTACCCATGTAAAGCCAAATACAAAAACCAGTGCATGCATCTGGAATTCATTTGCAGTGGCTAGAGGCAGTGGTGCAAATACTCTCTGTCTCTTCTCTTTCTCTTCTCTCTCTCTCACCTCTCTGCTTGCAAATAAATATTTTTTTAAAAAAGAATTAATGTATACATAAAAATTCTAAGAAACCTACAAAAGTGAGTAAGTTCAGCAAGATCAACATGAAGCTTAGCACTGAGCCTGATCTAGTGCTCAGCACAGCTTTAGTTTAAGACAGGATTTTGCTATGTAGCAGAGCATACCTTCAGACTCTTGATACCCCTGACTCAGCCTCCCCCATGCTGGAATGACACGTGTGACCATCATACCAACTCCCTTTTTAACTCCACTTGATCCTTGTCTCTCATAATAATCAGTGAAGTGTGTTTTTCTTTCATCATTGTCACTTTTTCACATGAGCAAAAGGGCCTCAAGGCAGCTACCCCATTACCTGTCCATTGAGTAACAAGCCCAATGAACCCATGAACAAACTAATTAGTGACAAGAATAGCCCAAGGAAATAATGCTCTTTGCTCTTGAGGTTTCCAAACTGAGAAACAGCTTGTGACTACATGATTAAGATCAGATGTAATATGCTTCAGATCCAATGACATGTGAGGCACTTGAACGCACACCTCCATCTGTGAGAAGGTGCCCACCAACCTGTGATCATCCACTACCGCTACAAAATAACCCCTAAATCAGTATTGGAAGGAGATAACCCTTTAGAATGAGATGGTCCTCCATCTTACAATCAGCAAGCTCATCACAAGCTCTTTCTCTGCCACAGCCCTGGCTCTGTACTAATCTCATGCTTATGCTAACAATGAACACAGAGAAACCAAAACTAAAAATCAAACTTAAAGACATAGTGAAAATGAAATGCCTAAGTATATACTTTAAAAAAAAAAAAAGAAAGAAAGAAAAGCTCCTGGCTTAGCAGTCAAGGCACTTGCCTACAAAGCCAAAGGATCCAGGTTTGACTCCCCAGGACCAACATAAGACAGATTCACAGGGTGGCTGTAGCAGACAGCTTCAGGTTCGCTAAGATGAACGTCCAGACCAGGCACAGTTATGGAGGAAGGGATATTATTTATTGAAGCTTACAGATCTAGGGGAAGTTCCATAATGGCAAGAGAAGCAGCCTGCTCTTACAGGACCAGGTAAGAGAGAAAAAAAAAGCCACCAGTCACACAGCACAACACACTTCAGGAACTCCTATTAGGCACACTTTGCATATCTTTACAGTGGAATCTCAAACCCACCACCACACCTGGCTGCAGATACAAACAATAAACTAATAAAACATTGAATATATTGGGGGGCATATATTCAAACTACCACATTCCGCCCTTGGCCCCCAATAGATTTATAACTATCACACATTGTAAATTGTGCTCAGTCCAATTTCAAAGGTTCTGATAGTCTTGAACAACTTAAGATAGTCAGTCCTGTAAAATCAAACAAGTTAAATACTTTCAACATGTAAAGGCACAGAGTAAACATTTTTAACTGGTATAAGGCATAGCAAGGAGAGACTAGAATAATGCAAACTCAGCCATCATCAACAATCATCAAACTTCTGCAGTTCAAGTTCAATATAACCAGAGACTGACAGTCTCCAGGTTTTCCAGTTCCGCCCTTCCAGCTGTGCAGAGTAGCTAGGGAAAACTTCCATCCCAGGCCAACATTGTACTCCATGGTAGCCCTTGCATAGTCCTGGTATACCCAAAACATCTTCATGTCTCCATGCAAACCACAGTCCATCTTCCAAAGGCACTTCAGCCTATCAGGGCATCACACCCTGCTTCATTCTGCATTTCAGCAGCAGCTCCTGGAACCGTGTGCAATTCATGACCATTCCATGCATCTTTTATGCTTCCAAATTAATATCAGGTGTGTATGCAGGACACAGCCATATTCTTAATTCAGGGATGAAATAAATCATAACCTTGAAAAGCAGGTTCCTTCTCCAGTCAACTCTTTTTTTTAAATATTTTTTAAAATTTATTTATTAAAGAGAGAGAGAGAGAGGGAAGGAGAGAGAATGGGTGCACCAGGGCCTCCAGCCACTGCAAACAAACTCCAGACGCATGCTCCACTACGTGCACCTGGCTTATGTGGGACCTGGAAAATCGAACCGGGGTCCATAGGCTTCACAGGCATGTGCCTTAACCGCTAAGCCATCTCTCCAGGCCTCCAGTCAACTCTTTCCAAAAGAGTTTGCATTTCTAACAGTCTTTCCTCAGGCATCTTCTCCGTTGTTTTATTGTAAAGTGCTGGAATTAAAGGCGTGCGCCACCATGCCCAGCAATATTTTTATATTTTTGAATTTTTTTGCTTTTTAAAAACTATTTTGGGCTGGAGAGATGGCTTAGCGGTTAAGGTGCCTGCCTGCTAAGCCTAAGAACCCGGTTCCAATCTCCAGGTCCCACGTTTAGCCAGATGCAGTGATGCAAGGGTGCAATGCCGCACTTGCCCACAAGGGGGCGTACACATCTGGATTTCGTTCACAGCAGCTGAGACTGCTGGCACGCCCATTCTCTATCTGTCTCCCTCTCCCTCTCTCTGTCTCTCTCTTGTCTCTCTCTAAAAATAAATAAAATAATAATTTAAAATTAAAAAAATATTTTGACAAAGACTTACACATTATAATATATGATATGGCAAAATTTGCCAAATGTGGTGGCACATGCTTTTAATCCTAGCACTTGGGAGGCAGAGGTAAGAGGATCACCATGAGTTTGAGGCCACCCTGAGACTACTTAGGGAATTCAAGTCAGCCTGGGCTAGAGTGAGACCCTACCTTGAAAAACTAATTTTAAAAAAACTCATCTGATGTACTACTAAAACATACATTTTACTTTATATAAATTTTAGTATAAAAAAAAAAGAACTGGGGAGATGGCTCACTCAGTAAAGTGCTTGCCACCCAACAATGAAGACCTGAATCCATGTACCTAGCACACATATGAAATGCCAAGTATGGTAGGTAATCCCAGAACTTTGAAGGTGGAGACAGACACTCTGGGCAAGCTGGCTAGCCAGACTAGCTGAATTAGTGTATTCTGGGCTCAATATATAAGGTGGAGAACAATTAAGGAAAACAGTCAACATTGACCTCTGCCCTCTATACACAAGCATATCATACACACATATACATGCAAAAATAAAGTTTAGGGCTGGAGAGATGGCTTAGTGGTAAAGATGCTTGCCTGCGAAGCCTAAAGACCCAGCTTTGACTCCCCAAAACCCATGTAAGCCAGAAGCACATGGTTATACACACTTATGGAATTCTTTTGCAATAGCTAGAGGCCCTGGTGCACCCATTCTCTTTCTCTCTCTTTCTCCTCTCTCTCTCTCTCTCTCTCTCTCTCTCACACACACACACACACACATGCACACACATAAATAAATAAATAATAAATAAAATATTTTTAGATATTATTTTTATTTATTAGAGACAGAGAGAGAAAGAGAATGAGTGACAATGGGCACAACAGGGCCTCTAGGCAGTGCAAACAAACTCCAGACACATGCACCACCATGTGCATCTGGCTTACATGGGACCTGGAGGAATCGAACTGAGGTCCTTAGGCTTCACAGGCATGTACCTTAACTGCTAAGCCATCTCTCCAGCCCAATAAACTATTTTTTGAAAGAAGTTTAGCGTAAAGACAAAAGCTGTAGGGCTGGAGAGATGACTCAGTGGTTAAAGACACTTGCTTACAAAGCCTGATGGCCCAGGTTCAAATCACCAGTACTTATGTAAAGCCAGATGCCCAAAGTGGCACATGTGTCTAGAGGTCATTTGCAGTGGCAAGAGGTCCTGGCACTCCCATCCTCTCTCCCTCCTTCCATCTCACCTTTCTCTCTGCTTGCAATTGTGTGACACATGTGTGTACTTGTGTGTGGAAGACAGTAGACAACCTCGGATGTCATTCCTCAGAAATGCTGTCCATTTTATTTTTTGAGACAGGGCCTTTCATTGGCCTTGAGTTGCCAATTAAGCTAGACTAAATGACCAGTGAACCCCAGGAATCTACCTCTCTCTGTCTGCACAGTGCTAGGATTATAAGTGCATACCACTACACCAACTTTATACACACACACACACATACATATGGGTTCTGGGTATATAACTTGGGTGTTCATGCTTATACAGTAAACTCTTAGCCACCTAAGCTATTTTCACTAGTGTTTCAAATGCTTTCAAATCATCAAAGAATGAAGTAAAAAAAAGCACATAAAAGGGTGAATAATAATCAAGATACATAGAATACAAATATAAATATCACAATCACATGCTTTGGCTTAAAGGTCACTGAGAAATCAAGCTGGAGCTGAGCTGAAAATCTCCTCCCTATAGACCAGCTGACAGAAAGCTGGACAAAGCTACGCTGCATGCAGCCCTATGAGAGACAAAAGTCATCTGAGGTAAAAACAGTGGACAATGCAAGCCTTAAGTTTGACCAGCCAAGCCAAATGAGCCAACAGATGCAATAGTGGCATATCTGTTATGGGGGAAACCAGCCATTCTCTAATTGGACTGGAGACCAGCTCTATGGGAGGGAATACATGCCTGATACCAAAAACCTAATCAAAAGCCTATGGTGAGAGAGGTCATGAGCTATAGGTGTATAACACTTGTTCTTGTCTATCTAAATGCATATATTATGCTCACCAAACTGCCCTATACACATTTTTCTGAACATTCATACCCATATATTAATGCTACCTCGAAAAAACCATAAAAAAAAAAGAAAATAAAAAAGAGACTAATTGAGAGGAGAGTGGATTTGTGAAGGAGAAAGTGGGGAAGGAGAGGGAATCATCACATTTTATTGTCTGTAATTATGGAAGTTGTCAATAAAAAAGTTTTGAAAAATCACAAGTTCATAATTTTGCAAGCAAGTGACTTTAACCCCTAAGTCATTTTCCCAGTCCCAAATTATAATTTTGTACAATGTTTGCTAATAAAGGAAAAGATGGATATATCATCTAGTATAGTAAAATATAATAGTGCGTCACTGTTCTGAGTAAGTTTTTCATTTGCCATTTGATAATTTTCTTTTTTCGGGTTTTTTATTTACTTGAGAGAGAAAGAGGCAGATACAGAGATGGAAAGAATGGGCACTACAGGGCCTTCAGCCATTGCAAACAAACTCCAGACACATATACCGCCTTGTACAGCTGGTTTACATGGGTCCTGGGGAATCAAACCTGGGTCCTTTGGCTTTGCAGGCAAGTGCCTTAACTGCTAAGCTATCTCTCCAGCCCTGTTATTTGATAATTTTCATAACAAAATGTTGAAGACAAATAGAGGATGTTAGCAGGCAAGATGTATGCTATTTAATTCATTAAATATTTTCCCAATGACTTACTTCCATGTTCTTTGCTTAACTATACATTCACATACACATACAAACACATATGCTATGTTAGTCAGAGACAGACTTCCATGAAAACTGTCTCATTTACAATGTTTTCAGCAGCAAGAAACAATGACAAAACCCAAATGACAATGGATTATGGGAGTTATCTCACATGTAATCTAAAGGAAGAGAACTTCTATGATGATTTCAGTGGCTCACTCAACAATATCAGAAAGTATGATTCTGCCCATCTTTCCGATTTTGCTGTATCAAAGTGATTTTCCTTGACCTTTCCACCTCAGCCCCCATGGTTACAGAATGGCTCCCATAATTGCAGGCATTAAAGATAGACCAGATAGTAACTTACACTAGGAACGTGTATGATCTTTAACTGGGCTGGAAAAATGGCTTAGTGGTTAAGGTGCTTGCCTGTGAAGCCTAAGGACCCAGGTTCAATTCCCCAGGACCTACTTAAGCCAGATGCACAAGGTGCCACATGTGTCTGGAGTTTGTTTGCAGTTGCTGGAGGCCCTGGCACGCCCATATTCTCCCCCTTTCTCTCTCAAATAAATAAATGAATCATTTAAAGAAAGTATATTGCCTATCCTAGAAACTTCCCAACACACATATGCTAATATCTCATTGCCACAACAGGGTTATTTGCCCACTCCTAAGCCAGTCACTAGCAGGTTGAGTGCACTGCACTTTCATAAGTAACCATGACCAGTGAAGATTATCTGATTCATACTAGTGAGAAATGAATGTTAAGACACAATGAGAGTTCTTCCAGTACAGAAGAAAGGAAATATATACCAATAAATTTCAATATGGTATGTGTTATAGTCAGGTTCACACTGCTGGCAGAAATCACCTGACCAAGAACAGCTTGTGGGAAAAAAAGGTTTATTTTGGCTTGAGGAAAGCTCTATGATGACAGGGGGAAATGATAGCATTAGCAGAGAGTGGACATCACCTCCTGGCCAACATCAACAGGAGAGTGTGGCAAAAACTGGCAAGGGTAAACTGGCTATAATACCCATAAGCCCACCCCTAACAATATACTGCCTCCAGGAGGCATTAGTTCCCAAATCTCCATCAGCTGGGAACCTAACATTCAGAACACCTAAGTTTATGGGGGGCACCTGAATCAAACCACCACATTCTGCCCAGGACCCCATAAAGAAGTCATCCATGATATAAAATGCAGTGCATTCAGTCCAACTTTATGATGTTCAAACATTCCCATAATCCAAGATCTTTTAACTGAGCCATAATACCAAAAATTTTTTTAAAAACCATAATGGCACAGAATAAACATTCCCACTGAAAAAGATGGCATTGGGTATAGTAAAGAAATATTCAACGAATACAAGATTTAAAACAAGCAGGGCAAGTATCAAACTCTGTAGCTCCAAGTCCAACAACACTAGCCAGTGACAAATCTCCAAGTCCAATAAGTCTAACCAGCAACAAGTCTCTGGAGTTCTAATTCTGCCCCTCTAGCTAGGCTACTCACAATTCTGGAAAACATCATCCAGGGCTGGCAGCTCTCCTTGACAGCCATCTTGTGATCCCTGCATCAACACTGAGTCTCCAGTGCAACCCATGGTTCATCTTCATGGAGGGTCTCCATGTAAGCATGCAGCAAACCTGCTACACACTGCCCATGGCTGTTTCCAAAATAGAAGACCATGTTGCAAATTCAATGACCCTCACTTTCCTGCATTTCTTATACTCTATAATACCAGGTAGAGTGCCAATTTGTTAATCCATAGGGGGAATAAAGCAGACTTTGAAGAACAGGACACTCCTTGAGCATTCAGGCCCCTTCAAAAGCATCTATATTTTTCCTGTTGCCCCAATGCAAGTCAGCAGGTCCAGTCTCAAAGGTTGTAACCTCTCATATAATTGCAGCTGAATGGACAGTTTCAATCCAAAGATTTTATTTCTGTGCCATATCCCTCTGCTCATAGCAGTCCATTTCTATGCAAAGCAACTCTGCACAAGTTCTCAGGACATGTGCATAACAGCAAGCCTCTCACACAAATTGCTTCTAGCCCAGTCCTGACAAAGCTCTTTCTCACCCTCATAAGCCAAACCTCAGAGTCCTTAGTTCTTACTGCATTCAGATCTTTCAACTCTAACCAGAATAGTCCATCAAGCTGTACTTATAGCACTAAAAGGCATCTCTTAGACCAAGGTTTCAAATCCTTCCACATTCCTCTTGAAAATGAGCTCCAAAAGGCCAAAGCCATACAGTCATCTTTCAAGCAGCAATGACATTACTCTTGGTACTAACTTTACTGTTCACATTGCTGGCCAAAATCACCCAACAAAGAGCAGCTTGGGAGGGGGGAGATTTATTTTGGCTTACAAACTCAAGGGGAAACTCCATGAAAGCAGGGGAAAATGATGGCATGAGCAGAGGGTGGACATCACCTCCTGGCCAACATCAGCAAAAGAGTGTGCCAAAAACTAGCAAGGGGAAACTGGCTATAAGCCCACCCCAACAATACACTGCCTCCAGGAAGTATTAATTCCCAAATCTCCATCAACTAAGAAGCTAGCATTCAGAACACCTAAGTTTATGGGGGACACTTGAATCAAACCACCACAGTTTGCTATATAAAAAGTGAAACAGAAAGAGACAGAGATCTCCTGCAGTAATGCATACCAATCAATAATCAAAACTCCTTGACTTCCAGGTAAGATGGTGGCATAGGAGCCACACCAAAACAGCTTAGGGAGAGATTTAAGCAAAACTACAGCAAAATACACTCTTCTGAAAAGTGATGGAGTATAGGTTCTTCTTAGATACAGTGAGACCAAGATCCACCAGAAAGGAGGAAAACAGCCAGAATCCCACTGAGGCACTTACAACCTGCTGATCCCCTCGACCTAAGCACCTGCCCAGCACCACCCACCAGACACCAGTGTCAAACAGCAGCAGTGGAGAGCAAACAAGGGGATTTGACAACATTATTAGCCTCCTTGCAAAGTCAAGAAATCTGAAAGAAAGACAACAGAGATCAGCTAAGGAGCTACTGAAAGGGATACTGGTGGGACTGCATGAGAAACTCCAGGCTTCCTGAACTCTCCCATCTATCTCCCAACTATCACAACTGTAAACCTCCAGCATTCCTCTGGCATTCAGCCCCTGGGGACAGCACATGCAGCATAGCTCATCAGAACTCCACAGAAACAGCACAACACGAAGGGAACGAGATGAGCACTCAGCACTGGTGAAATGGAAGCCACCCCAAAAGGTAAAAAGGCCAACTGACAAAAAAAAAAAAAAAAACAGGAGGGGCTGGAGAGGTGGCTGAGCAGTTAAGGCGTTTGCCTGCAAAGCCAAAGGATCCCAGTTTGATTCTCCAGGACCCACAGAACACAGATGCACAAGAGGGCACATGCGTCTGGAGTTCATTTGCACTGGTTGGAGGCCCTAGTGGGTCCTCTCTCTTCCTCTCTTTCTCTCTAAGAAAGAAGGAAGTGAGGGAGGGAGGGAGGGAGGGGGAGGGGAGGGGAGGGGAGGGAAAGGGAGGGAGGGAGGGAGGGAGGGAGGAAGGAAGGAAGGAAGGAAGGAAGGAAGGAAGGAAGGAAGGAAGGAAGGAAGGGAGGAAGACAAAGGAAGAAAAAAAGAAAAGAAAAGAAAAGGAAAGGAAAGGAAAGGAAAGGAAAGGAAAGGAAAGGAAAGGAAAGGAAAGGAAAGGGAAAAGAAATTTTTAAAAAACCAGGTACATAGGCCTGCATTGGAAGTGCTAATCTCTCTTTCCATGTCAGGGCAGGTTATAAATTACATATTTTTGGTTGGCTTTATCATTTTCAAATAAGCTGTATTTGGTGATTGAATATTGTTGCCTTTGATGCTTTCAGATTTATAGGGCCTTTGTCTTTTGTTTCTGTCATTATTAGGGGCAGGGTCTGATTCAGATCCAGAATGACCTGGAACCCAATTCAGAATAGAACTCTCTACCTCCCAGCTGACAGGATTAAGGGTGTAGAGCAACACACACCCTTAGGGACTTTGGTTCTATAAGACTATTTGTTGTTTGTTTGTTTGTTTGTTCACAAGAAATATCATTTTATTACTATAATCACAAAAATCATAATTTCTGTACAGGAATGTATAAGTGAATGTTAATCAATGCATTGATAATTTGCTTCATAAAGAAGGTAGACATACTACAGAACATATATAAAGAAAAAATATTGTAAAATTTTCTGGCCTTGCAGTGCACTTTTTAGTGCAAGTATTTAAGACACAATAGTGTTCAATTCAGCAAAATATTACAGAATGTCATGCCACAGTCCACTTAATTCAAAGAGTGTCAGGACATGCAGCTTGTAATAAAATGTCAGCATATATATATATAAAAAACCCACATGTAATCATAATATATAGTATATTTTAATGGTTTTAAATGACTTCACTGTGGAATTCAGCCTAAGTGAACAAACATCGAATGTCTTCACAGGAATAATTGTTAGCAATGGCTTTGGGTTCAGGTAGGAATGCTTCCCAGTATTTTATCAGCTGCTGCTGGGTTTGTACTAATGATTCCAAGTACTTGATGATAACATTCTCTAAAATAGACCTTATATTAGGACACAAAGCAAATCTTAACAAATAAAGGAAAATTGAAATAATCCCATGTACTGTATCTGAACATAATGGGATTAAACTGCAAATCAGCAACAAGAAAAACTACAGAGCATACAGAAATTCATGGAGACTAAACAGTACACTATTGAATGATGAATGAGTCATTGAAGAAACCAAAAAGGAAATCAATAGATACATAGAATCAAATGATGATGAGAATATAGCATACCAAAACCACTGGGACACAATGAAGGTAGTCCTAAAAGGGAAATTTATAGCTCTAAGTGCCTATATTAAGAAATTAGAGAGTTCACAAGTAAACAATTTAATGTTTCACCTTAAGGCATTGGAAAAAGAAGAACAAGGTAAACCAAAATTCAGTAGACAGGAAGAAATAATAAAGATTAGGTCAGAAACTAATGAAATAGAAACCAAAAAACAATCCAAAGAACCAATAAAAGAGTTGGTTCTTTGAAAGGATAAACAAGATTAATAAACCCTAGCAAATCTGACCAGAAGAAAGAAGAGACAAAATTTAATAAAATTAGAGATGAAAAGGCACCATTATAACAGATACCAAAGAAATTCAGAAAATCACAAGGATATACTTTATGAATATATACACCTCTAAGTTTGAAATCTGAAAGAAATAGATGATTTTCTTGATTCATATGACCTCCCAAACTTAAATCAAGATGAGATAAGCCATTTAAATAGATCTATAACAAGTATGGAGATCCAAGCAGTTATAAAAAGTCTCCCAACTAAAAAAAGTCCAGGCCCAGATGGATTCACTGGTGAATTTTACCAGACCTTCATGGAAGAACTAACACCACTGCTTCTCAAACTTTTCCATAAATTATAAAAGGAAGGAATTCTACCAAACTCCTTCTATGAAGCCAGCATCACCCTGATACCAAAACCAGACAAAGACAAAACAAAAAAAGAAAGTTACAGACCAATCTCCCTCATGAACATAGATGGCAAAATTCTGAATAAAATATTGGCAAACAGAATACAAGAATTTATCAGAAAGATTATTCACCCCAACCAAGTAGGCTTTAGCCCAGAGATGCAGGGCTGGTTCAACATATGCAAATCAATAAATGTAATACATCATATAAATGGTCTGAAGCATGAAAATTACATGATCATCTCAACAGATGCAGAAAAGGCATTCAATAAAATCCAACATCCCTTCATGGTAAAACTGTTATCGAAAATGGGAATAGAAGGAACATATCTCAACATAATAAAAGCTATTTATGACAAACCTGTAGCCAACATAACACTAAATGGGGAAAAACTTGAAGCTTTTCCACTAAACTCAGGAACAAGATAGGGGTGTCCACGGTCCCCATTTTTATTTAATATAGTACTGGAAGTCTTAGCTATAACAATAAGGCAAGAGACACTCATAAAAGGGATACAAATTGGAAAGGAAGAGATCAAATTATCACTATTTGCAGATTATATGATTCTATACATAAAGGACCCTAAAGACCCTACTAGCAAACTGTTAGAGCTATTAAACACTTTAGCAATGTATCAGGATACAAAAGAAACACACAGAAATCATTAGCTTTCCTATATAGTAACAACAAACATGAGGACAATGAAATCAGGGAATCTCTCCCATTCTCAACTGCCTCAATAAAATAAAATAAAATAAAATAAAATAAAATAAAATAAAATAAAATAAAATAAAATAAAAAAATAAAATAAAGGACCTTGGAATAAACATAACCAAGGAAGTGAAGGATCTTTACAATGAGTACTTCAAAGCACTCAAGCAAGAAATCGCAGAAGACATAAGGAAATGGAAAGACATCCCATGTTCTTGGAGTGGAAGAATCAATATTGTGAAAATGTCAATCTTAACCAAAAGCAATCTACACATTTAATGCAATCCTCATTAAAATTCCAATGGTATTCTTCACAGAAACAGGAAAAACAATCCTAAAATTCATTTGGAAGCACAAAAAAAATCTCAAATAGCCAAAATAATTTTGAGCAACAAAAATCAGGCTGGTGTTATCACCATATCTGATATCAAGCTATTTTACAAAGCCACAGTAACAAAAATAGCATGGTACTGGCACAAAGACAGACATGTAGATCAATGGAACAGAATATAGGACCCAGATATTAATCCAGGCAGCTATAGCCATTTGATTTTTGACAAAAAATGCCAAAAATATTCTGGTTAGAGAAGCTTCTCTTTTCTGGTGGCATCACCAGGATAACCCAAAAGGCAACACAGTGCTGAGAAAAAGTGACAGAGGAGTGTCCAGCACTGAAACATCTCTATCACACCCTCCAAGGCTCAGGGTCCATTGCAGAAGATGTGGCAGAAAGAATGCAAGAGCCAAAGGGAGGGTACCACTCCTTACAATGCAACTGTCTAGACAGAAATTGGCCTCAATATCCATGATCTTGCAGTGCCTAGCAATACCTTCACAAGACCGTCATAATAGGAGAAAAAAATGATGACATCAAATTAAAAGAGAGACTAATGGAGTGAGGGATGGGATATGATAGAGAGCAGAGTTGTGAAGGGGGAAGGTGGGGGAGGGGAAGGAAATATCATGGTTTATTGTCTGTAAGTATAGAAGTTGTCAATAAAAAATAAAAATTAAAATAAAAAACTCCCTGGCCATATATGGTGGTACAGGCCTGTTATTTCATCTACTCAAGAGGCTGAGAGAGCCTAGATGTAAACTCAAAATCCTCCTAAGTGATATAGTGAGATCTGTCTTTGAAAAATGCAATAAGGTAGGGGAGATAGCCGAGTGGTTAAATTTATTTGCTTACAAAGCCTGCAGGCCCACGTCCAATTCCTCAGCACCCTCATAAAGTCAGACGCAAAGTCACATGTGTCTGGTATTTGTTTGCAGTGGCAATGGAAAGACACCCAAAAGTGTACACACACACACACACACACACACACACACACACATAAATAAATAAAATTTATTTTTAAAATGCAATATACATGCATTTCTTCCCAAAAATAGTTTCATTAAAAATGTAGAAGATGGGGCTGGAAAAATGACTCAGTGGTTAAAGATGCTTGCTTGCAAAGCCTGATGGCCCAGGTTCAGTTCCCCAGTGCCCACATAAAGCCAGATGCACAAAGTGGTGCATGCATCTGGAGTTTGTTTACAGTGGTGTGAGGACCTGGAGTGCCCATATATACTCTCTTTCTGCCTCTTTCTCTCTGTCTCCAGGGTCTCTTAAATAAAGTGTTAATTTTCGTTAAGACATTGTAGATAGTGCCAAGGGTGGTGGTACATGCCTATAATTCCAGCACTTGTTGAGGAAGGTGGAGATAGGAGGATCAGGAGTGAGCTTCAGACTGGCCAAGGCTACATGAGACCCTGTCTGAAAAAAAAAAAAAGAAGAAGAAGAAGAGGAGGAGGAGGAGGAGGAGGAGGAGGAGGAGGAGGAGGGAGGAGGAGGAGAGAGGAGAGAGAAGGAGAGGGAGAGGGAGAGGGAGAGGAGAGGGAGAGGGAGAGGGAGAGGGAGAGGGAGAGGGAGAGGAGAAGGAGAAGGAGAAGGAGAAAGTGATTGTACAGGATAACATGGGTTGTTATGATACACTCCTCCAGAAACCTCACAATTCAATCTTCACGTCCCACAGAATTTTACAAAACCCAGGCTGGAGAGATGGCTTAGCAGTTAAGGAGCATGCCTGCAAAGCCTAAGGACCCAGGTTAGATTCTCCAGGTCCCATGTAAGCTAGATTTACATGGTGGTACATGCATCAGGAGTTCATTTGCAGAGACTAGAGGCCCTGGTGTGCCCATTCTCACTTGCTTTCTCTCTCTCTCTCTCTCTCTCTCTCTCTCTCTAAAAAATAAATAAATAAAAATAAAATCTTTTGCCAGGTGTGGTGGCACATGCCTTTAATCCTAGCACTTGGAAGGCAGAGGTAAGAGGATCGCTGAGAGTTCGAGGCCACCCTGAGACTACATAGTGAATTCCAGGTCAGCCTGAGCCAAAGTGAGACCCTACCTCGAAAAACCAAAAATAATAATAATAATAATAATAATAATAATAATAATAAAATAAATAAATAAATAAAATAAAATCTTTTGCCGGGTGTGGTGGCACATGCCTTTAATCCCAGCACTCGGGAGGCAGAGGTAGGAGGATCGCCGAGAGTTTGAGGCCACCCTGAGACTACATAGTTAATTCCAGGTCAGCCTGGACCAGAGTGAGACCCTACCTTGCAAAACCAAAAAAAAATAATAAAAATAAAAATAAAATCTTTTAAAAAAAAAGAGGCTTATAAAACCATTCAAAACCATTTTAACTGTGTCAAATATACAAGTAAATTCTGCTCTTTGGTAGAATATTTCAAGATTAATATTAAAAATATGTTTCATGAAAAAAAGAAGAATTTAAAAATGGCTATACATGTTTTAATACTAAATTCGCTAATATGAAAAATGCTTAAATATTATTAAAAGAAGATTTTTAATGAACTTTTATGCTATTTCATGAATGTTAGATATTTATCTTGAACACTTTTTAGCTATCAGACCAAGAAAAAATAGAATATTTAGTATTTTACTAGACAACATAAGAAACTGAATTGAGTGATTTTATAGGAAGTAAATTAAGTTTGAAAAGGAGAATAAAAGTAGCCAGTTACAGCTTGGGCTTCTTGAACATATGCGTGCTGTATGTACTATGTCCTAAATCTCTTCAGGGTCAAGAACTGAAGAGCTCTGACCAACACACAGCCCATCTTGTAAAACTACAGCCTGAAGCAAGCACTTTAAAAGAACATGACACTTTCTAAAGGTTATAAAGAGTAAATAAACCATCAAATTACTCCTCTTTTATTGTTTTTGTAGAAACACTTAAATCCTTGTAGTCCTAAGGCATCTAATAAAAAAAATAAATACTTTTAGAATTCTATATTCTGGGATACTTTATTGAACTTATAGATAGGATTTTCTTACTAAATTTAATGTATTTTCTCTCATCAACAATTTCACAGGACTTTTTATTAGAACTTTTAAAAGTTGTGTGATGGATAAAAGAAAAATGAGTGCTAAATAATAAAGATATTAAAACAAATATTTTTGATAGCAGGAAATTAAAATCCTAATTAAGTAGAAATATTTATATGCTATTTTGGGCAATGTGGCTAACATTTATTTTTATCAGTTTTCCATGTAAAATAGTGATTTGCATTCTATAAGTGATAATAATCAGAAAGAAGTATGATTCCACTCACTAGAAATTCTACTAATTTTATGGAGAATTGAAATGTTATTTTATTTACAACATAGTGTACCATTAGTTGGCCAGCTTTCTCTCATAATTTCTCTAGTAAATCATTCTAACTTTAGATACACAAAGCTCCATTGACTTTATTTATTGTTTATTTAGAATTCAAGGACTTACTCCTTCTGAGATATTTAACAAACTTAATGTACTTTTTTACTAAATTACCATAGTATGTTGTTTATAATTGTATCACAAACAAAATCTATATATTATGGCATTATAGTCATTAATTTCCATACCATATTATATTTAGTACATTTTCAGTCTCTTAAAGTACAGACCAAGAAATGATTTGTAGGGCTGGAGAGATGGCTTCACAGTTAAGGTGTTTGCCTGCAAAGCCAAGGGACCCAGGTTCGATTCCCCAGAACTCACATAATCCCAACTTCCTGGTACCAAATTTCTGTTTTAGCTACCTTTCACATTGCTGCAACAAAATACCTAACAAGAACTGGTAAAATGTCTCATTAGATAAAATGCTTGATGTGCAAGCAAGAGTATCTAAGTTCAGAACCCACATAAATGCCAGGCATGGTGACACATGCTTGTAATCCCAGCACTCAGAAGCTGGTGACAGACAGATGCCAGGGGCAAGCTGGCTAGCTGGACTAGCTGAATAGGTGAGCTCTGGGTTCAGTGAGGGATCCTGTTTCAATAAATAAGGTAGAAAGTGATTGAGGAACACCCCAATACCAGTTATCTGTTCTCCAACCCCTGTATAAACAGGTGCATGTACACATGCACACACATATACACACACATGCACCCCACACATGCATACATATGCCTTAAGAAACTTACAAAAGCAATTTAAGGAGGAAGGGAGACATGATAAGGTATTGTCATCAGGGTAAATATGAAAACTAAATGCTGTCTTCTTCCAATGGGGGGGGGGGAACCTTTCCCCTTAAGAAAAAAAAATCTCTTCCTTTTTCTATAAGGAATGTCCTTGAAAATAATACATGTGTGTGGGGGCATGTGTGTGTGTACTCTTACATTTGGTTATTTAAAAACATTATTCCTGGGCTGAAGGGATGGCTTAGCAATTAAGGCTCTTGCCTGCAAAGCCAAAGGACCCAGGTATGATTCCCCAGGACCCAAGTAAGCCATAGGCACAAGGTGGTGCATGCATTTGGAGTTCATTTACGCTCTCACTCTCTCATAAACAAATAAAAAATTAAAAAAGAAACATTATTCCTCCTATTTTAAGTACAGTGTTTAGAGGCATTCAGAATGGTTCTGTGTTTGGCGTATTATCATAGGCTTTGCTGTAATACAGCTTCTAACAAAACTAAGCTATTCTAAATACCTGAGGAGAATTGTTTACCTTTATACCAAGATGGAAAGCAGAAGAGTAGCAAACTCTGCCTTTGGAATACTTGAAGCAATTCAAGCTAGGGAACTAAAAGTTCCTATTAAAAAAAACACATATCAGCATCTATTTGTGCTAAATGTGCCCATGCTTTCCCAATCAAGGAGCAGAAGAACACCATTGTAAAAGGTTGAGTATATAAGTAGGATCAAAAAGATAAATTTAAAACTGAAGCTTTTGAAACATTTCTAAATAAAAAATAAGGCATGATTCCTTTCCTAACCCTAAATATTTCAGGCCAGTTTTTTTGAGATAGTCTCATGTAAGCCAAGCTGGCCTTGAATTCACTATGCATCTGGGGATGACCTTGGACTTTTGATCCTCTTGCCTCTACCTCCTGAGTGCACTGATTATAGACATATACCACTAAGCCTGGTTTATGCAGGGCTGGGGGTTGGCCTAGGGCTTTGTATTGTTTGTACCTTGTATTTCTTCATAATGCTTATCCAGGATGCCCTTTTCCAGCAAGATTTCTTCTTGAAACAGATTTTTGTTACACTCAATAGCTTTTATATAGGATGAGCATTGCAGTATGAAATTTTATTTAGGCAAGAACTACTGAGTTATATCCCCAACCTTTTGGGAAACTTTTCAAAGAAGCTTGTTTTTCCAAGTTGGAAATATAAGTAAACCAAATACTTGAAACATAATAAACAGGATGTTTTACTTAGGAAAAATGAGATATGAGATTTTTCTTTTTTTCAGCAAGATTTTATCTTTTTTTTTTTTTTTTTTTTTTTTTTTTTTTTGGCTTTTCAAGGTAAGGTCTTGCTCTAGCCCAGGCTGATGGCAATCCTCCTGCCTCTGCCTCCCAAGTTCTGAGATTAAAGGCGTGTATGAACATAACCAGCAAAAATTTCTTTAACAGATTTTTGTTAGTACCTTTTACATAGAATGAGAATACAGTATGAAATTTTTATTATTACAAACTTCAGTGATTTTAAGTCCTAGAACAAGGCTGGTATAATGTTCTCCCATATTTCTTTTGCTCTGACTTGCAGCTTATTGTCAAGAAATCACCAAATCTATCAGAACTTCTTTGTGTTTCTCTGATTCTACCTTCTTGACCATGGCCCAATGAACAGATCCCCAAAGTTTACTGTGCCAATTGTTTCTTTCCTTCTCTCTAGAACAAGCTACAATCTATCCTGCACAGAGTTAACAACATCATATTCAAATTTTTAATATCTATGAATTTATTTGAGAGAGAGAGAGAGCATGGGTGTTCCAGGGCTTCCTGCCACTGCAGACAAACTCCAGACATATGCACCACTCTGGCTTTCGTGGGTACTGGGGAATCCAACCCAGAAGTCAAGCTTTGCAAGGAAGTGCCTTTAACCACCAAGTCATCTATTTATTTTTTGTTTTGGTTTTTTGAGATAGGGTTTTACCTGGAATTCACTATGTACTCTCAGGATGGCCTCAAACTCATGGTAATCCTCCTACTGCTGCTCCCAAGTGCTAGGATTAAAGGCGTATGCCACCATACCCAACTAGATATCCTATTTTTTAAGCCAGGCGTGGTGGTGCATACCTTTAATCCCAGCACTTGGGAGGCAGAGGCAGGTGGATTGCCATGAGTTCAAGGCCACCCTGAGACTACAGAATGAATTTCAGGTCAGCCTGGACTAGAGTCAGACCCTACCTCAAAAAAAAAAACAAAAAAAACTAATATATTTAGTTCTTTGTTGTGTATATGCACATGTATGTGCACACATTAACATGTGTGATTGCAGACATGTACATACCATTGCATGCATGTGGAGGTCAGAAAACAAGTTTTGGATGTCCATCCTCACCTTCTACCTCCTCTCATTCTCTGCTGCATTTGCCAAGCTAGCTTTTCCCTTCTTACTGTTGAAACTCTAGAATTAGAAAAGACCACCATAGCTGCCACATAGCTGAGCATGGTGACACATGCCTTTAATCCCAGTACTCAGGAAGCAGAGGTAGGAGGATCACTGTGAGTTCAAAGCTAGCCTGGGTACAGAGTGAGTTCCAGGTCAGCCTGGGCTAAAGTGAGACCCTATCTCCAATAAACCAAAAAAGAAAAAGAAAGAAAGAAAAGAAAAATGCATGCTAGTTTACAGCTTTTATGTTGGAATCTGGAGATTCAAACTCAGGTGCTCAGGCATGCAGAGTATGCACTTAATCCACTGACCTGACCATCTCTCTAGCTCCTAAACTAATACTTTTGTAATTCTTATGCTAGATATCTCCTTTTTTTTTTTTTTCAAAAAAAATCTCAGGAGTTACCACTTTAAAAAAACATTTTTATTTATTTATTTGCAAGCAGAGAGAGAGAGAGAGAGAAGAGAGACAGAAAGAGAGAATGGGCACACCAGGACCTCTAGCCACTGCAAACAAACTCCAGACACATGTGCCACTACACATCTGACTTTATATGGGTAATGGGGAATGGAACTCTGGTAGTTAGGCTTGCTTTGCAGGCAAATGCTTTAGCCGCTGAGCCATCTCTCCAGTCCTACCACATTTAAAAATAAGGACATTCAGGCCAGGTGTGGTGGCGCACACCTTTAATCCCAGCACTTGGGAGGCAGAGGTAGGAGGATCACCATGAGGTCAAGGCCACTCTGAGACTACAAAGTGAATTCCAGGTAGGCCTGGACTAGAATGCGACTCTACCTCGGGGGGGGGGGGGAAGGACATTTGATTAATTTGAACTCAGAATACCTACTAGTAGTTTGTTATGTAATCATTTCATAAGCACCAATCATACAGTATTAGCAACAATGTCATCTTCCCAAAAGCTATGCTATGCTCTTTAAGTCACCATGTGGCCAATGAAAATATCACTGCATTCCCAGTGACTTATCAAGTATTTAATCTGAAGATCCATGATTATTTTATGCTGTAGTTCCAAATTTTCAGTTCCCTGATATGAACTTAACTTGCCCCACCCTCTTGTTATTATTTAGACTGTATATTTTCTAACCAAAAGGTTATTTTTGCTTTTGTCCTTGAAAAATGAAAGAAAAAAAACAAAAGGTTTTTCATGTAACATGCTTTTAAAGGAGGAACTTACCCTTCTCATACGCAGTTCTTCTAATGCTTCCATTAAACCTGTTTTAAAGTCTAGTAGCTGAATAGAAACTATTGTCTCTGAAGATGATCTTTGAAGAGTAAAAGTTGATGAGGATTCAGCGTTGACAATGCTCTCCATGTTCATATTTGTTTCCTATAATACAAAAAAAGGGTCAACTGGGCTGGAGAAATGACTTAGCAGTTAAGACATTTGCCTGTGAAGCCAAAGGACCCAGATTTGATTGCCCAGGACCCACATAAGCCAGATGCACAAGGGGCACATGCATCTGGAGTTTGTTTGCAGTGGCTAGAAGCCCTAGTGTGCCCATTCTCTCTCTGTCTGTCTCTTCTCTATATCTCTATCTCTGCTTGCAAATAAATAAATAAATAAATAAATAAATAAATAAATAAATAATTTAGAAAAAGGGTCAACTGACCAAAAAAATCAGTTACCCAAGTTTTTCCAATGAAAGCATAGTTCCCTCATAATCCTCCAAGTTTAACACTAAATAACAATTTTGTTATCATTCATACTCCAACCTTAATACAAAAACACTTAGCAGCAATGGTACTACTCTATTTCTCCATGGGTGAGGCTTTTTCTGGGAACTGAGTATGTTTACATACTCTATTTCTGCCCCTGAACACCACTCTCCCCAAGACTATGTTCCTCACATTACAGTCAAGTAACGCTTGGCCCATCATAGATTACTTCACATTCTCTTCCTAAATGTGGCCTCTACAGAAGGCTACTTTCAAGGATGAGGTGGACACTGATTAATAGTACTGTAATCTTTAAATGCAATATAATTAGAAGCGGTGGCCTTTTATTTAAAAAAAATCAAGGTATTTAGAAAATCTTTCAACTTAGAAAATGAATGACTCAGGCTTTAAGAAACTTCCCTCTTCATATTTTCAATTTGAACCAATTATATTCAAAAGTAATTGCACAGATATGTAAAGGGAAGATGGGGATTGTAGAGATGGCTTAGCAGTTAAGCGCTTGCCTGTGAAGCCTAAGGACCCCAGTTCGAGGCTCAATTCCCCAGTACCCACATAAGCCAGATGCACAAGGCAGCACATGCATCTGGAGTTCATTTGCAGTGGCTGGAGGCCCTTGTGTGCTCATTCTCTCTCTCTCCCTCCTCTCTCTCTCTCTCTCTCTCTCTCTCTGTCTCTTTCTCTCTCTGTCTGTCTCTCTCAAATAAACAAACAAACAAACAAAAAACAAACAAGAAAGGGAAGGTGGACATTGTGGTACATGCCTTTAATCACAGCATTCCACAGGCAAAGGTAGGAGGATTGCCATGATTTTGAGTCAGCCTAAGCCTACAGAATGGGTTGCAGGTCAGCCTGAGCTAGAGTGAGACCCTCGCTTGAAAGCAAACAAACAAACAAAATTTAATGTAAATGGAAAAACTTGGGTAAATGATTTTTGTCAGTTAAACCTTTTGTTGTGTGTGTTACAGGAAACAAATATGAAAAAAATGCAACATCCACTCAGTAATCCTCAATGTTAACATCTTGTATAATAATAGTACTATATTAAAAACATTTATCTGGGTTGGAGAGGCGTGTCAGTTAAGGCATTTGCCTGCAAAGCCAAAGGCCCCAGATTCAAATCACCAGGACCCATGTAAGCTATATGCACAAGGAGCACATGCATCTGGAGTTTGTTTGCAGTGGCTAGAGGCCCTGGTGTGCCCATTCTCTCTCTGTTTGTATCTCTTCTATCTCTCTCACACGCGCCTTACAAATGAGTAAATAACATTTAAAAATAACAAAAAAATATACTGGAACATAGCCGGGCGTGGTGGCACACGCCTTTAATCCCAGCACTTGGGAGGCAGAAGTAGGAGGATCACCATGAGTTCAAGGCCACCCTGAGACTACATAGTGAATTCCAGGTCAGCCTGAGCTAGAGTGAGACCTTACCTCAAAAAACCAAAAAAAAAAAAAAAAACTGGAACGTTTTCCAAATGCCTTAAAATATATATGTATGTATGTGTATATATATATCTGACATAGGTAAAAATCTACAGAACTTGTAAGAATTTTGTTAGTTATATATGCACTTATTTGTATGCGTAAATTTATCATATGTATGGTTGTAACTATGACCACAATCAAGACACAGACATCTAACACTAATATAGAACACCTCATAAAGCCCCTTTGTTGCTATATTCATCTCTTTCTCCCAGGCTTAAGCCCTAGTAAACACTTATATTCATCTTAATTTCAGATAAATTTGTTAAGAAAAATTATATTATTTTGGTTAGTAAAATCTCAACTTATTGATACAATTTTAAATGCTTCCACATTGGCAATGTCCTTAACAATCTTGCAGAAGCAAATTACCATTGCTTCTACAGGAATGTAACTCAATCCTGGATACTCAAGGAATATGCACACATAATTTTTCCAGGACAATGAGCATGCAAAGATCACCAGGCATGGAAAGACATATAGCATTGTGAGAACTAGCAAGAACAACAGATAATCAAAGCAGATACACACTGCAGATTTGGGATTTAGCCCACACATCTTTTAGAGTCAACTATGCTTATTATGTTTAAAGAAATAAAGTATAGGGCTGAGGATGCAGTTTAGTTGGTAGAGTGTTTATCGAGCATGCATAAAGCCCCAACTTGGCAAATGACTTCTGGTCAAGATGGCATCCATCTAAACACACCTAACCTGGCGGAGAAGGAAAGTACCAGCATGCGGTTAACTTCCACAATGAGCTGTTGAATAGACAGACCTACAAGGTTTCCCAAAAGAAGACCGATTTCAGGCTGGAGAGATGGCTTAGCAGTTAAGGCACCTGCCTGTGAAGCCTAAGAATGCCCATTTGAATCTCCAGGTCCCACGTTTAGCCAGACACAAAAGTGATGCAAGCATGTAATGTCACACATGTGCACAAGAGGGTGCACACGTCTGGAGTTCATTCACAGCAGCTGAGAAGCCCTGGAGTGCCCATTCTCTCTCTGCCTCTTCCTCTCTCTCTCTCTCTCAAATTAAAAAAAATTAGCCAGACATAGTGGTGCACACCTTTAATCCCAGCACTTGGGAGGCAGAGGTAGGAGGATTGCCATGAGTTCGAGGCCACCCTGAGACTACATGGTGAATTCCAGGTCAGCCTGGGCTAGAATGAGACCCTACCTCAAAAAAAAATTAAAAGAAGACAGATTTCTGTCAGAGTACTTGGTGACCCACCAAAGGTTAATGGTAAGACCTTACCTTACTGCTGAAGACACCATATACTATTGGTACATAACATGGAGTGACCTGGCTGGAATCTGAAAGAGAGTCAGTCCCCAGACAGTTAGCTTGTCTAGTGCCAGAAGGTGCTACATGAGTGACTGGGGGAAAATGACCAATATCTGTACAAGGAATTCATGGTCTAAGCTACTCAGCAGCAAACAACCTGCTCACACAAGTGCAATAGTGGCACACAGCCATGATGGGTAACCAACTGCTCTTGAATTGGCTAACAGATCTATTCAGTGGAATGGAGCTCATAGCTGGAGCTGGGAAACAAGTCAGAACCATATCCATAAAATGAGCCCACTCTCCAATATCAAGTTTCCACCAATTGTGGGCTACAAAAGGACCTGCACCTATAAAATTCTCTCTAAAATAATAAGGGTATCCCATTTATCCGGTGCTCACTTCTCTCTCTGTTGGAGAATTTGCTTCTCTTTTTCAGATGGATGCCTAACCTGAGGAGAGAATCAGCCTATCACACCTCACCAGGGCCCTACCTGAAACCATAGAGTAATGGGGGAAAAGGGCAAGAGTGCAGCTTTCTTGGTGAACCTGACACCAGCACAAGGCTGAAGGAGATAGACACAGAGAACACTCAACTCCTACTAAGCCAGATATCCAGAGACACAGAGGCTTCCAAGACCTCATCATTGAAGTAGACCTAAAATAAACCCAACATGGCTCAGGGAAATTCGCGGAAGAGGGAGTGGAAAGATTGTTAGAGCTACAAGTTGAGCCATCATGCACAGAGAATTGCACAGAGCCTCTTTCATATAACTGATGGCTAACCCCACAATGCACGACCTACATTCCCCAACGAAGAGGATCCCTTCAGAGGGACGAGGACAGGGAGGAGGCTATCAATGGCACCAACATGAATGTATTCACATTATGAGCATAACTAATAAAATAAATTAATTAATTAAAAAAACCTCAATCCCCAGCACCTCGTAATCTGGGTGAGGTGACTCACACTGGTAATCCCACCACTCAGAAAATATAAGTATGAGGATCAGAGGTTCAAGATCATCCTCAGCTACATATGGATTTTGAGGCCAGCCTAGGCTAGAGACTCTTTCATAAAAAGTAAAAAATAAAAATAAAAGAGGGGCTGGGGAGATAGTTTAGCAGTTAAAGGCACTGAATTACAAAGCCTAACAACCAGGGTTGGATTCCCCAGTACCTACATAAGCCAGATGTACAAATTGGTAGATGTATCTAACGTTCATGTGCAGCAGCAAGAGGCCCTGGTGTCCATTCTCTCTCTTTCCACCCCTCGTTCTAGCTCTGTCTCTGCTTCTCTGCTTGCAATAATAAATATTTTTTAAAAGAAGAAAAAAGGAAATAAATAAAACCAAGCTTAAAATTTTATAATAAAGTTTCCTTATGTATCCCAGGTTAGCATCACTCTTCAAGTCCTGTCTTAGCCTCTCAAGTGAGTGGATTATAGGCATATGCCAACATGCCTGGAAGACTTTTTAATTTTACTATTATTATTATTAATTTTGGTTTTTCAAGGTAGGGTCTCGCTCTAGCCCAGGCTATCCTGGAATTCACTATGTAGTCTCAGTCTGGCCTGGAACTCACAGTGACCCTCCTACCTTTGCCACCCAAGTGCTGGGATTAAAGGTGTGTACACCACAAACTGCATTTTTTAAATTTTTTAACATCTATAGATAGGGCTAGAGAGATGGCTTAGCAGTTAAGGCACTTGCCTACAAATCCAAAGGACCCAGGTTCAATTCCCCAGGACCCATGCAAGCCATGCACAAGGTGGCTCATGTATCTGGAGTTCATTTATAGCAATTAAAGGCATACCTATTCTCTCTATATATATCTGCTTCTCTCTATCTCTCTCAAATAAATAAAATAAAAAGTTTAAAAAACTATAGATAAGTCACTAAAATATGTAATCAAAAATTAAGAGCTAGGGAGATGGCTCAGCAAATTAAGGGCACTTGCTTGAAAACCTGCTGACCCAAATTCTATCATCCTCTGTATCCATGTGTGGTGGTTTGATTCAGGTGTCCCCCATAAACTTATGTGTTCTGAATGCTAGGTTCCCAGCTGATAGAAATTTGGGAATTAACACCTCCTGGAGGCAGTGTATTGTTGGGAATAGGCTTATGGGTATTATAGCCAATTTCCCCTTGCCAGTGTTGGGCACGCTCTCCTGTTCCTGTTGTATACCTGATGTTGGCCTGGAGGTGATGTTCACCCTCTGTTCAAGCTATCATTTTCCCCTGCCATCATGGAGCTTCCCCTTGAGTCTATAAGCCAAATTAAACCCTTTTATCCCAAAGCTGCTCTTGGTTGGGTGATTTCTACCAGCAATGCAAACCTAAATGCAACAGTAATGTTGGTATCAAGAGTGGCATTGCTGCTAGACACCTGATTATGTGGCTTTGGCCTTTTGGAGCTGATTTTCAAGAGGAATGTGGAAGGATTTGAAACGTTGGCCTAAGAGATGCCTTGCAGTGCTATAAATACAGATTTATGGACTATTCTGGTCAGAGTTAAAAGACCTAAATGCAGTAAAAGCTATGGACTGTGATGTTTGGCTTATGAGGTTGAGAAAGAGCTTTGCCTGGACTGGGCTAGAAGCAGTTTGTGTGAGAGGCTTACTGTTATGGCTGTGTCCTGAGAAGTTGTGCAGGGTTGCATTGTGTAGAAATGGACTGATGTGAGAAGAGGGATATGGCACAGAAATGAACTCTTTAGGCTGAAACTGCTGCCTGTTCAGCTGCAATTGTATGAGAGATTACAACCTTTGAGATTGGACCAGCTGACCTGCATTGGGACAATAGGAAGAATGCAGACTCTTTTGAAGGGGCCTGAGTGCTCAAGAAGTGTCCTGCTCTTCAAAGTCTGCTTTATTTCCCCCTGGATTAACAAAATGGCACCCTACCTGGTATTGTGGAATATAAGAAATGCAGGAAAGAGAGGGTCATTGAGTTTGCAATATGGTCTTCTGTTTTGGAAACAGCCATGGGCAATGTGAAGCAGGTTTGCTGGATGCCTGCATTGAGACCTGATAGAACTGTGAGGATGAACTGTGGGTTGCAGTGAAGACCCAGTGGACATGTCGGGACCACGAGATGTCTGCCAAGGAGAACTACCTGCCCTGATGAAGTTTTCCAGGACTGTGAGTAGCCTAGGGGCAGAATTGGAACTCCAGAGACTTGTTGCTGGTTAGAATTATTGGAAGTAGAGACTTGTCACTGGCTAGAATTATTGGACTTGGAGCTACAGAGTTTGATGTTTGCTCTGTTTAAATCTTGTATTGGCTGAATATTTCTTTGCTATGCTCAATGCCATCTTTTGCAGTGTAAGTGTTTATTCTGTGCCATTATGGGGTTTTGTGGGATTTTTTTGGTTTTATGGCTCAGTTAAAAGACCTTGGATTTGGGGGATGTTTCAACATCACTGGGATTGAGTTAAAAAAAAAATGGAAACTTTTAAAGTTGGACTGGATGAATCGCATTTTACATCATGTATGGATATCAGTTTATGGGGGCCAGGGGCAGAATGTGGTGCTTTGATTCAGGTGTCCCCCATAAACTTACATGATGTGAATGCTAGGTTGCCAGCTGATGGAGATTTGGGAATTATACCTCCTGGAGGCAGTGTATTGTTGGGGGTGGGATTATGGGTATTATAGTCAGTTTCCCCTTGCCAATGCTGGGCACACTCTCCTTTTCCTGTTGTCCACCTGATGTTGGCCTGGAGGTGATGTCCACCCTCTGTTCATGCTGTCATTTTCTCCTGCCATCATGGAGCTTCCTCTCAACTCTATAAGCCAAAATAAACCTTTTTTTCCCAAAGCTGCTCTTAGTCACATGATTTCTGCCAGCATGCGAACCTGACTGCAACACCATGTAAAGTCAGATGCAAGGTGGCTCATGCATCTGTAATCCCAACACACCTATGGCAATGAGAGGTGGCATGAGGAGACTCCACAAGCTCACAAGCAGCAGCTGCTGCAGTAGTGACAAAACAAGAGAGATCCTGGAGGCTGGAGAGATTGCTCAGCACTTAAGGTGCTTGCCTGCAAAACCTAATGATCTGAGTTTGATTCCCCAGTACCCACATAAAAGTCAGATGCATAAAGTGGTACATGCATCTGGAGACCATTTGTAGCAGCTGGAGGCCCTGATGGGCCCACTTGTTCTATCTCTCTCTGCTTGCAAAAAAAATAAATTAAAGTATTATGGCTCAAATGAAGGTGGGAGAAGAGGAGAAGCACCCCAAGGTTGACATCTGACCTCCACACATGAACCGTGGCTCACACATGCTCATATACACATACATACATACATACATACATACATACACATATATACATGCATATACAAATAATTTTTTAAGATTGAAAATTGATATTATTTAAAGATTAGGTATAACTTGAAAATGATTTAATGTAGTAGAAAACACATGTTATAAAAAAGCTAGAATGCACCAAAGAGATGAAAAATATAAAGCACAGAAAACTAGGTTAATAAAAATAAAAGACAAAAATGAAAAGTTGTATTATAGTTCAAGCGAGAAGAAAGAGATAAACAATTTGAATAGATGGTAGCTGAGAAATTCCTAGACCTAAACAAGATTTAAGGACCAAAAAAAAAAAAAAAAAAAAAAAAAACTGGGGATATGGATCAGTGGACAAAGTGCTTGTAAGCAAGCATGAATCCTTGAGTTCAGATCTCCAGAGTCCACTTAAAAGCTGAGTGTTGTAGGTGGGTATCTGTGAAACTAGCATGCCTCCAACAAGAAGGGACACAGTGAAAAGAACCCTCCAGATGATCAAGACAAACAGAGCAGTGAGACAATGAGAGAACATGCTGAAGTTGTCCACTGTCCTCAATATTCACATGTACCATGGCACACACATGTGCCCTCACTCACATGAACACATACACACAAAGCTTTAAGAGCTAGAGGCCTATTGCTCCAAGCTTTAGAAGCTAGAGTTATTCCTCTGGGTATTCTTGTTGGAAGCTCCTTGCTCTGGTCTTGAACCACCCGCAGCCCAGATACTTGTCAACTATCATAATCATCAGCTTCCAGCAGCAGTGAGCACCAACAGCTTCCAGCAGCAGTGCCTGCTAGTGTTCCAGCTTCTGGACAGGCCTCAAGTGTTGCATCGTCAGCTCCTAAAGCAACTAATGTTAGAACTCTCCTGCCTAGAGCATCAGAACCCTTGGCCTTTGACAGCAACTAGTGTTATAGCTCTCAGGCCTAGACTTTCAGGACCCATGACTCTTAAAGACTAACATCTCTCTGGAATTCTTCTAGTAACTGCCCCCCACCCCAGTCTTTTACCTCTGTCCTGTAATTTCTGGTGCTCATCATTTCTGCCCTCAATATTCTCTGGAACTCTCCAGGCACACCCTCACTACTGCTACTACCACTACAACTGACACCATTAGTTACCACTGCTGCCTTCACCACTGCTACCATTTGCTGCTGCTTTCTTCATGTTGCCTTAGCCTGCTCTGCTAATTATAAAGATCAAACAAAAACAAATAAGGACAACATCACTTTAGAAAAGGCTATTAAGGCTAGAGAGATGGCTTAGCATTTAAGGTGCTTGCCTGCAAAGCCTAACGGCCTGGGTTCGATTCCCCAGTACTCACATAAACCAGATGCACAAAGTTGTGTATGCATCTGGAGTTCGTTTGCAATGGCTAGAGGTCCTAACACACCCATAACTCACTCTCTCTCTCTCTTTCTCTCTCTCTCTCTCTCTCACACACACACACACATTCTCTATCTCTCTGCTTGCAAATAAACAAATAAAACATTTTTGAAAAAGAAAAGTCTATTAAGGGTCTGGGGAGATGGCTCAGCACTTAAAGGCTCAGATGGTCCACTGGTTAAAGGGCTTTCTTATAAAGTCTGCTGGCCTTGGGTTCAAAGGTTCTATTCCTAGCCACCTACATAAAACTGGACACAGGAGTGATGTTCCATTTGCAGTGGGAAGACACCCTGGTGCATACATGCATCATGCATACACACACATGCACGTATAAATTTTTAGATTAAGAGGATCACTGTGAGTTCGAGGTCAGAGACTACATAGTGAATTCCAGGTTAGCCTGGGCTAGAGTAGGACCCTACCTCAAAAAACTGAAAAAAAAAATTAAGCCTTTGAATGGACCAAGGAGTACAAAAGGGTATCACCAAGTTGACTTGAAAACCAAATAGCTCGAAGCAGGTGTATGGCAAGGATACTTGTATCAATCACAGCACAGCCCTTTATGCAAATGAAGGACTACATTTGGCCCATCATTCCCACACTGGCCTGAGTGAGAACGGTTGCTAAGAGTCAACTGAGGCTTGTGATAACAACGTGTGGCACTAGTTATCTGCATTAGTCATGGATAGAATAGTGCCTTCTAGAGCCAGAGTTGTACAGCTGTGGTTGTAAGGTAGCTTATTGAAAGTATCCAAGGAGCAGGGCTGCCAGGAGGGAGGTCTGACTAGCTGTTAAAAGGGAGCTGCTTGGCTGAAAGTTCTCCAGTCAAAACCAATGACCACAATGGAAGGGTCCAACAACTATTAGGTAAGCAATCAAATCCCCTTAGCCCTTAACATCTTAGATTATTTAAAGGAAAAATAAACATTAAAAGGGTGTTGATAAAAAAAAAAAAGCCTTCTCAATAACATTAACAATGCCTAACCAGTAACTAACAGTGCTCTACTCTCAACTAATACCCAAGTCATTTTGTCTGTTTCATTCCTACCAACCTCATATAAATATAAAAGGATGACAAAGAAAGACTATGAACACTTACATGGCAACAAGTGAGGTAACCTGAATAAAATGGATACATTTCTCAAAACAAATAAATTTCCAAAATTGACTCAAGACAAAATCTAAATAAACCTTTCATAAGCAAGGAGACTGGATTAATAACCAGAAAATTTCCCACAAAGTAAAGCTCAAGACCAGAAGACTTCACTAGTGAATATTATCAAACATAGAAGGAAAAATTAACACTAAACTTTTACAGAATTTTCTACATAATAGTACAGAGGGAAACACTTATTACTAACTCATTTCATTAAGGCAATATTATCCTCATTTCCAAACCAGAAAAAGAATCACAAGAAAGCAAAGCCATAAACCAACATCTCCTAGGAATAAGGACACTTTTTTTTAACAAAATACTACCAAAACCACAAAAAGAATTATACATCATAAATAAGATTTACCTTAGTAATGCAAATTGGTTTGATGTATGAAAATCATTCAATGTAATAAACCATATTAATAAAGGAAAAACAGGTGCATCTCAATGAATACAAGAGAATTATCTAGCAAAGTCCAATACTTTTATGATAAAATCTTCAACAAACCGAGAATAGAAAGGAATATCAACTTCACAGAAAGAATCTATACAAACACATAACTCTCATCACATGCTTTGGCTTTTGTGTTTAAACACTTGGTCCCCAGATGAAGGCACTGTTTTGGAGAGGTTGTGGAACCTTTAGGAGACAGAAACTAGCTGGAGGAAAAGGATCACTGCAGGGGGAACTTAGGGGTTGTAACCCAGCCCCACTCTCTGGTCAGTTCCATGTAATAAGCAGCTGCCACAGATGGAGGCCCAGCTGCCATGCCTTCCCACCATGATAGACTGTATCCTCTCAAATCATAAGCCAAAAAAAAAAAAATTCCTTCTTCCTTTAAGGTGTTTCTTATCAGTTATTCAGTCACAGATTACAGACTTGGTCACACACAAAGGTGACTGATAAAATACTTAAGGTGAAAGACTGAGAATCTTTCCTCTAAGAACATAAGCAATGGATATGACAAGGATATCTGCTCTTGTAGAATAGATTTCATCAAATTAAAAACGTACTTCAAAGAACACTATCAAGAAAGTCACTGGGCATGGTGGTACATGTATTTAATCCCAGCACTTGGGAGGCAGAGGTAGGAGGATCGCAGAGAGTTCAAGGCCACCAGGAGACTACATAATGAATTCCAGGTCCACCTGAGCTACAGTGAGACCCTACCTCAAAAAACAAAAACAAAAACAAAAAAGTCAAATAACCAGCAAAAAGGGAGAAAATATTTACAAAGCATATACCTAACAAAGGTATACTATCCTGACAATATAATAACTTCATATAGTTCAAAAATAAAACAAAACAGGAAAAGGATCAGAATAAAAATTTCCTCAAGGCATATATATAAAAGGTCAGTAAGCATATGAAAGATACTTAGGATCAATAGTTTTTAATATTTTAATATCATTAGTTTTTAAGAAGATGCAAATCAAACCACAAAGAGATACTACTTCACCTACACTAAGATGGTTATAGTTTTTTTTAAAAAAAAAAAAAAAAAAGCAAGGGCTGAAGGGATGGTTTAGTGGTTGGGCACTTTCCTGCAAAGTCAAAGGACCCAGATTCAATTCCCTAGGACCCACATAAGCCAGATGCATACGGTGGCACATGCATCTGGAGTTCATTTGCAGTAGCTGGAGGCTCTGGCATGCCCATTCTTTTTCTTTCTCCCCCGCTCTTCCCACCCCCCTCTCAAATACATAAAACTATTTAAAACAAAAAAAACAAGAATTAGAGATGTAGATCAGTGACAGAGTATTTGACTAGCATAAATGAGTCATGGATTCACTCCCCAGAACCCCCACCACCAACAACAAAAAAAAACAGACATTAACAAGTACTAATATGAATACAGAGAAAGTGAACACACTTATATTGCTGGTAGGATTATAAAATCATTAATCAACTCTAAAAACTAGCTTGGCAATTTCCCAAACATAATGAGTTACCACCTGACCCAGCAATTCTGCTTGGAGGTATCTGTTCAAGAAAACAGAAACATAACCACAAAAAATTGTACATGGATATTCACACCAACATTATTCACAATGGGCAAAAGGTAGAAACAAATGTCCACTGACTAATGAATGAATAAACAAAATTAAATATAGTATGTCCATATAATGGAGTATTATTCCATAAGAAAAAGTAAAGTATTGATACATGCTATAAAATGGATGAGCTTTAACAATATTATTCTCAAAGAAGCCAAAACAAAAGACTATGTGTAGGTTCGGTCCACTTATATGAAATATCAAGAATTGAAAAATCAATACAGATTTTTAAAAAAGCTTAGTGGTTTCCAGTAGCTAAGGAAACAAGAAATAAGAAACAGGTACATCAGAGCTGAGGAAATGGTTCAGTGGTTAAAGGCACTTGTTGCAAAGCCTGCTGGCCTGGGTTCAATTCCCACATATCTGTAGTTTATCTACAGTGGCAATAGGCTCTGGTGCACCCTTATTCTCCCTCCCTCCCTCTCTCTCTCTCTCTCAATCTCTCTTTCTCTATCATAAATAAAAACTTTTTAAAAGAACAGGTACATCAATTTCTTTTTGAGGTAATAAAAAAAAGCTCTGGAATTGAATAGTGACAGTGGCTGAACAAGTTTCAGAATACACTGTAAGGCCACTGAGCTGTATTATTTAAGCATGAAAAATTCTATTTCAGTAAAAATATGTTTAAGAATAAAAAAGAAAATAATTTTAATTTTTTAATTTATTTATTTATAAGCAGAGAGAGAGAATGGGTGCCCTAAGGCCTCCAGCTCTGCTGCAAACAAATTCCAGATGCATGTGCCACTTAGTGCATCCAGCTTTACATGGGTAACTGGGGAATCAAACCTGTCTTAACCCATATATACAAATACAACCAATGAAATCAATGTTTTTCAAAATGCTGTCTGTGTCTCACCAGGGGAAGTGTTCACTGAGGGCAGAAGGTAGCAAGAACCAAGGAGATAAACCATTCCCTGCACACTAGCAAGGGTCCAGAGGAAACCACAGAGGTATTGGTAAGATGAGCAAGGGTGCTGCTTCCATGGTGGGCCTGACAACCTGTGCCAAGGTGATGGAGACAAAGACTGAGGACACTCATCACATACCAAAGCAGACATCCAGATGCTCCTGAGAGCTCAACACTGATGAAAATTTAAAACACATTCACCACAGTCAGGGAATTTTGCATGAGAGGGGGCCAAAAGATTGTAAGAGCCTCAGGTTGGGAGAGCATATCCAGAGGCATTATCCCCATACAATGACTGACTGCTGCTATCACAACTCATAACCTTCATCCCCATGGGGAACACCAACAATCCCACTGAGAAGGGCCCTCAGTGGAATGAGAGCAGGAAGGAGAGAAATTATGGTTCCAACAGATGATGTATCCATACAAAGTATATACTTAAAAAAAAGAAAAAAATTTAGAACGAGTTTACTAAGGTTATGAGTATAATCAGACATGATTATCTTTTTACCTAAAATTTAAAGAGAAAGATATAAATCTTTGTTTAGAAACAAAAAATAACACATTTTTGTGCTTTAAAAAAAATGCTGTCTGGGAACCAAAAACATCAGTAACACCTAAAAACTTATTAGAAATGCACATTCTCAGGCCTACCTAGGATCTAATGAATCAAGAATTATAGGTAGCCTGACAATCCGGTGTTTTAAAAATCCGCTAAACTATGAGAAGCACTGAAAATCTTAACCTGAGCATGGAATACTCACTTGGATATTAATTTTAATATTCTGGAAATTTTGATTTTGATACTGACTAGGAAAAAAATTTTATTTCTTCTTTTTACTTATCAAATATTGTTTTAAAGAACTAAACAAAACTAAAAATACTGTAATTTGCCTCAAAATGTAGATGAGAAATTTGCTGGCAGCTGTAATAAAAGAAAACTGATGATTCCATAAATTCCCAAAATATTAATCAGAACAACTGACTAAGAACATTGTGTATTTCCCCATTTAGGATACTTTTAAAATTTATGGTAAGTCAGGATTGTTATGGAAGAAGCAAAGAAGCATATAGGAGTCAATCCTATCATTTAAATAGGTCCAGAAATTTCCAGTAGTTATACTAGGACAGTGAACCATGAGTATGTCTCAGTTTTGCAAACTGTCAGGTACAGCCTGGAATGACCAAGACATCTACATTACAACAAATCACAGAAAAATGTCCACCTCTCCCTCTCAGCCATGTTATCAATTTTTAATTGTGCCATTATATAGAGTAAAAAAGTAGGGAGCACTTTTCTATTTCTGATAATTCAGTAAGTGGGAGATTTTCAGATGCAACTTCCTCAACAGAATTAACACTGTGTTGACTATTTTTATCTAGTGGTTTATTTAATTTTTTTTTTATTTTAGAGAGACAGACAGAGAGAGAGGAGAGGTAAAGAGAATTGGTGTGCCAGGGCTTCAGCCAGTACAGTTGAACTCCAGATGCTTTCGCCACCTACTGGGCATGTGCAACCTTGTACTTGCCTCACCTTTGTGCATCTGGCTAATGTGGGATCTGGAGAGTAGAACATGGGTCCTTAGGCTTTGCAGGCAAGCGCCTTAAGCACTAAGCCATCTCTCAAGCATTTTTTTTTTTTTGAGGTAAGGTCTTACTCTAGCCAAGGCTGGTTTGAACTCACAATGATCCTCCTACCTCAGCCTCCTAAGTTCTCAGATTAAAGACATGAGCTACTATGTCTGATTTTATTTTCAAATCACTAATAAAAGCTTTAAGCAACAGAAAATAGTATAAGGCTGAATTAGTAATGAATAGGAAGATGCTCAGCAGTTAAAGGTGCTTGCTTACAAAGCCTGACAACCCAGGTTCAATTCTGAAGCCACTCACATAAATTAAATGCAAAAAAGTGGTGCAAGCATCTGGTGTTTGTTAGCAGCAGCAAGAGGTCCTACAAACACACACAAGCATGTACACACACATGAACACACACACACAAACAAATAATTTTTAAAATAATAAGTAAAAATTTTAAATTTTCCATTAAAAAAAAGGTTTTTCTTCCTTGATATGTCACCCCTCTGGTTTTCACTATGTATACTCCTCTATATAACAGAGATAGTGATACTTATTTCATATTATGCAAGAGTTAAACAGAGTAGCATATGTAAATTCCTGACCTATAGTAGATATTCAAAAGCCAGTGAAGAAACAATAAAAGCTCAGGATATAGTTCAGTGGTAGAGCATTTACCTAGCACTGATTTACCCAAGCACTGATAAAAATGAGAATGCTTCAATTTTTAGCCAATCAACATGTCATCATGGATGATGGAAGAAGGCAAAAAAAACAAAAAAAAAAAAGACATCAAAGTAGAAGAGGGACTAGTTGAAAAGAAGGTAGTCAGGGCTGGAGAAATGGCTCAGTAGTTAAAGGTGTTTGTTTGCAAAGCCAGATGGTCCAGGTTTAATTCCAAAGACCCACGTAAAGCCAGGTGCACAAGTGGCGTATGCATCTGGAATTTGTTTGTAGGAGCAGGAGGCCTTAGTGTGCCCATTCTCTCTCCCTTTCTCACTCACTCCCTCCTCTTCTCTCTTTGTCTATCTCTCCTTGCAAAAAACAATAAATAATATTTTTAGAAAAGAAGAAGGGGTTCATTGGAAGGTGGATAGTGGAGTAGGGACAAAAGTAACGGGAGATTATGTTGAAAATATGTTTGTGCATGAAAATTGTTAATAAAAATTTTTAAAAACTTCAGAAATGGGCTGGAGAGATGGGTTAGCAGTTAAGGTGTTTCCCTGTGAAGTCTGAGGACTCAGGTTAGATTCTCCAGGACTCATGTAAGCCAGATGTACAAGGTAATACATGCATCTGGAGCTCATTTGCAGCAGCTATAGGCCCTAGTATGCCCATTCTCTCTATATCTGCCTGTCTCTCTGCCTCTCAAAATAAATAAATAGGGCTGGAGAAATGGCTTAGTGGTTAAGGCACTTGCCTGCAAAACCAACGGACCCAGGTTCAATTCCCCATGTGAGGCAGATGTACAAGGTAGCACATACGTCTGGAGTTCATTTGCAGTGGCTGAAGGTCCTGGCATGTGTGTGCACTCCTTCTCTCTCTGTCTCTTCTCTGCCTCTTTCTCTCTGCCCCTTTCTCTCTCAAATAAAAATAAAAATCATATTTAAAAAATAAATATTTTAAAATATATTTTTTAAAACAAAAAAATCAAAAAAATAAGAATGCTTATATGTAGAAATCATGTCCTTCTGGTCACTGAAAAGAGATATGGGTGCTGGAGAGATGGCTTAGCAGTTAAGGTGCTTGCCTGAGAAGCTTAAGGACCCATTTTTCAACTCTCCAGGTCCCGCGTAAGCCAGACGCACAAGGTGACACAAGAACACAAGGTCGCACATGCACACAAGGTGGCACACAATCTGGAGTTTGATTGCAGTGGCTGGAGGCCCTGGCACACCAATTCTCTTAGAACAAAGGAAAGAGGGAGGGAAGAAGGGACAGAAGGAGGGAAAAATAAATTAAGAAAGGAAGGAAGAAAAAGAGGAAGAAAAGAGATATGGGGGCTAGAGAGATGGGCTTATCAGAAAAAGCATTTGCCTACAAAGTCAAAGGATCCTGGTTTGACTCTCCAAGACCCACGTAAGCCAAATGCACAAAGGGGTACATGCATCTGGAGTTCGTCTGCAGTGGCTGAAGGCCCTGGCACACCCATTATCTATCTCTCTCTCTCTGTGCCTCTTTTTCTCTCATAAATGAATGAATAAATAAATAAATAAAAAAATATATTTTAAAAAAAGAAAAAGAAAAGAGATATGAGGCTGGAAAAACGGCTTAGCAGTTAAGGTGCTTGCCTGTAAACCCTAAGAACCCAGGTTTAATTATCCAGTACTCATGTAAGCCAGCTGCACAATGTGGTTGCATGTGTCTGGAGTTCATTTGCAGTGACTAGAGGCCCTGGTGTGCCCATTCTTTCTCTTTCTCTCTCTCACTCTCTCTCTCAAATAAATAAATAAATAAATAAATAAATAAATAAATAAATAAATATTATTAAAAGAAAGAAAAGATATATGAATATTTAATTTGAAGTTTCATTTCTGTATTTTACTCTTCACAGGTCACAACAATCTTACATTTCAATACTGATATTATAGCAATGTCCAAAATTGCATAAGCTCTCCCATATTTGAAAACTCAATCTGAAAAAATTCAAACAATCCAGATTCCACATAAGCCAGATGCACAAAGGCAAAACAAGTGCAAGGTCACACATGCCCACTAGGTGGCGCAAGTGTCTGAAGTTCAATTGCAATGGCTGAGGCTCTGGCGAGCCAATTCTCACATGCTCTCTCACGTGCACTCTCACTCTCACTCCAACTCTCTCTAAAATTTTTTTTTTTTTTAATTTTTAAAGACCTGGCTATGGGGCTGGAGAGATGGCCTAGAGTTTAAGGTGCATGCCTGTGAAGCCTAAGAACCCATGTTTGACTTTCCAGGTCCCATGTAAGCCAGATGCACAAGGTGATGCAAGTGTGCAAGGTCACACATGTGCATAAGGTGGCACACACATCTGGAGTTCGACTGCAGTGGCTAGAGGCCCTGGTGCACCAATTCTCTCTCTTTCTCTTTATATATAACTCAACAAACTATTTTTAAGTTTTCTTGCAAAAAAAAAATCCTCTGTTCTAGAGATGGCTCAGCAGTTAAAGGTACTTGCTTACAAGGCCTGATAGCCTAGGTTCAATTCCCCAGTACCCATGTAAAGAATGCACAAAGTGGTACATGCATCTGGAGTTCATTTGCAGGGGCAGGAGGCCCTGGCATGCCCATATTCACTCTGTTTCTTTCTCTGCCTGCCCCTTTCTCTCTCTCAACTAATTTTTTTTTATCCTGACTACATTTATTTCTGTTACTAATGAACTCTTCCAAGTAGCTTATTATTTATAGTAATTTTTTAAAAATCTATTGTTCATAATACTCAAATATTTTAATACATTGATAACATATAAAAACACCTTCTTTATATTATAAATAGTTCATTATTTTTAAAAACTCTGTAAAAGTAAAGCAAATGTATTATAAAATGCTTACAGCACTACCTCAGTACTCACTAAATTATTGATATTATATGGGTAAGTATTGTACTTTTTGTTAAATAGTTTTTCAAAAGCACATAATATAAATCTGCATTGTACTACAATTTAAGCATTATACGAGCTTTTATATCTTTTAAGGTATTTATTAAAAATTACATCTTAAATACTCTATAATGAAAAGTAAGTTACCCTAGAATCCTGATAGGGGTCAGAGTAATAACACAGAATGGACAAATGACACTGTCATTCTACTTAAATTATTTAAGTTATTTAATTTGACCTGTAGATAGTCTCTTTTCTTCTCATCATGCCTGACTTTTAAGTGGGAGGTCTTCATTCATGATGATCCTTTAATGGAAGGAAAGCTTTCTCCATTTAACCCATGCTGTTATCAATCATGTACAGGGATAAATGAGCCTGTAAGATTTTGCCAGTATCACAAATGACACTGTGACCTGAGGCCAACATCTTTATTTGCTTCTCCAGTGATTCACTTCAGCAGATATTAACCAATTTTATAATCCATGAAAGGCAAAATTAAAGGACACCATCCATAAAACAGAATAATTCCTATCAGCAACAAAGTGATGTGTGTATTATCTTATAAATTATATGGCCATACAGTGTGGTAATGTAATGAAGTAAAGATGGTAATAATCAAATGCCTAGGGCAAACACTAATATGCATTTAATCACACAGCATGAAGTCATTTGTCACTACAGTTGAATGCATGTGTACATAAAATACATGAGTCACGTCCTTATTGTTATACTATAACAGGATCAATTTCACACTATCATTTCATATAACAACAAATGGTAGGCTTTGACATTAGATAAAACATTCAAAGAATATAAACAAAATTAACAATGACTTCAAAAAAATGAAAATTTTGATTTTTCAGTAGCTAAAATATTTTCATCAAAAATTCTTTGCTAAATATCCATGAACTCTGAGTTTCTTTTCTTAAATATCACCTAAGTTGGTTTTATTTCATTTCCTTGTCTTCTTAGGAATACTCCTAGACTTATGCTGAGTATCAAGTCAATCTGATAAATTTATCTTTTTATAAGTTAACATATGCAGTATTTAAGTAAAAATATGGATCACCTTTGTCACAAAAAGTGAAACCTGATACAAAAATCATCATATATATCTACTAAATGTGTATATTTTAAAAGATGGAGAAAACTTACAAACTCTAATTTCAAAATACATAACTACTAATTATCTAATCTTAGATGGAAACAAGATTCACCAGAAACCTTCTCAGTCCATCAAGACCTTCTATCTAATAGTAGTATAAATACTACATTTCTAAATTTTCCTCCTATAAAAATAAAGAATTGCAAGGTCCTTTGTGTCCCATATCATACAAGAGCCAAAATGGAACTGGATGCATTTACACTCACCGTATTCTCTTATATTAATATAGTGCCTTGGCCATTATTTTGTAAGTTCTTAATCAATTTCCAAGTCTTACTTTTGTATTCTAACACTGACAAATGCAATAATGTACAAGAGGCAGGTACTTACTACCTGCTTAAGTGCATATTACACTAAACAGATCATTCATACCCTTGGAAAAGGGTGAGAAAGGGAAACATGGATGCCATGAGCTAAAGAGCAGCATCTGCAATCAGTGATGCCCATAACTAAGATAAATTTCTAAAAAGATATTTTAAAAAAGTAAAAGAACTCAAATAACATTTTTTACAAGTATCCCAGACTGGCCTTGAGCTCCTGATTTTCCTGCTTCCACCTCCAGCAATTTCCAACAGGTATATCCAACCACAACTGGTAAACAGTCTGTAATAAAAGAAATTGGAAAAATGTCTACACACAGATTTTTTTAAAGACAGGATCATGCTGTATTGCCCAGGCTGACCCTGCAGTCCTGAGCACTTAAGCTTAAGCTCTTGCCTCTAAGAACTAGGTATTACAGGCTGCATGCCTTCATACCTGGCAGGATTGATTTGTTTTGTTAGTGATGGTGATAGTGGTGTTGCTGAGGATTGAACTCAAGGCCTCACTCATGCTAGGTAGGTGCTCTACAAGTAAGCTATACTTACAGCCTTTGTTTTAAAAGAAAATCAGGTTTCTTATACAGCGATTTTTAAAAAATGAAAATACAATAATTCACTAAATCTTTCTGCTCAAGAAATGGGTAATCCACCTACTGCTGAAGACTCCATATGCTTGGGCTACAGTCACTGAGAAATCAAGCTGGAGCTGAGCTGAAAACCTCCTCTCTGTGGACCAGCTGACAGAAAGCTGGAAAAAGCTACAATGCATGCAGCCCTATAGGAAAGAGAAGTCATCAACGGTGATAAATAGCAGTAGACATTGCAAGCCTTAAGATTGGCCTTCCAGGCCAAAAGTGCCAACTGGTGCAAATAGTGGCACACCTGTTATGGTGGAAAGCAACCACTCTCTAATAGGACTGGAAGCCTGCTCCACAGGAGGGAATACATGCCTGGTACTGAAAACCTAGTCAAAAAGCCTATGGCAAGGGAGATCATGAGCCCTAGGAGAGTAACACCTGCTGTTATCTGGCTAAATGCATATATTATGCTCACTAAACTGCCTGGTGAGTACTTTTCATGTTTATACCCATATATTTTTTTTGTTTTTCAAGGCAGGGTCTCACTCTAGCCCTGGCTAACCCGGAATTCACTATGTAGTCTCAGGTTGGTCTTGAACTCACAGCAATCCTCCTACCTCTGCCTCCCAAGTGCTGGGATTAAAGGTCTGTGCTACCACACCCAGCTTATACTCATATATTAATGCTGCTCTACTTTTGGTTGGAGAATCTTCCTTTTCAGATGGTGGTGACCACTGGGAAGACTCAAAAGACACCACAGTGCTAAGAAGTGACAGTGGAGTGTTCAGCACTGAAACATCTCTATCACACCTTCCAACTCAGGTCCACTGCAGAAGAGGTGGTAGAAAGAATGTAAGCGCAAAAGGAAGGATGGGATTGCTTACAATGAAAACTTCCAGACATAAAATGACCTGGAATCCAGGACCTCACTATACCTGGCACTTCCTACACAAGACCCTCACATTAAGAGGAAAGATGATGACATCAAAATTAAAGACAGACTAATTGAGAGGGGGAGGGGATATGATGGTGAATTTGTGAGAGGATGTGTGTGAGAGGAATGGTTTATTGTCTATAATTACAAAAACTTTCAATAAAAGAAGTTAAAAGGCAAAACAAATGGGTCATCCAAATTTGAGTTGATGGTCTTTATCTGAAAGGTACTTACAATCTAGAAGTGGTAGCAGATATATTCAAATGTTTGTAACCCCAGACATAACAAGCACATTACCAGGCATGATAAAAAAGACAGTAAGTAAACAAGAAAGCAATTTTTTTTTTAAAGTAGCCAGGCACGGTGGCACCCACCTTTAATATCAGCACTCGGGAGGTAGGAAGATCCCTGTGAGTTCCAGGGCAAGCTAGGCTACAGTGAGACTCTACCTTGAAAATAAAGTGCCCTCTAAGCTTCAAAAAACCTAGTGCTCCAAGTGTCATTTACTTCATATATAAAATAAATATACCAAACTAAGTTTAGAAAATTTCTGGTGCTTGCTTCAGCAGCACATATACTAGGTTTAAAATTTTTGTTAATTTGTAAATATCCTGTCTCATTGTAAAAATAGTTTCAAGTATAATAATATATTAGATGACTGGTATAACTCTGGCTATGAAGTTCTCATTTTATTAAGTTATTGAAAAAAACTTTAAGCCGGGCGTGGTGGCGCACGCCTTTAATCCCAGCACTCGGGAGGCAGAGGTAGGAGGATCACTAAGAGTTCGAGGCCACCCTGAGACTACATAGTGAATTCCAGGTCAGCCTGGACCAGAGTGAGACCCCACCTCGAAAAAAAAAACTTTAGACTACTGAGGAATTCAAGAAACAGTTCATACAGAAGGATTTTGAGACAGACACTAAGCAGGGGGAACTGAATTTGGCTGAAGAATAGGACTGCAATTGTTACTGCCACAAATTTATATACAGAATACAACGTCAGTGAACAGTTTTTACAAAATTATGTAAGAAGCAAGATATAAGGTATTAATTTAAGGTCACAAGGCAAGGTAGATGATAGGAGAGAAGCGAATATCTTACATCTTGTAGAAAGAACGAATGAAGATCAAACAAAACAGGGAGTAGTCAAAGAAAGATCTAAGAGTTGGTTAGAGAAGAGATATATCAATAAGTATGTAGCTTTGTGGGAAAGAGAATATACTCTTCCTTGGAAAGTAGAGTGAAGGATAAACTAAAGAGCCAAGATACAAGGATCAATAGATTACAAAATTAAGTGTAAACATAAGCACGATAATGTGTACCTATAATACAAGAGCTATTGGGGAGGTGGTAATATTGTGAACTTGAAGCCAGCCAAGGCAACATGATGAGAACCCATCTCATAGAGAAAATTTAAGTATAAACCTAATCTTGTTAAACTTCAAAACACCACAACTAAGAAGCACTTTAGGAGACTGGAAAGATGGCTCAGCAGATGAAAGTGTGGAATTCTTTTACAGTAGCTGGAGGTCCTGGTGTGCCCATTCTCATACCCACCCTCCCTCTCTATCTCTCTCTTTCTCTCCCTGTCTCTCTCACTCTCTCTCATATCTCTCTCTGCTTGCAAATAAAGTAAAATAAATATTTTTTAAAGTGCTTGCTTGCAAAGTCTGTCCACCCAGGTTCAACTCCCCAAGTACACATGTAAAGCAAGGCAGGCATTTGTTTGTAGCAGCAACAGACCTTGGCATGCCCAGACACACACACACACACACACACACACACACACACACAAGTACTTTAAAAGTCTGAAAACATTAACATAATCAAATATAGGAAACAAATAACAATTCATTTGTCCATCAACATTTATTGGGTCCCTTCTACATTCAAGACGCAATGATCTAAAAGCAGCAGCAACAGCAGCAGCTGGATGTGTGTAATCCTAGCACCTGGCACTCAGGAACCTGAGGCAGAAGGGTGTTGAGCTTGGGATACATAGAGAATCTGAGGCCTTCCTGGCCTATCACAGCAAGTCACTGTCTTAAAATTAATTAATTCAGAGACTTGTCCTCAAGGAACTCCAATAGAGAAATAATTGTAACAATGTGAGCATGTGCACTAGTAAAGATCTGCAAGTAGGGGTTGGGGAGATGACTCAGTGGCAAAGTGCTTGCTGCACAAGCATGGGAATATGAGTACCACTCTCCAGTACACAAGTAAAAGTCAGGCTGGAATTCCAACACTAGCGACATGGAGACCAGAAGATCCTCGGGCTTATACGGCACCTAGTCTAGCCAAATCACTAAGTCCCAGGTTCAAAAAACAACTGAGGAAGACCAATGTTGACCTCTAGCCTCCATATACATATGCACACATATACAAGTGCACCCATACACACACACACATAAGAACATGCATACATACATGCAGACACACCCCAACATACACACATGCAAAAAAAAATCTCCAAAAGAAAGGGGTTTCTAATACACATAGAAAAATCAGGGACATTCACACTTCCTAAGGAAGGTGACTCCTGGGCTGAGACTTGAAATAATAAAAATTACATTAGTAAAGTGGAAAGAGGTAAGGATATTTTCAAGGAAGATAGAGCATAAGAAAAGGCACAGATTAAAGAAATATATTAAATGAGAAACTATACTTCTGGTTTCTATTCAGATAAACTTTTTAAAAAATTTTTTTATTTATTTTATTTTTATTTATTTGACAGAGGGAAAGAGAGAGAATGGATGCACCAGGGCCTCCAGCCACTGAGAACAAACTCCAGACGCATGTACCACTTTGTGCATTTGGTTTTATGTGAATACTAGGAATCAAGTCTGGGCAAGTAGGCTTTACAAACAAGCACTTTTAACACTGAGCCATTTCCCCAGCCTGTTTTTTTTTTTTTTTTTAATGTTTTTATTTTTCAAGGTAGAGTCTCTCTCTACCCAGGCTGACCTGGAATTAGTCTCAGGTTGGCCTGGAATTCACAGCGATCCTCCTGCCTCAGCCTCCCAAGTGCTGGGATTAAAAGTGTATGCTACCACACCTGGCTTGTTATGTTTTTGTTGTTGCTGTTGTTGTTGTTTTTAAAATTTCATGTGTGTCAGACTCCTACTTTGGAGGCTGCAAAGCCAGTTTTACATGAGTGGCTGGAGAACTGAACCAGGGCCAGCAGGTTTAGCAAGCAAATACCTTTAACTGCTGAGCCACACATCTCTTCCTCCCCCACACCCCCCCGCCAGCCACAGGAAATTTCTTAAAAGACTTCTTAAAACAATTACAACTTTTCATTAAACTCAAAATGTGAAACAATAAAAAAATCCCTCCATAAAAACTGATCTGAAGCAAACACTCTGACAAGATATACACACCAGTGCAATGGTGGCACATAGCCTTGGTGGGTAACCAATAACTGTCTGATTGGCTAAGAGACCCACTTACTGTAAGGAACCCATAGCTGGAAATAATGCTATAGAAACAAAGATTATGCTCTCCAATGCCAAGCTCCCACTAGTCTTTGAGGCTACATCTATCAAAACCTCCCTAAATTAATAACACTTATCCATTTAACCTATGCTGACTTCACTCTCTGATAGAGAATCTGTTCTTCTTTAGAAGGGAGCAAGACCCGAGGAGATAAACCACTCCATGCATTTTATCCAAGGCCCAGCTGAAACCACAGGGGAAGTGGGGAGAAGAGCAAGAGTGCTACTTCCATGGTGAGCCTGACAATCAGCACCAGTGCGTACGAGACAGACCTGAGGATACTCAACACATACCAAAGCAGAGATCCAGAGGCTCCTAAGAGCTCATCACTGAAGTAGACTTAAAACTCACCCACCACCGCTCAGGAAACTTTGGGGAAGAGGGGGTGGAAAGATTTAAGAGCTACAAGTTGGAACACCATACCCAAAGGCATTGTTTCTCCCACAATAACCAACTACTGCTCCCACAATGCATAACCCACAACCCCATGGAGAATACCAGTGACCCCACTTGAGGCAAGCCCCCAGCAAAACGGGGACAGGGACAAGGGAAAGGAAGGTACTAATACATGATGTATCCACACTAAGTATGTCCGTAAAAAAAAAAAAAAAAAAAAAAAGTATTAAAAAGTAAAAAAAAAAAAAAAGTGGCAGCATACATTTAATTATAGAAAACTTTTCTCCTCAAATGAGGCTTAATTAAAACAATTAATTTCCAAAAAAAGAAAAAACTGATCTGAAACAATTAGAAATTAATGGCTTGGTACATTTATATTGAAAATAAAATTTTTCATTTAATATGAAATTAATTCATTACAAAAATTTTCATTAAGGCTTTTTTTTTTTTTTTTTTTTTTTTTTTTTTCAAGGTAGGGTCTCACTCTAGCCAGGATGACCTGGAACTCACCATGTAGTCTTAGGGTGGCCTCAAACTCAAGGCAATCCTGTTACCTCTACCTCCCAAGTGTTGGGATTAAAAGCGTGCACCACCATGCCCGGCCATTAAGGCTTTTAACAGAAATTTTCAATATCTTAAGAAAGCTGAATGTTTTCTTGATCTATTTCTGTCATGTCAATATTAGCAGATACAATAAGTGGATTAAAAAATTATAATTTAGGGGCTGGAGAGATGGCTTAGTGGTTGAGCATTTACTTGTGAAGTCTAACAACCCCGGTTTGAGGCTAGATTCCCCAGTATCCACATAAGCCAAATGCACAAGGTGGCACATGCATCTGGAATTCATTTGCAATGGCTGGAGGACCTGGTGTGCCCTTTCTCTCTCTCTCTCTCTCTCTCTCTCTCTCTCTTTCTCTCTCTCTACCTTTTTCTCTCTCTCTGTCTCTCTTTCTCAAATAAATAAATAAATAATAAAAACTTTTTTAAAATTATAATTTACTGGGCTGGAGAGATGGCTTAGTGGGTAAGGCACTTGCCTGCAAAGCCAAAGGACCCAAGTTCAATTCCCCAGGACCCACATAAGCCAGATGCACAAGGGGCACACACATCTAGAGTTTGTTTGCAGTGACTGGAGGGCCTGGCACACCCATTCTCTCTCTCTCTCTCTCTGCCTATTTCTCTCTCTGTCTCTCAAATAAATAAATAAAAATAAAAAAATTTTAAAGTATAATTTACAATAAAATTATTAGCTAAATGTACATTGTAACAAATTGATCTTACTTTAATTATAAACATAATTACTTCATATAGCATGTCCTGTGAGATCTAAGAAATTAACATATTGCCTTTAGCTTCTGTAACTCCGCTTGTTAGCGCTCCAGCTTGACAGTAGTACTGCCATTTTTAAGCAGATAGCCATTATAGTAAAACAGACTGCCATCTGAAATAAAAAAAGCCCAGGCCTGACTCAGATGAGGAACTTGCGGGCTAATGTACTGACCTTTGCTTCTTTCCCAACCCCCTCCCTCTCTCTTATTGTTCATTCCTGCGAAGTCTTAGGACACCCCGGAGGTAATAAATCACAGAGGCCTCCGATTTCGTACAAAGAAAGGATCTGCAAACAAGCGGCTGATCCTAGATAAGCAGCTCAGAATGTTCCCGTGTGTGCACTTTTTGAACCAACCATTTCAAATGTTGCAATATGATGTAACTGCTGTATCCCTTCTCTATATAAACCCTTTCCCCCAAGAGTGGGGGCTCTCTCTCACACTCCCACTGCGTTGGTTTGTGTGGACAGAGTCCCAGTCTAGGCTTGGTAATAAAGAATTCCATGTAATTGCAGTCGAGCTTCTTGGTCTTGTTGTCTCACTGGGTGACTCCCAAGGACCCCAACCCACATTCGAGGGTCCTGGCACTACAGTCCTAAGGGCAAAAGGTCCACAAGATACACCTCTAAATATAGATCTAATGGTCAAATATATCTGAGAAATGTTGCATACTAACTCTCCACCTTAGAGATTAGTGGTCCTTTTTATTGACTTTGTTAGAATCTCTTTAGTCCATATTTTCCAAGTATACCTTACCCAATAAATACCTTTTTTCCAATAGTTCATAAGACAAAACAAATATTCTAGAAAACATTGATTCCAAAGAGCCTACTTTGGGGAATTCTGATCTAAAAAACTGTGCTGTTATTTCACTAATGGCATGGCCTGATTTAATATCGAATAATTTCCTAATAAATAACACTTTTTATTCATTTCTTACCAAAATGTACAAATAGAATTTGCCAACAAAAATATTAACCACTATATTATTCAATTCCTTTGACTATGGCCCTTTATATGGTTTCCTGAAGTATGATCCATTAATAAGTACTTCACAGTGGCTGGAGAGATGGCTTAGCGGTTAAGGCATTTCCCTGCAAAGCCAAAGGATCCCAGTTCGATTCTCCAGGACCCACATAAGCCAGATGCACAAGGGGGCACATGTATCTGGAGTTCGTTTGCAATGGCTGGAGACCCTGGCATGCCCATTCTCCCTCGTCCTCCTCTCTCTCTCTCTGAATCTGCCTCTTTCTCTCTCATTCATAAATAAATAAATAAATAAATAAACAAACAAACAAATAAATAAATAATTTTTTTTTAAAAAAGTATTTCACAAAATAGAGCAAAACCATATGACTTACTCATGAGTAAGTAAATCAATGTAGAGTTTGGTAGGACGGCTCAGTGGGTAAGAACGCTTACTACACAAACATGAGAATCTGAGCTCAGTGACCAGCACCCACATAAAAAGGCAGGCATGACCAAGCATGCTGGGAACTCCAGCACTGAATAGGGCACACACAAGAAGGTTATAGGACTTATTGGTCAGCCAGACTAACCAAAACAGTGAGTTTCAGGTTCAATGAGATGGTCTTAGGAAAATAAAGCAGAAGAGAGAGAGGAAAGGACACTTTTATACACGTGTGTAAAACCAATGCTCAATTCTCACTTTCTTCAAAATAAAGGGGGGGGGATAAAATTACCAGGGCTGGGGAAATGGCTCAGCATTAAAGGCACTTGTTTGCAAAGTCTGCTACCCTAGAGCTCAATTCCCCAGACTCCCCTATGAAGCTGATTGGGCATTCATTTACAGCAGCAAAAGAGACCCTGGAGCACAAACCACACGCAAATTAAGTTTTTTAAAAAAATAAAATTACTGAAAGAATAGACAAATTTAGAAATTTCTCTGGGTATTGGCACATTTGCATGACTTGAACTAGTAGGCTAGAGTTCATGCATTCTGCTTAAAATATTCTGTAATGAGCCTGGCGTGGTAGTGCACGCCTTTAATCCCAGCACTCGAGAGGCAGAGGTAGGAGGATTGCCATGAGTTCAGGGCCACCCTGAGACTACATAGTGAATCCCAAGTCAGCCTGGGCTAGAGTGAGACCCTACCTCGAAAAAAACATATATAAATATATATATATATATATATATATATATATATATATATATATATATATTCTGCAGTGACATTTGTACAAATTTAAATGTTTGTAAAAATAAAATTCCTCATCTTAACTGTGGCTTTGCAAGCAAGTGCCTTAACCGCTAAGCCATCTCTCCAGTCCAACCACATCGGTTTTAATTCTGGTTCGACAACTTACCATCTATGTAGTTACTGGTTGGTATTATTTACTCTCTCTCTCTCCTTATGTGTTATAAGGCGAATAAAAGGAATACCAATGTCCAGGGTCTAGAACTTCTTTTTATGATTGAGATAAATCATTTAATCCAGGTCCTGACATTATAAGAAGCATTCAACATATGATGTCTATTAGTGTCAGAATTACACCAGCACAGCAGTATGGTCATGACAGAGCTAAAGAAACTAAGCACCATGCTGCCCCCTAGTGGACACTATGATTCAAAAATTTGCTACAGCAATTATGGTCCTTCCTGGCAGTAGAAAAACTAAACATTTTCTCAAACCACATTAGCACATTTTATAGCTTGCCAAATCTGAGTTTTCAAAACTTATTAACTACCTCATAGTTAGTACTCATAAACCTGGGAGGACTGTCCTGAACTCAAACTGGAGCTGAAGAAATGGCAGGAGAAAAGAACTATAAAGAATGACAAAGTACATTTTCCCACACGGTATTAGCTGACTTTCCACTGACATATTTCAGTCAAGTTACTCTTTCAGGTACAAAACAAAGATAGTCCTAGATGTTTGTCATAACTAATGCAAAACACCAAATAACCAAATGTCGGAGATGCCAGGTATGGGGGTGCACACCTTTAATCCCAGAATTTGGGAGACAGAGGTAGGAGGATCACCATGAATTCGAGGCTACCCTGAGACTATATAGTAAATTTCAGGTCAGCCTGGGCTACAGTGAAATCCTACCTCAAGAAACCAAAAGAAAAAAATGTTAGAGAAGTTTAATTACCTTCACATTGTCTGAACAGTCCATATTTTAGCACAGGTTCTGATAAATGCTTTAAAAATTAAGAACTGAGCAGGGCCTCGTGGTGCATGCCTTTAAACCCAGCGTTCCATAGGCTGGGGTAGGAGGATCACTGTGAGTTCCAGGCCTGGGATTACATAGTGAATCCCAGGTCAGCCTTAGCTAGAGTGAGACCCTACCTCAGGGGAAAAAAAAAAAAAAAAAAAAAAACTACAACTGACTTATTTTTTTACAAAAGCAAAGTGAAAGATTGGGGCAATGACATGAGTAATTTAAATTTACAATTCCATTTGGCATTGTAGGAATTAGAAGACAATAATTTCATTCCCAGGAAAATTCCATTTAAATTTGTTCATACAAAGTGCATCTAAAAAGGAAAAAAAATATCAGGACTGGGTAGATGGCTCAGCAGGCTAAAGGCGCTTGCTGGCAAAGCCTGACAGCCTAGGTTCAATTCCCCAGCACCCCCATAAACTCAAACGCACAAAGAGGCCCCTATAAATGGCCTTCCTTTGCAGCAGTAAGAAGTTCTGATGCACCCATTTTCCTTTCCCCCCTCTTCCTTTCCCTCTCTCTCTCCATCTCTAAAACATTACATATATATAATTATAATTATAATTATGTTTAATTAATTAATTTTAATAATTTCATATATATAATTTTTTTAAAAAAAAAAAAAACAGCATAACGTTATCTGCCCGTAATCCCAACATTCCAGATATTAAAGCAGTTGGACTCCAGTCTGGACAGGACAAGCCTGTCTCAAAATCCAAAAGCAGGGCTGCAGAAATGGCTTAGCAGTTAAGGCACTTTCCTGTGTAACCTAAGGACTCAGGTTCAATTCCCCAGGAACCACGTAAACCAGCTGCACAAGGTGGTGCATGAATCTGGAGTTCATCTGCTGTGGCTGGAGGCCCCGGCCCACCCATTCTCCGTCTCTCTCTCTCTCTCTCTCTCTCTCTCTCTCTCAAATTAAAAAATAAAGATAAAATAAATAGAAAAACACAAAACCAAAACTGGGTGGGTGGCGCACATCTTAATTCCAGCACTGGGGAGGCAGAGGTAGGAGGATTGCCATGAGTTCGAGGCCACCCTGAGACTACATAGTGAAGCCAGGTTAGCCTGGGCTAGAGTGAGACCCTGCCTCGAAAAATAAAAAAAATAAATAAATAAAGTAATGAAATTACTAGAACAATGAAGAAAAATCTAGAAGCACGCTTCTTCAAAGGATTGTGCTAGGAACAGTGTTTACATCAGCCTTAGCATATTCTGTAAAGTAATACCTATCCAAACTGACTTCAAAATGGGAGAAATACTGAAAATGCTCCCAGGAAGGCCGACATGGCCGCGTTGTATTCAACCAATGAAGACGCCAAGTCAAGAACCACAACCGCGGCCCACGGGCGACCCGGCCGTGGAAGATTCTAGACACACCTGAGAGGGCAACGAGGCTAGTCGGCCAGCCAGCAGCGCAGGACGAGCCCAGCGCTAGGAGAACGGATGGCACGGCTTCTGAACGCCACTCCTCCAGTTACCTCAGAAGACCTCCGCCATCACTTCCGGTCCTCCGGCTCCTGCCGGAAGGCGCTTCCGGTTTCCAGGAGTGCTGGGCTCCTTCTGAAGACGATGGGCCGATTGATGGCCCTGGGGCAAGGCGGGGTGGTTTTTTTTTTTTTCCAGTAAGATACAAGTTCACCGTTTCTCCTGTGACCAGCTCCTGATGTCAAGAGATACCACCTCAGGATGACTTGCAAGTAGGGTGGCCTTCACCCTCCTGAGGAAGGTAAGTCCGGGGCCATGACAGCGTGTTTATGGTTTTCACAGGCCTTCACAGGAAGGAGAAACCTGTCTCTGTGGACTCAGATCTCTGACAACGTGGTGTATGTAGTACCATGTCATGTATTGTCCCTTTGTCATAAATGTCCTAACTACATTACTTCAGCTCAAAAAAGGGTAAAAAAGGGGGGGTTGGAGAGATGGCTTGCTGGTTAAGGCGCCTGCCTGCCAAGCCTAAGAATGCCGGTTCTAATCTCCAGGTCCCAGATTTAGCCAGACGCAAAAAGTGATGCAAGGGTGCAATGCCGCACTTGCCCACAAGAGGGCTCACGCATCTGGAGTTCATTCACAGTGGCGGAGAGGCTGCTGGCGCACCCATTCTATCTCTATCTAGCTCTTTCTCTCTCTCTCTCTCTCTCTCTCTCTCTCTAGCTCTCTCAAAACAAATTTTTTTTTTAAAGATTAAGGACCTAAAAAGATATTTCTAGATGACCTTATGTGATTTAAGCACACTATTATAACATACATATATATAATCTCCACCTTAAAAAATATATACATCAACTTAAAAAGAGGAAGGAAAGCAGGGAAGAAAGGAAAAAAGAAAGAAAGAGAAAAAAAGAAGGGGGGGAGAAGATGGGCAGCCAGGCTTTGGAAGGGTTTAAAAGCTAGTGTTAACCTGGAACAGTGGCACTCTGGGGGTGGGGACAGGAGACATTTTTCACTTAATACCATTTTATAATTCTCCCTCCCCACCTCCAGTCTCATGATCATGGTAGAATTAAAAGTGTGCACCACCAGGACCGCCTAGGTGATGTTTTTGAAAGTACATTATATAAATCCAAACCCTTCATAAACTTGGAAAAAATAAGCAGTGACATATGTCCTAATCCTAGCATTTGGGAGGCTAAGGAAAGAGAATCTCAAATTGGAGCCAGCCTGGGATATAGAGTTGTTTGAATACGTGAAAATGTGAGTAATCTCAAAATGAAAAATACAGGACCCAACAATACAATATGCTGATTAGAAACATAAATATAACTTTCAAAAGTTATATATCTATTTGCAAACAGAAAACAAGAATGCAACAGATGGAATGCATGTGCCAGGGTCTTTTGCCACTGCAAATGAATTCCAGTCATATGTGTCACTTTATGCACCTGGCTTTACATGGGTACTGGAGAATAAAACTTGGGCCATCAGGCAAACACCCTTAGTTGCTATCTCTCCAGACTTTGTAAATATGTTTTTAAATTCTGAAGAAGTCAGAAGAAATTTAAGAATGATGTAAATGATCATTTAAACTCATTTTTTGGTGTGTTTTTTCAACATAGGGTTTTGCAGTAGCATATGCAAACCTGGAATTCACTATGTAGTCTCAGGCTGGCCTTAAACTCACAGCAATTCTCCTACCTCTGCCTCCCAAGTGATAGGATTAAATGCATACACGGCTATGCCCAGTGGGACTCATTTTTTTAAAATTTGTTATGTATTTATTTGAGAGAGAAAGAAAATGAGTGCATTAGGGCCTCCAGCCACTGCAAACAAAGCCCAGACACATATCATATGTGCCACCTTGTGCATCTGGCTTGGAGGGACTTTTTTTTTTTTTTTTTTTTTTTTTTTTTGGTTTCTCGAGGTAGGGTCTCACTCTAGCCCAGGCTGACCTAGAACTCACTATGTATTCTCAGGTTGGCCTTGAACTCATGACATCCTCCTATCTCTGCCACCCGAGTGCTAGGATTAAAGGCATGAGCCACCACGCCGGGCTGGGACTCTTATTTTTAAACAGATTGTTTTAATGTTTGCTAGTTATCAAGGAAATTCATATTAAAACAGATGGTGGTGACCTTAAAATGCCTCAGAAGACACCATGGTGCTGAGAAGAAGGGACAGAGGAGTGCTCAGCACTGAAACATCTCTAACACAACTTCCAAGGCTCAGGGTCCATTGCGGAAGAGGGGGCTGAAAAAATGTAAGAGCCAAAGGAAGAGTAGGACTCCTTACACCCATGATCCTCCAGACACAAAATGGCCTGGTTATCCATGACCTCACAGTGCCTGACAATACCTACACAAGACCATTATAATAATTGAGAGGAGGAGGGGAGATGATGGACAGCAGAGTTTCAAAGGGGAAAGTGGGGGGAGGGAGGGAAGTACCATGGGATATTCTTGACCATTATGCCCCGTGAGCTCCTTAACCACTAAGCCATCTCCCCAACCCTTTTCTCAACTATTGATACAGAGGACCTAACAATCTATCAAGCAACTTGACCTAATTGATATGCATTGAATATTCTACTCAATAACTGAAGAACACACATTCTCTTCAAATTTACATGGAAATGGACTCTGAAACCTCAACAAATGTTAAGTGATTTATATAATTGAAATCATGCAAATTATTCTCTCTGCAGTCTAAGAAGTCAGTAACAGAAAAGATATTTATAAATTCCCAAACAGTTGGAAATCAAACTATATACTTCTAAACAAATATGTAACTACAGGGACAGTCATGAGAATTTAGAAAGTAAGTTAATGCAAGCTGGAGAGATGCCTTAGTGATTAAGGTACTTGCCTGTGAAGCCTAAGGACCCAGGTTTGAGTGCCCAAGATCCACATAGCCAGATACACAAGGTGGCACATGCATCTGGACTTCATTTGTAATGGCTGGAGGCTCTGGCATGCCCATACTCTATCTATCTATCTGCCTCTTTCTGTGTCTCAAATAAATAAATACATAAAATATTTTTTTAAAAAGAAAATATTAAACCAGGCATGGTGGCACACGCCTTTAATCCCAGCACTTAGGAGGCAAAGGTAGGAGGATCGCTGTGAGTTCGAGGCCACCCTGAGACTATTTACTGGATTCCAGGTTAGCCTGGACTAGAGTGAGACCATACCTCGAAAAACCCCAAAAATAAAAAGAAAAAAGAAAATATTTTAATGCAATTGAAATGTAAATATAACAAAATTTATAAGATGCAACTAAAGGTGTACTTGGGATTTTCTGACAATTTCATATATATGTATATAATGTATTTGACCCTATTCACCCCCCTTACCCTCTCCAATTCCCTCCCACTGATCCCCTTTAATTCTTCCTAATGAATCAAATCCCCCTTCTACTTTTATATCTTTTTTTTTTTGTGACCCACTGGGTTTAATTGGAGTTACTTACAGGAGCATGGGTTATTTACACAAGTAAGGGTGACTTGCCAGTGGCTTCACTACTAAAGAAAAATGTCTTTCCTTCCCCCCAACAACCATTTACTAACTATAAATCTTCAGGAAAGGGGGCTGGAGAAATGGCTTAGCGGTTAAGGCATTTGCCTCTGAAGCCAAAGGATCCCGGTTCAATTCTCCAGGACCCACATAAGCCAGATGCACAAGGTGCACATGCATCTGGGGTTTGTTCATAGTGTCTGGAGGCCCTGGCATACCCATTCTCTCAGTGTCTGCCTCTCTTTTCTCTTTCTTTCTGTCTCTCTCTCTCTCTCTCTCTCTGTGTGATTGCAAATAAATAAATAAAAATTTAAAAAAATTTTCAGAGAAGGATGGAACCTAGTCATGATGAGGTTTTTATTATTATTGTTAAAATGTTTAATAAAATGATAAACTCTAGGGTTGGGGTCATAGCTCAATGGCAGTGCACAGGCCTAGCATGTGTGCATCCAGGGATATGTTTCCCAGCACTGGGGAATCCAAAAGCTTTGTATTTTCAAGTTACAACTATGTGTACTTGCCTTAGGCAATATTTGAAATTGTCTTTTTATGTTCAATGAACATAGGAAATGCCAGGCCTTGTATTGAGCTACTATTCATTCCCACTACATTAGCAATTTTTTTTTATTAAATTGTAATGTTAGTGAAGAGATAATTAAATTAGTCACTTGTGTACTTTGGTGTCTAGGTCCTGACCAAAAAAAAAAAAAAAAATTGCCGGGGACAGTGGTGCACTCAGGAGGCAGAAGTAGGAGGATTGCCAAGAGTTCAAGGCCACCCTAAGACTACATAGTGAATTCCAGTTAAGCCAAGGCTAGAGCAAGACTCAATTTTGCAAAAACAAACAAACAAAAAAATGTTACTTAAATTCAAGCACAACTAATGGAAAGTTCTTTCTCTTCTGTATTCTCTGTCCCCTTTGTTCTCTGTTCCCTTTTCCTAATGCACTAATATAACGCACTTTTACATAGATGCAAGTTAAAAGCTTTCTCTACTACAAAAATCTGTATCTTTATGAATAAAATGTGAATCTTTGTTATAATGTGGACTTATTTTTACACTTGATATAGTTTCAAACCTCAGTGTGTGTCTTATCTTGTTCTAGCCGTAATTGTTATAGAGTGAAAGTATGTCATTTTTATTCAATGTAAGAAAGGGAGTGAGCATATTTACATGTCTCCCAAACTAGTTTCTCTCAAATCATAGTTTTCACATCCTACATTAATAGGCCTGAAGCTAGTTAGAATTTGTTGTGAATAAACACAATGCCTCCCTGGGAGAATAGCAACAGATAATATCTACTTCAATGAATAAAACATACACAAAGTAAATGAACAGGTTTCCACAGCCTACATACATGCTGTAGTGAAAACAAGTGCTAATGACTTGTAATAGTTACACAGTTACAGCACATTTAATTATAGTTATTTGCTTCTGTGCTTGTGGGTAAGGATGTTTTCCTGTTTCTTTTTCTTTCTTTCTTTTTATTGAGATAATACCTTACTATGCTATTGACAATGTTCTTGAACATGGGCTCAATCAATTCTCCTACCTCAGCCTCCCACATGGATGCGTGCACATACCTACACACCTGGCAAGCAGAGATCACTTCTCACCCATCTTTGTGGCATAGTTAGTAAATATCTATAAATACTTAAAGCTACCTGTAACTCCAAAATTTGCATGTAATAATTAGTAGTACCATAAACTGGTTGAAATTTCTCTACAATCTGTTGGGTTTATTACTTTTTCACTCTGGTGTATGTAACAATAACACATGTCAATTAGTGACTGATTCAAGGTGTCAGCATCAAAATGAGAGAATTGTCAACAATAAGTATTGCCTTATAAGGTGTACTACATACACTGTAAATGAGATTTTGCTATGAATTTATGACTTACTGATTTTATTTAACTATTTTTTAAATTTCATTTATTTATTCATTTGAGAGAGAGAAACAGGTAGAGAGAGAGAATTAACAGGCATGCCAAGGCATCCAGCCACTGGAAATGAATTCTAGACCCATGCGCCACCTTGTGCATCAAGACAAACACAATGAAGATTTAGAAGACTAGCAACAAGTCTACCAACTGTATCTTCTTAACAACTTCAACTAGATCTTCCTCCTCTGAACCTCTTGTTTTGTTAATAACATCATTTAGGACTGGAGAGACTGCTCAGCAGTTAAGGCACTTGCTTGCAAAGCCTAATGACCTGGGTTCATTTCCCCAGTACCCACATAAAGATAAATGCACAAAGTGACACATGCATCTGGAGTTCATTTGCAGTGGCAATAGGCACTGACGTGCCCATTCTGTCCCTCTCTCTCTCTCTCATTTTCTTCAAATAAATAAGAGTATTTTAGAAATGATAGCATCATTCTCCAATTTAATCAAGATTTAAACTTTGGGATAATAGTATCTTGTATCTTTGTCTTCTCCTTCAACTTGTATGACTTACTGATAGATTTAGGAGGTAAAGCCAAGTAAACTAATGAGTTTGCTTAGTGAGTTCTGGAGTTTGTACTGAAACATCTGGGTAGATGATGTTCCCATGTAATGCTATGGAGAAGGAAAAAAAAGTCAGCACTTTAGGGGTAAAAGTTATTATCAGTATGTCCTTCGCTACAAATAGGAAAAATGCATTGCTATAGTTTCTTAAGTCGTCTGCTCTGTTTCTCAAAGACTTTCCTTTTTGGCCCTCCTTTTATGGTGGTTCCATCTTAAAACTGGCAACAAGGGCTGGAGAGATACCTTAGCAGCTAAGGCATATGCCTGTGAAGCTTAAGGACCCCGGTTCGATTCTTCAGGTCCCACATAAACCAGATGCACATGCTTGCGTCTAGAGTTCGTTTGCAGTGGCTAGAGGCCCTGGTGCACCCATTCTCACTCTCTCTCACTCCCCACCTCTCTTTGTCTCTAGTAAATAAATTAATTAAAATTAAACGTTTTAAAAAAACGGTAACAAGATAGCTTTCTGTTCTGAAGAGTGTTATGTCACTCAGGTACATAACATAAAGAAAAAGAAGGGGCTGGAGAGATGACTTATTAGTCAAGGCACTCACCTGCAAAGCCTCAGGACCCAGATTCGTAATCCAGAAGCACATAGTGGTGCATGCATCTGGAGTTAGTTTGCAGTGGCTAGAAGCCCTGGCACACCCATTCTCCCTTGCTTTCTCTCTCACTCTCTCTCTCTCATAAATAAATAAACCAAAAATTAAAATATTTAAAAAGAAAAGAGAAAGGTCATATTGTCTAGTGACTAGAAATGTTTCTCCTCACACGCCTGATTGTAAATAGTAATTACAAACAAGCCTCATTAGCACAGTAGGTATCACGTGGGTCTCATAAATGATGATTGCACTGACAAGAGAAAACAGATAACCATGATTGGCTTAGATTCATTACGACCCACTTCCAAGATGGGTGTGTAGTGCACACGTGTACTCCCAGTACTTGAAAGGCAAAAGCAGGAAGATCAGGAGTTCAAAGCCATCCTCAGCTACATAACAAGTTTGATGCTAGCCTGGGGTACAGTAGGCCCACCTTGAAATCTGTGCATTAGTTTGTACCATCAATTGGGAGAATGCTGGTTAATGTAACGGAACATCATTGTGTTAAGATTGTACATTTTTGTAAAGTGATTGATGACTTTATTAGAGACAGAGAGAGGGAGAGAGAGAATGGGCACACCAGAACCTCTAGCCACTGCAAATTCCAGAAGCATGAGCCAACATGTGCATCTGGCTTACATGGGACTTGGAGAATCGAACCTGGGTCCTTGGGCTTCTCATGCATACACCTTAACTGCTAAGCCATCTCTCCAGCTCCCCCATTTTTTTTTCCTGAAACTAACAAAACAATTTTTTTCTGTTTTTTCAAGGTAGGGTCTCACTTTAACCCAGGCTGACCTAGAACTCAGTCTATAGTCCTAGGCTGGCTTCAAACGCAAGCTTTCCTTCTACTTCTGCCTCCTGAGTATTGGAATTCTTCAATCAAATCAATTCCATGAGGATACAGATAAAATTGAAACTTTCCTACTTTTAACTCAAAAATCCCGAACGTTGTATGTCACTTTATCAGTCAACCTTTCTTTTCTTCCTTTCTCTCTTTATTTTTTGGATTTAATTTTTTTTGTTTATTTTTATTTATTTATTTCAGAGAGACAGACAGAAAGAGAAAGAGGCAGATAGATAGAGAATGGGCGTTCCAGGGCCTCCAGCCACTGCAAACTCCAGATGGATGTGCCCCCTTGTGCATCTGGCTTACGTGGTTCCTGGAGAATCAAACCAGGATCTTTTGGCTTTGCAGACAAATGCCTTAACTGCTAAGCCATCTCTCCAGCCCCTATTTTTTGGATTTTAAATGTGTGTGTGCAGAATGTGTGGTGCATGTGTGGGTACAGATGCTCATGTCCCATGCATACAGGTGAAGAGACCAGAAGAGAGTGTCAGCTTTCTGTCACTCATTCAGGTGTTTTCTTTAGACAGGGGCTCTCACAGAACCTGGAGCTGCCCTTTTTTTTTTTTTTTTTTTTTTTTTTCCAGTCAGACTGGTTGACCAGCAAGCCCCAGCAATTCTCCAGTCTCTTCTTCCCCCAAGATTGGACTTACAGGGATGCCTGGCTACACTCAGCTTTTAAAATGGCTGCTGGGGAATTGAAACAGGACAAATCAGACCCTTTCTGGTCTTTAAACATGTGTGGCAAGAGCTTTTGCCCACTGAGTCATTTACCCAGTCCCTCAGTCAACTTTTCATTGTTGTGACAAAATATCTAGAAAAAAAAATGATAACATAAGAGGATCTGTTTTGCACCTGCTGTTGCAGGGAGGTGATATCTAGCTTCTGCTCTATCATCTTTCCCCTGCCATCATGAAGCTTCTATTCAAGACTGTAGGACAAAATAAGTCCTTTCTTCCCATCAGCTGCTTTCAGGCAGGTGTTTTGTCCTAGCAATGTGAACATAACTACAATATCCCCATAGGTCTTTTGTTGTTGTTGTTGTTTGTTTGTTTATTTTAGAAAAAGCACGGGAGAGAGAGAGAATTGGCACACCAGGGTCTCAGCCAGTGCAATTGAACTCCAGACACTGTGCCACCTAGTGGAAATGTGCAACCTTGCACTTGCCTGTTTATGTGTCTGGCTTATGAGGGATCTGGAGAGTTGAACATGAGTCCTTAGGCTTCACAGGCAAGCACCTTGAAACAACAAACCATCTCTCCAGCTCCCCCATAGGTTTTGATCAAAATTAGACATAGGTCAGAAGCTAAAGATGGTATAAATAAAACAGCCTTAAGAGAGATAAAATTATTACAGAAGTAAGTCATCCAAATACAATTGGTCTTTTTGATACTCTTAGACAAAAATCTAGTATTAGCCTTGACTTTATAGAAACTGATCTAGAGGTGATAAGAAAAGATAATAGTCTTGTGCTGACACCATCCCACATGAAAGCCTATATGTTGACTTTTCTTCAAGGGTTCAAATATTTATATCAATGCTGGATTCTACATAGGAATCTGAAACCAAACAACTTGTTGTTAGATGAAAATGGAGTTCTAAAATTGGCAGATTTTGATTGGCCAAATCATTTGAAAGCTCAAACAGGGCTTATACACATCAGATGGAGATCAGATGGTGTCAGGCTCCTGAGGTACTTTCTGAACCTAGAATGTATGGCATGGGTGTGGACATGTTGGGTTTTGGCTCTGCATTAGCAGAGTTGCTTCTAAAGCTTCCTTTTTTTTTTGCCAGAAGATTCTGATCATGATCACCCATCATGAAATTTGAACCTTTTGGCACACCAGGTGAAGAACAGTGGCCTGACATGTATAATCTTCTGGATTATGTGACATTTAAAGAGCCCTGCTGGTGGGGCTGGGAAGATGGCTCAGTGGATAAAGGTAATTGCTTGAAAAAGTAAAATGTCCAGGTTCAATTTGTCAGTACCCACATAAAGCCAGATGCACAAAGTAGGCTCATGCATCTGAAGTTCATTTGCAATGGCAAGAGACCCTGGGAGCCCATACTCTCTTAAGTTCTCTCTCTCTCTCTCTCTCCCTCTCCCTCCATTCCTTCATCTCTCTCTTCCTCCCTCACATCCTTTCTTCTCTTTGCCTCTCCTCTCAAATAAATAAATTTTAACTAGTGCCCTGGAATCCCATTGCAACATATGTTCACTGCAGCAGGAGGCAATTTGCTTAAACTCATATAAGACTTTATTCTTATTTAATCATGTACTCAAATTACAGGCATTAAAAACAAAGTACTTCTGCAATTGTCCAGGACCAATGCCTAATGTTAGCTGCCAAGACCAAACTGTCCAGTAGAAGCCTAAAAGGAGCAATCAAATCCAGCCATGGAAATGAAATGGCAAAGAAGAGATCTTGTGGGTTGCTCTGGGCTTTCTCTTCCTATTCGCTTCCTTCTTTTTTCTACAATCATGTGATTAAAAACATAGATCATAACCTTAAAATAAAGGTTTACTTAAGCCCTGTTGGTCTGAGTCCCTTTGATGAATGAAGTAGGGCCATTTATCCTTCACTAAATACTTACATTGAGATTAAAAGGAGACTCCACTTAGGCTGAAGTATTTAATAAATGTTTATCTCTGCCCAACCTCTGCCCCTTCTTTCTCCAAACTTCATTGTAGAATGTAAATAGAACACCTGTTTGATTTTTCCTGACTCTGACTGTAGGACAAGGAGGAGATATGGAGACAAACCATCCTAAGAAAACAAAATGACCCATCAAAAAAGTAGTTCAGCATATGGCACCATCTATGCAAAACAAGGCATTTACATTACTCAAGTTTCTTCCTATATTTTCCCAAGCATAAAGTCAATAAATAAGGTAGCTACCCAGATAAATAATTTATTTTCCCCTCCAATTATCTTCAGTGGCTTAAATAGAAATATGTTCAACATCTTATTTATTCTTTTACTGCTAGTGAACTTTTTATATAATGTTATAAGCATACAATACCATTTTAATGGACACTACTCACTGACTTTTCAGACTCCCTTCTTTCAATCACAGTAAATCCCTGTGACATTAATAGGAATTCCACATAAGAAGGAAAGGAAGAAAGAACTCTTAAAACATATATAGCTATAAAATCTCCAAAATGTATGTTGGGCTTTTTGATCCACAGAGTTCAGTAAGTCAAATCAAGTTTAAGAAGCTGTATCCAGAGTGTGAGTCTTAAGCAAAACTGTAAACACAAAGCAGATTCAAGGCAATTTACAAAATTTCATCAAACCAGATTTGTCTAACATACAAATTCAAATTTTAGCCAAATGCCCTGTAAAATATCCACAGGGACTCAGTTAAAAATAGTTTCACTCTAAGACATATCAAGAGAGAACTGAAGAAGCGTTGGGGTAAACTATCGAATCATTTTCAAGCTAATTTCTCTATCTTTATGTACTGTCCACCAGATGCGAGAAGCCTTCTGTGTTACCAAGTGCTACTCTGACAGATTCACTGGAACTAACCAGTGACAGGCTCCAGAACTGTACTGAAGGACAACACTGAAGATTTTAGAACCTGAAGCAAACAAAATTCTCAATTCCAACTCCAGTGCTAACAGTTAAGAAAAAGTCAGAAGCCCAGAGAATTAAAACATTTCCCACAAACTCAAATAAACTATAATTAATAATTATAATTCCAAACATATGGTTAATTTTGTGCCTTCTCAGGGTCTAAGAACCACTTTTTTTTTACTATGAAATAATAAAATCTTTAGATCCAACATAAACGGTATTTACCTCATGTTGTCCTATATAAACTTCGTGACTACCATGTATAAAAACTGTACTGTGAGCAGGAAACCACATAAAGGAGGTTAAAATGTAAAAAGCTTATTTCCATTTTTAATTTTTGTCATTTATGTCAAACCAAAAACCTCTTCAAATATATACTTTGATTCCTATCAGTTTGTGTTAACATAGCAGGATAATCCATGGAGGAAAAAGTCAGACTTCTAAGGAGACTTTTTCCAAATAGTTAGCTTCCTGAAGTCCAAATCACAGAGTAGGGAATATTCTGGAAATCATGAACAGTGTATCCAGGGCCTGTGATGAAGAAGGGCAGCAGAGTTGAGAATTCTCATCTGATAGATCTAACATGGGGCCCAAGCAGGCAAAAAATTTAAGATCCACTATTTGATTCTGGTATTAACCCTCATTGATAGCCAATACTATGCATTTTTTAAAAAAAAAAATCTATGAATCTATGAAAACATTTTGAAATGGAAGAGTAAGAAACTACCTAGTAAAGGAGCCATAGGGACTAAGTGTGCAGCTCAGTTGATAGAGTGCTTGCCTACCATGCGCAAAGCTTTGGGTTCAATTCCCAGCACTGCATAAACTGGGAGTGGTTTTGAACATGTGTAATCCCAGCACTTGGTGGGTAGAGGCAGGAGGATCAGATGGAAAGGTCATCCTATGTAGCAATTTCCAGACCAGCAGAGGCTACACAAGACCCTTATTCTCTGTCCAAAAGAAAAGAAGAGCCAGGCATGGTGGCACAAACCTTTAATCCCAGAACTTGGGAGGCAGGTAGGAGAATCAGCATGTGTTCAAGGCCACCCTGAAACTACAAAGTGAATTCCAGATCTGCCTGGGCTACAGGTTTACCTTGAAAAAACAAAGAGAGAGAGAGAGATCTGGGGAGATGTTCTGTGGCTAAAAGCACTTACTGTGCAAGCATGAGGACCCAAGAGGCCTAAGATCTCCCCAGTACAATTCCCCAGCACCCACATAAATAGCTGGGTTTGGCTAAGCAAGACAAACAAGTCTGTGATGCCAGTCCTATGGGTGGGAAGGGTAGCTTGCTGACAAAAAAAAAATAAATAATAATAGCAAAGCAGCAGCTCTCGCTTGTGTGAGACTTCATCTAATAGAAACAGGCACATACTTAAAAACAGGAGAACACCCAATGTTCTCTGACCTTCCTAGTATATGCACACAATGCTCACACATCTGCACACATGTACATACACAAAACACACATCACATCACATCACATCACACATACACACCAAAAAGAAAAGGAAAAATAAAGATAAGAAAAGAAAAACTAAACTGGAGCCAACATTTTCTGTAAATACCTAAGCCATATGGTCTCTGCAACTCTGCCCTGCATTGTAGCAAGAAAACAATTCCAGCCTTCATAGTACTAAGAAGAAAAAAAGAAAAGAATTAATCAGAAAGCAAATATAGATAATTAACCCAAATACTGAAAACAAGGATAAAAGAAAGAGAAATATGAGGGTAAGAAATATATACATGGCCAGGTGTGATGGTTTATGTCTTTAATCCCAGCACTTAGGAGGCAGAAGGAAGTGTGCCATGAGTTTGAGGCCACCCTGAGACTACATGGTAAATTCCAGTCCAGCCTGGGCTAGAGCAAGACCCTACCTCAAAAAAAAAAAAAAAAAAAAAAAAAAAAAAAAAAATAAAAGCAGGCCAGATGTTTGGGTACTATTTTTCTACTTTTGTAAATTTCTGTGAGTAATAGTTTTTTAAATTGTTTTTTTATTATTATTATTTTGGTTTGGTTCAGTTTTTCAAGGTAGGATCTCACTCGAGCCCAGGCTGAACTGGAATTCACTATGTAGTCTCAGGGTGGCCTCGAACTCATGGTGATCCTCCTACCTCTGCCTCCCAAGTGCTGGGATTAAACATGTATGGCACCACACCCGTCTTTGTGTTTTTAATTATGAATAACTTCACTAACCAAACTTCAAGTACATTTTTATCTACATATATGTCTATAAAATTAAAATCATTTAATACATACCACTTTGTATCTTGTTTTTCCTACTTTAATAGAATAGAAACATTTTCAACCTATAATTCCATTTTAACTTTATTACTTGGTATCAGTAAAAAAAAAAAAATACATTTGTGGAGTTGGAGAGATGATTTAGTGATTAAGACGTTTGCCTACAAAGCCAAAGGACTCAAGTTTGATTCCCCAGGACCCACATAATATAGATGCACAAAATGGTGCATGTGTCTGGAGTTTGTTTGCAGTGGCTGGAGGCCCTAGTGCACCCATTCTCTATCTGCATCCCTTTTTCCAATAAATAAATTAATTTTTTTGGGGGGTTCGATATAGGGTCTCACTCTGGCTCAGGCTGACCTGGAATTCACTATGTAGTCTCAGGGTGGCCTCAAACTCTCAGTGATCCTCCTACCTCTGCCTCCCTATTGCTGGGAATAAAGGCGTGCGCCACCACGCCCGGCCAACTAAATATTTTTAAAAATACATTTGTCATTCTCTGAAGATTACACTAAAAGACGGTTGTTAAATGTTATTTATTTATTTATTTATGAGATAAAGAGGCAAAAAGTGATTAAAAAAATGGGTACAGCAAGGCCTTCAGCCACTGGAAACAAATTCCAGACACATGTGCCACCTTGTGCATCTGGATTTACATGGGCACTAGGGAATTGAACCTGGGCCCTTAGGCTTTACAGGCAAATGCCTTAACCACTAAGCCATCTCTTCAGCCCAAAAGATAATTTTTTCAATATTTTATGTATTTATTTAATTTTTTTGAAAGAGAGAAAAAGAGGCAGAGGGAGAGAGACATAGAGAATAGGCACAACAGTGCCTCTAGCCAATACAAAAGAATTCCAGACGCATGCTCCACGTTATGCATCTGACTATCGTGGGTACTGGGAATTGAACCTGGGCCCTTATGCTTCACAGGCAAGTGCCTTAACCACAAAGCCATCCCTCCAGGCCTGAAAGATAATTTTTCAGCTAGACTTTAATTAATATGGTAGAGAAGGTTTTTATTATTTTATTTATTTACTTATTTGTGAGAGAAAGAGACTAAGAGACAGAGAGAGAGAGGGGACACACCAGGGCTTCTACCCACTGCAAAGGAACTCCAGACACATGAACCACCTTATACATCTGGTTACACATGAGTACTGAGGAATCACACCTGGCCAATCCTTTGGCTTTGCAGGCAAGTGCCTTAACCATTAAGCAATCCCACAAGCCCTGAAAGATAGTTTTGTAGCTAGGCTTCAATTAATATGTTGTTGTTGTTGTTTGGTTTGTTTTGTTTTGTTTTTGTTTTTCAAGGTAGGGTTTCACTGTAGACCAGGCTGATCTTGAATTCACTATGTAGTCTCAGGGTGGCCTTGTACTCACAGCGATCTTCCTACCTCTGCCTCCTGAATGCTGGGATTTAAAGGCTTGCACCACCACACCCAGCAAGAAGTTTTTTTAATTAATTGCAAAACTTAACTGTCGTATGTGTCCAGGATATTTAGGGATAAAAATATGTTACTTTGGTCAGAGAAGCTTCTTTGTACAGTTGGCAGTAACTACTGGGGAGACTCAGAACCCATCAAAATGTTAAGAATAAGTGAGCCAGGTGTGGTAGCACACACAAAAAGAATATTGAGTAATATTGGGAAAATGAATAGGAGAAGAACATATATTTCATTGCCTTCAGTCTTAATGTTCATGACAAAAATTATTATTTAGCACAGAGGCTAAAGGTGCTTGTTTGCAAAGCCTGCCAGTCTGGGTTTGATTTCCCAATAGCCACGTAAAGCCAGACTCACAAAATGACGCATGCATCTGTAATTCATTTGCAGTGGCAAGAGGCCCTGGCATGCCCATGCTCACTCTCTCTCTCCTCAAAATATTTTTTTAATTTCTATATGAAGTTGGGCATGGTGGCACATGCCTTTATTCCCAGCACTAGGGAGGCTGAGGTAGGAAGATCACCATGAGTTTGAGGCCAGCCTGGGATTACAGAGTGAGCCCCTGCCTCAAAAAAAAAAAAAAAAAAAAAATTGAAGCCAGGCGTGGTGGCACATACCTTTAATCTTAGCACTTGGGAGGCAGAGGTAGGAGGATCACTGTGAGTTCACGGTCACCCTGAGACTACATAGTGAATTGCAGGTCAGCCTGGACTAGAGAGAGACCCTATCTCAAAAAAAAAAAAAAAAAAAAAACTATATGGTCACAACCTAATCCTTCACTGTTCTTTTTAAAAAAGAAAGGAAGGAAGGAAGGAAGGAAGGAAGGAAGGAAGGAAGGAAGGAGGGAAGGAAGGAAGGAAGGAAGGAAGACAATCTCATGTAGCCCAGGCTCAAATTCACTATGTAACTGAGGATGAGCTAGAACTTCTGATCCTCTTGCCTCTACTTCCAAAGTGCTGGGATTATAGATGTGTGCCCCCACGCCCGGTTTACGTGGTACTTGGGATCAAACCAAGACTTCATACATATTATGGGGAGCACTCTACCAACTGAGCTACATTCCAGTCCAATCCTTCACTTTTAAAAAATATTTTATTTTTATTTATTTATTTGAGAGAAAGAGAGGGGCAGATAAAGAGAGGGAGAAAGAATGGGTGCACCAGGCCCTCCAGCCACTGCAAATGAACTCTAGATGCATGTGCCACCATGTGCATCTGGCTTATACAGGTACTGGGGAATTGAACATGGGTCCTTAGGCTTCACAGACCAGCCCCTTAACTGCTAACCATCTCTCCAACCCGCAATCCTTCACTTGTTTTTGTTTTTGTTTGTTTGTTGTTTGGATTTTCAAGGTAGGTTCTCACTTTAGCTCAGGCTGACCTAGAATTCACTATGTAGTCTCAGGGTGGCCTTGAACTCATGGTGATCCTCCCACGTCTGCCTCCCGAGTGCTGGGAGTAAAGGCGTGCACCATCATGCCTGGCACTTTTAATATTCTCTTTTAAATCATGAGAACAATACTTACTTTTACTGGCTTCTTTGACATGTTGTAAAGATAATAATTCAATATCTACAGACTACACTGATGACCTCTGGAAACAGAAAGTATGATAGATACAGGTTATATTGATTAGGGAAATTATAATTTGCAAAACTCCTAATAGCTGCTGTGCTTCAGACATAGGTAATTTACAACAGATTTTATTGACTCAAAAATTCTGAAAATTGTAGCTATTTTGTTCTAAGTACATTACTATAAATAAGTTTAAGTATTAAAATTGCATTACTTTTTTTTTAATTTTCATTTATTTATTTGAGAGAGAGAGAGAGAGAATGAATGGGCGCACCAGGGCCTCCAGCCACTCCAAACGAACTCCAGATGTATGTGCTCCTTTGTGCATCTGGCTTACGTGGGTACTGGAGAATCGAACCGGGATCCTTTGGCTTTGCAGGCAAATGCCTTAACTGCTAAGCCATCTCTCCAGCCCATAAAATTGCATTACTTTTTAAATTTAACTTTAAAAAAGTTGTTTATATAGAAAACAGTTCCAAGCCTTAGACTGGAAAGAAGCAGAGATGATTCCGTTGTTTGGGTCTGTTACATTAATTTCTCAATCTGTGAAGGAGTGGATGACTCCTTGAACAGTAATGGGAAATTAGTTTCTTTATTTCTTTATTAAGACTGTGGGAGGAAAATTAATACTCTCTTCAGCTTTTCCAAATTAATAGAATATATCTTTATTAAAATGATGAATGTATTTGCCTACTTTCTTCTTGGTTGAGTGGCTATCTAAGACATAGAATGATTCAACTTTCTGCTGAGCTTAGAAAGCATCTTGTAAGGAAACTGAGTTTCAGTGAGGCTAAATTATTTATCCAAGGTCACAGAAATAATTAAGGATAGAAGAAAATGGGGTTTCTGATTTTTACTCCAGTCCTCTTTCAAATTCACCAAGCCCCTTTAAGGATGGTATTACTGGTATATATAAAGTTTTGGGGTTTGATGCCTTAAGAGGTGGCAGAAATGCATAACTTTTTCCAGTTTTTGTTTTGTGAGGTTCTGGTGGAAGGAAATAGAACCACTGGCTTGGAAAATGTCAACTGAACTTGTGCAAAACTATGAAGTCAGGTCTCTCTTCAGTTCTCCATTTCTCTGTTTTATACCCCCATACAAAGCCAGTTCCAAATGAACTCATTGCCCTCCATAACATTACTCTTCACTTAAACTCCTCTGGGATTATATTTTATTCTTTCACATATAAATGGTATATGTTTAAGTCATACGTGTGCATATGTATGCATGTGCCTACAGGTACCTACACTCATTTTAAGAAATTTATCATTTATCTTCCTTATCCATCTAATTATACCTCACCAATGTTCTGAAGTAACTAACCACACTCCTGTTGTTTCTTTGCTTTTCTTTGTAATTTTACCACATGTGAGTATATTCCTAGATAATGCCTTAATTTCATGCATGCTTTCAAACTTCATATAATTGATATAAACATAGATATTTTCTTATAGCTTTTTCATTCACCATTCAATTTGCTCTATATGCATGTGATAGTATGATATGCATTTGGGGGGGGGGACAGCCTTGTTTCCTGGCTCACTGGAAGGGGTCCCATGCCTGGCAGTGAAAATTTTCTAGTAACAATCCATGGCTTCTGTATGTGACATTATCCAAAAAGTAGGCTTTCATATGTCTTATTCTGTGTATTTTTTATTTTGATTGACCCTACCCCACACTTCTTTTACTCAATCTCTTCCCCTGGCCTCACTTAGGCTATTCCCCTCCTTGTAAAATGTTCTTTTACTTACATATATACAATACCATCCACATAAGCCCTTCCCTCTCCTCCCTCACTTATAGCCTTTTTCTAGCTTACTGGCCTCTACCACCAATTTTTGGTTACAGCTCACATACTGGTCTAAACCTTTGTAGCTAGGGTCCATATATGAGAGAACATGTGACATTTGGCTTTCTGGGCCTGGGTTACTTCACTTTGTATAATCCTTTCAGGATCAATAAATTGCCCTGCAAATCTCATACTTTCTTTTTTCTTTACCACTGAATAGAACTCCAATGTGTAAACATACCACATCTTTATTACCCATTCATCTCTAGAGGGAAATCTAGGCTGGTTCCATTTCCTAGTTATTGTGAATGGAGCAGGAATAAACCTGGTTGTGCAAGTATCTCTAAGGTAGTGAGAACAGTCCTTAAGATATATGCCTAGGAGTGCTATAGCTGTATCATATGGTAAATTTATTTTTAGCTGTCTCAAGACCCTCCACACTGATTTTCACAGTGGCTGTACCATATTATATTCCTACCCACAGTGCAGAAACGTTCTCCTTTTCCACATCCTTGCCAATATCTATTGTCATTTGTTTTCTTGGTGATAAACACTTTCACTGGAATGAGATGTAGTTGTAATTTGCATTTCCCTGATGGCTAAGGATGTAGAACACTGTTTTAGATGTTTATATGTGCCACCAGTATTTCTTCATTTGAGAACTCTCTATTTACTTCCCTAGCCCTTTTTTTGTTGTGTTTTGTGTTGTGTTGCTTATTTTTGGTGTGTTTTGTTTTGTTTTTCAAGGTAGGGTTTCACTGTGGCCCAGACTGACCTGGAATTAACTACGTCGACTTAGGGTTGCCTCAAACTTATAGCGATCCTCCTAACTCTGCCTCCCAAGTGCTGGGATTAAAGGCATGCACTGCCATGCGATGCTCATAACCCATATTTTAATTGGGTTGTTTGATGTTTATTGTTTTGTTTTTTGAGTTCTTTGTATATTTTGGATATTAATGCTCTGTCAGATGTATAGCTGGCAAAGATTTTCTCCCATTCTGTAGGTTACCTCTGCTCCATTCACAGTGTCCTTTGCAAGCAGAGAGAGGCAAAGAGAAGAGAGTCAAGGGGGTCGCAGGGAGAGAAAATGGCCCTGCAAGGGCCTCTAGCCACTATAAATGAACTTCAGATGCACATGGCACTTTGTGCATCTTGATTTACAGGGGTATTGGGGGATCAAACCCATGTCATTAGGCAAATACCTTATCCACTGAGCCACAGCCCTGAATTTTTTTTTTTTTTTCTTTTTATTTATTTATTTGAAAGCAACAGAAACACAAAGATAGAAACACCAAAGAGAGAGACAGAGAGAGAATGGATGCACCAGGGACTCCAGCCATGCCAAATGAACTTGAGATGTATGTGCCACCTTGTGCATCTGGTTTACATGAGTACTGGGGAATTGAGCCTCGAATCACACTCCTTGGGCTTCACAGGAAGGCAATTAACTTCTAAGCCATCTCTTCAACCTTTTTTTTTTTTTTTGGATTGGTGAGGTAAGGGTTTCAATGTACACCACGCTAATGTGAAATTTACTATGTAGTCTCAGAGGGGCCTCAAACTCACAGTAATCCTCCTACCTCGGCCTCCCAAGTGCTGGGATTAAAGATGTGCACCACCATGCCTGGCTCTGAAATGTTGTGATGAATAAAATTTTATCAAAGTCTAAGCTAATCAATACTTTTCCTAGGAGTAGTAAAAGCTTTTGTGATCTGCACTGTGACACACATACATGTTGCAGTCAAAGCACACACTGCAGTTCTCTCAGGATGATGTGACAGTCATTCAAACAAATTCAAGAGGAAAAAACACTGGAATGCACAGAAACAGACTGGAGAAAGTTATGCCACTCCTCCAAGAGAAAGGGAAAATGAAAATAAACCATACTGCTTGCTGACACTTGACACTCCAACCCTAACCACCATCTAACCAACTGTGATGGGAAAGAACCCTTATGATTCCTGGCTTATGGGGACCTGTGTATGGATATGGATGCCTGTGTGCCTGTGTGAGCATGTACACACAAGTATGTGTCCATGTTTGCCTCTGGGTGTCAGATGATAGCACCTGTGGGCTTGGGTCATGCAGGTATGTATAGTCACACACAGCTGCCAACATGCTAGGAAGGAGAAGCTAGAATGATCCCTGGGGAGCAGGTGGACAACTTCCCATCTCTGAGAGGATCAAGGACTAGTCTGGGGTGACATTTGTGACATGAAGGAGGGTGTGGACCAGGACCAGCTCTGACCCTTTGAAGCTGAGAAGCTGGCGGAACTTCCCAGGCACTGGGGTGGGGTGGAGCATGTTGCTATCTCTGTGCCCAGTTGTCCCTAGAGCAAAGGAAGTAGAGATGAGCGTCCATTGGGAAAATCTTGTCTAAAGATGAAACTCTTGTAAGAGGGCCCCAGGAAGTGACCTCATTTCCATGTCTACAGAAACAGAACTTGGAACCTTGTTGACCAGGCAACTGCAGTCCAGGGGCAACGTCAACAGACTCACTTGTCCAAGGACACTTGATGGATTAAGATGTTCTCTTGCTGCAGCTTGAGAGGTATAGACTCACACATCAGGAATGCCTTATCGATGGGCCCTCGCTACCTCTGGAGACGCTGGGTGCGCTGTTGTACCCAATGTGTCAGCAGGCCACCTTCCCGCAGGGACACACAGGTGATACTGGACAGCCTAAAGCTTTCTGTCACAGGCCATGATCCCCCTCGAATACCCCAGGTCCCGTGTGTGTGTGTGGTGTACATGCAGGAAAATTCTTCCAGCACACCTACTTCAGTGTATGACCATGAGTAATTTACCAGTCTGTTAATGCTTCCATGTTTCAAACATCCGTCCCTGTCCCTCTTCATGTTAAAAAGGTGCCTGCACACCACGATGATGACTACGGTGGGAACTACTTGCAGTTCGTGGTGGACTACCTCCCAACCGCAGTGGAGAATGTGGATTACCATTTCATTTCAACCTTGATGATCTTCCACAAAGAGTTTGTCGGTATCTGGGATGTGCTGGGCCTAGTAATAGAAAGGTGAGCCCATACCAAGCAAGGGGAGCTCACCCCTTTTGCTTCAGTCTTGGGAGTTGCCTGGCTCTCTCAGAAGCTGTTTGTTCTTCTAGGCTGTGGTCAGGACTAAATGAGTTTGCAGGCTGGCAGTGGAGGGTTTGGGTCTGAAAGGGCATGGGGACATCAGTGGGTGATATTCGTGCCTGAAAGAAGCTCTCTGTCCAGCACCAACCTGTGTTAGCCAGGGACAAAGCCCTTCTGTCATTGGTAAGGAAGTATCCAGGTGCTATGTAGCATACCTAGCATAAGTGGCACATGGTCGACCACCCCACCAAGAGCATGCCAAGAGGCTCTGTGCCTGTGGTGATATCTGGGAAAGTGCCACGTGGGTTGGTTTTATTGTACAAGCACACACAGCACCCGTGAGTACAAAATATTTTTAAGGCAATTATCAGGTAACTCACAGAACAGCCAACACACAAGATTCTCAGTCCCTCCAATGGGCTGCTATTCCCATCCCAAACTCAGCCAGCCCCTTCAGAAGTCCTAGCTGATGGGGGACACAGGAGCCAAGGACTGGCACCCTCCTGACTTTGTCTACATACCCATCCTTCCAGAATGATTGTGAGAATGACAAGAAAGCCAGGAGGTGAATGGGCTTTGAGTGAAGAGGGAGGTTAGCTTCTGCTGCAATGTGTAATATTTGTGGAGCTAATGCTGGAGGACTGAGCAATGCCCATCTTCTGGTGATTTCTACTAGAGGGCTGATACCTGGGTGTCCACTGCACATGGAGGAAAATATCTGTGGGTGGAGTCCTTGGTACCTGGGAGCATAGGGGAAATCTCAGATAAAAGAACCAGGGCTGGAGAGATGGCTTAGCAGTTAAGGCTCTTGCCTGCGAAGCCTAAGGACCCAGGTTTGATTCTCCATGTCCCATGTAAGCCACATGCACATGATAGCACATGCGTCTGGAGTTCGTTTGTAGTGGTTAGAAGCCCTGACGCACCCATTCACTCCCTCTTTCTCTGATAAATAAATGAACAATAGATCTTTAAAAAATAAAATATTTTTAAATAAATCAGAACCCTCAAAACATGCATGCCTAGCATACCCAACCCAGGATGGTTTTCCCAGCACTGTTCTTCATCAGTGCCTGGGCAAAGGTGTCCAGATCCCCTGTAGACATCGGTCCCATGCTTCTGCTCACCATGCCCAGCTGCACATGGGCTGAGGACCCTCTGTATGCAGGACCTTGGACAGTGCTGGACCAGGAGAGGCCAGGCTTTTAACTCTGCTCTGCGACAACTTTCTCCCAGGGCCATAACCAAATTGCTAGGCATATGGATGGACAGGATCCCACAAGATTTTTGTGAGTCTCCATACTCTCCAGCCATGCTGAGCAAGCTGAAGGTCTACGTGACCCGCAACATGCCTTCCTCCCACCTGGCTGACCGTGTCCAGCAGCTCCTGTCAGTGCTGATTGAGGAGGATGAATGCGAGACTGACAATACCCAGGAGAAAGAGGCCTATGGTGATGAGGATGAATGCGAGACTGACAATACCCAGGAGGAAGAGGTCTGTGGTAGGTGCCTGAGGAAGTGAGAGGTGCTTTCACTGTTGGTGCACCAGGGATGCTCCAGATACTAGTGTTCTCCCTGGAAGCAGAGATGGACGCCAGGCTGGTGAAGTGTCCTGTTTGGGGGACAGGGACATGGGATTCTCTAGCAGAAAAAGGGTCTTCTGTGCCTTTGGAAAGGCTTTAGGAAAAGGTACTCATTCTAAAACTCCCATCCCACCTTGGCTTAGTGCTGCCTCCACCAATAGAGAATCTCTTTCCCCTCTTAGGTTTGGACTCCTTCAGCACAGGAAGTTCTGAGCTCCAGGCACAGGATGACACAGTGGGAAAACCTGAAGCTCTGCAGGTAGGGCCAGCTTCTCCAGCTGTGCCCACGGGAGACCTGCCACCAAAAGAAGAGCTGTTGTGTCCTGTGAACATGGAGCCACCTGTCACAGCACCTGTCTCCATGGAGCCATCTGAGGAGCCTCTGTGTTCCAATGATCCGGGACAGAAGAGTCAGTGTCTCTTCCCACTGCTGTGGGTCTGGAGCAGCCTCTGTCCATGGTAGACAGCACAGAGCCACCTCCTGCTATTACTGCAGACTCTCCATCTGGTGGTCAGGGAGCTCGATTTGAAATAACATCATTGGGGTCTTACTGTGATTACCCACTTCCTGATGTGGAGGTTTAGAGAGCTCCTGCCACTGAGAGCCACTGCTCTGGCATTTCAGTCAAGCTTCCCCTCCCAAGGGAAAAATATTGCTTTTATTTCTTGTTATTTGTTTTTCTTGTTGTTGAGTTGTTGTTTGGAATTAAAGAATTAAATATAGTAAGTTAACTGTTATTTAAAAATTAAGGCCAACAAGCTGAACCCATAGAATAATTGGGGAAATGAGCAAGAGTGCTGCTTTCTCAGGGAACCTGGTATCAGGACTGGTGTCAAGGAGATAGACACAGAGAACACTCACCTCCTACCAAACCAGAGATCCAGAGACACAGAGACTCCCATGACCTCATCACTGAAACATGCCTAAAATGAACTCAACATGGTTAGGGAAATTCATGGAAGAGGGGAGTAGAAAGATTGTTAGAGCCATAAGATGGGTCATTATGCACAGAGACATTCCCTCACCCCATAACTGATAGCTAAAGACCCAAAATCCCTGAGGGGTGAGGGCAGGAAGAAGGATAACGATGGTACCATAATGGCTATATACACATTATATAAATAGCAGAAAATTAAATAAAAAATTAAATTAAATTTGAAAATACAAATAACTTAAAAATTCCTATATTAAGAAAAAAACTAAGGCCATGGGCACTGGCTGGTAATTCCCAGGGCTAGAATTGGGTTTCCCTTAATAGTGAGCTATTGATCAGGAGATATGAGGTGCCCCAAAATAATACAGGCTATTGTCAAAACACTTAGTTACCTGCAAGGGCGAAAAAGCAAGTTTCTATTGCTGAAGAGACCACAGCCTGCAGCCACAGGACATCAAGTGATCATGCTGAAATTGAGAGGAAATCCAGGTCCCTCCCAGCTGGTCCTAAAAGGCTGGAAAGTGCTATGAGAGCAGCTTGAGAATAACAGATGCCAACTGACTGAATAAGCAGGAGATCCTGCCAATTACAAAATCAACCAGCCGAGCAAGAAGTATACACTTGTGCAATAGTGGCACACAGCCAATGTAGGTAACCAACTGCTCATGGATTGGACATGAGACCCATTCAAGGGGGGGAAATCTCATATCTGGTTCTGGGAACCAACCAGATTCCCTACAACGGGAAACCAATAGGCCCCAGAGGAAAGCTCCACTATTGTCTAAGAAGAATGGATATATACATCAATATATCTTTCTAAAGATGAGGCTTATCCCCTTTTATTCAAACTGTTGTCAGTTTGGGATGCAGAATCTGTTCTATTTTACAGGCCAAGGGGAATATGGGGCAGAACAAGGATAGATCAATACATCAAGAAGAAATCACTTACTGTCTACCAGGAGAAGGGTCACCTCCACCTCATCTCCCTAGGCCCAGAAGTCATCACTGGAGAACCAGTGACACAAACACTGCTCTCACTGCGAGTCTGGAAACCAGTTCCAGGGATTTTCAATTCAGTCTAGGGTTCCCTGTCTGCCAAACTTGACAGCATCCCTTACCCAGGGTGAGATGAAGTCAACTTATATAATGGGATGTGGAGTTCTCTGTGAATCCTGAGCCCAAAGATGTGTGAACAAATTCAGTACACCTTGTGAAAATATAGGAAGCAGGGCATTGTTTCAGCAGGGATGTTATTTCATTGGGGATGGAGAAATCCGTGGTGATTTTCTCTCTTTTATTTTTAGGCAGGTTCACACTCTAGCCCAGGCTAACCTGGAGATCACTTTGTAGCACCACACTGACCTCAAGCTCAAGGTAGTCCTCCTGCCTCTGCCTCCTAAGTGCTAGGACTAAAGGCATGTACCACTGTGCCTGGTTGCAATCATCATTTTACTAAAGGATTTGTAGGGATAAACCTGGTTGTGCAAGTATCTCTAAGGTAGTGAGAAGAGTCTTTAAGATATATGCCTAGGAGTGCTATTGCTGGATCATATGGTAAATCTATTGCTGGCTGTCTCAAGACCCTCCACACTGATTTTCACATTGGCTGTACCATATTACATTCCGACCCACAGTGTAGAAATGTTCTCCTTTTCGACATCCTCGCCAACATTGTCATTTTTTTTTCGTGGTGATAGCCATTCTCACAGGAGTGAGATGGAATCTCAAAGTAGTTTTAATTTGCATTTCCCTGATGGCTAAGGATGTAGAACACTGTTTTAGATGTTTATATGTACCATCTGAATTTCTTCTTTTGAGAACTCTCTAGTTCCACAGCCGTTTTTTTTTTTTTTTTTTGTTTTGTTTTGTTTACTTTTTGTTTTGCTTTGCTTTTTGAGGTAAGGTCTCACTGTGGCCCAGGCTGACCTGGAATTAACTAGGTAGTCTCAGGGTGGCCTCGAACTCATGGTGATCCTCCTACCTCCGCATCCCAAGTGCTGGGATTAAAGGCGAGCACTACCACACGATGCTCATAGCCCATTTTCCAATTGGACTGTTTGGTTTCTTATTGGTTTCTTTTTTTGAGTTCTTTGTATATTCTGGATAATAACCCTCTGTCAGATGTATAGCTGGCAAAGATTGTCTCCCATTCTGTAGGTTACCTTTTTGCTCTATTCACAGTGTCCTTTGCAAGCAGAGAGAGGCAAAGAGTTGGGGGGTGGGAGGCGGGGGTCAGAAGGAGAGAAAATGGCCATGCAGGGGCCTCTAGTGAATATAAATGAACTCCAGATGCACATGGCATTTTGTGCATCTTGACATCTTGATTTACAGGGATATTGGGGAATCAAACCCAGGTCATTAGGCTTTGAAAGTAACTTGTCTTATCCACTGAGCCACTAGGCCTGTTTTGTTTGTTTGTTTTTCATTGTATTTATTTATTTGAGAGCAACAGGAAGACAAAAAGGGAGAGAGAGAGAATGGATGCACCAGGGACTCCAGCCACTCCAAATGAACTCCAGATGAGTGTGCCACCTTATGCATATGGTTTACGTGGGTACTGGGGAATTATGCCTCAAATCACAGTCCTTGGGCTTCACAGGCAGGCACTTAACTGCTAGCCATCTCTTCAGCCTTTTAAAAATTTTTTTGGTTTTTTTTTTTTTTTGGTTTTGCAAGGTAGGGTCTCACTCTGGTCCAGGCTGACCTGGAATTAACTATGCAGCCTCAGGGTGGCCTCAAACTCTCGGCGATCCTCCTACCTCTGCCTCCTGAGTGCTGGGATTAAAGGCGTGCGCCACCACACCCGGCTTGTTTTTGGATTTTTGACGTATGATTTCAATGTAGTCCAGGCTACCCTGAAATTGACTATGTAGTCTCAGAGGTTTATCGAACTCACAGTAATCCTCCTACCCCTGCCTCCCAAGTGCTGGGATTAAAGACGTGCACCACCATGCCTGGCTCTGAAATTTCTTGATGAATTAAAATTTATCAAAGTCTAAGCTAATACTTTTCCAGGAATAGTAAAAGCTTTTGTGATCTGCACTGTGACACACACACACACACATGTTGCAGTCAAAGCACACACTGCAGTTCTATCAGGATAATATGACAGTTATTCAAACAAATTCAAGAGGAAAAAACACTATAATGCACAGAAACAAACTGGAGAAAGTCATGCCCCTCCTTGAAGAGAATGAGAAAATGAAAATGAACCGTCCTGCTTGCTGACACTTGACAATCCAACCCTAACCACCATCTAACCCACTGTGATGGGAAAGAACCCTTATGATTCCTGGTTTATGGGGACCTGTGTATGGAAATGGAAGCCTGTGTGGCTGTGTGAGCATGTACACACAAGTATGTGTCCATGTTTGCCTCTGGGTGTCAGATAATAGCACCTGTGGGCTTGGGTCATGCAGGTATGTATAGTCACATACAGCTGCCAACATGCTAGGAAGGAGAAGCTAGAATGATGCCTGGGGAGCAGGTGGACAACTTCCCATCTCTGAGAGGATCAAGGACTAGTCTGGGGTGACACTTGTGACATGAAGGAGGGTGTGGACCAGGACCAGCTCTGGCCCTTTGAAGCTGAGAAGCTGGCGGAACTTCCCAGGCACTGGGGTGGGGTGGAGCATGTTGCTATCTCTGTGCCCAGTTGTCCCTAGAGCAAAGGAAGTAGAGATGAGCGTCCATTGGGAAAATCTTGTCTAAAGACGAAACTCTTGTAAGAGGGCCCCAGGAAGTGACCTCATTTCCATGTCTACAGAAACAGAACTTGGAACCTTGTTGACCAGGCAACTGCAGTCCATGGGCAACGTCAACAGACTCACTTGTCCGAGGACACTTGATGGATTAAGATGTTCTCTTGCTGCAGCTTGAGTGGTATAGGCTCACACATCAGTAATGCCTTATCGATGGGCCCTCGCTACCTCTGGAGACGATGGGTGCGCTGTTGTACCCAATGTGTCAGCAGGCCACCTTCCTGCAGGGACACACAGGTGATACTGGACAGCCTAAAGCTTTCTGTCACAGGCCATGATCCCCCTCGAATACCCCAGGTCCCGTGTGTGTGTGTGTGTGTGTGTGTGTGTGTGTGTGTGTGTGTGTGTGTGGTGTACATGGAGGAAAATTCTTCCAGCACACCTTCTACTTCAGTGTATGACCACGAGTCATTTACCAGTCTGTTAATGCTTCCATGTTTCAACCATCCATCCCTGTCCCTCTTCAAGTTAAAAAGGTGCCTGCACACCAGGATGATGACTATGGTGGGAACTACATGGAGTTCGTGGTGGACTACCTCCCAACCGCAGTGGATAATGCAGATTACCGTTTCATTTCAACCTTGATGATCTTCCAAAAAGAGTTTGTCGATATCTGGGATGTGCTGGGCCTAGTAATGGAAAGGTGACCCCATACCAAGCCAAGGGGAGCTCACCCCTTTTGCTTCAGTCTTGGGAGTTGCCTGGCTCTCTCAGAAGCTGTTTGTTCTTCTAGGCTGTGGTCAGGACTAAATGAGTTTGCAGGCTGGCAGTGGAGGGTTTGGGTCTGAAAGGGCTTGGGGACACCAGTGGGTGATGTTCGTGCCTGAAAGAAGCTCTCTGTCCAGCACCAACCTGTGTTAGCCAGGGACAAAGCCCCTCTGTCATTGGTAAGGAAGTATCCAGGTGCTATGTAGCATACCTAGCATAAGTGGCACATGGTCGACCACCCCACCAAGAGCATGCCAAGAGGCTCAGTGCCTGTGGTGATATCTGGGAAAGTGCCACGTGGGTTGGTTTCATTGTACAAGCACACACAAAGTACCCGTGAGTACAAAATATTTTTAAGGCAATTATCAGGTAACTCACAGAACAACCAACACACAAGATTCTCAGCCCCTCCAATGGGCTGCTATTCCCATCCCAAACTCAGCCAGCCCCTTCAGAAGTCCTAGCTGATGGTGGACACAGGAGCTAGGGACTGACACCCTCCTGACTTCCTCTAGGTACCCATCCTTCCACGATGATCATGAGAACGACAAGAAAGCCAAGAGTTGAGTGGGCTTTGGGTGAAGAGGGAGGTTAGCTTCCGCTGCAATGTGTGATATTTGTGGAGCTACTGCTGGAGGACTGAGAAATGCCCATCTCAGTTACCTGCAAGTGCTAAAGGTAAGTTTCAATTGCTGAAGAGACCACAGCCTGCAGCCATAGGACATCAAGTGATCATGCTGAAACAGAGGAAATCCAGTTCCCTCCCAGCTGGTCCTAAAAGGCTGGAAAGTGCTATGAGAGCAGCTTGAGAATAACAGATGCCAACTAACTGAGTAAGCAGAAGATCCTGCCAATTACAAAATCAACCAGCTGTGCAAGAAGTATACACTTGTGCAATAGTGGCACACAGCCAATGTAGGTAACCAACTGCTCATGGATTGGATATGAGACCCATTCAGTTGAAAAAATCTCTTATCTGGTTCTGGGAACCAAGCCAGATCCCCTACAACAGGAATCCAGTAGGCCCCACGAATACCTTCACTGTTGTCTAAGATGAATGGATATATGCATCAATATATCTTTCTAATGACTAGGCTGATCGCCTTTTATTCAAACTGTTGTCAGTTTTGGATGGAGAATCTGTTCTAGTTTACAGGTCAAGGAGAATATGGGGGAGAACAAGGATAGATCAATATATCAAGAAAACAGCAGTTACAGTCTACCAGGAGATGGGTCACCTCCACTTCATTTCCCTGGGGCCAGAAGTCATTACTGGGGAACCAGTGACACCAACACTGCTCTCACTGTTGAGTCTGGAAACCAGTTTCAGGGATTTCCAATTCAGTCTAGGGCTCCCTGTCTGTCAAACTTGATAGTATTTTTCACCCAGGGTGAGATGAAGTCAACTTAAATACAATGGGATTTCGAGTTCTCTGTGAATCCTGAGCCCAAAGCTGTGTGCACACATTCAGTACACCTTCTGAATATATTTCAATCTGAATATGTTTGAATATATTTGAATATAAATATACATTCTTATGGAATTTAAAGGAAGTGAGGCATTGTTTCGGCAGAGGTGTTATTCTATTGGGGATGGTTAAACCCATGGTAATTTTCTCTCCTTTATTTTTAGGCAGTGTCTCACTTTAGCCCAGGCTGACCTGGAGTTCACTTTCTAGCCCCACACTGACCTCAAGCTCATGGCAATTCTCCTGCCTCTGCCTCCTAAGTGCAAGGACTAAAGGCATGTCCCACCATGCCCAGTTCCAATCATCATTTTCTTAAAGGATTTGTAGGCACATGTGTGTATGGCACAATGAACATCAGGCCCTAGCCAGACTGCATGATAAAAGAAACCAGGCCACACCCCTCGGGTTTTCTCACCAGGATGGTGGTTAGTCAATGACAGGTAAGACCCCAGGAGATGGGGCAACCTAAGACAGGCACCATTGTATGTGATGATCCCTTAGGGGCTGGATTCAACAATGGCTTGGCAAAGAACCATGCCTCCCAGGGTCACCAATAATAAAAGCAAAAAGGAGGATATGTATGGCACAATGCAGGCCGGGCCCTAGCCAGACTGCCTGCTAGAAGAAACCAGGAAGTGGCTTCTGTGGACGTGGCATCCTGCACAGGGCTGGTGTGACAACAGCTATAGTCCCATGCTTGTGAACAACCTTCTGTGAGATGATCTGCCTGGAGACAGCCTGTCATTGGTTACAAGAAGGGGACCACCCCATACAATGATTGGCCAGCCAAATCCTTTAAAATCCCCTACACTTCCTTTAAATAAACGAGTTTGCAGTAGCTCACTCTCTGCCTGTTTCCACCCAACTCCCACAGTCTGTGTAGTGACTCCGCACTCCCCTACTCGGCGAAGACCCTGCCAACCCTCCTGGCCCTACGAGGGACCCCAACACACATAGAAATGTTTGCATAGGGGACTGGCCTGCATTCAATCCTACTCTTGATCATGCACCAACCCCCATCAACAAGGAAAGGGATCGCCATCAAAAATGGATCTTGCAGCCAGGTGTGGTGGCTCACACATAAAATGACAGCACTCAGGAGGTTGAGGCTGGTGGATCACCATGATCTATATAGACAAATCCCATTTAGTCTGGGCTAGAGAAAGAGAGAGAGACCTTGCTTCACACAAAACCACACAAATCAATCATTGCAGCTCTCATCTTGGGTACTTGTGACGCTACTGCCACATAGTCAGTGAGTGTGAGCAGGGCACCCTCAGTGGTGAAGGGCAGCCCATTTGGACTGCTTGATGAGGAAGGGAGCCCCCACCACTTGTCACAAAGACATTTTTCTTGGGTAAAGTTATGACTGGATGCCCTATGCACAAGGGTCCACAATTGGCTCAGTGCGTGTCACAGCACAAGGGTGAGCCACACATCACATCCAGTCCCAGTGGTTGGTGTACTGATGGATATGATGGCTGAAGACTCAGGGCTGCACAGGCCTAGCTATAGGAAACCCCACTTAGACTTGGTGGAGCTTGGTGGAACTTGCAGACAGAGGGAGTCAGGCCTGCCTAGCAAAGGAAACAGAGTGAACACTGGCCATAGGTGGTGAAAGCAGTGGTTTGGCAGTGGATGAAATCAGCAGAAAATTAAAGAGATTAAAGGACTCATACAGAGGAGGAAACACAAACTATCCTACTTCCAGGCTGAGCTGCAGCTCATTCCTGAGCTATGTGGCTGCAGCACCAGTGTGTAGGGGAGAGAAGGGTGTAAACTACTGTCTCAGGCAACAAAAGGTGACTGTGTTTTATCCTAAGTCTTTCACTGCGTAGCTTTCCTGAGGTTTCTATTCCATCTTTGATGAAACACCAGTTCTAATATTTTAATAACTTTCTTTAAAATTTTTATTTTTTATTGACAACTTCTATACTTACAGATAATAAACCATGAAATTTCCCTTTCCTCCCCCTTTCCACTTCATAACTCTACTCTCCATCATATCCCCCCCTCTCTCTATTAGTCTCTATTAATTTGATGTCATTATCTTTTTCTTCTATTATGAGGATCTTGTGAAGGTATTACTAGGCACTATGAGGTCATGGATACTGAGGCCAATTTTTTATTATTTATTTTAATTTTACATTCATGTTGGTGCCTCCAGTAGCCTCCCCCTGACCTACCCCTCAGAAGGGATGCTCCTCATTGAGGTATGTGGGACATGCATGATGGGGGTAGCCAACAGTTATGGGGGAGAGGCAGAGTGTCTGTGCATAATGACCCACCTTGTGGCTCTAACACTCTTTCTGTCCCTTCTTCCACGAATTTCTGAGCCACATTGTGTTCATTTTAGTTGTACTTCAGTGATGAGGTCTTGGGAGTCTTTGTATCTCGATATCTGTCTTAGTAACAGTTCAATGTTCTCTGTGTTTATCTCCTTCAGTTGAGGCCAATTTTTGTCTGGACTGTTGCATTGTAAAGAATGGTACCCTTCCTTTGGCTCTTACATTCTTTCTGCCACCTCTTTCCGGGATGGACTCTGAGCCTTAGTTAGTGTGATAGAGATTTTTCAGTGCTGGACACTCCTCCATCCCTTCTTCTCAGCACTATGTTTCCTTTTGGGTCATCTCAGTGGTCATCGCCATCTGAAAAGAGAAGCTTCTTTTAGCAGAAGTGAGAGTAGCATTAATATATGAATATGAACATTAAGTGTAGTGTTTTTAGGGCAGTTTGGTGGAAATAATATATACATTTAGCCAGACAAGAGCAGGCTTGATACCCCAAAGGCCTCCCCTGCCATAGGCTTTTTTTTTCCATAGGCTTTTGATCAGGTTTTTCAGTACCAGGCATGTATTCCCTCCTAATTACCTTCCATTATTCCCTTCCCAATCTATTATCATTATATACATAAACACATATGAATTATTATTAATTAACTCCTTCACAAACAGCCACTTCCACTTTGATGTCTTTTTTGTGAGCCACTGAATTTATTTAGGGTTGTTTGCCTGAGCCTGGGGAGCGGGGATCATTTTCAAGATTATGGGCAACTTACTAATTGCTACACCACTGAAAAAAAACTGTCTTTTCAAACTCTAGTAACCTTTACCTGCCAATGACCCCTCAGGAGGGTGGGGTCCTCATGGGGCCCCTTCACCATCTGTGATGAATTATTGACAGGTCCAATCTTATTCATGGATTGTGCAAGTATCTGCAGGTGCTGAATTCATGAATGCACTGTCTTTGTCATGTCAAAAGATAGTATTCCACAGTTCTCCTCCCCATCTTCTGTGGAGTTCCCTAGGCCTCAGCATCCTCTCAGGTGTGAGGGGAACAGGGAGCCCTGTTGGCTTTATGACTAGTTGGAGATCTATGGGCATGCATCTCCCCACCTACACTGCTCCCTCCAATCAGCTCCTGGCAAGCAAGCTCCCCAACCTTTGACATGTGCAGAAGGCCTGCTTCAAAGACACATGGTAGGGATCGTAGTCTAGGAAATACAGAGTCTCCAGTGGGTCAAGCCAAGTGTGGAAAATTCTGAGGGTCAGTAAGCGTTCAATAATGATGAGCCCACAGGCATACCAAGCTGCATCTGATGAGAGCCACCTGTGAATCTCTGCAGACTCGCTTCTGAAGGAGGTAGCAAGATCACCAACTCACATGATTGGGCTGGAGAGATGGGTCAGAGATGGTTAAGGCACTTGCCTGCAAAGCCTAATGACTTGGCTTTGATTCCCTAGTACCCGCATAAAGCCAGATGCACAAAGTGGTGCTTGCATGTGCAATGGCTACAGGCCCTGTCTCTCTCTCTCTCCCTCACCCCCTCTCTCCTCTCTCTCTCTCTCAAAAAAGCCCCAGCTACCTTGAAAGAAAGCAGTCTGTTGACTTTCAACCCTGGGGGAAGTGGAAACCTGGATGCTATTCTAGAAGAAAGAACTTTGCTTCCCTCACTCCCTCATTCCCCTGCCTCCCCTTCCTTTCATTTATTTTATTTTATTTTTATTTCAAAAAGCTCAAAACTTTGACATTTTTATATATTATATTTATTTATGTATTTGACAGAGAGAAAAAGGGAGAGAGAGAGGAAGAGAGAGAATGGGCACACCAGTGCCTCCAGCCACTGCAAACAAACTGCAGATGCATATGCCCCCCTGTGCATCTGGCTAACATGGATCCTAGGGAATTGAACCTGGATCCTTTGGCTTCTCAGCAAATGTCTTAACTGCTAAGCCATCCCTCTAGCCCAACCCTACCTTTTAGATAAAGCCCCCTGCAAGAGAGCAACCAGTGCACTTGATGTTTCCAGTCTCGGGACTGATGAAATGTGATGTCCCTCTGGGACATCTAAGGAGAACTACTCCTTGCTGGAGATGTCTACCTTCTTCATTTCATACTCGCCTCTAAACTTTTTCCTTACATTCTGGTGCCAAAACCCAAGAACAAGGAGCAGCACAGCTCTTTCTGAGATAACACCTGGAGCTGAGATTTCCTCAGTCTCCACTTCAGAAAAAAATGGAGTAAAAGACAATTATTATAGAAATGTTATGTAAGTTTTGCTTTGTTTTGTTTTTCTATGTGGTCTAAGGCTGGACTCAAACTCACCAGTGATCCTCCTACCTCTGCCTCCTGAGTGCTTCTTTCTTTGTTATCTGAAGCATAGTAAATGTACCTGCCTCGTGGCTTCTCTGTCCAGTCCAAGGCAGTGCAAAAGCAACAGAACAAACGTGTGCACCATTCTGATGGCCAGGTACCGCCCCAACATTGCAGCACATTCTTTTTAAAAAACTTTAAAAAAAAATAATTTAGTTACCTGAAAGAGAGAGGGAGGAGAAAGAAGAAGTAGAAGATAGTGAGATGACAGGTACACCAGGTCCTTCAGCTACTACAAACAAACTCCAGACACATGCACCATCTTGTGCATCTGCCTTATGTGGGTACTATGGAATCAAACCTGGGCACTTACGACTTCACAGGCAAGCACCTTAACTCCTAACAATCTCTCCAGCCCCTCAGCACTTATTAAAAACAATCTTTTTATTTATTTATTTGCAAACTGAGCTAGAAGAGAAACAGAGAGAAGGGGCTTGCCACCTCATCAGGTTTTACCAGCACGCAAGCACCTTTTACCATGAGAATCTCTCTAGCCAGGCAAGTTTTTTGATTGTGCCTGCCTCCTGAGGTGAGAGTAAACACAGCTCTCATTGGTCAGACTCAGCCACTAGGACGCGTGGTTGTTGCCAAATCCACATCCTGGAGACAGCAGCTGGACTGGCGCAGTACTAGTACGAATGGGGGTAGGACGCAGTCCCAGGTGGTTGGAAGGCCTGGCACCAGAGCAGCAGGGATGCTGCAGCACTTAGAAGGAAAGGCAAGAGCCAGTTTGTGAGTAGACCCAGATCTAGAGCTATTGGGTGAGGATTGAAGACTGTTGTCAGGAGGAAGGGGTGTTCCATTTGAGAAGCCCTGATTTTTAGTGTCCCAAGGAGTCCTTACAGGGTCATCTCAAGGACACAGGAATCTTGGACTCTCCAAAGTGTGCTTCTTGGGGATGCGGAATTCATTCTTGACCAGCACCAACCTGCTCCAGTGCTGGGTGTCCCTCATGGGAAGTCACTCTCCACTCCTATAGACTGACAACAAACATGCTGGGAAGAAACAAGGGAATGACTCCCATTCACAATTGCCTCAAAAATAAATAGATGGATAGATCCCATTCACAACTGCCTCAATATAGAGATGATAGATAGATAGATAGATAGATAGATAGATAGATAATAGATAGATAGATAGATAGATAGATAGATAGATAGATAGATAGATAGATAATAGAAAGAAAAAAGGGAGGGAGGGAGGGAGGGAGGGAGGGAGGGAGGGAGGGAGGGAGGGAGGGAGGGAGAAAAAACGTACCTTGAAATAAACGTAACCAAATAAGTGAAGGATCTCTATAATGAAAACTTTAAAACACTCAAGACAGAAAATAAAGAGGATACTAGGAAATGGAAAGATATCCCATCTTCTTGGACTGGAAGAATGAATAATGTGAAAATGTCAATCTTACCCAAAGCAATCTATACATTTAATGCAATCCCCATCAAAGTTCCAAAGGCATTCTTAACAGAAATAGAAAAAACGATCCTAAAATGCATTTGAAAGCACAAAAAAACCTCAAATAGACAAAACAATTTTTTACTATTTATTTTTATTTAGCTCTTAGAGAGGAAGAGGCAGAGAGAACAAAAAAAAAAAGCACCTTTAAATACTGAGCCATCTCTCCAGCCCGCTCTATTTTTTAAAAAAATATTACTTATTTATTTTTGAGAGCGAGAGACAGAGATTGAGTATGAGCATCCTAGGGCTTCCTGTGTTTACAAACTCCAGAAACATTTTTAAAACTGGGAAATTGAACTTGGGCCATAGGGTTTTACAAGCAAGTACCTTTAATTGCTAAGCTATGTCTCTAGCCATGTTTTTTAGTTTAGTTCAGTTTTGTTTGTTTGTTTGTTTCTTTGTTTGTTTGTTTTCAGGCAGGTTCTCACTCTGGCCCAGGTGAATGTGGAACTCAAAACTCAAACCTCAGACTCACTGTGATCCTTCTACCTCTGCCACTTTGCTGCATCTGCCTGGCTTGAAATCAAACTCCCATGGTGTCCATAATAGTACTGGGAAATGAGATAAGTTGGAGAACCTGCCCTGGAAACATAAACTTGGGTTTTTCACTTAAATAGAAAGACTGCAAAGATTCCCCAGTCACACACATTAAGCTGGATGGGCATTCATTTGCAGCAGCAAGAGACCCTGGTATGCATGTGTACATACACACACACACACACAGAGAGAGAGAGAGAGAGAGAGAGAGAGAGAAGGCAAATAAGTTTTTTCAAAATATTTTATTTGGGCTGGAGATCAGAGTTAGCTGCCCACTGATAATGGATGAGTAGTTAAAAGGGACTGGAGGGAGTGAGAACACTGAAAACATTTTGGAGGTGCTAAAAATATTCTGGAATCAATAGCTATATAATTTCAAAAACTATTAAAGCCACTGAATTGTACATACTGAAGGTGAATTTTATGGTATGTGAAGTATAGCTTAATTTAAACCTTTTTATCATCAAAAATGGGGAGATTAAGTATGTGCTGGTTATCCCTTGAAAGTTTAAGTCTGCAAACCTAAGGTAATTTTAACTTTAAAATTAAATATATTCATCTATAACTCAAAGTGACCATCTGTGGTTGTATTTTTGGCTTTTCTAATAACTCCTTTTAGCAGAATGTAGTAATAACATACATTTAGCAAGGTCTATTTTCCCAGATGAGATAGAAAACATTTAGTCATCCTTTTGCTTTTTAAAAGTTGGAAGCTGGGCTGCAGAGATGGCTCAGAGGTTAAAGGCAATTGCTTAGAAGTCTTAAAGCTAGGTGGATGACACATAAATAATCCCAGCATTTGGGAATCTGAGACCAGCTAATTGAGTTTGAGGCTACCCTGGGCTATATAGCAAGATCCTGTGGTAAACAGTAAAAAGTCTGTGCCTAGCATTTCCTTGGGTTGGTATGGTAGTTTGAATGTATGTCACCCATAGACTCAGATGCGTTTTAAATTTCTTTTTGTTTTTATTTATTTACTTGCAGAGAGAGAGAGAGAGAGAACAGGAAATACTAAGGTCTCAATCCACTGCACATGAACTCCAGATGCATATTCCACTTTGTGCATCTGGCTTACATGGGTCCTGGGGAATCAAACGCAGGTCATTAGGCTTTCCAAAGAAGGACCTTAACTGCCAAGCCATCTCTCCAGCCTGACTCAGGTGTTTTTTTTTAAAGCTTGTTCACTTGGATCTCCAACCACCCAGATAGAAGAGGTGTCACTGGAGGCAGACCCGAATTCCAGCCCAAAGGTGCAAAAGAGAAGTCTGAGCTCTTTGTTGCTGGTTTTGTGCTTGTTGCTTTTTTTTTTCCCCGAGGTACGGTCTCACTGTAGCCCAGGCTGACCTGGAATTCACTCTGTAGTCTCAGGGTGGCCTTTGAACTCACAGTGATCCTCCTACCTCTGCCTCCCCAATTCTGGGATTAAAGGGATGAGCCACCATGCCCCACCTGTACTTGTTGCCTTTAGTTTGCTGGCTTGTTCATGGTTCCTCTCTGTTTGGATGTATGGAAGCAGCTTCTTCTACCATTGATGGAACTTTCCCCTGGATCTGTAAGCTTGAAATAAATTCCTTTCTCCCCTAAAATGTGCCTGGTTTGGATGTTCATTCCAACAATGTGAAACTGACTACAACAGAAATTTGATACTAGAGAAGTGGGGTGGTGTTGTTGCACGATGCTCTAACCATGTGGATTTTGGTCTTTTGGAACTTTTGTTCTGGAAGAATGTGACAGAACTTGGTACTGGCAACTGAAGATGTCTTCTGAAGCAGTAAGCCACGTTTTATGGACTATTCTGATGAAAGTTTGAAAATACTAAATTTGGCTGGAGAGATGACTTAGAAGTTAAGGAGTTTGCCTGCAAAGTGAAAGGATCCCAGTTTGACTCTCAAGGACCCACACAAGCCAGATGCTCAAGGGGGCACATGCATCTGGAGTTCATTTGCAGTGGCTGGAGGCCCTGGCATGCTCATTCTCTCTTTCTCTCTCTCAAGTCAATAAATAAAATTTTAAAAAAAGAAGAAAATAAAAAGAATACAGCCGGGCGTGGTGGCGCACACCTTTAATCCCAGCACTCGGGAGGCAGAGGTAGGAGGATCGCCGTGAGTTCAAGGCCACCCTGAGACTACATAGTTAATTCCAGGTCAGCCTGGGCCAGAGTGAGACCCTACCTCGAAAAACCAAAAAAAAAAAAAAAAAAAAAAAAAAAAAAAAAAGAATAAAGAAAAATACTAAATGCATACAGAATGGTATTTGTAGCTTTTGTATCAACTTTCATAGGGAAAGAAAAGACAGCAGAGACAGCATAAGGGATGGCTGCATTCTTCTGCCCAAGCCCTTAGAGTTTGATCAAGGTTGAATATGAAAGTAATCAACTGACATAAAATATAGAACTGAAAGATATACAATATTTTAATTTTTTACTTGTTTGTTTGTTTGCCAGCAGAGAGAGAAAAGACAGACACACAGAGAATGGGCACACCAGGGCCTCCAGACACTACAAATGAACTCCAGATGCATGTGCCACTCTGTCCATCTGCCTTTACGTGGGTACTGGGGAATGGAACCTGGGTCATCAGGCTTTGCAAGTAAGTGCTATAACCACTGAAGTATCTCTCCAGCACCAATATATAAGATTTAAAGTTGGAAAAAGTCAAACAAGTTTAACATTACTGGTACATAGACAAGTTTTAGGTTAATGAAGCTGCTATTGTCCAGCAGATTACCACCATTAACTACTTTACACTGAAACAGTAGGAAGATGCCTGAGGTGATTCCACCTAGGAAAGACTGAATGAGTAGGAATGAAAACTCTTGAAAGGAGATGATTTGAAGGAGAAAAATTTGCTCTTCATGGACAAGGTTTATTTCTTCTCTGGATTAACATATGGTTGTATTAGTTTTAGACTCATGAAAAATGCATGGAAGTGGGTCAAGACATACATACAGTTCTAGGAGCCACTGCTGAGATGCAGCAAGTGAAACAGGGCAATGTTTCCTATTAGAAGCTAGTGAGGCCATTGCATAAAGTTAAACAGAAGCATCTTCTGAGAGGAGGCATAGGAAAAAGAACATTCCTGTTCAAAGGCTGAAAAGACCAGTGTACGGAGTTGAAGATGGACCATGGTTTGCAATGGAAACCCAAAGATGTTTTGGATATACCAGGACTATGCAAGAGCTACCATAAAGTGCTATTGGCTTGAGATGGAAGTTCCCCTGGCTGGGCACCCAGCTACAGGGATGGAAATTAAAAATCCAGAGACTGTTGTCACTGGTTATGGATGTCTGGCTTAAACTGCAATTTTTTTTTATTTTTTTAGAGGTATGGTCTCACTCTAGCCCAGGCTGATCTGGAAGTCACTATGTAGTCTCAGGCTGGCCTTTAACTCACAGTGATCCTCTTTTTTTTTTTTTTTTTTTTTTTTTGAGTTAGGGTCTCACTCTAGCTCAGGCTGACCTGGAATTCACTATGTAGTCTCAGGGAGATATCGAATGCAATCCTCCAACCTCTGCCTCCTGAGTGCTGGGATTAAAGGCGTGTGCCACCATGCCCAGCTTCAGTGATCTTCTTACCTCTGCCTCCAAGTGCTGGTCTAGTCTCTCCTTGTTGTATCTTATAGCAATGGAAACATTTATTCTGTGCCACTGTATTTTTGATATAACTTGTTTTGATTTTACATGACTCACAGTTAAGAAACAGTCTTAAAGTTGACAAAGACTTTGGGGACCTTTGAATTTGGACTGAATGCAATTTGCAGTTTGAGTCAATAGAGGCCAGGGCCAGAATGTGGTAGTTTGAATATATGTCTCCCATAGACTCAGGTGTTTTGTTAAAGCTTGTAACTTGGATCTCCAGCCACCTGGCTAGAAGAGATGTCCCTGAGAGCAGATCTGAATTTCAGCCCAAAGAGATAAGAGAGAAGTCCGAGTTCTGGCTGGGCCCCTGCTGTTTGCTGCTTTTGATGTTGCTGGCTGGTGATACTTTCCCTCTGCTTCAATGTGTGGAAGCAGCTTCTTCCACCTTTGATGGAACTTACCCCCTGGATCTGTAAGCTTGAAATAAATCCCTTCCTCCACTAAACTGTGTCTATTTGAGTGTTCATCCCAGCAACATGAAACTGACTATTATACTTGGTATTACCTTTCCTTAATTAAGATTTTTTTAACTTTTTAAAAATTTATTTATTTGAGAGTGACAGAGAGATAGAAAGAGGCAGATAGATAGAAAGAGAATGGGTGTGCCAAGACCACCAGCCACTGCAAATAAACTTCAGATGCATGCATGTGCATCTGGCTTATGTGGGTACTGGGGAATCAAGCCTCAAACCGGTGTCCTTAGACTTCACAGGCAAGTGCTTAACTGCTAAGCCATGTCTCCAGGCCCTGATTAAGACTTCTAAAAGGAGACGGCTCAAGATTTTCCTCCACATCTCTGCTTAAGTCCTTACTAAGAGACCCCTCTGTCCTTGAATGGCATCTTCTCCAACTTCTGCAGGTACCTCCTTTACAGTCTCACCTTAAAGTCACATGGACCTGATTCCCTGATAATCTGGCCCCCTTATACATAGTCATCTCCACATTACAACTCCTTAGTGACTGTATTTTAGTGGTGACACTAATTAGCTTGTTAATAAATTGGGCATGGAAATAAATGGGAAAGAAGCAGAGTCAAGAACACATACTAAGTTTCTGATATTGGTAACTATTGATAAGGTGCTGCCATAGTTTGGCAACTCCTAGATGGAGAAAGGCCAGGTGTAAGTAACATGGTGAGCATTACAGGTGAAGCACAGATACCAAATATAGCTGTATTAACTTGAGGGAAGATGCATGTGTTTAGGATACAGAGGAGAGATGGGCAAGAAGAACAAACTGGCAATTGTCAACACAGAAGTCATATTTGAAACTGGAAATTGAGCTAGGGTCTATGATCCTAGCACTTGAGAAACTGGGGCAGGAAGAAGGTAAGGTCAAGGCCAGCCTAAACTTCATAGTGATAGCTGTTTTAAATTTAAAAGAAAATATAAGGAAATAAACAAAATGACTAGGAAGGAAAAGGTGCCCATAAGAGGTTTTAGGTTGAAACAAATTGTTCCAAAATTTTAGTAACAAATCCCCCCTCATTTATTTATTTTTGGATTTTTTGAAACAAGGTCTCATTACATCTCTCTCTCTCTTTTAGAAAGCTTTTTAAAAAAGATTTTATTATTTATTTATTTATTAGAGACAGAGAGAGGAAGAGAGAGAGAAAAAGAGTGAGAATGGGCATGCCAGGGACTCTAGACACTGCAAATGAATTCCAGACACATGCGCCACCTTGTGCATCTAGCTTACATGGGACCTGGAGAATCAAACCGGGGTCCTTAGGCTTCACAGGCACGTGCCCTAACTACTAAACCATCTCTCCAGCCCCCTCTCTCTTGTTTTAAGCATATAAATACAACCAAAGTTTTGATATTTTGCTCACATTGGCCTTGAACTTGCAATTCTTTTGCTCCAAATGCTGAGATGACAGGTGTGTGTCTCTATGCCCAGCTCTTGTGTCACACTTGAGTAATTTTTGCATCTACAATGATTTATAATCATCTTCTAGGGAGAAACCAGCTTTAAAAAAAGATTGGGATTCCAGAGGCTGGGGAGATGGCTCAGTAGTTAAAAGTACATTCTTGCAAAGTCCGTTAGGCCAGGTCTGATTCCCAATGCCCACTTAAAGCCAAACACACAAAATAGTGCATGTATCTGGATTTCATATCCAGTAACTGGAGGCCCTGGCATGCCCATCCTCTCTCTCACACACACAAATTGAACAAATGGAAAAAAATTAAAGAAGAATCCCATTCAGAATAGACTGTGATGTCTGATGTCAGCAGTGGTGTGTGGAAAAGTCACAGGAATGTTCTCACTCAGCACAATGATGGACAGAGAAGACATGCCTAAGGGGAATTCACTATTTTTCTAACAATTGATTGATTGACTGGGATACTGGGGATCAAATCCAGATCATCATATGTGCTAAGTATGCACTCTACCACTGAACTACATTTCTAGCCCCAATTTTTGGCAAAAAGCTTTCTTTTATTTCTCCTATAAAATCTCTAAGAAAAGAGCTGGGGAGATAGCTCAATGGATAAAGCACTTGCAGCTCAAGGTGGAGTTCCTGAGTTTAATCTTCAGACTCTATGTAAAAAGCCAGAAGCCTTGGCAGGCTTCTGTAACCCCAACACACTAATGCTGACACTGATGGCAAGGTAGGAGAATTTCTCAGACACTCAGGGAGCACCACACGAAAGAACAGCAATGACCAACAGTGGAGTGAGAAGACAGTGTGAGATGGCACGCCCATTATCTGCCTCTCTCTCTCAAATAAGTAAAATAAAAATGGAATGGGGAGTGACTAGCAGATATGGTGCTTCTTTTTAGAATGATTAAAATGTGCTAGATCATGGTTGGTAATAGTGCATTGTGAATAAACTAAAAGCTCTTGAATTGTATATGTTAAATAACTGAAATGCTGAATTTTATCCTATGTGAATTTTATATTCAAAAAAGTTACTGATTGCCAGGCATGGTGGTGCATGCCTTTAATCCCAGCACTTGGGTGGCAGAGGTAGGAGGACTGCTGTGAGTTTGAGGACAGCCTCTGTTGAGAAACAGAGGGTGTTCTAGGTCAGCCTGGGCTAGAGTGAGACACTACCTTGGGAAAAAAAGTGTTATGGATTTGACTGGATTGCTCAGTGGTTAAGGCACTTGCCTGCAAAGCCTAACAACCTGGGTTTGATTCCCCAGTACCTACATAAATCCAGATGAAGAGAGCAACAAATGAATCTGGAGTTTGTTTGCAGTGGATGGAGACCCTGGCATGCCATCACTCTCTCTCTCTGTGTCTCTCTCTGCATGTGTGCATGTATGTGTGTGTGGGTGGGTATGTCTGTGTCTTTGTGTGTATGTATGCTCTTTCAGCTTGAAAATAAATAAATAAATAAAATATTGTTTTAAAATGTTATAGATTGGACTGGAGAGATGGCTTTGCAGTTAAGGCACTTGCCTGCAAAACCAAAGGACCCAGGTTCAATTCCCCAGGGCACACATAAACCAGATACACAAGGTGACACATGAACTTCTGAAATTCATTCTTTTGCAGTGGCTAGAGGCCCTAATGAGCCCATTCTCTTCTATCTACCATTTCCCCCCTCAAATAAATAAATAATACACACACACACACACACACACGCACACAAATGTTATAGATTTGGCTGGGAGAAGTGGCTTACTGGTTAAGCCACTTACCTGCCAAACCTAAGGACCCAGGTTCAGTTTCCCAGGATCCACATAAGCCAGGTACACAAGGTAGCATATGCTTCTGGAGTTCCTTTGCAGTGGCTGGAGGCCCTGATGCACCCATTCGCTTGCTCACTCTCTCTCTCTCTCAAATAAATAAATAAATAAGTAAAAATTATTTTTAAAATGTTATAGATTATAATTCTCATGTAGGATAAATTTAAAAAATGATAATAGGCCAGGCATGGTGGCACACACCTTTAATCCCAGCACTTGGGAGGCAGAGGTAGGAAGATTGCTGTGAGTTCGAGGCCACCCTGAGACTACATAGTAAATTCCAGGTCAGCCTAGCTAGAGTGAACCACTACCTCAAAATAAATAAATAAATAAATAAAACCAAAAATAAAAAAGAAGCACAATGGCGCACACCTTTAATTCCAGCACTCAGGAGGCAGAGATAGAAGGATTGCAGTGAGTTCAAGGCCACCTGAGACTACATAGTGATTTCCAGGTCAGCCTGGACTAGAATGAGACCTTAACTCAAAAATCAAAAAAAAAAAAAAAAAAAAAAAAATGAAGAAGAAGGATCTTTTATCTGTCACATATATTCCCAGTTTGTCATTTCTTTTTTATTTTTCCTATGGGTTTTTTTTTCCAGGTAGGGTCTTGCTCTAGCCCAGGCTAACCTGGAATCCACTATGTAGTCTCAGAATGTCCTTGAACTCACAGAGATTCGCCTACTTCAAACTCCGATTAAAGGCATGCACCACCGTGCACAGCTGTTATTTCTTTCAATGGTGTATTATAATACCTAAACATGTTTGGGTTTTATGATCATTTTATTTTTGAAAGAAAGAGGCAAAGAGAGAGAATGGGCATGCCTAGTCCTTTCAGCAGCTGTGAACGATCTCCAGACATATACACCCCCTTGTGCACATGTGTGACATTGCATGCTTGTGTCACTTTTTTTTGTGTCTGGCTAGGTGGGATCTGGAGATTTGAACATGTGTTTATAGGCTTCTCAGGCAAGCACCTTAACTGCTAAGCCATCTCTCCAGGCCCATGTTTGGGTTTTATGAGGCAAAGCCTATCATTGTTTTCTTTTGTCATTTTCTGGAATTTACTTTGGAGTGACAACTAAAGATATGTCTAACACATTTTAGATGTTCTTTGCACAGATGTTGTGCAAATAAAATGATTACAGTATTAGGGGATGGAAAGAGGGGCTCAGTGGTTAAGGTGCTTGTCTGCAAAGCCTAACAACCTAGGTTTGATTCCCCGGTACCCACACAAACCTGAGTGCACAAAGTGGCACATGCATCTGGAGTTTGTTTGCACTGGCTAGAGTCCCTGGCATGCCCATATTCATTCTCTCGCTCCTTATAAATAAATGAAAACATTTAAAAACATGATTACAATATTAAATGTGTACAAAGGATCATCATTTAATATAACATAATTTTCTACAACGTAAGCAGTACTTCAGAGTTCATTTTTTTCAAGTTTATTTTTGTTTTTATTTATTTATTAGAGACAGAGAGGTGAGGGGGGGTGGGAGAGAGAATGGGCACACCAGGGCCTCTAGCCACTGCAAATGAACTCCAGATGCATGCGCTACCTTGTGCTTTTGGCTTATGTGGGACCTGGAGAATCTAACCTGGGTCCTCAGGCTTCCCACGCAAGCACCTTAACCGATAGGCCATCTCTCCAGCCCCCAGAGTTCATTTTAAAACAAATAGTTTTAGTTATTTATTTGCAAGCAAAGAGAGACAGACAGAAAGAATGGATATCCAGGGCCTCCAGCCACTGAAAATGAACTCCAGATGCATGTGCTACTTGGTGAAAATGGCTTTACGTGGGTACTAGGGATTTGCACCCTGGTTATTAGGCTTTGTGGGCAAGTGCCTTAAGCACTGCTCCATGTCTACAGCCCCAGAATTAATTTTTTTAAAGTTTAGGCTGTAAAGAAACTTACTTTAATAGTTTGCTTTAGTAAAAGGTAATCTTTTAATATCCCTCCTCTATTATTTGGATGTCTTACAAAAGATACAATTGTTTTGATATTAAAAACTTGGAAATTTATTTTTGAAAAATAAAAAAGTATGTCCTTTATAATATGAGAGAGTGATGCCCATGCCAGAGTCAGAGCTTGAATTTCACCTTTTTATGGCTAAAAGAGAACAAAAGAATCTCTTCATGATTCAGTCAGCATGAATCATAATGAATTCAAATGCCAATGGCTGAAGGAGAGCTCATGCTGGGGTAGAAACCAGAAACTCTGGTTTCAATGTCCCTCCTGATTCACTTACAAAATTTCCTTAAACTAATCTCTCAGAATGTCTGCACCTCTTTGTCCATGCACTAAACAAAGGTCTTATTTGATTGTTGGAAATGATGGGCTTGTGAATTACCACATCAAAGTAGTAAAAGCATCTTGAACTAAAACTTCTCAATGAACAGAGACAATTCCAATCAACAGTAACTCAGGAAACTGAACATGTGTAAAAAAGTCTGTTTTCCAGGTCTCAGCTATTATTTCAGTGTGCCTAAGTTCTCAAAGGCCCATTTGAGGATAGCAGAGTACCCAAAGGGAATGGCTTGGAAATAACAGATATGTCATTTTACTACCAATGACACTGAAATGAAAATACATTTTAAGAAACATAAATTTCCTTTCAACTTCTGCTATATCTGAACAAACTTTATGTCTTCTAAACATATTTCAGCTTTTTGAGATGTTAACTGTATATATGCACATATACAAGTGCTCACAAAAAGATGTATGTGGGTCTGGGAAGATGGCTCAGTGGTAAAGACACTTATTTTCAAAGCCTGCTAGCCTGGGTTCAATCACCCAGCTCCCACTTAAAGCCAAACACAAAAAGTGATAAAGCATCTAGCATTTGCATCCACAAGTGGCCCTGACACACACACTCACACCCATACCCACACACAGATAAATAAATAAATAAATAAATAAATAAATAAATAAATAGATAGATAGATAAAAATGCATGTGCCATAAATTTGTTCACTCACATTCATTCAAATGTATGTAGAATGACATTGATAAAGGTAACAAGAATATCCTGAGGAGGCTTATCTATACCCTATTCATGACATGAACAACAGAATAAAGGAGTCAGCAGAGTTGGTAAGACTGTTCATGATTAGAGTCCAGCTGGGTGTGGTGGCACATGATTATAATCCCAAAACAGAGGGTAGACGTAGGAGAATCACAAGTTTGAGGCCAGCCTGGAATATATATATTACAAGGACCTGTCAGAAAACAACAAAAGCTGCCATTCTGCATTCACAATCGACACAATTGGTACAAATCTCTCTGACTAATGTAATCCAGGTCTTTAAACAGTTTGACCAAAAAGAAATGTGTTTACTGATTTAAATAATTCATTGAGATCTGGTAATCCGAGGGCTGGCATTGAGGAAAAGTGCTAGGTTGAAATATATGAAACTGCAAGATTTGATTATTTTTGATTTGCCAAAAAAAATGTCAGTTTTATATAGTTTCACTTAAAATTACACAAATCCTCAGGCAAGTACATATGGCATCACAATGTAGGCACATACAGCACACACCACATACCACATTCAACAAACAAAAGAAAAAAGGGAAGCCAGGTGTGGTGGTGCACGTCTTTAATCCCAGCACTTGGGAGACAGGTAGGATGATCACCATGAGTTTGAAGCTACCCTGAGACAACAGTGAATTCCAGGTCAGCCTGGGCTAGAGTAAGACACTACCTCGGAAAAAAAAAAAAAAAAAAAGGTAAAGAAACTCACAAAAACAAAAATAGGGTCAAGATGGTGTACGCCTAACCTCGCCTCACCTCACTGGGAAGTAAAGGCAAGACCCTTATGGTTTAAGGGATTTTTTAAAAAGGTTTGCTGGCTCCTGCATGCTTCCAGAGGGAGGGGGTGGATGTGCAAAATAGGGAATCCACTGATTCTCATGTTCTCAGGCAGGCACCCCTGCCTGACAGGTCCTGCAGAACCTGCCTAAGCCCCCTGGCTGGTCAGAGCACCTCACACAATCCCAGGCCAGGTGCCCCTGACCTGTGGAGCTGCATTGCAGGTCAGATCACTCCCATCCCTCCCTCTCTAGCCAGAGCCCTGGGTGCCATTGCAGGCCAGGTGTCCCGGGCCTGTGGAGTTGCACCACAGGTCAGATCCCTTCCATCCCTACCTCCCTGGCCAGAGCCCCACTCACCATTGCAGGCCAGGTGCTCCGGGCCTATGGAGCCGCACCATGGGTAGGATCCCTCCTGTCTGTCCCTCCCTTCATGGCCAGAGCCCCACGCACCATTGCTGGCCAGGTGCCCCAGACCTGTGAAGCAACACTGCAGGTCAGATCCCTAACGTCCCTCCCTCCCCGGCCAGAGCCCCATGCACCATCGCAGGTCAGGTGGCCCAGGCCTGTGGAGCCACATCTAAGGTCAGATCCCACTCATACCACGTGCCATCACAAGACAGATCCCGCTGAGCCTGTATGAGCCGCATCACTGCTCTGATCCCTCCCTCGCTGGCCAGAGCCCCAAGCACCATCCCAGGCCAGGTCTCCCTGGGCCTGCCTGAGCCACATCAGGTCCCGCCAGGTCTTCCTGAGCCCCATTGTCAGTCAGGTGCCATCATTCCCCCCCACGGCTGATCAGGGATCCAGGGTAGTAGGTCAGTGTTCCTGCAATACCCTTCCTGAGCACAACTAGGGCAGTTGTGGTCCCCTCCCCCTCCAGTGTCCCCCACCCCAGCCTACCAGAACTCCAGGGGCCACCGCCCTGACACTCACCACTGCGCCCCACCCCTACCCCAGGGCAGCAGGCTAGCATTTCACACCCTAGGCTTTCTGAACCTTTGTGATGGGCAGACCACAGCGAAAAAGGAATAGCATGAAAAACCAGATACAAGTAAATCCAGCTAGACTATCCAGTCCCACAATGGATGTCTCGAATCAAATCATAGAAGAGACAATAGGATCAGAACCCCAAAATGAAGAGACAAGCTATGCAACCCTGGCCAAGCAAATATCACAACTCTCAGAAACTCAACAAAGAGCCAATAATTGTATGAATGTTATCCTTGCTAGATTAGACGTAATAGAAAAGAACCAGGAAGGGTTCCAAAGACAGTTAAATGATCTGAAAGAGAGTGAAAAAAAAAGAGGGCCTCAATAACCAGCTGGCTAAATTCAATGAAGACATAAAAAAATGCAAGGATGAAGTCCAAAAAGTATTAAGAAAGTCAGAAAATGACATGAAAAGGGAACTAGACAGAGGGATGGAAACTATACATTAAAAAAAATTGAAAATATGAACCAAATTGAACAAACCCAAAACTATCAAAGCTCTTAAGAATAGAGTCAGCCAAGTGGAGGATAGAAACTCAGAACTGGAAGACAAAACAGAAGAAACAGCTTTTGAGTCCAAAAATTTCAACAAGTTCAAACATTTCTGTGAACAGAACATGAGGGAAATGTGGGACACCCTTAAGCATCCAAACATTAGTATACCAGAGGGGGAAGAAACACAGACCAAAGGAATGGAAAACTTATTCAAAAAAAATAATTGAAGAAAACTTTCCAACTCTCTCAAAAGAAAAACCCATCAAGTTACAAGAAGCTAGCAGAACTCCAAACAGACTGGACTTTAGAAGGAATACCTGAATCAAAGGGCGCTAGAGAGGGTATGATGAAGTGTAACCTTAATTTTCTCCTGTTTTTTTTTTCTCTCTCTCTCTCTCTTTCTTTCTCTTTATATTACCTATCTTTTTCTTCCTTCTTTTCTCTTGATGCTGGCCTATAACTCCCAGTACCAGCATGTGGTCAACATCCACAATAAGCTGTTGATCAGTGGGACCTACAAGGTCTCCCAAAAGGAGACAGATTTCTGTCAGAGTACTTGATGACCCACCAAAGGTTAATGGTAAGACCCTATTGTCAAAGATACCACATGCTATTGGGATGGAACATGGAGTGACCTGGCTGGAATCTGGAAGAGGGTCAGTCCCCAGACAGTTAGCTTGTCTAGTGCCAGTAGGTACTACATGAGCAACTGGAGGAAAATGACCAACATATGTCTAAGCAACTCGAAATGTAAACTTCCCAGCAGCAATCAACCTGACGTGATGCTCACACAAATGCAATAGTGGCACACAGCCATGGTGGGTAACCAACTGCTCTTGATTTGGCTAAAGGATCCACTCAGTGGAATGGTACCCACACCTGGAACTGGAAAACAAGTCAGAACCATATCCACAAATGAGTTCACCCTCCAATATCAAGCTTCCACCAATAGTGAGATACAAGAGGGCCTACACCCATTAAATTCACTCTAAAACAATAATGGCTATGTACCTTGCATTGACCTCCCGCTCTGTTGGAGAATTTGCTTCTTTTTTTCAGATGGATGTAGAACCTGAGGAAAGAATCAGCCCATCTCGCACCTCACCAGGGCACCAGCTGAACCCATAGAATAATTGGGGAAATGAGCAAGAGTGCTGCTTTCTCAGGTATGAGTAGAGGGGTGAAAGAGATGGACACAGAGAACACTCAACCCCTACCAAACCAGAGGTCCAGAGACACAGAGACTCCCATGACCTCCTCACTGAAATAGACCTAAAATGAACCCAACATGGCTTAGGGAAATTAGCAGAAGAGGGGGCAGAAAGATTGTTAGAGCCATAAGTTGGGTCATTATGAACAGAGACATTGCCTCTCCCCATAACTGATGGCTATCCCCACAATGCAAGACCCACAATCCCCAAGGGGGGAGGGCAAGGAGAAGGCTAATGATGGTACCATCATGGCTCTATGCACATTACATAGGTAACTAATAAAAAAATATAGGCATTAAAAATAAAAAAAGAAGAAAATGTTCAACATCCTTAATCATTAGGGAAATGCAAATTAAAACTACTATGAGATTTCACCTTACACCCGTAATGATAGCTAACATTAAAAAGACAATGAAAACAAAAGCTGGAGAGGCTGTGGAGAAATAGGAACAAGCTTTTACTGTTGGTGGGAATGTAAAATGGCACAACCATTATGGAAAGCTATATGGAGACTCCTGAAAAGGATTACTATAGACCTACCAACAGACCCAGTTATTCCCTTATTGGGCATTTACCCTAAAGGCTCCAAGCCTCAGATCAGAGACATATGCTCAACCATATTTACAGCTGCTCAATTCATAATAGCTTAGAGCTGGAATCAACCCAGATGTCCATCATAGATGAATGGGGTAACAATGATGTGATATATTTATACTATGGAACTCTATAGCAGCAAGGAAAGATGAAATAATGAAATACGAAAAAAAAAAAGGTCAAACATGGAACAGATCAGCCTCAGTGAGATCACCCAATCACAAAAACATAATTGTCTCAGGGTCTCATTCATTTGTGTCTCCTAACCTGAATTCATCTGAGATGCAGCCAAACCTAATAAGTACCATCAGGACCAGACAATAGGGAGGGTGGGATGTAGGGGAGGGTAAGTCTAGGAGGAAATGGTACTATAAAACACTACATGCTGAACAACAGGCTAAAACATTGGTCCTTCAGCAGGCTCACAGAGGGAACGCCTGAACCACAGGGAACTAGAGAGATCATGAAGACCAACATTAATCTTTTCCTATTTCTCTTTCACCCTATCCATCCATCCCCCTCTCTCACTCTCTCTCTCCCTCTCCTCTGTATACTCACTTTCTCTTTTATATTACCTATCCCAGTACCAGCACGGGGTTAACTTTCAAGATGAGCTGTTGGTCCACGAGACCTACGAGGTTTCCCAAAACAGATTTCTGTCAGAGTTCTTGGTGACCCACAAAGGTTAAGGGTAAGACCCTACTGTCAAAGACAGCATATGCGAGTGAGACAAAACATGGAGAGACCTGGTCTCAATCTGGAAGAGGGTCAGTCCTCAGACAGTTAGGTAGTCTAGTGCCAGAGGGTGCTACATGAGCGACTGGAGGAAAATGACCGACATCTGTCCAAGCAACTCGCAGTTTAAGCTACTCAGCAGTAAACAACATGACACAATGCTCAAACAAGTTCAGTAGTGGCACACAGCCATGATGGGTAACCAACTGCTCTTGATTGGGCTAACAGATCCACTCAGTGGAATGGAACTCATTGCTGGAACTGAGAAACAAGTCAAAGCCATGTAAAAAAATAAACCCAGTCTCCAAGATCAAGCTCCCACCAAATGTGGGCTAGAAGAGGGCCTACGCATATAAAATTCTCTCTAAAATAACTATGGCCATCCCATCTATCTAGTACTAATTTCTCTCTCAGTTGGAGAATTTGCTTATCTTTTTCAGATGGATGATGAACCTGAAGGAAGGATCAGCCTATCACACCTCACCAGGGCCCCAGCTGAAACCATAGAGTAATGTGGGGAAAGGGCATGAGTACAGCTTTCTTGGTGAACACAACACCAGAACAATGCTGAAGGAGATAAACACAGAGAACATCCAGCTCCTACTAAGCCAGATATCCAGAGACACAGAGGCTCCCAAAACCTCATCTCTGAAGTAGAACTAAAATCATCCCAACATGGCTCAGGGAAACTTACAGAAGAAGGGGCGGAAAGAGTGTTAGAGTCACAAGTTGGGTCACTATGCAAAGACATGGCCTATTCCCCATAATTTTTGACTACCTCTACAATGCATGACCCACATTCCCCATTGATGAGGGTCCCTTTGGAAGGGGGAGGACATGGAGGAGGATAATGGAGTCACCAATACAAATGTAAAATTATAATAACATTAAAAAATAATAAATTATTTAAAAAACAAAAATAGATGAAAACATTAAAATTGATCATTTCCTAATAATTAAGTTAACTCATTTAGTATTTATTGAGTATCCAACAACATATAAAACAATTCCATGACAGACATAACCTACACTTCAAATCAAAGAAAAGACATTATTTCATTTAAAGATGAATGACACATCAATATGCTCTACATTTTTAAATTAAAGAAATCCATGCCTTTTCTGACAGATCACAAACATCTGTCCATTTTAAAGGCCTATTCAATAAAACCAGAATTTTAAAAATGCTGTAGGCTTTGGGCCTTTCTGACTGTCTAGTTGGTCTGCTTCAATACAGGGGCCAGTGCTTTGAATTCACTGCACAACTTCTTGTCCTTTATCCCTTATTATCAGATCCTGCATTCATTGGAGGAGGCTATGTTACACTAGTACTCCTGACTTCTTAATGATTTAATGACTAATATATTTCTTTGTGTGCACATACATGCATACAACACACACATTTTAAGAAAAGGCAGTACTTTAGCCTAAAGGTATTGAACTCTAACGGCAAAATTCCAGGCAATTGCATAGACCCAAAACGTGGGACATGAAGTTTTATAAGATGTTTCTTGGTACCTCCCAAGTCACTTAATATATGTAAGTATGTAAGTCCATCCATGGTGATCATTCATGCTCAGTATGACTAGGTTCTACTCCCCAAAGTGACTGTGAGTACATTTATTTAGTCATTCATTCACTTTAAAGGACATCACAGCATGGTGACTCACACCTTTAATCTCAGCACTCTGGAGGCAGAGGTAGGAGGATTGCTGTGAATTCGAGGTCAGCCTGAGACTACATAGTGAATTCCAGGTCAGCTTGGGCTAGAGTGAGACCCTACCTCAAACACACACACACACACACACACACACACACACAGAGAGAGAGAGAGAGAGAGAGGACATTATAAATTATGGAAGGGATTTAGAAGTCATTAGAAGTCATACCTGAGTGCTATACATGTCTGTGGGAGATTAAAGAAGTTATCCTACACATTCAAAAGGCCCCTGATTCGGCCAGTAACTATATTATAAACCCGTGTAAACTGTGCACCACGCTGGGTGCTGGAGTTGTAGAAATGAAGGACAGGCCTCCCTGCCCTAGAGGTCTTCTTCATCTGTTGGGGAGTTGGGGGGGGGGCGGTAAACAAATGTACTCTGCATGAGCTCTGTGACAGGTAGGAGCAAAGAACCAGGAGAGAGGCCAGGTGTGGTGGCGCATGCCTTTAATCCCTGCATTCAGGAGGCAGAAGTAGGAGGATCACCAGGAGTTCGAAGCCACCCTGAGAATACAGAGTGAGTTCCAAGTCTGCCTGGGCTAGAGCAAGACCTTACCTCGAAAAACCAAAAAAAAAAAAAAAAAAAAAAAAAACCTGGAGGGAGTGAAGAGGCACAGTAACCCCTGCCCCAGGAGAGCTGAGTGATAATCAAAGCTGTAAATAATAAAAAGTGAAAGCACACTGGTCCTTAGCAGGGTATGCATGCCAAACCCTCCAGTGACACCTATGTAGTACTCAATCATATCAGTCATTGCATGCCATGAAAGTTGACGTGATCATCAACATGGCCACTCAGTGTAGTAGTGTAGTGGACACCATGTGGATACTTTGGACACAGGGATGATTCACATCTGGACAGGACTGAGAAAGGTGGGAGATTCACTGTGCTACCCAGAATGGCATGCATCTTAAAATTCATGAATTTTGAGGGCTGGAGAGATGGCTCAGTGGTTAAGGTGTTTGCCTGCAAAGCCTAACGACCTGGGTTCAATTCCCCAGTACCACGTAAAGCCAGATGCACAAAGTAGAGCATGCATCTGAAGTTCATTTACAGGAGCTGGAGGCCCTGGTGTGTCCATTCTCTGTCTGTCTCTTCTGTCTCTTTCTTTCTCTCTCTCTCTCTCTCTCTCTGTCTGCTTACAAATAAATATTTTTTAAATATTTTATTTACTTATTTATTTGAGAGAGAGAAAGAGGCAAAGAGAGAGAGAGAATGGGCACACCAGGGCCTCCAGCCACTGCAAATGAACTCCAGATGCATGCACCCCCCCATGTGCATGTGGCTTATGTGGGTCCTGGAGAATCAAACCAGGATCCTCTGGATTTGCAGGAAAATGCCTTAACTGCTAAGCCATCTCACCAGCCCAAAATATTTTTTAAAAATCTTGGCTGGTGAGATGGCTTAGCCATTAAGGTGCCTGCCTGCAAAGCCTAGGAATGCCCATTGAATTCTCCAGGTCCCACATTTAGCCATCACCACTTAATCTTTTAACTGTCCTTATGAAGAACCCTCAGGGCAGATGTATTTTTGCATTGTCTCCCATATGAGCCTATGTTTCTTCTAAATCTTTTTGCATGAGCTTCCAGATCCTGTCTTCCACGTGCATGTAAAACTGCTCCAGCTGTTTCCTAGATACCAATTTCCCCTAAATAAGCATCAATAATTATGATTTCTCCCTATATAAACTCTATAAATTTTTTTTTGTTTTTTGGTTTTTCAAGGTAAGGTCTCACTCTAGCTCAGGGTGACCTGAAATTCATTATGTAATCTCAGGGTAGCCTTGAACTCACGGTGATCCTCCTACCTCTGCCTCCCCAGTGCTGGCATTAAAGGCATGCACCACCACACCTGGCTTCAATAATTCTCAATTTATCCTTCTTAAATTCATTTTTATCAATTCTTTGTTAAAAATGGGATGGGGGACTGGAGTGGTGGCTTAGCAGTTAAGGTGCATGCCTGCGAAGCCTAAGGACCCATGTTCAATTCTCCACATCCCATGTAAGCCAGATGTACAAAGGGGTGCATGCGTCTGGAGTTCGTTTGCAGTGGCTAGAGCCTCTGGCATGCCCATTCTCTCTCTCTCTCTCTCTCTAGTAAATAAATAAATAAAAATAAAATCTTTTTTAAAAATGGGATAAGGACCCAAAATTGAGGTTCACAAGCCTGGAAGACCCTTCCAGGACCCCAAAATCCTTTATCAGTACTGAGTCAGCAAAAAAATACAGTACATTAATCTCAGGATACAAAGGGATCGAAGAATAAAAACTTACATGGTTGTTATATAGACGTGGAATGAATTATATGGAAAATATCTGTTTTTCTTTGTATAAAATCAGAAAGCTATTATTTTATTTTATTTATTTATTTATTTTAAGGTAGGGTCTCACTCTAGCTCAGGCTGACCTGGAATTCACTATGTAACCTCAATGTAGCCTTGAACTCATGGTGATCCTCCTACCTCTGCCTCCCAAGTGCTGGGATTAAAGGTATGGGCCACCACGCTCGGCTTGCACACACTTTTCTGGATGCAACTATCCCTTTCTCCCTTCAGAACTGTGTCATGCTCTTATGTAATTCTGTAGCCCTACATGAATGATGGTAGTGAATTAAAATGGAGAAAACATAAACACACAGCATAGAAGTCATAGCTGTGGTCTGACCTGAATGTGTTTTTCCTTTTGTTTGATCATTTTGATTATTTCATATTGTTTCTGAAATAGTATTTTAACTTTAAATATTCATCACTCACAATGTATTACACATACAGTCCTAAGATTTTTTTGGAGCTCACTTTTCAAACTGTCTTCCTAAATAGTTCAAAGAAATTCAACAGCCTTCCAGAAACATCTTCAACGCATAAAAGAAATTAATTCTAATAAGCACAATGGTTCTTGTAGTCCTGGAGATTGAACCTAGGGCCTCCCACATGCAAGGCAAATGCTCTACTAGCTACGCCTCTAGCTCTAGGGCAGTGATTCTTAACCTTTTGAAAAAGAGCAAAATCCTGAAAATTTTTCTATAGGAAAAAAAAAATCTATGTCAGGAGTGGTGGCTCATGCCTATAACTCCAGCACTTGAGACGTCAAAGAAGGAGTGCCATGATGAGACTCTATAGGAGCTAAATAGTTTTCTTCCAGGCAGCCATATTCTAGAATACTCCAAGATGGTGACCTAGGACGGCTCACTTCCTAATTATTCTTCCCCTGTGTAAGCGAAATTTTCCCACCAGCAGGCTCGGTTGGAAGGCTTTCTTAGATCTGCCCATTACATGATACAACACAGACCAATCAACACCCTCATCTTTGTTTCAGCTGACTAATCACAGACTCCAGACAGGAGGGCTACCTTCATTCAATAAAAAGCCTGGCTCCCCCTAAGACAGCAGATCTTCAGCTCTGGAATCCCATCCCCATGAGGAGCTATGTTCTCTCTGCTTCCTTTACTTTTACTTTAACATAAACTTTATTCTTCTAAACACTTTCCTGCCTTTTAATTACTTAATCAGCAGAGAAAATAACCCCTCAAGACCCTAGATAGTAACATCTTTGGAGAGGCTTTGTCTGGGATTTGCTTTCTGAAAACCACTCAGACTTATTGCAAGGTCAGTAAGAACCTAGATAAATTGGGAAGAAAGCAGGGAGAATGACTGTTGAGCTTCCTGGCACCTACCTCTCTGAACAGAAGCCTCCAGCTACAGCTAGCAGGGCTGGACTCCCAAGCTGGTTTTCTTTCTCTGTTCATTAAGGCTCCCTTTTCCCTGGGTATGAGGGGCAGGCATCAATCTTCTGGCAGAAATGGGCAAAGTTCCTCAGAGATCTAGATAGACAGAATGTACTCAGCCAGTGCCAAGGCAACTAATGTGCCTGGTGCAATTCTCTAGGATATATGCAGTGCGCGCACACTGGGCCTCATAGAAGAAACCTGCCCAAGAAGAGGACAACTCCACGGAGCACCTAGACCCCACAAGGCTGCAATCCACAAGGCAGAAAATGGTGGTGGGGTGATGGTAGAGACCCCCTCCCTCCAAACACACAACAGCCAAACACCACAGGCAAATACAGCATGGCTACAACCTATGCATGGTCCCACAAATAGCAAGAGCAAGAGTATAGTTGGGTAGAAAGCTGTTACAATGGATACTGGGTCCCAAAGTCTGTCACTGAGGGCTGAAAGCCCACCACCTAGGAGCTGCAAGGATGGCTCAATGATTATAGACACTTGCTAGTGACGGTCAGTTTTCTTGTTTGCTTCTTGTTTCAGATGAACTATAACGTTTTGCCTAAAGACACTTTGGTTTGTGTATACATGTGGAAGTTATAGTAGGACTGTCTTAATCCAGACAGCCCAATAGACTTAAAATGGACTATTCACCCTAAGTGCTATTGTGCTTGCATTCCATTTTGTTTTTTCCCTGCTTGCCAATACTACTTTAATGTTTAGCTAATTTACCAGTCAAAATGCAAGATTGTAAGGTCCTATTTAGAGTCACATTGATAAGAAGCTAAAACTGTAGGCTCTAGGCTTTTTAGGGTCATATAGGGAAAGGCTTCCCCAGTAGTATGATCTAGAAAGCACCCGCCTTATGTCCAGGCTCTTTGCTCTAAGACGTTATGCCACTTCAGCACTCTTGGCTGCCATGGGACCACATGTGCTGATGACCTCTGCGTGGGGGAATTATCCTGAAGCCCCAGGAACTTGCTTTTCTAACTAAAGTGTCACACAAGGAGAGTTTAAATTAGGGTCAACATAATGAGATTTTGACTCTTGTTTCTCTTGCTTTTTCTACTGCAATGTAATGTAAATTATACAATCATCATAAGCTGTTTAAATTCATAGAAGGCTGGATTCTGCAAAGAGTTGATGCCCCCTTTCTTCCTTAAGTTTCTTTTATCAAATATTTTTTTCACAGAAAAGTAACTAATCTATGGCTATTACTGAAATTGTTGAAAATTGTGTCCTAATCCCAGGCCAAAATTCATTTAATGATTTTTGTAAAAATTATTTATTTGAGAGACAGAAAAAAAAGAGGGTGGGGGAGAGGAGGAAGAGAGAGAGAGAGAGAATGGGCATGTCAGGGCCTCCAGCCATTGCAAACGAACTCCAGGTGCATGTGCCACCTTGTGCATTTGGTTTATGTGGGTCAAACCAAGGTCCTTTGGCTTTGCAGGCAAATGCCCTAACCACTAAGCCATCGCTCCAGCCCCATTTAATGATTTTTTAAAATTTGTGTCTTTGTGTTCCTGGATCATAGAAAATACGTTATTTTTTTAAATATTTTTATTTATTTATTTGCAAGGAGAGAATGAATGAATAAGAATGACCATGCCAGGGCCTCTTGCCAAATGAACTCCAGATACATGTGCCACTTTATGCATCTGGCTTTACATGGGTGCTAGGGAGTTGAACCCAGCCCTTCAGGTTTTCAAGCAAGCACAGTTAACTGCTGAACTATCATCTCTCCAGCCCCTTAATGATGTGTGTGTGTGTGTGTGTGTGTAACTCAAACAACAATGTTTAAAATCAAACATTCTAACAATACAATCCAAAGATATAATAACTTGATACATGCTAAAGAATGGTGGTAAATTCTCTATGCTTTTCCTAAATTAAACCATTGTGTTTTTCTAAGAGCATAAAATGTTGTATGCATAGTAACAGTGAAACACTGCAATATATGATAGCCTCAAATCTAAGCCAAGGTGTTTCAGGCAGCATTCTTTGGTATTGTGTGGTGTGATGGCATTTGCGGTGCCAAGTGTATATGTTGTGTTCAGAACCAATGCTGTAGTAAAGCTATATGATGCAATACATATAAGTATTGCCAGAAACATCTTAGATTCATTATTTGTTTGAGTTTTGAATCAATTTTATTTTATTTATTTACTTTTTTTTGAGAAAGGGATTTAATCTCAGGCTGACCCAGAACCTGCTATGAAACCATAACTTGACTTTGAACTCATGAAGTTATTGCTTCCACCTCTCATACAGAGGGTGATTAGAGGCCCGGCCTACCCCACCAAGCCTGGTTTATGTGGTGCAGGAGATTGAGCCCAGGGCTTTGTGCATCCTAAGCAAGCACTCTATCAACTAATCATATTGCCAGCTTCTTGAACTGATTTTTGATTGCTGCACATTCACAACTTACTGAATTTGTCAATTTAAAAAAAAAAATTCTATTCAGAGTGAGGGGCAGAGAGAGAGAAAGAATGAAAATGGGTATGCCAGGGCTCCCAGCCACTGAAAACAAACTCTAGATACATGTACCACCTTGGGCATCTTGGATTATGTGGTACTGGGGTATCAAACTTGGGTCCTTAAGTTTCACAGGCAAGCACCTTTACCGCTAAGCCGTCTCTCCAGCCCCATGTTGTCAATTTTTATTCATTTATTTTATTTATTTGAGAGAAAGAGGCAGATAGAGACAAAGAGAATGGATGCACCAGGGCCTTCAGCTGCTGCAAACATACTCTAGAAGCATGTGCCACCTTGTGCATCTGGCTTACATGGGTCCTGGGGAATCAAACTGGGTCCTTTGACTCTGCAGACTAGCAGCTTTAATCACTAAGCCATCCCTCCAGGCCCCATGTTGTCAATTTTTTTGTGACTTCCCATTCAGTTGTAATCCACAGTTTAAGAAAAAGGCATAAGAATTTTACTTAGGATAATAATGCATCATGATCCAACCAGTGAAAACTTTCCTTCAAATTAAAAGCGCATGTTTTAAACAGTGAAAATATACATAAACAGATTTGTACTGAATACTTACTAGGCATGAATATATACATGACTCAAAAAATAATCTTAAAGAAAACTGAACCTACCCAATTATCATATATAAACTCTTCTCAATTTCTTTTTTTATTTTTGGCATTTTATTTTATTTTATTATTTTTGAGGTAGGGTTTCACTCTAGCCCAGGCTGACCTGGAAATGACTATGTAGTCTCAGGGTGGCCTTGAACTCACAGCCATCCTCCTACCTCTGCCTCCTGAGTGCTAGGATTAAAAGCGTGCACCAGCCACAGCTGGCTCAATTTCTTTACTACCAGTATTTTGTGTCAAAATACCATAATAACACTATTTTGGAAATTTTTTTTTTACTTTATAAAATTAGAAGGGCAAAAAGAAACTGAAAAATCATCATCCAACCAAAGTAACCACTGCCTTCTAAAATTTGAAGTTTGTTTAAAATAGCAAGGCATAGTACTTAATGCTATCACAGTGACCTTTCTTTAAATGGCTAGCCACATGAACTCTAAGTCCTCATAATTTTACCTAAACAACAAAGTCAAGCAGGCTTTCCTACCATGCCAATCTATGGTTATCAGCAGGGCTTCCTTCTCCCTCTGAGGATGAGGACAATGAAGAAAAAAAAAAAAAGGTGTTCTGTTTTCTGGTAGTCACGTAAAAGGAGCCATTGAGCTGAGTTGCACAACTAAACAACAGAACTCAGGAAAATTCAGATCAAAGCCAGGGCACATGCCAAGGTAGTATGCAATAAAATCCTTTGGCAAAACATTAGGGAGGCGGGAGAGGGTGGATAACAAAGCAAGGGGATGGAGACAATCTGCTGGACCACCTTCTTATTTAAGGCAGGGAGGCAAGAAATAACACAATGTGCCTATATTCAGAAGCCAAGAAAACAGTGTCCTAGATATATTGGGGGTATTCCAACAGACATGTATACAAGCACAAAGGCAAATTATCCATCAATGATTTAAAACCCAAAGCAATGTCTTGGACGTTGGCGGATCCTCACGTATGTAAATATAGCATCATTAAATCTCTAAATACAGGTATGTGAGAATACAGGCACTTTCAATGAAGAAAACTCCCTGGTTTTCACAGTGACAAAAAACAAGCAAGCAAGCAAAAACCTGCTGTTTGAAATAACACCAGAGGCAGAATCAGGTAAAGGTGTGATGAAGTTGTTATTGTTTCATTCCCTTCTTTTCCTTATTCACGTTTGAAGATCTTGTCTCATTACTTCACACACATACACACGAAACAAAGGAGGTCCTTAATTCCCTGCCCTGTGGAAGCCCCCACACACACACACCTGCAGGTGACGAGGGCATCATGATGATGACTTTCATTAATAAGCTGAGACGAGAGCTCTGGACGCAGATCGCTGCCACGCAGTGTGAGTGACAAGCAGGCACCAGACAAGCACCACAAAGGAAGGAGTAGCTCAGGACCAGGAAAACACTGCCACGCCGCCGCGCCCCCAAGTCGGGTCCCCACCGGGCAACGAGCCCTACCACCCTCCTCCTCGCGGCTGGTCCCCGGCGCCTCCCACGCCCGAGACCCGACGCCGGGTTCAGGGCCGGCTAGACCGCGGGAGGCCACAAACCTGCCCTGGGGGACGTCCAGGTGACACCTTCTGTGCGGGGCTCACCCCCGCCCGGGCGCGTCACTGCCTCCGCCCGGCGCCCAGAGCGGGGGCCGCCGTGTCCTCAGCATCCCGGACCCCGACCCGCCGGGTCCCAAAGCCTCGGCCCGGGAACCGCTCGCCCTCGACCGCAAGGTCCCCGCTCGCTAGCTCACTCAACTTACTCCGGCGCGCCGGCGGCGGGCGTGCGGAACGGTCGGCGGGCGGCAGACGTTAGGCGAGCAGCGTTCTGGAGAGCGGCGGGGGCTGAGTGCGTGCCCCGATCCCCGGCGAGGGGCGGGGCGGACGAGGAAGGGCGGGCGCCGCGCCTCTCACTCATGCAGCAGGGCGGGGTGTGGGACCCGGATGCGCGGGCAGCCTCCGCCCAACCCCACTGAGGGCGCGCCGCTTCACTGTCTATGGTGCGCAGGCGCGGTGTTCCTCGGTGGGTCCTGAATAGGCGCTGTCCACTGGGATTCTCCCCGCTTTACTGGTTGCAAGGCTCAAGTTTCAACTTGACTGTTTAATGGGTTTTTTTTTCCCCATGCCTTGTAAACATTTCTAACTATGAAAGAGTGGAATTTCACCTTCATCTCTGTATGCCGCCTACAGATTCTCAAGAGTGTGGTACCACCTAGGTTGATGGGGGTACGTTGCACGCCTCCCGCCTCCTCTATTCTTCTAGATGCAGGACCCTGGTGATAGCTGAGACCCAGACTCTGCTCAAAGAATGGAGGGAAGGTTTTTTTCAAGAAATAGTGCGTTCTCTAAGTCAGGCAAGAAACTAAGTTCAGTATTTGAGGGTGACAAGCCCTTCCTGTAATACCAAGGCCTAGGGTCTAGCGGCTCCAAGAATGGGTGGCCTGTACTGTCTGTAGCAGCCAGAGTGTTCTCGTTCCTGGTTCCTTGGCTTTGCCTAGCTGCAGGCAACAGTCCTCCTGGTGATCTCCCTGAGGCGCCTAAGCAGTGTGTGGAGGCGCTGCAGCTCAGATATGCCTCAGTCTCCGTGTACCTTCCAAATGTTCCTCCTCCACCACCCACACCCTTCACATAAACTATATAAATGGTTCAATTGCTTAACTTTGGGAAGCAACTCATTATGGAAAGTGCCTACTAGACCATTCCTCCTGCTTTTGGCAAATTCTAAGCCTCCAGGACAAGGGGAAGAGGAAATATCAATGGATATCTCAAGAAGTAACCTGCTGCGCAGTGGTCACCGGTCTCCAAGGTGAGTGGCACGAGAGAGAGTGTGTGCAGCCATTCCATTGGAACTGCCTATTCCAGGGCTCTGGACTCCCATCCTCCCTGCTTCTCAAGCCAGGAAGCTAGGGACTACCTTCCCTCCTTGCTCTAATTTACAGCAGATACTAGGAGGGCCTTCTCAACCCAGATTTGCTGATGTTACCTCTCACTCTGCCTAAACCAGGCCTCATTATTTCTTCCCTGGGTTGTGCGGCCTTCTCAACTCATTGCCATGCAAATTTATTCTCTTGTTATACAAATCAGTATTTCTGCCTTTTTCTCTCATTTGATACCATGAGCCTTATTTTCCATCTGTTTCCAAAACAGCACCATTTTGCTTCACCCTCTGCAAGTATTTCCTGCTGATCCCTCTATTAGAAAAGCAACATTTATCTAGCAACATAAAGAAGTCTGTATTATAGTTACCTTCTCATTGCTGGGACAAAACATCTGACTAGAAGCAGCTTATGGGAGGAAAGGACTTATTTCAAGCTTACAGATTGAGGAGACGCTTCATTATGGTGGAGGAAGCTGGCTCACTTCATTATACATCCATAGCAAAGAGAAAGAAAGACAACAGTGGCTTAGAACACATCTTAGGGATGGACTCAATTCCAAGATCTGCCTTTGTGACATACTTCCTCCAGCAGGGCTCCACCTTCCAAAGACTCCACCAGGTGGGAACTAAGCAGAAAGCTCAAACATAAACACATGAAGTTATAGGAACATTTACCTTCAAATCACCATAGGTGGGGCACAACAGTCATGCAGTCATTTTCTAAGGAAGAGATGTTTGCTTGTGGCTCTGGAAGGCTCCCCAGAGGAGAGAAAAGTTCCTTTTCTTTCTCTTCCCTTCTTGTGGCTGCCCTTCCCTGGCCTGGGCTTGAAGAGTTGCTTTGTCTATTTGTAAAACTTGGCTAGTATTCACTTTTCCAAAAAGGTTGTAGGATAAAAGGTGGAGTGGACCCAGTATCATGTTGTTTGTCCTTAGGATAGTGGAGGGAGGGGAGAGAAGAAAGAGGAGAGAAGAGGAAAAGGAAGGGAGGGAGGGCAGGAGAGAGAGGGGGGATATGAATGTGAGTCAGGGAGAAAATGTCTGTATGGGACTGCTATGGGATACGTAGAAACTAGCCCCACAGTTTCCACAACATATGATCTGTCTCCAGTAGTGAGTTGTTCCTTCTTCACCTTGGAGGAAAAATGAAAGATTTTGGTTTCGTGGTATCTCCAATTTTGGAGATTAACCTGCTGATAGATGATCCTGTTTGCTTAGTGATGCTTAAAAGTCTATTCACTTCCCTTACCCCTCCAGACTACCCATGCTTCTCTAAGAAAAGGTACATGGTAATAGTGGGAAGGTATACTGGTGTATGAAAAGAAAGTCTGGGTAGTTCTTTTTCTGGAAAGTTTAGGTGAGTTCCCAGGCATCCATGACTTCAAGCAGTGGCTTCCCCAGCTAACATGCTCATCTCTTCCTCTATATTTTACAGAAATGGGATTGGGAAGACTTCATTGTTTAGGGCTCCAGAAAATTTTGACCGCCCTCCTGTGGTTTGGATTTGTCTTCCAAAGTTCATGTGTTAGTAGTTAATCAAACAGTGTTAAGAGGTAGGAACTTTAAGAGGTAATTAGGTGAATGGCTTAATGTCTTTATTACAGGACAGGGTTCCTGATAAAAGGAAGAGTTTGCCTTTCTTTCCTTTTGTCTTTCTTTCATATGTGCCGTGTGGTTCTCTTACCTTCCACCATGTACAATAAAGCAAGAAGACCCACACCAGACACCAGCCCCTTGATCTTGGACTTTTTTTTTTTCCCCTCAATTGTCTGAAATTTTGTAACCTTTTGTGACTTTGGGGATAGTGGGCTAGAGGGAAAAAAAGCTCTCTATTGGTTTTAGTAGGTACCCTACTTAGTCAAAGTGGAGATTTGTGTAACTCCTGAATGAGGTTTCATCACCCATGTTCAGATCTACCCCTCTGTTGGATGGCTGGTCTATTCAGATAGGCTATATACAAGGCTATATAGGCCACAGCCAGTTGCTTCTTAATAAGAGAATACCAACCTTTGGGTCCCTTCTACAGTTGAAACCAAAATCCTATAGGGACTCATTTCCTCCCTTAGAACTGCCACAGCCCCCAAAGCCCCCAACTATACCCTTCAAGGTTACAATGAACACTCAGCTGAAAGGTGACATATGGGTCCACTACCCTTAAGGTCTGCAACTGGACCACCAGGCATTTGGCCACCTTGAAAGCAGCCTCTATGTCTGAGGTCCAATCCCAAGTTTCCCCCTTCTTTGTTAGGTAGTATAAGGGCTGTACCCTCTGAGCTAAAGGGGGTGTGAAAGTACTCTAGTACCCTAGCAACCCCCCAAAAACCTGTAATTGCTTCACAGTTTCCTGCCATGGGTATGACTACACTTTGTCTATAACAGCTACAGGCAATGTCCTATAACACCCAAGAATTTGACAGACATTCTACGTCCTTGTTGTCCTTCATTGCCCTCCCCCATTCGCCTAACACACTACAAAGGCTGGTTGTCCTGGTCTCCAAATCTGCAAGAGAATCAGAAGTAAGCATTATGTCATCAATACAATGATACACAGCAACAGATGTAGGGTGCTCCCACCCAGCCAAGTCCTGAACCACCAGACCATAGCATATTGTGGGGCTATTTAAATAGCCTTGGGGAAGGATGTTGAAAATCCATTGCTGGACTTACCATGTAAAAGCAAATTGATCTTGGCTCCCAGGCACAATGCCAATGGAAAAGATGGCATTAGCTAAATCCAATATATAATGATAAGTTTCCAGTTCATGGGTCAAATGGTCCATGAGGCTTTATTCAGTGCTTGATAGTCCACAGTCAGTAGTGTGGACTATGGTCTGGCCTGATGATACCTGCTTCTTCTAATTTCAAAATAGTAGTCCCCAATCTCTGCATGTCCTTCTGGCAATCAATATTGCTTCACAGTCACTGTTCAGGAGGCCTGTGACAGCTGTACTTGGGCATGGTGTGGATGCACCCAAACCATCATTTTCACATATGGAGGCAAAGTCTCCTCCCACTGTGGAAACTTGCAAGCCTTATAGGAAGGATATTCACCCCCAGGATGTAGACAGTTATGGGTGACACACACACACACACAGTGTTACAATGAGGTGGGAGTCATCCTATCCCCAAAGCCAAAGGGAATTGTCTGGCCATTATCTGCTATTTCTTTGGGGGTCAGCTGTGTGTGTTAGCCCCATCATCCCATAAATGAAACAGCTAGGCAGGAATCATCTCCTGCACCCACTGTTTGCATTGTTTGTCCATCTCCGCAATTCCATGGCAGTATGCCAGGGGGGTGCACAGGAGTTGGACTCCATGACTGTGGAGTTTCATCTTCAAGCTCCTCTTCCAAGGCCAAGACACACTTGCTGCTCTGCTGGCATCAGGCATCCTTCAATTTCTAGCTCCTTGGTTCTCAGTGCCAGCAGCTGCTCTTGCCAGTCTTGACCATCCTGGACATTTCTTGATACAGTCAGTATCCAGTCCTTCCCAGTTCCTGTAAATTTTGGTTGTCTGGCTGGACAGTACAGACAGAAATAGTCAAGCAATCAGTTTGGCTGTCTTCCAATGAGCTGGTGGGATTCCTCCCTTTCCATTTTTCCAGGGCCTTTTTCACTTCAGCTGGACTGGGACTAATTACTCCCCAATCGTCAGGGGGTGCCCAGTCCATCAGGAGAGCTACCACTGTATACCATCATTCACTTGGGGGCCACATGTCTGGTGTAGGATCACCACAGGATGGTATTGAAAGGATAGAGGGCTCATTTATTCTCATCCTGTCAACTCCACCAAGTGATGGAAGGGCTTATTTTGGCTTACAGTCTTGAGGGTAAGCTTTATGGCAGCAGGGGAAGCATGCCACAAGCAGAGGCTGGTTTCACCTCCTTGCCACAGCAGATGGAAGATAGCAAGAGAGAGACAGAGAGCTAAGCTCTGGCAAGGGAGGGGAGGCTAGCTATAACACCTCTAAGTCTGCTCCCAGAAACACACCTACTCCAGCAAAGATCCACCTCCAAATTGCTACCAGCTGGTGATCAAGCATTCATAACACACGAGTTTATGGGACATCTGATTCAAACCACCACAGATTGTTTCGACCATGGCCCCCAGCTGTAGCCTTCTGGGCTACTTATGATGTCTAACCTGACAGGGCACTGGGGTTTTGGAGCACATAGCTGATTATCCTGAGCTACAAGTATCTTAGCTTTCCCGAAAGCTTCTTAAACCTTTCTGCTCCAATCTCACATGACACTTCTTTATCAAGTTCTACTGGTTGTTTTTTCCAATAATCTTATCATTTCATACATGTCTTAGCCAACAACAGTAACCTCAAAAATTTTACTGCTGTGCCTGGCTGGGCCTTGTGAGGATTGATTTCGTGTCCTTGTTCCTTCAGGTGCACTTATATGCCTCTCACATGGGTTTCCAAATCTGCAGAACACTCAAACTGTGAGCATAATGCCATTCATGTAACAAAATGTATTTACAGAAGGTGGGCAGGATCTCCGAAGGCCCACCACTGTCCATTGCAAGCAGGTGTCAGTTGGTCTCCTGAGACAGCAGCTAAGGGAATACTAAACAAAAAAATTTTTTTTTTGCAAGGTCCAATGTAGCATGCAAAGATTCCATTACTGCATTAACTGTTTCCCCAAGAGAGCAAAGTTGGGGGCAGCTGTGTGGATGGGGGGCATTACTTTACCTAGCTCTCTATGATCCATACTCATTTCCCATGAACCATTCTTTTCCTTATCCTGGGGCGCTTCTCAGGGGCTGTCAGGCATTTCCCCACCCTAAAGCAGCTTGGTGTGGCTGACTCAAGCTGTTCTGCCAAGCTGAGGACTGAAGCTGTGCTTTTGCCTACTGCACCCATTGCTCAGTTTCTCTCTCCCAGTTTGACAGGCTTAGGGCTGGCAGTGCAATTGCCTCTCCACTGGCTGCTGAGAGGGCCCCAGCCAGGGTGAAAAAAATCTCCCTCCCCAGCATACTTTCTTGATAGGAGAGAAATGTGCACAGCATAGTTTGGGGGTGGTGGATAATTGTCCACCCCTAGGTCAAGCTTAACCATTTCACCTGTACTGTTTTGCCCTCATAGCCATCTACTGCTGCCCATTGCCCCTGGTGCCTTTGGGGATTGCCAGGAATTAAAGTGCACTTGACTTCAGTATTCACCAAAGTCTCATTTAACATGAGGCCTCTTGTCAACATGCCCCAACCTACAGGCAACCTTGCACACCCCACTAGAAGGGCAGCAGAGGTGGTTCCCACTCCTGGAGACCTCCTTTCTTCATAGTAGGGGGCACCCATGGGGACCACCAGTGTGTCTCTGTTTTCTGTTTCCTTGATCCATATGATCAGGACTTAAGGCATTTCACAGACTCTCCAGCATGGCATTTGGCTTCCCATCATTGTTTTTTTTTTCCCCCTATGTACCATACCTTGATGCAAGTCTAGTCCCATTTGCTTTCTAGTAATGGGGAGAAACCTTTTTGCTTGGCACTCTCTGTCCTCACTTGGCCATAATTGTTTTAGTACCTTATGAGCCTGATTTACATGACAATCTAAATCATTTAGATCTGCCAGGGCCTATACTACTTCTTAAAGATCATGCTCCACCGTGGGGCTCAGCAAAACCACAGAAGCCCAGTTCTGAGGTCCTTGCTGATTAAATTCCTCATTTTTTATAATTTATTTTTTGTTTATATTATTCTAATTTTACATTCATGACTCCGTTATCCTCCTCCCTGTCCTCCCCCCTCCAAAGGGACCCTCATCAATGGGGAATGTGGGTCATGCATTGTGGGGGTAGTCAAGAGTTATGGGGGATAGGCCAAGTCTCTGTGCGTAATGCCCCAACTTGTGGCTCTAACACTCTTTCTGCCCCCTCTTCCATGAATTTCCCTGAGCCATGTTGGGATGATTTTAGTTCTACTTCAGTGTTGAGGTCTTGGGAGCATCTGTGTCTCTGGATATCTGGCCTAGATGGATGTTCTCTGTGTTTATCTCCTTCAGCCTTGTTCTAGTGTCAGGTTCACCAAGAAAGCTGTACTCTTGCCCTTTCCCCACATTACTCTATGGTTTCAGCTGGGGCCCTGGTGAGGTGTGATAGGCTGATCCTTCCTTCAGGTTCATCATCCATCTGAAAAAGATAAGCAAATTCTCCAATGAAGAGAGAAGTTAGTACTAGATAGATGGGATGGCCATAGTTATTTTAGAGAGAATTATATATGTGTAGGCCCTCTTCTAGCCCACATTTGGTGGGAGCTTGATCTTGGAGACTGGGCTCATTTTTCTGTACATGGTTTTGACTTAATTCCCATCTATTCTCTCTTTTACCCAATTTACTTGCCCAAAGAAAGGTTAACATGAATGATATCCCTTTCCCATCATAAGTCTTCTTTTTTTTTTTTTTTTTTTTTGGTTTTGCGAGGTAGGGTCTCACTCTGGTCCAGGCTGACCTGGAATTAACTATGTAGTCTCAGGGTGGCCTCAAACTCTCGGCGATCCTCCTACCTCTGCCTCCCGAGTGCTGGGATTAAAGGCGTGCGCCACCACGCCCGGCTAAGTCTTCTTTTACACAGTAAGTTCTTTCTGAGCAGCCTTCTTAGCTTCTGACACGTATTTTATTATGCCTAGCAGTGGCCACAACAGCTCTGGGTCAGTTTGCTAACACTCTAGTCCCTTGCTTGTCACTTTAAGGAACTGTAATATATGCTCTATACCTTAACCATTTTCAGGATATCCCTGTACTCACATAGCATATCTTAGTTGGCATTCCATACCACTTAGAGGAAGTCTGCCACCTTGGGATTCCTCCCATGAACACTTTACCTTCACATGACTCAGCTTTAGTTACATCTAACTATGTAACTAAGAATGAAGCAGGGCCCATGCAACTGCCACCATTATAAGAAGGCACATCACCACACCTCACAGGTGAGCAATGACCATACTGGGAATTCTCCCACAAATGCTCTCCCCTTGAAGAGTTCTTTAGTTTCATACCCTACTATCCAAAGCAAGGACCATGCAATCACTCTTCCCAAACTCTTTTTTTTTTTTTTTTTTTTTCCTGAGGTAGGGTCCCACTCTAGCCCAGGCTGACCTGGAACTCACTATGTAGTCTCAGGGTGGCCTCAAACTCACAGCAATCCTCCTACCTCTGCTTCCCAAGTACTAGGATTAAAGGCATGCGCCACCATGCCTGGCCCCAAACTTATCTTTAATTCTTCCAGGCACGTGTTTAGGCCACAAGTGTTGCATGAACTCTTTTCTGGGAAGAAGCCAATGGGCATTTGCTCTCCACAGACGGTACACATCCAACAGACTAAAGGTCAGTTCCACCAATGCTCAAACTGGTGAACTAATGTGTATATTTGGCTTCCAGACAAAGCATGGGTGAAGGGTTTCTTACAAGAACATGGAGACTGCAAAGCAGCCACAGCATTGAAATGTCTCATCCCAGTATAAATAATGACCTTCTCATAGCTGCATAGATGGAGTTCTATATCCCTTGATCGCCCACACTCTGTATCTCCTTAAGACCTTGTGCATCAATAATTGCATACACCAGGCACAGGGGATGCCTGAGATCTCAGGTGAGGGTCTGATGATCCTTCCTGGGCCTCTCATATTATGAGGGGATGTCTACAAGCCTAATTTTGAGAGTCTTCTGTTTCTGATAAAGATGGCAAATAGTTGTTTTTCTCAGAGATCCTCATCACACAGCAATTGCCGAGCAGAATTAAATAGTAAGATCCTATTGCTGAAGATACCACGTGCTTCATTTGCAGGGCACTGAGAAATCAAGTTGGAACTGAGCTGGAAGCCTTCTTTCAGTTAGGTATTGTGGTGGTTTGATTCAGGTGTCCCCCATAAACTTAGGTGTTCTGAATGCTAGATTCCCAGCTGATGGATTTTTGGGAACTAATACCTCCTGAAGGCAGTGTATTGTTGGGGGTGGGCTTATGGGTGTTATAGCCAGTTTCCCCTTGCCAGTGTTTGGCATGCTCTCCTGTTCCTGTTGTCCACCTGATGTTGGCCAGGGGTGATTTCCACCCTCTGTTCATGCCATCGTTTTCCCCTGCCTTCATGGAGCTTCCCCTCAAGTCTGTAAGCCAAAGTGAACCTTTTTTCACACAAGCTGTTCTTGGTCGCGTGATTTCTGCCAGTAATGTGAACCTGACTGCAACAGGTATCATAGTGCTGGAAAGTGCTATGCAGGCTGCTGGGGGAGAAAAGTCATTAGCAGTCTTAACCAGCAGTGAAGCTACACAACTGACCATCCAGGCAAGATATGCCCACCAGTGTAATACTTGCATGATGGTTATGGGAGTAACCAACTCCCTCTGATTGAATTTGAGGACCACTCCATGAGAGGGAATTCATACCTAGTACTGAAATCCTAGACAAAAGTCTTTGGCTGGGAAGGTCATTGGCCCCAGGAGGGAAGCTACTACTCTTATTTGTTAAGTGAATATGTATACCCTCAAAATATTTATATTTATACCCACTTATTAGTGCTGCTCTCACCTTTTGTCAGGGAAGCTTCTTTTTGCAGTTGACAGTGACTCCTAGGAAAACTCAAAACATAGTACTGAGAAAAAGAAAAAGAAAAAAAAAGCACTGTCAGCTAGACACGCGAGAGCAATGAATGTGTCCAGAGTTTGTTTGCAGCGGTAAGAGGCCCCGACATGCCCATTCATTCTTTCTCTTGCTCTGATCACAAGTAAATAAACAAACATATATTTTAAAAAGTACTGCTTCCTGCATGGGAGGAGTGTATCAGTGTGAACTGGAACATTGAATATCTTATCAGCTACAGACTTCTGGAAGCACATACCTGTGGAATATTTTCTAAATCTTTTTAAATAGAGGGGGAAAAAACAACTAATTTCTGTAAGAACACCTGAAAATATTTTAGTTGTTGTGACTATTTTTACCTGTTGTGAGTACATATGAATTAACTTAACTGCCATATCTTTGGGTATACTCCAGAGAGGCAGAGATAATGGTATGTAAAAATACCAAATATAAAATTTTGCATCCAAGGAAAAATATTCAGGTTCTAAATAAATTAGATTACAAAAAAAAAAAAAAAAAAAGCACTGAGAATAAGTGGTAGGTGAGTGCTCAGTGCTAAATGAGACATCTATATCACACCCTCCAAGGCTAAGGGAACATTGCAGAAGATGGGCAGGAAGAATGTAAGAGTCAGAGGATGGAGAGGAAGGCTTTGGAACACTTCTGGACATGAAATGGCCACTGCATTCACTACCTCACAATGACTTGTTATCTGTACAAGACCCACGCAATATTTGTCCCATCAACATTCTGTTGGAGGAGTTGGAGGAGGGCAAAAACCAAACCAAAACAAAACAAAACACAACACAACATTAAAGTAAAAGAAGGACTAGTTGAAAAGAAGTTGTTCAGTGGAAAGGGAACATAGGTGTGAGAAGGCAAGGGGAGGGGAACATGATCAAAATATATCATACACATGTATGCAAGTTGTTAATAATTTTTTTTAAAAAAACAACAGAAAAGAAAAAAGACTTCTGGTAAAGAAATGGCATCAAATTTTAAATGTCTGTAACTAATTTTGGAGGAGAAGCTGGGTGGTGACTAGAGTGGGAGTAGGAGCTTGTTTCAGTTATCTTTGGATCTGGAACTCCATACAAGTTTTTTGAATTACTGCCTGACTGGTGAAGACAAAAATCAGTCTTTCAAATGGAAGCCATAAATCAAGGGTTTTCTGCATTCCACTACCTCTGCCCATCTTACCCTCTTGGTGAATGGTGGCCAGTCCTTTAAAAACATCCTCCTTACTGGTCATTCACTTGACTGCTAATTATCAGATTTCTGAATGATTCCTTCAATGGTCATAAAATGCTTTCTGAGAACAAGAGTTCTCAGAAATATATTCCCTGAGTTTCAGAATTCCATGAATTCCAAAGCGATTCCTCCTGCTGGTCCTTTCCTCCTCACAGTCCATGTGAACCTCTTGCTAGGGTATAATCCTGTCTAGAATGGCTTCTTAATGTAGTATGTATATGCAAGACCAAAGCAGTAGAGTGCGGAGGAAGCATAGGTATATGTATGCATGGTAACTTTGGGACTGGATGTGTGTACATCTTCAGACCAACAAAGAAGGTAAGGAACCAAGCATTCATTTTCCCTTGAAACACATTGCCTTCCTGGTACAGAGTTCTAGTCATCCCAAAAGAACTCAGAGGTATTAAAACATAAGGGTGCTCAGAATCTGTGTGGGACCAGGTACAGATTCAGGAGAGCAACAACACAATTTCCCAGGGGTGGTGCAACCTGCTCAGACTCACTTTTGGACCGAGGACACTTAATATGGATTCTTCCAAAAGCTGACCCTGAAACAGGGACTTGTATGCTGGTAATTTATCTGATAGGTCATCCTAGGATATAGGAATGAAGAAATGGGGAAAGGAAGATATAGAAGGGGGAGAAGGTGTGTGGATGGGCCAGTTACTGCTATGGAACACTGGGGCTCATTCCTACTGGAAATCTACTAAGCAACCTTGTGGAACAGTGCTGAGCATTGTCTTCCCGGGTGGTGGTGAGGCAGAGCATTTGTCCATTCACTTCAATCTCTTCATTACATATACAGACCATCAAGAAGTCTTCAACTTCCATCTGTGGAAGCCAAGTAAACTGTTCAGTGCAGCTCCTCCAGGTATTGGTTATGCTGCTCCTACCACTGCCACCATCCTTGGAACACAACCATCACCACAATTTCTGCCTCTCCTGATTTTTCCACTCAATTATCACTGACTTTTCTGTTTGCTGAGTTCTTAAATTTGCACTTGAAAGAAGTGAAGTAGGATGCTATCTTTGCCCACAGCTCACCCTAGGAAAATAACTGTACTAGTTTTCTTCTTCTTCTATTTCAATCTATCCAAGTAATTCCCAGCCACTATCACCTCATTTTAGAGCAAAGGAAAGGAGAGATAGAAAAATATGTCTCTAGAATGTTTTCTAGAATGTTCTGCAGCACTTCTTCTAGATAGGCTTCCCTTGTTATTTTGGCTTTTTAAAATATATATATATATATATATATATTTATTTATTTATTTACTTGAGAGAGGGAAAGAGGCTGAGAGAGAGAGAGAGAGAATGGGTGTGCCAGGGCTTCTAGCCACTTCAAACTCCAGATGCACCCCCTTGTGCTTACGTGGGTCCTGGGTGTTTGATGAAGAAGATTGGCCAAATTGTGGCGGATGTGAAAGCTGGTATCAGGCAGAGATGGTCCAAATCCATCAGAGGGCAAATGGCAGCTCAGTGGTCTGGTCTGGTCTGGTCAGGGAAAAGGAAGTCTGGCCACCCAAGAGGGCAACTGGAAGCCTCCTATCTGAGTCAGGGCACCAGATATAAGGTTCAGGAGTGACCACGACCACACAAACCACTCTGAGGCAAAAATGAAAGCTTTTATTCAGGAAAAGCATGAGCTGCCAGGGCTGGCTCACAAGAGAGGAGCACAGGCCACCTGAGTTCCTCAGGCAGTGGGCTTTATAGGGCTTTCAGTGAGGGGAAGGTGAGTAAAAGAACTGCTTGAATAAGAAAAGTTCCTTTAGGGGAGATCTAGGATAGCCAGGGTGTGACATCAGAACAGTGACCAGGTGATTTACAAAATAAGGGGCAGGAAACCATGACCTGATAGGCAAGGAGGGGATAATGGCTTTGTAGTTTCTTAAAGAATGTGGATAATCTGCTTCCTTATGTCTTTGTTGCCATCCTGATGTCCTTGGTGACTCCATAATTGGGACCTGTCAGACCTAACACTGGGGAATCAAACCAAGATCCTTTTGCTTTGCAGGCAAGTGCCTTAACCACTAAGCCATCTCTCCAGCCCCTATTTTGGGTTTTTGCCTTTCTAATTTAAATGATCAAAATTGGAAGTAAGTCCTTTATGTCCTCAGAGGCTGGTTTAGGCAGTGACTGAAGGAAGAATCTTGGCCTCTGTAGGGCAGCATGAGTTTACATCCCAGGCCTTTGGCTCTGTTTTCTTGGTGCTTGACATTGCTTACTTGCTTGTCTGTCATCTATGGGTCCCACAAAGAGGAATCCTAGGAGTATACATCTTCTTAACAGCACTGGAGTCTCCCTTCTCCCTGGCTAGGTTAAGGTAGTCATTGAATCTACACATTTGTTTTTGCCACTTCACAAACTGCTAGAGAGAGAGAGAGAGAGAGAGAGAGAGAGAGAGGGAGAGATATTTATGAGGACAGAAAAAAGCCAGAGGAGACAATAGCAAAAACAATTTTGGTAATTGGAAAACAGAGGGACCCATAGCAATTGACTTAGAAGCTCTGAGAAACCCAGAGAAAGCTAAGAACAACCTTATTTTCATGGAAAAGAAAAGAGAAAAAAAGAATTGAAATATGCAGTGTTAGATGACGTTGGAACTGAATAAGCCAAAATCAGGAGAAGAGGGTGAAAGGTGATTGAAAAATAGTTAAAGTCTCTGTTACCATCTACTACCCTTCATGCTACAGACTTTTGCCCACTGAGCAGGGAGCTGGAGATTGAAATTTTAGATAAAATTTAAAGAAATTTAGGTAAAATTTAGAAAATCCCTGTACAGGGGCATCAAGCACAGCTTAGTATAAAGGCACATGTGAGCAATAGGTATGTTAAGTACTTATTTCTTCATTGTATGCTGGGAACGTCAAGTTCATCTCTATTTTCCAAATCACTATCAGGTCCCCTCCACCTCCCTTTTCTATAACCAGCTAAAGATAGAACTATAGATATGAACATTAGAGATGCCAGAAAATGACAGCCCCTTCAGTGAACTCTGCATTGACAAGTCGGACTTTTGCTTCCAGGGTGTGGTGGTTTGAATCAGATGTCCCCCACCAACTTTTGAATGCATGGTCCCCAGCTGGTGGCAGTTTGGGAGGTTGAGCCCTGCTGGAGGAGGTATGTCAGTGGGGAAGGTGGACCTTGAGGCATATTAGCCCCCAGCTTGCTGTTGTTAGCTCAGCTCATGTTCTTGCTGTTGTTCTCCACCTGCTGTAGCAGGAGGTTTTGTCCAGCCTCTACCCTACCATCTTTTGCCTGCCATCATGAAGCTTCCCCTCAAGACCATAAATCAAAATAAACTGTTTTCTACTATCAGCTGCTTTTAGTAAGGTGTTTTGTTCCGGCAATGTGAAAGTAAGTACAACACAGGGGTTTTTCAAAAAGCATTTCAAAAAGGCCATTATTTTTATTTTTATTTTTAGTAGTGCTGGGGACCAAATCCTTGTGCATACTAGGTGAGTGCTCTACCACTGACCTATATTCCTATTCTCTTTTCTAAAAATTTTTTTTATTTATTTGAAAGCAAGGAAAGAAAGAGACAGAGAAAATATGGGAACACCATATCAGATCCTCTTGCCACTGCAAATAAATTCCAGATGCATGCGCATCTTGTGCATCTGGCTTTATGTGGGTACTGGGAAATTGAACCCAGGTTGGTAGGCTTTGCAAGTAAGTAATTTTAACCACTGAGATATTTCCTCAGCACCTCCCCCTTTAAAAAATATTTTTATTGGGCTGGAGAGATGGCTCAGCAGTTAAGGCACTTTCCCATAAGTCTAATGACACAGGTCCAATTCCCCACTACCCATGTAAAAGCCAGATACACAAAGTGGCGCATGTGTCACTTAAATATATAATCATGTCAGTTTGAATAAGGATAGTTTCATTTCTCCCTTTCCTATTTTTATACCTTTTATGCACTTATCTTATTGTTCTAGCTAAGACATTGAAGTGAAGATAGTGGGCAAGCTCATATCATTCTGGATTTTATAGTAATATACTTTCAGTTTTTCCCCACTTTGCATAATATTGGCTATAGGTTTGTCATATATAGTCTTTATTATTTTCAGATATGTTCCATCTATTTCTAATTTCCCCAAAACTTTCATCATGAGGATATGTTGAGCCATGTCAAATACTTTTTCTGTATCTATTGTGATGATAGTTGTTTTTTTTTTTTTTTTTTTTTTTTTTTTTTCCAGGTAGGGTTTCACTCTGGTCCAGGCTGACCTGGAATTAACTATGTAGTCTCAGGGTGGCCTCGAACTCACAGCAATCCTCCTGCCTCTGCCTCCCAAGTGCTGGGATTAAAGGCATGCGCCACCACGCCTGGCAATAGTATTATTTTTGTACTTAATTTTATTTATATGGTTACTATGTTTATTTTTTATTCATTTAAAATTTTTTTAGGTAAGCCCAACAGACTTGCCTTTTTAAAAATTATATTCATTTATTAGAGACAGAGAGAGGGAAAGAGAGAGAGGGAGAGTGAAAATGGGCATGCCAGGGCCTCTAGCTACTGCAAATGAACTCCAGATGCATGTGCCCCCTTGTGCATCTGGCTTACGTGGGACCTGGAGAATCAAACCAGAGTCCTTAGGCTTCGCAGGCATGCGCCTTAACTGCTAAGCCATCTTTCCAGCCCAGACTGGCCTTTTTTATGAGACAGAGAGAGCGAGAGAGAGAATTGGAGTGCTAGGGCCTCCAGCCACTGCAATAGTGTGCCACTTTGTGTGCATGTGTGGCCTTATGTGCTTGTATCACTCTGTAGGACCTGAGGAATTGAACATGGGTTCTTAGGCTTTGCAGGCAAGCACCTTAACCACTAAGCCAGCTGTCTGGCCCATCATTATGTTTATTAATTTATTGATTTGCATATATTGAGAGAGAGAGAGAGAATGTATGTGTATGGATATGCCAGGTCCTCCTGCCACTGCAAATGAACTCCAGATGCATGCATACTTTGTGCATCTGGCTATATCTTGATACTGAGGAACTGAACTTGAGCCATCAGGCTTTGTAAGCAAATGCCTTTAACTGCTGAGCCATTTCCCTAGCACTCTCTCTGAATTTTTAAAAATTTTATTTATTTATCAGAGACACAGAAAGGGGGAGAGAGAGAGTGAGAATGGGCACACCAGGACCTCTAGCCTCTGCAAACGAACTCCAGATGCATGTGCCACAATGTGCATCTGGCTTACGTGGGACCTGGAGAATCAAACCTGGGTCCTTAGGCTTCATAGCTATGTGCCTTAACTGCTAAGCCATCTCTCCAGCCCCCTTTCTGAAATTTTTAATGTGAGCACTTGTGGTTATAAATTTTCCTTTTAAAAATGCTTTGATTTAGTCCTAGAGAATCTGGCAGTTTGTGTTTTTTCATCAATTTATAGAAATATTTTAACTTCCTCCCTGATTTCTTCAAAGATCCACTGTTCATTCAGTAGTGTTTTTAAAATATTTTATTTATTTATTTGAGAGAGAGAAATAGAGAGAGAGAGGGAGGGAGAATCGGTGTGACAGGGCTTCTAGCCAGTGCACAAACTACAGATATATGCACTACCATGTGCAACTGGCTTATGTGAGTACTGAGGAATTGAACCTGGGCCCTCAGGCTTCACAGGCAAGTGTTTTAACTGCTACGCTACTTCTCTAGCCCTCAATAGTGTCTTGTTCCATTTCCAAGAATTTGTGTACTTACTAAAGTTTCTCTTCCTGTGAATTTCCAGTTTTACTTTACAGTGGCCTGATAGGATACATGGAATTATTTTGGGCTTTTTTTTGAGGGGGGAGAGCTATTTGTTAAGGCTTGCTTTGTGACCTATGATGTGGTCAATTTTGGAGAAGCTTCCATTTATCACTGAGAAGAATGTGTACTCCCTGTCTCTTGGATGGAATGTTTGATACATATCTGTTAAGTTCAGCTGATCTGTTGTATAATTATCTCTGAAGTATCTGCTGACTTTTAGTTTTAGGTGCCTATCTAAGTATGAATGGGGTGTTGAAGTCTCCTACTATTATTGTCAGGACTTAGGTGACCAGGTGGTCAGAGTTGGGTCTGATTCCCTCTGGGCTCTGGCTAGCACCACCTGCACAGATCATGTGGGTGGTGTTGAGACTGGCTCCTTTCTTGTGCTGGCTGTCCTCTCCCAAGGGGACTAGCTAGGTGGAGTCAGATCTGGCTCCCTCTGGATGCTAGCTGTCCTCTACCATGAAGACCAGGTAGAATGAGTTGAAACCAAGTTTCTCTGTACACTGGCTTGCCTCTCCCTTACAAATTAGGTGGGTAGAGTTGGAACTCACTCCTCTGAGGGCTAGCTTAGCCTCTCTTGTGCAGATTGTGTGGGTGAAGTTGGACCAGATCCCTGCTGGTGTTGACTGGCTTCTCCCTCAAGGACCAGGTGGACAAAGTTTCCATCTGCTCCTTCTGAGCACTGGCTGACCTCTTTCACATGGACTGGGTAGTAGAAGAGTCTAGCTCTAGTGTACTTCTTTGTTCTTATCCACAGAGTTCTGTTCTTGAATAGGAGGTGTTTTGGGTACATTGTGTAAGCTTATGGCTGGAGAAAGGAGGGCTAGTAGAGATAGAATATCAATTAAAGAGATACCTATTTACATATAGGTCACATGGAGGTTGGACTTAAAGACATGGTTCATTCGTCATTTCTAACATTCTCATTTATGATGTTTCTCAGAAGAGCTCAGTTATTTTTGTAGGTCATCAGTTATATCACAACCTTTTTGTGGCCTGGAGAGATGGCTTAATGGTTAAGGCTCTTATCTCCAAAGCCTAAGGACCCATGTTCAACTCTCCAGGTCCCATGTAAGCAAGGCACACAAAATGACACAAGTGGGCAAGGTCACACACGGATACAAGGGGGCCCACAGGGTCTGGAGTTCGATTGTAGAGGCTGGAGGCCCAGGCACACCAATTCTCTCTCTCTCTCTCTCTCTCTCTCTCTCTCTCTCTCTCTCTCACAAAAAAAAAAAAAAAAAGCCAGTCTGTTGGGCTTGCCTAAAAAAAAAACTTATTGTTGCTGTCTAGGGGTTGGGGATTGTTTTCTCTGCCAATTAAAGGTTTAAAAGGCAAGGAAAAGTTTAAAAGAGTAAAGTTCATTTTAAAAAATAGAAAAGTGGGCAGAGAGAACACAGAATCCTCAGGGAGGAAGGAATTCCAGAGCTGGAGATCCATCACCCCAGTGGGAGCTGCGAGTTTATTGAATGAGGGAAGTCTGTGGCTGGTAAGCTTAAACAAAGATTAGGGCATTGATTGGTCCACAATGCATCTTGAACTGTATAGTTCTCAGAAAGCCCTCTTGTGGGAAAAATTCGATTACCTAGGGAAGAAGAATTAGGAAGAGAACTGCCCTTTCTGCCATCTTAGGTCACCATCTTGGGTACTGCAGAATATAGCCACCTCCCAGCTGTCCAGCTCCTACAGTGTCTCACTAGGACTGTCAGTCTATGAAAAATGAAAATCAGAACCAGAATTGTGGGTGGACAGGCTTTCCTTTCTCGTGTGCTTTCTTTCTATTTCCTAACTAGCTATCCTGCCTTAGTACTATTGCAGCCACACTGGAAGTTAGACTGTTAGAGTAATAACTTCAGAGTTCTGAAGGGAAATTGCTTTAATCTAAAATTCTATACCAGCTAACATATAAATCAAACATTGAGTAATGTGAGGAAATTTTTTCAGATATGCACAACTTTATGTTTCCTTTTCTAGGAAGCAACAGAAAGATATGCTTTGCAAAACCAAAAGAATTAACCAGAGAAAAACCCAGGATGTAGGAATTGCAGGATCCAATATAGAGAAGAGGTATAGGGAATCCCCCAGAGGCTGACATAGGGTGGACCTTGGAGTACTGAGGCAGAGAGACTCCAGACAAATATGGTAAGGACACATAGATTTTGCAGAAGTAAATTGTCTAAAAGACAGAGGCCATAGTTATTACTGGCAAGAGCATTTGCCTAATACATTTGAGGCTTAGCTTCTGGTTCTGGTTTTGTCTTGAAGTAGCTATAGGATTAGGCAAGTCATTTTTTGGATCTTAGAATCATCCTTTCTAGGTGCTTGCTTGCAAAGTTTGCCAGCCCTGGTTTGATTCCTCAGGACCCAAGTAAAGCCAGATGCACAAAATAGTGCATGTGTCTGGAATTCATTTGCAGTGGCAACAGGTCCTGGCATGCCCATACATTCTCATCTCTCCTCTCTAATTATAAATAAATAAAAATACACAAAAGAATTATCCTTTCTAAATGCTCAGATGGGCTTAATGAATTCCATGTATCTTCAAAGATATCTGTACCTTTGTAAAATTTATTCTTTTTAGTATACAGTTCTATGGTTTTTAAAAAAGCATAGTTATATAATCACGTCCAAAGTCATGCTACAAAACAGTTCATCACCCCAAATTATACCCTCAGTCTGCCTCTTTGTAACCTCCTCCTGACACTACCCTTAACTCCTATCACTGTTTTTTTTCTCTATCCCTATCATTTCTTCTTCATCCCTTGGGCCAGATAGTACATATTTTGCACTAAGCTTATTTTACGCAATAGTAATTCACCTTCTAACACATCTGCATGGGCTTCTTCCCCTTCCCTGTCTCACTTCTTTGTCCTGCTCATTAGTGCTTCCTGGAATCACCTCCTACATAACCTATTGCATTTAAATTCTTGTCTCAGCATCCATTTTAGCTGAAAACAAGATCAGTGCTAATTGTTGACCAAACACAACTGTGTTAAATGAAAGAAAACAAACCCAAAGGCTTCATACACTATAAAGTAAAAGACAGTCTATCTAAAAAAAATTCTCTTTGTGTTGGGGGTAGGCAGGTCCTACCTGTGAGGTGTGGAGACCTCAAGAAAACCACGATATGTTTCTCTGCTTAATCCTTCCTGTGTCACCTGCCTCCTTCCCCATTAGTCAATCCTGTGATATGAACAGTCGCATTTTTTTTTTTTTTTAGACAAGTAAAACAGGTTTTCAGTAGTTGGAAGAACTTTTAGCTCTCTTGTTATAGCAAATTGTTGAGGCAGTGGCTGTGCTTTTCATCAGAAAAAAATGCAAATAACTGGAAAATCTCTTTTAATTTGTAAAATTTGAACTCAATTTCTATTTGTCAGCCTTATTCTGAGTTGTTCTTTCCTTAGCCTCAGTCAGTTGGAGGCATTCCTTGTAGCTCATCTTTGGTGGTTAGTCCATACAAGTCCTTGCTGGCCCAACCCTTATTTCTGATTGCAAGATTCCTTGGAGGCCTGACATCTCTACCTCCTATGTTGCTCTTGGTGCATGGTGCGTACTAAGGTTCTGTGATAGGCCTAGGGGATTTCAATTGTTCAAGGCACTTCACATTTCAAGGGTCATTCTCAGGTGTGCACAACTTATTTTATTACCTCCAAACATTACTGGCTCTTTGGAGCCCAGGCAAAGCTAGTTCAACCTGCTACATGTGTACACAGCCACCATTGTTGGAAGGTTTTACTGAGCTCTTCCCAGGGTTCTCTCTGTACCCAGATCCTTCAAATCTTTATGGATTTCATCAAGCAGAGAAGATAACCCACAGAGCTCCTTTTCTTAGCTGTTCACCATCATGTAGTTCTTATCATGAAGTCTGGCTTTTTTCTTCTAGTGAAAACATGTGTTGTGGAACACTGTCCTCCAGGCATGACATGGCTGGTACCATCTTTTTTTTTTAAGGAGGGTTTCACTCTAGCCCAGGCTGACCTGAAATTCATTGTATTGTCTCAGGGTGGCCTCGAACTCAAGGAGATCCTCCTACCTCTGAGTGCTGGGATTAAAGGCGTGAGCAACCACGCCCGGCTGGCTGTTACCATCTTGATATCAGAGCAGCTTTGATTTCTTTCAGGAGATCGTCCCATGAGTGGGCCTTTTAACATGCCCTACTAGGAATGGTGGATGAGTTACAGCCACATAGGCCCTCCTGCTTCCTGCTAAGTGCATATTGTCTTGGGAGGTGTATAGAGTTTATACAGGGCATATAAACTGAGCTGGAACTCCATCTCTACAGCTTTTGGGAGGCTGTTACCGTGTCTGGGTGGGATTTTCAGGGATGCAACTGTTTTAGGGGTCACCCACATTTCTTTAACTCCCTAACTAAGTCAAATAAAGTCATTGATTCACCAACTTGGGTGGAATCATTTCTTTGGTCTGTTTTTGGTGCCCTATCTGTCCATGTGTTATATGGCAAAATTCCTCCACACTGAAAGCAGCGAACAACTATTGCCAGCCTTATCAAAAGCAGCTGGGACAATTCATGATAGAAGGCATGGGGAGGGGGCTGGAGAGATGGCTTAGCGGTTAAGGCGCTTGCCTGCGAAGCCTAAGAACTCATGTTTGAATCTCCAGGTCCCACGTAACCGGACACACAGTGATGCAAGTATGCAATGTATCTGGAGTTCAATCACAGTGGCTGAAGGCCCTGGCAGACACATGCTCTCTCTCCATCTCTTTTTCTCTCTGCCTCTTACTCTCTCTCTCAAAATAAATAATAACAGTATTTTTAAAAAGGAGGCATGGAGAGGGTCTTCAGATCCCACCTGAGAGCTTAGGTGCCCCCTGTGCCAGTTGTATTCAGTAATGCATAAGATCTTGTGACCTAAGGGGGAAATAGAATAGATAGAGGGTAAAAGATAAAGAAACAATGAGCTCCACCGAAGGTGGTTTCTTTGGTGTTTCCATGCTTTGTAAGTAAGCCCTCACTACAAGGCTGAGGGAGGAGCATCTGTGGGGGTAATCCTGACACGGTGAGTCCCACTGAAGTGCTGCTTTAGGGCCTCATGCTCTGTAAGTAAGTCCTCACCCCCAGGCTGAGGGAGGAGCATTGGGAGGGGTAATTGAGCTCCATTGAAGTACTGCTGTGGGGGTCTCATACTCCTGGACAGGGACAAGGAGCTAGAAGTGGCCACAGGAAAGTCATCCTTCAGAGTGGGATGAGACTTCTTAGTGGTTGTGGCTGCTCTGGGGTCCCTGTTCTCTGTAAGTCAGCACTCATCCTGAGGCTGAGGGAGGAGCATCTGAGGAATCATTTTGACATAGGGAGTCCCACCAAAGTGGCTGCTTTGGGGATTCCACGTTCCTGTAACTACCCCTCTCCATGCTCTGTAAGTGACCCCCAATAAACTCATTGGTTCACCAAACTGGGATTGGTGTAATTGTACTTTGGTCTGCCATCTGAGCCCTACTTGGAGTGAAGATGTGTGTTCACGTCTCCCCAGGGGAAAAGTTTCCTGTGACACCATGTAACACTTGGCCTCTAACAGGAACATGACAAAACCAAATATAACTTGCATTGGCCCTGATATGTGTGATAAGATGTACAACTAAAGCTAACCCATCTGAGGGTGGAGGGTTTGTGAGGGCAATTCTGGTATGGCTGTCCTTTTGCTTATGTGATGGATGGCATGTCTTCTTGCTGCAGTGGCAGTTGCACTACTTCCAAGTGGGTGATAAGACATGCAACTAAGGCTGAGTTGTATATGAATGTAAAATGTCCCTCCCTATTGGCTTATGCATTTAAATATTTGGTGTACAGCTGGTGGCACTGTTTGGGAAGGTTATGGAACCTTTAGGAGATGGTGACTTGCTGGAGGAAGTGGGTCACTAGGGTGGGCATGAGGGGTATAGCCTGGCCTCACTTCCGACTTTCTTTCTGCTTCCTGCCTGCCAATGCTGGCAACCATTCCTACAACTACCCCATCCCTACCATAAAAGTTCCCTTTGAAACTGCAAGCAAAAAAATAAACCTTTTTTCCTCAGTGGTCAGGCATCTGCTCACAGCAATGAAAAAGTAACTGATAACAGTTGTGTATACAAAAGGAAAGTCATGATAGAAAGTCCATGGGGAAATCTTAGTGGGTCTATCTTCGTCTGTCTTATAGGGAGACATGTTTCTTTGATGAATGTAGCCCACCAAGGGACATGATGTAGTCTACCTCAAAAGTGGCTGACAGACCAGAGAACATAGTGCAGTCCCTGAAAGCCACATGTATAGAAAGGGATTGTATGGAAGCTGTGGCAGAAGCTGCTTTGCCCCTGGTATCATTGATAAAACATGCAACTGAAGCTCAACTGTTTGACCAGAAAGAACTTTCCTATGTAAGGGACAAATTACAGTGACAAAAAGACATGTGTGTGGCAAGGCACCATGTTAGTTTCTGATTTGGTTGATAAATGACAAAAAGGAGAGGAAAAGGTGAAGGTACTGGCCATTTCTTAGGCTGGGAGTATATAAGGAAAAGTGAGAACAAATTAGATCTGTACTAAATAGCCTCTCCCAATATCCAGAAACTTGAACTCATGGGAAGAATCTAACACTGAAGAGGGAAAAATGAGATTGGCATGCTAATGAAGGAACTGGACATGAGAAAGGTGGCTGTGTGATGCCCAGTCCAGGCCAAGAAAGAACTGTGTCCACTGGAGAGTTAGGAAGGAAGTTAATTCAGCAGGGACCTTGGTACTGGTATGGTGCTTCAATGACTTTGCTGAGCCCTATGGTGGGCCATGATTTTTACAAGGTAGGAGAGGCTCTGGGGAGTCTTAGTGATTTAGAATGCATGTAAGGGCTGGAGAGATGGCTTAGTGGTTAAGGCGCTTGCCTTCAAAGCCAAAGGACCCAGGTTTGATTCCCCAGGACCCATGGGAGCCAGTTGCACAAGGGGGTGCATGCATCTGGAGTTGGTTTGCAATGGCTGGAGGCCCTGGTGGGCCCATTCTCTCTCTCTCTCTGTCTCTCCCTGCCTATTTCTGTATCTCTCTCTCAAATAAATAAAAATAAAATATTTTTAGAAAAAGAAAGAAAAATACTCTTCAGTATCATTGTGGGGCTTACGAGGGCCTCCTCTGATGGCCTGACAGAACTCATTGTAGTTACACTCTACGAAAACAGGCTCTGCTTCCAGCATGTGACTTTCCAGAAGAATGGCCTACACACAGCACTACTGCTCTCTTTCCCCAAAACAAAACAAAGAAACCCGAACAAAAGGGTAAATGTTTATTAGGAGTTAGTTTTCTGGCAGGTGGTATTAAGCCCTTGGAGCAGAGTTCAGGAGCTCCTGCATGGATGCCTGCTGCTCAGGACTGAGCTGTGCTACGCATCGTTCATAATTCTTCAGAAGCCTGTACTTGGTGAGGTGCATTAGCCAGATGTTTGGCACAGGGGTCTTCATGTTTCATGTCCTCATGCATTTCTCCTTCTGTCATTGTACTACTTGGGGAAGATTGGTATTGTTTGGGCCAAGAATGATTGGATGACTGCATTTGATGAAATCATACAAATAACTGAAGTTCTGAACTTCTAGCTGCTTCTTTAACCTCATGAAGTCCAGACAACCAGTGTGCCAGGACTTCAACACTTATAGTCAGGCTTGAATTTCAGAATTTTCTCCACTACTAAGATACAGTTCTCTGACACTTCCTTTGGTCTTAGAATCCTCAGACAATAACTCTTTGTTTAAAAGCTGTATTTATTTATTTGAGAGAGAGAGAGAGAGAGAGGATGCAACAGGGCCTCCGACTGCTGCAAATGAACTTCAGATGCATGCACCACATTGTAAATCTGGCTTACATGGGTCCTGGGAAATTGAATCTGGGTCCTTTGGCTTTACAGGCAAGTGCTTTAACTGCTAAGACATCTCAATAGCCCCAACAATAACTCTTAAGAGCAGTGTTCCTGTACAAAAAGGGTGATTCTTTCCCACATTGTGTCGTGACTCCTAAACCATACTGCTGCTTGCCTGACTTCTTGGATGTTATCACACATTTACTGGCCTTAAGAAATATTGTACATACTTCCACAGTGTTCAATAATATCATCAGAGATGCCAATCCTGGGGCTGAGCAGATGGATTAATGTCTGAAAGTACTTGCTGTGCAAGTCTGACCATTGGAGTTCAGATCCCCAGAGCCCACATAAAAGCTGAGTGCAGCAGTGCAGGTATCTGTAAATCCAGCATGTCTATGGCAAGCAAGTCAAAAGAATCCTGGAAGCTCCTAGGTCAGCTGACATGGGATGTACAACAATAAACGACAGGAATTCCCTGGCTCAAACAAGATGGAATGTGAAGGGCTGACCCTGTGAGGTTGTCTTCTGGCTTCCACATGTATGTTGTGGCACATGTGTACACACGTGTGCAGACACACACATGTACACACACAGAGATGCACAGCCTCTATTGTCTATCTGGCCATGGTCTATGTGTACAAATTAGGTTGACAGTTAATGGAAGTAGCTATTTAAACCATAACATCTTTTTTTTGCTAACTACTAAATATTGAGTATAAAATAACATGACACTTTACTCAGAATGAAAACATCATTAATCTTCATCTTGTTGTGATTCTTCAACCTGTTCATCACAATCATCTTGTCTTTTTTTTTAATTTTTTTATTATTTTATTTATTTTTGGAGAGAGACAGACAGAGAGGGAGAGGGAAACAGATAGAGATGGGCATGCCAGCAGTCTCTCAGCTGCTTTAAACGAAATCCAGATGTGTGCGCCCCCTTGTGGTCAAGTGCAGCATTGCGCCCTTGCGTCACTTTGCATCTGGCTAGACATGGGACCTGGAGATTGGAACCAGGTTCTTACGCTTAGCAGGCAGGCGCCTTAACCGCTAAGCCATCTCTCCAGCCCTCATCTTGTCTTTTGACTTGAGACATTTTAAAAATGTTCTTCAAGTTTTGCTTTTACTATGCTTCCCAGTTCTTCAAAGTGTTCATTATTAAGGCATCCATCTTCCATTACTTCAGTGTACTTTGCAGAAGAAAGCATTAGTCCTGGCAGGATGTCTGAACCTGACTCTGTGCTGATGGCCTTGACGAGAACATCACCCATACAATGCTACGTCTGTGTAAGACACTCAGGTACCCCAGCCTCATGAACAGTCCAGGAGAAAAGGTGTGGATTCTGCTATTGCCACTCAAATATCATGGAGCTGAAATTTCAGTAGAGGGACCATCAGTTTGACAATCTGCTCAGCATATTCCACAAAGCCTTCCTTTAATGCTGCAGTGTAGCAAAGTAACATCTGGCAAGCAGTTGGTTTTTCTTCTAATCCTGCAGTTTTAATACCACAACTCTGCTGATCTCCAAGGCTCACAAATCCCCAACAATCATCATATAATCATACTTTCCATGTCTTTTTTTTTTTTTTAAGGCGAGTCTCACTCTAGCTTAGGCTAAGCTGAACTCACTCTGTAGTTCCAGGCTAGCCTCAAACTCATAGCAATCCTCCTACCTTATCTTCTCTAGTGCTGGGATTAAAGGTATGGGCCACCATGCTTGGCTACTTTCCATGTCTTGAGTGTCTAAAGGAGCTACTTCTGGTTTAATTGAAGCTGTCTTCATCCAAGGATTCTGGACTTTCTGGCCCATGCAAGTTTATTAAGAGATCTGAGGCCTGTCATCTTCCATTCTTAAAGTCTGAGTTGTTAATAATTGTTGCATCACATCTGATGCATCTTGCATGCATCAGTTCCTTCCCAACTGCCAGACCAATGATGCTGATATATTCAATAGTTTTTCCTTTCACAAGTCTGATTTCTTCTGGACTTCAATCTCAACCATGTATTTTAGTGATAACATAAACAAGTCATAGTAGGGGACAAACTTTCCTTCTGCAATATCTGCCACTGATGCAATGGATGTCATAACTTGTTCCAAAACTAACCTGGCAGTTTTCTGAATCAGCTCCTGAACTTTAAGTTACCATAATGGAATGCAGATGTTTTACCAGATTACCTAAATATGCAATAAGCAGAGGCTAGGGACAGTCTTCAGAGGAGTTTATGAGAGCAGCTACTGGATGAGCCTGAACTTGTTGGTTGCCTTGATCTTCCATGGTCTGGAGCAGAGGTACAATCACCTTCTCATGACATTTTTGGAAACCAGGTACAAGAACTGTAGCTATCTTAGCCATAGCCTTGCAGGCTGCATAGCTTACTCTGGGATGTGGATCCTGAAAGAAAAGCAAAGCAAATTTGGCTATATGACTTCGAATTCCTTCCATTTGCTGGTGCCAGTGGACAAATAAGGCCATCAATTCTGCATGCTGGTATTTCCCATCAGGATTTTGAAGCATTTGCACAATGAGTTCTTTGATTATCAGCAGAACAAGCTTTCTAGCAAGTCCATAAGCTGTCTAGGCTAAAGCACTCTCACTAGTACTTCATTACTATCAAAATCCTCACCTTCAGGCTGGAAAGATTGCTTAGTGGTTAAGGAGATTGCCTGCAAAGCCTAAGGACCCATGTCCAACTCTCCAGATCCCATGTAAACCAGATGCACAAAGGTGAGGCAAGCACAAGGTCACACATGCCCACTAGGTAGGACAAACATGTGGAGTTCAATTTCAGTGGCTGAGGCCCTGGTACTCCAATTCTCTCTCACTCCCCCCCTAAAATAAGAAGAAATTTTAAGAAATCCTCACCTTTGATTTCGTCAGCATTTGACCAGTCCTTATCTTCTTCCAGGTAAACCAGCATTGCTGACTTCTGAGGTATAATCTGTGTGACAATTAGTATGCTTTCTCAACAAAGAAGCTACAGTCTGGAAGGGGGTCATGATCACTTAGAGGACATTCTAGCTATGGTGGTTTGAATAAGATGTCATCTGTAGGGCTGGAGAGATGGCTTAGCAGTTAAGATGCCTGCCTCCTAAGTCTAAGAACGCTTGTTCCAATCTCAGTGGTTCCAATCTCCAGGTCCCATGTTTAGCCAGATGCAAAGTGATGCAAGGGTGCAATGCTGCACTTGACCACAAGGGGGCGCACACGTCTGATTTCGTTCACAGCAGCTGAGAGGCTGCTGGTGCACTCATCTCTATCTGCCTTCCTCTCCCTCTCTCTCTGTCTCTCTCTTTCAAAAAAAGATGTCATCTGTAAACTCATGTGTTTTAGATGCTTGGTTCCCAGCTGATGGCAATTTTAGAGGTGAAGTCTTGCTGGAGGAGGTTGTTGTTGGGGCCAGGCCTATGGGTGTTATAGCCAGCTCCCCCTTGCCAAAGATTGGCTCACTCTTGTGCTGCTATTTTCTGTCTGCTGTGGCAGAGGTGATGTCCAGCCTCTGTTCATGCCATGCTTTCCCCTGCCACATGAAGCTTCCCCTTGAGACTGTAAGCCAAAATAAAAACATTCCTCCCATCAGCTACTTTTGATTGGGTGCTTTATCCCAGCAATGTGAAGGTAATGACAACCGACAATTGGTACCAGAGGAGTTGGGTTGTTACTGCTAGAAACCTGACTCTGTGGCTTTTGTCCTTTTGGAACTCATTTATGGAAGGATTTGAAACCTTGGCCTAAGAGATGCCTTGCAGAGCTATAAGCAGAGTTGGATGGACCATTCTGGTCAGAGTTGCAAGACCTAAATGCAGAAAAAGCTGTGAACTGTGAAGGAAAGAAAAAGCTTTGTCAGGTCTGGGGTAGAAGCAGTTTGTTTAAGAGGTTAGTTTTGTTCTTCCTGTATCATGAGGACTTGAGCAGGGCTGAATTTAAGAGAAATGGACTGGTTTGAGTGGAAGGATAGGGCACAGAAAGAAATGAAAGTTTCAGGCTAGAGACAATAGCTCAATTACCACAACTGAGACTGGACTAGCTGTTATGCATTGAGAGAGAAGGAAATGCTGACTCTTCAAAAACTGAAAGTTTTCCTGTTATTCAGTCAGCTTTATTCCTTCCTATATTAACAAATTTGGTAGCCCACCTGGTACTATAGAGTATAACAAATGCAGAAAAGAAAGAGTCATTGGATGTGCAATGCAGTTTTTTAAAAAATGGCCACTGGGTGATGTGAGGTAGGGTTACTGGAGTCCCTGCTTGAAAGCCCGATGGGTCCATGACATGGATGAACCATGGGTTGCAATGGAGACCCTAAGATTATGAAGATACCAGGACTATGAGATGGTTGCCAAAGAGCTTCCATGTCAGGATGGATTGTTCCCCAATCTGTAAGGCCAGCTGAAGGATTGGAATTGGGACCCCAGAAACTTCATTGTGAGTCCCAAATGGACATGGAACTAGAGGATTTGATTTTTACCCCTGTTTGTTTTAGACCTTGCATTGGTCAAGTTTTTCCTTGCAGTGTCATCTTCTGCAGTGTGAATGTTTACTCTGCACTATTATATGGATTTTGGTTTTATAGGCTTACAGTTAAGAGACCTTGGACTATGGGGATGTTTGAACAGTGTTGGGATTGATAAAAACTTTGGGACTTTTATGGAATGGAATTCCTGCCTGGGCCTGAAAGCCTAATGAAAAGCCTATGGCTTAGGAGTTCACAAGCTGTAGGAGGAAACTACTACTGTTATCTGGCTAAATGGATATATTATGCCACCAAATTGTCCTCTGAATGCTTGTGTTTATGCCCATATATTGTGCTACTCTTGTTTTTGGTTAGGCAAGCTTCTTTTTTTTTCAGATGGTGATGACCACTGGAATGACTTATAACTCACCAAAGTGCTGAGAATTGACAGTGGAACATGCAACACAAAATGAGACATCTCTGTCACACCCTCCATAGCTCAGGGACCATGTGGAAGAGGTGGAAGAAAGAATGTAAGCAACAAAGGAAGGGGAGGAGTAATATTGTCTTTCAGACACAACGTGGCCTTGATATGCATGACCTCACAGTGGCTGATGCTCCCTACATAAGACCTGCATAATAAGAGGGAAAAAATGATGGCCTCAAAATAGAAGCAAGACTAGCTGGAAAGAAGTGATCAGTGGAGGGGGATGTGAGAGGAGAATAAGGAACGATGATGGAAAGGGATTATATTGTTACATCATTTATATTTGTGGAAGTAGTCAATTAAAAAGTTTAAAAACTTGGGGACTTTTAAAGTTGGACTGAATGAATTTCATTTTACTTGACAGATGGTCATCAGTTTATGGGGGCCAGGAGTGGAATGTGGTGGTTTGAATCAGATGTCACCCATAAACTCATGTGTTTTGGATGCTTGGTCCCCAGCTAATGGCAGTTTTGGAGGTGGAGCCTTGCTGGAGGAGGAGTGATATTGGGATGGGCTTATAGGAGTTATAGCCAGTTCCTTCTTGCTAGAGTTCAGCCCGCTTTCCTGCTGCTGTTTTCTACCTTTTGCTGTCAAGAAGGTAATGTCCAGCCTCTGCCCATGCCATGCTTTTCCCTGCCATCATAAAGCTTTCCCTTGAGACTGTAAGCCAAAATACAAACTTTCCTCCCATCAGCTGCTTTTGGTCAGGTGCTTTATTCCAGCAATGCAAAGGTAACTACCACACTGGCCCTTCATATGATCGAGGGCAGTGTCTCTACACAACTTTAGACTCAGCTGTAGAGTTGTTTTGGGTACAATGCAAATACGTTGGAGTAGTATCTGCAATTTCAATATGGGATTTTTGGACCAGATCTTCATTCTTGGAGCACACATCATTTGCACCCTGTAAGAATCTGGGTAACAAGCCTGCAAAATGTTTGCATGGAGCAACATGCATATTTCCAAGTATAAATGGAGCCGTAGCTCTAGCAGATAATGTTCTGATGGAAGGATGTTCCTGATCTTGTATACACTGAACTAACATCCATTTGATGATGTCTAAATAGTGCTGTGATTTGTTCCTAACAAATTCCAGGAAAGTTCTTCAAGGGAAGCTTCTTAGAGTCCCTGAGTGTTGAGACTGAATCAAAAAGGAATTTTTGGACTGGAGAAATGTCTTAGTGGTTAAGGCACTTGCCTGGGAAGTCCAAGGACCCAGGTTTAATTCCCCAGAACCCACATAAGCCAGATGCACATGGTGGCACACATGTCTGGAGTTTGTTTGTAGTGGCTAGAGACCCTGGCATGCCCATTCTCTCTCTCTCTTTCTGTAATAAATATATAAAAATAAAATATTAAAACATTAAAAAAAGGAATCTCAAACTTTGGTTATTGCCATCCTCATCTATTAAATGCCTGGCCAATTCTGCAGCAGTATCACATTTTTTTTTTCCTCTTGTGTTTCATATCTATTTGTCTAGCCTCCTCACCATCACTATTTCTCTTTTAAATTTCTAAAAAGTTTATTTTTATTTATTTATTTGAGAGAGAGAGGCAGATAGAAAGAATGGGCATGCCAGGGCCTTCAGCTGCTGCAAATGAACTCCAGATCTGTGCATCTCCTTGTGCATCTAGCTTATGTGGGTTCTGGGGAAGGGAACCTGGGTTTTTTGGCTTTTTAGGCAAGCACCTTAACTGTTAAGCCACCTCTCCAGCCCACCATCAGTATTTCTGAAGGCTATAAAAGGAGTGAGATCTTTGGCCTGGGATATTCCTTAGCTTGTTTCCTTACCAGGTAGATTATTGTTTTTCTATAGGATCCAAGCCAGGGTGGGGGCAAGAGATAGAGAAAGGAGGAGGGACAGGAGCTAGGAGGGAAAGATGGGGGCAGGTTCAGCACAGGTGGCAAGAATTCAGTGAGGTACTTCAGGCTAGCTTTGAATTTCTGATTCTCTTGACTCCACTTCTCCAGTGCTGGGATCACTTTAAGTACTATTGGGGATCAAAGCCAGGACTAGGCATGTTCTTTACCAACTGAGCTACATCTACATTCCCAGTCTCTACAGATAAAATTTTAAAGGCTCTCAAGAATGTGCACACGAAATAAGAGAGAGGAAGGTAATATGACCCAGATACAGAGTGGGTGGTGCCTGTCTGGTATGTGAACATTGCAATAAGAGAGAGAGGAAGGGCCAGGGTTCTGTGAACAGGGAAAAGAAAGAGAAACTAGGATTGTTTCAGGGAATTGGGGCTATGGTCTCATACTTGGCATTAAGTGGATTGGGCAATAAGTTGGGGAAGAAACATAAATTCAGAGCTTCTTTAAAAGCCTACTGTGTCTTATTAAAAATTCTGTATATAAGGCAGGCATGATGGCACACACCTTTAATCCCAGCACTCGGGAGGCAGAAGTAGGAGGATCGCCGTGAGTTCAGGGCCACCCTGAGACTACATAGTGAATTCCAGGTCAGCCTAGGCTAGAGTGAGATCTACTTTGAAAAACTGAAAAAAAAATTCTGTATATAGCTGGATGTGGTGGTGCATGCCTTTAATCCCAGCACTCGGGAGGCAGAGGTAGGAGGAACTCTGTGAGTTCGAGGCCACCCTGAGACTACAGAGTGAATTCCAGATCAGCCTGGGCTAGAGTGAGACCCTTCCTTGAAAAACAAAAACAAACAAACAAACAAAATCCTGTATGTAGCAATGAGATTCATCCATTTATCCATTTATTCAATGAATATGTGGTTACTCTGTATTGGGCAGTGTTCTTCACACTGGAGATATGAACACTAAATCAACAAGATAAGTTATGAAACTGGGGAGTTAGATGAGATTGAAATGAAGATATGAAGGAGCAAGCAGAGAAGTGGATGAGTGAAGCCAAGCATGCCTTTCTGCTTTAATCCACAGGGGATGATGTGGAGCTTTCAATACTTTTTCATCTGCTGAGGGAGGCTTGCCTAAATCCCATCTTCTAGCACTTCCTTGAAAGGAGCTTTCAAGTTTATCTTTCTGACTCTCTTCCTCCTTGGAGCTCTTCTCTCTTTTCTTTCTTTCTCGTCTTCCTCCCTCCATGTCTCTCTATGCCATTGAAATTAGGAGAGGGTCAAGGTTAGAGAACATGAGGACTGTGGCTGCTGCTGCTTCTTTTTTGTTTTGCTTCTTCTTTTCTCTTCCTATCCTTTGAGCTCAATACAGAATAATGAAGATGAATGGTGGCCTACTATAGGCCTGGAATTGATCAATGGATAGACAGGGAACTCTCCATGCCAAGGGCAATTCTCTAGCAAGGGAGTGTCTGGGAGTCTTAAGGAACCAACACACACCACAGCTGGGCTAAGGCTATGCCTGCCTAAAGGGGTCTGTGTGAACACTAACATCACTCACTACAGCAAGGACTTTGAGAAGCAGGTAGCTCGTATGTGCTAATGATCTCATTCACCCTGCTAGTGAATCCCACACTCTGATGCACGTTGATATACAAGTTTGTAAAGGAGTTAGGGATGTAGATCAATGGTAGAGAGCTTGCCTAGCATGTGTGAGGCCCTGGGTTGGATCCCCAGTAGCTAAAATAAAAATGATAAGTGAAAAAAATAAAGCTTTGGAAAGGAATTTCATAATGCAGAGCAGAGGACACACATGCCCTATGACCCAGCAATTCTACTTCCAGACATGCGCCCTAGAGAAACTTGATATATGTGAGGAGACAAGTACAAATGTTCATTGCAGCACAGTTTTAGTTAGTAAAGCTGAAAACAAATGAAATGTTCATCTTATAGGAAGTTGTATGCATTTACATGATGGAATGTATCAGGTAAAATAAATAACTTATGAATAATATTAGAGACATCTAAAAGCATACTATTGAGTGACAGCAGGGTAAAGAATGGTATGTATAATGTATAGAGCTTAAAAGTATGCTGCAAAATATGTAATGTTTAGATACTTATATATGCATGCATACATTATGTATTTACATATACATATAGTAAAAAAGCAAGGGCATGCTAATCTCTATGTGAGAGTAAATGCAGATCTTCGAGACTGGCCTCATTTTTTGTACATGGTTTTGACTTGTTTCCCAGTCCCAGCAATGAGTTCCATTCCACTGAGTGGATCTATTAGGCAAATCAAGAACAGTTGGTTACCCACCATGGCTGTGTGCCACTACTGCACTTGTTTGAGCATTGCGCCAGGTTGTTTCCTGCTGGGTAGCTTAGACTGCACGTTGTTTGGACAGATGTCGGTCATTTTCCCCCAGTCGCTCATGTAGCACCCTCTGGCACGAGACTAGCTAACTGTCTGGGGACTGACCCTCTTCCAGATTCCAACCAGGTCTCTCCATGTTCTGCAGTGGCATTTGTACAAATTTAAATGTTTGTACAAATCAAATTCCTCTTCTTAACTGTGGATCCTTCATGATGTGGTCAAATTTACAGTAACTTCAGTTCGATTAGTATGAGTAGCATAAGCATATAGATTTTTTTTTAAATATATATTTTATTTTTATTTATTTATTTGAGAAAAAGAGAGAGAATGGGCTCACCAGGGCCTCCAGCCACTGCAAACAAACTCCAGATGCATGTGCCACCTTGGGCATCTGGTTTATGTGGATACTGGGGAATCTAACCTTAATCCTTTGGCTTTGCAGGCAAGTGCCTTAACCGCTAAGCCATCTCTCCAGTCCAACCACATCGGTTTTAATTCTGGCTCCACAACTTACCAGACGTCTATGTAGTTACTAGTTGGTATTATTTACTCTCTCTCTCCTTATGTGTTATAAGGCGAATAAAAGGAATACCAATGTCCAGGGTCTAGAACTTCTTTTTTATGATTGAGATAAATCATTTAATCATGGTCCTGACATTATAAGAAGCATTCAACATATGATGTCTATTAGTGTCAGAATTACACCAGCACAGCAGTATGGTCATGACAGAGCTAAAGAAACTAAGCACCATGCTGCCCCCTAGTGGACACTATGATTCAAAAATTTGCTACAGCAATTATGGTCCTTCCTGGCAGTAGAAAAACTAAACATTTTCTCAAACCACATTAGCACATTTTATAGCTTGCCAAATCTGAGTTTCCAAAACTTATTAACTACCTCATAGTTAGTACTCATAAACCTGGGAGGACTGTCCTGAACTCAAACTGGAGCTGAAGAAATGGCAGGAGAAAAGAACTATAAAGAATGACAAAGTACATTTTCCCACACAGTATTAGCTGACTTTCCACTGACATATTTCAGTCAAGTTACTCTTTCAGGTACAAAACAAAGATAGTCCTAGATGTTCGTCATAACTAATGCAAAACACCAAATAACCAAATGTCGGAGATGCCAGGTATGGGGGTGCACACCTTTAATCCCAGCATTTGGGAGACAGAGGTAGGAGGATCGCCATGAATTCGAGGCTACCCTGAGACTATATAGTAAATTTCAGGTCAGCCTGGGCTACAGTGAAATCCTACCTCAAGAAACCAAAAGAAAAAAATGTCAGAGAAGTTTAATTACCTTCACATTGTCTAAACAGTCCATATTTTAACACAGGTTCCCATAAATGCTTTAACAATTAAGAACTGAGCAGGGCCTGGTGGTGCATGCCTTTAAACCCAGCATTCCATAGGCTGGGGTAGGAGGATCACTGTGAGTGCCAGCCCAGCCTGGGATTACATGTGAATCCCAGGTCAGCCTGAGCTAGAGTGAGACCCTACATCAGGGGAAAAAAAAAACTACAACTGACATTTTTGTTTTCAAAAGCAAAGTGAAAGATTGGGACAATGACATGAGTAATTTAAATTCACAATTCCATTTGGCATTGTAGGAATTAGAAGACAATAATTTCATTTCCAGGAAAATTCCATTTAAATTTGTTCATACAAAGTGCATCTAAAGGGGGGGAAATGTCAGGACTGGGTAGATGGCTCAGCAGGCTAAAGGTGCTTGCTGACAAAGCCTGACAGCCTAGGTTCAATTCCCCAGCACCCACATAAACTCAAATGCACAAAGAGGCCCATGTAAATAGCCTTTGTTTGCAGCAGTAAGAAGTTCTGATGCACCCATTTTCCTTTCCCCCTCTTCCTTTCCCTCTCCTTCTTCATCTCTAAAACATTACATATATATAATTATAATATAATTATATTTAATTAATTAATTTTAATAATTATATATATAATTTTTTAAAAACAGAATAACGTTATCTGCCTGTAATCCCAACATTCCGGATACTAAAGCAGTTGGACCCCAGTCTGGACAGGACAAGCCTGTCTCAAAAACCAAAAGCAGGGCTGGAGAAATGGTTTAGCAGTTAAGGCACTTTCCTGTGTAACCTAAGGACTCAGGTTCAATTCCCCAGGAACCATGTAAACCAGCTGCACAAGGTGGCGCATGCATCTGGAGTTCATTCACAGCAGCTGAGAGACCACTGGTGCACCCATTCTCTCTATCTAGCTCTCTCTCTCTCTCTCTCTCTCTAGCTCTCTCAAAAAAAGTTAAAAAAAAGGAATAAGAACTAGAAAGATCTTTCTGGATGACCTATGTGATTTAAGCACACTATTCTAGCATAAATATATATAATCTCCACTTTAAAATATATATACATCAACTTAAAAAGCAAAGAGAGGAAGGAAAGAAGGAAAGAAAGAAAAAGAAGTAAGAAAAAAAGAAAAGAAAAGAAAAGAAAAGAGGAAGGGAGGAAGGAAGACGGGCAGGCAGGCTTTGGAAGGGTTTAAAAGCTAGTGTTAACCTGGAACAATGGCGCTCTGGGGCTGGGGACAGGAGACATTTTTCACTTAATACCATTTTATAATTCTCCCTCCCCACCACCAGTCTCATGATCATGGTAGAATTAAAAGTGTGCACCACCAGGACCGCCTAGATGATGTTTTAAAAACTACATTGTAGGGCTGGAGAGATGGCTTAGGGGTTAAGGCGCTTGCCTCCTAAGCCTTAGAACACTGGTTCCAATCTCCAGCGGTTCCAATCTCCAGGTCCCACGTTTAGCCAGATGCAAAGAGAGGCAAGGGCGCAATGCCGCACTTGCCCACAAGAGGGCGGACACATCTGGATTTCGTTCACAGCAGCTGAGAGACTGCTGGCGCGCCCATCTCTATCTGTCTTCCTCTCCCTCTCTGTCTGTCTCTCTCTCTGTGTGTCTCTCTCTAAAAGTAAAAAAATAAAAAAATTTAAAAAAAAACTACATTGTATAAATCCAAACCCTTCATAAACTTGGAAAAAATAAGCAGTGACATATGCCCTAATCCTAGCATTTGGGAGGCTAAGGAAAGAGAATCTCAAATTGGAAGCCAGCCTGGGATATAGAGTGAGATTCTGTCTAAATAATTAACCATGTTGTTTGAATACATGAAAATGTGAATAATCTCAAAATGAAAAATACAGGACCCAACAATACAATATGCTGATTAAAAACATAAATATATCTTTCTTTAAAAAGTTATTTATCTATTTGCAAACAGATAAGAAGAATACAAGAGATGAAATGCATGTGCCCGGGTCTTTTGCCACTGCAAATGAATTCCAGTCATATGTGCCACTTTATGCACCTGGCTTTACATGGGTACTGGAGACTCAAACTTGGGCCATCAGGCAAACACCCTTAGTTACTGAGCTATCTCTCCAGACTTTGTAAATATGTTTTTAAATTCTGAAAGAGGTCATAAGAAATTTAAGAATGATGTAAATGATCATTTAAACTCATTTTTGGTGTGTTTTTTCAAAGTAGGGTTTTGCAGTAGCATAGGCTGACCTGGAACTCACTATGTAGTCTCAGGCTGGCCTCAAACTCACAGCAATCATCCTACCTCTGCCTCCCAAGTGCTAGGATTAAATGAATGCACCACTACACCCACAGGGACTAATTATTTTTTTAAATTTATTATGTATTTATTTGAGAGAGAAAGAGAATGAGTGCATTAGGGCCTCCAGCCACTGCAAACAAACTCCAGACATATCATATGTGCCACCTTATGCATCTGGCTTGAAGGGACTCATTATTTTTTAAACAGATTGTTTTAATGCTTGCTAGATATCAAGGAAATTCATATTAAAACAGATGGTGGTGACCTTGAGATGACTCATGGTGCTGAGAAGGGACAGATGAGTGCTCAACACTGAAACATCTCTAACACAACTTTCAAGGCTCAGGGTCCTTTGCGGAAGAGGGGGCGGAAAGAATGTAACAGCCAAAGGAAGAGTAAGACTCCTTATAACATGCTCCTCCAGACATAAAATGGCCTGGTTATCCATGACCTCACAGTGCCTGACACTACCTACACAAGACCATTATAATAGGAGTAAAAGATGAAGACATCAGGGCTGGAGAGATGGCTTAGCAGTTAAGCGCTTGCCTATGAAGCTTAAGGACCCGGGTTCAAGGCTCGATTCCCCAGTATCCACATAAGCCAGATGCACAAGGTGGTGCATGCATCTGGAGTTTGTTTGCAGTGGCTGGAGGCCCTGGTGAGCCCATTCTCTCTCTCTCTCTGCCTCTTTCTCTATCTGTCGCTCTCAATTAATAAATAAAAATAAATAAATTTTAAAAAAAGATGAAGACATCAAAATTAAAAGAGAGATGGATTGAGAGGGGGAGGGGATATGATGGACAGTGGAGTTTCAAATGGGAAAGTGGGGGAAGGGAGGGAAGTATCATGGAATATTGTCTACAATTAAGGAAGTTGTCAATAAAAAATTTTTTTCTCTGAGTCACCGTGAAGCCTGCCAGTCCCAGGTTAAAGTACCAGGAGGGAAAAGATTCAGCCTGTGACCCTAGACAACCAGAAACCCAGAGTAGCCAATTCTGCTCCCAAAGCCCTGCTATTTCTGGATTCTCTGTGATGACCAAGGTAGTAGGCATGGCCAAAGTTCTGGGTCCCAGGACCTCTCAGGAACCAGTGGGGCCTGCAGCTGTGAAAGTGGAGGAAGAGGACGAAAAGCAGAAGCGCCCTTCTAGCCTGGAGATGTTCCACCTGCGCTTCAGGCAGTTTGGGTATGGACACCCCTCCCCCTCACACCCACTCCCACACCCCCACCCCCCTGAGGTCCTGAGCCAGCTATGCATGCTGTGCTGTGAGTGGCTGAGGCCTGAGCTCCACACCAAGGAGCAGATCCTGGAGCTGCTGGTGCTGGAGCAGTTCCTGACCATCTTGCCCCGTGAGCTCCTTAACCACTAAGCCATCTCTCCAGCCTGTCTCTCAACTATTGATACAGAGGACCTAAAAATCTATCAAGCAACTTGACCTAATTGATATGCATTGAACATTTTACTCAATAACTGAAGAACACACATTCTCTTCAAATTTACATGGAAATGGACTCTGAAACCTCGACAAATGTTAAATGATTTATATAATTGAAATCACGCAAATTATTTTCTCTGCCCTCTAAGAAGTCAGTAACAGAAAGATATTTATAAATTCCCAAACAGTTGGAAATCAAAGTATGTACTTCTAAACAAATCTGTAACTACAGGGACAGTCATGAGAATTTAGAAAGTAAGTTAATGCAAGCTGGAGAAATGCCTTAGTAATTAAGGTACTTGCCTATGAAGCCTAAGGACCCAGGTTTGAGTCCCTAAGATCCATATAGCCAGATACACAAGGTGGCACATGCATCTGGACTTCATTTGTAATGGTTGGAGGTCCTGGCATGCCCATTCTCTATCTATCTACCTATCTATCTATCTATCTATCTATCTATCTCTATCTATCTATCTATTATCTATCTGCCTCTTTCTGTCTCTCAAAAAAATAAATACATAAAATATTTTTTAAAAAAGAAAATATAAGCCAGGCATGGTGGCACACTCCTTTAATCCCAGCACTCGGGAGGCAGAGGTAGGAGGATTGCTATGAGTTCAAGGCCACCCTAAGACTATTTAGTGAATTCTAGGTCAGCCTGGACTAGAGTGAGACCCTACCTCGAAAAACCCAAAAAATAAAAAGAAAAAGAAAATATTTTCATGCAATTGAAATATAAATATAACAAAATTTATAAGATGCAACTAAAGGTGTACTTGGGATTTTCTGACAATTTCATATATATGCATATAATGTATTTGACCCTATTCCCCCCCCTTACCCACTCTCATTCCCTCCCACTGATCCCCTTTAATTCTTCCTAACGAATCAAATCCCCCTTCTACTTTTATGTCTTTTTTTTTGTTTGTTTGTTTTTTGGTGACCCACTGGGTTTAATTGGAGTTACTACAGGAGCATGGGTTATTTACACAAGTAAGGGTGACTTGCCAGTGGCTTCACTACTAAGGAAAAATGTCTTTCCTTCCCCCCAACAACCATTTACTGACTATAAATCTTCAGGAAAGGAAAGAACCTAGTCATGATGGATTTTTTTATTATTATTGTTTAAATGTTTAATGAAATGATAAACTCTAGGGTTGGGGTCATAGCTCAATGGCAGTGCACAGGCCTAGCATGAGTGCATCCAGGGATATGTTTCCAGCACTGGGGAATCCTAAAGCCTTGTATTTTCAAGTTACAACTATGTGTACTTGCCTTAGGCAATATTTGAAATTGTCTTTTTATATTCAATGAACATAGGAAATGACAGGGCTTGTATTGAGCTACTATTCATTCCCACTACATTAGCAAATTTTTATTAAATTGTAATGTTAGTGAAGAGATAATTAAATTAGTCACTTGTGTACTTTGGTGTCCAGGTCCTGACAAAAAAAAAAAAAAAAATGCCGGGCACAGTGGTGCACTCAGGAGGCAGAAGTAGGAGGATTGCCAAGAGTTCAAGGCCACCCTAAGGCTACATAGTGAATTCCAGTTAAGCCTAGGCTAGAGCAAGACTCTATTTTGCAAAAACAAACAAAAAAAATGCTACTTAAATTCAAGCACAACTAATGGAAAGTTCTTTCTCTTCTGTATTCTCTGTTCCCTTTGTTCTCTGTTCCCTTTTCCTAATGCACTAATATAACGCACTTTTACATAGATGCAAGTTAAAAGCTTTCTCTACTACAAAAATCTGTATCTTTATGAATAAAATGTGAATCTTTGTTATAATGTGGACTTATTTTTACACTTGATATAGTTTCAAACGTCAGTGTGTGTCTTATCTTGTTCTAGCCATAATTGTTATAGAGTGAAAGTATGTCATTTTTATTCAATGTAAGAAAGGGAGTGAGCATATTTACATGTCTCCCAAACTAGTTTCTCTCAAATCATAGTTTTCACATCCTACATTAATAGGCCTGAAGCTAGTTAGAATTTGTTGTGAATAAACACAATGCCTCCCTGGGAGAATAGCAACAGATAATATCTACTTCAATGAATAAAACATACACAAAGTAAATGAACAGGTTTCCACAGCCTACATACATGCTGTAGTGAAAACAAGGGCTAATGACTTGTAATAGTTACACAGTTACAGCACATTTAATTATAGTTATTTGCTTCTGTGCTTGTGGGTAAGGATGTTTTCCTGTTTCTTTTTCTTTCTTTCTTTTTATTGAGATAATACCTTACTATGCTATTGACAATGTTCTTGAACATGGGCTCAATCAATTCTCCTACCTCAGCCTCCCACATGGTTGCGTGCACATACCTACACACCTGGCAAGCAGAGATCACTTCTCACCCATCTTTGTGGCATAGTTAGTAAATATCTATAAATACTTAAAGCTACCTGTAACTCCAAAATTTGCATGTAATAATTAGTAGTACCATAAACTGGTTGAAATTTCTCTACAATCTGTTGGATTTATTACCTTTTCACGCTGGTGTATGTAACAATAGCACATGTCAATTAGTGACTGATTCAAGGTGTCAGCATCAAAATGAGAGAATCGTCAACAATAAGTATTGCCTTATAAGGTATACTACATACACTGTGAATGAGATTTTGCTGTGAATTTATGACTTACTGATTTTATTTAACTTTATTTTTTAAATTTCATTTATTTATTCATTTGAGAGAGAGAAAGATAGAGAGAGAGAGAATTAACAGGCATGTCAAGGCCTCCAGCCACCACAAAGGAATTCTAGACCCATGCGCCACCTTGTGCATCAAGACAAAACACAATGAGAATTAAGAGGACTAGCAACAATTCTACCAACTGTATCTTCTTGGCAACTTCAACTAGATCTTCCTCCTCTGAACCTCTTATTTTGTTAATAACATCATTTAGAACTGGAGAGACTGCTCAGCAGTTAAGGCACTTGCTTGCAAAGCCTAATGACCTGGGTTCATTTCCCCAGTACCCACATAAAGATAAATGCACAAAGTGACACATGCATCTGGAGTTCATTTGCAGTGGCAAGAGGCACTGACGTGCCCATTCTGTCCCTCTCTCTCTCTCGTTCTCTTCAATAAATAAGAGTATTTTAAAATAATAGCATCATTCTCCAATTTAATCAAGATTTAAACTTTGGGATAATAGTATCTTTTATCTTTGTCCTCTCCTTCAACTTGTATGACTTACTGATAGACTTAGGAAAAAGCAGGTAAAGCCAAGTAAACTAATGAGTTTGCTTAGTGAGTTCTGGAGTTTGTACTGAAACATCTGGGTAGATGATGTTCCCATGTAATGCTATGGAGAAGGAAAAAAAAGTCAGCACTTTAGGGGTGAAAGTTATTATCAGTATGTCCTTCGCTACAAATAGGAAAAATGCATTGCTATAGTTAAGTCGTCTGCTCTGTTTCTCAAAGACTTTCCTTTTTGGCCCTCCTTTTATGGTGGTTCCATGTTAAAACTGGTAACAAGGGCTGGAGAGATAGCTTAGCAGCTAAGGCATTTGCCTGTGAAGCCTAAGGACCCCGGTTCGATTCTCCAGGTCTCACGTAAGTCAGATGTACATAGTGGCACATGCATCTGGAGTTCGTTTGCAGTGGCTAGAGGCCCTGGCATGCCCATTCTTACTCTCTCTCTCCACCTCTCTCTGTCTCTAGTAAATAAATAAATAAAAATAAAATCTTTTTTAAAAAACCGGTAACAAGATAGCTTTCTGTTCTGAAGAGTGTTATGTCACTCAGGTACATAATATAAAGAAAAAGAAGGGGCTGGAGAGATGACTTATTAGTCAAGGCACTCACCTGCAAAGCCTAAGGACCGAGGTTCGTAATCCAGAAGCACATAGTGGTGCATGCATCTGGAGTTAGTTTGCAGTGTCTAGAGGCCCTGGCATACCCATTCTCCCTCGCTTTCTCTCTCTCTCTCATAAATAAATTAACAAGGCCGGGCGTGGTGGCACACGCCTTTAATCCCAGCACTTGGGAGGCAGAGGTAGGAGGATCGCCGTGAGTTCGAGGCCACCCTGAGACTACATAGTTAATTCCAGGTCAGCCTGGGCCAGAGTGAGACCCTACCTCGAAAAACCAAAAAAAAAAAAAATAAATTAAATTAATTAATTAATTAACAAAAATTAAAATATTTAAAAAGAAAAGAGAAAGGTCATATTGTCTAGTGACTAGAAATGTTTCTCCTGGAAGCCTCCCAGCAGATATCCTGTTGTATCACATTGGCTCAAACTCACTCACACGCCTGATTGTAAATAGTAATTGCAAACAAGCCTCATTAGCACAGTAGGTATCACGTGGGTCTCATAAATGATGATTGCACTGACAAGAGAAAACAGATAACCATGATTGGCTTAGATTCATTACGACCCACTTCCAAGATGGGTGTGTAGTGCACACGTGTAGTCCCAGTACTTGAGAGGCAAAAGCAGGAAGATCAGGAGTTCAAAGCCATCCTCAGCTACATAACAAGTTTGATGCTAGCCTGGGGTGCAGTAGGCCCACCTTGAAATCTGTGCATTAGTTTGTACCATCAATTGGGAGAATGCTGGTTAATGTAACGGAACATCATTGTGTTAAGATTGTACATTTTTGTAAAGTGATTGATGAACTTATTAGAGACAGAGAGAGGGAGAGAGAGAATAGGCACACCAGAACCTCTAGCCGCTGCAAATTCCAGAAGCATGAGCCAACATGTGCATCTGGCTTACATGGGACTTGGAGAATCGAACCTGGGTCCTTGGGTTTCTCATGCATACACCTTAACTGCTAAGCCATCTCTCCAGCTCCCCCATTTTTTTTTCCTGAAACTAACAAAACAATTTTTTTCTGTTTTTTCAAGGTAGGGTCTCACTTTAACCCAGGCTGACGTAGAACTCACTCTATAGTCCCAGGCTGGTTTCAAACTCAAGCTATCCTCCTACTTCTGCCTCCTGAGTACTGGGATTCTTGAGTTAAATCAATTCCATGAGGATACAGATAAAATTGAAACTTTCATACTTTTAACTCAAAAATCTCAAATCTTGTATGTCACTGTATCAGTCAGCCTTTCTTTTCTTCCTTTCTCTCTCTTTTTAATTTTTGGATTTAAATTTTCTAATTTATTTTTATTTATTTATTTATTTATTTATTTGAAAGAGAAAGAGGCAGATAGATAGAGAGAGAATGGGCATTCCAGGGGCTCCAGCCACTGCAAATGGACTCCAGGTGGATGCGCCCCCTTGTGCATCTGGCTTATGTGGGTCCTGGAGAATCAAACCGGGAACTTTTGGCTTTGTAGACAAACACCTTAACTGCTATGCCATCTCTCCAGCCCCTATTTTTTGGATTTTAAATGTGTGTGTGTAGAATGTGTGGTGCATGTGTGGGTACAGATGCTCATGTCCCATGCATACAGGTGAAGAGACCAGAAGAGAGTGTCAGCTTTCTATTATCACTCATTCAGGTGTTTTCTTTAGACAGGGGCTCTCACAGAACCTGGAGCTCCCTTTTTTTTTTTTTTTTTTTTTTTTTTTTTTTTTCAGTCAGACTGGTTGACCAGCAAGCCCCAGCAATTCTCCAGTCTCTTCTTCCCCCAAGATTGGACTTACAGGGATGCCTGGCTACACTCAGCTTTTAAAATGGCTGCTGGGGAATTGAAACAGGACAAATCAGACCCTTTCTGGTCTTTACACATGTGTGGCAAGAGCTTTTGCCCACTGAGTCATTTACCCAGCCCCTCATTAACCTTTTCATTGTTGTGACAAAATATCTGGAAAAAAATGATAACGTAAGAGGATCTGTTTTGCACCTGCTGTTGCAAGGAGGTGATATCTAGCTTCTGCTCTATCATCTTTCCCCTGCCATCATGAAGCTTCCATTCAAGACTGTAGGACAAAATAAGTCCTTTCTTCCCATCAGCTGCTTTCAGGTGGGTGTTTTGTCCTAGCAATGTGAACATAACTACAATATCCCCATAGGTATTTTGTTGTTGTTGTTCTTTGTTTGTTTATTTTAGAAAAAGCACGGGAGAGAGAGAGATATGCCACACCAGGGCCTCAGCCAATGCAATTGAACTCCAGACACTTGTGCCACCTAGTGGGCATGAGCAACCTTGCACTTGCCCCTTTGTGTGTCTGGCTTATGAGGGATCTGGAGAGTTGAACATGGGTCCTTAGGCTTCACAGGCAAGCACCTTAACCACCAAACCATCTCTCCAGCTCCCCCATAGGTTTTGATAAAACTTAGACATAGGTCAGAAGCTAAAGATGGTATAAATAAAACAGCCTTAAGAGAGATAAAATTATTACGGAAGTAAGTCATCCAAATACAATTGGTCTTTTTGATAACTTGGACAAAAATCTAGTATTAGCCTTGACTTTATAGAAACTGATCTAGAGGTGATAAGAAAAGATAATAGTCTTGTGCTGACACCATCCCACATGAAAGCCTATATGTTGACTGTTCTTCAAGGGTTCAAATATTTACATCAATGCTGGATTCTACATAGGAATCTGAAACCAAACAGCTTGTTGTTATATGAAAATGGAGTTCTAAAATTGGCAGATTTAGATTGGCCAAATCATTTGAAAGCTCAAACAGTGCTTATACACATCAGGTGGAGATCAGATGGTGTCAGGCTCCTGAGGTGCTTTCTGAACCTAGAATGTATGGTATGGGTGTGGACATGTTGGGTTTTGGCTCTGCATTAGCAGAGTTGCTTCTAAAGCTTCCTTTTTTTTTGCCAGAAGATTCAGATCCTGATCAGCCATCATGAAATTTGAAACTTTTGGCACACCAGGTAAAGAACAGTGGCCTCACATGTATAATCTTCTGGATTATGTGACATTTAAAGAGCCCTGCTGGTGGGGCTGGGAAGATGGCTCAGTGGATAAAGGTACTTGCTTGAAAAAGTAAAATGTCCAGGTTCAATTCCTCAGTACCCACGTAAAGCCAGATGCATAAAGTAGACTCATGCATCTGAAGTTCATTTGCAATGGCAAGAGGCCCTGGGAGCCCATACTCTCTTAAGTTCTCTCTCTCTCTCTCTCTGTCCCTCCCTCCCTCCCTTCCTTCATCTTTCTCTTCCTCCCTCCCTCACATCCTTTCTTCTCTTTGTCCCTCCTCTCAAATAAATAAATAAATAAATAAATAAATAAATAAATTTTAACTAGTGCCCTGGAATCCCATTGCAACACATGTTCACTGCAGCAGGAGGCAATTTGCTTGAGCTCATATAAGACTTTATGCTTATTTAATCATGTACTCAAATTACAGGCATTAAAAACGAAGTACTTCTGTAATTGTTCAGGACCAATGCCTAATGTTAGCTGCCAAGACCAAACTGTCCAGTAGAAGCCTAAAAGGAGCAATCAAATCCAGCCATGGAAATGAAATGGCAAAGAAGAGATCTTGTGGGTTGCTCTGGGCTTTCTCTTCCTATTCTCTTCCTTCTTCTTTCTACAATCCAGTGATTAAAGACATAGATCATAACTTTAAAATAAAGGTTTACTTAAGCCCTGTCGGTCTGAGTCCCTTTGATGAATGAAGTAGGGCCATTTATCCTTCACTAAATACTTAGAGTGAGATTAAAAGGAGACTCCACTTAGGCTGAAGTATTTAATAAATGTTTATCTCTGCCCAACCTTTGCCCCTTCTTTCTCCAAACTTCATTGTAGAATGTAAATAGAACACCTGTTTGATTTTTCCTGACTCTGACTGTAGGACAAGGAGGAGATGCGGAGACAAACCATCCTAAGAAAACAAAATGACCCATCAAAAAAGTAGTTCAGCATATGGCACCATCTATGCAAAAAAAAAATAAATAAGGTAACTACCCATATAAATACCAGATAAATAATTAATTTACTTTCCCCTCCAATTATCTTCAGTGGCTTAAATAGACATATGTTCAACATCTTATTTATTCTTTTACTGCTATTGAACTTTTTATATAATGTTTATAAGCATACAATACCATTTTTATGGACACTGCTCACTGACTTTTCAGACTCCCTTCTTTCAATCACAGTAAATCCCTGTGACATTAATAGGAATTCCACATAAGAAGGAAAGGAAGAAAGAACTCTTAAAACATACACAGCTATAAAATCTCCAAAATGTATGTTGGGCTTTTTGATCCACAGAGTTCAGTAAGTCAAATCAAGTGTAAGAAGCTATATCCAGAGTGCGAGTCTTAAGCAAAACTGTAAACACAAAGCAAATTCAAGGCAATTTACAAAATTTCATCAAACCAGATTTGTCTAACATACAAATTCAAATTCTAGCCAAATGCCCTGTAAAATATCCACAGGGACTCAGTTAAAAATAGTTTCACTCTAAGACATATCAAGAGAGAACTGAAGAAGCGTTGGGGTAAACTATCGTATCATTTTCGAGCTAATTTCTCTATCTTTATGTACTGTCCACCAGATGCGAGAAGCCTTCTGTGTTACCAAGTGCTACTCTGACAGATTCACTGGAACTAACCAGTGATAGGCTCCAGAACTGTACTGAAGGACAACACTGAAGATTTTAGAATCGGAAGCAAACAAAATTCTCAGTTCCAACTCCAGTGCTAACAGTTAAGAAAAAGTCAGAAGCCCAGAGAATTAAAACATTTCCCACAAACTCAAATAAACTAGAATTAATAATTATAATTCCAAATATATGGTTAATTTTGTGCCTTCTCAGGGTCTAAGAACCACTTTTTTTTTACTATGAAATAGTAAAATCTTTAGACCCAACATAAACGGTATTTACCTCATGTTGTCCTATATAAACTTCGTGACTACCATGTATAAAAACTGTACTGTGAGCAGGAAACCACATAAAGGAGGTTAAAATGTAAAAAGCTTATTTCCATTTTTAATTTTTGTCATTTATGTCAAACCAAAAACCTCTTCAAATATATACTTTGATTCCTATCAGTTTGTGTTAACATAGCAGAATAATCCATGGAGGAAAAAGTCAGACTTCTAAATAGTTAGCTTTCCAAATAGTTAGCTTCCCAAAGTCCAAATCACAGAGTAGGGAATATTCTGGAAATCATGAACAGTGTATCCAGGGCCTGTGATGAAGAAGGGCAGCAGAGTTGAGAATTCTCATCTGATAGATCTAACATGGGGCTCAAGCAGGCAAAAAATTTAAGAGCCACTATTTGATTCTGGTATTAACCCTCATTGATAGCCAATGCTATGTATTTTTTAAAAATCTATGAATCTATGAAAACATTTTGAAATGGAAGAGTAAGAAACTACCTAGTAAAGGAGCCATAGGGACTAAGTGTGCAGCTCAGTTGATAGAGTGCTTGCCTACCATGCGCAAAGCTTTGGGTTCAATTCCCAGCACTGCATAAACTGGGAGTGGTTTTGAACACATGTAATCCCAGCACCCGGTGGGTAGAGGCAGGAGGATCAGATGGAAAGGTCATCCTATGTAGCAATTTCCAGACCAGCGGAGGCTACACAAGACCCTTATTCTCTGTCCAAAAGAAAAGAAGAGCCAGGCATGGTGGCACAAGCCTTTAATCCCAGCACTCAGGAGGTAGGTAGGAGGATCACCATGAGTTCGAGGCTACCCTGAGACTACAAAGTGAATTCTAGATCTGCCTGGGCTACAGGTTTACCTTGAAAAACCAAAGAGAGAGAGAGAGAGAGATCTGGGGAGATGTTCTGTGGCTAAGAGCACTTACTGTGCAAGCATGAGGACCCAAGAGGCCTAAGATCTCCCCAGTACAATTCCCCAGCACCCACATAAATAGCTGGGTTTGGCTAAGCAAGACAAACAAGTCTGTGATGCCAGTCCTATGGGTGGGAAGGGTAGCTTGCTGACAAAAAAAAAAAAAAAAATAGCAAAGCAGCAGCTCTCGCTTGTGTGAGAGACTTCATCTAATAGAAACAGGCACGTACTTAAAAACAGGAGAACACCCAATGTTCTCTGACCTTCCCAGTGTGTGCACACAATGCTCACACATCTGCACACACGTACATACACTACACCCACATCACATCACATCACACATACACACCAAAAAGAAAAGGAAAAATAAAGATAAGAAAAGAAAAACTAAACTGGAGCCAACATTTTCTGTAAATACCTTGGCCATATGGTCTCTGCAACTCTGCCCTGCATTGTAGCAAGAAAACAATTCCAGCCTTCATAGTACTAAGAAGAAAAAAGAAGAAAAGAATTAATCAGAAAGCAAATATAGATAATTAACCCAAATACTGAAATCAAGGATAAAAGAAAGAGAAATATGAGGGTAAGAAATATATACATGGCCATGAGTTTGAGGCCACCCTGAGACTACATAGTAAATTCCAAGTCAGCCTGGGCTAGAGCAAGACCCTACCTCAAAAAACCTAAAAAACAAAAAGAAAAACAAAATAAAAACAGGCCAGATGTTTTGAGTACTATTTTTCTACTTTTGTAAATTTCTGTGAGAAATAGTTTTTTAATTGTGTTTTATTTTATTTTGGTTTGGTTTTTCAAGGCAGGGTCTTATTCGAGCCCAGGCTGACCCGGAATTCACTATGTAGTCTCAGGGTGGCCTTGAACTCACAGGGTGGCCTTGAACTCATGGCCATCCTCCTACCTCTGCCTCCCAAGTGCTGGGATTAAAGGCGTATGCCAGCACACCCATCTTTTTGTTTTTAATTATGAATAATTTCACTAACCAAAGTACATTTTTATCTACATATATGTCTATAAAATTAAAATCATTTAATACATACCACTATATATCTTGTTTTTCCTACTTTAATAGAATAGAAATATTTTCAATCTATAATTCCATTTTAACTTTATTACTTGGGATCAGTAAAAAAAATACATTTGTGGGATTGGAGAGATAGTTTAGTGGTTAAGACGTTTGCCTACAAAGCCAAAGGACCCAAGTTTGATTCTCCAGGAACCACATAAGACAGATACACAATGTGGTGCATGTGTCTGGAGTTTGTTTGCAGTGGCTGGAGGCCCTGGTGCACCCATTCTCTATCTGCATCCCCTTTTCCAATAAATAAATAAACTAAATATTTTTTAAAATACATTTGTCATTCTCTAAAGATTATACTAAAAGATGATTATTAAATTTTATTTGTTTATTTATTTATGAGATAAAGAGGCAAACAGAGAGAATGGGTAAACCAGGGCCTTCAGCCACTGCAAACAAACTCCAGACACATATGCCATCTTGTACATCTGGATTTACATGGGTATTAGGGAATTGAACTGGGCCCTTAGGCTTTACAGGCAAGTGCCTTAACCACTAAGCCATCTCTTTAGCCCAAAAGATAATTTTTTAAATATTTTATGTATTTATTTAATTTTTTTTGAAAGAGAGAAAAAGAGGCACAGAGAGGGAGAGACATAGAGAATAGGCACACCAGCGCCTCTAGCCAATACAAAAGAACTCCAGACGCATGCTCCACCTTATGCATCTGACTATCGTGGGTACTGGGGAATTGAACCTGGGCTCTTATGCTTCACAGGCAAGTGCCTTAACCACAAAGCCATCCCTCCAGGCCTGAAAGATAATTTTTCAGCTAGACTTTAATTAATATGGTAGAGAAGGTTTTTATTATTTTATTTATTTACTTATTTGTGAGAGAGAGAGTAAGAGGCAGAGAGACAGAGAGAGAGAGGACACACCAAGGCTTCTACCCACTGCAAATGAACTCCAGACACATGTGCCACCTTATACATCTGGTTTTACATGGGTACTGAGGAATCACACCTGGATCCTTTGGCTTTTGCAGGCTGTGGTAGTTTGAATATATGTCCCCCAATATATTCAATGTTTTATTACTTTATAGTTTGAATCTGCAATCACCTTGCTAGAGGCAAGGTCACTGGGGGCCGGTCTTAAGGTGTGGTGATGGTTTGAGATTCCATTGTAAAGATATGCAAATGTGCCTAGCAGGAGTTCCTGAAGTGTGCTGTGTGACCTTTTGGCTGTAGTTCTGCTGTGTGCTGTGGTGGCTGGTTGGCTTTGCTCTCTTGCCTGGTCCTGTGAAGAAAGGCCAGCTTCTTCTGCTGTTATGGAAATTCCTCTGGATCTGTAAGCTTCAATAAATAATATCCCTTCCTCCATAACTGTGCCTGGTCTGGAAGTTCATCTCAGTGAACCTGAAGCTGTCTGCTACACAGGCCTTATCCACTAAGCCATTCCTCCAGCGCTGAAAGATGATTTTGTAGCTAGACTTCAATTAATATGGTAGAGAAGCTTTGTTGTTGTTTGTTTTGTTTTTGTTTTTGTTTTTCAAGGTAGGATTTCACTGTAGACCAGGCTGATCTTGAATTCACTATGTAGTCTCAGGGTGGCCTTGTACTCACAGCGATCTTCCTACCTCTACCTCCTGAATGCTGGGATTAAAGGCTTGCACCACCACACCCAGCAAGAAGTTTTTTAATTAATTGCAAAACTTAACTGTCATATGTGTCCAGGATATTTAGGGATAAAAATATGGTACTTTGGTCAGAGAAGCTTCTTTGTACAGTTGGCTATTATAACTACTGGGGAGACTCAGAACCTGTCAAAATATTAAGAATAAGTGAGCCAGGCGTGGTAGCACACACAAAAAGAATATTGGGCAATATTGGGAAAATGGATAGGGGAAGAAGATATATATTTCATTGGCTTTAGTCTTAATGTTCATGACAAAATTATTATATGATACCCTAGGAAGATAGCTCAGAGGCTAAAGGTGCTTGTTTGCAAAGCCTGCCAGTCTGGGTTTGATTTCCCAATACCCATGTAAATCCAGACTCACAAAATGATGCATGCATCTGTAATTCATTTGCAGTGGCAAGAGGCCCTGACATGCCCATATTCACTCTCTCTCTCCTCAAAATATTTTTTTAATTACTATATGAAATTGGGCATGGTGGCACATGCCTTTATTCCCAGCACTAGGGAGGCTGAGGTAGGAAGATCACCATGAGTTTGAGGCCAGCCTGGGATTACAGAGTGAGCCCCTACCTCAAAAAAAAAAAAAATTGAAGCCAGGCATGGTGGCGCATGCCTTTAATCTTAGCACTTGGGAAGTAGAGGTAGGAGGATCACTGTGAGTTCAAGGTCACCCTGAGACTACATAGGCTGACCTGGACTAGAGTGAGACCCTACCTCAAAAATAAATAAATAAAATAAAAAGGACTATATGGTAACAACCTAATCCTTCACTTTTTTTTTTTTTTTAAATGAAAGACAATCTCATGTAGCCCAGGCTCAAATTCACTATGTAACTGAGGATGAGCTAAAACTTCTGATCCTCTTGCCTCTACCTCCAGAGTGCTAGGATTATAGATGTGTGCCCCCACGCCCAGTTTATGTGGTACTTGGGATCAAACCAAGGCTTCATACATATTAGGAGAAGCACTCTACCAACGGAGCTACATTCCAGTCCAATCCTTCACTTTTTTTTTTTTTGGAAAGAGAGAGAAAGACAGAGAGAGAGGGAGAGGAAGACAGATAGAGATGGGCACTCCAGCAGCCTCTCAGCTGCTGTGAACGAAATCCAGATGTGGGTGCCCCCTTGTGGTTAAGTGCAGCATTGCACCATTGCATCACTTCACATCTGGCTAAATGTGGGACCTGGAGATTGCAACCGGCATTCTTAGGTTTAGGAGGTAGGCGCCTTAACCACTAAGCCATCTCTCCAGCCCCAATCCTTCACTTTTTAAAAATATTTTTACTTATTTATTTGAGAGAAAAAGAGAGAGGGGCAGATGGACAGAGGGAGAAAAAATGGGTGCACCAGGACCTCCACCCACTGCAAGCAAACTGTAGATGCATGTGCCACCATGTGCATCTGGCTTATACAGGGGAATTGAACATGGATCCTTAGGCTTCACAGACCAGCCCCTTAGCTGCTAAGCTATCTCTCCAGCCTGCAATCCTTCACTTTTTTTTTTCTTTTTGTGGTCTTTCGAGGTAGGTTCTCACTTTACCTCAGGCTGACCTAGAATTCACTATGTAGTCTCAGGGTGGCCTCGAACTCATGGTGATCCTCCCACCTCTGCCTCCTGAGTGCTGGGAGTAAAGGCATGCGCCATCATGCCTGGCACTTTTAATATTCTCTTTTAAATCATGAGAACAATACTTACTTTTACTGGCTTCTTTGACATGTTGTAAAGATAATAATTCAATATCTACAGACTACACTGATCACCTCTGGAAAAAGAAAGTATGAGAGATACAAGTTATATTGATTAGAGAAATTATAATTTGCAAAGCTCCTAATAGCTGCTGTGCTTCAGACATAGGTAATTTACAACAGATTTTATTGACTCAAAAATTCTGAAAATTGTAGCTATTTTGTTCTAAGTACCTTACTATAAATAAGTTTAAGTATGAAAATTGCATTACTTTTTAAATTTAACTTTAAAAATTTTGTTTATATAGAAAACAGCTCCAAGCCTTAGACTGGAAAGAAGCAGAGATGATTCCGTTGCTTGGGTCTGTTACATTAATTTCTCAATCTGTGAAGGAGTGGATGACTCCCTGAATGGTAATGGGATATTAGTTTCTTTATTTCTTTATTAAGACTGTGGGAGGAAAATTAATACTCTCTTCAGCTTTTCCAAATTAATAGAATATATCTTTATTAAGATGATGAATGTATGTGCCTACTTTCTTCTTGGTTGAGTGGCTATCTAAGATATAGAATGATTCAACTTTCTGCTGAGCTTAGAAAGCATCTTGTAAGGAAACTGAGTTTCAGTGAGGCTAAATTATTTATCCAAGGTCACAGAAATAATTAAGGATAGAAGGAAATGGGGTTTCTGATTTTTACTCCAGTCCTCTTTCAAATTCACCAAGCCCCTTTAAGGATAGTATTACTGGTATATATAAAGTTTTGGGTTTGATGCCTTAAGAGGTGAGGTTTCGTGAGGTTCTGGTGGAAGGAAATAGAACCACTGGCTTGGAAAATGTCAACTGAACTTATGCAAAACTATGAAGTCAAGTCTCTCTTCAGTTCTCCATTTCTCTGTTTTATACCCCCATACAAAGCCAGTTCCAAATGAACTCATTGCTCTCCATAACATTACTCTTCACTTAAACTCCTCTGGGATTATATTTTGCTCTTTCATCTATAAATGGTATATGTTTAACTCATACGTGTGCATATGTATGCATGTGCCTACAGGTACCTACACTCATGTTAAGAAATTTATCATTTCTCTTCTTATCCATCTAATTATAGCTCACCAATTTTCTGAAGTAACTAACCACACTCCTGTCATTTCTTTGCTTTTCTTTGTAATTTTACCACATGTGAGTATATTCCTAGACAATGCCTTAATTTCATGCATACTTTCAAACTTCAGATAATTGATATAAACATAGGTATTCTCTTATAGCTTTTTCACTCACCATTCAATTTGCTCTATATGAGTGTGATAGTATGATATGCATTTTGGGGGGGGCCTTGTTTCCTGGCTCAAAACTGTAACTCAGTGGTAAAGAACCCATCACCAAGACAGTACAAAGAAATGAGAGATTCTCTTCCCCAAGGGAGTTAATACAAACTAATCTCTCACTCCATTTCTTACTGCCTTGGAGCTAGCCAGGAGTAATTTACCTGATCTATCCTGGACTGATCATAACACCCTTTTCATTCCAGAGGGAACTTGCTTCATAGCCTAAACATAGGAATAATGCACAGAGAGGCCAGGAAGAATAGTGAAAAGGGCCTTGCTGGAATTCGCCCACCAAGTCCACTACTGCATTACATCATAACCATTTTTGTCTTTTTTTATGTATAAATTTTATTGACAACCTCTATACTTACAGACAATAAGCCATGATAATTCCCTCCCCTCCCCCACTTTCTGATATTCTTTCCACCACCTCTTCCGCAATGGGCCCTGAGCCTTGGAGGGTGTGATACAGATATTTCAGTGCTGGACACTTCTCCGTCACTTCTTCTCAGAACTATGTTGCCTTTTGGGTCATCCCAGTGGTCATCTGCGTCTGAAAAAAGAAGCTTCTCTAACCAGAAGTGAGAGTAACACTAATATATGAATATGAAGTGTTCTGCTTGCAGGGCAGTTTTGTGAGCATAATATATGCATTTAACCAGACAAGTGCAGGTTTTATACCCTTAAAGCTCCTGGCTGCCCCTTCATAGGCTTTTGATTAGGTTTTCAGTACAGGCATATATCGCCCCCCCTTCCATATAGCAGGTCTCCAGTCCAATTAGAGAGCAGTTGGTTTCTCCCAGAACAGACATGCCACTAGTGCACTCATTCAGTCATTTGGCCTACCTGGCAATAGTTGAGGCTTCTACTGTCCATTGTTTTCACCACTGATGAATTCAGTCTCCTATAGGGCTACGTGCAGAGCAGCTTGTTCCAGCTTTCAGTTGGCTGGTCTAAAGGAAGGAGCTTTTCAGCTCAGCCCCAGCTTGATTGCTCAGTAACCTTGCCTCCCAGGCATGTGGAGTCTTTAGCAATGGGGTTCTTACCATATGTTTCTCAAGGAAAACCAAGGGCCTTGCCAATAGCCTATAATGTTGTGGAGGCAACAGGAACCTCCCTGACCAACAGCTAACTGGAAGGGATCCCATGACTGGCAGCGAAAATTTTCTAGTAACAATCTATGGCTTCTGGATGTGCCATTATCCAAAAAAGTAGGCTTTCATATGTCTTATTCTGTATATCTTTAATTTTGATTGACCCTACCCCACCCTTCTTTTACTCAATCTCTTCCCCTAGCCTTGCTTACGCGATTCCACTCCCTGTAATCTGCTTTTCTACTTACCTATATACAATGCCATCCCTATAAGCCCTTCCCTCTCCTCCCTCACTTATAGTCTTTTTCTAGCTTACTGGCCTCTGCCACCATTTTTTGGTTACAGCTCACACACAAGTCTAAACATTTGTAGCTAGGATCCATATATGAGAGAACATGTGACATTTGGCTTTCTGGACCTGGGTTACCTCACTTTGTATAAACCTTTCAAGATCAATCAATTGCCCTGCAAATTTCATAATTTTCTTTTTCGTTACTGCTGAATAGAACTCCAGTGTATAAACATACCACATCTTTATTACCCATTCATCTGTTGAGGGACATCTAGGCTGGTTCCATTTCCTAGCTATTGTGAATGGAGCAGCAATAAACATGGTTGTGCAAGTATCTTTACGGTAGTGAGAAGAGTCCTTAGGATATATGCCTAGGAGTGCTATAGCTGGATCATATGGTAAATCTATTTTTGACTGCCTCAAGACCCTCCACACTGATTTTCACAGTGGCTGTACCATATTACATTCCTACCCACAGTGTAGAAATGTTCTCCTTTTCCACGTCCTCGCCACCATTCATTGTCACTTGTTTTTGTGGTGATAGCCATTCTTACAGGAGTGAGATAGAATCTCAAAGTAGTTTTAATTTGCAATTCCCTGATGGCTAAGGATGTAGAACACTGTTTTAGATGTTTATATGTGCCATCTGTATTTCATCTTTTGAGAACTCTCTATTTAGTTCCATAGCCGTTTTTTTGTTTTATTTTGTTTTGTTTATTTTTGGTTTGTTTTGTTTTGCTTTTCAAGGTAGGGTCTCACTGTGGCCCAGGCTGACCTGGAATTAACTATGTAGTCTCAGGGTGGCCTCAAACTCATGGCAATCCTCCTACCTCCACGTCCCAAGTGCTGGGATTAAAGGCATACGCTACTACATGGTGCTCATAGCCCATTTTTTAATTGGACTGTTTGATTTCTTTTTTTTTCCATTAAGAATTTTTATTTCAAAACAAGTCTGTGATAGAAACCACATATCCATTAAGAATTTTTATTTCAAAACAAGAACTTCAGTAACATTAATAGAATGTCCACCTGGAAATATTCACAACTTGGTCACTGAGAATTGGAAAATCCTCCACCTTGCATTACTACCAACTCAGAAGCAGAAGAGGTACAATGAGAGCAAAGTCACCTTTTCCAACAAAGCCCCTCTGCACAGCTCTGTGTTTATCCCACAGGCTCAATGACCACATGGATGACCAAGGGCTGAAACACTGTTATATGCAAGGCTTTGCCTAAAGGGTCTGAAATATGTAAGCACCAAGGAGGGACAGTTGGATCTGGCAACCTATGGAGTGTCAGTAGGGTCATCTCCATTTGTGAAAGAACTGGGGACTGAGGGAAGGGTTGTGGCAGTGTATGTGACCTGTGGCAGGAGGAAATGTTGCCATTTCTTCCAACACACTTCAAAGTTGTTTCTCATTCCCTTAGAAGAAAGTTCAAAGCCTCCCTCTCCTCACAACCAGGTCCCCAGGGGCCACTTGCTCTGACCTTACTCCTTCCTATTTCATTCTGTCTCCCAGCACCAGTGAGTCTGAGCTCCATCCTCCACCTCACAAAGTAAGAACCATCCCTTTGCCAACAGGGAAACGGAGCCATATGAGTTGAATCTAGATGCTGGGAACAAACTCCAACCAGGGGAGGGAGGCAGAGTTGTTTATGTACACAGGAGTGAGTTTCAATATATTCCATCCAAAAGGAGGTACAGGTACAAAGAACAAGTCACCAGAGCAAAGTGACAGTGCACGTGCATTTCTGTCTTTCAGCATGGGCCACACTGAACATTTACTCACACCATCCCCCTCATATGTCTACCAGAAAGTACTGAGAAAGGCCTCTCAGAGAACTTGACAAACATCACAGTAACATGGTAACAAGAGTAGCCTGACATGGTAACAGACACAGAAAAGCATGCCATTACCCTAGGGCAACAACACACTTAAAAGTAAATAATTTTTCAGGAAAAAATTCCTCCCAGAGTGGAGATTACAAATTCCAAGTTAGCTTTGAACATTCTCACCTAAATTCTTTTCAAGCAACAAGTTAAAAGAAAAATGAACAGAAAATCTTTTAAAGAACAAAATGGAAAAATAACAACCCTCTACCAAGAACCATTGTTTTTAGGTTTATAATTTGAATGGCTCTTCCACCAGATGAGTAGTGAGATTACTTATTTTTAAAAAGTGAGTCCACTATAAGGGGAAGGAGCTGATTGGTCCAGGGAAAATGGGAAGGCTTCCTGCAAATAGCCTTCCCTTCTCTGGACACCAACCAAAATGAACATCTATCAATACCACTAACTACAATGCCCACTTTAATGGCAACCACAGATTTTAGTAATACTATGTTAAAACTATAATCTTTTAAAGTTCCATACGAAACCAGGAGCATTTTTATATAGGCACACAACTCTTCTGAGAAATACCAGTGAAGAATTTGTATCTGGAACACAGAAAACTGTTAAGAAGCCATATGCAAATGCCAGGCACCAGCTCACATGTCCACCAATAAGAAATGCCATTTCTCAATACAATTAATTCTCCCTTTCCAGTATCAAACGTTCTGTATCCTATAACGCCTCTTCAACACCTCCCTCCAACCTCAATTTCCTTATGCTTTCATTATTTTGTAAAATTACACTTAAAAATAAATATTTATGTAATAAAACCTGAAGATAAATAAATAATACTCGAGTTATTTTGCTGTGCAGAGCTAGTGGTACAGAAGTGAGGAAGGTGTTTTTGTTTAATTCCCCATGGCCCTCCACACTGTGTAGATATCTGTTTGTTTCCTGGCAAGCTAGTAAAGTTGGACTGCACCCTCCTGTCCTGGTGAGGGACTCGGAGAACTAAAGGAAGAAGAGCTGGCAGAGTGGTCATACATTACACATCCATCCCTCCTGAAATGAAGGTAGGTTCAGTGGGTCTCTCCAGATGAGAAAAGAATGTCCAAGAAATGAAATACTTAAAGTCACTGATGATCCACCTAACCCCAGCAATGGGTTCGTCTGAGTGTTCACGGAGTGTGTGGAGCAAGAAAAGATCAAGTAGCAGCATTCACACTGATGAAGTCTCCCGCTTGGTGGGGAGGTTGCTCTCCTTGTTGCGAGGGAGGTGGAGGTCAGCCTCAAGCATTGGCAGGGTAGGCTGCATGTTCATCTCCATCCCAAAGCCTTTTCCAGCCTTAGCCTGTCCTTCAAAGGCCCAGGCAATATCCTCAAAGGTCCTGCCCCGGGTTTCAGAGACTTTGAAGAAAGTGAAGACCAATAAGATAACGAGGAAAGAGGCGAAGACAATAAGTACGTAGAGTCCTAAAAGGGTTGCAGCTGCGGGGAAGAACAGTCCAACCAAAAAACTGGAGGTCCAGTTAGAACAGCCAGCCACTGCCATGGCTGCTGGGCAGGGGCCCTGGCTGAAGAGCTCAGCCACAATAAACCAGGGAATGGGGTCTGGTCCAATCTCAAAGAAGGCCACATAGGTCAAAGCAGACACAATACAGACAATGGTCATGGCCTGATAATTATCTTTCAACAACATAGAGACAGTCATGAGGACAGAACAAATAGCCATGCCCCTAAGGCCTAGCATATGCAGAGTTCTCCTTCCTGCCCTTTCCACCAGAAACACAGAAACTATAGTTAAGACAATATTAACCACGCCAGCTCCAATGGTAGCATAAATTGGTTCACTGACACCTGCATCTCTGAAGATTCCTGTTGAGTAATAGAACAGTGCATTAATCCCAGACAGCTGCTGAGAGACCTGAAGCACGACAGCAATAAGGAGGGGCTGGTGGTAGTTGGAGGAACGGAAGAGCCCTAGCAGGGTCACTTGCTTCTCCTGTGCCATCCTGGCACTCTCGTCTTTCATTTCTTGGATATCTTGGGACACATCCTGGGTGCCTCTCAACCGCTAGAGGATGTCCTTGGCATGCTCCTCCTCCTTTCTGTTAATCAGCAAGAATTGAGGGTTTTCAGGACAAAATGGAAGGGCTGTACTCTGTAAAATGGCTGGAATGATGGTAAAGGCCAAGAGCCCAGGCCACAGCTCTTCAGACCCCAAAATAAATTCTAGTCCAAAAATCTGAGCCACCAGAATTCCAATGATGATTCACAGCCAGTTTAGAGTGCCAAAGGCATCCCGCAAGGCAGTAGGAGATGCCTCTCCAATGTACATGGGCACAAAACCTGTGCAGAGTCCACAGAAGATGCCTGTGATCAAGCAGCCCAGGATCAGCATTTCAACCGCCTCAGCTCTTTTGGCAAATCCCATAAGGCAGCCCCCAACAAGGGCCAGCAGGTGGACCATGAGCATTGAATTGCGCCTGCCAAAGTGGTTCACAAAGAGTCCAACAGAAAAGGATGCAATCACGCCACCAACAGAAAAAATGGCCACACACAAGGACCAGAAGCCTGCGACCAGCCCATCACTGGGATGATCTTCTAACATCTCTTCCGTAGTGTAGTTGAGAAAGTCCTTTATGATTGACTCAGGAGCATTGATGACTCCAGTGTTGTAACCAAACTGGAAAGAGCCGATTGTGGCAGTAGTTATGGCAAAGACCAGAGATGGGGTTACCTTTTCTGTTCCCATGATCCTAATCTAATTTTCCTGTAGAATTAAAGAGACAACATTTCTAGCAGACAAAATGTCCTCAGCAGCAAGTTCTCTGAAGGTTCCCAGCAGCCCTTAGCAATCATGAGGACCATCACATAGCGCACTCTGTTTGATTTCTTATTGTTTTCTTTTTTGAGTTCTTTGTATATTCTGGATATTAATCCTCTGTCAGATGTTGTGGTAGTTTGAATATATGTCCCCCAATATATTCAGTGTTTTACTAGTTATAGTTTGCATCTGCAATCACCTTGCTAGAGGCAATGTCACTGGGGCCAGTCTTAAGGTGTTAATGGTGTGGGTTTGAGATTCCATTGTAAAGATATGCAAATGTGCCTAGCAGCAGTTCCTGAAGTATGCTGTGTGACCTTTTGGCAGTAGTTTTGCTCTGTGTGCTGTGGTGGCTGGTTGGCTTTTGCTCTCTCTGCTTGGCCCTGTGGAGAGCAGGCCGCTTCTTCTGCCATTATGGAACTTCCCCTGGATTTGTAAGCTTCAATAAATAATATCCCTTCCTCCATAACTGTGCCTGGTCTGGAAGTTCATCTCAGCGAACCTGAAGCTGTCTGCTACAGATGTATAGCTGGCAAAGATTTTCTCCCATTCTGTAGGTTACCTCTTTGCCCTATTCACAGTGCCCTTTGAAAGCAGAGAGGCAAAAAGAAGAGAGTCGGGGATGGGGGGGATGGAAGGAGAGAAAATGGCCCTGCAAGGGCCTCTAGTGAATATAAATGAACTCCAGATGCACATGGCACTTTGTGCATCTTGACATCTTGATTTACAGGGGTATTGGGGAATCAAACCAAGGTCATGGGCTTTGAAGGCAACTATCTTATCCACTGAGACACTAGGCCTGAATTTTTTTTGTTTTATTTATTTATTTGTTTATTTATTTATTTATTTATTTGAGAGCAACAGAAAGACAAAGACAGAAAAATACAAAGAGAGAGGGAGAATGGATGAACCAGAGACTCCAGCCACTCCAAATGAACTCCAGATGGATGTGCCACCTTGTACATGTGGTTTACATGGGTACTGGGGAATTGAGCCTCAAATCACAGTCCTTGGGCTTCACATGAAGGCACTTAACTGCTGAGCCATCTCTTCAGCCTTTTTTTTTTTTCACTTTTGGATTTTTGAGGTAGGATTTTAATGCAGTCCAGGCTACCCTGAAATTTACTATGTAGTCAAAGAGGATGCTCAAACTCACAGTAATCCTCCTATCTCTGCCTCCCAAGTGCTGGGATTAAAGATGTGCACCACCATGCCCGGCTCTGAAATTTCATGATGAATTAAAATTTATCAAAGTCTAAGCTAATCAATACTTTTCGAGGAATAGGAAAAGCTTTTGTGATCCTCACTGTGACACACACATGTTGCAGTCAAAGCACACACTGCAGTTCTCTTAGGATGATATGACAGTCATTCAACCAACTTCAAGAGGAAAAAACACTGGAATGCACAGAAACAGACTGGAAAAAGTCATGCCACTCCTCCAAGAGAATGGGAAAATGAAAATGAAAATGAAAATGAAAATGAACCGTCCTGCTTGCTGACACTTGACACTCCAACCCTAACCACCATCTAACCCTCTGTGATGGGAAAGAACCCTTATGATTCCTGGCTTATGGGGACCTGTGTATGGATATGGATGCCTGTGTGCCTGTGTGAGCATGTACACACAAATATGTGTCCATGTTTGCCTCTGGGTGTCAGATGATAGCAGCTGTGGGCTTGGGTCATGCAGGTATGTATAGTCACATACAGCTGCTAACATGCTAGGAAGGAGAAGCTAGAATGATTCCTGGGGAGCAGGTGGACAACTTCCCATCTCTGAGAGGATCAAGGATTAGTCTGGGGTGACACTTGTGACATGAAGGAGGGTGTGGACCAGGACCAGCTCTGACCCTTTGAAGCTGAGAAGCTGGCGGAACTTCCCAGGCACTGGGGTGGGGTGGAGCATGTTGCTATCACTGTGCCCAGTTGTCCCTAGAACAAAGGAAGTAGAGATGAGGGTCCATTGGGAAAATCTTGTCTAAAGACGAAACTTTTGTAAGAGGGCCCCCAGGAAGTGACCTCATTTCCATGTCTCCGGAAACAGAACTTGGAACCTTGTTGACCAGGCAACCGCAGTCCATGGGCAACATCAACAGACTCACTTGTCCGAGGACACTTGATGGATTAAGATGTTCTCTTGCTGCAGCTTGAGTGGCCCACGCCTCAGTAATGCCTTATCGATGGGCCCTCGCTACCTCTGGAGACGCTGGGTGCGCTGTTGTACCCAATGTGTCAGCAGGCCACCTTCCCGCAGGGACACACAGGTGATACTGGACAGCCTAAAGCTTTCCCTCACAAGCCATGATCCCCCTCGAATACCCCAGGTCCTGTGTGTGTGTGTGTGTGTGTGTGTGTGTGTGTGTGGTGTGTACATGGAGGAAAATTCTTCCAGCACACCTTCTACTTCAGTGTATGACCACGAATCATTTACCAGTCTGTTAATGCTTCCATGTTTCAACCATCCATCCCTGTCCCTCTTCATGTTAAAAAGGTGCCTGCACACCAGGATGATGACTATGGTGGGAACTACGTGGGGTTCGTGGTGGACTACCTCCCAACCGCAGTGGAGAATGCGGATTACCATTTTATTTCAACCTTGATGATCTTCCACAAAGAGTTTATCGACATCTGGGATGTGCTGGGCCTAGTAATGGAAAGGTGAGCCCATACCAAGCAAGGGGAGCTCACCCCTTTTGCTTCAGTCTTGGGAGTTACCTGGCTGTCTCAGAAGCTGTTTGTTCTTCTAGGTTGTGGTCAGGACTAAATGAGTTTGCAGGCTGGCAGTGTAGGGTTTGGGTCTGAAAGGGCTTGGGGACACCAGTGGGTGATATTCGTGCCTGAAAGAAGCTCTCTGTCCAGCACCAACCTTTGTTAGCCAGGGACAAATCCCCTCTGTCATTGGTAAGGAAGTATCCAGGTGCTATGTAGCATACCTAGCATAAGTGGCACATGGTCGACCACCCCACCAAGAGCATGCCAAGAGGCTCTGTGCCTGTGGTGATATCTGGGAAAGTGCCACGTGGGTTGGTTTTATTGTACAAACACACACAAAGTACCCGTGAGTACAAAATATTTAAGGCAATTAGCAGGTAACTCACAGAACAACCAACACACAAGATTCTCAGCCCCTCCAATGGGCTGCTATTCCCATCCCAAACTCAGCCAGCCCCTTCAGAAGTCCTAGCTGATGGTGGACACAGGAGCCAAGGACTGACACCCTCCTGACTTCCTCTAGGTACCCATCCTTCCAGGATAATTGTGAGAATGACAAGAAAGCCAAGAGGTGAGTGGGCTTTGGGTGAAGAGGGAGGTCAGCTTCTGCTGCAATGTGTGATATTTGATGAGCTACTGATGGAGGACTGAGCAATGCCCATCACCCTCTTCTGGTGATTTCCACTTGAGGGCTGATACCAGGATGTCCCCTGCATGTGGAGGAAAATATCTGTGGGTGGAGTCCTTGGTACCTGGAGCATAGGGGAAAATCTCAGATAAAAGCAGAACCAGGGCTGGAGAGATGGCTTAGCAGTTAAGGCACTTGCCTGCGAAGCCTAAAACCAGGTTTGATTCTCCAGGTACAACGTAAGTCAGATGCACATAGTAGTAGCACATGTGTCTGAAGTTTATTTGTTGTGGTTAGAGGCCCTGATGCACCCATTCTTACTCTCTTTCTCTCTCCCTCTCTCTCTCTCTCTCTCTCTAATAAATAAATAAATGAACAATAAATCTTTGAAAATAAAATATTATGAAATAAAGCAGAACCCTCTAAACATGCATGCCTAACATAGCCCATCCCAGGTTGGTTTGCCCAGCACTGTCCTTCATCAGTGCCTGGGCAAAGGTGTCCAGATCCCCTGTAGACATCGGTCCCATGCTTCTGCTCACCATGCCCAGCTGCACATGGGCTGGGGACCCTCTGTATGCAGGACCTTGGACAGTGGTGGACCAGGAGAGGCCAGGCTTTTAACCCTGCTCTGTGACAACTTTCTCCCAGGGCTATAACCGAATTGCTAGGCATATGGATGGACAGGATCCCACAAGATTTTTGTGACTCTCCGTACTCTCCAGCCATGCTGAGCAAGCTGAAGGTCTATGTGACCGACAACATGCCTTCCTCCCACCTGGCCGACCGTGTCCAGCAGCTCCTGTCAGTGCTGGTTGAGGAGGATGAATGCGAGACTGACAATACCCAGGAGGAAGAGGTCTGTGGTAGGTGCCTGAGGAAGTGAGAGGTGCTTTCACTGTTGGTGCACCAGGGAGGCTCCAGATGCTTGTGTTCTCCCTGGAAGCAGAGATGGACGCCAGGCGGGTGAAGTGTCCTGTTCGGGGGACAGGGACGTGGGATTCTCTAGCAGAAAAAGGCTCTTCTGTGCCTTTGGAAAAGCTTTAGGAAAAGGTATTCCTTCTAAAACTCTGATCCTACCTTGACTTAGTGCTGCCTCCACCAATAGAGAATCTCTTTCCCCTCTTAGGTTTGGACTCCTTCAGCACAGGAAGTGCTGAGCTCCAGGCACAGGACGACACAGTGAGAACACCTGAAGCTCTGCAGGTAGGGCCAGCTTCTCCAGCTGTGCCCACGGGAGGCCTGCCACCAAAGGAAGAGCGTTGTGTCCTGTGAACATGGAGCCACCTGTCACAGCACCTGTCTCCAAGGAGCCACCTGAGGCAGCCACTGTGTTCCAATGATCTGGGACAGAAGAGTCAGTGTCTCTTCCCACTGCTGTGGGTCTGGAGCAGCCTCTGTCCATGGTAGACAGCACAGAGCCACCTCCTGCTATTACTGCCGACTCTCCATCTGGTGGTCAGGGAGCTCGATTTGAAATAACATCATTGGGGTCTTACTGTGATTACCCACTTCCTGATGTGGAGGTTTAGAGAGCTCCTGCCACTGAGAGCCACTGCTTTGGCATTTCAGTCAAGCTTCCCCTCACCAGGGAAAAATATTGCTTTTATTTCTTGTTGTTTATTTTTCTTGTTGTTGAGTTGTTGTTTGTAATATAGTAAGTTAACTGTTATTTAAAAATTAAGGCCAACAAGATGAAGCCATAGAATAATTGGGAAAATGAGCAAGAGTGCTGCTTTCTCGGGGAACCTGGTATCAGGACACAGGGGTCAAGGAAATAGACAGAGAGAACACTCAACCCCTACCAAACCAGAGATCCAGAGACACAGAGACTCCCATGACCTCATCACTGAAATAGGCCTAAAATAAACCCAACATGGTTAGGGAAATTCACAGACAAGGGGAGCAGAAAGATTGTTAGAGCCATAAGATGGTCATTATGCACAGAGATATTCCCTCACCCAATAACTGATAGCTAAAGACCCCAAATCCCTGAGAGGTGAGGGCAGAGAGAAGGATAATGATGGTACCATGATGGCTATATACACATTATATAGATATCAAAAACTTAAATAAATAATTTAATTTAAAAAAATACAAATAAATTAAATATTCCTATATTAAGGAAAAAAATTAAGGCCATGGGCACTGGCTGATAATTCTCAGGGCTAGAATTGGGTTTACCATAACAGTGAGCTATTGTTCAGGAGATATGAGGTGCCCCAAAATAATACAGGCTATTGTCAAAACACTTAGTTACCTGCAAGTGCTAAAGGTAAGTTTCAATTGCTGAAGAGACCACAACCTGCAGCCATAGGACATCAAGTGCTCATGCTGAAACTGAGAGGAAATCCAGTTCCCTCCCAGCTGGTCCTAAAAGGCTGGAAAGTGCTATGAGAGCAGCTTGAGAATAACAGATGCCAACTGACTGAGTAAGCAGGAGACCCTGCCAATTACAAAATCAACCAGCTGTGCAAGAAGTATACACTTGTACAATAGTGGCACACAGCCAATGTAGGTAACCAACTGCTCATGGATTGGATATGAGACCCATTCAGTTGAAAAAATCTCTTATCTGGTTCTGGGAACCAAGCCAGATCCCCTACAACAGAAATCCAGTAGGCCCCGCGAATACCTTCACTGTTGTCTAAGATGAATGGATATATGCACCAATATATCTTTCTAATGACTAGGCTGATCGCCTTTTATTCAAACTGTTGTCAGTTTTGGATGGAGAATCTGTTCTAGTTTACAGGTCAAGGAGAATATGGGGGAGAACAAGGATAGATCAATATATCAAGAAAACAGCAGTTACTGTCTACCAGGAGATGGGTCACCTCCACTTCATTTCCCTGGGGCCAGAAGTCATTACTGGGGAACCAGTGACACCAACACTGCTCTCACTGTGAGTCTGGAAACCAGTTTCAGGGATTTCCAATTCAGTCTAGGGCTCCCTGTCTTTCAAACTTGACAGTATTTTTCACTCAGGGTGAGATGAAGTCAACTTAAATATAATGGGATTTCGAGTTCTCTGTGAATCCTGAGCCCAAAGCTGTGTGCACACATTCAGTACACCTTCTGAATATATTTCAATCTGAATATGTTTGAATATATTTGAATATAAATATACATTCTTATGGAATTTAAAGGAAGTGAGGCATTGTTTCGGCAGAGGTATTATTCTATTGGGGGTGGTTAAACCCATGGTGATTTTCTCGCCTTTATTTTTAGGCAGTGTCTCACTTTAGCCCAGGCTGACCTGGAGTTCACTTTCTAGCCCCACACTGACCTCAAGCTCATGGCAATTCTCCTGCCTCTGCCTCCTAAGTGCAAGGACTAAAGGCATGTACCACCATGCCCAGTTCCAATCATCATTTTCTTAAAGGATTTGTAGGCACATGTGTATGGCACAATGCACTTCGGGCCCTAGCCAGATCACATGCTAAAAGGAACCAGGCCACACCACTCGGGTTTTCTCACCAGGAAGGCGGGTAGTCAGTGATGGGTAAGACCCCATGAGATGGGGCAAACTAAGACAGGCACCATCGCATGTGATGATCCCTTGGGGCCTGGGGTCAACAATGGCTTGACAAAGAACCATGCCTCCCAGGGTCACCAATAATAAAAACATAAAGGAGGATATGTATGGCACAATGCAGGTCAGGCCCTAGCCAGACCGCCTGCTAGAAGAAACCAGGAAGTGGCTTCTGTGGACATGGCATCCCGTACCAGGCTGGCATGACAACAGCTACAGTCCCATGCTCGCGAACAACCTGCTGCAAGATGATCTGCCCAGAGACAGGCTGTCATTTGTTACAAGAAGGGGACCACACGATACAATGATTGGCCAGCCAAACCCTTTAAACACCCTACACTTCCTTGAATAAATGAGTTTGCAGCACCTCACCCTCTGCCTGCTTCCACCCAACTCCTGGAGACTGTGTCATGACTCCGCACCTCTAACCCCCTTCTCGGTGGAGACCCTGCCATCCATCCTGGCCCTAGGAGGGACCCCAACACACATGTTTGCATATGGGACTGGCCTGCATTCAATCATAGTCTTCATCATCCACCCACCTCCCATCAACAAGGCCAGGGATCACCATCAAAAATGGATCTTGCAGCCAGGTGTGGTGGCTCACACATAAAATGACAGCACTCAGGAGGTTGAGGCTGGAGGATCACCATGAGTTCTAGGCCATCCTGATCTATATAGACAAATCCCATTCACTCTGGGCTAGAGAGAGAGAGAGAGAGAGAGAGAGAGACCTGCTTCATACAAAACCACACAAACCAATCATTGCAGCTCTCATGCTGGGTACTTGTGATGCTACTGCCACATAGTAGTCAGTGAGTGTGAGCAGGGCACCCTCAGGGGTGACGGGCAGCCCATTTTGACTGCTTGATGAGCCCCCACCACTTGTCACTAAGACATTTTTCTTGGTTATGACTGGATGCCCTAGGCACAAGGGTCCACAATTGGCACAGTGCATGTCACAGCACATGAAAGTGAGCCACACATCACATCCAGTCCCAGGGTCGGTGTTCTGATGGATATGATGGCTGAAGACTCAGGGCTGCACAGGCCTACCTGTAGGAAACCCCGCCCAGACTTGGTGGAGATGGGCTTCTCTTGGAACTTGCAGACAGAGGGAGTCAGGCCTGCCTAGAAGAGGGAACAGAGTGAACACTGGCCATAGGTGGTGGAAGCAGTGGTTTGGCAGTGGATGAAATCAGCAGAAAATTAAAGAGATTAAAGAATTCTTATCGAGGAGGAAACACAAACTATCCTAGTTCCAGGCTGTGCTGCAGCTCATTCCTGAGCTGTCTGGCTGCAGTGCCAGTGTGTAGGGGAGAGAAGGATGTAAGCTACTGTCTCAGGCAAGAAAAGGTGACTGTGTTTTATCCTAAGTCTTTCACTGCGTAGCTTTGCTGAGGTTTCTTTTCCATCTTTGATAAAAAACCAGTTCTTATATTTTATTTTATTTTTTTTTTTTGGAGAGAGACAGAGAGAGAGAGAGAGAGCAAGCGAGGGAGAGGAAGACAGATAGAGATGGGCGCGCCAGCAGCCTCTCAGCTGCTGCGAACAAAATCCAGATGCGTGTGCCCCCTTGTGGTCAAGTGTGGCATTGCGCCCTTGTGTCACTGCATCTGGCTAAACATGGGACCTGGAGATTGGAACCACTGGAGATTGGAACCAGCGTTGTTAGGCTTAGGAGGCAGGCACCTTAACCACTAACCCTTCTCTCCAGCCCCAGTTCTTATATTTTAATAACTTTCTTTAAAATTTTTATTTTTTATTGACAACTTCTATACTTACAGACAATAAACCATGAAATTTCCCTTTCCTCCCCCTTTCCCCTTCATAACTCCACTCTCCATCATATCCCCTCCCTCTCTCTATTAGTCTCTCTTTTAATTGATGTCATTATCTTTTTCTTCTATTATGAGGATCTTGTGAAGGTATTGCTAGGCACTATGAGGTCATGAATATTGAGGCCAATTTTTATATTATTATTTATTTTAATTTTACATTCATGTTGGCACCTTTGGTAGCCTCTCCCTGACCTCCCCCCACCCAAGGGACCCTCCTCATTGAGGAATGTGGGACGTGCATTATGGGGGTAGCCAACAGTTACAGGGGAAAGGCAAAGTCTCTGTGCATAATGACCAACTTGTGGCTCTAACACTCTTTCCAGCCCCTCTTCCATGAATTTCCCTGAGCCACGTTGGGTTCATTTTAGTTCTACTTCAGTGATGAGGTCTTGGGAGTCTCTGTGTCTCTGGATATCTGGCTTAGTAGGAGTTGAATGTTCTCTGTGTTTATCTCCTTCAGTTGAGGCCAATTTTTGTGTGGACTGTTGCATTGTAAGGAGTGGTACCCTTCCTGCCATAAGTTTGTTTTTTTTTTTTTCATAGGCTTTTGATTAGGTTTTTCAGTACCAGGCATGTATTCCCTCCTAATTACCTTCCCTTATTCCATTCCCGATCTATTATCATTATATACATAAATACATATGAATTATTATTAATTAACTCCTTCACAAACAGCCACTTCTACTTTGATGTCTTTTTTGTGAGCCACTGAATTTATTTAGGGTTGTTTACCTGAGCCTTGGGATCGGGGATCATTTTCAAGACTATGGGCAACTTACTAATTGCTATACCACTGAAAAAAACTGTCTTTTCAACTCTAGTAACCTTTACCTGCCAATGACCCCTCAGGAGGGTGGGGTCCTCATGGGGCCCCTTTACCATCTGTGATGAATTGTTGGCAGGTCCAATCTTATTCATGGATTGTGCAAGTATCCACAGGTGCTGAGTTCATGAGTGCACTGTCTTTGTCATGTCAGAAGATAATATTCCACAGTTCTCCTCCCCATCCTGTCTCTAGATTCCTCTTCTGTGGAGTTCCCTAGGCCTCAGCATCCTCTCAGGTGTGAGGGGAACAGGGAGCCCTGTTGGCTTTATGACTAGCTGGAGATCTATGGGCATGCATCTCCCCACCTACACTGCTCCCTCCAATCAGCTCCTGACAAGCAAGCTCCCCCAACCTTTGACATGTGCAGAAGGCCTGCTTCACAGACACATGGTAGGGATCGCAGAGTCTAGGAAATACAGAGTCTCCAGTGGGTCAAGCCAAGTGTGGAAAATTCAGAGGGTCAGTAAGCGTTCAGTAATGGTGAGCCCACAGGCAGACCAAGCTGCATCTGATGAGAGCCACCTGTGAATCTCTGTAGACTCGCTTCTGAAGGAGGTAGCAAGATCACCAACTCACATGATTGGGCTGGAGAGATGGGTCAGAGATGGTTAAGGCACTTGCCTGTAAAGCCTAATGACTTGGCTTTGATTCCCTAGTACCCACATAAAGCCAGATGCACAAAGTGGTGCTTGCATGTGCATTGGCTAGAGGCCCTGGCTTGTGCTTTTCTCTCTCTCTCTCATAAAATTGCCCCAGCTACCTTGAAAGAAAGCAGCCTGTTAACTTTCAACCCTGGGGAAATGGAAACCTGGCTAGAAGAAAGAATTTTGCTTCTGTCACTCCCTCATCCCCCTGCCTCCCCTTCTCTGCTAGGACAACCCTACATTTTATTTATTTTATTTTTATTTTAAAAAGCTCAAAACACTTTGACATTATCATATATTTTTTTATTTATTTATTTATTTATTTATTTATTTATTTATTTATTTGACAGAGAGAAAGTGGGAGAGAGAGGGAGAGAGAGAATGGGCTCACCAGTGCCTCCAGCCACTGCAAACAAACTGCAGATGCATATGCCCCCTGTGCATCTGGCTAACATGGATCCTAGGGAATTGAACCTGGATCCTTTGGCTTCCCAGGCAAATGTCTTAACTGCTAAGCCATCCCTCTAGCCCAACCCTACCTTTTAGATAAAGCCCCCTGCAAGAGAGCAACCAGTGCACTTGATGTTTCCAGTCTCGGGACTGATGAAATGTGATGTCCCTCTGGGACCTCTAAGGAGAACTACTCCTTGCTGGAGATGTCTACCTTCTTCATTTCATACTCGCCTCTAAACTTTTTCCTTACGTTCTGGTGCCAAAACCCAAGAACAAGGAGCAGCACAGCTCTTTCTGAGATAACACCTGGAGCTGAGATTTCCTCAGTCTCCACTTCAGGAAAAAAAAATGGAGTCAAAGGCAATTATTATAGAAATGCTTTGTTTTGTTTTGTTTTTTTTTCTAAAAAGTCTTGAGCTGGCCTCAAACTCACCAGTGATCCTCCTACTTCTGCCTCCTGAGTGCTTCTTTCTTTGTTATCTAAAGCATAGTAAGTGTACCTGCCTCGTGGCTTCTCTGTCCAGTCCAAGGTAGTGCAAAAGCAACGGAACAAATGTGGGCACCATTCTGATGGCCAGGTACCACCCCAACATTGCAGCACATTTTTTTTTAGAAAACTTTAAAAAAAAATTTAGTTATCTGAAAGAGAGAGGGAGGGAGAAAGAAGACGGGGCAGATAGTGAGATGACAGGTACACCAGGTCCTCCAGCCACTACAAATGAACTCCAGACACATGCACCATCTTGTGTATCTGCCTTATGTGGGTACTAGGGAATCCAACCTGGGTCCTTAGATTTCACAGGCAAGCACCTTAACCTCTAAGCAATCTCTCCAGCCTTTCATCACTTACTAAAACATTACTTTTATTTATTTATTTATTTATTTATTTATTTATTTATTTATTTATTTATTTATTTATTTATTTGCAAGCTGAGATAGAAGAGAGAAGGGGCTTGCCACCTCATCAGGTTTTGCCAGGAAGCAAGCACTGAGAATTTTACCACTGAGAATCTCTAGCTAGGCAAGTTTTTTGATTGTGCCTGCCGTCTGAGGTGAGAGTATATTTGGTTCTCATTGGTCAGACTCAGCCAATAGGATGCTTGGTTGTGGCCAAATCCATATCCTGGAGACAGCAGATGGACTGGGGCAGTATTAGTGAAAGTGGGGGTAGGGGGCAGTCCCAGGTGGTTGGAAGGCCTGGCACCAGAGCAGCAGGAATGCTGCAGCACTTAGAAGGAAAGGCAAGAGCCCGTTTGTGAGTAGACCCAGATCTAGATCTACTGGGTGAGGGTTAAAGGCCATTGCCGGGAGGAAGGGGTGTTCTGTTTGAGAAGCCCTGATTTTTAGTGTCCCAAGAAGGCCTTACAGAGTCGTCTCAAGAACACAGGACTCTAGGACTCTTGCAAAGTGTGCTTCTTGGGGATGCAGAGTTCATTCTTGCCCAGCACCAACCTGCTCCAGTGCTGGGTATCCCCCATGGGAAGTCACTCTCCACTCCTATATACTGACAACAAACATGTTGGGAAGAAACAAGGGAATGACTCCCATTCACAATTGCCTCAAAAATAAATAGATGGGGCAGGAGAGATGGCTTAGCGGTTAAGGCACCTGCCTGCTAAGCCTAAGAACGCTGGTTCCAATCTCCAGGTCCCACGTTTAGCCAGATGCAAAGTGACGCAAGGGCGCAATGCCGCACTTGACCATAAGGCAGCGCACACATCTGGATTTTGTTCGCAGCAGCTGAGAGGCTGCTGGCATGCCCATCTCTGTCTGTCTTCCTCTCCCTCTCTCTCTGTCTGTCTCTGTGTCTCTCTCCAAAAAATAAATAAATAAATAAAAGCTTCTTAAAAAAAAGAAAAATATTTTTAAAATAAATAAATAAATAGATGGATAGATCCCATTCACAATTGCCTCAATATATAGATAGATGATAGATAGATAGATAGATAGATAGATAGATAGATAGATAGATAGATGATAGAAAGACAGATAAAGCACCTTGGAATAAACCTAACCAAGGAAGTGAAGGGTCCCTACAATGAAAACTTTAAAACACTCAAGACAGAAATTAAAGAGGATACTAGGAAATGGAAAGATATCCCATCTTCTTGGATTGGAAGAATGAATATTGTGAAAATGTCAATCTTACCAAAAGCAGTCTACACATTTAATGCAATCCCCATCAAAATTCCAATGGCATTCTTCACAGAAATAGTAAAAACAATCCTAAAATGCATTTGGAAGCACAAAAAACCTCAAATATCCAAAACAGTTTTTTACTATTTTATTTTTATTTATTTCTTAGAGAGAGAGGAAGAGGCAGAGAGAGAAAGAATGGGTGCATAAACAAACTCCAGGCGCATGCATCACCATGTGCATCTGGCTTATGTGGGTCCTGGGGAATCAAACCTGGGTCCTTTGGCTTTGTAGGCAAGTGCTTTAACTATGAAACCATCTACCCAGACCCACCAAAACAATTTTGAGCAAATGGGCCTCCAGTGCAATTGGTGGTATCACCATACCTGACTTTAACCTATATTACAGAGCCATAGTAACAAAAACAAGGGGATACAATGGAGGGGGGGGCGACTTAAGCGTATCGTATTGTATACATGTAAGTAGAACAGATTACTGGGAGTGGAAAGGCCTAAGTGAAGATAGGGGAAGAGATTGAGTAAAGGAAATGTGGGGGAGGGTTAATCAAAATCTAAAAGGGTATGAATAAGTCATATGGAAACCTACTCTTTTAGACAATGGTGCACCCAGAAGCCATAGATTGTTACTAGAAATTTTTCAGTGTAAGGGATGAGATACCGTCCAGTGAGTTGTTGGCTAGGGAGGTCCCAGATGCCCCCCAAAACATTACAGGCCATTACTGAGGCCCTTGGTTTCTGCCAGGAATAGATGGTAAGACCCTACTGCTAAAGACTTCACATGCTTGGGCTGCAAGGTCACTGAGAAATCTTGCTAGAGCTGAGCTGAAACCCTCCTCCATGTTGACCAGCTGACAGAAAGCTGGAAAAAGCTACACTACATGCAGCTCTGTGGGAGAGTGAATTCACTAGTGGAGATAAATATCAGTGGACACTACAAGCCTTCAATTTGTCCAGCCAGGCCAAATGAGCCAATGAGTGCACCAGCGGCATGTCTGTTATACGGGAAACCAACTGCTCTCTAATTGCACTGGAGGCCCACTCCAAGAGACAGAATACATGCCTGATACTGAAAACCTATGACAGGGGAAGTTATGAGTTCTAGGGGTGTAACACCTGCTGGTTTCTGGCTAAATGCATATATTATGCTCACCAAACTGCCCAGTAAGCACTTCTCTTAATGTTCACACCCATATATTAATGCTACTCTCACTTTTGGTTAGAGAAGCTTCTCTTTCCAATGGTAGGGACCTTGGGATGACTCAGAAGGCACCATGGTGCTGAGAAGAAGGGACAGAGGAGCGCTCAGCACTGAAACGCCTCTATCACACCTTCCAAGGCTCAGGGTCCATTGCGGAAGAGGAAGTGGGAAGAATGTAAGAACCAAAGGAAGGGTAGGACTCCTTACAATGCACTCATCCAGACCCAAAATGGTCTGAATGTCCATGACCTCAGAGTGCCTGGCACTACCTATAGAAGACCATCATAATAGGAAGAAAAGAAGATAACATCAAAATGAAAGAGAGACTGATTGAGAGGGGGAGGGAATATGATGGAGAGCAGAGTTGCAAAGGGGAATGTGGGAGGGAATGGAATTACCTTGGTTTATTGTCTATAATTATGGAAGTTGTCAATAAAAAATTTTTTAAAAGAAATGACAGAGGAATGTTTAGCACTGAGACATCTCTATCTCACCTTCCAAGGCTTAGGGTCCATTATAGAAGAGGTGTCAGAAAGAATGTAAGAGTCAAAAAGGAATGGTGGGAATGGTGGGACTGCTTACAATTCAATCATTCAGACAATAATTGACCGCAATTTCTATGACCTTGCAGTGCCTAGCACTACCTTCACAAATCCCTCATACTAGAATGTAAGCGACCAGCACTTACCAGCAGGCAGGGTCTAAGCTAGACTTCTTGGGAGCTTAGCTTGACCCCAGGCCACACTCCTTCAAACATGTGTGAGAGCCACTCCGTGCTAACTTCTTGCAATAGACAAAAAAGATAATGACATCAAAATAAAATAGAAACTAATTGAGAGGGGAAGGGGATATGATGGAGAGTGGACTTGTGAAAGAGAAAAAGGGGGAGGGGAGGGAATTATCATGGTTTATTATCTATAATTATGGAAGTTGTCAATAATAAAAAAGGGGGAGAGTTATTAAGGCAGGCTTGGTGGCGCACGCCTTTAATCCCAGCATTCGGGAAGCAGAGATAGGAGGATCACCGTGAGTTCAAGGCCACCTTGAGACTACATAGTGAATTCCAGGTCAGGCTGGGCTATAGTAACCTATTATGATGGTCTTGTGTAGGTAGTGCCAGGCACTGTGAGGTCATGGACATTCAGAACATATTGTGTCTGGAAAAAAATACATTGTAAGGAGTCCTACCTTGAAAAAACAAAAAAAGAAAAAAGAAAGGAAAAGAAAAAAAAGCAACTCAACTAAATTGGGCATGGTGGCACACACCTTTCATCTCAGCACTTGGGAGGCAAAGAAAGGTAAGAGGATCACAGTGAGTTCGAGGCCAGCCTGAAACTACATAGTTGTATCCGACAGCTTCAGGTTCACTAAGATGAACTTCCAGACTAGGCACAGTAATGGAGGAAGGCATATTTACTGACGCTTACAGATCCAGGGGAAGTTCCATAATGGCAGAAGAAGCTGGCCCTACTTTCACAGGTCCAAGCAGAGAGAGAGAATCACAAGCCAAGCCAAAAGCCACACAGCACACTGCTTCAGGAACTCCAGGTAGAAGTAGGCAGACTTTGCATATCTTTAGATTGGAATTTCAAACCTACCACCACACCTTAAGATCCACCCAGTGACACCTCCTCCAGCCAGGTGGCTGCAGATCCAAACTATAAACTAATAAAACATTGAATATATTGGGGGCCATCTATTCAAACTACCACAATAGTGAATTCCAGGACAGACTGGGCTAGAGCAAGACCCTACTTCAAATAACCACAAAATAAAGCAACTCAAGTATCCTGACATCTCTGTTTTAGGACATCAGGAGAAGTGTCCCTATAGTTAATTTGATTGCTTCAGGGATTAAGATAGTTTCTGTTGTCATTGCCTGGAGACAGGCTGGCCTCAAACTCCTGATCCTTCTGCATCTCAAGTGCTGGAATTAATAGCAAAAGCCAACACACTTAGCAGAATTTTGTGACTCCCAATAGTCCCCTAAAATGCCTGGTGCTGGGATTAAAGGTATGAGCCACCACGCTCAACAATCCACTAAACTACCTAGGGGATCTTAGGGAGTAGATAGGTGACAAAAAGAGTTGGACATGGAAAAGGTCAGCCCATTTAGAGTCCCCTGAAGGGGCCAGATTTCCTTACCGTCCAGAGGATATTTTAGGCCAGACATGAGTGAAAAAGATAAATGCCTTCCTATTTTTCTGTGTCACTAAAGTCTGAGGACTGCATTCTAATAATAATGCTTTGGTGATCTTACACAAGGGGCAAAATCCAGAGAAAACCAAAACCATATGCTCTTTGCCATTCTCCTTTTCCTTGTCACAGAGGCAAGTGGCCATTTTGCCTCAGGACAAAGTCTGGAGGACACATGGTATAAATTGACTTGGAGTCTGAGACAAGGGAAGGGGCACTCAAACCCTTCTCAGAAACCAGCTTATCATGAATTTAAACAGCATATGATAATTTATTAGTATACTTTACATTACAGGGAGGTAGGAAAACATGAGAGAAAAAGAGGAGCCAAAATCTCAATATGTTGATACTTGAATGAAAGCCTCAATAGATTCGTATGGCACTTTTATTTAGTTAGAAAAGTAAATCCCTGGGATCCTCAAATTCATGCCCCCAGCCATGGCACACATAGTTCCCTAATAGCCAAGAGTGCAGAGGTAGCATAGCATTGTAGAGCAAAGAGAGCTTACACATAAGGTACTTTCAAGATCAAACTTGGCTGGAGAGATGGCTTAGCTGTTAAGGTGCCTGCTGTGAAGCCTAAGAATGCCCGTTCGATTCTCCAGGTCCAACGTTTAGCCAGATGCAAATTAAAAAAAAAAAAAAAAAAAGATCAAAATTGGAAGTCTACAGATTGAGACTCTTGCCAATGGGACCCTAAAGTACGAGCCCAAGCTGCCCTACCCAAATGTGTCCAGCAGAGCCTTGGCTCCTCTATGAAAAGACATCTCTCCTCATGCTCTGTTCCCATTCCCACAGCTAGGGAGGGAACGGGCCTCAAAAAGTCTGTCTGTCTGTAAGCCCATGCACTCTCTTTCTCTCTCAAGTAAATAAATATATAAGATATTTTATAAAGACCTGTGCATCATATTGGGAGATAAAAGCCATCAATGGTGTTAACCAGCAGTGGACCTAGAAGCTTTGCAACTGGCCAGCCAGGCCAAATGTACCAACTGTTGTACCATTGGCCTGCCTGTTATGGGTGAAATCAGCTGATCTCTGATTAGAATTAAAGTCTGCTCCACAAGAGGGAATTCCTGCCTGATAATGAAAACTTAATCAAAGGCCTATCACTTGGGAGATCATAATCCCTACCTAGGGTGGAAACTACTACTGGTTGCCTGGCTAAATGAATATATTATGTCCACCAAACCACTTTCTGAATACTTACATTTATGCCCATATTTTCATATATTTTCATTTATTTATTGGTGAGAGAGAGAGGATGGGCATGCCAGGCCCACCTGCCACTGCAAATGCACTCCAGACACATGGGCCAATTTGTGCATCAGCCTTTGTATGGATAGTGGGCCACCAAACTCAGGCTTTCAGGCTTTGCAAGCAAGTGTCTTTAACTTCTGAGCCTTCCTGTCCAGCCCCCATACTCATATGTTAATGATACTCTTGTTTTTTGTTCAAGAAGCCTCTCTTTTCAGATGCTGGTGACCACTGGGATGATTCAACTGTCACCAAAGTGCTGAGAAGTGACAATGGAGTGTTCAGTACTAAACGAAACATCTCTATCATACCTCCAAGGCTCAGAGATCATTCTGGAATAGGTGGAAGAAAGAATGTTAGAGCCAAAAGAAGGGGAGGAGTGCTTACAATACTGTCTTCCAGACACAAAGTCGACTTGATATTCATGACCTCACAGCACCTGGCTCTACCTACACAAGATCTGCATAATAGGAGGAAACAAATAACATCAAAATAGAAGAGGGACTAATTGGAAAGAAAAGGGATTCAGTGGATGGGGGGATTTGAGAAGGGAAAAAGGCAGGTAGTGGGAGAGGGTTAGGATCATGGTATGTTATTTACATTTATGGAAGTTGTCAATAAAAAAAAAGTTTTTTAAAAAAAAAAAGTAAAAACAGGCCTGGAGGTTAAGCACAAAGGTGGAGGTTTCACCTAGCATATGTGAGCCTTAGGTTCAATTCTCAGTATGGAAAGGAGGGAGGAACAAAGGGAAAGAGGAAATATTACCAGGTAAGTGCAGCAGGACTTTGAGAGCAGAGAAAAAAGCAAATCATTATCATGTTTTTTTTTTTGTTTTTTTGTTTTGTTTTGCTTTTTTTTTTTGGTTGGTTAAACTGCCTGTTTCCCTCATCTCTCCTCTACTTATTTAGGCCATACTGTGTTCTTGATTATTTTAAGTTTTTAGGCATGTAATGCTCCTGTTTTTAAAAATATTTTTATTTATCATTTATTTGCAAACAGTGAGCATGAGATAGAGAATGATCATACCAGGACCTCTTGTCACTGCAAACAAACTTCAAGTGTATGTGCCACTCTGTGCATCTGGCTTTACATGGGTACTGGGGAATTGAACCCCGGGCAGTCAGGCTTTTCAAGAAGCACCTTGCCAGGCATGGTGGTGCACACCTTTAATACCAGCACTCGGGAGGCAGAGGTAGGAGGCTCACCATGAGTTCGAGGCCACCCTGAGAATACATAGTGAATTCCAGCTTAGCCTGGGCTAGAGTGAGAACCTACCTTGAAAAACCAAAATAAAATAAAATAAATAAATAAATATTTATTATTTGGTAATTTTTGAGAGCAAGAGAGAGACAGACCGACAGTGAGTATGAACATGCTAGGACTTCCTGTGCCTACAAACTGCAGAAGCATATGGCACTTTGTGCATCTGGCTTTACCTGAGTACTGGGAAAGTGAACCTGGGCCATAGGGCTTTACAAACAAGTACCTTTAATTGCTGAGCTATCTCTCTAGCCCTGTTTTTTAGGTTAGTTTAGCTTTTAGTTAGTTTGTTTGTTTTCAAGGCAGGCTCTCACTCTGGCCCAGGCTAATCTGGAACTCACTGTGTAGCCTTTGGTTAACCTCAAACTCACTATGATCCTTCTACCTCTGCCACTTGAGTGCTAGGATTGAAGGTATGCACCACCATGCCTGGCTTGAAAGCAAACCCTCATGGTGTCCATAACAGCAACAACAAAAGACAGATAATAACAAATGTAGATAAGAGTATGGAGAACGTGCTCCTGCAAACATAAAATGGTTCCGGCACTTTGGAAAACAGTTTGGCAGCTTTCTATTTGAAAGACTGCAAAGATTCCCCAGTCACACACATTAAGCTGGATGGGCATTCATCTGCAGCAGCAAGAGAGCCTGGTATGTATGTGTGTGCTCACACACACACACACACACACACACACACACACACACACTATAAATAAATTTTTAAAAATATTTTATTCATTTGTTTGCAAACAAGAGAGAGAGAGAGTGAGAGCCAGGTGTGGTGGTGCACGCCTTTAATCCCAGTACTTGGAGGCAGAGGTAGGAGGATTGCCATGAATTCAAGGCCACCATGAGACTACATAGTGAATTCCAGGTCAGCCTGAGCTAGAGTGAAACCCTACCTTGAAAAACCTTAAAAAAAAAAAAAAAAAAAAAAAAAAAAAAGGAAAAAGAGAGAGAGAGAGTGGATGCACCAGGGCCCCATAGCCACTGCAAATGAGCTCCAGATGCACATGCCTCCTTGTACATCTGGCTTTATGTGGGTACCGGGGAAGCAAACCTGTGTCCTTAGGCTTTGCAGGCAAGCACCTTAACCACTGAGCAATCTCTCCAGCCCGTTTTTCTTTTTTTAATATTTAGTTACGTAGATCCAGCATGGTGGGTATGATTTCACTTATATAGCATATCCAGAAATGGCAAATCTATAGAGACAGAAAGTGGATGAGTAGTTAAAAGGGACTGGAGGGAGTGAGAACACTGAGCAAGTGCTAAGGCTGGGGATTCATTTTGGAGGTGCTAAAAATATTCTGGAATCAGATAGCTATGATAATTTCAAAACCTCATAAAGATATTAAAACTACTGAATTGTACATACTGAAGGTGAATTTTATGGTATGTGAAGTATAGCTTAATTTAAACTTTTTTATCATCAAAAATGGGGAAGATTAAGTATGTGCTGGTTATCCCTTAAAAGTTTAAGTCTGCAAACCTAAGGTAATTTTAACTTTAAAGTTAAGTATATTCATCTATAACTCAAAGTGACCATCTGTGGTTGTATTTTTGGCTTTTCTAATAACTCCTTTTAGCAGAATGTAGGAATAACATACATTTAGCAAGGTCTATTTTCCCAGATGAGATAGAAAACATTTAGTCATCCTTTTGCTTTTTAAAAGTCGGAAGCTGGGCTGCAGAGATGGCTCAGAGGTTAAAGGCAATTGCTTAAAAGTCTTAAGCTAGGCAGATGACACATACCTATAATCCCAGCATTTGGGAATCTGAGACCAGCGAATTGAGTTTGAGGCTACCCTGGGCTATATAGCAAGATCCTGTGGTAAACAGTAAAAAGTCTGTGCCTAGCATTTCCTTGGGTTGGTATGGTAGTTTGAATGTATGCCACCCATAGACTCAGGTGAGTTTAAATATTTAAATTTTTTTGTTTTTATTTATTTATATGCAAAAGAGAGAGAGAGAATGGAGGTGCTAAGGTCTCAAGCCACTGCACATGAACTCCAGATGCATGTGCCACTTTGTGCATCTGGCTTACATGGGTCCTGGGGAATCAAACCCAGGTCATTAGACTTTCCAAAGAAATACCTTAACACAGAAGAGGGGGCGGAAAGATTGTTAGAGTCACAAGTTGGGGCATTATGCACAGAGACTGGGGCCTATCCACCAGAACTCTTGAGCAAACTCATAATGCACGATCCACATTCCCCATTGATGAGGGCCCCTTTGAAAGTGGGAGGACAAGGAGGAGGACAATGGAACCAATACTATGAATGTAAAATCAGAATAATATAAATAAAAATATATATATTTAAAAAAAAAAAAGAAAAAGAAGTACCTTAACTGCCAAGCCATCTCTCCAGCCTGACTCAGGTGTTTCTTTAAAGCTTGTTAACTTGGATCTCCAACCACCTTGATGAAGAGATGTCACTGGAGGAAGACCTAAATTCCAGCCTAAAGGTGCAAAAGAGAAGTTTGAGCTCTTGCTATTTGCTGCTTGTTTTGTTGCTGGGTTTTTGTTGTTGTTGTTGTTGTTGTTGTTGTTGTTGCTTTGTTTTCATTTTTTTGGTTTTTATGGTTTTTAAGGTAGGGTCTCACTATAGCCCAGGCTGACCTGGAATTCACTCTGTAGTCTCAGGGTGGCCTCCAGCTCACAGTGATCCTCCTACCTCTGCCTCCCCAATGCTGGGATTAAAGGCATAAGCCACCACGCCCCACCTGTGATTGTTGCTTTTGGTTTGCTGGCTGTTCATGGTTCCTCTCTGTTTGGATGTATGGAAGCAGCTTCTTCTACCATTGATGGAACTTTCCCCTGGATCTGTAAGCTTGAAATAAATTCCTTTCTCCCCTAAAATGTGCCTGGTTTGGATGTTCATTCCAACAATGTGAAACTGACTACAACAGAAATTTGATACTAGAGAAGTGGGATGGTGTTGTTGCACGATGACTCTAACCATGTGGGTTTTGTTCTTTTGGAACTTTTGTTCTGGAAGAATGTGACAGAACTTGGTACTGGCAACTGAAGGTGTCTTCTGAAGCAGTAAGCCACGTTTTATGGACTATTCTGATGAAAGTTTGAAAATACTAAATGTGGGCTGGAGAGATGACTTAGAGGTTACAGAGTTTGCCTGCAAATCCAAAGGATCCCAATTTGACTCTCCAGGACCCACATAAGCCAGGTGCCCAAGGGGGTACATGCATCTGGAGTTCATTTGCAGTGTCTGGAAGTCCTGGCATGCTCATTCTCTCTCTCTCTCTCTCTCCTCTCTCTTTCTCTCAAATCAATAAATAAAATATTTAAAAAGATGGGGCTGGAGAGATGGCTTAGCGATTAAACATTTGCAGGACCCACGTAAGCCAGTCTGCATGGATCTGGAGTCCTGGCATGCCCTGGCGCACCCATTCTCTCTCTCTCTCTCCCTCTCTCTTTCTCTCAAATCAATAAATAAAATATTAAAAAAGAAAATAAAAAGAATAAAGAAAAAATACTAAATGCAGAGAGGATGGTATTTAGAGCTTTGTGTACAAACTTTCAAAGGGAAAGAAAAGACAGCAGAGAACTTTGTTCAAATTGGGCTGCTGCCATAAGGGCTGGCTGAAATCTTCTGCCCAAGCCCTTAGAGTTTGATCAAGGTTAAATATGAAAGTAATGGACTGACAGAAAATATAGAACTGAAAGATATACAATATTTTAATATTATTTATTTGTTTGTTTGCTTGCTTATTTGCAAGCAGAGAGAGATAGAGAGAAGACAGACACAGAGAATGGGCACACCAGGGCCTCCAGACACTACAAATGAACTCCAGATGCATGTGCCATTCTATCCATCTGCCTTTATGTGGGTACTGGGAAATCGAACCTGGGTCATCAAGCTTTGCAAGCAGGTGCCTTAACCACTGAGGCATCTCTCCAGTGCCAATATATAAGATTTAAAGATGGAAAAAGTCAAACAAGTTTAACATTACTGGTACATAGACAAGTTTTAGGTTAATGAAGCTGCTATTGTCCAGCAGATTACCACCATTAACTACTTTACACTGAAACAGTAGGAAGATGCCTGAGGTGATTCCACCTAGGAAAGACTGAATGAGTAGGAATGAAAACTCTTGAAAGGAGATGATTTGAAGGAGAAAAATTTGCTCTTCATGGTCAAGGTTTATTTCCTCTCTGGATTAACATATGGTTGTATGGCTGCATATCTGGTATTGGTTTTAGAATCATGAAAAATGCATGGAAATGGGTAAAGATGTACATACAGTTCTAGGAGCCAGTGCAGAGATGCAGCAAGTGAAACAGGGTAATGTTTCCTTTTAGAAGCTAGTGAGGCCATTGCATAAAGTTAAACAGGAGCATCTTCTGAGAGGAGGCATGAGAAAAAAGAACATTCCTTTTCAAAGGCTGAAAAGACCAGTGTATGGAGTTGAAGATGGACCATGGTTTGCAATGGAGACCCAAAGATGTTTTGGATATACCAGGACTATGCAAGAGCTACCATAAAGTGCTGTTGGCTTGAGATGGAAGTTTTCCTGGCTACTCAGCCCAGCTACAGTCCAGAGACTGTTGTCACTGGTTATGGATGTCTGGCTTGAACTACAATTTGTTTGTTTGTTTGTTTGTTTATTTATTTATTTATTTATTTATTTATTTGCTAGCAAATAGAGTGAATGAGAGAGAGAAGGTATGGACATGCCAGAGCCTCTTGCCACTGCAAACAAACTCCAGATGCATGTGCCACTTTGTGCATCAGGCTTTATGTGGGTATCAAAGTTGGGTCTTAAGGCTTTGCAGACAAGCACTTTTAACCACTGAGGTATCTCTCCAGACCCTAACTTTATTTTGATTTATTTATTTATTTATTTATTTATTTATTTATTTATTTTTGGTTTTTTGAGGTAGGGTCTCACTCTGGCCCAGGCTGACCTGGAATTCACTATGTAGTCTCAGGGTGGCCTTGAACTCACGTCAATCCTCCTACCTCTGCCTCCCAAGTGCTGGGATTAAAGGCGAGGGCCACCACGCCCGGCTATTTTTATTTATTTTTTTAGAGAGACTGAGAGTAAGAGAGAGAGAGAAAATTGGTACGCCAGGGCCTCAGCCACTGAAATCGAATTCCAGATGCTTGCACAACCTAGTGGGCATGTGCAACCTTGCACTTGCCTCACCTTTGTGGGTCTGGCTTATGTGGGATCTAGAGAGAGAATGAACATGGGTCCTTAGGCTTCACAAGCAAGTGCCTTAACCACTAAGCCATGTCTCCAGCCCTTTATTTTAATTTTTATTTTTATTTATTTGAGAGAAAGGCAGAGAGAGAAAGATAGAGAGAGAGAATAGTCACACAAGGGCCTCCAGCCACTGCAAACAAACTCCAGACACATGTGCCACCTTGTGCATCTGGCTTACATGGGTACTGGGAAATCAAACCTGGGTCCTTAGGCTTCACAGGCAAATGCCTAAACCTCCAAGGCATCTCTCCAGCTCCAGCTCCAGCCCCTAACTAAAAAATATATATATTGCCCTACACTGCTAGCTTACTTTTAATTTTTCTTCCTATCCATTCTTCCTGCATGCCACCACCAGATTAGTCTTCTGGCAGGGCTCTGATGGCTCCATTCCCTGTCTAAAAAGCTTCAATGACTCCTACTTGCCTATTGAATTGAGTATGAACTCTTCAGCCTGCCATTTAATACACTGTAGGATGGCTTCATCACATAGCTATGTTATATTAACTCCACTTTTCTACACATACCCTAGGGATCCAGTCAGGATCACATGATAGTCAAAACGTGATGCAGACTTTCTCATCTCCTTGTCATCATCCGGTGATGAAGATTCTTATCAAGGGTGCTACCCATCTCCCCATCCTTGCCCATGTCAGATCTTGCCAATTCCTCATCCTACTCTTTCCCACTGACTTGGGGCACAATGTCTCAGTGCAGTGCACCCGACTGCTGTCACCAATGAACTGGTGCTTGAGGGGAAACTAACTTGCCAAGCCTGTAATAGTTCTTTCACCTAGTTGGCATTCGCTTTGGCTTTTCTTCTTGAATCTGTTCCCACCAACTGAAGCTCCTTTACAAAACCCTTTATTTTCCACTCTTCACCCCAATTCTCTTAGTATCTTCCTTAAATACTTCTGACTTTAAAGAAAATCTTCTGTCCTTTTTGGATCATATATATCTTAAGACAATAAGAGAAATAAAAAGCAATAGTTCAGTTTCTGGAACCAGATGACCTTAGGTCAGTCGTGTATCTGTCAAGTAACTATGAGTCCTTGAGCAAGTTGTTATATATCTTTGAGCTTCAAAGTCCTCTTCCATGCAATGGGAATAGGCGTAGTAATGACTGACTGCAGGAGGTTGTGAGGATTCAGTGAAAAAACCACAATCAAATGCTTAGCCAAGCACCCCGCATATATTAAGCCTTCCAGAATGATATATATAAGCCGGGCATGGTGGTGCATGCCTTTAGTCCCAATAGTCAGGAGGCAGAGGTAGGAAGATCATTGTGAGTTTGAGGCCATCCTGAGGCTACATAGTGAATTCATGGTCAGTCTGGGATAGAGTGAGACCCTACCTCAAGCTCCCCAAAAAGAAAAGAATGTTACGTATTTCTCCAGAACTTAATTATAGAGTTACCATATGACCTAGCAATTTAATTCTGAGGTATATACCCCAAAAGGTTAAAACATGTATTCACACAAAAACTTATATATGAGTGTTTATAACTGTATCATTTTGAATGGCCAAAAGGTAGAACTAGCCCAATTGCCCATCCTCTGATGATAGATAAATAAAATGTAATCCACACATGGAATAATATTCAGCAATACAGGAAGTGGTATAGATGTAGTTCAGTGATAGAGTGCTTACCTCACAGGCACAAATCCTTGGGTTTATCCACAACCCTCCACAAAAAAGTACTCATGTGTGTATATAGATATATTTATTAATGTGCATATTATATGGTGCCATTTATATGAAATACTCAGAAAGAGAAATCCATAGAGTCAGAAAGTAGATAAGTGATTGCCAATAGTTAGGAATGGGGAGTAGGGCTGGAGAGGTTGCTTAACTGTTAAGGCCTTTGCCTGCAAAGACAAAGGACCCTGGTTTGATTCCCCAATACCCACATAAGCCAGATGCACAAGGTGGCGCATGCATCTGGAGTTCATTTTCTTGCAGTGATTGTAGACCCTGGCACTCCCATTCTCTGCCTCTCTCTCTCTCTCTCTCAAATAAATAAAATAAAAACAGAATGGGGAGTGACTAGCAGATATAGTGCTTCTTTTTAGAGTGATTAAAATGTACTAGATCATGGTCAGTAATAGTGCATTGTGAATAAACTAAAAGCTCTTGAATTGTATACCTTAAATAACTGAAATGGTGAATTTTATCCTATGTGAATTTTATCTTCAAAAAGGTTACCAATTGCCAGGCATGGTGGTGCATGCCTTTAATCCCAGCACTCGGGAGGCAGAGGTAGGAGGATTGCTGTGAGTTTGGGGCCAGCCTGGAACTACAGAGTGAGTTCCAGGTCAGCCTGGGCTAGAGTGAGACATTACCTTGGAGAAAAAAAAATGTTATAGATTAGGCTGGATTGCTCAGTAGTTAAGGAACTTACCTGCAAAGCCTAACAACCTGGGTTTGATTCCCCAGTACCTACATAAATCCAGATGAAGAGAGCGGCAAATGAATCTGGAGTTCGTTTGCAGTGGATGGAGGCCCTGGTATGCCCTCTGTGTGTGTGTGTGTGTGTGTGTGTGTGTGTGCACGCGTGCTTGTTCAGCTTGAAAATAAATAAAGAAAATACTGTTTTAAAATGTTATAGATTGGGCTGGAGAGATGGCTTAGCAGTTAAGGTACTTGCCTGCAAAGCCAAAGGACCCAGGTTCAATTCCCCAGGGCACACATAAGCCAGATACACAAGGTGACACATGAACTTCTGAAGTTCATTCTTTTGCAGTGGCTAGAGACCCTAATGAGCCAATTCTCTTCTATCTACCACTTCCCCACTCAAATAAATAAATAAATAATACACAATACACACACACACACACACACACGTTATAGATTTGGCTGGGAGAAATGGCTTACTGGTTAAGCCACTTGCCTGCCAAACCTAAGGACCCAGATTCAATTCCCAAGGATCCACATAAGCCAGTAACACAAGGTAGTGTATGCTTCTGGAGTTCCTTTGCAGTGGCTGGAGGCCCTGGTGCACCCATTCTCTCTCTCTCTCTCTCTCTCTCTCTCACACACACACAACAAATAAATAAATAAATAAATAAATAAATAAATAAATAAATAAACAAATAAGTAAAAAATTATTTTAAATGTTATAGATTATAATTCTCATGTAGGATAAATTTTAAAAATTATAGTTAGCAGGGCATGGTGGCACACACCTTTAATCCCAGCACTTGGGAGGCAAAGGTAGGAAGACTGCTGTGAGTTTGAGGCCACCCTGAGACTACATAGTGAATTCCAGGTCAGCTTGAACTAGAATAAAACCCTACCTCAAAAAAAAAAAAAAAAAAATAAAATAAAATAAAATAAAATAAAATAAAATAAAATAAAATAAAATAAAATAAAATAAAAAAAAAGAAGCATGATGGCACATGCCTTTAATCCCAGACCTCAGGAGGCAGAGGTAGGAGGATTGCAGTGAGTTCAAGGCCACTCTGAGACAACATAGTGATTTCCAGGTCAGCCTGGACTAGAGTGAGATCTTACCTCAAAAAAACCAAAAAAAAAAAAAAAAGAGAGAGAGAGAGAGAGAAGAAGAAGAAAAAGAAAAAGAAGAAGGATCTTTTATCTTGTCATTTCTTTTTTATTTTTCATTTTTTTTTTTTTTTTTTTTTTTAGGGTCTTGCTCCAGCCCAGGCTGATGTTGAATCTGTTATGTAGTCTCAGACTGTCTTTGAACTCACAGGGATCCTCCTACTTCAAACTCCCATTAAAGGCATGCACCACCATGCCCAGCTGTTATTTCTTTCAATGGTGTATTATAATACCTAAACATGTTTGATTTTTATTATCATTTTATTTTTGAGAGAGAGAAAGAGGCAGAGAGAGAGAATGGGCATGCCTAGGCCTTTCAGCAGCTGTGAACGATCTCCAGACATATGCGCTCCCTTGTGCACATGTGTGACATTGCATGCTTGCGTCACTTTTTTTGTGTCTGGCTAGGTGGGATCTGGAGATTTGAACATGTGTTTATAGGCTTCTCAGGCAAGCACCTTAACTGCTAAGCCATCTCTCCAGGCCCATGTTTGGGTTTTATGATGCAAAGTCTATCATTGTTTTCTTTTGTCATTTTCTGGAATTTACTTTGGAGTGACAACTAAAGACATGTCTAATACATTTTAGATGTTCTTTGCACAGATGGTGTGCAAATAAAATGATTACAATATTAGGGGATGGAGAGAGGGGCTCAGTGGTTAAGGTGCTTGTCTGCAAAGCCTAACAACCTAGGTTTGATTCCCCAGTACCCACACAAACCTGAGTGTACAAAGTGGCACATGCATCTGGAGTTTGTTTGCAGTGGCTAGAGGCTCTGGCATGCCCATATTCATTCTCTCTCTCTCCTTGTAAATAAATAAAAACATTTAAAAACATGATGAAAATATTAAATGTGTCCAAAGGATCATCACTAATATAACAAAATTTTCTACAACATAAGCAGTACTTCAGAGTTCTTTTTTTCAAATTTATTTTTATTTTTATTTATTTATTAGAGACAGAGAGGTGAGAGAGGGAGGGAGGCGGGTGGGGGAGGGGGAGAGAATGGGTGCGCCAGGCCTCTAGCCACTGCAAATGAACTCCAGATGCATGCGCTACCTCGTGCATTTGGCTTATGTGGGACCTGAAGAATCTAACCTGGGTCCTCAGGCTTTGCAGGCAAGCACCATAACCGCTAGACCATCTCTCCAGCCGCCAGAGTTCATTTTAAAACAAATAGTTTTATTTATTTATTTGCAAGCAAAGAGAGACAGACAGAGAGAATGAATATCCAGGGCCTCCAGCCACTGAAAATGGACTCCAGATGCATGTGCTACTTGGTGAAAATGGCTTTACGTGGGTACTAGGGATTTGAACCCTGGTTATTAGGCTTTGCGGGCAAGTGCCTTAACCACTGCTCCATGTCTACAGCCCCAGAATTAATTTTTTAAAAGTTTAGGCTGTAAAGAAACTTATTTTAATAGTTTGCTTTAGTAAAAGGTAATCTTTTAATATCCCTCCTCTATTATTTGGATGTCTTACAAAGGATACAATTGTTTTGATATTAAAAACTTGGAAATTTATTTATTTATTTATTTTTTTATTATTTTATTTATTTTTGGAGAGAGATACAGAGAGAGACAGAGAGAGGGAGAGGGAGACAGATAGAGATGGGCACGCCAGCAGTCTCTCAGCTGCTGTGAACGAAATCCAGATGTGTGCACCCCCGTGTGGTCAAGTGCGACATTGCGCCCTTGCATCACTTTGCATCTGGCTAAACATGGGACCTGGAGATTAGAACCAGGTTCTTAGGCTTAGCAGGCAGGTGCCTTAACCACTAAGCCATCTTTCCAGCCCGGAAATTTATTTTTGAAAAATTAAAAAGTATGTCCTTTATAGTATGAGAGAGTGATGCCCATGCCAGAGTCAGAGCTTGAATTTCACCTTTTCATGGCTAAAAGAGAACAAAAGAATCTCTTCATGATTCAGTCAGCATGAATCATAAGTGTAATGACTGAATGATTAAGTAGAATTCAAATACCAATGGGCTGAAGGAGAGATCATGCTGGGGTAGAAACCAGAAACTCTGGTTTCAATGTTCCTCCTGATTCACTTACAAAATTTCCTTAAACTAATCTCTCAGAATGTCTGCACCTCTTTGTCCATGCACTAAACAAAGGTCTTATTTGATTGTTGGAAATGATGGGCTTGTGAATTACCACATCAAAGTAGTAAAAGCATCTTGAACTAAAACTTCTCAATGAACAGAGACAATTCCAATCAACAGTAACTCGGGAAACTGAACATATGTTAAAAAAAGTCTGTTTTCCAGGTCTCAGCTATTATTTCAGTGTGCCTAAGTTCTCAAAGGCCCAATTGAGGATAGCAGAGTACCCAAAGGGAATGGCTTGGAAATAACAGATATGTCATTTTACTGCCAGTGACACTGAAATGAAAATACATTTTAAGAAACATAAATTTCCTTTCAACTTCTGCTATATCTGAACAGACTTTATGTCTTCTAAACATATTTCAACTTTTTGAGATGTTAACTGTATATATGCACATATACAAGTGCTCACAAGAAGATGTATGTGGGTCTGGGAAGATGGCTCAGTGGTAAAGACACTTATTTTCAAAGCCTGCTAGCCTGGGTTCAATCACCCAGCTCCCACTTAAAGCCAAACACAAAAAGTGGCACAAGCCACAAGTGACCCTGACACACACACACACACACACACACACACACACACACACACACATAAATTTTTTTAAAAATGCATGTGCCATAAATTTGTTCACTCACATTCATTCAAATGTATGTAGAATGACATTGATAAAGGTAACAAGAATATCCTGATGAGGCTTATCTATACCCTATTCATGACATGAACAACAGAATAAAGGAGTCAGCAGAGTTGCTAAGACTGTTCATGATTAGAGTCCAGCTGGGTGTGGTGGCACGTGATTATAATCCCAAAACAGAGGGTAGACGTAGGAGAATCACAAGTTTGAGGCCAGCCTGGAATATATATATTACAAGGACCTGTCACAAAACAACAAAAGCTGCCACTCTGCATTCACAATAGACACAATTGGTACAAATCTCTCTGACTAATGTAATCCAGGTCTTCAAACTTTAAAATAGAATTTCCTAGAACAGCTTGACCAAAAAAAAAAGTGTTTACTGGTTTAATAATTCATTGAGACCTGGTAGTTCAAGGGCTGGCATTGAGGAAAAGTACTAGGTTGAAATATATGAAACTGCAGTATTTGATTATTTTTGATTTGCAAAAAATGTCAGTTTTATATAGTTTCACTTAAAATTACACAAATCCTCAGGCAAGTACATATGGCACCACAATGTAGGCACATACGCCACACACCACATACCACATACAAAAAACAAAAGAAAAAAGGGAAACCAGGCATGGTGGCGCACGCCTTTAGTCCCAGCACTTGGGAGACAGAGGTAGGATGATCCCCATGAGTTTGAAGCTACCCTGAGACTACATAGTGAATTCCAGGACAGCCTGGGCTAGAACAAGACACTACCTTGGGGAAAAAAATAAAAAGGAGAAAAAAAAAAAGATTAAAAAGGAACTCACAAAAATAAAAATAGATGAAAATATTAAAACTGATCATTTCTTAATAATTAAGTTAACTCATTTAGTATTTATTATCCAACAACATATAAACAATTTCATGATAGACACAACCTACACTTCAAAACAAAGAAAAGACATTATTTCATTTAAAGATGAAAGACACATCAATATGCTCTATATTTTTAAATTATAAACATAAGAGAGATATGAAAAATAATGAAGCAGTACAATAGCTAAAACAGCCAAAATAATAAGATAAAATAAAAGCCAGGCATGGTGGCACATGCCTTTAATCTCAGCACTCGGGAGGCAGAAGTAGGAGGATCACCATGAGTTCAAGGCTACCCTGAGATGATATAGTGAATTCAGCCTGGACTAGAGGGAGCCCCTACCTCAAAAAAAAAAAAAAAAAAAAAAAAAAAAGAGCTGTAAAATACATGAAAGAAGCCAGGCATGATGGCTCATGACTTTAATCCCAGCACTTGGGAGGATCCCCATGAGCTGAAGGCCACCCTGAAACTACACAGTGAATTCAAGGTCAGCCCTAGTTAGGGGGAAACCCTACCTTTAAAAAAATTGCATATTATGCTTCAAAGCTGCATTTGAGGACTTCAAAAGATGGTGATACCATAAATAACATAGGAATATTCTTCACCAGAGGTGGATGAAGGGAATGGTGATTTGTTTCCTAACAGTGCTTCCCTGTACTCTGTGTCATGTAATCAGTACTAGCAACATGGCAGCTAAAGTTTTGTTCTGAATAACTATGTTTTCCAGGCAGGCTTTGACTTTGTGATCATTCAGCCTCAGCTTTCAGAGTTGCAGAGATTACATGTGCACACCACATTTGTTCTTCCTTTCTCCTCCTCTGATGCTCAGACATGAACCTAGATCCTCTTAAATACTAGGCAAGTCCTCTACTGCTGAGCTACATCCTAGTTTCCTAGCTGATGAATGACCCTTTGGAACACTGTCAGTTGTACAGGTAGAAATGCACAATTTCATGGCTCAGGAGATGGCTCAGTAGTGGAAAGAACTTGCTTACAAAACCTGTGGGTCTGTTTTTATCTCCCCAGCTTCCATGTAAAGCCAGATACAAAAAATGGCACATGCATCTGGCATTTGTTTACAGCGGTGAGAAACCCAAGTGACACACACACACACACTCACATGTGAAAATAAATAAATCAAAGAAAAATGAATGATTTCTTAAACTTCCCTTGCACATGCTGCATACAGAAAGTATGGTTTTGCCACAGATCAACCACTGGGACCTCGTGAAATTACAAAGCTTTTGTATAGCAAAGGACACTGTGAATAGAGCAAAGAGGCAACCCACAGAATGGGAGAAAATCTTTGCCAGCTATACATCTGACAGATGATTAATATCCAGTATATACAAGGAACACAAAAAACTAAATAATAAGAAATCAAACAATCCAATTAAAAATGGGCTATTGAACTAAATAGAGCGTTCTCAAAAAGAAAATACAAATGGCATATAAACATCTTAAAAAAATGTTCTACATCCCTGGCCATCAGGGAAATGCAGATTAAACTACATTGAGGGGCTGGAGAAATGGCTTAGCTGTTAAGGCATTTGCCTGCAGAGCCAAAGGATCCTGGTTTGATTCTCCAGGACCCATGTAAGCCAGATGCACAAGGGGGTGGGGTGCATGCATCTGGAGTTCATTTGTGGTGGCTGGAGGCCCTGATGGGCCCATTCTCTCCCTTTCTCTCTCTGTGCCTCTTTCTCTCTCAAATAAATAAATAAATAAATAAAATATATTAAAAAGATAAAATAAAAAACTATGATGCTAGTCCATCTCCCTCCTGTCAAAATGGCAACCTTCATGAAAACAAATGACAATAAATGCTGGCGAGATGCAGAAAAACAGGAACCTTTCTACACTGTTGGTGAGAATGCAATCTGGTATACAGCTATTGTGGAAATCAGTGTGGAGGTTCCTGAGACAGCTAAAAATAGATTTACCATATGACCCAGCTATACTATTCCTAGGATTATATCCTAAGGACTCTTATCACTACCTTAGAGATACTTGCTCGACCATGTTTATTGCCACTCTATTCACAATAGCTAGGAAATGGAACCAGCCTAGATGTCCCTCAACTGATAAGCGGATAATGAAGATGTGGCACATTTATACAATGGAGTTCTACTCAGTGGTAAAGAAAAATGAAATTATGAAATTAGCAGGAAAATGGATGGATCTGGAAAGGATTATACTTAGTGAGGTAACCCAGGTCCAGAAAGCCAAACAGCACATGTTCTCTCTCATATAAGGATCCTAGCTACAAATGATTGGACTTGTATGTGAGTAGGAATAAAACTCAACAGCAGAGTCCGGTAAGCTAGAAAGGGGATATAAGGGGAATAGAAAGGAAGTGGGGGCTTAATAGGATGTTATTGTATATATGTAAGTAGAAGAACAGATTAATGGGGGTGAAAAGGCCTAAGTGAGGTCAGGGGAAGAGACTGAGTAAAGGAAAGGTGGAGGGAGGGCTAATCAAAATCTAAGAGTATATAAATAAGTCATGTGGAAACCTACTTTTTTGGACCATGGAACACTCAGAAGCCATAGATTGTTATTAGAAAATTTTCAGTGCCAGGGATGGAATACTTTCCAGTGAGTTGTTGGCCAGGGAGGTTCCTGATGCCACCAAAACATTACAGGCCATTGACGAGGCTCTTGGTTTCACACCAGGAATAGATGGTAAGACCCTATTGCTGAAGACTCCACATACCTGGACTACAAGATCACTAAGAAATCCTGCTGGAGCTGAGCTAAAAACCTCCTCCATGTGAACCAGTTGACAGAAAGATGGAAAAAGATACACTGCATGCAGCTCTATGGGAGAGTGAATTTACTAGTGGAGATAAACAGCAATGGACACTACAAGCCTTAAGTTTGGTCAGCCAGACCAAATGAGCCAATGGGTGCAATACTGGCATGTCTGTTATGGGGAAAACCAACACTCTCTATTTAGACTAGAGGTCCGCTCCATGGGAGGGAACACATCCCTGATACTGAAAAACTACAACAGGGGTAGTCATGAGCCCTAGGGGTGTAATGTCTGTGGGTGTCTCGATAAATGTATATACTATACTCACCAAACTGCCCAGTAAGCACTTCTCTTAATGTTCATACCCATATGTTAATGCTACTCTCACTTTTGTTTAGAGAAGCTTCTCTTTTCAGATGCCAGTGACCTTGGGATGATTCAGAAGGTACCATGATGCTGAGAAGAAGTGACAGAGGAGTGCTCAGCACTGAAATATCTCTATCACACCTTCCAAGGCTCAGGGTCCATTGCAGAAGAGGTGGCGGAAAGAGTGTAAGAGCCAAAGGAAGGGTAGGACTCCTTACAATGTGCTCCTCCAGACACGAAATGGCTGGATATCCATGACCTCACAGTGCCTGACACTATCTACACAAGACCATCATAATAGGAGGAAAAGATGATGACATCAAAATAAGAGACTGATTGAGAGGGAGAAGAGGTATGATGTAGAGTGGAGTTGCAAAGGGGAAAGTGGGGGAGGGAGGAAATTACTCTGGTTTATTGTCTACAATTATAGAAGTTCTCAATAAAAAATATAAATTAAAAGCCTGGTGTGGTGGTGTACACCTTTAATCCCAGCACTCCGGAGGCAGAGGTAGAGGATCGCCATGAGTTCAAGGCCACCCTGAGACTATATGGCAAATTCCAGGTCAGCCTGAGCTAGAGTGACACCCTAGCTCAAAAAAACAAAATAAATAAATAAATAAATAAATAAATAAATAAATAAATAAATATTTTTTAAAGTATGGTTTTGCACCTGATGCTACATAATCTTTTGTATAAAAAAAAATCAGGACACTATGATTACTTGAATATGAGTTTACAAGAAGAGAACATAAAAATTGTGTGGCACTGGGTGTGGTGACACATACCTGTAATACTGGTTTTTGGGAGGCTGAAGCAGGACAAACAAAAATTTAAGACCACCCTGGGGTACATAGTGAAACACAGTATCAAAAAAGGAAAAGAGGGCTGGAGAGATGGCTTAGTAGCTAAGGCACTTTCCTGTGAGCCTAAGGACCCATGCTCAACTCTTCAGATCCCACGTAAGCCAGATGCACAAGATGATTCTAGCAAACAAGGTGGCACATATATACAAGATGGCACATGTGTCTCGAGTTTATTACAGTGGCTGAAGGTCCTGGCGTGCCAATCTTCTCCCTCTCATTCTTTTTCTCTCTCCCTCTCCTACTCTCCCACATTAAAGGGGGGGCAGTCTGTTGGGCTTTCCTCAAAACAACGGAAAAGCAATAAAATTGTACAGTACTGAGTAAGATTATGATAATAAATGAATTATGACTGGTGAATTAATTATAGTTTTAAAATGCCAAGTTCTAAATAAACAGTGACAGTTCTATGATGAAGCTGTGACACAGTCCCTGTCATAAGCCCCTGAGGACAATTAGGACCGCCCTGATTCAGGTTCCCATGTACCTGTAAGGACTATGAGGATTTTTTTTTTTTTTTGAGGTAGGATCTCGCTCTAGCCCAGGCTGACCTCAAATTCACTATGTAGTCTCAGAGTGACCTCAAACTCACAGTGATCCTCTTACCTCTGCTTCCTGGGTGCTGGGAATAAACGTGTGCACCACCACACCCAGCTAGGATTACTGTTTTTTAAGCATGACATGGAGTGGTTATCACTACTCAGAGTAAGAGAAAAGATGACATCTCACAGTATTCTTGATTTTATTTATTTATTAAATATTATTTTTTAAAACCACTGTTCTTCAATGATAAGTATAAGCTGTCATTTCCCAAGAAAGTTCTGACAACTGATTACAATAAGATCCTTAACCCTTTTTACTTATATGATGAATCTGAAAATACCTACATATAATTAATCTTGAAGAGAAGGAGTCTTTCATTTTCTGCTTACAGACTTTACTAGGATAAATTAAAACAGCAACCCATTGATAGTGAAATGTCAAGGCTAAAATGTCACGGAAACAAGTTCAGCAAAGTTGCTCTCCGGCTCCCAGTAGTCTAATACACAGCCATGCATGTCTTTAAGTATATACATTGCAGTTTCATGGCCGAAACCTTAACATTTCCTGTCACAGTCCTTGAGTCCCATCCTCGTGCCCACACAGCACAGCCAGTTTCGATTTCATTCTTGAATTCACCTAGGTAAGTGGGTGGGTGTGTGCTCAAAACCAGAGCTTCTTTTTCTCATCCATTCAAGTACATTCACATCATGACTCTTATTTCTTTTGAAACTAAATAATTCTTTGCCTACTGCTCTTCATTGCTTAATCACGCAAAACTCTGGAAAGAGTCAAGAACCTGGCAACTACTCAGCCAATGACTGTTCATTCACTTCTACATGCTTCAGTATTCCTCTGTGTGAAATGCCAATCAGATGATATCTGGCCCAATCCCACAGATCAGAGAATTACTATCTGTGAGAGCATCCAAAATGTTTTAGAAGAAAAGCATAAGAAAACTGAAACTTTAAAAGCAAATAGGGCTGAGCATGGTAATGCACACTTTTTTAACCCCAGCATTGGGAGGCAGAGGTGGGAGGGTTGCCCTTAGTTTGTGGCCAGCCTGGGACTACATAGTGAATTCCAGGTCTACATAGTGAATTCCAGGTCTACATAGTGAATTCCAGGTCAGCCTGAGCTAGAGTGAGATCCTACCTTGAAAAAAAACAAAACAAAACAAAAAGCAAATAGGAAAATAAGAAGTTGGATGCAGGGGCTGGAGAGATGGCTTAGTGGTTAAGACACATGCCTGCAAAGCCTAAGGACCCCAGTTCAATTCTTCAGGTCCCACATAAGCCAGATACACAAGCGGGCTCACACATCTGGAGTTCATTTGCCATGGCTGGAGGCCCTGGCACACCCATTCTTACTCTTCCTCTCTCTCTTCCCCCCTCTGTCTGTCTCTAATAAATAAATAAAAATAAAGTCTTTGAAAAAGAAGTTGGATGCAGAAAGTAAAGAACAGAAGGTATCAGCAGTCTTGCACACTGTTGTGATTTTTTTTTTTTTTTTTTTGTCCAACTAACCTCAGACTATCTAACAACCCCATAGTGGTTGAAGTCATTGTGCCAAATTCCCATAACACAGGAAAGATACAGGATGCAGTTGATCATGGGGAAACAGCCTTTCGCTTCTCCATCTGACTCTCAGTTTATAAACTCTGATATTTGCTGTGAGCACAAAGCCTCACTGTTTTGCCCCAATTATCCAGTTACGTGGGTAGACTGGTCCTCCCAAGGAATGTCATCCCGGCTCACAGCTGCTGATTCCACATGGCTGACCATGTGCTTCTCCCCGAGTCAGTGTGAAGCACTTCTACCTGAAAATAAATTGCTTCCCTATCAAAAGTGTATTGAATATGAATAACACAGAAGACCCTCTTCTGGGTACTGCGGAGGAAGTAAGTGTGCTTTTGCCCTGAGGAGAACTTCACAGGCACACTTTCTTAGATACAGATCTCAGACACAGTTCTCCACACCAGAAGGATGTGTTTGTCTCTCTCAGGACTAAAGTTGACTAAATGAATAAACAGGAGAGGTGTTCTAGGGAGGATGTGTCCTGCTCTTGTGTTCAACAGTGCCATATCATTTCTAGCCTCTTCACAGTCTGGTCCAAATTGCTTAAAAAATAAGAAAAGCTAGCCGGGCGTGGTGGCGCACGCCTTTAATCCCAGCACTTGGGAGGCAGAGGTAGAAGGATCGCAGAGAGTTAGAGGCCACCCTGAGACTACATAGTTAATTCCAGGTCAGCCTGGACTAGAGTGAAACCCTACCTTGAAAAACCAAATAATAATAATAATAATAAAATAAAATAAATAAGAAAAGCTCTGCTGGGGATGGTGGTAAATGCCTTTAATCCCACCACTTGGGAGGCAGGGGTAGGAGGACCACTGTAAGTTCAAGGCCAGTCTGAGTCTACTTTTAGTTTATTTTTATTTATTTATTTGAGAGAGAGACTGAGACAGAGAGAGAGAGAGGGAGAATGGACTCACCAGTACCTTTAGCTGCTGCAAATAAATTCCAATTACACACTGTGCTACCTTATGCATCTGGCTTACATGGGTCCTGGGGAATTGAACCTGGGTCCTTTTGCTTTGCAGGCAAGCACCTTGACCGCTAAGCCATCTCTCCAACCTCAGCCTGAGTTTAATTCCAGGTGAGCCTGGGCTAAAGCATGACCCTACATTGGAAAACCAAAAAAAAAAAATTTTTTTTAATTATGAAAGAAAGGAAGAGAGGGAGGATTGGAAGGATGAAGGGAGGGAGGGAGAATCTGTCATGGAAACAAGTTAAACCACAAGGTGGTCAAGTAGAAAGTGAAGAGAATGAGATCAGAAGAAGGGCAAAGGAAAAGTGTTTATAAGGAAGCAATGAAAACAAAATGTTTGAAGAAAATTTAGGAAGATTCATTTGACTCTCAGAATTAAAAAAAAAAAAAAGACAATTGCCTTGGGAAAAGGGAAAAAATAATTTCATGAAAATTTAATTAATGACTAGAAAGTGGAGGAAATGGTGTTTTGTTTTTATTCTGTTTAGCCTTTACCAAGTGCTATGCCACTTTGGCCAAAGAATAGAACTTAAAAACTCTGGGCTGGGCAACTGAAAGCTGGAAAAAGCTGCACTGCATGCAGAGTATGGGAGACAGAAGTCATCAGCAGTGAAAACAGTGGACGCTGAATATTCAAATTTGGCCAGACAGGCCCAAAGACTGAATGAGTGCAATAGTGGCATGTCTACTCGTGGGGTAACCAACTGCTCCATAATTGGACTGAAGGTCCTCTCTACGGGAGGGAATACATACCTGGTACTGAAAAACCTAAGCAAAGTCTATGGTAGGTAAGGTCATGAGCCTTAGGGGTATAAAGCATGCTCTTGTCTAAATGTATATACTATTCCCACCAAGCTGCCTGGAAAATACTACACTTAATGCTCATGTTCACATATTAATGCTACTCTCACTTCTGGTTAGAGAAGTTTCTCTTTTCAGATGGCGATGACCACTGGGATGATCCAAAAGGCAACATAGTGCCGAGAAGAAGGGATGGAGGAGTGCCCAGCACTGAAACACCTCTGTCACACCCTCCAAGGCTCAGGGATCATTGCGGAAGAGGGGGCGGATAGAATGGAAGAGCCAAAGGAAGGGTACGACTCCTTACAATGCAACTGCCCAGACAGAAATTGGCCTTGATATCCATGACCTTGCTGTGCCTAGCAATACCTCCGCAAGATCCTCATAATAGAAGTAAAAGATGATGACATCAAATTAAAAAAGAGACTAATGGAGAGAGGGAGGGGATATGATGGAGAGTGGAGTTCTTAAGGGGATGGGGGGAGGGGAGGGAAATACTATGCACATATTGTATGTAAGTATATTTTGTTGTCAATAAATAAAAAAAAAATTCTGGGCTGGGGCTGGAGAGATGGCTTAGCAGTTAAGGTGCTTGCCTGCAAAGCCAAAGGACCAAGATTCTAGTCCCCAGGACCCACATAAGCCAGATGAAGAAGGTGGTGTATGCATCTGGAGTTCTTTTACAGCAGCTGAAGGCCCTGGCATGCCCATTCTCTCTTTCTCTAGCTACCTTTCCCTATCTCTCTTTCTCAAATAAATAAATAAAAATTAAATATTTTTAAAAAACTGTTTCAGGGCTGGAGAGATGGCTAAGGCATTTTCCTGCAAAGCCTAATGACCAGAGTATAATTCGTCAGTACCCACAAAAAGCCAGATGCACAGTGGTGCATGCATTTGGAGATCATTTGCAGCAGCTGGAGGCTCTCTCTCTCTCTCCTCTCTCTATCTCTCTTTCCTTGCAAATAAATAAATAAATAATATGTTTTAAAAATTGTTTCAAAGAATTGTTGAGCATGTTATTTGGACAAGGAAGGATGTGGAGATCACCTAGCTTAGGTATTCTTTCTGCCAGCTGGCTTGAGGCAGCTGTTCTCAAATATGACCTCAGGGCAGTTTCATACTCTCTAACCCCTATACGTATGTGAATTATATCTAATAGCATATTTCTTAAATATTTCATTTATTTGTTTGCAAGGCAAGAGAGAGAGCATGCCAGGGCCTCAGTCTCTGCAAAAGAACGCCTGTTGCATGTGCCACTTTGTGTATCTGGCTTTACATGGGTACTGGGGAATTGAACCCAGTCCATCAGGCTTTGCAAGCAAGCACCTTTAACTGCTGAGAAATCTTTCCAGCCCATCTAATGATATTTTCCACATAGCATTGTATGTATGTATGCATGTAGGTATGTATGCATGTAGTTCCATGTGTAGGGGAAGTGCCTGGGCCCTTTGCTGTTGCAACTTAACACCAGATGCTTGTGCCAGTTTTTGCACCTGGCATATGTGGGCAGCTTGGGAATTGGACCTGGGTAGGCAGTCTTTGCAAGCAAGTGCCTTTAACCACTAAATCATCTCTCCAGCCCTACACACACACACACACACACACACACACACACACACACACACCTCAGTGAAAAATTCAAGATTTCAAGATTGAGCATAATGAAGTTATTTGCTATTCTGGTAGATATGGTCAGATTCCTAATAAAAAGTAGAGATTTTTTTAAAAGTAAGGTGGGTGTGGTGGCGCACGCCTTTAATCCCAGCACTCAGGAGGATCACCGTGAGTTCGAGGCCACCCTGAGACTACAGAGTGAATTCCAGGTCAGCCTGAGCTAGAGTGAGACCCTACCTCCGTCTAGCAGGCTGACTTAACTCACCCTGTAGTCTCAGGCTGGACGCAAACTCTCAGCGATCCTCCTATCTCTGCCTCCCAAGTGCTGGGCTAAACTGCAGGAGCCATCCACGCCCTGCTGGAAATAAGTTTTGACCTCTGAACTTCTTGAAAGAATCCTGGAGGCATCCCAGACCTGGAAAACCCCATTTGAGAATTAATGTAATTGCTTTTTTTTTTTTTTTTAAGGTCATATCTCAGTAACACCCTTGGATCACCGTCAGAGAACAGATGGCTTGGGGTGGCTTAACGCAATTGCAAGAGGGGTGCGGGGGGAGGGACCCCAAAGCGCCAAGAGGGCTGGGCTCCGCGGTGACAAATGGAGATGATGCTCCAAGAAACCAAGGTCCAGAAACAAGTCCCTGGGCAGGCATGGGGCGGGGCCACGGCGGGCTGGGACGCCGCGCCACCGCCACCCGAGGCGGGCAGCAGGTGAGCCGGCCCCGGGGAGGAGCGTGGCCAGGAGCCGCCTCCTCGCTCCGGGAGCCACAGCGCCGCGGGGCTCGGGGACGGAGGGACGCCGCTGGGACCCCGCCGTGTCGCCCAGTCCTAGGAGGCGCAGAGCCGAGCGTCCTCGGGAACAGCCCAGCCTCGGCAGGAGGATTCCGATCAGCAGCATTTGTCCCCGGCGCCCACGGGTCCCAGAGACCGAAACCGCGCGTGGGGCGCAGTCACGCGGCGGCTTTGAGGACAACAGGTTGGTGACTCAGTTCCGACCGAAACTCAAAAATGCTGAGACAGGGGCTGGTTTATTGGTTTAAAAAATTTTTTTTTCCTCTGTGTGTGTGTTTGTTTTTAGAGTCTCCATGTAGCCCAGGCTGCCCTGGCACTCACTCTGTAGTCCCAGGCTGGCTTCGAACTCTCCGCGATCCTCTTATCTCTGCTTCTCGAGTGATGGGAGAAAGGCTTGCGCCACCACTCCGGTTTGATTTTTAAAAATTGTTTTACTTTAATTTGTTTGACAGTTGCCAGAGTATGTTTACACTTCTGATTGTACTCAGCCAACTGCCCTTGGTTACCTTGGCCTTTCCTCATTACATCAGGAGTCTGGAGGAGTCCCGGCATGCAGGAGAAGGTAAGCCAGCTCCTGGATAGATCTCAAGCGAAAATGTGGGGTGGGGAATTACAGGCCCTCACACCATAGAGGACTAACGTGTCCTTTGGTTTAATTTGTGCCTACTTGTTCATGTTGTGGGTTTTTATATTCTGTAACTACAGTGTGTACAAACTTATCCCTAGTTTCCTTTGATAAATAGGTGTTTGTGGTTAACTGAACTGAAAGGCCATTTGTAAAGTCTACAAATCAGGGAGTGACGGTTTCCTACCTGAAGCTATGTGGTCGCTATAATGAGCGCAGTAGTTCTTTGGAAAGATGGACAGGGGAATCCAGGAACTAGTGTGGACTTGTTTTGGAGCTAATGGGATAGGCACGGGTTTTACCACTCAGGGGATGTTGACTCCCTAGTCTGGTCTTGTTATGAGACCTCCAGCAAAGTATTTAATCCCCTTGGACTTGAATGCCTTCTTCTGTAAAGTGATAGGGGTGCCTTTCAAATGTCCAGTTGTCAAAATAAAAGCAGATGGTCAAGAGATTAGGTTTGCTGGCTTGCTAAACCAAGAAATCCATGCCTTTTCCTGACAGATCACAAACATCTGTCCATTTTAAAAGCCTAATCAATAAAACTGGAATTAAAAAATGCTGTAGGCTTTGGGCCTTTCTGACTGTCTAGTTGGTCTGCTTCAATACAGGGGCCAGTGCTTTGAATTCACTGCACAACTTCTTGTCCTTTATCCCTTATTATCAGATCCTGCGTTCATTGGAGGAGGCTATGTTACACTAGTACTCCTGACTTCTTAATGATTTAATGACTAATGTATTTCTGTGTGTGCACATACATGCATACAACACACACATTTTAAGAAAAGGCAGTACTTTAGCCTAAAGGTATTGAACTCTAATGGCAAAATTCCAGGCAATTGCATAGGCCCAACAGTGAGGCAAGAGGTTTTATAAGGAAGGAGATGTTTCTTGGTACCTCCCAAGTCACTTAATATATGTAAGTATTTAAGTCCACCCATGGTGATCATTCATACTCAGTATGACCAAGTTCTGCTCCCTAAAGTGACTGTGAGTACATTCATTCAGTCATTCATTCACTTTAAAGGCCATCATAGCATGGTGGCGCACACCTTTAATCCCAGCACTCTGGAGGCAGAGGTAGGAGGATCGCTGTGAATTCGAGGTCAGCCTGAGACTACATAGTGAATTCCAGGTCAGCCTGGGCTAGAGTGAGACCCTACCTCAAACACACACACACACACACACACACACAGAGAGAGAGAGAGAGAGAGAACATCATAAATTATGGAAGGGATTTAGAAGTCATTAGAAGTCATACCTGAGTGCTATACATGTCTGTGGGAGATTAAAGAAGTTATCCTACACATTCAAAAGGCCACCTGATTCGGCCAGTAACTATATTATAAACCCATGTAAACTGTGCACCAGGCTGGGTGCTGGAGTTGTAGAAATGAAGGACAGGTAACCCTGCCCTAGAGGTCTTCTTCATCTGTTGGGGAGTTGGGGGGGGCGGTAAACAAATGTACTCTGCATGAGCTCTGTGACAGGTAGGAGCAAAGAACCGGGATAGAGTGAAGAGGCGCAGTAACCCCTGCTCCAGGAGAGTTGAGTGATAACCAAAGCTGAAAATAATGGAAAGTGAAAGCACACTGGTCCTCCCCGCCCCGTCAGCAGGGTATGCATGCCAAACCCTCCAGTGACACCTATAACCTCAGGTGGTACTCAACCATATCAGTCATTGCATGCCATGAAAGTTGACGTGATCATCAACATGGCCACTCAGTGTAGTAGTGTAGTGGACACCACGTGGATACTCTGGACAGAGGGATGATTCACATCTGGGACAGGACTGAGAAAGGTGGGAGATTCATTGTGCTACCCAGAATGGCATGCATCTTAAAATTTATGAATTGAGGGCTGAAGAGATGGCTCAGTGGTTAAGGTGTTTGCCTGCAAAGTCTAACGACCTGGATTCAATTCCCCAGTACCACGTAAAGCCAGATGCACAAAGTAGAGCATGCATCTGAAGTTCGTTTATAGTAGCTGGAGGCCCTGGTGTGTCCATTCTCTGTCTGTCTCTCTTCTCTCTCTCTCTTTCTCTGCTTACAAATAAACAAATAAAATATTTTTAAAATATTTTAAAAACATTTTTGAAAGAATTTGGGCTGGAGAGATGGCTTAGCGGTTTAGGTGCCTGCCTGTGAAGCCTAGGAACGCCCCTTGGATTCTCCAGGTCCCACATTTAGCCAGACAAAAAAAGTGACGCAAGGGCACAATGCTGCACTTACCCACAAGGGGGCACACACATCCGGAGTTCGTTTGCAGTGGCTGGAGGCCCTGGCATGCCCATTCTCTCTCTCTCTCTCTCTCTCACTCTCTCTCTCAAAAAAAAATTATGGGGCTGGAGGGATGGCTTAGTGGTTAAGGTGTTTGCCTGCAAAGCCAAAGGACCCAGGTTTGATTTCCCAGGATCCACATAAGCCAGATGCACAAGGGGGCACCCGTGTCTGGAGTTCATTTCCAGTGGCTGGAGGCCCTGGCACACCCATTCTCTCTCTCTCTCTCCCTCTTTCTCTGTCAAATAAATAAATAAATAAAAATAAAATATTTATATAACAAAAATAAATAAAATTTTAAAAAATATCAATTGAGTAGGGCACTTGGGAGGCTGAGGTAGGAGGATGGCTGTAAATTTGAGGCCAGCCTGAGACTACATAGCAAATTCCAGGCCAGCCTGGGCTATTGCAAGACCCTACTTTGAAAAACCAAATATATATATATATTTTTTGTTTGCAAAATTTTCCATTTAATATTTTCCAATTATAGTTGACCTCAGATAACTGAAAGGGTGAAAAGTGAAGTAATGGATAAGGGAGTAGCATTACTATAACTGAAGAAGTAAAGCGGGAACTGGGCGTGGTGGCGAACACCTTTAATCCCAGCACTCAAGAGGCAGAGGTAGGAGGATCACCGTGAGTTCAGGGCTACCCTGAGTCTATAGAGTAAATTCCAGGTCAGCCTGGGCCAGAGCGATATTCTACCTTGAGAAAAAAGAAAGTTCATTGAGTCTCCAGATGAGATGGAAGGGATATTTATAAGTCAGATGATATTCTTCAACTGAAGACTGGCCAGGAGAAATTGGCTTTTTTTTTTTTTTTTTTTTTTTAATGAGATAGGATCTCACTCTAGCCCAGGTTGACCTGGAATTCACTATTTAGTCTCAGGGTGGTCTTGAACTGATGGTAATCCTTCTACCTCTGCCTTCCAAGTGCTGGGATTAAAGGTGTGCACCACCAAGCCCAGCTATTTTTATATATTTTTTATTAATTTGAGAGAGAAACAGACTGAAATGCACATGCCAGGGCCTCCCACCACCACAAACAAACTCCAAACACATGCGCCACTTTGTACATCAGGCTTTATCTGGGTACTGGGGAATCAATCCCAGGCTGTCAGGCTTTGCAAACAAGTGCCTTTAATCTCTGAGCCATCTCTCCAGCCCCAAGACTAGCCACTTTTCAAGTGATCAGTAACCATATATGTCTAATGGCTACTGTATTGAACAAGACAAATCTTGAAGACTCAGACCTACTTAAGAAGATACGGGCCAGGCGTGGTGGCGCACACCTTTAATCCCAGCACTCGGGAGGCAGAAGTAGGAGGATCGCTGAGAGTTCGAGGCCACCCTGAGACTACATAGTTAATTCCAGGTCAGCCTGGACCAGAGTGAGACCCTACCTCGCAAAACCAAAAAAAGAACAAAACAAAAAAGATACTTATTTGCAGGAGGGGAAAAAAACTATTTTGAGGGCTGGAAAGATGGCTTAGCAGTTAAGGCGCTTGCCTGTAAAGCCTAAGGACCCAGGTTCAATTCTCCAGTACCCACATAAGCCAGATGTACAAGGTGACACATGAGTCTGGAGTTCATTTGCAGTGGCTAGAGACCCTGGAATGCCCATTCTTTTTCTCTCTCTGTCAAATAAATAAATAAAGTTTAAAAAATTGAAAAATATCTTTAATAAGGTGTGACTGTCTCAAGAGGCTAAGAATAAATGGCCAGGCTATAGTCACTGATAAATCAGTATGTATTCCAGAGCATGCATTTCATTCTCATATTCTCTCTTTCTCTCTCTTCCTCCTACCCTCCCTCTCCCTCTTCCTCCTCTCCTCTTCCTTCTCTCTTCCTTCTCTCCCTCCCCACCCCCCAGGCAAGTCTTGAATTTAAGATCCTCCTACTTCAACTTCTTGAATGTTTAACTTTGTTATATTTCCTGTTGACTTTCCCATCAAATAAAAAGTCCCATAAAGCATTGTGAACACATATTTGGAGGTAGGGTGAAGGGAGTAACTCCCTTGGGAGGGGATGAATGTCTTTTAATTCATCTTATAATCAGCCTATAATTTTATAATCTTAGATATTTATGTTTTAATATAAACTTTAATATAAAACCTTTAATAGACCCAGGTGTGGTGGCACATACCTTTAACCCCAGCACTCAGGAGGCACAGGTAGAAGGATTGCCATGAGTTTGAGGCCACCCTGAGACTAATTGTGAATAATTTTGGCTCACAGTTGGAAGGGTCTATCATGATGGGGAAGGCAGGGCTGCAGAAGCATCAATCATTCAGTTCGTAGTCAGGAAGCGAAGAACATGAATGCTAGTACTCAGCCAGCTTTCTCCTTTTTATTCAGTACAGGTCCTCAGCCCATGAAATGGTGTCATCCACATTCAGGGAGTGTCTCGCTACCCCAGTTAACCTAACTGAGAAAATACCACACGGCCATGCTTAGAGATCCTATGTGATTCTACCTGTCAGATTGACAACCAATATTAACCATCACAATAGGAAAACCAAACTTTTAGAATAGAATAGTCTCATAAGGGGCTGGAGAGATGGCTCAGCAGTCAAAGGCACTTACTTTCAAAGCCTGATGGGCACATAAAGCCAGATGCACAAAATGGCATGAATCTGGAGTTCCTTTGCAGGGGCAGGTGGCCCTGGTGTGCCCATTCTCTCTTTGTCTCTCCTTCCTTCTCTGTTTCTCTGTCTCTTTCTCAAATAAATAAACAAATATTAAAGAGAGAGAGAGAGAATAGGTCAGGTGTGGTGGCACATGCCTTTAATCCTAGCACTCAGAAGACAGAGGTAGCAGGATCACCATGAGTTCGTGGCCAGCCTGGAGCTATACTGTGGGTTCCAGGTCAGCCTGGGGTAGAGTGAGACTCTACCTCGAAAAAACCAAGTAAAAAAATAGTCTCTCAGGAGGCAGAGGTAGGTGGGTCACTATGAGTTCAAGGCATCCCTGAGACCGCATAGGGAATTACAGGTCAGCCTGGGCTAGAGAGTGAGACCCTACCTTAAAAAAAAAAAAAAAAAGGATATTCTCATCTCATCTGTCATTTATTGGAAAAAACAAATGTCTGGAAGGATAAATGATACTTGAATAATTTGCATTTGTGCTAATAATTTTGTATATGAACAAAAGAAATTTCTGGAATTGCTAATATTTATCAGAAACCATTTTTACTGACATTCTGGGGATTAATCCAAGAAAGTTTGGTGTAACTTACCCATATGGAGAGAATGATTCACTTTTTCTATTGTTAAAACAGGAAGTTTCTGCCTTATCTTTGTCCGTGTTTGAATTTTTAAATTTCTTTATTAGTCTTTACATCACAAGAGGAAGCAAACCTTTTCATACACCGTCGCCTGCTGTACAACAGATTTGATCTAGAGCTCTTCACTCCCGGTAACCTGGAGAGAGAATGTTATGAGGAGCTTTGCAATTATGAGGAAGCCAGAGAGATTTTTGTGGATGAAGATAAAACGGTAAGTCCATCAGCTGGATGCATTAAATTATACTTCAGAAAATGGCACCTTCAGTCAGTATAAATTTTATGCTTTAAATAAAATCAAGATTGTATACCTGTTATCTCTTACTACGTCTTGGAAATGTTAATTTAGCCTACTTAAATTTGGCTTCATACCTAATTAGTTGAGTTTATAGTAATTAGCAAAGTATGGGCTATGCTGTGATTTGTTTTGTTTTGTTTTGTTTTTTCAAGGTAGAGTCTCACTGTAGCCCAGGCTGAGCTGGAATTCACTATGTAGACTCAGGCTGGCCTCAAACTCACAGCGATCCTCCTACCTCTGCCTCCCAAGTACTGGGATTAAAGGCATGTACCACCATGCCCAGCTACTTGTGATTTTATGTGTTTAGTGTTTTCAAGAACAATCTCAGGGCAGAGAATGAAACTTCAAGATGTTATTTGCAGACTGAGTGTAAAGCTCAGACGCAGAGCCCTTGTCTAGCAAGCACAGCAGGACCCTGGATTCTATCCCTAACACTTCCCCTCATTTAAAAAAAAAAAAAAAGACATTAGCAGCACTGCTTCCACTGCAGGCCCAGGCTAGGGCACTGCTAACCTCACTATGTCTGCCATTTTCTTTGAATTTTTATGTTTTTGAGGCAAGCCCAACAGACTGCCCCCCCTTTTTTATGAGAAGGAACAATTCTGACACACTTCCAAAATATCCCCAACATTCCAGTTTTATTTCTGTCCAGGATGCTGGGTGCCAAGAATTGGATATAAGCATATGTACATATAAGCAGCACGATTGTGGTTAACAAACTCTGAAAATTGAAAATGACAGACATAGGGCTGAAGAGATGGCATCATGGTTAAGGCACTTGCCTGTGAAGCATGAGAACCCATGTTCGAGTCTCCAGGTCCTACATAAGCCAGACGCACAAGGTGACACAAGTGTGTAAGGTTGCACATGAGCACAAGGCGTCTGGAGTTCGATTACAGTGGCTAGAGGCCCTGGTGTGCCAATTCTCTCTTTCTCTCTCATTCTTGCTCCCCTCATGAATTTGAGGCCAGCCTAGAGCCACAGAGTAAGTTCCAGGTCATCTTGGGCTAGAATGAGACCCTATCTCAACAACAAGAAAGAAAGGAAGAAAGAAAGAAAGAGAGAGAGAGAAAGAAGAGAGAGAGAGAAAGAAAGAAAGAAAGAAAGAAAGAAAGAAAGAAAGAAAGAAAGAAAGAAAAGAAAAAAAAAAAGAAAAGTTTAAAACAAGCCTCTACAGTTCTTAAGCACCAAGATAAATGAGATGACTTACAAGTAGAACTAGGAAGATGTTCAAATTTGACATATGAATGAGGCCTCTGGTCAAGTGTGGACACATGATTTAAGTGTGACCAGCTAGCTGCCATTCTCTGAAAAAGACAATATTCTTAGAATTAAAAAAGCAAAATTGAACAATTGTAGAATGATGATCCTATATATATTTTTTTCATTCTTATTAATGCCATGTCTTCTAAATAGAACATTTATTGTAACTGCCTCCCCAAGAGAAACTGAGTACTCTGACTTGAATGTCAATCATTTAAGACTCAGAACAATTTCTCCTAGTAGTGATCTTACCTTTTTTGGATTACCCACATTTACATTTATTTACATATATGTTACATTTTTAATTTTATTTATTTATTTATTTAAGAGAGAAAAAGAGAGGCTGATAGAGAAAGAGAGAAAATAAGCATGCCAGGGCCTCCAGCCGCTGTTAAACAAACCTCAGTTGTATGTTCCATTCTGTGCATCTGCCTCTACATGGTCACTGGAGAATGAACACAGGTCCTTGGGCTCTACAGGCAAGTCCCTTAACTGCTGAGCCATCTCTGCAGCCGTATGTTACATTATTGACTATCTTCTATGCCCTAGGTGCTCTAGCACTGAGGATATAAAAAATATATGAAACACATTCAAGAGCTTATTGTCTTGTCTGTCTGTGTGATTTAAAGGTAAACATTACTTTAAAATTCTCTCTTTTTAAAATATAGTTTGTTTATTTTTATTTATTTGAGTGAGAGAAAGAGAGACACACAGAGAGAAAATGGGTGCACAAAGGCCTGTAGCCACTGCAAACAAACTCCAGATGCATGTGCCACCTTGTGCTTCTGGCTTACGTGTGTACTGAGGAATTGAACCTGGGTCCTTAGGCTTCTCAGGCACATGCTTGCTAAGCCATCTCTCCAGCCCCCAAAATATTCTTTAAAAAAAAGAAGAAAGGCTGGGTATCGTGGCTAAGCCATTTCTGCAGCCCTAAAGTTCTCTCTTAAAACATAGTTAAGAGCTGGAGAAAGGGCTTAGAGGTTAAGGCACATGCTTGTGAAGCCTAAGGACCCAGGTTCGATTCTCCAGGTCCCAGGTCCTGGAGGCCCTGCATGCCCATTCTCACTCTTTCTCTCTGACTCTAATAAATAAATAAAAATAATTTTAAAAAAAAGAGTTTAAAAAACAAAAACATAGATAAGCTGGAATGGTGGCACATTCCTTTAATTCTAGCACTCTAGAGACAGAAGTAGGAGGATTGTTGGGAGTTTGAGGCCAGCCTGGAACAACAGAGTGAGTTCCAGGTCAGCCTGGGCTAGAGTAAGACGCTACCTCAAAAAAAAAAAAAAAAAGTTAAATCTTATCTGTTAATCTTGGTACTATACAAAACAAGCAGATAACATTGTAATCTGGACCCAAATTTTTTATTTTTGTGTGCTAAATAAGTCCTCCTTTCTCAAGCATCCTGTTTTACTCTTTGCTCAATGAAAACCTCCCTAGGTGTCTTTCAAACCCAGGGAGTAATAGACTAGTTCTTGATTCCCATTTCCTACAAGCATTTGCTTCAAGGAGAGTCAAGATTAGACTTTGTAGTTGTGCCTGCCTGTTGTGATTTTATCACATTTTTCATATAAACCCACTTTCTTTTTTATTTTTGTTTGTATTTTGAGGTAGGGGATCACTCTAGCCCAGGCTGATGTGGAATTCACTATGTAGGGTGACCTCAAACTCACATCAATCCTCCTACCTGGGCCTCCAGAGTGCGCCACCACACCTGCCACAAAACCCACTTTCTAATTTTATCATAGTACCTTAGAAATCTGCTTCTACTCTTCTGAATAACAGAGAATTGAAACTCACAGAGAGATCTTTCCAAGTCAGTAAAGAACTTTCAATAAAAACTCCTGCCAAACTGTGCCTCCAATTCCCACCGCATGCAAATGGAAAAATTCAGACCCCTTTTCAGACATTAAAATTGTCAACTTCCACCTCTGGTATTTGCAATGACTTGCAAATGTGATAATTTCCCTGATGTCTAGGTGAGGGTGCAGATGGATAAAGGGAGATCATCAGCACATAGTCGTGAAGTGTGTGGACTAGCAGTTATCTCTTCACCAATTAGGCAGCAAAGACAGTGGTGAGAAATATGCTTACATCAGCATGAGTCACAATCTTCAGTTTGAATGCCCAGGCACATGCCAAGACTTTACCACCCCTAGTCTGGGGCATTGGGAACAAATGAAATGTTAATAAATTATATAAACTTTGAAAATTTACCTTTTTCTTAGATAACATTTTGGCAGGAATATTCCTTCAAAGGACCAACCACAAAATCAGGTAAGGCAAGAAATGATAAAACTGAATCTTTTCCTAACCCTCTCTATTGTAATACATTTTAGTTTTTTTTTTTTTGTTGTTGTTGTTGTTGTTTTTGAGTTTGGTTGATGCTCAACATACTTTGTAAATCCAAGGATGATTTCTCAATTACATACCAGGGCACCTGACACACAGAATGCTTCCCTCATCTATTTACACACTGAAAATCAAGTTTGGTGAGATACTAGGGAAATTAGATAGTAGGCTTAAAGATGTTTTAAGCAGCTCAGCTAAGTTTAGACTTGCACAGAATGAAAGTAAGACTCAGTTTTAAGCAATAAACTACTTCGACTTTTTCTCTTTTTCTCCTTATGAGTGAACAGAATGCTCATAATAGGTAAATTAATACTGTTGGATGAGGCTGAAGGTAAGGTTTGGGATGTAGCTTAAGTCATAGAACACTGTCTTAACGTGCATGGACATGCCCCCAAGTTAATCCCCAACACTGGAAAAAAGTGCTGAGCATGGGGCTGCAGATTAGCTTAGTAGGTAGAATATTTGCTTCGTATGCATGAAGCACTGGGTTCAATTTCCAGTGCTATATAAAATGGGATGGTGGCACACGCATGTAATCCAAGCACTCAGGAGGAAGAGGCAGGAATATTATATCTTTCTAGCAAATCTGAGTCCAGCCTGAGCTATATGAGACCCTATCTCAAATGAAGAAGAATTAAAAAAAAAAGTTGAGGGCATACCTCAGTGGTAGAGTGTATTCTTGCATGTATCAAATGTCTGTTTCCAATTTGCAGTATGGAGAATATAAATAAAATAATAAGGGCTAAAAAGAATGCTCAACTTGTCACACAAGCATGGGGACCTTAGTTCAGGTCCCCAGCCCATGTAAATACTGGCTGGCCATGGCAGCCTATCTGTAACCCAGCTCTTAGATGGGATCCCCAGGGCAAACTGGCTAGCTAGACCAGCTGACTTGGGAGCCCTGTGTTCAAATGCAAGGTCCTGCCTCAGTCAGTATCATAAAAAGTAACCAAGGAAGACACCTGATGTCAACCTTTGGCCTCTACATAGGTGCACATACATGAACATGTATACCTATACACATACATACACATACAACACACATATACATCTGCAAAAAAGAATAAGAACAAGAGAGGGATTGGAAAGATGGTTCAGCAGTTAAAGGCTCTTGCTTTCAAAGCCTGCCAGCCTGGGTTTAGTTCCCTAGCTGCCCATATAAAATATGACTTTGTTTTATATATACACACAAATAAATAAGAAATAAGAAGAGAAGGAAATTGGATAATCTTAAGTAACTGTTTTTTTCCTGGTTTTTCAAGGTAGGGACTCACTCTACTCCAGGCTGACGTGGCATTCACTATATAGTCTCAGGCTGACCTTGAACTCACAGTCATCCTCCTACCTCTGCCTTCCCTATGCTGGGTTTAAAGGAGTACGCCACCACACCCAGCTAAAATTAAGTAACTTTTGAGAGGAGACATCCTTTCTCTTATCCATATTGTGATCTCAACCTGATTTTTTAAATTTAATTTTATTGTTTTATTTATTTGTGAGGAGAGAGAAAAAGACAGAGTATGTATGTGCCAGATAATTACACTGGTGCAGAATACTAGAATTTGTTCCTAATGATAAACTTTTGGATCTTTCCTATCCCTTTACTTTTCAAGCTGCTTTGAAGTCATGTATTTATTTAATTATTATTTAGTTATTTATTTTTGCCAGTTGTTCTTCCTTGTAAATGGGCTCCCCCAGATGAGACTGTATTGTAGAGCTACATCAACTTGCTTAATAAACATACCTTAGTAGTTAATAGCAAAATATGTCTACTTGAGCAAAAAGTATGTTTAACCAATTTACTGTTAGTTATCACCTATTTAATATATATGCCAGGCGTGGTGGTGCACGCCTTTAATCCCAGCACTTGGGAGGCAGAGATAGGAGCATCGCCATGAGTTCGAGGCCACCCTGAGACTGCATAGTGAATTCCAGGTCAGCCTGAGCTAGAATGAGACCCTACCTCGAAAAACCAACCAACCAAACAAACAAAAAACATTATTATGGGTCTTTTTAAAGTGTCACTTAAATTTCTTCAGGAAGATTCTCTAGAATACTTTTCAAACAAGTCATTATTAATATTGAAATTATAGTTGATTTTTTCCAGTTATTATATCTAAGCTATTTTAATGATTTCTTTTAAGATGTTAAGAGAGAAGACATTGATGTAATGGGCCTTCTGACTGGATTAATTGCTGCTGGAGTGCTTTTGGTTATTTTTGGGTTGCTTGGATACTATCTTTGTATCACCAAGTGTAATAGGCAACCCTATCCAGGGTAAGTGAAAAATATTTTGGTAAATTTGACATTTTCACAATATTGATTAGTCTAACACAAGAACATGGGATGTCTTTCCATCTCCTTATATCTTCTGCAATTTCTCATTTGAGTGATTTAAGTTCTTATTGTAGAGATCCTTTATTTCCTTGGTTAAGGTTATTCCAAGGTGTTTTTTGTTGTTGTTGTTGTTGTTGTTGTTTGTTTGTTTTTTGAGGCAGTTGTGAATGGGATATTCCCTGATTTCATCCTCTACATGTTTGTTGTTAGTATATAGGAAAGCTACTGATTTCTATCTGTCTATTTTGTATCCTGCTACCTTGCTAAAAGTGTTTATCAGCTCTAACAGTTTGCTGGTAGAGTCTTTAGGATCCTTTATGTATAGAACATATCATCTGCAAATAATGATAATTTGATCTCTTCTTTTCCAATTTGTATCCCTTTTATGAGTGTCTCTTGCCTTATTGCTATAGCTAAGACTTCCAGTACTATATTAAATAAAAGTGGGGATAGTGGACACCCTTATCTTGTTCCTGAATTTAGTGGAAAAGCTTCAAGTATTTCCCCCTTTAGTATTATGTTGGCTATAGGTTTGTCATAAATAGCTTTTATTATGTTAAGATATGTTCCTTCTATTCCCAGTTTCTGTAATACTTTTACCATGAAGGGATGTTGGATTTTGTTGAATGCCTTTTCTATTGAGATGATCATGTGATTTTTGTCCTTCAGACCATTTATATGATATATTACATTTATCAATTTTCATATGTTGAACCGGCCCTGCATCTCTGGGCTAAAGCCTACTTGGTTGGGGTAAATAATCTTTCTGATATATTCTTTCATTCTGTTTGCTAATTCAGTTCAGAATTTTTGCATCTATGTTCATGAGGGAGCTTGGTCTGTAGTTTTCTTTTTTTGTTCTGTCTTTGTCTGGTTTTGGTATCAGTGTGATACTGGCTTCATAGAAGGATTTTGGTAGAATTTCTTCCTTTTCTATTTTATGGAAAAGTTTAAGAAGCAGTAGTGTTAGTTCTTCCATGAAGGTCTGGTAAAATTCACCAGTGAATCCATCTAGGCCATCTAGGCAATTTCTTTGGTATTTTTTAGTTGGGAAACGTTTTATAACTGCTTGGATCTCCGTACTTGTTATATATCTATTTAAATGGTTTATCTCATCTTGATTTAATTTTGGTAGGTCATATGAATCAAGGAAATCATCCATTTCTTTCAGATTTTCAAACTTAGAGGTGTTTTTCAGGATAGGGTCTCTCTCTAGCCCAGGCTGACCTGGAATTTACTCTGTATTCTCAAGGTGGCCTCAAACTCATGGCGATCCTCCTACCTCTGCCTCCCAAGTGCTAAGATTAAAGGCGTGGACCACCATGCCTGGCTTAGAGGTGTATATATTCTTAAAGTATGTCCTTAGATTTTCTGAATTTCTTTGGTATCTGTTGTAATGGTGCCTTTTTCAGCTCTAATTTTATTAATTTTTGTCTCCTCTCTTCCTTCTGGTCAGATTTGCCAAGGGTTTATCAATCTTGTTTATCCTTTTAAAGAACCAACTCTTAGTTTCATTGATTCTTTGGATTTTTTTTGTTTCTATTTCATTAATTTCTGCCCTAATCTTTATTATTTCTTCCCATCTACTGATTTTTGGTTTGTCTTGTTCTTCTTTTTCCAAGACCTTAAGGTGCAGCACTTAGAGCTGTAAATTTCCCTCTTAGAACTGCCTTCATTGTGTCCTAAAGGTTTTGGTATGTTGTATTCTCATCATCATTTGATTCTGCGAATTTATTGATTTCCTTTTTGATTTCTTCAGTGACCCATTCACCATTCAATAGTTTACTGTTTAGTCTCCATAAATTTCTGTATGCTTTGTAGTTTTTCTTGTTGCTGATTTGCAGTTTAATTCCATGTGGTCAGATAAACTACAAGGGATTGTTCAATTTTCCTGTATTTGTTAAGATTTGTTTTGTGTCCTAATATAAGGTCTATTTTAGAGAATGTCCCATGTGCTGCTGAGAAAAATATGTATTCTGCAGCATTTGGATGGACTGTTCTGTATATATCTGTTAGGTCCATTTGTTCCATGACATCATTTAATGCAGATGTCTCTCTGTTTATTTTTAGCCAGGATGACCTGTCAATTGACGAGAGTGGAGTGTTGAAGTCACCCACTTCAATTGTGTTTGGTGTTATCTGTGACCTTAAGTATAATAGTGTTTGTTTGATGAAAGAGGGATCCCCCATGTTAGGTGCATATGTGTTTAGGATTGTAATGTCCTCCTGTTGGAGTGTTCCTTTAATCAGTATAAAGTGACCTTCTTTTTCTTTCCTCATTAATGTTGGTTTGAAGTCTATCCTGTCAGATATTAGGATAGCAACCCCTGCTTGTTTACTAGGCCCATTTTCTTGTAACACCATTTTCTATCCTTTCACCCTAAGACAGTGTCTATCTTTTATTGAGAGATGAGTTTCCTGGAGACAACAAATGGCAGGATCCTGCCTTTTAATCCAATCTGCAAGCCTGTGTCTTTTGGCTGGGGCATCGAGGCCATTAAAAGTTATTATTGAGCCGGGCGTGGTGATGCACGCCTTTAATCCCAGCACTTGGGAGGCAGAGGTAGGAGGATCGCTGTGAGTTCGAGGCTACCCTGAGACTACATAGTGAATTCCAGGTCAGCCTGGACCAGAGTGAGACCCTACCTCAAAAAACAAACAAAACAAAACAAAACAAAAAGTTATTATTGAAATGTACGCATTTATTCTCACCATTCTTCTTGTTTTGTAGTGCTTCCTGATTTCCCTTTACTTGCTTGTTTTAACTGTTATTTGAGGATGGTTTATTTTTTCCTATTTCCTCGTGTGTGTTTTGCTTTCTCTTCAGCATGAAGGATTCCTTCAAGTATGTTCTGTAGAGCTGGTGTAGTTGTCATAAATTCCTTTAGCCTATGTGTGTGTGTGTGTGTGTGTGTGTGTGTGTGTGTGTGTGTGTGTGTAATCTCCTTATTTCTCCATCAATTTGAGATAGCTTTACAGGATAAAGTAATCTTGGTTGACAGTTGTTATCTCTCAGAACTTGGAATACATCATTCCAAGACCTTCTGGCTCTTTAACGTTTGTGTTGAGTAATCTGCTGTGATCCTGATGGGCTTCCTTTGTAGTTGACTTGCTTTTTCTCTCTAACTGTGCTTAATATATTTTCCTTGGTTTGCGTGTTTAGTAGTTTAATTATAACATGGCAAGGAGAGGTTCTTTCCAGGTTTTACCTGTTTGGTGTTCTAAAAGCTTCTTGTATCTGCATTGACATTTCTTTCCCAATTTGGGGGAAATTTTCTATGATTTTGTTGAAAATGCCTACTAAGCGTCTGGACTGAAATTTTTCTCCTACTATACCCTGAATTCTTATGTTTGATCTTTTCATAGTGTCCCGGATATCTTGAAATTCCCATTCATACGTTCCTATTAGCTTGTTGAACACTATTAGGTCTGCCACCTGGTCTTCTAGTTTAGATATTCTGTTCTCTCCTTCATCCATTCTACTGGTGAGACTTTCCACAGAGTTTTTTATTTGACTGATTGTGTTCTCCAGAGTGAGGATTTTAGCCTGGCTTTTCTTCTTTATTTCTATTTCCTTACTCATGTCTTGTAATAACCTCCTTATTTCATTAAGCTTTTTCCTGTGTTCACTTTCAGGAGTTTGTTTTCTTCTTTGATTCCTTTGATTTCTTTGAGTATAGATAAAATCATTTTTTTGAAATCTTTGTCAGGCATTTCATCTAAAACAGTCTCATTGGTGATCATTTGTGATGGATTTATAATTTTTGGTGGGGTTGTATTGTTTTGATTCTTTGTGTTTCTTGTATTATAATGTAGCAACTTTTGCATCCTGAATTGATTTGATGCTTGGGTTTTCTACTTATCTGCAGTGGCGATCCACCTTTATAATACTTTCTGGATATGAATTTAAGGTGCCAAGTCTAGCTCTTGTACCTCAATCCTAGATGTTGAGTTTGATTGCTAAGCATGTATTCTAGTGGACTGGGTGGAACAATTTAATGATAAATTCTAAACTTCAACTCAGCAATATACACATTCAATAAAAACCAGCATAGAGTATACAAGTGTGGGGATGAAAATAAACAGTCTTATAAAGCCAAAATCCCTCAGGGTATATGTTGCTCCATACCCTTAATCCTGTTAGCTGGGAGGTAGAGAATTCTATTCTGAATTGGGTTCCAGGTCAGCCTGGATTCGAATCAGACCCTGCCCCCAATAATGACAGAAGCAAAAGACAAAAGCCCTATAAACCTGAAAGCATCAAAGCAACAATATTCAACCCCCAAATACAGCTTATTTGAAAATGGTAAAGCCAACCAAAAATATGTAACTCATAACCTGCCCTGACATGGAAAGAGAGATTAGCACTTCCAATGCAGGCCTATGTACCTGGTTTTTTTTTTTTTTTTTTTTTTTTGGTCTGTCTCATTACCTTTTGGGGTGGCTTCCAATCTCACCAATTCTGAGTGCCCACCTCAATCCCTCTGTGTTGTGCTGTGGAGCTGGAGTTCTGTTCAGCTGTGCTGGATGCACTGCCACTGGGGGTGGGGCCTGAATTCTGGAGTTTCAAGGTTCTGATGGTTGGGGGTTGGGAGAGTGGGAAGCCTAGAGTTGCTCACCCAGTCCCTCCTGTATCCCTTTCAGTAGCTCCTTAGTTGATCTCATCAGTTTTTCCTTCAAATTTCTTTTCTTTTCTTTTTTTTTTTTTTTTTTTTTGAGGTAGGGTCTCACTCTGGTCCAGGCTGACCTGGAATTCACTATGTAGTCTCAGGGTGGCCTCGAACTCTCAGCAATCCTCCTACCTCTGCCTCCTGAGTGCTAGGATTAAAAGCGTGCTCCACCACGCCCAGCTAACTCCTTCAGATTTCTTTGCAAGCAGGCTGATGAGGTTGGAAAATCCCCTCATTTGGTCTCTGCTACTGTTGCTCAGTGTGACAGGTGGGTGGTGCAGGGCACATGGATCACACTGATTGGCCACAAGCATCTCAGTCTATTTGGTTTTTTTAAAATACTTTATTTATTTATTTGCAAGCAAAGAGAGAGAGATGATATACAGACAGACAGAATGGACATGCCAGGGCCTCCAACCACTGCAAACAAACTCCAGATGCATGTGACGTTACATGGGTCCTGGGGAATTGGACCTGGTTTGTTAAGCTTGGGCTTTGCAGGCAAGTGCCTTAACCACTGAACTGTCTATCCAGCCCCTGATTTTTTTTTTTTCTTTTTTGAGGTAGGGTTTCACTCTAGTTCAGGCTGACCTGGAATTTACTATGTAATGTCAGGGTGGCCTCAAATTCACGGTGATCCTCCTACCTCTGCCTCCCAAGTGCTGGGATTAAAGGTGTGTACTACCACACCTAGGCTGATTTGTTTTTGTTGGTTTTTTTTTTTTTTTTTTTTTTTTTTTGGAGAGAAGCGGGGGAGAGGGAGAGGGAGACAGATAGAGAATGGGTGTGCCAGCAGCTTCTCAGCTGCTGTGAACAAACTCCAGATGTGTGCGCCCCCTTGTGGGCAAATGCAGCATTGCGCCCTTGCGTCACTTTGCATCTGGCTAAACGTGGGACCTGGAGATTGGAACTGATGTTCTTAGGCTTAGCAGGCAGGCCCCTTAACCGCTAAGCCATCTCTCCAGCCCTTGTTTTGTTTTTTTGAGATAGGCTGTCACTCTAGGCCAGGCTGACTTGGAACTCACTCTAGTTGCAGGATGGCATCCAAACTCAAGGACCTCAATGGTAATCCTCCTATCTCTGCCTCTGATGCTAGAATTAAAGGTCTTCAGCACCATGCCTGACTTTTTTTTTTTTTTTGAGAGAGAGAGAGACACAGAGAGAGACAGAGAGGTAGACAGATAGAGATGGGCATGCCAGCAGCCTCTCAGCTGCTGCAAATGAAATCCAGATGTGTGCACCCCCTTGTGGTCAAGTGCAGAATTGTGCCTTGCGTCACTTTGCATCTGGCTAAACGTGGGACCTGGAGATTGGAACCGCTGGAGATTGGAACCAGTGTTCTTTAAGCTTAGGAGGCAGGCGCCTTAACCACTACACCATCTCTCCAGCCCCTGACTTTTTTTTCCTGTTTTTTCGAGGTAGCATCTTGTTCTAGCCAAGGCTGACGTAGAATTCACTATGTATTCTCAGGGTGGCCTTGAACCCACGGCAATCCTCCTACCTCTGCCTCCCAAGTGCTGATATTAAAGGAATATGCCACTACGCCCAGCCTCCAACATTTTTCTACTTTTTTTTCTTTTTTTTTTTTTTGGTTTTTCAAGGTAGGGTCTCATTCTAGCTCAGGCTAACCTGGAAATTACTATGGAGTCTCAGGGTGGCCTCGAACTCATGGTAATCCTCCTACCTCTGCCTCCCGAGTGCTTGGGTTAAAGGTGTGCACCACCACACCCAGTTATTTTTGGTTTTTTGAGGTAGGGTCTCGCTCTAGCCCAGGCTGACCTGGAATTCACTATGTAGTCTCAAGGTGTCCTTGAACTCATGGCAATCGTCCTACCTCTCCCTTTCAAGTGCTGGGATTAAAGGTGTGTGCCACCAGGCCCAGTTTATTTTTCTACTTTTTTTAATTAACATTTTTACTTTATTTATTTGGTTTTTGAGGTAGGGTCTCGCTGTAGCCCAGGCTGACCTGGAATTTACCACGTAGTGTCAGGATGGCCTCAAATTCACAGTGATTCTCCTACCTCGGCCTCCTCAGTGCTGGGATTAAAGGCATATGGCACCACGCCCAGCTTAACTTTTTTTTATATATATTTTATTTATTTATTTATTTGAGACAGAGAACACAGCAGAGAGAGAGAAAGAGAGAGAATGGGTGCACCGGGGCCTCCAGCCACTGCAAATGACTCCAGATGCATGTGCCCCCTTGTGCATCTGGCTTACGTGGGTCCTGGAGAGTCGAACTGGGATCCTTTGGCTTTGCAGGCAAATGCCTTAACTGCTAAGCCATGTCTTCAGTCCATTTTTCTACTTTTTAATCTTGTAAAAGTAAAGCTCCACACCCATTGAACAAACTACTCCCTAGCCTCCCCCTTACTCCAAACCTGAGCTAACCTCCATCTTATTTCTTGTCTCTGTGACTTTTGCTGCTCTGACCTCATCTATGTGGAATTACACAACATTAGTCCAACGGGTTAATCCAGTGCAGTACTTTTAAGTCAGTGAGTGTCTCTTCATAAATTTTATTCTCCATTTGGTTTATATTTGCTGACATCTTTCCTAGTGTAAAATGTAAGATGTGACTTCCTTTGTAAAATCCAGCTGTCTTAGACCAACATCTGGTTTTTATTTATTTGCAAACAGAGAAAGAGAGAAAGTGTGTGTGTAAGAGCCAGCACCAGGGCCTCTAGCCACTGCAAACAAACTCCAGATGCATGCACCACTTTGTGCATCTCACATTACATTGGTACTGGGGAATCAAACCCAGGTTGTTGGGCTTTGCAGGCAAGTGCCTTAACCTTTGAGCCATTTCTCTGGCTTCAATATGTGTTTGTTGTTGTTTTCTTTTGTTTTATTTGTTCGTTTGTTTTTTGAGGTAGGGTCTTGCTCTAGCCCAGGCTGACCTGTACTATGTAGTCTCAGGCTGGCCTTGAACTCAGGGCAATCCTCCTAGCTCTGCCTCCAAGTGCTGGGATTAAAGGCGTGTGCCACCAGACCCAGACCCCAATATCTGTTTTTGAAAGAGACTGAGGTGTATTATTTCCAATTTAGACATGAATGTAATATAGTGGTTGACTGTGAAAGCTTGGGATCCAGACTTCCAGGGTTTGAATCCTTGGCATATACAACCCAGTAGCCATTTGACCTTTGACATGTTACTTACCTGTTTACTTGCCTCAGCTTTCCCATTGATAAATTGAAGATAATAACCAAAGCCATCAGGCCACATAGTTTCACAGGACTGCCATTTACACAGACCAGTGTGACTGATGCCTTCTGGTATGTGCAATATAGTATATCAGATCATAGGTATAAAGTGCTTAAAAGAATGTTGGATGGGGGATGGAGAGATGGTTTAGCAGTTAAGGTGCTTGCCTGCGAAGCCTAAGGACCCATGTTCGACTCTCCAGGTTCCATGTAAGCCAGACACACAAAGATGAGGCAAGCTCAAGGTTGCACATGCCCACTAGGTGGCGCAAGCATCAATTCATTGGCTGAGGCCCTGGCATACTAATTCTCTCTCTCTCTCTCTCTCTCTCTCAAAAACAATAGAATAAATTTTTAAAAAGAATGTTGGATATATAGAAAGTACCCAATAAATGTTAACTGTGATTATTCACTTACAAACTAAAGTTATTCTAAAAGCTTGCATAAGAATGGTTATGTGAGCCAGGCGTAGTGGCTCATGCCTTTAATCCCAGCACTAAGGAGGCAGAGGTAGGAGGATCATTGTGAGTTTAAGGCCACCCTGAGACTACAGAGTGAATTCCAGGTCAGCCTGGGCTAGAGTGAGACCCTACCTCAAAATAATAATAATAATAGGTTATGTGGCTGTCTCCTTCACCTCAAATTGGAAACAGGTTCTCTTACTGAGCCATCTCCTTGGTGTGCATGGATGTATTACAAGAAAGTCCTGGATGTTCAAAGAAAGTAGAACCACAGAAGCAAAAATGTTGAGTATCCCTTCTCTGAAATGCTGAACCAAAAGCGTTTTGGACTTACGATTTAATTTTTTTCTTTTTGGTTTTTTCAAAGTAGGGTCTTGGAATTCACTATGTAATCTCAGGCTTGCCTCAAACTCATAGCAATCCTTCTACCTCAGCCTCCCAGTGCTGGGATTAAAGCCATGTACCACCATGCCCAGCTTAGTAAATATATATCTGTATGTATGTGTGGATATGTATAATGTGTGTGGCGTGTGTATGTTGCCATGGCACACATGTAGAGGACTGAGGACAAACTCAGGGTTTTTGTTGTTGTTGTTGTTTTGGTTTTTCAAGGTAGGGTATAACTCTAGCCCAGGCTGACTTGGAATTCACTATGTGGCAAGAGGCCCTGGCACACACATATTCTCAATCTCTTTCTTTTTCTCTCAGGCTGGCCTCAAATTCACAGTGATCCTTCTACATCTGCCTTCCAAGTGCTGGGCTTAAAGGCATGTGCCACCACGCCCAGCACACTGTATATTCATAACGCGAAACTTTAGGGATAAGAAACAAGTCTAGAGCCAGGTGTGGTGGCGCATGCCTTTAATCCCAGTACTTAGGAGGCAGAGGTAGGAGGATCTCCATGAGTTCAAGACCACCCTGAGAATACATAGTGAATTCCAGGTCAGCCTGGGCTAGAGTGAAACTGCACCTTGAAAAAGAAAAAAAAAGAAAAAAAGAAAGAAAGAAAGAGAGAAAGAAAGAAAGAAAGAAGTCTAAACACAAAATTAAGTTATGTTTTATATACACACTTTAAACACATAGCCTGAAAGTAATTTTATATAGCACCTTTATTGTGCCTGTGTTCTGATTGTGTCCCATTACATGGAGTCAAGTGTGGAATTTTACACTCATGGTATCATCTCAGTACCAAAGAAGTTTTAGATTTTAGAACATTTTGGATTTTGAACTTTTTTGGATTAGGAGTGCTTAACGTATTCTACCAAGATGATGCAGAGAATGAGAAGCAAACGTGTCTGGAACAGGGCTGGAGAGATGGCTTAGTGGTTCAGGTGCTTGCCTGTGAAGCCTGAGGACCCAGGTTTGATTCCCCAGTACCCATGTAAGCCAGATGCACAAGATGGCACATGCATCTGGAATTTGTTTGCAGTGACTAGAGGCCCTGGCACACCCATTCTCTCAATCTCTCTCTCTCTAAATTAAATAATTTTTTTAAAAAAGCCTGGGGGGGGGGGACAGGGAGAAGGCTAACGATGGTACCGTCATGGCTGTATATATACATAACTAATAAAAAAATATATTTTTTAAAAAAGGAGTCTGGACCAAAGATCTGACAGCTTTGATGAAGAGGAGAGTGGCTGGGAATGTTGGGTAATTGGAATGCCAGCTAGAGAGTTTTCATTCAAGTTGCCAGACAAGGTGGTAGGAGGCCTTACACAGCGGCTTGCTTGCCTCTGGGAAAGACTCTTGAGAAAGCTGTAATAGGAACACTGGTGGCTGAAGCAGATATAATGCCTGTCTGTATGGAGCTGGTAGTGGGTTTTCCTTAAACGATATGCACTGCAGCAGGAGAAACTGGGAGGCAGAAGAAAACCAGTAAGGATGACAGTGTGGTAATGTGTACCTGAGACCATGAATCTGGACTGGTCTTTGAGGAAAAGTAGCTGTAGGACTTGATGTCTGATGGAAAGAAAGAGAGGATGGTGGAAGAGTGTGGGGCAAACCTAAGCTTCTCTACTAAGGAATGTGTGTGAAAGTTGTGAGAAAATGAAATTTGGATTTGGCAAAATAAAAGGGTTTTTTTTTTTTTTTTTTTTTTTTTTTGGTTTTTCGAGGTAGGGTCTCACTCTGGTCCAGGCTGACCTGGAATTAACTATGTAGTCTCAGGGTGGCCTCGAACTCTCAGCGATCCTCCTACCTCTGCCTCCCGAGTGCTGGGATTAAAGGCGTGCGCCACCACACCCGGCAAAAGGGTTTTTTTTTCTTTTCTTTTCTTTTTTTTTTTTTTTGTTGTTTTTTTTGAGGTAGGGTTTCACTCTAGTGCAGGCTGACCTGGAATTCACTATGTAGTCTCAGGGTAGTCTTGAACTCACAATGATCCTCCTACCTCTGCCTCCTGAGTGCTGGGATTAAAGGCATGCACCGGCTCAGGGCATGCATTTTTAACAGAGCTTTAGACATTAAAAAATGATAAAGGGGGCTAGAGAGATGGATTAGCAGTTAAGGCACTTGCCTGTGAATTATAAGGACCCAGGTTCGCTTTCCAGGTCCCATGTAAGCCAGATGCTCAAGGTGGTACATGCATCTGGAGTTTGTTTGCAGTGGTTAGAAGCCCTGGAGTGCCCATTTTCTCTTTCTCTCACTTTCTCTGTCTCTAATACATAAATAAAAATAAATAAAACTTTTAAAAAATGATAAAGGTGGGCTGGTTATATGATTCAGTGGTTAAAGGTGCTTGCTTGCAAAGCCTGGAAGCTTGTATTCAATTCTGTAGTACTTGTGTGACGCCAGAAGCACAGCTTGGTACATGTGTCTGGAGTTCATTTGTAGTGGCAAGAGGCCCTGGCACACCCATATATTCACTCTCTCTCTCTCTCTCAAATAAATTTTAAAAATAAAACAAAAATGATGAAAGACTTGAATTGGCATTTCTCCAAAGGAGACTTGCCAGCCAAGCCTAAGGACCCAGGTTCAATTCCCCAGTACCCACATAAAGCCAAATGCACAAAGTGGCACATGTGTCTGGAGTTTGTTTGCAGTGGCCCTGGCACACCCATTTTCTCTCTATCTGCCTATCACTCATTTTCAAATAAATAAAATAATTTTGTTTTGTTTTGTTTTTCAAGGTAGGGTCTCACTCTAGCCCAGGCTGACCTGGAACTCACAGAAATCCTTCTTCCTCAGGTTTTTCAAGGTAGGTTCTCACTCTAGCTCAGGCTAACCTGGAATTCACTATGTAGTCTCAGGGTGGCCTCAAACTCATGGTGATCCTCCTACCTCTGCCTCTTGAGTGCTGGGATTAAAGGCATGTGCCACCACACACAGCTTTTAAAAATTTTTTTATGTTATTTATTTATTTGCAAGCAGAGAGACAAAGAGAGAGACTGGGTGTGCCAAGACCTCTAGATAATGCAAATTAACTCCAGATGCATGCACCACTTTGTGCATCTGGCTATATGTGGGTACTGGGGAATTGAACCAGCCAGGATCCTTAGGCTTTGCAGGCAAGCACCTTAACAGCTAAGTCATCTCCCAGCCCCCAATTTTTTTTAATTTTTATTTATTTATTTATTTATTTATTCATTTATTTATTTATTTCAGAGCAACAGACAGACAGAAAGAGAAAGAGGCAGATAGATAGAGAATGGGTGCACCAGGGCCTTCAGCCACTGCAAACAAACTCCAGATGCATGTGCCACCTTGTACATCTGGCTTATGTGGGTCCTGGGGAATTGAGCCTCAAACCGGGGTCCTTAGGCTTCACAGGCAAATGCTTAACTGCTAAGTCATCTCTCCAGGTCCCCCAGCCCCCAATTTTTAAAAAATATTTTTACTTTTGTAAGCTGGCATGGTGGCACATGCCTTTAATCCCAGTACTCGGGATGCAGAGGTAGGAGGATCACTGTGAGTTCGAGACCACCCTGAGACTATATAGTGAATTCCAGGTCAGCCTGGGCTAGAGTGAAACCCTACCTCGAAAAACAAAAACAAAAAAAATATTTATTTATTTGTGAGAGAGAGGGAAATAGGCAGGTAGAGAGAAAGAGAGAGAGTGGGTGTACCAAAGCATCCAGCCACTGCAAATGAACTCCAGTGGGCCACCTTGTGTATCTGGCTTACATGGGTCCTGGGGAATTGAACCTAGGTTGTTTGGCTTTGCAGGCAAGTGCCTTAAAAGCTAAGCCATCTCTCCAGTCCCCCAATTTTTCTTTTAAAATATTTTATTTATTTGAAAGAGAGTGAGCAAGTGAGAGAGAGAGAGAGAGAGAATGGGCACACCAGGGCCTCTAGCCACTGCAAATGAACTCCAGATGCATGTGCCACCTTGTGCATCCGGCTTTATGTGGGTACTGGGGAATCAAACCCGGGCCCTTTGGCCTTGCAGGCAAGTGCCTTAACCACTAAACCATCTCTCCAGCCCCCCCCCCCACCAATTTTTTTAAATAAAAAATTATACACTTAAGCCAGGTGTGGTGGGCATGCCTTAAATCCCAGCAGTCAGGAGGCAGAGGTAGGAAGATCACTGAGAGTTCAAGGCCACCCTGAGACTACATAGTGAATTCCAGGTCAGTCTGGGCTAAAGCAAGACCCTACCTCGGGAAAAAAAAAAAATAATTAAAAATTATACTTAGCTGAGAATGTGATTTAATGGGTAGAGTGCTTGCCTAGCATGCATAAGGCCTTGGATTCAATTCTCAGTACCACATAAACCTGGCATAGGGGCACATACCTGACATACCAGCATTTGGGAGAGGGAGGCAGGAGAACCAGAAGTTCTGAGTAATTCTTAGCTACAGAGGGAGTTTGGGCCATCCCGAGCTACATGAGACCCTTTCTCAAAAAACAAGCCAAAAGATCCAGGTTCATTTCCTCAGGACTCTCATAAGCCAGATGCACAAGGTGGTACATGTGTCTGGAAATTTTTTGTAGTGGCTAGACACCCTGGCGTACCCATTCTTCGTCTCTCCTTCTCTCTCTCTTTCTGTTTAGAATATTTTTTTAAAAAAGGACAAGTATATATTTAAGTTTGCAAATATTGTGCTGGGAAGATGGCTCAGCAGTGCTTGCTTACAAAGCCTACTGGCCTGGCTTCAATTCCCTAGCATCCATGTAGAGCCAGAGGCACAAAGATGCATATGCATCTGGGGTTTGTTTGCAGCAGTGGCAAGAGGCCCTGGTACACCCATATATACACTATCTTTTCTCTCTCTCTCTCTCTCTCTCTCTCTCTCTGCTCATAATATTTTAGAAAGTTTCAAATATTTCATATCTATAGCTACACATCTACAAAATTTCTCTTAAACTGGGGGGGGGGGGCTTAAATCCATAAATGTGGAATTAGGATTCCCTTGTTGGAAGGATAAAAGCTGAAGTTTCATAAGTAGGTAGGCAGATTCTCTGAGTGTACTAAAAGCACAGAAGGGAAAGGACATTTTTAAAGCATGGTCCACAGTAAGCTGACAGAAAGAAGAAAGCCAACAGGGCAAAGAAAAGGAAAATATAAATTGTAATTCTACCCCACGCTGGAATTCTTGAAAAGTTCCCCAAGGCATTATTATGTGACTATGGGCTTAGACTAAAGAGTTTGTCTCGGTAAATCCTAAACGCTTTGAGAAATGAGAAAGTAAGACTTAATTTTTCTTAAACTGATAGATTTCTATTAATTTCCCTTGTTTAACAAACAGGAAATGAGCAAAACCCTTTGACCAAGATTTTATTCACTGTGGCTTTCTGCAGAAGCTGGAGAACCCACATGGTTAATGAAGCAATAGGCAAGACTTATTTTTGGAGATTTTTCTTGACTTTTATCTTTCCATGTTTCTTTACCCATTTGTGATGGTTTTGTTTTCTGAAAGAAGTTCCTGATGTACTTGTGCATACATGTATGCATGTATTTATGCATGTACACATGCATGTATGTGTGTGCTTGTATGTGTATGTATGTGTTCTCATGTGTGTATGTATGTATGTACTCATGTTTAACAATTTCATTCCAGAGCTGGGTGTAGTGGAGCCCCCACCAAGCCCCATTAAGGTGGGAGGAAGTATGGTCAGAGGTCAGCCTGGGCTGTACTGCGAGAACTGCCTCAAAAACCAAAGCAACAACAAAACAGTTTCACTTCAGCTGAGTATATAGCTACTATTTTGGAGGTCCTGGGTTTTATCTGTAGCAACACACACACCACCACCACCACCACCACCACCTTACTCAAGGTTTGTGATATAGCACACTCCATATTCTAGTCCATATTCCACATACTCGTGCTGAATGTTTTCTATTTTCCCTGCTTTTCTATATCTATTTATTTATTTATTTATTTTCATTTATTTTCTGGGAAAGAAGAGAGAGAAAGAAAATGGGTGCCTCTTGCCACTGCAAACAAACTCCAGATGCGTGACCCACTCTATGCATCTGACTTTACATGGTCTCTAGGGATTTGAACCCAGGCCATCAGGCTTTAACTGTCGAGCCATCTCTGCAGTCCTCTCCCTGCTTTTCTTCATTTACTTGTTTTTGCGTTTGTTTTGTTTGTTTTCTTTTTTCCTGCACATGTATTCTTAGCTCATGTATTACTTTGCCTTAGCATCTTCCCTAAATGAAAATAGCAGAATCCAATGACACAAGGAGGCTGAGCACAGTGGCACACCTGCTATTCAGGAGGATGGCTTGATTCCAGGGGTTATTTTTTTTGTTGTTGTTGTTGTTGTTTTTTGAGGTAGGGTCTCACTCTAGCTCAGGCTGACCTGGAATTCACTCTGTAGTCTCAGGGTGGCCTCGAACTCATGGTGATCCTCCTACCTCTGCCTCCTGAGTGCTGGGATTAAAGGCATGCGCCACCATGCCCGGCTCTATTTAATATTTTTTATTTTCTTACTTCAAGCAGAGAAAGATAGAAGAGAGACAGAGAGAATGGGTGTGCCAAGGCCTCCAGCCACTACAAACGAACTCCAAATGCATGTGCCACTTTGTGCATCTGGATTTATATGGGCACTGGGGAATTAAACTCAAGTCCTTAGGCTCTGCAGGCAGGTGCCTTAACCCCTGAGCCATCTCTCCAGCCCCACATGGGTTATTTTTTTTCATACTTTTAATTTATTTATTTGCACATGTACACACATGTGCTCCTGCTTCTGCAAATGAACTCCAGATGCATGCACCACTTTTTGTGTCTGGCTTTATGTAGATACTGGGGAATTGAAGCTGGGCCAGCGGCCTTTGCAAGCATGTGCCTTTAACTGCTGAGCCATTTCCATAGACCAATTCCAGAGATTAAAGTCCAGTATGAGCAACATAGCAAGACTCCATCTTAAAAAAAAAAAAAAAAAAGAATAGAACAGATAGAGCAGGGTATGGTGACTCATACCTGTAATCCCAGCACTAGCAAGACTGAGGCAAGAGGATTGCCCTAAATTTGAGACCTGTCTGGGCTAATAGTGAAGTCTAGGCCAACCTGGGCTACAATGTAAGACCTGTTTCAATTAATTAATAAAACAAATTTTAAGAAGAAAAGGCAAGCAAGAATGGTACTATATCTATCACCCCAGGATTCAGGAGGCTAAGTATCATGAATTCAAGGTCAGCCTGGACAACCTTGTCCAAAAAGAAAAGGGGTGGGGGGAGGGAGGGAAGGAAGGAAGGAAGGGAAAGGAAAGGCAAAGGAAAGGGAAAGGGGGACAAGAAGGGAAGGAAGAAAAGAAAGAGAAGAAAGAAAGAATGGAAGAAACACACAGTAAGCTAAATAGTAACTGAGTAAAACTTCCGCACTTTTGTTTTAAAAGGTTAGTTATATTTAGTTAGTCCAGTGAGACTTGTATAGTTCACAACTTTTTTTGTTTGTTTGTTTTTTGAGATAGGGTCTCCCCTGTAATCACTATGTAGTCTCAGGGTGGCCTTGAACTCACAGTGATCCTCCTACCTCTGCCTCAGAGTGCTGGGATTAAAGACATGTGCCACCATGCCTTGCTCGGAGACTTTTTTTTTTTTTTTTTTTTTTTTTTTTTTTTTTTTGGTTTTGCGAGGTAGGGTCTCATTCTGGTCCAGGCTGACCTGGAATTAACTATGTAGTCTCAGGGTGGCCTCGAACTCTCGGCGATCCTCCTACCTCTGCCTCCCAAGTGCTGGGATTAAAGGCGTGCGCCACCACACCCGGCTCAGAGACCATTTTTAAAGCATTGTCTCACTCTGATCTTTACAATCTGTCTTGAATTTTAGGGGACATTTCAAGATAGGTTTATTAGACATGCTCTTAGGTTGAGAATGACTTTTAAATTTATTTGTAAGGAGAGAAACAGAGAGAATCAGCATGCCAGGGCCTCTTGCTGTTGCAAATGAACTCCAGATTGCATGCGCCACCCCAGTCATTAGGCTTTATGGCAAGCACCTTAACCACTGGGCCATCTCTTCAGCCTGAAGCTGACTTTTAAATACTTACCAAAGTGCTTTGCATCATCCATTGTTCCAGGAAATTCTTTATGTGCAGTTATTTGTTCTCTATGTTTGCAAGCCTGAAAGCAGAGGGAGGGGAAGAAATACTTGAGAAAGAGAAGACTGAAAAATAAGACCATTGTCAGAAAAGTTTGCCTCTAGCTGGGCATGGTGGCACATGACTTTAATCCCAGAACTCAGGAGGCAGAGGTAGGAGAACATGCTGTGAGTTTGAGGCCACCCTGAGACTACAGAGTAAATTCTAGGTCAGCCTGCACTAGGGTGAGACCCTGCCTCGGAAAAAAAGTTTACCTCTGTAAAAACATACCAAGAAATGAAAAACAAGATCATTTCATTTCCTGGTTTCTATATTTTATGGAAGAAAATAGGCATAATAAACATTGCCACTTTAAGATATGTATACATAAATGCATGCTTGCTGTTTTCAATCAGGTAAAATGTATGATGTAAAAAAATGTATAAGAAAACACTAGGAAGCTGGGCATGACGGCATGTGCCTTTAATCCCAGCACTCGAGAGGCAGAGGCAGGAGGATTGCAGTGAGTTTGAGACCACCCTGAGACTACATATTGAATTCCAGGTCAGCCTGGGCTACAGCAAGACCTTACCTTGAAAAACAAACAAGCAAACAAACAAAAAAATCAGAAAGAAAGAAAAGAAAACACTAGGTAAATATTTCATGACTGGTATAAATATTACATTGTTTCTATGTATTAATTTTTTTATTATTTTGTTAACATTTTATTTATTTATTTGAAAAAGAGAGAGAAAGAGGCAGATAGAAAGGAAAATGGGCACACCAGGGCCTCCAGCTACTGCAAACAAACTCCAGATGCATATGTCACCTTGTGCATCTGGCTTATGTGGATCCTGGTCCGTTGGCTTTGCAGGCAAGTGCCTTAACCACCAAGCCATCTTTCCAGCCCCTATGCATTAAATTTTGAAAGTCAACATGGAAAAATTTGTTTGTTTAAATAAAATATCTGTCTTTCTGTTCCCTATAAGCAAATATAGCACTTTTGGTCACAAGCTAATAAACATGGCAGTGACTAACCTACCACAAATGCACTACAGATTTCTCACTGAGGAGCAATTGTGTTGACCCTCTGAGTAAATTTGCATCCCCTCACTCACCTCTCAGGTAGGGAAGGGCTGATGACCCTGTTCCTAGGGTTACACAGGACCGCTTGCCTTTCTTCTCTCTGCAGTTTTTCCCTCTTCTTCCTCTCCAGTTCAGATGTCATTATTGCCTCCAAAGGAAATGGGCATTTTCAGAGGCAAATTGGCTGATTTAGCTTGAAAATTTTTACTACAGCCCTTTTGGGTCTGTAAGCTGTCTTTTTTTTTTTTTTTTAAGTTGAGAGAGACAGAGAGAGAGAGAGGAAGAGGGAAAGAAAGAGAGAGAATAGGTGCCTCTCAGCTGCTGTGAATGAATTCCAGACCCGTGTACCCCCTGTGTGCATGTCCGACATTGCCTGCTTACATCACTTTTGTGTCTGGCTAAACGTGGGACCTGGAGATTTGAACAAATGTTCTTTGGCTTCACAGGCAGGTGCCTTAACTGATAAGCCATCTCTCCAGCCCTAAACTATCTTTTAATGGGAAGCATATCACAAGCATGGACCAGAGGTTAGTCAGAATTGCCTAACAGGCTGGGCATGGTGGTGCACACCTTTAATCCCAGCACTCGGGAGGCAGAGGCAGGAGGATCACTGTGAGTTCAAGGCCACCCTGAGAATACAGAGTGAATTCCAGGTCAGCCTGGGCTAGAACGAAACCTTACCTTGAAAAACCAAAAAAAAAAAAAAAAAGGAATTAACGCTCTTGGGAGATGGCTCAGTGGATAAGAGATCACTATGCAAGCATGAGGAGCTGAGGTGGCCTGAGACTGCTTGAGTTCAATTCCTCAGCACCCGTGGAAAAAGTCAGGCATGGCCCAACTGCAGAGAGGGGAAAATCACTGGGGCTCACTGATCAATCAGTCTAACTGAAAATGGCAGCTCCGAGTTCTGTGGGAGACTTTGTCTCAAAGAAGCAAGTAAGAGAGTGATAGGAGAGACATTTGACATTCCCTGTAGCTTACACACTTGTACACACACACACACACACACACACACACACACACTGCCTATAATTCTAACGATCTTATCTAGAATTATAGGAGGTTGTGCACAGATACCATATAGTCAACCAACTTACTTCACAGTAAAAACAGATCACTTTACTAAGAGTAATTCACAGGTGAGAAGAATAACTAGGTTTAAAACATGAAATCCATGTTGCATTTTCACGTTCACTGGCTGACAGGTTTTGTGAAAGTGGTAGTACTTAGCTGAGCATGGCTCTTGCATATCCAGCACTTGGCAGACTAAAGCAGAAGCATGGCAATTTCAAGACCAGCCTGGGCTACAGTAATGAGTTCATGGTCAGCCTGGGCAACCTGGCAAGACCCTGTCTTGAGATATTAAAAGTGGTTGGAGATAGATATTGCCTAGCATGCCTGAGACCCTAGGCTCAATCCTCAGTATTGCAAAAGGAAAAGAGAGACAAGAAAGGAGGAAGGAATGATTGATGGAAGGATTCTGCCACCCCACCTCCCCAGTGCCAAGGGCAGAATCCAGGGCTTTATGCACACTAGGCAAGCGCTTTACCACTGAGCTATATACCTGGCTCAAGAAAAGTTGGGCTTGGGTCAGTATTGGGGGTGGGGGAAAATAGTATTCCAAGAATGAAACAGTACCAATCAAAGCACAGAGAATAGACTAGGGATGTAACTCAGTAAGTAGGTCCTTGCCTGGAATGCACAAACCCGGTTCAGTCCCCAGCACCACATAAATTGGGCATGGTGGTGTATACTTGTAATCCCAGTACTCAGGAGGCAGAGGATCACTGTGAATTTGAGGCCACCCTGCGACTACATAGTGAATTCCAGGTCAGCCTGGGCTGGAGCAAGACCTTACCTCGAAAAAGGAAGGAAGGCAGGAAGAAGGAGGGAGGGAGAGAAGGAAGAAAAGAAGGAAGGAAGGAAAGAAAGGAAAAGGAAAGGAAAGGGAGGTAGGAAGGAAGAAAAAGAAAGGAAAGGAAAGGAAGGAGGGAAAGAAAGAAAGAAAGAAAGAAAGAAAGAAAGAAAGAAAGAAAGAAAGAAAGAAAAAGAAAAAGAAAGAAAGAAAAAAAAGAAAAAGAGAGAAAGAGTACTTGGGAAGGGTCACCCAGCAGTAGGACCTCAGAGAGCATGCCAGCCATCATGATTATCTCTAGGGCACCTTGGCTGGGAGTGTACTATTGCACAGGGACACCTAGATTTGATTTAATATCATACTTTGAGGAAAAAAATTAAGATTTTATTTATTTATTTATTTATTTATTTAAGACAGAGAGAGGGGGAGAGAGAGAAAGTGAGAATGGGCATGCCAGGGTCTCTAGCTACTGCAAATGAATTCCAGACACGTGCGCCTCCATGTGCATCTGGCTTATGTGGGACCTGGAGAATCAACCAGGGTCCTTAGGCTTCGCAGACATGTGCCTTAACCGCTAAGCCATCCCTCCAGCCCTCTCTTGATCTTAAATTAAAACTTTCTCAAAGGGCTGGAGGGATGGCTTAGCGGTTAAGGCGTTTGCCTATAAAGCCAAAGGACCCAGGTTCAATTCCCCTGATCCCACATAAGCCAGATGCACAAGGGGGTGCACTCATCTGGAGTTCATTTGCAGTGGCTGGAGGCCCTGGCATACCCATTCTCTCTCTCTCTCCCTCTCTCCCTCCCTCTTTCTCTATCAAATAAATAAATAAAAATATATTTTTTAAAAGATCAAGAGAAAGGGGAACTCACACATGGCATTCTTTTTGTAATGTGCTAGACACTGCTTGAAGTTTTAATAAGAAGTTTGTTGACCTGGCTATTATTACCCTCATTTTGGAGAGGAGGAAACTGAGTCATAAAACTTGACTTTAATCACTTTGCTATGGAGTGACAAACCCACGTCTGACTTCAAAGCTCTATCAGTGTCTGGGTAAAATAAAGCTTTAGTGATTAATAAATTAGGTTCAACATTTATGAAATTCTTTTTTCTGTGTGTGTGAGAGACAGGGTCTTATGTATTCCAGGCTAGCCTCAAACTTGGTATGCAGCGGAAGATGACCTTGGACTCTTGATCTTCCTGCTTCCATCTCTCAAGTGCAGGATTACACACATGTGCCACCCTTCCCAGTTTAGGATTTTTTTTTTTAAATATCACCATCTTAACTCAGAAATGCACCCTTCCTAGACCTAAAAATTGTGTCTCTGTTTAGTTCTTCAGACATCTATGTAAGAAGAGGCAGACATACTCCCTCCATCATCTTCAGAAGGCCCGAGGAGGCTGCCTTGTCCCCATCACCATCTTCTGAGGACATAGCACTACCTTCGTATGAACAGGCGGTGGCTCTGACCAGAAAGCACAATGTGTCGCCGCCACCACCATATCCCGGACCAGCCAAAGGATTCAGGGTATTTAAGAAATCTTTGTCATTCCCATCTCACTGAGAGTACCTTGCTATAAGAAATTTATATTGTTTGAGCAAAAAAAAAAAAGATGTGCCTCTCCAGCTTTCTATGACAAACTGCACAAAATAAAGGAGCCGCAAGCACATCAGGACCACACCACGGCTCTGTTTGCAACTTGGACCTGAACTTGATTGTCAGCAGCTTGTTAAGAGACTTTACTCCATACCCTTGCAGCTAAGAAGAAAGCACTTTATTACAACGTATATTCTATTGGTTAAAAAATATTTGTTTAAAATGCATAAGTAATCTTTGTTATAGCTAGGTATAGCATCATAGGCACATGACTAATCTCAGCATTCAGGATGTTGAGACAAGAAGGATGAGACTTGAAAGGTAGCCTGGAAATACATGGTGTGACCCTGTCTCAAAAACAAAAAAAAAACTTTGTTATTGACAGTATAACTGAAAACACGAACTCTTGTTACAGATAAATTTGTATAGATAAATGTTGTGTGTTTCTTGTGTTGAATATTTAAAAAGTTAGAATGTGTAATCATTAGCTTATTCCCAAGTCACAATATTAGACCCTTTTAATATACATATATATATGGGGGTTTGTAGTATATGGCGTGTATGGCATATGCATATGTGTGCATATGCACATGACCCATGCACAAACATGCAGAAGCCAGAGAAAGACCAAAGGTAACCTCTATTGCCTGCGAAAGGCTCACTCACTGAACCTGGAGCTTCCCTCTTTCAGTTAGACTGGCTGACCAGTGAGCCCCAGTGATCTTCCTGTCTCCATCCCACTAAGCACATGGATTACAGGTATGCATGGACATGCCCAGCTTTTTACTTGGGTGCTGGGGGTCAAACTAAGGTCCTCATACAAGTACTCTTACCCACTGAGCCACTGCTCCAGCCCAGATTCTTTCATTATTAGGATTTCCTTTGGTTTGGAAATGTTGCACAGAATTTGACATTTCAGTATAAATCTGTAGCCTTAATTGAATCACTTAGTTTTCCTGCCCGGCTCTATTTTAAATTGTTGTATAGCATTCACTATATTTTACAGGCTCTAGTTTTTAACTTGTTGTCAGTTGTATTTTAGTATGGTGAAAAAGTCAATAATTTTCTTTTTCTAAAAAATAATATTCACTGTGAAGTCACTTTTTGAGATGCCACAGAGTTACAATGCAAGGGTTTGCAAGACTTATCACATTAATAAGCAGGCCTTTTCTAGTGACTAGAACTCCAAAAGTTGCCCATGTTACTAATGAGTATCTAGTAGCCTAGTATCCTAGTATCTAGTTGTAATTTATAATTATGAAACTCTTTGTACATCTGTGTGTGTGTGTGTATGATTAATTATCTGGAATTTGTTAGACTTAATTATAATTTGCCACTTCAGAGCTCAGTTCCCTAGAACCCATGTAAAGCCAGATATAAAAAATGATGCAAGAGCCGGGCGTGGTGGCGCACGCCTTTAATCCCAGCACTTGGGAGGCAGAGATAGGAGGATCACCTTGAGTTCAAGGCCACCCTGAGACTACATAGTTAATTCCAGGTCAGCCTGGGCCAGAGTGAGACCCTACCTCGAAAAACCAAAAAAAATTTTTTTAAATTAAAAAAAAAGTGATGCAAGCATCTGGTTACACTCATATGTACATACACACACATGTGCAAATAAATAAAAATATTTTTAAAAACTGTAATGTGCCCTGTCTTTGATTTTGCATTTGCCTCTAAAATTCTAATCAGTGTTTTTCTATTTTTCAGTTAACTTGTGTATACTAATAGATGTACAAGAGAATTTTTATTTTGTTTTATTTATTTGAGAGAATGAGAAATGGGTGTGCCAGGGCCTCTAGCTACTGCAAACAAACTCCAAATACCTGCCCCACCTTGTGCATCTGGCTTACATGGATCCTGGGGAATTGAACTTGGGTCCTTAAGCTTTGTAAGCGTCTTAACTGCTAAGCCATCTCTCCAGCCCACAAGAGAAATTTTTTGTGGTTGGTTTTTTCAAAGTAGGGTCATGTTGTAGCCCAGGCTGACCTGGAATTCACTCAGTAGTCTCAGTGTGGCCTCGAACTCATGGTGATCCTCCTACCTCTGTCTTCCAAGTGTTGTGATTAAAGGCATGTGCCACTGTGCCTGTCTAAGAGAATTTTTAATGTTGAATAGCTTTGTTTTTAGTCTAACTGAATGTGAATTAAATTCCATTATTAGTTTGAGTGGAAATGTTATATATGATACTTATACTATTAGAAGAATTTCTGGAATTTTTTTTGGAGAGAGACACAGAGAAGGGAGGGAGAAGGAAGATAGAGATGGGAGTGCCAGCAGCCCTCAGCTGCTGCGAATGAAATCCAGATGTGTGTGCCCCCTTGTGGTCAAGTGCAGCATTACGCCCTTGCGTCACTTTGCATCTGGCTAAACCTGGGACCTGGAGATTGGAACCGCTGGAGATTGGCACCAGTGTTCTTAGGCTTAGGAGGCAGGCGCCTTAACCACTAAGCCATCTCTCCAGCCCTTAATTTTTTTTACACTTTACCATGAATAAATAAATATATAAAATTTGTAATTAATGAATGAATGAATGACTTTTGCAGAACTGGAGATTTGAACTCAGGGCCTTTGCACGTGCTAGATGAGAGCTCCATTACTCAGCTACATCCTTCACCTGGATATTTTATTTAAAACAAGAACAGTAAACTGGGCGTGGTCGCGTACGCCTTTAATCCCAGCACTTGGGAGGCAGAGGTAGGAGGATCGCTGTGAGTTGGAGGCCACTTTGAGACTACATAGTGAATTCCAGGTCAGCCTGAGCTAGAGTGTAGGCTAATATTATCTAAAAATGCTACAAATTACCTTAAAGATGTTGTCTCTGATTTATGTAGTATAAACAAACTACATAATGATTGTGTGGGGGACCATAAAGGTTTTATTGCCCTACTCCTTGTTTGGTATTGCCTGAACACTCACTCTTGAGTACCAGTTGTGGGTATCTCAAACGAAGTACCATAAAACATTAACAGCCTGCCACTCCATTTCTAACACTTTCCATAGAGACAAAACTTTATTGCTCACACAAGTACTTACAAATGTAATAACTAGTTGGGAAAACCTGTTTCATTTAGATTCCAGCTCTCTTGTCTGCAAAAGGAAAAGTAAATGTTGTAAAAAAAAAAAAAAAAAGATTTATGCTACTTCTCAGCAGGATCTGAGAGTTGGCAAATTCTTTCTCAAAGGAAAACTCACTTTCTATAGATATCCTTAGTAAGTGCATACCGTAATTACCATAAAATTGGCAAGGTCACTTGTGTCCACTAGCTTGAATTCATTTGTAAATAAGAAATACTTTCTTTGCTTTCCCTCTTCAAGGACTAGGCTCCAAGCTTCACAGGTGCAGAAGGCCTTACAAAAAAAAAAAAAAGAAGAAGAAGAAGAAGAATGAATAGGAACAAAAGGATGTAGGCGCCAGGAGGAAAACAAATTCAAGTCAACCTTGGAGTAGCAGATCTGATACCACGTACTACCTAAGTTTAAAGCTGCTTTAAAATCGTTACCAGAGATAGTGCATCAAATTTATTAGGTCTTCCACTACGCCTGTCTGATTTGCTTAGACTTTTATGTTAGTCCTTATCTTAAGGGCTAAGTTTCTGTGCTAAGCACGTAATAGGTGTTAAAACCAATATTGATTTTTAAAGGGTGGTGGCCATTAATTATAAACTTCGCTGTTGTTTTAACTTTAAATTTATGGCTTACAGGCCAAACGATTCCTATGATCCCTGAATTCACCACTCATAAGAAACACAACTCAGGATAGGCAACAGAACAGCCTAAAAATATTCCTTCAGTTACCCACACCAAACAGCTTGGAAGTTAGATAAGGAAATGTTCTGGGCATAGAAATCCTGGTGAGATTATAAAATCTCGAGCAGAAAACTCCCCAAAGTGCCTAGTGCGTTTAAATTTATTGTAATTAAAGCCATCCAGATGGTAGTTGGGTTAATCAATGAAGAGGCAGTATTTTATCTTGGGATGGAAGATTCAGAAATCCAGAGAGAGAAAGAGAAAAAAAAAAAAAATCCCTGAGGTGGGGGGTGGGGACCAGTTAATAAGAGCCCCTGGGAAAGGCCTTTTCAGCGAGGATTGGGAAATAATACGCCTGAATTTGAATATCAATCTCCCTTAGCAGCAGGGACTGGGTCCTGGAGCCCAGCTCACTCCGGGCGGGCTGGGGAGCAGACGGAGCATCCCGGTCCGGTTGTTTGTGGTTTTGCGGGCGCGGAGAAAGAAATCGCGATGTGGGAAGAATTGACGACTTGAAACCCTCCAAATAAACCGGGGGAGTGGGTGGGGGTAGGGTCCGGCGAGGAGCTCCGGGAGAGCGCGGACGAGCCTCTCCTCGGCTGCACGCACGCCACGCCGGCCTTCCGCTCCCCTCCGCTGGCCCTCGGGACGCGCGGACACACCCAGCCACGGCGGGAGGCCCCGGGGGGCCGGAACGCGCGCAGTCCCCCGCCCCGAGCCCACCGGGCCCACAGGCCTCTGGTCCTCCTGGAGCCGCGGGCGCCCGGAGGGGGCGGGGCGAGGCCGCGGGGGCGGAGGTGCATCCTGGGAAATCCGCCGACATGGGGCGCAGCGGTCGCGGTCGCCGTTGCCGCCGCCGCCGCGATTCCCGGCCGTGGGCGCCAGCGCTTCTCTGACGCCCCCACACCGAGACCGGGCCGGGCCGGGCCGCCCCCACCCTCAAACCCCCGCCCGCGCGGGCCCACTCGCGCCGGCGCACACGCTGCTCCGCCCGCTTCCCGGCCGGGGCTATGTGACGGTGGGCAGCTCCCGCCGCCGCTCCTCTTCCTCCCGGGCCCGCCCCCCCTCCGTCCCCCGCCCTCGGCCCGCGCGGGAGCCCCCCGCGCCCGCCCGCTCGCCCGTCCGTCCGTCCTCCGCAGCCCCCGCCATGGACAGGAACTACGCGCCCTCGGGCTTCCCCGACCCGCCGCCCGCACCCCCGGCCGTCTCCAGCGCCGCCGCGCCGCCCCCCGCACCCCCAGCCTGGGCCTACGAGCCCCGAGCCCCGGCCGCCACCGCCACCGCCTCGTCCAGTCCCGGCTGCAGCGGTGGCAGCAGCCCCAGCCTCAAGGCCAGGTAGGGAGGGCGGCGGGTCGGGTCGGGTCGGGCCGGGCCGCGGATGTGAGCGGGGCCTCGGTGGCGGGGAGCGCGCCGCCCCGGGCCCGCCCTCGCCCTCGCCCTCGCCCCGCGCGGGGGAAAAGCAGGCTGACGCATGCAGGCAGGGGGTCCCCGCTGCGTATCGGGTTCGCGCCCCGGGGCCGGTGGCGGGGAGGGCTCGCTCAGCCTCCCGCTCCCGGGCTCTCACGTGCTGGTGAAGTTTGGGCTCCGGGCTGAAGTCGATGCCCGTGCGTGGCTCCTTGGGGTGTCTTTTGGGGGGGGTGTTGCCGCCTGGGAGTTGAGGACAGTGACATTCCATTGTATAGGACCTGGGGTCTTTTGGGGAGGGGGGAAGAGCCCGCAGCCGCGTCCTTCACCCGGGAGGGGGAGGTGGTGGTGGAGACCCCCCTCCCCCCGGGCGCGCGGGGCCCCGGGCTGGCGCTGCTGGGTGACATGTTTGCAGTGGTGGCCAACATGAAGCGATCTGTCCTCCACACGTTCACAATTGCTCTTGGTTTCCTCCCCTTGTAACCACAGCAGGAAGTAGGGGATTCCCCCCCCCCGCCCCGTGCGACCTGTGTCTGGGGTGTGTGGGGGGGGGGTAACTGAAGAATTTGGGGGCTGTGGTCAGGGAAGACCCTAAGCATGCGGTTCCATCCCTTCTGCCGAAGCCCGCATTCATTCTGGGGCGCGCGGTTCCAGAGTTCATCTTTTCTCTCTGCCCCCTCCACCCCCAACCCCTCCGCATGACGAAGGGAGTAGAAAATGTTGACTCTTGTTTGATATTTAAACTCGCGGGGAAGGTGTAGTAAGTGCACGCTTTGAAAGTGTCCCGTTTGAATGATAACTGGAAGGCGTGGCTTGGTGTGGAGTCTGGGTATTTTAAAGCTACCTCTCCGGGAACAATGATGAATCTGGTAGGTGCAGGTTCGGATGGCAAGGACTGGGAATCCTGGGGTTTGCTCATGACTTCATCCTCAGCTACCAACAGGAAGCTTCGTGGCATTGTGATCTCACCAGGTCTCTTCATTATTTTAACCAAACAAGCGAACTTTTTTTTTCTTAGTATAGGTTACCTTCTTTGTTTTGTTTTTTTTTTTTTAAAGCAAATTCCACGTGTGAAGAGTAACCGGCTCTTTTGTCTTAATTTTATCTTGGGATGATTGTGAAAATATTTTAAGGGTATTTCCTTTAAGTCTCCTTACAAAAATGTAGGCCTTTTGTGTGCGAAAGCTATGAGCTTTAAATTTTTTTAAATGTGACTTGCCATATTTGTTCTCAATGATGAAATGCTGAAATCGTTCAGAAATAACTGTATTTTGAGGAGTTTTAGGAAGGATATTTGGCACTTCTTTTTTTCAGCTTAATAAAAATTTATTGAGAACTGGGTGGCACTTTTTGGTAGTAAGTACCATTTTTAAATTAAAATAACTTAAGTGTGCAGAATGATAAGTATTATGCAGCAATCTTATATTTTAAGTGAAAAGATACTTCCTTAGGCAGATAAAACTGAAATGCTACTTAGTTGATTTCGTTTCTTTTAGCAGAATATAAGGCAAGAAACTTACCCCTAGTCACATTTTCAAAATGTTATGTATCAAAGCAACACAGAATGACTTCCAAACATATTTGAAAGCTGTAAAAAGATTTCATGGGCAACATGAAATGTAAGGGATGTATTTTCAATTTAATGGAAGTTACTGATCCTGAAGTGTTAATGCCCACTCCACTGTTTTGAAAACATTTTTGGAGGGGTGTGGTCAGCTAAATTATGGCATAGAAAATGCAGGCTTCCCCCTCCCCCATAAACCTGCTTTGTTAACATGTGTTAAGATCAGGCCATCTGTACAGGGCTGCACACCCTTCCTAATTGTACCTTACTTAATTCTTCAAACTATGCTAATATCCTCTTTGATTTCCGTTATATCGAAAATAGCCTATCTAGAATGTACCTTTGAAGCCCTTAAGCATCCTGCATTTAGAAGTTTTGTAACATTTTAGAAAGTGCTTTCATAATTCATGTATCCGTTGAATGTTTTTGTTTCCATTTGTGGCAGTTTCTTCTGAAGGTGCAAATGAGCACTAGCTGTGATGGTGTAATTTGCCTTCTTACCCATAAAGAATTAACCTGTCTGTCACCTTGTTTCCTGTAACCTATTCAGAAACTGACAGATGGTATGACATTTAGTTGTTTCAGACATGGGAGCTAACATCCTACTTTGTCTTTGCTTGGTCCGGAGATGTGTTTTCATCTCTTGATGAAAAGTGCACAGTAAATAATTTTTATCAATTTGAAACAGGATTACTTAAATTTTATTTGTGTATATGTGTGTCTGTGTTTCTTGTTGCTGCAAATGAATGCCAGTCCAGCTTTACATGGGCAGCTGGGGTATTGAACCTGGGCCAGCAGGCTTGGCCAGCAAACTCCTTTAACCACTGAACCATCTCCCCTTAAAATAGATAATAGATAGGTAGGTAGTGCTAAGGTCCTAACACATGAAAAATAATGAGGAACCATAGCATTTTTTTTTCCTTAAAGAGGGATTATAGAGATTTTCAGCCCCTAAATGTTTCTGAAATAGTACTTGCTAGTTACTTGGTAGGTTTAGTGATAGGAACTGGTACATTTCCATTGGTTCATGCTTTTCCCAGTTTAGAAATCAAATGAGCATGCCTTTGCCAATCACTATGACCTTTTGGGGGGCTGTGTGAGGTGGTGTGTGCTTTTGGAGATAAGAGGGTCATTAAGGACCTGTAGACCTGATATTTGTATCTTGCATAGACCAGGTCTAAGAGGCCTACTTACTGTGTGGTGAGAGTGGACAGATGTGTTCACATTTGAACACAGTCCTGCTTAGTACAGTGGTGAGTACCCTCCTAGCCTGTCACATTTAAACACACATCAGTCAGAAAGCGATTGAATGGAAACACTTTGTTTTTTTGTAATGGTGTTTTTTTTTTTTTCTTCTTTCTTCCTCCCTCCCTCCCTCCCTCCTTCCTTCCCTCCCTCCCTCCCTCCTTTGTTTTGTTTTTTGAGGTAGGGTCTCACTCTAGCTCAGGCTGACATGGAATTCACCATGTAGCCTCAGGGTGGTCTAAAACTAACTGCCATCCTCCTACCTCTGCCTCCCCAGTGCTGGGATTAAAGGCATGCATCATCATGCCTGGTTTGGTTTTTGCTTTTCTAACTTAAGTCTGGGACTTTTTTGTTTTGTTTTGTTTTGTTTTGTTTTGTTTTTCAAGGTAGGGTCTCACTCTGGCCCAGGCGGACCTGGAATTCACTATGTAGTCTCAGGGTGGCCTCAAACTCAAGGCGATCCTCCTACCTCTGCCTCCTGAGTGCTGGGATTAAATGTGTGTGTCACCATGCCTAGCTCTAAAAAGTTTTTTTTTTTTTAATTTTTACTTATTTATTGAGAGAGAGAGAGAGAGAGAATGGGTGCATCTGGCTTATTGTGGGGCCTTAGCTTCACAGGCAAGTGCCTTAACCACTAAGCCATCTCTCCAGCAGTCTGGGACTTTTTTGTCAACAGTTTTTTTTTTTTTGTTTATTTTTTAATGAGAAGGAGGAGGGAGAATTGGCACGCTAGGGCCCTAGCCACTGCAGAGGAACTCGGGACACATGTGCCACCTGTGTGCCACCTGTGTGCCACCTTTGCACATCTGGCTTATGGGGGTTCTGGGGAGTCAAACCTGGGTCCTTAGGTTTTGCAGGAAAGCACCTTAACTGCTAAACCATCTCTAGCCCATCACCAGTTTTGAGATTCCTATAATAGGTTTTATTTTTCCCTTCTGATTATAATATGTGTATTAAGTATAATAGATACTTCTGCAAATAAAGTAAAATAGTGATTGACATCTTGAAAAATGTTTGGTTTCTGTAGAAAAGATAGTAAATATATTTTGGTCTTTATTTGTGTTTTTTAAAAAATATTTTTGTTTATTTGCAAGCAGAGAAAGATAGAGATGAGAATGAGAGAATGGGCACAGCAGGGCCTCCAGCCACTGAAAACGAACTCCAGATGCATGCACCACTTGTGTATCAGGCTTTATGAGTACTAGGGAATTGAACCTGGGTCTTTAGGGTTAGCAAACCAATGCCTTAACCAGTGAGCCATCTTTCCAGCCCATGGGTTTGTTTTGTTTGTTTTTAAGATGGTTTCATTCACTATGTTGTACAGGCTGACCTCAAACTCAAGATCCTTTTGCTTTAGCCTCCAAGTGCTGAGATTACAGGTCTTCAATGCTTTGCTTTCTTTTTTGGTTTTTCAAAGTAGGGTCTCACTCTAGCTCAGGCTGACCTGTAGTTCCTTCTGTATTCTCAGAGTGGCCTTGAACTCATGGCGATCCTCCTGCCTCTGCCTCCTGAGTGCATGGGATTAAAGGCGTGTGCCACCACACCCGGCTTCAGTGCTTTTTTGAATGGGCTTTATTTATGTATTTATATTTTTACTGAACCAGAGGTCTTACATATGCTAAGCATAACTTCTACTGAATAAATTGTTCATTTGATTTTTGTTTTGTTTTGAAGCAGGGTCTCATAACCCAAGCTATCCTTGAATGTTCTATGTAGTCAAAGATGACATTGAACTGCTTGCTTACCCTCCTGTCTCCACCTCCAAAGTACTGATACTACTGTTGTGTGCTACCACACCTGGTTTATGTGTGGTGCTAGGGATTGAACCCAAGGCCTCGTGCATGCTAGGCAAGCATTCTACCAGCTGAACCACTTCTCTAGCCCCTGAGTAATAGTTTTTATTTTGTTTTTGGAGGTAGGGTCTCGCTCTAGCCCAGGCTGACCTGGAATTCTCTATGAAGTCTCAGACTGGCCTTGAACTCACAGTGATTCTCCTACATCAGCCTCACAAGTGTTGGGATTAAAGGCATGTGCCACCATGCTCTTAATTTTTTTCCCCCAAGGTAGGGTTTCACTGTAGCCTAGGCTGACCTGTAATTCACTATGTAGTCTCAAGGTGGCCTCAACTCACAGTGATCCTCCTAACCTCTGCCTCTCAAGTGCTGGGATTAAAGGTGTGTGCCACCACGCCCAGCTAATTTTTTATTATAAATATATTTGTGAGAGACAAGGAGAGAGAGAGAGAGAGAGAATGAACAAGCAAGCATATGGGTGCACTAGGGCCTTTTGCTTCTGCAAATGAAATCCAGATGCCTGTAACACTTTGTGCATCTGGCATTACATGGATACTAGGGAACCAAACCTGGCCATTGTGGGTCTCGAACTTACATATTTGCACTGCTGAATGGTGACATCTTACAGTTAAATGAGCTTTTGTGAGTTGGCATACGAGTATCATCAGTATCCTCATTCTGTGTCCTGTGTTGCTGTTCACTGAACATACTTCCATTAACTTCTATTGCCCAGCACTGCCCTGGTTTCTTTCTTTGTATGTTTCCTTGTTAGCTTGCTTTTATTCTTCTACATGTTTACTCAGCTTGGGATTGATATTTTTAAATACCATCTTAGTGGAGATGACCTTAAATATGTTTTCAGTTCAAACCTCTTTGAACACCTAGTCCCATATCCCATTATCTCTGTGACCTTTTACTTATAATAGTCATTTAGTTATGAGTTCATGTTTTCACAGCCGTCTCACCTCGTTTCTCTAAAGAGGCCTTTCTTAGTCAAACCTCTCTAATTGTCCATTCCAGAAATGTGGTCACCAAACCTTTTTGCTTTTTGTTCTTTTGAAGTACTAACTGAGGCTGGTCTCAAAGGATGGCTTCAGCGTCCCAAATTCTAGGGTAATAGGTGTGAGCCACAACATCTGGCTAACCATACTCCTTTCTTTGGGCATGTGTTTATAGTATGTGTGGTGTATATGTAGCGTATGTATGTGTGGATGTGCACTTTGCCCATGCACTTGCACATGGAACCCAGAGGAGAATGTTGGGTGACCTCCCCTGCTCTTCTACTTTATTTCCTTGACATGGAATCTCACTGAATCTGGAGCTGCTGTTTTCCATCAGACTGATGGGAGACCCAGTCCTTGCCCTCCCCAGAGGGTGATTACAGGCATCAGTGGCCACACCCAACCTTTTACCAACCTTTTACATGGGTGCTAAGGATTGAATTCAGGACTTCATTCTTTCTTACCTATTGAGCCATCTCCTCCCAGCCCCTAGCTTGCCTGCCTGCCTCCTCCCTCCCTCCTTCCCTCTTTCTTTTCTTTTCTTCTCTTTTCTTTTCTTTTTTGGTTTTTGGAGGTAGGGTTTCACTCTAGCCCAGGATGACCTGGAATTCACTCTGTATTCTCAGGGTGGCCTTGAACTCACAGCAATCCTTCTACCTCTGCCTCCTGCTGGGATTAAAGATATGTACCACCATGCCTGGCTTCTTTCTTTATCCCCCCCCTCCTTCTTTCTTTCTCTCTCTTTCTTTTCTTTTCTTTTCTTTTCTTTTCTTTTCTTTTCTTTTCTTTTCTTTTCTTTCTCTCAGGTAGCATTCCACTGTAGCCCAGGCTGACCTGGAGCTAACTCTGTAGTCCTGGGATGGCCTTGAACTCACAGTGATCCTCCTACCTCTGCCTCCCAGGTTCTGGGATTAAAGGCTTAGCCTGTCCTATTACTTTAAAAAATTTTTTTTAATTTTTATTTAAAGGCTGGAGAGATGGCTTAGTGGTTAAGTGCTTTCCTGTGATGCCTAAGGACCCCGGTTCAAGGCTTAATTCCCCAGGACCCATGTAAGCCAGAGGCACAAGGTAGCACATGCATCTGGAGTTTGTTTGCGGTGGCTGGAGGCCCTGGCATGCCCATTCCCCCGCCTGTTTCTCTCTCTGTTGCTCTCAAATAAATAAATAAAAACAAACAAATTTTTATTTATTTAAGAGACAGACAGGAAGAGGCAGATAAGAGAATGGGCACGCCAGGGCCTCGAGCCATTGCAAACAAACATTAGATGTATGTGCCACTTTATGCATCTGGCTTATGTCATTCCTTCAGAATTGAACCTGGGTCCTTTGGCTTTGTAGGCAAGTGCCTTAACCATTAAGCCATCTCTCCAGGCCCCTATTACTCTTTAAAAAAGATTTTAAGGCAGGCATGGTGGCACACACCTTTACTCCCAGCACTTGGTAGGATCGCTGTAAGTTCAAGACCAGGCTGGAACTACAGAGTTAATTTCATTCAGGTTAGCCTGGGCTAGAAGGAGTCACTGTCTGGTGGTGGGGGTGGGAAAAGCTTTCAAACATCTTGAAATTCTCTGCTTTTATGTTTCCACTGCTTTATAATGATCCATGCTACTATTATTTTTCACTTGAGTGACTTCAATGGCTTCCTACTTCAGGAGCATATTGAACCTTTTCTTTCCTCCTTTCAGTGTATTCTACACATCCATAATGTTTTTAAAAACACAGATCTAGGGCTGGGGAGATGGCTTAGCAGTTAAGATACTTGTCAGCTAAACCAAAGGACTCAATCATGACATCAAACTGAAAAGAGAGACTGATTGAGAGGGGGAGAGGATAACATGGATAAGAGGGGGAGGGAGGGAAATAACATGGGATAGTGTCTACAATTAAAGAAGTTGTCAATAAAAATAAAAATTTTTAAAAAACCAAAGGACTCAGGTTCAATTCCCCAGTATCCATGTAAAGCCAAATTCACAAGGTGGCACCTGCATGGGGAGTTTGTTTGCAGTGACTAGAGGGCCTGGTGCACCTATTCTCCCCCCTCACCCGCCCCGTCACATAAATAAATAAAATATTTATTAAAAATCACAGATCTAACCATTTGATTTTCTTGTTCCTTTGCTTAAAGCCTTCCATGGCTATACCTACACCATAAGATCAAATTTCAGAAAATCTATAATGTGCCCTATATGTCTCCTCATTTATAGGCTCATTTAAAATGTTAGTATTTGGATCATGCAAATTTCCTTCCAGCCTAATGCTTAGCTTCATACATGCTCCTACTTCCAACTTAGATAATTGTGCTATTTCCACTTTCCAACCTGGTCTGATGTATTTTGCTAGAAACCTGCTGCCTTTCAAACCCCATCCCAGTTGCTTCATGCAATAGCATGTTTTCACAGTGCACTTACTTTTCATGTCATTTTTAGAATGTAGTCATATATCTATATGCTTTTTATGTCATAGCTATCTTTTTAAAATATATTTTTATTTTGTATTTATTTGAGAGCGACAGACAGAAAGAGAGAGAGAGAAAGGGAATGGGTACATCAGGGTCTCCAGCCACTACAAACAAACTCCAGATGCATGCACCACATTGTGTATCTGGCTTACGTGGGTACTGGGGAATTGAGCCTTGAACCGTGTTCCTTAGGCTTCACAGGCAAGTGCTTAACCACCTAACCATCTCTCCAGCCCCTAAATATATATATATATATTTATTTATATATACATTTACATATTATATATAATATATATATATATTTATATTTATATATATATGTATGTATGTATATATTTTTTTCCCCCATAGGGTCTCACTCTGGCCAAGCCAAGACTGACCTGGAATTACCTATGTAGTCTTAGGGTGGCCACGAACTCATGGCAATCCTCCTACCTCTGCCTCCCGAGTGCTGGGATTAAAGGCATGCGCCACCACACCTGGCTCCTAATATATTTTTTATTTATTTGCAAGAGACAGAGAAAAAGAGAGAACACTCCAGCATGCCAGGGCCTCTTGCTGCTACAAAGGAATTCCAGACTCATGGACTACTTTATATATCTGTCTGGCTTTGAGTGATACTGGGGGATCAGACTGGCAGGTTTGGCTTTGCAAGCAAGCATTGATAGCCACTGAGCTATCTTCCCAGCCCATAGCTGTCTTTTTAGAATGGAAGTCTTAATGACTCTCACCTGTTTTGCTCTTACATTATTTCTAGTGCTTAGTACTTAACCTGGTATATTATTTTGAAATGTTTGAAAATATTTTTTATTATTATAAAATATTTTTAATTAATTAATTTATTTGAGAGAGAGGCAGAGAGAATGGGCATGCTAGGGCCTCTAGCCACTGCAAATGAATTCCAGATGCATATGGCACCTTGTGCATCAGGCTTACATGAGTACTGGGGAATTGAACCTGGGTCCTTAGGCTCACAGGCAAGTGCCTTAACCACTAAGCCATCTCTCCAACCTGCATGTATGTGTGTGTGTGTATATATATATAAAATTTATGTATTTATTTTTTTGAGGTAGGGTCTCACTCTAGCCTAGGTTGACCTGAATTCACTATGTAGTCTTAGAGCAGTCTTGAACTCGCCCCTATTACTCTTTAAAAAGATTTTAAGGCAGGCATGGTGGCACACACCTTTACTCCCAGCACTTGGTAGGATCGCTGTAAGTTCAAGACCAGGCTGGAACTACAGAGTTAATTTCATTCAGGTTAGCCTGGGCTAGAAGGAGTCACTGTCTGGAGGTGGGGGTGGGAAAAGCTTTCAAACATCTTGAAATTCTCTGCTTTTATGTTTCCACTGCTTTATAATGATCCATGCTACTATTATTTTTCACTTGAGTGACTTCAATGGCTTCCTACTTCAGGAGCATATTGAACCTTTTCTTTCCTCCTTTCAGTGTATTCTACACATCCATAATGTTTTTAAAAACACAGATCTAGGGCTGGGGAGATGGCTTAGCAGTTAAGATACTTGTCAGCTAAACCAAAGGACTCAATCATGACATCAAACTGAAAAGAGAGACTGATTGAGAGGGGGAGAGGATAACATGGATAAGAGGGGGAGGGAGGGAAATAACATGGGATAGTGTCTACAATTAAAGAAGTTGTCAATAAAAATAAAAATTTTTAAAAAACCAAAGGACTCAGGTTCAATTCCCCAGTATCCATGTAAAGCCAAATTCACAAGGTGGCACCTGCATGGGGAGTTTGTTTGCAGTGACTAGAGGGCCTGGTGCACCTATTCTCCCCCCTCACCCGCCCCGTCACATAAATAAATAAAATATTTATTAAAAATCACAGATCTAACCATTTGATTTTCTTGTTCCTTTGCTTAAAGCCTTCCATGGCTATACCTACACCATAAGATCAAATTTCAGAAAATCTATAATGTGCCCTATATGTCTCTCATTTATAGGCTCATTTAAAATGTTAGTATTTGGATCATGCAAATTTCCTTCCAGCCTAATGCTTAGCTTCATACATGCTCCTACTTCCAACTTAGATAATTGTGCTATTTCCACTTTCCAACCTGGTCTGATGTATTTTGCTAGAAACCTGCTGCCTTTCAAACCCCATCCCAGTTGCTTCATGCAATAGCATGTTTTCACAGTGCACTTACTTTTCATGTCATTTTTAGAATGTAGTCATATATCTATATGCTTTTTATGTCATAGCTATCTTTTTAAAATATATTTTTATTTTGTATTTATTTGAGAGCGACAGACAGAAAGAGAGAGAGAGAAAGGGAATGGGTACATCAGGGTCTCCAGCCACTACAAACAAACTCCAGATGCATGCACCACATTGTGTATCTGGCTTACGTGGGTACTGGGGAATTGAGCCTTGAACCGTGTTCCTTAGGCTTCACAGGCAAGTGCTTAACCACCTAACCATCTCTCCAGCCCCTAAATATATATATATATATTTATTTATATATACATTTACATATTATATATAATATATATATATATTTATATTTATATATATATGTATGTATGTATATATTTTTTTCCCCCATAGGGTCTCACTCTGGCCAAGCCAAGACTGACCTGGAATTACCTATGTAGTCTTAGGGTGGCCACGAACTCATGGCAATCCTCCTACCTCTGCCTCCCGAGTGCTGGGATTAAAGGCATGCGCCACCACACCTGGCTCCTAATATATTTTTTATTTATTTGCAAGAGACAGAGAAAAAGAGAGAACACTCCAGCATGCCAGGGCCTCTTGCTGCTACAAAGGAATTCCAGACTCATGGACTACTTTATATATCTGTCTGGCTTTGAGTGATACTGGGGGATCAGACTGGCAGGTTTGGCTTTGCAAGCAAGCATTGATAGCCACTGAGCTATCTTCCCAGCCCATAGCTGTCTTTTTAGAATGGAAGTCTTAATGACTCTCACCTGTTTTGCTCTTACATTATTTCTAGTGCTTAGTACTTAACCTGGTATATTATTTTGAAATGTTTGAAAATATTTTTTATTATTATAAAATATTTTTAATTAATTAATTTATTTGAGAGAGAGGCAGAGAGAATGGGCATGCTAGGGCCTCTAGCCACTGCAAATGAATTCCAGATGCATATGGCACCTTGTGCATCAGGCTTACATGAGTACTGGGGAATTGAACCTGGGTCCTTAGGCTCACAGGCAAGTGCCTTAACCACTAAGCCATCTCTCCAACCTGCATGTATGTGTGTGTGTGTATATATATATAAAATTTATGTATTTATTTTTTTGAGGTAGGGTCTCACTCTAGCCTAGGTTGACCTGAATTCACTATGTAGTCTTAGAGCAGTCTTGAACTCACAGTGATCCTCCTACCTCTGCCCCCCACGCCCCCAGGTGCTGGGATTAAAGGTGTGCACCACCATGCCTGGCTCTGCCTGGTCTATATATATATATTTTTTTTTTAATTTTTTAAAATTATTTTATTTATGTTTGGAGAGAGACACAGAGAGGAAAAAGGAGACAGAGAATGGGCAGGCCAGCAGTCTCAGCTGCTGTGAACGAAATCCAGATGTGTGCGCCTCCTTGTGGGCAAGTGCGCCATTGCGCCCTTGCGTCACTTTGCATCTGGCTAAACGTGGGACCTGAAGATTGGAACCGGGTTCTTAGGCTTAGCAGGCAGGCGCCTTAACCGCCAAGCCATCTCTCCAGCCCTGCCTGGTATATTTGTGATGTATGTTTGTGAATGCCAGAATTCTGCTTCACTGTGGTAATTGGAGACCTTGCCCTTTTTTCAAAAAACAAAAATTATTTAATTATTTGAGAGAGCAGGGGCAGGTAGAGAATGGGTCTAACCTCTAGCCACTTCAGCCGAAGTCCAGACGCATGCGCCACCTTGTACGTCTGGCTTATGTGGGTACTGGGAAATCAAATCTGGGATTCTTAGGTTTCACAGGCAAGTGCCTTAACTGCCAAGCCATCTCTCCAGCCCTCTTTCTTCCTCTTGTGTCTTTTCTCCTCAGTCCTGTAGTAGGTACCAAGATGAGAGCTTCAAGATGATGTGGGTATCACTATCACTGGTTAGAATGGGGTTGTAGACTACCACTTCACCTTTTCTTTGTTGTTTACCAAAACCCAGAATATTTTTCTTTCACCTGTTAAGCAATATTTGAGTACCTAATAGATGTGAGGTGATGTTGCCTTTATCCTCAAATATTATATTACTTCAGCAAAAGCTTAAAACAATCAGATGGCATGCATTCATTTACTCATTACAATGTCCTGAGCCTGAGTTCCTGACACTTGGCTAAATTCTCTATGGAGTACCTCAGAAATGGGAAAAACACTGTCCTGCCTCTCAAAGAACTTGTGGTCTACAAGGGTAACAAAGTAATATACTCTTCTGTCTCCATTCACTCTGGGTGAAGTTGCTGTACTTTTAAAGTGACATTCAGATTTATATCTTTAACCCCAAAACTACAATAACAAACAAACAAACAAAAACTCAAAGGCTGGGCATGGTGGTGCACGCTTTTAATCCCAGCACTAGGGGTGCAGAGGTAGGAGGATTGCTGTGAGTTCAAGGCCAGCCTGAGACTACATAGTGAATGAATTCCAGGTCAGCCTGGGCTAGAGCAAGACCCTACCTCAAAAAAACAAAAACAAGGGCTGGAGAGATGGCTTAGCAGTTAAGGCATTTGCCTGCAAAACCAAAGGATCCCAGTTTGATTCTCCAGGACCCACATAAACCAGATGCACAATGGGGTGCACGCATCTGGAGTTTGTTTGCAGTGGTTGGAGGCCCTGGCATGCCCATTCTCTCTCTCTCCCTTTGTCTGTCTCTCAAATAAATAAATAAGAAATATAAATAAAATTATTAAAAAAAAAACAAAAAAAAACAAGCTGGGCATAGTGGCGCACACCTTTAATCCAGCACTTGGGAGGCAGAGGTAGGAGGATCCCCATGAGTTCGAGGCCACCCTGAGACTACATAGTGAATTCCAGGTCAGCCTGAGCTAGAGTGAGACCCTGCCTCGGAAAAAAAAAAAAAGTAAAACAAATTTGTATCTCCAGTTTCATATCTAGCACCTGACATCTCCACTTGGACATTGAATAGGCATTTCAAACAAAATGTATCCCAAATATGATTATCACCTTGACCTGTAGCCTGGTTCTCCTTTAATCTTTCCTGTCTTACTCTGATACCTGATTCCAACTGTTTGGAACCATCCATAAATTCTTCCCATTTCCAATCCCTGAGTAAACCCTTTTTGCTCTCTTTATCCATAATTTCCTACATGAGCTGTTGAGTTGTCTGTTACTGCTTACCTTTCCTCTACTTTAGGCCTTCTCAAACATATGTGTAGCATAGGTAGTAGCTTTTCAGAGTACAAATCAGGGCTGGGAGAGAGCAGCTCAACAGGAAAGAGTGCTTGCCGTAGAAGCACTAGGGCCTAAAGAGGGCTTAATTTGCTTGAGTTTGATTCCCTAGCACCCACGTAAGCAGCTGGGTGTGACCACACATGCCTTTAATACAAGTCTTGTGGGGAGCAGAGATGGACAATCCCAGGGGCTGGCTGGTCTGACAGAAAATGGCAGGTACAGGGAGAGACTCTGTCTCAAAGAACCACAGAGAAACACAGGAATGAATGACAGAGGAAGATACCCAGTGTTCTCGCCTGGTGCACGACAGGTATGTGCATCTGCGCTCACACAAATATAGGGAAGAGGAGAAAGAAAAACAAATTGGGTAATGGCATTACTCTGCCTAAAACCTTCAGTGTTACTCGGTCAAATTCAAGGCCTTAGCTTGGCTTACCTGGCTTTACCTGAGCTGAGCCTCAGCTGATTCTGAAACTTCATCTTGTTTTACGACCACCACCATCCTTCAGTCATGTGGGTTTTATTTCTCTACAACCTTCTTTACCTGGAGTTGTTTTTCCAGAGGTTTGCATTGCTGTCTGTGAACATTAAGTATTTTTCCTGCTGTTTCCTCTTCTGACTGCCCTGCCTAAATGCAGAGTAGGTCTCACCACTATCCCAGCACATTTTCCTCTTTTATAGCATTATTACTTTTTGAATTAATTTTGCTTTTTGTTGTTGTTGTTGTTGTTTTGTTTTGTTTTTTTGTTTTGTTTTGTTTTGTTTTGTTTTACAAGGTAGGGTCTCTCTCTAGCTCAGGCAACCTGCAATTGACTATGTAGTCTCAGGGTGGCCTTGAACTCACAGCAATCCTCCTACCTTTGCCTCCCAAGTGCTGGGATTAAAGGTGTGCCCCACCATACTGGGCTTAGTTTTGCTTTTTTAAGTTATTTTGTTTATTTGAGATAGAGAGAATGGGTGCACCAGGGCCTCTAGCCACTGCAAATGAATTCCATATGCATGTGCCGTCTGTGCATCTGGCTTACATAGCACTGGGGAATTGAACCTGGGTCCTTAGACTTTGCAGGCAAGTGCCTTAACCACTAAGCCATCTCTCCAGTTCCTATTTTGCTTTTTTTTTTTTAAAAAAAAATATTTTTATTTATTTATTTGAGAGAAAGAGACAGATACAGAAATAAGCAGGTAAAGAGAGAGAATAGGCACACCAGGGCCTCTAGCCACTGCAAACGAACTCCAGATGCGTGTGTCCCCTTGTGCATCTGGCTTATGTGGGTCCTGGGGAGTTGAACCTGGGTCCTTTGGCTTTGTAGGCAAGTGCCTTAACTGCTAAGCCATCTCTTCAGCCCCCCCCCCGCCCCCATTTTGCTTTTTTTTAAATGTAGCATTTAGTATTGTTCTTCCATCTCACTAGTCAGTGCTAATAGAAATAAACACTTCCATGAGAACAGGACTCCTGTCTGTTTTCACATCTGTAGAAGGCTCTTTGGTAATTGATGCTTAAGCTTTGGGGTAAGGATGTTTACTTTTGTATTTTGACCTCCACTACTAACACAGTGTGATTTTAGACAGATTTCTAAACCTGTCTTTGCCTCAGTTTTCTTTATATAAGAATACTTTTGGAATTTTTAAAGGATTAAGTGAAGTAACTTGGCAAAGTATTTAGAATTATGTCAGCTTATAAAACAGTACATAAAGCAACATACAGTATATTTACATTGTCAGTGCCATTAAACATTCATGAATGAATGAAGTAACTATATTGTTAGATGCACTCATCCTTCAGAGAGGAACAAATGTGACTTGGAGACTTCAGAGGAAAAAATCCATGTAGTTTAAGGGGATCATAAAGCATTTGCCAGTTAGCATACACACTGACATTAATTGTTAATGTTGCATAATGTAAAATGGGATTAGCACAAAGAAGGCTCTTCCTTAAAAAAAAAAAAAAAAAAAAAAAGTATTCCATGAGGAAGCAGAATCAGCTCTGCTGGTTAAGGGCTTGAACTGCCATAGTATCACTTCATGTGTTAGTACAGGTTTTAGTCAAATGCAGAATCATTATGGGAGGGAGGTTAGGCCAAGGTGTGTTTCATTGGGGAGCTCAACAGAATGATACTACCACAGAGTAAGTACTAGATTTTAGGGGGCTTTTGAGTTTAGTCTCTATAAAGGTTAGGGGACTTGAATTTTTTTATTATTTTTTGTTCATTTATTTATTTATTTGAGAGCGACAGAGAGAGAAAGAGGCAGATAGAGAGAGAATGGGCACATCAGGGCCTCCAGCCACTGCAAATGAACTCCAGATGTATGCACCACCTTGTGCATCTGGCTTACGTGTGTCCTGGGGAATTGAGCCCCAAACCGGGGTCCTTAGGCTTCACAGGCAAGCGTTTAACCACTAAGCCATCTCTCCAGCCCCTTGAATGTTTTTTTTTGAAGGATGTTATAAATGAATATTTTAATAAGATAAATTTGGCAGTTAAGCACAGACTGGATTAGAAATTGGCAGAAGTAGACCTGAGGTTGCCAGATGAGAGTCAGTGTACCAGATGAGAGAGGAGGACCATTGTGGAGATTCATAATGATGCTGGGATTGAAAGGATGGTATGGAGGTAAAGATGTAAAGCGAACTTGCCAGGGCCTGTTAGAGAGTACGTATTGAAGGATAAGAAAAAGGCACATTGTGAGCTGGGTAATTGTTGGAAAAAAAAATGTGTGGTGAACAAAGAACATTTTATATCTTTTGTTTGTTTATTTTTATTTATTTATTATTTTGGAGAGAGAGACAGAGAGAGAGGGAGAGGAAGACAGACATGAGCGCGCCAGCAGCCTCTCAGCTGCTGCAAACGAAATCCAGATGTGTTTGCCTCCTTGTGGTCAAGTGCAGCATTGCACCCTTTGCATCTGGCTAAACGTGGGACCTGGAGATTGGAACCAGCGTTCTTAGGCTTAGGAGGCAGGCGCCTTAACCGCTAAGCCATCTCTCCAGCCCTCATTTTTTTTTTTTAAGGTAGGGTCTCTCTCTAGCCCAGGCTGGCCTTGAGCTCACGATCCTTCTACCTCTGGGATTAAAGGTGTGTGCCACTACACCTGGCTGTGTACTTTATTTTCTATGTGAGAAAAATTATGCATAAATTTAGTATGCAGTGTTTTAAATTATGTATATATTGCATAAAGAAATGTTGGTTCATTTTAGTTAACACACATGCCATATAACTGTTCTATACATTAGGGGGTCAGTGCAGTTAAAACAGGCAAAAAATTATTTTTTCTTAGCCAGATATAGTGGCTCATAGATACCTATAATCTTAACATTTGAGATGCTGAGGCAGGAGGATCCTAATCATGCCAGCAGGGCTACATAGAGGTAACCTACCTGCCTCAAAACAAAACAAAATCTTTGTTCTGTTTACTTTTTTTTGTTGTTGTTGTTTTTGTTTCTCGAGGCAGGGTCTCACTCTAGCTAGCTAGCTAAGACTGACCTGGAATTTACTGTGTAGTCTCAGGGTGGCCTCAAACTCTCAGCAATCCTCCTACCTCTGTCTCCCGAGTGCTGGGATTAAAGGCGTGTGCCACCATACCCAGTTCTGTTGGCTTTTTTTTTTTTTTTTTTTTTTTTTTGGTTTTTCAAGGTAGGGTCTCACTCTAGTTCAGGCTGACCTGGAATTTACTATGTAATCTCAGGGTGGCCTTGAACTCACAGTGATCCTCCTACCTCTGCCTCCCGAGTGCTGGGATTAAAGGCGTGCGCCCCACGCCGGCTCTGTTGGCTTTTTAAAAAAATTTTTTTTTGAGAGGGAGAAAGAGAGAATGGGTGCGCCAGGGCATCCAACCACTGCAAACGAACTATAGACTCATGTGCTCCTTTGTGCATCTGGCTTAGGTGAGTCCTGGGGAATTGAACCTGGGTCCTTTGGCTTTGTAGGCAAGCGCCTTAACTACTGCTAAGCCGTCTCTCCAGCCCCTCGGTTTTTTTTGTTTGTTTGTTTGTTTGTTTGTTTGTTTGTTTGTTTGTTTTTGGTTTTCCAAGGTAGGGTCTCACTCTAGCTCAGGCTGACCTGGAATTAACTATGTAGTCTCAGGGTGGCCTCAAACTCTTGGCAATCCTCCTACCTCTGCGTCCCAAGTGCTGGGATTAAAGGTGTGCGCCACGCCTGGCTCTCGATTTGCTTTTTGAAACAAGGTCTCTTGTAGTTAAGGCTGGTCTCAAACTTGCTATGTACAGCTCAGGAGATAGCTCAGTCGGTAAAGTGCTTGCCATGCAAACAGAAGTCCCATCCCTAGAACTTAATGTAAAAATAGATAGATGATAGGTAGGCAGGCAGGCAGACAGACAGACAGACAGACAGACAGACAGACAGACAGACAGCCAGCCTAGTGGTGTTTGCTTGTAAAGTCAGTACTGGGAAAGCTAAGACAGTTGGATGGATCCCTGGGTTTCACTGGCCAGCCAGACTAGCCTACTTGGTGAGCTCCAGGCTAATGAGAAACCTTGTCTCAAAAAAGGTGAGTAGTACCAATGAGGACACCTGAAGTTTGTCATTTGGTTTCTATTTGTGAGCACACACATGCATTTGCAGACATGTGCAGTTACACGCACACACACACACAAAACCTTGCTATATAGCTGAGGATGACCTTGAACTCCTGATCCTGCTGCCTCTGCCTCTTGCGTGCTGGGATTATCATGCCTGGTAAAATCTTTGTTCTTGTGAAATTTACATTCTTGGGCTGACAGACATATAAACAAGAAAGTTTACTGTGAGGAAGTAGCGTTTTCCTGGTAGCTAAGGAAGCAGCATGTGCAGATGCCCTAAGGCAAGAAGTCTGACCGCTCCCTTCCACTTATCTTAGATCAGTGGTCCTGCACTGTCACCCTGAGGACTTGTTGAAATATATGCTGCTGGGTCCAACTCCAGAGTTTCTCAGTCAGTTGATTTGGGATACAGCCCTGTAATTTCCACTTCTAACAAGTCCCTAGGTGATGCTCTTGCTTCTTGTGCAGGACCTCATTGAGAACCCTAGTCTGAATCTTAGCAGTTGGCTTCTTGTTCGAGGCCAGCCTGAGATTACATATATAGTGAATTCCAGGTCAGCATGGGCTACAGCGAGACCCTACTTGCAAAAAAAGCGGGGCGGGGGGGGGGGATATGTACTGAACACATACTAGGTAAGTGGAAAAAACACACCCAAGTCATGCTTTTATCATGACTATCAATAAATAATAACAAGGGAATACTTAATGTCAGGAATTGATAAGTGCCACAAATAAACTATGAAGCCTACTATGTGGTGGACTGTAGGACTTGACAATGGTGAGGGGTCCATTCTGCTAAAGCTATTCAGGAGAAGCCTGACATGAATGACATGAGGAAGAAAGCCATGTAGAAGATCTGAGGGAGAAGTCTAGGCAGAAGAAAACTTGAATGAACACTTGGGGGGGGGGCTTACAGTCTCAAGGAGAAGCTTCATGATGGAAGAAAGCATGGCATGTGTAGAGGCTGGACATCACTTCTGGCACAGCAAGTGGAAAATAGCAGCAAGAAAATGAGCTGACAAGCTGGGGTTAATAAACCTCAAGGTCCAATACCATCAATTCACCTCCTCCAGCAAGGCTCCACCTCCCAAACTGCCATCAACTAAGGACCAAGCATTCAAAACACATGAGTATGGATGACAGATGATTCAGACCACCATGACCACTCCAGCCATAGCCTTTTGACTAGGTTTTCAGTACCAGGTATGAATTCAGTCCAGTCCATTAGGCCCCAAATCCAATTAGAGCAATTAGTTTCTCCCATAACAGATAGCTACCAAAGCACTACTTAACACACAAAATAATCTTGTAAGTGTGTATATATATATGCTTGCGAAGCCTAAGGACCCAGGTTCAATTCCCCAGTACTCACATAAGCCAGATGCACAAGGTGGCGCATGCATTCAGAGTTTGTTTGCACTGGCTAGAGGCCTTGGTGTGCCCATATTCATGCATTCATTCCCTCCCTCCCTCCCTCCTTCTCTCTCTCTCTCAAATAAATGAATGAAATATAAAAAAGAAAGACATTGAAGCCAGATGTGGTTGCGCACGCCTTTAATCGCAGCACTTGGGAGGCAGAGGTAGGAGGATCGCCGTGAGTTTGAGGCCACCCTGAGACTACATAGTGAATTGCAAGTCAGCCTGGGCTAGAGTAAGACCCTACCTCAAAAAAGCTAATCTGGGCCAGGGAGATGGCTCAGTGGGTAAGAATGCTTGCTGTGCAAACATGAGGACCTGAGTTAAATCTTTAGTACCCATGTTCAAAGCTACACTGGACTTTAACCCCAGTTCTGAGGGGTCAGAAACAGGAGTATTGCTGGGGCTTGCTGTTTAGCTAGTCTTGCAGAAACATGGGGAGCTCCAAGTTCAGTGAGGGACTCTGTCTCAGAAAATAAGTCAGAAGGGCAGTAGTGGAGGACATCTGATAACCTTGGGCCTTCATGCACATGCATCTGCACTCATGTGCATACACTACACCTCAGAACTCCTTGAACTCATGATGAGCCTCATACCTCTGCCTCTCGAGTGCTGGGATTAAAGACGTGTATTACCATGCCCGACAGAAATTTTTTAAAACATTTTTAAATATTTTATTTATTTATTTACTTGAGAGACAGAAAAAGCAGAGAGAGAGAATGGGCGTACCAGGGCCTCCAGCCACTGCAAACGAACTTCAGATGCATGTGCCCCCTTGTGCATCTGGTTAATGTGGGTCCTGGAGAGTCGAACCGGAATCCTTTGGCTTTGCAGGCAAATGCCTTAACTTCTAAGCCATCTCTCCAGCCCCAGAAATATTATAATTATTTTTAAAATGTACTTGGCCCAGCCAGGCGTGGTGGCACACGCCTTTGATCCCAGCACTCGGGAGGCAGAGGTAGGAGGCTCGCAGAGAGTTTGAGGCCACCCTGAGACTACATAGTTAATTCCAGGTCAGCCTGGGCCAGAGTGAGACCCTACCTCGAAAAACCAAAAAAAAAAGAAAAAAAGAAAAAAAATGTACTTGGCTTGTTTAGATATTTCATGTATGTGGAAATCATAAAAAATGTTTTTCTGTCTGGTTTCTTTGTGTATTATGCTTTTTGAGATTCATCAATGTTGTAGCCTATCAGTATTTAGAATTACATTTGAATGGTATTGTATAGATGCAACATACATGTGGAAGTCAGAAGATACCTTTCCAGGGGCAGTCCTTGTCTTCCACCTCATTTGAGGCAGGGTCTCTCTTATTGCTCATGGCTACACTGGTCCATGAACTGTCAGGAAATTCTCCTATTTGGGACTTGATAGTTAGTCACTTGCTTGTAAAGTCTGTCATCCCAGGATTCAATTCCCCAGTACCCATGTAAACCAGGTGCCTGTGTTTGGAGTTTATAACAGTACTACCTCACCCATACTCTAGCATTCTCATACTCTCTCCCCTTGCAAATAATTTTTTTTAAGGTTTAGAGAGAATTTATTAGATTAAGTGAAGGAAAGAGAAAGGAGTTCAGAGAGATCCTGCCAGGAGGGAGGTGAGAGGGGTGCAAATAAGCTTTTTCTTTTTTCAAGGTAGTGTTTCACTCTAGCCCATGCTGATATGGAATTCACTTTGTAGTCTCAGAGTGGCCTAGAATTCACAACAGTTCTCCTACCTCTGCCTCCTAAGTGCTGGAATTAAAGGTGTGCACCACCATGCACTGCAAAATTTTAAAAAAATTATATTTCTGCCTCCCATCTCATCTTCAGCATGCTGGGATTACAGAAGGCCATAGCTTCTAGCTTTATTTTAATAAATATTTATTTATTTATTTGAGAGAATCAGCACACCAGGGCCTCCAGCCACTGCAAATGAACTCCGGATGCTTGTGCCACCTTGGGCATCAGGCTTACAAGGGTAATGGGGATTCAACAACCCTGGGTCCTTTGGCTTTGCAGGCAAGTGCCTTAACTGTTAGCCATCTCTCCAGGTCTTCCAGCATGTTATTTGGGGTCTGGGGATACAAACTCAGGTACTTGAGCATGCAGGGCACACATTTTATCCCTTTATCCTCTGAATCATCTCTATCTCCCCCCACCCCTGCAGTCATTTTTGGCCAACAGTTCTCCACTGTAGTGTGTGTGTGTGTGTGTGTGTGTGTGTGTGTGTGTGTGTGTGTGTTGCTTGTGCACAGGCCAGAGTATCATTTTATTTCATACCATGCCTTGTGGCATTTTTACCTAGTTTTTTTTTTTTTTTTTTTTAAAATACCACATTTTATTCAGATGTTATAAAGGAGTGGAGAAGGGGAAAAGTGGAGGGTAAGGGAAGCTAAAGTGGGGAGAAGAGAAGTACACCACATGGAGCACAAGAGCCCACGTAAACAAACATGGATCTTTGGGGAAAAAAAATCATGAAAAGGGATATTAAAAACCTGCACTTCTGGGCTGGATAGATGGCTTAGCGGTTAAGACGCCTGCCTCCTAAGCCTCAGGACGCTGGTTCCAATCTCCAGGTCCCACGTTTAGCCAGATGCAGTGATGCAAGGGTGCAATGCCGCATTTGACCACAAGGGGGCACACACATCTGGATTTTGTTCACAGCAGCTGAGAGACTGCTGGCGTGCCCATCTCTATCTGTCTTCTTCTCCCTCTCTCTCTGTCTCTCTCTCTCTGTGTCTCTCTCCAAAAAAAAAAAAGAAAGAAAGGGCTGGAGAGATGGCTTAGGGGTTAAGCACTTGCCTGTGAAGCCTAAGGACCCCGGTTCGAGGCTTGATTCCCCAGTACCCACGTAAGCCAGATGCACAAGAGGGCACATGCATCTGGAGTTTGTTTGCAGTGGCTGGAGGCCCTGGCGCGCCCATTCTCTTCCCTCCCTCTCTTTCTCACTCTCTCTCTCTCTCTCTCTCTCTCTCTCTGCCTCTTTCTCTCTCTGAAATAAATAAATAAAATATATTTAAAAAAGAAAAAGATTTTTTAAAAACCTGCACTTCCAAAAAGATTAAAAGTGAAGACAGGGACTAGAGAGATGGCTTATTGGTTAAGGTGCTTGCTTGTCTGCAAAGCCTAAGGACCCAGGTTCAATTCCCCAGGACCCACGTAAGCCAGATGCACTAGGTGTTACATGTGTCTGGAGTTTGCAGCAGCTAGAGGCCCTGGTATGCCCATTCTCTCTCTCTGCCTTTTTCTCTCTTTCTCAAATAAATTAATAATAATAATAAAAAGAAATACAAAAAAAAGTGAAGACAATAATAAGAAAAAGTTGTCTCTTCTTACCCCAGCAAAGAGCTCTCACTCATCCAAGGACCCAAAAATCATTGCTGTTGGCTCCAGAGAGAGAGGAAAAAATGGCCCCCTCTCTCTGTGGATCAGGGGGATGTAGAATTTGTGCCATCCCACCTGGGCCACTTACACCAGATGTCCCAGCCAAAATAGGCCTGGGCTTAAAGGAGAAATGTGCGCACTTGAGAGAGATCTAATTGGGTGAGATGGGCAAACATTAAATCCCACGACTGGCACAGTCGGGCAACCTGAGATAGGCATGGCCAGCTTGGGGTAGGTGTGGCGAGGGTGTGATGTCCTAAGATCCCTCCCTTTTAGGCCATTCTGATCCTGCCTAAATCAAGAAACTAACTGCCTATTGTGGAACACCCCCAACATTTCCCCCCTCTCCTGAGAAGACACTCTAATAACTGCTGATAGAGGAAAAAGGATGATGAAGTCAGATCTTGAACTGCTTCCCTGCTGAATGGGGCACAGAGATGTGGCAGTAAGAGTGTTTCTTTACCTGGTCTTTACAAAAAAAATTGCTTTAAATTTATTTTTTATTTGAGACAGGAAAAGAGGGAGAATGGGCACTCCAGGGCCTCTAGCCACTGCAGAAGAACTCCAGACACATGCACCACCTTGTGCATCTGGCTTATGTGGGACATGGAGAATCTGACCTGGGTCCTTAGACTTCACAGGCAAGCCTTAACTGCTAAGTCATCTCTCTACCCCTGCCTAGTTTTGTTTTATTTATTTATTTATTTATTCATTCATTCATTCATTTACTTATTTGGGTTTTCCAAGGTAGGGTCTCACTCTAGCTCAGGCTGACCTGGAATTCGCTATGGTGTGCACCACTGTGCCTGGTTTTTTTTTTTTTTTTTTTTTTTTTTTTTGAGGTAGGGTCGCCCTCTAGCCCAGGCTGACCTGGAATTCACTACGTAGTCTCTGGCCTTGAACTCATGGCAGTCTCCTACCTCTGTCTCCCAAGTGCTGGGATTAAAGGCGTATGCCACCACACCCAGCCCTACATGAGTTTTTATAGGTGCAATTATGATAACATCACTTGAGCATTCAATCTGTACCAAATGTAATATTATGCAAAGTGCTGTTTGTGTGTGTGTCATCAGTTTCTTCTCAACCTGATAATGAAAGTAGATATTGTTGCACACATTTTATAATTGAGGATACAGAGGCTTAATGTGGTTAGCCCTGAGTCATAGAATCTGTACAGAATTGGGTTGAAGTTCTGCAGTCTATTTGTAGAGCCTGAGCTTGTAGTAACTGTAGCAGACAGCTTCAGGTTCGCTGAGATGAACTTCCAGACCAGGCACAGTTATGGAGGAAGGGATATTATTTATTGAAGCTTATAGATCCAGGGGAAGTTCCATAATGGCAGAAGAAGTGACCTGCTCTCCACAGGGCCAAGCAGAGAGAGAAAAGCCAACCAGCCACCACAGCACACAGAGCAAAAACTACAGCCAAAAGGTCACACAGCACACTTCAGGAACTCCTGCTAGACACATTTGCATATCTTTACAATGGAATCTCAAACCCACACCTTAAGACCAGCCCCCAGTAACATTGCCTCTAGCAAGGTGATTGCAGATGCAAACTATAACTAATAAAACACCGAATATATTGGGGGACATATATTCAAACTACCACAGTAGCAGTTACACATTTGTTTCAAAGAATTTAGTTTTTCAAATTCACAATAACTAATTCCCTAGGCTATGGGACTTTTAAGTTTCAGACTATGATTAGATAAATAAAGTTTTATAAAATACTTGGCCAAGAAATAGAAAAATATGAAGCATGCTAGAGTTCCAGACACAAAATTAACTCAGTGTTAATTTCTGTACAGATTTTATACTGAAGACTATTGTAAATGAGGTAGAATTCAGCATATTAGAGCTATATAGAACATTAGTAGGTTTGTAAATAGGAAAGTGAGTACGAGATCATATGCTTTGCTCAGGGTTTTGTAGAATCAGGACTGAGGTTTGGGCCTCCTGATGTACAATACAGGATTTTTGTTTTGCTCAACTATGGAAAGTTGATATATTCCAAGCTTAGAGAGGATTCTGTTTTTATTGCATTCTAGTGTCCAGTGCTTAGATTCCTTAATACAAAGAGAGGAAAGTAATACAACTTCTTAGGCTAAAATCATTCATCCATTATTGGGTAACTTACAGCTTATGTGCAAGTTCTGACTTGTTTATCTGGGATTTAACATATTTCATGGGACTTTAGTAATAGATTTTTAATCTAGGAATGTGTTTTCTATCTGAAGCATTATAGACAATATGGGTAGCTACCCAAGGAGTATGTTTATATGTTTTTAATATCTGTACATAAACCAAAAGATGTATTCACAAGCATTTTCCTTACCGTCATAGCATCAGGAATTACCATTTTAGATGACATTTTTGTCTCAGAATTCTCATCTGCTTTAAATTCTAGTTTTCCTTGTTAAGACAAATTAGATTAAATCTTTATAGAAAGACTTCATACTGAAAGAGTGATAATTGAATAATCCTTTTGGTTAGTTTTATTTATTTTTAACTTTTTATTGACAGCTTCCATAATTATAGAAACTAAACCATGATCACTCCCTTCCTACCTCCATTCCCCTTCACAAATCCCCCTCCATCATATCCCCTTCCCCTTTCAATTAGTCTTTTTTCTTTTTCTTTTTTTAATGCTACTCTCACTTTTATTTGTTTATTTTATTTGAGAGAAAGAGGCAGAGAGAGAGACAGGGAGGGAGGGAGAGGCAGACAGAATAGACATACCAGGGCCTTCAGCCACTGCACACAAACTCCAGCAGTATGTGCCACCTTGTGCATCTGGCTCATGTGGGTCCTGGGAAATCGATTCTGGGTCATTTGGCTTTGCAGGTGAGTGCTACTTTAACCTCTTAAGTCATCCCTCCAGCCCTTTTTTTTTCTTTTTTTTTTTTAAATTATTTACTTTATTATTTGAGAGAGAGAGAGAGAGGCAGATAGAGAGAATGGGTGTTCCAGGGCCTTCAGCTGTTGCACACGAACTCCAGATGCATGCACCACTTTGTTCATCTGGCTTACGTGGGTCCTCGAAAATTGGACCTGGGTCCTTTGGCATTGCAGGCAAGTGCCTTAACCACTAAGCCATTTCTCCAGCCTATCTCTCTTCTTTCTTTTTTTTATATTATATTATATTTTATTATATTTTATTTTATTTGAAGTAGGGCCTCACTCTAGCCCAGGCTGACCTGGAATTCACTATATAGTCTCAGGGTGGCCTCAAACTCACAGGGATCCTCCTACCTCTGCCTCCCAAGTGCTGGGATTAAAGGCGTGCACCACCACACCTGGCTACTCTCTTATTTTGATGTCACTCTCTTTTTCTTCTATTATGAAGATCTTGTGTAGGTAGTACCAGGCACTGCATGGTCATGGATATTCAGGCCATTTTGTGTCTGGAAGATTGCATTGGAAGCAGTCCAACCCTTCCTTTGTCTCCTACATTCTTCCCATCACCTCTTGTGCAATAGACCCTGAGCTTTAGAAGGTGTGATAGAGAGATCTCAGTGATGAATACTCCACTGTCACTTCTTCTCAGCACCAGGGTGCCTTTTGAGTTATCCCAGTGGTCACTGCCATCTGAAAAGAGAAGCTTCTCTAACCAAAAGCAAGAGTAGCATTAATATGTGGGTATAAACATTAAGAAAAGTGCTTACAAGGTAGTTTGATGGGCATAATATGTGCATTTATCCAAACAGAAGTTGTTACTCCCCTAGGACTCCTGACCTCCCCCGCCATAGGTTTTTGACTAGGTTTTCAATACCAGGCATGTATTCTCTCCCACAGAGCAGACCTCCAATCCATTAGAGAGCAATTGGTGTTTTCCCCTATAACAGTCGTGCCACTGTGGTACCAGTTGGCACATTTGGCCTGGCTGATCATTCTTAAAGCTTGCAATGTCCACTGCTTTCACCCCACCATTGATGACTTCTGTCTCCTGTAGGGCTGCATGTTTGGTTTTTATTTTATTTATTTTTTAAAATTATTTTATTTATTTTTGGAGAGAGACACAGAGAGAGGGAGACAGAGATGGGCGCACCAGCAGTCTCTCAGCTGCTGTGAACGAAATCCAGGTGTGTGCACCCCCTTGTGGTCAAGTGCGGCATTGCGCCCTTGCGTCACTTTGCATCTGGCTAAACGTGGGACCTGGAGATTGGAACCAGCATTCTTAGGCTTAGCAGGCAGGCACCTTAACTGCTAAGCCATCTCTCTAGCCCTATTTATTTATTTTTGAGGTAGGGTCTCACTCCAGCCCAGGCTAACCTGGAATTCACTATGTAGTCTCAGGGTGGCCTCGAACTCACGGCGATCCTCCTACCTCTGCCTCCCGAGTGCTGGAATTAAAGGCGTGCACCACCATGCCCGGCTTTTGTTGTTGTTGTTGTTGTTGTTGTTTTGTTTTTTGAGGTAGGGTCTCACTCTAGTTCAGGCTAACCTGGAATTCACTATGCAGCCTCAGGGTGGCCTTGAACTCATGGCGATTCTCCTACCTCAGCCTCCTGAGTGCTGGGATTAAAGGCATGCACCACCATGCCCGGCCCTGGCTATTTTTATTTATTTTATTTATTTATTTGTTTGTTTGTTTGTTTGTTTGTTTATTTATTTATTTATTTATTTATTTATGAGAGGGAGAGTGAGAATGGGCGTGCCAGGGCCTCTAGCCACTGCAAAAGAACTCCAGATGCATGTGCCACCATGTGCGTCTGGCTTACGTGGGACCTGGAGAATTGAACCAGGGTTCTTAGGCTTTATAGGTATGCGCCTTAACTGCTAAGCCATCTCTCCAGCTCCTGGTTTTTATTTATTTTTATTTATTTATTTATTTTGGTTTTTCGAGGTAGGGTTTCACTCTGGTCCAGGCTGACTTGGAATTAGCTATGTAGTCTCAGGGTGGCCTCAAACTCATGGCAATCCTCCTACCTCTGCCTCCCAAGTGCTGGGATTAAAGGCATGCACCACCACACCCGGCTGGTTTTTATTTTTAAATTGTGACAGCAACTGGTAACTTTCCCTTGCCAAATGCTGTCCCTTTTTGTGCTCAGAGTCCATACTCACTTATGGATGTGTGGGAGAAGAGAAAGGAAGAATGAAGCACATCTCTTGGCTCACTCTTTCTCTCTATACCACAACTCAGGATAGTGTTCATAGCATGTGGTGGGTGGTAAAACTTCTGTCTCGTGCTGGAGAGATGGCTTCGCAGTTAAGGTATTTGCGTGCAAAGCCAATTCCCCAGTACCCACATAAGCCAGATGCACAAGGTGATGCATGCATCTGGAGTTTGTTTGCAAGTGGATGAAAGCCATGATGTGCCCATTCTCTCTCTATCTGCCTCTCTTTCTCTCAAACAAATAAAAATAAATTTAAAAAATATTTTACCTTAGCATGATGGTGCACACTTTTAATCCCAGCACTCGAGAGACAGAGGTAGGAGGATTGCCGTGAGTTCGAAGCCACCCTGAGACTACATAGTGAATTCCAGGTCCGCCTGGGCCAGAGTGAGACCCTACCTTGAAAAAAAAATTTTTTTAATTCTTAAAAAGAATAACTTCTATCTCTGGGCTTGGGTCTTGCAAAAAGCTATGCTGTGGGCTGGAGAAATGGCTTAGCAGTTAAGGCACATGCCTGCAAAGCCTAAGGGCCCCAGTTCCATTCTCCTGGTCCCACATAAGCCAGATGTACAAGGGGGCGCACGCGTCTGGAGTTCAGTTGCAGTGGCTAGAGGTCCTGGAGCACCCATTCTCACTCTCTCTCTCTCTCTCTCTACCTCTGCCTCTTTCTCTCAAATAAATAAAATAAATTTTAAAAAATTATAGAGTCATTAGTTGGGCGTGGTTGGTGCATGCCTTTAATCCCAGCACTTGGGAGGCAGAGGTAGGGGGATTTCCATGAGTTCAAGGCCACCCTGAGACTACAGAGTGAAGTCCAGGTTAGCCTGAGTTAGAGTGAGACCCTACCTCAAAAAAACAAAAAAAAAAAATTATAGAATCAGTCTAAATGCTCATCAGTGAGTGAATGGATAGAGAGAATGTGATTTAAGTACATGATGTTTATGTATGAAAATATTGCAAAACCCACTGTATAATGAACATACACCAGATTCAGAAATGTAACTGCAGAACAGTAGAAGACATGAAATCAAGTGTGAGACCATTTTCAAAGAGGAAGGTTACTACTAGGTGATGAGGAGGAGGACAAAGATGGGGTGGCTCTGATCAAAGTACATGATATATGTGTTTGTAAATGTAGTAATGCAAATATTATTTAGCACAATGAATATGTGCAAATTAAAACACCTTTTGGGAGCTGGAGAGATGTATCAGTGGTTAACATGCTTGCCTGCAAAGCCCAAAGACCTTGGTTCCATTCCACTTTACCTGCTTAAAGCCAGCTATACAAGGTAGCACATGCTTCTGGAGTTTATTTACAGTGGCTAGAGGCCCTGGCACACCCATCCTCTCATTCATTCACTCCCCTCCTGATCCTCTCTCTCTCATATAAAGCAGTCAATTTTTTTTAAAGAATTTTAAGCCAGGCGTGGTGGCACATGTCTTTAATACCAGCATTTGGGAGGCAGAGGTAGGAGGACTGCCATGAGTTCGAAGCCACCCTGAGACTACATAGTGAATTCCAGGTCAGCCTGAGCTAGGGTGAGACCCTACCTTGAAAAACAAAAACAAAAAAGTTTTTTTTTAAAACATCTTTTGTTGTGATGACATTGTGTACATAATGGTTAGGGTACACCAACTTTTTTCCAGACTACTATATTTATTGAAACTCAGTGAACCTGGTTCTTAAAATGGGTGTACTCTACTATATGCGAATCATATTTTGGTAAACTTTCTTTTGTATGTGCGCTGGGATCAAACTCAGGGCCTTACTAAGTAGGCACTCCACTACAGAAGCAAATCTTGACCAATAAAATTTATTTATTTTATTTTTAATCTTTCAGTTTGGAAGTTTCGTTCCAGGTGTTTTTCTTTTTCTTTTTTTGGTTTTCCAAGGTAGGGTCACTATGTAGTCTCAGGTGCCCTTGAACTCACGGCAGTCCTCCTACCTCTGCCTCCTGAGTGCTGGGATTAAAGGGGTGTTTATCCCCTGCTCTTTTTTATTTTTTATATATTTTTTAAAAATTTTTATTTATTTGAGAGAGTCAGATAGAGAGAGAGAGAATGGGCATGCCAGGGCCTCTAGCCACTGCAAACAAACTCCAGACACATGCGCCACCTTGTGCATCTGGGTTACGTGGATCTTGGGGAATTGAACTAGGGTCCTTTGACTTTGCAGGCAAACACTTTAACCACTACGTCATTCCTCCAGCCCTCTTTTTTTTTTAAATTATCATATTTTTTATGATACATCATGTGTTGGTCCTTCTTTTCCCTTATTCCTGCTCCCGTTCTGCTAGGGACCCTCATTGGGGTTGCAGGTATTCCTCATGGGGTTAGAGTTTATTATTGTTTTATACTTTTCTTCAGGTGTTCCTTAGCCATATCAACTTATACTACTATGATAGTTGCTCTCCTGTAATTTTTGTTGTTGTTGTTTTGTTTTTTCCAAGGTAGGGTCTCATTCTAGCTCAGGCTGACCTGGAATTCACTATGTAGTCTCAGGGTGGCCTCGAACTCATGGCAGTCCTCCTACCTCTGCCTTCTGAGTGCTGGGATTAAAGGCGTGCACCACCACACCCAGCTCCTGTAAATTTTTTGATTGTATAGTTACAGCTGTGTGGTTTTGGTTACTGATGTTATTTTATTTTGAATCCTCTAGTTTAGGCTATGAAGAAGAACATCCTTCACAGTCTGAACCAGACATCCTTCAGAGACAGACATTTGCAGCCTCTCATCAGCTTCCTGCATATGCTACCACTGCTCAACCAACTGGTAATTGTTGCTTTCTTAAGTATACTGTGATTCTTGGTAAATTGAATTAGTAACATGAAAAGCATATATATACATAAAGACAGAGAGAAAGAGGCAGTGAGTTTGGGCATGCCAGGGTCTCCTGTCATTGCAAACAAACTCCAGGTGCATGTGCCATTTTGAGCATCTGGCTTTACGTGGGTACTGGGTTCAGAAATTAAATTTTGTATGTCTTATTTTTACTTTGAGACATATTTTCTCTTCCACTGTAGGTGTTTCGGGAATGTTTGATAATGGTGTAATCAGTGCTAGCACCAACACTAAAGAAACTTCTGTGGTGAACTTCCTCTCCTCTGTTGAATCCCGAGCTGCTCAGACTGCCTCTTCAGGAACTATTCTTGCACCACAGTTCAGGGCTCCATCCTGGCAGACAGGTGATTCGTGTTTCCAGAATTTTTAGCACTGATTAAAGAAACTGGGTGTGGTGGCATACACCTTCAATCCCAGCACTTGGGAGGAGGATTGCCATGAGTTTGAGACCACTCTGAGACTCCATAGTGAATTCTAGCTCAGCGGTTAAAAGTACTGCTTGCAAAGTCTTTCTGCCCAGGTTCTATTCCCCAGTACCCAATAAACCCAGATACACGAGGTAGTGCATGCATCTAGAGACCCAGGTGTACCTATTCTGTGTGTGTCTCTCTCTTTCTCTGTTTGCAAAATAAATTTTTAAAAACTTAAAAAATTTTAGAGATGGAGAAATGGCTCAGCAGTTAAAGGTGCTTGCTGCTAAAGCCTGCCAATATGGGTTCATTTGCAGTGGTAAGAGCCTTGGCACGCCCATACAAAATGTACACATGCAAATAAAAAATGTTTGCTGGAAGCTGGGCGAGGTGGCACATACCTTTAATCCCGAGTGCTGGGATTAAAGGCGTGCGTCACCATGCCTGGCTGAAGTTTTAATTTTCTTTATTTAGTTTTGGGTTTTGGAGGTAGGGTTTCACTCTAGCCCAGATTGACCGGGATCTCGCTCTGTGGTACCAGACTGGCTTTGAACTCTCAGTTATCCTTCTACCTCTGCCCCCTGAGTGTTGGGATTAAAGGTGTGTGCCACCATGCCCAGCTTGAATGTTGTTTTTTTTTTTTAATAAATGTATGTTTATTTAAAAGAGCTTTTGGGTATTGGTGTTGTTGTTATTTTTAGGTTTATTTATCATTTTTTTTTTTGTTGTTGTTGTTGGTCAGAGTTTGGGTCTCACTCTAGCTCAGGCTGACCTGGAATTCACTATGTAGTCTCAGGGTGGCCTTGAACTCTCAGCAACCCTCCTACCTCTGCCTCCCAAGGGCTGGGATTGAAGGTGTGCACTACCATGCCCTGCTATTTATTATGTTTGATATAGGCAATTTAGTGCTGGTGTCTCATATTTTGCTTTGTTATTTTGATTTAAACACTTCAATTAATTGCGGGAGATTATGTACATTGTTACTGATTTCTTAATTTTCATATGACCTTGTCCAAGTATATGTGCACTCGTTATGATTATAGTTATAAATTATTGATACTTTCATAATTTTGATTTTGCCTTAGAAAAGGAAGCTAATTTGAAATGTAATATTAAAAATTTAGCCAGAAGCCAGGTGTGGTGGTGCACACCTTAAATTTGAGAACTCGGGAGGCAGAGGTAAGAGGATAGTGAATTTGAAGCCACTCTGAGACTACATAGTTAATTCCAGGGCAGCCTGGACCAGAGTGAGACCCTACCTCGAAAAACAAAACAAACAAACAAAAAAAAAAATAGCTGGGTGTGGTAGCACACATCTTTAATCCCAGCACTTGGGAGGCAGAGGTAGGAGGATTGCCTTAAATCCAAGGCCACCCTGAGACTACATAGTGAATTCCAAGTCAGCCTGGATTAGAGTGAAACCCTACCTCAAAACAACAAACAAAAGCCGGGCGTGGTGGCGCACGACTTTAATCCCAGCACTGGGGAGGCAGAGGTAGGGGGAGGCAGAGGTAGGAGGATTGCTGAGAGTTTGAGGCCACCCTGAGACTACATAGTTAATTCCAGGTCAGCCTGGACCAAAAAAAAAAAAAAAAAAAAAAAAATTATATATAAAACCAATTATTCAAGCTTTTCTACCTGTAGACATTTTAGAGGGTTCAGAATTACATGTCACTACTTTGAAAACATTTATACTTGTGTTATAATTGCATAAAGATCTTTGCACCTCTCTTCATAGGCATGCATTCCTCAGGAGCAACTGAGCTGTTTGTTACTGGACCTTTGCCAACCACTGGAACACTTCCACCACCTGTCCTCTCTGCTTATCAGCATCCCACCACCTTTAGCAATAGGAACTTTGCTACCACCTCACCTTTGTTGCTTCAGGATTCAACTTTTAACACTACAGCAAATGGAATTTTAAATCATCATGACCCTTTGCTACAAATTAAGACTTCCCAGGGAACTGTTCCAACTGCTTTGGCATTTGAGCGCCTGGGCAGTTCTGCAGTAAGTAACAGCATACCACCTCAGTCTTCAACATATCGCTCAGCTCAAGAGTCAGCACCCCATCTCTTACAACCTCAATTTAGTTTGTTGCCTTCAGCACTTGGGGGAGCACAGCAGACTCCTCAAGCCTACGGTTCAACTCTTTTTACTAGTTCTACTGCTTCCATTGAGAGAGCTCTTCTTCGAGAATGTAGTGTTATTAAACACCACCAGAGGCCTTCAGGTACCCAGTCTATTCAGGCACAACTGACTGGTTCACAGCATTCCTTACATAGTTATCTGTCAAATGCAAGTATAGGTAATTTTCAGGAAACATCCAAGCAGTCATCTTTATCCTGTAGTCCAATTGGAAATTCTACTCAGGTGAGCAATGGAGGATTACAACAGAAGACCCCTCAGGTCTCAGTGGAGCTTTCTCAGACTTACTCATCTATAATTCCATCATCAGGGTATCCTCCTTCTACTGTAAAAGTAGATGGCTGTTCTACAAAGCAACCACTAACATCAACTACGATCTTGAAACCTCAAAGCATAATTCCTCCTGTGCAAACACTAAGCTATTCTAAACCTTTACATAATCAGAGTTCTGTAATATCGGGTCAAGCACAAATTTATTCCACAGCACAGTTACCAAGCCTTTTATCAGTTAGTCAGTCCCAAAATTATGGGTTAGTACAGCCACATAATGTGCCATCTATTGTTCATTCACAGGTTTATAGGTCCAGCAGGGTTGAGAAATTGCCATCATTATATAAAACATTGACTTTTTCTGGGTCATCTCAGCCTGTAACTTCTGAAAATCAGACACTTAGTTATCCATCCAACCAGCACGAAGTATTGTCTTCACTTACAAATGAGAATTACCCTGCTCAAACAAGAGACCTATCATCAGTTAGTCAGTCTCAAAGTTACTCATCTGGTCACTCTCAGGGTTTAGCACCAGTTAGCCAAACACAAGTCAGTTATTCATCTCAATCACAAGTTTTGCCAGTAGTTAGCCCGTCAGAAAGCTATGCGTCTGGGCAGTCTCTGACCTTAACAGCCCCTTCTCTTTCTTACTCTTCTGCCTCTCGGGCTCAGAACTTACCAGATTCTAGCCCAAACCAAAATTATGTTGCTATGCATTCTTCTCAAAATGCTCAGACTCAAGGGTCATCACCTCCTCAATCCCAAAAGTTTTTGCCTGCTGTGCAGTCACCATCTTTTGTATCCTCCACTCACTGTCAGACATTACAGAGTAATATACCTTCCCCTGATCCAAAGCCTTACACTGAAAGAAAACATGACTCAAATGTGTACACATCTTCAAAGCAAGAAGATGATTTTCCAATGCAAGAATTACAGGCATTACAACCACAGGCTTCTCTTGAATCATCCAGCCAAAGGGTATCTGATGGGGAAATGAATGCTCAAGAATCAATTTATAAGTCATCAAAGGCAGAGGACAGATATTCTCAGAGTGTAATCAGAAATAATTCCCATCTTGATGATCAGGTTGTTGGAGTTGCTTTACAAGGGTCAAAAAAAGAAAACATAGTTGGTGCAGTGACACAACTTAACCAACAAATTGGCCAGCCCAATAATGCAGTAACCCCTGATCTTAAGAAGGCAACTAATTTAATGCAAACTCCACAACTAAGGTTGAATACTAAAGACCTAAATCAGCAACACTCTCTAACACATAAGGTTCAGGAACAGCATGAGCAAATAATGAACGTCTCCTCTCTCATACAAATTCCAAATCATGCTTTAGGGCATGGCCGTCAGGCATCTCTTCCTAATACACAGGTTCTTCTAGACTCTGCCTGTGATTTGCACATTTTACAACAGTCAATACTGCAGGCAGGCTTACGACAAGGAAAGGCCTCCTTACAAGTACAGCGTGTGCAGAGTCCTCAACAAATAGTACATCCTTTCCTTCAGATGGATGGTCATATTCAGAGCAACGGTGACCATTCTCAGCAGCAGCAGCAGCAGCAGCTCCATCCTCCTAGTTCTGAGATTATGAAAATAGACCTTCCTGAATCTTCAAAACCATTACAACAGCACCTGGCAACAAAGAGCCCTTTTGGTGAAGCTGATTCAAAGAGTCAGTTTGTTTCTCTTGGATCAATATGTTTCCCAGAAGCAATGCTTCTCAGTGACGAAAGAAATATTTTATCAAATGTAGATGACATCTTAGCAGCAACTGCAGCAGCTTGTGGGGTTACACCTTCTGACTTTTCTAAGTCAGCTTCAAATGAAGCCATGCAGGCTGTAGAAGGTAGTGATTCTAAATCTCATTTTCAACAGTCATTAGATGCCAGACATGTGAATTCAGATTTTAATGCTATAACAGCAACAGTAGAAAAGCCACAGAATATAAATATTTCTTTAAATGGAAATCAGGTTCCTGTAAACCTTTCACCAGTTCCTACCCTTCAGTCACAAATGACTCAGCAGCATATAGAAACACCTAGTCAAAACATACAACCAACTTCAATAACTTCAGCAGTGGGTGGACCAAATCATGAAGTTCAGGAGCAAAGTTCTGGCCCCTTCAAGAAACAGTCTGCCATCAATCAGGAACCTGAAGAAAACAGTGAAGTTCCTGTTGATAATACATTGATTAACAACAGAAACCAAGAGTTTGTTTCTAGTAGTAGGAGCATAAGTGGAGAGAGCGCTACATCAGAAAATGAGTTTGCCTTAGTGGGTGATGACAGTAGTATGGCAGTGAACCACACAAGGAATACACTTGCCCTGCTGGCCATGGCCCAGCCTGGGGATGCCACCAGCGTCATGGCTGAAGAAGAGAGACAAGATTTAATACATTTTAACCTTCCAAAGAAAAGTGCTAAAGGAAAAGGGCAATTGAAAGAGGAAGAGAATAATCAGAAACAGCTGAAACGGCCTACCCAAAGCAAACGCCAGCCTCCAAGGGGAACAGACATATATGTACCATATACTCCTCCTCCAGAAAACTGCCATGAAGGCTATCAACACCAGGAAAAGATGAGGCAGAAGATCAAAGAAGTCGAGGAAAAACAGCCAGAAGTCAAAACAGGATTTATTGCTTCTTTTTTAGATTTTCTGAAATCTGGGCCCAAGCAGCAGTTTTCTACTCTTGCTGTTCGAGTGCCTAACAGGACAAGGCGACCAGGCACTCAGATTTCCCGTTCTTCTTGTCCCCCACCACTTGCAAAGACTTCGTCCACAACACCTACACCGTTACTGTCTGAAACTGGAGTTATCAGTCCATCAGAAAAAGTTGATAATGAACTTAAAAATTCAGAACATTTATCTGCATTTTCTTCTGATGAGGAAGATCCTAGAGTGTGCAGTCATGACATGTATAAAGGCACTTCTGCTCCTGTAATGGCACTGGATGCTGCTTCAGATAAAACAAAGGCAGCAGGTAAAGTTCTAAATATTCACAAGTATGACTTTGCAATGTTTTCTACCTACAGGCCATATTTTAAGCCTTTTTAGTTTAATGTAGGTCTGAAGATGAGTTTTTTTGTACAAAATGGATAAGCAAATATCTTGGAGATTTACTTTTGAACTTGTAACAACAGATGCTACACTTGATCTTAGCTCAAAAGCCAGGAAGTAATAGGGATTTGCTTTTCTGCATTTACCTTCCATGTAGGATATTAGGTGGAGCCTTCCATTTTTAATGGCTTTTTGCCACAGGCATCATAATTTACACAGCATACTATCTAGACTTCCCTGGTCGGAGACATTTTAGATATATTTTTTTTTCTTTCAGGTAGTTTTTAAAAATATATATTTTATTTATTTGATAGAGAGAAAGAGGCAGAGAGAGAGAAAAAAAGAGAAGGAGAGAATGGATGCGCCAGGGCCTCCAGCCACTGCAAATGAACTCCAGATGATGGCATGTGCCCCTTGTGCCTCTGGCTTATGTGGGTCCTGGAGAATCGAACTGGATCCTTTAGCTTTGCAGGCAAACGTCTTAACCACTAAGCCATCTCTCCAGCACCAGATAGTTTTCGTTGTTGTTGTTTTTCTTTTTTGTTTTTTCTAGGTAGGGTCTCACTCTAGCCCAGGCTGACCTGGAATTCACTATGTAGTCTTAGGGTGGCCTTGAACTCACAGTGATCCTCCTACCTCTGCCTCCTGAGAATTGGGATTAAAGGTGTGTGCCACCATGCCCGGCTTGTTTTTTTTTTTAATTATTATTTTTAAATTAATTGATTAATTAATTTTTATTTTTCGAGGTAGGGTCTCACTCTGGCCCAGGCTGACCTGGAATTCACTATGTGGTCTCAGGGTGGCCTTGAACTCACAGTGATCCTCCTACCTCTGCCTCCTGAGAATTGGAATTAAAGTTGTGCACTACTATACCCTGTTTAGAACTTGTATCTTTAGAATTCCCATGGTCAGGGCTGGAGAGATGGCTTAGCAGTTAAGCACTTGCCTGTGAAGCCTAAGGACCCTGGTTTGAGGCTCGATTCCCCAGTACCCACATAAGCCAGATGCACAAGGTGGCACATGCATCTGGAGTTTGTTTGCAGTGGCTGGAGGCCCTGGAGCACCCCTCTTTCTATCTCTTTCTAGCTTTGTCGCTCTTAAATAAATAAATAAAAATAAACAAAATAAAAAGAAAGAATTCCTGTGGTCTCTTAACTATCTATGAAAGCATTTATTTTTATGATTTAATATTTTCATTTACATTTTTACATATATATATAAAATTTCAAGACTACTGGGCATGGAGCTGTACATCTTTAATCCCAGCTACTTAGGAGGCTGAGACAGAAGAACTGCAAGCTCAAAGCCAGGCTGGGGCTGGAGAGAGGGCTTAGTGGTTAAGATGTTTGCCTAAGGACCCCAGTTCAATTCCCTAGGACCCATGTAAGCCAGATGCACAAGGAGTTGTATGTGTCTGGAGTTCATTTGTAGTGACTGGGGCCCCTGGCATGTCCATTCTGTCTCTGTCTCTATGTACCTTTTTCTCTCTAATAAAACAAAATAAAATAAAAGAGCCAGCCTGGGCTGCATAATCAGACCCTGTTTCAAAAACCCCCAGGGTGGCAGGCTTTGCAAGCAGAAATCGAGTCATCCTCAGTTACATACTAAGTAATAAGAGGTCAGCCTGGGTTACAGGAGTCCGTGTCTTAAAAAACAAACAAACACACACACACACACACACACACACACACACACACACACACCACCCGCCCCAGGTGTGGTGGTATAAGCCTTTAATTCCAGCACCAGCACTCAGGAGATAGAGGTAAGTGAAACGGCATAAATTCGAAGCCTTCCTGCGATTACATAGTGAATTCCAGGTCAGCCTGGACTAGAGAGTGAAGCCTTACCCCTACCCCCCCCCCCAAAAAAAAGGCTGGGTGTGGTGGTGCATGCATTTAATGCACCCTACCTCAAAACAATTTTTAAAAATTATTTATTTTATTTGGTGGGGGCAGGTAGAGAGAGCGGGTATGCCAGGGCCTCTAGCCACTGCAAACGAACTCCAGATGTATGCACCACTTTGTGCATCTGGATTATGTAAGTACCGGGGAATTGAAGTTAGGTTCTTAGGCTTCGTAGGCAAGCTCCTTAACTGCTAAGCCATCTCTCCAGTACTGTTTCCCTTGTTTTCTACAGGAGATTGGGTGGTAATATTTCTTCCACAAATATTAGCCAAGTTTATCAATAAAACCATCTGGACCAAGCATTTGTTGTTCCCTTCTTCTCCACCCCCCCTTCCTTTATTCTTCCTTCTTCTTGTGCCTATGCCTGTGGAGCCCAGAGGACAGCCTTGGATGTAGTGCCTCGTTGGCCTGGAGCTCACCAATTAGCTATCCACCTCCCCAGCACTGAGGTTACAAGCACATGCCCCACACTGGCGGGTTTTAGGGTTTGAACTCTGGTCCTCATGCTTACACTGGAGTCCTCTTGTCTCTAGACTCTGCTTTTCTTCTCTCTCTTGTGCTCTCTCTTTTTCCTTTTCTTTCTTCAAATTTAGTTTTATTGAGCTGGAAATCACTTAAAAGCCCAGAGTGGCCCAGAACTTATGGCTGCCCTGCCTCAGCCTCTCAAGTGCTGCAATTACAAGTATGTGTAACAGGCTAGACTTGTTTGTTTTCTTCCTTCCTTCCATCCTTCCTTCCTTCCTTCCTTCCTTCCTTCCTTCCTTCCTTCCTTCCTTCCTTCCTTCCTAACTTACTTTCTTTCTTTCTCTCTCTCTCTCTCTCTCTCTTTCTTTCTTTCTTTCTTTCTTTCTTTCTTTCTTTTTTTCTTTCTTTCTTTCTTTCTTTTTGACATAGGATCTCACTCTAGCCCAAGCTGACCTGGAATTCACTCTGTATTCTCAGGGTGGCCTCGAACTCATGGTGATCCTCCTACCTCTGCCTCCCAAGTGCTGGGATTAAAGGTGTGCACCACCACGCCTGGCTCTATTTTATATTCTTTTTTTTTTTTTTTGTGGGGGGGAGAGAGAGAGAGGAAGACAGATAGAGATGGGTGTGCCAGCAGTCTCTCAGCTGCTGCGAACGAACTCCAGATGTGTGCGCCCCCTTGTAGTCAAGTGCGGCATTGCGCCCTTGTGTCACTTTGCATCTGGCTAAACGTGGGACCTGGAGATTGGAACCAGTGTTCTTAGGCTTAGGAGGCAGGCGCCTTAACCGCTAAGCCATCTCTCCAGCCCTATATTACATTCTTTATATAGAGTAGATACCAATCCCCTGTCAGATGAATAGCTGGCAAAGATTTTCTTCCATTGTGTAGTCTGTCCCTTCACTCTGGCAATTGTCTTTGCTGTGTCAAAGCTTTTTGGTTTTGTGTAATCCCATTTGCTAGTTCTTCCTATTTCTTCATGTGTTATTAGAATCTTACTCAGAAAGTCCTGGGTCTGGGGAGATGGTTAAATGGGTAAAGTACTTACTGTACAAGCTTGACAACTGGAGTTTAGATCCCCAATACCCCCATAAAGCAACACATAGTAGTGAGTAGCTGTAATCCAGCACTCGTACAGCAAGATGAAAGGTGGAGACAGGAGAATACCAGAAGCTCACCATGAACAACTTGACCCCCTACCTCAAGCATTGTGGAAAGTGAGGACCAACATTCAGAATTGACCTCTGACCTTCACATGACTTGGCACGCATGCGTCGCACACTCACACAAAACAGATAAGAAAAACATCCAAAATCAACCCCTGGCTTGCATGCATGTACATACACACACATGCACACACACTTGAACTGTGTTTCTTTTGCTTTCCTCTAGCAGTTTAAAAGTTTCATGTCTTAGCCGGGCGTAGTGGTGCACGCCTTTAATCCCAGCATTTGGGAGACAGAGGTAGGAGGATTGCCATGAGTTCGAGGCCACCTAAGCCTACATAGTAAGTTTCAGGTCAGCTTGGGCCAGAGAGAGACCCTACCTTGAAAAACCAAAAAAAAAAAAAAAAAAAAAAAAAGTTTCATGTCTTATCTTAAATTCTTTGATCCACTTTAAGTTGGTTTTGTATAGGGTGAAAGATAGAGGTCTAGTTTTACTCTTCTAACATGTGGATGGATGTCTGGTTTTTCTAGCACTATTTTTTTTTTTTTTTTTTTTTTTTTTTTTTTTTTTTTTTTTTTTTGTGAGGTAGGGTCTCACTCTGGCCCAGGCTGACCTGGAATTAACTATGTAGTCTCAGGGTGGCCTTGAACTCTCGGTGATCCTCCTACCTCTGCCTCCCGAGTGCTGGGATTAAAGGCGTGCGCCACCACACCCGGCTAGCACTATTTTTTGAGTCTTTTCTCTAATGAATGTTGTTGGTGTCTTTATTGAAAATCAGGTGACTGTAACTGTGTTGGTTTATTTCTGTTTTATGTTCCACTGGTCTGTGTGTCTGTTTTTGTGGCAATACCATGATGGTTTTGTTATTAGTATAGTTTGAAATTGAGTGTTGTTTTGTTTTTTCCAAGGTAGGGTCTCCCTTTAGCACTATGTAGTCTCAGGCTGGCCTCAAACTACTGTGATCCTCCTACCTCCACCTGCAAGTGCTGGGAGTAAAGGCGTGCATCACCACTCCCAGCAAAATTGTGTATTGTGATACCTTCAGTGTTGCTCTGTTTTGTTTTTGTTTTTTGAGGTAGGGTCTTGTTCTAGCCCAGGCTGACCTGGAATTTACTATGTTGTCTCAGGGTGGCCTTGAAGTCATGGCGATTCTCCTACCTCTGCCTCCCCAGTGCTGGGATTAAAGGTGTGTGCCACCACACCAGCCAATATTGCTCTTTTTTGCTCAGGGTTGCTTTGGCTGTTGGGGTCTTTTATGCATTTCTTATGAATTCCAGGGTTAAAAAATTACATGAAGAATGTCATTGGATTTTTTTCTTTTTGAGACAAGGTCTCATGTAGCCCAAGCTGGGCTCAAATTTGCTATGTTGAAGTCTAACTCTCTATGTAGCCTAAGATGACCTTGAATTTCTTTCTTTTTCTTTTTCTTTTTTTTTTTTTTCCACCGAGGTGGGGTCTCACTCTAGCTCAGCAGACCTGGAATTCACTATGTAGTTTCAGGGTGGCTGTGAACTCACAGTGATCTTCCTACCTCTGCCTCCCAGTGCTGGGATTAAAGATGTGCTCCACCATGCCTGGCTTTGACCTTGAATTTCTGATTCTTCTTCCTTCACCTCTCAAGCACTGGCATGACAGATGTGTGTGTACCACCATACTGAGTTTATGCAGTGCTGAAGGTTGATCCCAAACCTGTGTGCTTGTTAAGCAAGCACTCTACCAAAATGAGCTACATTCCTAGGGCTGTCATTGAAATTTTGTTATTTTTATTTTATTTTTTTTAATAAGGCAAAGTAGCTTTATTGAGGGGAAAAAATGGAAAAGCCCCCAAAGTGTCAGGGCAAGCATACTTAGCATTTTGGCCAGTTTTTAAAAAAATACTTTACTTTTAAAATTTTTTAAATTTATTTTTGTTTTTTTGAGGTAGGGTTTCACTTTAGCTCAGGCTGAATCAAACCGAGATCCTTTAGCTTTGTAGGCAAGCACCTCAACCACTAAGCCATCTCTCCAGCTCTTAAAAATACTTTATTTAGGGCTGGAGAGATGGCTTAGTGGTTAAACACTTGCCTATGAAGCCTAAAGACCCTGCTTCGAGGCTTGATTCTCCAGGACCCACGTAAGCCAGATGCACAAGGGGGTGCATGCATCTGGAGTTCATTTGCAGTGGCTGGAGGCCCTGGCGGACCCATTCTCTCTCTCTCTACCTGCCTATTTCTGTATATCTCTCTCTCTTTCAAATAAATAAATAAATAATAAAATATATTTTAAAAAAATAAAAATAAATAAAAATACTTTATTTACTTGAGAAAGATAGACAATGGGCATGCAGGTCCTCTTGCCACTGCAAACAAACTCCAGATGCATGCACCACCTTGTGCATATGACTTTACACGGGAATTAGAGAATCAAACCTGGGTCCTTAGGCTTCCAAGCAAGCACCTTAACTGCTAATAAATAAATATATTTTATCAAAAAGAAAGGGAGCTGGTGTGATGGTGCATGACTTCAGTCCCAGGACCCACCAGGAGTTCTAGGCCAGCCGGGTATGGTGGCGCACACCTTTAATCCCAGCACTTGGGAGGCAGAGGTAGGTGGATCGCCATGAGTTTGAGGCCACTAGATGAATAGCTGGCAAAGATTTTCTTCCATTGTGTAGTCTGTCCCTTCACTCTGGCAATTGTCTTTGCTGTGTCAAAGCTTTTTGTTTTGTGTAATCCCATTTGCTAGTTCTTCCTATTTCTTCATGTGTTATTAGAATCTTACTCAGAAAGTCCTGGGTCTGGGGAGATGGTTAAATGGGTAAAGTACTTACTGTACAAGCTTGACAACTGGAGTTTAGATCCCCAATACCCCCATAAAGCAACACATAGTAGTGAGTAGCTGTAATCCAGCACTCGTACAGCAAGATGAAAGGTGGAGACAGGAGAATACCAGAAGCTCACCATGAACAACTTGACCCCCTACCTCAAGCATTGTGGAAAGTGAGGACCAACATTCAGAATTGACCTCTGACCTTCACACATGACTTGGCACGCATGCGTCCACACTCACACAAAACAGATAAGAAAAACATCCAAAATCAACCCCTGGCTTGCATGCATGTACATACACACACATGCACACACACTTGAACTGTGTTTCTTTTGCTTTCCTCTAGCAGTTTAAAAGTTTCATGTCTTAGCCGGGCGTAGTGGTGCACGCCTTTAATCCCAGCATTTGGGAGACAGAGGTAGGAGGATTGCCATGAGTTCGAGGCCACCTAAGCCTACATAGTAAGTTTCAGGTCAGCTTGGGCCAGAGAGAGACCCTACCTTAAAAACCAAAAAAAAAAAAAAAAAAAAAAGTTTCATGTCTTATCTTAAATTCTTTGATCCACTTTAAGTTGGTTTTGTATAGGGTGAAAGATAGAGGTCTAGTTTTACTCTTCTAACATGTGGATGGATGTCTGGTTTTTCTAGCACTATTTTTTTTTTTTTTTTTTTTTTTTTTTTTTTTTTTTTTTTTGAGGTAGGGTCTCACTCTGGCCCAGGCTGACCTGGAATTAACTATGTAGTCTCAGGGTGGCCTTGAACTCTCGGTGATCCTCCTACCTCTGCCTCCCGAGTGCTGGGATTAAAGGCGTGCGCCACCACACCCGGCTAGCACTATTTTTTTGAGTCTTTTCTCTAATGAATGTTGTTGGTGTCTTTATTGAAAATCAGGTGACTGTAACTGTGTTGGTTTATTTCTGTTTTATGTTCCACTGGTCTGTGTGTCTGTTTTTGTGGCAATACCATGATGGTTTTGTTATTAGTATAGTTTGAAATTGAGTGTTGTTTTGTTTTTTCCAAGGTAGGGTCTCCCTTTAGCACTATGTAGTCTCAGGCTGGCCTCAAACTACTGTGATCCTCCTACCTCCACCTGCAAGTGCTGGGAGTAAAGGCGTGCATCACCACTCCCAGCAAAATTGTGTATTGTGATACCTTCAGTGTTGCTCTGTTTTGTTTTTGTTTTTTGAGGTAGGGTCTTGTTCTAGCCCAGGCTGACCTGGAATTTACTATGTTGTCTCAGGGTGGCCTTGAAGTCATGGCGATTCTCCTACCTCTGCCTCCCCAGTGCTGGGATTAAAGGTGTGTGCCACCACACCAGCCAATATTGCTCTTTTTTGCTCAGGGTTGCTTTGGCTGTTGGGGTCTTTTATGCATTTCTTATGAATTCCAGGGTTAAAAAATTACATGAAGAATGTCATTGGATTTTTTCCTTTTTGAGACAAGGTCTCATGTAGCCCAAGCTGGGCTCAAATTTGCTATGTTGAAGTCTAACTCTCTATGTAGCCTAAGATGACCTTGAATTTCTTTCTTTTTCTTTTTCTTTTTTTTTTTTTCCACCGAGGTGGGGTCTCACTCTAGCTCAGCAGACCTGGAATTCACTATGTAGTTTCAGGGTGGCTGTGAACTCACAGTGATCTTCCTACCTCTGCCTCCCAGTGCTGGGATTAAAGATGTGCTCCACCATGCCTGGCTTTGACCTTGAATTTCTGATTCTTCTTCCTTCACCTCTCAAGCACTGGCATGACAGATGTGTGTGTACCACCATACTGAGTTTATGCAGTGCTGAAGGTTGATCCCAAACCTGTGTGCTTGTTAAGCAAGCACTCTACCAAAATGAGCTACATTCCTAGGGCTGTCATTGAAATTTTGTTATTTTTATTTTATTTTTTTTAATAAGGCAAAGTAGCTTTATTGAGGGGAAAAAATGGAAAAGCCCCCAAAGTGTCAGGGCAAGCATACTTAGCATTTTGGCCAGTTTTTAAAAAAATACTTTACTTTTAAAATTTTTTAAATTTATTTTTGTTTTTTTGAGGTAGGGTTTCACTTTAGCTCAGGCTGAATCAAACCGAGATCCTTTAGCTTTGTAGGCAAGCACCTCAACCACTAAGCCATCTCTCCAGCTCTTAAAAATACTTTATTTAGGGGCTGGAGAGATGGCTTAGTGGTTAAACACTTGCCTATGAAGCCTAAAGACCCTGCTTCGAGGCTTGATTCTCCAGGACCCACGTAAGCCAGATGCACAAGGGGTGCATGCATCTGGAGTTCATTTGCAGTGGCTGGAGGCCCTGGCGGACCCATTCTCTCTCTCTCTACCTGCCTATTTCTGTATATCTCTCTCTCTTTCAAATAAATAAATAAATAATAAAATATATTTTAAAAAATAAAAATAAATAAAAATACTTTATTTACTTGAGAAAGATAGACAATGGGCATGCAGGTCCTCTTGCCACTGCAAACAAACTCCAGATGCATGCACCACCTTGTGCATATGACTTTACACGGGAATTAGAGAATCAAACCTGGGTCCTTAGGCTTCCAAGCAAGCACCTTAACTGCTAATAAATAAATATATTTTATCAAAAAGAAAGGGAGCTGGTGTGATGGTGCATGCCTTCAGTCCCAGGACCCACCAGGAGTTCTAGGCCAGCCGGGTATGGTGGCGCACACCTTTAATCCCAGCACTTGGGAGGCAGAGGTAGGTGGATCGCCATGAGTTTGAGGCCACTCTGAAACTACCTAGTGAATTCCAGTGAGTTCTAGGAGACCCTACCTCAAAAACAAACAAACAAACAAAAGAGTAAGAGTTCAAGGCCACCCTGAGGCTACATAGTGAATTCCAGGTCAACCTGGGCTTACAGCAAAACCCTACCTTGAAAAGAAAAGGAAAAAAAAAAGAAGGAAGGAAGGAAGGGAGGTGGAAAAAAGGAAAAGTTAAACTTTTTTTTAAACATTAAATTAATTTTATTTATTTGAAAAAACGAGAGAGAGAATGGGCATGCCAGGGCCTCCAGCCACTGCAAATGAACTCCAGATGCATGCACCACTTTGTGCATCTGGTTTATTTGGGTCCTGGGGATTCCAACTGAGGTCCTTTGGCTTTGCAGGCAAATACCTTAACTGCTAAACCATCTCTCCAGCCCTGGAAAAGTTAAACTTTTGAACTCACAAAAGCAGACAGACTTCCAAGGGTCTGTGAGCAACTGCCTTGTTTTTGTTTTTGTTTTTTCCACCCTCCTTTTAACCTACATTTAGAAAAAAAGATTTTATTTGTTTGAGAGAGAAAGAATGGGCACACCAGGGCAAACAAACTCCAGATATATATGCTACCTTGTGCATCTGGCTTTACGTGGGTACTGAGGAATTGAACCTGGGTCCTTTGGCTTTGCCTGCAAGCACCTTAACTGCTAAGCCATCTCCATCCCTAACCTACTTTTTTCTTAATCTCTATTTTTGTCTTAATTCTTTCCTTTGTTTTCCTTTGGTTTAGTATTCTGAGTTCTTGACCTTAGGACTTTATTGTATTTTCTCTGTACTCCACTGTTGTACTTTGTGTTTGTGTGATGTGTCTGGAGTGTGTACAGATGTGTATGTGCCTTGCACATGTGTGCAGAGGCCAGAAGATATTGGTGTCCTCCTCTGTCACCCTTCTGCCTTATTTCCCTGAGATAGAGGCTCTCACTGAACTTGGAGCAACTGTTTTTCATTTAAAATGAGCCAACCTACTCCCACCAGTGTGGGGTTACCCACATATGTGGCCATGCCCAGCTTTTTATGTGGGTGCTAAGGATAAAAGTCAGGTCCTGCCGGGTGTGGTGGTGCACACCTTTAATCCCAGCACTTGGGAGGCAGAGGTAGGAAGATTGTTGTGAGTTTGAGGCCACCCTGAGACTACATAGTGAATTCCAGGTCAGCGTTAGAGTGAGACCCTACCTCAAAAAAACAAACAAAAATCAGGTCCTCCTGCCTCTTCTCATTTCCTTTATAGCATACTTTGACCACATTCCACTAATTTCAGGTGTGAGTGTGTAGGAGCATATCAGGGTATCTTACTGCTGCAAATGAATGCCTATCTGACTTTATATGGGTGGCTGGGAAATTGAATCCAGGTCAGCAGGCTTTACAAATAAGCACCTTAGGGCTGGAGAGATGGCTTAGCGACTAAGGCGCCTGCCTCCTAAGCCTAAGAACGCTGGTTCCAATCTCCAGCGGTTCCAATCTCCAGGTCCCACGTTCAGCCATATGCAAAGGGCGAAATGCCGCACTTGACCACAAGGAGGCGCACGCACCTGGATTTCGTTTGCAGCAGCTGAGAGGCTGCTGGCGTGCCCATCTCTGTCTTCCTGTCTCTCTCTGTGTCTCTGCATCTCTCTCCAAAAATAAGTAAATAAATAAGCACCTTAAACCACTTAGCCATCTCCATAGGCCCCTCACTAATTTCAGTTTCTACTGATCTCACTGTGCTTTTTTTTTTATTAGTTATATCTATACTCAGTGTGTAAACAGCACATGTTGGTACCATTCTTACCCTCATCCTTGTCCCGCCCCCCCCCCAAGGAACCTCCTCCTCAGGGATGCCAGTTATCCCCATGGGGATTGTGGGTCGTGCATTGTGTGGATAGCCATCAGTTATGTGGAAGAGGCAATGTCTCTGTGCATAATGTCCCAACTTGTGGCTCTAACAATCTTTCTGCTTCCTCTTCCATGAATTTCTCTGAGCCATGTTGGGTTCATTTTAGGTCTACTTTAGTGATAAGCTCTTGGAAGCCTCTGTGTCTGTGGATGTCTGGTTTGGTAGGAATTGAGTGTTCTCTGTGTCTATCTCCTTCACCTTTGTGCTGATACCAGGTTCTCACTCTGTATTTCAACTGGTTTGGCATTTCAGTTTTAATTTCCTTTTTAACCCAAGAGAGTGAAGAATAGCTAGGGGTTCTTTTTCTAATAAATAATAGTTTATTATTTTGAATTTTTAATTTATAACCTTGGGGCTAGAGAGATGGTTTAATGTTTAAGGCACTTGCCTCTGAACCCTATGGACCCAGGTTTGATTCCTTAGTACTCACTTAAGCCAGATGTACAAGGTGGCACATGTGTCTGGAGTGTAGCTAGAGCCCTGGTGCACCCATTCTCTCTCCCTCCCTCCCTCTCTCTCTCTCTCTCTCTCTCTGTGCCTCTTTCTCTGTCAAATAAATAAAGACAATTATAATTTATACCTTATTTCAATCAAAGAATATGACCACATTTAGAAATTTATGAAAATTCTGTCAGTTGTTTGGTAAATGTTCTGTTTATAAATAATCCCTGAGTACAAAATATATGTAAATTTTATCTTTTAATTTTTTGTTTAATGTAATGAATGGCATGAATTTATATAAGAAAATATATATGTATCATGGATATTTGGGAGGAAAATAATGTGTCTGGCATTTAATTGCCCTAGTATATGTGAAAGTGATGGATAGCTGAAATAAGTATATCAAAATGTTATTAAAGTTAAAATGTATACTTTAGGTGGATTTGTATTCTACTTTTTGTAAGGCTAAAAGTTTGTATTGATAAAATTTATTTATTTTTTTAAATTTCATCTGGCTGATGGACGTGGTGGCACACCTTTAATCCCAGCACTCAGGAGGCCGAAGTAGAAGGATTGCTGTGATCTCTGGCCAGCCTCAGTCTACATAGTGAATTCTAGGTCAGCCTAGGCTAGAGCAAGACCCTACCTCAAGAAAAAAAACACTAAAATTTTTATTTATTTATTTATTTATTTATTTATTAGAGACAGAGAAAGCAGTACACAGAGAGAGAATGTGTGTGTGTGTGAATATGAGCCAGGGCTTCCTGTCCCTGCAAACGAACTCCAGACATATATACCACTTTATTCATCGGGCTTTTCATTGGGTACTGGGGATTCTAACCTGAGCCAGCAGGCTTTGCAAGCAAGTGTCTTTAACCACTGAGCCGTCTCTCCAGCCCCAAATCTTTTTTTATTATTATTATTAAACAACTTCTGTTTAAGGAAAATATTCCTTTACTAATTTTGTCATTGTTTGCTCATTTTGGAGGGCGGCCAGGTTTCAAGGTAGAGTCTCATTCTACCATAGGCTAGAATTCACTATGTAGTCTCTGGGTGACCTTGAACTTAAGCTCCTCCTACCTTTGCTTCCCTAGGGCTGGGATTAAAGGGTTATGCCGCCATGACTAATTGTTTGTGTTTTTAGTATATTTTCCATATGTGTTTATTTTGGAACATTTTTTTCCTTATGAAATTTAAGTTATATAGAGAGTTACTTAAACATACAAAGGAAGCTGGGCATGGTGGCACATGCCTTTAATCCCAGCATTTGGGAGGCTAAGGTAGGAGTATCACTGAGTTTGAGGCCACCCTGAGACTACATAGTGAATTCCAGGTCAGCCTAGACTAAAGGAGACCTTACCTCAAAAAACAAAACAAAAAGCCCGGCATGGTGGCGCACGCCTTTAATCCCAGCACTCGAGAGGCAGAGGTAGGAGGATTGCGGAGAGTTCGAGGCCACCCTGAGACTACATAGTTAATTCCAGGTCAGCCGAGTGAGACCCCACCTCAAAAAACCAAAAAACAAAAACAAAACAAAACAAAAAACCATAAGCCCTGACCACAATACACTAATGTCACAGCAAGCAAAGTTTTACAAAGAAAGAACTCGCTCTCCGAAATAATTCTTGGCTTAGAAAAGCAACCGAGGGGGCTGGAGAGATGGCTTAGTGGTTAAGGTGCTTGCCTGCGAAGCCTAAGAATCCAGGTCCCTTGTAAGCCAGATGCACTAGGTGGTGCATGTGCCTGGAGTTCATCTGCAGTGGCTAGAGGCCCTAGCACACCCATCTCCCCACCCTGTCTCAAATAAATAAAAATGAAAAAAAGAAAGAAAGAAAGAAACCAAGGGGCTGGAGAGATGGCTTTGCACTTAAGGTGCTTGCCTGTGAAGCCTGAGGGCCAACCAGGGTTCGATTCCCTAGTACCCATATAAATGCATGCACAAGGTGTCGCATGCATCTGGAGTGGCTAGAGGCCCTGACACACCCCTTCTCAAATTGGCTGAGTGTGGTGGTGCATGCCTTTAAATTTTTTTCATTACTGTATTAATTTTTTGATTATTTTTATTTATTTATTTGAGAGTGAAAGAGAGAGAGAGAATATGGGTGCACCAGCTCCTCCAGCCACTGCAAACAAATTCCAGATGCACTCATCACCTTGTGCATCTGGCTTATGTGGGTACTGGGGAATTGAGCCTTGAACCAGGGTCTTTAGGTTTCACAGGCAAGCGCTTAACCACTAAACCATCTCTCCAGCCTTTTTTTTTTTCTTAAAGGAAAAGAGAGCTGGGCATGGTGGTGCATGCCTTTAATCCCAGCACTTGGGATGCAGAGGTAGGAGGATTGCTGTGAGTTCAAGATCAGCCTGAGACTAGATAGTGAATTTGAGGTCAGCCTGAGCTAGAGTGAAACCCTACCTTGGTGGGGGGGGGGGGAGAGGGCTGAAGGGATGGCTTAGCGGTTAATGCATTTGCCTGCAAAGCCAAAGGACCCAGGTTTGATTCCCCAGGACCCATGTTAGCCAGATGCACAAAGGGGCGCACACATCTGGAGTTTGTTTGCAGTGGCTGGAGGCCCTGGTGCACCCATTCTCTCCCTCTACCCCTTTCTCAGTCAAATAAATAAATAAAAATTTAAAAGAGAGGAAGAAACCAAAGCTAGAGAAATGGCTTAGTTAAGTACACTTCCTACATGAGCTTGAGGGGGCCTGAAACCACCCAAATTCTAATCTCCAGACCCCACATCCACGTGTGAAAGGTGTTATGAGCACCTGAGCACCTGTAATCCCAGTCACACAAGGGAATCACCCAGGCTCAGGACAAACAGTTCTGGTGTAAGAGCTTCCAGCTCAAATAAGAAGAGGCAGAAGAGCCGGGCGTGGTGGTGCACGCCTTTAATCCCAGCGCTTGGAAGGCAGAGGTAGGAGGACTGCCGTGAGTTCAAGGCCACCCTGAGAATACAGAGTGAATTCCAGGTCAGCCTGTGCTAGAGTGGGACCCTACCTCGAAAAAAACAAAACAAAACAAAAAAAAGAGGCAGAAGAGTGAGCCACCCAACCTTCTGCTTCTACCACCTTAGGACAGCACACCCTGCACAGGCATTTTTTTTGGGGGGGGGGGGTCTTTCTATGTAGGGTCTCACTATAGCCCAGACTGACTTGGATTTTAAGTATGTATTCTCAGAATGGCCTTGAACTCATGACGATCCTCCTACCTCTGTCTCCTGTGTGCTGGAATTAAAGGCATGCACCACCAACACCTGGCTAAGAAGAAAAAAATTTTTAAAAATTTTATTTTTATTTATTTATTAAGAACAGAGGGAGAGAATGAGAGAGAGAATGGGCACACCAGGGACTCTAGCCACTGCAAACAAACTCCAGACACATGCCACCTTGTGCATCTGGCTTACGTGGGACCTGGAGAATCAAACCTGGGTCCTTAGGCTTCACAGGCAAGCGCCTTAACTGTTAAGGCATCTCTCCAGCCTGAGAAGAAAAATTTTGACATTAAATTCTTTACATTGAAAGGAAAAAATATATAAATGAGTAATAATTAAACTAGCATGTGGGTGTCCAGGGCTTCCTGCTGCTGCCAACGAACTTCAGAAGTGTGTGCCACATTGTGAAAGAAGGTGGCACATGCATCTGGAGTCTGTTTGCAGCAGCTGAAGGCCCTGGTATGCCCATTCTCTTACTTTTCTCTCTCTGTCTCTGCTTGCAAATAAATAATAAAAGAAAGTAAATACAATTTAAGAAGATAATGTGGATCAATAATGATTCTATTCAATCAAAATATCTAATATTAGCTGTGTGTGGTAGTGCACACCTTTAATCCCAGCACTTGGGAGTCAGAGGTCTGAGGATCACCATGAGTTCAAGGCCACCCTGAGACTACATGGTGAATTCAGGTCAGCCTGGGCTACAGTGAAACCTTACCTTGAAAACAAAACAAACAAACAAAAAAAAAACAATATTTAGAACCATTTGTCATAAGACAAATCAATTCCTAATGTATAGATATTTTTGCAGCAAAAGAGTATTACAGTATCTCTGTAGTATAATGTAACTATTTACATTAGAAAAAGATTCTACAGGGCTGGAGAGATGGCTTAGCAGTTAAGGTACTTGCCTGCAAAGCCTAAGGACCCAGGTTCAATTCTCTAGGTCCAGATGCACATGATGGTGCATGTGTCTGGAATTCATTTGCAGTAGCTAGAGGCCCTGGCACACCCATTCTCTCCTTCCTTCTCCCCACTCCCCGCCCTCTTTCTGTCTCTGTCTCTAATAAATAAATCTTTTTTTTTTTTTTAAGAAGATTCTACAGTATGGACTCCTAATGTGATTAGATTATTCATCTGTATTTTTCACCTGCACTTTCCCTTTTATTAGAAGGAACATATAAATGTATGAAGATGCCTTTAATTTGCTACATTATTTTCCTTGCCAGTCTGCATTACTGTTCCTCTACTTTGGGTAGCTTGTTGAGCAGTTCTGTCACTAAGGAGATAGAGTTCAAGCCTATGCTCAAATGTCCCTGTTTGCCTACAGCTCAGTGTAAGCAATGGTGTAACAGATCTTTTCAGTATTGTTAATGCACATGTTGCTATTTTAGTTCATCAGTATTACCCCTGGGCTGAATCATTATATGTTCCTCAACTCAGGATTCCTTTATTGGCTCCGGCCTCCATGTGTTTAATAGCTTTATTGAATTATGTAATTTGTGTACCATGACATCTATCCATTCAAAGTATGCCGTTGTTTCGTAGACGTGTACAATTATCAGCACAGTTCTAATTTTGGAACATTTTCATCATTTCCATTAGCTGTCATTCTTCACACCTAAGTACAGGAAAATACTAATCTACTTCCTTTTCTGTAAATATACTTCAGACATTTCATGGGAAAGGAATCCTGAGTGATTTTGAATTTAGCATGATATTTTCAAGGTTAATCTATATTGTGCATTTATCAGTACTTAGTTGCTTTCATTCCTCAAAATGTAGTGATGCCATATTTTGTACTATCCATTCATCATGTCAGTGGACTTTTGTGTTTTTTGGCTATTAGGAGTAACATTGTTCTGAACTTACATGTAATAAATAGGGTTTTTAAGATTTATTTGCAGGCAGAGAGAAAAAGAGCATGATCATGCCCTTGCAAATGAATTCCAGGCACACGCACCAGTTTGTGCATCTGGCTTTATATGGTCACTGGGGAATTAAGCCTGGGTTGTTAGGCTTTGCATGCAAGTGCCTTTCACCGCTGAGCCCTCTCCCCAGCCCTTGGTAGTCGTTGGAGATTGAATCCAGGACATGATGATTGCTAGGAAGCACTGCAGCACTAAGCCAGCCCTATACCCCAGCTTCTATCGAAAAGTCATGCCTCTGTGTTTAATGGAGGAGTAGTCAAAGTTCTTTAATAAAGTGCTGTTCCTATTTTATATTCCCATCAACAATGTACAAAGATTATAGTTTTTCTACATTTTTGCCAGTTGTTCTCTATGTTATTAGTTAAAGCCATCCTAGTAGGTATGTATGTATATCAATCCTTTTTTTTTTTTTTGCTATTTTTTTATTATTTATTTATTTGACAGAGAAAGGAGAGAGAGAATGGGTGCACCAGGGCCTCCAGTCACTGCAAACAAACTTCAGATGCATTCGCTCTCTTGTGCATCTGGCTAATGTAGGTCCTGAGGAATGGAATCAGATCCTTGCAGTGGCTGGAGGCCCTGGCGTGCCCATTCTCTCTATCTCCCTCTTTCTCTGTCAAATAAATAAATAAATAAATAAATAAATAAATAAATAAATAAATAATAAACTGTCGTATTTAATGTAGAATTTATAGAAAGGATGATAGGTACCTCAATGCAGGTTACCCTTGCATTCTTAATCTAGGTTTAATTTGCACAACTATTCTTTAATTTCTTCCTGTGCTATTATTTCAGTTAGTTGATTGTAAAAATAAGTTTTAAGTGTTCTGGTTTTACTCAAAACATATAAACATTTAAATATGTTTATTACTGATTTATATTTGCATGATTTAGTTTCAGAAACCTCACCGGTGGCAATTCCTGTCTCATCTTCCAATACTATTGGTGCTGCTACTGCTTCCTCCTCTACTGTGGGTGCAATTAGCCAAGAATCTCTTCATTCTACATCTGCAGTGAACATCCCGGAAAATACAAACTCCACAGAGCCTCCCACGCCCATCGAACTTGATGGTCCTCCTTCAGACCAGTTTGCAAAAAGACAGGATACTGTTGCCATAGAAGGTTTTACAGATGAGGAAAATATAGAAAGTGGAGGAGAAGGCCAATACAGAGAGCGTGATGAATTTGTGGTAAAGATAGAAGACATAGAGACGCTAAAGGTGAAGTGAATGTTCACAGGTGCAAAGGTGTAGCATAGTTTTCATCCCTTTATCTTGCATTGAAGGAAGTCATACTTTTATAATTATAAGTGATCCTGAGTGCTTATGAGATTAGGTGTCAGATTTTTTAAATTTGAATTTTACTTTTAAAACATATAGGTTCAGGCTGGGCGTGGTGGCACATGCCTTTAATCCCAGCACTCAAGAGGCAGAGGTGGGAGGATTGCCATGAGTTCAAGGTTACCCTGAGACTACATTGTAAATTCCAGGTCAACCTGGACTAGAGCAAGACACTACCTCAAAATAAATAAATAAACAGGCTGCATTGGACTCACTTTGTAGCTCAGACTGACAAGTCATGATCCTCTTGCTTCAGCCTCCCATAATAGCAAGGGCCATCATACGGAATGTCAGATAGTTGAACAAAGGAAATCATGGAAAATAATTTAAACTTTATCTGACTAGATATTTTTGACTACTCAGTTGTGTTTGACACTTTTTAAAACAATTTTTTAAAGAAGAAGAGGCAGAGAAAAAGAGTGAATGGGCATGCTAGGGCCTCCAGCCACTGCAAATGAACTCCAGATGCATGTGCCCCTTGCACATCTGGCTTATGTGAGTCCTGGAGAATCGAACCTGGGTCCTTGGGCTTCACAGGCAAACGCCTTAACCGCAAAGACATTTCTCCAGCCCGTGTTTGGCACTTTCAATTACAGCAGGTTTTTGGTTTCATTTTGTTTGAGGCAGGATGACCTTCAGCTTCTGGTCCTCTTGACTCTGCCCCCTGAGTGCTAGGATTACAGGCATGGGCATGTGTTCCCTTGCCCAGTTTTTGGCAGTGCTGAGGGTTGAACCCAGGGCTTTGTGCATGCTAAGCAAGCATGGACCCCAGCCCAAATTACAGCAGTTTTGAAATGTTTGTTCAAGCTTCCCAAGTGAACATATTTATATAATTTAAAAGTATAAAGAAAATTAAAAGTCTATCATGTAAAAGTGAAATTAGACTTAGTTTCATACATTTTAAATTTTAGGGCTGGAGAGATGGTTTAGCGGTTAAGGCACATGCCTGTGAAGTTTAAGGACCCAGGTTCGATTCTCCAGGTCCCACGTTAGCTAGATGCATATAGTAGCACATGTGTCTGTAGTTCGTTTGCAGTGGCTAGAGGCCCTGGGTTGCCCATTCTTACTCTTTCTCCCTCTCTCTCTCCCTCTCCCTTCCTCCCTCCCTCTCTCTGTCTGCAGTAAATAACAATAAAAATATTTAGTTCTAGCCGGGCGTGGTGGCGCACGCCTTTAATCCCAGCACTCGGAAGGCAGAGGTAGGAGGATCGCCGAGAGTTCGAGGCCACCCTGAGACTACATAGTTAATTCCAGGTCAGCCTGGACCAGAGTGAGACCCTACCTTGCAAAACCAAAAAAAAAAAAAAAAAAAAAAATTTTAGTTCTAGGTGTAGAATTATAATTTCATACAAAAATATCAGCAATTCTTTTGTGTTTGTGTGTGTTTTTTTTTTTTTTAAGGTAGGGTCTCACTCTAGCCCAGGCTGACCTGAAATTCACTACATAGTCTCAGGATGGCCTTGAACTCATGGAAATCATCCTACCTCTGCCTCCTGAGTACTGGGATTAAAGGTGTGAGCCACCATGCCCGGCTATAAAAGAACTGATCCTGATGTAATATGAACACGTAACCTTCTGATCTGGAGGCCAGCCATTTCAATTTTAGCACAGTTTTGGTTCTTATAAGTTTGTATAAGTGATTTTTGGTAAAAACATTTAGAGACATCTTTCTAGTAGTTTCCATTTTCAACAGGGCAGTGGACTCCTTTATGTTAGTGAGCTTCTTATTTCTAGAAGAATTTAGCCATGACAGAATAGGATTATTTCTTGGGGTAGGTTTAGCTCAATGACAAAGTACTTTTCTAGCATAAGTATAATTAATTCTGCTTATTATATATAGGAGGCCATAAAAATAGGAAAAGAACCCCCAGCCATTTGGAAAGTACAGAAAGCCTTGTTACAGAAATTTATTCCTGAAATCCGAGATGGACAAAGAGAATTTGCAGCTACAAATAGTGTAAGTAGAATGCATGGTTGCATTGTCTTTGTACAGTTTGACAGTGATACTCAGGAAAATACAGAATAAATTTCCAGTAGAGAACAGCATAAATTTTAACTACATAGTATTTGATACTTTGCTCGTGTGATTTAAACATGTGTTGTTTAACATTTATGGTGTGTGTGTGAAAGGGAAGATTTCAGATGGACTTAGAGGCTCTTATTGATTATTCTTCCAGTAAAATATTCTGATTTACCAGAAGACCGACAGGCATTATTCTTTTATAATTGCAGTTGATCAATGGATTTGAGGAAGCATCTGCCAAATGAGGTTGCATCTGTAACCAGTGTGGACTATCTTACAGTCAAGAATGTACTGGGGGCTGGGGAGGTGGCTCTGCCAGTAAAAGTGCTTTCTTGCAAAGCCTGCCAATGTAGGTTCAATTCCCCAGCTACCCACATAAAGTCACATGGGTGTTTGCCTGGCATGAGACCCTAGTGTGCCTGGGTATGCATGCACATACATACATACGTAAATAACTAAGTAAATGAATAGAAAATTGCAAACAGAAAGAATAAGAGTATGGAGCTAGGGGTATATATATCTCCATGGCAGTGCCTGTGGTTGGCTTAGCATGTCCAGGTGCCCTGGGTTTAATCTCAAATGCCCCTCCCAAATGTGTGTGTTTGAGCAAGAATCATTTTTATTCAGAGTGAGACTAGCATAGGTAGAGCAGCACTTTGGGAAGTGTGAAGGGCAGATGATGATGAACCCAACAAAGTAGTATTTGTGTATATATTACATAATTATGTAATACAGGATGCTTCTCTCCTCAGTACCTTGGGTATTTTGGAAATACGAAGGCTAAATACAAAAGGATATACGTGAAGTTCATTGAAACTTCAAACAAAAAAGAGTATGTCAGAGTCTGTTCCAAAAAGCCAAGAAGTAAGCCTCCACACACCATCAGGTATTTACTTTCACATGTACTGTGTTTATGTACTTATAGGCTTATTTGGGGTGTTATGGTACAAAGGGTTACATCAGTTGAAACTAGGAAGTCAGTACCATTGCAGCAAGTGATCAATTTTCAGAGAATGTGGTGGATGTGTTAAAGCTCCTGGCTCTCTAGTGGGGTAGGTAACCTATTCTTTGCTTGAGTTAGTTTGTTTCCTTCCTTTCTCCCTTCCTCCCTTCCTCCCTTCCTCCCTTCCTCCCTTCCCCTCTTCCCCTCTTCCCCTCTCTCTCTCTCTCTCTCTCTCTTTCTCTTTCTTTCTTTCTTTCTTTCTTTCTTTCTTTCTTTCTTTCTTTCTTTCTTTCTTTCTTTCTTTCTTTCTTTCGTGTTTCAAGTAGGGTCTTGCTCTAGCTCAGGCTGACCTGGAATTCACTATGTAGGCTCAGGATGACCTTTAATTCACAGTAGTTCTCTACCTCTGCCTCCCAGTTGCTGAGATTAAAACCATGTGCTACCATGCCTGGTTGGGGGGGTCCTTTAAAAAAAAAAAGTTTAATTCATCTATTTCTCTGTGTATGTGTCTATGTGCACACACACACACACAGGCAGGTGTGTACCAGGGCCTCTTGGAGTTGCAGGCACCAGACACTTTTATATCACTCTACTAGAATGAAAAATAGAATAATGAAATTGTTTGAGCCTAGCTCTTTGAGATAAAGAACTTTTCTGGAGTCAACTTTTCTATCCATAAAGTAAACATAATAAGGGAATGTCAATTTTACAGTGATAACTATGAGACTGTATGGTATTAGACAAGTACGCAGTAGAATTATTGTCACAAACAAATGTGCCTGTGGTGTCTGCAGCACGGATCTGGAAAATAACTTGCCTAACCCTGTGATGTGTATGGGAATGTGGGTACAATCCAGCAGATCCTAATCTACTGCCAGGGAGGCCTCATTCAGTTAGTATTCCTACCTTTTGGAAGCTGCTCACCCAGTAGTGATGAGGGAATTTATCCACAGATTTCTACCTTCATCACACAATAACTCTGCAGGACTCTTAGACAGATGCATTTTTGGATTTCTACATTAAAGCCTAGTACCACCACAGCCTGTGAGTTACTGATGGTTGGAGTGAGATTTGGCATTCAGCCTCATATTCATTGGGAAATGAATCCATAAGTGGGGGTTGAATAAATAGTTACTTAATAGCTGAATATTGAATGTCAAGACAGTGTTTTTTTTTTTTTCATTTGTTTGGTTTTTTTTTTTTTTGGTTTTTTTCGAGGTAGGGTCTCACTCTAACGCAGGCTGATCTGGAATTCACTTTGTAGTCTCAGGCTGGCCTCAAACTCATGGTGATCCTACCACCTCTGCCTCCCAAGTGCTGGGATTAAAGACATGCGCCACCCACGCCCAGCAAGACAGTGTATTTTGAGAAAACTTTGAGGCTGGAGAGATGAATGGTTCAGCAATTCAGGCATTTGTTTGCCAAGTCTGTCAGCCTGGGTTCACTTCCCTAGTCATCCAAATAAAGCCTGCCACAAAAAGTGATGCAAGCCTCTGAGGTTTGGTGGTAAGTTTGCAGTGGTGGCAAGAGACCCTGGCACATATATATGTGGCATGCACACACACACACACAAGTATATTAAATAAATGGGGAAAATGGAAAGCACAAATTAAGTAGTTTAAAAATATTTTTTTAAAGAAAATTTTATGGGCGTCACTGTTGACATGCTATACAATGCGAACTTTATTTTAGAGGTATAATCTTCTCTTCTGTAATTATGACTTAAATAATTTAGTCTTACAAAATTGAATTGTGCTAATAAGTTTGTTCTAATATTGCAGAACTGCTCAGGCTAAGCCAAGCAGTAGCAGTAAAATTTCTGATCCTCCAGCATCAAAAGCTACACCTACAAAAGCCCCTTCTACAAAACCCAAAGTTAAGCAGCTCAAAATGAAGGCTGAGCCACCACCAAAGAAACGGAAGAAATGGAAAGAAGAATTTTCATCATCACAGTCAGAATCATCTCCTGAGGTCCATTGTAGCAGTAGTGATAATGAGGGTGAGTGCACCACAAAACTAACACCGAGCAAGATACCTTCAACTGCTGTGCCGGACAGAGGTCAGCAGGGATTTGTCTATCAGGACTGATGATATCTACCTAAACTTTTGCTTTTGTGAAAATACCACATCAACTGAAGCATGCTGTTAGCCCACACATGCAACTTGGAAAAGGCAGGACATGCTTTGAGTTCTAGCCTTCCAAAGCTTTTTTTTTTCTTTTTCTTTTTTCTTTTCTTTTTTTTTTTTTTTTTAAATGGAGATAGAATCTACTGTAGCCTAACAGGCCTCAAATACTCCGAGAATGACCTTTAGCTCCTGACTGTCTAGCCTTAGTAATGCAACCTACCTTCCTCTTTTTTCTTTCTTCTTTTTTTTTTCCTGTCGTTATTGTTGTTGGTTTTTCAAGATGGGGTCTTGCTCTAGCCTAGTGGAATTCACTGTGTAGTCTCAGGCTGGCCTTGAACTCACAGTGATCCTTCTACCTCAGCCTCCCGAGTGCTGGGATTAAATGCATGCACCACCAGGCCTGGCTTATATCCCTTCTTTTAACATAGTCCTTCTTATGTGGATAGGTTAGGGATTAAGTCAGGTCATCTTGTCCTAAATTTATGAGTCTGTGTTTATACCAGGAAAAAAAGAAATTAAGAGTTGGAGACATGGCTCAGTGGTTAAGGCGCTTGCCTGCAAAGCCTGATGAACAGAGTTCAGTTCCTTAGTACCCACATAAAGCTAGATGAACAAAGTGGCCCATGCATCTAGTTTATTTGTAGCAGTAGAGGCCCTGACATGTGCATTCTCTCCCTCTCCTGTATCCCTTTCTGCTTGAAAATAAATAAATAAAAATATTTTTAAAATCAAAAAACCAAAATATATATATGTATATATTTTTATTAGTTATCTATATAATGTGTATACAGCCATAATGGTACCATCATTAGCCTTCTCCCTATCCTCCCCCCTAATTTTTTTTTTCTCAAGGTAGGGTCTCACTTTAGCCCAGGCTGACCTGGAATTCACTATGTAATCTCAGGGTGGCCTTGAACTCACAGCGATCCTCCTACCTCTGCCTCCCATGTGCTGGGATTAAAGGCATGTGCCACTATACCCGGCCCCTATTTTTTTTAAAGGAAATAAACCTCAGAAGTAGTAACTGAAACTATGAAATTAATACAATATGATAATTACATATATGAGATATATATATACACATATATACATATATATATACATATATATATATATGATGCACACTACTCTGTATTTGCCACTAGTCAATTGTGCCCATCATTGAACTAGAAATTCTGACCCTCATTAAGCTACACACCTTCTCTTGTGTTTTCATTTTCTTTTTGGTAAAATGAGGTTGAAATAGACCAACAGTTGTCATGCTTTCTGATCTTAGAACCCTTTATTTTTCCACTCTCAAAAATTGTTAGAGAGCAAGCCAGGCGTGATGGTGCACACCTTTAATCCCAGCACTGCGAGGCAGAGGTAGGAGGATCACCGTGAGTTCAAGGCCACTCTGAGACTCCATGGTGAATTCCAGGTCAGCCTGGGCTAGAGTGAGACCCTAAAAAAAATTGTTAGAGATCTGTAATCCTAATACTGAGGAGGCAAGAAGATCAGTCAGGAATTCAAGACCAGCCTGGGCTACATGAGACACTGGTCTCAAAAAGAAAAAATGTTGGGCTGGAGAGATGGCTTAGCAGTTAAGGCTCTTGCTTGCAAAGCCAGAGGACTGAGGTTGGATTCCCCAGGACCCACGGAAGAAGCCAGATGCACAAGGGGTACACGCATCTGGAGTTCATTTGCAGTGGCTGTAGGCCCTAGCGCATTCATTCTCTCTCTCTCTCTCTCTCTCTCTCTCTCTCTCTCTCTCTCTACCTGCCTATTTCTGTATCTCTCAAATAAATAAATTAAAAAAAATAAAAATAAAGAAAATATGTTATGGATCCTAAAGAGTACCTGTGTAAGGTATCTTTGTTAAGATTTACCATATTGGAAATTAAAACTGATAGTTGTAAAATGTTAGGATGTACAGTACACATTAAATTAGCCATCAAACTTGGGGGCTAGAGAGATGGCTTAGTGGCTAAGCTTGCCTGCAAAGCCTAAGGACCCAGATTTGATTCCCTAGTACCCATGTAAGCCAGATGTACCAAGTAATGCATGTGTTGAGTTCGTTTCCATTGGCTAGAGGCCCTGGTGTGCCCATTCTCTCTGTCTTAAATAAGTAAATAAATATTTTTTTTAAAAAACTTGGTATGTGGTATATGGAAGAAATTTCAAACAGTTCAGCAGCAGGCAGAGATTGGCCATATCCTGCAGACCATATTTGATTGTCAGCAAAAGCCTGGGATCCTATAAACAAAGGGGACTCTTGAGGGATTTAAATAGGAGAGCAAGGGCTTGGGGCAGTCGCTCCAAAGTTAAAGGTGTGTTTGTTTTCAAAGTCTACTGGCCCAGCTTCAATTCCCCAGCCATCCACATAAAGCCAGATAGGCATTTAAGTTGCAGTGACAAGAAACCATTATGCACTCATATACACATACACTTGCTGCACACAAATAAATAGGGAGCAACATGATAAAAAAAAATGTAATACTTTTGGGCTGGAGAGATGGCTTAAGGCGCCTGCCTGCTAAGCCTGTCAGTTCCAATCTCCAGGTCCCACGTTTAGCCAGATGCAAAGTGACACAAGGGCGCAATGCCGCACTTACCCACAAGGGGATGCACACATCTGGATTTCGTTCTCAGCAGCTGAGAGACTGCTGGCGCACCCATTCTCTGTCTCCCTCTCCCTCTCCCTCTCTCTCTGTCTCTCTCTGTGTCTCTCTGCAAAAAAAAAAAAAATTAATACTTTTATTTATTTATTAGAGTGAGAGAGAGTATGGGCACACCAAGGTCTCTTGACACTGCAAAGGAACTCCAGACATATGTGCCACTTTGTGCATCTGGCTTTACATGGATACTGAGGAATCAAACCCAGGACATCCGGCTTTATAAGTAAGCTCCTTTAACCTCTGAGCCATCTCTCTAGCCCATAAAGTTTTACTTAGTTTCAGGCATAAACTGTATCTGAAGTAGTGGAGGGACAGATTGGAGAAATTCAGGATGTAATCTTTTTTTAAAAAAAAATTAGTTGTTTGATACAAAGAATGAGACTGCAAGGACCAGGGCCTTCTTCAAAATGGAAGTCTATTTTAAGTGTATTTTTATTTTATGATTTTTTTTTCAGGTAGGGTCTCACTCTGCCCAGGCTGACCTGGAATTCACTATGGACTCTCAGGGTGGCCTCACACTTCCTACCTCTGCTTCCCAAGTATTGGGATTAAAGGCATATACCACCACAACTTCAAGTGTATGTTTAAATTTATTTATTTGCAAGCAGAGAGAGAGAGAGAGAGAGAAGAGAGACACAGAGAATGGGCCACTGCAAATGAATTCTAGATGCATGCACCTTTGTGCATCTGGTTGCTAAGCCACCTCTCCAGCCCTTAAATGTATTTTTAAAGTATTAATTAATTTTTTATTTATTCACAAATAGAGAAAGAGAATGAGCCTGGGTCATTAGGCTTTGTAGGCAAGTATCTTAATTGCTAAGCCATCTGTCCAACCCCCAACTTGTTTTTTTTTTAATACTTTATTTATTTGGGGGGGGGGGTTAGAAAGAGGGCACACCAGGGCCTCTAGCCACTGCAAATGAACTGCAGACACATGTGCCACCTTATGCATCTGGCTTATGTGAGTTCTGGGGAATCGAACCTGGGTCCTTATTCTTTGCAGGCAATTGCCTTAACTGCTAAGCCATCTTTCTAGTTCCCAACTTGGGTTTTGAATTTATAGAACAAGGTAAATTTTTCTTGCATTGGTAACATACTGACCATTAGGTGTCACTAGTAGTTAAGCAAGCACTTTTTATGTCTTGATAAAAGTCAGACATACCAGTAGAGATTTATATTCTGGTGTTTGGTTTTTTTCGAAGTAGAGTCTTACTCTAGCTCAGACTGAACCTGGAATTCACGATGTAGTCTCAGGGTGGCCTCCAACTCATGGTGATCCTCCTGCCTGTGCCTCCCAAGTGCTGAGATCATGTACCACATACCTATCTCATCCTGCAATTCTTTATTTTAAAAAAATATTATTAAGCCTGGCATGTTGGTGCACGCCTTTAATCCCAGCACTTGGGAGGCAGAGGTAGGAGGATTGCCATGAGTTTGCGGCCACCCTGAGACTACATCGTGAATTCCTGGTCAGCCTGGGCCAGAATGAGACCCTACCTCAAAAAACAATACACACACACACACACACATATAATTTACTTACCTATTTATTTGAGTGAGAATTAGAGAAAAATAAAATAGGCAGATAGAGGGGAAGAGAATGGGTGCCCCAAGGCCTCTAGCCACTGCAAACAAACCCTAGATGCATGTGCCACCGTGTGCATCTGGCTTTATGTGGGTATTGGAGAACTGAACTTGAGTCCTTTGCTTTAACCACTAAGCCATCTCTCCAGCCCTCATCTTACAATTCTTGCCATTCAATTTAAATAAAATTTCTGTATGGATGGACTAGATTTAAAATTTTTAAATTTAAATATGTAATAAGTAGAATTCTGAGGTAATCTCTTTTTAATATTTTAGTTTTATTTACTTACTTGAAAGAGAAAAAATATGTTTGTTAGGGCCTCCTGCCACTGCAAACTAACTCCAGATGCGTGCATCACCTTGTGCATCTGGCTTATGTGGGTTCTCAGGAATCAAACCTGGGTCCATTGGCTTTGCAGGCAAGCACCTTAACCACTAAGCCATCTCTCCAGCCCAGTAATCTTAACCAAAAAAGAACATGTATATATTAACTCATAGGTGCTTTATAGGTTCTTTACTAACTGGACATAGAGAAGCCATCCAAACTATAGTATCCTGAGCTGGGAGCAGGTGTCTAAGGTGTGAGTAAGACTACACAGTCTGTGTCTACATGCTGCAGCGGTGCTTGACTCAGGGTCACCTGTGAAACTTTTTAGGAAATATGTCTAGGCTTCAACACCATTGTGTATATGTGCACATGCCCACCCAAGAGTGTGTGGGAGTACATATGCATGCCTCACCCTCATGTAGAGGTAAAGGACGACCTTTGGGTGTCAGTCCTTACCTTCCTCTTCATTTGAGACAGGGTCTCTTGTTAACACTTGTTGCAATTGGCAGGAAGCCCTGGTGCACCACCTCTCTCTTTCTCTGCCTCTCCCTCTCTCAAATAAATAAATAAAAATATTTTCAAAAAAAAGAACCCAACCAAGAGCAGTTTGCAAGAGGGAAGGGTTTATTTTGGCTTACAGATTTGAGAGGAAGCTACATGATGGCAAGGGAAAGAAAACATGTCATGAGTAGAGAGTGGACATCACCTCCTGGCCAACATCAGATAGTCAATAGCAGCAGAAGAGTGTGCCAAGCACTGGCAAGGGGAAACTGGATATAGTAACCACAAGTCTGCCCCCAACAATACACTGGTCCAGGAGGCTTTAATTCCCAAATTGCCACCAGCTAGGAACCTAGCAGTCAGAACACATGTTTATGGGTGACACCTGAATCAAACCACCACACCATTCCATTGGCCAAACTAGCTGGTCCTCAAGCTTCCAGGAAATTATCTGTCTCCCGTCTCCCCATACTGGAATTACAGAACGCTACCACAGTTTTCAGCTTTTATTTGGCATCAGGGGATTCAAACTCAAGTGCTCACACTTGCACAGGCAGTGTTTTATCCACTGAACCATCTCCTCAGCCCTTCAAAACCATTCTTTTAAAAAAATATCTTATTATTGCCGGGTGTGGTAGCACACACCTTTAATCCCAGCACTTGGGAGGCAGAGGTAGGAGGATCACTGTGAGTTCAAGGCCACCCTGAGACTACATAGTGAATTCCAGGTCAGCCTGGACCAGAGTGAGACTCTACCTCGAAAAACCAAAAAAAAAAAAAAAAAAAAAAAAAAAAACATATATATATATAGTTTATTTGATAGAGAAAGGGAGGGGGAGAGAGAGAGAGGAAGAGGGAGAGAGAGAGAGGAAGAGGCAGAGAGAGAGTAAATGGGTGGACCAGGGCTTTCAGCCACTATAAACAAACTCCATACACATGCACCACCTTGTGCATCTGGCTTGCGTGGGTCCTAAGGAATTAAACTTGTGTTCTTTGGCTTTGCAGGCAAGCACCTTAACTGCTAAGCCATCTCTCCAGCCCCCAAACCATTCTTATTTATTTATTTTGGTTTTTCAAGGTAGGGTTTCACTCTAGCTCAGGCTGACCTGGAATTTACTCTGTAGTCTCAGGGTGGCCTCAAACTCATGGCAATCCTTCTACCTCTGCCTCCTGAGTGCTCCCAAAACCATTCTTAAGCCTACTACCAACAATGGTTCTGTTTTTGAAAAAGTCTAGCAATCTGCTTTTACTTCTGTTTTGAATGTTCTCTAGTGCCATTACACCTGTAATCATTTGGAAGTTAAGGCAGGGGTTTGCTACAAGTTCAAGGCCAGCCTTGGATACAGTGTGAGATCTTGCCTCAAAAATGTGGAGGTTAGCTGGGCGTGGTGGCACATGCCTTTAATCCCGGCACTTGGGAGGCAGAGGTAGGAGGATCACCGTGAGTCTGAGGCCAATCTGAGACTACATAGTGAATTCCAGGTCAGTCTGGGCTAGAGGGAGACCCTACCTCGGAAAAAAAGATGTGGAGGTGCATGTATGCCTTTAATCCCAACACTTGGGAGGCAGGGGTAGGAGGATCACCATGAGTTCAAGGCTGAGACTACATAGTGAACTCCAGGTCATCCTGAGCTAGAGAGCAACACTACCTTGAAAAACAAAATGAAACAAACAACAACAACAACAACAAAAAATAACAAAGCAAGGACTGGAGAGATGGTTTAGTGGTTAAGGTGCTTTCCTGTGAAGCCTAAGGACCCAGGTTTGATTCTCCAGTATTCACATAAGCCAGATACACAAGGTGGCACTTGTGTCTGGAGTTTGCAGTGGCTAGAGACCCTGTCACGCCCATTCTCTCTTTCTTTCTCCTTTTCCCTCTCTCTCTCTCTCTCTCTCTCTCTCTCTCTCTCTCTCTCTCTCTCTCACACACACACACACACACACACACACACACACACACACACAATCTCTATCTGCCTGTTTCTTTTTTATTTATTTATGAGAGAGAAAGAGACAGAGAATAGGTGTGCCAGGGTCTCCAGCCACTGCAAATGAACTCCAGATGCATGCGCCCCCTTGAGCATCTGGCTTATGTGGGTCCTGGAGAATTTAACCAGGGTCCTTTGGCTTTTCTGGCAAATGCCTTAACCACTAAGCCATCTCTCCAGCCCTCTGCCTCTTTCTTTCTCTTTCTCTAATAAATAAAAATATTTTTGCAGCCGGGCGTGGTGGCGCACGCCTTTAATCCCAGCACTCGGGAGGCAGAGGTAGGAGGATCGCCGTGAGTTCGAGGCCACCCTGAGACTACATAGTTAATTCCAGGTCAGCCTGGACCAGAGTGAGACCCTACCTCGAAAAACCAAAAAAATAAAAAAATAAAAAATAAATAAAAATATTTTTGCAAAAGCTCTTTGGGGATTATGGCAGTGAGTCTCTTGTCACATAGGGTATTGTGGGATTTTTTTTTTTTTAATTCTTCTTAGGACAGTTTTATGTAGCCCAAGCTGGTCTTGAACTAGCTGTGTAGTTGAAAATAACCTCTTGAACTCCTGCTCCCCCTGCCTCTGCCTCTCAAATGCTGGTTTTATAGTTGTGTGCCACCAGGCCTACCCAGGTTCCTCTGGAGTGCTTTGAATGGAAAGAAATTAAAATTCAATCTTTGATGTTTCACCTGTTTGTAGGCTTCCATTACAAAGAAAAGCTTAAATTTAAAAATAGTATCCGATTTTTTCATCACAGAATTTGATCCTCCAGCTCCCTTTGTCGCTCGTTTTCTGAACACAAGAGCAATGAAGGAAACTTTTAAAAGTTACATGGAGCTACTCGTTAGCATTGCTTTGGACCCTGACACAATGCAAGCCTTGGAGAAGAGCAATGGTATGGTCTGCTAAGAAAGACAGTCTTGGTTTGGTGCTTTCTCTACTTTTTAAAATCTTTTTTGTTATGTGTTCTTATAGTAATGTGTTACTAGTTTGTGGCATATATGTCAGTAATAATAAATTATAAGTTTTAAATTCATAATGTTTTAACTCTAGAAAATTATCAATGTTTTATGCATTATCTGAATACTAAAACAACTTTAGGGCTAGGAAGATTGCTCACTAGTTAAAGGCACTGCTGCAAAGCCTGTGTGTCTGGGTTTGAGTTCCCAGTTCCCACATAAAGCCAGATGCTGGAGTTGTTTGTAGTGGTACAAAGCCCTGGGAACACCCATTTATTCATACATTTGCTCTCTGTTCCCTTGCAAATAAAAATGTTTTAAAAAATATTACATATTTGCCAGGAAAGTGAGCGACAGTGGGTGTGCCAGAACCTGTAGCTGCTACAAACTCCAGATGCATGTGCCACTTTGCATCTGGCTTTATGTGGGTACTGGAGAATCAAACCTGGGTCCTTAGGCTTTGCAGGCCAAGCACCTTAACTGCTAAGCCATCTCTCCTGCCTGTAAATGTAAATTTAAAAAAATAAAAACATCTAAAGCAACTTTTATATTTGATGTGTTTTTAATGTATCCTACTTGAAGTAAGGAAAATTATATAATTGTTCCTTTTATTTCTACAGTCTGCCATTCTCTTTGGTATTTTACTAAATATTGGTGTTATATGGAAAGGCTGTATGTCAATAATTACTTTTTCTAGTTATTAGGAAGATGAATCAGATATTACTGGTGGTATAAAGATTCAGATTGGGGCTGGAAAGATGGCTCAGCATTTAAAGTTGCTTGCTTGCAAAGCATGTCACCTGGGTTCAATTCCCCAGTGCCCATGTAAAGCTAGATGCACAGAGTAGCTCATGCATGGTGTGCCTGTTCTCTCTCTCGTTCCCCCTTCTCTCTCACCTTGAAAATAAATAAGACTAGTTTTGTTTTTTTTTTTTTAAATAAGGATTCAGAGTACTGGGAGTGGTGGTGCACACCTTTAATCTCAGCCTTCAGGAGGCAGAGAGGTAGAAGGATCATTGTGAGTTCAAGGCCAACCTGAGACTATAGGGTATGTTCCAGGTCAGCCTGGACTAGAGTAAAACACTACCTTGAAAATGAAACAAACAAATAAAATATATTTAATGCTGGGCATGGTGGTGCACGCCTTTAATCCCAACACTGGGGAGGCCAAGGTAGGAGGTTCGCTGTGAGTTCAAGGTTAGTTCTAATTCACTCACACCTGGGATCTTTTTCTTTTTTTTTGGGGGGGGGGGGTCCGAGGTAGGGTCTCACTCTAGCTCAGGCTGACCTGGAATTCACTATGTAGTCTCAGGGTGGCCTCTAACTCACAGTGATCCTCCTACCTCTGCCTCCCGAGTGCTGGGATTAAAGGCGTGCACCACCACGCCTGGCTCACACCTGGGATCTTAAGAGTTGAACGTGGATCCTTAGGCTTCGTAGGCAAGCGCCTTAACAGCCATCTCTCTAGCCCTGGTTCTTCCTTTTGGGTAAAAGAGAGAAATGAACCTGGGTGTGGTGATACACACCTTTAGTCCCAGCTGAGGTAGGAGGATTGCAATGTGCCTGAGGCCAGCCTGGGCTAGAGTGAGACCCTACCTAAACTCTCCCCCCACCAAAAAAAAAAAAAAAAATCAATAAAAGAAAGATAATACCACTCCTTACAATGCAACTGTCCAGACAGAAATTGGCCTTGATATCCATGGCTTTGTAGTGCCTAGCAATACCTTCGCAAGAACCTCATAATAGGAGAAAAATAAAAATCAAAATAAAAGAGACTTGTCAGAGAGAAAGTGGGGAAGGGGCCTGGCGTGGTGGTGCACGCCTTTAATCCCAGCACTCGGGAGGCAGAGGTAGGAGGATCGCCATGAGTTTGAGGCCACCCTGAGACTACATAGTGAATTCCAGGTCAGCCTGGGCTAGAGCAAGATCCTACCTCGAAAAACCAAAAAAAAATTGGGGAAAGGGGGGGAATTATCATGGTTTATTTTCTGTAAGTATAAAAGTTGTCAATTAAAAAAATTTTTTTAAGAAAGATAAAATTTAAATACTGCCAGGTGTAGTGGCACATGCCTTTAATCCCAGTACTCGGGAGGCAAAGGTAGGAGGATTGCCCGAGAGTTTGAGGCCACCCTGAGACTATATAGTAAATTCTAGGTCAGCCTGAGCCAGAGTGAGACCCGACCTCGAAAAACCAAAAGAAAAAAAAATTAAATGCTTATACTTAAAAACAATTTGCAAATGTTTAAAGTTGTTTTGTAAAATATAAATACAATATTTAGATAGATTCACTCTCTACTAGGTAATTAAACTGCCAGGTGTGTTGCAAAAGCCTTAAAAGGCATTCTTCACCAAGAATATTTTCATCATTTAAGGAGGTGTTCTTTCTCAGATTACTGTATTTATATTTCCATTCCAAGTACATATAAACATTAATTTTACTCCCTTGTGAAATTTGTAGCCTAGATTCTGAGGATAGTTCATATATTGTGCACTTAACAAGTATATGCAAGGCATGGGTTCAGTCTTCATGCTGCCAAATAAGAATGTATCAGTCATACTCTGAGTGGTTTTTATACTTTATAATGTTATGCTAGTTTGTGGGGGTTTTGTTGTTTGTTTATTTTTTAAAATATTTTTATTCATTTATTTATTTGCAAGCAGAGAGAGAGAATGGGCATGCCAGGGCCTCCAGCCGCTACAAATTCCAGATGCATGTGCCACCTTGTGCATATGGCTTACATAGGTCCTGGGAAATTGAATCTGGGTACTTTGGCTTTGCAGGCAAGCGCCTTAACTGCTAAGACATCTTTTGTTTTGGCTTATAGTCTTAAGGGGAAGCTTCATCACGGTAGAGATAACATGGTAGAGCAGAGGCTGGACATCATCTCCTTTCCAACATCAGGTGGACAATGACAGCAAGAGAATGAGCTGTACTCTAGTAAGGGGGAGCTGGCTATAACAGCCCTCAGACCACCTACAGCAGCACACTTCTTCCAGCAAGATATCACCTCCCAAAGTGCCACCATCAGGGGACCAAACATTCAAAACACATGGATTTATAAGGACATCTGATTCAAAACACAGTTTTGTAGTTATATTGTTAGATGACAACTGAGGTCTGGAGAAAATGTTCACTTTGCCTGTTGGTCACATTGCTGCCCCATGCATTTGTTCTAGTTCAGTTGAAGTAGACGACTTGCTAGCATGTCTTATTATAAGCTTGTTATGCTAAGCTGCTGCTTTCTCACATGCTATACTACACTTGCTCTTGACGTTAATGTTTGTTCTGAAAGCTGAATGTCCATTATTACAGCAGTATTTTATACTGAATTTAATGTTTTGTTTTTTTTTTTTAATTTGGCTTTTTGAGGTAGGGTCTCACTCTAGCCCAGGCTGACCTGGAATTCACTATGTAGTCTCAGGGTGGCCTTGAATTCATAGCAATCCTTCTACCTCTGCCTCCCTAGTGCTGGGATTAAAGGCGTGTGCCACCATACCTGGCTAATGTTTTTTAATATGCATGTTTTGAGAAAAGTTGGAGTTCTAACAAGTATATATGTTGATAGTTTTTCCTGTTAAATTGTTATTTCAGATGAGCTTCTTTTACCTCATATGAAAAAAATAGATGGAATGCTAAATGATAACCGGAAAAGACTCCTTTTGAACCTTCATTTGGATCAGTCATTCAAGGTATTTCCTTTAGATGATTTATTAGCAAGACTGAGGGTAATCATGGCCCTGAATATGATGGGAAATTTAAGTTATGAAAGTCATTCTCAGTTTTAGAGATCTTTCCATGAAACTAGATTGGTTGTTTATCCATTATGAGTTTGTTTGGCTTGTTGATTTGTTTTCTTTTTGTTTGTGTGTTTGTGTGTGTGTATGTGCGTGTGCACATATGTGTATGTTAACCATTTGCCTTTATTTCAACTAATTTTTCAGGCATTTATATTTATCTAACATTCCCTCTGCAAAAAAATCCTGAAAGCAATTCTTTTAAACTACTACATTCAAATCTTGGTTCTTTTATGTCTTTGTCCAACTTACTCATTTTGTCTACAGTTGAAAATTAGGCCAGGCGTGGTGTTGCATACCTTTAATCCCAGCACTAGGGAGGCAGAAGTAAGAGGATCACTATGAGTTCCAGGTCAGCCTGTGCTAGAGTGAGTCCCTGCCTCAAAAAAAATTTAAAAACTAGGGCTGGAGAGATGGTTTAGCAGTTAAGACACTTACCTGTGAAGCCTAAGAACCCAAGTTTGATTCCCTAGTACTCACATAAGCCAGATAAACAAAGTGGCACATGCATTTGGAGTTTATTTGCATTGGCTAGAGGCCCTGGTGCGCCCACTCTCTGTCTCTTCTCTCTCAAATGCATAAATTATATAAAAGAAAATTAGGGTTTGAGATTATAGCTTGAGAGGTACAGGCAGGGGGGTCAGTACTTCAAGATCATATTTGGCTACATGGCAACTCCAAGGCCAGTCTGGGCTACCATGAGACTCTTGTTTCAAAAACAAACACAAGCTGGGGAGGCAGAGGTAGGAGGATTGCCGTGAGTTCAAGGCCACCCTGAGACTACATGGTGAATTCCAGGTCAGCCTGAGCTAGAGTGAGACCCTACCTCAAAAAACCAAAAAAAAAAAAAAAAAAAAAAAAAAAAAAAAAACACAGCCAAGTGTGGTGGGGCATGCCTTTAATCCCAGTACTCAGGAGGCAGAGGTAGGAAAATTGGAGGAAAGTTTGGAGGCCTCCCTGAGACTACGTTGTGAATTCTAAGTCAGCAGTGCTAGAGCGAGACCCTACCTCAAAAAAAAAAAAAAAAAAAAACAGGCCATGGGGAGATGACTTGGTGTCTAAAGGTGCTTGCTGGCATAGTTTCCAGTCTGGGTTCGATTGCCCAGATGCCTACATAAAATCTGATGTGTGTTCATCTGCAGTGTCAAGAGACTTTGGCATAAACACACATGAGCAAATAAATAACAATACTCTTGGAATGGAGAGATGTCTTAGTGGTTAACGCGCTTGCCTACAAAGCCAAAGGACCTCGGTTCGATTCCCCAGGACCCACGTAAGCCAGATAGATACACAAAGTGGCACATGCATCTGGAGTTTGTTTGCAGTGGCTGGAGGCCCTGGCACGCCCATTTCTCTCTCTTCCTCTGCCTCGTTCTCTTTCTCTCAAATAAATAAATAAAAATAAAATATTTTTTTAAAAATAGTTTCCTCTTAGCAGTTCTCAAGGCTTTGTCATTTTATAAAATTCCCAAGGGGAAATGTGTTTTTTATATAGCAACACAAGTCTTCTTTGATGTTATCAGAAAAACAGAACCAAAAATAGTCTAAAAGCAAAATGTGTATCATGGGGCTGGAGGAATGGCTTAGCAATTGAGGCACTTGCCTGCAAAGCCAAAGGACCCAGGTTCAATTTCCCAGGACCCACATGACCCAGATGCATAAGGTGGCACATGTATATGGAGTTCATTTGCAGTGGCTGAAAGCGCTGGTGTGCCCATTCTCTCTCTCTTCCTCCCCACTCTCTACCCCCTTCTCTCCCTTTTTCTCTCTCAATTAAATAAAATAATTTTTTTTAAATGTACCATAAATGCTACTTAGTCAAAAAGAATTTCAAGGTCAGGTGATGTGGTGCACACCTTTAATCCCAGCACTCTGGAGGCAGAGGTTGGAAGATCACTGAGTTCAAGGCCAGTCTGGAACTTCAGAGTGAGTGCCAGGTCAGCTTAGGCTAGAGTAAGACCTTATCTCGAAAAGACAAAAAAAAAAAAAAAAAATCCATATTTTCTTACTCAAAGCATGTGACATGTAGAACCACTTGATTAGATTACCTTGGAGAAACTTTTTCCTTCTTTAATTGATGGAGGTACTGGGTATTTGTGTAACAATTTCACATTTCTATATTGTAAACTCCACAAGAAAGTGACTCTGGATGAGAGAGAATATGGATGAATATAAATGGGTATGCCAGGGCCTCCTGCCACTGCAAACAAACTCCAGACACATGTGCCACCTAGTGCATCTGGTTTTACATGGGTATTGGGGAATTGAACCCATTCTATCAAGCTTTGCAAGCAAGTGCTTTTAACTGAGCCATCCCTCTTGCTCTGGACTTTTTTCTTAACCAGGTGAAAATTGAGGCTTTGAGATTAATGTCAGAGTTCAGTGACACTGATCTAGAAGTCATGACTCCTTCACTGTCACACATTTGTAGAAGTGTTTCCTACTTAACTGGTGCCTTCAAATGAAATACGCTTGAGAAATACCATATTGTCTGGAGAGAAGGAAATTTTCTTAGATATATATTTTCTTTATTTTTTTGTTTTTTGTTTTTTTCAAGGTAGGGTCTCTGGCCCAGGCTGACCTAGAATTCACTATGTAGTCTCAGGGTGGCCTTGAACTCACAGCAATCCTCCTACCTCTGCCTCCCGAGTGTTGGGATTAAAGGAGTGTGCCACTACGCCTGGCATTAGTTATATATTTTTTGAAGATTTACTAAATATTAAAAATTATAGCCAGGTATGGTGACATATATCTGCAGTTCCAGCACTCAGGAGGGTGAGGCAAGACTGGGAGAATTCATACCTCTCTAGCATACCAGCCTAGCATACTTAGTGAGTTTGAGGACAGCATGGGCTGCATAGCAAGAATTTGTCTCAAGAAAAAAAGATTACTCTTGGCTGAAATATAGCTTGTTAGGACACTTGCCCAGTATGTACAGAGTCCTAGGTTTGATCCTCACTACACCAACAACAACAACAAAAGCCAGTTTTTTCAGTCATTCTAGAAGTGCTTTATTTATTTTATTATTTTTTATTTTTCAAAGTAGGGTTTTGATCTAACCCAGGATGACCTTGAACTCACATCAATCGTCCTACCTTTCCCTCCCAAGTGCTGGGACTGAAGTTGTGCTCCAGCATGCCCAGCCCAATATTTGAGATGTATCAAACCAGTTAATTAATAACTTGTATTAAAATCACTGGTTGAGGGCTGGAGAGATGGCTTAATGGTTAAGCCATTTGCCTACAAAGCCAAAGGACTCAGATTCAATTCCCCAGGACTCATGTAATCATATGCAAAAGGTGGTGCACGTGTCTGGAGTTTGTTATCAGTGGCTATAGGCCTTGGCACACCCATTCTCTCTCTGGCTCTTTCTCGCAAATAAATAAATTAAGTTAAACACTGGTTGAAATACTTAATATTTTGTGCACTGGTTTATAATCTGAAAGTTTTTCACAGAAAAACAAGACCATTGATTTTTTTTTTGTAAAGAAAATATTTCATATACAAATTTGTATATTTATTTATTTATTTATTTATTTAGGTTTTCTGAGGTATGGTCTCATTCTAGCTCAGGCTGACCTGGAATTCACTATATAGTCTCAGGGTGGCCTCGAACTCTCGGCGATCCTCCTACCTCTGCCTCCTGAGTGCTGGGATTAAAGGTGTGCACCACCATGCCCAACAGAAATTTGTCTTTTAGATCCAAATTGCAGTATTAAGAATTACAGTAAGGGGGCTGGAGAGATGGCTTAGCGTTAAGGCGCTTGCCTGCGAAACCTGAGGACCCATGTTCTACTCTTCAGATCCCCCATAAGCCTGACAGACAAAGGTGGGGCAAGTGTAAGGTTGTACATGCCCACTAGGTGGCACACATGACCGGAGTTCGATTTCAGTGGCTGAGGCCTTGGTGCACCAATTCTCTCTCTCTCTCTCTCTCTCTCTCTCTCTCTCTCTCTCTCATGCTCTTGCTCTCTCTTTCACTCTGGCTAAAAACTAAAAACTATTATAGTGAGCAAGGCCCTTTGTTGAAAAAACAAACAAAAAAACCCAGTGATTTGGAATGAAATCCTTGTATAGTGTATATTAAGCAAGGTGTCCTCTTTCTTAGCAATAATTAACATTAGCTGAGCATAGTGGCTCACACCTGTAATCTCAGCACTCACAGGGATGAGGCAGGAGGATCACCATGAGTTCCAGAGCAGCCTAGGCTACATAGTGAGTTACTGGCCATCCTGTGCTTCAGAGGAAGACTCTGACTCCAGAAAAAGTGTGGGGGGGAGGTGCTGGGAAGATGCTTCAGCAGTTAAAGGTCTGTTGGCTTGGGTTCACTTCTTAAACCACCCACATAAGCCAAACACAAAATGTTGTGTCTGATGTTTACAGCTGCAAGAGGCCCGGACATGCTCATACATACATATATGCATGCATGCACACACATAAATAAAAAACCATTTTGGGGGCTGGAGAGATGGCTTAACAGTTAAGGTACTTGCCTGCAAAGCCTAAGGACCCAGGTTTGATTCCCCAGTGCCCATGTCAAGCCAGATGCACAAGGTGGCATATGCGTCTGGAGCTCATTTGTGCTGGCTAGAGGGCCCAGTACATCCATATTCTCCCTCTCCCCCCACCTCTTTCAAATACATTTTTTAAAAATATTTTATTTATTTATTTATTTATTTGAGAGAGAGAGAGAGAGATGCAGAAATAGGCAGGCAGAGAGAGAGAGAGGGAGAGAACGGGTGCGCCAAGGCCTCCAGCCACTGCAAACAAACTCCAGATGCATGCACCCCCTTGTGCATCTGGCTTACGTGGGTCCTGGAGAATCGAGCCTCGAACCGGGGTCCTTAGGCGCCACAGGCAAGCGTTTAACCGCTAAGCCGTCTCTCCAGCCCCTCAAATACATTTTTTAAAAAGGTTATTAAAAGCCGGCCGTGGTGGCGCACGCCTTTAATCCCAGCACTGGGGAGGCAGAAGTAGGAGGATCACCATGAGTTCGAGGCCACCTTGAGACTACAGAGTGAATTCCAGGTTAGCCTGGACCAGAGTGAGACCCTACCTTGAAAAAAAAAAAATTGAAACCATGCCAGGTGTGGTAGTGCACACCTTTAATCCCAGTACTCAGGAGGATCTCCGAGAGTTCAAGGCCACCCTAAGACTACATCATGAATTTCAGGTCAGCCTGGGCTAGAGTCAGACCCTACTTATAAAAGGGGGCTAGAGAGATGGCTTAGCAGGTAAGGCGCATACCTGCGAAGCCTAAGGATCCAGGTTCAATTTTCTAGGTCTCACGTAAGCCAGATGCACGTTGGTGGTGCATGCGTCTGAAGTTCGTTTGCAGTGGCTAGAGGCCCTGGTGCACCCATTCTCTTTCTCTCCCTCCCTCTGTCTCTAATAAATAAATAAGTAAAATTTAAAAATTTAAAAAAAAATTTTTTTTTGGTTTTTCGAGGTAGGGTCTCTAGTCCAGGCTGACCTGGAGTTCACTATGTAGTCTCAGGGTGGCCTTGAACTCACAGTGATCCTCCTGCCTCTACCTTCCGTGTGCTGGGATTAAAGACATACGATACCACACCCAGTTTAAAAAACAATTTTTTAAAGTCCCAAGGATATAGTTTAGTGGTATACCACTTCCCTAACATGTGTTTAGGTTCAATCCCCTACTATACTGGAGGGGAGGGAAGAGGGAGGGAAGTAGGAGATTGAGAGAATTAGCACCATATGCCATGATAATCTTTGTGGTTTTAAAAGTATGTACGTACTAGCTAGGCGTGGTTTCTTATATTTGTAATCCCTGCACTCAGGAGGCTGGGATAGGAAGATAGCTGTGAGTTTGAGGCCAGCCTGGTATGTTCTGAAGTTTGTGAAGCTGTCTAAAGTAATTCATGTACTCCAGACGTTTAGTATCTTGTGTGCACTGGAAAATTTACAATTTCTCCTTTATCTCTATTGACTAGTGCCATTTTTAGCCTTTAAATTCAATTTTTATAATACACGATTTTAGATCTAGAATTATTCAAAGGGGGCATATTGTTGTCCTCTTAGCACAGTAGGCAGCATGTCAGTCTCATAATCACAGGGGCATATTTTATCAGGCTTTATGTAGGTACTGGGGAATTGAACCTAGGCCAGTGGGCTTTGCAAGTAAGCACTTTTAACTGCTGAGCAGTCTCTCCAGCCCCAAGGGGCACCAGAGTATATAATAAAAGCATAAATAGTCTGAGGAAGGAACAAAGCCAGAAACTGATAGTAGGTCACTCTGGTAGGTGTGCCCACAGTTTCCTTGTTTGTGTCATATGACAGTTCCCTGCTATATTTACAACTATGAAAAATTCAAGTTATGTTTTAAACTGTACTTTTTTCAGGGCCAAAATTACCAATGCTTAAAAATTGGGTTTGGGGGTGAATGCCCATAAGATTCACAACAGCAGCTGATAGATATCCTCTGTAAATGTAATAGCAGCACCTTAACTCTTCTACTGTCAGAGAAACAAAATCTAATTGTATGAAATTATTATCAAAGTAGTTAAATTTAGCTACAAATACTCTTTAGATATTGTCTGTAGCCTTTCAGGACCAGATGACTTGTCAAATAGATAAGGGCATAAATATGTCAATTGCTTCTAAGGAATGGACTGGGGAGGGGGGCTGGAGAGATGGCTTAGTGGTTAAGGTGCTTGCCTGTGAAGCCTAAGGACCCAGGTTTGATTCCCCAGGACCCATGTAAGCCAGATGCACAATGTGACACATGCATCTGAAGTTTGTTTGCAGTGGCTAGAGGCCCTGGCATGCTCATTTTCTTTCTCTTTCTCTCTCTCTTTCTGTCTCAAATAAAAATAAAAATAAATTAATTTTTAAAAATGGACTAGGGGACTGGAAACATGGCTTTGTGGTTAAGGTGCTTGCCTACAAAGCCTGAGGACCCAAGTGCAATTCCCCAGGACCCATGTAAGCCAGATACACAAGGCGGCACATGCATCTGGAGTTTGTTTGCAGTAGCTAGAGGCCCTGTGTGTCCGTTCTCACTTCTCTGTCTCTCTCTCATAAGTATATAAGTAAATATAAGTTTAAAGAAAAGAGTAGACTAGGTGTTGTTCTGCCATGTGGCCACCATATTACAGGGGTTACCGTGTTCCTTATGGCAAAAGCTCATTTGCTTACTAAGCTCTTGTTTAGGATCTTCTCTCACAAGTGCTATTTACAGTGAAAAGAAGCCAGAGAAACATGATGGTGCTCCTTTCTTGTCCGTTGTCCTCATTCTCATTCACATGAGATGACTTAATGTACTAACCGTAGTTAAGTGGTAGAGTGCTGAGGAAATATGTGGTGTTCTTCCCTGTCTTAAAGCCATAGAGGCATTACTAGGAATAAGTTATGAATCCCTTCAATAATAGGTGCTATTGCCTAAAAAATGAGGTCATCTGGTTGGCTCACATTAAAGACATTCGGAAATAGATTTTATAGGAGAATGTGCCAAAAATTGTGACAGTATCTGTGCCCCCTATTTGTATGTGTATGCGTGAATATACTACATCTGTTCACATCTGTGTGTGCATGTGTATATATGAATTTTTGAATAGCTGGAAGTTTAGGTTAGTTTTCTTCTGATGTCAGTTATTATGCTTCATTATTTTAAAGAATGCTTTGGAAAGTTTTCCTGAACTAACAATTATTACTCGAGACTCTAAAGCAAAAAGTGGAGGATCTGCTATTTCTAAAATCAAAATGAATGGCAAAGCTTATAATAAGAAAACTCTAAGGACTTCTAAAACAACCGCTAAATCTGCACAAGTAAGTACATGTTGCTTCATGACAATCTACCTTTTCTGGTTGTCTGTACACTTCCTAGTGAAAGCACTGAAACCAGCAGATGTTGTAGTGGGATGTCTTTGGTGGGTGGAATAAGCCCTTGTGACCTGAGGACCAGGGTAGTGGTGTTTTTTCCTGTTCATAGCACTGTGTCTGCTCACAGGTTTTTTAAATAGACAAGGAAGGAATCATCCCATGCTAAAGTTTATATGCTTGTATGTAGGCTTTTTCCCCCCTGAGGTAGGGTCTCACTCTAGCCCAGGCTGGCCTGGAACTCACTCTGTAGTCCCAGACAGGCCTCAAACTCATGGTGATCCTTCTACCTGTGCCACCTGAGTATTGGGATTAAAGATGTGCACCACCGCACCACCATGCCCAGCTTGTTTGTATATAGTTTTAATTAACAAGTAAAATTGCATGTATATTTGTGTTCACAGCATGTTTTGAAATATGTATACATTGTTGAATGGCTAACTCAAGCTAGTTAGCATTCTTCATAGTTTTTTCATTAGATATGCATGCATAAGTGAGCATGCACACATTCCATAAGATTCAACATTGATTTCATGCCTGCAAAAATAATTAAAATGGTACTTGTTCTTTAAACATACTATGAATTGTTAACCTTTTCAGAAAATAGTTTGGCAGTGTTACAATTCCATATCAAAAAAAAGTATTCTCTTTTTTTTTTGGGGTGGGGGAGGTTCATGAGGTCTCATTCTAGCCCAGGCTGACCTGGAATTCACTATGTAGTCTCAGGGTAGCCTTGAACTCATGGCGATCCTCCTACCTCTGCCTCCTGAGTGCTGGCATTAAAAGCATGCGCCACCAAAAATACAACTAGTTCTAGAAGTACAATAGTAAACACTAGACAAAACTATATGCATGAGCTGGGCATGGTGACGCACACCTTTAATCCCCAGCACTCAGGAGGCAGAGGTAGGAGGATCACCATGAGTTCAAGGCTACCCTGAGACTACATAGTGAATTCCAGGTCAGCCTGGGCTCGAGTGAGACCCTACCTCGAAAAACCAAAAAAAAAAGTACATGCTCTCTGGCTGAGAATGTAGGTTAGTTTGTTGAGTGATAATCTGGTATGTGCAAAGCCCTGGTTTCACTACATTAAAGGAAAAAAAAAGAGTGCTGGAGAAATGACTTAGCAGTTAAGGCCCTTGCCTGCAAAGCCTAAGGACCCAGGTTCAATTCCCCATTACACACATAAGCCAGATGCACAACATGGTGCATGTGTCTGGAGTTTGTTTGCAGTGGCTTGAAGCCCTAGCACATCCATATTCATTCTCTCTCTCTCTAATAAATAAATAAAAATAACTTATTTGTTTTAAAAAAAAGGAAGGAGAAAGCCATGTTTTCGTAATTTACTTGGATATTAACAAACAGCCATATGCAACAAATGGAGAGGTAATTAAGTTGCATTTAGTTAATAAAAAATCAGAGGGCTGGGAAGATTGCTTAGTGGTTAGAGGCACTTGCTTACAAAGCCCACTGGCCTAGGTTCAATTCCCAAACCAAAAATAAGCTGGACACAAAAAGTAGTATAAGTGTCTGGTATTAATTTGCAGTGAGCAGCAAGAGGTCCCGACACACACACACACACACACACACACACACACACACACACACACGAATCGTTTTTGAAATTGGAAGTGGGAAGGAAGTGGTACATGTAAGATAATTTTCTGTCATTAGAAATTAGTATATCAGGCCAGGCGTGGTGGTGCGTGCCTTTAATCCCAGCACTTGGGAGGCAGAGGTAGGAGGAGCACCATGAGTTCGAGGCCACCCTGAGACTACATAGTGAGTTCCATGTCAGCCTGGGCTAGAGTGAGACCCTACCTCGAAAAACCAAAAAAAAAAAAAAGAAAAGAAATTAGTATATCAGGCTAGAGAATGGCTCAATCGTTAAAGTGCTTGCCTGTAAAATCTAATGGCCTGAGTTTGGCCAGTACCCATGTAAAGCCAGATGCGCAAAGTGGCACATGCATCTGGAGTTTGTTTGCAGTGGCTAAAGGCCCTTGCTTACCCATTCTCTCTCTGTCTCTCTCTGTTTACACTTAAATAAAAATATTTAAGGCCAGGCATGGTGGCCCACACCTTTAACCCCAGCATTTGGGAGGCAGAGGTAAAGTGATCACCTTGAATTCAAGGCCACCCTGAGACCACAGAGTGAATTCCAGGTCAGCCTGGGCTAGAGTGAGACCCTACCTCGGTGGGAGGGATGGGGGGGTAGAGAAGGAATGAAAGAAAGCTTTTACTGTCATCTTACATGTTTATTTAAATTTTTTATAATACTAAAATATTTCAAATAGCACATTCTCATTCAGGATGGAGACTGAGCATTTATTATTAATTCATTATTAAGTTACTATTAATTCTACGTATTTGAGTGCTTCTGTGCATGTTAACATAACCTCATGCCTTGCCATGTAAGACACTGTCAAGATCACCCCAAGAGTTTGAACCTAGTATTTGCCCAAATGTATTCTTAGCTCTGATGTTTGATGAAAAATGTCTGTAAGATTTTTTTTTTTACAGGAGTTTGCTGTTGATCCAGAGAAAATACAGTTGTATTCTTTATATCATTCACTCCATCACTATAAACTTGCTTACAAAGCCCACTGGCCTAGGTTCAATTCCCAAACCAAAAATAAGCTGGACACAAAAAGTAGTATAAGTGTCTGGTATTAATTTGCAGTGAGCAGCAAGAGGTCCCGACACACACACACACACACACACACACACACACACACACACACACGTTTCGTGAAATTGGAAGTGGGAAGGAAGTGGTACATGTAAGATAATTTTCTGTCATTAGAAATTAGTATATCAGGCCAGGCGTGGTGGTGCGTGCCTTTAATCCCAGCACTTGGGAGGCAGAGGTAGGAGGAGCACCATGAGTTCGAGGCCACCCTGAGACTACATAGTGAGTTCCATGTCAGCCTGGGCTAGAGTGAGACCCTACCTCGAAAAACCAAAAAAAAAAAAAAGAAAAGAAATTAGTATATCAGGCTAGAGAATGGCTCAATCGTTAAAGTGCTTGCCTGTAAAATCTAATGGCCTGAGTTTGGCCAGTACCCATGTAAAGCCAGATGCGCAAAGTGGCACATGCATCTGGAGTTTGTTTGCAGTGGCTAAAGGCCCTTGCTTACCCATTCTCTCTCTGTCTCTCTCTGTTTACACTTAAATAAAAATATTTAAGGCCAGGCATGGTGGCCCACACCTTTAACCCCAGCATTTGGGAGGCAGAGGTAAAGTGATCACCTTGAATTCAAGGCCACCCTGAGACCACAGAGTGAATTCCAGGTCAGCCTGGGCTAGAGTGAGACCCTACCTCGGTGGGAGGGATGGGGGGGGGGTAGAGAAGGAATGAAAGAAAGCTTTTACTGTCATCTTACATGTTTATTTAAATTTTTTATAATACTAAAATATTTCAAATAGCACATTCTCATTCAGGATGGAGACTGAGCATTTATTATTAATTCATTATTAAGTTACTATTAATTCTACGTATTTGAGTAAGCTTCTGTGCATGTTAACATAACCTCATGCCTTGCCATGTAAGACACTGTCAAGATCACCCCAAGAGTTTGAACCTAGTATTTGCCCAAATGTATTCTTAGCTCTGATGTTTGATGAAAAATGTCTGTAAGATTTTTTTTTTTTACAGGAGTTTGCTGTTGATCCAGAGAAAATACAGTTGTATTCTTTATATCATTCACTCCATCACTATAAATATCATGTTTATCTGATATGTAAGGATGAGGTAATTTCTTTTCATTTATTTAAAAAAGAAATGTAGTCGGGCATGGTGGTGCACACCTTTAATCCCAGCGCTCGGGAGGCAGAGGTAGGAGGATCGCTGTGAGTTTGAGGCCACCCTGAGACTACATAGTGAATTCCAGGTCAGCCTGGGCTAGAGCAAAATCGTACCTCAAAAAAACAAAACAAAAAAAAGCCGGGCGTGGTGGCGCACGCCTTTAATCCCAGCACTTAGGAGGCAGAGGTAGGAGGCTCGCCATGAGTTCGAGGCCACCCTGAGACTACATAGTTAATTCCAGGTCAGCCTGGACCAGAGCGAAACCCTACCTCAAAAAAACAACAACAAAAAAAAACATTTTCCTGAGCTTTCTTAAAAATACTCTAGATATAGTATTTGTGAGTGCTTTTAAAACAATGGTACAAACCAGGCGTGATGGCGCATGCCTTTAATCCCAGCACTTGGGAGGCTGAGGTAGGAGGATGGCAGTGAATTCACGACTATCCTGGGAGTACAGAGTGAATTTCAGGTCGGCCTGAGCTAGAACAGCAACAATAACAACAAAAGAGGTTAAGTTAGTCTAGAGCTATGCCTGATGCATGAGACAGTAGTCTGGACTGGAGAAATGCTCATAAATCTAATCTCTGTAGCAAAGAAAGAGCAAAAGTGGTTATACAAAGTAGGTTGACTAGTTTTACGGTGCTCTGAGGTACATAATTGACATTAATAATTGTTACTTAGCTTTTCAAATAATTGAAAGGACTATTTAAAGTTTAAAGCAGTTTTCCTGCTCTTTCATTCTGCTCCTATGAAGCCAGTGATAATTGAAGTCAACTTCAATTATCTGTTTATCTGAAATAATAATTTACTATGGGTGGGAATAAGGCAATGGTAAAAGACAAGCACATGTAAGTGAATTAATAAATCCTTCTGGCATTCAAGAGACAGAAAGTAAGACCTTGTAAGTATGAAGTGATACTTATTAGCTAATGTGACAATTTTCTTTGTTTTAGATTTCATCTGTGCAGAAAAAAAATGAAGATTTAGGACAGGAAGAAATTGTTCAACTTTGTATGAAAAATGTGAAATGGGTGGAGGACCTCTTTGAAAAATTTGGAGAACTTCTAAATCATGTACAGCAGAAATGTTCCTAACATTTCCTTAAAAATCCCACCTTTCTGTAGCACTGGTGAGATGGTGCAGTGATGGTCACAGATCATCAGATGTGAAGCAGTGGTCTCTAGTAGGCATGCCCACTTTCAGTGTGGGACTTTTACCAGGACCTTTGCTAAGGACAGTGGTGCTACAAAGGAAGACAGTCCTTATTATCCTAATGAATGATTTTTCTATTTTGTAAACTGTGGGGTAACTGAGTTTTATTTTCAGAAATGGGTGGGGTTTTTTTGACATGATAAAGCATGCACTAAATATAATTTTTATTGTTAGAGAAATAACACTTAAATAACTTGACTTTTCTTTTCCCCCTAACTGGCCAAATGTCAGATTTTGAAAGAGAGGTGGCAGAAAGCATTCATATCTGGCCACAGAACTGAACGTATTGTACATTATGTAAACAGACCTGATATGATGTGACATCTTGTATGAGAATATCATCCACTTAAAGCATAAAATTCATAAATTGCATTCTGCTTTATGGACTCTTTTTAACATGTTCAGGAAACTGGATGTGGAGATGGTGCAATTCTATTAGTGCTTTTTGTGTCAAATTATATTGTGATGAAGAAACAGTGTCATACTATTTTCCCTATTTTGAAGAAAAGTATCTTCATTTATACTGTGCTTTTTCCTTTGAAAATTTTTCAATTGTACATTTTATTTTACTAATAGTTGTATTTTTCACAAGGAAAATGTTGTAGTTATAAGTATGTTCTCTGTGTACATATGTGTACTATGTGTTACACTTCACTACTTTCAGTAAATCCCATGTAGTCATATGTCAGATTCCTATTGTGAATTGTGTCTTGAGGTACCCATTTTTGTTCATACAGGTTTGCTCCAGTATTATTTGGAATTTGCATTTGGTGCTAGAATTAATTTAGCTTTATACATGTGCTGTGAGGAGCACTGCATTAATTTTCTGTTTCATAAAATAATTTTTTAACTAAGCTAGCACTTGATCACACTGATTTGTCAGAGAAAAAAATTATTAACTACTGATAATCAGGCAATATGCAGTGTTACGCACAGCCTCCCTAACTCTTAGAACTGGAAGTGGAGTTCTCCTTATGGTGCCTTTTCAACCGTTATGCACAGTATTGTAGCTTTCCTGAGTTTGGTAGCTCGCGTTTCAAGTAGCTCAGCTGAGACAGTGAATGTATTAGGTTCAACATGACCCTTATGTTCCATTCGTGTTTGCCAACAGGATGCCTTATGTGTTTGTGAGAAAGATTAACTAGTGTCATTCTAAACTATCTCCTTTCTTATGATGTGATAGAAGTTTTTAATTATCATACTCTGTTTATTTTACCACCATTTAGTGCCTTAAGTCCTATCAAGAAAGCAGTGTTAATGTTCAGTACCCAAATAAGACTCGCTTATGTGGACATGCCTATTGTCTTGATTTTGGGTTAAGAGGTCATGCTCATACTTAAAACTTCAGCCAACTGGCAAAGAATTGAAGTTAATGTGTCACTTGATTTGAGAATAAAATATTGTAACATTGGGGAAAAATGAATATTTGAGTTAAAATTACATATTTATTTCTGATAGCTGTCTTATTGAAGCAATAATCCTTAATATTTGTACCTGCCATTAGACTCAGTAGTTCTCAATAATGGAAGTTTCTCTCCAGGATCAGTTGTTTTAATTCTGAAAGTATTCTCATTTTAAACAAAAGTTAACTTATTATTTTACCTAACTCAAGTGGGAGATGCAAAGAACATCAGCAGTGGAGAGTCATATAATTAATTTTCCCAGTTAAGGGGAGTGGGAAGCAGGAGTGTTTCTTTCTGGTAGTCTTGACTCTGGGTGAAGTTGACGTCTTACATTTTGAAAGTCCAGAGTCAAGTATGCATATGCATCTTTACTTTTTTTTTCCAGCTTTTTCCTGATTCCTGGGTGGTTTAAAAGCCATCTTGCATTTAGGTAATTATTGAAGTATATGTTTGGACTTGCAGCCAAATTTTCATGAATAAGTCCCCTGGAAAGCAAATATTTTATTTAAATTAATCTTATTTCTGAGATTTTTTTTTTTTTTTTTTTTTTTTTTTTTGGTGTATGTGTGAGAGAGGCAGTGGCTCACTGTCTAGCCCAGGCTGGCCTCACTCTCATCAATCCTCCTGCCTCAACCTCCAAATTGCTGGGATTAAAGGTCACTGTACTTGGCATTTCATTTCCTTTTGAACTGCACTTGCCTTCAAACTGTTTACAGTTGCGTTAACTTGAGAGGCCTAGTCCTGTGATACTGCCTCAGAGACCATATTGTTTAGATGCATTATCTTCTCTCATTTGTTCTATATAGCATAAGAAAACATCAACCTCAGGCCTTAGAGAAAGTGGAACTATATTACAACAACCGTATACGAGTCTTCTCTTCATTATAAAGCTAAATAAATACCTAGTTGTTTAGCATTTGCATTCCTTGCCAGGGATTTTGAAATGTATAGTATAGGAATAAACTTAGCCTGTAGATGAAGTTAAGGAGGTAAAGCACATATTGCCCCAACCTAAAAAAATGTTTTTAAGAATGACTAGATTTTCCTATTTGTAGAGATCCAGAGGGCTGGGGATATGGCTCAGTGGTAGAATACTTGCCTAGCATAGCATGTATAAGATCGTGGATTCAATCCCAGTACCCCCTCCTCAGAATGCACATAGGTATCTGGAGTGGTTTAATAAAAAAAAAATATTGTATTGGTATTCATTAGTACTTCAGATGAGTGGTTGGAGAAGAGGTCTCCTTGCCATTTTCATTATAACTGATTACTACCTACTTATCTAATGAAGTTATAAATCCATGGTGTGTAAATTATCATGGTAATTTGAGCTACAAATGTCCTCTTCCCTGTGATTTTGCCAAATAGGAAATGTTGGTAAGATTGGGGAAATTTTTTTTAATGTTTAAAATTCTTTTTCAGATTACTTTTACAATTCTAAATTTAGTTAAATTTCTAAAACTTGAAAATGTATAGATAGGATCATTAATTAGGACTAATTTCAAGTTGTCTCATATTTAAACTTCTCAATATGCGTATTTATTTTGTTTAAAGCAGATAAATTCCAACCTGTGTCTCTGAAGATACACCCGTATAATATAAGTCACTTTGGGATGGTGTTCATGATTAACTGCTCAGATGAACGACTGGAGAAGGGAATCCCCTTGCCCTGTTATTATCACTCACTTCTGCATAATGAGTTCAGCGGGTGACTTATTGATGCAGCTTTCCCAAAAATTGTTTTAGATATGTAAATTGCAAATTTTACTGTGTTTGCAGAATGCAAACTGTGTTTTAAAACTGTATTTCCACTTGTTTCACAAAAAAAATGCTTTTTCAAATAGAGTGAAATAGCCCCAGGATAGCTGCTTCTGTGTCAGGTATATTGACACACAACTGCACAAATGAACAGTGTGCACTGTTGTTTGTGCATTAGCTGACATGCACAGCTTTTGACATCTGTGTTCACAAATGCACGTTCCCACAAATCACCTCTATTTACAAATGACAGTAACTGAGCTAACTATACAAAAAAGCCTGCATTTGTAGTCCAGCATTTTCAAGAGGTTCATAACACAATGTATGGAAATGTGAAAGACAATTTTGTATATTTGTTACCAACTCATATCATTAAAACAAAAACAGTTTTTAAACAACAGAATGTTTAGGGTGGTCTTGTTTTTTATGAGTTAAAAACATACTGTATATCTAAAGGCATACATGTTCATATTCCTTTTAGAACATATGTAATATTACAGATTACTAAAATAAGTTAACCAATAGTGTAGGAGCCACTCTTCTCAGATATTTTATAATAAATTTTATAGCCTTTGTTAACAGTGTTAGGGCATCTTTTCTAAAGTTTTTGTTTTAAGATACAAGTCTTTTAACCCTTTTTACTTGTATAAGAAATTTGAAATTTAAAATCCAATAAATTTACATCTTTTTAATCTCTCTCTCTCTCTCTCTCTCTCTTTTTTTTTTTTTTTTTTTTTGGTTGTTCAAGGTAGGGTCTCACTTTAGCCCAGGCTGACCTGGAATTCACTGTATAGTCTCAGACTGGCCTCGAACTCACAGTGATCCTCCTACTTCTGCCTCCCAAGTGTTGAGATTAAAGGTGTGCACCACCATGCCTGGCCATCTTTCTAGTCTTATATCTGAAAATAGTGTATAGTTAAAAAATGGTGGGGCTTGGCCAAGCATGGTGGTGCATGCCTTTAATCCCAGCACTTTGAGAGGCAGAGGTAGGAGGATTACTGTAAATTCAAGGCCACCCTGAGACTACATAGTGGATTCCAGGTCATTCTGGGCTAGAGCAAAAACCCTGCCTTGAAAACCACCCCCTCCCTCCAAAAAAAAAATGGGCTGGAGAGATGTTCAGTGGTTCAGGCACTTGCCTGCAAACCCTAATGACCCAGGTTCAGTTTCCCTAATACTCACGTTAAGCCAGATGCACAAAGGGGTGTATGCATCTGGAGTTCATCTGCAGTGGCTGGAGGCCCTGGAGAACTCAATTCTGTCTGTTCATCTCTGTGTCTGCTTGCAAATTAATAAATAAAAATGGTTGATAAAATTAAGGTAGTCTTATTATTGCTATAAACTGACAGAGTCCTTTGACTCTAAGACTGTGTCCTAACCTTCATCAAATATTAAAAAAGCACTAAGCATCTAAGGCAAGGACCTTTAACTACTGAGCCATCTCTCCAGTCTAGCATTAATTTTTCAAATGGAGTATTGTCACCATTTAGTGTCTTGTAACTAGTTCGGGTTTAAAATCATGGGCTTTCATTCCTGTATTTTACACAGAAAAATCTTTAGTCACTTGTCTGTCAAAGTATTTAAAAATTCTGTAAAACCCCTGTTTTTAAAAAATATTTTTATTTATTTGCTTATTTGAGAGAGAGGGAGAGAACGAGGTAGAAAGAGAGCAAATAGGCGCGCCAAGCCCTCTAGCCATTGCATATGAACTCCAGATGCAGGCACTACCTTGTGCTTCTGGCTTACATGGGTACTGAGGAATTGAACCTTGGTCCTTAGGCTTTGCAGGTGAGCACTTTAACCACTAAGTCATCTCTCCAGCCCCAAACCCCTGCTTTATATCTACATTTGTTGTTGAAACTACATTTTAATATTTTCCACATATTATGAAAAATATTCATCTAATTATCCATATTGCAAACCTAAAGGATAGTTCTTAAATTATCTTGTTAGTGTTTTATTATTGTCTCATTCCACTAGTATTTATTTAAATTTATTTATTAATATTTAAATGAACTTCATATCTCAGTGTTCTCTAAGCTCAGTTATTTAACTCAATCCTTCTCCAGGAAAATATGCCCATTTCTTTTCCAAATAGAAACAGTTTATTACTAGAAAACCAAAAAATAAATTAAAAAAAAAAGCTGGGTGTGGTGGTGCATACCTTTATGCCCAGCACTGAGAAGACAGGAGGTAGGATTGCTGCAAGTTCAAGGCCAGCCTCAGACTACATAATGAATTCTAGGTCGGCCTGGGCTGGAGTTAGACCCTACCTCAAGAAGGAAAAAAATAGGTTATGATTAGAAAGGGGAAAAAAACTATTTATGCTTATTTAGAAACTAGTGGCTGGGCATGGTGGCACACACCTTTAATTCCAGCACTTGGGAGGCAGAGGTAGGAGGATTGCTATGAGTTCTAGGTCATCCTGGGCTTGAGTGAGACAAACGTGAAAAAGTGTAAAGACAAAACCTACCTACTAAGTCTTGGTATTGGCCTGAAACATGCCTCCCATTTCCTGTGTGGGAAGAGTCACAGGCATTGCATATGGATTACCCCTTCCTATGCACAGTTTAAGTGGATTCCTAGGTTTTCGAGACAAGGGTTAATTGCAAATGAAAAGCATATCCCAAAGTCAAGTCAGAATCTGGATTATTGGTGATTTCTGGTTATGTGTACACCTGTTGTTGAGAGCTGACTGGTTTCGTATGAAAGGAAGGTACAGTTATCTACTGGTCTGTGATTAGGCCTGATCTACTTTGTGATGTTAGGAGTCAAGAACTTGCTTCATAAAAATAATGTGTGGTTTTCATACACCTGTGATGCATTGTGTCCTTTAGGTGTTTGTTTGTTTGTTGTTTTTCAAGATAGGGTCTCACCCTGGCTGAGGCTGACCTGGAATTCACTGTGTAGTCTCACGCTGGCCTCAAACTCATGGTGATCCTGCTACCTTTGCCTCCTGAGTGCTGGGATTAAAGGCGTGCACCACTACACCTGGCTGGCTAGTTTTTTTTTTTTTTTTTTTTTTTTTTTTTTTTTGAGAGAGAGAGAAGGGCACACCCGGGCCTCTAGCCACTGCAAACGAACTCTAGATGCATTGCCACCTTGTGCTTCACATGGGTACTAGGGAATCGAACCTAGGTCCTTTGGCTTTGCAGATAAGTATTTTAACTGCTAAGCCATTACTTGAGCCCTCCTTTAATTTTGAAGTTAGCACCCAAAGTAACTGTTTTCATCCCAGCAGATCTTTCATAAGTAATGGTTTGTTCTTATATTTCTTTACCCACTGCCCTCCCTTCTGCTTTCATGTCACATGGATTCTATCCCCCTCCCCTGTATTGCTCCCCTGTTTCCTTTTTTTTGTTTGGTTGGTTTTGTTTTTGGAGGTAGGGTTTTGTTCTAGCCCAGACTGACCTGGAGTTCACCATGAAGTCTCAGGGTGGCCTCAAACTCACGGTGATTCTCCTACCTCTGTCTCCCAAGTGCTGGGATTAAAAGCGTGCGCCACCATGTCTGTCCTCCTTTTTATACACATATGTATAAATCTAGATTCTACATGTTATATCTTGTTGCTAGGACAAAACACCTGACCAAAAGCAGCTTATGGAATGAAAGGGTTTATTTCTGCTTAGTCTCGCGGGAAAACTTCTTCATAGTAGGGAAGGAAGTAGTCTAAGCGAGCTAGCTCTGCCAAAGGGGCACCTCCTCGAACAAGAGCAAGGCTCCACCTCCCAAGTTGTTCACAGCTAGATGACTGAGTATGAGGCTTCATCACAACGTGATGCTAGGGGGTGAGGGATATTGTGAACAGTGCAGCAGTAAACATGGATGAGCACATATCTCTGTGGTATGTTGACTTTCACAATCTTTGGGACTATAAGGAGTTACCTCTTTATTACTGTCACTCCTTATTCCTCCTGCCAGTTGCCTCATTGTGGCCCAGCTGTGAGGAACATCTTTCAGTTCTATAGCCTTGCCTGCCATTCTTCACCCTCTGTGGAACCAAGTTAGGTTGTAGTCCTCTGAGCATGCCATGCACTTGTGAGTCCTCCAGGGTGGCACTGACCACACGTGGTGATGGTTGGTCACCTCTGTCCTGCTGGTTCCTGTCATAGCTGTGCTTGCTCTATAGCATTACATTGCCAGCATCGAGAGTGCCATCTGGAACATAATATATCACATATTAAAGATGTGATGAATAACTGGATGTATGAAAGAAAAGCTATAGTGACAAATTAAAAATGGAAAAATACTGGATTTTGCACTTAAGTCATAAATCATAGAAGTATTAAGTGAAACTTCAAGAACATGTCTATATGAAGAGTTGGTATATCAAGCCAGGTGTGGTGACGCATGCCTTTAATCCCAGCACTCACTCAGGAGGCAGAAGTAGGATTGCTGTGAGTTCAAGGCTACCCTGAGACTACATAGTGAATTCCAGGTCAGCCTGAGCTAGAGTGAAACCCTACCTCTAAAAACCCAAACAACAACAACAAAAAAAAAAGTGCTAATATTTTATGAAAGAAATGCTATGGCCATTGTGTCTTTTTTTTTTCTTCTTTGTACAGGGAGCCCAGGTCCCAGATAAAATTCTTGTCTTGGTGATTGAGATCCTCCAGATAGAATAATAAGAAAGTCTTAGGAAAACTTTTAAATGAGTGAGGAAGATGGCTCATTGGTTAAAGGTACTTGCTTGCAAAGCTTGCAGGTCTGGGTTCAATCCTCCAGCACCCACAGAAATGCACATACAAGTCAGACTCAGCTGTTAGAGATGGTCTTACAAAGGGTGGAGCAAAGATAACTCTCCCCTCCACAAGTGTGCAATCATGTGAGTGCACACACATAAATAATTTTTTTAGTTTATTTACAAGCAGAGAGAGAAGAGAGATGGGTGTGCCAGGGCCTCCAGCTGCTGCAAACAAACTCCAAATGCATGTGCTACTCTATCTGGCTTTGCCATCTTTCCAGCCCTATAATTTTTTTTTTTTTTTAGGTAGGGTTTCACTGTAGCCCAGGCTGAACTGGAGTTCACTCTGTAGTCTCTGGGTGGCCTCAAACTCACAGCGATCCTCCTACTGCATCACACATGCTGGGATTAAAGGCATGTGCTACCATGCCCGGCTCTCATAAATATATATATATTTTTTTAATTTTAAAATGTGTCTTAGGTGCACTTCCCACGAGCACAATGCTCTGCAAGGAGTGTGCATACCTGGGGAGCATCAGGGAAGGCTTGATGGAAACGCATATTTGGGCTGGGTCTCAGCACTGGAAATAAAGATAGCCTGCTCAGCAGGGCATGGTGGTGCACACCTTTAATCCCAGCACTCGGGAGGTAGAGATAGGAGGATCACTGTGAGTTCGAGGCCAGCCTGAGACTGCATAGTGAATTCCATGTCAGCCTGGGCTAGAGTGACACCCTACCTTGGGGAAAAAAAAAAGACTGCCTACTGCCTGGCTTATTTCTGCTCCTGCTCCACTAAATGAGCTCTCAGACATGTCACATGAAGCTAGTCAGGACCTGTCTGCTCATCTTGTAGGTGAGGTAAGAAACTGAACATTCTTTGGTTTAATGTAGGTGGGTGGGGGTGGAGAACATTATTAATGGAAAGGTCTTACTGCTTTTTGTTTGTTTTGTGGTTTTTTGTTTTTGTTTTTCAAGGTAAGGTCTCACTCTAGCTCAGGCTGACCTGGAATTCCCTATGTAGTCTCAGGGTGGACTTGAACTCACAGTGATCCTCCTACCTCTGCCTCCCGAGTGCTGGGATTTTTTTGTTTGTTTTGTTTTTTGGTTGGTTGGGGTTTTTTGGCTTTTTTTTTTTTTTTTTTAAAATTTGTGTTTATTTATTTGAGAGAAGGAAAGAGGCTGAGAGAGAAGAATGGTCACGCCAGGGCTTCCAGCCACTACATGAACTCCAGATGCGTGTGCCAACTTGTGCATCTGGCTTACGTAGGTCATGGAGAATTGAACTGAGGTCTTTTAGCTTTTCAGGCAAGCGCCTTAACCGCTAAGCCATCTCTCCAGCCCCCACATATGTCATTTTAAGTGATTTTAGAGAGTTATGATATAGTTAATGTTGATAGGAGGTTCTTAAATTTTTTCAAAAATATTTTACGAGAGACAATGAATATAGGCACGTTAGGGCTTCTTGCTGCCAAAAATAAACTCCAGACACAAGCACCACTTTGTGCATCTTGCTTTATATGGGGAATTGAACGCAATCTGGAAAGCTTTGCAAGTAATTGTCTTTACTGAATCATCTCAGAAGTGGTTAATCTTGAAGCCAAGAAATATATATACATAGTTTGTCAAGATAAGGGTCTCACTCTAACCCAGGCTGACATGGAACTCACTCTGTAACTGGGGCTAGCCTTGAACTCAGTGATTCTCCTACCTCAGCCTCTTGAAAGTTGTGACTAAAGATGTGTACCTCTATGCCCGGCTTGATTTACATTTTATTTTTGTTTTGTTTTGTTTTTGAGGTAGGGTCTCACTCTAGCCCAGGCTGACTTGGAATTCACTCTGCAATTTCAGGGTGGCCTTGATCCTCCTACATCTGCCTCCCAAGTGCTGGGACTACAGGCGTGTGCCACCAAGTCTGGCTTGATTTACATTAAAAAAATTTTTTTTGTTATTTATTTATTTGAAAGCAACAAACAGAGAGAGAAAGAGGCAGATGAGAGAGAAGAATGGGTGTGCCAGGGCCTCCAGCCACTGCAAACAAACTCCAGATGCATGCACCACCTTGTGCATTTGGTTTACGTGGGTCCTGGGGAATTGAGCCTCAAACCAGGGTCCTTAGGCTTCACAGGCAAGCACTTAACCACTAAGCCATCTCTCCAGGCCTTTGATTTACATTTTTTAAATTTTTTATTGACAACTTCTTTAATTGTAGACAATATCCCATGGTACTTCCCTCCATCCCCCTCCCACTTTCCCCTTTGAAACTTCACTCTCCATCATATCCCCTCCTCCTCTCAATCAGTTTCTCTTTTCAGTTTGATGTCATGATCTTTTCCTCTTATTATGATGGTCTTGTGTGGGTAGTGTCAGGCACTGTGAGGTCATGGATATCCAGGCCATTTCGTGTCTGGAGGAGCACGTTGTAAGGAGTCCTAATCTTCCTTTGGCTCTTACATTCTTTCCGCCCCCTCTTGCGCAGTGGACCCTGAGCCTTGGAAGATGTGTTAGAGATGTTACAGTGCTGAGCACTCCTCTGTCCCTTCTCAGCACCATGGTGCCTTTTGAGCCATCCCAAGCTCGCCACCATCTGGAAAGAGAAGCTTCTCTGACCAAAAATGAGAGTATCATTAATATATGGGTGTGGACATTAAGAAAAGTGCTTACTGGGCAGTTTGGTGAGCGTAGTATATACATTTAGCGTGACACAAGCAGACGTTACACCCCTAGGGCTCATGACTACCCCTGTCATAGGTTTTCAGTATCAGGGATGTATTCACTCCCATGGAGCAGGCTTCCAGTCCAATTAGAGAGCAGTTGGTTTCCCCCATAACAGACATGCCACTATTGCACCAGTTGGCTCATTTGGCCTGGCTAGCCAAATTTAAAGCTTTCATTGTGCACTGTTGAGTACCTTCACTGGTGTTTTCTCTCTCCTATTGAACTTCATGCAGCGTACCTTTTTCCAACTTTCTGTCAGCTGGTCCACATGGAGGAGGCTTTCGGCTCAGCTCCAGCATGATTTTTTTTTTTTTTTGGCTTTTCGAGGTAGCCCAGGCTGACCTGGAATTCACTATGTAGTCTCAGGTTGGCCTCATACAGCGATCCTCCTACCTCTGCCTCCTGAGTGCTGGGATTAAAGTCGTGCGCCACCACGCCTGGCTGTTTATTGGTTTTTCAAAGTAGGTCTTGCTCTAGCCCAGGCTGACCTGGAATTCACTATGTAGTCTCAGGGTGGCCTCGAACTCATGGTGGTACTCCTACCTCTGCCTCTCCAATGCTGGGATTAAAGTTTCTCCTTTGCCCCAGGTACTAGGATTAAGGCAGTGCCACCTGATTCCCAAACTACTAGACTGCTATCTTACACATGCATACCCTTACAAGTGTGTAATTCCTCCAAGACCAAGGTTGACAGTTTTTCTGGTGAGGACCTGACTTAAACAGCTATTCTCTTACTGTCCTCGCATGACAGTGATCTCTTTGGCATCCCTATGAGTGTGATCTCATTTGAAGGAATGAGATCAGGCTGGAGAGATGGCTTAGTGTTTGAGGCGCTTGCCTGCAAAGCCAAAGGACCCAGGTTCGATTTCCCAGGACCCATGTAAGCCAGATGCACAAGGTGGCACATGCATCTGGAGTTTGTTTGCAGAGGCCCTGTCACACCCATATTCATTCTCTCTCTCTCTCTCTCTCTCTCTCTCTCTCTCTGCCTGTTTCTTGAGAAATTTTCTCTCAAATAAGTAAGTTAAACTGAATATTTTTTGAAAAATAGCCAGGTGGGGTAGTGCACGCCTGTAATCTCAGCACTCGGGAGGCAGAGGTGGGTGGATTGTAGAGAGTTCAAGGCCACCCTTAAACTACATAGTGAATTCCAGGTCAGCCGGGTCTGGAGTGAGACCCTGCCTCAAAAAAAAAAACAAAGTAAAATAAAGATAAAAGATGGGAGAAGTGCCAGTGAGATGGCTCAACAGTTAAGGCACTTGCTACAAAGCCTGCCAGCCTGGGCTCATTTCTCCAGCACCCACATTAAAGCTGGATGCAAAATGCCCAATGTAGCCGGGCATGGTGGCGCACGCCTTTAATCCCAGCACTCAGGAGGCAGAAGTAGGAGGATCACCGTGACTTCAAGGCCACCCTGAGACTACATAGTTAATTCCAGGTCAGCCTGGGCCAGAGTGAGACCCTACCTCGAAAAAAAAAAAATGCCCAATGTGCCTACATTGACCATTTTGTTGAGCCAGGAGGATCTAAAGCTGTGGGCCAGCTAGTCTGACAATCTTTTATAGTCTGGTAGTTTGCTTGCAGCAGCAAGAAACCCCATCTCAAAGAAGGAGCACAAACCCCTCCAAATATCTCCACGTTGTCCTCTGACCACCACATGTGTGTTGTGGCATGGGTACCCACAAACACAAATTTAAAAGAATGCCAGGTGCGGTAGTTTGAATATATGGCCCCAATATATTCAGTGTTTTATTAGTTTGTTGTTTGCATCTGCAGCCACCTGGCTGGAGGCAATGTCACTGGGTGGATCTTAAGGTTGGTGGGTTTGAGATTCCATTGTAAAGATATGCAAAGTGTGCCTAATAGGAGTTCCTGAAGTGTGCTGTGCTGTGTGGCTGGTGGCTTTTTTTTCTCTCTTGCCTGGTCCTGTAAGAGCAGGCTGCTTCTCCTGCCATTATGGAACTTCCCCTGGATCTATAAGCTTCAATAAATAATATCCCTTCCTCCATAACTGTGCCTGGTCTGGAAGTTCATCTCAGAGAACCTGAAGCTGTCTGCAAACCAGGAATGATGGCTCATGCCTGGAATCCTAGCAACTGAAAGGCTGAGGCAGGAGGATTACCCCAAATTCCAGGCCATTCTGGGTTTTCTCAAGAAGCAAATAAGGGGAGTGAAAGAAGGGAGGGTAATGTGGAGATGCAGGCAAACAGCCACAGGCCAAGAAATATCTGAGCCACCAGAAAGGAAAGGCAAGAAGAGTTCTCTCTCCCCAAGAGACTGCAGGGAGTATATGGTACTGTGCCTTGGTTTTAGACATCTGGTTCCAGGATGTAAAAGAAGCAATTTCTATTAAGGTACTAAGTTTGTCACATGTTATGTCAGACCTAGGAAACTAATACACCATGTACATACTAACCCAAATAACGGGACAAGCTATATTACAGTAGTCCCCACTTTCCCACAGTGCTGATGATACACTCCCAAGATTCCTAGTTGATGCAAGAAACTGCAACTAGTACCAAATCCTGTTAGAGCGGTATTTTGGGAACCATTACTGAATAAAATAATCATTACTTCAACACTACAATACTCCGCTGATGGTCTAATAACCCAGATAACTACTGAGTTACTAGTGGGCAGGAATGGTATCCAGTGTGGGAGGACAGGGGGACTACCAAGACTCATCATACTTCTCAAAAGTATGTGTCATTTATCCGGGCGTGGTGGCGCACACCTTTAATCCCAGCACTTGAGAGGCAGAGGTAGAAGGATCACCATGAGTTTGAGGCCACCTTGAGACCACGCAGTGAATTCCAGGTTAGCCTGGACTAGAGTGAGACCCTACCTTGAAAAACCAAAAAAAAAAAAAAAAAAAAAAAAGTGTCATTTACAGTTTGTGAATAGTTTGGTTTTTCAAGGTAGGGTTTCACTGTAGCCCAGGCTGATCTGGAATTCACTATGTAGTCTCAGGGTGGCCTCGAACTCATGGTGATCCTCCTACCTCTGCCTCCCGAATGCTGCGATTAAAGGTGTACTCCACCACACCCGGCTGGAACTTTCTATTCAGTATTTTCATACTGGTTGGATGCAGATAACTGAAATCTTTGGAAAGTGATACTGCAGATAAATGGAATAAGTATTTTTTTTTTTTTTCGAGGTAGGGTCTCACTCTGGCCCAGGCTGACCTGGAATTAACTATGTAGTCTCAGGGTGGCCTTGAACTCACTGCGATCCTCCTACCTCTGCTCCCGAGTGCTGGGATTAAAGGCGTGCGCCACCACGCCCGGCTGAATAAGTATTTTTTAAAATGAGCAAAACATCTGAACAAATGTTTCTCTAAAAACAATATACAAGGGCTGGACATGGTGGTGAATGCCTTTAATCCCAGCACTCTGGTGGCAGAGGTAGGAGGATTGCTGAAAATTTAAGGCCAGCCTGAATTACATAGTGAAGTCCAGGTCAGCCTGGCTAGAGTGAGGTTCTACCTCAAAAAAACAAAAACACAGCTGGGCATGGTGGTGCATACCTTTAATCCCAGCAGTAGGGAGGCAGAGGTAGGAGGATCGCTGTGAGTTCAAGACCACCCTGAGACTACATATTGAATTCCAGGTCAGCCTGAGCTAGCGTGAGACCCTACCTCAAAAAAACAAAAAAAAAAAAAAAAAAAAAAAAAAAAAAAAACAAAAAAACCCCCCCACAAACAACATACAAATGGGCAACAAGTTTATGAAAAGGTTCTCAACATCGGGGTAGCTATGGGGGCACACATCTGTACTCTGATAAGCACACAGGAAGCTGAAGCAAGGAAGATTGCAACTTCCAGGCCAACCTGGGCTACACAAGACCCTGAGGTGTAGCTCTGTGGTGGAATATTTATCCAGCATGCACAAAGTCTTAGTTTCCATCACCAGCATTGAATGAACAAAGATTCTAGGAACCACTAATCATTAACAATATGCAAATTTGCATATTATTATGTTAGAGATGTGGAGGAATTGTTGGAACCTTGTACATTCCTGGTGAGAATGGAAAATATAAAGGTTCCTCAAAAAAATTTAAGAAAATTATCAGGCCTGGAGAGATGGCTTAGTGGTTAAGCGCTTGCCTGTGAAACCTTCAGACCCCGGCTCGAGGCTCAATTCTCCAGGACCCACGTAAGCCAGATGTACAAGGTGGTGCATGCATCTGGAGTTTGTATGCAGTGGCTGGATGCCCTGGCACACCCATTCTCTTTTTCTGTCTGCCTCTTTCTCTCTCTCTGTTGCTCTCAAATAAATTAATTAAAAAAAAGAAAGTTATCATATAATCCAAGGATGTCTTTTCTGGGTATATATTCAATGATTTGAAAAGAGAATCTGTGTATGTGTGTTATGCTAAGGATGGAAATCCTGGCATTGTACATGCTAACTACTCTATCCCTGAACTAGTCCCCAGCTCTAAAAGTCAAATCTTAAAAAAGGTTTGCACACTCATTTATTATATTTATTTATATATTTATTATTCACAAGCACTAAGGTGGAAACAGCTCAGATGGCTACTGATAGATGGATTAGGAAATTGTAATGCAATGCTGTGTGTGGTGGTGCTCGCCTTTAATCCCAGAGGTAATGGCAGAGGTAGGAGGAGTTCGGGGCCACCCTGAGACTCCAAAGTGAATTCCAGGCTGGAGAGATGGCTTAATGGTTAAGCGATTGCCTGTAAAGCCCAAGGACTCCGGTTCGAGGCTTCATTCCCCATTACCCAGGTAAGCCAGAAGCACAAGGTGGCACATGCATCTGGAGTTCATTTGCAGTGGCTGGAGGCCCTGGTAATGCCCATTCTCTCTCTCTGCCTCTTTCTCTGTCTGTTGCTCTTAAATAAGTAAATAAATAAATAAAGTCTAGCCCAGGTTAGCCTGGACTAGAGGAAGACCCTACCTCAAAAAAAAAAAAAAAACTTTATTGCTCTGATATGCTTTTTCTACTATGTTCTTTTTTTTTTTTTTTTTTAAAAAAATATTAGAGACAGAGGGAAAGAGAGAGAGAGAGAGAGAGAATGGGCCAGGGCCTCGAGCCACTGCAAATGAACTTCAGACATATGTGTTTCCTTGTGCATCTGGCTTTTGTGGGACCTGGAAAATTGGACCGGGGTCTTTAGGCTTTGCAGGCATGTGCCTTAACCGCTAAGCCATCTGTTCAGCCTCTACTATGTTCTTGACTTGTAACTTGCCCTGAGGTTAATCTTTCAAACATGTAATTCACTTGCCTAAAGCAATGCAACTAGGTTTCCTCTGCCTTGGTGTACCTTTGGCCTGAAATGCCCAGATGACCAAATATTGACAAGCAATGTTTAGAGATGCTGACTGATCTTAAGCTATGCCCTTTGTCCTGCTTCTTCAGTGAACTCATTGCACTTCTGACCCAGAACACGTGTGCATGTGTGAGAAGTGCTGACTATATAATTGAGGACATCACAGTCAGTAACGTGCTGTCCACAGATCTGTTAAAGACAACAGGTGGGCTTAGTGTAAATTGCATTTGTGAAGGGAGTGAGTAGGTGTTGTGGATCAGCAGAGTCCTATAGGACATTCCTCTAAATCCCTTCCTTTACCAAATGTGTAAAGAATTATTTAAACTGAAAAGCTCCCTGTTCTTTATTCATGTTGCTGGTCCTTTGCCCATGTACTATTAATTCTTCACATATTGTGTTTTTTGCTGTTCAGTGACACCACCAATGAGTGCCTGTCAGCAGAAGCTACAGCAGCAGAAACATCAGAGTGTTGGTGACAGCAGAAGCAGTGAGCTCACCCTTGGCTTAAACATCTCCAGGGGTCAGTTTTCCTTCTTCTCCTAGAGGCAGATAGCTCTCTTGGGCAAACAAATCCAAGAGTCAGTTTCTATAATTCCAGGGATGTGCTGCACAATTGGTTGGTATGCAGTCTTAAAGTGTTCAGCCGGGTGTGGTGGTGCATGTCTTTAATCCCAGCACTCAGGTGGCAGACGTAGGAGCATCAGTGTGAGTTCAAGCCAAGTCTGGGACTGCAGAGTGAGAACCAACCTAAAAAAAGAAAAAAGAAAAAAAAGTGGGGTGTGGTGGCATATACCTTTAATTCCAGCACTCAGGAAGCAGAAGTAGGAGGATTGCCATGAGTTCAAGGCCACCTGGAGACTACATAGTGAATTCCTGGTGAGCTTGGGCTATCTTGAGAAACCAAAAAAATAAAAGAAGTTCATGGTGACATGAACCAGTACTCCTGGATACTCAGGAGGCAGAGGCAGGAGGAACACTTTATCCCAGGAATTCAAGGCCAGTTGAGCAACATAAGTAGACACTTTCTCAAACAAAACAAGACCAAAAAAACTTTATAAAATAATGGCAGGCTGAGGATGTGTGGCTCTTGTACAGCACTTGCTAGCATGTAGAGTTCCTGAGCTGTAGCCATAGCTGCAAAAATAAAACTAAAAAGATTTCACTCATCACTGTCATACATCACTAGGGAAAACAGAAGAGTTTTTGTTTTGTTTTGTTTTTGGGCTTGTGCCAATTTACTAAAATCATAAACTTTCTGCTCTGTTTTCTGTCTTTTGACTGGCTCAGGCAAGTTTGATTGTAAACTAGTTTAGATAAACTAAAGTTCTTCACATCAGCTAAATATCATATTGGCATACTTGATAAACAGCCAATAAAGGTGATTTTTATATTTATTTATTTATTTATTGATTGATTGATTGTATGGAGGAAGGGATATTATTTATTGAAGCTTACAGCTCCAGATGAAGTTCCAAAATGTCAGGAGAAGTGGCCTGCTCTTACAGGACCAGGCAAGAGAGAGAAAAGCCATTAGCCACACAGCACAGCACACTTCAGGAACTCCTATTAGGCACACTTTGCATATCTATACAATGGAATCCTAAACCCATCACCACATCTTAAGATCTGCCCAGTGACATTTCTTCCAGCAAGGTGGCTGCAGATGCAAACTATAAACTAATAAAACACTGAATATATTGGGGGCCATATATTCAAACTACCACATTCCACCCCGGCCCCCAATAGATTTATAACTATCACACATTGTAAATTGTACTCGGTCCAATTTCAAAGGTTCTTACAGTCTTGACCAACTTAAGATAGTGAGTCCTGTAAAATCAAACAAGTTAAATACTTTCAACATGTAAAGGCACAGAGTAAACATTTTTAACTATATAAGGAATAGCAAGGAGAGACTAGCACAATGCAAACTCAACCACCATCAGCAGTCATCAAACTTCTGCAGTTCAAGTTCAATATAACTGACAGTCTCCAGGTTTTCCAATTTCGTCCCTCCAGCTGGGCAAAACTTCCATCCCAGGCCAACAGTGCACTCCATGGTAGCCCTTACACAGTCCTGGTATATCCAAAACATCTTTAGGTTTCCATGCAAACCACGGTCCATCTTCCAAAGGCTCTTCCAGCCTATTCCTGATGGTCTTCATACCCTGTCTCATGCCACATCTCAACAGCAGCTCCTGGAACCATGTGCAATTTATGACAACTCCATGCATTTTTCATGCTTCCAAAATTAATATCAGGTGTTCAGGACATAGCCATATTCTTAATCCAGGGACGAAATAAATCATAGCCTTGAAAAGCAGGTTCCTTCTCCAGTCAACTCTTTCCAAAAGAGTTTGCATTTCTAACAGTCTTTCCTCAGGCATCCTCTCCATTGCTTTAATGTAAAGCAGTCGGGCCACCTTCCTTCCACCTTTCTTAAGATTGCTAATGTGTTTGACAATAGCAGCTCCAGTAACCTAAAACCAGTTTCAGTGCCTCTAATTTTAACTTGCTTGAGGTTTTCCAACTTAAAATCTTAAGTCTCTCAGTCCAATATCTTTAGCTAAGCACATCAGTCCATTACAAATTTAACCTCAAACTCTCTGGGCCTGGGTAGCAGAGCAAAGCCATCCCTTATGCCAGTAACCCAGTTCCAACTACAGTTCCTCTGTAGTCTTTTCTTCCCCTTAGAAAGCTCATGAGCCAAGCCTTGAAGTTCAATACTGTCTGTACTTAGCATTTTCAGACTCTCATCAGAATAGTCCATAAAACTTGGCTTACCATTCCAGAAGGCATCTTCAGTTGCAAGCACCAAGTCCATGCCCATTCCTCCAAAACAAAGGTTGCAAAAGATGAACATCCATATGGTTAGGTTTATCTCACCCCACTCTCGGTACCACTTTTGTAGCAGACAGCTTCAGGTTCTCTGAGATGAACTTCCAGACCAGGCACAGTTATGGAGGAAGGGATATTATTTACCGAAGCTTACAGATCCAGGGGAAGTTCCATAATGGCAGGAGAAGTGGCCTGCTCTTACAGGACCAGGCAAGAGAGAGAAAAGCCATCAGCTACACAGCCTAAAGGCGATTTTTAAAGCAGTCTGTAAATGGAGTGAAAACTGTCCTTGGAAAGGACGTGGCTTGCACCCCTGTAATCCCAGTATTTCTTAGGCTGAGGCATAAGGACTGACAGAAGTTCTAGGCCAGCCTGGGCTACATAACAAAATTCTGTTTCAAAACAAACAACAAACCATACAAACGAGGGCTGAATAGTAATGTGTTTGATAAGTGCCCTATATGATCAGAAAGTATGACCTGGAAAAATGTACCCAGTGAAGATGTGAAAGGGGTTAGGCCACCAGGATGCATTGAATGTAGATAGGTTTAGCAGAGAAATGCAGTATTCTGAGGGGGGGTAAACACATAGAGCACAAGCTGCTTTTGAAAAATTCATCAAAATGTTATGTAATGGAGCCATGCATGGTAGCGCACGCCTTTAATCCCAGCACTCGGGGGGCAGAGGTACGAGGATCACCGTGAGTTCGAGGCCACCCTGAGAGGACATAGTGAATTCCAGGTCAGACTGAGCTAGAGTGAGACCCTACCTCGGGGAAAAAAAAATGATATGTAACGGATCCAAATGGTCACTGAGTTAACCTGCCTTTCAAAAGACCCAATGTTAGTGTTTGTCAAGGTCAAAATTCCTTTACCAAAATCATTTTCCAAGAAATGAGGATGGCCTTGTGTGTTCATTCAGGCATGCAGCATGGGAGAGACAAAAGTTAATCATTGCCCTAGGGCCTGAAAAGAGAGCTGAGTTGAATCATTTGGAGCAACAGGAAACTGAGCAATTACAAAGAAAATGCCTGGAACGTGAGTGAGGTTGGCTATGACTACCACCAGGGGGCGAGAGCACATTTAAAAAGGCCATAGCGAGCCTCTCACCGTCTTAGGAGCAACACCTGTCCCCGCCACTCACACCCACTAAACTTGTTCCTAGGGTCATGGCTGGCTTCCTCTTATGCACTCTCTGCAACAACTACATAGAAAAGCTTTTTCCAATAAGGTAACTTCTACATAAACACCATTTTAATGAGCACCCAGATCACATAGGCACCATCCTAAGGACATTTTATTTATTATGTCAAACGTTCAAAACAACTACTGGATTCCCAAACTTGAAAAAGAAAAAAAAAAAAAAAAAAAAGGCGGGCTGGGAGATGGGCTAGCAGTTAAAGCGCTTGCCTGCAAAACCTAATGATGTAGGTTTGATTCCCCAGAACCCACGTAAAGCCAGATTCACAGAGTGGCGCATGCATATGGAGTTCGTTTACAGCGGCTACAGGCCCTGGCACGTCCATATTCTCTCTCTCTGTCACTTTCTGGTTGCAAAAAATAAATCATTTTTTTTAAGGTAAGCATCTGTTAAAGGGGTTTTTGTCCACTTAGACTGCTCATCCTTCCAGATATACCCCTGCCTCGACTTCCCAAGAAACCGGTGCTTCCCAGCAACATCTCTTCTTGCCGGCCTCCTCCATGCCTGCTCAGCTGACAGAGTCAATGTAGAAAGCACCCAGGTTTCTTGGGCAGGCAGCCCCATACATGGCCTGTGGCCGTGGCCCTCCCTCCTCTGACCTGAAGACGTTGCACTCTGGGGACAGATCAGAACCTGTGTGACAGACTGGATGCGTCCATTACCATGGCGTACATGTGAGCGTTGCTGGTTCGGACTGGACACGGATTGATGGGTAGAGGTAACTCCGTGACCAGGTAGGCACTCCAGAGGGAGGGATACCGGGCAGGTGACGGTTGGCACCCCCGGAGGACAACGCCCACTCTAAGGGCCACGCCCGGTGGAACACAGTCTACCCTGGCCCCGCTACCGCGTTCCCCCGCTCCGGGGTGTCCGGGCCACGGCCTCAGCCAGCTAGCTGCCAGGAGAAACGACACGTGACCGACGGGGGCGGGGCCTATGAGGGGGCGGGCCCGGTCGAGGGGAGGAGCCCAGATGAAGGACGGGGCGGGCCCTATCAGGGGGCGTGGCCGATCGAGGGGAGGAGCCCAGCCGAAGGGACAGGGGCGGGGCCGGTATGGGGGCGGGGCCACGGCCAGTTAACTGGCGGCGCGGGCTCCGCTCAGGGCAAGCGCCGTGCAGAGTCGGGCAGTTCCTGAGGGCAGCGGGCGGCCCGGGCAATGGCCAAAGTGCGGGAGACTGCGGCTGCACTCAATCTCTCTGCCCAGCAGAGCCCGGCACAGAGGCCTCCAGGTAGGCGCCGGGGACCGGGTGCGGGTGGCGCGCGGAGCCCAGCGCCTCAGTCACTCCCCACGCTGCCGTCCGCGCGCTCGCCGCGGGCCAGGAGACGACTGCGGACGGGTGGGAAGTTTGCAGCACTTTATGTCCTGGCTGCACAGTAGGGCCGCAGGCCGGGGGAGGGCGTTCCTCAGACACCTGGTAGGAAGGAGTCCAGAGCAGGGCAGAAGAGTATTGCAGCGCATCGGATTTTGATCTTTTTGTCGCTTTTGATAGTTACATGACACTGGGAGGTAAAGACGCTGATCACTGGGGGCGGGTGTCTTCAAACAAATGAACAGAATCAGAGGATCAGCTCTAAAATTCTGCCCCCGTCATATCTCTCATTCAGTAAATAGGGTGGGTCAAATGACTTAAGATACTCAGATAACTTTTGGCTTTGTTTGGGTAAGATAGAACCTTTATCCCTTTCTGGAGCTGCAATGTGGAGGATTGTAATCATTGGTTCCCCATCTCACTAAAGCTTTTACCAACCAGTGATGAAACAGTGACTGCTTCCTCTAGGTTTAAATGGGTGAATCTCAGCGGCCCTACTCTTGTGTTTACCTTACTGATTAAATTAGGGTTCCTTGTAATCTTCAAAATGTTAATTATAAATTATGATTGAGAACATTTGTGCCTTTCTAAAACAAATTATAATATTAACCACAGCCAGGTGTGGTGGTGCACACTTTTAATCCCAACACTGGGGAAGCAGAGGTAGGAGGATCACAGTGAGTTTGAGGCCACCCTGATACTACAGAGTGAATTCCAGAGCTAGAGGGAAACCCTATCTCAAAAAAACAACAAAAAAATTTTTTTTTGAGAAATCTTAAGGCTCTTCCTGGATAAATGAGGTTTCCAAATTTCACCTAAAAAGAAATGGTGCCCTGTCGTTTCTAACAGCCTCAATGTAAATTCTGGGCTTTTGTGAACCTGTTCTTAGATGGTGTGAGGGAATGTATTCGAAAATTAAGTAGACTGTCTGAGCAGAGTTGACATAAGGGTTAGCCGGGGTTTTAGTTAAAGGAAAAAAACCACTGTCTTCCACACCAGGTGTGGTGGGCAGAAGGTCCACTGTCTGTTCTCACTGGTTTTACTTGCTGCACCTGGAATCCATACCTGTTGGTATTTCTTTATCCCTCTTCCACCACCCACGGCCTTGTCAGTTCCCGTGAGCAAGGTAATGGGAGCCTGAGGTTCTGGTTGCTTGCCATCTCCTTTGTGTGCTCCAACAGGAGCTCTGTACTTTCCTTTTTCCAGGGATTAGTGTACTAACTCTCTCATACCTGAAAGGGGCTGTCATGACCAAACATCTTACTTATTTAGAAAAAATACTGTTTATGTGCTTAATGCCAGCCAGAATTTCAGATAGTCGTTTTAGTATAGGCAAAGAAGAAAGTGGTATGTTATCATGTTATCCCTTTATACTGTAACCTAATTCTTGGAGTTTGCCTCTGGTGTCACTTTCCCAGGGAGCTCAGAGTACTTCCCATATGCTGTCTCATTGATCTGTGTGAGCCAAAGCAGGGCCAATGCCTGCTTCCCCTCACACTTCCTTTAGCATGTCCTAGAGTTCTCCTCAATAGAGACTCTTTGACTTATGGTCAGCCTTCTTTCCAGAGGTGAGTTCAGAGCCATCAGCATAACTCTAAAGGCAAATAGAAGGGTAATAAACTTTGGACTGTCAAAGACAGTATCCAGGAAAGTGTTGCAATCTTGGTTTCAGTAATATAGATTTTTTTCCTTACTCACAGCTGCCTTAGCTTTAGCACCCCAAACACAATCCCTTTTAACTTTTCTCTATTTTCCTAAAGTTTCAGTTACTGTCAAATGTAGTCCTTTTCTTTTGTTTTGAAATTTCTGAGTAATGTTTTCAAACTTCATTTGGAAATATATGTTTACACTCTTTGTTGTGTTGGGGATTGAATTCAGGACCTTGTATTTGCCAGACAAGTGTCCTACCACTAAGCTACATCCACAGCTCTTGAATTTTTTAAAAAAATATTTTATTTTTATTTGTTGATGAGAAGGACCCTGGTTCAAGGCTCACTTCTCCAGGAGAGAGAGAAGGGGGTGCATGAATGATCATCCCAGGGCCTCCAGCCACTGCAAAATAAACTCCAGATTTAAAAAAATAGTTTAAAAAAATATTTTATTTTTATTTGTTGATGAGCTCACCTTGTGCATTTGGTGCATTTGGCTTACATAGGTCCTGGGGAATTGAACTTGGGTCCTAAGGCTTCGTAGGCAAACACCTTGACTGCTAAGCCATCTCTCCAGTCCTTGTTTGTTTTTGAGACAGGATCTCCCATTGTAGACCAGACTGGCCTCCAGTTGAAGATTATCCTGCCTTAGCCTCCAGATGTGCACCACGGTGTCTGGTGGAAAAAAATGTTTCTCAAATAAAATTCTCTCAACTCCTAAATGGTTAAGGATTTATAGATTTATTAAATCCTCTGCTATGTGTCACATCATGTCTTTTCATCTTTAATGATTCTTTATTTGACTGGGCTCCTTCAGAACTTGAAATCATTGTCCAGGAAGGAGTAGGTGCAGGGCAAACTTTCTGAGATGAGACTTACTCCTCTGAGTTCAGAGAAAGAGCAAGGAAGGTACCTCCCCTTTCTTTTTACTTTATTTTTAAAAAATGATTTATTATTTATTTATTTATTTCAGAGACAGAGGCAGATAGAGAAAGAATGGGTGTGCCAGGGCTGCCAGCCAATGCAAACAAACTCCAGATGCATGCGCCACCTTGTGCATCTGGTTTATGTGGGTTCTGGGGAATTGAACTAAGGTCCTTTGGCTTTTCAGGCAAACACCTTAACAGCCAAGCCATCTCTCCAGCCCTCTTTTTACTTTTTAAATAACATTTTATAGATTTGCAAAATGTCATGAAGTTAGCACATACAGTTCCCATATGCTCTGCATTTAGTTTATTTTACTATCTTACATGACTGTGGCCCATTTGTCACCTGATTGAACCAATATTAATACATAATTATGAACCAAAAAGGTCCAAACTTTATTCTGATTTCCCTGCCCCCTTCCATGATCCCATGCCTGTGACAATGAACTAATGCACCAAGTCATCATGTCTCCTGAGGCTCCTCTAGACAGTCACAGTTTCCACCCTGGCTTTAGTGACACTGGTTATTGCTGGACATTGTCCGCCACATTAACATACATTGTCACACAATCCTTGTAATAACTGAGAGCAGTGGCTCTATTTTGCAACAGGAGAGTTAGGCTGTTTGCCCAAGGTTGTATTATTAGTAAATGGTGGACCCAAGAAAGGAGCACAGGTCTCTGGGACTCCCAAGTCCATGCTAATCTCTTTGTGTCTAGCATTCTAGCACTGAGCCTGCTGTGTTCACACAAGTTTCCTTATCTGAATGGTATTTAGTCAACCCATGGTTTCTTAACCTGGGCACTGTTGACAGTTGATATTTTCTTTGTTGTCTGGACTGTCCTGTGCATTATAGAATGTTTACCAGCATTTCTGTCCTTTAGCGTCTGAATGCCAATGGAACTTTCCACCCTTTTGTGTTACTCAAAAATGTCTTCAGCCGGGCGTGGTGGCACACGCCTTTAATCCCAGCACTCGGGAGGCAGAGGTAGGAGGATCGCTGAGAGTTCGAGGCCACCCTGAGACTACATAGTGAATTCCAGGTCAGCCTGATCTAGAGTGAGACCCTACCTTGGAAAACCAAAAAAAAAAAAAAAAACAAAGTCTTCACTTGGGCATGGTGGCACATGCCTTTAATCCCAGCACTTGGGAGGCTACTTGGGGTAGGAGGATCACTGTGAGTTTGAGGCCACTCTGAGACTACATCATGAAGTCCAGGTCAGCCTGGGCTAGAGCGAAACCCTACCTTGAATTGAAAAACAACAACAAAATGTCTCCAGACATGTGTGATGGGGAGTAAAATGACCCACTAAGAACTACTAGGTTGGAACCTTAAAAATGGTTTTTACTTCTTAGTTTTACAGTGTGTATATTGATCTACATCTAAGGATTTAGTACAGTTTTACTATTTGAAGTGGGATTTCCACAGTAAAGTTGAAACTGCTGGCTGCAGGTCTAATATTGAATATCCTCTGTAACTTTTGAGTAAATGTAATCTTGACATGTCTTTTATGACTTGATTTGATTATTTATTTTTTCAACATAGGGTTTTACTCTAGCCCAGGCTGACCTGGAATTCACTATGTAACCTCAGGGTGGCCTCAAACTCACAGCAATTCTCTTACCTCTGCCTCCCAAGTGCTGGGATTAAAGGCATGCGCCACCATGCCCAGCTCCCTCATTTCTTTTTTTTTTTTTTTTTTTTTTAATGACTTGATTTTTAAAGGAATTACTGGTAATAACTTGTATACTCATTAAAATGATTACTGTTCATTAATACTCAATATTATCTTAGAAGGGCAACTTCTCTTATTTTTGGTAAATGTTTTGGGGTAGAGTTCTCATACCTGTGAAGGGCAGGTCTTGCTTTTACCAAATAGCTATTGTTTTAAGCAAATAAAGAGGAGCCTGCTGGAAAACAATGTTTACTACCCTAGATGTAATCTAGTACTTAAGAACATTTATAAGCTAGGTGGTAGAGCATGCCTATAATTTCAGCACTTGGGGGTGAAGACAGGAAAATGAATTCAAAACCAGCCTTAACTACATGAGGCCAACCTGGGGTATGAGACTTTGTCTCAAAAAAAAAAAAAAAAAAAAAAAAAGCGCGTCTGGAGAGGTAGCTGAGGGGTTAAGGTGCTTGCCTGCAAAGCCTGAGGACCTGGGTACCCACGTAAAGCCAGATGCACAAAGTGGCATCTGGAGTTTATTTGCAGTGGCTAGAGGCCCTGGCACACACATTCTCTTTCTATCTGCCTCTTTATCTCCACCCCCTTTTTTTTTTTTTTTTTTTTTTTTTTTGAGGTAGGGTTTCACTCTGGTCCAGGCTGACCTGGAATTAACTCTGTAGTCTCAGGGTGGCCTCGAACTTACAGTGATCCTCCTACCTCTGCCTCCCAAGTGCTAGGATTAAAGGCTTTTGTTTGTTTTTTGAGGTAGGGTCTCACTCTAGCTCAGACTGATCTGGAATTCACTATATAGTCTCAGGGTGGCCTCGAACTCATGGTGATCCTCCTACCTCTGCCTCCGGAGTGCTGGGATTAAAGGCGTGCACCATCACGTCTGGCCCCTCTCTCTTTTTAAAAAAAATTTTTTTCTTTTCTTTTCTCCCCCGCAAGGTAGTATCTCACTCTAGCCCAGGCTGACCTGGAATTCACTATGTAGTCTCAGGATGGCCTCGAACTCATGGTAATCCTCTACCTCTGCCTCCTGAGTGCTGGGATTAAAGGTGTGTACCACCACGCTTGGCTTAAATATTTTATTTTATTAGTTTGCAAGAAGGGTGCGCCAGGGCCTCCAGCCACTGAAAACAAACTCCAGACGCTTACACTACTTTGTGCATCTGGCTTACATGGGTCCTGGGGAATGAATGAATAGGTTGGCCAGGGCCTCCTGCCACTGCAGATGAGCCCTAGACACATGTGCCACTTTGTGCATCTGACTACATGGGTACTGAGGAATCAAATCCAGGCCATCAGGTTTTGAAAGCATGTGGCCTTTAACCACTGAGCAATCTTTCCAGCCCTGTCCTCATATTTGTATATATGTATGTAGTACATATTTGCAAATGTATGTAGTACATATTTGCAAATAGCAAGAGATAGAATGGGCATCCAGGCCTCTTACCACTGCAGATGAACTCCAGACACATGTGCCGCTTTGTACATCTGGCTTTATGTGGGTACCAGGGAATTGAATCTGGGTCAGCAGGCTTAAGTAAGCTTCTGTAACCACTGAGTCATCTTTCCAGCCCCATGGTTTATATTTCATTTCTATTTTAGTTTAGTGTTTAATATTTTTTATTTTAAAAATATTTGTATTTATTTATTTATTTGACAGAGAGAAAGAGGGAGAGAGGAAGAGAGAGAAGGGCACGCCAGGGCCTCCAGCCACTGCAAACAAACTCCAGACGCATGTGCCACCTTGTGCATCTGGCTAATGTGGGTCCTGGGGAATTGAACCTAGATCCTTTGGCTTTGCAGGCAAACGTCTTAACCGCTAAGCCATCCCCCCAGCCCTTTAATTTTTTTTTTACTTTTTATTTATTTATTTGCAAGCAAAGAGATAGAGAAAAGAGGCAGACAGAGAGAGAATGGGCATGCCATGGCCTCCAGCCACTGCAAACAAACTCTAGATGCATGTGCCCTTTGTGCTTCTGGCTTACGTGGGTCCTGGAGAATCGAACTGGGATCCTTTGGCTTTGCAGGCAAATGCCTTATCCACTAAGCCATTTCTCCAGCCTCTTAAAAATTTTTTGATGAATGTTCTTGTTCTAGCCCAGGCTGACCTGGAATTTACTACATAGTCTCAGGCTAGCCTCCAACTCAGCAATCCTCCTACCTCTGCCTCGCGAGTGCTAGGATTAAAGTAGTGTGCCACCGCACCTTGTTTTTAATTAATTTTTTTATTGACACCTTCTATACTTACATACAAAAAACATATGATATTTCCCTCCCTTCCCCCCATTCCACTTTAGAACACCAATCTCCATCATATCCCCTCCCTCTCTCCATTAGTCTTTCTTTTAATTTAATGTCATCATCTTTTTCTTCTATTTTGAGGGTCTTGTGATGGTATTGCTAGGCACTGCAAGGTCATGGATATCGAGGCCAATTTCTGTCTGGGCAGTTGCATTGTAAGGAGTCATACCCTTCCTTTGGCTCTTCCATTCTATCTGCCCCCTCTTCTGCAATGGGCCCTGAGCCTTGGAGGGTGTGACAGAGGTGTTTCAGTGCTGGGCACTCCTCCATCCCTTCTTCTCAGCACTATGTTGCCTTTTGGGTGACCCCAGTGGTCATCGCCATCTGAAAAGAGAAGCTTCTCTAACCAGAAGTGAGAGTAGTGTTAATATGTGAATATGAGCATTTAAGTGTAGTGCCCCCAGGGCAGCTTGGTGGGAATAATATATACATTTAGTCAGACAAGAGCAGCCTTTATACCCCTAAGGCTCATGACCTCACCTGCCATAGACTTCTGTTTACCAGGCATGTATTTCCTCCCGTAGAGAGGACCTTCAGTCCAATTATGGAGCAGTTGGTTACCCCAAGAGTAGACATGCCACTAGATCCTTTGGCTTTGCAGGCAAACGCCTTAACCGCTAAGCCATCCCTCCAGCCCTTTAATTTTTTACTTTTTATTTATTTATTTGCAAGTAGAGAGAGAGAGAGAAAAGAGGCAGACAGAGAGAGAATGGGCACGCCATGGCCTCCAGCCACTGCAGACAAACTCCAGATGCATGTGCCCCTTGTGCTTCTGGCTTACGTGGGTCCTGGAGAATCGAACTGGGATCCTTTGGCTTTGCAGGCAAATGCCTTAACCACTAAGCCATTTCTCCAGCCCCTTAAATTTTTTTGATGAATGTTCTCGTTCTAGCCCAGGCTGACCTGGAATTTACTACTTAGTCTCAGGCTAGCCTCCAACTCAGCAATCCTCCTACCTTTGCCTCGCGAGTGCTAGGATTAAAGTAGTGTGCCACCGCACCTTGCTTTTTTTTTTTTTGCAAGCACAAAAGAGATAGAAAAGAGAGAGAATGGGTGTTCCAGGGCCTCCAGCCACTGCAAATGAACTCCAGATGCATGTGGCCTTTTGTGCTTGTGGCTGTACATGGGTACTGAGGAATCAAACTTGGGTTATTATGCTTTGTAGGCAAGTGCCTTAACTGCTGAGCCATATCTCCAGCCCTATTATTATTATTATTATTATTATTATTATTATTATTATTATATTTTTTTTGGAGAGAGACAGAGAGAGAGACAGAGAGAGAGGGAAAGGAAGACAGATAGAGATGGGTGCACCAGCAGCCTCTCAGCTGCTGCGAACGAAATCCAGATGTGTGCGCCCCCTTGTGGTCAAGTGCGGCATTGCGCCCTTGCATCACTTTGCATCTGGCTACACGTGGGACCTGGAGATTGGAACCGGCATTCTTAGGCTAAGGAGGCAAGCGCCTTAACCACTAAGCCATCTCTCCAGCCCCAATTCTTTTTTTAATGGAGTCTATGTAAGATCAGAACTCAAGTTTGATTACGCTGACTCTAATGGCAGTGTGGGACCTGGAGATTGGAACCGCTGGAGATTGGAACCAGCATTCTTTGGCTTAGGAGGCAGGTACCTTAACCGCTAAGCCATCTCTCCAGCCCTGTCTGTTTTATTACCTAAAGGCCTGCATGTTCTGTAGTCTGACATTTGATATCTATATCTAAATGGAAGTATAGCTTTAAATTCTTTTAATCAGTAGTGCTTTTTGTGAGTTGTTTTGTTTTGTTTTGTTTGTTTTTGGAGGTAGGGTCTCACTCTAGCCCAGGCTGACCTGGAACTCACTATGTCTTCTTAGGGTGGCTTCAAACACATGGCAGTCCTTCTACCTCTGCCTCTGAATGCTGGGATTAAAGGTGTGTGCCACTATGCTTAGTGAATCAGTAGTTTTTATACCTAAAGTCAACCTTAAATGTAGTGTTCAACTCTTGTATCTGTGGATGAAGAAACCAACCTATAGATAGATATTCAGGGTTATTGAAGCCTATTTTTAGACTCTTAGATTCCTTTGGTTAACTGATGCTTTTACCACAGGCTTGACTAAATGTAAATAATAAGAACAGCCTCAAGATACAGAACATTATCAAGTTGTCCAGCTCATAAGTAAGTGGGATTTGAGGACAAACTGCAGCTTAAATTCTGATTACCAGTCTTACAAAGCATTCATTGTCTATTGTCTGGTCTCTTGAATCCTGACTAGGAATTACAGTAAGTGAATCTTACTTGACTGTAGTCTGCTATACCAGTGTTCATCTCAGCTCTTAGATGATGCTAAATACATTTCTAACCAGAATGTGGGGGATTTATATTCAACTGGTGAAGTTACCATTAAAAAAAAACAGGCTGTCCTGGTCTGGGTTTTGGCACTTTTATTTGTTAAGTACAGAGTACACTGTGTATTACAGTATATGTATGAACATGAGTGAGTTTGTGACTGTGGGTGGTGATGCCTTAGGGGAAATTGTAGTATGCAATGTTAAGAATTAATGGTCAGGGAGAACAGAAGGGACCTGAAAAGGCTGAACCCGGTCATGCCTGGAGGGCTCCGGAAGCATCATGTGGCACACAGGTGCCCATTGCTCTGCTCTAACCTGTTCTTTAGTCTTTTACAGTTGTATCCAACATGTAAAACTGCCTGATTTCCCACACTGAAGCTGCAAGATAACATGAGGAAATATATTCACTTCTTAAATCCCTTGTGAAGCTTTTTTCAGCCCTTGGGGCTGTATATCCCTTCTCAAAACATCCTTCTGATTAATCTCAGTGCTGGTACTTGTAGGCCCAGCTACTTGGATCAGGAGTTCTGGGCCAGCCTGAACACCATACTGAGGCCTTGTCTGTTAAAAGGAAATCACTAGCTAGAAGTCTGTTTCCCTGGTACCTAAATGGCAATCAGATCTCCAAGTTTGAACTTGGCTTGTGTTATAGTCTGCTCCAAGTTGCTGGGATGTACATCTAACCAGACACAGTTTATGGGAGGAAGGGGTTTATTTCAAGCTTATAGATCCAGGGAGAAAGTTCCATCAGTGGTGGAAGAAGCTGCTTACTTCCATCCAAGCACAGAGAAAAATTGCAGCAAGCAGCAAACACAAACTCAAAGCTAAAACTCTCTCCATACCTTTGTTCTGGAATTTAGATACTCTCCCAAGTGTTAGGGGCTGAAGTTGCAAACTCAATTATCTGTTAACTGACTTTTACTATATAAAAATTACTATGAAAAATATTTATTGGCTATGCAACTGAGGCTAAGTTTAACTCAATGAGCCTCCGTTTGCTCAAAATAGGATTGTTAGTAACTATTCCATAGGAAAAATGTGTCTGGTTTAAATGAGAGAAGACAAAGCCAGGCGTGTTGGTGCATGCCTTTAATCCCAATACTCGGGAGGCAGAGGTGGGAGGATCGCCATGAGTACATAGTTAATTCCAGGACAGCCTGGGCCAGGGTGAGATGCTACCTTGAAAAAAAAAGAAAAAAAAATAAATAAATGAGAGAAGACACATTATCACATTGTATGCAGTCAAACATTATATATTATAATAATGATGCAAAAAAGGCTTGAGACAAGGGTGGGGAGATAGCTTAGTGGGTAAAGCACTTGCTATGCAAGCCTGACAACCTAAGTTCAGTTCCCCAGAACTTACATAAAGCCAGCCGCTTAGCACAAGCATCCACAATCTCAGCAATGCAGAATGAGAAGGGAGGCTGAGACAAGAGATAGCTATCCTGGGAAACAGGAAATAACAAGAGCCCCTGCCTCAAATAAGGTGAGGACTGGCACTCAAAGTTGTCCTCTGACCTCCACATGTGCACAGTGGTATACACACACCTGTATTCACATATGAACACACCTCTCCCCTCTCTCCCCACACAAAGTGTAAGATTTGAACCTGGGTGGTGCATGCCTGTGCATGCACTTGGAAAGTAGAAGCAGAAGAATGAAGTTCAAGGATACATAGCTAGCTGGAGGCCAACCTGGGATACATGATATCCTGTCTGTCTGTGTGTCTGTCTGTCTTTCTCTGTCTCTAAAAAAAAAAATTCTCTGGGTGTGGTGGTATAAGCCTTTAAGAGGTAGGAGGGGTTGCTGTGGTTCCAGGCCACCCTGAGACTACATAGTGAACTCCAAGTCAGCCTGGGTTACAATGAGACCCTACCTCAAAAAAAAAATTATCTAGAGCTGGAGAGATGGCTTGGTGGTTACGGTGTTTGCCTGCAAAGCTTATGACCTTGGTCCAATTCCCCAGGACACACGTAAAGCCAGATGCACACATTGGTGCATGCATCTGGAGTTCATTTACAGTGGCTGGAGATCCATCCTGGTGTACCCATTCTTTCTTTCTCAAATAAATAAAATAAAATTTAAAAATTCTTTTTTTTTTTTTTTGGTTTTTGAGGTAGGGTCTTACTCTGGCCCAGGCTGACCTGGAATTAATTATGTAGTCTCTGGGTGGCCTCAAACTCATGGCAATCCTCCTACCTCTGCCTCCCAAATGCTGGGATTAAAGGCGTGTGCCACCACACCCAGCCCTAATAATTCTTCAAAAAAGATTTGAGGGACTGGACAGATGGCTTAGCAGTTAAGACACTTGCCTGTGGAGCCAAAGGACCCAGGTTCGATTCCCCAGGACCCGTGTAAGCCAGATACACAAGGTGTCACATGTGTCTGGAGTTCATTTGCAGTGGCTAGAGGCCCTGGTGTGCCCATTCTCTCTCTCTCTCTCTAATACATAAATAAAAAGATTTGAAATCAAGACTCATGCACCACTTTGTGTATCTGGCTTTATGTGGGTAATGGTATCAAATGAGGCTGTCAGGCTTTGCAAGCAAGTGTCTTTAACCACTGAGCCATCTCTCCAGCCCCATTTTTTGGAGACACTTATTTATTTTTTTCAATATTTATTTTTTTTAAAGATTTTATTTTTATTTATTTATTAAAGACAGAGAGAGGGAAAGAGAGAGAGGGAGATTGAGAATGGGTACGCCAGGGCCTCTAGCCACTGCAAACGAACTCCAGACATGTGCGCCCCCTTATGCATCAGGCTTACTTGGGAACTGGAGAATCGAACCGGGATCCTTAGGCTTCGCAAGCAAACACCTTAACCGCTAAGCCATCTCTCCAGCCCTATTTATTTATTTTTAGGTTTTCAAGGTAGAATCTCTCTGTAACCCAGGCTGACCTAAAGTTCATTTGGTAGTCTCAGGATGGCCTCAAACTCAAAGTGATCCACCTATATGTACCACCTGAGTGCTGGGATTAAAGGCATGCGCCATCACACCTGGCTTTGTTTGTTTGTTTGTTTGTAACCCAGGTTAAGGTAGGGGCTCCCTCTAGCCTAGGCTGACACTATATAGTCTCAGGGTGGCCTTGAACTCACAGTGATCCTCCTACATCTGCCTCCTAAGAGCTGGGATGCCACCAAGCCCGGCTATTTTTTTTTTTTTCTAATTTTTGCCTCTTTGGTTTTTTTTTTTTTACTATTTATTTGAAAATGAGGCAGAGAGAATGGGCACGCCAGGGACTGCAGCCACTGCAAACAAACTCCAGGTGCATGTACCACCTTTTGCATCTGGCTTCACATGAGTACTGGGAAATTGAACCTGGGTCCTTTGACTTTGTAGGCAAGCTCCTTAACCACTAAGCCATCTCTCCAGTCCTATTTATTTAATTTTTTTTGAAGTAGGGTCTCAATCTACCCCAGAGTGACTTGGAATTCACTATGTACTCTCAGGGTGGCCTTGAACTCTCAGTGATGCTCCTACCTCTGCCTCTCTAGTGCTGGGATTAAAGGTATGCGCTATCACACTTGGCTATGAGACATAATTTAATTATTTTATTTTAATTTGCACTGGAGATTGAATGAGAGCCTTCGTGCAGACTAAGCATGCACTTTACCACAAAGTTACACCCTCAGTCCTCTAAAGCCATATATCTTTTTCCAGGTAGGGTCTTTCTCTAGCCCAGGCTGACCTGTTATTCACTGTGTAGTCTCAGGCTGTCCTTTCCTCCCACTTCTACCTCCCAAGTGCTAGGAGTAAGGCGGATGCCACCACGCCTCGGTAAAAGCCATAAATTTTAAGTGACTCATTTGGAATCAATCCTTTCTGCTGAAATTAAGGAGACCAGGCGCCTAAACTGCATTACTTTATTAAAGCTGCTGCTATGCTATAAAGTTTATAACATAATATCCCAGCATTTTACTGTGAAAATGATTAGCCCATATACAAAGCCCTTTACTATTTATTTGTAGATTCTTCAATACCAAAGGTAAATGAGAAATTTATTACCTCCCTACTATTATGTTAGTTTAAAATGATCTGCAAGATTATTTTCAATTATAAAAATTATATCTTAAAATTGACTATAACTCATAAGGCAATACCAAGCAAAAGAAGTAATTGTGGTTACCAGTCTTACAGATGTCATGTAAGCAGTTTTAACAACTGAATGATATAGCCAGGTATGGTGGCACATACCTTTAGTCATAGCACTCTGGAGGCAGAGGTAGATGGATTGCTGTGAGTTTGAGTTCACCTTGAGACTACATAGTAAATTCCAGGTCAGCTTGGGTTAGAGCAAGACCCTACCTCAAAGGGCGGGCGGTGGGGGGGGTTGGAGAGATGGCTTAGCAGTTAAGGTGCTTGCTTACAAAACCAAAAGACCCAGGTCCAATTCCCCAGGACTTAGGTAAGCCAGATGCACAAGGTGGCGCATGTGTCTGGAGTTCATTTACAGCAGTTGGAGGCCCTGGCACTTTAGTAAGTAAGGTAATGACTTGGACCCCTGTTTCAAAAACAAAACAAAACAAAATAAAAACAAACAAACAAAAAAACAAAGAAAAAGTCCACTCCACAGTAGGGATATTATGCCTAGTACTATAAATGTAGTCAAAAGCCTATGGCTAGGGACATAGGCACCAGGGGGAACCTACTACTATGGTTATGCTAAACAGTGTCAGCATGTCAAACTGCTGTGTTTGTTCCCATAAATTAATACTACTTGAAGTCTCAATCACAGCAGTTTCCTACTACAATGGGCAGTGATTAATGCAGAGATGCATAACTGCCAAAAATGTGGAGAATAAGTGACGACTTTGTGCTCAACCTCACACAGAGCATCTAAACCACCCCCTCCAGGGCTCAAGGAACCTTGCAGAAGAAGGCTGGAAAGAATCTAAGAGCAGGAGGGTGAGAAGGAAGACTGCAAAATGGCTTCTGGATATGATATGGCTGTTACACTGAATTCACAGTAGCTGTGGTTTCCTAACCAAAACAGCATGGGCTGGAGAGATGACTTAGTGGTTAAGGTACTAGTCTATGAAGCCTAAGGAGCCAAGTTCAATTCCCCAGCATCCATGTAAAGCCAGATGCACAAGATGGGGCATGCATCTGGAATTTATTTTTTATTATTTTATTTTTTGGTTTTTCGAGGTAGGGTTTCACTCTAGCCCAGGCTGACCTGGAATTCACTATGTAGTTTCAGGGTGGCCTTGAACTCATAGCAATTTTCCTATCTCTGTCTCCTGAGTGCTGGGATTAAAGGTGTGCACCACCATGCCTGGCATATCTGGAATTTTGTTTGCAGTGGCTAGAGGTCCTTTCACACCCATTTTCTATCTGCCTCTTTCTCTCTCAAATAAATAAAATAAAAATTAAAATTAAAGCTGGGCATGGTAGCATACACCTTTAATCCCAGCACTTGGGAGGCAGAGGTAGGAGCATCACCGTGAGTTCAAGACCACCCTGAGACTACACTGAATTCCAGGGCAGCCTGGACTAGAGTGAGACCCTATCTTGAAAAACCAAAATAAATAAATAAAATAAAATAATCCTTTAGTTATAAATTTGCAAACTAAGGATCTTTGAAAATGTAAGTTTATTCTTGCAACCATGTGTATGTGTGCATTACTTGCAAAGGCTTCAAAGTCATAGACCATAAGTGAATTCCAGGACTACTTCAAGATGCCTAGAAGTGGCACATGAATCCATTTTCCATTTCTCAAACAGATGCTGCCTGCCTCATAGGGCTGCTGTTTGGATTGGATAACTTATGTGAGGCATAATAGAGTTCTTGCCTATAACTGATGACTGATGTGCCCCATCCCCTGCCCATCTCTGACACCTTCTCCATGCTTCTTGATCTCACAGTGGCCTCCTTCCTGTTCTAGTAGAGTGCACACCTCCTTAGAACCTTTGCTTTCCTCACATGACTGCACAGTCTGCCTCCTGGTTTTACTCAAGTTCCTGCTCAGATATAACTTTATCAGAAAGGGCTTTCCTGCCTCCCATTTAATTTATCCTATTTATTTATTTATCTTATTTATTTATTTATTTTTGGTTTTTTGAAGTAGGGTCTCAATCTAGCCCAATCTGACCTGGAATTCACTATGTAGTCTCAGGGTGGCCTTGAACTCATGGCGATCCTCCTACCTCTCTGTGTGCTGGGATTAAAGGTGTGTGCCACCATGTCCAGCTATTTATTTTCAAGCAGAGAGACAGAAAGAATGAACAAATATGGACATGCTGGGGCCTCCAGCCACTGCAAACAAACTCCAGACACAGGTGCCATCCTGTGCATCTGGCTTACATGGGTCCTGGAGAACGAAACTTGGGTCATTAGGATTTGCAGGCAAGCGCCTTAACCACTGAGCCATCTCTCCATCCCCCCTCTTTTTTTTTTTTTTTTTAATTTGAGAGAGAAAGAGGGAGATAGAGAATGGTTGCACCAGGTCCTCTAGCCACTGCAAACGAACTCCAGACACATACACTCTCATGTGTATCTGCTTTACATAGGTACTGGGGAACTGACCCTGGGTCCTTAGGCTTAACAGGCAAGTACCTTAACTGCTAAGCCATATCTCCAACTCTGTTTTTGTTTTTTTTTTTTAAGACAAAGTCTCATTATGCACCCTAGGCTGGCCTCAAACCCACCAGCCTCCTGTTTGATTTTCCAGAGTGCTGGGAGTACAGGTGTGAGCTATTTTGTTTCTAGCATTGACTGAATACTAAGTCTATATATCCCAGAGAATGCATTTTGTTCACTTACATTGTAGCGCATAGAATAAGTCAGTTACAGCAGGTGCTAAATTTTTAAACAAATTGCCATTAATAACATTATTTCCAGTAATCTGCTCTTATGATTTCTCCTTACTAATGACTTGGGAAATTGTCACTTGTTGTAGGCAGCTCCATGCTGCTGGGATGAGCCTCCAACCCAGACACAGTTTATGGAAGGAATGGGATTTATTTCTGGCTTACAGATCCAGGGGAAGTTCCATAATAGTGGAAGAAGCTGGCTCCCTTTCACAAGTAGAGACTACCAAACCACAGGGACCACAGCAGAGGTCACTCTGCATACTTCAGGCTGGAATTTAGATCCTCACCCAGTGACATGCCCCACCCCCCAGCAGGACTCTGCCTCCTGGGGGCAGAAATTGCAAACTCAATTTTATTTTGTTTTTTATTCTTTTGGTTTTTCAAGATAAGGTCTCACTCTAGTCCAGGTTGACCTGGAATTCACTATGTAGTCTCAGGATGGCCTCATACTCACAGTGTACAAAAGTCAATTTTTTTTTTTTTTTTGAGGGGTTTTCGAAGTAAAGTTTCACTCTAGTCCAGGTTGTCCTGGAATTCACTATGTAGTCTCAAGGTAGCCTCAAATTCATGGCGCTCCTCCTACCTCTTCCTTCCGAGTGCTGGGAATTAAGGTGTGCGCCACTATGCCCAGCCCTCAGGTGCTATTAAAATTGAGTTTGCTCCAGGCGCAACACCCTTCTCAAATTGCCTGGGTGTGGTGGTGCATGCCTTTAAATTTTTTTTTTTTTTTTTTTTTTTTTAAGGAAAAGAGCTGGGCATGGTGGTGCACGCCTTTAATCCTAGCACTTAGAGGCAAAGGTAGGAGGATCACCATGAGTTCGAGGCTACCCTGAGACTACATAGTGACTTCCAGGTCAGCCTGGACTAGAGCAAGACCCTAACTCAAAAAACAAAAACAAAACAAAACAAAACAAAAAAGCAGCATGGAGGGGAGACATCAAACTACCACATCACTTATCCTTAAGGATTGTTTAGATCCCATGGTAAATGAACAGAGTACTAACCCTCAGTGTCTTGGACTTTGCCCCTTCCAGGTTTCAGTGTGGCCCAGAAGCCCTTTGGAGCCACATATGTGTGGAGCAGCATTATAACCACCCTTCAGACACAAGTGGAGGTGAAGAAACGAAGGCACCATTTAAAACATCACAACGACTGCTTTGTTGGCTCAGATGCTGTAGATGTCATTTATTCTCACCTCATTCAGAATAAGTACTTTGGTGATGTGGACATTCCTCGGGCCAAAGTGGTGAGAGTGTGTCAAGCACTTATGGATTATAAAGTATTTGAAGCAGTTCCAACCAAAGTCTTTGGAAAAGACAAAAAACCTGCATTTGAAGATAGTAGTTGCAGCCTTTATAGATTCACAGCAGCATCTAGCCAAGATAGTCAGTCAGGCAAAGAGAACAGCGTGTACTCAGCTTCCAGGTGAGTGTACAGGGATAGATTATCATGAGGCTATTAGCCAGATTTTCCATACTTTAAAAATGAGATATTAACTGGCTTTATATTGCTTTTTATTGTTTCTTTTCCTCATTTATTTATTTATTTATTTATTTATTTATTTATTTATTTATTTATTTATTTTTGAGGTAGGCTCTCAGTCTAGCACAGGCTGACCTGGAACTCACTCTGTAGTCCCAAGCTGGCTTTGAACTCAAGGTGATTCTCCTACCTCTGCCTCCTGAGTGCTGGGATTAAAGGCATGTGCCACCATGCCTGGCGCTAGTTAAATTTTTAAATTTAATTTTATTTATTTGCAAGGAGAGAGAGAGAGATAGAAGAGAGCCAGACAGAGAATGGGCACACCAGGGCCTCTAGCCACTGCAAACGAACTCCAGATGCATGTGCCCCTTGTGCATCTGGCTTACGTGGGTCCTGGAGAATCAAACCAGGATCCTTTGGCTTTGCAGGCAAATGCCTTAACCACTAAGCTATTTCTCCAGCCCAAATTCTTTTTTTTTTTTTTTTTTAGTTAAGTAGAACCTTTGTATAGACACATCATGTGTTGGTACCATCATTTCCCTCCCTGCCACTACATTTGGCTTGTATGTGTGTATGTATGTATTATGCATGTGTGTGTGTGTGTATGTGTGTATATATATATATATGTGTGTGTGTGTGTGTGTGTGTGTATGTGTATATATATATATAAATTTTGGCTAAAATCTGAATCTGAGTAAATGTGATAAAGTATAGTGAAACTTTGTTAACTTTACTAGATATTCCATAGACTTCTTTATTTGTTCACTATTCATATTAAGTCAACAAACTGATTTTTCTCTCAAGGTATAGTTACAGTGTCAAAAATGTTAGGGAATGGGGCTGGAGAGATAGCTAAGTAGTTAAGGTGCTTGCCTGCAAAGCCAAAGGACTCAGGTTCGATTCCCCAGGACCCATGTAAGCCAGATGCACAAGGTGTTGCATATATTTGGAGTTCATTTGCAGTGGCTAGAGGCCCTGGTGTGCCCATTCTTTTTCTCTATCTGACACTTTCTCTCTATCTGCCTTCCTCCCTCTCTCTCTCTCTCTGTCTCTCTAATAAAGAAATAAAAACTTAAAAATGAGCTGGCGTGGTGGCGCACGCCTTTAATCCCAGCACTTGGGAGGCAGAAGTAGGAGGATCGCTGTGAGTTCAAGACCACCCTGAGACTACAGAGTGAATTCCAGGTCAGACTGAGCTAGAGTGAGACCCTACCTCAAAAACCAAAACAAAACAAAAACTTAAAAATGTATAACCAGAGAAGGTGAAGGTAGGAAGGAGAAACCCAGAGCCTAGGCTATCACTAGAGTCTAAGAGTATGGCAGATGTAAGATGTGAAAGACACTTGGGAACCAGAATTCTCAGAGCATTATATGTTATGGAATTTGTGTGTGTTTTTTTAAAGATTATTTATTTATTTATTTATTTATTTATTTATTTATTTATTTGAGATGGGAGGGGGAAATGGGTGTGCCAGGGCCTCTAGCCACTGCAAATGAACTCCAGACGCATGTACCACTACGTGCATCTGGCTTACATGGGACCTGGAAAATCAGTCCTAGGTCCTTAGGTTTTGCAGGCATGTGCTTTAACTGCTATGCCATCTCTCCAGCCCTGGCTTTTTTTTTTTTTTTTTTCAGGTTTTTGAGGTAGAGAGGTCTCACTCTAGCACAGACTGACCTTTCATTATGTTGTCTCAGGCTGGCCTTGAACTCACGGCAATCCTCCTACCTCTGCCTCCCAAGTGCTGGGATTAAAGGCATGTGCCACCACACCCAGCTTCAGGGTCTCCCTATGTTATCTAGGCTATTCCTGAACTCCCTTCTGCCTCAGCCTTCTGAGAAGTGTGAGATGGGTGCTAATGTGCATATGTGCAAAATGTAGTCAGCTCCACCTTGCTGGGATGAACATCCAAACCAGGCACAGTTTAGAGGAAGGGATTTATTTGAAGCTTACAGATCCAAGGGAAGTTCCATAATGGTGGCCCGTTTCACAGATCAAGTAGAGAGAAACAACCAAAACAGCCAGCAACACAAGCACAAAACAGGCAGCCAAACAGCAGGAACCCAGGCAGAACTCAGACTGTTCTGCATACGTTTAGGCTGGAAATATAAGCTCCACCCCAAACACCTCTTCTAGCCCGGTAGCTGTAAATCCAAACTACAAACTTTTTTTTTTTTTTTTTTTTTTTTTTTTTTCAAGGTACAGTCTCACTATAGACCAGGCTGACCTGGAATTCACTCTGTATTCTCAGGGTGGCCTCGAACTCATGGTTATCCTCCGACCTCTGCCTCCTGAGTGCTGGGGTTAAAGGCGTGCGCCACCATGCCCAGTTTCCAAGTTACAAATTTTAATAAAACATCTTAGTCTATTGGGGGACATTCAAACTACCACATGTACTACCAAATGTAAAGAATTTGGGAATTTGGTGTTAGGAAGGCCACACAAAGATTTTTTAAAAATAATTTTTGAGCCGGGCGTGGTGACGCATGCCTTTAATCCCAGCACTCGGGAGGCAGAGGTTGGAGGATCGCCGAGAGTTCGAGGCCACCCTGAGACTACATAGTTAATTCCAGGTCAGCCTGGACCAGAGTGAGACCCTACCTTGAAAAACCAAAAAAAAAAATTGGGTTTTTAAAATATATTTTTATTTATTCATTTATTTGAGAGAGACAGAGAGAATGTGCATGCCAGGACCTCTACCCACTGCAAGTGAACTCCAGATGCGTGCGCCCCCTTGGGCAACTGGCTTATGTGAGTCCTGGAGAGTCAAACCGGGATCCTCTGGCTTTGCAGGCAAATGCCTTAACTGCTAAGCCATCTCTCCAGCCCCCACACAAAGATTTTGTACAGCATGAGACTGCTTTGGAAAGGTCATCTGGGGCTTAGCATGCTGCTCAGTGGTAGAGGAGAACTGGTTAGGAATCTATTGCAGTTGCACTCTACTGAAGATGAGGGCTTCACTGATCAGCGTGAGGAAGAAGAAAGGATCATTTGAAGGGAAACAGAACTATGGAACCTACTGACTGATACATGGGTGATGAGTACATACGAACTTACTTGTATTCTTACAGATAGTTGAATTTTTGGATAAACTATAGAGGTGACAGTAATTTGCAGCTCTAGATCAAAGTCAGAATCTCAGTGTATTGATTTCAAATATTTTTTGACTTTCTAAGACATAAAATTACTTCTGTATATACAAAGGAAATTTGAAGATAAGGTAGGGTATGGTCTTTCAGATACAGTCTTTTTTTTTTTTTTTTTTTTTTTTTTTTTTTGAGGTAAGGTCTCACTCTGGCCCAGGCTGACCTGGAATTAACTATGCTGTCTCAGAGTGGCCTTGAATTCATGGTGATCCTCCTACCTCTGTCTCCCAAGTGCTAGGCTTAAAAGCATGTGCCATCACACCCATCTCTTTTTTTGTTGTGTTGTTTTTCGAGGTAGGGTCTCACTCTAGCTCAGGCTGACCTGGGATTTACTATGTAGTCTCAGGATGACCTTGAATTTGCAGTGATCCTCCTGAATGCTGGCATTAAAGGCAGGATTAAAGGCCTGGGCCACCATGCCCGGTGGTTTTTTTTTTTTTTTAAATATTGTTTATTTGCAAGCAGAGAGAGAATGAGAATGAATGAATGGGCACACCAGAGCCTTTAGCCTCTGCAAACAAACTCCAGACTTATGTGCCACTTTGTGCATCTAGATTTATGTGGGTACTGGGGAATCAAACCTGGGTTATTAGGCTTTGCAAGCAAGTGGCAACCATTGACCCATCTCTCCAGCCCATTTTTTTTTCTTGGAGTCAGAGAGAGAGAGAGAGAGAGAGAGAGGGACAGATAGAGAATGGGCACACCAGCAGCTGTGAACAAACTCCAGATGTATGCGCTCCCTTGTGAAAAAGTGTGGCATTGTGCCCTAGCGTCACTTTGCATCAGGCTAAACGTGGGACCTGGAGAATTGAACGGGCATTCTTAGGCTTAGGAGGCAGGGGCCTTAACCCCTAAGCCATCTCTCCAAGCCCTCTAGCCCATATTTTTGGGTTTTTTGAGGCAGGGTCTAATTTTAGCCCAGGCTGACCTGGAATTCACTATGTAGTCTCAGGGTGGCCTCAAACTCACAGCAATCCTCCTGCCTCTGCCTCCTGAATTCTGAGATTAAAGGCCTGCACCACCAGGTCCAACCTTCATGCTTTACTTAAAGTTTTTGGGACCAGACATGTTTAGGAATTTTCAACTATGGAGATTTTAGGTAGGTCATTTTGTACATATATTTTGGAGAATACTGGTTGAAGGATCTCAGAAAGCACCTGGTAATGAAGCATATTTAGTGTTCCAGTGGCAAACAGAGGGATATTCTTGCTGAGATAAACAAAGGCTGTGATAATCTCAAGATTATTTTTTATCTAGGCAAGGTGGTGCATGCCTTTAATCCCAGCACTCAGGAAGCAGAGGTAGGAGGATTGCCATGAGTTCAAGGCCACACTGAGACTACGTAGTGAAGTCCAGGTCATCCTGGGCCAGAGTGAGACCCTACCTCGAAAAACAAACAAAAAAAAAATTAAAAACAATAAAAATGATTATTTTTGTTTCTTGAGACAGGGTTTTACTGTCTAGCCCAAGCCCAGGTGGAAATCATAATCCTCCTGCCCTTCTGCTTCTTCCTAGGGCTAGAATCACAGGTGTTCATTAACTTGCCTGGCTTAGTGGGCGGGGTGTTTTTGTTTGTGCTTGTGTATGTGTGTATGGGCGCCCAAGGATCTCTTTCCAATGCAAACAAACATCAGATGCTTGGGCCACTTTTTATGTCTTGACTTTAGCTAGGTACCTGGGGAATTAAACCCAGGCCAGAAGGCATTGCAAGTAGGCACCTTTAACTTCTGAACCATCTCCCCAGCCCCTCAGTTAAGTTTCTTTTATATATATTTATTTATTTGAGAGACAGAGAGAATGGGTGTGCCAGGGCCTTCAGCTGATGGGATTGAACTCTAGACACATGTGCTCCCTTGTAGTTCATGTGCAATATTGCACACTTTTGTCACTATGTGGCTATGTGTGACCTGGAGATTCAAACATGAGTTCTTGGGCTTTGCAGGCAAATACTTTAACTGCTAAGCCATCTCACCAGCCCCAATTTTGTTTTACTATACTTTTTTAACAGTATTTTATTGGCTGGGCATGGTGGCACACACCTTTAATCCCAGCACTTGGGAGGCAGAGTTAGGAGGATCGCCATGAGTTTGAGGTTACCTGAGACTACATAGTGAATTCCAGGTCAGCCTGGGCTAGAGTGAGACCCTGCCTTGAGAAACAAAAACAAAACAAAAGCAATTTATTTACTTGAGAGAGAATGGGCATGGCAGGTCCTCCAGCCACTGCTAACAAACTCCAGATGTATGTGCCACCTTGTGCATCTGGCTTACATGGGTACTGGGAATCGAACCTGGGTCCTTAGGCATCACAGGCAAGTACCTTAATCGCTAAGCCATCTCTTCAGCCCTTATTACGTTTTTCTTTTTTTTCTTTTTGTTTGTTTTTGTTTGTTTGTTTGTTTGTTTTGTTTTTTTGAGGTAGGGTCTTATTCTAGCTCAGGCTGACCTGGAATTCACTCTGTAGTCTCAGGGTGGCCTCAAACTCACGGCAATCCTCCTACCTTTGCCTCCCAAATGCTGGGATTAAAGGCGTGTGCCACCATGTCCATCCCCCTTACTACATTTTTAAATTGGTGACTAAAATTTTAGATATAGAGTTACATTTTTAGATTTTTGGGTTTATTTGTATGTGTTCAGAATTTATTTAGAAAATATATATATATATCTTAGTATATATAATCCCAGCACTTGGAATGTAGAAGCAGAAGGATCATAAGTTCAAGGTCATCTTCAGCTATATAGTGAGTTCAAGGTAAGTCTGGGCTACATGAAACACCATTTCCAAAAAAATTAGAGTGAGTGTATGTATTTGTATAAATATATACAGGCTTGAATATGAGGGTTTTTTGGGTACATTTTATTTGCTTTTGTTTTTAGATATATGAACACTCTAGAAATTTGTAGCTTTCTAATATGAAAATATTTATGTGGGCATACTAAATTCATTTTAGGTACTCAGATGCATTACTTAAGTCATCTGAAATCAAGTCGGACAGTTTAGAAGATCTGTTGGAAAATCTGAGTTTAAAGCCTACTAACTTTCCTCATGTAGATATCTCTGCAACCTTGTCTCCACAAGGTAAGCTAAAGATGATGCAAAGTAAGAAATGGAAGGTTTATTTAAATAAAATTGTTGACAGTATTTCAGTCCTAACCTTTATGAGAATTTAAATATTCAAAGTGTAGAGAAAGAGTGCACTATGTAGTAAAGCTATTTAGTTAAGTTTCAACAGAAGTCTATTATCTTTAACAAACACATCAGTGTTAAACACTTGAACACTGACTTTTGTCCTAACAGCTGGCAGAGGTTCAAATCTGAAATGTCTTGCATGCAGATTCTTACTTCAAGTATGCTTTCAGATGTTTCTCCACCTAAGATTATATTAGGTTAAATGAAAATTTGAAAATTCCATTAAAGCATTAATTTTTATGTTCTTCCTTGTGGCAATGGAATGCATTTGATTTTGATTTCTTTCCTTCCCCACCATCGTTGTGGAAAGCTTGAGTGGAATAATCTGCAGCCAATAGTTTCAAACCCGTTTTTAGATTCAATGAGCATTTCTTTCTTCCAAAGTCCTTATTAACATGTCACATGACTTGATCTCTTATTTCTCAAATTGCTCTATATAGTACAAAGAATGAAAAGAATTCCTGTTGTTTAAAGTCTGTCCTCCTACATTGTAAACAGTCTTGAATTATTTTACTTTGTTCTAAGAAAGTACTTCATAAATGAAGTTAACTTTTTCTTTTCTTTCTTTGCCAAAAATTTAATAGGTTAGACCTGCCTAGACAAATACTGTGGTGAGTATATAGTAACTTTTAATTGCTACTTTTCATCTTGTCATTTTTCCTGTGTAGTTATTAATGAAGTATGGCAAGAAGAAACAATTGGGCGTCTACTACAACTTGTAGATCTTCCATTTCTTGACTCCTTACTCAAACAGCAAGAGGTTGTACCTAAAGTTCCTCAGCTTAAGAGGCAGCCTGACATGATCAACACGAGTAGCTGTCTGGATCGAAGGATTCTCAAGGCCTATAGTGACTCTCAGTATGTGCAAATATATACAGTAATTTCAGTATTTTTGTGGAGGACTATAGATGATGATTTAAAAAAATATTTTATTTGCTTTATAGTTTGGGGAAGTGGAAGGAAGGTTGGCACAAAAGGTATTTTGATTTTAAAAATGACAATATGAAGGCCCGTTGTAGTAGACAGTTTTTTGAAAGAAACTTGTAAAGCATTTACCATATCCTAAATTTGCACTCTTTGCAGACTTGTGCACATATATTACGCTTTCAGAATAGTTTTGCAAATTGTACACAGACAAAAGGGTTGGAAGCTTTTTAATAAAGAATTTGCATTTATAAATGATCTGTATTAGAAAATAATAAATCTCCAGTTATAGACAATTACTACCCATGTTATACAACAGATACCTTCTATTTTAGTTGCTAATAAAGGGCTAAACAACTCAAAAAAAATTTATTTATGTGTAAGCAGAGAGAGAGAAAGAAAGAAAGAGAATGGGCTGGGTGCATGAGGACCTCCAGCCACTGCAAACAAACTGTTTTTGCACAAACAAACAAAATGTATTTGCCACTTTGTGCATATGGCTTTACTTGGGTGTTGGGGAATTGAACCCAGGTCATTAGGCCTTGCAGGCAAGCATCTTAACCTGCTGAACCATCTCTCCAGCCCTAGATGATAATTTTAAGATAATCTTTTAGGTTCTATTTTTAGGAGAAGATAAACATTATCAGTTGATATTATCAGTAAATGAGGAAAATGAGTAAATGAGCACAAATTACATTAATTACAATTAAGAAAGATAATTTTTCATGTTCATTTGTGTTTTACATATAACTTACTTGCACATCAAATGAAGAAAATGATTATACTCCATTTTCTTTATTAAAGGTAGGGCAGGGGCTGGAGAGATGGCTTAGTGCTTAAGGTGCTTGCCTGTGAAGCCTAAGAATCTTTGTTTTACTCTCCAGATCCCACATAAGCCAGATGCACAAAAGTGAGGCAAACACAAGGTTGCACATGCCCACTAGATGGTGCAAGCATCTGAAGTTCAATTACAGTGACTGAGGTCCTGGTGTGCCAATTCTCTCTCTGTCTTTCTCTCTCTCTTAAAAGAAAAGAAAAGAAAGACAATCTGGGCATGGTGGCACATGCCTTTAATCCCAGCACTCAGGAGGCAGAGGTAAGAGGATCACAGGATCACAGTGAGTTCAAAGCCACCCTGAAACTACATAGTGAATTCCAGGTTAGCCTTGGCTAGAGCAAGACCCTACCTCAAAAACAAAAAAAAAAAAAAAAAAAAGTAGGGCAGAGCCAGGCATGGTGGTGCATGCCTTTAATCTCAGCACTTGGGAGGCATGTGTAGATGGATTACTGTGAGTTTGAGGCCACCCTGAGACTACATAGTGAATTCCAGGTCAGCCATGGCTAGAGTGAAACTCTACCTTGAAAGAAAAAAAGTAGGGCTGACTGATGTCTTAAGATTCCCCATAGACCTGAAATAAAGAGATTGGACAAATGCTTGGAATCCTTCAACTAATTATGCTTTTATACTCTTTGGGAATGTTTGTTAAATAAATATTTTCTCTTTAAAAATATTTTATTTATTGGGCTGGAGAGATGGCTTAGTGGTTAAGGCGCCTGCCTCCTAAGCTTAAGAACGCTGGTTCCAATCTCCAGTGGTTCCAATCTCCAGGTCCCACGTTTAGCCAGATGCAGTGATGCAAGGGTGCAAATGCCACACTTGACCACAAGGGGGGCGCACATATCTGGATATCGTTCTCAGCAGCTGAGAGGCTGCTGGTGCACCCATCTCTATCTGTCCTCCTCTCCCTCTCTCTCTGTCTCTCTCTCCAAAAAAAAATATTTTATTTATTATTTATTTGAGAGAGCAAGAAGCAGAGAGAAAGAGACAATGGTCATGCCAGGACCTCCAGCTGCTGCAAATGGGCTCCAGATGCATGCACCACCTTGTGGATCTGGCTTACTTGGGTCCAGGGAAATCAAACCTAAGTCCTTTGGCTTTGTAGGCAAGGACCTTAACTGCTAAGCCATCTCCCCAGCCCTAAATAAATATTTTCTAATTAACTAGTTTTATTAAAGAATGATAATGAAAGTAGCCCAGGTATGGTGGCTCATACCTTAGTCCCAGCATTCAGAAGGCTGAAGAAGGAGGATCACCATGAGTTCAGGCTAGTCAAAGTAAGTTCTCGGTCAGCCTGGACTTGAGTGAGATCCTGCCACAAAAAAATAGACAAAAAAGAAATATAATAAAAGTAACCCTTTTATCTTCAATATTATTCTGAATATAAATATTAAGATTTGAAAGCTTAACTTCAGGAATTGAGTTTTTTCTTAAGGAAGAATTCTATATTCTTCATAATTTTGAATACTCTTTTTAAATACAATTATTAAAAGTAAAAATAATCCAGGCATGGTGATGTATGCCTTAATCCCAGCACTCCGGAGGCAGAGGCAGGAGGATTGCTATGAGTTCAAGGCCAGCCAAAGACTACATAGTGAATTCCAGGTCAGCCTGGAGAGTGAGACCCTATCTTTCGTTTTTGATTTTTCGAGGTAGGGTCTCCCTCTAGCCCAGGCTGACCTGGAATTCACTCTATATTTTCAGAGAGGCTTCAAACTCACAGAGATCCTCCTACTTCTGCCTCCCAAGAGCTGGGATTAAAGGTGTGCCCACCATGCCCAGCCTGAGACCCTATCTTGAAAAAACAAAACAAAAACATTAAATTCTTTTTTTTTTTTGTGTATTCAATTAACATTTTCCCTTAGCAGATACTGTTCTAGGGCATTTTGCCTTAGCAGGTAATGTTTCATTAATAAGATGGAAATGTTTGAATGTAATCAACTTACCTTTTTAGTACTTCCTACTTCTGCATTCCAGCAAACCATTAAGATAAATAACTGAATGTCAAAAGGTATCTTGAAAAACAAAAACAAACCAACAAAAAAGGTAGCTTAAACCCTTATGTGAAAAAGCTAACTTTTTGTGCCAGGTGTGGTGGCGCATGCCTTTAATCTGGGAGGCAGAGGTAGAAGGCCACCCTGAAACTACATAGTGAATTCCAGGTCAGCTTGAGCTAGAGTGAAACTCTACCTCAAACAAACAAAAGCTATTTTTTTTTCCAAGTCAGGGTCTCACTGTAGACCAGGCTGATCCCTAGAACTTACTGTGTAGCCCCAGGCTGGCTTCCTGAGGGCTGGGATTAATGGTGTGTACCACTATGCCTGGCTTGAAAGATCTAATCTTAACATACTGGTTATTAAATTCTGCATATGAACAGGAAGCTTATTTACAGGTTTACATTTCTACAAATTAAAATAACAAGGCAACATTTTTATAAGTACCCTAATTTTCACATACAAAATCAGAATTTGAGCTAGAAATGACCTTAAAGATCACCTAAGATGCATCTTTTTAAATTTATTTTTATCTATTTATTTATTTTTTGTTTTTCGAGGTAGGGTCTCATTCTAGCCCAGGCTGACCTGGAATTCACTATGTAGTCTCAGGGCGGCCTTGAACTCAGGTGATCCTCCTACCTCTGCCTCCCGAGTGCTGGGATTAAAGGCATGCACCACCACGCCCGGCTTTTAAAAAATATTTTATTTATTTGAAAGAGAGAATGGGTCACCCATGGCATCTAGCTACTGCAAATGAACTCCAGACGCATTTGCCACCTTGTATATATGGTTTACATGGGTACTAGGGAGTTAAACCTGGGTCCTTAGGATTTGCAGGCAAATGCCTTAATAGCTAAACCATCACCCCAGCCCTAAGATGCATCTTTCTTTCTTTTTCTTTTCTTTTCTTTTCTTTTTTTTTTTTTTCTTTTCTTTTCTTTTCTTTTCTTTTCTTTTCTTTTTCTTTCTTTCTTTCTTTTTTTTTTTTTTTTTTTTTGAGGTAGGGTTTTGCTCTAGCCCTGACTGACCTGGAATTCACTATGTAGTCTCAGGGTGGCCTCAAACTCATAGCAATCCTTCTACCTCTGCCTCACAAGTGCTGGAATTAAAGGCGTACACCACCATGCCTGGCAAAGATGCATCTTTTTATAAACTTGATAAAGCTGATGCCCAGAGAGGTGAAATGGCCTTCCTGAGAAATTTCACCTGGGTCATGGTAGAATTAGTTGTCTTCAGCCTATAGCAGCAGACATATATTTATGAACAAACTGAATAGTATTAGCATTTTATTTGTTGTGGTGTATGTTTTGAGGCTGGGGCTGGAGCTCGGTTGGTATAGTGCTTGCAGATGTAACATGAGCAGAGCCTTAGTTTCAGTCCACAGTGCTGTGTAACAGGTATGGTGGTGTACACCTGGGTTCCCAGTAAGATCAGAAGTTCAAGTCACCCATGAGCTGGAGAGATGGTTTAGCAGTTTGCCTGTGAAACCTAAGAACTCATGTTTGAATCTCCAGGTCCCATGTAGCCAGACGTAGTGACACAAGCACGCAATGTCTGTCGCATATACTCATAGATGGGCACATGCATCTGGAGTTTGTTCACAGCAGCTGAAAGCCCTGGCATACCCAATCTCTCTCTCTTTCCCAATAAATAATGGTTTTTTTAAAAGGTTCAAGTCACCCTTGGCTACACAGTGAGGTACAGGCCAGCCTGGGCTACATGAAAAGCCCCTCAAAAAAGCCAGAACTGAGATCTAGTGTTGCTTGGGAACTGTGCCACTAACTTGCAGTTGGCATTGATTGTTGTCAATATAAAGAATAAAATTTTAAAGCTGGGTATGGTAGCACACACTTTTAATCCCAGCACTCGGGAGGCAGAGATAGGAGGATCACCATGAGTTTGAGGCCACCCTGAAACTACATAGTGAATTCCAGGTCAGTCTGAGCTAGAGTGAGACCCTACCTCAAAAAAACTAACTAAATGAATGAATGAATGAATAAATAAATAAATAAAATTTTAAAATTAAAAAAAAATTGCTTATTTAAGCCAGGTGTGGTGGCGCACCCAGCACTTTAATCCCAGCACTTGGGAGGCAGAGGTAGGAGGATCGCCATGAGTTCGAGGCCACCCTGAGACTACATAGTGAATTCCAGGTCAGCCTTAACTAGAGTGAGACCCTACTTATAAAAACAAACAAAACAAAAAAATTATTTATTTGAGAGAGAAAGAGGCAGATAGAGATAGAGAGAACAGGTGTGCCAGGGCCTCCAGCTGTTGCAAACAAACTCCAGATGCATGTGCTACCTTGTACATCTGGCTTATGTGGGTCCCGGGGAATCGAACCTGGGTCATTTTGTTTTGCAGGCAGGTGTCTTAACTGCTAAGCCATCTTTCCAGCCCTTTTGTTTGTTTTTTGAGGTAGGGTCTTGCTCTTGCCCAGGCTGACTGGAATTCACTATGTAGTCTCAGGGTGGCCTCGAACTCATGGCGATCCTCCTACCTCTGCCTCCCGAGTGCTGAGATTAAAGTCCTGTACCACCACGTCTGGCTAGAATTTTAATTTTGATGTTCTTCAATTCTATATTGTATTGGAATGGGGAGGGTTTTTTAATTTTTATTTTATTTTTATTTATTTGAGAGAGAGAGAAAGAGAGAGGACGCGCCAGGGACTCCAGCCGCTGCCAACGAACTCTAAGACTTATGCACTACCTTGTGCATCTGGCTTATGTGGGTCCTAGGAAATCAAATCTAGGTCATTTGGCTTCGCAGGCAAGTGCCTTATCTGCTAAGCCATCTCCCCAAGCCCTTTTTAAAAAAATTTTTTTTTGAGGTAGGGTCTCGCTCTGGTCCAGGCTGACCTGGAATTAACTATGTAGTGTCAGGATGGCCTTGAACTCATGGCGATCCTCCTTACCTCTGCCTCCCAAGTGCTGGGATTAAAGGCGTGCACTACCACGCCCAGCTAAAAAAATATTTTATGAGCTTTTTTTTTTTTTAAGGAAACATACTAAGCTTTTTTTTTTTTCCAATCTGGCAGATATAACTTGGATATACATTAACTAATTACACTTATCTAAATGTGTGAAATTTATCTTGGTGACAGGCTTGAAATAACTAGATGGTATGTGTATATTTGGTCTTCTTTGCTTTTTAAAACAACACTCTTCACTTTAGGGAAGACGAGTGGCTCTCTGCTGCAACTGACTGCTTGGATTACCTGCCAGGCCAGATGGTGGTGGACATAAGCAGAAACTTTCCTGAGCAACCAGACAGAACAGACTTAGTGAAGGAACTTCTATTTGATGCTATTGCCAAATATTATAGCAGTCGGGAACCTCTATTAAATCACTTATCTGATGTTCATAATGGGATTGCAGAACTCCTTGGTAAGGTCTTACTGGATACCAGCTTTTTATCTTTTTGAGAAATCAACAATACGTTTAATTGTCCCATAATCAACCAAAATATTACTGCTTCAAGCTGGGAATAGGTCTGGATTAATAGATAAACCCATTTAATGTATGTGTATTTCAAAACCTCTAGAGTTCACTGTGTGAGACTTAAATTGCCCCTGGAGAATGCTGCTCTCATTCTCTGAAAGCGTGGGCATAGAGCAGAAGTTCTTTTCAGAATCACCAGCATTACTACCACACCCCCTTCAGTCTCTTCAAAAGGTCAAACACTCTGCTTTTTGTTCTGCTGGGGATCTAGACTGTTCCACAGGATTTGTAGAGAACAGGTTGTGGTGTCTGGGCTGTATTTTTCTCAGGTAGAGTTGGATACATCATATACAGTATAGCATACTCTCAAAATGTATTGAATTAATGAGAAATGGTGAAACTACAAAGCCAAGAGTTAGATTTAATGCCACATGACCATATATGACAAGAACTTAAGTATTTGCAATACTAGTTCTCAATCTGAGAACAGGTTACCTTTATGGTGTGGGTCATCTATTTAAATTCCCAGTTTGGTTTTGGTTTTAAATTTATTTATTTATTTATTTAATTTTGGTTTTTCGAGGTAGGATTTCACTCTAGCCCAGGCTGACCTGAAATTCACTATGGAGTCTCAGGGTGGCCTTGAACTCACAGTGATCTTCCTACCTCTGCCTCCTGACTGTTGGGATTAAAGGTGTGCACCTCCACACCTGGCACTCAGGAGGCAGAGGTAGGAGGATCACCATGAGTTCAAGGCCACCCTGAGAATACAGAATGAATTCCAGGGCTAGAGTAAGACCCTACCAAAAAATAATTTTAAAAAGAAAGATTTTAAAATATATTTTTATTTATTTGAGAGAGGACCAGAGAGAATGAGTTAAGAGAGCATGTCAGGGTCTCTAGCCACTGCAAATGAATTCCAGACATATGCACCACCTTGTTTATCTATCTGGCTTATGTGTATACTGAGAAATTGAACCTGGGTCCTTAGACTTCACAAGCAAGAGCCTTAACCACTAAGCTATCTCTCCAGCCCTGGAAATAATTTTTTTGAGAGAGAGAGCAAAGATAGAGAATGGGTGCGCCAGTGGCCTCTCAGCCACTGTGAACGAATCCCAGATGCATGCGCCCCCTTGTGGGCAGGTGCGGCATTGCACCCTTGTGTCACCTTATGTCTGGCTCTGGAGAATCCAATGGGCGTTCTTAGGCTTTGGCAGGCAGGCGCCTTAATTGCTAAGCCATCTCTCCAGCCCACTGGAAATAATTTTGAAGAAGTGTGCTACTTAGCAAAAATTGTAACTTGAGTTTTGTTCCCTTTGATATAGTCATATTTGGTTTACTTAAAAGCTTTTTTTTTTTCTTTTGGCAAAAGTAAATGGGAAGAATGAAATAGCATTAGAAGCTACTCAGCTCTTTCTGAAGCTTCTGGATTCTCAAAATAGAGAAGAATTTCGAAGACTGCTGTATTTCATGGCTATTGCTGCACATCCTTCTGAATTTAAATTACAGAAAGAAGTAAGTCTTATTTAAATGTTAATTATATCCTGTATCCTTAATATTTGTGAGACTCACATCAGATTATTCCTTCTTTGATATCATATATGTTAAAATGGAAGGTAGCTATTTACACTTAATATTCCCTTAGCACTAAACTTAAACATAGCCCTCTTATTTGTTTTGAAGCAGGGTCTCATTCTAGCCCAGGCTGACCTGGAACTCACTCTGTAGCTCAGGCTAGCCTCAGACTCACTGCCTCCTAAGTGCTGGGATTAAAGAGTTGAGCCACCACACCTGGCTTAAAACTTAGTCTTTTTAAATATTTTATTATTTATTTATTTAGTAAGGGGGGGGGAGAGAGAATGGGCACACCAGGGCCTTTATAGTCACTGCAAATGAACTCCAGATGCATGCATCACCATGTGCATCTGACTTAAGTTTTTTGTGGGTACTGGGGAATAGGACTCTGGTCCTTAGGCTTCACAGGCAAGCACCTTAACTGCTATGCCATCTCTCCAGCCCAAAACTTAGTCTTTTAAATGTGTCCTATAGAGTGTGTTTTATTTTAGAGTGATAACCGAATGGCTGTGAAAAGGATATTTTCCAAAGCTATTATCAACAATAAACACTTATCGAAAGGCAAAACAGATCTGCTAGTGCTCTTTTTAATGGATCACCAAAAGGATGTTTTCAAGGTAAACTCACGACAACAGTTAAATTGAACTTCTTTGTAACCAATCATTACTGTGTAAATGAATGAATCCTTAGAATAATGTTCTCTGTCCCTTCTTTTTCTCAAGATTCCTGGAACTCTACATAAAATTGTTAGCATTAAGCTTCTGGCCTTACAGAAGGGGAGAGATCCAAGTATAGACCCAGGTAATCTGAGAATGTTATTTTCGTAATCTTCTAAAGACAAATTGTGAGTGCTTATTTGGAAGCATCTTGCTGTACATACTTAGTTTCAACAAAATTTGAACATTCTCCTCCACAATTAGCAGCAAGCCTCCTATGTCAAAACAGTTCAATCCAGATTGTTCTTTTTTTGGGGGGCGGGGGGTTGAGGTAGGGTCTCACTCTAGCCCAGGCTTACCTGAAATTCACTCTGTAGTCTCAGGGTGGCCTCGAATTCACAGTGATCCTCCTATCTCTGCCTCCCAAGTGCTGGCATTAAAGGCGTGCACCACCATGCCCAGCCCAGGTTATTCTTATTCTTGTCAATGCATTTTAACAAGATGGTGAAGAAAAATGTAAATATGAAAATAATGCTTGACTTTTCTATTACATCTGAGAAATAGTCATTAATAGAATTTCTTACTTTTACACCTTAAGGCTATATTTATTGCCAGAGAATTGATCGGAATGACTATTCCAGAAGTATCCAGCGCACAACCAAAGAGGAACTGTTGAGTTTACTAAAAAGTATTGATGAAGATTCAAAGCTGTCTGCCAAAGAGAAGAAGAAACTATTAGGTCAGTTCTCAAAGTGTCATCCAGAAATCTTTAATGAATATTTTGGAGACTGAGTTTCTAAAGTCTATATATAACTTGTGTATTTAAAGGACAAATTATGTATCTTAAAGATTCAAAAAATAAAAAAGAATATATAAAAAATTTTAAAAATTCAATCATACTTGTAAACTTGGAAGCTCTAAATATGAAATTGTGCTTAAAAAAAAGGTTTTTTTGGCCAGGCGTGGTGGTGCATGTCTTTAATCCCAGAACTTGGGAGTCAGAGGTAGGTGTATTGCCATGAGTTCAAGGCCATGCTGAAACTACATAGTGAATTCCAGGTCAGCCTGGGCTAGAATGAGACCCTACCTTGAAAAAACAAAAAGCAAAAAAAAAAATTTTTTTTAAGCCAGGCGTGGTGGTGCACGCCTTTAATTCCAGCCTAGGCAAGAGCAAGAAAATCCAAAAAAAAGTAATAATAAAAGTAAAAAAAAAGCTGGGCATGGTGGTGCACACCTTTAATCCCAGCATTCGGGAGGCAAAGGTAGGAGGATCGCCGTGAGTTCAAGGCCGCCCTGAGATTACATAGAGAATTCCAGGTCAGCCTGTACTAGAGTGAGACCCTACCTTGAAAAACCGAAAAATGAAAAAAACAAACAAAAAAAAAGTAAAAAAAAATTATAACCTTGTGTGTCAGAAGATGTAGTGCTTTTCAGTACTGACCTCTTAGGTGAGTTTGTAATGGAGTGCTAGTGGTCCAGGAAAGTCCTTGAAACCCAGACACTAGCTTCATTTATTTTTTCTTTCTTTCTTTCTTTTTTCTTTTTTCAAGGTAGGGTTTCACTCTGGTCCAGGCTGACCTGGAATTAATTACGTAGTCTCAGGGTGGCCTTGAACTCATGGCAATCCTCCTATCTCTGCCTCCCGAGTGCTGGGATTAAAGGCGTGCGCCACCATACCTGGCTTCACTTCTAATTTTAAGCAAATAAATTGAATAAAAAAAGACTGAGAAGGATAATTATTAAATTATTATATTTATTGCTGGAAGTGCAGAGCCAAGGAAAGACATGCACATGGCTAGAGATCCTATGTGGAAGGCCTGGGAAAACCATAGAAAGAAAAGAGAAAAGAAAGTGCAAGGAACTCCTACCATGTAGGAAGCTGGAAGGGTTAAAGAACCCAATGTGGAGAGTAAGGGCTAAGGAGAGGGACCTCCCTGCTGGGCCTGGGCCGAGCCAGCACAGGCCCAGTGGAGGGAGGGGAAACAGCTGCAAGTTCCCAAGTGGTCAGAGACTGTTCTTCCCTTGCAAAGGTATTTATAACCTTATGATACTGGTAAGCTGTCTTCCAGCTCAGGTGAACCAGAGGGGTACTGGTTAGTTAGGGCTAGGGGCTGTCACAGGAAGAGGCTATCCCTGACACCAAGTTCCAGGGGCTGAACTTGACCAACCACAATGTTTAAATCCTATGAAAGACCTCCCTCCCAGGAGGAGTCCTGGTTGTGGAAAAACAGGTCTAGTCAGGCTTAGTGGTGCATATCTTTAATCCTAGCACTCAGGAGGCAGAGGTAGGAGGACTGCAGTGAGTTCCAGGTCACCCTGAGAGTACATAGTGAATTCCAGGTCAGCCTAGGCTGGAGTGAGACCCTACCTCAAAAACCAAAAAAAAAAAAAAAAAAAAAAAAAAAAAAAATCAGCTTTGATTTCTAGCTTTCTAGCAAGTGCAGGCTTTCCTGTCTTTTTTTCTCTTCAGGGGTCTAGTCACTAACTATACCCTCTCTCAAGTTGATATAATTATTGTGTTAAATCAACATGAAAAATCATAGGGATTTAGATGAGAAAGTACTTAACAGGAAGTCTGTAATTACATATTAATAGAGGTATGGTTTGTATTTTGAAAGGTACTCATTAAAAATGTAAAACAGCTGGAGGGGTGGTTTAGCAGTTAAGGTGCTAGCCTGCAAAGCCAAAGAACCCAGGTTCAATTCCTCAGGACCCACGTAAACCAGATGCACAATGTGGCACGTGCTTCTGCAGTTCATTTGCAGTGGCTAAAGAACCTGACGTGTCCATTCTCTCTCTCTCTCTCTATCTGCCTCTTTCTCTTTTAAAATAAATAAAAAACAAATTTAAATGTAAAACATTCAGGGTGATTTTATATATATGAAGTGTGGATCTTGCCAGCACACCACATTGAGCACATTGGGGAGATTTAGAAACAGAGAGAGGGAGTGAGGGAGAGAGAGAGAGAAAGAGAATGGGCACACCAGGGCCTCTAGCCACTGCAAATGAAGTCCAGATGCATGCACCACCTGGTGCATCTGGCTTACATGGGACCTGGAGAATGCAACCTCTGGGTCCTTAGGCTTTGCAGGCAAGCACCTTAGCCACTAAGCCATCTCTCCAGCCTGCTTTTAAAAAATATTTTGTTTTTATTAATTTATTTGAGAAAGAGAGAGAATGGGCACTCCAGGGCCTCTAGCCACTGCAAATGAAGTTCATACACATGCACTACCTGGTGCATCTGGCTTTTATGGGACCTGGAGAATCCAACCTGGGTCCTTAGGCTTTGCAGGCAAACGCGCCTTAGCCACTAAGCCATCTCTCCAGCCTTCTTTTTAAAAATATTTTATTTTTATTAATTTATTTGAGAAAGAAAGAGAGGCAGAGAAAGAAAGAGAATGGGCACTCCAGGGCTTCCAGTCACTGCAAATGAACTCCAGATGCATGTGCCACCTCGTGCATCTGACTTATGTGGGTCCTGGGGAAGCAAACCTGGGTTTTTGACTTTGCAGGCAAGCGCCTTAACCATTAAGCCATCTTTTGAGTTTTAAGCTTTTTAAAAATTTAGTTTTGGCCAGGCGTGGTGGCGCACGCCTGTAATCCTAGCACTCAGGAGGCAGAGGTAGGAGTATCGCCATGAGTTTGAGGCCACCCTGAGACTACATACTGAATTCCAGGTCAGCCTGAGCTACAGAGAGACACTACCTCGAAAAACCAAAAAAAAAAAAAAAGTTTTGAGGCCAGGCATGGTGGCGCATGCCTTTCATCTTAGCACTTGGGAGGCAGAGGTAGGAGGATGGCCACCTTGAGACTACATAGTGAATTCCAGGTCAGCCTGGGATAGAGCAAGATCCTACCTCAAAAATAAATAAATAAATAAATAAATAAATAAATAAATAAATAAATAAATAAATAAAATAAACAAAACAAGTTTTGAGAACTGATACACAATACTAATACTGTAGGAATTGGTGAGGCCTTGATTAAAGCTTTCTTTGTACTGTGATTTCCTTTGGATGTAAAACTTGTTAAATGTTTTTGTTAAATTTTTTTCTTAAAGACTTTTTTCACAATGCAAAAAAAAAAAAAAAAATGTAACACAGCCAGGTGTCATGGTGCATACCTTTAATCCCTGCACTCAGGAGGCCAAGGTAGGAGGATCTCAGTGAGTTAGAGGGCAGCCAGAGACTGCATAGTGAATTCCAGGTCAGCTGGTTAAAGCAAAGACCCCACCTAAACCTCCCCCCTCCTTGCAAAATAAAAGATGTAAAACAGTGGGCTGGAGAGATGGTTTAGTGGTTAAGGCATTTGCCTGCAAAGCCAAAGGACCCAAGTTCGATTCCCCAGGACCCACGTAGGCCAGATGCACAAAGTGGCACATGTGTTTGGAGTTCATTTACAGTGGCTAAAGGCCCTAAGTGTGCCTATTCACTTTCTCTCTCTCTCTATGACCAAGGCCTGGCATCAGGTGAGCACACTCACTGGCTACCTGCTTATTCTACCCCTACCTGGCCTTTGCTACCATGTTTGGCACTATAACCATGCCCAGCCTGAGGGCTAGCGGCCTCCAGAATGAGGATACCCAGACTGACAAGGACTGCAGCACCACCAGCCAGGCGCCATGGTGGTAGCCATCATGCTTTCATGGTCACCAAGCCTGCTGGTCTGCCTGGATCTTGGCCCAGGGGGTCATCATCGGTTTCACACATGGTTCTTGCTGACTCCTGTTCAGGGACAGCATCCTGTCTTCCCACTCTGATCCAAGCGTACTTTTGTAACATGGATTTTACACACCAAGTAAAGTTTTTAAACTTCCAAATTCCAAAAAAAAAAAAAAAAAAAAAAGGAAAGTCGGGCATGTGGCACAGGCCTTTTATTGTAGCACCTGGGAAGCAGAGGTAGGAGGATCACCCTGAGTTCGAGGCCACCCTGAGACTACACAGTGAATTCCAGATCAGCCTGAGTTAGAGTGAGACCCTACCTCAGAAACCTCCCTCCCCAAAGAGAGAGAGAGAGAGAGAGAGAGAGAGAAAGATCATTTAGAAAAAAAAATGTAGCAGAAGACATACAGAGCTGGAGAGATGGCAGAGGTAGGAGGATTGCTGTGAGTTTGAGGCCACCCTGAGACTACATAGTGAATTACAGGTCAGCATGAGCTACAGTGAGATCCTACATTGAAAGATAAAGTGGATTTACTAATTACTATAAATTGTAGACAGGTTAAAAAAAAAAGTCAGACTCTACTAGTGCTTCTGAAAACTTAAACATTATTTTAATCTGAGGGAGCTTATTGTGGGAGCTCTAGGCATTTAGGAAGCACAGGTAGGATCACCATGAATTTGAGGCCAGCCTGAGACTACATACTGAATTCCAGGCCAGCCTGACCTACAGTGAGACCCTATCTTGAAAAACAAAACCAAATAAATAAATAAATAAATATAAATATAAATATATATATATATATATATATATATATATCACATGTATATAATGTATTTTGGTCATATTCACTCACATTACCCTCTTTTTTTCCCCCACTGCCCTTTCTGTTGAACCCTGAACCTCCCTATGTACTAGTTACTGTGACAAAAGCAACTTAAGGACTAGTTTATTTTGGCCCAGAGTTCAAAGGTACATCATGGAGACAGGGTCTTGAGTCAGCTGGTCACATTCAATTCACAGTTAGGAAGCAACGAGCAAGGAAAACTAGAGCTCAGATAGCTTTCTCCTTTTTAATACAGTCCAGGACCTTGGGCCCATGGAATAGTGTTGCACACACTTAGGATGGGTCTTCTACTTTAACATAATCTAGAAAATTCCTCACAGATATGCTCAGAGATATTTTTCCATGTTAACTAAATCCTATCAACTTGAAGACAGATTCACCCTTTCTCTTTTTAAGTAGTAACCCTCCTATTTTTATTTTTATTTTTTTGTATTTTTGGTTCTCACTCTAGCCTAGGCTGTACCTGGACCTCACTCTGTAGTCCCCAGGTTGGCCTTGATCTCATAGTGATCCTTCTACCTCTGCCTTCTGAGTGCTGGGATTAAAGACATGCACTAGGACGCAAGGCTAACACTCCTTTTTATTACTTTTTTTTTGGGGGGGGGGTTGAGGTAGGGTCTCATTCTAGCCCAGGCTGACCTGGAATTCCCTATGTAGTCTCAGGGTGTCCTTGAACTCACAGTGTTCCTCCTACCTCTGCTTTCCTGAGTGCTAGGATTAAAGGCGTGTGCCACCACACCTGGCTTTTATTATTATTTTTTAGGCAAGTCCAACTGACTGGCTTTTTTTTTTTTTTAATGTGAGAGAGAAAATTGGTGTACCAGGGTCTCCAGCCACCATAATTTAACTCCAGATGTGTATGCCACGTTGTGCGCACATGCGACCCTGCACCACCTTGTATGTCTGGCTTATGTGGGATTTGGAGTTGAACATGGGTCCTTAGGCTTCATAGGCAAGCACTTTAAGTGCTAAGCCATCTCTCTAGCCCTAGCCCTCCTACTTTTAATTTTTTTTTTTTTTTTTTTTTTTTGGTTTTTCAAGGTAGGGTCTCACTCTAGCCCAGGCTGACCTGGAATTCACTGTGAACTCTCAGGGTGGCCTTGAATTCATGGCTACCCTCGTACCTCTGCCTCCTGTGTCTTGGGATTAAAGGTGTGTGCCACTATGCCTGGCTTTTTTTTTTTTTAACCTAATGAATTTAATCAAAGTTGCTTACATGAGCATGGGAATGGGGTTATTTGCCAAGGCATGGACAACTTCCAGTGGCTATGCCAATGAAGGAAATCTCTCTTCCCTCTCCCAGCAATCATTAGCTGCCAATAGCTCCTCAAGGCAGGTGGTGCCTCAGGAGCCCTGGGCCCTTTTCAAGACACCAATCTTGTCCTGGTAATCACAGCTGCTTTGAATTCAAGAGTATGTCAGCCATGTCATGTCTGGAAGTCAGAGTTCCACACCAATCCCCCACATTCCTCTGGCTCTTACATTCTTTATTCTCTTTCTTCCCTGATATTCCCTGAGCCTTGGAGGAGGTGATGCAGATGTCTCATTTATTCTCAGCACTTCTACTAGTTCCTAGTCTTTTCATTAACCACTGTCCACTGCAAAAAGAAGCTCCTCTCTTCTTGTTATAGATGGTCAATACTGGGGAAAACCAAGACTCATCAAGATGACAAGAAGAGAAAGCCCAGTGCTTAGCACTGAATGAGTCATCTCTATCATTCCCATCAGGGCTCAAGGAACATAGCAGAGGAAGTTGCAGAAAGAACATTCGTGCTGCTCTCAGTGCTGGCCAGAGCAGCTTCTCTATGGAGAAGGCAGTAGACACTGAGGAGACTCAAAACTCAAAAAAGCTGAAAATAAGAAGCAGCAGCAGAGGGCTCAACACTAAATGAACCATCTCTGTCACTCCCAAGACTCAGGGAAAATGTGTTAGAGTGGATGGAAAGAATGTAAGAGCCACAGGGTTGGAAGGAGTACTTTGGGCACTGTCCTCCAGACATGAACCAACTGGTACATTCATGGCCTTACAGTGGTGGTTGGTACCCCCACAAGACCTGCACTATTTTGAGCCCATACACATTTTGACATGAAGAATGAAATGAGACATCAAAACAGGAAGGACTACTTGGAAAGAGGAGGGCTCCAGGAGCATGGGAACAGGAGGGGGGAACTAAAGAGGGTAATGGAATTGGAATATGACCAATTATAGTACATGTGTTAAACTTCTCATAAAATGTTTTAACAGGGCTGGAGAGATGACTTAGTGGTTAAGGTGCCTGCCTGCTAAGCCTAAGAACACCCGTTCAATTCTCCAGGTCCTACGTTTAGCCAGACACAAAGTGATGCAAGGGCGCAATGCTGCACTTGCCTGCAAGGGGGCATTTGTGTCTGGAGTTTGTTCACAGCAGCTGAGAGGCTGCTGGTGCACCCATTCTCTGTCTCTGACTCTCTCCAAAAAAAAGAAAAAAAACGTTTTAACAAAACTCTCAGGTTCTCAGCTTAGACTGGCATCCAAGCTATGTTTTGTTGGCTTATAGGCTCAGTGTTTTCTGCCTACATTGAAGTGGGTGGGAAACCAGCAACATGCCCTGGGGAAGCAAGATGCTTTTTCATCACCTGATGTCAGAATTTGGTGGCAGTGGGATGGGTAGCTGGATCCATGGCGTCAGCTGCTCTGCCAGAGGGAGCTGCCTGGCCTGGATCAGCCACAACAGCTCCATATCAGTTGCTGGTATTTCAAAAAGTATGCAGGCGTCAGCTCTGAAAACTGAGTTCCTGCACTCATGAGTGTCTTGTGTGTCTAGGAAAATAGACTGTAGCTGCTGGCCATGACTGCTCTCCAGTACTCTGTCTCTGAGCTAAAATTTCTGAAACACAGTATCCAGTATGTGAGATACGGAACACTTCCTCAGTGTGGACAAGGCTACAACAGAGGGCTACAATATAGCTTGGAGACTGCCCCAGAACAACATCACTCAAGTGTCTGTGTATGAGGTGGATCAGGAAGATTCTACACTGCTGGCATTGAAGGAGCCATGGCAATTTGGAATTTCAAGATTCTAGAGCCTTTGATTCAGGGCCTCCAGACAACCTGAAACTGAGTAAAATTCCACTATCCCTTGTCAGTGGAGAAATGTGGCTGACTGCAGCACTGATGTGTGCATGAAGGCTAGGAATGCTGGCCCGAAGGAAACACTAAATGGATCATGCAAATAGTGTTTGCTTAACTATAATTGGTGAAAGTGTAGGATTTAAAAAAAGAGCCAGCCATGATGGCACACACACCTTTTATCCCAGCACCCAAGGGACAGAGGTAGGAGGATTGATGTGAGTTTGAGTCCACCCTGAGACTCCATAGTGAATTCCAGGTCAGCCTGGGCTAGAGTGAGACCCTATCTTGGAAATAAAAAGGGAAGGGGGCTGGAGAGATGGCTTAGTGGTTAAGTGCTTGCCTGTGAAGCCTAAAGACCTGGGTTTGAGGCTTGGATTCGCCCAGTACCCACGTAAACCAGATGCACAAGGTGGCACATGCATCTGGAGTTCATTTGCAGTGGCTGGAGGCCCTGGTACACCCATTTTCTCTCTGTCACTCTCAGAAATAAATAAAAATAAACACAAAAAAAGTGAATAAAAAGATAGTCCATGATTTCAGTGTGAGAAGAAGTTTTTAGAAACGATCTTCAAAGCTGACAGAACAACTTTGTGCTATCTGCTTCGCAATCTTTATAGCCACAACTAACACCTTCAGGGGAAGGCAGAAACATTCACTTTCTAACTGCTAATAATGCTCATGCTTCTTAAAGATACAACACTGTAACACTGATAATTTCATTTAAAAAATTCTAGTTAAAACCAGTTTAGGGCCTGGTGTGGTGGCACATGCCTTTAATCCCAGAACTCGGGAGGCAGAGGTAGGAGAATCACTGAGAGTTCAAGGCCACCCTGAGACTACATAGTTAATTCCAGGTCAGCCTAGACCAGAGTGAGACCCTACCTCAAAAAAAAAAATTAATTAAAAAAAAAAAAAAAAACAGTTTAAGTCTGAAGACATGGATCTGTGGTTAAAGGCATTTGCTTGCAAAGCCTGATGGCCCAGGTTCAATTACCCAGTACCCACATAAAGCCATGCCTAGCAAGACTGTCTTGGAAATTTTTAAAGTTTTTTTATTTGAGAAAAAGGAAAAAATGGGTACACCAGGACCTTTAGCCACTGCAAATGAACTCCAGATGCATGTGCCACCTTGTGCATCTGGTTTATGTGGGTACTGGGGGAGCAAACTTGGGTCCTCAGGCTTCTCAGGCAAGTGCCTTAACTGCTAAGCTGTCTCTCCAGCCTGGAAATTTTTTCTTTTCTTTCTTTTTTTTTTCCTTTTCCCTTTTCTTTCTTTTGAGGCAAGCCCAACAGACTGGCCTTTTTTTTTTTTTTTCAATGTACAAGAGTGAGTGTGAGGGGCCTCCAGCCACTGCAGTCAAACTCCAGATGCATGTGCCACCTTGAGTTCTTGTGTCACTGTGCATCTGGCATACATGGGACTTGGAGAGTCAAACATGAGTCCTTAGGCTTTGCAGGCAAGCACCTTAACCACTAAGCCATCTCTCCAGCCTTTTGTTTTTAATTTTTTAATACTTTATTTATTTATTTGAGAGAGGGAGAGGCAGATAGAAAGAGAGAATGGGCACACTAGGGTCTCTAGCTGCTGCAATAAACTCCAGATTCATCCATCTGGCTTATGTGGGCCCTGGTGAATTGAACCAGGGTCCTTAGGCTTTGTAGGCAAGCACCTTAACCGCTAAGCCATTTCCTCAGCACCCCCCTTTTTTAAACAATACCACAACTTATCTCAATTATTTTTCTTTTGCAGGGGGCATTTTTGTAGGGTCTCATTCTTGCTCAGGCTATGTATTCTCAGGCTGGCCTTGAACTCACAGCAGGGATTAAAGGCAACTGCTACCATACTCAGCTCAAATCTTATAATAGGATATTTTAAGAAACATCTACAGAGCCAGGCATGGTGGCGCATGCCTTTAATCCCAGCACTTGGAAGGCAGAGGTAGGAGGATTGCTGTGAGTTTGAGGCCATCCTGAGACTACATAGTGAATTCCAGGTCAGCCTGGGCTAGAGTGAGACTCTACCACAAAAAAAAAAAAAAAAAAAAAAAAGAAAGAAACATCTACAGGCATTGTTAGTTTCAAACCACAAGTCCAGTGCTACCCCCATACCTTGGGCAACCCTTCTTGGTCTAAGAGCTGACAAGTACCATCAGCCCTGTCTGTGACCTCATTCATCCATCTATGATACCAACTTAAAAGACCCATTGCCATGTCTATACTGGATGATGAGGTGATGCAAGCCTTGCCTCCACTCCAATAGAATAGATTAGGACTGAGCACTACATCCAAAGGCAGCTTCTGCCAAGGGTGTCAACTCTTGAAAGCACACATTAAGTTTTATTCTATTTTTTTGTTTTTGAGGTAGGGTCTTGCTCTTGCTCAGGCTGACCTGGAATTCACTATGTAGTCTCAGGCTAGCCTCAAACTTACAGTGATCCTTCTACCTCAGTCTCCCACATCCTGAGATTAAAGGTGTGCACCACCACCCCAGGCTTTATTATTATTTTTTAATGTATTTATTGCTAGGTGTGGTGGTGCACACCTTTAATCCCAGCACTCGGGAGGCAGAGGTAGGATCACTGTGAGTTTGAGGCCACCCTAAGACTACATAGTGAATTCCAGGTCAGCCTGGACTAGAGTGAAACCGTACCAAAAAAAAAAAAACAGAAAAGGTATTTATTTTCAAGTGGAGAGAGAGGAGAGAGATAGGCAGAGAGAATGGTATGGCAGGGCCTTCAGCCACTGAAAGTGGACTCTAGACAAATACACCACTTTGTGCATCTGGCTCTATGTGGGTACTTGGGAATTTAACTTGGGTCGTTAGGCTCTGTAGGCAAGTGCCTTAACCACTGAGTCATCTGTCCAACTAGTTTATTTTTTAAATTTATTTATTTGTATGTGTATCTGTGTTCGTGAGGGCACACCAGGGTCTTGTCACTGCAAATGAATGCCTGTTCAGTTTGCCCATGGCCTGTTGGACACCCCTCTGTGAATAGACTTTATGAGATAGGCTTTGCATTAAAAAAAAAATCAGTGTGAGCCAGGCGTGGTGGCACACGCCTTTAATCCCAGCACTTGGGAGGCAGAGGTGGGAGGATCACTGCGAGTTTGAGGCCACCCTGAGACTACATAGTTAATTCCAGGTCAGCCTGGACCAGAGTGAAACCCTACCTCGAAAAAACAAAACAAACAAACAAAAAAATATTAGTGTGTGGGGCTGAAAGATGGCTTACCGGTTAAGGAACTTACCTGCAAAGCCTAAGGACCCAGGTTCACTTCCCAGGTCCTGTGTAAGCCAGATACACATGATGGCACATGCATCTGGAGTTCATTTGCAGTAGGTAGAGGCCCTGGTGTGCCCATTCTCTACCTCTCTCTCTAATAAAAAAATTTAAAATTAAAACAGTGTGGCCAAATTTATATAAGTAAACCTAAATTATAAGGTTACAGCAAGAATTAAGAAAACAGAAGCCAGTCAGTAGGAAAGGTGTTATGAGAGAGATTCTGTATTCCAGGGAGGTAACTAATGACCTAACAGGGTCAGTTCCCATCTTTCTCATCCCAAGCTGTCTGTAGCCTCATGATAAACTCCCTTTACCTTCAGTTTTGAGTTTTCAATCTCTGCAGTCAAAGATTAAAGTGCAACATTTGTAAATTTCTAAAGGAAACAGGTTTCAAAATATATCAGAAGGCCAGGCATGATGGCAAGCATCCTTAATCCCAGCATTTGGAGGATCACTGCATTTGAGGCCAACTTGAGACTACATAGTGAATTCCAAGTTAGCCTGGGCTATAGCTAGTCCCTACCTTGAAAAACTGTGAGATTATATATATAATCTCTTGCAGGGTTATGGGGTTCAGGGGGTCTCCCAGAATTTATGAACCCCAAGTTTTGGATTCTGTCCAAAGAATTGATAAAGATGGACTCAAGAAGGATAAATTATGAATTATTATATTTACAAGAAATCACAAATTGTGGGGTTTAGGAAACACGTTTTCAAATAGAAACATTGCATAGTTTATAAGGTTCATTTAAAAGAAATTGAGGTTTTGGGGGGAAATGAGTAGAGCTGCAAGCATGTCACTTGAGAAACCAAAGATTTTAAAGAGAGTTAAAGCTACAAGCATGTGGACTTAAGAGAAACTGAGGTGTTTAAAGACAGATTAGATAAAAGCTGCTGGCACTTGTAAAGTAGTATCTAAGAGCTTGTACAAGGAAACTTGGGGGAAAATATGCACATGGTGGTATATTCAGAAACCAGATGAAAATCATGCATGCAATCAAAGTAAGAATTAACCCCAAAACATAAAGCAGAGACAGGCAGCAGAGTCATCAAAAAAAAAAAAAAAAAGAGGTTTATGCTTTTCCCCTCCCCAGTCTGCTGGGTGAGGGGGAACCGGACACACTTGTACCCGTGTGGCCTGAAAGTAGAGAGGTAGGCAGGCTAGTAGAGAAAGCAGAGTTGATCAGAGCAGGGTGGAGTTCTGGACATGAAGACAGGAGCCTTTATAGGCAAGGGAAAGACTCCATTGGTTGGTGAATTTAGAGGGTGGATCTCTGGACCAGCCCATCTAGGGCTGTCTAGCTAGGTAGCTGCTAGACTGGGCAGAGCAGGCAGTGCTGTAAATGAGTATGAATCGGACACCAGTTTCATTTTTCTTAAATTTATTTGAGAGAGAGAGAGAGAGCAAAAGAATATGTGTGCCTGGGCCTTTAGCCACTGCAAACAAACCCCAGACGCACTCGCCACCTTGTGCAGCTACCTGGTTTACATGGGTACTGGAGAATTGAACCTGGGTCCTTTAGGCTTAGCAGGCAAACACCTTAATGGATAAGGCATCTCTCCAGCTCCACGAGTTTCATTTTTGTGGTGCCATCTCATGGTTTTCCTTGAGCCTCAGTTCCTAACTGAAACTGGGCGGTGGGGGTGGAGGCGGGGCCGAAGCTAGCTTTCTCCTATCCTTCAGGAAGATTGCAAATGAATCATTTTGGTATTGGCAGTATTCTCTCCAAGGGAAACTTGGTTATAGTAATCCTTGAAGAAGGGAGTGTGTCTTGACTTTACCCTGGCATTGTATATTAAGACTCTCCTGGGAAGCTTTTAGTACTTTTTCACATGCCATAGTTTTGGAATCTCTGCTCATCATATCCTAAGGTGGAGTCGAGTTAGGAAACAACAAACTAACGACATTATGGTACATTAGTCTGGATTAAAACAAAATTTAAATAATGGCCAGACATGGTGCACCACCACGCCGGGCAGTAACTTTTTCTAGGGAAAAATAATGTGCTACTTGGTAGGTAAATGGTTTGATGGTGCTGTATTTCACTTAAGCGTCAATATTTGGGGAATAATTCCACATGATTATTTAGTATCATTTGAAAGCACTAACTCCTCCCACCTATTTTGATCTGGTTATTTAAATTAAGCCTGTTTTATAGGTCCAGATACATTATTTATGCCCTAAACAAATGAACATTTAAGAGTCATATGTCTTTTATTACTTAAGCTCAGGTATAACAAACTATTTCAGTTTGTGTAGTAAGTTTGCTATCTAACTGTTGTAGGCTGCTGAAAAAAAAAAAAAAACGTGGTTTTCTTGCTTGCAGCAATTTTTACACCCAGCCCCACTCCCTGAACGGAGGGAGAAGGTCTCCTAAGGGGCTTGCGGTAACGAGGTCCAGCGGGAAGGTCGTTCCTTCGCGGAAGAAAACGAGCCGGCCTGAGCGCTCCCCTTGCTGACGGCCGCGCTTCCATCTGGTCAGCCTGTCTCCCTCTTCATGGAGTCAAAGTGTGTGTGTGTGGGTGGGGTGGGGAGTGCCTAAAACAGCCAAACCGAGGGCAAGGAATAAGCGCTGTGTACAGATAGCTACCACGATGACGGCGCTCAGCGTCCAGGCGGGGAGGGCGGCTCCCTCCCTCGCCGGGCTCTCGCCTCGCCTGCCTTTCCGTACAAGATGGCGGCGCCCTGCGTGAGGCGTGCGGCCTGGCCCTGAGCTCCCACGGCCCGTGTCCCGCCGCGTTCCACGCTTTCCTCAACGACACACGGTGCGACCAGGCTCCGAGCCTCCGTTTACCGAGCCCGTTCGTGAGCAGGGGACAAGCAGGCGGAGTCTCCGTACGGCAACATGGCGCCGCCCTGCGCGGGGCAGGAGCGTCCCGGCGACCAGAGGCATCCTTTCCCATCTAGCGCCGAGGAGCTGCCGATCTGGCTGCTGCCCACCCGAGCAGAGCGGAGCCGGGCAGGGCAGGGCAGGGCAGGCTCGGCGGCATCCTCCGGGCCAGACCGCCGCGGCAGGTGAGGGGAGGGGTCGGAGGCGTGGTGGGGTCGCGTGCGCCCCCGCGGCTTCTCCCGACGGCCGTACCAGTGACGTCGGCTGGAGGCCTGGGAGAGGCCGGGGTCCGGGGCGGGCTGACACCCACCTTCCCGGCGGCCCCGCAGGGTCGAGGCCGCGGGCACTCCCTCGTCGGCCCCCAGTTGTTTACAACGGAATCGGGACGCGGAGCCTGCGGCCCCCAGCGCCACCGGAAGTGATCCCCAGCGCCCGGGGACGCGGCCCCTTCCTACCAAGGTTCTCTTGCGTCCACCGTGCAGCCCCGACAGATGCAGGTCTTCGCGGCAAGTGCCAGGATCCTCCCACCCTTGGTTTCCTTTTTTAGGCACGGTAGGGGACTGATGATTGTTGAATGAATGAGCGTGCTGACAGCAATGACATGGCTCCTGGATGCATCCTACAGCTCTTGTAATTGTCGTGGTCATTTGTGGAAGGTTGTGTGCCTGCCTGTGGTAGCCAATCCCCATTTAATCTCCCCGCAAAACGAGGAGGTACGTAACTTCATTTCACAGAGGAGAAAACTGAAGTCACAACCAGTAAAGAGCCAGACTTCAGTTGTGTTGGAGACCAACGCCCAGTACTCCCAAATGCGCTGACAGCATAGAGACGACGTAGGGATTCATGTCTGTCAACACTTAGTAGGTATCTGTTGGGGGGTGGGGGGAGGATCTACTAATACATATAGAACAGATGTGGAGAATGTGGTGGACTCTGGCTCTTGAGAAGTTAAAAATCTAAGATGTTGATGTTTTTAAAATATTAATTTGCAAAGGGAGAGGTAGAGAATAGGTTCTCCACGGCCGCTTGCCCCTGCAAACAAACTTCAGATTACATGCACCACTGTGTGCATCTGGTTTTACTTGGGTACTGGGAAATTGAACCCAGGCCTTCAGGCTTTCTAGCAAATACCTTTAACTGCTGAGCCATATCTCCTTTACCCAGACTGGCCTTGAACTCACAGCAATACTCCTACCTCAGCAGAATGCTGGGATTAAAAGCGTTAAAAAAAAAAAAAAAAGTGTGGTGGTGCACACCTTCAATCCCAGCACTCAGGAGGCAGAGGTAGGCGGATCACCGTGAGTTCAAGGCTGCCCTGAGACTACATAGTGAATTCCAGGTCAGCCTAGGCTAAAGTGAGACCCTACCTCGAAAATAAAAAAAAAAAAAAAAAAAAAAAGCTTTCATATATATATAATTTATTTATTTGTGAGACAGAGAGAAAGAGGTAGACTGAAAGAGAGTGAGTATAGACATGCCAGGGCCTCCAGCTGCTGCAAACTCCAGATGCATGCCCTGCTTTGGCATTTGGCTTTACATGGGTACTGAGGACTTGAACCCAGATCATCAGGTTTTTAAGGATTTGTAAGCATGCACCTTTAGTAGCCGAGCCATCTCTCTAGCCCCTAAAGGCTTTTTTTTTTTTTTTTTTTTTTTTTTTTAATTTTAAGTAAGAACTAGAGCTGGGGGAAATGGCTTAGCTGTTAGGGCGCTTGTTTGCAAAGCCAAAGGACCTAGGTTCGAGTCCCCAGGATCCGTGTCTGTCTGGAGTTCGTTTGCAGCGGCTGGAGGCCCTGTCATTCCCTCTCTCTCTCTCTCTATCTCTGCTTCTTTCTCTCAAATAAATAAAAAATATTAAAAAGAAAATAAAGTAAGAACGAGCACTTTCCTCATCTGACCCAAAGCCATCTTTCCATCTTGTCACTTTGCCATTTTCATGTGACTTGGCTTCTAACATCTGAATGAAATGCCCTGTTTTCATCTCCTCTCCCTCCATTTTATAACAGTGTGGAAGTCTACTCTTCTTTTCTGGGAAGGTTTCCTGACTTCCAGGCAGAAGTAGTTTCTCCCCCTGCTGTTCATAATAGCAGTGTCATGCCACTAAGGCTTTAGTTTCATTACGATTTCCTGTCAGCACTCTGTGTGTGTGTGTGTGTGTGTGTGTGTGTGTGTGTGTGTGTGTGTGTAGACTGATTTCATCTTTCTACTTAAATGAACATTTTGGAGATGAGAACATGGCTCAGGGGTAAAAGGTGTTTGCTTATAAAGCCTGCTGGCCTGGGTTGTGTTGCCTAGCCACCTACAGAAAGCCAGCATTCTTTTTTTTTAAATCTTTTTATTGACAACGTCTATACTCACAGACAATAAACCATGATATTTCCCTCTCTTCCCCCATTTAATTAATTAATTTATCTATTTATTATTATTATTATTATTATTTTTGTTTTTATCATTTTTTAGCTTTTCAAGGTAGGGTCTCACTCTAGCCCAGGCTGACCTGGAATTCACTATGTAATCTCAGGGTGGCCTCGAACTCATGGCTATCCTCCTACCTTTGCCTCCTGAATGCTGGGATTAAAGGCGTGCGCCACCATGCCCGGCTACTTATTATTATTTTTTATTGACAACTTCTTTAATTGTAGACAATATCCCATGTTATTTCCCTTCCTCCCCCCACCCCCCATTCTTTTGCAGCAGCAAGAGACCCTGGTGTATACGTGTGTGTACACATGCACTCGCGCGCGAGTGCACACACACACATACACACACAGCAAATAAACAAACATATTTGGAATTTGAATTTAAGGCTGAATGTCTAGAAGTCAGCCTTACAGGAGTTCAGAGAAAAGTGCAAATACTGGTTAGGTTGAAGGAAGTACCCTGGGAGAAGATAAAATTTGAGCTGCATTGAAAAGCACAGGGTTAACTTCTGAACTGAACATGAGAGAATAGGAACCTTGCCTTTCCTCCTGGCTGTGTTGAATGAATTATGTCATCTTTTCTGAGCTGCTTCTCAGCATGTGAAGAGGATAAAATTAGACATGTTTGTCCTTTCTCAGAGACTATGCTGGTAATATACTTTGGATTTTGGAGCATTTCCAGACCCTAATAGGATTTAGGATAGTGATAAGTTGAGTGTTAGAAGGATAAGTTGGAGTAGAAAGATGAAATACAATAAAACAATCTTCATATGAATAATACAGGCCTGAAAATTTCAATTTCAGCTGCTTCATTCTTTTAGTGGAGGAATATGAAATTTCAGATAATTATACCAAGTGATTCTTCCTTCTCCATCTTGTGCATCTGGCTTACGTGGGTCCTGGGGAATCAAACCTGGGTCCTTAGGCTTTGCTAAGCCTTCACTCTAGCCCCACTTCCTATTTTTTGAGACAGGATCTCATGTGGCTCAGGCTGACTTCAAAGCTGTGCCTTCCTTCACTTTTCCTTCTTTTTTTAAAAAAATATTTTATTTTTATTTATTTATTTATTTATTTGAGAGAAAGAGTGTGTGTGTGTGTGTGTGTGTGTGTGCACGCACGAGAGAGACAGAGAGAGAGAGAGAGAGAGAGAGAGGGAGAGCACCAAGGCCTCTAGCCACTGCAAACGTACTCCAGATGCATGTGCCACCTCATACATCTGGCTTACATGGGTCTTGAGGAGTCAAACCTGAATCATTTGGCTTTGCAGGCAAGTGCTTTAACTGCTAAGCCATCTCTCCAGCCCTCCTTCACTTTTCAAGTACTGTGATTGCAGGCTGATTGCAGTACTCCAAGGAGTTTTCTTATCAGCTCTGAGAGATTAAAATAGAGTTTAACATTGAGGTTGACTCAGTAGTATACACCCACTTAAGAAGCTGAGGCAGGAGGGTCATGAGTTGGAGCCCAGCCCAGGCTACATATAAAGAGCTCAAGGCCAACCTGGGCTACAAAGACAGTGTCTTGAAAAAAATTAAGATTAAATCATCACTTCCTTTGATTAATATAGAAGCAGGCAGTTTATAGGTTATCATCTATTAGTTTGAAAATTTATGTTCTTGTGACATGGTACTCAGGAGTGGAACAGAAATATTCCAGCTAATTATTCTGAGTTCCATAATTTTTTAAAATTTTTATTTATTTATTTATTTTATTTTATTGCTGCATAGTCTTTCTTTTTTATTAATTATTATTTTTTATTGACAACTTCTATACTTACATACAAAAAACCCACATATTTCCATCCCCTCCCCCATTCCACTTTAGAACTCCAGTCTCCATCATATCCCCTCCCCCTCTCCATTAGTCTCTCTTTTAATTTGATGTCATCATCTTTTTTTTTTTTTTGGTTTTTCGAGGTAGGGTTTCACTCTGGTCCAGGCTGACCTGGAATTAACTATGTAGTCTCAGGGTGGCCTCGAACTCTCAGCGATCCTCCTACCTCTGCCTCCCGAGTGCTGGGATTAAAGGCGAGTGCTGAGATTAAAGGCATGCGCCACCACGCCCGACTAATGATGTCATCATCTTTTTCTTCTGTTTTGAGGGTCTTGCGAAAGTATTGCTAGGCACTGCAAGGTCATGGATATCGAGGCCAATTTCTGTCTGGGCAGTTGCATTGTAAGAAGTCATACCCTTCCTTTGGCTCTTCCATTCTATCCACCCCTTCTTCCGCAATGGTCCCTGAGCCTTGGAGGGTGTGACAGAAGTGTTTCAGTGCTGGGCACTCCTCCATTCCTTCTTCTCAGCACTATGTTGCCTCTTGGGTCATCCCAGTGGTCATCGCCATCTGAAAAGAGAAGCTTCTCTAACCAGAAGTGAGAGGTTTTTTTTTTTTTTCAAGGTAGGGTCTCACCCTAGTGATCCTCCTACCTCTGTCTCCTGAGTGAGTGCTGGGATTAAAGGCATGTACCACCACACCTGGCCTGAGTTCCATAAATTTGATAAATGACAGGTATCATTGTATAAGTACCATTTTAATCATTGAAGTAGAATATTACAGGTGGATAAGATCTCAGATGACAAAACTGAAATTCAAAGATTAATGACTCATTTTCTGAGGTAGTGTTTCACTCTAGTCCAGGCTGACCTGGAATTCACTATGTAGTCTCAAGGTGGCCTCAAACTCACTGTGATTCTCCTACTTCTGCCTCGAGTGCTGGTATTAAAGGTGTGTGCCACCACACCTGGATTTGTTTGGCTCATTGTTTTGTTTTTTTTCCCTAGGAAAGTGAATAACCCTGATTGAGGATGTCTGAAAACCATGACAAACCCCATATAAATGAAGGAGAAAAATCACAGTCACATGATTCTGAAGAAGGCCTGGAAGGTGCTCTGGAATGTTCTGATAAAGCTTTACAGACAGAAATAAAGTCGGACTCTCCTAGCACCCAAAGAGTGGGAAGACCTCACTGTAAGCCAATTTGATTTTCAAATGATATATGTATTTTAAAAAATATTTAATTTATTTATTTGAGAGAGAGAGAGAGAGAAAGGCAGATAGAAAGAGGAAGAGATTGAGAATGGGCACTTCAGGGCCTCTAGCCACTGCAAACAAATTCCAGATGCATGTACCATCTTGTATATCTGCCTTATGTGGGCACTGGGGAATTGAAACTAGGCTTTGCAGGCAAGTACCTTAACTGCTAAGCCATCTCTCCAGCCCTCAAATGATTTTTTTTTTTTTTTTTTTTTTTTTTTGGTTTTTCAAGTTAGGGTCTCACTCTGGTCCAGACTGACCTGGAATAAACTTATGTAGTCTCAGGGTGGCCTCGAACTCATGGAGATCTACCTCTGCCTCCTGAGTGCTGGGATTAAAGGCGTGCGCCACCACGCCCAGCCTGATTTTTTTTTTTTTTTTGAAGTAGGGTTTCACTATAGCCCAGGCTGACCTGGAATTCACTATGTAGTCTCAGGGTGGCCTCAAACTCACAGTGATCCTCCTACCTTTGCCTCCTGAGTGCTGGAATTAAAGGTGTGTGCCACCACATCCAGCTCAAATGATATTTTTATTAGGCTTCCTTTTGCTTGTGGCCCTGAACTAAGTTCTGATAATAGGAGACCATCACCAATAATTAGCAGTTGAGAACAGTAGTTTCTCAACTGGCATCCTAGCTACTGGTGAATTCAGTTGCATGAGAAGTGAAAATCTTAGGATGTTCCTTTATCTCTCCACCTTCAGTGGCTTTCACGTTTCTGTGAAGTACTCTGAGAAACAGGAAGATGGAATGAAAATTACAGCTTTCATTCAAAGAGGGGGAAGTCTGAAGCCCATTTGAGCCAGGACTGTGCTTGTGCAGGTTTAAAAAAATGTGTGTGACTTCACCACACCCTACATTCATTGTCCTGAGGGCTTAGTTCCCAAGGTAAAGGGGATTCAGTTTGCTGAGGGAGTGTGGTAAATCCCTGGCAGGGAGCAAACCTCATAGAAGAAAGGTGGCAATTTTTGGCATGCATTCCCGACAGTTGCCCCAACTTAAGACTTTTATTAAGAACACTTAAATTTTTTGAAGTGAGTCCAAAAATGAAAGGTTTAAGGAGTGTCATAGTCTAAGAATGCCAGAGTAGATGTTATCTCTTCAAAGTGTACATGATCAGCAGTTCTGAATATTTGGAAGAAGGACAAATGTTTTTGGATTTTGAGGTGATTTTTCTAAAATGATTAAAGCCATTCCTAAGTGATTTATCAGTCAACATAGTCAACATTTCTTTAAAATATTTTATTTATTTTACTTGAGACGGAGAGATGTTATGGGGTTTGGTGTTGCACAAGTAAGACCATGGACTCACGGAATGTGAGGCAAAGTTTTATTGGGTAAAAAGAAAGAAAAGAAAAGAAAAGAAAAGAAAAGAAAAGAAAAGAAAAGAAAAGAGAAAAGAAAAGAAAAGAAAAGAAAAGAAAAGAAAAGAAAAGAAAAGAAAAGAAAAGAAAAGAAAAGAAAAGAAAAGAAAAGCTAGTGCACACCAGGACTAAACCTACAAATCCTACCTAGGGTCCTCGACGTGAGATGTAGCATTGTACTGTCAGCTTTTTATTGGCAATAATCACATGATGTTCATAGAAAAAACAGGATGGGAGTTAAACTATACAGTTACTATAAAAGGGGGGGCTTTTACAAGAAGTCACAAGGTATTCATTACATAGGTCACATAGGTGGAAATGAGGCAAGAAACATTCTATGCTATGTAATCACAAAGATATTTAGAAACAGAGATACAGGAAGGTCATGGTACATTTGCACAGAGGGGTCATTCATTCAGTAAACACCTGCATTTTGCAAGAAGGCCCATGTTAATGATTCCTGGAACTTCTCCTTTATCTGTCAGGAAGATCACCTTTGGGTGGTGGCCTCCATTATGTGTGCCTAAAGACAAGGGCTGCACAGGAGGATGCTTGACCGGGTCTGTTGTGTCCTTTGGTCAGAAAAGCTTGATGTAAAGAAATAATAACATTTTGCCCTCTTTACAGAGAGACTGAGAAAGAGAGTAAATATGAGCTTCTGAGGGCCTCTTGCCACTGCAAACAAACTCCAGACCATGTATGACTTTATGCATCTGGCTTTATGTAGGCACTGGGGAATTAAACCCAGGTCATCAGGCTTTGAAAGCAAGTGCCATTAACTGCTGAGCCATCTCTCCAGCCCTACATAGTGTTTTTATAGCAAATATAAGTGGATCTCATTTTATTATAGCTTATAATCACATAGATTTTGATAAGCTACTAGCACAATTTTCTTTCCAGAGAAGTATGGATATTAATAGTATAATTTATTGTGCATGTGTTCGCCTTGTCTCAGATATGTGTAATCAGGAAGCTTGTTTCCTCATCTTTTTAAAATTTATATTTATTTATTTATTTATTTGTTTTAAAATTATTTATTTATTTATTTATTTGCAATCAGAGGGAGAGAGATAGAAGAGAGGCAGACAGAGAGAGAATGGGCACGCCAGGACCTCTAGCCACTGCAAACAAACTCCAGATGCATGTGCCCTTTGTGCATCTGGCTTATGTGGGTCCTGGGGAATCAAACCGGGATCCTTTGGCGTCACAGGCAAATGCCTTAACTGCTAAGCCATTTCTCCAGCCCCCTTATTTTTATTTTTAAAAAATTTGTTCAAGGTAGGATTTCATTCTAGCTCAAGCTGACCAGGAATTCACTGTGTAGTTTCAGGCTGGCCTCAAACTCATAGCAATCCTCCTACCTCTGCCTCCCAAATACTGGGATTAAAGGCAAGCACCAGCATGCCTGACTTGTTTCCTCATCTTTAAAATGAAGCAAATGCATTTATCTCTCTGGGTGATTATGAAGATTAAATCAATTCATATGGAATATATAGAAGAGTGCTTAGCACATATAAACATTGGTGGTTGTTACTTCTACTAACATAGTGCTACCTGTTGCATTCTTCTCAGGCCTGACTGATGATTGTAATATAGATATGCTATAATTTTTTGTTTGTTTGTTTTTCCGAGGTAGGGTCTCACTCTAGCTCAGAGCTGACCTGGAATTCACTATGTAGTCTCAGGGTAGCCTCGAACTCTTGGCTATCCTCCTACCTCTGCCTCCCAAGCGCTGGGATTAAAGGCGTGCAGTACCACACCCAGTTTATAATTTTGATCTGAAATGTAGACCCCAGCCTATGGCACTTTGAGGAAGTGATAGACCCTTTAGGTGGTGGGGCCCTAGTTGGGTCATTGGGAGTATGCCCTTGGAGGGAATATTGAGGCCCCACCCCCTTCCTTGACCTCTTTTTTGCTTCTTGGCCATGAGGATTAGTCATGTGGCCCCTGCCATTATGTGCTGCCTCACCACAGAGCAAAGGAATGGATCTACCTACTCATGAGCTGCAACTTCCAAACCTGTGAGCCAAAACTACCTTTTACTCATATATTCTCCCTCTTTCTCTAGTGTTTATTCACCTAATGGACCAAAGTAAAAGATTCTGTGTTCAATACAGTGTGTGATGCCTGTAATTCCAGCACTTGGGAGATGGAGACAAGGAGGATCAGGAGTTCAAGGCTATCCTCAGCTACATAATGAGTTTGAGGCTAACCTGGGACCTTAACACAAAAAGGAAAAAGAAAGGAAGGGAGGAAGGAGGGAAAGAAGGAAGGCAGGCCATATTCAGATTACAGATATCAATGGTTATTCAGGTTAGTAATTCCCATTTAGTAGCTGGCCTTCTGTCCATAGGTTCAACCAATTATGCATTGAAAATATTTTTGGGGGTGAGAGATGGCTTAGTGGTTAAGACATTTGCCTGCAAAGGCAAAGGACCTCAGTTCGATTCCCTAGGACCCACGTGAGCCAGATGCACAAGGTGGCACATGTGTCTAGAGTTTGCAGTGGCTGAAGGCCCTGATGCGCCCATTCTCTCTCTCTGTCTGCCTCTTTCCCTCTTGCTCACTTAAATAAATAAACAAATAAATTCCACAAAGAAAGCCGGGCATGGTGGTACATGCCTTTAATCCCAGCACTTGGGAGGCAGAGGTAGGAGGATTGTTGTGAGTTCAAGGCCACCCTGAGACTACATAGCGAATTCCAAGGCAGCCTGGTCTAGAACAAGACTCTACCTTGAAAAAGAAAAAGAAAAAAAAAAGAAAGGAAGAAAATATGTTTTGAAATTGTAGGGCTGGAGAGATGGCTCAGTGGATAAGCATTCACCCCTCAATTCTGAGTACCCGAGTTAGATCTACAAATCCCACATAAAAAGCTGGAAGTTGGGCTGGAGAGATGGCTTAACCGTTAAGGCATTTGCCTGCAAAGCTAAAGGACCTTGGTTTGATTCTTCAGGACCCGTGTAAGCTAGATGCACAAGGGGGCACATGCATCTGGAGTTTGTTTGCAGTGGCTGGATGCCCTGGCGCACCCATTCTCCCTCTCTCTCTCTCTGCCGCTTTCTCTCTCTCAAATAAATAAATTAAAAAAAAAAAAAAAAAGCTGGAAGCTGTAGCTGGGCATGGTGGCGCACGCCTTTAATCCCAGCACCCAGGAGGCAGAGGTAGGAGGATTACTGTGAGTTCGAGGCTACCCTGAGAGTACATAGTGAATTCCAGGTTAGAGGCCCTGGCACACCCATTCTCTCTCTCTCCATATATATATATATATATATATACATATGTGTGTGTATGCCTCTTTCTCTCAATCTCTCTCAAATAAATAAATAAACAATTTTTTTTTTTTTTTTTGGTTTTTCAAGGTAGGGTCTTGCTCTAGCCCAGGCTAATCTGGAATTTACTATGTAGTCTCAGGGTGGCCTCAAATCCATGGTGATCCTCCTACTTCTGCCTCCCAAGTACTGGGATTAAAGTACTGCACCACCAGGCCCAGTTTATAATATATATATAATATAATAATAATAATATATATAATATATAATAATATAATAATATATAATATATATATATACACATACCCACACATACATACATACATACATACACACATACACACACACACACATATATATTTTTTTTTTCAGGTAAGGTCTCACTTTAGCTCAGGCTGACCTGGAATTCACTATGTAGTCTCAAGTGGCCTCGAACTCACGGTGATCCTCCTACCTCTGCCTCCCGAGTGCTGAGATTAAAGGCGTGTATCACCACTCCCGGAATAAAATAATTTTTTTTGGGGGGGGGGGGTTTCGAGGTAGGGTCTCACTCTGGCCCAGGCTGACCTGGAATTCACTATGTAGTCTGGGATGAGTACTGGGATTAAAGGTGTGAGCCACCACGCCCAGCTTCTTTTTTTTTTTTGTCACTGTTTCAAGGCATGTTCTATTTTTGAAGCAGGGAAATAACTCTTGGTCCTCCTATCTCTATCTTATTGAGCATAAGCTATCATGCCCAGTGTTGCGGATTTTTTTTTAAATTTCATTTATTTATTTTCAAGGGGAGAGAGAGAAAGAGAGAATGGTCACACCAGGTTCTCCTTTCTCTGCAAATGAACTTCAGATGCATGTATTGCTTTGTGCATCTGGCTTTATGTGGGCACTGGGGATTTGAACCCTGGCTATCAGGTTTTGCACACATGTGCCTTTAACCACTTAGTCATCTCTCCAGTTGCCTGTTGCTTTTTTTTTTTTTTTGAGACTCATTCTAATCATACTTTTCTGAAGCTCATTCTGTAACCCAGGCTGGCTTTGAACTCATGGCGATCTTCCTACCTCAGACTCCTGAGTGCTGGCATTAGAGTGCCTTGCAACCATATGTGGCTACTTATTTGATTTTCTAGGGGAGATCTTATCAGATCTTATTACCATCACACAAAATTAATATAGTCATCTCCTGATCTTCCTGTGTCCTCTAGTTCCCAGGTGCTGAGATTACAGGATGTACCACCATACCCTGCTTAGGTAGAGTTTTTTTTTTTTTTTTTTTTTTTGTGTTTTGAGGTAGGGTCTCACCCTAGCCCAGGCAGACCTGGTATTCACTGTGTAATCTCCTCTCATAGTCTCAGGGTGGCCTCAAACTCACAGTGATCCTCCTACCTCTGCCTCCCAAGTACTGGGATTAAAGGAGTGTGCCACCATGCCTGGCTTAGGGTAGTGATTTTAACCTTGTTTAAACAGCACTTGAAGCCCAAAAGACTTAATGCTATTTAAGTTGGGGAAATATATTCATGGCACAATGTTAGTGCTAAAGTAAACTGCTATGGACACAGACAAGATGATCTTAAATGTGGTATCTCCCTTTTCTCTTTTAGCAAGACAAGAGGCAGAAAGGTTAGGGTATAAACCCCAGCTTATTGAGACAATGCAAATCTGTAATTTAAGCTTTCAGTTTTAAATTACTATAATAATTTTCTGTTTACCAGACTTAGTGAAAAGCAGATGTTTTGAATATTATATAAATGATCTTTACATTTAGGACTGCAGGTAAAAAAAGAATGAAAAAGCTGAAATTCTCATTTATTTGAAATGTTAGTATATTTTAATCCAGGCACAACTGAAATTGTTGTCCTGTACCAGAACAACCACTTTCTCCTTATTCTAACAGAACATGTGATCTCTAGAAGCAAATATCTTGCACTGGGTTTCTGTTACAGCTAGTCCTCCGCGGTTTGTGACAGTGGAAGAACTTCTAGAGACGGCGAAAGGTGTTACCAACATGGCTCTAGCCCATGAAATTGTTGTAAATGGAGATTTCCAGATAAAACCTGCTGAATTACCAGAAGATAGGTGAGTTACTTTATTAGCCCAATTCTGTCATTTTCCCATTCTGAAAATGTTTTGTTTTTTAAATCTGATGCCAATGTATTCAAATACATTTTCCTTTTTTTTTTTTTTTTTTTTTTTTTTAGAAAGGTAGGGTCTCACTCTGGTCCAGGCTGACCTGGAATTCACTCTATAGTCTCAGGGTGGCCTCGAACTCATGGCGATCCTCCTACCTCTGCCTCCCAAGTGCTGGGATTAAAGGTGTGCGCCACCACACCTGGCTCCTTTTTGTATATTAGTGCTAATGATATTCCTAGAATAGGAGTTAGTATATATATATATATATATATTTTGGTTTGGTTTGGTTTTTTCGAGGTAGGGTCTCACTCTGGCCCAGGCTGACCTGGAATTAACTATGTAGTTTCAGGGTGGCCTTGAACTCACGGTGATCCTCCTACCTCTGCCTCCCAAGTGCTGGGATTAAAGGCGTGCGCCACCACGCCTGGCTAGGAGTTAGTATTTTTTTTTTCTTTTTCTTTTTTTTTTTTTTGGTTTTTCGAGGTAGGGTCTCACTCTAGCTCAGGCTGACCTGGAATTCACTATGTATTCTCAGGGTGGCCTCGAACTCATGGCGATCCTCCTACCTCTGCCTCCCAAGTGCTGGGATTAAAGGCGTGCGCCACCACGCCCGGCTAGGAGTTAGTATTTTGAACATGGATCTAAAGACTATGAATACTTCAGAACACAAATAAAGAATCTGGATATTTATAAAAATTGTTTATGCCAACGTCTTCCTACCTGGTAGGAGTTACCTATCTCATTTTGTAATTTTAGTTTATTATTTCATTTCTTTCTTGTAACTATACCATTGTATGTAGTTATTAGCTAGTTATCTCACATTCTTTCCCAAATTGTAAACTATATAAAGGCAAGAAAGCCCAGTATGGGGACATATGCCTGCAACTCCAGTACTTGGGAGGCGAAGGCAGGAAGATCAGGAATTCAAGGTCATCCTCAGCTATATATAGAGTTCAAGGTCATCTTGCGCTACAGGAGATCTTTTCTCAAAACAAACAAAAGATAAAAGATTGGAATTATTGGCTGGAGAGATGGCTCAACTGTTAAAGGCACATGTATGCAAAGCCTGATGTTGTGGGTTCTTTTACCCAGTACCCACATACAGCCAGATGCACACAGTGACACATGTGTCTGGAGTTCATTCACAGTGGCTAGAGGCCCTGGTGTGCCTATACCACGCCTGGCTAAAAATGCCAGTAACTTTAAGAAAAGATCCATATTTCAGGAATTTTAAGATGTAACAATTCTTTTACAGTTAAGGAAATCCAGGTATAAATGCCCTTCTTTCAACAGTTCATTCAGGTCAGGATGTGGGGTTGGTGTGTTTGTGATGTGTTCCTTCCAGTTGTAGGGTGAATGCTGCAGCTTCCAAGCATCCCATCAAATACCAGTACTCTGGAGAAGGGGGCAAAGGGCTTACCTTCTGTTGAGACCAAACACCATTTCCCAGCGTCATAAAATAGGCATCCCTTAATATTTTGTTTGCTAGTTTTGGTCACGTACTACCCCAGCTACAAATTGGTGTTGGATTAGAGTCCTGGGAGGGATTAGATCTCCATAAAGAATCAGGAGACCTCCCCCCAGGCCTGTAAATCCCAATGTCCAGTCCTTGTTCAAGTTATCAAAGAATTAAACACATGGGCCTGGAGAGTTTGCTCAGTGATTATGGTGCTTCCTTGCAAAGCCTGAGTTTGATTCCCTGGTACCCACATAAAGCCAGATGCACAAAGTGGCGCATGCATCTGATGTTCATTTGCAGCAGCTAGAGGCCTTGTGCACACACTGTTTCTCTCTACCAGCTATGGTGGTACACGCCTTTAATCCCAGCACTTGGGAGGCCAAGTGAGTTTGAGGCCAGGCTGAGACTACATAGTGAATTCCAGGTCAGCCTGGGATAGAGCATGACTCTACCTTGAAAAAAAAAAAATGTAAACATGGACTCAGAGAAGAGTAAATTATGAGATTTATTTTAGGGAGCATTAAGAGGGGAAGCAAAACAGGAAAGTGCCCAGCGCTGTAGTTACCTGATGAGGAAGAACTTGTTTTGCTGTCAAGATGAAAAAATGTTTCTTTGTTTGTGTTTGTGTATATGTTTACTTTTTATTTTATTTGCAAGCAGAGAGAGAGATAGAGAAGAAAGAGAATGGGCGCACCAGGGTCTCTAGCCAGTGCAAAAAATTCCAAATGCATGCTCCACCTTGTTTCATGGCTTTACATGGGTACTGGGGAATCGAACCCAGGTTGTTAGGCTTTGCAGGCATGCATATTATCTGCTCAACCATCTCTCCAGACTGTGTGTACAGTTTTTTTTGAGGCAGTCTCACTCTAGCCCAGGCTGACCTGGAATTCACTATGTAATCTCAGGCTGGCCTCAAACTCACAGAGATAATGACTACTTCGGCTTTCCCAGTGCTGGGATTAAAGACATGTGCCCATGCCAGCTGAATTGTTATTTCAAACTGTGTAATTGTACACACCATAGTGAACTTGCTGATAGCAGGAAACTGAAAGTTTGATACTCTAAATTTTTCATAATTTATTTTTATTTATTTATTTACATGGAGAGAGAGAGAGAGAATGGGCATGCCAGGACCTCTTGCTGCTGCAAGCAAACTCCAGATGCATGTACCATGTTGTGTATTTGGATTTATGTGGGTACTGGGGAATTGAACCCAGGTGGTCAGGCTTTATAAGCAAGCTCCTTAACGTGTGAGTCATTTCACCTGCACCTGCCCTCATGATTTTGTTTTTGTTTTTGTTTTTTTTTTTTGAAGTAGGGTCTCATTCTAGCTCACACTGACCTGTGCTTACTCTGTAGTTCCAGGCTGGCCTTGAACTCACAGTGATCCTCCTACCTCAGCCTCCCACATGCTGGAATTAAAGGTGTGTGCCACCATGCTTGGCCCTCATGATTTTTTTTTTAATATATATCTTATTTATTTTATTATTTATTTGAGAGACAGAAAGAGGCAGAGAGAGAGAGAGATGGGCGCATCAGGGCTTCTAGCCACTACAAATGAACTCCAGATGCATGCGCCCCCTTGTGCATCTGGCTTACATGGGTCCTGGAGAATCGAACCGGGATCCTTTGGCTTTGCAAGCAAACACCTTAACGGCTAAGCCATCTCTCCAGCCCGGCCCTCATGATGAAAAACATTTTTTTTGTTTATTTTTATTTATTTATTTGAGAATGACAGAGAGAGAAAGAGGCAGAGAGAGAGAATGGGTGCACCAGGGCCTCCAGCCACTGCAGATGACCTCCAGATGCATGCACAACCTAGTGTATCTGGCTTACATGGGTACTGGAATTGAGTCTTGAACCGGAGTCCTTAGGCTTCACAAGCAAGCACTTAACCTCTAAGCCATCTCTCCAGCCTGGCCCTCATGATTATTTTTTTTTTTCGAGGTAGGGTCTCACTCTGGTCCAGGCTGACCTGGAATTAACTTTGTAGTCTCAGGGTGGCCTTGAACTCTTGGCAATCCTCCTACCTCTGCCTCTAGAATGCTGGGATTAAAGGTGTGCGCCACCATGCCCAGCTGCCCTCGTGATTTTTGTTGTTGTTTTGGTTTTCTGAGATAGGGTCCCACTCTAGCCCAGACTACCCTGGAAATCACTATGTAGTCTCAGGGTGGCCTTGAACTTACAGAGATCTATCCTCCTATCTCTGCCTCCCAAGTGCTGGGATTTAAGGCATGTACCACCACACTCAGCCTGTTATTTTTTTGAGGTAGAGTCTTACTCTGACACAGGCTGACCTGGCACTCACTCTGTGTTCCAGACTGGCCTCAAACTCCCAGTGATCTTCCTACCTCTGCTAGGATTAAAAGTGTGCGCTACTGTGCCCTTCTTCATGTGTGTGTGTGTTTTTAATTTTGTTTATTTTATTTTATTTTTTTTATTGACAACTTCCTTTTGTTGGGGGGAGGTTTCAAGTTAGGGTCTCACTCTAGCTCAGACTGACCTGGAATTCACTCTGCAGTCAAATGCTCTACCACCAAGCTATACCTCCCTGGAATTCACTCTGTATTCTCAGGGTGGCCACGAACTCACGATAATCCTCCTACCTCTGCCTTCCAAGTGCTGAGATTAAAGGCATGAGCCACCATGCCCGGTAACAACTTCCATAATTGTAGACAATATCCCATGGTACTTCCCTCCCTCCCCCCACTTTCCCTTTGAAACTCCACTTTCCATCATATCCCTTCCTCCTCTCAGTCTCTTTTTTCAGTTTGATGTCATGATCTTTTCCTCCTATTATGATGGTCTTGTGTAGGTATGGATATCCAGGTCATTTTGTGTCTGAGGAGCACGTTGTAAGGAGTCCTACTCTTCCTTTGGCTCTTACATTCTTTCCGCCCCCTCTTCCTCAACGGACTCTGAGCCTTGGAAGGTGTGTTAGAGATATTTCAGTGCTGAGCACTCCTCTCAGCACCATGGTGCCTTCCAAGTCATCCCAAGGTCACCACCATCTGAAAAGAGAAGCATCTCTAACCAAAAGTGAGAGTAGCATTAATATGTGGGTGTGGACATTAAGAGAAGTGCTTACTGGGCAGTTTGGTGAGCATAGTATATACATTTAGCGAGACACCAGCAGACATTACACCCCTACGGTTCATGACTACCCATGGTGTAGGTTTTCAGTATCAGGGATGTATTCCTTTCCATGGAGCGGGCTTCCAGTCCAATTAGAGAGTTGGTTTCCCCCATAGCAGACATGCCACTATTACACCTGTTGGCTCATTTGGCCTGGCTGGCCAAATTTAAAGCTTGCAGTGTCCACTGTTGAGTATCTTCACTGGTATTTTCTCTCTCTCCCATTGAACTGTATGCAGCAGTTTTTTTCTAGCTTTCTGGCTAATGTGGGACCTGGAGATTGGAACCGCTGGAGATTGGAACCAGCGTTCTCAGGCTTAGGAGGCAGGCGCCTTAACCACTAAGCCCTCTCTCCAGCCTGGAGATTATTATTTTTAAGATTTGTTATTGTATATTCATGGAATTTATGATTTATTTTATTTTATTTATTTGCAAGCAGAGAGAGAAAGTTAGGGAGAGAAGAGAGACAGAGAGAGAATGGGCACACCAGGGCCTCCAGCTACTGCAAATGAGCTCCAGACACGTGTGCTCCTTGTGCTTCTGGCTTACATGGTTTCTGGAGTATCAAACCTGGATCCTTTGGCTTCTTGGCAATCACCTTAACTGCTAAGCCATCTCTCCAGCCCTGGAATTTATGATTTTGAAAGTAATTTGTGTCTCAGATTTTTGTTTTGTCTTTTCCCCCTATTGTCTCCAGCTTGGAAAAGAGAGTAAAAGATATTGTACATAAAGCTTTTTGGGACTGTTTGAATACTCAGCTAAGTGAAGATCCCCCAACATATGATCACGCCATCAAGCTTGTAGGAGAGATCAAAGAGGTAAGGTGAAGAATAAATTGTTTGGGAGTATTGTATATTTCTTCAGCCTTTGTTTGTTACTGTGCCAGAAGACTTTAAAGAAATTTAGTGTCGCAAAGTTAAGTTACTGTAGAAATTTAGAGTTAGCATTGAGCCAGGCGTGGTTGGTGCATACCTTTAATCCCAGCACTCAGGAGGCAAAGGTAGGAGGATTTCCATGAGTTCAAGGCCACCTTAAGACTACGTAGTGAATTCCAGGTCAGCCTGAGCTAGAGTGAGATCCTACCTCGAAAAACCAAAACAAAAAACGAAACAAAAAAAATTTCCTTTATGCATTTGAGAGAGAGGCAAAGAGAAAAAGAGAGGCAGAGAGAAAAAGGTAGAGAGGAAGTTATGGATGCACCAACAAGGCCTCCTGCCACTGCAAACGAACTCCAGACATATGTGCCACTTTGGGTTTACTTTTGTACTGGGGAATTGAACACAGGCCATCAAGCTTTGCAAGTATGAGCCTTTAACTGCTAAGCCATCTCTCCAGCCCTGTTTATAAATTTTAAAAATAATATATTTTAGGGCTGGAGAGATGGCTTAGCTGTTAAGGTGCTTGCCTGTGAAGCCCAAGGACCCATGTTCGATCTCTCTAGATCCCACATAAGCCAGATGCACAAAAGTGAGGCAAGCACAAGGTCATACATGCCCACTAGGTGGCACAAGCATCTGGAGTTTGAGTGCAGTGGCTGAGGCCCTGGTGTGCCAATTCTCTCTCTCTCTTGCCAAATAATAATAATATATTTTATTTATTTATTTGTAAGATGGAGAGAATAAAGAAGGAATGTGGGTGTGCTGGGGCCTCATACTGCTGCAAATGAACTCCATATGCATGTGCCATGTTATATATCTGGTTTTACATGGGTTCTGGGGAATTGAACTTGGACTGGAGACTTTGCAAGCAAGTGCCTTAACTGCTGAGGCATCTCCCCAGCTCCATCTATAAATTTTTTTTTTTGAGGCAGAGTCTCACTCTAGCCCAAGCTGACCTTGAACTCACTCTGTATAGTGCCAGGTTAGCCTTGAACTCACAGCAGTCCTCTTACCTCTGCCTCCACGTGCTGGGATTAAAAACATGTACCACCAGCCTGGCTAAAATAGTGATTTTAATTGACTTTTAAGCATATTTTTCTGTAGATTTATTTATTTATTTTTATATGTGTGTGGGTGTACATGTGTGGTGTATGCCTGCATGTGCATGCCTATGGATGAGTGCACCTTGTGCACACATGTGCATGTGGAGGCCAGAGGAAGATGTTATTTCCTTGAGACAGGTCTCTCCCTGAAGTCGAGCTTACTGTTTGCTAGCTAAGCTAAACTGGCTGACCAACAAGCTTCAGCAATCCTCTGTCTCTAACCTCTCCCCTGCCCCTGCACTGCGGTTATAGCCATGCTTGGCCATGCCTGAGTTTTAAAATGTAAATTTTGGGCTGGAGAGATGGCTTAGCATTTAAGGTGTTTGCCTGTGAAGCCAAAGGACCCAGGTTCGATTCCCCAGGACCCACGTAAGCCAGATGCACCGGGGGCACTTGTGTCTGGAGTTCATTTGCAGTGGCTGGAGGCCCTGGCATGCCCATTCTCTCTCTGTCTGTCTGTCTTATCTCTCTCTCTGCTTGCAAATAAATAAATAAATAAAATAAAAACAAAGCCTTAAAAAATTAAAAAAAGTTTTAAATGTAAATTTTATTATTATTATTTTTTGGTTTTTCAAGGTAAGGCCTCACTCTAGCTCAGGCTGACCTGGAATTCACTATGTAGTCTCAGGGTGGCCTCAAAATCATGGTGATCCTCCTACCTCTGCCCCCCGGAGTGCTGGGATTAAAGATGTGTGCCACCATGCCTGGTGTTAAAAAATTTTGTTTGTTTGTTTTAAAGCTTTATTTATTTGAGAGAGTCTGAGAGAGAGAGACAGACAGAGAGAATAGGCACTCCAGAGCCTCTAGCCACTGCAAATGAACTCTAGACGCATGCGCCACCTTGGGCATCTGGTTTATGTGGGTCCTGGGAAATCAAACATGGGTCCTTTGGCTTTGTAGGCAAGCACCCTTACCCCCTAAGCTATCCCTCAGCCCTAGTTTTTTTAAATTTATTTATTTGAGAGAGAGAATGGGTACACCAAGGCCTCCAGCTACTGCAAATGAACTCCAAACACATATGCCACCTTGTGCATCTGGTTTGTGTGGGTCCTGGGAAATTGAACATGGGTTCTTTGGCTTTGCAGGCAAGTGCCTTAACCACTAAGCCATCCCTCCAACCCCAGCCATGCCTGACTTTTTATGTGAGTTCTGGGAATCCAAACTCAGAATCTTATGCTTGAATAGTAGGCACTCTTACCCACTGAGCTCTCTCTCCCCAGCCCCTGTACATTTGTTCAAATATGTACAGCATTATAGTAGTAGTTGGTAAGTATTTAAAAAAATTTTTTTAGCTGGACATGGTGGCACATGCCCATAATCCCAGCACTCAGGAAGCAAAGGAAGGAGGATTGTCTTGAGTTCAAGACCAGCCTGAGACTCTATAGTAAATTCCAGGTCAGCCTGGGCTACAGAAAGACCTTACCTCAAAAAAATTTTTTTTTGGTTTTTCTAGGTAGGGTTTCACTCTAACTCAGGCTGACCTGGAATTTACTCTGTAGTCTCAGGCTGGCCTTGAACTCAAGACAATCCTCCTACCTCTGCCTCTCAAGTGCTGGATTTAAGAAGTGCACCACCATGCCTGGCTTACTCTTTCTCTCAAGAAAATTAAAAAAAAAAATTTAAAAAGAGAATAACTATTGACTAATTGTAGACTTTGTTGAGAAAATATGCTAAAATAGCCAGAGCAATTACAAAAAGAGAAGATAAAGAAAATATAAATCAAGGAACAATATGAAATGACAATTAAGTAGAGGGAGTAAGATGGAATGAAAAAAAAACTCAATAAATCTTTTAAAAAATGGAAGTAAGGGGAGGGACTATAAGCCCAGAATGGGGGCTCACACCTTCAGTCCCAGTACTCAGGGGCTGAGGGAGGATGTTTGAGGCAAGCCTGGAGCTACAGAGTGAGTTTCAGGTCAGCCTGGGCCAAGGCTCTGCCTCAGGAAAAAAAGAAAGAAAGAAAAGGGGAATGTAGAAAAAAAGTGGCCAAACTAGTAAGTTGGTAGAGTCAAATCCAAATTAATTGGTAGTCACTGTAAGCGTAAGTTATTCAACTCTTTCATGTAAAACAACAAAAATTATATATATTGTTTTTCAAGGTAAGGCCTCACTCTAGCTCAGGCTGACCTGGAATTCACTATGTAGTCTCAGGGTGGCCTCAAAATCATGGTGATCCTCCTACCTCTGCCCCCCGGAGTGCTGGGATTAAAGATGTGTGCCACCATGCCTGGTGTTAAAAAATTTTGTTTGTTTGTTTTAAAGCTTTATTTATTTGAGAGAGTCTGAGAGAGAGAGACAGACAGAGAGAATAGGCACTCCAGAGCCTCTAGCCACTGCAAATGAACTCTAGACGCATGCGCCACCTTGGGCATCTGGTTTATGTGGGTCCTGGGAAATCAAACATGGGTCCTTTGGCTTTGTAGGCAAGCACCTTAACCCCTAAGCTATCCCTCCAGCCCTAGTTTTTTTTTAAATTTATTTATTTGAGAGAGAGAATGGGTACACCAAGGCCTCCAGCTACTGCAAATGAACTCCAAACACATATGCCACCTTGTGCATCTGGTTTGTGTGGGTCCTGGGAAATTGAACATGGGTTCTTTGGCTTTGCAGGCAAGTGCCTTAACCACTAAGCCATCCCTCCAACCCCAGCCATGCCTGACTTTTTATGTGAGTTCTGGGAATCCAAACTCAGAATCTTATGCTTGAATAGTAGGCACTCTTACCCACTGAGCTCTCTCTCCCCAGCCCCTGTACATTTGTTCAAATATGTACAGCATTATAGTAGTAGTTGGTAAGTATTTAAAAAAATTTTTTTAGCTGGACATGGTGGCACATGCCCATAATCCCAGCACTCAGGAAGCAAAGGAAGGAGGATTGTCTTGAGTTCAAGACCAGCCTGAGACTCTATAGTAAATTCCAGGTCAGCCTGGGCTACAGAAAGACCTTACCTCAAAAAATTTTTTTGGTTTTTCTAGGTAGGGTTTCACTCTAACTCAGGCTGACCTGGAATTTACTCTGTAGTCTCAGGCTGGCCTTGAACTCAAGACAATCCTCCTACCTCTGCCTCTCAAGTGCTGGATTTAAGAAGTGCACCACCATGCCTGGCTTACTCTTTCTCTCAAGAAAATTAAAAAAAAAAATTTAAAAAGAGAATAACTATTGACTAATTGTAGACTTTGTTGAGAAAATATGCTAAAATAGCCAGAGCAATTACAAAAAGAGAAGATAAAGAAAATATAAATCAAGGAACAATATGAAATGACAATTAAGTAGAGGGAGTAAGATGGAATGAAAACAACACTCAATAAATCTTTTAAAAAATGGAAGTAAGGGGAGGGACTATAAGCCCAGAATGGGGGCTCACACCTTCAGTCCCAGTACTCAGGGGCTGAGGGAGGATGTTTGAGGCAAGCCTGGAGCTACAGAGTGAGTTTCAGGTCAGCCTGGGCCAAGGCTCTGCCTCAGGAAAAAAAGAAAGAAAGAAAAGGGGAATGTAGAAAAAAAGTGGCCAAACTAGTAAGTTGGTAGAGTCAAATCCAAATTAATTGGTAGTCACTGTAAGCGTAAGTTATTCAACTCTTTCATGTAAAACAACAAAAATTATATATATTGTTTTTTCAAGGTAAGGTCTTGCTCTAGCCCAGGCTTACCTGGAATTCACTACGTAGTCTCAAGGTGGCCTTGAACTCACAATGATCCTCCTACCTCTGCCTCCCAAGTGCTTAGATTAAAGATGTGTACAACACCCAGATATTTTAATTTTTTTTAAAGAGAGAGAGAGAATTGGCCTACTAGAGCCTCAGCCACTGTAATCGAACTCCAGATGCTTGTACTACCTAGTGGGCATGTGCAACCTTGCGTTTGCCTCACCTTTGTGCATCTGGCTTATGTGGGACCTGGAGAGTCAAACATGGGTCCTTAGGCTTTGCACATAAGCTCCTTAACCACTAAGCCATCTCTCTAGCCCCCTTTATTTTTATTTATTTATTTATTATTTATTTATTTTATTTATTTGAGAGAGAGAGACAGAGAAAGAGGCCTCTAGCCACTGCAAAAGAACTCCAGATGCATGTGCCACCTTGTGCTTCTGGCTTATGTGGGTAATGGGGAGTCAAACTTGGGTCTTTAGGCTTTGCAGGCAAGTACCTTAATGGCAAAGCCATCTCTCCAGCCCTCCCTTTACTTTTTTGATACAATCTTTTTTAAAATTTCTTTTTTTTATCTTTTTATTTATTATTTGAGAAAGAGGCAGAGAGAAAGCAAGCGAGCAAAAGAGAAAATGGGCATGCCAGGGCCTTCAGCCACTGCAAACGAACTCCAGATACATGTACCCCCTTGTACATCTGGCTTACATGGGGGCCTAGAGAGTCAAACCAGGATCCTTTGGCTTTGCAGGCAAACATCTTAACCACTAAGCCATCTCTCCAGCCCATAAAATTTATTTTTATTTATTTGAGAGAGAGGGAGACTGTGCATCCCAGGACCTCTAGCCACTGCAAAGGAACTCCAGGTGCATGTGCTACTTTGTGCATCTGGCTTACGTCAGCACCAGGGAATTGAATCTGGGTCCTTAGGCTTTGCAGGCAAGCACCTTAACCACTAAGCCATCTTCAGCCCTTTATTTATTTTTTGTTTTTTGTTTTTTTGTTTTTTTCAAGGTAGGGTCTCACTGTAGCCCAGGCTGACCTGGAATTCACTATGTAGTCTCAGGGTGGCCTCGAACTCATGGCAATCCTATCTCTGTCTCCCGAGTGCTGAGATTAATGGCGTGCGCCACCATGCCTAGCCAGCCCTTTATTTTTTAAAATTTATTTATTTATTTATTTATTTTTATTTATTTATTTATCATTGCTTTTCTGAAGTAGGGTCTCACTCTAGCTCAGGCTGACCTGGAATTCACTATGTAGTCTCAGGGTGGCCTCGAGCTCTTGGCAATCCTACCTCTGCCTCGCAAGTGCTGGGATTAAAGGCGTGCGCCACCACGCCTAGTTTATTTTATTTATTTTAAGAGAGAGAGAGGCAGATAGAGAGAATGGATGCACCAGGGCCTCTAGCCACTGCAAACGAACTCCAGATGCATACTCCCTCTTGTGCATCTGGATATTGGGGAATTGAACCTGGGTCCTTAGGTTTCGCAGACAAATGGCAAAACTGCTAAGCCATCTCTTCAGCCCAAATACTGCTGCTTTAACATGACACTAAGATACTTGGTGGCTTTTCAGGTTTATTTATCTTGATGGTCTGTGAAGTTACACCGGTGTCTTTTTTTTTTTTTTTTTTTTTTTGTTTTCTGAGGTAGGGTCTCACTCTAGCCCAGGCTAACCTGGAATTTATTATGTAGTCTCAGGGTGGCCTTGAACTTACGGTGATCCTCCTACCTTTGCCCCCAAAGTGCTGAGATTAAAGAAATGTTTCACTACCCCAACTGTTTTTTTTTTTTTAATTCATTAGTTCTAGCTGGGCGTGGTGGTACATGCCTTTAATTCCAGCACTTGGGAGGCAAAGGTAGGAGGATCACCATGAGTTCAATACCACCCTGAGACCACAGAGTGAATTCCAGGCCAGCCTGGGCTAGAGCAAGACCCTACCTTTAAAAAATTTTAAGCTAGGGCTGGAGAGATGGCTTAGTGATTAAGGCACTTGCCTGCGAAGCCTGAGGACCCCAGTTCGATTCTCCAGGTCCCACGTAAGCCAGATGCACATGGTGGAGCATGCATCTGGAGTTCATTTGCAGTGGCAAGGGGTCCTGGCGTGCCCATTCTCACTCTCTCTTTCTCTCTCTCTGTCTCTAATAAATAAATAAAATGAAAATAAAAATAATTAAAAAAAAATTTTAAGCTAGGCATGGTGGCACACACCTTTAACCCCAGCACTTGGGAGGCAGAGGTAAAGGATTGCTGTGAGTTCAAGGCCATCCTGAACTACATAGTGAATTCCAGGTCAGCTTGGGATAGAGTAAGACCCTACCTCGAAAATAAAAAAAAATAAAATAAAAATTTTTTAAGTAAAGAGAGAAAACATTACATTAGTTTGTTTCTTAGTAATATATATATATAATATATATAGTAATATATATGTAATATATATTTGTAAGGAGAGAGGACCAGAGAGAGAGAGAGAGAGGGAGAATGAGAATGGGCGTGCCAAGCTGTAATAGTTTGAATTTATGTCCCCCAGTAGACTCAAATGTTTTATTAAAGTGTAAGTTGAGTTTCGAGCCACCTGGCTGGAAGAGGTGTCACTGTGGTTAGATCCTGGGGTCCAGCCCTGAGGTGTTGAATTCCAGCCTACAGTATACAGAGTGAGTTCTGCCTGGGGTTCCCTGCTGTTGATTCTGTGCTTGCTTGTGAGGCTGTTGGTGGGTTTTTGCTCTCTGCTTGGATTTGGTAAAGGGGCCCCACTTCTTCCACCCTTATGGAACCTCCCCTGGATCTGTAAGCCTGAAATAAATCCCATTCCTCCCATAAACTGTGTCTGGTTTGGAGGTTCATCCCAGCAGCATGGAGCTGCCTACAACACAAAGCCTCTTGTCACTGACAATGAACTCCAGATGCATTTACCATGTTGTGCATCTGACTTACATGAGCCCTGGAGGTTTGAACCCACGATGACAGGCTTTGCAAGCAAGCACCTTTAACTGCTGAGCTGTCTTCTTAGTCCTTCGCAGGTGTTCTTAAAGTGAAAGGAAGCTTTGAACCTTTTGATTTGCATGATTTTGTGGGGTTTTCTGGGTGGAGTAGAAAACCATTTTGACAGGTCATCTCATGCTGCTTATAGGAAGAATGTATAGTTATCAGTTTTATGTATAATCAAAAATGATGTTTAGGGCTGGAGTGATGGCTTAGCAGCTAAGGTGTTTTCCCGCAAAGCCAAAGGATCCAGTTTGACTCTACAGGCCCCACGGAAGCCAGATGCATAAGGGGGCACATGCATCTAGAGTTCGTTTGCAGTGGCTGAAGGCCCTGGGGTGCCCATTCTCTCTCTTTTTCTCTCTGCCTCTTTCTCTCAAATAAATAAATAAATAAATAAATAAATAAATAAATAAAATATACATATTTTAAATATTTTGTTTATTTATTTGAGAGAGAGAGAGAAAGAGGCAGATAGAGAGAAAGAGAGAATGGGCTCGCCAGGGCCTCTAGCCGCTGCAAACGAACTCCAGATGCATGTGTCCCCTTGTGAATCTGGCTTACGTGGGTCCTGAGGAATCGAACCACGGTACTTAGGCTTCACAGGCAAATGCCTTAACTGCTAAGCCATTTCCCCAGCCCAAATAAAGTATATTAAAAAAAAAAAAATAGAAAGCCAGGCGTGGTGGCACATACTTTTAATCCCAGCACTCGGGAAGCAGAGATAGCAGGATTGCCTTCAAGGCCACCCTGAGACTACATAGTGAATTCCAGGTCAGCCTGGACTAGAGTGAAACCCTACATCGAAAAACCAAAAATAAATAAATAAATAAATAATAAAATACAGCCAGGCGTGGTAGCACATGCCTTTAAAAAAAAATTGTGTCTGTGCTGGAGAGATGGCTTAGTAGCTAAGGCACTTGCCTGCAAAGCCAAAGGACCCCGGTTTGATTCTCCAGGACTCAGGTAAGCCAGATGCACAAGGTGGTGCATGCGTCTGGAGTTCATTTGCAGTGGTTGGAGGCCCTGGCGCGCCCATTCTTTCTCTCTCCCTCTTCCTCTTCCTCATTCTCTCTCTCAAGTAAATAAATAAAAATAAAATTTTTAAAATGATGTCTGACTGAGACACTTTGATTAAACTTTGCTGTGCTCTCTTGTAGACGCTGTTGTCTTTCTTGCTGCCTGGCCACACTAGACTAAGAAACCAGATAACAGAAGTCTTAGACCTGGACCTGATCAGGCAAGAAGCAGAGAACGGGGCCCTAGATATTGCCAAGCTGGCAGAATTCATTATTGACATGATGGGGACACTGTGTGCACCTGCTCGAGATGAGGAAGTTAAGAGACTAAAGGACATCAAGGAAATAGTGCCCCTTTTCAGGTATGGAAACATGTCCATCATAGTGTACCTAAATGAAAGCAAATTTAAACATCTGAAGTCTAGGGACTCATGCAGTTAAATTTTTTTTTTTTTTTTTTTTTTTTTTTTTTTTTTTTCGAGGTAGGGTTTCACTGTAGTTCAGGCTGACCTGGAAATCACTATGTTGTTTCAGGGTGGCCTCAAACTCATGGGGATCCTCCTACCTCTGCCTCCTGAGTGCTGGGATTAAAGGCGTGCACCACCACACCCATCTAAAAAGTATTTTTTATTTTTTGTTTTGTTTTGTTTGTCGAGGTAGGGTCTCACTCTGGCCCAGGCTGACCTGGAATTAACTATTTAGTCTCAGGGTGGCCTTGAACTCACAGCCTACCTCTGCCTCCCTAATGCTGGGATTAAAGGCATGCACTACCACACCCAGCTTAAAAAAAAATTGTTTTTTTTTTTTTGGTTTTTCGAGGTAGAGTCTCACTCTAGCTCAGGCTGACCTGGAATTCACTATGTAGTCTCAGGGTGGCCTTGAACTCACGGCAATCCTCCTACCTCTGCCTCCCAAGTGCTGGGATTAAAGGCATGTGCCACCACGCCCGGCTAAAAAGTATTTTTTAAAGTAAATATGGGCTGGAGAGATGGCTTAGTCATTAAGGGTCTTGCCTGCAAAGCCTAAGGACCCAAGTTCGATTCCCCAGGACCCAAGTAAGCCAGTTGCACTGGAGGCCCTGGTATTCCCATTTTCTCTCTCTCAAATAAATAAATAAAAATATTATTAAAATAAACATTATCTGACACAGAAGCGTAAGAATTTTGTCACTTAAAGGGCAGGGGAGATGGCTTAGCAGTTAAGGCACTTGCCTGCAAAGCCAAAGGACCTAGGTTTGATTCCCCAGGACCCATGTAAGCCAAATGCACAAGGTGACACATGCATCTGGAGTTCAGTTGCAGTGGCTGGAGGCCCTGGCATGCCCATTCTCTATCTCCCTCCCTCTCTATCTCTCCTTCTTTCTCTCAGTCTCAAATAAATAAATAACATAAAATATTTTTAAAAATAATTTTATCACTTAGAGCCACATTCAGTTTTCCCTACACCTTGGAGTCTGGGGTAGGAAAATAGGAGGATATTAAGTTCAAGGCCAGTGTGGACTGCATCATGAGATGCTCTCTCCAAATAGACAAACAAGGAAGCTAGTGATGCTTCTGACTCCCAGCTGAATGTAGCTGTGCAGGCTTAGGTTGTCAGGCCTTTTAATTAAAAAAGAATTTTTTAAAAATTTATTTGAGCCGGGCGTGGTGGTGCACACCTTTAATCCCAGCACTCGGGAGGCAGAGGTAGGAGGATCGCCGTGAGTTCGAGGCCACCCTGAGACTACATAGTTAATTCCAGGTCAGCCTGGACCACAGTGAAACCCTACCTCGAAAAACCAAAAAAAAAAAAAAAAATTATTTCAGAGAAAGAGAGAGTATAGGTATACCAAAGCCTCTTGCCATTGCAAATGAACTCCAGATCTCCAGATGCATGCACCACTTAGTGTATCTGGCTTCACATGGTTACTGGGAAATGGAACTTAGTTCATCAGACTTTGCAAGCAAGTGCCTTTCACTAGCCCAGGCTGACCTGGAATTACCTATGTAGTCTCAGGGTGGTCTGCAACTCATAATGTTCCTCCTACCTCTGCCTCCCATGTGCTGCGATTAAAGGTGTGCACCACCATGCCCAGCTTTGATTTTTTTAAGAAAAGTTATAGATCCAAGTTCTAAAAACATTGTATGGAACTAAAACACATCTGAGATTGCTCCCAGTCATCTGGCTGTCAGTGGCCTGTGGACTCCGAGGGCAGCTTGGAGGACTGTTGGGAGTGCTTTCCAGGAGAGACAGTGTACTTCCTGGAAGAGTGGGCTGCTGGTGGATTGGGGAGGGCTCAGAATGGAGAGAAGGCTTAAAAAATTTTATTTATTTGGGGAGAGAGAGAGAAAGAGAGAGAGAATGAGAATGGGTGTGTTAGGACCTCCTACCAATGCAAACAAACTCTAGGTATATGTGCCACTTTGTGCATCTGGCTTTATGTGGGTACTGAGGAAGGAACCCAGGTCATCAGGCTTAGCACCTTTAACCACTGAGCCATCTCTTCAGCCCCAGAGAAGGTGTGAGTATTCCTCAGACTGTTTGCTTTTGTTTTCCAGACTGTTTCCTTTATCGCACATAATTTATGTGTATATGAGCTTAAACACACAGTGCACTTTATACACACACACACACACACACACACACACGCACGCACGCACATATATATTTATTTATTTATTTGAGAGAGAGAAAATGGGCACACCAGGGTCTCTAGCCACTGCAAACAAACTCTAGACACATGTGCCACCTTGTGCATCTTGCTTTCATGAGTTCTGGGAAATTGAACCTGGGTCCTTAGTTTTCACAGGCAACTACCTTAACTTCTAAGCCATCTCTCCAGTCTATACAGTGCATTTTATTTATTTGTTTTTTATTTATTTTGGTTTTTCGAGGTAGGGTCACTGTAGCTCAAGCTGATCTGGAATTCACTCTGTAGTCTCGGGGTGGCCTCGAACTCATGGTGATCCTCCTACCTCTGCCTCCCAAGTTCTGGGATTAAAGGCATGTGCCACCACGCCCAGTTTACAGTGCATTTTAAAGGATCATGGCCTTGGAGAACTTTAATCCTATTCCTACTTTTGTTCATGGCCATGACTATACCTTGGGTTCTTGTTTACATCCTGTAAGTTAGTAGCTCTTAGTGGGCAAGCACCTTAACCACTGAGCCATCTCGTTAGCCCAATAGCTCTTAGTGGTTGTGGTGAGGGCTAGATAGGATGGAAGCTATCTTCACTGTCAGGTCAGGAGCTTGCCTCTTGGGTACATTCAGTGTGAGCTAGCAATTACACCACCTAAGCTAGAACACAAAACACATCCAAAAGCTATGAGATACTGGGTAACAGGAAAGAGAAAACAGTTGATTTTCTTTCTTTGCTAAGAAAATTAATTAACCTATGTGAGAGTGAGCACCCAGGAAGCCAGGCATGGTGGTGCATGCCTGTTTAATCCCAGTACATGGGAGGCAGAGGTAGGGGGATTGCCATGAGTTCAAGGCCACCCTGAGAACACAGAGTGTATTCCAGGTCAGCCTGGGCTAGAGTGAGACCCTACCTCAACCCCTCCCCCCCAAAAAAAATCTTTTCTTTTCTTTCAGGGCAATATTTTCTGTGTTGGACCTAATGAAAGTAGACATGGCCAACTTTGCTGTCACGAGCATTAGGCCACACCTCATGCAACAGTCAGTTGAATATGAGAGGAAGAAGTTCCAAGAGGTTTTGGAGAAACAACCAAGTAAGTTTAATGCCTTATGGCTTTCTTCATTGCTGGTGTTGTGTCCATTCTAGTTGCTATAGTTTATTGCATATTGCAGAACTGTTTTCAAAACAAAACTAAGATTAGCTAGGCTGATATAGGAGGATTGTTGTGAGTTTGAGATCAGCTTGGAGTAGAATGAGATTCTGACTCAAAAAAAAAAAAAAATTAGGGCTGGAGAGATGGGTTAGCGGTTACGGTGCCTGCCTGCCAAGCCTAAGAACGCCTGTTCAATCTCCAGGTCCCATGTTTAGCCAGACGCAAAGTGATGCAATGGCATAATGCTGCACTTGCCCACAAGGGGGTACATGCGTCTGGAGTTCATTCACAGTGGCTGAGAGGCCCTGGTGTGCCCATTCTCTCTCTCTCTCTGTCTCTTCCTTTCTCTCTCTCTCTCAAAAAAAAAAAATTATCCATGTGGATGGTCTGAGTTGAGGAAAGAAAATCACAAGATCTTAGGACTACATCTGGAATTGTTAAGCATTGGGGCAGGGAAGACACAGCTCAGTTGATGAAGTGCTTGCTTCACAAGCATGGAGACCCTGTTAAAAATGTCAGGTACAGTGGGGTGTGGTGGTGCCCACCTTTTTTTATTATTGATAACTTCTATACTTACATACAAAAAATGCATGATATTTCCCTCCCTTACCCCCATACCCCTTTAGAACTCCAATCTCCATCGTATGCCCTCCCTCTTTCCATTAGTCTCTCTTTTAATTTGATGTCATCATCTTTTTCTTCTATTATGAGGGTCTTGCGAATGTATTGTTAGGCACTGCAAGGTCATGGATATTGAGGCCAATTTCTGTCTGGACAGTTGCATTGTAAGGAGTCGTACCCTTCCTTTGGCTTTTCCATTCTATCCGCCCCCTCTTCGGCAATGGTCCCTGAGCCTTGGAGGGTGTGATAGAGATGTTTCAGTGCTGGGCACTCCTCCATCCCTTCTTCTCAGCACTATGTTGCCTTTTGGGTCATCCCAGTGGTCATCGCCATCTGAAAAGAGAAGCTTCTCTAACCAGAAGTGAGAATAGCATTAATATGTGAATATGAACATTAAGTGTAGTGCTTTCAGGGCAGCTTGGTGGGAATAAAATATTCATTTAGTCAGACAAGAGCAGGCTTTATACCCCTAAGGCTCATGACCTCCCCTGCCATAGACTTTTGCTTAGGTTTTTCAGTACCAGGTATGTATTCCCTCCCATAGAGAGGGCCTTCAGTCCAATTATGGAGCAGTTGGTTACCCCAAGAGCAGACATGCTACTATTGCACCCGTTCAGTCATTGGGCCTGTATGGCCAAACTTGAATATTCAGTGTCCACTGTTTTCACTGCTGATGACCTCTGTCTCCCATACGGCTGCATGCAGTGCAGCTTTTTCCAGCTTTCAGTTGGCTAGTCTACAGGGAGAAGGTTTTCTGCTCAACACCAGCTTGCTTTCTCAGTGACCTTGCCTCTCAGGCAAGAGATGTCTTCAGCAATAGGGTCTAACTGTCTGTTTCTCAAGGGAAACCAAGGCCTTTGGCAATAGTCTTTAATGTTTTGGAGGCTACCAGGACCTCCTTGGCCAACAACTCACTGGAAGGTATCCCATCCCAGGCACTGAAAATTTTCTAGTAACAGTCTACAGCTTCTAGATGTGCCATTATTCAATAAAGTAGGTTTACATAAGTCTTATTCACAATATCTTGAATTTTGATTGACCCTCTCCCTGCCCTTCTTTTATGCATTCTCTTCCCATGGCCTCGCTTAGGCCATTCCCCTCCCTGTAATCTGTTCTTCTACTTATATATGTGCAATACCATAACTTAAGTCCTTCCCTCCTCTCCCTCCCTTATAGCCTTTTACTAGTTAACTGGTTTCTGGTACCAATTTTTGGTTCCAGTTCACACATAAGTCTATACATTTGTAGCTAGGATCCACATATGAGAGAGAACATGTGACGTTTGGCTTTCTGAGCCTGGGTTACCTCACTTAGCATAATCCTTTCTAGATCCATCCATTTCCCTGCAAGTTTCATAATTTCATGTTTCTTTACCGCTGAATAGAACTCCATTGTGTAAATGTACCACATCTTTATTATCCATTCATCTATGGAGGGACATCTAGGCTGGTTCCATGTGCCCACCTTTTTAATACCAGCACTTGGGAGGCAAAGGTAGGAGGATTGCCATGAGTTCGAGGCCACCCTGAGACTACATAGTGAATTCCAGGTCAGCCTGGGTTAGAGCGAGACCTGACCTCAAAAAACAAAAACAAACAAAAAACTGTTGTGTAGTGGGTTTAGCAGTTAAGGCACTTGCTTGCAAAACGTGAGCACTCAGGTCCGATTCCCCAGGACCCATGTAAGCCAGATGTACAAGGTGGCATATATGTCTGGAGTTCTTTTTTAGTGGCTAGATGGTCTGGTATGTGCACTCTCTCTCCCCTTCTTTCTCAAATAAATAAAATATTAAAAATATTGGGCCAGGCATGGTGGTGCACACCTTTTATCCCAGCACTTGGGAGGCAGAGGTAGGAGGATCTCTGTGAGTTCAAGGCCACCCTGAGACTACTTCCAGGTTAGTCTGAGCTAGAAGTGAGACCCTACCTTGAAAAAACAAAACAAACAAACAAAAAATGTTGGGTGTGGTGCCTGTGCTTGTAATCCTAGCACTGGGAAATCAAGACAGGAAGATCCCTGGGGCTCACTGACAGCAGTCTAGCCTAATTAGCAAGCTCCCAGCCAATGATAAACCCTAGCTCAAAAAAAAAAAAAAAAAAAAAAAAAAAAATGGTGATCCTTGAGCTAGATAGATGGCTTAGTAGTTAAGGCCCTTGCCTGCAAAGCCAAAGGACCTAGGTTCAATTCTCCAGGACCTGTGTAAGCCAGATGCACAAGGTGGCTCTTGCATCTGGAGTTCATTTGCAGTAGGTAGAGGTCCTAGCATGCCCATTCTGTATCTGGTTCCCTTCCTCTCTCTCATAAATAAATTTTTTTAAAAAGGTGAGCCTAAAATGGTAATTCACACGTGTAATCCCAGCACTGGAGAGGCACAGAGTGTTCAAGGCCAACCTGGGCTAGAGTAAGACCCTGCTCAAAAAAAAAAAAAAATCAAAAAACCCCCCAAAAGATAGATAGCAATGGCTTAGTGGTTGAGGCGCTTGACTATAAAGCCTAAGGATCCATGTTCAATTCCCCAATACCCAATGTAAACCAGATGCCCAAGGTGGTGCTTGTGTCTGGAGTATGTTTGCAGTGGCTAGAGGCCCTAGTATGCCTATTCTCTCTCTCTCTATCTACGTCTTTCTCTCTCTTCCCCTCTTAAAGTATATAAATAAATAAAATATTTTATTTTTTAATTAATTTAATTTATTTTATTTTACCTTATTTGGTTTTTCAAGGTAGGGTTTCACTCTAGTTCAGGCTGACCTGGAATTTACTATGTAGTCTCAGGGTGGCCTTGAAGGTGGTCCTGCTACCTCTGCCTCCCAAGTAATGGGATTAAAGGTGTGTGCCACCACATCCGGCTATTTTTTATATTTATTTATTTATATTTATTACAGACAAAGAGAGGGAGAGAAAGAGAGAGAGAGAGAATGGGTGCACCAGGGCCTCTAGCCACTGTAAACGAACTCCAGATGCATGCACCACCATGTGCATCTGGCTTACATGGGATCTGGAGAATCAAACCTGGGTCCTTAGACTTCGCAGGCAAGTGCCTTAACTGCTAAGCCATCTCTTCTGACCAAATAAAGTATTTTTAAAAATTAAGAGGCTGAGGTAGGAGGATCAATATGAGTTCAGTCAAGGGCCAGCCTGGGCTATAGAGTGAATTCTAGGTTAGCCTGGACTAGAGTGAGATCCTGTCTCAAACAACAACACAAAAAAGAATTGTTAATGAGCCAGGCATGGTGGCGCACACCTTTAATCCCAGCACTCAGGAGACAGATGTAGGAGGATCGCTGTGAGTTCGAGGCCACTCTGACACTACATAGTTAATTCTAGGTCAGAGCTAGAGTGAGACTGTACCCCCAAAAAACAAAAACAAACAAACAAAAAAGAATTGTTAAGCATTAAAAAGAAAATTTAATTGACATGCAAGAGCAACGTAGGATATAAAATAGGGGCTTGGGGAAATAGCTCAGTTGGTAGAGAACTTGCCTAATATGCATGAAGCCCTAAGTTCGATCCCCAGCACTACAAAAAACTGGGTGTGGTGATTCATACCTGTAATCCCAGCACTTGAGAGCTGGAGGCAGGTAGACCAGAAGTTCAAAGTCATCTTTGGCTTATATAATAGCAAATTCAAGGCCAGCCTGGGATACATGAGACTCTGTCTCGAAAGGAAAGGAAGGGGAAAGGAAAGGGAAGGAAAAGAAAATAATGAAGATTACTAAATTAAATGGTTTTTCCCCCAAGGAAAAGGAAAATACCACTTCAAAATAAATTACATTTTAGGTCTTACAAATCATGACAAACTTCTTATGTTCATTTGCTTTTCTCCTCCATTTGGGTACAGCAGGAAATTTCTTTTTACTTCTGTTCTATATGCATCAATCTGTTTTCACAACCAGGAAAAATAATTTGTGTGTGTGTGTATATGTGTATATGTATGGACATGCACATGCGATGGCATGTGTGTAAAGGTCAGAGTGTGTGTGTGTGTGTGTGTGTGTGTGTGTGTGTGTGTATGGACATGCACATGCCACAGCATGTGTGTAAAGGTCAGAGGACAACCTCAGGTGTTGGTCTTCACCTTCCGCCCTGATTGACTGTAACTGCCAGGTTAGCTGCTCTGTAAACTTTGGGATTCTCCAGCCTGCCTGTCATTGCTAGAAGTGTGTGTACTGCTAGAATCTGCCTTTATGTGGGTTCTGGGGATCTGCATAGCAAGTTCTTTCAACCACTGAGTGATGCATCACCTCGCCTGATATTCACTGTGCAACCAAGACTGGCCCACACTCGTGGCAATCTTTCTACCTCAGCCTCCCAAGTGCTGGGAAGGAAAAGTCATTTTTGTGACCCTCTCAGCTGACTGCAGGTAGACAAATGACTACCGGGTCAGATTCCGTTTGTGATGGATTTCATGTTGCCTCTAGCACTGCTGGCGAAACGATGAAAATGGCAGTCTCTGAGGAGACTGTGTTGCCTAACCAGATTAGTTAACTTAGTGTCCCCAAATGTTGATTCCTCCAGCCCCACGTCGAAGGTGCTTTGGGCCAGGAGGTGTCAGGAAGAAACAGAGGAGAAATAGCTGAAGAAGATTGGTTGACACACAGCTCATTCCAACCAGGGCTGTGGAGCCTCTGAGGAGGCATCTAATGGCACAGTGGTAGTCAGGTCCCAGAAGCTCAGGTGCAGCGGAAGTAAAGCCTGCCTGTATAGTTCGTGGTCACCAAAATTGCGAACTTGACTTCCATTCCAAGGTGGTGGACCACAGGGAACACTGTCTGCAGAAGGCTAAGGGTAGAGTGGGTAGTGTGCTGACAGAGGACATGTGACAGTGTGCTCATCAGGGAAGAGTGGAAGCGGCTGTGACGTCAGCTGCCCACTTGGTTTGGAAGAGGCCTCCCCATCCTGAGACTACAGAGTGAATTCCAAGTCAGCCTGAGCTACAGTGAGACTCTACCTTGAAGAAAAAAAAAGTAAGAGGCCTCCATTGGAGCTGCCACACCCACCTCTAAGACCTGAGATGCGCTTTTGGCTCTGCTCGTGATGGGGACAAGATCCTCAAGTTGTTTGTGTATCCTTCAGAGTACCTGCTGCATTACTCAGCCCCAAAAAGCAGACAGGGCATAATGCTGAGAACACTCCTGACTGACGTGCTCCCAGTGCAGTGATCATACCAGGCCATGTGGCCCCCAGATTGATATGGAAGACCGAGAGCAGGAACAAGCCCATCCTCAGTGTGGAGGTTATGTACACAGGGGCTCTTGCTGGTCTGTCCCATGTGTCTCTGAGCCAGAGAGAGCTTCCAGTTGAGTTGTGCACGGTGGCGAGGAGAGGAGAGGAGAGGAGAGGAGGGGAGGGGAGGGGAGGGGAGGGGAGGGGAGGGGAGAGGAGAGGAGAGGAGAGGAGAGGTAACATGTGGATGCAGGCCAGCTGGGTGTGTGTCAGCCTGTCTTTAGACCAGGAATCTCCTGTTAGGTTGTGACTTGCCTGAGTCATGCAACTGTGATGAGCAACACGACACTTCACTGCCAGAAGACTCTTCCAAGAAGCATCCCTGCCCAGTGTCATGGTAATGTTTACAGCTTTGCTTTTCAGATTCCCTGGACTTTGTCACCCAATGGCTAGAAGAAGCTTCAGATGACCTTATGACTCAGAAGTGCAAACATGCCCTGCCAGCTGGGGGAGAGGCTGCTGGCTCTGGGGAGTTGACCCCTGTTGCTGTCCAGAATTATGCCTACCTGAAGCTTCTGAAATGGGACCACCTCCACAGACCTTTCCCTGAGGTAGGTTCTTGTTACAGTCAGCTTTACATTGCTGGCAGAAAACACCTGACCAAGAGTAGTTTGTGGACAAAGCGGGTTCATTTTGGCTTACAGACTCAGGGGAAGCTCCATAATGGCAGGGGAAAACAATGGCATGAGCAGGGGCTGGATATCACCAGCTGGCCAACATCAGGTAGACAACAGCAACAGGAGAGTGTGCCAAACACTGGCAAGAGGAAGCTGGCTATAACACCCATAAGCCCACCCCCAACAATACACTGCCTCCAGAAGGCTTTAATTCCCAAATTGCCATCTGCTGGGGACCTAGCATTCAGAACACCTAAGTATATGGGGGACACCTGAATCAAACCACCATGGTTCTGCTGGGTAGTCTAACTATTCATATGTCATCTTGGGGTGCTGAACTTTTTTTTTTAAAGGAACATGTTTTGGGGCTGGAAAGGTGGATTTTTTTTTTTGCCTGCAAAGCCAAAAGATCCTGGTTCGATTCTCCAGGACCCACATAAGCCAGATGCACAAGGGGATGCAGGCATCTGGAGTTCGTTTGCAGTGGTTGGAGGCCTTGGCGTGCCCATTTTCTCTCTTCCTCTCTCTCTCTCTCTTTGCCTTGTTCTCTCTCTCAAATAAATGAAACATAGTAAAAAAAAGAAACATGATTTGTTTTTTAAAAATATTTTTATTTATTTGCAAGCAGAGAGAGATAGAGAGGAGACAGAGAGAATGGGTATACCAGGGCTTCCAACCATTGGAAATGAATTCCAGATGCATGTGCCCCTCCAGATGTGTGTGCCACTTTGTGGATACTAGGGAATAAAACCTGGACCATTAGGCATTACACAAATGCGCTTAATCACTGAGCCATTTTGCTAGCCTCCAGCTACTTCTTTATTATTTATTTCAGAGATAGAAAGAGAGAAAATGAGTGTGCCAGGGCCTCCAGTCACTGTAAATGAACTCCACATGTAGGCACCACCGAATGCATCTGGCTTATGTGGGTCCTGGGGAGTAGAACCTGGGTCCTTTGGCCTTGTAGGCAAGTGCCTTAACCACTAAGCCATCTCTGTAGCCCTGCCTGTTGTTATTATTATTATTTGGGGGGGGGGTTCAACATAGTTTTCACCCTAACCCAGGCTGACCTAGAATTCACTATGTATTCTCAGGGTGGCTTCGAACTCACTGCAATTCTCTTACCTCTGCCTCCCGAGTGCTGGGATTAAAGGAGTGCGCCACCACACCTGGCCCCTACTTCTTTTTTTTTTTTTTTTTTTTTTTTTTTTTTAATATTTATTGACAACAAAACATACTTACATACCAAAGGTGCGTATTTTTCCCTCCCCTCCCCCCTTCCCCTTTAGAACTCCACTCTCCCTCATATCCCCTCCCTCTCTCCATTAGTCTCTTTTTTTAATATGATGTCATCCTCTTTTACTTCTACTATGAGGGTCTTGCGGAGGTATTGTTAGGCACAGCAAGGTCATGGATATCAAGGCCAATTTCTATCTGGGCAGTTGCATTGTAGGGAGTCGTACCCTTCCTTTGGCTCTTCCATTCTATCCGCCCCCTCTTCCGCAATGATCCCTGAGCCTTGGAGGGTGTGACAGAGATGTTTCAGTGCTGGGCACTTCTCCATCCCTTCTTCTCAGCACTATGTTGCCTTTTGGATCATCCCAGTGGTCATCGCCATCTGAAAAGAGAAGCTTCTCTAACCAGAAGTGAGAGTAGCATTAATATGTGAATATGAGCATTAAGTGTAGTATTTTCCGGGCAGCTTGGTGGGAATAGTATATACATTTAGATAAGGGCATGCTTTATACCCCTAAGGCTTATGACCTTACCTACCATAGACTTTACTTAGTTTTTCAGTACCAGGTATGTATTCCCTCCCGTAGAGAGGGCCTTTAGTCCAATTATAGAGCAGTTGGTTACCCCACGAGTAGACATGCCACTATTGCACCTGTTCAGTCTTTGGGCCTGTCTGGCCAAATTTGAATATTCAGCGTCCACTGTTTTCACTGCTGATGACTTCTGTCTCCCATACTCTGCAAGCAGTGCAGCTTTTTCCAGCTTTCAGTTGGCTGGTCTACAGGGAGAAGGTTTTCTGCTCAGCACCAGCTTGCTTTCTCAGTGACCTTGCCTCTCAGGCAAGAGATGTCTTCAGCAATAGGGTCTTACTATCTGTTTCTCAGGGAAAACCAAGGGCTTTGGCAAAAGCCTTTAATGTTTTGGAGGCTACCGACCTCCTTGGCCAACAACTCACTGGAAGGTATCCCATCCCAGGTACTGAAAATTTTCTAGTAACAGTCTACAGCTTCTAGATGTACCATTATTCAAAAAGTAGTTTTACATAAGTCTTATTCACAATCTTTTGAAATTAGATTGACCCTCCCCTTGCCCTTCTTTTATGCATTCTCTACCCATGGCCTTGGTTAGGCCATTCCCCTCTTTGTAACCAGTCCTTCCACTTACATATGTGCAATACCATACACTTCAGTCCTTCCCTTTCCTCCGTCCCTTATAGCCTTTTACCAGCTTACTGGTTTCTGGCACCAATTTTTGGTTCCAGTTCACACACAAGTCTGTCTATTTGTAGCTAGGATCCACATATGAGAGAGAACATGTGACGTTTGGCTTTCTGAGCCTGGGTTACCTCACTTAGTATAATCCTTTCCAGATCCATCCATTTCCCTGCAAATTTCATAATTTCATTTTTCTTTACTGCTGAGTAGAACTCCATTGTGTAAATGTACCACATCTTTATTATCCATTCATTTGTGGTGGGACATCTAGGCTGCTTCCATTTCCTAGCTATTGTGAATAGAGCGGCAATAAACATGGTTTTGCAAGTATCTCTAAGGAAGTGAGAAGAGTCTTCTGGATATATGCCTAGGAGTGCTATAGCTGGATCATATGGTAAATCTATTTCTAGCTGTCTCAAAAACCTCCACACTGATTTCCACAATGGTTGGACTAGGTTACATTCCCACCAACAGTGTAGAAGTGTTCCTCTTTTTCCGCATCCACGCCAACACTTATTGTCATTTGCTTTCTTGATGGAAGCCATTCTGACAGGAGTGAAATGGAATCTCAAAGTGGTTTTAATTTGCATTTCCCTGATGGCTAAGGATGTGGAGCATTTTTTCAGATGTTTATATGCCATCTGAATTTCATCTTGTGAATTCTCTATTTAGTTCCATAGCCCATTTTTAACTGGGTTGTTTGAATTCTTATTATTCTGTTTTTTGAGTTCTTTGTATATTCTGGATATTAATCCTCTGTCAGATGTATAGCTGGCAAAGATTTTCTCCCATTCTGTAGGTTGTCTTTTGCTCTACTCACAGTGTCCTTTGCTGTACAAAAGCTTTGTAATTTCATAAGGTCCCATTGGTTGATTAGTGATTTTATTCGCTGAGCAATTGGGGTTATATTCAGAAAGTCCTTACCTATGCCAATATGTTGAAGGGTTTCCCCTACTTTTTCCTCTAGCAGGTTCAGAGTTTCAGGTCTGATATCAAGGTCCCTGATCCATTTGGATTTGACTCTTGTGCATGGAGAAAGACAAGGATCTATGTTTATCCTTTTACATATCGATGTCCAGTTTTCCCAACACCACTTGTTAAAGAGACTATCTTTTCTCCAATTAATATTTTTGGCATTTTTGTCAAAAATCAGGTGGCTGTAGCTGCTTGGATTAATATTTGGGTCTTCTATTCTGTTCCATTGATCTACCTGTCTGTCCTTGTGCCAGTACCATGCTGTTTTTGTTACTATGGCTTTGTAATATAACTTAAAATCGGGTATGGTTATACCACCTGCCTGATTTTTGTTTCGCAAAAATTGTTTTGGCTATTCGAGGTTTTTTGTGTTTCCAGATGAATTTTAGGATTGTTTTTTCTATTTCCGTGAAGAAAGCTATTGGGATTTTAATAGGGATCGCATTAAATGTATAGATTGCTTTTGGTAAGATTGACATTTTTACAATATTGATTCTTCCAATCCAGGAGCATGGGATGTCTTTCCATTTCCTTGTGTCTTCTGTAATTTGTCGCTCGAGTTTTTTAAAGTTCTCATTGTAGAGATCCTTCACTTCCTTGGTTAAGTTTATTCCAAGGTATTTTATTTTTGAAGCAATTGTGAATGGGAGAGATTCCTGATTTCATCCTCTGCACGTTTGTTGTTAGTATATAGAAAGGCTACTGATTTCTGTGTGTTTATTTTGTATCCTGCTACATTGCTAAAAGTGTTTATCAGCTCTAACAGTTTGCAGGTAGAGACTTTAGGTCTGTTAGGTATAGAATCATATCGTCTGCAAATAATGATAATTTGATCTCTTCCCTTCCGATTTGTATCCCCTTTATGAGTGTCTCTTGCCTTATTGCTGTGGCTAAGACTTCCAGTACTATATTAAATAGTAGTGGGAAAGTGGACACCCTTGTCTTGTTCCTGAATTTAGAGGAAAAGCTTCAAGTTTTTCCCGTTTAGTATTATGTTGGCTGTAGGTTTGTCATAAATAGCTTTTATTATGTTGAGATATGCTCCTTCTATTCCCAGTTTCTGTAATACTTTCACCATGAAGGGGTGTTGGATTTTGTCAAATGCCTTTTCTGCATCTATTGAGATGACCATATGATTTTTGTCCTTCAGTCCATTTATATGGTGTATTACATTTATGGATTTGCGTATGTTGAACCATCCCTGCATCTCTGGGATAAAGCCTACTTGGTCAGGGTGAATAATCTTTCTGATAAATTCTTGTATTCTGTTTGCCAGTATTTTGTTGAGAATTTTTGCATCCATGTTCATGAGGGAGATTGGTCTATAATTTTCTTTTTTTGATCTGTCTTTGTCCGGTTTGGGTATCAGGGTGATGCTGGCTTCATAGAAGGATTTTGGTAGAGTTCCTTCCTTTTCTATTTTATGGAAAAGTTTGAGAAGCATTGGCGTTAGATCCCTACTTCTTTTTTTAAGTGAAGTTTTCAGTGCATAAAATAATGGGTTTTATGATTACATTTTCATACATACCATTGTACCTTGCTCATATTCAGTCCCCCTACCTCCCTACCTGTTGGCCTGTTTTCTCCCCTCAGATAGTCTCCCTTCTGTTTTCACATCATATATAAAAATATTTATTATATATACGTATATATCCTGACTGGCCCGTGAACCCCAGGGATCCTCCTGTCTCTGCCTCCCCAGTACTGGGATTGTAAGTACATGCTGGGATCAAACCCAGGTTCTTGTGCTTGTGACACAAGCACTTTACAGATTAAGCCATCTTCGTGGCCTTTAGTTTGTTCATGCGTTCATTCATTTGTTCTTTTTTAAATATTTATTTATTTTTTTAGCAGAGAGAGGGAAGAGAGAAAGAGTGAGGGAGAAAATGTGGGCAAACCAGGACCTCTTGCCCTTGCAAATGAACTCCAGATGCATGTACCACTCTATGTATCTGGCTATATGTGGGTACTGGGGAATTGAACCTAGGCTGGCAGGCTTTATAGGCAAGCTCCTTTAACCCATGAGTCCTTTCCCAGTCCCTTTATTATTATTATTATTTAATTAATTTATTAATTTTGGTTTTCTCACTCTAGCCCAGGCTGACCTGGAATTCACTATGTAGTCCCAGGGTGGCCTCGAACTCACAGCGATCCTCCTACCTCTGCCTCCCAAGTGCTGGGATTAAAGGCGTGTGCCACCACGCCCGGCTTCTCTACCAGTTCTTAAAGTTCATTTGATTAACTTGTAAGAAGTCAGAGCTGATGAGGCATCTACACAGTCTTCCTGCTGTTCTTTCCCTCACCCCTCCACTGGGTCTCTGGTGGGGCAGGACCAGGGCTTTAACACATGAGAAGCAGTCACAGCAAGCCTCTCACTGCCTTTCAGGGGCTCTAGGTTGCTGTCTGTCAGTCTTGCTCTGTTTACTTGCCAATTTTTGCTGTTTTTTTTTTTTTTTTTTTTTTTTTTTGAGGTAGGGTCTCACTCTACCAGGCTTACCTGGAATTCACTAGTCTCAGGGCAGCCTCAAACTCATAGCAATCCTCCTACCTCTGCCTCCCAAGTGCTGGAATTAAAGGTATGCGGCACCATGCCCAGCTAATTTTTGCTGTTTTTATTCACTTGTGAGGTTTGGTTGTTTGGTGGTACTGGGGTTTGAATTTGGGGCCTTGAGTGTGTTAGGCAAGCAACTCTGAGCCATGCCCCCAGATATTTTTTTAAGACAGTATTTCACTCTATTCCAGGCTGGCCTTGGATTTTATTTTATTTTGCTTATTTATTTATTTATTTATTTATTTAGTTAGTTAGTTATTATTGTTATTTAATTATTTATTTATTTTGGTTTTCTGAGATAAGGTCTCACTGTAGCTCAGGCTGCCCTGGAATTCACTATGTAGTCTCAGGCTGGCCTCAAACTCACAATGATCCTCCTACCTCAGCCTCCCGAGTGCTGGGATTCAAGGTGTGTGTCACCACGCCTGGCATCTTAACAATCCTCTTGACTCAGTCTTCCGATGCTAGGATTCCAGGTTTATCTTCAAATATTTCTTTAGCCTGCTTTTGTTGTGAAATGCCCTATTTGAATGTATAGCTTTTCAGGATAAAGGAACCTTGGTTGACAGTTTTTATCTTTCAGAACTTGGAATACATCACTCCAAGCCCTTCTGGCTTTTAAAGTTTGTGTTGAGTATCTGCTGTGATTCTCCTTCTACTATACCCTGAATTCTTATGTTTGATCTTTTCATAGTGTCCCAAATATCTTGAAATTCCCATTCATGCCTTCCTATTAGTCTTTCTCTTTGTTAGACTGTATTAGATCTGCCACCTGATATTCTAGTTTAGATATTCTGTTCTCACCTTCATTCATTCTACTGGAGAGATTTTCTACAGTTTTTTTACTTCACTGACTGTTCTTCATTGCTAGTAATTCTGACTGGTTTTCTTTATTATTTCTATTTCTTTATTTATGTCTTGTATTGACCTCCTTATTCCATTAACTTGGTTTCTGTGTCTTCTTTGATTTCCTCTTTGATTTCTTTGAACATATTTATAATCATTCTTTTGAAATCTTTCTCAGGCATTTCCTCTAAATCAGTTTTACTGAAGGTCATTTCTGATGTATTAATTCTTTTCAGTGGATTTATATTGTCTTGATTTTTTGTGTTTCTTGTATTATAATGTAGAGAGATTTTTGCATCTTGGGTTAATTTAATGCTTGGGTTTTCTAATTACCTGCAGTACTAGATGTATCAATCAATCTGATGTTATATATCTTCAGGGTAGGAGCTTAAGGTGCTAGGTGTGGCTCTTAAGACTCAGAGTAACTACAAAAGTGACTGTAGGTGTTGGGTTTGCCTACTATGAGAGTATTCAAGTAGGCTAAATGGAACAAAATACAGGCAAATTCTAAAAATTTAACTGAACAATGTACACATTCAATGAACAACTGCACAGAGTATTTATGCAAGAATAAGTATTATGACAAACAGATCCTCTAACAAAGTCACAGTCCCTAAGGATGTGTGTTGCCCCACACCCTTAATCCTGTCAACTGGGAGGCTGAGATTTCTGGTCTGTAGAGGGTTCCAAGGTTATCTTGTGGCCAAGTGAGACCCGTCCCCAACGAATGACAGCAGAGGAAACAAAGGCACCATAAATCAGGAAACAACAAACAACAAGCCCAAAATATAGCTCATTTAAGAATGGCAAATCCGACCATCATTCAGATTTAACATATAATTTACCCTGACATGGAATACCAGGATTATTTGGCGGGTACTGACCTGGTATAATCTCAGTTACCTTTTGGGATGGCTTTGATCTCTATGCTGTGTGCCCATTTGGGTCCCCCTTTGCTGTGCTGGGGGCTCAGGTAGGCTGGCTGGGTCTGTGGGTCGCTGCTCTGATTGCCTATGCTGGGTGCTGTGTGGGTGGGCTCCCTTCCCCAGGTCTCTGATGCTTGCTGGCACTGGAGCTGGTGGTGGGGGGAAGGGAGGCTGTGGGTGGTGGCTAAAGTCCTCCCCTCTTCCTTACAAGCCACTCCACTGGTTTCTGCTGTCTTCCCTTCCACATTTCTTGAGTTTGCGAGGAGGCCGGTGTGAGTGGAGAATCCCCTCACCTGGCTTTTCCTGCGGCTCAGGCTGAACCTGGCAGCTGCGGCCGCATGAAACTGGTACTGTCATTGCTGGAGCCACTTTTTCTGTGGGCTCCAGACACTCTGGATCTCTCCTACTTCTCTGCTGTGGTTGATCATTTATTATACACCTCACTTTTTAGTAGAAGAGTGCATTTTGCTGTTTTTTTTTTTTTTTTTTTTTTTGGCTTTTTCTTCTCTAGGCTGCTTTGGTGTGGTTCCTATGCCACCATCTTAACTGGAGGTCCCCCACCAGATTCCAGGTTTAAATCACCAGGCTCAGCGCATTTTCAGTTCTGGAGAGTCTAGTCGGTGCTTTGTGCAGCCTCCATTGCTGTGCAGAGTGGTGTCCTGGTTTGTGGGAGTCTGAGAAGAGCACCACACCATTTGGAGATTCCGTTTCAAAACTGAAGAGTCCTTAAACCGGGCGTGGTGGCGCACGCCTTTAATCCCAGCACTCGGGAGGCAGAGGTAGGAGGATTGCCGTGAGTTCAAGGTCACTCTGAGATTACATAGTTAATTCCAGGTCAGCCTGGGCCAGAGTGAGACCCTACCTCAAAAAAAAAAAAAAAAAAAAAAAAACAAAACAAAAAAAAAAAAACAAACTGAAGAGTCCTTGACAAACCAGGAGGAGTACTTCAGCCCAGCTCTGTTCTCATTACCCCTTCCTTTCTGCTGCTGGGAGTCCTAACTAAGCAGTATGTGACCAATCTTTTTCATCTTTCAAGTAGCCCTGCAAAATAGGGCTTTCCATTTGCACAGGCCTCAGAGTTAAAGAGACTTGCCTGAGGTAAACTGCTCTGAAGTAATGGAGCCTGGATCTACACACACATGCCCACCTCAGCTTCTTAGTGAGTATGCTGCGCCTTTCTCTGCAGAAGGAGCACTGAGTTGGAGCCCAGCTCACTCACACAAGGCTGCCCTGTAGCTCTGAAATCAGTCTCAGAAATCCTGAAGGGTACTGCAGAAGCAAGTGGGAGGCTGCAGCCCCACTGCCCTCTGCTGGCCAACATGAGCTTTGGCTGAGCAGTGACCGCTTATTTTCATTGCAGACAGTGTTGATGGACCAGGCTCGTTTCCAAGAGCTCCAGCTCCAGATGGAGCAGCTGACCATCCTGGGGGCTGTGCTGCTGGTCACATTCAGCACAGCAGCCCCGGGAATTACAGGCAAGGCTGACCTGGCTGAGAAACTCAAGATGATTGTGAAGATTCTGCTAATGGATATGCATCTGCCGTAAGTAGCTGGGGTCCCTGGAATAAGTGAACCTTTAGTATATGGGTGGGAGCAGTGGGTGACAGAGAACAAACACCCTGGAATGGAGTCTTCCAGTGCAAGGCCACTGTCCAGGAGCTGAGAAAAGACTTGTTCACCTGGTGAAGTCGCAGTCTGGGACTAGTTCCTTCCTGCCTGTGGGGTGGGTCACAGTTAGAGTGAACTACAGGGTTAGCATGGCTCACAGTTGTGATCAGGACCCCACAGAAAGTGGGTCAGCTCTATGGACTAGTGCATGCTTGCATACTGAACTGACATCAAAAGCTCACAAACTGGCAAGCCGGGCGTGGTGGCGCACGCCTTTAATCCCAGCGCTCGGGAGGCAGAGGTAGGAGGATCACCATGAGTTCCAGGCCAGCCTAAGAATACATAGTGAATTCCAGGTCAGCCTGGGCTATAGTGAGAGCCTACCTTGAAAAAAATCAAATAAAAAATAAAATAAATACATTTTAAAAAGCTCACAAGTTGGAACTCATCTGTATTTGGGTGGGATTCTTTTGGCTGTTTTATTTTGTTTTATTTTGTTTTATTTTATTTTATTTTAGAGAGAAAGAAAGAGAATGGGTATGCCAGGACCCCTTGCCACTGCAAACGAGCTCTAGATGCATTCACCACTTTGTGCATCTGTCTTTACTGATCCTTGACCAGCAGGTTTTGCAAGCAAGTACCTTTAACCTCTGAACCATCTCCCCAGTCCTGGGATGTGTGTTTGTGTTTCAAGCAGGAAGTCACTCTGTACCAAACTCATGACAATCCTCCTACCTTAGCATCCTGAGTGCTGAGATTATAGGTGTGCACCACCATGGCTTGCTGGGATTTACCTATATTTAATGCATCCTGATAACATCTACCCTATTCTTATTCAATTAAAAACACCTGGGGGGGGGGCGGAGAGATGGCTCTATGGTTAAAAGTGCTTGCTTGCAAAGCCTGACAGCTCAGGTTCAGTTTCCTCGTATACATGTAAAGCCAGATACACAAAGTGACATTTGCATCTGGAATTTATTTGCAGTGGTGAGAGGCTCTATTGTGCCCATTCTTTTCTTTTTTTTTGGGTGGGGGGAGTGGGTTTTGAGGTAGGGTCTCACTTTTTCTCAGGCTGACCTGGAATTCACTACGTAGTCTCAGGGTAGCCTCGAACTCACAGTAATCTTCCTACCTCTGCATACACCACCACGCCCGGCTCTTGTTGTCCCTCTATGTCTGTTGTTCCTTTCTCTCTGTATCCCTCTCTTTCTGCTTGCAAATAAATAAACTAAATAGGAGCCAGATATGGTGGTGCACACCTTTAATCACAGCACTTGAAATGCCGAGGAAGGAGGATTGTTGTGAATTCGAGGCCAGCCTGTGACTACAGAGTGAGTTCCAGGTCAGCCTTGGTAGAGTGAAACCTTACCTGGGAGGAAAAAAAAAAAAAAAGACCACCCTGGGTGCTGGGGAGATGGCTCAGTGGGACCAAGCACTTGCCATACTACATGGGAACCTGAGAACAGATGCCTAGCACCCGTGTAACTGTGAGGCGTAAAGGTACATGCCTGCAGTCCCTGTGCTAGGGAGGCACTGCTGGGGAAGCTGACTAATTAGACTAGCCCATTAGTGAGTTCTGGATTTAAATGAGAAACCCTGTGCTAGTAATAAATAAGGTGGAGAATGATAGAGAAGTCAACCTCTGGCCTCTGTATACATGTGCACACATGTACATATTCAAAAGTAAAAAATACTGGTTTACTGGGAGTAAAACCACAACCAGCATGACCAGTGGCTGGGCCCCACATCAGTTAGTTGCTTTTAAGCTGTGGCTTTTGCAAGAGAAAGGGCCCAGAAGAAGCAGACTCTCTTCATCAGAGGTTATCCATAGGGTTAAGGTTCCTGCTCTTTGCATATTACGTCTAGGCACATCTAATCCACGGCCCATGGGCCATGTGTGGCCCAGGATAGCTATGAATGTGCCTATCATAAAACCTGCCTTTTCTTTTTTTTGGGGGGGGGCAAGGAATGTTTCCTTTCTTTATTGAGGTTAATATGAAGAAATAGTTCAGTTGAATTTTATGATATATTTAAGAATATAATTCATGTGAGGAGGGCATTGTGCTAGATCTTTCTAAGACTTAGAACTGAAAACAACATGGCATTCTCAAGGAGTTTAAATATGATCAGAGAAATATATGTGTAAAAAGAAGAGTAAAATGTAAGACCAACTAAGAAAAGATAGTCAGAAGCCAGTAGAAAAGTTCAATTCTAATTTGGATTTCAGAAAAAAAATTATGGTGGACATGGCACTTGGCCTAAGTTCTGAGTAATACCATAGTGTTTACTAGGTTTATTTATGTAAATATTGAAACATATATTGTACCCACATACTAACTAGGTACCAGTTTATGTGTACATGCATATGTGTATGTGTAGGTTTGTTTGTATGTCACAAAATATATATTTTAAATATTTTATTTATTTACTTGAGAAAGACAGCAAGAGAAAGAGACAGAGAGGGAGTATAGACATGCCAGGGTCTCCTGCCTCTGTGGACAAACTCCAGATGCATGCACCGCTTTATGTGTCTGAGTTAACATGGGTACTAGGGATTCGGACCCAGACTGTAAGGCTTTGCAAGTAAGCACCTTTAACCGCTGAGCCATTTCTCCAGCACCATCATATATATATATATTTAAGGTAGGGTCCCACTCTAGCTCAGGGTGGCCTTGAATTCACAGCGATCCTCCTACTTCTGCCTTCCAAGTGCTGAGATTAAAGGTGTGCACCACCACGCCCAGCTCCCCATTAAATATTTTTATTTATTTATTTGCAAGCAGACATAGGTAGAGATTAGAGAGACAGAGAGAAGATAGAGAATGGGCATGCCAGGACCTCATCCTAGAACTACAAGGTGAGTCCCAGGTCAGCTTGGGCTAGAGTGAGGTCCTACTTTGGGAAAAAATAAATAAATAAAACAAAACAAAAGAAAAGAAAAAGAATACAAGCCGGGCATGGTAGCACACGCCTTTAATCCCAGCACTAGGAAGGCAGAGTTAGGAGGATTGCTGTGAGTTCAAGGCCACCCTGAGACTACATAGTGAATTCCAGGTCAGCCTGAGCTAGATCGAGAACCGACCTGGAAAAACCAAAAGATATAAAATAAGATAAATATAAATATATGTAAATATATAAATTTATATAATATAAATATATATAAATATATAAATGTATGTAAATATAAATATAAATATAAATAAATAAATAAATAAATAAATAAAATTAAACATACAAAGAACTTAAAAAACAGAATAATAAGAATTCAAACAACCCAGTTAAAAAATGGGGTATGGAACTAAATAGAGAGTCCTCAGAAGAAGAAATACAGATGGCATATAAACATCTAAAAAAGTGTTCCACATCCTTAGCCATCAGGGAAATGCAAATTAAAACCACTTTGAGATTCCATTTTACTCCTGTCAGAATGGCTACCATCAAGAAAACAAATGACAATAAGTGTTGGTGTGGATGCGGAAAAAGAGGAACACTTCTGCACTGTTGGTGGGAATGTAATCTGGTGCAGTCATTGTGGAAATCAGTGTGGAGGTTCTTGAGACAGCTAGAAATAGATTTACCATTTGATCCAGCTATAGCACTCCTAGGCATATATCCGAAGGACTCTTCTCACTACCTTAGAGATACTTGCACAACCATGTTTATTGCTGCTCTATTCACAATAGCTAGGAAATGGAAGCAGCCTAGATGTCCCTCCACAGATGAGTGGATAATAAAGATGTGGTACATTTACACACTGGAGTTCTATTCAGCGGTAAAGAAAAATGAAATTATGAAATTTGCAGGGAAATGGATGGATCTGGAAAGGATTATACTAAGTGAAGTAACCCAGGCTCAGAAAGCCAAACGTCACATGTTCTCTATCATATGTGGATCCTAGCTACAAATATATAGATTTGTGTGTGAACTGGAACCAAAAATAGGTACCAGAAACCAGTAAGCTGGTAAAAGGATATAAGGGAGGGAGGAAAGAGAAGGAATTAAGTGTATGGTATTGCACATATGTAAGTAGAAGAACAGATTACAGGGAGGGGAATGGCCTAAGTGAGGCCCTGGGAAGAGAATGTGTAAAAGAAGGGCAGGGGGAGGGTCAATCAAAATTCAAGATAGTGTGAATAAGACTTATGTAAACCTACTTTATTGAATAATGGCACATCTAGAAGCTGTAGACTGTTACTAGAAAATTTTCAGTGCCTGGGATGGGATACCTTCCAGTGAGTTGTTGGCCAAGGAGGTCCTGGTAGCCTCCAAAACATTAAAGACTATTGCCAAAGCCCTTGGTTTCCCTTGAGAACAGATAGTAAGACCCTATTGCTGAAGACAACTCTTGCCTGAGAGGCAAGGTCACTGAGAAAGCAAGCTGGTGTTGAGCAGAAAACCTTCTCCCTGTAGACCAGCCAACTGAAAGCTGGAAAAAGCTGCACTGCACGCAGCCATATGGGAGACAGAAGTCATCAGCAGTGAAAACAGTGGACACTGAATATTCAAGTTTGGCCATACAGGCCCAATGACTGAACGGGTGCAATAGTGGCATGTCTACTCATGGGGTAACCAACTACTCCATAATTGGACTGAAGGCCTTCTCTATGGGAGGGAATATTGAAAAACCTAAGCAAAAGTCTATGGCAGGGGAGGTCATGAGCCTTAGGGGTATAAAGCCTGCTCTTGTCTGACTAAATGAATATTTTATTCCCACCAAGCTGCCCTGAAAGCACTACACTTAATGTTCATATTCACATATTAATGCTACTCTCACTTTGGTTAGAGAAGCTTCTCTTTTCAGATGGCGATGACCACTGGGATGACCCAAAAGGCAACATAGTGCTGAGAAGAAGGGTTGGAGGAGTGCCCAGCACTGAAACATCTCTGTCACACCCTCCTAGGCTCAGGGCCCATTGCGGAAGTGGGGGCGGATAGAATGGAAGAGCCAAAGGAAGGGTACGACTCCTTACAATGCAACTGTCCAGACAGAAATTGGCCTTGATATCCATGACCTTGCAGTGCCTAATAATACCTTCGCAAGACCCTCATAATAGAAGCAAAAGATAATGGCATCAAATTAAAAGAGAGACTAATGGAGAGAGGGAGGGGATACAATGGAGATTGGAGTTCTAAAGGGGAATGGGGGGAGGGGAGGGAAATATGCACTTTTTGTATGTAAGTATAGAAGTTGTCAATAAAAAATAATAAAAAATAAAATAAAATAAAATAATAATAATAATAAAATAAATAAAATAATAAAATAAAATAAAAAAATAAGGCCGGAGAGATGGCTTAGCAGTTAAGGCGTTTGCCTGCAAAGCCAAAGGATCCCAGTTTGATTCCCCAGGATCCACGTAAGACAGATGCACAAGGGGGCGCATGTGTCTGGAGTTCATTCTCAGTGGCTGGAGGCCCTGGCGCCCCCATTCTCTCCCTCTCTCTCTCTCACCCCCTCTTTCTCTCTGTTAAATAAATAAAAATAAATTAAGTAAAATATATTTAAAAAATAAAAACATAATGAGGGTCTACAGAGACGGCTCAGTTGTTAAAGATTCTGGCAAAGCCTGCTGGCCAAGATTCAATTCTCCAGCATCTATGCAAAGCCATTTGTGGGCTAGACTCTTGCAGCAGCAAGACCCTGTCTAAAAGAAGGTGAGCACTGGTAACTCCCCAGACATACACCCACTGATACACACACAAGGAAATTCATAAAAGAAACAACAAGCCTGGCTTGGTGGTGCACGCCTTTAATCCCAGCACTTGAGAGGCAGAGGTAGGAGGCATTGCCATGAGTTTGAGGCCACCCTGAGAATACAGAGTGAATTCCAGGTCAGCCTGGGCTAGAGTGAGATCCTACCTCAGGGGAAAAAAAAAAAGCTGAAAATAGCTGGGCGTGGTGGTCTTTATCTTTAATCCCAGCACTCAGGAGGCAGAGGTAGGAGGATCACTGTAAACCCAAAGCCAGGCTGGGAATGCAAAGTGAGTTCCAGATCAGCCTGGGCTAGTGTGAGACCCTACCTCAAAAAAAAAAAATCAAAAAATAGGGCTGGAGAGATGGCTTAGCAGTTAAGACACTTACCTGCAAAGCCAAAAGACCCACATAAGCCAGATGCATAAGGTGGCATATGTATCTGGAGTTCATTTGCAGTGGCTGGATGCCCTGATATGCCCATTCTCTCTTTCCCTCTCCTTCTCTTTCTGCCTCTTTCTCAAATAAATTTTAAAAAATTAAAAAAATAAAACAGGGTTGGCGAGTTTACTCAGTGGTTAAAAGCACTTGCTTGCAAAGCCTGATGGCCAGAGTTCATTTCCCCCGTACCCAGATAAAGGCAGATGTTCAAAATAGTGCATGCTCCTGCAGCTCACTTGTAATAGCAGTAAACCTCGAGCACCCTCTCTTCCTTCTTTCCTTCTTTCCTTTCTCTCTCTGTCTGTCTCTCTCTTTCTCTCTCCCCCCTTGCAGATTGTTTCAGTGTCTAGAGGTTCTGGTGTGTCCATTCATATTCTCTCTCTCTTTGTTCACAAAATAAATAAAAATTTAAAAATAAATAAATCAAAGTAACAGGCTGGGGATATGCCTCATTTGGTAAAATATTTGTGTAGAATATATGAGGCCAGTGTGCACCAGGCATAGTAGTCTCAGCGCTTGAGAGGCTGAGGGAGGAAGATCACCATGAGTTCAAGGCCAACCTGGGTCCTAGAGTTTCCAGTCAGCCTGGGCTAGAGTGAGACCCTACCTCAAAAAACCAAATAAACCAGGCGTGGTGGCGCACGCCTTTAATCCCAGCACTTGGGAGGCAGAGGTGGGAGGATCGCCATGAGTTCAAGGCCATGCTGAGACTACATAGTGAGTTCCAGGTCAGCCTGGGCTACAGTGAGACCCTACCTCGAAAAACCAAAAAAAAAAAAAAAAACCAAATAAATGAATAAATAAATGCCAAAAGGTATGAAAGGGGCTGGAGAGATGGCTTAGCAGTTAAGGCCCATGCCTGCGAAGCCTAAGGACGCCGGTTCTATTCTCCAGGTTCCACGTAAGCCAGATGCACATGGTGGTGCATGCGTCTGGAGTTTGTCTGCAGTGGCTAGAGGCTCTGGCGTGCCCATTCTCACTCACTCTCTCTCTCCCTCCCCTCTCTGTCTCTAATAAATAAACAAATAAAAATAAAATCTTTAAAAAAAGGTATGAAAAAACATCAAATTAAAAATTTTTTCCATGCCTGTTCCGTAAGTACCAAAGTCTTGGTTTCTTGTGTATTCCTCAAAAAAGTTTCTCAAGATAGTCATACGTCAGTTCCAAGTTTATTTCATCACATAAGCATGAGCAAGAAGTTGTGCTTTGGGTCGTTGGTTCTAGTATAATCTGACTGGTCCCTCCCACAGTCCTGTGTGGTGGAGGGAGGGAAAGAAAGTTCTCCCTAGGCAGTGTGCACAGCCTTGGAGGCGAGGGAGCAGAAAGAAAGCCACACACCCTCCTGAGAGTGGCAGCTCTTGTTGGGACAGAGCAGGATATATACAGCATATTCATGGCCTCTTTTCCTCTGGGTTCTCTGCTCCAGCTCCTTCCATCTAGAGGATGCCCTAACTTCCATTGGGGAGAAAGTGTGCATGGAGGTGAGCAGCTGCCTCTCCCAGTGTGGGGCCTCCCCGTTCACCGTGGACAAGGAGATTGCTCTCAAGGGCCAGATCCTGGCCGTGGCCAGTCTTGATGACCCCATTCGCAGGATCATGGGTATGTGTGGAGGGCACTGTGCAGCAGGCACACGCCCTCTGAGTGCTGAGGGTAGGCCATGCTTAATAAATGTGGGAGGGTTTGATGGGTGAGAGAGAGTGATTCATTACCATAGAGTAATCAGGATGACAAAGTGTATGGGCAAATGATCAGATAGCCATCATTGACTTAAAGGTTCCAACTTTAGCATCACAAGCCTTGCCTGGCTCAGATCCCTATTCCAGCACTTCTGTGTCACTTGGCAAATGACTTGGCACTGGATCTCTGCATCTCTAGAAAGGAGATGACACCAAATACCAACCTGACAAGGTTGCCGAGAGGACTGTGTGTGGTAAGGTATGTAAAGTGCTGGCTATAGAGTCTGTTAGCATGCAGAGAGTGCTTAGTAAATAGTACTTATCAAAGCCAGGCATGATGGCACATGCCTTTAATCCCAGCACTCAGGAGGCAGAGGTAGGAGGATTGCCATGAGGTCGAGGCCCCCTGAGACTACATAGTGAATTCCAGGCCAGCCTGGGCTAGAGCAAGACCCTACTTCAAAAAATCAAAGGGGAAAAAAAAGCTGAGAATGGAAAATGTTAGCTTAAAAATAAAATTAAGGCCAGGCATGGTGGCGCACACCTTTAATCCCAGGACTCAGGAGGCAGAGGTAGGAGGATTGCCACGAGTTCAAGGCCACCCTGAGACTACATAGTGAATTCCAGGTCAGCCTGAGCTAGAATGAGACCCTACCTTGAAAAACCAAAAATAAAAAAATAAAAATAATTAAATTAAATTAAAATATTATGTGGGCTGGAAAGATGGGTTAGCAGTGAAAGAGCTTGCCTGCAAAGCCTAAGGACCCAGGTTTGATTCCCTAGTATCTACGTAAGCTAGATATACAAGGTGGTGCATGCATCTGGAGTTCATTTGAGTGGCTAGAGGTGCTGGTGTGTCCATTCTCTCTCTCTCCATCTGCCTTTCCCTCTCAAAATAAATAAATAAATAAAAAGTTAAAAAAAAATAAAGAATTATTGTGCTAGAGATGGCTCAGTAGTTAAAGGCACTAGCTTTCAAACACCCGACACCCTGGGTTTGATACCCCAGTACCCACATAAAGCCAGATACACAAAGTGGCACTTGTGTTTGGAGTTGTTTGCAGTGGCAGGAGGTCCTAGCACACTCATACACTGTGTCTCTCTTTCTCTTGAATAAATGAATGAATGAATGAACGAATGAATGAATAAAAAAATAATAAAAGATTATTAAATATTAGCTGGGCACAGTGGCATGCATCTGTAGTCCTACCTGCTCAGGAGTTGGGACAGGAGGCTTCTTTAAAATTCTGTAGCTCCAGGCTGGCCTCAAACTCTCAGTGATCCTTCTGCCTCTGCCTCCCAAGGGCTGGGATTAAAGGCGTGCCCCGCCACAGTGCTAGGCACCTTCCTTTTTTTCAAAAAAAATATTTATTTATTTGAGGTAGAGTGAATAATGGGTGCACTAGGTCCTCTTGCCACTGCAAATGAACTCCAGACACATGTGCCACTTTGAACATCTGGTTTTATGTGGGTACTGGTGACTTGAATCTGGGTATCAGGCTTTGCAAGCAAGTGCCTTTAACCACTGAGCCATTTCTTCTGCTCCTTTTTATTTTACAAAAATTTTATTAAAATTTTTTAAATTTATTTGAGAGCGACAGAGGAAGAGGCAGATAGTCAATGGGCACATTAGGGCCTCCAGCCACTGCAAACGAACTCCAGATGCATGTGTCACCTTGTGCATCTGGGCTTATGTGGGTACTGGGGAATCAAGTCTCAAACTGGGGTCCTTAGGCTTCACAGGCAAGCACTTAACTGCCAAACCATCTTTCCAGGTCCTCAATTTATTTTATTTATTTGAGAGAAAGAGAGAGAGAGAGAGGTAGAGGGAAAATGGGTGCACCAGGGCTTTCAGCTATTGCAAATGAACCCCAGACGCATGTGCTACCTTGTGCATCTGGTTTATTTGGGTCCTGGGGAATTGAAACTGGGTCCTTTGGCTTTGCAGGCAAGCACCTTAATTGCTAAGCCATCTCTCCAGCCCTGTTTTTTAGAGGTAGGGTCTCACTCTAGCCCAGGATGACCTGAAATTCACTCTGTAGTTTGGGGCTGGCCTTTTCTTTTCTTTTCTTTTCTTTCTTTTCTTTTCTCTTCTCTTTTCTTCTCTTTTTTTCTTTTCTTTCGTTTGGTTTTTCGAGGCAGGGTCTCACTCTAGCTCAGCCTGACCTGGAATTCACTATGTAGTCTCAGGATACCCTTGAACTCTCGGCAATCCTCATACCTCTGCGTACACCACCACACCTGGCTTCAGGCTGACTTTTAACTCGTAGCAATCTTCCTACCTCTGCTTCCTAAGTGCTGGCATTAAAGGTGTGTGCCTTTTCTTTAAAAAAATTTTTTTTCAGTGTTGGAAATTGAACCCAGAGCCTAGCAGATGCTAAGTATGCATTCTATGAAATAGCTTCAACTCCACCCCTCTTTTTTAATTTCACTTATTTACTTGAGAGAGAAAGCATACGCCAAGGCCTTCAGCCATGAAATCCAGACTCATGTGCCATCATCTTGTGCATCTGGCTTACATGGGTCCTGGGGAATCAAACCTGGGTTCTTTGGCTTCATGGGCAAATGCCTTAACCACTAAGCCATCCCTCCAGCCCACATTCCTCTCTTCTTTTCTGAACTTGTACTTCCTGTTTTTCTCTTTGTATGTGCTCCACAGCAGTGGCCAGAGTGGTGCTCAGCATGTGCTCCCTGAGAGCAGAGCATGTCAGTGCTGCAGTCTCCCTTTTTGCAGCCAGACATGCGCAGGTGTGTTTGGACCTTCTCTTGAGGGTCAGTCTCCTCTGCCAGGTACTGTGCAGGCTGCTGAGGAGAGAAAACAATGAGCAAGATCCTACCTTCACAAAACTAACCAGGTAGAGGGCCGAGAAACATTCCACATGGGTAATTCTGTAGCAGTGCAAGGTAGTACTTGAGCTGAGGGTGCCAGGGACAATTTCTCCTAAGAGATGGTGACTAAAACAAGAATTGGCTTGGTCAGAGGTTTGTGCAGTCACCTCTAATTGCTCTTCTGTGTCATCCCAGGATCCCGAATTCTGACCTTCTTGGAAGCACACCTTGCCTCTGGTCATCAGAAGCCCTTGCCTGCAGTGCCCGGGGGACTGGGTCCTGTTCACAAAGAGCTGGAAGAACTTGCTGTGAAATTTGTTCGTCTGGTCAACTATAACAAGATGGTGTTCTGCCCTTACTACGACGCCATCCTCAGTAAGATCCTCCTCCCATCCTAAGGTGTGCGCACCCTGCAGCAGCAGTATTCACTCACCTCAGAAAACCTGTCCTCAACTCCAGTGTCGCTTTGGAAAAATGGCTATGTAGTACATTTCTGTTTAACAGCACTGAATCCAAAGGAAGACAGTTGAAAAAGACAAAGAATGCACTGAATTCTGTTTTAAGAGATTGTTTTTATGAGTGCAAGTTTACAAAGCAAGGAAGCTTTTTGTTATCTTGAGTTGTATGGATAACACTAAGCTTGGCTGCCTGTGCCTCCCTCCTGCCGCATCTCCTTGTGGCAGCCGTGTCCTCCCAAGGAGTAGTTCTTGTCTTCAGATGCCCCATGCTGACAGGGACCAAGAGTAAAAGAGACCAAGCCATGGCTTTACCTCTTGCCGCTCCTCCCTCCGTGTGTTTTGTGATAGAAGGGCTATCTAGAGTCTACTGAACCCCACCCTCCCACCCCCACCCCCACTATTTATTGCTCCTTCTGTCCGGCCTACCCAGTGCTTCCGAGCCCTTTTTATTCTACCAGTTACTTGATGTTGTGTATTTCATTTCTTAAACAGGGTCTACTTAGCCCTGTGTGGCCTAGAACTTGCTATGTAAACTAGGCTGGCCTCAAACTTAACTTACAGCAATCCCTCTGCCTGTGCTTCCTCAGTGCTAGGATTATGGGCCTGTGCCACTATGCATGCCGAGTTAGCCTCATCAGTAGCTTGTTGGCAGGGGAGTGTGCACAACGGTCAGTGATTGATTCCTGGCATGCACCACCCTGGGTTGGATCTTGAAACCCATATATGCAGACACAGGACATACCCCACCCCCTGTAGTCTCAGCTACTTGGGAGGCTGAAGCAGCAGAATCATTTGGACCCAGGAGTTCAGGGCCAGCCTAAATGACAGAGAGGCTCCATTTAATACAAGCAAAAGTTTGTTCTGCTCTTCAGAACTTGAATGGGCACAGTTAAGATTTTTGGAGCCATGCATGGTGACATATGCCTGTAATCCTAACACTCTGGAGGCCGAGGCAGCAGAAGTGTGAATTGGGGCCAGCATGGACTCCCTAATGAGACTCTGTTTTAAAAATAAAAACAATGAAGATTGATGGGGATCTAAAGAAAGGAAATTCTTTTGCTTTTAATCCTTGAAAGTTATGGAGACAATTGTATAGATATATGCCTGTAATTTATTGTAATAGGAAAGAAATATGCTGCAAAAAATTTACTGTGACATACCACATAGATGTGTTGATTGAATTAGAATTCAGAAATTAGATTTACATCTTTTTTAGGTGAAATAGCCCAACTTTACTATCTAAATCAGAATATCATAAAAAATCCCCATTATTGGAGCAGAATTGACAAACAACTTTACTGAGAAGAATTCCTGAGAGTACGTTAGGTTTCGCAGGTAATCTGTTTTCGTTTTTTTAAAAGGTGTATTATATGTGTATGTTTTAGACAGAGATATAATACTGGAAGCAGAGGCATGGAGTTGCCTGAGTGACCTCCAGCTGTCAGAAAGGGTAACACAATTCAGGGGATCCCTGTATTGCACAGGATACCCAGGTGACAGGAGGAACAATCTGTAACTGTCCAGTGATGCTAGGCTCGATGGGAGTGTTGGGTGGAGTCAGGCATGGAAAACCTGTAACCCTAGCATTTGAGAAGCTGAAGCAGGAGGCAGGCCTGGGCTATATAGCAAGACCTTGTCTCAAAGAGAGAGAGAAAAAAATCCATATAATCCCAGCACTCAGGAGGCTGAGGTAGGATCACTGAGTTCAAGGCCAACCTGAGACTACAGAGTGAGTTCCAGGTCAACTTGGGCTAGAATGATACCCTACCTTGAAAAAAAAAAAAAAAAAAAGAGAGAGAGAAAGAATGGTAAGCTGGCGTGGTGGTACATGCCTTTAATCCCAGCACTCTGGAGCAGGGCAGAGGTAGGAGGATCAAGGATTGCTGAGTTTGAGGTCAGCCCTTAAAAAAAAAAAGGCCCTAGGAAGGCCAGCAGCCATTCCTGAGCATCTGGGAGTAAAGGCCCCATTTCCAGGAAGCAGTTGTTTTCTCTGAGCCTTCTATTCCAGGAAGTGTGTTTTCAGGAGACCAAGATGAAGTAGGGTTGACCATGCCAGAGTATTACGATGACACTGAGCAGAGGGAGGAAGCAGAATGGAGGTATTGGACCATGAGTACTATCAGTATGTGGGCAGCCTTGGGATTTATACAGAAGACAGGTGGTCTGCTTAGAAGAAATCAGGTAGGAATTATGTAGAAGCAGATTAGCATCAAAGTACCTTCTAGTTATAATGACATGGCAAATTCAGAAGAAAGCAGATATGGTGGCACATGCATATAATCCTAGCACTTAGGAGACTGAGACAAGAGAATTACAAGTTGGAGACCAACCAGAGCTATAAACCAGAGCTACGTAGTGTGGCCTCGTATCAAAAGACCAAAAATAAATAAATAAATAAAAGCCAAGTATATCTTCATGTCTCGGGGCGGGAGAGCCCGGGGTCACTGTAACCTGTCAAAGTGGCTACATTTTAGGGTGAGAGTACTTTTAAGGGAAAAAACCGACTCACTGTGTTCAGTGCGATAACTTTCAGAACTTTCCTTTAAGGTCACACTGGCAGCTGTCCTTACTTCTAACTGGGCCTGGAATACCACAGGAGCAGTATTTTTTTTTTTTTTTTTGGCCTGGTCATTCCTGTTTGGGGGACTTTATTCCCAGCTGCAGGGGGTGGGGAAAGTCCATGTAGTTCATTTCCTGGGGAAGCAGTATTTGTGGTGGGTTAGGTGATGTGGCTCAGTGGTAGGGTGCTTGGTGGTTCCAACACTGTATCATCAACAACAAAAAGGCATTTGTTTGTAGCTTCCCTATAACAGTGCCTACAAGACAAAACTCTGGAACCTAAGTTATCCTCCAAGATTGACTTGATCCTTGTACTTCATAATGATCGGTTTTGACTTGATTTTCTGCCTCACAGATTGTGGACAGTGTCTGTTCATGAAATTGTTGTTAATTTGGTTAGTATTTTTACCACATATAGAACCAGTTACTTTGACAGCAAGGTCAATATCATCACACTTTATAGGGTTAACAATCATGAATGAATGTTGAGAAAATAGTAATTGCTACTTTGTTGACTCTTACCTGGGTGGAGAGATGGATGGATTTTCAGTCTAGTTGATTTTTTGTTTCATTCTCTTAAAATGCAAAATGGAATTATCTATGTAACTATGTAACTCAACTATAAATATATTCCAGCTACAAATCATATTAAATGATGTCTTACTGATTAAATACAGTAGGTTTGTATTTAGGAATATTTTTCTTTATGAAACAAAAAGTTAAGAAGCCTGACAGACAGGGCTGGGGAGATGGCTCAGCAGGTAAGAATGTTTGTACCAACAGCATGAGGGTTTGAGAGAGCTTGCTTTGACTTGAATTCAATTCCCCAGCACCCACGTAAACAGCTGGGAGTAGTCAGACACAGCTGCAACCATAGTCCCATGAGGAACAGAGACCAAATAATTGATGGGGCTCACTAGTCAGCGAGTGTGGCTGAAAATAGCAGATCCAGAAGCATGCAGATGAAAGAGGAAGGCATCAGTTATTCTTCTCTGGCTTCTATGCATGTGTGCATGGGATACACACATCTGCACACACATGCATACACTACATGTGCCACACCACATACTACACACACATGCCAAAATAGAAAGCCTGACAAGCATATAATACACATACATTGGCCAGTAATTCAGGATGGAGGCCTCAGACGTGTGTGGAGGTATTCATTTTCATCTCTTCAAAACCTCAAGATTCTGGAGACAGATGTGTGGCACTAACTGCCTTGGTGTTTGAAAGGGACAAGGTGTTTGTTGTTTGATTTCCAATGACCTTAATGCCCCAATTTGAAATAATAATAAAAAAAATATATATATATATATAGAGAGAGAGAGAGATAAATTAGAGCCTGGAGAGATGGCTCAGCAGTTAAAGGCACTTACTTGCAAATCCTGCCATCTATATAAAGCCAGACAGGCATTCCATAGCAGTGGCAAGATACACAGATGCACCCCCCCACACACACACAAACCAATAATTTAAAGTTTTCATTACATTTGTGTGTTTGTGTGAGTGCAAGTACATACATGCCACAGTGTCCATGTGGAGGTTGGGAAGACTTTCAGGTTCATCCTTGCTCATCCACCTCATTTGAGGGCGATCTTTTCTTTCTTTTATTGAGGACTTTATTATATGAACATCTTGCAAATTAGTCATATTGCTATCAGGTTCGTCTTATGTTCCCTCCTCAGTGGGGTGATTGGTGTTCACTGTGGGGTCTCTGGGTGGGGAGGGAGTGGGACAGTGCCTCAGAGTATACCTTTCCACCCTGTGCCTCTAAATTCTTTCCCCTCTTTCCTCTGCAGTTTTCCCTGAGCCTTGGAGGTTGTGTTACAAATCTCCTTTAATGTTGAGCATCAGTATGACAAGAAAAGAAAGCCAGCTGCTTAGCATGAGACCAGTCACCTCTAGCACATCTGCCAGGGCCCAGGAGACACTATTATAGAGGAAGTAGCAGATTAAATATGAATGCTTTAATACCAGCAGAGGTAGGAGGATTGCCATGAGCTCGAGGCTACCCTGAGACAACATAGTGAATTCCAGGTCAGCTGGGCTAGAGTTGAGACCCTACCTTAAAAAACTCAAAAGAGTGCTTCTCTCATAGCTAGCCTGAGAACCTTCTCCAGGGAGATGGCAGTAAACGCAGAGCTCAAAACTCATCAAAGCAGAGGCAGGATGTCTCCTGATCTCACTCTGCTGGGTTTTGTTTTTGTTTATCTTGCAGGCACAGAGCTTCTGGGAAGTTGTCCTATGTCAACTTTTGAGGGTTACAGAAGTGTACCATTGCTTGTCCCCCCTCGTCCCCCCCTAAGGTCTCTAGCCCAGGCTGACCTGGAACTCACAGCACTCCTCCTAACCCCCTAGTGCTGGGACCATGCCTGGCTTCCATCCTTTTATTTTTTCTTTGTAAGTCCTAGCTTCTATTCTGAATCACAAGCCTTTAGGCTCAATTAGTTCTCTGTATCACTTTTCCCAGAAAAAAAATTGAGATCAACAACCTAGAACAGAATACAGTCCTTTGGACTTAATGTGCATGGCAAATTTATGCACATTGTATAAGTTGGTTAACTGGCTTTAAGTTAAAACCTGTGTTTAGCTCATGGGAAAAAACTTACTTTTTGAAATATATTTAACAGACAATGAGACATGAATGGTTAAAGAATTCTCATACCTTGCTTTTCAGAAAGGAAGAAGAGGCTGGGCATGGTGGCACATGCCTTTAATCCCAGCACTTGGGAAGCAGAGGTAGAATGCTGTGAGTTCCAGGCTACCCTGAAACTACAGAGTGAATTCCAGGTTAGCCTGAGCTAGAGTGAAACCCTACCTCAAAAAAAAAAAAAAAAAAAAAAAAAAAAAAAGGTCTAAAGGAAGCACAAGGAGACATGTTTCTGAGGTCCTTTTATTCTTTAAAGGACTGTTTTAAGATTTAAAACTACAAAACAGACTCCACCCACTCTGCCATCAATAGAAGCAAAGCAGCAGGCAGGGCTCTTATAGAAGCAAACTGAGAACAACTGCTGTTGAGAAAATGGGATAAATGTGTTACAATCATAAGCCATCCAGTTTTTAAAATAAAACTGTGGAAAACTCACATCTTCAAGTGGCACATACAGGACACCCTTGAAAAGGGATCAACATGTGGTTCGGCCATTCCGAACTGATCTCACACTATTAGAGCCTAATCTTGCTCAGAGCCTAGATCTGCTCCATTCTAAAATCCACACAGGTTTGTTTTCTCAAGAACCATATGATAGAGGCACCAATGACAATACAACTTTGTTTCCAAGAACCTTGTAACAAAGCATTGTCCCTTTTAAAACATAGGACTTAAGAGGCAAAAAAGGAATCCTGGGTAAGTTTTCTTTCAGAGGCAGGCAGGTTGTAAGGCTCTCATCGAATTCGCTTCTGCTGCCGTGCTCTGTAAATGTCATGAACGGGGGGGACGACTGCTCCCTTTTCTTCATCTTCATCTGAATCCTCGTTGGGCCTCTTGACAGCCTTGGTGAGTACTGCATTGCTTTCTACTGGGCCATTGCCTTCCACAGTGAGCTCTGGAGCCCCACCAGTAATGATCCTCACAGCTTCCTCAACAGCTGTTGGGGTGGAACAAAAAGGGCATTGGAGGATGTTTCAAATGATGCTACTATAAAAGAGTGTGTTCTACTTTGGATACTTTATAGGTCATTTTGTAGCCTGCTATTAGCAAAGCATGCAATAGTATTACCACCACTAAATTGCAAGCTGCTGTTAAAACTAGTAAATTTATAACCACATCAGATAGCACATGTCCACATGAATAGCAACGATAACCCTGGATGACATTTTACTGAGAGCATGAACAAGCGTCTCTGCTACTGAGGACTCAGCTCACTTCTGGGCATCACTGCACTTTTGTAGATGGGATAGTTGATTCAGAAATCTTAGAGGCAGAGCACACTCTCCTGCCTGGAAGACTCTAGTGTGAATTACATACTGAAAATGTAGCTGTCATCACTCACTATTTGGTATCTTGCATCTTCGGAAAATTTCCATCAGTTCATCCACTTGTACAAAAGGACCCTATTATGACATGAATAAATTTTAATCCCAGTAACCCAACAAAATAACTATTTTGTGCTTCCCATTACACAGGAGAAAAAGCACACAATTATTATAGTCGATAGAACAGTAAATACAGTGAACGAACCTGGAAACAGATAGGAGGAGGGAGAAGTTTCATTAAAACAACAGCTGCAGGGGGCACTGGAAACACTCCACCAGGGACAGGGTGTAAGCCTGGAGCTGTGAGAAAGAATTAGTATGAGCCACATGGGTGAAGAGTTCTGTATGGCCACCTTGAGACTACATAGTGAATGCCAGCTCAGCCTGAGCTAGAGTGAGACCCTACCTTAAAAAAACAAAAACAAAAACAAAACAACAAAAAAACAATAACAAAAACAAAAAAGCAGGTGCTAGAGAGATGGCTTAGCGGTTAAGCGCTTGCCTGTGAAGCCTAAGGACCTCAGTCAAGGCTCGATTCCCCAGTACCCATGTAAGCCAGATGCACAAGGAGGCGCACACATCTGGAGTTTGTTTTCAGTGGCTAGAGGCCCTAGTGTGCCCATTCTCTCTCTCTCCATGCCTATTTTTGCATCTCTCTCTCTCAAATAAATTAAAAAAAAAATAGCTGGGTGTGGTGGCACCTGCCTTTAATCCCAGCCACAAGTTTAAGACCATCCTGAGACTACATAGTGAACTCCAGGTCAGCCTGGACTAGAGTGAAACCCTACCTCGAAAACCAAAACCAAAACAAAACAAAAAAACTTTTAATGGGTCACATAGGAAATGAAGTCTCGAGCTCATGGACACTGGGACGAAGAAAAGTGGGTAACATCAGGTAAGGCAACCCCAGGAGCTGAACTAAAGGATGTTTTATGTCAGAACACAGTATTTGTTCAGCAATCCTGCGTAAAATCATTTAATCACAACAGTCTTGTTCAAACAGGGTCTGCAGGGGCTGGGGAGATGGCTTAGTGGTTAAGGCGCCTGCCTCCTAAGCCTAAGAATGCCGGTTCCAATCTCCAGGTCCCACGTTTAGCCAGATGCAAAGTGACGCAAGGGCACAATGCCGCACTTGACCACAAGGGGGCGCACGCATCTGTATTTCGTTTGCAGCAGCTGAGAGGCTGCTGACGGGCCCATCTCTATGCCTTCCTCTCCCTCTCCAAAAAAAAAAGGGTCTGTGGGAGCTACTAACCATAATTATAAATAATACCAGTCATATCACAGAAGCAAGTTTCCAGCTGTTCAAATAATCTGTACAATAGCAGTGATTTCTAAAACAGTCTTTTTTTTTGAGTTACAGTCTCACTCTGGCCCAGGCTGACCTGGAATTCACTATGTAGTCTCAGGGTGGCCTCTAATTCATGGCGATCCTCCTACCTCTGCCTCCTGAGTGCTGGAATTAAAGACATGCGCCACTATGCCTGGTGTCTGGAACAGTCTTAAGTGTCACTGGAATCTGGATCACTGAGAGTTCTGTTTTTAGTACATTCTTAATCTGGCTCAAATCACCTGTCACACTGACCCTAAGTTTAATGATTAACCTATCACAGAAAAGGCCAGGTTACTCCCCTACCTGCCATGGATTTCAATCCACAAACAAGCTGAGTCTCAGAACTGGATCTAAAGTCATGGCTTACGTGCTAAATGTCGTGGCTGAAATGGAATCATCTGCTGAGTGTCTGGCTTAGGGTACTCTGGTTTTCTGTCCACTTCATCTTTCAGAACAGGCACTATAGAAGGAGCTACAACTGGGTCTGGAATTATAGCTGCAAGCTTCGCACGGGACACATCCTGAAAATGCAGAAAAATCCGAAACCTGAAAATGGGTTATAGAGCATAATTGTACAAGTCTATAATCTTGAGGATACAGTAAGAGTAACTGGATTAAGCTGGGCATCATGACACATGCCTTTAATTCTAGCACTTGGAAAGCTGAGGTAGGAGGATCACCAATTCAAGAGACTACAGAGTGAGTTCAAGGTAAACCGGGGTTAGAGTAAGACCTTAACTCAATAATAATAATTTGGTTAAACACACAGAAAGAGAATAGAGAAGAAAAAGCACAAACTTTCGTGATAAAGGTTGTTGGGCTGTGGAGACGGTGCAGCAGTTAAAGGCCCTTGCTTGCAAAGCCAGACAGCTTGGGTTCCATTCCCCAGTACCCATGTAAAGGCAGATGCACAGAGTGGCACATGTATCTGGAGTCTGCAGTGGCAGGAGGCCCTGGCATGCCCATATTCACTCTGTCTGTCTCAAATAAATAAATAAATAAATAAATAAATTTTTTTAGAGGTAGTCTCACTCGAGTTCAGGCTAACCTGGAATTCACTATGGAGTCTCAGGGTGGCCTCGAACTCACAGTGATCCTCCTACCTCTGCCTTCCAAGTGCTGAGATTAAAGGTGTGCACCACCACACCTGGTTGAAAAAATTAAAAAAAAAAGATTGTTAAATACTAAATAAGGGAAGCTATTAGCTCTGAAGACTTTTATAATCTTGCCTTAGCTAAGTTACTACACTGTGTCTGAAGGTAGGACCTTTACAGGACAGATACAAGCTTTTGTAGAAGAATTGTAAAATGGGACACCAAGTAAAGAACCAAGAAAATTCAAGATTTAAACTTGATATCTCACTTCCACTAGAATTGAAGAACATCTCAGTTTAAGTGAAGAACTTAGACTAAGTGACATCCTGTTTCATGAAAACTAAAATAAGGTCTATCAGCACTTATACTTATCATAGGGTTTTGGTAATGAAACAGACAAGGAACACATACTGAGTAGCCACTAGTTATCAGGAAAGTTTAGCCATTCGATGTATTTCCTCTGAAGCAATTAGTAACACCTGCAGCTCCAAAAGGTCAGTTGGGAGTTCTTGACCTCTGACCAATCCAGAGACTTCTCCTCAATATACTGGCACAGTGCCCTGCTAAGGCTGAAAAGTTTCCAATGTATGCCAAAGGAACACTACAGTCACCTGTTAACAGAGGCCCTATCCCATTTTACGTTCTCCAAATGTGTTCAGATATTGTCGGTGACTCTACATGAATAAGCACAAAGTAGAAATAAACACAGCTGGAAAATTAATATTCAAGCAGTAGTTCTGCTTAGAAGCTAAATCTTTATTTTCATTAGTAACTTCCTTAATTCCATTTTCACCTTAGAAAAGCTGAAAAGGTCATCTTACAATGTCACTGGTTTTTCATTAGAAGTAAAGCAGAAACTTCGTTCCTCAGCACAGATTATTAGGAGGAACCCTTTGATTTAGAATAGGAGTCAGGCACAGCACTGGTCTAAAGCTAAATTACGAATAATTTTTCTGAAGTTTTTTTTTTTTTTTTTTTCTGAGGTAGGGTTTCACTCTAGCACAGGCTGAATTGGAATTCACTATGGAGTCTCAGGCTGGCCTCAAACTCACAGTGATCCTCCTACCTCTGCCTCCTGAGTGCTGGGATTAAAGGTGTGAGCCACCACTATGCCTGGCTTTCTTAAGTCTTTAATTTGGCTCAGATATAGTGAGACTTAGGCCAAAAGAGGGCACTGAGGAAAAAGGAGAAAGAATATCCTAACTGACTTAGAAGAACCAGCCAAGAACTCTAGTTTGAATGGCTTCTTTGGGGATTTCCATCTTGGCCTCTGTTCATTCAGATGGCACAAAAAGATGAAGAATGATGAACACTGGTTTTTCACAAAGGCAATTTCTTTTTTTCTTCTTTTTTTCTTTTCTTCTCTTTCTTTTTTTGGTTTTGGTTTTATGAGGTAGGACCTTGCTCTAGCCCAGTCTGACCTGGAATTCACCATGTAGTCTCAGGGTGGCCTTGAACTCTGGTAATCCCCCTACCTCTGCCTCCTGAGTGCTGGGATTAAAAGCATGCATCACCACGCCCAGCTTTCACAAAGGCAATTTCTTTTTTTTCTTTTTTAATACCCAAAACATGTTTATTGGGATCATTTCCCACTCGTGTTGATCAGGCTGCCATTAGTGCTGCTTCCTCCTGAAGGAACATCCTTCTATAAGCCTTGCTTTTCCTCCTGTGGGCAGGCAGAGGACAGTGGAGCAGCCAACACACAAAACTACTGTTTGTGCATGGCTAAAGACCATGGTGATTTTATAGCATCCTGGGCATTTCATGTCCATGAAGTAGGAGTTGGGGCTCTGCACCAGGCGCTTCTTCTTGTGTTTCCTCTTCTCCTCTTCTGGAGAGGGGTGAAGGAGATCCTTGGCGAGAGGCATGTTCTCGCAGGGAGGTCGTCACCACCGGAAAGGCCACAAAGGCAATTTCTAAGGTTCTGTAGACATTAATCTTTCTCCCTAGCATAATGAAGTTCAGGGGCTAGATCTGTTTCCTTATGACTCAGTAGCATATATAGAAGAGGTCCATCCTTAGAAGGATCATTTCCCTACCAGCCTTGGAAGAAGCAGTTTTAAGACTATAATTTCTTGAGGAACTTTAGAGATTTACCCAGCTGGGGCTGTGATTAAGACAAGGTCTTGACTTTGTGATCCTCCTGCCTCTAGCTCTCCATTGCTGAGATGGCCATCATGCTTGTTCAGTTTCTTCACTGTCTCTCACAAAAGCCGCAATAGCAACTCCATTTGGTCTAAGTTCTGTCAAAACATTCATCAGGGCTGGAGAGATGGCTCAGTAGTTAAGACACTTGCCTGCAAAGCCTAATGACTAGGGTTCAATTCCTCAGTACCCATGTAAAGCCAGATATACCAAGTGGCGCATGCGTCTGGAATTTGTTTGCAGTGGCTAGAAATCCTAGTGTGCCTACTCTCTCTCTCTCCCCTTGGAAATAAATATATTTATCAGTTTGGTAACAATTTCTAGGAAAAAAACAGTACCTAAGAGGCATTTTTTTCTTTAGTTTTTCTTTCCTCCACACCTTTCTCATCAGTCCATTAGACTTAAGGCATTGACAGTTTCAGGTACTGAATAAATTTGCTATCTCTCTCAAACATTTTCATTTTGTTTAGCTGCTTTTTATGCTCAATTTTCATTAATCAAGAACAATCACTAAGTTTTTTGTTTTATTAATACATTTTTTTCAGAATTGACTTTAGAATGAAAACTATCCATGCACTCTGTTTTTATTTATTTATTATTATTTTTTAAGGTAGAGTCTCATTCTAGCTCAGGCTGACCTGGAACTCACTCTGAGTCCCAGGCTGGCCTCAAATTCACAGCGATCTTCCTACCTCTGCCTCCCAAGTGCTGGAATTAAAGGCATGTGCCACCACTCCTGGCTTGAATGCACTCTTCTACAACACTGAAAGATCACCAGATCCAAGCACCTACCTTGTAGCCCAGTGCTTTCAGTTCACTTGCAGAGCATGGGTACAGATCCATGAACTTGTATCTGTCTACCAGTAAAGCTGTTTCTTTGCCTTCATACTCTTCTCTGAATGCTGTAAACCGTCGTTTCTCCACCTTGAGTATACTAGCTAAATCACCAATATTGCTTTCAAAAGCTAGAAATCGGGCCCAGATTTCTCTGTAAGAAAGTAAATATATCAATACTCAATTATTCTGAGTATGGGGCAGGGTTAGAGTCCTGTTTCAAAAAAAACACCAAAAAGCCTTAATTTCTTCCTTTCTTAAATTATAAAAAGGTTTCTTTTAAAAAAATAAAAGACTGCCGGGCATGGTGGCACACGCCTTTAATCGCAGCACTTGGGAGGCAGAGGTAGGAGGATTGCCGAGAGTTAGAGGCCACCCTGAGACTACATAGTGAATTCCAGGTCAGCCTGGACCAGAGTGAGACCCTACCTCACAAAATCAAAAATAAATAAATAAATAAATAAATAAATAAATAAATAAATAAAAATAAAATAAAAGACTACAAATAGCAAAAAATAAGACAGTATAGGAGCTGGGCATGGTGTTGCACACCTTTAATCCCAGAACACAGGAGGCAGAGGTAAGATCACTGTGAGTTTGAGGCCAGCCAGGGGCTACAGAGAGTGAGGTCCAGGTCAGCCTGGGCTAGAGTGAGACCCTACCTCAAAAAAACCAACAAAAATGGAACAATACAGCTGGGTGTGGTGGTGCATGCCTTTAATCCCAGCACTTGGGAGGCAGAGGTAGGAGGATTGCCATGAGTTGAGGCCACCCTGAGACTACATAGTGAATTCCAGGTCAGCCCGGGCTAGAGTGAAACCCTACCTCAATAATAAATAAATTAATTAATTAAATAAATAAAACCAAAACAAACAAACAAAAAAGGGACAGTATAAAGACTATCATTATCCAGTTTCAAAACTTTTTACCATATCTATTTAATTTTACTTTTGCCTAAGGTTTCCTATTTCCCTATTTGAGGCAAACAAAAGAGACATCAGAGAAAGGCTAAACTGTGGGTGGAAAAGAAAACTAGATTTCTATGCTTTTTCCTGAAAACTGTGGCTTCACCATTTAATTTATGGGCATGAATTCTGACATAAAATACATGCATCTAATGTATGCATAGAAATATATTCCAGCCAGGCATGGTGGCGCACGCCTTTAATCCCAGCACTCGGGAGGCAGAAGTAGGAGGATCGCTATGAGTTTGAGGCCACCCTGAGACTACATAGTGAATTCCAGGTCAGCCTCGGCTAGAGCAAGACCCTACCTTGAAAAACTTAAGAAAAAATCCAAAATCTAATATGATAGATCTTCATTTTTTAAATTTTTTAATTTTTATTTTTTGGTTTTTTGAGGTAGGATTTCACTCTGGTCCAGGCTGACCTGGAATTTACTATGTAGTCTCAGGGTGGCCTTGAACTCACGGTGATCCTCCTACCTCTGCCTCCCAAGTGCTGGGATTAAAGGAATGCTTCACTACGCCCAGCTCAGATCTTTATTTTTTTATTATTAGTATGAATCAGGGCTAGAGAAATGGCTTAGCGGTTAAGGTGTTTGCCTGTAAAGCCAAAGGACCTAGGTTGGATTCCTCAGGACCCACATAAGCCCAATGCACAAAGTGGCACATGTGTCTGGAGTTTGTTTACAGTGGCTGAAGGCTCTGGCACTCCAATTCTCTCTGTGTATCTACCTCTTTCTCTCAAATAAATTAAATTAATTAATAATATGAATCACTGGGAGCTGGGTGTAGTGGCACACGCCTTTAATCCCAGCACTCGGAAGATAGAGGTAGGAGGATCACTGTGGAATTCCAGGTCAGCCTGGGCTAGAGTGAAACCCTACCTAAAAAAAAAAAAAAAAAAAGGAATCACTGGGGACAAACTGGTTCCTCATCATTGTTCTAACAGCCAAAATTAATGCTGAAGTTAGTTAAATGCTACCAGGCATCTTTGTGCTAAAGTAATATATTGAATGTCTAAATATGCCAGGGACAGGACTATCACAAAAGCCTACATTAGTAGACATTTTTGTGATTCAGTAAGGAAATTTTCCCACTGTCTAGTAAATTAAGCTGGAAATTGAACTCACATAGCAGTGCTCTTCTGGCTAGCACTATACCAAGAGGTTCCTCTGCTTGGTAAACTGATAAAGGATAAAAAAGCATACACTGGGAATGTAACATGGAAGACAAACTTTCATCATATCAGAGCACTTGGGAAGCTGAGGCAGGAAAAGGGCCACAAAATGAGTTCCAGGTTAGCCTGTATGAGAGTGAGACCCTACCTCAAAAACAAACAAGGGGAGGGAGGGAAGTACCATAGGTTATTGTCTACAATTTAAAAGGTTGTCAATAAAACAAAACAAAACAAAAAACCAGACAAGCCAGGCATGGTGGCGCACGCCTTTAATCCCAGCACTCGGGAGGCAGAGGTAGGAGGATCGCCATGAGTTCGAGGCCACCCTGAGACTACATAGTGAATTCCAGGTCAGCCTGAGCTAGACAGACCCTACCTCGAAAAACAAAAAACAGAAAAAAGAGTTTTCTCTTTCTGAGTAAGGGAGGTAAATGTAAAACCCACCTCTATCACTTAGAAGGGAAATAAATTTCAGAACTCTTTTCTAACAGTTATTTTCTAGAGGTATTAAATTAAATAAAAAGGTAATCTTAAAAAGATGTAACAGTATAGCAGGTAGATAAAATGAGCTTAGAGAGAGAAGGGAAATTTCTCCTGAAATTCATATTCAAGCAAACATTCCCCCCAGGTCACAGTTCAAGTATGAACACTGCCCTTAGAACCTGCCCAACACATTCCACAGTGGCTTACCCAGACTTCTCAGGAGGAAGGCTTCCAGATGTTAAAACTCGTTCAAACAAAACCCGGGTATTATTGTCCTCTAGGATATTTTAAAAAGTTTAAATATTAAAAAGAAATAGTTTTACAATCGACAATGTATTTAAAAAAGAAAAAAGAAAACAAACATTATTTCAGGTTAATTCTCACAAAAATCCAATGCAGAAAAATAACTCGTCACACATGGTTTTCACAGACGAGGAAACTTGGAGGTTCAAAAAAACTGATTTTTACTATTACTGAGTAAAAAAGCTGTAATCAGAAATCTAGCCTTTTAAATTCTGATTCAGCTCTCTTCTGTACTACATACAGTGTACTTGCAATGCATACTGATGTCTGCACTAGATGCTCTGTTTGCCTTTAAAAATAACCTGTTGATGTAAAGCTCAGACACTGGCATTTTAAAGATATATGAAGGATGACATGTTCCAACTTAGATACAACTTAGTTTCTTATAATTAAGGTACCAATATTCTATGTTTAGCTAATTCATAATGGCATCAAGTTGATATGTAATATGTAAATATTATATGTAAATACAATATGTAAATAGAAAATGAATTGATGAATAGTAGTTAGAAGTGGATTAAGTTTTAAGTCATAGGAATTTCTTTGTATGTTAAAATAGGAAAATGATTTTTCTTATTTAAATTCTAATGGGTCCTATAAAAATTAGGAATCTAGCAGTAAATCTACCAGCCACTGAATTGTACACTTAAAATGAATACACTTATAGTTACCTCAATAAAAGTTTTCTTTTACTCCAGCAGAATGGCTGGTTTTATTGCCTTAGGGTAAATCTTGTTTACTACCTGCTTACATGCATAATAATCCCAAAACAGATTAAATATATTCAGCCAAAGAAGACCATATTCATGCCAGTCAGTTTAACAGACTGTATTTTAAAAATGTTAAGTACGGGGCTGGGGAGCTGGTTCAGAAGTTAAAGGTGCTTGTTGCAAAGTCTGCTATCCGTGCTTTGATTCCCCAGTGACCACGGAAAGCCAGATGCAAAGTGGTACATGCAGGCTAGCTAGTCTGGCTTTTGTTTACAGAGGCAAGAGACCTTGTCTCAAAGGTGGAAGACAGGAAGACAGACACTTCAGTGGTCTCCTCTGACCTCCACCTGCATGCCATGCACACACAAACATACATACATTAAAAAAAATGTTAGGGCTAGAGAGATGGCTCAGTGGTTGAGGCACTTGCTTGCAAAGCCAAAGGACCCAGGTTTGATTCCCCAGGACCCATGTAATGCACAAGGTGAAGCATGCATCTGGAGTTCAATTAAAAATGAGACCCTCCAGGCGTGGTGGTGCACACCTTTAATCCCAGCACTTGGGAGGCAGAGGTAGGAGGATCGCTGTGAGTTCAAGGCCACCCTGAGACTACATAGTGAATTCCAGGTCAGCCTGGACTAGAGTGAGACTCTACCTCAAAAAACAAGCAAACAAACAAACAACAACAAAAAAAAAAAAAAAAACACACACACCCCCAAAAAAGAGACCTACCTCGAAAAACAACAACAAAAAAAGTTAAATAGAAGCGGGTGTGGTGGCGCATGTCTTTAATCCCAGTGCTCCAGAGGCAGAGGCAGGAGGATCTCTATGAGTTCAAAGCCAGCCTGAGACTGCATAGTGAATTACAGATCAGGTCAGCCTGAGCTACAGCAACACCCTACCTCGAAAAAACAAAAACAAAATAAAACAACATGTTACATAGGGATAGACGTGGTGGCACATGCCTTTAATCCCAGCACTTGGGAGGCAAGAGGATTGTTGTGAGTTTGAGGCCACACTGGGGCTATGGAGTGGGTTCCTGGATAGAGTAAGACCCTATCTCCAAAAAAACAAGAAAAAATACAATTTTTCTTAAACCAATTTTGTGTGTGGGCACATGTGTGTGTGTGAGGGATATGTGCATTTGTACACATGTATGTACAGACCAGAAGTCAACATCAATATCAAGCACCTTGTATTGCTCTACACCTTGAGTTTTTTTTTGAGACAAGGTTTCTCACTGAACCCAAAGCTCACCAATTTATCTAGACAGACTAGCTAGCAAGCCCCAGGGATTCTCCTGTCTCCCCTTTCCCAGTGCTGGGATTATAGCACACATCACCATGCTCATATTTTACATGGGTGCTTGGGGTTGGAACTCAGGTCCTCATGCTTGTGCAGCATCTACATTACCTACTGAACATCTCTCCAGCTTTCTTAAACCAACTTATTTTTTAAAAAATATTTTATTTATTTATTTGAGAGGCGAGAAAGAGTGAGATAGAGAAGAGACAGAATGGATGTACCAGGGCCTCCAGCCACTGCAAATGAACTCCAGAAGTATGTGCCACCTTGTGCATCTGGCTTATGTGGGTCCTAGGGAATTGAACCTGGGTCCTTTGGCTTTTCAGGCAAATGCCTTAACCACTAAGCCATCTTTCCAACCCTTAAACCAACTTTATATAATATTAGGTTTTTTTTTTTTTTTTTTTTTTTTTTTTTCAGGTAGGGTTTTACTGTAGCCCAGGCTGACCTGGAATTCACTATATAGTCTCAGGGTAGCCATGAACTCAAGGCAATCCTCCTACCTCTGCCTCCCAAGTGCTGGGATTAAAGGTATGTGCCACCCACACCTGGCTAGTTTTTGTTTGTTTGTTTGTTTGTTTGTTTGTTTGTTTGTTTGTTTTGAGGAAGGGCCTCTCTCTAACCCAGGCTGACCTGGTACTCACTCTATAGCTCCAGGCTGGCCTCAAACCCACTGTGATTCTCCCATCTTTGCCTTGTGAGTACTGTTACTAAAGATGTATACCACCATACCCATCTGGCTCTAGTTACTTTTTTGGCAAGAAATTACCTATCCTGAACTATCAATAAAAAGACTAAATTTTCTTTATATATACACAAAAATATGAGTAGCTACATCACCTAGCATGGTGCTTGGCATAGGTAGGGATTCAGCACTTGCCTGCAAAGCCTAAGGACCTAGGTTCAACTCCCTAGTACCCATGTAAGCAAGATGCACATGGTGGTGCATTGCATCTGGAGTTCACTTGCAGAGGCTAGATGCCCTGGTGTGCCCATTCTCTCTCTCTGTGTCTCAATAAATAAACATAAAATATTTTTTTAAAAAAGAATGGCTATGTTGCTGCTAATGCAATAGAATAGAAAAACGAAGAGGCCAATGAACATGCTTCTTTTCAAAAAATATTTTATTTACTTATTTGAGAGAGAAAGACAGATACAGATATAGAGAATGGGCGTGTGCCAGGGCATCCAGCCACTACAAACGAACTCCAGATGCATGCACCACCTTGTGCATCAGGGAATTGTACCTGCATCCTTAGGTTTCATAGGCAAGTGCCTTAATTGCTAAGCCATCTCTCCAGCCCCAGAACGTGCTTTTTTTTTTAAAGTTCTTCACCAGTAACCTCAGGTGTCTTTGAGTTTGGGGGGCTATAGGTGCCATTTTCCCCCCAGTGCTGGAGGATTGAAGTCTGAACTTCCCACCTAGTAGGCAAAAAGCTATGCTACTGAGCTGCTCACAGACTCTAAGAGGACTTTAAAAAATGTTCCCTTGCCAGGCGTGGTGGCGCACACCTTTAATCCCAGCACTCGGGAGGCAGAGGTTGGAGGATCGTCATGAGTTCAAAGCCACCCTGAGACTGCAGAGTGAATTCCAGGTCAGCCTGGACCAGAGTGAGACCCTACCTCGAAAAATCAAGGAAAAAAAATTGCCCAGAGTCTCCAGAGAAGAATATAAACAATTCTGATCTTTTTAAAAATTCTTTTTTTTTTTTTTTTTTTTTTTTTTGATTTTTGCAAAGTAGGGTCTCACTCTGGTCCAGGCTGACCTGGAATTAACTACGTAGTCTCAGGGTGGCCTCAAACTCTCGGCGATCTTCCTACCTCTGCCTCCCAAGTGCTGGGATTAAAGGTATGCGCCACCATGCCCAGCCTTTTTAAAATTTCTTATTGATTTATTTTAAATATTTTATTTGCAAGCAGAGAGAGAAAGAAACTGAGAGAGAGAAAATAGGTGTTCCAGGGCCTCTAGTCACTGCAAACAAACTCCAGATGCATGCACCACTTCGTGTATCTGGTTGTATGTGGGTACTGGGAAATCAAGCCTGAGTTGTTAGGCTTTGCATGCAAGTGCCTTAACCGCAGAGCCATCTCTCCAGCCCTCAATTCTGGCTTTCTAACTCTGACTTTGCAGCTTTATACTATTACTGACAGTACTTTCCTGAGCATGACCATTCTGCAGACTGAAAAGGAACTTACTGTTACTCAGTGAATATAAATTCATGACTTAGAAGGTTAAGAATGTAACTCAGTTGCTAGAGTGCTTACATAGCATCCGTAAAGCCCTGGATTCAACAGGGCATGGGTGACGCCTATAAACCCAGCAATCGAGAGGTGGAGGCAGGTGGGATCAGAAGTCCAAGGTTATCTTTGGCTAAATAGTGAGTTTGAGGCCAGTCTGGGATAGTCAAAACTATTTTTTTCTTTTTGTGGGGTATGTATGTGTATATGTAGGAAAGTTCATGTGTGTGTGCAGGTGGACATGCATGTGTGTGTGTGTAGAGGCCAGAAGTTAATGTCAGGTGTTTTTCTCTGTCACACTACCATACAAAGTCTATCACTGAACTCATTGATTCAGCTTCCCCAGTATTGGGTTTACAAGCATATACTCTCAGTGCCCAGCTTTTATGTGGACTCAGTAGATCTAGACTACGGTCCTCATACTTCTGTGGAAGCACTTGACCCACTCAGTCATCTTCCCAGCCCATGAGACCCTGTTTCAAAAGAAAAGAGCCATGGTTGATAGGCCACAACTATTTCTTGGGTGCCTACCAAGTACCTGTTCCTGGTGTGATATGGTAATTGTAACATATTCAACATGATAAACAAGGAAGTACCCAAGTCTATGATTTCAGATGCCTTAACATTAACCATAACCAACAGAGTCAACTTACCATTGAGGTGAGAGAGATAGTCAATATAAGCCAAGACATATTCTGGAATGTCTCCATATTTCTTTAGTCCCAGCTCAAAAATCTTAAAGGCAACAGATTTATCCTAGAAGAAAAGATGGGAAAGTGCTTTTTTACATGATATGAAATCAGGCAATATATTCAAAAGAATGTTAAAACCTCAATATATGCTGGGTGTGGGGGTGCATGCCTATAATCTCAGTACTTGTGAGGTAGAGGCAGAAATTGCTAAAAGTTCAAGCCAGACTGGTCCACATAGTGAGACTGTCTCAAAAAAACCAACCAAACAAAAATTACTACATGTACATAAATATGACAAGGGGGGCTAGAGAGATGGCTTAGCCATTAATGTGCTTACCTGTGAAGCCTAAGGACCTAGGGTCTACTATTGCCAGCATGTTTTGTCTGAGACATACACCAAGGCCAAGGGTGGTGGCTCATGCCTGTAATCCCAGCATTTGGGAGGTGGAAGCACGAGTTTAATTTTAATCTCACCTACTAGTGTGACTCTGCCTCAAAGAAATAACCAAAGCCTGAGTTGAGGATGTAGCTCAGTGGTAAAACGCTTATTTAACATGTTCCTATCACTGCCAAAAAATAAAAATAGCCAAAGACAGGGCTGGGGTGCAGCTCAGGGCTGGGAGTACAGCTCAGTGGCAGAAAGCTCGTCCAGAATGCACAGAGCCCTGGATACAGACCTCAGTAGTGCATTCTATCAACAAGAAAGAAAAAAGGAAACATGCAGCTTCATAAGACATTCATTGCAGGCAATTGAGGAGTTGGATAATGCACACATAATATTACAAAGGTAAACTTACTTACTTTACAAATGAAGCAATTCAAGTTGAATGCCATAAACTAGGGCTCATTTTAAAAACTGTATCTCAGAAGAAGGAAACTGTGTCATCTTTATATACATATGTCAGTATTTACCTTACTACAGTAATACTCCATGAGTGCTGCAGTAACATAGACATGATGGCGGGTTCTGGTGTCCTCTCTTGCTTTTTTAAATATCATTCTTCCAGATTTGATACCTTCTGCTCTCCTTGCAAATTTCATATATTGAATATATACCTATGCAAAAGAAAATTTGCATTCTAAAAATTATACTGAAAGTGGTCCTTATCACATTCAATACCAGCACATCTAATTACAATGCTAATGTGTCCTGTATAAGAAATCCTCATCAAAAAGCTGGGCATGGGGGTGCACGCCTTTAATCCCAGCATTCAGGAGGCAGAGGTAGAAGGATTGCTGTGAGTTCAAGGCCACCCTGAGACGACATAGTGAATTCCAGGTCAGCCTGAGCTAGAGTGAGACCCTACCTCAAAAAACAAACAAACAAAAAAATAGGAATCCTCATCAGGTGTGGTGTCCATGCCAGCACTCCAAAAACTGGGGTAGGAGGATCACTGAATTTGAGGCCAGGTTAGTGCTACAGTGAGTTCCAGGTCAGCCTGGGAAAGAATAAGACCCTGTCTTGAAGAAAAAAGGAAGAAGAGGAAGGAGGGGAAGAAGGAGGAGGAAGAAGAGAAAAAGAGGAGGAGGAGGAAGAAAAGAAATCCTCAGGACTGGAGAGATGGTTCAGCAGTTAAAGACATTTGCTTGCTTGCTTAGCCCAGTGGCTCAGGTTCAATTCCCCAGTACCCCCATGAAGCCAGATGCAGAGTGGCACTTGCATCTGGAGTACATTGCAGTGATGGGAGGCCCTGGCAGGTTCATTCTTTTTCTTTGTCCTCTTTTTAAGATTGCAATGGTTGGAGGCCCTGACACACTCATATTCTCTCTCTCTCTCTCTCTCTCTCTCTCTCTCTCTCCCCCCCTCTCCCTTTCTCTGTCAAATTAAAAACAATCTGGGCTGGAGAAATGGCTTAGCCATTAAGGCACTTGCCTGTGAAGCCAAAGGACCTAGGTTCAATTTCCCTAGGACCCACGTAAACCAGATACACAAGGGGCACTTGCATCTGGAGTTCGTTTGCAGTAGCTAAAAGCCCTGGTGTGCCCATTCTTTCTCTCTCTCTCTCTCTCTTCTACCTCTCTATCTCTGCTTCCAAATAAATAAAATTAAAAAAAATCCTAAGTATCCAAGAAACTAAAAGCAGGATTATTTAGGGATACATGCTAAGTTTAAAAAAATTATTAATTTGCAAGCAGAGAGAGAGAAAGAAAGAGAATGGGCACACCAGGGCCTCTTGCCACTGAAATGAACTATAGATTCATGTGCCACTTTGTGCATCTGGCTTAACATGGGTATTGGGTATCTGAACTGCAAGCAAGCACATTAACCACCAAGCCATCTCTCTAGCCCTAATTTGCTTCTTTCTTTTCTTGTCTCTTTTTTTTTTTTTGTCCGAGGTAGGGTCTTGCTCTAGCCCAGGCTGACCTAGAATTCACTATGTACTCGCAGGGTGGCCTCGAACACCATCCAGCAATCCTCCTCCACTCCCAGCTAATTTGTTATTGTGGTAGTTTGAATAGATGGCCCCAATATATTCAGTGTTTTATTAGTTTGTAGTTTGCATCTTCAGCCACCTGGCTGGAGGCAGTGTATCTGGGCGGATCTTAAGGTGTGGTGGTGGCTTTAGGATTTCAATCTAAAGATATGCAAAGTGTGCTTAGCTGGACTTCCTGAAGTGTGCTGTGCTCTGTGGCTTTGGCTTTTGGCTTTCTCTCTCTCTTGCCTGGTCCTGTGAAAGCAGGCCAGCTTCTTCTGCCATTATGGAACTTCCCCTGGATCTATAAGCTTCAATAAATCCCTTCCTCCATAACTGTGCCTGGTCTGGAAGTTCATCTCAGAGAACCTGAAGCTGTCTGCTACAGAAGTTGGTACTGAGGAGTGGGTTGAGATGAACCTGACCGTGTGGATATTTGTCTTTTGGAACCTTTGTTTTGGAGGAATGGGCATGGACTTGGTGCTTGCAACTGAAGATGCCTTCTGGAGTGGTAAGCCAAGTTTTATGGACTATTCTGATGAGAGTTTGAGAATACTAGGTGCAGACAGTATTGAACTTCGAGGCTTGGCTTATAAGAGCTTTCTAAGGGGAAGGAAAGACTGCAGAGGACTTTGTTGGAACTAGGCTACTGGCATAAGGGATGGCTGCGTTCTGCTGCATAGGCCCAGAGAGTTTGATCAAAGTTAAATTTTTATTAATGGACTGATGTGCTTGGCTAAAGACATTGGATTGAGAGATTTAAGATTTTAAGTTGGAAAACCTCAAACAAGTTAAAATTAGAGGCACTGAGACTGGTTTTAAAAGGTTACTGAATCTATTGCCAATCATTACCAATCTTAAGGAAGATAGCCCAACTACTTTACATTAAAACAATGGAGAAGATGCCTGAGGAAAGACTGATAGAAATGCAAACTCTCTTGAAAAGAATTAACTGGATAAAACCACTTTGAGATTCCATTTCACTCCTGTCAGAATGGCTACCATCAAGAAAACAAATGACAATAAGGGTTGGCATGGATGCGGAAAAAGAGGAACACTTCTACACTGTTGGTGGGAATGTAATATGGTGCAGCCATTGTGGAAATCAGTATGGAGGTTCTTGAGACAGCTAAAAATAGATTTACCATATGATTCAGCTGTAGAACTCCTAGGCATATATCCGGAGGACTCTTCTCACTACCTTAGAGATACTTGCACAACCATGTTTATTGCTGCTCTATTCACAATAGCTAGGAAATGGAAGCAGCCTAGATGTCCCTCAGATGAATGGATAATAAATATGTGGTACATTTACACAATGGAGTTCTATTCTGCAGTAAAGAAAAATGAAATTATGAAATTTGCAGGGAAATGGATGGATCTGGAAAGGATTATATTAAGGGAGGTAACCCAGGCTCAGAAAGCCAAACATCACATGTTCTCTCTCGTATGTGGATCCTAGCTACAAATGTATAGACTTATGTGTGAACTGGAACCAAAAATAGGTACTAGAAACCAGTAAGATGGTAAAAGGCTATAAGGGAGGCAGGAGAAGGAAGAAATTAAGTGTATGGTATTGCACATATGTAAGTAGAAGAACAGATTACAGGGAGGGGAATGGCCTAAGCAATGCCATGGGAATAGAATGCGTAAAAGGGCAGGCGAGGGTCAATCAAAATTCAAGATATTGTGAATAAGACGTATGTAAACCTACTTTTTCGAACAATGGCATATCCAGAAGCTGTAGACTATTACTAGAAAATTTTCAGTGCCTGGGATGGGATACCTTCCAGTGAGTTGTTAGCCAAGAAGGTCCTGGTAGCCTCTAAAACATTAAAGACTATTGCCAAAGCCCTTGGTTGCCCTTAGAAACAGATGATAAGACCCTATTGCTGAAGACATCTCTTGCCTGAGAGGCAAGGTCACTGAGAAAGCAAGCTGGTGCTGAACAGAAAACCTTCTCCCTGTAGACCAGCCAACTGAAAGCTGGAAAAAAACTACCCTGCATGCAGCCCTATGGGAGACAGAAGTCATCAGCAGTGAAAACAGTGGACAATGAAAATTCAAGTTTGGCCATACAGGCCCAATGACTGAACAGGTGCAATAGTGGCATGTCTGCTCTTGGGGTAACCAACTGCTCCATAATTGGACTGAAGGCCCTCTCTATGGGAGGAAATACATACCTGGTACTGAAAAACCTAAGCAAAAGTCTATGGCAGGGGAGGTCATGAGCCTTAGAGGTATAAAGCCTGCACTTGTCTGGTTAAATGTATATATTATTCCCACCAAGCTGCCCTGAAAGCACTACGCTTAATGTTCATATTCACATACTAATGCTACTCTCATTTCTGGTTAGAGAAGCTTCTCTTTTCAGATGGTGATGACCACTGGGATGACCCAAAAGGCAACATAGTGCTGAGAAGAAGGGATGGAGGAGTGCCCAGCACTGAAACCTCTGTCACACCCTCCAAGGCTCAGAGCCCATTGCGGAAGAGGGGGCGGATATAATGGAAGAGCCAAAGGAAGGGTATGACTCCTTACAATGCAACTGCCCACACAGAAATTGGCCTCGATATCCATGACCTTGCAGTGCCTAGCAATACCCTCGCAAGACCCTCATAATAGAAGAAAAAGATGATGACATCAAATTAAAAGAGAGACTAATGGAGAGAGGGAGGGGATACGATGGAGATTGGAGTTCTAAAGGGGAATGGGGGGGAGGAGAGGGAAATATCATGCATTTTTTGTATGTAAGTATAGAAGTTGCTAATAAAAATTTTTAAAAAAGAATTAACTGGAGAAGGAACCTGATTTTCAAGGTTACTATTTATTTTGTCCCTGAATTAAGAATATGGCTGTGTCCTCCACACCTCATGTTAATTTTGGAAGCATGAAAAATGTATGGAATGGTCATAAAGTGCACACGGTTTCAGGACACATGGTTTCAGGAGCCGCTGCTGAGACGTGGCATGTAGGCAGGGCGTGATGACCCTCAGGAATAGACTTGAAGAGTCTTTGGAAGAAGGACCGTGGTTTGCATAGAGACCAGAAGATGTTTTGGATATACCAGGACTATGCAAGGGCTACCATGAAGTGCACTGTTGGCCTGGGATGGAAGTTTTCCCTAGCTACTCTGCCCAGCTGGAGGGGCAGAATTGGAAAATCTGGAGACTGTCACTTTCTGGTTGTAGTGAACTTGAACTGCAGAAGTTTGATGATTGCTTGATGGTGGTTGAGTTTGCATTGTTCTGGTTTCTCCATGCTATGCTTTATACCAGTTGAAAATGTTTACTCTGTGCCTTTATATGTTGAAAGTATAGAACTTGTTTGATTTTACAGGACTCACAGCTAAGAGACGATCTTAAATCTCAGATGAGACTTGGGACTTTGGAACTATCTTAAATTGGTAAAGACTGTGGGGACCTTTGAAATTGGACTGAATACAGTTTACAATGTATGATGGTTATGAATCTATTGGGGGCCAGGGGCAGAATGTGGTAGTTTGAATAGATGTCCCCCAATATATTCAGTGTTTTATTAGTTTGTAGTTTGCATCTGTCTGTGCCACTGGGCAAATCTTAGGGTCCAGCCCTAAAGTGTGGTGGTGGGTTTGAGATTTTAATCTAAAGATATGCAAAGTGTGCCTAGCTGGAGTTCCTGAGGTATGCTGTGGTTTTTGGCTTGTGGCTTTGTTCTGTGTTTGGTCCTGTGAAGAGCAGGCCAGCGTCTTCTGTCATTATGGAACATCCCCTAGATCTGCAAGCTTCAATAAATATCCCTTCCTCCATAACCGTGCCTGGTCTGGAAGCTCATCTCAGTGAACCTGAAGCTGTCTGCTACAGCTTTTTTTTTTTTTTTTTTTGAGGTAGGATCTCACTCTGGCTCAGGCTGACCTGGAATTCACTATGTAGTCTCAGGATGGCCTTGAACTCTTGGCAATCCTCCTACCTCTGCCTCCCGAGTGCTGGGATTAAAGGGGTGCACCACCATGCCCAGTTTACAGCTTTTGAAAAAATGTTTTATTTATTTATTTGAAAGAGAGAGGGAGAGAGAAAGAGGTAGAGAGAGAGAGAGACAAACAGAGATGGAGGAAGAGAGGGAATAGGCATGCCATGGCTTCTAGCCACTGGAAATGAACTCCAGAAACATGTGCCACTTTGTGCATCTGGCATATGTGGGTACTGGGGAATTGAACCTGGGTCCTTAGGCATCACAGGCAAGTACCTTAACTGTTAAGCCATCTCTCCAGCTCTCTATATATAATTTTTAATTTCTTTCTTTCTTTTTTTATTTGAGATAGAGAAAAAGAATGGGTGCACCAGGGCCTCCAGTCACTGAAAACAAACTCTAGATATATGTGCCACCTTGTGCATCTGGTTTACATGGGTCCTGGGGAATCAAATCTGGGTCCTTAGGCTTTGCAGGCAAGTGCCTTAACTGCTAACCTATCCAGCCCATTTTGTTTGTTTATTTTTTAAAAATTATTTATATGAGAGAGAGAGAGACAGCAAGAATGGGTGCACCAGGGCCTTCAGCCATTGCAAACAAACTCCAAATACATGCGCCCCTTGTGCATCGGGCTTACGTGAGCCCTGGGGAATCAAACCTGGTTACTGTGGCTTTGCAGGCAAATGCCTTAACTGCTAAGCCATCACTCCAGCCTATTTAAAAAAAAAAAAAAAAAAAATATATATATATATATATGAAAGAGGCAGATAGAGAAAGAGAGATAGAAAGGGTGCACAAGAGCCTCTAGCCACTGCAAACAAACTCCAGACACATGCCACCTTGTGCATATGACTTACATGGGTACTGGGGAATCAAGCCTGGGTCCTTAGGCTTTGCAGGCAAGTGCCTTAACCACTAATCTATCTCTCTAGCCTGTTTCGTTTGTTTGTTTTTTGAGGCAGGATCTCATTCTAACCCAGGTTGACCTGAAATTCAGTATGTAATCTCAGGGTGGCTTCAAACTCGTAATGATCCTCCTACCTCTGCTTCCTGAGGGCTGGGACTAAAAGGTGTGCACCACCACACCTGGCCAGCCCCGTTTATTTTTTTTAAAGATTTTATTTTCATTTATTTATATTTATATATATATATATATATATATATGAAAGAGAGATAGAGAAAGAGAGATAGAAAGGGTGCACAAGAGCCTCTAGCCACTGCAAACAAACTCCAGACACATGCCACCTTGTGCATATGACTTACATGGGTACTGGGGAATCAAGCCTGGGTCCTTAGGCTTTGCAGGCAAGTGCCTTAACCACTAATCTATCTCTCTAGCCTTTGTTTTTTGAGGCAGGATCTCATTCTAACCCAGGTTGCCCTGAAATTCAGTATGTAATCTCAGGGTGGCTTCAAACTCGTAATGATCCTCCTACCTCTGCTTCCTGAGGGCTGGGACTAAAAGGTGTGCACCACCACACCTGGCCAGCCCCGTTTATTTTTTTTAAAGATTTTATTTTCATTTATTTATTTTATTAGAGAGAGAGAGAGAGATAGGCACATTAGGGCCTCTAGCCACTGCAAACGAACTCCAGATGCATGTGCTACTATGTGCATCTGGCTTATGTGGGACCTGGAGAATAGAACTGGGTCCTTGGGCTTCACAGGCATGTGCCTTAACTGCTAAGCCATCTCTCCAGCCCTCTCTTTTAATTTTGATGTCATGAACTTTTCCTCCTATTATGATGGTCTTGTGTAGGTAGTTTTAGGCACTGCGAGGTCATTTTGTGTCTGGAGGAGCACATTGTATCCTTACCTAACCTTCCTTTGGCTCTTACATTCTTTCCACCCCCTCTTCCGCAATGGATCCTGAGCCTTTGAAAGGTGTGTTAGAGATGTTTCAGTGTTGAGCACTCCTCTGCAGCCCCGTTTTTTTTTGAGACAAGATCTTATGCAGTGCAGCCTGGCCTCAACATCACTGTGTAGTCAATGTAGTCAAGATGACATTGAACTCCTGATCCTTCTCTCTCCACCTCCCATGTGCTGGGATTATAGACATGTACCACCAAGTCCAACAGTATCTTCATTGTGATGGTGTATCCCACGATTTATTTGTTAAAACAACAAAAACAATGTATTTTATTGTATGTGAATTAAAGCTTTGTTGTTAATGAGACTTTAATGGTTGGAAAGAGAGAGTTACAACATTACTCACCAAAGTGGGGTCAATATCCTCAATTGCCAGAAGTCTGTTATATATACTGTGAACCTTCTCATACTTCATACGGCTCTACAGTGGTGGAGAAGTGAATATAAATACATACTTATAAGCACGCAGATTTAAACTTTAAGGAAGAGACTGTCCTTCCCTGTTCCCACTACATACATAAAGGCACCAACCTATATTACATATAAATTTAATGAGCTTGAGGACTAACAACTGTTCACTGTATCATCTGTGGCCGCCAAAAGTCATTTGCCAGGAAGGAAGCTTCCCGAAAAAAATTTATTCTTTAGTAAAAAGTGAAATTATAAGCACTGGATAAGGACCCATGTTCAATTCCCCAGTACCCATGTAAAACCAGGTGGCGCATGCATCTGTTTACAGAAGCTAGAGGTCCTGGTGCTCCTATTCTCTCTCTCTTTATTTTCCTTTCTCTCTCAAATAAGTAAATAAAATACATTTTTTTAAAAAAAGCTAGCGGCTCCAGGTTGAGGGAGAGACCCCCATCTCAAGGAACTATGTGGGAATGAGCAATAAGAGAAAGATACCTGATGCTCTTCTTCATATCTGCATGTATGGTCATAGGACATATTAATCTGTACACATAGGTGCACACATCACACACAAACCCTATGCATATACACATTCATGCAAAAAAAATGTTCTAAACCTTTTTATTCCTCACCTCCTCATAATCTGCATATGCAAAATAAAGCAGCATATTCTTCTTTAGTAAAGTGCTGATGGCTCTTTCATAAATATTAGCAGCTTCATCACTAAATAATTTGGCATTGTTCATATCCTAGGAGAAAAAAGAAAGCTCATCTCAATAATTTGAATGTAGTTGAAATAAAATAAATAAAATGATATCTGGTATACTTATATGTACCTATGAAAAGAAACACATACACTCATTTGCATTTCTGAATTCTAAAAGAAATTTCAGTCTTTTTGTGCAAGAGGAAGGGTTCTAGGAATTGAACTTAAGGGACTCTACCACCAGCTCTACTCCAGTCCCCATTACTTTAACTTAAAGGAGAATCCCAAATACTTTACATGATGCATCACTTGAATATATTAAAGTAACCACCACTAAAGGCAGCATGATGGCACATACCTTTAATCCTAGTAATGGGGAGGCTGAGGTAGGAGGATCATCATGAGTTTAGGCCACCCAGGGCTACGGATTGAGCTCTGGGTTAGCTTGGACTACAGTAAGAATCTGCTTCAAGAAAAAGAAAATCAAACAAACAAAAAACCCTAGCCATTGTATGTTAATTCTAAGCAAACAGGATGGGTGTGGTGGTGCATGCCTTTAATCCTAGCAATTAGGAGGCAGAGGCAGGAGGATCACCATAGTCTGAGGCCAAAAAATATCAAAATGTAGCACATGCCTTTAATCCCAGCACATGGGAGGCAGAGGTAAGAGGATTGCCATGAGTTTGAGACCACCCTGAGACTACATAGTGAATTCCAGGTCAGCCTGGACCTAGAGTGAAACCCTACCTTGAAAAAACAAAAAAATCAAAATGATAAGGAAAACAAGGAGGTTGGGGGAAGGAATACTCACTCCCTTTTCTGCAAGCAGTTTACTTGATTGCTCCAGATACTGGGCAGCTTCATACCAAATATCAGGGTGATGGCCCAGCACAAGCAGGCACTGTTCATAAGCAAACATAACTAAGGGAAGACATGCACAAAAACATTCTATTAAAAACATATTACTTGTAAAGCTATCAATACAAGCATCACAACTAAATTATTAGACTCAGATAGCGTCCTCAATAACATGATAATTAGTAATAAAAAGTGTTAGTGACCTGGGCTAGAGTGACACTACCTCGAAAAAATGAAAAAAAAAAAAAAGTGTTAGTGACTTCTGACACTATCATCCAAATCCTAATCTGTTTATTATTTACCAAGTTAATATTTATTGAGCATTGAACAGCAACCATATATGCTAGAGGCATGAAACTGAATAAGGTTTCCTATATTCAAGAAGTATGTAGTATATGCAGATGATAATAGAGTATATTAAGAAAACAGTATATTAAAAATGTAGAGCACAGCCAGGCATGGTGGCACATGCCTTTAATCCCAGCACTCAGGAGACAGGTAGGAGGATCACTGTGAGTTTGAAGCCACCTGAGACTACACTGTAAATTTCAGGTCAGTCTGAGCTAGAGCAAGACACTACGTTAAAAAGAAAGAGAGAGAGAGAGAGAACAAATATGTGTGGTAGGGTATATTTTAAAACTTAGGGCAGCAAGACAACAAAATTACAGAACTTAAGGAAGGCTTCACTAAATAACTAAACATTTAAAGTGAGGCCTAAGGACAGAAGCTGCTTAGCTGACAATTAAGTGGAGCAGAGGAAGGATAAGAGTAGATAGAAAATTGCTGTAAGCTTCTAGAGATGTGGCTGTGACAGAGTGCTCTTGTGGCATGTATATGGCCCAGGGATTGATTCCCAGTACTACAAAAATTAGTGTAAGAAAAGGAAACAGCAGGGCGTGGTGGTGCACGCCTTTAATCCCAGCATTTGGAAGGCAGAGGTAGGAGGATCACCATGAGTTCAAGGCCACCCTGGGACTACATAGCAAATTCCAGGTCAGCCTGGGCTAGAGTGAAACCCTACCTCTAAAAACAAAAACAAAAAACAAACAAAAAAAAAAATTGAAGAATTCAATCAACTTTTTTTTTTTTTTTTTTTTTTTTTTTGACACACAGAGAGAGACAGAGAGAGAGAGGGAGAGGAAGACAGATAGAGATGGGCACGCCAGCAGCCTCTCAGCTGTTGTGAACGAAATCCAGATGTGTGCACCCCCTTGTGGTCAAGTGCGGCATTGCGTCCTTGCGTCACTTTGCATCTGGTTAAACGTGGGACCTGGAGATTGGAACCAGCGTTCTTTGGCTTAGGAGGCAGGCACCTTAACCGCTAAGCCATCTCTCCAGCCCTCAATCAACTTTTAAAATCCACTAGTAGCAGAGTAGTTGTATCAAACCAACCCTCCTGAAAATAAAATTATAAATGGAGGACTGGAGTGGTAGCTCTTCCCTTTCCCTGTAGATCCTGCCATTCTCTCACCCAGTGTTAAACACTTTTTCCAAGTCCTCTATTCTCAAACCTAAACCTTATAGTAATTACTATAATAAATATGTTTAAGGGTCTAAAGAAAAAGATGCCAATATGGAAATCTCAATAGAGAAATTGAAACTATATGAAAATAAAAATGGCTGGGTATGGTGGCACACACCTTTAATTCTAGCACTCAGGAGGCTGAAGTAGGAGGATTACCATGAGTTTGTGGCCACCTACATAGTGAATTCCAGGTCAGCCTGGGTTAGAATGAGACCTTACCTTGAAACCACCCCCCAAAAAAAAAGTTCTGAAGTAGAAATTTATAGCACTAAAAAGAATAATATATGAAACTGGCTAAGTGTGGTGGCACAGGCCCTTAATCCCAGCACTTGGGAAGCAGAGGTAGAAGGATTGATGCAAATTCGAGGCTAGCCTAGAGCTAAACAGTGAGGTCCAGGTCTGTCTGGGATAAAGTGAGACCCTACCCCAGAAAAAAAAAAAAAAAGAGCCTCAGCTGGGCATGGTGGCACATTTCTCTGACCTCAAGCTAAGGCAGGAGTACTATAAGGCAGAAGTCACTCTAGGGTACATAGTGAGAACTTAGGGGTAGGAGCAGAGCCTCAAGTAATCTATGAAGACATCAGAGGACCTAACATCCAGGTAAGTGGAGTCAGGAAAGGTCAGTCTTATTACCTCTCTTTGTTATGAGGGTCTGGTCCTCTGTTCGCAGGGGGTTGCTCTTTTCCCATTGTATGTATTTCTTCCACATATCTACTTGCTGAGCTTCTTGAGGTGTATTCTGAGGAGGCACTGAAGGAGCATTGCGATCCAAGCCCTTCATTACTGTCTCATATTCCTAAACAGGCATTAAGAATGTTTTGGTGAGCCTAGAGAAACTCAGATATATGCAAATGCAGTGTGAAATACTTTATTTAGAATGCCAGTCCCCCCAGATATAATTATGTTAATATAATTTGAAAACTAAGTCAGGCATGGTAGAACACTCTTGCAATCCTAACACTTGGAAGGTAAAGGTAAGAGAATCAGGAATTTAAAGTCATATGGCTATATGCTGAGTTTTGGCATGGCTGGGCTATAGAGACTATCTCAGAAAGCCAAAAACCAGGGCTGGATAGATGGCTTAGCAGTTAAGGTGCCTGCCCACTAAGCCTAAGAACGCCCGTTCGATTCTCCAGGTCCCATGTTTAGCCAGACGCAAAGTGATGCAAGGGCACTGTGGTAGTTTGAATAGATGGCCCCCAATATATTCAGTGTTTTATTAGTTTATAGTTTGCATCTGCAGCCACTTGGCTGGAGGCAATGTCTCTGGGTGGATCCAAGATCCAAGGTGTGGTGGTGGGTTTAGGATTTCAATGTAAAGATATGCAAAGTGTACCTAACTGGAGTTCCTGAAGTGTGCTGTGTGGCTTTTGGCTTTGCTCTCTGTGTTTGGTCCTGTGAAGAGCAGGCCAGCTTCTTCTGCCATTATGGAACTTCCCCTGTATTTGTAAGCTTCAATAAATAATATCCCTTCCTTCATAACTGCCTGGTCTGGAAGTTCATCTCAGCAAACCTGAAGCTGTCTGTTACAGGCCCAATGCTGCACTTGCCCACAAGGGGGCGCATGTGTCTGGAGTTTGTTCACAGTGGCTGAAAGGCTGCTGGAGCACCCATTCTCTATCTGACTCTCTCTGACTCTCTCCAAAAAAAAAAAAATAAAAAAATTTTAAAAAGAAAGCCAAAAGCCAAACAGCAACAACAAAAACCAAAATAAACCAAAAACTAAGTGTGAGCTTGGGAGGTAAACTCCTCCAAAACTGAAGCATTGCTATAGAACATTTTTTAAAAATTAATTTTATTTATTTATTTAAGAGAGCAAGAGAGGGAAAGAGGCAGACACACACAGAGAGAGAATGGGTGCGCCAGGGCCTCCAGCCACTGTAAACACACTCCAGACACATGTGCCACCATGTGCATCTGGCTTACGTGGGACCTGGAGAATCGAACCGGGGTCCTTAGGCTTTGCAGGCATGTGCCTTCACTGCTAAGCCATCTCTTCAGCCCTAGAACATTTTTTTTTTTCGGTGCTGAGGACCGAACCCAGGGCCTTGTGCTTGCTAGGCAAGCGCTCATCCACTGAGCTAAATCCCCAACCCCTAGAACATTTTTTTAAGATTAAAAAAAACATTTTATTTACTTATTAGAGACGGGGGGGGGATGGGTGCACCAGGGCCTCTAGCTATTGCAAATGAGCTCCAGATGCATGCAACACTATGTGCATCTGGCTTATGCGGGATCTGGAGAATCAAACCTGGGTCCTTAGGCTTTGCAGCCAAGAGCCTTAACCGCTAAGCCATCTCTACAGCCCTATAGAACATTTTAAAAAATTATTTATTTGAGAGAAAGACAGAGAGAGAGAGAGAGAGAGAGAGCGCCAAGGCCTCAGCCACTGCAAATGAACTCCAGGTGTATAAGCCACCTTGTGCATCTGCTTTACATCCATACTGGGGAATTGAATCGCGGCCGTCAAGCTCTGTAAGCAAGCACCTTTAATAGCTGAGCCATCTCTCTAGCCCTACAGAACCTTTTGAATAGATAGGAAAGAATGCCACTGTGTTCTGAATGTTTGAAGCTACAAAAACAAAAAGCACCCTTGTAGGAACTTATAGCTGGAATGACTTGGCTCTATTCAGACCTGCTGCCATCTTTAACCTCACTTTGTAAGAGAGGACGGGCAGTGCTTGACTTCTTGCTTTACTGCCTCCTGCAGGAGGTGCTAAAGAATGACCTCCTGACCTCCCTAAGACAGGAGGAGACCTGGCAGTCAGGATCAGTAAAGGAATTTATTAAGTCAGGTGAGAACCCTGCAGAGAAGCAGGAGGGAGCTACCAGCAATAAATGTGGATTGGGCTCCTGCAAGAGCCTTGGGAATTCTTGGGAAGGGATTCTCCCTACTCATAACAGCCTTACAAAATCAAAAGAACTGTAGGGATAGAGCAACATGGAGCAGCACCAAAGTGCCTGGAGGCAACATCCCACAGCCTCCCCACCCTCATACACCATCATCACCAGGAACACCACCCTCGATTTCAGGAAACCAAGGGATCCCATTCATGCCTCACCCAAGAAGCCACACCAGCTGATTCAAACTGCTGACCCAACCTGGCCATCTGAGATAATCCCACAGTGCACCAAAGAGGGAACTGGCTTTATAACTCAGTGAGGTGAGATAGAAAGTCACCTCGAAAGCGTTGCTCATTTACCCACCAATAATCATTGAAGTCAAAAGGACCACAGTTGTTAATCTGCTACTAGGACATTCACATAGTAGGCATATCCACCACCTTAGGTCACTTCTGTTAGTTTTCTACTCTGGGAGTAATATAGAGAGATCCAGCCCTAGAAATCTAAATTCTGACCTAAATGTCTAAGAATACAAAACAAACAGAAATCCCAAGGTGGTGATGTAAAAACCACAGACACACACACACACAAATCAAGGGAACAAAATTCCTCCAAAAATTATAAATCCCAAAGTAAAAACGGCCAATGAGAATGAATTTGATGAAGTGTGAAACATAATTAATTTTTAAAAATATATTTATTTATTTATTTATTTATTTATTTATTTGAGAGAGAAATAGGCCGAGAGAGAGAGAGAAAATAGGTGCACCAGGGCCTCCAGCCACTGCAAACGAACTGCAGATGCATGCACCCCCTTGTGCATCTGGCTTATGTGGGTCCTGGGGAACTGAACCTGGGTCCTGTGGCATTGCAAGCAAGTGCCTGAACCTCTATGCCATCTCTCTGATCCCCATAATGAATTTTATTTTAAATTTATTTAATTATACTTGTGAGGAGGGAGGGAGGGAGTTGAGAGAGAAAAAAAATGGGGACATTGGCTGCTACAACCAACCCGGGATACATGTACAACTTTGTGCATACTGGGGAATGGAACCTTGGCCTGCAAACTTTGTAAGCACACATCGTAAACCACTGAGTAGCCCCAGCCTGCTCTCCTTACTTTGTTTCACTGATTTGTGCTCTTGGGATTCCTTCAGGATTTCTTTTTTTTTTCTTCTTGTTTGAACATACTTATCAATCTTTTAAATTCTTTGGGGCTGGGGAGATGATGGCTCAGCAGTTAAAGGCACTTGCTTGCAAAGACAACCCAGGTTCAATTCCTCAGTACCCACATAAAGCTAGATGCACAAAGTGAAGCATGTGTTTGGAGTTTGTTTATAGTTCCAGAAGGCCCTGGCACACCCATTCTCAATAAATAAATAAATAAATAAATAAATAAATAAATAAATAAATAAATAATCTGTCTGGCCAGGCAGGGTGGCTCACACCTATAATTCCAGCACTCAGGAGACTGAGGTAGGAGGAGCATTGTGAATTCAAAGCTATCTTGGACTACAAATGAGTTCCAGGTAAACCTAGGCTAGAGTGAGACTCTGCCTCAAGAAAACAAACAAACAAACAAACAAACAAACAAACAAACAAAACAATAAATCAGAAACTTAAAAAGGCAGAAGAGCTTGAAATGATATATTTCAAGTTCTGAAAAACAACTGCCAGCCAGGATTATGATTTCCAGCCAAACTAGATGTTATAATTAAAGGGGAACAAGACCTTTCCATGATAAGAATAGGCAAAAGGTCTACATGATCACTAAGGCAGGTCCTACAGAAGGTATGTGAAGGAATCTTTTAGACTAAAGAGAAGAAGAAGCATATACATGAGGCTACAGGAAAGCATACACCCTGCTTGAAGCCAGGCATGGTGGCATACTTTAATCCCAGCACTTGGGAGGCACACAGGTAGGAGGATTGCTGTGAGTTTGAGGCCACCCTGAGGCTACATAGTGAATTCCAGGTCAGCCTGAGCTAGAGTGAGACCCTACCTTGAAAAAACAAAACAAAACAAAACAAAAAATTATAAAGAATTTATAATAAACAACTCTCAATAATAACTCTGAATATCAGTGGCCTCAATTCCCCAATCAAAAGATACAGACTAGGGCTGGAGAGATGGCTTAGCAGTTAAGGTGCTTTCCAGTGAAGCCTAAGTACCCAGGTACTTGATTCCCCAGTACCCTCGCAAGCCAGATGCACAAAGTGGAGCTTGCATCTGATGTTTGCAGTGGCTTGAGTCCCTGTCACACCCATTTCTCTCTCTCTCTCTCTGCCTCTCTCTCTCTCTTAAATAAATAAAATAACACAGACTAACAGAATGTAGTAAAAGGTGGGATTCTTCTGTTTGTTGCCTTCAAGAAACTCATCTCCCATAAAAGACAGATGTTACTTTAGGGTAAAAAGATGGAAAATGGTACTTCAAGCAAATGGGCCTAAGAAACAAGCTGGTGTTGCTGTTCTAATATCTGACAAGGATGGGGCATGATGGCACATGCCAGGAGGCAGAGGTAGAAAGACTGCTGTGAGTTCAAGGCCAGCCTGGAACTACAAGAGTGAATTCTAGGTCAGCCTAGGCTAGAGTGAGACCCTACCTCCAAAATACAAAAACAATCTAGAATCAAATATTCATGAAAATACAACAAAATCTACGGGATTCATTGAAGGCAGTCCTAAGAGATTTATAGCTTTGAGTGCCTACATTAAAGAATTAAGCTCTAGAGGTCACAAATTAATAACTTTAAACAAATTTTTTTTTTGCTTTTTTTTGAGGTAGAGTCTTGCTATAGTGCAGGTTGACCTGGAATTCTCTATATAGTCTCAGACTGGCCTCAAACTCATAGGGTTCCTCCTAACTCTGCCTCCCAAGTGCTGGGGTTAAAGGCATGCACAACCATACCCAGCTAAAAATATTTTTATTTATTTGCAAGAGTGTGAGAGACAGCACAAGTGAGCCCGGGCCTCTTGCCACTGCAAATGAACTCCAGGTACATGTACCACTTTGTATGTCTGGCTTTACGTGGATACTGGGGAATTGAACCCCAGCCATCAGGCCATGCAAGCAAGCACCTTTAACCACTGAGCCATCTCCTCAGCCCACAAATAAATAACCTAATGCTACACCTTAAGACCTTGGAAAAAGAAGAATAAGCCAGACTAAAACTCAGTAGAGGAAAGAAATAATGACGACTGGAGGCTAAATTACTGAAATAGAAACAAACAAAAACAATACAAATAATCAACAAAAAACCTAATTAATAAAATTATATGAGGGCTGGAGAGATGGCTTAGTGGTTAAGGTGGTTGCCTGCAAAGCCTAAGGACCCAGTTCAATTCCCCAGTACCCACATAAACCAGATGCACAAGGAGGTGCATGCATCTGGAGTTCATTTGCAGTGGCTGGAGGCCCCGGCATACCCATTCTCTCCATCTGTATCTGCCTCTTCTTCTCTCCCTCTTTCAAATAAATAAATAAAATATTTTAAAATTTTTCTATGGAAAGAAAAAAAGAATTATTACAACAGATGCCAATGAAATTTAGGATAAAAAAGTAGGAAAAACAGCTCAACATATAGGAATAGGCAAGGACTTCCTTAACAGATCCCCAATCAGGCAAGAAATAAGTCCAACGATCAACCAATGGGACTTTTTTTTTTTTTTTTTTTTTTTTGGTTTTTCAAGGTAGGGTCTCACTCTAGCTCAGGCTGACCTGGAATTGGCCTCGAACTCCTGGTGATCCTCCTACCTCTGCCTCCCAAGTGCTGGGATTAAAGGTGTGAGCCACCACACCAGGCTATGAAATTAAAAACTTTTATACAGCAAAGGACAATGTTGTGCAAAAAGCAACCTACAGAATGGGGAAAATATTTGCTCCTTATACATCTCACGGAGTATTAATATCTAGGATATACAAAAAAATTCAAGGGCTGGAGAAATGGCTTAGTGGTTAAGGCATTTGCCTGTGAAGCCAAAGGACCCAGGTTCAATTCCCCAGAACCCACATAAGCCAAATGCACAAGGGGCACATGCCACTGGAGTTTATTTGCAGTGGCTAGAGGCCCTGGCGTGCCCATTCTCTCTGTCTCTCTCCTTGTAAATTTAAAAAAAAAAAAAAAAAAAACCCAAAGAATTATGTGCCAGGCGTGGTGGCATATGCCTTTAATTTCAGCACTCCAGAGTCAGAGTTAGGAGAATTGCCCTGAGTTTGAGACCACCTTGAGACTACAGAGTGAATTCCAAGTCAGCCTGAGCTAGAGTGAGACCCTACCTCGGAAAAACCAAAAAAAAATAAAAAAAAAAAAAAATCAAAGAATTAAAAAAAATAGGGCTAGAGAGATGGCTTAGTGGTTAAGGCGCTTGCCTGCCAAGCCTAAAAACCCAGATTCGATTCCTCAGTACCCACATAAACCAGATGTACAAGGTGGTAGGTACATGCATCTGGAGTTCATTTGCAATGGCTAGAGGCCCTGGTGTGCCAATTTTTCTCTCTCTCAAATAAATAAATAAAACTTTTTTTTTAATCTGTCCCAGCCAGGTGTGGTGATGACTGCCTTTAATCCCAGCACTCAAGAGGCAGAAGTAGGAGGATTGCTTGAGTTCAAGGCCACCCTGAGACTATATAGTGAATTCCAGACCAGCTCGAGCTAAAGTGAGACCCTACGTCGAAAAACAAAACAAACAAACAAAAAACAAAACAAAAAAAATCTGTCCTTAAGAGCTACATTCTTTTTTTTTTTTTTTTTCGAGGTAGGGTCTCACTCTGGTCCAGGCTGACCTGGAATTCACTATGTAGTCTTAGGGTGGCCTCGAACTCACGGTAATCCTCCTACCTCTGCCTCCCGAGTGCTGGGATTAAAGGAATGTATAACCACACCCGGCTTAAGAGCTAGATTCTTTTATAGCCATGCTCTCACCACAGAATAATACAGGATTCAAATGAGAAACTATGAGGGAACAATATGAACTACTTCATCAATTCTACATAAACTGTCTCTGTTTCTATGTTTGTTTAAAAAATATTTTATTTAATTAATTAATTTATTTATTTGAGAGAGAAAGTACCTCTATGTTTCTATGTTTTGAGAAATATTTCTGACGAGGCACAATGGCTCATGCTTCTAATTTCAGCATTTGGGATACTGATACTGGAGGACTGCTCCAAGTTTCAGGTCAGCCTTGGTTACAAAGTGAGTTCAGTCAGGGTTACATTACAGGACCTTGTCTCAAAAACAAGCAATGGTCTAGAGAGATGGCTTAGTGGTTAAAGGTCCTTGCTTGCGAAGCCCAAGGACCAGGTGCAATTCCTCAATACCCATGAAAGCCAGATGAACAAGATGGTGCTTGTATGTAGAATTTGCTATGGCTGGAGGCTCTGGTGTGCCCATTCTCTCTCTCTGAAATAAATAAATTAATTTTAAAATTTTTCTGGGGGAGGGAATTATCATGGTTTATTGTTTATGGAAGTTGTCAATAAAAAAAGTTAAAAAAAAACATTTCTGGGGTGACCCAGTGGTAGATATGTGTAAGTAAGGCCATGGGATAGGAGCTCCAGAAGAAAAGGAGGGAAGGGAAGGAGTGAGAATGGGAGGGAGGGATTGAGGGAAAGCAGAAAGAAAGAGAAAGAAAGAAAGAAAGAAAGAAAGAAAGAAAGAAAGAAAGAAAATAAAAGGAGGAGGGAGGGAAGAAGAAAGGAAAAGAAGAGGAGGGCCAGGTATGGTGGCACATGCCTTTAATCTCAGCACTTGAGAAGCAGAGATAGGAAGATCACTGAGTTTATGAGTCCATCTTAGACTTAGTGAATTCCAGGTCAGCCTGGGCTAGAGCGAGACCCTTCCTTGAAAAACAACAACAAAAATAAAAAAGGGGAGGGGGAAGAAGGGAGGGAGAAGAAAGGAAGAGAGGGAAAAGTATGCCTTCTGAATTCAGTTAATTCTATTTGCCCCTTAACATTAACTGTCAAAAAATATTTTCTCAGACAGATATTGAGTAATTAAAATTATTTGTTATTAGTTAAGATTGCTAAGGATTGAAAATATTAAGTATAACACAAGATAAGAAAGCTGAGTTATAAACAACAGATCTAAACAGTCATAAAAAGAGATAGCCTGATGAAATTCCATACCTTTGCTACACGCCTAGCATTCATGTAGTCTCTACTCCGATCTTCAATCATTTTTTTAGCTAAATGAATATTGATACCCTAAGAAAACAACAACAACAAAAAAAAAACATTGTTATTAGTAGCTTCGAACTCACAGTGATCCTCCTACCTCTGCCTTCCAAGTTCTGGGATTAGAAGAGCGTTGGTGGTATAATGGTGAGCATAGCTGCCTTCCAAATGCTGGGATTAAAGGCATGTGCCACCATGCCCCGCTAAATAAAATTATTATTACTTTTTTAAGTAACAAATGTAGGTAAGGATGTAGACAAAAGGAACCTCTATGAACTTCTGGTAACATAGACTGGTCCAGCCACTGGGAAGTCAGTATAGAGGTTGTTCAATCATTAAAATGAGATAAATAAAAACCCGAGCTTGTAAAAAAAAAAAATAATAACTAACAATAGGGCTGGAGAGATAGCTTAGCAGTTAAGATGCTTCTCTTTGAAGCCTAAGGACCCATGTTCAACTCTCCAGATCCCACATAAGCCTAATGCAAGTGCAAGATTGCACATGTGCACTAGGTGGTGCATGTGTCTGGAGTTCAATTTCTGTGGCTAGAGGCCCTGGAGTGCCAAATCTTTCTCTCTCATTAAAAAAAAAAATTGAGCTGGGTGTGGTGGTGCACATCTTTAATCCCAGCACTTGGGAGGCAAAGGTAGGAGGACCGCCATGAGTTTGCAGCCACCCTGAGACTGCACAGTGAATTCCAGGTCAGCCTGGGCTAGAATGAAACCCTACCTCAAAAACAAAAAACAACCAAAAAAAAAAAAAAAAATTAATTAAAAAAAAAAAAAACAGAAAAAAACCCCAAACAACTAAATAATAGATTATCCATTTGACACAGGGTCATTCCTGTGTCAGGATAGAAATGATAGGAAATCATTCAGAAAGGGTCAATTAAAAAAAAATTATATTTATTTATTTGACAGAGAAAGAGGGAGAAAGAAAGAGAATGGGCACAGTAGGACCTCCAGCCACAGCAAATGACCTCCAGTTGCATGCGCCCCCTTCTGCATCTGGCTAACGTGGGTCCTGGGGAATAGAACCTAGGTCCTTTGGCTTTACAGGCAAACACCTTAACTGCTAAGCCATCCCTCCAGCCCAAGGGTCATTTTTTTTTTTCAACAAAATTTTGCTAATAGCCATAACTAAACTTAAAATAGCCCTTTGATAACAGGACTAGAAATGAAAACAAAACAGGGCCTGGGGAGATGGCTCAGCGATCAAAAGCATTTGCTTGCAAAGCCTACTGGTCTGGGTTTACTTCCCCAGTCATGCATTTGATTGCAGAAAAGAGTGGGGAGCTATCTCAGTTGGTAAAATGCTTGTCTTGCAAATATGAGGACCTGAGCTCATCCCAGAACCCATGTTTAAAAAAAAAAAAGAAAGAAAGAAACCGGGTGTGGTGGCGCATGCCTTTAATCCCAGCACTTGGGAGGCAGAGGTAGGAGGATTGCCATGAGTTTGAGGCCACCCTGAAACTACATAGTGAATTCCAGGTCAGCCTGGACTAGAGTGAAACCCTGCCTTGAAAAACAAAACAAAACAAAACAAAACAAAACAAAACAAAACAAAACAAAAAAGAAACATTAGCCCCGGTGTGGTGGCATACGCCTTTAATCCTGGCACTCAGGAGGCAGAGGTAGGAGGACTGCCATAGTGAATTCCAGGTCAGCCTGAGCTAGAGTGAGACCCTGTGTGGTAGTTTGAATAGATGGCCCCCAATATATTGAGTTTTTTATTAGTTTATAGTTTGTATCTGCAGCCACCTTGCTGGAGGCAGTGTCACTGGGTAGATTTTGAGGTGTAGTGGTGGGTTTAGGATTTCAGTCTAAAGATATGCAAAGTGTGCCTAGCTGGGGTTCCTGAGGTATGCTGTGGCTTTGCTCTCTGTTTGGTCCTGTGAAGAGGAGGCCAGCTTCTTCTGCCATTATGGAACTTCCCCTGAACCTGTAAGCTCCAGTAAATATCCCTTCCTCCATAACTGTGCCTGGTCTGGAAGTTCATCTCAGCGAACCTGAAGCTGTCTGCTACACCCTGCCTTGAACCCCGCCCCCCCCCCCCCAAAAAAAAAAGGCAGATGTAGGTGTGGATAGCTCTGAGTTCAAGGCCACCACCCTAGTGAATTCCAGCCTGGACTACAGCAAGACCCTACCTTGAAAAACAAACAAAAACAAAACAAAAAAATAGCAACATTAATATGGAGACACTTTTTTTTTTTCAAGGTAGGATCTCACTCTAGCCCAGGCTGACCTGGAATTCACTGTATAAGTCTCAAGCTGGCCTCAAACTCATGGCGATCCTTTTACTTCTGCCTCCCAAGTGCTGGGACTAAAGGCATGTGCCACCATGCTGGGCTCTAACATACAGACTCTTAAAGGTTTTCAAAAACATTAGGAATAGGGCTGGAGAGATGGCTTAGTGGTTAAGGCATTTGCCTGCAAAGCCAAAGGATCCTGGTTCGCCTCTCCAGAACCCACGTAAGCCAGATGCACAAGGGGGCACATGCATCTGGAGTTCATTTGCAGTGGCTGGAGGCCCTGGCATGCCAATTCTCTCTCTCTCTCTTCCTCTCTCTCTGCCTCTTTCTCTCTTTCAAATAAATAAATAAGTAAAATATAATTTTAAAAAAGAAACATTAGAGCTGGGCGTGGTGGTGCACACCTTTAATCCCAGCACTTGGGAGGCAGAGGTAGGAGGATTGCAGTGAGTTTGAGGCCACCCTGAGACTACATAGTGAATTCCAGGTCAGCCTGAGCTAGAGTGAGATTCTACCTCAAAAAAAAAAAAAAAAAAAAAAAGAAAGAAAGAAAGAAAAAGAAAGAAAGAAAGATTAGGAGTAGCTTTTCATTATAATCAATATAATAAAAATAGACAATATGGTTAGTAGAGTGTTTGCTTAGTGTGCACAAGGCCCTGTATTTGATCCATAGCAGAGCAAAACAAAAACCCCATCAGACAATGTACAATACTCATGTTCAGGTACCTGACAACAGAAAGGGATTCCCTAAATCTACGATGCATAAGCATTAAAATGTATATAAATAATAAACTACCATTGCCTAATTTACCTCTTCATACTTGTTGTAGTCTCTCCAGAGTTGCTCAATGTTGATCATTGGATTAACACAACCTCGTTGGTAAACTCTTCGGACAGCTGTTATTCTTTGATTTTCTGCATAAGATCCAACAGCTTCCCTGAGATCAAACAAGAAATGCCATTAATTATATTATTGCTATGGGCCAATCCCCAGCACTGCATACAACCAGGTGTGGTGGTGCATGACAGCAGCACTTAGGAGGTGGAGACAGGATGATTAGAAGTAGAAGTTAAAGATCATCTTCTGCTACATACAAATTTCAAGAACAGCCTAGGCTGCATGAGATCTTGTCTCAAAAAGCCACAATGGAGCCAGTGGCACATGCCTATACACTCAGCACTCAGGAGGCAGAGCTAAGAGGATCACTGTGAGTTTGAGGCCAGCCTTAGACTATAGAATGAGTTCCAGGTCAGCCTGGGCTAGAGTAAGGAGACCCTACCTCAAAAAAAAAAAAAAAAAAAAAAAAAAAAAAAAAAAAAAAGCCACAGAGAGACTGGGGAAATGGCTCAACAGTTAAAGGCCTGCTGACCCAAGTTTGATCCTCTGCAGCACCCATGTAAAGATAGATGGGAACTGGCCCATGTACTTGTGATCTGAAAGGGAGGGGGAGCCAGTAGAATCTGAAGCTGATAGGCCAGCAAAGAAGGCAGAAGAAGAGCATAGACATTGCCCACACACAATACACCACACACAAAAAATTTAAAAAATTTAAGCTGGGCGTGGTGGCACATGCCTATAAGCCCAGCACTCGGGAGGCAGAGGTAAGAGGATTGCCATATATTGGAGGCCACCCTGAGAATACAGAGTGAATTCCAGGTCAGCCTGGGCTAGAGCAATACCCTACCTCGAAAAAAAATTTTTTTAAGAAATTTAAAAGCCAAACTAAAAGAAAAATTACAGCAAAATCAACTGCTTATATATTGAAATTATAAAATACTTACACGCCTTTTAAGAAATTGATGTAATCCACCCAAATCTAAGAAATAAAGAAGAGTGTCAATACCTTTCTTTTTTCATATTTAATTGTACACATAATTTTATAATCTTTTTTTCAGAACTGGGGATTGGACGTGGGGATTGGTGCAAGTGCTCTAATACCAAACTGCATCCCAGCCCTTGTATATGTTATTTAAAAGTGTTAACTCTACCTGATAAGACATAATTTCCATTCCAATTTTATCCAGTGCAAAGTCATAAGCTTGAGCCATTTTTTCTCTGAAATGAATATGAAAGACATTTTTAAAACATTAGTTATCAGGGCTGGGGAGATGGCTTAGCAGTTAAGGGTACTTGCTTGCAAAGCCTGTAGGCTCGGGTTCAATTCCCCAGCACCCACATGAAACCGGATGCAAAGTGGTGCATGCATCTGATTCCAAAGTACCTAAGAAAATGGGAGGCGCTGCCAGATACCAAAGTTCTCAGGCCAGATAATCTGATGTTCCCTTGCATACTGGCAGTTTGTATGCAATGGCAAAAGTCCCTGTCTCAAAGAAGGTGGAGACAGACACCTCGAAGTTGTCCTCTGACCTCTACATGTGCACTGTGGCATGTGTTTCCATACACATATAATATATAAATAAATAAAGGCAGTTGGTAATTGCAATGTTTTAAAAAGAATTACCAGCTGAGCATGGTGGCTCATACTTGTAATGCCAGCATATGGGAGACTGAGGCACTTTCAAGGACAGACTGGTCTACTTAGTGAGTTAAGGACAGACTGAGCTACAAAGTGAGACTATGTCTCAAAACAACAAATCAGGCATGGTGGCACACACCTTTAATCCCAGCATTTGGGAGGAAGAGGGAGAAGGACTCCTGTGAATTTGAGGCCAGTCTGGGACTACAGAGTGAGTTGTAGGTTAGCATGGGCTAAAATGAGACCCTGCCTAAAAAAAACAAAACAAAAAAACAAAAACAGCAACAAAAAACCAACCACCCCTTCAAAAAAGTGTTATTAACTGGGCAAGATTTCCGTTATTTCAGGAGGCTATTAACTTAGAAAGTATATAAAGTCATTCTCATATGTACAACTTATCAATGTCATTAATTTAAATTCTGTTTCTTTGACTACTGTTTGTGAGCTTATTAAAGAAAAGACCCAGCGGGTGTGGTGGTGCATGCCTTTAATTCCAGCCCTCAGGAGGCAGAGGTGGATCACTGTGAGTTCAAGGCCACCCTGAGACTACATAGTTAATTCCAGGTCAGCCTGGGCTAGAGACCCTACCTCAAAAAACCATTAAAAAAAAAAAAAAAAAAAAAAAAAAAGACCCATGTCTTATTTATCCTTTTATCTTTTTAAGTTTCCTAACTTCCATATGTAGTGTTTCACACATGGAAACAGGTAGCTCCCTTATTAAGTAGGTAAGTTGTGTCTGAAGAGCTATTAGCTTTGAAGTAAATTTAGGGAGAAAGAATTTCTTTAAGACAATAAAGCACAAACAGGAAAAGAAAATAAAGACAGAATTTTAGTTATAGAAATAACCTAACTGCTTGGTATATACCACAAAGCCCCTGAGAAAGTCTACTATGTAGATTCAGTGAACTACTCAACAAGTGCTTTGAATTGCCCAAGTGGCACACTATACTATAACATGCCAAGCATAATGCCAGTACAAGTATGAAGAAGCCTTTTTTTTGTTTTGTTTTGTTTTTGTTTTTCCAGGTAGGGTCTCACTCTAGCTCAGGCTGACCTGGAATTCACTATGTAGTCTCAGGGTGGCCTCAAACTCACAGTGATCCTCCTATCTCTGCCTCCCGAGTGCTGGGATTAAAAGTGTGTCCCACCATGCCTGGCTTGAAGATGCTTTTTGAAGAAGTCTGACAAGCCCATCAACAAAGTTTGGTGCTGCAAATACAATGCTTCCATACAGAAAACATTGGGTCACTCAATACTCCAGAGTAAGATTAATGTCAGCAGTTGTCTTTGAAGCACCTTTCCTGATTTCTTGGAGAATCTTGACTTTTTCTTTTTTAAAATTGTCATTTGCTGGGCTGGAGAGAAGGTTCTGTGGTTAAGCAGCTAGCTTGCTTGTGAAGCCTAAGCACCCAGGTTCAATTCACAAAGTGGCAAATGCATCGAGTTCATTTGCACTGGCTAGAAGCCCTACCATACTCTCTATCTGCCAATCTCTCTCTCTCAAATAAATAAATATATATATTTTAATATTGTCATTTGCTGGACATGGTGGTACAAGCCTTTAATATCAGCACATGGAAAGCAGAGGTAGGAGGATTGCTGTGAGTTTGAGGCCAACTTGATCTACAGGGTGAGTTCTAGGTCACTCTAGGTTAGAGTGAGACCCTACTTTGAGAAAAAGTTTTTAAATTTATTTCTCTCTCTCTCTCTCTCTCTCTCTGTGTGTGTGTGTGTGTGTATACACGCACAAAGGCCTCACTTGAGCCACTTTTTGAGTGGCTTCAGTATTGAACCCAAGCCAGCAGGCTTTGAAAGCAAGCACCTTCAACCGTTGAGTCATCTTCCCAGCCCCAAGAATCCAGACTTTCCAAATGTTTAGGTTTCTTCCCACCTGGAGCTAAGAGACAAAAGACGGTGTGAGCTTTTATGAAACTGACTGTACCAGGAGATGACATGCATTCTTAAGACTGTTATTGAACTTACTTGTAACTTGGTAGTTTACCCTTGGTTTCTCGGACATATGAAAGATAACATTTCCATAAATCAATGTGCAAAACCTTCATAAGGCATCTCTGAAATAGCTTTAAATACAAGAAAATATTATTATCAGTATCTAGTTAAATAAATTTTACATGCACAGGAATGAAATGGAGCATTACAGCTGGGGAGATGGCTCAGTGGATAAAGATGCTTGGTTTCAAAATTGACAATGGCCTGGGTTCAATTTCCCAGGACCTACACAGAGCCAGATGCACTAAGTGGCCCATGCATCTCGAGTTTGTTTGTAGTAACTGGAGGTCCTGGTGTATCTATTTTCTCTCTCTTTCCCTCCCCCTTACCCTTCTCTCCCTGCTTGAAAATAAGTAAAAATATTAAAAAATTTAAAATCATTCTCCTAGCTGGGTGTGGTGGTGCACATCTTTAATCTCAGCACTAGGGAGGCAGAGGTAGGAGGACCACTATGAGTTCAAGGCCACCCTGAGACTACATAGTAAATTCTAGGTCAACCTGGACTACAGTGAAACCATACCTCAAAAAAAACAAAAAAATCTCATGTATTTGGTCAGTTGAGTATTATTCTCTTCTCTTAACCATAATTTTCCTTTTTTGGTTTTTCAAGGTAGAGTCTCCGTGTAACCCAGGCTGACCTGAAATTCACTATGTAGTCTCAGGATGGCCTTGAAATTAGAGATCCTCCTACCTCTGCCTCCAATATGCTGGGATTAAAGGAGTATACCACCATGCCCAGCATAATTTTCATTTTATAACTTTTTGTTTGTTTGTTTTTTTCCAGGTAGGGTCTCACTCTAGCCTAGGTTGATCTAGAACTAACAGTATAGTTCCAGACTGGCCTGAAATTCAGTGACCCTCCTACCTCCTCCTTTGGAGTACTGAGATTAAAGGTGTGCACCACCACGCCCAGCATTTCATTTTATGTTTTTATTATACTTTAAAAAATTTATTTTTGTAGGGTATCATGGGGCATGCTTTCATCCCAGCACTTGGGAGGCAGAGGTAGGAAGATTGCTTTATGAGTTCAAGGCCAGCCTGAGACTACATACATAGTAAATTCCAGGTCAGCCTCAGCTAGAGCGAGACCCTATCTCAAAAACAAAATTATGGGCTGGAGAGATGGCTTAGCAGTTAAGGCATCTGTCTCCAAAGCCAAAGGATCCCGATTTGATTCTCCAGGACCCACGAAAGCCAGTTGCACAAGGGGGTGCATGCATCTGGAGTTTGTTTGCAGTGGCTGGAGGCCCTGGTGCCTGTTCTCTCCCCCCCTTCTCTCTCTCAAATAAATAAATAAAATTTTTTTTTTAGGGCTAGCAGTTAAGATGCTTGCCAGCAAAGCCAAAGGACCCAGGTTTGATTCCCTAGTACCCACATAAAGCCAGATACACAAGATGGTGCATGTGTCTGGAGTTCATTTGCAGTGGCTAGAGGCCCTGGTGCACCCATTCTCTCTCTCTCTTAAATTTTATTTATTTATTTATTTATTTATTTATTTATTTATTTATTTATTTCAGAGAGTGAGAGAGGGAAAGAGGCAGAGAGAAAGAGAGAAGAGAGAGTGGGTGCACCAGGGCTTCCAGCCACTGCAAACAAACTCCAGACACATGCGCCACCTTGTGCATCTGACTTACATGAGATCAAACCGAGGTCCTTTGGCTTTCCAGGCAAATGCCTTAACTGATAAGCCATATCTCCAGCCCCCCCTGTTTCTGATAATTAAACAAATAAAAATATTTTTTAAAATTATTTTTTAGATAGCATACAAAATAATGGATTTCATAATGGCGTTTTCATACTGACTGTTCTTATTGGTCTTTCCTGACTCCTCACCTCCACCCCACTTCACACTCCTGCTGGTCTTCTTCTGCATAATAATTCTCCTTCTGCTTTCATTTCCAGTGTATTCCATTACCCCTCACCCCCATACACATTTAAGGTTGCTTCCTCCCTTCTCATAGTCCCCTTTCTAGCTTCATGACATGCATGCATACACACATACATTTAAATCTAGGATCCTCATATGACAGAAAACATGCAATACTTGTCTCTCTGAGTCTGGTTTATTTTGTTTAAAATGATTTCTACTTTCACCCATTTTCCTGAAAATATTGTGATTTCATTTTTCTTCAGGGCTGAATAAAATTTCATTGTGTATATATTCTTCTGTGATGGCTCCATTTCTTAGCTATTGTATAGCAATAAACATGGATATGCAAATATCTTTGTGGTAAGATTCAGTGAGTCCATTGAGTATATAACCAGGAGTGGTGTATAGCTGAGTCATGATAGTTCCTTTTTTTAAAAAAAAGATTTTATTTATTTATTTATTAGAGATAGAGAGAGGGAAAGAGAGAATAGGCATGCCACTGAAAACAAACTCCAGATGCATGCGCCCCTTGTGCATCTGGCTTATGTGGGACCTGGAGAATCAAACCAGGGTCCTTAGACTTCGCAGGCATGTGCCTTAACCGCTAAGCCATCTCTCCAGCCCGATAGTTCCATTTTTAGTTTTACTCTTTTTTTTCTTTTGAGACAGACTTTTATGGAACCCAAGCTACCTCAAACTCACTATGTAGCTGAGGGTAACCTTGAATTTCTGATTCTCCTGCCTCTACCTCCTGAGCGCTAGGAATATAGGGGTGAACCATCACGATTCTAGGTTTTTATGCAGTGCTGGGGATTGAACCCAGAGTTTGTACATACTAAGCAAACACTCTACCAGCTGAACTACATATCTAGCCCTTAGTTTTAGTTTTATGGAGCATCTCTATACTAACTATATCACTTTATACTCCTACCAGCAGGGTAGAAAGGTTCCTCTTTCCCCACATTCTTTTGTTTGTTTGTTCGTTTGTTTGTTTGAGTTAGGGCCTTGCTGTAGCCCAGGCTAACCTGGAATTCACTATATAATCTCAGGATGGTTTCTCACAGTCGTGCCAACGTTTACTGTTTGTGGTCTTGATGTTTGTTAGCCATTTCTGATTAGGGTGAAGTGGAATCACAAAAGTACTTTTTTTGGTGGGGGGGGGGTTTCGAGGTAGGGTCTCACTCTAGTTCAGGCTGACCTGGAATTCCCTATGTAGTCTCAGGGTGGCCTTGAACTCATGGCAATCCTCCTACCTCTGCCCTCCCCCCCCCCCCAGTGCTGGGATTAAAGGTGTGTGCCACCACACCCAGGACAAAGTACTTTTTTTTTTTTTGGTTTTCACTTTGGTCTAGGCTGACCTGGAATTAACTATGTAGTCTCAGGGTGTGATCCTCCTACCTCTGCCTCCCAAGAGCTGGGATTAAAGGCGTGAACCACCACACCTGGCTCACAAAGTACTTTTAATTTGCATTTCCCTGACAGTAAAAGAACTTTTAAACTTCTAAGAAAATTATTCATCCTTAACATTCAATTAATTGTTAAAATTCTACTATATTTGCTATATAAATATAAAAGGTCATAAACCTCAGCATAATAATCAAGATATATTTAGAGAACTCACCTTTTCAACTTTGTCATAATTTTTAGCTTTTATCTGAAGAGAAACAAAGAAAAAACATAGGATTAACATTATTCTTTCTTTCCCCCTTTCTTTCTTTTTGTAATAGGGGAATCATGAGATGGCGGGAATCAAACTCAGGGCCTTAAGTATGAAAGGCAAGCACTCAATCACTGAGCTACATTCCCAGCTCCAACATTATTATTTTCAGAGTATCAAAACAGTAGTTTTGGACTTTTTGAATGAACCTTGCAATTTCATCACTACACTTATATTTTTCTTTAAAAATAACAAGTAGACAAAAAAAAAAAAAAAAGTAAATGCTGGGTGTGGCAGCGCATATCTTTATTCCCAGAACTACCTCCAGAGATAGGAAGGCCGCTGTGAATTCAAGGCCAGACTGAGACTACATAGTAAATTCCATGTAAGCCTGGCCTAGACCTACCCCCGCCTAAAAGCCTAACAACCCAGGTTCAATTCCCCAGATGCACAAAGTGGCATGTGTTCATTTGCAGTAGCTAGAGGCCCTGGCATGCCAATTCTCTCTCTCTGCTTACAAATAAATAATTTTTTTTTAAATAACAAGTATACCAGGCATGGTAGTGCACACATGAGATCTGAGCACTTGGGAGGTAAAGGCAGGACGATCAGAAGTTCAAGGGTATCCTTCACTAGATAGCTAGTTCAAGATGGGCCTGGGCTTCATGAGTCTGTTTCAATCCTACCCTCATGCCCCTCAAAAACAGCAACAAATATCTAGGTGTGGTGCCACATGCCTGTAATCCCAGCCCTCCAGAGACTGAAGCAAGAGGATCACAAGTTTGAAGACAGCTATATAGTTTTCCAGGATAGCCTGGGCTTTGAGATGTCTCCAAAAGAGAGGAGGGAGGGAAGGAGAGAGGGAGGGAAGAAGAGAGGAAAGAGAGAGAGACATAGAGAATAACAAACAAGAATTACAACAGAATTTAGATCATCATAAATATGCTCCATACATACACATTAAGCTCTTAAAATATTTTTCTTATTTATTTGCAAGAGAGACAGAGAAGGAGAGAGAGGGAGAAAGAATGAGAATGGGTGAGCCAGGGCCTCTAGATGCACACACCACTTTGTGCATCTGGCTTATATACGTACTGAGAAATCTGGGTCCTTAGGCTTCACAGGCAAACGCCTTAACCACTAAGCCATCTCTCCAGCCCCACATTAAGTTTTTTTTTTTCAAGGTAGGGTCTCACTCTAGCCCAGGCTGACCTGGAATTCACTATGTAGTCTCAGGGTGGCCTTGAACTCATGGCAATCCTCCTCCCGGGTGCTGGAATTAAAGGTATGCACCACCATGCCCAGTACCACATCAAGTTTTTAAGATCATTCAAATCAAAGTTTTGTTAGTCATGAGATGAAGACAAGGACTACTCAAAGAGGGCTTTATGTGTCTACTAACTATAAACTTTATGTAAAGCTTTGCTTTCCCTGAATAGCTACTACCAGAACAATTTGATTACAGAAGCAAAAAACGTGCAATTTTTTTGGATGTAGGGTCTCATGTAAACCAGGCTAGTCTCAAACTGAGGATGACCTTGAAATTCTGCCTCTATCTCCCAAGTGTTGAGATTACAGGTGTGTGCCATCATGCCCTTGTTGCAGTGCTGAGGATTGAACTCAGGGCTCTCTCTACATGTTACATATGTACTCTACCCACTGAGCCACAGGCCCCGCCAAGATTTACAATTTTTTTGTTTTTTTTTTTTTTTTGAGGTAGGGTCTCACTCTAGCTCAGGCTGACCTGGAATTCACTAAGTAGTCTCAGGGTAGCCTCAAACTCACAGTGATCCTCCTACCTCTGCCTCCAGAGTGCTGGGATTAAAGGTGTGTGTCACTACACCCGGCAGATTTGCAAATTTTGACTATGCATAAATATGCAGTAATTCAGCCACTATACTGCAAGCACTTTGGTAGGATGTGAGGCTACCACAGCAAACGTGACAGGCATAGTCTGCTTTTACCCTCATCATGTTAAGTGTTGTGCGGAAAATGAATCAAGGAAGTGGGTCATTGTAAGAGACTGTTGCAAGTGCTAAACAGAGCAAAGTACAGGGAGCATAAAGAGTAGTAAACTTTTGAGAGGGGGAGTTGCAGATTTCCTGGGAAAAAATTAAGATCTAAGGCTGTAGAGATGGCTTAGAGGTTAAGGCGCCTGCCTCCTAAGCCTAAGAAAGCTGGTTCTAATCTCCAGCGGTTCCAATCTCCAGGTCCGTTTAGTGGGATGCAAAGTGACACAAGGGCGCAATGCCGCACTTTACCACAAGGGGGCGCACACATCTGGATTTCGTTCGCAGCAGCTGAGAGGCTGCTGGCGCGCCCATCTCTGTCTTCATCTCCCTTTCTGTTTCTCTCCAAAAAAAAAAAAAAAAAAATTAAGACCTCAAGGTTTAAGTGACTAATAGAGAAAGGTAATTAATTATTCCAGGTAGGAGAAATAATAGGTTCAAAGACCAACATTAAATATTACCAGTTCTTTTTCATTCTGGCCTGGAACTTGAGACAATCCTCCTGCCTCAGCCTCTGGTATTACAAATATGTGCACCACAACTGGTTTACCCTTTTACCTGAGTATTTTCATAAGGTGGGTTAGTTACTCAACTGGACAATGCCAGCAAACACTTGTTTATTTGTCCTCCTTTCTCAAGTTTTATAGACTTTTCTAGCTTAAACTACTGCACATGAGAAGGCTAATAATTATTTTGTTTGTTAATGACTGCTTTTTTTCTGAAACTTACACATTTTCTCTTTTGGTGGTTTAAAAAGTTTTTGTTTTGGCTGGCATGGTGGCACATGCCTTAAATCCCAGCTGTCAGGAAGCAGAGGTAGGAGGATCGCCATGAGTTCTACATAATGAAATCCAGGTCAGCCTGAGCTAGAGTGAGACCTTATCTCAGGAAAAAAAAATGTTATTTGCATGTGCACGTATGGGTATTCAATCTCCTACTGTTGCAAATGATCTCTGGCTACTTTGCCTCCAGCCTTACATGGGTACTGGGGACTTGAACCTTGGGCTGGCAGGGTTTACAAGCAAGCACCTTTAACCATTGAGCCATCTTCCTAGCCTTTTTTGTTGGTTTTTGTTTGTTGAGACAATTTCTCATATAGCCCAGGCTAGCTCAGAGTTCACTATACAGCTGAGGATGGCACAGAACTCCTCATCCTCCTGCCTTCATGTTCCAAGTATTGGGATTACAGGTGTGCACCACCATCAATGGTGCCAATTTACACATTACTTTTTTATGTTCATGTATTTTATCATAATAAACACAAGTGTTTGCTCTGTGATGAAATTCTGTGATGCACTGATGTCAGATGCCTTAGGTTCTCATCTTGGCTAATTCCTTTTTCTTTCTTTCTTTCTTTCTTTCTTTCTTTCTTTCTTTCGTTTTTTTTAAGGTAGGGTATCACTGTAGCCCAGGCTGACCTGGAATTCACTATGTAGTCTCAGGGTGGCCTTGAACTCATGGTGATCCTCCTACCTCTGCCTTTCCTTTTTCTTTATCTGAGTAAGGGGGATGGTAGTGTCTATTTTGTAGAGCTATTCAGAGGACTCATTGCTCAATGTTAGTAAAGGTACAAACCTTTAGAAATCCCTGGTGACTCATGCCTTTAACCCCAGTACTAGGAAGGCCTGAGGTAGGAGGATTGCTGTGTGTTCGAGGACAGGCTGAGACTACATAGTGAATATAGGTCAGCTGGGCCTAGAGTGAGACCCTGCCTCAAAAAAACAAAACAAGGGGCTGGAGAGATGGCTTAGCAGTTAAGCCCTTGCCTGTGAAGCCTAAGGACTCTGGTTCAAGGCTCGATTCCCCAGTACCCACGTAAGCCAGATGCACAAGGTAGCACATGAATCTGGAGTTCGTTTGCAGTGGCTGGAGGCCCTGAAGTGCCCATTCTCTAGCTAGTGGTTAAGTCACTTGCTTGTGAAGCCTAAGGACCAAGTTTGATTCACCAATACCCATGTAAGCCAGATGTACATGGTGCCACATGCATGTGGAATTTGTTTGCAGTGGCTGGAGGCCCTGGTGTGCCCATTCTCTCTCTCTCACTCTCATAATAAATTAAAGAAAAACAACATTAAAGAAAGGAAGGAAGGAAGGAAGGAAGGAAGGAAGGAAGGAAGGAAGGAAGGAAGGAAGGAAGGAAGGAAGGAAGGGAGGGGAGAGAAAGAAAGAAAGCCAGGTGTGGTGGTGCACACTTTTAATCCCTGCCCTCAAGAGGGTCCATTGCAGAAGAAGTGGCAGAAAGAATGTAAGAGCCAAAGGAAGGATAGGACTCCTTATAATGCACTCTTCCAGACATAAAATGGCCTGGATATCCATGACCTTCAGTGCCTGACACTACCTACACAAGATCAGTATAATAGCAGGAAAAGATGATGACATCAAAATAAAAGAGAAACTGATTGAGAGGGGGAGGGGATGTGATGGAGAGTGGAAAATGGTGGTGGTGGGGAATTATCATGATTTATTGTCTATAATTATAAATAAAACTTCTAGGGATCTAGTAGAGTTGATAGAGTGCTTGCCTAGCATGCATGGAGCCCTGGTTTAAGCCCCAGCATTACATAGACCAGGCATGATGGGCTGGAGAAATGGCTTAGCAGTTAAGGCATTTGCCTGCACAGCTAAAGGACCCAAGTTCAATTCCCCAGGACCCACATAAGCCAGATGAACAAGAGGCACATGCATCTGCAGTTCACTTGCAGTGGCTAGAAGCCCTGGTGTGCCCATTCTCTTTCTGTCTGTCTCTCTTCTCTCTCTCACTCTCCTTGCAAATAAATAAATAAAATTTTTTTTAAAAAAGGAAAAGACCAGGCATGATGTACATCTATGACATGCATCTGAAGGTGGAGGTAGGAGGATCAAAGTTCAAGGTTAGGGCTAGAGAGATGACTTTGTGGTCAAGGAGTTTGTCTATGAAGACTTAGGACCTGGATTCAATTCCTCAGGAACCACTTAAGCCAGATGCAAAAGGTGGAGTTCGTCTGAAGTGGCTAGAGGCAGTGGAATGCCCATTTTCTTTCTCAAATGAATAAATTAAAACAAACAAACAAACAAAAGTTCATGGTTGTCCTTGACTATATAAAGTTCAAAGCCAACCTGAGACACATATGACTGTCATCCCCTCCCCACACACAAGAGACCTAGCAAGTCCTGGGATTCATCCCACAGAAATAAAAGCACCAGTTTATAAAAAGTTATTTGTATAATTGCATAAGGTTATTTACTGCAAACTTTTTAGAAGCAAAAACAAGTATATGCTAACCAACAAGTAAGCAGTTTAATGAATTATGATACACCCACACAATAGATTACTATGTAGCCATGGAAATGGAACTAGCTATTCCAGGCATTTGAGATTTCCTCAAGTCTGTGATGAATGAAAAAAAAAAAAAAAATGAGGGGCTGGAGAAATGGTTAAGGCATTTGCCTGTAAAGCCCAAGGCCCCAGGTTCGATTCCCCAGGACCCATGTAAGCCTAATGCACAAGGTGGCACATGTATCTGGAGTTCATCTGCAGTGGCTGGAGGCCCTGGTACACCCATTATGTCTCTCTTCTGTTATCTCTCTCACTGCTTACAAATAAATAAATAGATAAATAATATATATTTTTTTAAATATATTTTATTTATTTATTTAATTTTTTATTTGAGAGGCAGAGAGAGAATGGGTGCTCCAGGGCCTCCAGCCACTGCAAACGAACTCCAGATGCATGCCCCTTTGTCCATCTGGCTTACATGGGTCCTGCGGAATCAAACCAGGATCCTTTGGCTTTGCAGGTAAATGCCTTAACCACTAAACCATCTCTCCAGCCCCAGTAATATATTTTAAAAAAAAACCAAAAAACAAAAAATAAGAAACCCTACTCCTTGCACATCATGGAAACTACTAGTACTGCAGAATGACATTAGGCAAGAAGCAGGATATGATGATTAAAAAAAAAAAATAGCCAAGCCAGGCATGGTGGCACACACCTTTAATCCCAGCACTCGGGAGGCAGAGGAAAGAGGAGCGCCATGAGTTCGAGGCCACCCTGAGAATATATAGAGTCAATTTCAGGTCAGTCAGGCTAGAGTGAGACCCTACCTTGAAAAAACAAACAAACAAACAAACAAACAAACAAACAAACAAATAAAATAGCCAAGTGTGGTGGCGCATGCCTTTAATCCTAGCACTCGGGAGGCAGAGGTAGAGGATCTCCGTGAGTTCGAGGCCACCCTGAGACTACATAGTTAATTCCAGGTCAGCCTGGGCCACAGTGAGACCCTACTACAAAAAAAAACAAACAAGGGGCTGGACAGATGGCTTAGTGGTTAAGCGCTTGCCTGTGAAGCCTAAGGACCCTGGTTCAAGGCACGATTCCCCAGTACCCATATAAGCCAGATGCACAAGGTGGTGCATAAATCTGGAGTTCATTTGCAGTCACTGGAGGCCCTGGTGTACCCATTCTCTCTCTCTCTCTTTCTCTCTCTCTCTGCCCCCTGTCTGTCACTCTCAAATAAATGAATAAATAAGTTTAAAAAAAAAAGTTAATAATAATAATAATAATAAATAAAAAATAGAAGTGGCAGGTGTGGTGGCACACACCTTTAATCCCAGCACTCTGGAGGCCAAGGTAGGAGGATCACCGTGAGTTCAAGGCCACCCTGAGACTACATAGTGAATTCCAGGTCAGCCTGGGCCAGAGTGAGACCCTACCTTGAAAAAACAAAACAAAACAAAAAAGAGTGGGGCTGGAAAGATGGCTCATCAGTTAAGCAGTTAATGGGACTTTCTTGTAAGGCCTGATGGCCTGGGTTCAATTCCCCAGTACCAACATAAAGCCAGATGCACAAGGTGGCACAAGTGTGGAGTTCATGGGCATTGGCAGGAGGCTCTGGCTTGCCCATTCTCACTCACTCTTTCTCTATCTTTCTCTCAATCAGATAAAATATTTTTAAAAGTGAATACATAATTCATATTTATTAAATAATGGTTAATAATTCTATATGTATATATATGACTTTATGAGCATGGAGAAAACCTGGAACATAAACAATATTGTTAAACCATTATGGCTGGCATAATGATAAAGGTGGAAAACTAAATAGACTTAGCAGATATGACTGTATTTATATATTTCATTTGAAATTATGTATAGAGCTGGGGATGATAGCTCATGCCTATAATTCCAGCACTCTGGAGCTCCAAGCAGGAGGATGGTAAGACAGATGCTAGCTTGGGCTACAGTGAGAGACCCTGTCTCAAAAAGCCAAAAAAGAGTATAAAAGTCAATAAAAAACAATAAAAAAAAAAAAAAAGCCAAAAAGAGCTAGGCATAGTGACACATGCCTTTAATCTAAATACTTGGGAGGCAGAGGTAGGAGGATCTCCATGAGTTCGAGGCCACCCTGAGACTACATAGTGAATTCCAGATCAGCCTAAAATAGAGTGAGACCCTACCTCCAAAAACAAAACAAAACAAAAAAGCTGGGCGTGGTGGTGCACGCCTTTAATCCCAGCACTCTGAGGCAGAGGTAGGAGGATTGCCATGAGTTTGAGGCCATCCTGAGACTACACAGTGAATTCCAGGTCAGCCTGGGCTAGAATGAGACCCCACCTTGAAAAAACCAAAAACAAAAGGGGAAAAAAAACCCAATATTTTATGTATGTATGTGTGGGTATATATATAAATTTTTATTCATTAACAACAGAGAGATAAAGAGAATGGGTGTGCCAGGGCCTCTAGCCACTGGAAACAAACTCCAGGCACATGTAGCACCTGTGCATCTAGGTTACGTGGGACCCGGAGAATCGAACCTGGGTCCTTAGGTTTTCCAGGTAAGTGTCTTAATCGCTAAGCCATCTCTCCAGCCCCTTTCCCCCTGACCCACTTCAAAAAAAATTTTTTTTTTTGAGGCAGGGTCTTACTGTAGTCCAAGCTAACCTGGAATTTACTATGTAGTCTCAGGCTGGCTTTGAACCCACATGGATCCTCCTACCTCCAGAGTGCTGGGATTAAAGGCATGGACTACCACACCCAGTTATATATAATTTTATAACATTTCCTACACAAATTCATCTTGTATCCTGAATCCACTGTTACATGGTTTTTTTTTTCCCCAAGGGAGAGTTTCACCCTAGCCCAGGCTGACCTGGAACTCACTCTGTAGTTCCAGACTAGCCTCAAACTCACAGCAGTCCTCCTACCTCTGCATCCCTAGAGCTGGGATTATAGGTGTGCATCACTGTATCCAGATTATTATTTTTTGATTGGTATTAACAGAACAATTGTTTATAGAAAAAGTACATGACTACTAATTGTCACTTAATTCAAATACTGAAAGTCCCTCTATTAAGCCACCACTGCTGGCAATGCCATAGCAGATATAATCTCATTAATATTTAATTTTATTTTTCTATTCTTTTATGGGTGCACTAGGTCCTCTAATCTACTGCAAATGAACACCAGACGCATGTGCCACCATGTGCAACTGGCTAGGGAGTCGAACCTGGGTCCTTTGGCTTCATAGGCAAATGCCTTAACCATTAGGCCATCTCTCCAGCCCCTCGTTATTTTTAAAATATTGGCTTAGCAGTTAAGGTACTTGCCTGTAAAGCCTAAAGACCCAATGTAAGCCAGATGCACAAGGTGGCACATGCCTCTGGTGTTCATTTGAAGTGGCTAGAGGCCCTGTTTGCCCATTCTCTCTCAAAAATCAATTAATCAATAAATAAAAAAGTTAGAAATAAAAAAAAGTTAGAAATAATTTTAAGACATTTTCATCAATCTGCTTTGTGGATAAAATCTGCACTGTGATAAAATGAAAAGAATATGGGGCTGGAGAGATGGCTTAGTGGTTAAGGCATTTGCCTGCAAAGCCAAAGGACCCAGGTTCAACTCCCCAGGACCCACATAAGCCAGATGCACAAGGGGGCACATGCACCTGGAGTTCCTTTGCGGTGGCTGGAGGCCCTGGTGCATCCTTTCTCTATCTTCCTCTTTCTCTCTCCCTCTCTCTCAAATAAATAAAAAAAGAATATGATCATACTGTATCAACAACTTAATCATTCCCAGCATCAGCTTTGTCACTTATACGATGGCTGAAAAATCATACCAATTAACAAAAAGTATAAGCTTACAGTTAGAATAAACAAAATTGTGGCCCAACCACAGTCAGAATCCATTATTGTAAGCACAGCACCCTGTTTTCAGCTAGTTTAACACTATCATTTTTTTTCCTTAAAATTTTTTTGATGGGCGTGGTAGCACACGCCTTTAATCCCAGCACTCAGGAGGCAGAGGTAGGTGGATCACCATGAGTTCAAGGCTACCCTTAAGACTACACAGTGAATTTGAGGTCAGCCTGGACTAGAATGAAACCCTACCTCCAAAAACAAAACAAAAAAAAATAAATTTTTTATTAAAATATTTTCTGTACTTATTTGAGAGAGACAGAGAGAGAAAGAAGGGGGGAGTATAGGTGCACCAGGGCCTCATGCTACTGCAAAGGAACTCCTGATGCTTGTGCCACCTGTGCATCTGGCGTTACATGGGTACTGGGGAATTGAACCTGGGTCCTTTGGCTTTACAGGCAAGTATCGTAATAGCCATTTCTCCAGCCTCCCCCCCCCCTTTTTTTTTCTGATGTAGGGTCTCACTCTAGCTCAGGCTGACCTGGAATTCACTATATAGTCTCAAGGTGGCCTTGAACTCTTGGTAATCCTACCTCTGCCTCCTGAGTGCTGGGATTGAAGGCGTGTGCCACCATTCCCAGCTGCTTCCCCCTTTTTAATTTTATTTATTATTTATTTATTATTTATTTTTTGGTTTTTCAAGTTAGGGTCTCACTCTAGCCCAGGCTGACCTGGAACTCACTATGTAGTCTCAGGGTGTCCTCAAACTCATGGTGATCCTCCTACCTCTGCCTCCCAAGTGGTGGGATTAAAGATGTGCGCCACCACGCCTGGCTCCCCTTTTGTAAAAAAAAAAAAAATTATTGGAGAGAGAAAGAGGCAGAGACAGATCATTTTCTTCTTTAAGGAAGTATTACCCTGGGCTGGGGAGATGGCTTAGCAGGTAGGTTCTTGACTACAAAGCCTAAGGATCCAGGTTTGATTCCCCAGGAATCATGTAAGCCAGATCCACAAGGTGGCACATACTTCTGGAGTTCATTTGAAGTGGCTAGAGGCCCTGGCATGTCCATTCTCTCTCTCAAATATATATATATATATATAATTTTTTTTGAGGAAGAGTCTCACTCTAGCCCAGACTGACCTGGAATTCACTCTGTAGTCTCAGGGTGGCCTCGAACTGACAGTAATCCTCCTATCTGCCTCCCAAGTGCTGGGATTAAAGGCGTGTGCCACCACGCCTGGCTTTTTAAAAAATGTTTTAAGCCTAACCAACTTAAAGTTGATACACACACACACACACACACACACACACACACACACACACACACACGACACCATGGCGATTTTTCTGGCAGATGACAATGATGAAAGCAGGGGAAGAACTGTTCACTGGTATTATAATGGGGGCAGTTTACAGGTCCCCCCCCCAAAAAAAAACAGTGGTAACTTTTAGTGCTGTGGTATGAGACAAACAGGTAATAGTTACAACATTTAAGCCACTGTAGCTATCCTTTCTATGTCAGGGAATACTGGCCTGGGCCATTCTAATACAATATACATTTTTCCATGAAACACTATGGATGGTATTATGAGTTGCTGCACTTTAGAGTTCCTTTTCACTACATGTACACATGCCTGAGAAGCCTAAGGACCCTATTCGATTCTCCAGGTCCCATGTAATCCAGATGCACATGGTGGCACGTGTCTGGAGTTCGTTTGCGGTGGCTAGAGGCCCTGGCATGCCCATTCTCACTCTGTCTCTCTCTCCCTCTCTCTGTCTCTAATAAATAAATAAATAAATAAATAAATAAATAAATAAATAAATAAATAAGCCAGGCATGGTGGTGCATGCCTTTAATTTCAGCACTCGGGAGGCAGTAAGAGGACTGCTGTGGGTTTAAGACCACCCTGAGACTACATAGTGAATTCCAGGTCAGCCTGGGCTAGGGTGAGACTCTACCTCGAAAAATCAAACAAAACAAAACAAAACAAAACAGTATATATAGTAGTAAATAAACAAAAATAAAATCTTAAAAAAAAAAGAGATTAGTTTCAAATAAGACAGCATGATTAGGGGCTATGGAGATGACAGTAGTTAAAAGGCACTTGTTCGAAAAGCCTGCTGGCCCAGGCTCAATCCTCAGCCACCCACGGACATTCATTTGCAGGGGCAAGAGACACGGGCATGTACACAAGCACACACATATACACAAATATAAATGTTTTTTAAAAACTGTGACAGAGAGTAAGAGCACAAATGAATGGTATAGTATGCTACCGGTCAGACCGGGCATAGTGGCGCATGCTTTTAATCCTACCACTTGGGAGGCAGAGGTAGGAGGATCACGGTGAGTTCAAGGCCACCCTGAGACTACGAAATAAATTCCAGATCAGCCTGAGCTAGTGTGAAACTACCTGGGAAAACCAAAAAAAAAAAAAAAAAAAAAAAAAAAAGGTATGCTACAGGTCAAAGGGAATGAAGGCACAGAAATGTCAGTGAATCCAGCAAGGATTACTCTATACCATTTCAAAGTTGAAGCAATTCAATTTGGTAGAAGTAGAATTCAGTAACAAAATATTGTGAATAGAAGCAGTATTTACTAAATTCTTAATGTATTGATTCCAGCACTTAGGAGGCAGAAGTAGAAAGATCGCCATGAGTTTGAGGCCAGCCTGAGACTACTTAGTGAATTCTAGGTCAGTCTGGGCTAGAGACCTTACCTCAAAAACCAGTAAAAAATAATAAATAAATAAATATTAAAAAACAACAACAACAACATTCGCCGGGCATGATGGTGCACGCCTTTAATCCCAGAACTCGGGAGGCAGAGGTAGGAGGATTGCTGAGAGTTCGAGGCCACCCTGAGACTACATAGTTAATTCCAGGTCAGCCTGGGCCAGAGTGAGACCCTACCTCGCAAAACCAAAAAAAAAATTCTTTATATATGTAATGTTTAACAAGTTTATGTGCATTAACTTAATCTTAGGAAAACAGGTTAAGGCTTATTACTCTCCACTTAAAGAGGAAAGTGAGGCAGAAGGATGTTTAGTAACTTGTTCAAGATCACACCAGTTGTTTGTTTTTGTTTTTCGAATAGGGTCTTGCTCTAACCCAGGCTGACCTAGAATTCACAGGGTGATCTTGAACTCAAGGCAATTTTCCTACCTTGGCCTCCCAAGTGCTGGGATTAAAAGCGTGTACCACTATGTCCGGAATTTCCTTTTTTTTTTTTTTTTTTTGAGACTGAGTCTCACTCAAACTCATGATCCTCTGGCCTCAGCCTCTTAACCACTTCCCTACAATGTGTTTAAGGTCTGAAGATATTTCATTGAGTTATTTATAATGCAAAACATTAGGAATCACTAATCCCAGCACTCGGGAGGCAGAGGTAGGAGGATCACCATGAGTTTGAGGCCACCCTGAGACTACATAGTGAATTCCAGGTCAGCCTGGACCAGTGAGACCCTACCTCAAAAAACCAAAAAAATAAAAAAATTAAAAAAAAAAAAGATTAGGAATCACAAATGACCAAAGGCACAATAGTTAAATTCTGCTTTATCTTTAAAAAAAAAAAAAAAAAATGGAATAGGTTTCTGGAGAGATTGCTTAGTGGTTAAGGTGCTTGCCTGCTAAGCCAAAGGGCCTAGGTCAAATTCCTGAAGACCCATGTAAACCAGATGCACAAGGTAGCACATGTGTATGGAGAGCAGCTGAAGGCTCTGGTGTGCCCATTCTTTCTCTCAAATAAAAATAACTAATAAGCCGGGCGTGGTGGCTCACGCCTTTAATCCCAGCACTTGGGAGGCAGAGGTAGGAGGATTGCCGTGAGTTCGAGGCCACCCTGAGACTACATAGTTAATTCCAGGACAGCCTGGACCAGAGTGAAACCCTACCTCAAAAAAAAAAAAAAAAAAAAAAAATAAATAAATAAAAATAACTAATAAAAAAATGGAATAGGTCTATACACACATATAAAAAACTTTAAAAGGGCTGGACATGGCGGTGCATGCCTTTAATCCCTGCACTTGGACACTTAAGAGGCAAAGGAAGGAGAATTGCCATGAGTTCGAGGCCACCCTGAGACTACATAGTGAATTCCAGGTCAGTTGGCACTAGAGTAGACCCTACCTCAAAAAAACCCCAAAATATTTTGTTTTGTTTTGTTTTTCGAGATAGGGTCTCACTCTAGTTCAGGCTGACCAGGAATTCACTATGTAGTTTCAGGGTGGCCTCGAACTCATGGAGATCCTCCTACCTCTGCCTCCCTGTGGGATAAAGTAGTGAGCCACCACAATCAAAAATCTTTAAAAGGGCTGGATGTGGTAGCGCATGTCTTTAATTCCAGCACCCAGGAGGTAGGAAGAGGTAGATAGCTCACTATAAGTTTGAGGCCAGCCTGAGACTACATAGTTAATTCCAGTTCAGCCTGGACTAGAGTAAGATCCTACCTCGAAAAAATAAAACAAAAGCATAGAAATACACAGTATATTATATAAAATAACTGTATATATATATATATGAATGATAGCCAAGTACTGTGGTCAAGAGGCTGACACAGGAATTCAGAATTCAAAGGCAGCCTAGGTAACATAGTGAGACTTCATTCCAAAAATAAATAGGGCTGGAGGGATGGCTTAGTGGTTCAAGCACTTGCCTGCAAAGCCAAAGGACCCACAAGGTGGCAAAAATGTCTAGAGTTCATTTGCAGTGACTGGAGGCCCTGGTGCACCCATTCTCTCTCTGTCTTTCTTTCTCTCAGATAAATAAAAATATTTTAAAACAAACAAATAAATGAATAATATGCTGAGTAGCATGCCCATTTGATATGTATCAATGCATGTACCTACAGTATAAGACAAACAGGAGGAATGTACACTGAGGGGATTTACTTTAATAGCTATTTCTCTAACACTTTATTTCCATAAGAATTTCATAACAGTTGCTGGGTATGGTGGTGCATGCCTTTAATCCCAGCAGTTGGGAGGCAGAGGTAGGAGGATCACCGTAAGTTTGAGGTTACCCTGAGACTACATAGTGAATTCCAGCTCAGCTTGGGCTAAAGTGAAACCCTACCTCGGGGAAAAAATTTTTTTCAACAGTCAAGGAAGTTGGGGAATTTTTCTAACAGAAAGAAAACCATAGCTAATTTTGGACAGGAACTGTCTCTTCAGAATATTCTTGGTATTTTTCTCTGAACATAAAAATCTTCACTTTAAATCTGCATTTAAATGTTCTCAGATTCTTATCAAAGCTGAAAAAATTAATTGCTAGGTGTATCAGACAAGACCGATTTCAACAACAAATATCAAATTTAAAGCTTTGGCCTAATTTTGACTTTGCCATAACTTATGCAGCATCTATCAACAAGTACCACTTAATATTGAGATTCAGTCTTTAGTTAATAAAACTTGGTAGTTTGCCAATACCACTCCAATGTTATCTTTCAAAAGAGAATTAAACAGCAATAAAAAAAAAAATGTTACTGAGAGACTGGGAAGCTGGCTTGGTGGCACTTACTTGCAAAATCTGCAGTTCCCAAAATACCCAAGTAAGCCAAGTGCAAAAACTGGCACAAACATCTGGTGCTCGTACATAGCACTGGTGCACTCATACGCACATGCAAATAAACATACAGAAACTCTGTGTCATCTCATGTGCATGAGCTCTGCCTACCATCCTTCTCTGAAGTTCTACCTATATCTAATAAAACCAGTAATATAGTAATAATTCATAATAAAAACATTAGTGGGGCGGTACATGCCTTTAATCCCCGAGCACTTGGGAGGCAGAGGTAAGAAGATCGTTGTGAGTTTGAGGCCAGCCTGGACTACAGAGGGAGTTCCAGATTATCCTACGCTAGAGTGAGTGTCTTGAAAAACAAAAACTCAGTAAACCTAAGAAAAAAACTTTTTTTTTCTTTTTTTAAAATTTGGTTTTTCAAGGTAGGGTTTCACTCTAGTCCAGGCTGACCTGGAATTCACTAGGAAGTCTCAGGGTGGACTCAAATTCATGGTGATCCTTCTACCTCTGCCTCCCCAGTTCTGGGATTAAAGGCAGTTACCACCACACCTGGCCTAAGAAACTTTTTTTTTTGAGGTAGGGTCTCACTCTGGCCCAGGCTGTCCTGGAATTAACTATGTAGTCTCAGGGTGGCCTTGAACTCATGGCAATCCTCCTACCTCTGCCTCCCGAGTGCAGGGATTAAAAGAGTGTGCCACCCTGCCCGGCTTCCTAAGAAAATTTTTTGACATAGTGTCTTGCTATGTACCCCAGGGTGGCCTAAAACTGCAGATCACCCTTCCTCTGCTTCCAGAGGGCTAGGGTTACAAGTGTGTACTGCTATGCCTGGCAGTACCCTGCATATTCTGAGTAAAAAAAATTCAACAGAGTAGTCATGTTTTTAAAATTTATTTTATTTTTTTGCAAGGTGAGAGAAGGGGGAGGGAGGGAGAAAAATAAAGAGAATGGGTGTGCTAGGGTCTCTTGCCACTGCAAACAAACTCCAGACACATGTGCCACTTTGCACATCTGACTTTATATGGGTCTGGGGAATAGAACCCAGGAAGTGCCTTAAGTACTGAGTCACCTCCCCAGCCCGGTATTCATTTTTTGAAAAGTTAATACAGTTGTGCATCATGTTAATGGTCAGATGGACTATGTATCCAATGATGACCCCTAGTGATGTCATAGTCTTCTTTGTATAAGTACAATCTATAACATGTACACATTGACAAAATTCGTGAAAAGTGCATTTCTCAGAACTGAATGCATTATTTAATAATGTATGACTGAAATTTGAAATATCAAAAATCACTAGTTCACATCTCTCATGTAACTCTTCAATTCAAAATTGCTATCCAGCTGGGCGTGGTGGCGCACGCCTTTAATCCCAGCACTCGGGAGGCAGAGGTAGGAGGATCGCTGAGAGTTCAAGGCCACCCTGAGACGACAGAGTGAATTCCAGGTCAGCCTGGACCAGAGTGAGACCCTACCTTGCAAAAAAAAAAAAAAAAAAAAAAATTGCTATCCAGCAAAGACCTTTCCAAAAGGCAATTTAAAATTCAGAATGTTAAGTATGTTTGAGAACCTGGAGCTATCAGGGAGGCCAAGGGATCAAGTTCATAAGCCACTAATCTTAAATCCTACACCAAGGCACAGTGTGATAAAGTGCTTGCCATGCAAACCTGAGTACTTGAGTTGAAGTTCCCAAAACCCATGTAAAACTGGACACTTGAGGGATTTTTTTTTTTTCAAGGTAGGGTGGCACTCTAGTCCAGGCTGACTTGGAATTCACTATATAGTCTCAGGATGGCCTCAAGCTCATGGTGATCCTCCTACCTGTCTCCCAAGTATACATTAAAAGTGAGCAACACCACGCCCAGCTAAGACTGGACACTTGAGTGCTAACATCTGTAATCCTAGTACCTACAATAAGAAGGGAATAAGACAGGAGAATCCTCCAGAAGCTCACGTGCCAGCTAGCCTGGCAAACAAAGCAGTGAATGAGGCCCCCTACTTCTATCAAGATAGAGGGCAAGGACAGATGTTGGAAATTGTCCCGTAAGCCCAACATGAGTTCTGTGGCATGTATGTGCTTGTGTTCACATATTGAATGAATACACACACACCCCAAACAAACCCTACATCAATTCCATACTGGTTACTAGAGTAGTGCTTAGGCTGACATGTTCACTTCTTCAAATGTGTATTAGTTTACTGTGCAGTGACTTGTCTTTTCTCCCCATTTCCAGAAACCCTGTGCATGCTCCTCTTGGGCATAAACTCTGCCTACCATCCTTCTCTGATCTATAGTCTATTAAAACATGTAAGACAATAGTTTGTAATAAAATAATAAATTCATAATAAAAACATTAGTGGGATTGGAGAGATGGCTTAGTGGTTAAAGGCACTTGCTTGCACAGCCTGCTGGCCCACATCAACCCACCAGCACTCATGTAAACCAGAAGCAAAAAGTGGCCCAAGCAACTGGCATTCCTCTGTGGTGGCAAGAGATTTGGTGCACCCATACACACACACACAGGTGCAAATAAATAAAAATATTTTTTAAAACTTTATTATTTATTTGCAAGTAGAGAGAGGGAGAAAGAGGAAGGGAGTATGGACAAGCCAGGACCTCTTGCCACTGCAAACAAATTAGACACATGTGCCACTACTTTGTGCATCTGGCTTTATGTGTGTACTGGGGATTTGAACCTGGCTACCTCTCCAGACCACTGAAAATATTTTAAAACATTAGTAACGTAAACCAAGCATAGAGACACACACATATAATCTCAGCACTCAGGAAGCTGACAGGCAGATTGTCATGAGTTTTAAGCCAGCTTGGACTACATAGTAAGCTCTAGGCCATCCTAGGATACTAAGTGTGACTGTCTCAAAAAACCAAAATATATGGATTAGGCAAGATAGCTCAGTTGGTAAAAGGCTTGCCTTGCACACATGAAGACCTGACTTCAGGCAAGTGTCTTAACTGCTGAACCATCTCTCTAGCCCAAAGACCTGACTTCAATTCTCAGATTCTATGTTTAAAAAAAAAAAAAAAAAAAAAAAAAAACCAAAGCTGGGCGTGGTGGTGCATGTTTTTAATCCCAGCACTCGGGAGGCAGAGGTAGGAGTTTGAGGCCACCTGAGACTACATAGTGAATTCCAGGTCAACCTGAGCTGGAGTGAGACCCTACCTCAAAAAAACAAAAAACAAACAAACAAAAAAACTGGGGCCGGGCGTGGTGGCGCACGCCTTTAATCCCAGCACTCGGGAGGCAGAGGTAGGAAGATTGCCATGAGTTCGAGGCCACCCTGAGACTAATTCCAGGTCAGCCTGGACCAGAGTGAGACCCTACCTTGAAAAACCAAAAAAAAAAAAAAAAAAAAAAAAAAAAAAAAAAAAAAACTGGGCATGACATATTTACAGAAATATTATTTGGAAGGCAGCTATGCTCACCACTATACCACCAACGCCACACCTACATAAATGTTATTTGGAATGGTAGGAGGAAGAGATGGTGATGGAATTTTTTGTTTTTCAAGGTAGGATCTCGCTTCAGCCCTGGCTGACCTAAAATTCACTATGTAGTCTCAGGCTGGCCACAAACTCAAGGTGATCCTCCTACCTCTGCCTCCCAAGTGCTAGGATTAAAAGTGTGTGCCACCATGCCCAGGTGGAGTTTTAAAAATCTGATTTCTAAAAAGTACTTTATTTTTATTTATGAAAGAAAAAGAGAAAATGGGCATGCAAATGAACTCTAGACACATACACCACCAGGTGGATCTGGCTTACGTGGGTCCTGGGGAATTGAACCTAGGTCCTTTGGCTTTGCAGGCAAGTGCCTTAACTGCAAAACCATCTCTCCAGGCCATTTTTTTAAAAAGAAAATATTTATTTATTTGGGATGGAAGGAAGAAGAGAGAAAAAATGAGTGTACTAGGGCCTCCTTCCACTGCAACCTAAATCTAGGTGCATGTGCTACTTTGTGTGTCTGGCTGTATGTGGGTACTGGAGAACTGACCTGGGCTACAACAGCAAATTTCAGTCCAAAGAAAATAAGGAAAAATTAGGGCAGCAAGAAGAGCAGGGCATAGTGATGCACATCTTTAATCCCAGCACTCAGGAGGCTGAGTTAGGAGGGTCACTGTGACCCTCTGTGAGTTCTAGGCCAGCCTGGGTTATAGAGTGAGCTCTAGGTCAGCCTGGGCTAGTGAGAACCTACCTCAAAACAACAACAAAAAAAGATTAAATATTAAAAAAAGAAATAGAACATGAAAATATGCTCAATCTCATAAGAGAAATGCAAATGAAAATTCCATAGAGATGACCATTTTTTACTAGAATACTGACAAGTTAAAAAGTATAGAAATGGAGCTGGAGGGATGGCTTAGTGGTTAAGGTGTTTGCCTGCAAAAGACCCAGGTTTGATTCCCCAGGACCCACGTAAGCCAGATGCACAAGGGGGCACACATGTCTGGAGTTTGTTTGCAGTGGCTGGAGGCCCTGGTGCACCCATTTTTTCTCTTTCTCTGTCAAAAAAAAAAAAAAAAAAAAGTGTAGATATGAAATCGGGCATGGTGGCACATGCCTTTAATCCTAGCACTTGAGAGGCAGAAATAAGTTTGAGGTCACCCTGAGACTAAATACTGAATTCCAAGTCAGCCTGGGCTAGAGAACTCCTACCTCAAAAAACTAAACAAATAAATAAGGCAGTCTGGACTACATGCGATTCTGTCTCAACCAAAAAATAAATAAAATCTAAAATTAAAAGTCAGGTTTGATAGCCCATGCATATAAATCCCAGTGCTTGGGAAGCTGAGGCAGGACTTCCGAGAGGTCAAGGACATCCTGGGTGAGAGAAACCCTATCTCAACCAAAAATAAAATTCACTATCAATTTTGCACTGAAAATTAAATGGCACTAAAAATATACCATTAATCACAATTGCAATGAAAATCATTTTACTCAAGAAAATTTGAACTGAAACAAAACCATTTATGGGAAGCTTAAGAAAAGGGATATAGGAGCTAGAGATAAAGGGCAATGGTACTGCTCACACCCAGCATGCACAAGGCTGAGTCAAACCCCACCACCACAAAAGAATACTTCACAAATGTAAGGGCAATCCTTCAAACACTTACTAAATGGCTCATTCTTAATTACACAAAGAAACACACTCCTTTGTTATATACACTTGGAAATGCCCAAAATACGTGTGTAAATTTTGACCATTAACTTTGTCTGAAAATGTTTATATCATCCTAATTTAAATATTTTGCTCTATAGTATAGAACTTTGACAACTTTTAGCAAACTGAGGCAGTTCCACTGTATTCTTGCCTTTCTTTTGTGCAAAAGTCACCTAAGTGCCGATCCTTTGGTAGGTGGTTACAGACATTTTGTATTCACCTGCTTCTCGGACTTCTTTTTAACTCTTTAGTTTCTAGTTTCATTTTCAAGTGTCTGGGCGTGGCTTTTCAAAAATCCTTCTTGAGATTCAAAAAGCATCCTGAATGTGTTTACTGAAGTCTAGAATCCTGGAAAATTCTTGGTATTTATTTCTTCCAATACTTGTCTCTGTCCAGCATCTCTCCTCTACCTGTAGAACTTCGAGAAATGCTTTCAGTTTTTCAATTTGGGTGTCTTAAACATTTTTTTCATCTTATTGTCTCTTTAAGCTCTGAACTGGATTCCTCTAGTTGTCCAATTCTCACTTCACCTGCTTAATTTGTTATTAATTTAATTCATTTTCCACTCTAGTTTCTGAAGACTCTGGAGGTCTGCTTCCTTATATGCTGTTTGAGAGTATAGAGCTGCTTCTTATCTGATTAGAGTTAACTTTCGAGACTTGGTATGATGGTACATTCCTCCAGAAAGTTTCAATAAATTGTTACCAAGAAGCTAGTAGCATGATTCAGAATAAGTTCACCTTAAGTTGTTAATGGCTTGAATATTCCTCAATACTAAATCCACACAAGGACCATGGTTGTAACATCTCAGGATTTCCCATTCCACTCATCAGATCAAAGCAATGTTACTCACTTCCTTGGTGGTTTGTAAAGTAGCAAACATTTCTTGTTCAGTCACTCTGAGTGCAGTCTTTTCGGCATACAACTTTATGGGGAGAAGTCCTACTAGACATCACACTTAGGGCAGGCTTTGCTTGGGCTTTGACTTATGTTGTCTAAGATGCTCTTACAGCTGATCTTCAGAAAGAGACCTAATTTGAGTGATCCACACCAACCCACATTCCCTCCAGGGTTCAACATCACATTTTCAAAACAAAAACTCAATGTTCATTGAAATACCGTATTTCAAAAAGAAAGTCATAATAAAATTAGATTAATACATTTTCACATTATAAAGTTGCAAAATAACATGCTGAAATTTTTCATAAACCCAGCAATTTGAGTTTCCCTTTAATGTTTATTATGCTTAAGTTAAGATTTGGGTATAAACCCAAAATTTAAAAAGATAAGGTAACACTTGGGAGACTGGAGTAGGAGGATTTTTGTGAGTTTGCAGGCAAACTAAGCTAAAACCCTAGCTCAAGAGAAAAAGATGTTCACCAATATACAGACTTCTAGTGCTTTTTGAAATTTAAATGCTACATTTAAGGTAATGCATAAATTTATATATTTTAAATATAGAAATGCCCAATAATTTTTCACAGCGTCAGATATTGGCATTCTGAAAATAAAAAGTATCAGTCAAGTCGGGTGTGATGGTGCACGACTTTAATCCCAGCAGGGAGGCAGGGGTAAGAGAATTACCTTGAGTTAGAGGTCACCCTGAGATTGAGTGAATTCGCCCTGAGTGAATTCCAGGTCAGCCTGGGCTAGAGCAAGACTACCTCGAAAATCCAAAAAAGGGGAAATTTATTTGTTTGCAGGCCGGGAGAGAGAGTATGTGTGCATGGAAACACCAGGGCCTCTAGCCACTGCAAACCAACTCCAGATTATTGGTACTGGGGAATGAACCCAGGTCGCCAGGCTTTGCAGGCAAGCAACTTAACTGCTGAGCCATCTATCTCTCTAGATAGGGAAAAGTTTAAATGTTCATGCTTTAAGGATATTTCCTTAAAGAGTGGGCAGGAAAATAAAAAAAAAGGTAATTCTAAATGTTAAAGAAGCTTTTACTAAACATGTAATTTTAGCCAGGCATGGTGGTGTACACCTTCAATTCCAACGCTTAAGAGACAGCAGTAGAAGGATTGACATGAGTCCAAGGCCAGTCTAACTACAGAGTAAGTTCCAGGTCAGCCTGGGCTACAGTGAGATCCTGTCTTTAAATAAAAGGGGGGGGGGGGTGCTGGAGAAACGGCTTAGCAGTTAAGGCGTTTGCCTGCAAAGCCAAAGGACCTTGATTTGATTCCCCAGGACCCACATAAGCCAGATGCACAAGGGGGTGCATGCATCTGGAGTTCATTTGCAGTGGCTGGAAGCCCTGGCACACCCATTCTCTCTCTATCTCACTCTGCCTCTTTCCCTCTCTCAAATAAATAAAAATAAAAAATATTTTTAAAAAAAGTTATTTTAGGAGTACTAAACAAAGAAAATTTCTTTTTGTGCTCTAAATACAGATATTTTCTATTGTAAGCTGTATGTTACTAATAAAAGTACTGACCATTTTTGATATTTAACTGTAAAACACATTTATAAATTGTTATAAACTGATATTTGATTTTTTGGAAATTAAAATTCAGAGCTGAGCCGGGAGTGGTGGTGCATGTAATCCCAGCACTTGGGAGGCAGAGGTAGGAGGATCACTGTAAATTCCAGGACAATTTGAGACTACATAGTGAATTCCAGGTCAGCCTAGGCTAGAGTGAAACCCTACCCCAAAAAACAAAACAGAACAAAAAAACAAAATTCAGGAGCTGGATGTATGGCTCAGTGATTGATCTTCCTTAGCATACACAAAGTCTTGGGTTCAATCCCCAGCACCATATAACCACACATTTAAAATTATTTTGCACTATGGATTTTTTCCCTTTTGTTCTTTTTTTGGGAAGGTTTCCAGGTAGGGTCTCACTCTAGCCCAGGCTAACCTAGAATTTACTATGTAGTCTCAGGCTGGCCTCGAACTCATAGGGATCCTCCTACCTCTGCCTCCCCAGTAATGGGATTAAAGTTTTTGCTCCTTTTTTTGTGAGATATATATATCTGTGTGATCTGTGTGTATGTAATATACATACATACATAATTTATTTATTTGAGAGAGAGGCAGATAAAGAAACAGAGAATGGGCATTCCACACCTCTAGCCACTGCAAACAAACTCTAGATGCATGCACCACCATGTGCATCTGGCTTACATTGGTACTAGGGAACTGAACTTAGGTACTTAGGCTTGGCAGGCAAGCACCTTAACAACAAAGCCATCTCTCCAGCCCACTTTTGTTCTTTTGAAACAGGGTATCATTATATAGTCCAGGTTGGCCTCAAACTCACAATATTCATGCCTCAGCTTCCCCAAGTGCTAGGGCTTACAACCATCATCCCTGACTCAAAATTCTATACTTAGGTGGGTACCCTAGTATTCACTCATTACACTAATTTTCTGCCAATTAAATACTCAGCCTATCTGTACTAAGAAATAACTAATTCTGCTATGTTTGGCTTTTCATATAATTAGTAAGGATAGAGATTCTTCACTATATAGTCTCAGACTGGCCTTGAACTCAGTGATCCTCCTACCTTGGCTTCCGGAGTGCTAGGATTAAAGGCTTATACCACCACACCCAGCATAATTTTTTTTTTTTTTTTGAGGTAGGGTCTCATTCTAGCCCAGGCTGACCTGGAATTCACTATATAGTCTCAGGGTGGCTTTGAACTCATGGTAATCCTCCTACCTCTGCCTACCAAGTTCTGGGATTAAAGGCGTGTACTACCAAGCCTAGCTACACAACTCATTTTTAAAATGCATCAATTGAGAAAATATGCAATTTCTACTTAGATTATAATTCTGGATATTCTAATTTCTTTGTAGTCTCAGAGTGGCCTCAAACTCCCGGTGATCTTCCTAGCTCTGCCACCTGAGTGCTGCGCCATGACACAGAGATTTTTTTTTTTCCAAGGTGAGGTCTCACTCTAGCCCAGGCTGACCTGGAATTAACTATCTAGTTTAAGGTGGCCTTGAACTCACATTGATCCTCCTACCTCTGCCTCCCAAGTGCAGAGATGAACGACATGGGCTACCATGCCCGGCTGATTCTTTTTAAAAATATATTTATTCATTTGAGACATTCACCACTTTGTGTATCTGGCTTTACAAGGGTACTGAGTAAGTGAACCATAGCTGTCAGGCTTTGCAAGCAAAGTACCTTTAACTACTGAGTCATCTTTCCAGCCACCTGATTCTTAATCTATGAAGACATATATTTCATCTGTCACTGGATTCCTAAAAATATGTACTATCATTATGTCAGTTTAATTCCTAGCAATACTTCACTCACTATACCATTGATGAGGAAAGCAATCTTCCTAACTTATTTTTAAATTTTTACAATAAAATGAGAAAATTCAGAACCTATCAGCTTCATTTTTTGACAGATGTTTGAAAACCACTGCTCTTGTGCTTTCATTTTCCCTAAGTATTCGGGTATTCCAGAGGTTGTTTAAGCTATTTCAAAGATATTCCTAAGACATTAGTTTAGGGGTTCTTTAGAAAACTGTAGTTTTACTCCTTATACGAGGTGCAAAAAATCTTAATCTTGATTATCCCTTGGTGTCACCGTTCCTTAATATTCCTACATTAAGTTGTGTATTTAACCTAGGGCCAGGAAAGTTTCATACCAGTTTTTTTCATGGATAAAAAGCATTTGTTTAACAAGTTGGATGTGGTGGGAGTTTAAGGACACCCTGGGACTGCAGAATGAATAAGAGTAAGACCCTACTTTAATCCCAGCACTCGGGAGGCAGAGGTAGGAGGATCGCTGAGAGTTCAAGGCCACTCTGAGACTACATAGTTAATTCCAGGTCAGCCTGGACCAGAGTGAGACCCTACCTCAAAAAAAAAAAAAAAAACCAGAAAAGAAAAGCATTTATTTAATAAATAGTCTTTTTTTTTCTGTGCATAATAAGTCAAATCGGAAACTGTATGTCCTGAGATTACCTACACACTGACAATGTGGTACCTTTGAACTTGGTAAAAAGAAATGTTATTCATGAATGAAATACTTCAAGGAATCTGTTCAAGTTCTACCTACAATGAAAAATAACTAAGTTTCTTCTAAAAGAGGCCTTTTCTTTTTCAAAATATGAGACTTTGGACAATCAATGTCATATTTCCCTAAAACTGCATGAATACAATTAAAGGTGAAAGGTTTTTATGGCTTGTTAGTCTCTTAACACTTGAATACAAGGTTAAAAAAACCATTAAGCCTAATGAGAATTTATAACTAATACATGATTTAACATTAAGTATCCATTGTTATTTAACTTCTAAATTTGTGAGTAAAATGCATCCAGAATTATTTTAATCTAATATTATGAGGAACAAAACTAGACATATTACTTTAACCATTACAAAGTTTTGGATGTTTATGCTTTATCTCCAACACTAGACTCCCTCACAGCCTAGCTGCAATTCTTGATCAATTATTGGACCATTATGCTTAAATGTCCATGTACATTAAAATAACTACTTAAGATATTGGAATGGGGGGCTGTAGAGATGGCACAGAGGTTCAAGGCACTTGCTTGCAAAGCCTGCCAATCTATGTTCAATTACCCAGTACCCACATAAAGCCAGCTAAACAAAGTGGCACATGAGTCTGAAGTATGTTTGCAGTGGTTAGAAGCCCTGGCACGCCCATTCTCTCTTTCTCTCTGCCTCTCCATTCTTGCAAACAAATAAATAAATATTTAAAATACTAGAATAAGTGCTGGAGAGACAGCTCACAGGTTAAAGGCACTTGCTTGCAAAACCTGCCAACCTGCATTCAGTTGCCCAGTACCTATGTAAATTGAGATGCACAAAGTGGTACATGCGTCTTAAGTGTCAAGAGGCCCTAGAATGTCCATTCTGTCTCTGCTTGCAAATGAATAAAGAAAATATTTAAAAATAAAAATATTGAAATGACTAGAAGCAAAATTCATCAACTAAGCAAAGCCATCAAGTTAAGTCAGGTATGGTAGTGTACCCCAGTAATGCCATGGTTTAGAATGCAGAGGCAGAGAATCAGAAGTTCAAGGTCAGTTTTAGCTACATAGCAAACTTCAAGTCTCAACTTCTCAAAGCATGCTATTCCTCTTCTCCACTAAAGCCCCTCTGTACTTGTAGTTTTCTCTGCCAGGTATCCTCAAGTAACTCCTACTTTGAGCCTCAGAATATAAATCTTGTTTTCTTTTTCTTTTCTATTTTTGCTTTGTTTTTCAAGGTAGGTTCTCATTCTAATCCCAGTATAAGAGAGGTAGAATGTTGACAGGCTGAAGACCAGTCTGAGCAACTTGGCAAGACCTATCTCAAAGGAAAAAGGAAAGAGAAAGAAAAATGACAGCAAGAATAACAAAGCTTCACAAGTTTACTTTGAGCCTGTAAGCCCAAGAAAACAAATTATAAGTAACTAGAAAACAGGTGTGGTATATACACCTATAATCCTAGCCAGATATTGTCCTGCCATCTTCAATCTCCCATTCTTGTTTTTCCTTTATAGTTTGGTTTGTAATCTCAATATTTTAAATGGTTTCTCTCCAACATATTAAACACATATCACAATGAACAAAATGTACTCTATCCTACTAGAAAACTCATTTTACAAGACTTCTATGCTATCTGGAAAAATAAAATAAAAATAATTGTCTAGCAAGTAGATTTTAAAATGTTAACCTGGTGGTAACATAGGCTTGTAAACCCAGCTCTTGGGAGGCAGAGGTAAGACAGCACATTTTAGGCCAGTCTGGGCCACAGATATCCTGTATATATACTAACTAGCATACTAACATTCTTTACTTTGGTCTTGATTTAAGAAAATGCCAGGAAGGGCTGGAGAGATGGCTTAGCACTTGCCTGAGAAGCCTAAGGACCCAGGTTTGAGGCTTGATTCCCCAGTACCCACATAAGCCAGATGCACAAGGGGGCACACAATGATAAAATTAAATTAGAATTAAAAAAAAAAAAGAAATCAAAAAAGAAAAAGAAAATGCCAGGAGCTGGCCATGGTGGCACATGCCTTTAATTCCAGTACTTGGTAGGCAGAAGTAGGAGGATTGCTGAGTTCAAGGCCACTGAGACTACATAGTGAATTCCAGGTCAGCCCAGGATAGAGCCTGACCCTACACCTCGAAAAAACAAAACAAACAAACAAACAAACAAGCCAGTTTAATACTCCTAGCTGCTAAACCAGAAACAAATGGTAAGAATAAGCCTTCTTACAATGTGTACTGTGAATCAATATCTAAAGCTGACAGTGTAACTTAGTGGTAGAGGAGCACTTGTCCAGCATGTACAAGTACTGAGGGTAAGTGCTGTGTTCTCAAAATCACAAAGACCTAATCCGGGCGTGGTTGCGCACACCCTTTAATCCCAGCATTCGGGAGGCAGAGGTAAGAGGAACATGGTGAGTTCAAGGCCACCCTGAGACTACATAGTGAATTCCAGGTCAGCCTGAGCTAGAGCGAGACCCTGCCTTGAAAAACCACACACACACACAAAAGTTACAGGGCTGGATAGATGGCTTAGTGGTTACGGCACTTGCCTGCAAAGCCAAAGGACCCAGGTTCAATTCCCTAGGACCCAAGTAAGCCCAATGCACAAGGTAACACATGCATCTAGAGTTCGTTTGCAGCAGCTGGAGACCCTGGCGTTCCCATTCTCTCTCTCTCTCTGCCTCTTTCTCTCTAGCTCTCTGTGAAATAAATAAAAATAAAATATTAGACCCACATACAAACATCTTTTGTAAAAAGGGTAGAAATCTAAATAACAAAAGCATGCAACCTCAGAACTAATTAACTACTATTTTCATTTGGGGCTTATATTAATACACATTTTCTTATTGTTTGAAGCATGTATGATTTGCAGATTCTTACATTTGAGGAAACTAATTGAAATTTTCTTTTCCTTTTTTTTTTTTTTTTTTTTTTTGGTTTTTCGAGGTAGGGTTTCACTCTAGCCCAGGCTGACCTGGAATTCACTCTCTCAGGGTGGCCTTGAACTTGGGGCGATCCTCCTACCTCTGCCTCCCGAGTGCTGGGATTAAAGGTGTGCGCCACCATGCACGGCCCTGAAAATTTCATTGAAAGTACACAGAGGGCTGGAGGGATGGCTCAGCAGTTAAGGCACTTGCCAGCAAAGCCAAAGGACCCAAGTTCAATTCCCCAGGACCCACATAGGCCAGATGCTCAAGGTGGCACATGCATCTGGAGTTTGTTTGCAGGGGCTAGAGACCCTGGCAAATCCATTCTCCCTGCCCCCACTGTCTCCTCTCTCTCAAAGAAGTATTTTTTAAAAATCTGAGGTCAATTCATATTTTAAAAACTTCATTAAGTTTTTTCCATTTATTTCATAACTTAAAGAGTATCAGAAACATTCAAATAATTTAATTAGTCATAGAGAATAGGATGAAGTTGGGAAAAATGTCAGCAAGCAGAATATTCTATTAAAACACTAAGCCAGGCCTGGGGCCACATGCCTGGAATCCCAGCATTTGGGTGCCTGTGAAAGAGTAATTGTCAAGTTTGACACTAGTCAGTACTGAGACCTTGTCCAAAGCTGGGTGTGGTGGCGCATGCCTTTAATCCCAGCACTTGGGTGGCAAAGGTAAGTGAATCACTGTGAATTTAATGTCACCCTGAGACTATGTAGTGAATTTCAGGTCAGCCTGGACTAGACCAAAACCCTACCTCAAAAAACCAAAAACAAGCCAGGCGTGGTGGCACATGCCTTTAATCTCAGCACTTGGGAGGCAGAGGTAGGAGGATCGCCATGAGTTCGAGGCCACCCTGAGACTACATAGTTAATTCTAGGTTAGCCTGGAACAGAGTGAGACCGTACCTCGAAAAACAAAAGAATCCTGTACATGTGTGTGGGGGTGTCTCATTTATCTGGGTGATGTAGCACACACCAGTAACGTCCACCCTTGAAGGCTGATGAAGGAGGATCTTGCCTCATACACAGCACATTTCGGGTTCCATGAAAGATCTTGTACATAGATAGTAATTTAGATACAGCATTTGCCAACACAATCTACATCAATACTCAAGATGCAGGATAGGGAGTTCAAGGTTAGCACAGGCTACATGGTAAGTTGGAGGCAACAAACTCCAGATGCATGCATCATCTTGTGGGCTTTACATGAATACTGGGAAATCAAACTCTGATTTATAGGCTTTGCAGGCAAGAACCTTCACCATCGAGCCATCTCTCCAACCCCATCTTTCCTTTTCTTTTCTTTAAATTTATCTCTATCACACCTTCCAAGGCTCAGGGTCCATTGCAAAAGTGGCGGAAAAAATGTCAGAGGCAAAGGAAGGGTAGGACTCCTTACAACACACTCTTCCAGACACAAAATGGCCTGGATATCCATGACCTCATAGTGCCTGACACTACCTACACAAGACCATCATAATAGGAGAAAAAGATGATGACATTAAAATAAGAGACTGAGCCAGTCATGGTGGCACATGTCTCTAATCCCAGCACTAAGGAGGCACAGATAGGAGGATCACTGTGAGTCTGAGGCCACCCTGAGACTACATAGTGAATTCCAGGTCAGCCTAGGTTGGTGAAACCCTACCTCAAATAAATAAATAAATAAATAAATAAATAAATAAATTAATTAATTAATTAATTAAAAGCAAGACTGATTGAGAGGGGGAAAGGGTATGAGGGAAAGTGGAGTTGCAAAGGGAAAGGGGGGAGGAAATTACCATGGTTTGTCTATAATTAAGGAAGTTGTCAATAAAAATAATAAAAATTAATGGGGCCAGACGTGGTGGCACACGCCTTTAATCCCAGCACTTGGAAGGCAGAGGTAGGAGGATCCCCATGAGTTTGAAGCTACCCTGAGAATACAGAGTGAATTCCAGGTCAGCCTGAGCTAGAGTGAGACCCTACACTGAAAAACCAAAAAAAAAAAGTAATGGGGAAAAAGCCCAGGGCATGCTTTGAATCCCAGTACTCAGGAAACATAAGTGGGAGGATTGCTCTGAGTTCAAGGCCAGCCTGCCAGCCTACCAGCCTGGGACTAGAGTAAGTTCCAGATCAGCTTGGGCAAGAGTGAGACCCTACCTGAAAAAACCAAAACATACAAAAAAAAAAGTTATGGGGAAAGGTTTAGTGTTTTCTAACAGTCTTCAAACATCAATAAGCCTAAACTTCAAGTTAATAAGCAATTTATATCCAATAACAAGTGTATCAAAACATTGATTTGATGAAAACCCCAAGATTCACCGAAGAATCAGCAGTTGGAAAGAGACCATGGTTAAATGGCAAAATCTCAAATAATAAATAAATGTAATTTTTTTTGAGGTAGGGTCTTGCTCCAGCCCAGGCTGGCCTCAAACTCACCTCTGCCTCCCAAGTGCTGGTATTAAAAGGTTTGTGCCACCATACCCAAAAAATATAAGTATTTTATTCAGCCCATGGCTTTGTGCATGCCAAGCTCATGTTTAATGAGTACACTTCTAGCCACACACCTCCTCCTTATGTCTTGAATAATTTACTAAAGGAAAAATATTAACTACAGAATACTGCTTAAACCTATCACCCAAACAGATAAACAGGAAAGTGTTTATCAGTGGATAAGACTGAGAATAAGTAACCTTATTGTAGGTTTTTGACCGAAACATGAAAACTTAAAATTTAACAAGAAAGTACAAAATTTAAGGCTGAAGAAATCTTCAACATCAAAAAATAGTAGACACCAGGCTGGAGGGATGGCTTGGAGGCTAAGGTGTTTGCCTACAAAGCCAAAGGTTCAATTCCCCAGGACCCATGTAAGCCAGATGCACAAGGTGCATCTGGAGTTCATTTGTAGAGGCTGGAGGCCCAGGCACACCCATTCTCTCTCTCTCAAGTAAAAATTGTAAAAAAAATACTAGACATCATTTCAGAAGTTACTTAAAAGGTCACTGCTATATCAAATGTAGAACATATACTGTGAACTGTTAGTTGGATCCCCTCAATCTGATGGCTGTGCTTATACACAATATTTTTATTAGGAAATATATCAAAGTATTAAGGGTCATGCATGACACAGAAATCCAGTTATTTAGTTGAGGAAAAAAGTTATTAACAAAGCATATATATAGTTGTCTCTCCATCTCTGTAGATTCTGTACTCATGGATTCAACTGTGGATTGAAGATATTCACAAAAGAAACTGCATCTGCATTGAATAATTTTTCCTTGTCCTGACTCCCTAATAATAAAGTATAGCATGTATTTTACATAGCATCCACTGTACTTGATAAAATGATTTAATGGAGGAATGTACACAGCTTAGGGTGGACTTTGGTCTTGAACCTCCATGATACCAACAGATGGCTATGTTTCAGCTACTAGAAACTACTAATCACAGAGCCTAAGTATGGGAATGTTCTGCAATATTCTTTTGACTTTTTGTAAGTTTAAATAATTTCAAAATAAGTTTAAAACATTTTGTAACAATCTCTTCAGTTTTCCAGGCATGGTAGTACAACCCTGTGGTTCCAGTATTTAGGAAACTGAGGCAGGTTCACAAATTTGAAAGCAGCCTAGGCAAGGTAGTGACAGGCCATTAAAAAGAAGTGGGCTACTAAATGTTCATGTTCACATATTAACGCTACTCTCACTTCTGGCTAGAGAAGCTTCTCTTTTCAGATGGTGATGACCACTGGGATGACCCAAAAGGCAACATAGTGCTGAGAAGAGATGGAGGAGTGCCCAGCACTGAAACACCTCTGTCACACCCTCCAATGGCTCAGGGACCATTGTGGAAGAGGGGGCGGATAGAATGGAAGAGCCAAAGGAAGGATATGACCTCTTACAATGCAACTGCCAGACAAAAATTGGCCTCGATATCCATGATCTTGCAGTGCCTAGCAATACCTTTGCAAGACCCTCAAAATAGAAGAGAAAGATGATGTCATCAAATTAGGAGAGAGACTAATGGAGACAAGGAGGGGATATGGAGACTGGAGTTCTAAAGTGGAATGGGGGAGGGAAATATCAGGTGGGGTTTTTCTGGTATGTAAGATTAAAAGTCAATAGAAAATAATAATAATAATAATAAAAAAAAAGGGCTGGAGAGATGGCTTAGCTTAAGGCATTTGCTTGTGAAGCCAAAGGACCCAGGTTCAATTCCCCAGGACCCATGTAAGCCAGATGCAATGGTAGTGCACGCATATGGGGTATGTTTGCAGTGGCTAAAGGTCCTGGTGTACCCATTATCTCTCTGTGTCTTTTTGTCTGTAATAAATAAAGAAATAAACAGGAAAAAAAAAAAAAGAAGTGGGCTACAGAGATGGTTCATAAAGGCACTTGCTTGCAAAGCCTGAGGGCCTGGGTTTGATTGCCCCAGTGTCCATATATACAAGATGAACAAACTGGCGTTGCATTTTGTTTGCAGTGGCAGGAGGCCCTGGTGCACCCATACTCACTTTATGTCTGCCTTTTTCTTTCTTTTTTTTTTTGTTCTCTTAAATAAAGTTAAAAAAAAAAAAACAGATTAAGCCGATATGGTAGTGCATGAACCATATGACTGATACACTATTTGGATCTTCAACTCTTGACATGTTTCAATACTGAGTAGCTAGTGTTTCAAATATTTTGTCATTATAATATTCAAACCATGAAAAGTGAAAAATATTTTCACACAAAACCAAAACTGATAATCACATGGATGATGAGGGAATTGAAGGGCTGCTACTTAACAAACTTATACAAAGATTTGGTGGTATTCTCATTAAAACCCTACAAGCAGGCTATTAAAAAAAGCTATCAACTTATGCCAGGCATGGTGGCGCACGCCTTTAATACCAGCACTCGGGAGGCAGAGGTAGGAGGATCACCGTGAGTTCAAGGCCACGCTGAGACTACAGAGTTAATTACAGGTCAGCCTGGACTAGAGACCCTACCTCAAAAAAAAACAAACAAACAAACAAACAAACAAACAAACAAACAAAGCTATCAACTCATTATATTAAGCCACATTTCCAGGTTAAGTAACTAATAAAACAATGATTTCCTTATAAGTTGTTTGATTCATATTCATGATTTCATATTCATGTTTCACTTTTGTTTTGGAGACAGTCTCATGATACCCAAGCTAGTCTGGCCTTGAACTTGCTATATAGCAGATGACCTTGAACTCCAGATCTTCCTATTCTCACCTCTCTAGGGCTGGGATTACAGCTGTGCACCACCATGCATAGTAATATTGGTTATGGAGCTATAAAATTGGATTTCAAACCTAATAATAAAAAATTCAGTGAGTAAAAAATGTCTCAGGCACAATGGCTCCTGCCTTTGGAGGCAGGATTAGCAATTCTCAGTCATCCTGAGCCTGAGTAGAAACCTGTCTCCAAGAGGTTTGAAAAATGACTCAGACAACCCTAGCCTTCACTGCAGGTCTAATAAATAATCACAATATAAACTGGCCCACATCTTTAATCCCAGCACTAGGGACGCAGAAGAAGGAGAATCACTGTGAGTTCGAGACCACTCTGAGACTACATAGTGAATTCCGGGTCAGCCCGGGCTAGAACAAACAAACAAAAAAATAAAAAAGAATCACAATATGACCAAGAGTAGTTCTTGACTGAATGTGTGAGAACAGGCAGAGAGACTCAATCCCAAGTTCAGAGAACATGTAGCCAAACAGTAAACTAGAAACATGTAAGAAAAACAGACACCATGTGTACATGCTTTGGAGAGTCTATTAGCATCACTGCTATGCTATGCAAACCCAGAAGCTTGTAAGCTTTGACTCTTTATGGTAACAATTTCCTTCTTTATTCTGTATTAAATGAGGGGACTAAACTACCTTCTGGCTCTACATTTCTGAGTAAGAACAATATCTACTTTGGCTTTAAATATGCACATATTTTCAATATAGTTTGAAGTGAGAAAATTTTCAAGAAAACAATCATTAAATGCCCAACATGTTTTTCAAATACAAGTTGCAGAAATTATCACCACAGAAAAGGTGATCATCACCCTTGCATAAATTTTTGGGTGAAGAATGTCATTGTGTATATGGAAAAGCTAAAAAGCAGCCTTTGTTATCTTTGAACTTGATGTATTTTATAATGTATTAGTCTAAAAGTACATTTCATCCTATCACCTAACATCTCCAAACAGAAAATGTTCTTTGGAGGTTTCTTAGGTACACCAAGTGGTAACTTACCCATAGGATGCTTCCCTGAACCTTTGAAAAGCAGATGAGTTTCTCATCAAGTTATACTGAAGGCAAAAGTTCACCATTTTTGTTCAAATGGCTGTGGACTCCAGGATATGGGGGTAAAAACTAACAGACTTCTTTCAGTCTTACATTACACTAATCTAATTTCTTTCCTCCTAGGAATTTGCTACAACATGAGTTTAGTAACAAAATACAAAACACTAAGTTCAAACATTGTTTATAAGCTAATAAATGCATCTTTATCCATACTTATTTTAAAAACACAGCTAAGGTTTTTTTCATTGTGTGTGGTAATATACATCTGTAATCCTAGCACTTGGGAGGTTGAGGAAGGACTGCCATGAATTTGGGGCCTAGGTATGGTGGCATATAAATCTGTAACCCCAGCACTTGTGGAGACTGGAAGACTAGGACCCATCTCAAACAAAACAATCCACCAAGAGAAAAGTGAGCAAGGTGTATTCTTTAGACATTTTTATTTCCCGAAATTTCCTTGAAATGTGAAGCACTACTTTTGCATCTGGCTTTCCATGGGTATTGGGGAATTGAACCCAGGCCATCAGGCTTTCCAAGCAAGCACCTTTAACCCCTGAGCCATAACTCCAGGCCTGGTCTTTGTGTATATGTGTGGGATAGGGGAAGGTGCGCTGGTCCCAAGGTAGAGTCTCACTCTATGAGCCTAGACTGACCTGGAATTCATTATGTAGTCTCAAGATGGCCTGGAATTCATGGCGATCCTCCTACCTCTGCCTCTCAAGTGCCGGGATTAAAGACCACACCAGGCCATCCAAGGTCTTTTTAAGAGAATCAATTGCTATTATCCTAAACTCAACCTTTAGTATCCTGAAAAGGCTTTTATGTGAAGGAATTAGTTCTACTTCCAAACACCGAAGTTTCTAGTTTGTATAATGATCAAAGTTAAGCCTTGTTTGTTCACTCATGGATATGGTGCTGGGATTTATCTTCAGTACCTCTTGGCACAGGGATGAGATACGCCAAAATTATCCTCTATGATCTTATGACGATATTCTCAATAATTAAAAATTATTTAAGTATTGCTATCCTATAAATGTTCATGAAATATAGACGGGGGCAGAAAGATGGCTGTGTTTAAAGGCACTTGCTTGCAAAGCCTGCAGGCCCAGGTTCAATTCCTCAGTTATCACATAAAGTCAGATACACAATGTTGTACATGCCTCTGGAGTTTGCAGCGGGAAGAGTTCCTGACAGGCTCATTCTCATTCACTCTTGGTCTCTCCCTCAAGTAATTTTTTTAAAAGGAGGCTGGGTGTGATGGTGCACGCCTTTAATCCCAGCACTTGGGAGGCCAAAGTAGGAGGATTACCATGAGTTCCAGGACATCCTGAGACTAGAGTGACTTCCAGGTCAACCTGGACTAGAGGGAGACTCTACCTCCAAAAAAAAAAAAAAAAAAAAAAAAAAAAAAAAAAAAAAAGGAGTTAGAAAGATGGCTCAACGGTTGTTTGCTTGCTTGCTTGCAAAGCCTAATGACCCAGGTTTGATTCCCAGCACCCATGTAGAGCCAGAAGCACAAAATGGCGCATAAGTCTGGAGTTCATTTGCAGTGGCTAGAGGGCCTGGCATGCCCATTCTTTTTTTCTCTCTCTGCTTGCAAATAAATAAACATTAATTAAAAAAAAAGAAAAGAAGTCGGGCGTGGTGGTGCATTAGGGAGGCAGAGGTAGGAGGATCACCGTGAGTTCAAGGCCACCCTGAGACTACATAGTGAATTCCAGGCCACCCTGGGTTAAAGTGAAACCCTACCTCAAAAATAAAAAAAGGAGGAATGTAGGCTGAAACACCAGTACCATCAGGGAAAGCTCAAACAGTAAGCTCCAAGTGTTTGTTTTCGAATGTACATGGTTTTTAATCATAAATTTAGAAATGCCCTTTCCCTTATTTTCAGATACCTTCATTTAGAAAAAAAAAAAAATATAATCTTAAGTTAAAATTTTGACTAACAAAGATGACATTTTAAAATGCTTATTAATGAACGCAGATATTATCATTTTGAGGTCTTTTTCTGTGGGGATTTTGTTTTCATTTTTGCAAAAGGTCCTCTTACAATAGCCTGGGTTACCCTGGAACTCACACAAGGTAGGCATAGGCTGGCCTCCAAATTGTGACAATCCTTCTGTCTCAACCTCTCAAGTACTGGAATTACAGGAACGAGCCACCATAGCCAGCACTACAAATTTGCTTTATAAAGTTGAGAAATAGAAAGAAAATTAGGTTGATAGTCATAACACTTTAAAAATAAATGGAGAATTTCACATAAAAGAATAAATCTCCAAGCATAGAGACAGAATATGGGTTTAATTTTTTTAAAACAAAAAATGTCATGTAAATATCTTTAGCAAATAGGTTTAGTATGAATGCCTTGAGCTGGGCATGGTGGCACATGCCTTTAATGCCAGCACTTGGGAACAGGATCACCAGTGAGTTCAAGGTCACTCTGTGATGACAGGGAATTACAGGTCAACTTGGGCTGCACTAAGACCCTACCTCAAAAAAAAAAAAAAAAGTCTTGGGTTACAAGAGAAAAAAAGTGTAACAATGTTAGTAGAAATAACAATACTTGCTGATTTCAATAAAGCCTAAAATAATTTGCTGTGCTGGGCTTGGCGATGTACGCATTTAATCCTAGCACTCAGGAGGCAGAGGTAGGAGGATCATCATGAGTTCAGGGCCACCCTGAGACTACATAATGAATTCCAGGTCAGCCTGGACTAGAGTGAAACCCTACCTCGAAAAAACAAAACAAAACAAACCAATAAAAAACCTAAAATAATTTACTACTTATAATAGTGAACATGCTTATAAAGTAATATTATAATTATCTAAAGCACTTTCAGATGTCATATTATGTTATGTTCCTAAGTACTTCCTGCTCTCTTCTACATCTCTACCCTGTATTTATGCATTTAATAAACTGTAGACTAAAAAGCATAGTTTTAGAGTGAACTGAATAATCACACAGACATGGACCAACATTTATTACAAACAGGAAAGTAGATCTATAAGAGAGTACAGATTTTTTTCTTTAATAAAAGGTCTACAGGTTCAAGTGTAGAAGTTATCATAATCTAAAATGTAATAATTTTTATCTGCATGTAAAAATCACATTGCTCAGTATATACAAGACATTATAATACTGTGATTTAAACTTCTATGTGAAGGCATTAAAATAGTACCAAGAATAGAAAAGTTTATTTCAATTTATGTTACTCATGTTCCATCCTGAGTTTACTTCCATTTTCCAGGGTTAGTTTGAAAAAAGTAACAATTACACTTTACAACCTATTATTCAGAAGGAAAGAAAACCAAGTATAGACCAAAGAATTCACATTACAGTTTTTAATAAAAGGCAATCAACTCTCTATATACTTTTATTAGAGAAGTACAGCTTTCACAGACAGCAAATACATTGTTGCTATTACCAGCAGCATTACCTTCTTCATTTCTCCTTCAGCCACCAGTGAAAACATCCTTCAGTTGGAAAAATTATGAATTATGAATATGGCTCAATTTAAAATATATTACTCTCAACAATAAAATACTATAGTTTACATGTTGTGACAAGTGGATATCTAATTATGTGAAAAGCTACAGAAACCACAGGAGAAAAGGAAATTTAAGGGAATATAGCAAAATTGTGTTTGCTCCTCAATTCTGTGATAACTTATTGACCCACTAAATCATAGTATAAGGTGGTTCTATAAAGAGCCCTGAAGTTTGTTAGAGGGTGTAAGGTCCCCAAAATATATATTTTTTAAACATGTATTTAAAAAGCATATGAAAATGTACTTAGGACATTATATATAATTCAATAGTGCTGAAGATAAAATTGAAATGTTTCTTTTACATAAAAACTAGGCCATCATATTTAGACATTCTCCCTAGTAACTGAGCAGTTGGACCACTGCTTGCCCTGACATGATGTAATTGTGTTGGGACAGAAGTTTTAGAATGTAAGAGATAAAGCAACATATTTCAAGGACTTGAGGTGAAAAAGATCTCTGAACTATTACACACAAACTCTGAAATAAGTTGGCCTAATTTTCAAAATTCCATAAAAATACACAGCTTGATCCTAAATGCCTAACCATGAGAATTTGTCCTCCAACATTTACATGTTGTAGCAAAATAAATTTTAAAAAATTAAGTGGGTAATGAGTTAAGGATGCCATTTTAAAACACATTCTTCACAGGTAATTCTGTACATAACATTAACTCTGTTATGAGAAAAGGTAATTATATCATGAACTTCTTTTCTATGTAATTATTTATAACAAGCTATTTTCAATTTATGATTCAAATTAAAAAGTGATTGGGGGGGCGGTTCAAGGAAGAGTCTCATTTTATGTAGTCCAGGCTGACGTGGAATTCACTCTGTAGTTCCAGGCTGGCCTCAAACCCACAGTGACCCTCCTACCTCTGCCTCCCAAGTGCAAGTGTGTGCTACCACACCTGGCTGGCTCAAAGGTAATTTTAAAATTACTTATTCTTTGTCCCTCTCTACGAAGCAGGATTTACAAGTTTCCCTGGGGAAGCAAGTCACTTTTTCTTATCAAAAGTATCTTTTCTACTAGGAAAAAAAATAATACATATGTGTATGGAGTTATTTTATGCTAGTTTTGCTGAATATGAATGAAACATCACATATTCCCCAACATGTGAGATACAATCATGTATTGACAACTTTATTTTCTTGAGAGTGCATACAGGATGTGATGTAAATACTTTTAACATTACTTTTAGTGTAGACATTATAAATCCAATTTTTTAAAAGAATTGTAAATAGGTTATATGTCTTCACCCAAAAAAAGGCCACATTGAGTGACATGATCAAAGAAAATCTCAGCCTTTTATGGACAAAATAAATAAATATGAAATAAAAAATATGGAGCAAACCAGGGAAAGAGAAAATGACAGCTCAGGTAGGCATTTTCAAAACCATGATTCAATTAAACATCTTAAATCCTAAACCAGAAATATAGAAATATAAAAATACATGTTACTGTTTCTCAACAGATGTTTAATACATATATCTATGTATGTGTGTTTAATACATACGTACATATTTCTGAGTGTATGACTATAGAGTAACTGCAAACATTACCAACTAAATAAATCAGGCAACTGCTAGCAGCTGAGGTATTATATAAAGCAAGTCTATTCTTCAGACAGCATTCAGTACCTTGGAAAACATCTGTGCTTCCTTGGAATTCTTGTTTAGAATGTGGTTTGCAGGTTATAGTTAGGAAGGAAACAGGGACAGACAAAATTAGTGTGTTTACAATTACAGAGTATACTACTGACTGCCAGCTTCAGCTGAACTTAATTTCAAAATTCAGAAGGTACTTGATTATCCAAAAATACCTCTGTTTCAGTTATGTTTGTTTCTGTTGAGTGTGAAGAGAAACTAATGTATTTGTAAAGCCAGACTAGAATGTAAAATGGGTGCAGGAGAAACAGATTCTTGCTTTGCCAAAGTACTAAGAAGCAATGCGGCTTCATTACACTTCAGACAGGCCTACCCACTGAGTTTCAAGCCCATTGACTTGCTAATTTTAAATATATAAAGGAAAAATGGTTCCAGAGGACAGGTAGTGAAACTTTAAAGATATGTTCATGGGCCAAACTACCAGACTCCATAGAAATTACCATCTCATTCACACATACAAGCACAAACATACAGACCACATACACAATTACACACGCAAAAATAAAACACGCAATGTTCCTGCTATTGTCTAGTAATTTCCCTCCCAACACAGTAATACCACCTAAATGACAGCACAGATTCAATGAATACACTGTAGCCTCTGTTTTTAAGTATGCTGCTGGCTGGGTCCATTGTAAGAACACATCACAGGTGACAGTGTGTTATGAAGTCTGTTTAGTACTGCTGATGGCTAATGTCCTTTGAGAAGTCCAAAATAGACCTACATACTATCAAATTTTAGCTACAATGGAAAATGTATGTTGAGGCTGCAGTGTACATAATTATGTTGAGAGTTTATATTATATTAATATTAAAAATAAAAAACTTAAGTCATAAATAAAAGGAAATGGTCATTTTCAGCTTAATGTGGAGATGTCAGTTATTTCCATCTCTTCCATCCATCTCATTATTTATAATCTGTTAATGTGCCAATTAAGGTTTATCTTATCATGACCAAGAATGGGATCATTACTCATTTGACATACCTGATTCAAATTTCAAGGCAAACAAAAAGGGGGGGCGATCAAAATATCACTAGGGTAAGTAATAATTTAAAAGGTTTGAGTCATATTACCTTATTACTGCATAATGTAAACTTTATCCTACAGAAAAAACTATAAATACTGAAGTGCTTACATTGACAAGTGATGCATTTTTCACAAAATCAAAATGTGAAATTATTATTCTTAAATGTTTCATTTCACCAGACACTCAAAATCTTCTATGAAACTAAATTAACATTTCTGTATTTTCATAATTCCATTATTATTTCATAAATAGGAAGAAAAATGAGTTCTAAATAAATGACACAGGAGGCAATAAATTGACACATGACAAGTAAATAAAAGGCTAAAGCACTCCAATACCAGTGAAACTGTTTAATGTTGTTGCAACTCCAAAATGCAACAATCATCAGCTTGTAAAAGACCCAAACTTCAAATATGCATTTTAATTACTCCTTTATACCTATTTTACAAAATAAAGGCAAGAGACATTTAAATCCTCCTTGTCCTCATTATATTAAGGTCCTAACTTGTTTTCTATCACTATAGTGTATGCGAAAATTCCCATCAGATGCTATATAAGAAAAAATAAATAAAATATTAACCTCAGCTTCAATGTACAGTTTCCAGAATCTGCCAGAACTGGGGAACTGGGCAACAAGGCGCTCATAAGTCTTCCGTGCTTTGTCTATAGGTTGATTCTAAAATTGAAAACCAATAAATAGCATTTACAATGTTAGGACTATAAAAATATTTACTGCAGAACAAAGTAGTGTGATTGGACCCATAGAGAAAATGTAATCCTATATCACTAAACCTGTGCCTCTCGAATGAGAATGCTCCAAGCATCAAGGTCATATGGATTCTCTTCTAATTTCTTTTCGGCTTTCTTCACCTTCTCTGGGACATACTCAGCTGCCTGAGGGGGAAAAAAAGAATAAGAAACTGAAGTTACTGTTTTAAAAAATCTCATGCCTACCTTAAGTCAAGAATAATGCATCAGTCCTTTCCATCCAATGCCATAATACAAAGCATTAAAATATCCTTATAAGAAAATAGCATTTTCTGGAATGTAGAATACACACACACTTTATCAGAAGCTACTTACATAAAGAGTAAAACCACATGACCACATACAATGACATTTTTATATTAAGTACTACGTTCATATTGAACATACAGAAGGTCTCAGACCATACTCTTAAAAATTTAAGTGAACTGGGCATGGCAGTGACACCTTTAATCCCAGCACTTGGGAGGCAGAGGCAGGAGTATCACCATGAGACTACATAGTGAATTTCAGGTCAGTGTGGGCCAGAGCAAAACTCTACCTCCAAAACCAAAACAAACATATTTACAGATTTGTTACATTTCTTTTAGAAGAGGCAACTGGATCTTTACACCAACTTGCATTCAATGTACAGTCATATCATGCTATAGAAATGCTTTAAAAAAAAAAAAAAGAAAGAAAGAAAGAAAGAAAGAACCAAAGGAAGGGTAGGACTGACTGCTTACAATGCACTCTTTCAGACACAAAATGGCCTGAATACCCATGACCTTGCAATGCCTAGTACCACTTACACAAGCTGCTCATAACAGGAGGAAAAGATAAAGACATCAAAATAAGAGACTTGAGAGAGGGAGGGGACATGATGGAGAGCAGATTAGAGAAGGGGAAAGTGGGGGAAGGAAATTATCATGGTTTATTGTCTATAATAATGGAAGCTGCCAATTTTTAAAAAAAAAGTTAAATAAAAAAATCCAATAATAATCAATGCCAATTGGAGAAATGGCTCAGAGGTTAAGATGCTTGCCTGCAATGCCTAATGACCCAGGTTCAATTCCCCACGTAAAGCCAGATGCACAAAAATGGTGCATGTACCCGGAGTTTGTCTGCAGTGGCTAGAGGCCCTGGCACACCTTCCTCCTCTCCTCTTCCCTCTCCCCCTTTGTAAATAAATAAAGGGGGGGGGTATGGTGGTGCATTCTTTTGATCATAGCACTTGGGAGGCAGAGGCAGGAGGATCGCTGAGTTCAAGGACACCCTAAGACTACATAGTGAATTCCATGTCAGCCTGAGCTAGAGTGAGACCCTACCTTGAAAAATTAATGAATCAATCAATAAAGTGTTTTAACACATATTTTTATTTATTTATTTGAGAGAAAGAGGTAGGGACGGGGGAGGGAGAGAGAATAGGTGCACCAGGGCCTTCAGCCACTACAAACAAACTCTAGACACATGCACCACCCTGTACATCAGGTTTACATGGATACTAGGGAATTGAACCTGGGTCCTTAGGCTTCGAAGAGAAGTGCCTTAACCACTAAGCCATCTCTCCAGCCCCCTAAAGTTATTGTGTTTTTCAATAATCAATGGTGCATCATTATTTTCTTTTGGTTTTGGGGAGCATCTCATGCAGGGTGGCCTGGAAATTTCCATCCTCTCTGCTTCAGACTCCTCAGTTCTAGGACCACAGACATGTGCCACCATACTTAGCTCAACACACCTCTTGTAAAAGGAAATTTGTTTTTTCTGAGGCAGGGTCTCACTCTATCCCAGGCTAATATGGAACTTGCTCTGTAGCCTGGGTTGGCCTGGAACTCACAGTGTTCCTCCTACTTTAGCCTGCCAAGCATTGGAATAATAGACTTGAGTCAAAATGCCCAGCATAAAGTGGAAATTATTATTATAGAACAATTCTGTCAAGCACCACGTAAGAATGTAAATTCACCTGCTTGTAGAATAAAATTGGGCAAAATAAAGTCTTTCCTTTGGAATAAATTATGTTACACTATTGATAAGAATGCATTTATTTAGAAAGAATGTGTTTTTGGCGCACACATAAATACACAAACACACACATTAATAAATAAAAGTTGAAAAAGAACAGGGAGTGGTGGTGGTACATGCCTTTAATCCCAGAACTTGGGAGGCAGAGGTAGGAGAATTTCTGTGAGTTCCAGCCTGGGACTACAGAGTGAATTCCAGGTCAGCCTGGGCTAGAGTGAGACCCTGCCTAGAACTCCTTCCCCCCGCAAAAGATAAACTGTCCCTGAAGTTGTCATCTGGCTTCTGTGCACACAGGTGCACACACAACAGCGCATGAGTGCACGCATGCACACACACAAAATAGACAAAGTGAGCTAGTGGTAGTAAGGAGCTCAGTAGCAGAGTGTTTGCTTAGTTAGCATGAAAGGACACTGAAGATTTTTTCCTAGTTCCCACACAGAAAATAAGGTAGACAAAGTATAAGAAATGTTGACTTAAAAAAATTATATTTGTTGGGCTACAGAGGTGGCTTAATGGTTAAAGGTACATGCCTACAAAACCTGATGGCCAGGATTCAATTCCCCAATACCCATGTAGAGCCAGATATACTAAGTGGCTCATGTGTCTGGAGTTTGTTTATAGTAGCAAGAGGCCCTGGTGTGTCCATTCTCTCTTTCCTTGAAAATAAATAACATTTTAAATTAAAAAAAAAATACTAAGCTGGGCATGATGGTGCACACCTTTAATCCCAGCACTTGGGAGGCAGAGGTAGGAGGATCTCTGTGAGTGTGAGGCCACCCTAAGACTACATAGTGAATTCCAGGTCAGCCTGGGCTAGAGGGAGACCCTACCTCAAAAGACAAAAATATAATTAGTATTTTGGGGTTTTTTTTGTTTTGTTTTTCATGGTAGGGTCTCCCCCTAGCCCTGGCTGACCTGGAATTCACTTCACTATATAGTCTCACGGTGGCTGAAGCACAATTGCTGTGACTTCAAGGCTAGCTTTAGCTATATAGTGAATACCAGGCCAGCCCAGGCTATAAATGACAATGGCAAATTAATAAAATTGATGCCAGAAGCATAGCCAAATAGTAGAGTGCTTGCTAGGTTAGCCTTAAGCTGGATCCCTTGAACACTGGGGGCAGTGGAGTGGGGGCACTATGGCTTAAACTGCTCAACACTAATTTCAAAAAATATGAAGCTGGCCCGGCATGGTGGCACATGCCTTTAATCCCAGCACTCAGGAGGCAGAGGTAGGAGGATTGTTGTGAGTTCAAGGCCACCCTGAAACTACATAGTAAATTCCAGGTCTGGGCTAGAGAGAGAGACCCTATCTCGAAAAACAAAAATAAAAAACAAATCTGGGCTGGAGAGATGGCTGAGTGCTCAAAGGTGCTTGCCTGCAAAGACAAAACACCCAGGTTCAATTCCCCAGGACCCACATAAGCCAGATGCACAAGGTGGTGCATGCATCTGGAGTTTGTTTGCAGTGGCTGGAGGTCCTGGTGCACCCATTTTCTCTCTCTCAAATAAATAAAGTATATTTTTATATATTTGAGTGAGACACAAAGAGAGAGAATGGGTATGCCAGGACCTCTAGCCACTGAAAATGAACTCAAGATGCATGTGCCACCTTGTGCATCTGGTTTATGTGGGTACTGGAGAATCAAATCTGAGTCCTTAGGCTTTACAGGCAAGCGCCTTAACCGCTAAGCCATCTCTCCAGACCCTCTCAATTTTTTTTTTAAAGGAGAGACTTTCATTGAGAAATCAAGCTGGAGTGTAACTGAAAACCTCCTCCCTGTGGACCAGCTGACAGAAAGCTGGAAAAAGCTATGCAACACGCAGCACTATGGGAGAGAGAAGTCATCACTGCTGATATACAACAGTGGACATTGCGAGCGTTAAGACTGGCCAGCCAGGCCAAATGAGCCAACTGGTAAAACAGTGGTATATCTGCTATGGGAGGAAACTAACTGCTCTCTAATTGAACTGGAGGCCCACTCCATAGGAGGGAATACATACTTGGTACTGAAAACCTAGTCAAAAGCCTATGGTGGGGGAAATGTCATGAGCCCCAGGAGAGTAACACCTGCTTTTGTCTAGCTAGATGCATATATTATGCTCACCAAACTGCCATGTAAGCACCACACTTAATGATCATACCCATATTAATTCTTTCACTTTTGGTTAGAGAAGCTTGTCTTTTCAGATGGCGGTGACCACTGGGATGACTCAAAAGGAGCCAAAGTACTGAGAAGAAATGACTGTGGAAGTGTTCAACACTGAGACATTTCTTAGTTTTTTTTCTTTTTCTTTCTTTTGTTTTTCGAGGTAGAGTCTCACTCTGGCCCAGGCTGACTTGGAATTAACTATGTAGTCTCAGGGTGGCCTCAAACTCATTGCAATCCTCCTACCTCTGCCTCGAGTGCTGGGATTAAAGGCGTGTGCCACCACACCCAGCTCTTTTTTCTTTTTTTAAATTTTTTTGTTTTGTTTTTTCATTTTGCGGCTTTTTTTTCAAGGTAGGGTCTCACTCTAGCCCAGGCTGACCTGGAATTCTCTGTAATCTCAGGGTGGCCTCGAACTCACGGCGCTCCTCCTACCTTTGCCTCCCAAATGCTGGGATTAAAGGTGTGTGCCACCACGCCAGGCCTTTAAAAATTTTTTATTTTATTTGAGAGAGTGAGAGAGAAAAGAAGAGAGAGAGAGAGAGAGAATGGGCGCACCAGCAGCCTCTCACCCTCTGTGAACGAGCTCCAGATGCATGCACGCCCTTGTGGGCAAGTGCGGCATTGGGCCCTTGCGTCACTTTCTGCATGTGAATAAACGTGGGACCTGGAGATCGGAACCAGTGTTCTTAGGCTTGGCAGACAGGCACCTTAACCACCAAGCCATCTCTCCAGTCCAACACTGAGACATTTCTATCAGGGTCCATTGTGGAGGTGGTGGCGGAAAGAATGTAAGAGCTAAAGGAAAGGTAGAACTGCTTACAATGCAATCTTCCAGGCACAAAATGGCCGGGATATCCATGACCTCACAGTGCATGGTACTACCTACACAAGACCATCATAAATAGGAGAAAAACATGATGACATCAAAATAAAAGAGAGACTAACTGAGGGAGGGAGGGGATATGATGGAGGGTGGATTTATGAAGGGGAAAGTGGGGAAGGGGAGGGAATTACTATGGTTTATTATCTATAATTACGGATGTTGTCAATAAAAAGGTTGAAAAGGATAGACCTTGCTCCAAAAGAAGAGGAGGAGGAGGAAGGAGGATTGCCATGAGTTTGAGGCCACCCTGAGACTATATAGTGAATTCCAGGTCAGCCTGGGCTAGAGTGAAACCCTACCTTGAAAAACCAAAATTTTAAAGAAAGAAAGAAGATCCCAGCAAAAGTAGGAAGATTGCTGTGAGTCTGAGGCCAGCCTGGGACTACAGAGTGAGTTCCAGGTTAGCCTGGGCTAGAGTAAGACTTTACTTCAAAAAAAAAAAAAAAAAAAAAAAAAACTCAAAGAAAAAAAAAACCGACAAATTATTTAAACACGGGTGGGTGGGAGGTTAAAGGATTTAACCCTATACTTACATAAGCTCTTGTCTATGATCTGTCAATAATCAGAGATGAGCCTCATCCTCTATTTTGAAACAAGAATTTCTACCACAGGGTAGACAAGGATGTTAACTAACTACAAGGAGGAGGAGAGAGGAAAATCATATTCTCATATGATCTGCATTCTCCCAACTATTTTACTAAATAAGTATGTTTTCAAAAACACTTTTTAGGTGGATATGATGGCTCACACCTTTCTTTAAAATCAGCACTTGGGAGACTGAGGTAGAAAGACTGTAAGTTCAAGGCCAGTACAAGAAGGCAGGGAAGGAAGGAGGATTTCAAGTCCAGTTATCTTTCTCCCTACAGCTAGTCAGCTATCATTTACACAGAAAGACAGCTGAGGCATTCTCAGTTCACTTAGAGAAAATAACATCTATATTTTCATACAGCACACAAGGCACAACACTGTAAATAATAGTTGCATACAGCATAATGACATCAGTCAATGTCATGTACCAATATGACTATAATGAAGAGGGAAAAGCAGTACACTTCAGCTTAGTTTCATCATGACAATCATAGCAATTCATTGCATTACTGGTATGTTTGAGATGGTGCTATGATATACACAAACCTTCTTTGCTGCCAAGCATATGTAATCTAGCTGTTGGACCCAGACCACATACAATTCAAACAATTACCCACAGCACATAATACTCAGGATAACAAATGTATTTTTTTTAAATTGAGGTAGGGTCTCTCACTCTAGCCAAGGCTGACCTGCAACTCACGTTGTAGTCCCAGGCAGGCCTTGAACTAACAGTGATCCTCCTACCTCTGCCTCCCGAGTCCTGGGATTAAAGGTGTGCACTACCATACCAGTTTGGTATACTAACAACCATAACAATGCATGCTCATCATGATTCAAAACTATTTATTTAAAAAGAAAAACAGGACTGGAGAGATGGCTTAGCAATTAAGGTGTTTGCCTGCAAAGTCTGAGGTCCCAGGTTTGATTCCCCAGTATCCACATAAGCGGATGCACAAGGTGGCACATGCATCTAGAGTTCATCTGCAATGGCTAGAGGCCCTGGCGCACCCATTCTCTAGCATATTTTAAAAAGAAAGTGGCTGGGCATGGTGATGCATGCAGCACTGGGGAGGCAGAGGTATGAGGATCACTGTGAGTTTGAGGCTACCTTGTAACTATATAGTGATGGCCACCCTGTGACTATATAGTGAATTCTAAGTCAGCCTGGGCTAGAGCAATACCCTACTTCAAAAAAGAAAAGAAAGAAAAACAAGCCAGGTGTGGTGGCCAACACTTGTAATGCCAGTACTGAGGAGGCTGAAACAAGAGAATCTGGAGGGTTTCTTCCCAGCCTGAGTAACATAGCCAGACCCTGTCAGAAGAAAAACTTTACTGTAAAACAGTAATAGCCAGGCTTGTACTAATGGTGGTTCATATATGTAAATCCCAACACTTGGGAGAGAGGCAAGAGAAAACTGCCTTAAATTCAAGACCATCTTGAGCTACATGATAAATTCCAGGGCAGCCTAGATTAGAGTGAGGCCTTGTCTCAAAAACTACCACCACCACAAGTAAATAACTGGGCACGGTGGCACAATCCTTTAATCCCAGCACTCAGGAGAGAGGTAGAAATATCACCATGAGTTCGAGGCCACCCTGAGATTACAGTGAATTCCAAGTCGGCATAAGAAAGACCCTACCTGGGGGGGGGGGACACAAATAAATATTTAAAAGGTGCCAGCCTATCATGGTGGTGCACGCCTTTAATCCCACAGCACTTGGGAGGCAGAGGTAGGAGGATCATCATGAGTTTGAGGCCACCCTGAGCTACATAGTGAGTTCCAGGTCAGCCTGGGCTACAGTGAGACCCTACCTCAAAAAAAAAAAAAAAAAAAAAAAAAAAAAAAAAAAAAAAAGAAAAAAGAAAAAGAAAAGAAAAAAAGAAAAAAAAAAAAAAAAAAAAAAAAGGTGCCTAGCATATGTGTTCCATCTGAGGACCACATAAGGGCTGTGCAGTATGCCTCACTAAGCCAGTAACAGCATCTTCTCTCTCCCCACTATTCTCTTTCCTCTTCCTTCTTTTCACAGGGATGTTTCTGGGATCCAGCTTACTGCCTTGAGCATGGTAGGCAAGCACTCTACCACTGAGCTCTATCCCCACAGCTCTGGCTCTTCATGGCATCATTGTCTTAATTTTTGACCTCTTGTTTGTTCATTATGGCCCTACAAACACCAGGCCAATAATAGGTTAGGTTAGCATTAGCTTATACCAGCAAGCTAGTAGGCTATACACACACACACACATCACAGACTATATACCACCTAGATTTGTGCAAGCATATTCATTCAATGATGTTCACACTGTCTAACAAAACCACTTCATAACCATCATTAAGCAACATGACTATTTCCCAATATATATACCCTAAATTACATGTTTACCAAAAGTCTTGTATCTTGAAGGTGGCACTAAACCCAAGCCATTCTAATTAAAATTTTCCTAAAATTCTAAAAAAACTATATGCAATAGATTTGAGGGTTACATACCCATCCATCCATCCATCCATCCATCCATCCTTGTGTTAAAAAAAAAAAGTAGACCAAAGCTGGGTATGGTGGCACACTCAGCACTCAGGAGGTAGAGGTAGGAGGATCACTGAGTTTGAGGCCAGCCTGAGACTACATAGAGAATTCCAGGTCAGCCTAGGCTAGAGAGAGACCCTACCTCAAAACAAAAAAAAGTAGACCAAAACAGCATCCCATTTCTTTGTTAAGTAGAAACTTAAGTGAGTCAGTTTATATGCTCAACAAATAAAGTATGTTACATGACAAGTGTCATATTGAGCCTAGGTGCTAGTGTAGTTTTATGCTCCTGTACCAATAAAACAAAAATGTTTCTTGTGAAGAACACTGAACACGCATCCAGTATTGCACACAATCATCTAAACAATTTTAAAACTTAACATTAAGCCGGGCGTGGTGGTGCACGCCTTTAATCCCAGCACTTGGGAGGCAGAGGTAGGAGGATTGCAATGAGTTCAAGGCCACCCTGAGACTACATAGTGAATTCCAGGTCAGCCTGAGCTAGAGCTAGAGTGAAAGCCTGCCTCAGAAAACAAACAAAAAAAAAAAAACCCTTAACATTAGCTAGGCATGGTGGCGCACGCCTTTAATCCTAGCACTCAAGAGGCAGAGGTAGGAGGATCACGGTGAGTTCGAGGCTACCCTGAGACTACATAGTGAATTACAGGTCAGCCTGGACTAGAGTGAGACCCTACCTCAAAAAACAAAACAAAACAAAAAACAAAAAAACCTTCACATTATCATATTTGCTTGTTGACTTATTCATCCCACAGGAATCAAGTGGCTACAAAACACAAATAAAGATTGGGAATACGGCTGGAGAGATGGCTCAGCAATTGAAGGCACTTGCTTGCAAAGCCTAACTACCCAGTTTCAATTTCCCAGTGTCCATGTAATGCCAGATGCACAAAATAGCACATACATCTGAAGTTCATTTGTAGCAGCAAGAGGCCCTGGTGTGCCCATGCTCTGACAAATATATAATACATTTAAAAATAAAAGGAGTCAGGCATGCTGTTGCATGCCTTTAATCCCAGTGCTCGGGAGGCAAAGGTAGGAGAATCATTGTGAGTTCCAGGCTAACCTGAGACAACATAGTGAATTGCAGGTCAGCCTGGGTTAGAGTGAGACCCTACCCCGAAAAAAACAAAATAAATAAAATTAAAAAAACAAAAAAGGTGGGTGGAGGGGAAATAGTAGGTATGGTGCTGCATGCCATTAATCCCAGCACTCAGAAGACTGAAGTAGGATTTGGTGTGAGTTAAGGGCCAGCCTGAGACTACATAGTGAATTCCAGTTCAGCCTGGGCTAAGTTAGAATGAAACCCTACCTAAAAAATCCAGGATCAGTTAAAGACTCCAGCATGAAGACCATCTGACAGAAGAAGGTTGGAGTCCAACACCTGACATTTCTCTCTGGCCATTGCAGGTAAGTGCACGTGGCACCACATGGACATCCATGTGCATAAACCACACACCAAACATATTACAAACACACAAGCCAAAACTATAAAGATCCAGTCCCCCCCCCCAAAAAAAAACCCTGAAAAAAAACAGACAAAAAATACACACAAACCATTTAGCTAGTGCTATCAAAAGTAGACAAGATAGGGGCCTGGAAAGATGGCTTGGCAGTTAAGCGCTTGCCTGTGAAGCCCAAGGACCATGGTTTGAGGCTCAATTCTCCAGGACAGGTAAGCCAGATGCACAAAATGGCGCATGTATCTGGAGTTCATCACCTATTCTCTATCTGCCTCTTTCTGTCTGTCGCTCTCAAATAAAAAAAAAAAATTGACAAGATAGTAATTCACTATATTGAATTAAACATTAGAAAAACATCAATTAAGGCACATGGTTTTGTCTTTCTGGTTTTATTCAATATTTACTATCTTAAATTATACATTAATCTAAAAGTAGTTTAAGCCAGGTGGGTAGTTGGGTGGGGTGGTGCAAGCCTTTATTTGTTTTTTATTTTAAAGATGTTATTTTTATTTATTTATTAGAGACAAAGAGGAAAAGAGAGAGAGGGAGAATGGGCACACCAGGGCCTGTAGCCACTGCAAACAAATTCCAGAAGCATGTGCCACCATGTGCATCTTGGCTTATGTGGGACCTGGAGAATTGAACCTGGGTCCTTAGGCTTCCTAGGCATGTGCATTAACCACTAAGCCATCTCTCCAGCCTGTGGGAGACAGAGGTAAAGGATCTCTGAGTTTGAGGCCAGCCTAGGACAACAGAGTGAGTTCCAGGCCAACCTGGGTTACAATGACATCCTACCAGAGGGGGGGAAAGTAAGGAAAAATAGAATAAAAGTAGTTTGGAGCCAGGCATGGTGGAGCACACCTTTAATCTTAGCACTTGGGAGATAGAGGTAGGAGGATCATTCTGAGTTCCAGGCCATCCTGAGATTATATAGTGAATTCCAGGTCAGCCAGAGCTAGAGCGAGACCTTATACTCAGGGGGGAAAAAAAAGAGTTTCAATAGCTGAGTAGGGTGGTTCATGCTTATAATCTCAGTATTCAAGGCTCAAGAGTTTCAGGCTAACCAAACTACATACAGACTGTGTCTCAAAAGAATAAAACCACTGGGCCTTGTGACCCAAGCCTTTAATCTCAGCACTACAGAGACAGAGGTAGGAGGATCATTGTGAGTTCCAGGCCACCCTGAGACTACATAGTAAATTCCAGATCAGATGGGCTAGAGTAAGACCCTACCTCGAAAAACAACAAAAATCCACTGATTTAAATACCTTTTAAGATCAATTTTCATACTATCACCTAAAGTCCACCTAAACAAAGTGACTCAAACTCACAAGTGAGTTGTTTAAAGAGAAATACAGATTTAGAAATATGGCAGAAAAGGGCTGGAGAAGTGACTCAGCAGTTAAAGGCCCTTGCTTGCAAAGTCGTCCAAGCAGGGGCTCAATTCCCCAGTACCCACATAAAGCCAGATGTACAAGGTGGTACATGTATCTGAACTTGGTTTGCAGTGGCTAGAGGCCCTGGCATACCCTCCCCTATTTGCCCATTTATTTTTCTCACTCTCAAATAAATAAAATAATATCCAACATAATACCTGGCTATTGTGCTTTCTTCCACCCCCCTCATCCACTTTGACTTTTAAATGCTATTACTGCAAACAGTTGAAGTACTTATCAACAAAACAAACTAGGTTTCAAATATCAAGAGCATAGGAGTTTCTCCAACTGTCCTCAATAACAAATATAACAGAAAATCTACTATTCAAATTTTCTCTATCTTCCCCCAAACAATTCTGCACTAACAAGAAAACAGTGGGAGCTGGGGATGCCTGTTAATACCAGCACTCTAGAGGTGAAGGCAGGGAGGATCACATGTTCATAGCCACCCTTGACTACAAAGCAAGTTTAAGGTCAGCCTGGGCTATGTGAGACCCTGTCTCAGAAAAAGAAATCTATGACTCTGGCTCTTGTTGGTTGAGAACTGTTGGCAGTTCTTTTATTTTTTTTCCTTTTCTTCTTTTGGCTATTTGATACAAAAACAGGGACTACATATCCCAGGAACTCACTATATAACCTAGGCTTCCCTTAAACTTAAGCAACCCTCCTGAGTGTTAGAATTTTAAATGTGAGCTACCATCCCCAGGATACTTTGTGCCTTCTGTTTGTGTGACTGGGCTCACAGTGTGAGTCTGGCTAACTCTAAACTCTTGAACATGGGGCTAAAGAAATCTCTTCAAATCATGAAGTTTAAAATCTAAGGCCAGGTATGATGGTGCATGCATTTAGTCCCAGCACTTGGGAGGCTGAGGGAGGAGGCCAGCCAGAGCTACAAAGTAAGTTCCAAGTCAGCCTGGGCTGTGAGATAGTGCTAAAATAAAGCCAAAACAGGTCTGGAGAGATGGCTCAGCGGTTAAGGTGTTTGCCTGCAAAGCCTTAACGACCTGGGTTTGATTCCCCAGTACCCATGTAAAGCCAGACACACAAAGTGGCATACGTATCTGGAATGTATCTGCAGTGACTAGAAGCTTTGGCATGCCCATTCTCTCCCCAACCTCCCCACCCCCACTTAGAAAAAATAAATAATATATATATATATATATATATATATATTTTTTTTTTTTTAAGTAAAATCTAGCCAGGGGTGGCGGCACACGCCTTTAATCTCAGGGAGGCAGAAGTAGGAAGATCATTGTGAGTTTGAGGTCACTCTGAGAGTACGTAGTGAATTCCAGGTCAGCCTGGACTAGAGACACTCTACCTTGAAAAACCAAAAAGGAAAACCTAACTGAGGATGAAACTCAATGATAAAAAACATCTGCCTAGGGCTGGAGAGATGGCTTAGTGGTTAAGGCGCCTGCCTCCTAAGCCTAAGAACCTGGTTCCAATCTCCAGGTCCCACGTTTAGCCAGATGCAAAGTGACGCAAGGGTGCAATGCCGCACTTGACCACAAGGGGGTGCGCACAACTGGATTTCGTTCACAGCAGCTGAGAGACTGCTGGCGCGCCCATCTCTGTCTCCCTCTCCCTTTCTCTCCAAAAATAAATAAAATAATAATTAAAAAATAAAAAAAAAAACTGCCTAGCAAGACCTCAAAAATAAGGATGGAATGCTTTGAAAAGCTGTCTGCTAGCCACAAAGTGGCTGTTGCATTCATGACCTCACGACAGCTGTCATTACCTAAGACTTGCATAATACGGGGCCCATGAACATGTTGTCATGGATAATGGAAGAGGGCAAAAAAAAAAAAAAAAAAAAAAAAAAAAAAATCAAAATAGAAGATGAAGTGGTAGGAAAGACACATTTCACTGGAAAGGGAATGGGAAGTAGGAAAGAAAGTAATAGGAGGGGATTATGATACAAATACATTATATATGTGTATGAAAACTGCCTTTAATCTCAGCAGTTAAGGCGCTTGCCCGCAAAGCCTAAGAACTCATGTTTGAATCGCCAGGTCCCATGTAAGCCAGACACACAGTGACACATGCACACAATGTTGCCCATGGGCACAAAGGGCCACAAGCATCTAGAGTTTGTTTGCAGCAGCTGAAAGCCCTGGCACGCCCATTCTCTCTCTCTCAAAATAAATTAAAAAAAAAAAAAAAAAGAGCGAGATTAGCCATGTACTGAAGCTCTATAAGTATATCACACATCAGGTAGCCCAGTTCTCAAGAAGGTAGAGGCAGGAGGTGGTCAAGAGTTTGAGGTTAGCCTGCCTGTCTACATAACAGGTTCCTGGCAGCCAGGGCTACATAGTGAGAGCTTGTCTCAAAAACATACAAATAACACTATTTACCACCTCCAATGTAGCAGCTGTTTTATTCAAACTTTATCAGCTGATGACAATTAGGCAAAAAATAAGGAGGAAGACAGTATCAACTGACTACTGACAAGGAGCAGGGAAGACACCCAGCTTGCCATCACCATACCCGATTGAATGATGGTAACATTCACAGTAGAGGAGAAATCCTGCCTTTTGTTTTTTTTCAAGGCAGGGTCCCACACTAGCCCAAGTTGATCAGGAACTCACTTTGCAGCAGGTTCAATTCCCCAGTGCCCATGTAAACCAGATGCACAAGGTGGCGCACGTGGCTAGAGGCCCTGGCACACCCATCCTCTGTCTGGCTCTTTCTTTCTCAGTTAAATAATTTTTTTTAAAAAGTGTTTTGAAAGAATGTAGTAAAATATTTTCTATGTAAAGATATTTAACTTCAATATTACCAAGGCTGAGTATAAACTCTTCACAAAAGATGAAACATGCCAGGCGTGGTGGCGCACACATTTAATCCCAGCACTTGAGAGCCAGAGGGAGAGGATTACTGTGAATTCAAGGCCAGCTTGAGACTACATAGTGAATTCCAGGTCAGCCTGGGCTACAATGAGATCCTACCTCGAACTCCCCCACCCAAAAAAACCCCTAAAACTAAAACAATATATGCATAAATAAAAATGGGTGAGTAGTGCTGGGTGTGGTGGTGCAACTCTTCAATCCCACCACTCAGGAAGCAGAGGTAGGAGGATCCACCATGAACCTGACTGAGACCAGTCTAGGTTAGAATGAGACCCTGCTTCAATCTCTCACCCCAATAAAGGGTATAAGTTCTGACTACTGTCCCCGTTAAATAAAAATCACAATTCAGCCAGGTGTGGTGGTGTACGCCTTTAATCCCAGCACTCTGAAGGCAGAGGTAGGAGGATTGAGTTCAAGGCCACCCTGAGACTACATAGTGAATTCCAGGTCAGCCTGAGCTAGAGTGAGACCCTACCTCGGAAAACCAAAAAAAAAAAAAAATCACAATTCAGGGTTAAGGACATAATTCAGTGGTAGAATGCTTGTCTACATGCTTGGAGTCCTAAATCTCCATCAAGGTGGGGGAGATGCACAGCACAAAATACAAGTAATTTCGACAGTTATAAAATATTCAAGACCATGGCAATAATTGTCTTTACAATTTTAGACAAAACACTAAAATTTCTGAAACATCCAATGAAACCCCAACACTATTCGTTCACTTTCAGAAGCCAAAAAATATTAGTCCAGGGGGCTGGAGAGATGGCCCAGTGGTTAAGATGCTTGTGTGCAAAGCCTAAGGACCTGGGTTCGATTTCCCAGTACCCATATAAAGCCCGATGCACAAAGTGGCACATGCATCCGGAGTTCATTTGCAGTGGCAGAAGGCCTGAACACTTCTTTCTCTGCTTGAAAATAGTATTTTTAAAAAATGAAGAGGCTGTGCATCCTAACTTTAGGTAAAATGTAAACACTGCTAAGATTTCAGCTTTGAAATCAGTCCTTGAACAAAATTTAGTTTTGCTCACTTCCCATACATAAATACAGGGGCCCACAAAGTCCTGTTTTACCTCATCTGTCAAACTCCAATAAACTTCCATTAATAGAAAATGGGAAGGTGAAAAAAATGAAAATCTAAACATTTCATTGCTATGACAAAGGGAAATTTCAGGAAACCGAGACTTTGTAGGCTCAGCCAGCCTTCATTTTTAAAACCAGAACTGACATGTTTCATCAGTTTTCTCGGTCACACTAAACCGCCCAATGTGGTGGCACACACTTTTGATCCCAGCACATAGTTCCAGGATGTCAGCCTCGGACCTTACCTCGAAAACCAAGAAAAAAAGAAAACTAAAGGTAAACATTACCCTATAAAACGCAGGGCATGGGGGCTGGAGAGATGGCATAGTGGTTAAGGCGTGTGCCTTGCAAAGCCAAAGGATCCCGGTTCGATTCTCCAGGATCCACGTAAGCCAGATACATGAGGGTACATGCATCTGGAGTTCATTTACAGTGGCTGGAGGACCTGAAGCACCCATTCTGATTCTGCCTCTTTTTCTGACCCAAATAAACTAATAAATAAAATATATTTAAAAAAATCCAGGGCATGGGCTGGAGACATGGCTCAGAGGTTAAACCGCTTGCCATCAAAATCGAACGACCAGAGTTACCCAGTACCCAAGTTAAAGCCAGATGCCCAGAATGGCACATGTATTTGGGGTCCATCTTCATCGGCTGGAGAATCTGGCGCTCCCTTTTTCTTTGTCTGTCTCTATTCGCTCTCTCTCTGCTTGCAAATAAATAAAACTTTTTTTTTTTTTTAAAGTTCAGAGCAAATGAGCCCAGCGCGGAGGCGCATGCCCATAACCCCAGCACTTGGGAGGCAGAGGCCGCAAGATCACCGCATCCTCGAAGCCAATCTGGTCTACATCGTGAATGCCAGGCTAGCCAGGGCAATCGAAAACAAAGACAAACAAAATACCCACTTTAAATCGGAATTTTAAAATACTTGTTACTTTTCTCTACCACGCAAACGTACTTTTGTCTACAGTGACCAAAACAGACTTCCCGTTTCCGAGCTATCAGATTCTGCAACGTTCACGTAGCCGCCAAAAAGAAAAGAAAATGTCGTGGAAAAGGGAGAGAAAATCCACACCGTGAACCCCCACTCCCAACCATTCCCCAAAACACAGCCAGTCTGCCTTCCACCCTCGCTGTCTCCGGGGCTCGTCTTCTTTCCCAGACGAAGCGTCTCGTCTGCTCATTTCTGGGGACGGCACATGGGAGGGAGGGGAAGAGGGTCTCGTGTTACGACAATGGCAGATACACGTTAAATAATTCCTAACCAGCCGAACCACCATCGTGGTACCGAATACGAGAGAACTCCCACGGACGATGCCACCTCTCGGCCACAGCGTCAGGTCGTAGGCAACCAGAAAGCAGCCGCAGCCGTGGGCTCGGCCTCCCGCTGCACCCGACCCAGATCCCCGGCGCCCACGGCCCGAGGACTCGCACGCACACGGCCATGCGGAGGAGAGGTCGCCACGAGGCCCCACCGCTCTCCTCACCTGCTCCGCGGCAGCGTCGCCCGACATGGCCTCCGTAGACGACGACGTGGTGCCGGCTGGCGGTGGGAAGCTAGAGAGGAAAAAAAAAAAAAAAACTAAACTAAAAACAACCCCCCTAGCCCCAAAAACCAGTCAAGCTACCCCCTGCCCGGCGGAGCCTGACCCGCAACGAGAATCGCCACCGCCCACTCAGCTATGAATTAAAATGGCTGCGCCCCAGCCGGCTGCAGGGGGGACTGGGCGGGGCTTCGGCGTTAACTTCCGGGGCAGAGGGCGGGACTAAGCGAGACGCTCCAAACGCTCAGGCGCAGAGAAATTTCCGGAAGGCGGGCCCGCAGCGCGCGCTGACGTCACGGGCCGGGACTGGTGAGGCGGCGGCGGCACGCGTGGGCGACGCGACAAGACCCAACCTATTGGCCGGGAAGCTCTCGCGGGCTTCTTGAAATTGAATGACCAATTTGTACAGCCCGCCCTGAAGCCTCACGGCCAATCAGTTCACTTCAGGCAAGCTGACCATTTTAGGGAGCAGTGCTAAATGCCGCCCACATTTGGAATGTGGAGGCTAAGCATTCACGTTTTCTTTTCTTTTTTCCTTAAAAAAAAATTTTTTTTTTCTGTATTTATTTATGTGACAGAGAGGGAGAAAGATGGAATGGGCAAGCCAGGGCCTCTGGCCACTGCAAACGAACTCTAGATGCAAGTGCCACCTTGTGGCTAATGTGGGTATTGAGGAATCGAACCAGAGTCCTTAGGCTTCACAGGCAAGCACCTTTTGTTGTTTTATTTTATTGATAACTTCCATAATTATAAACCATGATAATTCTCTCCCCACCTCACTTTCCCCTTCACAACTCCACTCTCCATCATATCCCCTCCCCCTCTCCATCAGTCTCTTATTTTGATGTCATCATCTTTTCCTCCTATTGTACTGGACTTGTGTAGGTAGTACCGGGCACTGCGAGGTCATGGATATCCAGACCATTTTGTGTCTGGAAGTCTGCATTGTAAGAAGTCCTATCCTTCCTTTGGCTCTTACATTCTTTCCGCCACCTCTTCAACAATGGACCCTGAGCCTTGGAAGGTGTGATAGAGATGTTTCAGTGCTGAGCACTCTGTCACTTCTCAGCACCATGGTGCCTTCTGAGTCACCCCAGAGGTCACCACCCTCTGAAAAGAGAAGCTTCTCTAACCAAAAGTGAGAGTAGCATTAATACATGGGTATGAACATTAAGAGAAGTGCTTACTGGGCAGTTTGGTGAGCATAAATATATGCATTTAGCCAGGCACCAGCAGGTGCTCATAACTTCCCCTGTCATAGATTTTCAGTATCAGGCATGTATTCTCTCTTGTGGAGTGGGCCTGTTTCCCCCATAATGGACATGCCACTATTGCACCTGTTAGCTCATTTGGCCTGACTTGCCCAACTTAAGGCTTGCAGTGTCCACTCTTGTTTATCTCCACTGATGACTTCCCTTGTCCCATGGAGCTGCATGCAATGTAGCTTTTTCCAGCATTCTGTCAGCTGGTCTACAGGGAGGAGGTTTTCAGCTCAGCTCTAGCAGGATTTGTCAGTGACCTTACAGCCCAAGCATGTGGAGTCTTCAGCAATAGGGTCTTACCATCTATTCCTGGTGAGCCTTGGCAATGGCCTGTAATAATGTGTTAAGGGGCATCAAGGACCTCTCTGACCAACAACTCACTGGAAGGTATTTTCTTTTTTAAAAAAAAAATTTATGTATTTATTTATTTATAATATATTTATTTGACAAAGAAAGGGGGAGGGAGAAAATTGGCACTCCAGGGCCTCCAGCCACTGCAAACAAACTCCAGATGCATGTACCCCCTTGTGCATCTGGCTAATGTGGGTCCTGGAGAATCGAACCTGGGTCCTTTGGCTTTGCAGGGAAATGCCTTAACCACTAAGCCATCCCTCCAGCCCTACTACTTATTTATTTATGAGAAAGAGACAGAGATAGAGAGAGAATGGGCGTGCCAGGGCTTTCAGCCACTGCAAACAAACTCCAGATGCATGTGTCCCCTTGGGCATCTGGCTTACATGGGTCCTGGTGAATTGAATTTGGGTCCTTTGGCTTTTCAGGCAGACACCTTAACCACTAAGCCATCTTTCCAGCCATGGAAGGTATTTTCCAGTAACAATCTATGGCTTCTGGATGTGCCATTGTTCAAAAAAGTAGGTTTCCATATGACTTATTCATACCCTCTTAGATTTTGATTAGCCCTCCCCCACTCTTCCTTTAATCTCTTCCCCTGACCTCACTTAGGCCTTTCTACCCCAAATAATCTATTTTTCTACTTACATATATACAATACCATACCCTTAAGTCCTCTCCTCTCCTCCCTCCCTTATAGTCCCTTTCTAGCTTGCTGGCCTCTGCTACTGAGTTTTATTTTTAGTCACATAGAAGTCCAATCATTTGTAGCTAGGATCCACATATGAGAGAGAACATGTGGCACTTGGCTTTCTGGGCCTGGGTTACCTCACTAAGTATAACCCTTTACAGGCCCATCCATTTCCCTGCAAATTTCATAATTTCATTTCCCTTTTGTTGTTTTTTGAGGTAGGATCTCCCTCTAGCTCAGGCTGACCTGGAATTCACTATGGAGTCTGTATTAGTCACGGTTCTCTAGAGGAACAGAACGGATAGAATGAATTGTATTAAAAGGGAATATATTGGATTAGCTTACACAGTCCAGCAATAGCAGGTTGCAGGTTCGAGAGTCAAGAAACCCAGTAGCTGCTCAGTCCACGAGGCTGGAGGCCTCAGCAGTCCCAATCTGGCACTGAAGGCCTGGAGACTTCCTGGAGAGACGCTGCTCTTCAGTCCACCCTGGTCTTCAGTCCACACTGGAAAGCAGCAATCACCAAGCAGCAAGTACCAAGCGGCAAGCACCAAGCAGCAAGCACCCAGTGGCAAGCAGTTAGCAGCACCGGCAGCCAGGTGGGAGAGAGAGCCTTCCTTTCTTCCCAGAGCTCCTTTTTATCAACCAGCCCCCTCCTCCAAGAGGGGCCGCCCACTCTGGGCTGCCCACTCTGGGCGAAGGGCTTACCCTTGGGGGAAGGATTCTTCCTTTAGTTAATCCTTCCTAGAGGCAGCCTCAGAGACACACTTATGAGGAATGTCTGTGGATTCCTAAACAAATCAAGTTGACACAAACTTAACCATCACAGAGTCTCAGGTTGGTCTTGAACTCTCAGCCATCCTCCTACCTCACCTTCCCAAGTGCTGGGATTAAAAGCGTGTGTCACAATGCCCTGCTTGATTTTTTTTTATATCAGTTAATACTTTCTTCTTAGGGACAAGAGGAACAAATCAAATCCATATTAACTTTGGCTGTCACCATTCCCTATTGTGTCTGCAAGTGTCAGGTTTTCAATTCAGCATCTCACCATGGTTTCCAGTCAGTGAAATCATAGAGTGGAAACAGTAATCTGGGCAATTTGCCTCTTCTGGGTCTCGATTTCCTTGTCTATAGATAGAAATAATAATAGCACTTAAAAACAAACAGAGTTGTGGAGTGTTGCTAATGTAAGACAGATGAAAAGAACTGTGCTAAATGGAGGCGGGATTGACTTGATACAGGAGCATAAATAATTACACAGACTGAGTAGCAAAGTGTGTGAATACAAATGCTGGGATGTGGTTAAGGGCATGGGGAGAGATTTTGGAAGTTGTCTTCTGATTCTTCTAGTTCAGTTGGTAGTGGAAAGCAAGTCATCAGTTGAGTATGAGACCTTGTTTTTCTTTTCTTTCTTGCCTTTGTTTGCTTTTTGTTTTGTTTCTGAAGCATGGTCTCCTCTAGCCCAGGATGACCTGGAACCTACTCTGCAGCCCATACTGATTTCAAATTCACAGTGATTCTCTGACCTTAGCCTCTTGAATGCTGGGGTTAAAGGTGTGAGCTACTCCACCTGGCTTCGAGTACAGTTTTGCTAGGTGAAGCTTCAGAGGTTTGAGGTGAGAGAAGGCATTAAAATGGTATTATGGGGCTGGAGAGATGGCCCAAGAGTTAAGACACTTGCCTGCAAAGCCTAAGGACTCAGATTCTATTCCCCAGTATCTTTTTTTTTCTTTCTTTCTTTTTTTTTTGGTTTTTTGAGATAGGGTCTCACTCTAGCCCAGGCTGACCTGTAATTCACTATGTAGCTTAGGGTGGCCTCGAACTCACAGTGATCCTCCTACCTCTGCCTCCCAAGAGCTGGGATTAAAGACGTGTGCCACCACGCCTGGCTCTCCCCAGTGTCCAAATAAAGCCAGATGCACAAGGTGGCGCATGCACCTGGAGTCCCGTTTGCAGTGGCCAGAGGCCCTGGCATGCCCATTCTCTCTCTTTCTCTCTCTCTTTCTCAAGTAAATCAATAAAATATTAAAATGGTATCATGGGAGATAGAGTGAATTAACTAGAGATATAGCAAGGTTTCCTGTCACTATATAGGGTCCACTTGAGTTTGTGGTCAAGGATTTCAGTGAGCCAGCCCACCAGGTTGTTTGTTTTCCTCCAATAATGTTCAACTGTACAAGTACATTTAGGAAGTAGCAGGAAAGATGGGTTTAGTCAGGGTTTTAGTTGAAGCAAAAGAAAGAGAAATGAGTTGAAGGCCGTGTGAACACTGTCTTATAGGCACAACATAGATGTTACCATCTGAATCAGAGCATCTATGATACCTGTGGTGGTTTGATTCAGGTGTTCCCCATAAACTTATGTGTTTTGACTGCTGGGTCCCCAGCTAGTGGCAATTTGAGAATTGGAACTTCCTGCAGGCAGTGTGTTGTTGGGGGTGGGCTTATGGGTGTTATAGCCAGCTTTCCCTTATCAGTGCTTGGCACACTCTCCTGCTGCTGTTGTCCACCTGATGGTGGCCAGGAGGTGATGTCCACCCTCTCCTCATGCCATTGTTTTCCCCTGTCATCATGGAGCTGTCCCCTCAAGTCTGTAAGCCAAAATAAACCCTGTCTCCCACAAGCTGCTCTTGGTCAGTGCTTTTTACTGGCAACATGAAGCTGACTGCAACAACTGCCCACCTGTTGGCATTCCCTTATGGAAGGATGGTGTGGTAGTTTGAATAGATGACCCCAATATATTCAGTGTTTTATTAGTTTATAGTTTACATCTGCAGCCACCTGGCTGGAGGCAGTGTCACTGGGCAGATCTTAAAGTGTGGTGGTGGGTTTAGGATTTCAATCTAAAGATATGCAAAGTGTGCCTAGCTGGAGTTCCTGAAGTGTGCTGTGCTGTGTGGCTTTTGACTTGTAGCTTTTCTCTTTGTGTTTGGTCCTGTGAAAGCAGGCCAGATTCTTCTGCCATTATAGAACTTCCCCTGGATCTGTGAGCTTCAATAAATCCCTTCCTCTATAACTGTGCCTGGTCTGGAAGTTCATCTCATTGAACCTGAAGCTGTCTGCTAGAGATGGTGTGGGAAATTAGTTTCTCACCTGAGATTCCAGCCACTCCCTGGGTACAGACCCCTCCACAGCCCCTGGCTGCATGTAATCCTGTCCCAGGTGTGTGTGTCCTAGGGAGGTACTTGAGTAGGCAGGATGTAAAAGGTTAATTGTCTGGGGGCGGGGGGTGGTCTCCATCCATGCAGCTTTCAGGAGGCATCACCCAAGCTGAGGTAGACCTTTCTATGATACAGCTGTCTAAAGGTCCCTTCTGGAAGTAACCCATCAGCTTTGCTCCTGAAAGTAAGCCCAGTGAACAGACCAAGCTGAACATGAGTAGAATCACTTTCTTGATATGTGGTTGATGCCCTGACTGGAGTGAGACAAAATTAGTTCATGTCTCCCCAGGAAAGGTAACACAACAAAAGTCTACACAAAGGAGACCTTTCTGTCAAACGGAAATGATACTAAAAGGTGAGGGACAGCAGGATCCCACGAATTGAGTGTATGACTTTAAAGGACTTCTAGGCCTGAGGAGATTGCTGAAATGCACTTGCTTACAAAGCCTGCTCACATGCCTCTGGAAAACTACACTCATGAGAGAAAGAATAAAATGTATGTAACTTAAGATGAGGATGAAATATTTTGACTTTACCTTGAAAGCATCTTAGACACCCCTACAGCAACACAATGTGCCTTCAGGATCCTTCTTGATTTTTTTTTTTTTATTTGAGAGAGAGAGAGAGAGAGAAGAAGAGACAGACAATGGGTGCGCCAGGGCCTTTTTCAGGTGCTGTGAACGAACTCCAGACACCGTGCACCCCTTGTGTGCATGTGCAACATTGCTTGCTTGCATCACTTTTGCATCTGGCTAAACGTGGGACCTGGAGATTTGAACAAGCATTCTTAGGCTTTGCAGGCAGGCGCCTTAACCACTAAGCCATCTCTCCAGCCTGATTTATTTTATTTTATTTTTTTTGCAAGGTAGAGTTTCACTCTAGTCCAGGCTGACCTGGAATTCACTATGTAGTCTCAGGGTGGCCTCAAACTCACAGTGATCCTCCTACCTCTGCCTCCCAAGTGCTGGAATTAAAGGCGTGTGCCACCACACCCGACCCTTCTTGATTTTTTTGAGAGCTGGGTCTCGCTCATGGAATGTGCTCCCTGTGTCACTGAACTGCACTCCCAGCCCCCACATCCATCTTTAAAAAAAATATTTTATATATTTGAGAGAGAGAAAATGGGCACACCAGGGCCTCTAACCACTGTAAACGAATTCCAGACACATGCACTACCTTGTGCACCTGACTTACTTGGGTACTGGGGAATTGAACCTGAGTCCTTGGGCTTTGCAGGCAAGTGCCTTAACCGCTAAGCCATCTCTCCAACCCCCCATCTTAATGTATAAAAGCTATGATTTCATTAGTATTCATGTGTTGATTTTCAAAAATAATCTCAGAATTTAAGAAGGATAACCAAAATTTGAGGCTAACCTGAGCTACTGAGGGACACCCCCCTCCAAAAAGTCACTTGCAATGTTACCATGAATCCACCAGGTGGCAGCCAAATATAATTTACACCTGATGACTGTGCTTGAACAAATTTGGTAAGGCCATTGCTTCTTCATCTAAAGTTAACTTGTGCCAAACATGGTGGTGTATATTTGTAATCCCAGCACCTGGAGATGGAAGCAGGAAGAGTATAGCTATTTTGCAGTCCATGTGGGTTACATAGATCCTATCTCAAAAAACCAAGAAGTGAAGGAGAGAAGAGGGGGAAAGAGGAGAGGAGAGGGAAAGGAGAAAAAGGGAAAGAGGAGAAAGAGGGGAGGGGAGAGAGACGAGAGCAAGGAGTAGGATGGGGGAAGGGAGGGGAGAAGAGAGAGAAAGAAAGGAAATAAAAATCAATTAGAAATGTAAAATAATAGCTGGGTATGTTGGCACACTCTTGCACTCAAGGCAGAAGCAGGAGAGTCTTGCCATTTCAGGGCCAGCCTGATATTTACAGTGAGTTTCAGGCCAGCCAAGGCTATATAGCAAGACCCTGTCTCAAAAAACGAAACAAACAACAAAACACAAAACAGTGGCTGAAGGGTTGGCTCAGTAGGTTGGAGTGCTTGCTGCACAAGCATGAGAAGCTGTTGGATCCCCAGCGCATATGTAAAAAGGAACACAACCATGCATACTTGTAACTCTCTAGCACTGAGGGAGGAGAGCTGAGACCGGAGGATCATGGGGCCTCACTGGTCAGCCAAGCTAAGCAAAAGATGGCAAGCTGTGGGTTCAGTGAGAGATTCTGTCTGAGGGAAATAGGCCGGAGAACAGTGGAGGAGGCATGTGCATGTGCACACACATAAACACTCCCCTCCACACACACATCCCTAAGAATTCTAAAGTATAGTCCAATTCTATGGTTAAAGAACTTTTTTTTTTTTTTTTTTTTTTTTTTTTTTTTGAGGTAGGGTTTCACTCTGGTCCAGGCTGACCTGGAATTAACTATGTAGTCTCAGGGTGGCCTTGAACTCACAGCGATTCTCCTACCTCTGCCTCCCAAGTGCTGGGATTAAAGGCATGCACCACCACACCTGGCTAGAACTTTTAAATATTTTTAATTTTATTTATTTGAGAAAGATGGAGAATGGGTGCACCAGGGCCTCCAGCCACTGCAAATAAACTCTAGATGCATGCACCGCCTTGTGCATCTGGCTTACATGGGTCCTGGGGAATCAAACCTAGGTCCTTAGGCTTTGCAGGCAAGCACCTTAACCATTAAGCCATTTATGCAGCCCAAGAACTTTTTTTGCTGGGTGTGGTGGTGCACCCATTTAATCCTGGCACTCAGGAGGCAGAAGTAGGAGGATCACCATGAATTCAAGGCCAGCCTAGGACTACAGAGGGCATTCCATGTCAGCCTGGGCTAGTGACAGAGACCCTACCTCAAATAAAACAAACATCAACAAATAAATAAAACAAAAATCAAACAGAGGGAGAGAAGGAGAGAGAGAAAGAGAACTGGCCCAGGGCCTCAGCTACTGCAATTGAACTACAGACACTAGCACCACCTAGTGTGCATGTATGACCTTGCGCTTGCATCACCTTTGTGCTTCTGGCTTATGTGGGATCTGGAGAGAGATCAAACATGGGTTCTCAGGCTTCACAGGCAAGCGCCTTAACCGCTAAGCCTTCTTTCCAGCCCTCTCTCTCTCTCTCTCTCTTTCTCTCTCTTTTGAGACAGAATCTTGAAGTAGCATAGGATGACCTGTAATTCACCCTGTAGTCTCAGGGTGGCCTTGAACTCATAAAGATCCTCCTACCTCTGCCTCTCGAGTACTGTGATTAAAGATGTGGGCCACCATGCCCATCTTTCTCCCTCTTAAATAAATAAACAAATAAATAAATAAACTCATAGTTAAAGATAGTCACAGGAGGGCTGGGGAGATGGCTCAGTAGATAAAGGTGGTGGTTTGCAAAGCCTGCTGGCCCTAGTTTGATTACCCAGTATCTATGTAAAGACAAATGCACAAAGTGGTACATGCGTCTGGAGTTCATTTGCAGTGGCAGGAGGCCCTGGAATAACCATACTCTCTGTTTCTTCCTCTCATTTTCTCTGCTTGCAAACAAGTAAATAAAAATATCTTTTTTAAAAACTGGTCACAAAAATATAGGTTATATTTGAGGCAAGTGCCTTAACCGCTGAGCCATCCCTCCAGCACATGGATATAGGTTATATTTGATATAATGCACACTTGCTATAAATATATCAAGTATATCTGACCCCCTTACCCTGGCTGCTATATTTTCCTTCAGTTTTGCTCTTCTTTTTATATTTTGATTTATTTTATGGAGAAGGTCAATGGACACATGACCTCAGCTGTGTAGAGGGATGGGCTAGTATTTTAAAAGCCTGTGTGAGAGGACCACAGATATATCTGGGGTTTTATTTTTAAACTGTGTGTGACACTTCCAAGTAATGAATTTTCTGTGTACAAGATGAACTTCATAGAATGACTGTTGACTTATCTTGAATTAGAAGGTAGATTAAACATCGTTTAAATCTGAAATTTAATCTGACTCTTGCTTGAATTTAAAATCATGTGAAATTTTAAAAAATAATAAAAAAGCCAGGTATGGTGGCGCATACCTTTAATCCTAGCACTTGGGAGGCAGAGGTAGGAGGATTACCATGAGTTCCAGGTCACCTTGAGACTGCACAATGAATTCCAGGTCAGCCTGAGCTAAAGCGAGACCCTACCTTGGAAAACCAAAAAAGAAAAAAAGATGTGAAATTAAAATGAGTAGAAGCAACCAATTTAAAAGGATCTAAGCAGTGTTCAATTATAATTGTCTTTCTAAAACTTTTTAAACTTTTTAAAAATTATTTTTATTCATTATTTTATTCATTTTGCAAGGAGACAGAGAGAATGAGAATGAATATGGGTGCACCAAGGCCTCTTGCCACTGCAAATGCACTGCAGACACATATACCACTTTGTACATCTGGCTTTATGTGGGTACTAGGGAATCAAATCCAGGCCAACAGACTTTACAATCAACTACCTTTCACAACTGAGCCATCTTTCCAGCTATATAAGCATTCTCACCACCCACCCCATTTTTGTTTTATTTGAAAATAGAGGGAGACAGAGAGAGACAGAGAAAGAATGGGCATGCCAGAGCCTCCTGCCACTGTGAATGAACTCCAGAAGCATGTATATATTTTTTCGAGATAAGGTTTACTCTAAGCCAGGCTGACCTGAAACTCACTACGTACTCTCAGGGTGGCCTCGAACTTGTGGTGATCCTCCTATCTCTGCCTCCCAAGTGCTGGGATTAAAGGTGTGCGCCTCGTCTGGCTCACGTGCACTACTTTGTGCATCTGGCTTTACATAGGTATCTGGGAATCAAACTCAGGTTGTTAGGGTTTACAGGCAAGCACCTTAACCGCTGAGCCAACTCTTCAGCCCCCTATAAACTTTCTTAAATTAGTCAAACATACATGTATAACAATTTAAATTTGAAGCTAGGTGTGGTAGCGCACGCCTTTAATCCCAGCACTTGGGAGGCAGAGGTAGGAGGATTGCCGTGAGTTTCAGGCCACCCTGAGACTACATAGTGAATTCCAGGTCAGCCTAGGCCAGAGTAAGACCCTACCTCAAAAAACCAAAAAAAGCAAAAAAAAAGTTAAATTTGGGCTGGAAAGATGGCTTAGCAGTTAAGGCACTTAACTTTGAAGCCTAAGGACCCAGGTTCAATTCCCCAGTACCCATGTAAGCCAAATGCATAAGGTGCCACATGGCCCTCCAACTTTCTATCAGCCTCTCTTTCACTCTCTCTCTCTTTCTCTCTGAAATATATAAATAAATAAATAAACTTTAAATTTAGCCAGCTCTCTAGCAGTTTTTTTTTTTTTTTTTTTTTTTTTTTTGGTGTTTCCACGTAGGGTCCTACCCTAGCTCAGGATGACCTGGACCTGGAATTCACTATGTAGTCTCAGGGTGGCCTTGAACTCATGGCAATACTCCTTCCTCTGCGTCCAAGTGCAGGGATTAAAGGCGTGTGCCACCACACCCGGTGTCTAGGAATAATTTTTAAAAGGCCTTACTAACTCTGAAAATGTCTTGTTCTTATTTAAAAATTATGAGTACTGGCTAGGTGTGGTGGCTCATGCCTTTAATCCCAGCACTTGGGAGGCAGAGGTAGGAGGATCACTGTGAGTTCAAGGCCATCCTGAGACTACAGAGTAAATTCCAGGTCAGCCTGGGTTAGGGTGAGACCTACCTTGAAAAACCAAATAATAATAATAATGAATACTTTAGAATTTTACTTCCACACATTTCTTTGTTGTTCTTTGTCATGGGAATTATGTAAAGGATTTATTCATTTCCTGGGAGAACAAAATGTACAATCTCCATAAACTTACATTATTCAAAATGCCATGCCTGTTTTTAACACACAAATTTGACCCACAAAGCGCTCTCAGTAAAGTATGTATGCCTCATAATCTTGGTGTAATGATACTCTGCACAGTAGTACAATGCTACTACTATACTCTGTGCAATGACTTTCTTCCAAAGATGCTTCTAAATTCCTTGCATGCAGCCAAAAATACTTCCACTCTCTGTTGGCCATTTCATTATTTACTAGTAATAGTACAGAGGGTGGAATGTGTTATCCCCGGCACACAGAGTTCCATGGAAGTATAGAGAATAAAATGTCTTCGTACTTCAGTGCCTAAAGAGAAAACCCTTGTGGAAATGAAAGAGAGCAAATTCCAAGAAGTGTGTATTTATTATCTCTGGGTGAGTTGGAAGTCTTTGTTAATGAGATCATACTTTGTGTTCCATTGTGTCTCACTTATCTCTGTGAGCTTCCTAAATTATAGCATGCACCCCAGTCCCAGCCAACTGCTTGACAAATGTCTTTTATTGACCAAAAGGAACTCTCAAAAAGAATCAAAAAAATCTATACAGATCCATCATTATAGCTGGATTTTTTTTTTTTTTTTTTTGAGGTAGGGTTTTGCTCTAGCCCAGACTGACCTGGAATTAGTCTCAGGCTGGCACTGAACTCACAGTAATCCTCCTACCTCTGCCTCCCAAGTGCTGGGATTAAAGGTGTACACCAATATGTCCAGCTTGGAATATTTTTTTGTTTTTTTGTTTTTTTGTTTTTCGAGGTAGGGTCTCACTCTGGTCCAGGCTGACCTGGAATTAACTATGTAGTCTCAGGGTGGCCTCGAACTCTCGTCGATCCTCCTACTTCTGTCTCCCAAGTGCTGGGATTAAAGGCGTGCGCCACCACACCCAGCTCCAGTTTGGAATATTTTTTAAACCCTTATTCAACTAACAAGAGGCTAGAAGAGTTACCATTTTCATTTAGACACTTGTTAAGTATCTACAAAGGCACTGTCTATATGTAAACAGATAAATCAACCCCTAAGTGATCCTACATAAACACTTTACTCATCTACCTTAATGTTGCTTGGATTTACCATTTTTTCATTATGTCTGACGATAGGCTACATTGTGTGGATCAGTGTACAGTTAGAAGCTTATTGAAAGGATATAGCTCAATGGTAGAGAACTTGCTCAACATACATGAGGCCCTGTGTTCAAAGACCAGCACATCTCCACTTACCCAGACAATATACAAAAGAAAGCCAAAATATCATATTTAAAAATCTGAACACTTGCTGGAAATGGCAGCACACATCTTTAATCCCAGCACTTGGGAGGCAGAGGTAGGAGGATCACCATGAGTTCGAGGCCACCCTGAGGCTACATAGTGAATTCCAGGTCAGCCTGGGCTGGAGCAAGACTCTACCTCCAGAAAAACAATTTGTACACTTGGGCCTTGCTTAGCGATTAAGGCCTTTGCCTGCAAAGCCTTAGGACCCAGTTATGATTCTCCAGAACCTATATAAGCCAGATATACATGGTGGCACATGCCTCTGGTGTTTATTTGCAGAGGCTGGCATGCCTATTCTCTCTCTTAAATAAAAAAATAAATAACTATTTTTAAAAAATATATTTTTTAAATCTGGAAACATGGGAGGCAGAGGTAGGAGGATTACTATGAGTTCAAGGCCAGCCTGGGACTACAGAATGAGTTCCAGGTCAGCCAGAGCTAAAGTGAGACCCTACCTTGAAAAAAAAAATCTGGGGCTGTAGAGATGTCTTAGTGGTTAAAGCAATTGCCTGCAAAGCCAAAAGACCCAGGTTTGATTGACCAGTACCCATGTAAAGCCAGATGCACAAGGTGGTGCATGTGTCCGAAGTTTATTTGAAGTGGCTAGAGACCCTGGTGCACCCATTGTCTCTCTCAAGTAAATTTTTTTTTGACAACTTCTTTAATTGTAGACAATATCCCATGGTATTTCCCTTCCTCCCCCCACTTTCCCCTTTGACACTTCACTCTCCATGATATCCCCTCCCGCTCTCAATCAGTCTCTTTTCAGTTTGATGTCATGATCTTCTCCCTCTGTTATGATGGTCTTGTGTAGGTAGTGTCAGGCACTGAAGTCATGGATATCCAGGCCATTTTGTGTCTGGAGGAGCATGTTGTAAGGAGTTCTACTCTCCCTTTGGTTCTTACATTCTTTCCGCCCCCTCTTCCACAATGGACCCTGAGCCTTGGAAGGTAGGTTTGAAATGTTTCAGTGCTGAGCACTCCTCTGTCCCTTCTTCTCAGCCCCATGGTGCCTTCTGAGTCATCCCAAGGTTGCCACCATCTGAAAAGAGAAGCTTCTTTAACCAAAAGTGAGGGTAGCATTAATATATGGGTATGGATTTTAAGAGAAGTGCTTACTGGGCAGTTTGGTGAGCATAGTATATACATTTAGTGAGACACCAGCAGACATTACACCCTTATGGCTGATAACTACCCCTTTTATAGATTTTCAGTATCAGGAATATGTTCCCTCCCATGAAGCGAGCCTCCAGTCCAATTAGAGAGCAGTTGGTTTCCCCCATAACAGACATGCCACTATTGCATCTGTTGGCTCATTTGTCCTGGCTGGCCAAATTTATAACTTGAAGTGTTCACTGTTGAGTATCTCTCTCCCATTGAACTGCATGCAGCGTAACTTTTTCCAATTTCTGTCAGCTGGTCCACATGGAAGAGGCTTTCAGCTCAGCTCCAGCAGGATTTCACAGTGACCTTGCAGCCCAAGTATGTGGAGTCTTCAGCAATAGGGTCTTACCATCTATTCCTGGTGGGAAACCAAGGGCCTCGGCAATGGCCTATAATGTTTTGGGGGTATCTGTGACCTCCCTGGCCAACAACTCACTGGAAGGTATCCCATCCCTGGCACTGAAAATTTTCTAGTAACAATCTATGGGTTCTGAGTGTTCCATTGTCTGGAAAAGGTTTCCATATGGCTTATTTATATCCTCTTAGATTTTGATTAGCCCTCCCTCCACCTTTCCTTTACTCAGTCTCTTCACCTGACTTCACTTAGGCCTTTTCATCCCCATCAATCTGTTCTTCTACTTACATATATACAATACCATCCTATTAAGGACTCCTCCCTCCCTTTCTATTCCCTTCTAGCTTACTGGCTTCTGCTACTGAGTTTTATTTTTTCCTCACATAGAAGTCCAATCATTTGTAGCTAGGATCCACATATGAGAGAGAACATGTGATGTTTGGCTTTCTGGGCCTGGGTTACCTCACTAAGTATAATACTTTCCAGATACATCCATTTTCCACCGAATTTCATAACTTCATTTTTCTTTACTGCTGAGTAGAACTCTATTGTGTAAATGTGCCACATCTTCAATATCCACTCATCAGTTGAGGGACATCTAGGCTGGTTCCATTTCCTAGCTATTGTGAATAGAGTGGCAATAAACATGGTCGAGCAACTATCTCTAAGGCAGGGAGACGAGTCCTTAGGCTATATGCCTAGGAGTGGTATAGCTGGGTCATATGGTAGATGTATATTTAGCTATCTCAGGAACCTCCATACTGATTTCCACAATGGCTGGACCCATTACATTCCCACCAACAATGTAGAAAGGTGCCTCTTTTTCCTCACCAGCATTTATAGTCATTTGTTTTCATAATGGTAGCCAATCTGACAGGAGTGAGGTGGAATCTCAATGTAGTTTTAATCTGCATTTCCCTGATGACTAGGGATGTAGAACATTTTTTTTTAGATGTTTATATGCCATCTGTATTTCTTCTTCTGAGAACTCTCTATTTAGTTCCATAGACCTTTTTTTGTTTGTGTTTTTGTTTTTCGAGATAGGGTTTCACTCTGGTCCAGGCTGACCTGGAATTAACTATATAGTCTCAGGGTGGCCTTGAACTCACGGCAATCCTCCTACCTCTGCCTCCTGAGTGCTGGCCATTTTTTAATTGGATTGTTTGATTTCTTATTATTTATTTTTTTGAATTCTTTTTATATCCTAGATATTACCCTCTGTCAGATGTATAGCTGGCAAAGTTTTTCTCCCATTCTGTAGGTTGCCTCTTTGCTCTATTCATAGTGTCCTTAGCTGTAAAAAGCTTTGTAATTTCATGAGGTCCCAGTGGTTGATCTGTGGTTTTATTTACTGGGCAATTGGGGTTATATTCAGAAAGTCTTTGCCAAGTCCAATATGTTGAAGAGTTTCCTGTACTTTTTCCTTTAGCAGTTTCAGAGGTTCAGGTCTGATATTAAGGTCTTTGATCCATTTGAACTTAGTTCTTGTGCATGGAGAGAGAGAAGGATCTATTTTCATCCTTCTACAGATACATATCCAGTTTTCCCATCACCATTTGCTAAAGAGGCTATCTTTTCTCCAATGAATATTATTGGCATTTTTGTCAAAGATCAAGTGGCTATAGCTACCTGGACTTACATCAGGGTCCTCTATTCTCTTCCATTGATCTACGTTTATTTTTGTGCCAGTACCATGCTGTTTTTGTTACTATGGCTCTGTAATATAGGTTAAAATCAGGTATGGTGATACCACCAGCCTTATTTTTGTTGCTCAAAATTATTTTAGAGACCCAAGATTTTTTTGTGCTTCCAAATGAATTTTTGGATTGTTTTTTCTATTTCTGTGAAGAGTGCCATTGGAATTTTGATGGGGATTGCATTAAATGTGTAGATTGCTTTTGGTAGGTTTGCCATTTTCATAATATTGGTTCTTTCCAAGAACAAGGGATGTCTTTCCATTTCCTTGTGTCTTCTGCAGTTTCTCGCTTGAGTGTTTTAAAGTTCTCATTGTAGAGATCCTTCACTTCCTTGGTTAGGTTTATCCCAAGGTACTTTATTTATTTATTTTTTTGATGCAATTGTGAATGGGAGAGATTCTCTGATTTCATCCTCTGTGTGTTTGTTGTTAGCATATAGGAAGGCTTCTGATTTCTGTGTGTTTATTTTGTATCCTGCTACATGGCTATAGGTGTTTATCAGCTCTAACAGTCTGCTGGTAGAGTCTTTAAGGTCCTTTATGTATAGAATCATATCATTTGCAAATAATGATAACTTGACCTCTTCCTTTCCAATTTGTATCCTTTTATGTGTGTCTCTTGCCTTATTGCTATGGCTAAGACTTCTAGTACTATATTAAATAATAGTGGGGACAGTGGACACCCTTGTCTTGTGCCTGATTTTAGTGGAAAAGCTTCAAGTTTTTCTCCATTTAGTATTATGTTGGCTGTGGGTTTGTCATAAATGGCCATTATTATGTTGAGATATGTTCCTTCTATTCCCAGTCTCTGTAGGACTTTTATCATGAAGGGATGTTGGATTTTGTCAAATGCTTTTTCTGCATCTAATGAGATGATCATGTGATTTTTGTCCTTCAGTCCATTTATATAATGTATTACATTTATGGATTTGTATATGTTGAACCATCCCTGCATCTCTGGGATAAAGCCTAGTTGGTCGGGGTGAATGATCTTTCTAATATATTCTTGTATTCTGTTTGCCAATATTTTGCTGAGAATTTTTGCATCTATGTTCATGAAGGAGATTGGTCTGTAATTTTCCTTTTTTGTTCTATCTTTGTCTGGTTTTGGGATCAGGGTGATGCTGGCTTCATAGAAGGAGTTTGGTAGGGTTCCTTCCTCTTCTATTTTATGGAAAAGTTTAAGAAGTACTGGTGTTAGTTCTTCCATGAAGGTCCAGTAAAATTCAGCAGTGAATCCATCTGGGCCTGGACTTTTTTTAGTTGGGAGATTTTTTTTATAACTGCTTGGATCTCCATACTTGTTATAGGTCTATTTAAGTGGTTAATCTCATCTTGATTTAATTTAGGTAGGTCATATAAATCAAGGAAATCACCCATTTCTTTCAGATTTTCAAACTTAGTAGAGTATATGTTCTTATAATATGTCCCTATGGTTTTTTTTTAAATTTCTCTGGTATCTGTTTTAATGGTGCCTTTTTCATCTCTGATTTTATTAATTTGTGTCTGTCCTCTCTTTCTTTTGGTCAGATTTGCTAAGGGTTTATCAATCTTGTTTATCCTTTCAAAGAACCAACTCTTTGTTTCATTGATTCTTTGAATTTTTTTTTTTTGGTTTCTATTTCATTAATTTCTGCCCTAATTTTTATTATTTCTTCCCGTTTACTGATTTTTGGTTTACCTTGTTCTTCTTTTTCCAAGGCCTTAAGTTGCACCATTAAGTTGTTTACCTGCGATCTAATTTCTTAACATAGGCACTTAAAGCTATAAATTTCCCTCTTAGGACTACCTTCATTGTGTCCCAAAGGTTTGGTATGTTGTGTTCTCATTATCATTTGACTCCATGAATTTTTTTTATTTCCTTCTTGTTTTCTTCATTAACCCATTCATCTTTTAGCAGTGTATTATTTAGTTTCCATTATTTTTGTATGCTCTATAGCTTTTCTTGTTATTGATTTGTAGTTTGATCCCATTGTGATCCAACAGAGTGCAAGAAATTATTTCAATTTTCCTATATTTGTTAAGATTTGCTTTGTGTCCTAATATATACTCTATTTTAGAGAATGTTCCATGTGCTGTTGAAAAGAATGTGTATTCTTCAGCATTTGGATGAAATGTCCTGTATATATCTATTAGGTCCATTTGTTCTATGACCTTATTTAATCCAGAAGCATCTCTGTTTATTTTTTGCCAGGATGACCTGTCAGTTGGTGAAGGTGGGGTGTTAAAGTCACCCAATACAAGTGTGTTTGGTGTTATCTGTGACCTTAGTTCTAATAGCATTTGTTTAATAAAATTGGGAGCCCCCATGTTAGTTGCATACATGTTTAGGATTGTAATGTCCTACTGTTGGAGTGTTCCTTTAATCAGTATAAAGTGACCTTCTTATCTTTCCTAATTAATGTTGGTCTCAAGTCTACCCTGTCAGATATTAGGATAGTAACCTCTGCTTGTTTTCTAGGCCCATTTGCTTGAAACACCGTTTTCCAACCTTTCAACCTAAGATAGTGTCCATCCTTTGTAAACAGGTAAGTTTCTTGGAGGCAACAAATGGAAGGATCCTGCTTTTTAACCCAGTCTGCAAACCTGTGTCTTTTGGTTGGGGAATTCAGGCCATTGATATTAAGAGTTATTATTGAAAGGTGTGTGTTTATTTTTACCATTTTTCTTGTTTTGTAGTTCTTCCGGTTTTACCTTTGCTCTCTTGTATTAACTAGTATTTTAGTATGGTTTGTTTTTTCCAGGTTCCTTATATGTGAGCTTTTCTTTCTCTTCAGTATGGAGGATGCTTTCAAGTATTTTCTGTAGACTTGGTTTTGTCTTCAAATATTCCTTTAACCTGCTTTTGTTGTGAAATGTCCTTATTTCTCCATCAATTTGGATAGATAGCTTTGCAGGATAAAGTAATCTTGGTTGACAGTTTTTATCTTTCAGAACTTGGAATACATCACTCCAAGCCCTTCTGGCTTTTAAAGTTTGTGTTGAGTAATCTGCTGTGATTCTGATGGGCTTGCCTTTGTAGGTGACTTGCTTTTTCTCTCTAGCTGCATTCAATATGTTTTCTTTGGGTTGTATGTTTGGTAGTTTAATTATAATATGGCAGGGAGAGGTTCGTTCCAGGTTTTGTCTGTTTGGTGTTTTAAAGGCTTCCTGTATCTGCCTTGGCATCTCTTTCCCAGTTTGGGGAAAGTTTTCTTGTATGATTTTGTTGAAAACACCTACTATGCCTTTGTAGAGAAATTCTTCTCCTTCTACTATACCCTGAATTCTATGTTTGATCTTTTAATAGTGTTTCAAATATCTTGAAATTCCCATTCATACCTTCCTACTAGTTTGTCTTTCTCTTTGTTGGACTGTATTAGATCTGTCACCTGGTCTTCTAGTTTAGATATTCTGTTCTCTCCTTCATCCATTGTACTAGAGACATTTTCTACATTATTTTTTATTTCACTGACTGTGTTCTTTATTGCTAGTATTTCTGACTGGCTTTTCTTTATTATTTCTATTTCCTTATTTATTTCTAGTGTTGATTGACCTCCTTATTTCATTAAATTGGTTTCCTGTGTGTTCTTTGAATCCTTTGATTTCCTCTTTGAGATCTTTGAACCCTTTCATTTCCTCTTTGAGTTCTTTGAACATATTTATAATCATTCTTTTGAAATCTTTCTCAGGCATTTCCTCTAATTCAGTCTCACTGAAGGTCATTTCTGATGCATTAATACTTTTTGATGGATTTATATTGTCTTGATTTTTGGTGTTTCTTGTATTATAATGTAGAAATTTTTGCATCTTGGATTAATTTAATGGCTGGGTTTTCTAATTATCTGCAGTAATATTAGATGTATCAATCAATCTGATGTTATATATCTTCAGGGTAGGTGCTTAAGGTGCTAGGTGTGGCTCTTAGGACTCTCAGCATAACCACAAAAATGACCCTAGGTGTTGGGTTTGTCTGCTATGAGAATATTCAAGTAGCCTGAATGGAACAGAATACAGTCAAATTCTAAAAACTTAGCTAAACGATATACCATTCAATGAAAAACAGCACAGAGTATTTGTGCAAAAGTAGGTATTATGACAAACAGATCCTCTAACAAAGTCACAGTCCCTAAGGATGTGTGTTGCCCCACACCCTTAATCCTGTCAACTGGGAAGCTAAGATTTCTGGTCTGTAGAGGGTTCCAAGGTCAGCTTGTGACCAAGTGAGACCCTTCCCCAACTAATGATAGAAGAGGAAACAAAGGCACTATAAATCAGGAAGCAACAAATGAGCAACCCAAAATGTAGCTTATTTAAGAATGTCAAATCTTATCATCCATCAAGTTTAACATATAATTTACCCTGACATGGAAGACGCAATTAGCCCTTCGGATGCAAGCCTATACACTAGGCTTATTTGGTGGGTACTGACTTGGTGTAATCCCAGTTACCTTTTGGGACAGCTTTGATCTCAGCTATGCTGCATGGCCACTTGGGTCCTTCTTTGCTGTGTTGTGGGCTCAGGAAGGCTTGCTGCATCTGTGGGTCACTGCTCTGATTGTGCCAGGTGCTGGATAGGTGAGCTCTCTTCCCCAGGTCTCTGGTGCTTGCTGATGCTTGTGCTGGTGGTGGGGGAGGGGAGGCTGTGGATGATGGCTGAAGTCGGCCTGCTGATCCACGTGATCCTCTTCCTCACAAGCTGCTCCATTGGTCTCTGCCATCCTCCTTCCACGTTTCTTGAGTTTGTGAGGAGGCCGGTGTGAGTGGAAAATCCCCTCACCTGGCTTTAAAATCCTGTAGCTCAGGAGGAGCCTGGCGGCTGCAGCCATGTGGAACTCGCTGCTGCTGCTGGAGCCACTTCTGCCTGCTTCTGTGGGCTCTAGATGCTCTGGATGTCTCCTACTTCTCTGCTGCGGTTGATAATTTACTATACACCTCACTTTTTAGTAGAAGAGTGTATTTTGCTGGGTTTTGTTTGTTTGTTTGTTTTTGCTTTTTTCCCCCCTCGCCTGTTTTGGCATGGTTCCTATTGCTACCATCTTAACCAGAAGTCCTTTTCTTTTCTTTTTTTTTTTTTCCAGTTTTTTGAGGCAGGGTCTCAGCATGGTCTCAAACTCACAGCCATCCTCCTACCTCTGCCTCCCAAGTGCTGGGATTAAAGGCATGAGCCACCATGCCAGGCTCTACTTGCTTCTTATTCCTGGCACTATGGACTATTACTATGGTTCTTTTTGGAAAAGAGAAGTATTTTTTTTTCTTTTGAGTTATAGAAACTCCATATGTTCTATCTCTCATTATATCTAAAGATAAAATTATTTAAAGCCTCATCTTCTTTTAAATACTTTATTTATTTATTTTTAGAGAGAGACAGAGACAGAGAAAGAGGCAGATAGAGAAAGAATGGGCACACCAGGGCCTCCAGCCACTGCAAAGAACTCCAGACACATGTGCCACCTCGTACATCTGGCTTACATGGGTACTGGGGAATCAAACCTGGGTCCTTAGGCTTCGCAGGCAAGTGCCTTAACTACTAAGCCATCTCTCCAACCCTTTTTGTTTTTTTTTAATATATTTTATTTATTTATTTATTTATTTGAGAGAGAGAGAGAGAAAGAGAGAGAGAGAGAGAGAGAGAATGGGTGCTCCAGGGCTTCCAGCCATTGCAAACGAACTCCAGATGCATGCATCCCCTTGTGCATCTGGCTTACATGGGTCCTGGAGAATCGAACCAGGATTCTTTGGCTTTGCAGGTGTTGCAGTCAGGTTCGCATTGCTGGCAGAAATCACCCGACTAAGAGAAGCTTGTGGGAAAAAAAGAGGTTTATTTTGGCTTACAGGCTCAAGGGGGAAGCTCCATGATGACAGGAAAAACGATGGCATGAGCAGAGGGTGGACATCACTCTCTGGTCAACATAAGGTGGACAACAGCAACAGGAGAGTGTGCCAAACACTGGCAAGGGGAAGCTGGCTATAATACCCATAAGCCCGCCCCCAACAATACTCTGCCTCCAAGAGGTGTTAATTCCCAAATTGCCATCAGCTGGGAACCTAGCATTCAGAACACCCAAGTTTATGAAGGACACCTGAATCAAACCACCACATTCCGCCCCTGGCTCCCATAAATGATAACCATCCATGATGTAAAATGCAACGCATTCATCCAACTTTAAAAGCCCCCATTTTTTTAAAAATCAATCCTAATGATGGTCCAACAATCCCCATACTCCAAGGTCTTTTAACTGAGCCATAATACCAAAAATAATCCCCCCCAAAACCCATAATGGCACAGAATAAACATTCACACTGCAAAGGATGGCATTGGGCAAAGCAAAGAAATATTCAACCAATACAAGATTTAAAACAACCAGGGCAAACATCAAACTCTGTAATTCCAATCCAACAACTAGTCAGTGACAAATCTCCAAGTCTGATAATTCTAACCAGCAACAAGTCTCTGGAGTTCCAATTCCGCCCCTCCAGTTACGCTACTCACAGTCCTGGAAAACTTCATCCGGGCCCAGCAGCTTTTCTCAGCAGCCATCTCATGGTCCCTGCATCTCCAGTGGGTCTCCACTGCAACCCACAGTCCATCCTCATGGCCCCATGGGCTCCATGCAGGCATCCAGCAAACCTGCTTCACACTGCCCATGGCCATTTCCAAAACACAAGACCGCATTACAAACTCAATGACCCTCTCTTTCCTGCATTTGTTATACTCCATAATACCAGGTAGAGTGCCAATTTGTTAATCCAGGGGGGAATAAATCAGACTTTGAAGAACAGGACACTCCTTCAGCATTCAGGCCCCTTCAAAAGAGTCTGCATTCTTCTGTTGCCCCATTGCAGGTCAGTTGGCCCAATCTCAAAGGTTGTAATCTCTCAACTGCAGCTGAACGGGTAGAGTTCACCCAAAAATTTCATTTTTTCTGTGCCATATCCCTCTACTCACACCAGTTCATTTCTATGCAAAGCAACCCTGCACCTCTTGTCAGGACAGGGCATAACAATAAGCTTCTCACACAAACTGCTAGCCCAGTCCAGGCAAAGCTCTTTCTCACCCTCATAAGCCAAACCTCACAGTCCATAGTTCTTACTGCATTCAGGTCTTTCATCTCTGACCAGAAGAGTCCATCAAGCTGTATTTACAGCACTGCAAGTCATCTCTTAGGCCAAGATTTCAAATCCTTCCACATTCCTCTTGAAAATCAGCAACAAAAGGCCAAAGCTACACAGTCAGGTGTCTAGCAACAATTCCACTCCTCGGTACCACTTTACTGTTGCAGTCAGGTTTGCATTGCTGGCAGAAATCACCCAACTAAGAGCAGCTTGTGGGAAAAAAAAGAGGTTTATTTTGGCTTACAGGCTCAATGGGGAAGCTCCATGATGGCAGGAAAAACGACGGCATGAGCAGAGGGTGAACATCACTCTCTGGTCAACATAAGGTGGACAACAGCAACAGTAGAGTGTGCCAAACACTGGCAAGGGGAAGCTGACTATAATACCCATAAGCCCGCCCCCAACAATACTCTGCCTCCAGGAGATGTTAATTCCCAAATTGCCATCAGCTGGGAACCTAGCATTCAGAACACCCAAGTTTAGACCACCACAGCAGGCAAACGCCTTAACCACTAAGCCATCTCTCCAGCCCCCAACCCTTTTTTAAAAAATATATTTTGAGCTGGGCATCTCAGCACTTGGGAGGCAGAGGTAGGGAGATCACCATGAGTTTGAGGCCACCCTGAGACTGCATGGTAAAATCCGGGTCAGCCTGAGCTAGGGTGAGACTTTACCTTGAAAAACCAAAAAACAAACAGAAAGAATATTTTATTCACTTAGGAGGCAGAGGTAGGAGGATTGCCATGAGTTCAAGGCCACCCTGAGACTACATAGTGAATTCAAAGAGAGACAGAGAAGAAAGAGAGAGAAAGAAAGAGAGGGAGAGAATGGGCACACCAGGGTCTCTGGCCACTGCAAACAAACTCCAGATGCATGCACCACCTTGTACATCTGGCTTACATGGGTACTGGGGAATCAAACTCAGGTCCTTAGGTTTTGTAGGCAAGCACCTTCACCACTGAACCATCTTTATAGCCCTAAAGCCCATTTTAAAATATTTAATGAGCACGCACGCCTTTTCCCAAAAGAGGTATTTTATTTTTATTTATTTGACAGGTCAGAGAAGAGAGAGACCCTAAAAAAAAAAAAAAAAAAAAAAAGAAAAAAAAGAAAATATTTAATGCACAGACCTTTTCAAAAAATATTTTATTTTTATTTATTTGACAGAGAGAAAGAGGGGGGAAGAGAGAGAGAGAGGAGGAGGGGGGTAAGAGGGAGAGAATGGCCTCCAGCCACTGCAAACAAACTCCAGATGTATGTGCCACCTTGTGCATCTGGTTTGCATAGGTCCTGGGGAATTGGACCTGTGACCTTTGGCTTTGCAGGCAAGTGCCTTAACTGCTAAGCCATCTCTCCAACCCACACAGACCTTTTTTGAGGTTCTACTTTGTGATTTGAATTTTCTGCATGCAGAAGGTAAAAATGCATGCAATCTTTTAGTTCTAGAAATTTCTAGGTTTAAATATCTTCAATGTGCTGGGTAGTTGGAACTGTTTGTTAGTAAGGTCATAGTTTAGTGCTAAATTCCCCTTAAAAATGTAAATTATAGACTTCACCTTCACAAAAGTATTTAAATAGCAGAATGCAACTATGAAAATGATGGTGACTTGCTGACACTGGAGTTATTCAACATGAACTTATTAAATGTGACATTAGTTACTAAAGGTAAAGCAGTCACTTGTCCCCAAATTGATCTACATAAATTGATCTTTCAATGCAGTTACACATAAAAGTCCAGCAGATTTTGTGAGTATGGTGATGAGCTGATTTTAAAATTTATATGGGAAAAAACAAAAAACTGGAAATTGTATATGTACTGATTTCAAGGGACATCAAGAGCTGGGGATACATTTGAGCATTGCCTAACATGGGCACAGCCCTGGATTCAATACCCAGTACCAAAATAAGTCAAGATAAGTCAAGTTAGTCTGGTATTGACATAGCATAGACCCAAAAATGAGTGGGGCAGAATAGAGAGCCCAGAAATAGACTTATACAAGGGAAGCTAAATGAATTTTGACCAAAAAGTAACTAAGGGTGGAGGGGACCCCTTTTATCATAAGGTACTAGAACTATTGCACATCAATACATAAAACACTAAATTTTCACCATAGCACCTTTTACAAAATTAACTCATAAGGGATCACAGAACTACTAATAGTATAATGCTTATCGAAAAAAAAAAGAAAGAAAGAACATGTTCTTTATTTTAAGTTAGGCAGAATTCTTAAATATGATGCTAAAGGGCATACTTAATCCATAAAGAAATGTAATGGGCCTGGTGTAGTGATGCATGCCTTTAATCCCAGCACTCAGGAGGCAAGGATGGGAAGATCGCTGTGAGTTCTAGGCCAGCCTGAAACTACATAGTAAATTCCAGGTCAGCCTGGGCTAGAGTGAAACCCTGCCTTGAAAAAAAAACAAATAAAATTAAAAAAAATGAAAATAGCCAGGCATGGTGGTGCATGCCTTTAATCCCAGCACTTGGGAGGCAGAGGTAGGAGGATTGCCATGAGTTCGAACCCACCCTGAGACTACATAGTGAGTTCCAGGTCAGCCTGGGCTAGAGTGAGACTCTACCTTGAAAAACCAAAATAAATAAATAAATAAATACATTTTTAAAAAAGATAAATCTGGGCTGGGGAGATGGATCAGTAGTTAACAGGCACTTACTTGCAAAGCCTGCCATCCTGGGTTCAATTCTCCAGTGCCCATGTAAAGATAGATGAACAGAGTGGCACATGGATCTGGAGTTTGTTTGCAGTGGCAAGAACCCTGGCATGCCCTTATTCTCTCTTTTTCTCTCTTCATAAATAAATGAATAAAAGTATTAAAAAAAGATAAATTTAACAAAGAAGTTTTATCCAGAATATTTAAAGAACTCTTTTTGCTTTTGTTTTTTCAAGGTAGGGTTTCCACTTTAGTCCAGGCTGACCTGAAACTCACTATGTAGTCTCAGGCTGGCCTTGAACTCATAGTAATTCTCCTATCTCTGCCTCTCAAGTGCTGGGATTAAAGGCATATGCCACCCTGTTTTTTTTTTTTTTTTTTTTTTTTTTTTCGAGGTAGGGTCTCACTTTGGTCCAGGCTGACCTGGAATTCACTATGTAGTCTCAGGGTGGCCTGGAACTCACGGCAATCCCTCCTACCTCTGCCTCCCTAGTGCTGGGATTAAAGGTGTATGCCCGGCCTACCTTTTGTTTTTATTTTAATTTTTTTTTTTTTTTTTTGGTTTTGCGAGGTAGGGTCTCACTCTGGTCCAGGCTGACCTGGAATTAACTCTGTAGTCTCAGGGTGGCCTCGAACTCTCGGTGATCCTCCTACCTCTGCCTCCCAAGTGCTGGGATTAAAGGCGTGCCCCACCACGCCCGGCTTTATTTTAATTTTTAATTTATTTTTTATTGACAACTTCTTTAATTGTAGACAATATCCCATGGTACTTCCCTCCCTCCCCCCACTTTCCCCTTTGACACTTCACTCTCCATGATATCCCCTCCTGCTCTCAATTAGTCTCTCTTTTCAGTTTGATGTCCTGATCTTCTCCTTCTGTTATGATGGTCTTGTGTAGGTAGTGTCAGGCACTGTGAAGTCATGGATATCCAGGCCATTTTGTGTCTGGAGGAGCATGCTGTAAAGAGTACTACTCTCCCTTTGGCTCTTACATTCTTTCTGCCCCCTCTTCCGCAATGGACCCTGAGTCTTGGAAGGTAGGTTTGAAATGTTTCAGTGCTGAGCACTCCTCTCAGCCCCATGTTGCCTTCTGAGTCATCCCAAGGTTGCCACCATCTGAAAAGAGAAGCTTCTCTAACCAAAAGTGAGGGTAGCATTAATATATGGGTGTGGACATTAAGAGAAGTGCTTACTGGACAGTTTGGTGAGCATAGTATATACATTTATCGAGCCACCAGCAGACGTTATACCCCTAGGGCTCATGACTACCCCTGTTGTAGGTTTTCAGTATTAGGGTTGTATTCCCTCCCATGGAGCGGGCCTCCAGTCTAATTAGAGAGCGGTTGGTTTCCCCCATAACAGACATGCCACTATTGCACCCGTTGGCTCATTTGGCCTGGCTGGCCACATTTAAAGCTTGCAGTGTCCACTGTTGAGTATCATCACTGGTGTTTTCTCTCTTCCATTGAACTGAATGCAGTGTAGCTTTTCCAAATTTCTGTCAGCTGGTCCACGTGGAGGAGGCCTTCAGCTCAGCTCCAGCAGGATTTCTCAGTGACCTTGCATCCCAAGTATGTGGAGTCTTCAGCAATAGGGTCTTACCATCTATTCCTGGTGGGAAACCAAGGGCCTCGGCAATGGCCTATAATGTTTTGGGGGTATCTGTGACCTCCCTGGCCAACAACTCACTGGAAGGTATCCCATCCCTGGCACTGAAAATTTTCTAGTAACAATCTATGGCTTCTGAGTGTTCCTTTGTTCAGAAAAGTAGGTTTCCATATGACTTATTTACATCCTCTTAGATTTTGAGTAGCCCTCCCTCCACCTTTCCTTTACTCAGTCTCTTCCCCTGACCTCACTTAGGCCTTTTTACCCCCATTAATCTGTTCTTCTGCTTACATATATACAATACCATCCTATTAAGTACCCCCTCCCTCCCTTTCTATTCCCTTTATTAGCCATAGACTTGGCTGGCCTGGAACTTATGTAGACCAGGCTGGCCTTGAACTTGCAGCTTTCTTCTTCATTCTGCCTCCCAAATGCTGGATCATAGGTATGGACCACCACAGCTGGCTAAGACCAGTTATCTGTTGGTTCCATTTATATGACACGCTGGTAAAGGAAAATCTGTAGGGCTAGAGACAGCTTATGGTATTGGGATGGTGGGAATGTTTCATTATGAAGGGCAATACGAAGCCTGCTGGGAACAGAGCTTTTAAAGGTAAGTCTATGTGGAAAGCTCTTGAGCAAGGCCATTTTTTGCTGGCTTTAAGCACTCTCTCTGGAATCACAGGGAACACATAGCTTTTCTTAAACTTTAGGCCTGAGATGAAGATGGGGCAAGAGATGTATACAACATGCCAGGCATGGTGGTGCACAATTTTAATCCCAGTACTTGGGAGGCTGAGGTAGGAGAATTGCTGTGAGTTGAGGCCACCCTGAGACTACATAGTGAATTCAGCTTGGGCTAGGGCGAGACCCTACCTTGAAAAACAAAACAAAACAAAACCACCACCACCACCACCACCACAACAACAACAACAACAAAAACATGTACAAAACATAACACAGAGCTGGAGAGATTGCTCAGCAGTCTATGCCCAGTGGTCTTGGCAGAAGGTAGCTTCAGGATTTAGCACAAACCATGCCTCTGTTTCCAAGGGCTCAATTCACCTTTCCCTACATTCCTCTGGTTTTCTTCAGTCTTATTGTCATTATGTTTCTAAAAATACTTGCCCAATCAAAAGACACAGGTTTGCAGAATTAGTTAAAAAGCAGGATCCTTCAATTTGTTGTCTCCAGGAAACTCACCTTTCTACAAAGGATGGACACTATCTTAGGTTGAAAGGTTGGAAAAAGGTGTTTCAAGCAAATGGGCCTAGAAAACAAGCAGAGATTACTATCCTAATATCTGACAGGGTAGACTTGAGACCAACATTAGTTAGGAAAGATAAGGAAGGTCACTTTATACTGATTAAAGGAACGTTCCAACAGGAGGACATTACAATCCTAAACATGTATGCACCTAACATGGGGGCTCCCAATTTCATCAAACGCTATTAGAACTAAGGTCACAGATAAAACCAAACACACTTGTAGTGGGTGACTTTAACACCCCACTCTCATCAATTGACAGGTCATCCCTGCAAAAAATAAATGGAAATGCATCTGGATTAAATGAGATCATAGAACAAATGGACCTAACAGATATATACAGGACATTTCATCCAAATGCTGCAGAATATACATTCTTTTCAACAGCATATGGAGCATTCTCTAAAATAGACCATATATTAGGACACAAAGCAAATCTTAACAAATATAAGAAAATTGAAATAATTCCTTGCACTCTATCTGATCACAATGGGATCAAACTACACACCAATAGCAAGAAAAGTCATGGAAACTAAACAATACACTACTAACTGATGAATAGATCAATGAAAAAATCAAGAAGGAAATAAAAAAATTCATAGAATCAAATGATAATGAGAACATAACATACCAAAACCTTTGGGATACAATGAAGGCAGTCCTAAGAGGGAAATTTATAGCTTTTTAAAAAATGTATTTTATTTATTTATTTGAGAGAAAGAGGCTGAGAGAGAGAATGGGCACACCAGGGCCTCCAGCCACTGCAAATGAATTCCAGATGCATGTGCTCCCTTGTGCATCTGGCTTACGTGGGTCCTGGAGAGTTGAACCAGGATCCTTTGGCTTTGCAGGCTCCTGCCTTAATCACCAAGCCACCTCTCCAGCCCCGAAATTTACAGCTTTAAGTGCATATATTAAGAAATTAGAGGGGCTGGAGAGATGGTTTAACAGTTAAGGTGTTTGCCTGTGAAGCCAAAGGACCCAGGTTCAATTCCCAAGTACCCACATAAGCCAGATGCACAAGGGGGTGCATATGTCTAGAGTTCATTTGCAGTGGCTAGAGACCCTAGTGTCCTCATTCTCTCTCTCTCTCTCTCTCTCTCTCTCTTTTGGTTTGCAAATAAATAAAAATGAAAAAAAAAAAGAAATTAGAAGGGTCACAAGTAAACAATTTAATGCTTCACCTTAAGGCCTTAAAAAAGTAGAACATGGCAAACCAAAAATCAGTAGATGGGAATAAATAATAACGATTAGGGAAGAAATTAATGAAATGAAAACAAACAATCAACAACAACCAAGAAACAATCCAAAGAATCAATGAAACAAAGAGTTGGTTCTTTGAAAGGATAAACAAGATCGATAAACCCTTAGCAAATTTGACCAAAAGAAAGAGAGAAGAAAGACACAAATTAATGGATTAATGTTTTGTGAAAGTAAAAAGAACAAGAGCTGTGTGGAGAAAAGGAAAATCAGACTGGGGCATGAAAGGCAAGCATTGCTTTGAGTACCTTAGGGTGTCAGAAAGTATGGAAGTGCTAAAACTCTGGTGACACCAGCAGAGGTGGCATACACCTAAACACCCAGCACTTGAGAGGCTGAAGCAAGAGGATCATGAGTTTGAGGTCATCATAATGAGGGCTGCATAATAAGACCCTGTCTCAAAATCACAAATGAACAAAGAGACTTTGGTGGGGACATAGAATCCAGTTTGAAGAAGCTCCCACTAGTCAAATGTTGCTCAATTTGAGCATCAAAATAAATAGTAACCAGAATTTATTACAATTCGATTAACTTTTTTTTTTTTTAAAACCTAAATATTTTATTTTTATTTATGAGAGAGAGAGAGAGGATGGGCATGCCAGGGCCTCCAGCCATTACAAATGAGCTCCAGACACATGTGCCATGTACATCTGGCTTATGTGAGTAGTGGAAAATCAAACCTGGGTCCTTAGGCTTCACAGACAAGCACCTTAACCACTAAGCCAGATCTCCAGCCCAGATTAACTTTTTTCTTTTTGGTTTTTTGAGGTAGGGTCTCACTGTAGCTCAGGCTGTCCTGGAATTCACTATGTGGTATCAGAGTGGCCTGAAACTCACAGTGATCCTCCTACCTCTGCCTCCCAAGTACTAGGATTAAACATGTGTGCCACCATGCCCAACCTCATTAACTTTTTGTTTTGTTTTGTTTTTCGAGGTAGGGTCTCACTCTAGCTCAGGCTGACCTGGAATTCACTACGTAGTCTCAGTAGTCTCAGGGTGGCCTCGAACTCATAGCGATCCTCCTACCTCTGCCTCCCAAGTGTTGGGGTTAAAGGTGTGCGCCACCACGCCAGATCACAGTGAGTTTGAGACCAGCCTAGACTAGAGTGAGTTCGAGGTCAGCCTAGGCTAAAATGGAACTCTGCCTTGAAAAAAAAAAAAAGATTCTGGGCTAGATGACTTAGCTATTGTAGGCGCTTGCTTGCAAAGCCTGCTGATATGGGTTCAATTCCCCAGTGCCCACATGAGGCCAGATGCACAAAGAGGCACATGCATTTGGAGTTGGTTTGCAATGGCAAGAGGTCCTGGTGTCCCCATATTCTCTCTCTCTCTGTCTCTCTGCTTGCAAATAAATAAAGATTTAAAAAATCTTCCCTCTTAAAAATAATCTAAGAGCCGGGTATGGTGGCACACACATTTAATCCTAGCACTGGGGAGACAGAAGTAGGAGGATCACTGTGAGTTCAAGGCCACCCTGAGACAGTGAATTCCAGGTCAGCCTGGGTTAGAGTGAGACCCTACCTCGAAAAACCAAAAAAAGGAAAACAAACAAACAAAAAAAAAATAAGAAAAAGTAAAAAAGAATTTTTTGAGCAGCTCTAGTGATTGTCAGTATTGCTAGTGTATAAAACTCAGCTGGATGGGAAGAACAATGATAATAGGAAGAGGGTGATTTATTAGTTAAGTTGGGTTCCAAAACTATAATAAGAGGGTTCCAAAAAGCACCATAGTGCTGAGAAGAAGGGACAGAGGAGTGCTCAGCACTGAAACATCTCTATCACACCTTCCAAGGTTCAGGGTCCATTGCGGAAGAGGTGGCAGAAAGAATGTAAGAGCCAAAGGAAGGGTACAACTCCTTACAATGCAATCTTCCAGACACAAAATTACCTGGATATCCATGACCTCACAGTGCCTGACACTACCTACACAAGTCCATCATAATAGGAGGAAAAGATGATGACATCGAAATAAAAGAGAGACTGATTGAGAGGGGGAGGGGATATGGTGGAGAATGGATTTGTGAAAGGGAGAGTACGAAAGGGGGGAAATGATCATAGTTTATTGTCTATAATTATGGAACTTGTCAATTAAAGGTAAAGAAGAAGAGGGCTTTTTAAAGACAAGCTCAGATGTTACACATTGCGCTAAGTGTTCCTCCAGAGAAAAATAGAAGAGTGTCTTAAGTAACACGATAGTGGGAGATGGAACAAAACAAAAGGCACTTGGATTAATTTAATTAGTGCCCTGTTGAATTTCAGACTGTGGTATCCTATGAGTGTACAAACATAGATCAGTAGCAGATTTAGGGAATCGCGATTAGACTGCACCTGTTGGAGCCCTGGGTGAAGCTAGTCTTTGTCTAAGGCGTCCAGTTGGAGCTGACAGTTGTTGCTGGGATTAAATTATTTAAAGCCTTCAGCTGGCTGGTGTAGGCAAGCTGTAGCTTAGCAAACACTTCATCTATTTTTTAAAATCTGTTCCTAAGTTTGCTTTGCTTACACTGTAAGACTACATGCATCACCCACCTGCCATGCTCTGGAATCTTTTAAACTTATCCAAGAGAGAAAGATCCTTAAAAGATATTTATATTTTAATGCAATGTGCTTATTTTTAAGTAAAATATATTTGTGACACATAAATCATAATTTGCTGAGCATCTTTGAGGGTACAGTTAAAATTACCAAGTTACTCATTTCTAGAGTCATTTCTTAATTTTTTATTTTCAATTGTAGTTTTAAAAAATCCCTTTTGGGCTGAAGAGATGGCTTAGCAGTTAACGTGCTTGCCTGCAAAGTCTAAGGATCCAGGTTCAACTCCTAATTACCCACAGAAGCCAGATGCATAAGGTGAGGTGGTACATGCATCTAGAGTTCATTTGCAGTGGCTGGAGGCCCTGGCACGCCTATTTGCATACTCCTGTCTCTCTTCTCTCTATATATCTGTTTCCAATTAATTAATTAATTAATTTTTGAAAAATCCCTTTTAGGCCAGGTGTAGTGGTGCATGCCTTTAGTCCCAGCACTAGGGAGGCAGAGGTAGGAGGATCGCCATGAGTTCGAGGCCACCCTGAGACCACATAATGAATTCCAGGTCAGCCTGGGCTACAGAAAGACACCACCTTGAAAAACCAAAAAAAAAAAAAAAAAAAAAAAAATCCATTTTTGTTAGACTTTTTGGTAAGAATTATTTAAAAGAAAAATATTTTGAAAAGGCAGCTCCATATTAAGTAATTTAGTAGCATATTAAAATATTTTTAACACCTACTTGGAAAACAAGAATCACTTAATAAACCTTATAGTGTCTTCAAGTGACCTGACAAGGACTTGGCTGGAAGCTGCTGGATAGGTCTTATGCAGAGGATTTATGAGGCAAATCTTCTTACATGTAATATAACCATCACCTAGAGACCCACTGTATCCTTTTGCCTAGTGCAACTTTTATTCTGTTATCATGTCCATCATTTCTTTGAATTCTTTAGATGAATGAAAGGTTAATATATTTGCAAAATATATTTCTGATATCTTTCACTATCAGAAGTTCTTTCATGAATGCTTATAAGATAATAAAATTTTTCCTAGAACGTATGTGGTAAACTCTTGAAACAATAAACCTTGTGAATACATATGAAGTTTCTGAGTTAAAATTCTAACCTTTTTCTATTTCAAGCCACAGGATCTCTTATTTGTAAAGCTAACAAAATTTATCTTCTTTCTGTTCCTCCCTAAGACTTTTCATTGCTTTATTTTTAGAAGTTTATTTTAGGTATGATTAAGATGAAGGCAAAAATTTTAGATATGTAGCAGAGGAAGAAAATAAATTTAGGACAACCGCCTCTTAAAGAGAGCAAACAACGGCTAATCTATTCTTTCACAGTTCTCACTTGATTGTAAGGATCTCCTCAAAGAAAAGTGGAATATGATTTCATGTTGTGTTGAGGAGCCTTTTAAGAGCTAATTTGGACAAATCAAATCAAATGCCCTTTACACCAGCTACATGGCTGGGATTTTTTTCTTTCTCCAGGTAGGGTTTCACTCTAGGCCAGGCTGACCTGGAATTCACTGGGTAGTCTGGGGGGACAAGGACTCATGGTGATCCTCCTACCTCTGCCTCCCAAGTGCTGGGAATAAAGGTGTACACCACCACATCTGGTGGGAATTTTATTTAACTATTTTATTCAGTGAGACACCATTTCATCATTTCTTCAATTTGATTGTTTAAAAAGTTTCGGGGCCTCCCTGTAGACCAGTTGACAGAAAGCTGGAAAAAGCTACGCTGCATGCAGCTCCATGGGAGAGAGAGAAGTCATCAATGGAGATGAACAACAGTGGACACTGCAAGCATTAAGCTTGGCCAGCCAGGCCAAATGAGCCAATGGGTGCAATAGTGGCATGTCTGTTATGGGGGGAAATCAACCGCTCTCTAATTAGCCTGGAGGCCCAATCCAGGAGGGAATACATGCCTGATACTGTAAACCTATGACAGTGGAAGTTGTGAGCCCTAGGGGTGTAACTCCTGTTGGAGTCTGGCTAAATGCATATATTATGCTCACTAAACTGCCCAGTAAGCACTTTCTTAATGTTCATACTCATATATTAATGCTACTCTCACTTTTGGTTAGAGAAGCTTCTCTTTTCAGATGGTGGTGACCTCTGAGATGACTCAAAAGGGACCATGGTGCTGAGGAGAAGTGACAGAGGAGTGCTCAGCACTGAAACATCTCTATCACACCTTCCAAGGGTCAGGGTCTATTGCTGAAGAGGTGGCAAAAAGAATGTAAGAGCCAAAGGAAGGATAGGACTTCTTACAATGCTCTCTTCCAGACATAAAATGGCCTGGATATTCATGACCTTGCAGTGCCTGGCACTACCTACATAAGACCAGTATAATAGGAGGAAAAATGATGACATCAAAATAAAAGAGAGACTGATTGAGAAAGGGCAGGGATATGTTGGATAGTGGAGTTGTGAAGGGGAAAGTGAGGGGGGAGGGAATTATCATGGTTTATTGTTTATAATTATGGAAGCTGTCAATAATAAAAAATAAATAAAAAGAAAAATAAGTTTTGGGGGCTGGAGAGATGGCTTAGAGGTTAAGGCATTTGCTGCAAAGCTTAAGGATCCCAGTTCGATTCTCCAGTATCCACATAAGCCAGATGCACAAGGGGGTGCATGCATCTGGAGTTCATTTGCAGTGGCTCAAGGCCCTGGCACTCCCATTCTCTCTGTCTCCCCCTCTCTTTTTCTCTCCAAATAATAAATAAAAACCTTTAAAAAACTTTTTGGGCTAGAGAGATGGTTCAGTGGTTAAAGGTGTTTGCTTGCAAAGCCTGAAGACCCAGGTTCAATTCCCCAATATCCTTGTAAAGCCAGATGGTCAAGGTGACATATGTGTCTAGAATTTGTAGTGGCAGGAGGCTCTGGAGCACCCATGCTCTGTCTCTCTGTCATAAATAAATAAACAAATACATAAAAAGTTACAAATGTTTTATAAATGGCCAACATTTCAGAATTCTCCAGGCAAGGCCAGTTCCATCCCCACCTCTGGGCCATGTCCCTCAGCACGGCTTTCTTGCTTTGAGCTGGCTCCTAAGGGATCAGCATTCATGGTTCTGTTTTTCACTTCTGTCACCATCTGCTTTATTTCCTGGGGTTCCTCCACCTCCTCATCTCACCCAAGACTGGTTATGGTTGAACCCAGTTTACTTTTCGCTTCCCCCTTCCCTTCAGCCTCTGAAAGAAAACATGAAGGCTGTTTACATATGGAGGGAGTAGAAGAGTATACAACCCAGCCCTCTCTGCCGTTGGCAGAAATGTCTCTTGTGGGAAATCAGTCTACCTTCCAATGCCTGACTTTCCCTTAGTATCTGTAAAGAATAAAACTAGAATGGCTGGCCAGGCAGCCCCTATAATCCTAGCAGGAGGAGGCAGAGGGATCAGAAGTTCAAAGATAGCTGTGGCTACACACTGATTTTGAGCCCAGCCTGGGTTACAGGAGACCCTATGTCAACAATAGCAAGCTCGGTGTGTTCATTTGCCTTTTCTTCAAGTATTTGCCCTTTTCAGCTAGTTGCCTTTTTCCCTAGAGTAGGTGCTCACTGCGCACACAATGACTGTGGCATGAAGAAGTTCAATAATGAAACAATTAGACCTGAGGATTGTGAATTGAGGGCCACCCTAGGCTACATAATGAGACACTGTCTCAAGAACAACAACACAAGACCATCTCGACTTGCTGCATTCATTTACAGTCCTTCGGCCTGGCCTTTGTAAGCAGCTGTTTTTCCTTTCTGATTTTGACCTCTGTTTGTCAGCCTGGCATGCCTGTAATCTCAACACTTGGGAGGCAGAGGCAAGAGAATTGCCATAAATTTGAGGCCAGCTTGGTCTACATGATAAGTTCCAGACCAGCCAGAGCTACAAAGTGAGACCCTGTCTAAAAAAAAAAAAAAAAAAAAATCACAAGAAATGCAAATTAAAACAACTATGAGATTTCACCTTACTCCAGTCAGGATGGCAATCATCAAAGAAGCCTGGTATGGTGGCGCACGCCTTTAATCCCAGCACTTGGGAAGCAGGTAGGAGGATCTCTTGTGATTTTGAGGCCAGATTGAGACTACATAGTAAATTCCAGGTCAGCCTGGGCTAGAAGGAGACCCTACATTGAAAAACAAGAAACAAAACAACAACACAACAAAAAAAACAACTCAAAAGAATAAGCTGAGTGTGGTGGTGCAAGCCTTTAATTCCAGCACAGAGGCAGAGGTAGGAGGATTGCCATGAGTTTGAGGCCTCTCTGAGATTACATAGTGAATTCCAGGTCAGCCTAGGCTAGAGTGAAACCCTACATTGAAAAACACATAAACAGGGGCTGGAGAGATGGCTTAGCGGTTAAGCACTTGCCTGTGAAGCCTAAGGACCCCCATTTAAGGGTCCATTCCCCAGGACCCATGTAAACCAGATGCACAAAGTGGCATTTGCGGTGGCTGGAGGCCCTGGTGTGCCCATTCTCTATGTGCCTCTTTCTCTCTGTCACTCTCAAATAAATAAATAAACAACAACAAAAAAAAAAACCCTAAAAAAGAAAAACAAACAAAGAAAAAAATCAAATAAGAAGCAGGGTGTGGTGGTACAGCCTTTAATAGCCCAGCAGTTGGGAGGCAGAGGTAAGAGGATTGCTGTGAGTTTGAGACCAGCCATGGACTAAAGTGTGAGTTGCAGGTCAGCCTGGGCTAGAGTGAGACCCTACCTTGGAAAAAAAAAAACAACAACAAAGTAGGGGGTGGAGAGATGGCTTAATGGTTAAGGTGCTTGCCTGCAAAGCCTAAGAACCTAGGTTTAATTCCCCAGAACCCATGTGTGGTGGTTTGATTCAGGTGTCCCCCATAAACAAGTGTTCTGAATGCTAGGTTCCCAGCTGATGGCGATTTGGGAATTAACGCCTCCTGGAGGCAGTGTATTGTTGGGGGTGGGCTAAGGGGTGTTATAGCCAGTTTCCACTTGCCAATGTTTGGCACACTCTCTTGTTGCCATTGTCCACTTTATGTTGGCCAGGGGTGATGACCACCCTCTGCTAATGCCATCATTTTCCCTGCCATCATGGAGCTTCCCCTCAAGCCTGTAAGCCAAAATAAACCCTTTTTTTCCCCATAAGCTGCTCTTGGTCGGTGATTTCTGCCAGCAATGCAAACCTGACTGCAACAGTAATGTTGGTACTGAGGAGTGGGGTCATTTGCTGCTAGACATGTGACTGTGTGGCTTTGGCCTTTTGGAACTGATTTTCAAGAGGAATATGGAAGGATTTGAAATGTCAGCCTAAGAGATACCCTGCAGTGCTATAAGTATAGCTTGATTGACTACCTCAAAAAACCAACCAACCAAACAAACAAACAAACAAACAGGAAAGAGAGGGTCATTGAATTTACAGCATGGTCTTGTGTTTTGGAAATGGCCATGGACAGTGTGAAGCAGGTTGGCTGGATACCTGTATGGAGGCCTGATGATGGACTGTGGGTTGCAGTGGAAATGCTGGGACCACAAGATGGCTACCAATGAGAGCTGCTGGTTCCAAATGAAGTTTTTTTTTTCCCTTCCTTCCTTCCTTCCTTCCTTCCTTCCTTCCTTCCTTCCTTCCTTCCTTCCTTCCTTCCTTTTTTTGGTTTTTTGAGGTAGGGTCTCACCACTCTGGCCCAGGCTGACCTGGAATTAACTTTGTAGTCTCAGGGTGGCCTCAAACTCACAGCGATCCTCCTACCTCTGTCTCCCGAGTGCTGGGGTTAAAGGCGTGTGCCACCATGCCTGGCTTCAGATGAAGTTTTCCAGGACTGTGAGTAGCCTAACTGGAGGGGTGGAATTGGAACTCCAGAGACTTGTTGCTGGTTAGAATTATCAGTGATATGAGTGATTTGTCACTGACTAGAGTTGTTGAACTTGGAGCTACAGTTTGATGTTTGCCCTATTTAAATCTTGTATTGGTTGAATATTTCTTTGTTATGCCATCTTTTGCAGTATGAGTGTTTATTCTGTGCCATTATGGGTTGTTTTTTTTCAAAGGGCTTAATTTGGTTTTGATAATTTAAATGCAAAGAATGAAAATGTAAATTCTACTTCCATATCATCTCACATATCATCACATTTAAGCACAGAGGTAAATTTGTTCAATTTTCTTTTTTTTTTTCTTTTTTTTTATTGACAACTTCTATACTTACATACAAAAAACGTGTGATATTTTCCTCCCCTTCCCCCATTCCCCTTTAGAACTCCAATTTCCATCGTACCCTCCCTCTCCCCATTTGTCTCTCTTTTAATTTGATATCATCATCTTTTTCTTCTATTATGAGGGCCTCGTGAAGGTATTACTAGGCACTGCAAGGTCATGGATATCGAGGCCAATTTCTGTCTGGGCAGTTGCATTGTAAGGAGTCATACCCTTCCTTTGGCTCTTCTGTTCTATCCGCCCCCTCTTCCGCAATGGTCCCTGAGCCTTGGAGGGTGTGACAGAGGTGTTTCAGTGCTGGGCACTCCTCCATCCCTTCTTCTCAGCACTATGTTGCCTTTTGGGTCATCCCAGTGGTCATCGCCATCTGAAAAGAGAAGCTTCTCTAACCAGAAGTGAGAGTAGCGTTAATATGTGAATATGAACATTAAGCATAGTGCTTTCAGGGTAGCTTGGTGGGAATAATATATACATTTAACCAGAAAAGCACAGGCTTTATACCCCTAAGGTTCATGACCTCCCCTGCTATAGACTTTTGCTTAGGTTTTTCAGTACCAGGTATGTATTCCCTCCCATAGAGATGGCCTTCAATCCAATTACAGGGCAGTTGGTTTCCCCAGAGCAGACATGCCATTATTGCACCCGTTCAGTCATTGGGCCTGTATGGCCAAACTTGAATTTTCAGTGTCTACTGTTTTCACTACTGATGACTTCTGTCTCCCATAGGGTATGTTTTTTTAAAAATATTTATTTGTTTATTAGAGACAGAAACATACACACACAATGGGCACACCAAGGCTTCCAGCCGCTGCAAATGAACTCCAGATGCATGTGCCCCTTGTGCATCTGGTTTAAGTGGGTCCTGGAGAATCGAACCAGGATCCTTTGACTTCACTGGCAAACGCCTTAACTGCTAAGTCATTTCTCCAACCCCCATTATGGGATTTTTAGATTCATATCCCCTTTAATCAGAGCTGCTCTCACCCTTGGGTGGAGATTGGTAGAGAATACTGGGGAGATCCAAAAGCCACCAATCCAATAAGAAAAGACAGCAGACTGCTCACCATGAGCTGTGCCACCTCTGCCACATTTACTGGCCTCCAGAAGAAGAGTCTGCAGAGGAAGCAGTGACAAGTATCACTCCCAGTGCTGGCTGACAACTGCCTCCAGGGAAACAGCGACAAACACAGTGGAGAACTGAAACACATCACAACAGACATAGAGAGCCTACAGAGAATTCAACACTAAAACCACACTGCAGACACACCTGCCAAGGCTCAGGGAGGCAGGAAGACTATAAGGGCCACAGGGTGGATAGAAATATCCAGAGGCACAGCCTCCACCCATAGACTGGCGGAGGCCCTAATTACCTCACAGTGAACACCAAGGACCCTACTGAGGAGGGCCCTCAGGGAAATGGGGGCCCAGGGTGAATGGATATGAGACTATAACCTGTGTTTAAACATATATATATATCAGCCAATCATGTCTAAAAACTTCATGTATGCTCTTAAAAGAGTCAAAAGTAGCCTGTTTGAGCCCTCGATTTCCTATGAATTAGTAGGTCAAGTGTGAGGCCCTCTCTAAATGGGTTCTAATGCTTCTCATCACACCCATCCCAGAGACTACTGGTAGCCCTCTGGGGCTAGTGTCTGAGCTTCCACCCAGGTGAGGATGTCAGTGATTTCCTTTCAGCATTTTTGAACCATTTTATTTTTATTTTTATTTATTTATTTATTTATTTATATTTTGTTTTTTCGAGGTAGGGTCTCACTCTAGCTCAGGCTGTCCTGGAATTCACTATGTAGTCTCAGGATGGCCTCAAACTCTCGGAGATCCTCCTACCTCTGCCTCCAAAATGTTAGAATTAAAGGCGTGTGTCACCATGCCCGGCTCCATTTTATTTATTTTATTTTTATTTTTTTGAGGCAAGTTCAACAGACTGCCTTTTTTGTTATGTGAGAGAGAGAGGGAGAGAGAAAAGGTGCATCAGGGCCTCCTGCAGGGCCACTGCAATTGAACTCCAGATGTGCATGCCCCTTTGTGCTCATGTGCAACCATGTGCACTTGCGTCACTGTGTGTCCAGCTTACATGGGACCTGGAGAGTTGAACATGAGTCCTTAGGCTTTGCAGGCAAGTGCCTTAACCACTAAGCCATCTCTCCAGCCCTGAACCATCTTATATATTAGCTCTACTCTTGTTTCAAACTGACTAAATTTGCATAGTGAATTTGTTTTTGTTTTTTTTTTTTTTTTGTTTTGTTTTCTGAGGTAGGGTCTCACTCTAGCTCAGGCTGACTTGGGATTCACTTTTTTCAGTGTGGATGTTTATTCTGAACCCTTATGGGTTTTTGAGGTTTTTTTTTTTTTTTTTTTTTTGGTATTGTGGCTCAGTTAAAAGATCTTGGACCACGGGGATGTTTTAACATCAGTAGTATTGATAAAAACTATGGGGACTTTTAAAGATGGACTGAATGCATTGCATTTTACATTATGGGTGGTTATCAGTTTATGGGGGCCAGGGGAGGAATGTGTTAGTTTATTTCAGATGTCCCCCATAAACTTATGTGTTCTGAATGCTAGGTTCCCAAGTGATGGAGATTTGGGAACTAGTGTCTCCTGGAGGCAGTGTATGTTGGAGATGGGCTTATGGGTATTATAGCCAGTTTCCCCATGCCAGTGTTTGGCACACTCTTCTGTTGCTATTGTCTACCTTATGTTGGCTAGGGGATGATGTCTACCCTCGGCTCATGCCATGGGTTTCCCCTGCCATCATGGAGCTTCCCCTCAAGTCTGTAAGCCAAAATAAATCCTTTTCCCCCAAAAGCTGCTCTTGGATCAGTGATTTCTGCCAGTAATGCGAACCTGACTGCCACATAGGTCATAAGCAACTTTAGCTTTTCTTTCAGTGTCGTCTTAAGCCTCAGAAGAAATCTTGTGTAGGTTCCTTGGAACTTTTTCTGTTATCATTTGGTAATAAAAAAGACCTTGGAACATTTTTGTTTCCAGTAATAGTTTCATTCTCTGTAATTACACTGGCCAGTGAAATAATGGAAACCCTAAATTCACATACCAGCCGGCACTTGTCTCTTGCCCCAGCTCAGCTCTGTCTTGAGCATAAGCAAGGGTCAGGCCGGGTGCTTCCTCCCCCCTTCTCAGCTTCTCCACCTTGCTCTTCCCACAGTCCCCTGTTGCCTGGACAACTCTGGCTCTTCTGAGTTGTCAAGAGGATGGAGAAGTGAAAAGGAAGGACTAGTTGATTGTCAATCGGGCAATTTCCACTGGGGTCTTCTAGGAGTAGCAGCATTTATTCTTTCTCCTTCCTATGGTTTTCTCCCAGCTGCCCCTTCGAGGAGCTCCCTAATGCCCTTCCTGTGACCAGTCTGAAGCCACTCACACTTCTAACCTTCATTAGGAGTCTAACTGTATCAGTTACTTTTTTTTTTTTTTTTTTTTTTTTTTTTTTTTGAGGCAGGGTTTCCCTCTAGCCCAGGCTGACCTGGAATTCACATCTAGTCTCAGGCTGAACTCACAGCAGTCCTCCTACTTCCACTTCCTGAGTGCTGGGATTAAAAGTGTGTGCCACTATTCCCAGCTCAGTTAATTTTCTTGTTGAAGTGACCAAATACCTGACAAGAGACAGCGTAAGGAAGGAAATGTTGACTTTGGCTCATGGTTCAGGGGATAAAATGTATCAATGACTGTGAGAAGTCATGGCAGCCAGAGGGTGACACAGCTAGTCACAGAGAAATGGGACCAGGACCCCAGCCCATGGGATGGTGCCACCCATACCCAGGATTCATCTCCCCTCCTTGGTTAAACCATCTGGAAATGTCCTTACAGTCATCACCAAAGGTGACATTCATTAATGCTATAGGTGTCTATTAATCCAATCAAGTTGACAATCAGAAGTAACCATCAGGGCTGGAGAGATGACTCAGCAGTTAAGGCAGTTACCTGCAAAGCCAAAGGTCCAAGGCTTGATTCCCCAGGACCCACGTAAAGCCAGATACATAGATGACACATGCATCTGGAGTTTGTATGCAGCAGCTAGAGGCCCTGGCATGCCCATTCTCTCTCGCTCTCTATTTGCCTCTCTCTCTCTCTCTCAGATAAATAAATAGATAGTTTTCAAAAAGTAACCATCAGGGGGCTGGAGAGATGGCTTAGCAGTTAAATGCTTGCCTGTGAAGCCTAAGGACCCCGATTTGAGGCTTGATTCCCAGTACCCACGTAAGCCAAATGCACAAGGTGGCGCATGCAGTGGCTGGAGGCCCTGGTGCACCCATTTTCTTTCTCTTTCTCTCTCTCTCTCTCTGCCTCTTCCTCTCTCTGTCTGTCACTCTCAAATAAAAAGTGACCTTCAGCCCTGGCTGCAGGCGATCACTTTATCTACCTATCGGATCAAATTGCCCCAGCTGAACCCTGGCTGCAGATGGTTTTATCTGCCTATTGGAATGTAACAACAGACCTTCCCATGACCCCTGGGATTAAGAGTCCCATGATCTAACCTTATCAATCAGAGCATCTTGTAATCCTGGGTCAATGACCCTGGGATTAAGTCCCATGATCAAACCTTATCAATCAGAAAGTCTTGTGACCCTTCAGTTTCATTTTTGCCCTCCTGCCTCCCCTATGTAAACCTCTGTGAAAAATAAAAATTTGAGACTTTGACCAGGAAAAAAAAAAAAAAGTGACCTTCAGATGGTTTGTCTCACACACATACATTATATTGGGATCTCATGTCTCTCTAGATAGCCCAATTGGAAAATGTCACTTTAAAGCTCATTTCAGGTTCATTTTTGCCCTTGACTGCACTTGACCCTCATGCCAGTACAGTTCGTTCCCAGGGAAGCCTGGCTTCTTTCCATTTTCTGCCTCTCTAGCCACTCACTCGAGATTTCCCAGGTGTCACTCAAGAATTGAGAAATGCTATCCAGCCCAGTCACAAGGTATTGGTTCTTGTAATTTTTAAAACCATTTTTATTTTGACTTATTTTTTGAGAGACAGAGAGAGAGAGAGAGAGAGAGAATGAGCATGCCAGGGCCTCCAGCTACTGCAAATGAACTCCAGACACATGCACCACCCTGTTTATTTGGCTTATGTGGGTCCTGGGGAATCAAACCTAAGTCCTTTGGTTTTGTAGGCAAGTGCCTTCACCACTAAGCCATCTCCCCAGCCCCTGGTTTTTGTAATTTTTATTTTTAATTTTTGCTGGGTGTGGTGGCACATGCCTTTAGTCCTAGTGCTCAGGCAGGAAGCTGAAGTAGAAGGATGTCCATGAGTTCCATGAGTTTGAGACCAGCCTGGGGCTACAGAGTGAGTTCCAGGTCAGTCAGGGCTAGAGAGAGGCCCTGCCTCAGGCAAAAAGTTTTTATTTATTTATTTGAGAGAGGGAGAGAGATACAGAGAGAGAGAGAGAGAGAGAGAGAGAGAGAGAGAGAGAATGAGCATGCCAGGGCCTCTAGCTACTGCAAACGAACTCCTGACACATGCACCATCTTGTGCATATGGCTTTATGTAGGTACTAGGGAATCGAACCTGGGTCCTTTGGCTTTGCTGACAAGTGCCTTAACTGTTAAGCCATCTATCTAGCCCCCCCCCCCAGTCTTTTTAATGGGCTCTGTTATGGCATTTCATGCATATGTGTCATTAGACTTTGTTTTATTTTGTCCCCTTTCCCCAGTGCCTTCCCAATTCCCCTGTCTCCTCTTGCTGGTCCCCTCCCTTCCCCAACATAGTTTTCTCTTCTGCTTTCACAATCCATTACCCTCGGAGAAAGGTAAGTTCAAATCTCTTCTTATGGTTCCCTTCCTAGTTTCATGCCCCTCCCACACGCACACGCGAACACACACACAAAAAACATTCACACAACACAACACTTACACACTCACACACACACACACACAACACACTCGTAACACACACTCACATACACACATACTTACACACACACTTAAATTTGGGTTCCACATATGAAAGAAAATGAGATGTTTGTCTTTCTAAGTATGGCTTCACATAAATCCCCAGTTCCATCCATTTCTCTGCATAGGTAATGATTTCATTTTTCTTTATGGCTGAATAGAATTCTGTTACATATGTATGTGTATCATGTTTTATTTTATTCGTCCATTCATCTGTTTATGGCCATCTCAGCTAGGTTCATTTCCTAGCTGTTGTGAATACTGCAGCAATAGAAATGGTTATGTAAGTATTTCTTTTTATTTTTATTTTTTCCCTCCCCCCATGTAAGTATTTCTGTGGTATGTAGACTCAGACTTAGACTTGGTATATACCCAGGTGTGGTATAGGTTGGTCATCTGACAGTTCTATTTTTGGAGTTTTGAGAAACTGATTTCTATCATGTGGTGGTTTGAATGTAAAATGCTAAATACATAGTATTTGAATACTTGCCCAATAAAGTGATGCTGTTTGGGAAGGTTGTGGAACTTTTAAGAGGTAGAACCTTGCTGGAGAAAGTATGTCACTAAGGGCGGGCCTTGAGGTCTTACAGTCCAGCCTCATGTGCTGCTTCTCTTTCTACTTCCCATACATATGCTGCTGTGATGATGTGGTGTGGGCTTTCTTCCCTGGCATGCCATGCTTTTCCTGCCATGATGGTCTCTATATTGTGGCACTGTAAGCTAGCTGGTCTAGAGGGAAAAGGTTTTCTGCTCCACACCAGCTTAAATTCTCAGTGACCTTGTCACTCAGGCAAGTGAAGTCTTCAGCAACAGTGTCTTAAAAACAGCTATTTCTCAAGGGAAACCAAGGGCCTTGGCAATAGCCCATAATGTTTTGGAGGTAACAGGGACCTCCCTGGCTAACAACTCACTGGAAGATATCCCATCCCTGGCACTGAAAATTTTCTAGTAACAATCTGTAGCTTCTGGATGTGCCATTATTCAAAAAAGTAGGTTTTCATATGTCTTATTCAGAATGTCTTGAATTTTGATTGACCCTACCCCTGCCCTTCTTTTACACAGACTCTTCCTCTGGCTTTGCTTGGCCTTTCCCCTCCCTATAATCTGTTCTTCTGCTTACATATGTACAATACCATCCCCTTAAGTCCTTCCCTCTCCTCCCTCCCTTATAGCCTTTTTTCTAGTTTACTGGCCTCTGCTACCGATTTTTGGTTCCAGCTCACACATGTGTTTACATTTGTAACTAGGATCCACATATGAGAGACAGCATGTGGCATTTGGCTTTCTGAGGCTGGGTTACCTCACTTAGTATAATCCTTTCTAGATCCATCTATTTTCCTTCAAACTTCATAATTTCATTTTTCTTTACTGTTGAATTGAACTCCATTGTTTAAATGTACTGCATCTTTATTATCCATTCATCTGTTGAGAGACATGTAGGCTGGTTCCATTTCTTAGCTACTGTGAATAGAGCAGCAATAAACATGGTTCTGCAAGTATCTCTAAGGTAGTGAGAAGAGTCATTAGGATATGTGCCTAGGAGTGCTATAGCTGGATCATATGGTAAATCTAATTTTAGCTGTCTCAAGAACCTCCACATTGATTTCTGCAATGGCTGTACCAGATTTCATTCCCACCAACAGTATAGAAGGGTTCTCCTTTTTCCACATCCTTGCCAAAATTTATTGTCATTTGTTTTCTTGATGACAGGAGTGAGATGGAATCTCACAGTAGTTTTAATTTGCATTTCCCTGATGGCTAAAGATATAGAACACATTTTTAGATGTTTATATGCCATTTGTATTTCTTCTGATGAGAACTCCCTATTTAGTTCCATAGCCCATTTTTTAATTGGGTTGTTTGATTTCTTACTCTGTTTTTTTGAGTTCTTTGTATATTCTGGATATTAATCCTCTGTCAGATGAGTAGCTGGCAAAGATATTTCTCCCATTCTATAGGTTGCTTCTTTCTCTATTCACAGTGTCCTTTGCTGTAAAAAAGCTATGTAATTTCACGAGATCCCAGTGGTTAACTAGTGGTTTCATTTCCTGAGCAATGGAGTTTTATATTCAGAAAGTCATTGCCTATGCCAATATATTGAAGGGTTTTCCCTACCTTTTTCTCTAGAAATTTCAGAGTTTCGGGTATTATATTAAGGTCCCTGATCCACTTGGATTTGATGCTTATGCATGGAGATAGACAAGGATCTATTTTCATCCTTTTACGTATAGATATCCAGTTTTCCCAGCACCACTTGTTGAAGAGGCTGTCTTTTCTCCAGTGAATATTTTTATCATTTTTGTAAAAAATCAGATGGCTCTAGCTGCCTGGATCCTCTATCCTGGGTCCTCTATTCTGTTCCATTGAACTATATATCTGTCCTTCTGCCAGTACCATGCTGTTTTTTTCTGGCTGGCCCAACTTGAGGCTTGCAGTGTCCACTGTTATTTATGTACACTGGTGATTTCTCTTTCTCAAATGGAACTGTACACAGTGTAGCTTTTTCCAGCTTTCTGTCAGCTGGTCTACAGGGAGGAGGTTTTCAGCTCATCTCTAGCAAGATTTCTCAATGATCTTGCAGCCCAAGCATGTGGACTCTTCAGCAATAGGGTCTTACCATCAATTCCTTGTGGGAAACCAAGAGCCTCTGCAATGGCCTGTAATGTTTTTGGGGCATCAAGGACCTCCCTGGCCAACCACTCACTGCTTGAATTCTTGATAATGGAAAGGTAGCAGAGGTGATTTGTGACATCAAAATCATTTGCTTAGAGCAGGAATGGTGACTCACACTTATAATCCCAACACCTGTGAGGCTGAGACAAGGATTGTTACAAGTTCAAGGCCAGTCTGGTATACCTAGTGAATTCCATGTCAACCTGGGCTACAGAATGAGATCTTTTCTCAAATAAAAGATAGATAGGGGCTGGAGGGATGGCTTAGTGTCTGACACAGGCAAGGCCCCAGGTTAAAAGCAGGCCTAAGCTATCAGACACAGGGCCCAAGCTATGGAGAGGTAGCAGCAGCCTGGACGCCAGGAGAATCTCAGGTCCCAGGAACTGGCAGGAGTAAGGCCCCTCCCCTCTCCCCCTCCTGGGGTCACAGTGAGCCTTGCTCCCCAGACAAATCTCAGGCCCCAAGACCTGGAGGAGGAGGGCTGTTCCTTCCCCTCAGCTCAGGGTACCTGGACATCCTGATAAGACTTAGGCTTCACTCATAGCCCTGTGACCTTTGGCAAGTTACCTAGGAAACTCCTTATATGGTATCAGCCTTTACACAGCCCGTCCCCTTACCCTATACCTCTTCCTGCCACTATGTAGGTCACCTGACCCTTTCCCTACGTGCTGGAATGAACATCCCTATACGCCAACTAGGCATCGGCAAACAACCTTTGAACCCACCAATCTCCTTGGGACCCCCTTCCCACTTTCTCTCTCAACTGCTTATAAGAACCCAGTTCCGCCAGGCATGGTGGTGCACGCCTTTAATCCCAGCACTTGGGAGGCAGAGGTAGGAGGATCACCATGAGCTTGAGGCTACCCTGAGACTACAAAGTGAATTCTAGATCAGCCTGGGCTAGAGTAAGATCCTACCTTGAAAAAAAAAAAAAAAAAACCAGTTCCTTGAATAAATGAGCTGTTCTCTGAAGCTCTCCTGGGTATTTCTTTCCATCACACTCAAGGCCGCTCAAGACCCTGCTCCATAGTTGCCTGGATGCCTCTGGGTAGCCAGTGCTGCACAACATCCCCTTGAGGAACCACAGACCCACAGCTTAGTAGTTAAGGTGCTTGCCTGCAAAGCCAAACAACCATGGTTCAATTCCCTAGGAGCCAGGTAAGCCAGATGCACAAGGTGGCACATGTGTCTGAAGTTGATTTGTAGTGGCTGGAGGCCCTGGTGCACCCATTCTCTCTCTCCTCCTGCCTCTTTCTCTCTGAAATAAATAAAAATAAAATATCAAAAAAGATATATAGATAGATGATAGATAATAGGACTCAGATGGTAGAGTGCATGGTAGTGTATGCCCAAGACCCTGAGTTCACTTCCCAGTACTGGCCAGGTGTGGTGCACACCTTTAATCCCAGCACTTGGGAGGCAGAGGTAGGAGGATTGCTATAAGTTTAAGGCCACCCTGAGACTAGTGAGTTCCAGGTCAGCCTGGGCTAGAACAAGACTCTACCTCCAAAATCCAAACAAAATAAACCCGTGAAAACCAATTCCCAGTACTGCTTAAACTGGGCATGGTAGCACCTGCCTGCAACCGTAGTATTCTGGAGGTGAAGGCAGGAGGATCAGGAGTTCAAGTCATCCTCAATTATATAAAGAATTCAGCAGGCTGCGGAGACACATACCTTTAATTCCAGTACTCAGGATAAAGAGGTAGGAGGATTGCTATGAGTTTGAGCCCAACCTGGGACTACAGAGTGAGTTCCAGCTCAGCCTGGGCTAGAGTGAAACTCTATTTTGAAATACACACAAGTTCAAGGCCAGCCTGGGCTTTAATGAGATTCTGTGCAAAAACCACAAAAAAAGTGTGCTGAGGTGGTACATGTCCTTAATCCCAGCACTTAGGAGGCAGAGGTAAGAGGATCACTGAGTTTGAGAGCAGCCTTGGAGTAAATTCCAGGTCAGCCTGGACTAGAGTGAGACCCTACCAAAAAAAAAAAAAAAAAAAAAAAAAAAAACCAGAAAAAAAAAGAGAGAAAGATAACTAACCTCTGGTCCCCACATGTACCAGCACACACACAAATACATACATATACACAACACATACATATAAACACAATACATACATATACATACATATACATACCACACACACATGCAGAACACTTTTAAAATATTTTATTTATTTATTAGAGAGTGAGAAAAAGGCAGGTAGAGAGAGAATGGGCACATCTGGACCTCCAGCCACTGCAAATGAACTCTACATACATATGCCACCCTGTGCATCTGGCTTATGTGGGTTCTGGGGAATCGAACCTGGGTCCTTAGTCTTTGCAGGAAAGTGCCTTAATCAATAAACCATCTCTCCAGCCCCTCAAAACACTTTTCAAAAAATAATTAACTAAACTAGAGAGATAGTTTAGTGGTTAAGGTGCTTGCCTGTAAAAATGAAAGGACCCAGGTTCATTTCCCTAGTACCCATGTAAAGCTAGATGCACAAGGTAGTACATGTGTCTTGAGTTTGTTTGCAGTGGCTAGAGGCTCTGGGTGCCCATTTTCTCTCTCTCTCTCTCTCTGCCTCTTTCTCTCACTCTCAAATAAATAAATAATTAATTAAAATTAATTAATAATTGGATGGACATGGTGGCACACGCCTTTAATCCCAGCAGCACTTGGTAGGCAGAGGTAGGAGGATTGCTGTGAGTGTAAGGCCACCCTGAGACTACATAATGAATTCCAGGGAAGCCTGGTCTAGAGTAAAACCCTACCTTGAAAAAAAAATTTTAAATGTTATTTTAGGGCTGGAGAGATGGCTCAGTGGTTAAAAATACTTGCTTGCACCACCCCCTGCCTGGGTCTCAGTCCCCAGTACCCACATAAAGCCAAATATACAAAGTGGTGCATATGTCTTGAGTTAATCTGCAGTGGTGAGAAGCCCTGGCACACCCATGCTCACTCTCCCTCAAATAAATAAATAAAAATATTTTGAAAAAATAATTATTTTATTTTGTTAGGGCAGGGCCATAAGACTTCCCATAAATGGCTTCTTTAAGTCTCTGGAAATTCTACCATTTTTATAAATAAGGAAACAGGCTTAGAGAGATTAAAGCACTTGTCCCACAAAGCCTTAAGTGACAGATGTGAATAGCTCCAGATCCTGGCTTTGCCACAACAAGCTCAGTATGCCTGGCATGGAGACCATGCTTGAAAAGCTTGGGTTTTTGGCTGAGGGCCTGACAGTTGCGTTTCTGGACCCTCAACCCTCCCCCCCCCACACACACTTCATTTCTGGCTGCAGAGACTACAGAACCACCCTGTTGTCTCACCCACCAACGCTTCCTTCATTTCCACTGTATGCTCTTCAGAAAAACAGGCTAGCTCCTGCAGGGTTACAAAAAGGGTGATCCTCCTACCTCTGCCTCCCGAGTGCTGGATCAAAGATGTGTGCAACCACGCCAGGCTAAGAGTTGTCTTTTTGTTTTTGTTTGTTCCAGATCGCTCTCACTGGGACCCCACATAGGTATGGAAGGCTAGTCCACCCTTCACTCAGTAGTATCCCAGGCAATCTAGCCAGCTCTGTTTCTTTCCCCTCCAAGAGAGCCCCTGCTCAATGGTAGACTTACATGGGGTGGACTTACAGTGGGAACTCACAGGGTGTACTCACAGGGTGCGCTGCTTAGGAGGAATGTCAGCCCTGATGGCTTGATGCTTCTGGGCCTAGTGGCTGGCCACTTTGCAGTCATGCCCCTCAAAACACACAGTGGTGTAATGAAGTGACAAGAGAAACATGCTATTGTCTGGGACCTTTAATTTTATAAAGGGTAGATGATTTAATGCATATTAATTTTAAAACAAATGTGAAGGCATAATGGAGGAAAGAGAGATATTCATGGATGTTTGGGATAAAGCTGTGACTTAGTCTTAGCTCTGGAATGTTTTGAAGTCTCTCCTTTTCCCTCCTCTTTCCCACTTGCTCTCCATCCCCAGACTGGCAGAGCTACACACTCTTTCCTTTGACTTGGGATCAAAGCTGTAGCAGCACTGGCTCAAGACATTTTTCTAGGAACTGAAAGTATAGGTGAGTTGGTGGAGCTCTTGCCAAGGATGCCTGAGTCCCTAGATAGGATCTGCATCAATCAGGTATGGTAGTCCATGCTTAGAATCCCAGCACTGGCAAGGTAGAGGCAGGAAGATCAGGAGTTTAAGGTCATCTTTGGTGTTGTAGACAGCACCCACTGTGGAGATCAACTTCCAAACCAGATACAGTTTATGGGGAGGAAGGGATTTATTTGAAGCTTACAGATCCAGGGGAAGTTCCATTGATGGTGGAAGAAGCTGGTCCCTTTTCACAGATCCAAGCAGAGAGACACACCAACAAGCAAGCACATGGGAGCCAGGGAACCAGGTGGAACTCAAGCACTCTGCATACCTTTAGGCTGGAATTAATTCAGATCTGCCCCCAAACACACCTTTGGGCTGGACCCCAGGATCTGCCCTTCAGTGACACCTCTTCCAGTCAGGTGGCTGGAAATCCAAGTTATAAGCTTTGATAAAACTCCTGAGTCTATTGGGGGACATACATTCAATCTACCATACTTGGCTACATAGTGAGTTTGAGACCAGTGTCTCAAAAATTAAAAAAAAAAAACAAACAAAAAAAAACAGGCGTGGTGGTGCACACCTTTAATCCCAGCACTTGGGAGGCAGAGTTAGGAGGATCACCGTGAATTCTAGGCCACCCTGAGACTACATAGTGAATTCCAGGTCAGCCTGGACTAGAGTGAAACCTTATTTCAAAAAACTGAAAAAAAAAAAAGTAAATAAAAAATTAAAAATAATTCTATATAATTATTAGGGTTATTTTTATTTTTTTAAAGTTATTATTATTGTTATTATTTTGGTTTTTCGAGGTAGGGTCTCACTCTAGCCCAGGCTGACCTGGAATTCACTATGTAGTCTCAGGATGAAAGATTTACTTATTTTTTTAAGTTTAGGGTTTTTTTGTTGTTGTTTGTTTTAAAATATATTTTTTTATTTATTTTAGAGAAAGGGGGGAGAGAGAATGGGCAGACCAGGGCCTCCAGCCACTGCAAATGAACCCCAGATGCATGCACCCCTTGTGCATCTGGCTTACGTGAGTCCTGGAGAGTCGAACCGGGATCCTTTGGCATTGTAGGTAAATGCCTTAACCTGTAAGTCATCTCTCCAGCCCTTTTCAGTTTTTTTTGAGGTTGGGTCTTGATCTATTCCAGACTGACCCAGAATTCACTATGTAGTCTAAGGGTAGCCTTGAACTCACAGTAATCCTCATACCTCTGCCTCCTAAGTGCTAGGATTAAAGGTGTGTGCCACCAGGCCCAGCTAGTTTTTTTTTAAAGGTAGATCTTCCTCTAGCCCAGGCTGACCTGAAATTCAGTATGTAGACTCAGGCTGGCCCATTGAACTCCTACTTCTGCCTCCCAAGTGCTGGGATTAAAGGTGTGTGTCATCATGCCTGGCCAAATTTAGCAAATCATTTTGACCTGATAAAGTAATTTGTATGTATATGCCACATAAGGGGCTCTGCAGTCACTCTGCCAACACTCAGCAGTCTTATATGGAGAGGGACAATGACACGTTCATATTCATAGTGAGACTGTATGACAGCATTATTGAGGGTTGATTGACAACATGTACTAATAATTTTTTCTTGCACTTGACTCAATCATTTATCCTAGGGAAATCCTAGGGAGATGTATGTAAAAAGATGTATCTATTTATGGCAACATGACTTATAATGACAAAATTTGGAAACATTCAAGTGTATAAAATGTGGTACTGATTAATTATGGCATGGCCACACAATGGACGATTACTAAATCATAAAATAACATCTTTAGGGGTTGGGAATGTACCTCAGGAGTAGACTACATACATAGCCTGGGTGAGGCCGTGGGTTCAATGCCTAGCAAAAAGGCACATGTAAAATAAATTTAAAAATATATAAAAACAATATTTAGGGCTGGAGAGATGGCTTAGAGGTTAAGGTACTTGTCTGTGAAGCCTAAGAACTCATGTTCACATCTCCAGGTCCCATGTAGCCAGACACAGAGACACAAGCACACAATGTGCACATGTGCCACAGGGGCGCACACATCTGGAGTTCATTTGCAGTGACTGAAGGTCTTGGTGTGCCTATTCTCTTTCTCTCTCTCTCTGCTTCTTTCTCTCTCTCAAAATTAAAAAAAAATCCCAATATTTAAAGAGAGCATCTAATGACATAAGAAAAGAGTTTGTAAGGTATGAAATAAGATAACTAGGGCAGAGAGATGGTTCATCTGTTAATGCACTTGCCTGCAAAGCCCTAATGACCTGAGTTTGATTCCACAGTACCCATATAAAGCCAGATGCACAAAGTTGCGCGTGTACCTGGAGTTCATTTACATTGGCTAGTGGTCCAGGTGTGCTCATTCTCTCCCTCTGTCTGTTTCTCTTCTGTCTCTCTCTGCTTGCAAATAAATTTTTAAAAATTCTTTTAAAAGGGCATTATTGGGCTTGAGAGATGGCTTAGCTGTTAAGGCACTTGTCTGTGAAGCCTAAGGACCCAGGTTTGATTCCCCAGTACCCACATAAGCCAGATGCACAAGGTGGCACATGCATCTGGAGTTCATTTGCAGTGGCTAGAGGCCCTGGTGTGCCCATTCTTTCTCTCTCCCTCCCTCTTATTCTCTCAAATAAGTAAATATATAAATACTAGTTTTTTTTGAGGCAGGGTCTCACTCTAGCCCAGGCTGACGTGGAATTCACTATGTAGTCTCAGGGTGGCCTCGAACTCATGGTGATCCTCCTACCTCTGCCTCCTGAGTGCTGGGATTAAAGGCGTGCACCACCACGCCCGGCTTAAATACTATTTTTTAAAAATGTATTATCAATGAACTTTAATGTGTACATATACTTTGGCCTTGTATTAGTTATTTTTCTCCTTTCTTTTGCCAAATACCTGACCAGGAGGAACTGAAGGGAGAAGGATTGTATTTGGGCTTACAGTTCAGGAGGATACAGTTAAACATGGTAGGGAAGGAACATTAAGTAGTTGGTCACATTCAATCTGCCGCCAGGAAAGAGTGAGGAATTCTCATGCTCAGCTCATTTTCTCCCTTTTATTCAGTCTGAGACCTCAGCCCATGGAATGGTCACACCCACAGTTAGGGTGTGTCTTCCCACCACAGCTTAATGTTAGCTTAGAACAGTCCAACAACAGCAGGTTGCAGGCCCGAGAGTCAAGGAACCTAGTCGCTACTCAGTCCATAAAGCTGGATGCCTCAGCAGTCCCAATCCCAATCCAGCACTGAAGGCCTGGAGGCATCCTGGAGAGATGCTGCTCTTTAATCCACTCGGGTCTTCTGTCCACACTGGAAAGCAGCAAGCAGTGAGCAGCAAACAACACTGGCAACCGGGTGGGAGGAGGGGATATTTATTGAAGATTTCAGACCCAGAGGAAGTTCCATAATGGCAGAAGAAGCTGGCCCTGTTTTCCCAGGTCCAGAAAGAGAGAAGCCCCAAGCCCAAAACCCCAAAGCCACATAGCATACTTCAGGAACTCCAGGCAGAACAAGGTACACTTTGTATATCTTTAGATTGGAATTTCAAACCCACCTTAGGGCTGGACCCTAAGATCCACCCAGTGACACTGCCTCCAGCCAGGTGGCTGCAGATGCAAACTCCAAACTAATAAAACACTGAATATATTGGGGGCCATTTATTCAAACTACCACAGTTAGGGTGTGTCTTCCCACCATAGCATAACTTAATGTATAAAGCCCCTCACAGACATGCTCAGAGAGTTGTTTACAAAGTGGTTCTAGAATCTTCCATTGCCTCCCCTGCTAAGAGGTGGTTCTGGATCTAATCAAGTTCACAACTGAGATTAACTATTTTATTTTAATTTAATTAATTAATTAATTTATTTATTTATTTATTTATTTATTTATTTATTTTGAGGTAGGCTCTAACTCTAGCCCAGGCTGACATGGAATTCACTATGTAGTCTCAGGGTGGCCTTGAACTCATGGCGATCCTCCTACCTCTGCCTCCCAAGTGCTGGGATTAAAGGCCTGCAACATCATACCTGGCCATGTTTTATTTTTTAAATTTATTTATTTATTTATTTATTTATTTGAGAGAAAAACAGAAAGAGGCAGAAGAAAGAGAGTGAATGTGAGGGTGCCATGGCCTCAGCAAACTCCAGATGCATGTGCTACTTTGTGCATCTGGCTTTACCTTGGTACTGGGGAATCTAACCCAGGCCATCACACATTACAAGTGTCTTTAACTGCTGAGCTATCTCTCTAGCCCCCTATCTTTGTGTGTGTGTGTGTGTGTGTGTGTGTGTGTGTGTGTGTGTGTGTATTTTGAGGCAAGCCCAACAGACTGGCCCTTTTTTTTTTTTTTAATGAGAAACAGAGAGAGAATTGGCATGCCATGGCCTCCAGCCATTACAATTGAACTCCAAATGCGTGTGCCACCTTGTGCACATGTGTCACTTTGTGCATCTGGCTTACGTGGGATCTGGAGAGTCAAACATGGGTTCTTAGGCTTCTCGGCAAGCACCTTAAATGCTAAGTCATCTCTCCAATCCTCTATTTTTATTGAGACAGAGAGAAAGAGAGAGACAGAGGGAGAGAGAATGGGTGTGCTAGGGCCTCTAGCCACTGCAAACAAATTCTAGAGACATGAGCTACCCTTTCCATCTGGCCTACATGGGATCTGGAGAATTGAGCATGGAACCTTAGGCTTTGCAAGCAAGTGCCTTAACCACTAAGTCATCTCTCTAGTCCCTCTCTATGTAGCTAAAACTGACCTTGAACTCCTGATCCTCCTGCCTCTACTTCCCAAGTGCTAGGTCTACAGGTATGCAGCAACATACCCGGTCATTATTTTTATATTTATTTATTATTTATTTTTTGGTTTTTTGAAGTAGGGTCTCATTCTAGCCCAGGCTGACCTAGAATTCACTCTGTTGTCTCAGGGTGGTTTTGAACCCATGGCAATCCTCCTACCTCTGCCTCCCAAGTGCTGGGATTAAAGGTGTGTGCCACTATGCCTGGTTTATTTATTTATTTTTGAGGCAGGGTCTTATTCTAGCTCAGGCTGACCTGGAGCTCACTCTATAACCTAGGCCGGCCTGAAACAACAATCCTCCTACCTCAGCCTCCCGTGTGAGGGCATTAAAGGTGTGAGCCACACAATACTCAGCTGGTAGAGCAGTTTGTGTGGACATATGAAATATTAGATGCCTATACGGCATTCAAGAAGAGATGTCAATCAAATAGTTGGCTATATGAGTTTTATTTCTTTTCTTTTTTTTTGGAGTCTTGGTCTCACTCTAGTCCAAGCTGACCTAGAACTCATTCTGTAGTCTAGGCTGGCCTCAAACTCACTTCAACCTTCCTTCCTCAGCCTCCAGGTGCTGGGACTAAACGTGTGAGCTACCATGGCTAGTTGAGGTTTTAAACTTTAATCTTTATTTATTTAATTTCTTTATTTTGAGATAGGATCTTATCCCATAGCCTAGGTTGACCTGAACCTAAGATCTTATCCTGTAGCCCAGGCTGGCTTTGAACTCATGGCAATCCTCTTGCTTCAGCCTCCCAAGTGATAGGGTTACAGGCTTGAACCACCATGCTGAACTATTTCTTTTTTAAAAATCATTTATTTAAGCTGGGTGTGGTGGTGCATGCCTCTAATCCCAGCACTCGGGAAGCAGAGGTAGGAGGATCGCCATGAGTTTGAGGCCCCCCTGAGACTACATAAGTGAATTCCAGGTCAGCCTGGGCTAGAGTGAGGCCCTACCTTGAAAAACCACATTTATTTATTTCACAGAGAGCGACAGAAACAAAGAGGCAGATAAAGAGATAAAATGGGTGTGCCAGGGCCTCTAGCCACTGCAAACAAACTCCAGATGCATACACCACCTTGTGTATCTGGCTTTATGTGGATACTGGGGAACTGAACCAGGGTCCTTAGCTTTACAGGCAAGCACATTAATTGCTAAGCCATCTCTCCAGCCCTATTTATTTACTTTTGGAGGGTCATGTATTAAAGTAGAGCCTGGCGCATGGTAGGTAAGCACTTGATCACTGAGCTACATTTTGAGCCCTAAGTTATCTGATGTTACAGTTTTATGCAGCATGTGAGTATTAACTAAGGATGTAAACTACACAAAAAGCTCTGAATGCAATGCCTGGAAGCCAGCCACTGCTCAGTAATGTGAGCCGCAATGATGGTGAGATGGTCACCATTTGCCTTTGAGACACCAACTCCTGTGTGACCTTTCTAAGCTGAATTAACATTCCTATTCCTTTAAATTGACCTAAAACCAAGTAAGGTTTTCAACTTTGATTTTTTTTCTTTTTGTAGCACAAACAATACTAATATAACACTATAGTGAATGTAAAAGAACAAAACCTTCATCCCTTCACTGTCTAACCATTCTGTTCTTATTTTCCATGTGTTTCCCGTTGGTCTCATTTGCAAGCAAAAATTAAAATAGTTGAATCCTGAGGCATACATACATATGTATCCCGGTTACTTTAAGTAACATTATCCCATGAGCCCTTTTCCAAGTTATTACATAGTTTCCATAATTATAATTGTTAGTGGTTGCAAAAATAATCCTTATTTACTTGTCCTTTTTGCTGCTATTGTTTATTTAGCTCATTTTCAACACAACACTTTTACAACTAGGGTTGCAATCTCATGCATCCACAAGGTTTTTGTTCGTAGCATTTATTGCCAAGAGCAGGATTACTGGGTCAAAGGCTCTGAACATTTTTATAACTCCCAAAACCTAATGCCAAATTGTGGAATGGTTTGTACCAATTTATGGTGCCAGAGGTTGGATCTTTTCACATGGAAAAAAATACGAAGATTAAACCGGTGTGATGGTATAGGCTTGTAATACCAGCACTCTGGTGGTGGAGGCAGGAGGATCGGGAGTTCAAGGTCATCCTCCACTACACTGCAAGTTCAGGTGAACCTCAATTACATGAGACTGTCTCTTAAAAAAAAAAAAAAATCCCGGTGTGGTGGTACACACCTTTAATTCCAGCACTTAGAAGGTAGAGGTAGGAGGATCACCATGAATTGAGGGCCACCAAATAAGGTCTGGAGAAATGGCTCAGCTGTTGAGGCACTTGCCTGCAAAGCCTAACGACCCAGGTTCATTTCTCCAGTACCCATATAAAGCCAGATGCACAGAGAGGTGCATGCATCTGGAGTTCATTTGCAGTGGTTAGAGGCCCTGGAATGCCCAATCTGTTTGTTTCTTTTCTCTCTATTTCTCCCTGCATGCAAAAAAACAAATAACTTTAAAAAAAAACCCAAAGCCAAACAAAGATCAAAGAGTAAAATCAAATATATCATTAAACTGGAGTCATTTACACATAGATTTCCTACTACCACTTTTTAAACATTTTTTTTCTTCTTCCACTCAGACTGCTTCATCCTCTCTCTCCTTCAGTTCCCCCGAAGAGCAGGAACAATCATCAACGGCAAGTGGCAGTTGCAGCAAAGCAACATCAAGAGCCGTCTTCATGCTCAGAAGAGGATGCTACACCTCCTTCTCCTGGCTTCTGGTCAGAGAAACTTCTCTAGTAACAAACTATTGAGGGATGATCTCTGAAAGGACAGTCTTCCCTTCGTTTTTTTTTTTTGTTTTGTTTTTTCAAGGTAGAGTCTCACTCTAGCCCAGGCTGATCAGGAATTCACTATGTAGTCTCAGGGTGGCTTTGAACTCACAGTGATCCTCCTACCTCCGCCTCCTGAGTGCTGGGATTAAAGGCATATGCCACCATGCCCGGCTTATTTTTAAAAAATATTTTTATTTATTTACTTGCAAGCAGAGAGCACTTTTGGAGGCAGAGGTAGGAGGATTGCTGTAAGTTCGAAGCCAGCCTGGGACTACAGAGTGAGTTCCAGGTCAGCCTGGGCTAGAGTGAAACCCTATCTTGAATTAAAAAAAAAAAAAAGACCCTGTTGTAGTCAGTTTTCACAAAGCTGGAATGAACATCCAAACCAGACACAGTTAGGGGAGGAAGGGATTTTAGTTCAGGATTACAGGTCCAAGGGGTAGATCCATCAATGGCAGAAGAGGTGGCATTCAGACACCCAAGCAGAGAGAAACAACCAAACAGCCAGCACACACCCAAAGCAGCAAACAGCAGGGGCCCCACCAGAGCTCAGACTGCTCTTACACCTTTGGGCTAGGATCAGATCCGCCCCCAAACACACCTTTGGGTTGGATCTCAGGATCAGCCCCCAGCGATACCTCTTCTAGCCAGGCAGCTGGAGACCCCAGTTACAAACTTATAACTCCTTAGTTGGACTGGAGAGATGACTCAGCAGTTAAGGCACTTGCATACAAAGCCTAAAGACCTGATTTGATTCCTCAGAGCCCACGTAAATCCAGATGCACAAAGTGGCATATGCATCTGGAGTTCGTTGCACTGGTAAGATAGCTGGAAAGCACAATGTTCCACAATTTAAGGGACAGTCTCTAAAATATCTGTCCCATAGTGTTTGAAAGTATCACATTTTATTTATTTATTTATTTATTTATTTATTTATTTATTTATTTATTTGCAAGTACAGAGAGAGAGACAGACAGAATGGGCACTCCTGGGCTTCCAGCCACTGCAAATGAACTGAACATACATGCACCATTTTGTGCATCCAGCTTTACATGGGTACTGGGGAATTGAACCTAGGCTGTTAGGTGTTGCCAGCAATTGCCTTAACTGCTGAGCACTCTCTCTAGCCTGAAAGTACCACAATTTAAAAAACATATTTTTAAACTTTTATTTATTTATTTTATTTATTTGAGAGAGAGAGAGAATGGGTGCACCAGGGCCTTCAGCCACTGCAAACGAGCTCCAGATGCATGCACCATCTTGTGCATCTGGCTTACGTGTGTCCTGGGAAATTAAACCTGGGTCATTTGGCTTTTCAGGCAAGTGCCTTAACCACTAAGCAATATCTCTAGCCCTAAAAATTTTTATTTATTTATTTGCGAGCAGAGAAAAAAGAGAGACAGAGAGAGAGAGAGTGGGCATGCCAGGACCTCCAGGTGCTGCAAGTGAACTCCAGATGCATCTTTGTGGGTACTGGGGAATTGAACCTGTGTTGTTAGGCTGTGCAGGCAAGCACCTTAAGTGCCGAGCCATCTCTCCAGCCCCAAAGTAGCACATTTATGAAAATCCAAGAACATCAGAACTTTTTTGGACTGACATTGAAGAGGCATGACAGGCTAGTGAAAAAATAAGACTGAAATGGATGTTTTGGAGTGAGGCCATTATTAGAACAACAGATGAAACTTAAATGGGGTCTAAGGATTAGATGGAAGAATTGTGTCAATGACAATTTTCTCATTTGATGTTTTTGTGGTATATGAATGGAGCATCTTGTTTGTAGAAATGCATTCCAAGGCATTAGGGTGGCTGGTAATAGTGCAGCATATTAGCATCTTACTCTTGAATGACTTTGGGAGAATGTTTTGTACTATATTTTCCAGTTTCCTGTAAGCTTCCTCCTCTTCCTCCTCCTTCTTCTTCCTCTTCCTCTTCCCTTCCTCCTTCTTTTCCTCCTCTTCCTCCTCTCCCTCTTTCTCCTTCTCCTTCTTATTTCTCTCTCTCTCTCTCTTTGTTCGAGGCAAGGTCTCACTCTAGCCCAAGCTGACCTGAAACTTACTTTGTAGTCCCAGACTGGTCTAAAACTCAGAGATCTTCCTACCTCTGCCACCCTAGTGCTGGAATTAAAGGCATGCACCACCATACCCAGCTTTTTTCTTTATTTATTTGCAAGGAGAAAGAGAAAGAGAGAGAGAAAGAAGAGGAAGGAATGAGAATGGGCACACCAAGGCCTAGTACTACTGCAAACAAATTCCAGACATGTGTACTGCTTTGTGCATCTGGCTTTATGTGGGTACTGGAAAATCAAACCCAGGCCTTCAGGCTTTGCAAACAAGTGCCTTTAACTTCTGAGCCATCTCTCCAGCCCTCCTATAAATTTTAAATTAAGAACAATTTATGTAAAGAAAGAAAAATAAATAAAACAATTACATATATACATATATATATGTATAGAAAATTAACTGTTAATATTAATAGTCAATTATTAGCTCAGTAATTAAAAAATTATTTATTTGTTTGCAAGGGGACAGCGATAAAGAGAGAGAGAAAGAGAGAGAGAATGGCTGTGCCAGGGCCTCTTGCTACTGTGAACAAACTCCAGATACATGCACCACTTTGTGCATCTGGCTCTACATGGGTTTTAGGGAATTGAACCTGGGCTAGCAGACTTGGCAAACAAGAGCCTTTAACCACTGAGGAATCTGCCTATCCCATAGCTGGATAAGTTTGAGGATAGAATAATGAACTAGGAATGAAGAGGTACTTTGAGATATTCTTCTGTAAAATTCTGAATCTCTTGAGAGAAAAAGGTCATTACATCTCTGAAGACAAAGCATCTAACTTAAAATAACTGAAATGTTTTGGATTTTCTTTGTGGCATTGGAGATCAAGCTCAGGGCTTTATGCATGCTAACTATGTGCTACCACTGAACCACATCCCCAGCTAAATGAGAAACTTTACAGAACTTTTAGTCATGAATAATATGTCTGATATTCTGGGATACCCAAACTTAGGGTTGTTTGCTTTTTGGCTTATTTATTTATATATTTATTTTTGGTTTTGTGGTGCTGAGGATAAAGCCCATAATCTTGCACACGCTAGGTAAACACTTTACCATTGAGCTAGACTCCAGCTCCTGACTTATGGTTTAAATAAATTGGGGGTTTAAAATATTTTAAGGGTCATTTTATATTTGCTCTTACTGTGGAACTAGTTGTTGCTTCTGTCTCTAGAACCTGTTTTGAAATAGCCAGCCTTCTCATAGATAAATTTAACTTCCAACTTGTTTTTTATTTGTTTACTTTGCCTAACTTTTCCTTCATACATGTTTGGGAAATTTTAAGATATTGAGTTAACAGAACTGATTTATACTGTGTTTATATAAACAGAGGAGTAAAGCAATGAGTAAATATTTAACAAAGAAGCAAAAATGAGTATACGAGGGGCTGGAGACATTGCTCAATTGTTAAGCCTGAAAAACCTAAAAACCTGGGTTCGACTCCCAGTATCCACATAAAGCCAGATGCACAAAATGGTGCATGCATGTGGAGTTTGTTTGCAGCGGCCAAAGGCCCTGGTGGGCCTATTCTCTCACTTCCCCTCTCTGTCTGTTTGTTTTTCTCTCTGTGTCTCTCTCTGCTTGCAAATAAAGAAAAATGGGAGAGGGTTTCTGTTACAAATATTAAGTTTAAATAAAGGCCTGATTTTTTTTTTCATTTTGGTGCTTGGGACTGAACCAGGGCCTTGTGAATACTAAGCAAATTCTCTACCATTGAGCTATATCCATAGTATCAAAACCCTAAACACTTATTCTAAATTTGTATGAGTCTTCAAGAGTTTAATAATATAAACCCAGGGTTGGTGGCTCACTCCTTCAATCCCAGCACTCAGGAAGCTGAGATAGGAAGACTGCCATGAATTTCAAGCTAGCCTGAGTGAGTAAGTTCCAGGTCAGATTGGGCTAGACACCATGCCTCAAAAAAACAAAAACAAAAACAAAAAAAAAAAGAACTTGTGCTGGAGAAATGGCTTAGCAGTTAAGGTGCTTGCCTATAAAGCCTAACAACAGACCTGAGTTCTGTTCCCCAGTGCCCACGTCAAGGCAGATTACACATAGTGGCCCATGCACCTGGAGTTCGTTTACAGGGACTAGAGGCCCTGGTGCACCCATTTGCTCTCTCTTCTCTCTTTCTCTGCTTGTAAAAAAAGGAGAATTTGCTGGGCTTGGTGGCGCATGCCTTTAATCCTAGCACTCAGCACTTCAGAGGCAGAAGTAGGAAGATTGCTGTGAATCTGAGGCCACCCTGAGACTACATAGTGAATTCTAGGTCAGCCTGGGATAAAACAAGACCCTACCTTGAAAAACAAAACAACAAAAACACGAATTTAATTTGTTTAAGGAGACTCTTTCACACTTAGAGTATAATTTAAGTTGCTTTCAATTTTCTTGAATAGATATTGTAAATGTAAGGACAGGAGAAAGGGAAAGAGAAGATTTTAAAAATATTCAGTAATTTTTGGGGCTAGAGGGATGGCTTAGCAGTTAAGGCACTTACCTGCAAAGTTAAAGAACCCAGGTTTAATTCCCCAAGACTAATGTAAACCAGATGTACAAGGTGGTACATATGTCTGGTGTTCGTTTGCTGTGGCTAGAGGAACTAATGCGTCCATTCTCTCTCTTTCTCTAAAATAAATAAAAATAAAAGAAATTATTTAGGATTGGGAGATGGCTTAGCAGTTAAGGAGCTTGCCTGCAAAGCCAAAGGGTCCAGGTTCAGTTCCCCAGTACCCACGTAAGCCAGATGCACAAGGTGGTGCATGCATTTGAAGTTCATTTGCAGTAGCTAGGCACTCTCATTCTCTCTCTCTCTCTGCCTCTTTCCCTCTCTCAAATACATAAATAAAAATATTAAAAATATTTTAAAAATTCAGTAATTTTTTAATATCAGTGTTATGCAATTACTTTTTTTAAATGTTTTTCTTTCTTTCTTTTTGGTGTTTTGAGGTAGGGTCTCGCTCTAGCCGAGGCTGACCTGGAATTCACTATGTAGTCTAAGGGTGGCCTCGAACTTACAGCAATCCTCCTATCTCTGCCTTCCAAGTGCTGGGGTTAAGGGCATGTGTCACCACACCTGGCTTTTTTCCTTTTTTAATATATTTTGTTTATTTATATGAGAGAGAGAAGCAGGTAGAGAGAGAGAGTGATTGGGCACACCAGGGCCTTTAGCCACTGCAAACAAACTCCAGATGCATATACCAGCTTGTACATCTGCCTTATGTGAGTTCTGGGGTATCAAACCTGAGTCCTCAGGCTTTGCAGGCAAATGTCTTACCCACTAAGCCAACTCTCCAGCCCATCTTTTAAAATATTTAGCCGGGCGTGGTGGTGCATGCCTTTAATCCCAGCCTTCGGGAGGCAAAGGTAGGAGGATCACTGTGAATTCAAGGCCATCCTGTGAATTCCAGGTCAGCCTGGGCTAGAGTGGGACCCTACCTCGAAAAAAAATTATTTATTTATTGTTTTTCAATGTATGGTCTCACTCTAGCCCAGGCAGACCTGCAATTTACTATGCAGTCACAGGGTGGGTAGTCTTGAACTCATGGCAATCTTCCTACCTTAGCTTCCCAATACTGGGATTAATGAGGTGAACTACCATGCCTAGTATTTTCTATTTTCATAAAGCACGTTTTAAGGACTGGAGGATAGTATGTAAGCAGGGCCATTAATGTTACTGAGTGTTTTAAGTCACACACTGTAAATAATTACGTTTTAGGTAAGCCTCCATTAGTTAGAATCCTAGTCATCATGGGATCCAATTTCTGGCCCCATTTTATTCTCCCGTTGGCCTATAATAACTGCCACTTAAGGCCTTGCCACTCAACATGAATAGACAATAGCAATACAGCAGGGCATGATGGCACATGCCTGTAATTCCAGCAATCCAGAGGCTGAGCAAAAGGATCACAAGTTCAAGGCCAACCTTGGCTAAATAAGTGAGCCCCTATTCCCAGGAAAAACAAAAGCAAATCATGAATAAATCAATAAATAAACCAAGACATTTATACACTTAGAGAAAACCTGTAGCAAGGGAAGCACTTGCTGGAAAGGAGCTTGGATTGAGAGGATGGCTAAATTTCTGGGTTTTGTTTTTTATTTTAAACACACAAAATCAGGTTTCAGGTTTATTTTGCAATGCCCAAAGTGCCTAGTACAGCATTTGGCTCACAAAAGACTCAATAAGTACTTGTTGTCTTAAAAAAACTGACTCTGTTATGTGTCCTTAGAGATATATTTCCCAGTTCTTATTCCCTGTGGCTTTTATAAAAATAGACCATGACCAAAATGTGTTGCAGAAACAAACTTCTGGAAATACGAAATACTGGCTTATGCCTTTTGACCCTTTCCACCAATAGCCACAGAAAAACTACATACATGGATGGTAATTTTACCTTAAGTTCTCACTAACATTCTGGTTAGGAAAGAGCCCACTTAGGCACATATCTTTATAGTGTTTGAAAGTAAGAGTTATTTCTCAAGCCAGGTGTGGTAGCACTCACCTGTACTACCAGCACTTGAGAGGCTAAAGCAAGAGAAGCTCTGGTTCGTTGCCAGTTGGGTTATAGAGCAAGTTCAAGGCCAGCCTAGCTAAATAGCAAGACTCTCTGTCAAACAGACAAACATCCCAAAATATTCTCTTTCTCAATAATTAGCATTTTTAAACAAAAAATTCCACAGTGTACAGGATTTGGTAAATAAATAAAAGCTTTCAAAGGCCCTAATGTTCTATGAAATAATTGTGCCCTAGTTTAGAGAATTTTTAGCTGCATTTGTCTTCGTTATTTACAGATGTGACTGACTCTTTAAAGGTTTTTGGTTTGAATGAACATCATTTTCATTATAGAACAAAACATCACTTATTTATTCATTGCCAGACCATAAGGATGTACATTTCCATAGCACTGTAGCTAAGAAATTTGCCTCTGACTTCAGGTCATCTTGTTTTAAACTATGCTTCAGTTTCCTTCTAAAAGAGGTGATTTGGGGTTTGGGTGTGCAACTCAGTAGTCGAGCATTAGCTTAGCACTCTCTTCATCCACTCACTCACTTACTCACTCAAAGGACAATTAATTCTTTTTTTTTTTTTTTTTTTTTTTTTGGTTTTTCGAGGTAGGGTTTCACTCTGGCCAGGCTGACCTGGAATTAACTATGTAGTCTCAGGGTGGCCTCGAACTCTCAGCGATCCTCCTACCTCTGCCTCCCGAGTGCTGGGATTAAAGGCGTGAGCCACCACGCCCGGCTAATTCTATCTTTAAGTGGTTGTAAAGACTGTATTATATTATTCTTGGCACAATATCCCTGACACAAGGCAAGTCCTGTTAAAATGGACCTAACATTGTATTAAACTTCAGTTGAGGTGCAAGGAAAAATAGTTTCTGTTTCCAAAAAGTATAAGTATAGAGAAAATCCAGTTAAATAGAATACTTGACTGCAGTTCTTTCACCTCTAAAGAAAAAAAAAAACTAACTTATTAGCTGTTAATAACTTCTCAGTGTGGGTATACCATTCTTCCTCTTTATGGAAAACTATCATACACCTGAAGAAAGTATAGCTGATCTGCTGCTAACAATCTCCATGCCAGAATAAAGGTGCTCAAAAACCAATGAAGGCTTTGTTAGAATGTTGTTTAGTGTGGCTGAGAAGAAGTGGCTAAAAGTTTTATTTGCAAAGCCTGCAGGCCAAGGTTCAATCCCCATCCATCCATCCATCCATATAAGTGGTACAAGTGTCTGACTTTCATTTGCACTGACAAGAGGCCCTGGTGCCCCCCCCCCCCGCCTTTCTCTCTTCTGTCTCTCTCTCTCTCTCCACATACACACACACAAATAAATTTTTAAAAATTATTTTAAGATGGTGGGGCTGAAGAAATGGCTCAGCTGTCTGATCTCTGGAACCCAGTAAACAGCTGGGCATGGCCACATGTCTGTAACCCCAGCCCTGAAAAGTGGGGCAGAGACCAGGGACTCCCTGGGGCTCGTGATAACCATTAATATCTAGTATCTGTAAGAGAGTCCAGCTCAAAATAAAAACCAGAAGATTGATGATAGAACAAACCCCTGACACTCGGCTCTGGCCACCGTACTCCCCCTGCCCACACTTGGCCAAGAAGTCACAGGGGGTGCTGTAAGAACATGAACATGTGTGTGCACCACATATAACACATCATCCCCACACACACATGTGGAAAGAAGAACAAAAGGGGGGGAGGAGAAAGAAGATTGGTTAGTATTCAGGAGGCAGTACTTTATGCATACTTCATAATACACTATAATTCCAAATAGCTTAGGTACCCAAAACTGAAACAGACCTTTTACCACATTTAATCTGATTGCAGCCTTCTTTATGTTTAAATTAAGAAGCTGGTCAGATTTGGGGACCCGTGCCTGTAATTCTGGCATTTGGGAGGGGGAGGAGGTAGGATCAGGAGTTCAAGGGCAGTCTCATCACATGGTGAGGTAGAGACCAAGCTGGGCCACATGAGACCCTGTCTCAAAAAAAACAAAAATACCCAGAACTCAGGAGGCAGAGGTAGGAGGATTGCCATGAGTTCGAGGCCACTCTGAGACTACAGAGTGAATTCCAGGTCAGCCTGGGCTAGAGTGAGACCCTACCTAAAAAAAAAACCTAATATAAATAAATAAATAATAAATAAATAAATAAATAAACCAAAAATATGGCTGGGGAGATTACTTAGTGGTTAAAAATGCTTGCATTCTTGCATACAAAGCCTGCTGGGCAGAGTTCAATATTTCAGTTCCCCGGTACTTGTGTAAAGCCAGATTCACAAAGTGGTTAAAGCATATGGAGTTTGCAGTGGTAAGAGGCCCTGGCACACCCATTCCCTGCCTCTCGAATAAATAAATAATAAAATATTTTTTTAAATAAAGAAGAGATGAAGCAAAGAAAGAAAGCAAAGACAGACAATCAGGCTGAATGTGGTGACACATGCCTATAATTTCAACACTCAAGTGGCTGAGACAGGGGGACAGCAAATTTAGGTCAGCCATGGGCTACACAGTGAATTCAAGGTTAGCTTGGGCAACATTGCTGGACCCTATCTCAAAAATACTAAAGGAGCCAGGCATGGTGGTGTATGGCTTTAATCCAGCATTTCGGAGGCTAAGATAGGAGGATCACCATGAGTTCAAGGCCAGTAAGCATGGGTTACAGTAAGACCCTTCCTCAAAATGAAAAATAATACTGGAGAGATGGTTTAGCAGTTAAGGTGCCTGCCTGTGAAGCCTAAGAATGCCCGTTCGATTGTCCAGGTCCCACGTTTAGCCAGACACAAAAGTGACCCAAGCAGGAAATGTTGCACATGCTCACAAGGGGGCTCATGCGTGTGGAATTTGTTCACAGTGGCTGAGAGGCCGCTGGTGCACCCATTCTCTGTCTCTTTCTCTCTCTGTTGCTCTCAAATTAAAAATAATAATAAGCTGCGCGTGGTGGTGCACGCCTTTAATCCTAGCACTCGGGAGGCAGAGGTAGGAGGATCGCTGTGAGTTCGAGGCTACCCTGAGACTACATAGTTAATTCCAGGTCAGCCTGGACCAGAGTGAGACCCTACCTCGAAAAACAAACAAACAAAATAATAATAATAATAATAATGAAGGAATAAAAGTTACTCATATTCTTCCCAAACCCAAATAATCTAGAAGATGTGTTTATTTTTCTAGGTTCCCCTGGGACATCACCTGATATCATTGCTTTTATAAAGTGGAAAAGGGTTGAAGAGATGGCTTAGCAGTTAAGGCGTTTGCCTGCAAAGCCAAAGGATTCCAGTTTGACTCTCCAGGACCTACATAAGCTAGGTGCATAAGGGGGCGTATGCATTTGGAGTTTGTTTGCAGTGGCTGGAGGCCCTAGCATGCCCATTCTCTCTCTCTCTCTCCGTCTCTCTGCCTCTGTCTCTCAAATAAATAAAAAATAAGCTGGATGTGGTGGCACACGCCTTTGATCCCAGCACTTGGGAGGCAGAGGTGGGAGGATTACCAAGAGTTCAAGGCCACCCTGAGAATACGGAGTGAATTCCAGGTCAGCCTTGGCTAGAGCAAGACCCTACCTTGAAAAGCCAAATATATATATATTTAAAAAAACAAAAAATTAAATAATAATAAAAAAATATAAAGTGGAAAAAAACATGCAATACTAACTCAAGGCATGGGTCTCAACAGTGACTCCTGGATCAAGCCTACACAAGTTGAGAAACAGGAAAAAGCATATTGCCACAGCCTCTGTTAAAAATCCAGTACTTTCAAAAGCACTTAAATGTGTTTAAGTTCCCCATTGAGTTCAAACCTCTCCTATAAGCATCCACTCTCCCAAGTCTTTCTATGGGGGTGCCGTTCTTCTCACTTGTTCCCTCCCTTACAGCATGCTTCACACTTGACTTTTTTTCTTTTGAGATGGTCTCATGCAGTCCAGGCCTTAAACTCACCAAGCAGCTAAACATGTCCTTCAGTTTCCAGATCCCTCCACTTCCCAAATGCTAGGGTTACAGGCTTGCAACACCATGCCTGGTTTTATGCAGTGCTAAGGATTTAATCCCAATACTCAGGAGACAGAGGTAGGAGGATCACTGTGAGTTTGAGGCCAGCCTGGGACTACAGCATGAATTCCAGATCAGCCTGGGCTAGAGTGAGACTCTACCTTGAAAAAAAACAAGCACTCGGAAGGCAGAGGTAGGAGGATCACCATGAGTTTGAGGCCGCCTTCATACTATATAGTGAATTCCAGGTCAGCCTGGGCTAGAGTGAGACCCTACCTCGAAAAACCAAAACAAAACAAAAATTCACCTTGTTTCCTAGAATTCAACAACTGAATGTTTAGTGCTATTCCTTTGCCAGGCAAAGTTATATAATTTAATTTATAATTGAAATTAGTAACTGTTTCCCTTTAGTACATCACTGAAAAGACTATCTATTGCTAAAAGTATTCAAAACACTGAAAACTTGTGTTGTCCCTGGAAAAATCTCTTCTAAATTGCAGCTCTGACAAAGTTATTTTACTCCCAGTGAATCATGGGAGCAACAATGACTTCTACAAGTACCTATAATGAGATGTGGAAAAGAACAACCCAGGCAAAATTAGATCTGTTCAAACGTGTTTATGGGTTAGAAGTCTATTGTGACTTTGTACAGCATGTTCCAATGGCAGAAAGGCTTCCTAAATTTGAACTTGAAGTTGACAGAGAGAGAAGCAATCTGACACCTCTGTTGCAACAAGCCAGCCTTTTTCAACAGACAGAAAAACAAACTCAAATAAACAAACCTCTGAATTTTTGGTAAGGTACAACTTAAGGATGATGTCACTTTTCCTTTCTTGTGTTTTTAAAGCTCTGTAAGGACACTTCCCGGGCGATGTGGACTTTAGTCATAATGCACGTGACAGGCGGGTAGCTCTCACAAGGTGCCTCAGAGCCTGAATGTTTTCTGATAAAAGCTGCAAGCTTTCTATTTTAAGTGGAGGCTTAGCAAGCAGTTCTGATAAATCTTTGCTAAATTAGGTTAATTACTGCCAATTTTTATATTCTGCTTTTGAGTTAAATCTTAAATATTGAACTGAATGTTGAACTCAAAACCAAATGAGAATATCCTCTTTGCAAATGTTTCCGACAGTTTTCAAGACCACAGTTAACAGTTTGAATTTACAGTAAGCACTTGCTCAACAAATTGGACTGCTGTCTCAACTGGGAAGATGCTTGGGCTAATCTAATGTTTGGCTTTCTTGGTTTTATGAGGAAAAACAGAATAATGCTCTAGGTATTTCTTGCCAAGAAAAGGGGTATAGAGTAAGATGGGACAGACTATTTGATACATGACCTTTTATAAATTAAGTGACAAAAAGGGAATAAATGTGTGAGTGTGGCTGTGTAACTTGCATAACTTGCAAGACCCAGACAATAAAACTGAGAATTTTGTGTTTGATATCAGCCGATTACAGTGTATTATAAATAATGCAGGATGTTGAGGTTCAGGAGGTCCCCAGTCTTGTGAACTCCCTATAATTTCAACACTCAAGTGGCTGAGACAGGGGACAGCAAATTTAGGTCAGCCATGGGCTACACAGTGAATTCAAGGTTAGCTTGGGCAACATTGCTGGACCCTATCTCAAAAATACTAAAGGAGCCAGGCATGGTGGTGTATGGCTTTAATCCAGCATTTCGGAGGCTAAGATAGGAGGATCACCATGAGTTCAAGGCCAGTAAGCATGGGTTACAGTAAGACCCTTCCTCAAAATGAAAAATAATACTGGAGAGATGGTTTAGCAGTTAAGGTGCCTGCCTGTGAAGCCTAAGAATGCCCGTTCGATTGTCCAGGTCCCACGTTTAGCCAGACACAAAAGTGACCCAAGCAGGAAATGTTGCACATGCTCACAAGGGGGCTCATGCGTGTGGAATTTGTTCACAGTGGCTGAGAGGCCGCTGGTGCACCCATTCTCTGTCTCTTTCTCTCTCTGTTGCTCTCAAATTAAAAATAATAATAAGCCGCGCGTGGTGGTGCACGCCTTTAATCCTAGCACTCGGGAGGCAGAGGTAGGAGGATCGCTGTGAGTTCGAGGCTACCCTGAGACTACATAGTTAATTCCAGGTCAGCCTGGACCAGAGTGAGACCCTACCTCGAAAAACAAACAAACAAAAATAATAATAATAATAATGAAGGAATAAAAGTTACTCATATTCTTCCCAAACCCAAATAATCTAGAAGATGTGTTTATTTTTCTAGGTTCCCCTGGGACATCACCTGATATCATTGCTTTTATAAAGTGGAAAAGGGTTGAAGAGATGGCTTAGCAGTTAAGGCGTTTGCCTGCAAAGCCAAAGGATTCCAGTTTGACTCTCCAGGACCTACATAAGCTAGGTGCATAAGGGGGCGTATGCATTTGGAGTTTGTTTGCAGTGGCTGGAGGCCCTAGCATGCCCATTCTCTCTCTCTCTCCCATCTCTCTGCCTCTGTCTCTCAAATAAATAAAAAATAAGCTGGATGTGGTGGCACACGCCTTTGATCCCAGCACTTGGGAAGCAGAGGTGGGAGGATTACCAAGAGTTCAAGGCCACCCTGAGAATACGGAGTGAATTCCAGGTCAGCCTTGGCTAGAGCAAGACCCTACCTTGAAAAGCCAAATATATATATATTTAAAAAAACAAAAAATTAAATAATAATAAAAAAATATAAAGTGGAAAAAAACATGCAATACTAACTCAAGGCATGGGTCTCAACAGTGACTCCTGGATCAAGCCTACACAAGTTGAGAAACAGGAAAAAGCATATTGCCACAGCCTTTGTTAAAAATCCAGTACTTTCAAAAGCACTTAAATGTGTTTAAGTTCCCCATTGAGTTCAAACCTCTCCTATAAGCATCCACTCTCCCAAGTCTTTCTATGGGGGTGCCGTTCTTCTCACTTGTTCCCTCCCTTACAGCATGCTTCACACTTGACTTTTTTTCTTTTGAGATGGTCTCATGCAGTCCAGGCCTTAAACTCACCAAGCAGCTAAACATGTCCTTCAGTTTCCAGATCCCTCCACTTCCCAAATGCTAGGGTTACAGGCTTGCAACACCATGCCTGGTTTTATGCAGTGCTAAGGATTTAATCCCAATACTCAGGAGACAGAGGTAGGAGGATCACTGTGAGTTTGAGGCCAGCCTGGGACTACAGCATGAATTCCAGATCAGCCTGGGCTAGAGTGAGACTCTACCTTGAAAAAAAACAAGCACTCGGAAGGCAGAGGTAGGAGGATCACCATGAGTTTGAGGCCGCCTTCATACTATATAGTGAATTCCAGGTCAGCCTGGGCTAGAGTGAGACCCTACCTCGAAAAACCAAAACAAAACAAAAATTCACCTTGTTTCCTAGAATTCAACAACTGAATGTTTAGTGCTATTCCTTTGCCAGGCAAAGTTATATAATTTAATTTATAATTGAAATTAGTAACTGTTTCCCTTTAGTACATCACTGAAAAGACTATCTATTGCTAAAAGTATTCAAAACACTGAAAACTTGTGTTGTCCCTGGAAAAATCTCTTCTAAATTGCAGCTCTGACAAAGTTATTTTACTCCCAGTGAATCATGGGAGCAACAATGACTTCTACAAGTACCTATAATGAGATGTGGAAAAGAACAACCCAGGCAAAATTAGATCTGTTCAAACGTGTTTATGGGTTAGAAGTCTATTGTGACTTTGTACAGCATGTTCCAATGGCAGAAAGGCTTCCTAAATTTGAACTTGAAGTTGACAGAGAGAGAAGCAATCTGACACCTCTGTTGCAACCAGCCTATTTTCAACAGACAGAAAAACAAACTCAAATAAACAAACCTCTGAATTTTTGGTAAGGTACAACTTAAGGATGATGTCACTTTTCCTTTCTTGTGTTTTTAAAGCTCTGTAAGGACACTTCCCGGGCGATGTGGACTTTAGTCATAATGCACGTGACAGGCGGGTAGCTCTCACAAGGTGCCTCAGAGCCTGAATGTTTTCTGATAAAAGCTGCAAGCTTTCTATTTTAAGTGGAGGCTTAGCAAGCAGTTCTGATAAATCTTTGCTAAATTAGGTTAATTACTGCCAATTTTTATATTCTGCTTTTGAGTTAAATCTTAAATATTGAACTGAATGTTGAACTCAAAACCAAATGAGAATATCCTCTTTGCAAATGTTTCCGACAGTTTTCAAGACCACAGTTAACAGTTTGAATTTACAGTAAGCACTTGCTCAACAAATTGGACTGCTGTCTCAACTGGGAAGATGCTTGGGCTAATCTAATGTTTGGCTTTCTTGGTTTTATGAGGAAAAACAGAATAATGCTCTAGGTATTTCTTGCCAAGAAAAGGGGTATAGAGTAAGATGGGACAGACTATTTGATACATGACCTTTTATAAATTAAGTGACAAAAAGGGAATAAATGTGTGAGTGTGGCTGTGTAACTTGCATAACTTGCAAGACCCAGACAATAAAACTGAGAATTTTGTGTTTGATATCAGCCGATTACAGTGTATTATAAATAATGCAGGATGTTGAGGTTCAGGAGGTCCCCCAGTCTTGTGAACTCCAAGTTTTGGGTCCTTGTCCCTATTTTACCAAAAAAATGATACAAAAAAAAAAAAACCCAGACTCGAGAAGGATAAATTATGAATTATTGAGTTTATTTAGGGAGACATTACGAAGTATGAGGTTTATTTAGGGAAATTTAGGAAGAGGCTAGAGCAGATACACATGCATGTGGAAAGCAGGACCTAAGTACCTGTTGCCGTCAGGTTCACATTGCTGGCAGAAAACCCTTGCCCAAGAGCAGCTTGTGGGAAAAGGGTTTATGTAGGTTAACAGTTTCGAGGGGAAGCTCCATGAAGGCAGGGGGAAATGACAGCATGAGCAGAAGGTGGACATCACCTTCTGGCTAATATCAGGTAGACAACAGCAACAGGAGAGTGTGCCAAATACTGGCAAGAGGAAGCTGGTTTTAACACCCATAAGCCCACCCCCAACAATACACGTCCTCCAGGAGGCATTAATTCCCAAATTGCCATCAGCTGGGAACCTAACATTCAGAACATCTAAGTTTGTGGGGACACCTGAATCAAACCACCACAATGCCCATACTAAGGGATTTAGAAGAAATAGTCACACACTCACATGGGAGCAGAAAGTGTCAGCCCTGTGCCTCCACACAGGAGAAAATTAAGAGATGAAGTGGTAGGACTGGAGAGATTCCCCAGTACCCATGTAAAACCAGATGCACAAGGTGGCACATGCATCTGCCTCTCTTAGTTTTGAGATAGGGTCTCACTCTAGCCCAGGCTGACCTGGAATTCACTATGTAGTCTCAGGTTGTCCTCGAACTCACAGCGGTCCTCCTACCTCTGCCTCCGGAGTGCTGGGATTAAAGGTATGCGCCACCACACCTGGCTGAATAAAATTTTTTAAAGAAATAGATTAAGTGGTGATAGACTCAAGAGTTTTAGGATAACAGAGGGAAAGCACCAAAGCAGGGACTGGGAAAGTCGGGCACGGGAAAAGTGAGAAGTGAAGTCAAGAGAGTTATTATATACATGGTAAACATCTGAGTTTAGAGGGATTACACAAATTACATAAGTAGCAGGCCTAGAGTTGAGAGGAAATACACTCGTGGTAGACCCAGAGTTTAGATGAAAATCAAAGTGGAAAAGGTATCTGGAGACAGAATACATATGTGTGGAACGAACAGAAGAGTCCCCAAACAGGGTGAGCCAGGCTGCTGAGAGAGGGGAGACACTCCCTACTTGGATGAAAGGAGCCAGAAGTCAAACAGGTCACCAGCGTGGAAGGGAGAAAAGAGAGACTATCTTTACCCCCTTCCCTTGCATGCTCAGGTGAGGTCACAGGGCAAAATCAGAAGGCTGGGCCATGTAGGAAGCCTTCTATATTTGGATCACACATTCAATTAGAGTGTGCCTCTTCATCAGACTCAGGTGTGTAAGGAGAGACCTGATTGGCTCAAGATCTGATTGGTTCATGAACATAGGGATCTAGAGAACCTGAGCTGAGGAAGAAGCTGGAGATCCTGCTGGTGACTGTTGCTGGCAGCCATCTTGGTTGAGGTAGGATCAGACAAGAGTTCCAATTCTGGCAGAATGGCATCTCCTTATTCCTTCTTTGAGCTTCTGTCCCTAAATGCCTATAAAAGGCTGTCTTACTCCTGTTCTCCTTCATTAAGATAGTGACTACAGGGCTGGAGAGATGGCTTAGTGGTTAAGGTGCTTGCTGCAAAGCCAAATGACCCAGGTTTGATTCCCCAGGATCCATGTAAGCCAGATGCACAAGGTGGCACACACATCTAGAGTTTGCAGTGGCTAGATGCCCTGGCATGCCCATTCTCTCTCTCCCTGCCTCTTTCCCTCTTTCTTAAATAAATAGATAAAAGCAACTGTATTTTTAATGTGCATGTGTGAGTCCATGACCTTGGGGAAACAACACTAAAATTGAAGTACAAGAGATTTACTGTGAGAAAATCAGTGAGGAGGGACAAAAAGAATGGTATAAATCAGAAAGAGCCTTTAGGAACTGGTCATGGTGGCACATCCCTTTAATCCCAGCCCTTGGTAGACAGATGTAGGAGTGAAAACCTATCTTGAAAAATAAAAACAAAAACAACAACAAAAAGCCTTTTGGGCTGTGAATAGACTTCAATTGGTCAAGTGCTGTTGCAGTCAGGTTTGCATTGTTGATAGAAATCACTCGACCAAGAGCAGCTTGTGGGGAAAAAAGAGGTTTATTTTGACTACAGGCTCGAGGGGGAAGCTCCATGATGGCAGGGAAAATGATGGCATGAGCCGAGGGTGGACATCACCCCCTGGCCAACATAAATTGGACCATAGCAACAGGAGAGTGTGCCAAACACTGGCAAGGGGACACTGGCTATAATACCCATAAGACCGCCCCCCAACAATACTCTGCCTCCAGGAGGTGTTAATTCTCAAATCTCCATCAGCTGGGAACCTAACATTCAGAATACCTAAGTTTATGGGGGACACCTGCATCAAACCACCACAAGTGCTTACCTAGGTTCAATCTCTAGCACACATAAACTTGGGGTAAACCACCTGTAATTCTAGTGCTTGGGAGTTGGGGAGCAGAAGGATCAGAAGTTCAAGAGTATCCACTGCTAGTGACAGAGTTGGAGGTTAGCCTGGACTGTAAGGGACCCCCCCCCCGCCACTGCCCAAATAGAGGCTGGGGCATGGTTCAGTGGGTAAGAGAGCTCCTGTACAAGCATGTCAACCTTAGTTTGATCCCCAGCACCCCCTTAAAAAGTCAGGCATGGCCATACATGCCTATACCCCCCAGCACTGAGGAAGGCAGAGATAAGAAGATCACTGGGGGTTGCTGGTCATCCAGTCTAACCAAAAAATGGGGAGTTCCAGGTTCAGTGAGAGACTGTCTCAGGAAGTAAGGTGGAAGAATGATATAGGACACTCGGTGTCCTCCTCTGGTCATAGCATGTATTGTACACACATGTGCAGTGCAACACACACATGTACATGCACACACACACATGCATACACACTGAATAAAAGAAAAAAAGTAAAGGAAAAGCCTTGAGTCTGTGATGAAGGTCTGAATATGTGGAGCGAGGGAAGAACTGTGAGGGGGTTCAAGCAACTTTGTGCCTTGGGGTTGCCCTGAGAACATCTTGGCCCATTTCATTGAGCGTAGCAATGCCAAGGTTGCTGTCTTCAAGCCACACTCTGTCACAGATGGGAAGCAGCCCATGGAGAATGTCCCACGGGAAGTAAGCCTGTGACAGAGCCCTAAGGTGCTAGACCTAAGACCATCAGCTGACTTCACCATTCATTCACTCCTCAGCCATTTCCTCCTTTTTCTTTTTTTAAAGAACGTTTTATTTATGTGACTGTGTATGTCACAGCACACATGTGAAGGGCAGAAGACAACTTTCCAGTGTCTGTGTTTCACGTTCTTTGAGACAGAGTCCCTTGCTGCTGCAAAAAAACTGTAAATGAATGTCTTAGGAGTTTTGGCATCACAAATGCATGTGCCACTCTGCAGCCTGCTTTGTGTGGGTGTTGAGGAACTGAACCCAGGCTGCAGGCTTTGCAAGCAAGCATCGTTTACCATTAAACCATCTCCCAGGCTTTCTTTTCCTTTTCCTTTTATTTTTATTTTTTTTTTGTTGTTGTTGTTGTTTTGAGAAAGGTCTCATGTATCCAGGCTGGCCTTGAATGTGATATACAGTAAAGGATGACTTTGAGTGCCTGATCCTCCTGCCTCATCTCCCAAGTGCCGGGATTAGTGGCATGAGCCATTACTTCAGCTTGCTCTTCTTCTTAATGTCAGATACAAAAGCAGAGAAAATACAATTCCATTTGACTCAAGTATCTTCTGACCTCGACTAATAAAACGCCAATGTAGTGCTGGAGAGATGGCTCAACTGCACCCCTGTACCCATGTTATGGATGCGGAGATATGTCTTCTCCCACATTCTCTCAATTACAGCAATAGTCTTCTTGTGCTCCTGAAAGAGAAGAATTCACAGCAAGGCACAGGTAGACAGCAAATAGTCAAGCATGATTTTAATAGATGAAAAGGCAGAAATGGAAGGTAAATACACCTTCTAGAGTGGAGGATGTAATTCTAGATGGAATAATGGTCAAATTTGGACTTCTCTTTAAAAAATATTTTCTTTTTATTTATTAGAAAGAGACTAAGAGACAGAATGGGTGCACCAGGGCCTCTAGCCATTGCAAATGAACATCAGATGCATGTGCCACCATATGCATCTGGCTTACATGGGTTCTGAGGAATCAAACCTGGGCCCTTAGACTTCACAGGCAAGCACCTCATCCATTAAGCAATCTCTCCAGCCCCTAAAAAATATTTTTACTTATAAGAATAGAGAGAACAGAGATGAGACAGAATAGATGACCAGGGCCTCCAGCTACTTGCAAACAAACTCCAGACACATGTGCCTCTCTGTGCATCTGGCTTTACATGGGTACTGGGGAATCAAACCTGGGTCATTAGGCTTTGTAGGCAAGCGCCTTAACTGCTAAGCTACCTCTCCAGCCCACCATCTGGACTCCTAAAGTCTTACTCTACTACTTCTCCTCCTGGAGCTTAGGGTGGTGTTTTCCTGAAATAGTCAGAAGCTTTCTCACAATTAAGATATATATAATTAATAAATCAATCAATTAATTATAATTTTAGTGGTAGGAGTATGTATAAAGGTGTAAATACCCACAATGTTAAGTGAACTAGGGGAAAGGGCAATGGTGTCTTGCACATGCTCCTCAGGGAAGGGCCGTATGGCAGTTATTTTCATGTTTGTTGTTTTTCTTGGAACCCTGACCCTCCTCTCACCTGATCAGCTTGGCTGGCCCAGCTGCAAGCCCCTTTATTTACTTTGCCCCAGTGTTGTAGTCACCTCCACGTTGCTAGGAACATCCAAAGCAGACACAGTTTATGGGAGGAATGGGATTGTATTTCAGTTTACAGATCCAGAGGAAGTTCCATCTATGGCAGAAGAAGCTGGCTTCATACATAAATCCAAGCACAGAGAGAAACCACTACCAGCCCGCAAACACAAAACCAGCAGCAAGCAGGATCACCAGAGTTCAAGCTACTCTCTTACACCTTTGGGCTGGAATTCAGATCTGCCCCCAATGATACCTCCTCCAGCCATGCAGCTGGAGATCCACGTTACAAGTTTAGCAGGGAGTAGTGGTGCTCACCTTTAATCCCAGCACTTGGGAGGCAGAGGTAGGAGGATTGCCGAGAATTCGAGGCCACTCTGAGACTATATAGTGAATTCCAGGTCAGCCTGAGCTACAGTGAGACCCTCCCTCTGGAAAAAAAAAAGTTTAATTTTGCCACCTGAATCTATGGGGGACATACACTCACATTCAAACCACACCCAGTTTCTCAAATCTGCTGCTTAGCTCCAATACTTTTTTAAAAATTATTTTATGATTTATTTATTTGAGAGAGAGAGGAAAAGGCAAATAGAAAGAGACAATGGGCATACCAGAACCTCCAGCCACTCAAATGAACTTCAGATTCATGCACTCCTTTATGCATCTGGATTATGTGTGTCCTGGGGAATTGAACTGGTGTCCTTAGGCTTTGCAGGCAAATGACTTAACCACTAGGCCATTTCCTCAGCCCTAGCTCTAATAATTTTAACCACAATACCTGCACTGTCCTCTTTCCATCCTTCCCTTCCCCACATGCTTTATAGCCTCTGTTTACCATTGTTACACACTCTTTTCTGTTTTGTGATGTTGGAACTAGATCCAGGGCCTTGTGTATACTAGGCAAAGCTCTTCTAGTGAACTATACCCTCAGGCCATCCTCTATTCCATTATCATTATGATCATTGTTATTTTGAGACCTCAGGGTCTTATGTAGCCCACACTAGCATTGGACTCATTATGTAGCCAAGGCTAGCTTTGAACTCTTGACCTACCTACTCCTATCGCCCACCTGCTGACTGTAGGTATGACATCTGGTTTTCTAGCATCTACTTATTTGAAAAAAAATGTAGCTACTACTTTCTTATCTATTATTTCAGAAACATATTTGCAGATTCATGTGCATATATCCATAAATATTGATCCACACTAATTGATTATATTGCTTAGACTTTGTTTTCTTTTAAAAATATTTTTATTTAGGGCTGGAGAGAAGGCTTAGCAGTTAAGGTGCTTGCCTGCAAAGCCTAAAGACCCAGGTTCAATTCCTCAGTACCAACATAAGCCAGATTCACAAAGTGGCACATGTGTCTGGAATTTGTTTGCAGTGGCTGGAGGTCTTGGCATGCCCACTCTTTTTCTCTTTCTGCCTCTTCCACTCTCTCTCCCTCTCTCAAATAAATACAATCTTTTTTAAAAAATTATTTATTTTCAAACAGAGAGAGATAGAAGAGAGACAGAATGGACATGCCAGGGTCCCCTGCTGCGAACAGAATCCAGATGCATGCACCTACTTTCACAAAGCCAGGAACATAGGCCTGCACTGGAAGTTAAGTTCGGCACTGGAAGTGCTAATCTTATGTTCCATCTGAGGACAGGTTATATGTTAGCTTTGACTGAAGTATTCTTGGTCAGCTTTACCATTCTCAAATAAGTTGTATTTTGGTATTGACTATTGTTGCCTTTGACATTTCCTGAGTTATAGGGCCTTTGTCTTTTTCTTCTGTCATTACTGAGGATAGGGTGTCACTTGGCCCCAGGCTGACCCAGACCCCGGTTTAGACCAGAAATCTCAGCCTCTCAGTTGATAGGATTAGGGTTAGGGCAACACACACCCTTAGGGACTTTGGCTTTATTAGATTATCTGTTTGTTTTAATCCCCACGTTTGCATAAATACTCTGTGCTGGTTTTGATTGAATGTGTATATTGCTCAGTTGAATTTTAGAATTTTCCAGTATTTTGCTCCACCCAGTCTACTAGAATACTTGAAAAGCAGGCAAACTCAACACCTAGGGTCACTTCTGCTGTTACTCTGAGTGCAATATAAGAGTCACACTTGGCACCTTAAACTCCTACACTGAAGATATATAAAGCTGGATTTATGCATCTAAGAATACTGCAGATAATTAGAAAACTCAAGCATCAAATTAACTCAAGATTCAAAATCTCTACATTATAATACAGGAAATATACAAAATTAAGACAATACAATTCCACCAAAATTATAAATCAATCAGAAATTACCTCAAGTGAGCTGATTTAGGTGAAATGCCTGACAAAGATTTCACAATGGCTCAGTGGTTAAGGTACTTGCTGGCAAAGCCTAAGGACCCAGGTTCAATTTCCTAGTACCCATGTAAAGACAGATGCATAAAATAAAATAGGGCTGGAGAGATGGCTTAGTGGTTAAGGTCCTTGCCTGTGAAGCCTAGGAACCCATGTTCGACTCTTCAGATACCACATAAGTCAGGCAAGCATAAGGTTGCACATGCCCTCTAGGTGGTGCAAGCATCTAGAGTTCAATTTCAGTGGCTGAGGCCCTGGCATGCCAATTCTCTCTCTGTCTGTGTCTCTCTCTCTCTAACAAACAAACAAACAAACAAACAAACAAACAAACAAATAAGTTAACAAACAAATAAAGTAAAGAAAAAAGATCATTCACTCCGACCAAGTAGGTTTTATCCCAGAGATGCATGGATGGTTCAACATATGCAAATCAATAAATGTAATATGCCATATAAATAGACTGAAAGACAAAAATCACATGATCATCTTAATATATGCAGAAAAGGCATTTGACAAAATCCAACATCCCTTCATGGTAAAAGTCCTAAAGAAACTGGGAATAGAAGGAACATATTTCATCATAATAAAGGCTACTTATGACAAACCTACAGCCAACATAATATTAAATGGGCAAAAACTTGAAGCTTTTTCACTAAGATCAGGAACAAGACAAGGGTGTCCACTATCCCCACTTTTATTTAATATAGTGCTGGAAGTCTTAGCTATAGCAATAAGGCAAGAGATACACATAAAAAGGATACAAATTTGAAAGGAAAAGATCAAGTTATCATTATGTGCAGATGATATGATTCTATACATAAAGGACCCTAATGACTCTACCAGCAGACTGTTAGAGCTGATAAACACCTATAGCCATGTAGCAGGATACAAAATAAACACAGAAAAACCAGTAACCTTCCAAGCAGGGTGTGGTGGCGCATGCCTTTAATCCTAGCACTTGGGAGGCAGAAGTAGGAGGATCACCATGAGTTTGAGGCTACCTTGAAACTACATAGTGTATTCCAGGTCAGCCTGGGCTAAAGTGAGACCCTAGCTCGAACAAAAACAAACAAAAAAAAATCAGTAACCTTTCTAAATACATAAAACAAACATACAAACATGCTGAGGATGAAATTAGGAAATCACTCCCATTCACAGTTGCCTAAAAAAAAAATAAATAAATAAAGTAGAGCTAGGCGTGGTGGCACACACCTTTAATCCCAGCACTTGGGAGGTGGAGGTAGGTGGATCGCCATGAGTTTGCAGTCACCCTGAGACTATATAGTGAATTCCAGGTTAGCCTGGACTTAGAAAGCAAGACCCTACCTTGAAAAACCAAAAGATAAAAATAAAAAAATAAAGTACCTTGGAACCTTGTAATAAACCTAACCAAGGAAGTGAAGGATCTCTATAATGAAAACTTTAAAACACTCAAGAGAGAAATTGCAGAAGACACTAGAAAATGGAAAGAGATCCCATGTTTTTGTATTGGAAGAATCAATATTGTGAAAATGTCAATCTTACCAAAAGCAATCTATACGTTTAATGCAGTCCCGATCAAAATTCCAGTGCCATTCTTCACAGAAATAGAAAAAACAATCCTAAAATCCATTTGGAAGCACAAAAAAACCTCGAATAGCCAAACTAATTTTGAGCAACAAAAATAAATCAGGTTCGATTCCCCAGTACCCATGTAAGCCAGATGCATAAGGTAGTGCTTTTCATTTACAGTGGCTGGAGGCCCTGGGACACCCCCTCCCCTTTCTCTAAGTAAAATAAATAAAAAAAATTTAAAAACAGAGTTAAAAATAAAGTTCAAAGCTGAGCTAAACTTAGATGTTAAAGAGAATGACTTTAAGCTTTGTGCTATTCTTTTTTTGTGGGGGGTTGGGTTCCAGGAAGTGTTTCACTCTAGCTCAGGCTGACCTGGAATTCACTATGTAGTCTCAGAGTAGCCTCGAACTCATTGCGATCCTCCTACCTCTGCCTGCCCCTGAGTGCTGGGATTAAAGGCGTGCACCACCATGCCCGACTGTGCTATTCTTTAAGTAGAACTATTTCACTAATCAGATGTGCTACATATCCACACCCTTGTTCAAGGCTTTTTTTTTTTTTTTTTGTAGGCTCTTAATTTAGCCCAGGCTGACCTGGAACTCACTCTGTAGTTCCAGGCAGCTTCAAACTCATAGTGATCCTCCTACCTCTGCCTCCCAAGTACTGAGATTAAAGGCATGTACCATCACACAGGGCTTAAGGTTTTTTTCTTTAATTTTAAAAATATTTTATTTATTTATTTGAGAGGGAGAGAGGAAGAGGAAGATAGAGAGAGAATGAGTGTACCAGGGCCTCTAGCCATTGCAAAAGAACTCCAGACGCATGTGCTACCTTGTGCATCTGGCTTATGTGGGTACTGGGGAGTAAAACCTGGGTCCTTAGGCTTTACAGTCAAGAGCCTTAACCACTAAGCCATCTCTCCAGTCCATTAACTGGCTTTTAAAAAAATATTTTACTTATTTATTTGCAAGCAGAGAGAAATAGAAGACAGACAGAGAGAGAATGGGTGCACCAGGGCCTCCCACCTCTGCAAACTCCAGACGCATGTACCGCTTTGTGTGTCTGGCTTTACGTGGGTACTGGGGAATTGAACTCCGGTCCTCAGGCTTTGCAGGCAAGCGCCTTAACTGCTGATTCATCTCTCTATGTCCCTTAAGTGTGTTAATATCCATATGTAGAATCCAAAGCCAATTAAAGACCCTGGAGCTAAAAATGACAACCACTCTTTTGGCCTCTGCTCCCAAGCCAAAAGGGCCACAAGAGGGCTAGAGAGAAAGCAAAGGCTAGAGGTCTGGGTATGATTCCTCAGTACCACATAAAGCCAGATGCACAGATGGCACATGTGTCTAGAGTTCTATCTGCACTGGGAGGAGGTCCTGGCATGCCAATTTTCTCTCTCTTCTTGCAAATTAATAAATAAAATTAACAATTTAAAAAATATATTTTATTTACTTATTTGAGAGAGAGAAAGAGGCAGAGAGAGAGAGAGGGAGAGAAAATGGGCTCGCCAGGGCCTCCAGCCACTGCAAACAAACTCCAGATGCATGCGCCTCCTTGTGCATCTAGCTTACATGAGTCCTGGAGAATCAAACCGGATCCTTTGTCTTTGCAGGTAAACACCTTAACTGCTAAGCCATCTCTCCAGCCCCTAAAATTAACAATTTTTTTAAAGGCCACAAGAGATAGCAGGATACCTCTAGTGTGTCTACAACTGTTTTTCTTTTTTCTTTTTTATTTTCAAGGGTCTCACTTTAACCCAAACTGACCTAGAACTCACTCTGTAGTCCCAGGCTGGCCTTGAACTCATAGTACTTCTATCTATGCCTCTCAAGCACTGGGATTAAAGGTGTGTGCCACCATGCCTGGCTAATGTACCTACAATTCTGGTAAGCCACCTGTCTTCTTTTATTATTTTATTTTTAGGAGAGAGAGAGAACGAGAGCGCAAGATATATAGAGAGACACAGAGAATTGGCACGCCAATGTCTCTAGCCACTGCAATTGAACTCTAGATGCATACACCATCTTGTGTGCATGTGCACATGCATCACCTTGTGCATCTGGCTTACATGGGTTATGGAAAGCCAAACCTGTGTCCTTTCGCTTTGCAGGCAAGTGTCTTAACTGCTATCTCTTCAGCCCCCACCTGTTTTCTTTTTATAAAAACGTTTTTATTGACAACTTCCATAATTATACACAATAAACCATGATAATTCCCTCTCCTCCCCCACTTTCACCTTCATAAATCCATTCTCCATCATATCCCCTCCCCCTCTCAATTACTCTCTCTTTTATTTTGATGTCACCCACCTGTCTTCTTGATCAGGGAGGACATGGAGACCTAAAGACTAGACTCAAGGTCTGGAGAGATGGCTTGGAGGTTAAGCACTTGCCTGTGAAGCCTAAGGACCCCAGTTTGAGGCTCAATTCCCCAGTACCCACGTAAGCCAGATGCACAAAGTGGTGCATGCATCTGGAGTTTGTTTTCAGTGGCTGGAGGCCCTGGCACACCCATTCTCTATCTACCTCTTTCTCTCTCTGTCTGTTGCTCTCAAATAAATAAATAAACAAATAAATAAATAAACAAGACTAGACTCAAAATTAGTGTATGGGGCCGGAGAGATGGCTCAGCAGTTGAAGGTGTTTGCTTGTAAAGCCTGATGGCCCAGGTTCCAATCCTCAGTACCCATGTAAAGCCAGTTGTGCAAAGTGGCACATGCATCTGGAGTTCTCTTCCAGTGGCAAGAGGCCCTGGTATGCCCATTTTCTCTCTATCTCTGTTCTCTCTCTCTCTCTCTTTCTGCTTGAAGATAAATTAATTTTAAAAAATCAGTGTACAATCTGCAAGAGGAGAGTCAAAACAGAGGAAAATGGTCCTCCAGACTTCCCAAGAAACCCACTTAATCAGCATAGACCTGACTCATCCTAAGCAAATGACACCAATACTGAGAGAGAGAGAGAGAGAGAGAGAGAGAGAGAGCGAGCGCACAAGCCATAGAGTTGCTCCTAGGTCCCTAGAGTCTCTTGGAGAGCCACTATTTACCTTCAAAAGCACATTTGATTAAATGTTGGCTACTTGTTTGGTCAGAGAGAAAGATATAACTGCAAAAATAAAGGATCCAGCACTTGGGAGGCAGAGGTAGGAGGATCGCTGAGAGTTCAAGGCCACCCTGAGACTACATAGTTAATTCCAGGTCAGCCTGGGTCAGAGTGAGACCCTACCTCGAAAAAAAAAAAGAAAGAAAAGCTCTTTCTGTGCCTCTGTTCATTTCTGGAATAATTAATAGGCCATCCACATAATATTTGAGGCATCCTCTTTATTTATTTATTTATTTATTTATTTATTTATTTATTTTATTTATTCATTTTGGTTTTTCGAGGTAGGGTCTCACTCTGGTCCAGGCTGACCTGGAATTAACTATGTAGTCTCAGGGTGGCCTTGAACTCATGGAGATCCTCCTACCTCCGCCTCCTGAGTGCTGGGATTAAAGGCGTGCGCCACCACGCCCGGCCAGAAAGAGCTTTTCAAAAGGGGAAATGAACAAAGCCCTAAGGTATGTGAGATATAAAGGCCCCTCTCTAGTAATTCTAGTCCCATAATAAGGGAAAACACCCATAGATCTCAGGATGGTTATTTCCAAGTCTGGAATACATAAATCTGGATGACTCCGACCAAAGATCACAAGTCTAAAGGCTCCCTTATGCTGGGTACAATGATGGGTCCCTTATGACTTAATGCCAGAACATTATTGTCCTCTAGCTATCAGAATGGTTTGCTACTGAGTGGGTCCTAAGACCAGAACTATATTGTGCAGCTTTTAATGGCACCCAGTGGCTCTACAGTACTAACTGTTGGCCCTAGGTAACCTCAGCGTGGGTTGAAAGGTGCACTATGGGATTTCCTTGTATGTAACAGTGTAGCAGACAGCTTCAGGTTCGCTGAGATGAACTTCCAGACTGGGCACAGTTATAGAGGAAGGAATTTATTATAGCTTACAGATTGAGGGGAAGTTCCATAATGGTAGAAGAAGCTGGCCTGCTTTCACAGGACCAAACACACACAGAGAGAGAAAGCCAAAAGCCAAAAGCCAAAAGCCACACAGCATAGCACACCTCAGGAACTCCAACTAATCCTAAATTGAAATCCTAAACCCACCACCACACCTTAAGATCTACCCAGAGACACTGCCTCCAGTAAGGTGGCTGCAGATGCAAGCTACAAACTAATAAAACACTGAACATATTGGGGGCCATCTATTCAAACTACCACAAGCGGTAACAATAAAAACTCTACAGTGCCCAGTCAATGTATTCATGTTGAGACACAGATGGACTGAAAATGCTTTTTGCTGACATGATCATTTAGCTTTAATTTTTTATTCCATCTATTGGCTTAACAGATGTCATCTGGCACGTAGAAACCCTCATTAAATATACTTAAAAGGTTTTAACTGACACTAATTCTGAGGTTCAAATGATGAGAAAGGCAATTATACAAAATCAAATGGCTTTAGATATCCTCACAGCCCAGGGTGGTATGTGCATCATTATCAGGGTTGAATGTTGCATATATATTCCTGATAATTCTGCTAATGTGTCATTTACTTGACAAGATCTACAGGAACAAATGCAGACCATGTCAGATACCAGTGTGCCATTTGGTGAACAGCTTTAAAAATAGATATCTGGTTTAGAGAGATTGCTTAGTGGTTAAGGTGCTTGCCTGCAAAGCCCAAGGACCCAGGTTTGATTTCCCAGTACCCATGTAAGCCAGATGTATATGGTGGCACATGCATCTGGAGTTCGTTTTCAGTGGCTAGAGGCCTTGGTGCACCTACTCTGTCTCTCCCTTTCCCCCTGATCTCGTTCTCTCTAATAAATAGAAATAGATTTCTAAGCCAGGTGTGGTGGTGCATGACTTTAATCCCAGCACTCAGGAGGCAGAGGTAGGAGGATTGCCATGAGTTTAAGGCCAGCCTGGGATGACAGAGTGAGTTCCAGGTCAGCTTGGGCTAGAATGAGACTCTACCTAAAAAAAAAATGGATTTCTAGATCTTCTTGGTGAAAGAAAATTATGCCTATTATTTCTGGTAATAGTACTTCTGGTAATTTCAGGTTCTGTGCACTCAGTGGCTGTTTGAACTTTATCTCCTCTTGCTTATAGTCAGCCCACACTCAGATGGTCCCTAGACAATCTACATCCATCTACCTGGGCTCCCTTGATCACCTTCCAAGGCATGAAAGTCTACAAGAATGGGAACCCCAAAGACCTCCGGTTTGTTGTATGCCCATTCCCCCTTAGCTCTGCTTTCATTCTTTCTCCCCAACAGATTTTTCCAGGACTGTCTTTCTGCACTCTACCAATACACTTTCCAGGACCCTTCGATAGTCCCACTGGAGAAGTTTCCCACTGTCACAGTCAATGACCCCCACTCAGCTTGAAGAAGCAAGATTGATCATTGCCCCATTTCTGTAAAGGCAGTTAGGGCTGCTTCTTCAGAGGGGGATTGAGGCACTTTAGGGTGACTGGACCCTAAAAGTAAAAAAGCAGTAATGTCCTTGCATCTCCCCTTACAATGTCCAGTTTTCTAGAGATCAGAAAAGGATCAGGACTCTCCATAATTTTTGCCTGAAGGAATTACCTAGATCTGTTTTTCATTAAACAACCTGAGTCCCTCCCTGGGAAAGGAGTACCCCTTTCCTCGAATTAAAGTCTAAATCTGATCCTGGCATTGTAGTTGGCTAAACTCAGTCCCAAAACTTGGCCTTACAGCAGGCCTCTTCCTTTAAGGGCTGAGCCATCTCTCCAGCCCAATAGCTGGCCTCTTCCTGAGCCAGCCCCTGAATCCAGACCAGTCAGATTGCAGAACTCACCTGAGCCCAAGAGTGAAGACCACTGGAATAGACTGTAAATAGATGCTTACCAGGTAGGCAAGCTCTCTTCTTGGCTGTTCATCTCTCCTCACTTTTGTACCTCCAGAACGCCTCTGGTAGACCTCCCCCATCCAGCCTAGCTGGGTTGGCCTGGGATGGTGGGAGAGTATCCTTACCCAGACATGAGCTCTCAATCCCTTTCTGCCTTCCATATGGCAGAAACTCTCTGCATTTCCTTCTCTTAATCTCATAAAGTCTCTCTAAACCTTAAAAAACAAGATTTCTAGGTTGGGGGCTGGGAAGATTGTTCAGTGAATAAAGGCACTTGCTTGTAACGCCAGACACAAAGTTGGCACATACATCTGGAGTCAGTTACTGTGGCAGGAGACCATGACACACTTATTTCTCTCTATCTGCTTGCAAATAAATAATGAATTATGATTTAAAAACATTGCTGGAGAGATGGCTCAGCAGTTAAGGCACTTGCCTGCAAAGCCCAAGGACCTGAGTTCAATTCCCCAAGACACATATAAAGCCGGATGCACAAGATAGCACATGCATCTGGAGTTAGTGTACAGTGGTTGGAGGCCCTAGTTTGCCTATTCTCTCTGTATGTCTCTCTTATTTATCTATGCTTGCAAATAAGTTAATAAAAATGTAATTAAAAGTTAAAAAACATAACACTTGAGAGGCAGAGGTAGAAGGATAGTTGTGAGTTTGAGGCCAGCCTGGGACTATAGGAAGTGAGTTCCAGGTCAGGTTGAGCTAGAGTGAGACCCTACCTCAAAAAGATTATAAAAAAAAAAAAAAAAGTCAAGCCGGGCGTGGTGGTGCATACCTTTAATCCCAGCATTTGGGAGGCAGAGGTAGGAGGATCACCGTGAGTTCGAGGCCACCCTGAGACTACATAGTGAATTACAGGTTAGCCTGAGTTAGAGTGAGTCCCTACCTTGAAAAACCAAAAAAAAAAAAAAAAAAAAATCAAGCAAGAAAGAAAAACGAAAAACAAAATTGAAAAATGGAATGAAAATCATTCTTATAATCATAGTCCTATGAAATAAAATAATCCCTTTTAATGTTTGTTTACCATATGAGCAAACTGCTCATCTATTTATTGTATTATCAATGACTTGTAATTTACTGAGTATGAGCCTTTTAAAAGTTTATCCTTTTTTTTTTGGTTTTTCCGAGGTAGGGTCTCACTCTAGCCCAGACTGACCTGGAATTCACTATGTAGTCTCAGGGTGGCCTTGAACTCACAGTGATCCTCCTACCTCTGCCTCCTGAGTGCTGGGATTGAAGGCGTATGCCACCACACTAGGCTAAAATTTATCTTTTTTTTTTTCAAGGTAGGGTCTTGCTTTAGTCCAGGCTGACCTGGAATTCACTATGCAGTCTTAGGTTAGCCTCAAACTCACAACAATCCTCCTACCTCTGCCTCCTGAGTGTTAGGCTCAAAGGTGTGTGTCCCACACCTGACTCTACTTTCTCTTTTTTATCATTGTGTACAAAATAACAGGGATTGTCACCCTCAATGGTGTTTCATATTAAGAACTTGAAAACAGGGGCTGAGAGATTGTTCAGTGGTTAAGGTGCTTGCCTGCAAAGCCTAGTGAACTGGGTTGGATTCCCCAGTACTCACATAAAGCCAAATGCACAAAGTCGTGCTTGCATCTGGAGTTTGTTTGCAGAGGATAGAGGCCCTGGTGTACCCATTCTCTCTCTCTCTCTTCTATCTGTCTCTGCTTGCAAATAAGTAATTAAAAAAAAAAAAAAAAACTTAGGAGAGATGGCTTAGAAAAATAAGGCACATGCCTGTGAAGCCTAAGGACCTGCAGTTGAGATTCTCCAGGTCCCATGTAAGCCAGATGCACATGGTGGCACATGCATCTGGAATTTGTTTGCAGTGGCTAAAGGCCCTGGAATGCCCATTCTCACTTTCTCTCCCTCTCTCTGTCTCTAATAAAAATAAATAAATAAAATAAAATAAAATAAAATAAAAAAAGAACTTAACCCAGGCGTGATGGTGCACGCCTTTAATCCTAGCACTCAGGAGACAGAGGTAGGAGGATCGCCAGGAGTTTGAGGCCACCCTGAGACTACATAGTGAATTCCATGTCAGCCTGAGCCAGAGTGAGACCCTACCTTGAAAAACCAAAAAAATAAAAAAAAAAAAAAAAAAAAAATAATAATAATAATAAAATAAATAAATAAAATAAAATAAAAAGAGCTTAAAAACACAGAAACAAAGTGACATGTGAGCAAAACTGGGCCCTTTGTAACCTAATTTCTAGAGACAGGTGCAATGCTATCATACAGGCCAGTATTCAGGAGCAAACAGAATTATTTTGTAACATGTGATAAGAAAGCCTGCCGAGGAGCCTGGAAAGATAACTCAGGGGTTGCTTGCTTGCAAGGTCTGATAGCCTGGGTTTGATTCCCAAGTACCCATGTAAAGTCAGATACACAAAGTGGTGCATGCATCTAGAGTTCATACACAGTGGCAGGTCCTGACATGTCCATTCCCGCCGTGTCTGTGTGTATGTCCTTGCAAATAAATAAATTTTAAAAAGGACTAGAGAGCCGGGCATGGTGGCACATGCCTTTAATCCCAGCACTTGGGAGGCAGAGGTAGGAGAATTGCTGTGAATTCCAGGTCAGCCTGGGCTAGAGCAAGACCTTACCTTGAAAAACCAACAAAAAAAAAAAAAAAAAAAAAGAAAGAAAGAAAGAAAAAAAAAAAAGGAATAGAGGGATGGTTTAGTGACTAAGGCACTTGGTTGCAAAGCCTAGGACCTGGGTTTGATTCCCCAGTACCCATATAAAGCCAGATGCACAAGATGGCACATGTGTCTGGAGTTCATTTGCAATGGGTAGAGGCCCTGGTGTGCCTGTTGCAGACAGCTTCAGGTTCGCTGAGATGAACTTCCAGACCGGGCACAGTTATGGAGGAAGGGATATTATTTATTGAAGCTTACAGATCCAGGGGAAGTTCCATAATGGCAAGAGAAGCGGCCTGCTCTCCACAGGGCCAAGCAGAGGGAGAGAAACCAACCAGCCACCACAGCACACAGAGCAAAACTACAGCCAAAAGTTCACACAGCACACTTCAGGAACTCCTGCTAGGCACATTCGCATATCTTTACAATGGAATCTCAAACCATCACCACACCTTAAGACCTGGCCCCCAGTGACATTGCCTCTAGCAAGGTGATTGCAGATGCAAACTATAAAATAATAAAACACTGAATATATTGGGGGACATATATTCAAACTACCACATTCCGCCCCTGTACCCCAATATATTTAGCTCCTGGCCCCCAATAGATTTATAACTATCACACATTGTAAATTGTACTCAGTCCAATTTCAAAGGTTCTCACAGACTTGATCAACTTAAGATAGTGAGTCCTGTAAAATCAAACAAGTTAAATACTTTCAACATGTCAAGGCACAGAGTAAACATTTTTAACTAGTATAAGGCATAGCAAGGAGAGGAGAGACTAGAACAATACAAACTCAACCACCATCAAAGTCATCAAACTTCTGCAGTTCAAGTTCAATATAACCCGAGACTGACAGTCTCCAGGTTTTCCAATTCTGCCCCTCCAGCTGGACAGAGTCGCCAGGGAAAACTTTCATCCCATGCCAACACTGCACTCCATGGTAGCCCTTTTTCACAGTCCTGGTATATCCAAAATATCTTCAGGTCTCCATGCAAACCACGGTCCATCTTCCAAAGGCTCTTCCAGCCTATTCCTGAGGGTCTTCATGCCCTGCCTCATGCCGCATCTCAGCAGCGGCTCCCTGGAACCATGTGCAACTCATGACCACTCCATGCATTTTTCATGCTTCCAAAACTAATACCAGGTGTGCAGGACACAGCCATATTCTTAATCCAGGGATGAAATAAACCATAGCCTTGAACAGCAGGTTCCTTCTCCAGTCAGCTCTTTCCAAGAATTTGCATTTTTAACAGTCTTTCCTCAGGCATCCTCTCCATTGTTTTAATGTAAATCAGCCTGTCAGGCCACCTTCCTTCCACCTTCCTTAAGATTGCTAATAAAAAAAACAATAGCAGCTAAACCAGTCTCAATGCCTCTAAAATTAACTTGCTTAAAGTTTTCCAGCTTAAAATCTTAAAATCTCAGTCCAATATCTTTAGCCAAGCACACCCATCCATTACAAATTTAAGCTTGATCAAACACTCTGGGCCTGGATAGCAGAACGTAGCCATCCCTTATGCCAGTAGCCCAGTTCCAACAAAGTCCTCTGCAGTCTTTCCTTCCCCTTAGAAAGCTCATAAGCCAAGCCTCGAAGTTCAGTACTATCTGCACTTAGCATTCTCAAACTCTCATCAGAATAGTCCATAAAACTTGGCTTACCACTCCAGAAGGCATCTTCAGTTGCAAGAACCAAGTCCATGCCCATTCCTCCAAAACAAAGGTTCCAAAAGATGAACACCCACGTCTGGTTCATCTCACCCCACACTCCTCGGTACCACTTTACTGTTGCAGACAGCTTCAGGTTCACTGAGATGAACTTCCAGACCCCAGCAGTTATGGAGGAAGGGATATTATTTATTGAAGTTTACAGATCCAGGGAAGTTCCATAATGGCAAGAGAAAGACCTGCTCTCCACAGGGCCAAGCAGAGGAGAGAAAAACCAACCAGCCACCACAGCACACAGAGCAAAACTACAGCCAAAAGGTCACACAGCACACTTCAGGAACTCCTGCTAGGCACATTTGCATATCTAATGGAATCTCAAACCATCACCACACCTTAAGACCTTAAGACCTTGCCTCTAGCAAGGTGATTGCAGATGCAAACTATAAAATAATAAAACACTGAATATATAAAATAATATAACACTCAAACTACCACAGTGCCCATTCTCTCTGTCCCTCACTATCTCCCTCTTTCTCTCTCCCTCTCTCTTTCTCACAAATAAATCAAAACAAAAAGAAGTAAATTTAAAAAAATTATTTTTTAAAAAAGCCTTCAGAGGACATAGCTCAGTGGCAGAAGTTAAACCCTACTGAAGTATAGAGACTTTTGTTGTCATTGTAGCTGTTATGATCTACAGACTCAATCTGTGTGTTTGTGTGTGTGTATGTGTGTGTGTATATATGGTGTACATATCCTTTAAGTATCCCATGAACGCCCCTCCTGCAGGATGCGCTTGCCTGCAGTTGCCTAAACAGAACTTCATGTGCTGACTGCATCAATTTTCTGCCTGTTCTTTTGTTTGGTTTACATCGAAGGTGGAGTCTCACTCTGGCCCAGGCTGACCTGGAAGTCACTATGTAGTCTCAGGCTGGCCTCAAGCTCACAGCAATTTTCCTACCTTTGCCTCCTAAATACTGGGATTAGACTAGACCTTTTTTTTTTTTTTTTTTTTTTTTTTTTTTTTTTTTAAGAGTGCCAGTGATGTTTGGGTCTCTGATCCCCGACAAGTCTGGGGTTACAGATACGCATGACCACATCTAGTTGTTTATGTGGGTCCTGGGAATCAGATCAACCTCCAGTGGTCTCTCTGGCCTTCTGAGAAACCTCATGCTTGCACAAGAAGTCCTTATGGTGGTGTGAATTAGCTGTCTCCCATAAACTCATATGTTCTGAATGCTAGGTCCCCAGCTGATGGCAATTTGGGAAATGGAGTCTCCAGAGAAGGTATGTAATGTTGGGGTCAGGCTTATGGGTGTTATAACCAGCTCTCCCTTGCCTGTGTTTGGCTCACCCTCCTGCCGCTGTTTGGCGCTTGCTGTGGCAGGGGTGATGTCCAGCCTCTGCTCATGCCATCGTGTTCCCTGCCATCATGAAGTTTTCCCTCAAGACTGTAAGCCAAAATAAACCCTTTCCTCCCACAAGCTGCTTTTGGTCAGGTTCTTTGTGCCAGCAACTTGAAGCTAAGTGCAACAGTGCTCTTAACCACTGAGCAATCTCTCTCTAGCCTGTGATCTACAAATTCTTCAAAAAAACCTTTCATTTTAAGAAACTGAAGAATATCTGAGGAATTTAATAGTTAAACATTTTCCCACACTTGATGCTTGCAAGTTGATTTCCTTCACTTTTCAGAACATTTTTTCAACCATGACAAGAAAACACTAACAAAAATGTCATGCACTAAATGATACCACTGTCCTGTGATGTCAGTTTTGGAATGGGACAGGGGATAGGATCTCACTCAGTAGCCCAGGCTGGTTTCAGTCTTGCAGCAATCCTTGGAAATCTCTAAGAAAACATTAACCTTTAGAAGGATATTTATCTCCAGATAAAGGACTAAAACCCCAAAGTGGTTTTCTGGATTGAATCCTAATTTGTCAGATTTTTATCAAACTCCCTGCTTGTGCTCATGCCCTCACACTTAATTAGTTAGTCATAATTCTACTTTACAAAAGGCTTGCTTAAAAAAAGAAGCATGGGCTGGTGAGATGGCTTAGTGGTTTAGGCACTTGCTTGCAAAGCCAAAGGACCCAGGTTCGATTCCCCAGGACCCACATAAGCCAGATGCACAGGGTAGCCCATGTGTTTGGAGTTTGTTTGTAGTGGGGGGAGGCCCTGGTGCACCCATTCTTTCTGTCTGCCTCTCTCTGACTCTCAAATGAAAAAAAAAAAAAAAAGCATGAGGGCTGGGGAGATGGCTTAGTGGTTAAGGTGTTTGCCTGTGACACCCAAGGGCTCAGGTTCGATTCTCCATGTCCAAAAAGCCAGATGTACAAGGTGACACATGCATCTGGAGTTTGTTTGCAGTGGCTAGAGGCCCTGATGTGGCCGTTCTCTTTCTCTCTCTTTCTCTTGATCCCTTTCTCTCTGTCTTAAGTAAAAGTAAATAGAAAAAGAAAAACCAAAAAAGAAGCATGACTATGCTATCTTAGGAATTTATAAATATCTAGCTTAGGATTTCCTTCAGCCTGCCATGTGTTTCCTTGTTTCAAAAGATGGAACAGTGTTAGGCTGTGCTTTTAAATGTTGGATTTGCTTTGCAAATGTTGAAAAAGCAGCATTCCCTGATTTGCTTAGACTGGTACCTACATCATTTGAGATTATATCAGCTATGGATGGATACTGACATAGCAATGGGAATGACCAGGTTGTATGTGTGTATGGGCATGTAAATACTCTTTACACTGAAATGTAACTATTCATTGTGCACATGGATCAAAATATCACACTATGCTGTACACATGTGAAATTATTATTGTATGTCAATTGTAGTGGTTTGATTCAGATGTACCCCATAAGCTTAGGTATTCGGAATGCTAGGTTCCCAACTGATGGCAGTTTTGGAATTAATGCCTCTTGGAAGCAGTGTATTGTTGGGGACATGCTTATGGATGTTATAACCAGCTTCCCCTTGCTAGTGTTTGGCAACTCTCCTGCTGCTGTTGTCCATCTGATGTTGGCCAGGAGGTGATGTTCACCCTTTGCTCATGCCATCATTTTCCCTGCCATCATGGAGATTCTCCTCCAGTCTGTAAGCCAAAATAAACCTTTTTTTTTCCCCACAAGCTGCTCTTGGTCGGGTGTTTTCTGCCAGTAATGAGAACCTGACTGCAATGGTAATGTTGCAAAAGTGGTGTAATTGCTGCTTGAAACCTGACTGTGTGGCTTTGGCCTTTTGGAGCTCATTTTCAAGAGGAATGTGGGAGGATTTGAAACCTTGGTCTAAGAGATGCCTTTTAGTGCTGTAAGTGCAGCTTGACGGACTATTCTGGTCAGAGTTGAAAGACCTGAATGAAGTAAAAAGTGTGGACTGTGAGGTTTGGCTTATGAGGGTGAGAAAGAGCTTTGCCTGAACTGGGCTAAAAGCAGTTTGTGTGAGAGGCTTGCTGTTATGGCCGTGTCCTGAGAACTTGTGTGAGCAGAGGGATTTGACCCAGAAAAAATGAAGTCTTTGGGCCAAACTGCTGACCATTCAGCTGCAATTGTATGAAAGGTTATAACAATTGAGATTGGGCCAGCTGACCTGAATTGTTTTGGAAGAGTGGAGATGAAGATGGTGCCCAACATGCATTCCTTTTTGTGCTAGGAGCTGCTCCAATAACTTCACATCCATTAACTCTTTATCATCAAGCAATCTTGTGGGGTAGGTTGTCTCTTATCTCACTATGGTTTCCTTTTACAAATAAGAAGCCAAAGACACAGTCAGAAAGAGTAAGAGCACATCTGGTACTGTGTCTGACAACAGCTTGACCCAATGCTATTCCAAATTACTCCATTCTCTTTGTGGTCCCAAGAACCTCAGTGGATTGGATCAGGAATTCATGGCTAACATTGGCTATATAGTAATTTGAAGCCAGCCTAGTCTACATGAGACCCTGTTCCAACCAAAATCTAGGGCTAACTAGGGAGATGTTTCAGTGGATAAAGTGTTTGCTATGCAAGTAAGAGGGCCTGAGTTAGATCCCCAGAACCCACACAAAGCTGGAGAGTGTGGGTGTCTGTAATCCCAGCATTCTTATGGTGTTTTTTTTTTTTTCCCCCGAGGTAGGGTCTCACTCTAGCTCAGGCTGACCTGGAATTCACTATGTAGTCCTAGGGTGGCCTTGAACTCTCTGCAATCCTCCTACCTCTGCCTCCCAAGTGCTAGGATTAAAGGTGTGCACCACCACACCTGGCTGGTTTTGAAGACAGAGACAGAAGAATCTTGCTGGCCAGCTAGCCTCACATATGTAGCAGAGAAAAAGAGACCCTGACTCACTCAGGATAGAAGATGAGAACTGACACCCACAGTTATCCTCTGACCTCCATTCATGCACCATGGTATGTGTGTGCCTGCACTCACACACATGAACACACACACACATTTTTAAAAACAAAAACAAAAACTGGGATGCTGGGCTGGTGAATGGTGTAGCATGTCTGGGGCCTGTGTGACACTGGCTAATGAGGGGCACAGTGAGTCTGAGGCCTATGTACTCTGGGTGCCAGTGTGTTTGGGGCCTGGTGAGACCCTGGCTTGTGAGGGGCACAGCGTGTCTGGGGCCTGCTCATTCTGGGTGCCTGCATGTGTTAGGGCCTGGGCACTCTCAGCTGGTGAGGGGCTCTGTGTGTCTCAGGCCTGTACATCCAATTGGTGCCAACTCTGTGGACCCAAGCTCCAGCCTGGTCTCTGGAGCCAGGTGCCCCTCATTCCCCTCCTTGTCCCTACTCCCTCCATATTGCTGGCATCTGCCTATCAGTGCCCCCTTAACACATCTCTCCTCCCCCAGATTGGAAGCACAGGAATATCTGGCAACCATCTGCCAGGGGGTATCAGTGAGTCATCTAGACCTGCTCAGCTGGGTACAGCAGGGGAGCAGAGCCAAGTGCTAAGGTCCCAAGGCCCCGCAGGCAAGACAGAGCTATGGTCGTGGGCTGAAGAGATTGCAGATGTTCAACCACAGCTCTTCTACCAGTCATCAGCCCAGAGCTGCAGGCACCGCCACAGCCTGCACATCTGTGAATACAAGGCCATAACACTCCAATCTGGGTCAAACCCAAAACAGAACACTCACTGGAGGTACTACAAGGGCAAATACTTGCTTCCCCCTTAATAAAAAAGACTTTTACCCCAAAATAGGTACACCTCCACCTTAAAAAAAATATATGAGACAATAAACTGAAAGATATCCATGAAGGCTGCCCACTCCCACAATGGTAGTCTCTAACAAAAACATAGAAGGGACAACAGAAATTGAATTCCAAAATGAAAGCACAGTATTTACCCTGATCAAGCAAATCACTAAATTAGAAGCAAATGATCAAAAAACCAACAATCAAGTAAATAAAATTGAGTGGAACCATCTCTTACAGCACACAGCTTTTGTCACTAGGCTTAACTTAATTGAAGACAACTAGAGAGACTTCAAAACAGAGACAAATGAATTGAAGGTGAGTAAAAAAATAGAGGATCTCACTGGGTATAGTGGCACACGCCTTTAATCCCAGCACCTGGGAGGCAGAGGTAGGAGGATCACCATGAGTTTGAGACCACCCTGAGACTACATAGTGAATTCCAGGTCAGCCTGGACCAGAGTGAGACCCTACCTCGAAAAACCAAAAAAAAAAAAAAAAAAAAAAATTAGAGGATCTCAATAATCAGCTGATTAAGCTTAATTCAAGCATGAATTCCAAGAAGCATCAGGAAAATCAAGCCATGACCTGAAATTGAAACTCAAAAAGGAATAGCTACTATACAGAAAAAGGCAACAGAAAACACAAACCAAATAGAGCTTGTAAAAGCCTCCTTAGAATCATTCACTAACAGAGTTAATCAGATGGAAGACAAAACATAAGATCGGGAAGACAAAACCAAATAAAGAGAGTCCCAAAACTTTGATAAGTTCAAAAAATCATGTGAACAGAACATGAGAGAACTGTAGGATATCCTAAAATGAACATACATCCAGATAATGGGTATACCAGAAGGGGAAGAAATTCAGGCCAAAGGCATGGACAAGGTAGTCAACAAAATTATTGAAGCAAATGTTCCCACCCTCTCAAAAGAGAGACCCATCCAGAATCAAGAAGCTCACAGAACTCCAAAAAGACTGGACCAAAGAAGACAATCTCCAAGGCACGTCATTGTTAAAACTCTAAACAAGGAAAACAAAGAGAGAGCACTCAAAGCAGCAAGAGAAAACAACACGTTACATACAAAAGCAATTCCATCAGAATTACCTCAGATTTCTCAATGGAAACTCTGAAAACCAGAAGGGTCTGGAATAAAACACTTCAAATTCTAAAAAAATTATGGGTTCCAACCCAAACTCCTATACCCAGCAAAAGTATCCCTCATAACAGATGATGAAAGGAAAACTTTCCATGATATAATCCAGCTCTATAATTATATGAACCAAAACCAACCCTACAGAGAATACTTCAGGGAATATTCCACACAGAAGAGTTGAACAACCAATGTCAAGAGCCCACAGAGAAAGATAATAACAAAAACTAGAGCAGGCTCAAAAATGTACAAGACCCAAGAAAGCACTAAACCCCATGAAGCCTCCAACATGGCAGGTATTAAATCAACCCTCACAGTTATAACCTTAAATATTAATGGTCTTAACTCACTTATCAAAAGACACAAGTTAACAGGGTGAATCAAAAACATGGACCCTGGCTGAGTGTGGTGGCACACAAGTTTAATCCCAGTACCTAGGAGGCAGAGGTAAGGAGGATCACCATGAGTTCAAGGCCACCCTGAGACTACAGAGTGAATTCCAGGTCAGTCTGAGCTAGAGTGAGACCCTACCTTGAAAAACAAAAACAAACAAACAAACAAAAAAGGACCCTTCTTTCTGCTGTCTTCAAGAAACCCACCCCACCACTAAGGATAGACACGTCCTCAATATGAAAGAATGAAAAATATTTTTCTGGGCTGGAGAGATGGCTTAGCAGTTAAGACATTTGTCTGTGAAGCCAAAGGATCCCGGTTTGATTCTCCAGGACCCACGTAAGTCAGATGCACAAGGGGCACATGCTTCTGGAGTTTGTTTGCAGTGACTGGAGGACCTGCCTAAAAAAAAAAAAAAAAAAAAAACAGGTTGTGGAAGAAATCAGAAAGGAAATTGTATTCGTTGTATTCTTTTGTTGTTTTTGTTGCTGCTATTTATTTATTTATTTATTTATTTTTGGTTTTTTGAGGTAGGGTCTCACTCTGGCTCAGGCTGACCTGGAATTCACTATGTAGTCTCAGGGTGGCCTTGAACTCTCGGAGATCCTCCTACCTCTGCCTCCCGAGTGCTGGGATTAAAAGCATGCACCACCATGCCCAGCTAGTATTCTTTATTTTATTCTATTTATTTGAGAGAGGCAGAAAGAGACAGAGAGAGAGAGAGAGAGAGAGAGAGAGAGAGAGAGAGAGAATGTGCACACCAGGGCCTCTAGCCACTGCAAATGAATTGCAGACACATGTGCCTCCGTCTGCATCTGGCTTACATGGGTCCTAGGAAATTGAACCTGAGTCCTTAGGTTTTGTGGGCAAGCACCTTAACCACTAAGCTATCCCTCCAGCCCTTCTCAAGCTTTTTAACATAACTGGAGAACAGGGAAAGCTCCCCAATTCCTTCTTTTTTATTTTATTTTTTATTTATTTGAGAGAGAGAGAGGGATACAGAGATAGGTAGAGAGAGAGAATGGGCAAGCCAGGGCCTCCAGCAACTGCAAATGAATTCCAAATGCATGCAGCCCCTTGTGCATCTGGCTTATGTGGGTCCTGGAGAATTGAGCCTCAAACCAGGATCCTTAAGCTTCATAAGCAAGCGTTTAACCGCTAAGCCATCACTCCAGCCCCCCAATTCCTTCTATGAAGCTACCATCACCCTAATACCAAAACCAGACAGAGATACAAGAAAACTATGTATCTATATCCTTGATGAACTCCTAAACAAAATCCTCACAAGCTGAATTCAACACATCAAATCATTATCCACCTTGATCAAGCAGAATTCATCCCAGGGATGCAGGCATGGTTCAACATACAGAAATAAATTAATGTAATACACCACATAAATAACAAAAGAACCACATGATCATTTCAATTGATGCAGAGAAGGCCTTTAACAAAATACACCATTTCATGATCAGAACACTGGAGAGAATAAGCATGAAGGGTTTACATCTCAACATAATAAAGGCTATGTACAAAGCATCTAAAACACAAATCATACTTAGTGGGGAAAGACCCAAGTTCCCATTGAGATCAGGAACAAGACAGTGGTCTGTCACTCTTACCACTGCTATTCAACATAGTATTAGAAGTCTTAGCCCTAGCAACAAGATAGGAGAAAGATATAAAAGGGATACAATTTGGAAAGGAAGAAGTCAAACCAGCCCTTTCTGCAGATGACACAATCTCATTCATAAGTGACTCAAAAAACTCTACCATAAAACTTTTAAAGGTGATAAATTCCTTCAGCAAAGTGGCAGGATATAAAACCGATACACAAAAATCAGTAGCCTTTCTATATGCAAGTGACAAATATACAGAAAAAGAAGTTCAGCAAGGCTGTCCCATTTTCAGTAGCCACACACAAAATAACACTAACCAAGGAAGTGAAAGACCTATATAATGAAAAAATGAAAGCACTCAAGAAAGAGATAAAGGTGGACATGAGAAGAAGGAAGGATCATCCATGCTCCTGGATAGGTGGAATTACTTATTATGAAAATGGCAATTCTATCAAAAGCAATATACATTTTCAATGCAATACCAATAAAAATCCCAACATCACTCTTCACAGAGATAGAAAAAATTATCTCAAAATTCATATGGAGGGCTGGAGAGATGGCTTAGCAGTTAAGGCGCCTGCCTCCTAAGCCTAACAACGCTGGTTCCAATCTCCAGCAGTTCCAATCTCCAGGTCCCATGTTTAGCCAGATGCAAAGTGATGCAAGGGCGCAATGCCGCACGTGCCCACAAGGGGGCTCACACATCCGGAGTTTGTTCGCAGGGGCTGACAGGCTGCTGGCACGCCCATTCTCTATCTGTCTTCCTCTCGTCTCTCTCTGTGTCTCTCTCTAAAAAAAAAAAAAAAAAAAAAAACTCATATGGAGCTGGGTGTGGTGCTACACACCTTTAATCCCAGCACTTGGGAGGCAGAGGTAGAAGGATTGCTATGAGTTTGAGGCCACCCTAAGACTACTGAGTGAAATCCAGGTCAGCCTGGGTTAGAGTGAGACACTACCTTGAAAAACCAAAAAAATAGAAAAAAAAATTCATATGGCATGGCAGAAGGCCTCAGATATCCAAAAATATACTCAGCAAAAGAAACACCTCTGGAGGCATCACCAGTACCTATCTAAAGCTATACTACAAGCCCATAGTAACAAAAACAGCATGGTACTGGTATCAAAACAGAGATATAGACCAATGGAACGGAATTAAAGACTCAGCCCTTAGTAAAAACAACTACAGCTACTTGATCTTTTTTTAAAATATATTTTTTTATTTATTTATTTATTTATTTATTTATTTATTTATTTATTTATTTGCAAGCAGAGAGAGACAGAGAGAATGGGTGCCACCAGGGACTCTAGCCACCATAAATGAACTCCAGATGCATGTGCCATATTGTTCATCTGCCTTACAAGGGTACTGGGGAATTAAACTCTTGTTGTTAGGCTTTGCAGGGAAGTGCCTTAACCACTGAGCAATCTCTTAGGCCCCAGCTACTTGATCTTTAACAAAGCTGCCAACAATGTACACTGGAGAAAACATGTAGCATCTTCAACAAATGGTGCTGGACACATTGTATAACCACATGTAGAAAAATGAAACTAGGCTGGGTGTGGTGGCACATGCCTTTAATCCTAGCACTTAGGAGGGCAGAGGTAGGAGGATCACTGTGAGTTCAAGGCCACCCTCTGAGACTACATAGTGAATTCCAGGTCAGCCTGAGCTAGAGCGAGACCCTACCTTGGAAAAAAAAAGAAGAAAAATTTATTAGGAAGAGAGAGAGAATGGGCGCACCAGGGCCTCAAGCCACTGCAAACAAACTCCAGATGCATGCGCCACCTTGTGCATCTGGCTTATGTAGGTTCTGGGGAATCAAACCTGGGTCTTTAGACTACAGGCAAGCACCTTAACTACCAAGCCATCTCTCCAGCCCATTTTTTTAAATTAATTTTTTAACTAATTTTTTTTTAAAGCCGGATGTGGTGGCACACACCTTTAATCCCAACATTCAGAAGGCAGAGGTAGGTGTATTGCTGTGAGTTCAAGGCTAGCATGAGACTACATAGTGCATCTCAGGTCAGCCTGGACTAGAGCGAGACACTACCTCAAAAAATAATACTAATATATTTTTTTAGCAATGTAGCAGGATACAAAATAAATACACAGAAGTCAGCAGCTTTTCTATATACTAAACAAATAAGTGGAGAATGAAATCAGGGAATCACTCTAAGTCACGATTGCCTCAAAAAAAAGTACCTTGGAATAAATCAAATCAAGGAAATGAAGGATCTCTACAATGAAAACTTTAAAACACTCAAGCGAGATATTGCAGAAGACAGTAAGAAATGGAAAGACATCCCATGTTCTTGGATTGGAAGAACCAATATTTTTGTTTTGTTTTGTTTTGTTTTTGTTTTTTTTTTGAGGTAGGGTTTCACTCTGGTCCAGGCTGACCTGGAATTAACTATGTAGTCTCAGGGTGGCCTCGAACTCACGGTGATCCTCCTACCTCTGCCTCCCAAGTGCTGGGATTAAAGGCGTGCGCCATGCCCAGCTGCCAATATTGTGAAAATGTCAGTCTTAGCTAAGCAATCTACGTACGCATTTAATGCAATCCCCATTAAAATTCCAATGGCAAGCTGGAGAGATGGCTTAGTGATTGAGGCACATGCCTTTGAAGCCTAAGGACCTCAGTTCTATTCTCCAGGTCCCACGTAAGCCAGATGCACAAAGGGGCACACGTGTCTGGAGTTCGTTTGCAATAGCTAGAGGCCTTGGCATACCCATTCTCACTCTCCCTCTCTCTCTTTCCCCCTCTCTGTCTCTAATAAATAAAAATAAATAAATAAAATAAAATCTTGTTTTTTTGTTTTGGTTTTCCTAGGGAGGGTCTCACTCTAGCTCAGGCTGACCTGGAATTCACTATGTATATAGTCTCAGGGTGGCTTCAAACTCTCAGCAATCCTCCTACTTCTGCCTCCCGAGTGCTGGGATTAAAGGCCTGCGCCACCACGCCTAGCTCTCTTTTGTTTTTGTCAAGGTAGGGTCTCACTCTAGTCCAGGCTGACCTGGGAACTTCCTCTGTAGCTCCAGCTTGGCCTCAAATTCAACAGGGTTCTTCTACCTCTGCCTCTCAAGTTCTGGGATCAAAAAGTGTGTACCACCACACTTGGCTTTCTCTCTCTCTCTCTCACTCTGGTTTTTTTTTGTTTTTGTTTTTGTTTTGTTTTTCAAGGTAGGGTCTTACTCTAGCCCAGGCTGACCTGGAATTCACTATGTAGTCTCAGGTGACCTTGAACTCATGGTGATCCCTCCTACCTCTGCCTCCCGAGTGCTGGGATTAAAGGCGTGCACCACCATTCTGGGCAGGTTTATTTATTTATTTATTTTTGAGAGAGAGAGAAAAAGAGTTGATAGAGATAGAGGGAATGGGGGCACCAGGGCTTCTAGCCACTGCAAACAAACTTCAGATGAATGTGCCACCTTGTACATCTGGCTTACATGGGTCTCAGGGAATCCCACCTGGGTCCTTAGGCTTCATAGGCAAACGCCTTAACCATTAAGCCATCTCTCCAGCCCTCTCTCTCTTGTTTTCCTTAGCTTTCAATAATATAAGTATATTGTTATGGTATATGTACAACTGTGAGGTCTTTATATTTCATTTTAACTATAAATGTGAGCAATAACAAATTGATAAACATAGGGACAATTGTGACAGTACTTATCTTTGGCTGACTTTTGGAGGGGTGGGACAAGGCCTCACTCTAACCCAGGCTGACCTGGAACTTACTCTGTAGACCAGGCTAGCCATAAGCTCAAGGTGATCCTTTTACCTCAACCTTCAGAGTGCTGAGACTATTGGTATGAGCTCCTGGTCTTGCTGATTTTAAAAATCAATTTTTTTTCATGTTTAACTTTCTTCCTTCCTTTCTTCCTCCCTCTCTTCCTCCCTCCCTCCCTCCCGCCCTTCCTTCCCTTCTTTGCATGTGTATATGCATGCTTGTATGCATGTGGGCACACACACACGTGTGTGTGTGTGTGTGTGTGTGTGTGCATGCGCATGTGGAGCCCAGAAGCTGACATTGGGTGTCTTTCTCAGTTGCTTTCCACATTATTTTATTGAGCTAGAGTCTCTCACTGAATCGAAGGGTCATCAACACAGCTAGCCTAGCTAGCCAGCATGTTAGGGAGACCTCCTGAGAGCCTCATGCTGCCTTGCTCTGGGTTTATGTGCAGGCTGGGAATCCAAACTCAGGTCCTTGTGCCTGCATAGCAAGTGCTTTTCAGCCGGAGTCTTCCTCACTTAATAGTAAAAATCCTTTTTCTGACTTTCCCACCCTGGTGTGGTGGTTAACTTCTAGTCCCAGCACTCCAGAGGCGGAGGTAAGAGCATCGCCATGAGTTTGAGGCTTTCCTGGAACTATAGATTGAGTTCTAGGTCAGTCTGGCCAAGAGTGAGACCCTAGTTTGAAAAACAATAATAATAATAGGGCTGGAGAGATGGCTTAGAGGTTCAGGTGCTTGCCTGCAAGGCCAAAGAACCCAGGTTCAATTCCCCAGGTCCTACATAAGCCAGATGCACAAGGGGGCACATGAATCTGGAGTTCGTTTGAAGTGGCTGGAGGCCCTGGCGCACCCATTCTCTCTCTCTCCCTATTTCTTTCTCTCAAATAAATGAATAAATAAATAAAAATAATAATATGACCATCACACTATATTTTCTGTATGCTAACTAAAAGAAGTTTTGTTTCACGTGTCATTGATTTTTACTGCAGCTTGAAACTAACTATGCTCTGTGTAGGCAATGCATTATTTTAATCTTTGCTTCTGTGTTTGCTTTCCCAGTAATCACACAGGCCCTTTCATTCCTTCTTTTGTGTTTGTACTTTTTTTTTCTTTTTGCAAATATATTCTTTTCCTACTAGAAAAAATTGTATAGTTGTATTAGTCCCAAGAGCAATTTTAGGATTAATGTTTCCTTTGTTTCTTGGAAGCTATGAGTAGATATTTGTGCTACATAAAAGACAGGGAAGGCTTGTGCTCACGTCAAGTCCTCTACTATGAGCTACATCCAGCCTGTATGGTTTTTTTTTTAATTTAATTTTATTTTTTAAATATTTTATTCATTTATTTATTTGAGAGAGAGAGAGAAAGGGGGGGAGGCAGATAGAAAGACAGAATGGGGGCTGGAGAGATGGCTTAGTGGTTAAGGTGCTTGCCTGTGAAGCCTAAGGACCCAGGCTCGGTTTTCCAGGTCCCATGTAAGCCAGATGCACAAGGTGGTACATGCATCTGGAGTTCATTTGCAGTGGCTACAGGCTCTAGCATGCCCATTCTCTCTCTCTCTCTTTCTGTCTCTAATAAGTAAATAAAAATAACAACAATTCCTCTCAAGAAAGAGAGAATGAGCCAACTTGTGCATCCAGTTTACATGTATCTTGGGGAATCAAATCTGGGTCCTTTGGCTTTGTAGGCAAGTGACTTAACCACTAAGCCATTTCTCCAACCCTGTTTTTTTTTTTTTTTTTTTTTTTTTTTTGAGCAGGATCTCATGTTTCCCAGGCTAGCCTGAAACTCTTTATGTAGCCACAACTGGCCTTGAACTCGTCTCCTCGCAAATAAATACAATTTTTATTATTTTATTATTTATTTATTTGAGAGAGAAAGAGGCAGAGAGAGAGAGAGAGAGAATGAGAATGGTCGAATGGTCGCACCAGGGCCTCCAGCTGCTGCAAACGAACTCCGGATGCATGTGCCACCTCTTACATGGGTCTTGGGGAATCAAACCTGGGTCCTTTGGCTTTGCAGTCAAGTGGCTTAACCGCTAAGCCATCTCTCCAGCCCTAAATAGGACTATTTTAAGAAAACAAGATACCAAAACTAAGTGGTCTGGAGAAATGGTTCAGTCATTTGCTTCCCTGTTTGCCGGGGTTCAATTTCCCAGCTACCCACATAAAGCCGGATAGGCATTTGTATACAGCAGCAAGAGACCCTGGTGTACACACACACACACACACACACACACACACACACGCAAGGATGCAAGTAAATAGTTTTAAGGAAGCAAACTGAAGTCCTTAAGCCCATTATTAGTAATATGAATAAGCACTGTGCTACATGTAATTTAAAGTTATGGACAGTCAGAAACTGACATAAGTAACTATACTTGTCTTTCCTGGAGGCAAATCAGGGACACTGGGTTTTAGCTGGGGATAAAGGAAGATGAAATTTGTCTGGGCAGAAGTTTTAGTTCATATTTGAATATGAATTAAGAGGAACCCAGAGAGTTAAGATTCTAATTTTTATTTTATTTTATTTTATTTATTTATTTATTTATTTTGGTTTTTCGAAGTAGAGTCTCACTGTAGCTCAGGCTGACCTGGAACTCACTATGTAGTCTCAGGGTGGCCTTGAACTCATGGCGATCCTCCTCCCTCTGCCTCCCGAGTGCTGGGATTAAAGGCGTGCACTACCACGCCTGGCTAATTTTTATTTTTTTGATGGTGCATAACCCCAGGAGAGACATTGGGCTTCTGTGTTTAGGCAAGATAATTCTCAAAAAAAAAAAAAAAAAGTCCCTTTCAAAATTGAACAAAAATTTAGTTCAAATCCAAAATTGAATATAATGAAGGTCACAAGCAAGAATTGAACTTAAGAGTGACTAATCCCTCCTTTCTGTAAGAAAGAGAAGAGATAGCTGGTATGGTGGCTCATCTCGTAATGCCAGCAATTGGCTGAGCCAGTGTCACTGGGAGTTCAAGACTAGTCTGGACTATATAGTGAGTTTCATGCCAGTCTGAGCTACAATCTATAGGGAGAGAGAGAGCGCAAGCAAACGTTTTCTTTTGTAGCTCAGACCTTCTCTTTTCTTTCCTCCTTCTGGGATGACTTCAAATTGGACACAGGTTAAGTCCCAGGACCCTGAACTTATCTTCTTCAATCAGCATGAAGTGACGAACTTTTAGCATTTAGATTCAGTGAAGCTTTACATTGCTCCTACCATATATCAGATCTTCAGGCTATCTCATTAAATCCTCATCTCCATTGTGAGGTACAGTTATTTGGTCAGATTCAAAAATGAGAACAAATGAGGATGTAGCTCAGTGGTAGAGCCTAGCATGTATGAGAACTTGCTTTCTGATATCCAGCAATAAAAAAAAATTAAAATGAGGAAATAAAAAAAATGAGGAAGATTGAGGCCACCCTGGGACTATATAGTGAATTCCAGGTCAGCCTGGACTAGAGTGAGACCTTACCTTGGGATGGGGAGGGAAAGAGGAAAATGGTTGGTAGAGTGTTTGCACAAAAGCCCCATATTCTATCCCTAGGACCAAATTGTTTTTAAAAGGCTGGTGTGTCTTCATGCACTTGTAATTCCAGCATTAGGGAGGTAGAGGCAGGAGGAGCAGAAGTTGAAGTTCAAAGTTAGTAAGTTCAAGGCCAGCCTAGATTACATGAAGCAGTATGAAAGAAAGAGAGAGAGAGAGAGAGAGGAGAGAGGGAGGGAAGAAGGAAAGAAGGAAGGTAGGTTAAAGGCACTTGCTTGCAAAGCCTGGTGGCCTGGCTTCCAATCCCCAGTACCCATGTAAAGCCAGATGTAGAAAGTGTTATATGCATCTGGAGTTCATTTATTACAGTGGCATGAGACCCTTATGGGCCCATATTCATTCTCTCTCTCTCAAATAAAGAATAAATGAATTTTTTTAAAAGAAAGGAGCCAGGTGCTCTCTCTCCCTTCCTCCCTCTTTCTTTCTGTCAAATTAATTAATTAATTAATTAAAATTAAAAACAGAAAGAAAGAAAGAAAGAAAGAAAGAAAGAAAGAAAGAAAGAAAGAAAGAAAGAAAGGAAGGAAGGAAGGAGCTGGGCATGGTGGTACATGCCTTTAATCCTAGCATTTGGGAGGCAGAGGTAGGATTGCTTTGAGTCTGAGGCCACCCTAAGACTACATGGTGAATTCTGGGTCACCCTGGGCTAGAGAGAGACCCTGCCTTGAAAAACAAACAAATAAAAAAGTGAGAATAAAAAGAGGAAGAATGCTCTGGAGGCTATGAACTGTCACACAGATAGACAACTGAAGAGTCCCCTGCCTGATTCCTAGTCATCTTCTCTCTCCATTTCCTGGGAGGACCCATGTCACATGATTCTGGGGTCTTTTCTTCCGTTTCCTAGGTGGATCAAAGAATAAGATAGGCAGTCTGTTTCCACAAGGGTGCTGCCTACAGACAGGTATGATTCATGCTGTAGACAGACATACAGATTTGTATGTTTATTATGACATTTTTCTGACAGATGGCAGAAGAGTGTGTTGCCTTAACAAACTTGGTGAATGAAGACAAATTTTTGACAGATGGTAGTAAAGTCTCTTGACAAGTGTCTGTTTTATTCTATTGAAGGCTTTGTTTGGGCTATTGGGTGCTGTGGTTATTGTAAAACAAAATAAAAGTGCTCTAAACAGCATATTTTGATGCTGGGCATGGTGAAGCATGCCTATAATCTCTGAATTTAGGAGGTGGAAAGAATTCAAGGCTGTACTCATCAGTGAGTTCAAGACTAGCCTGAGCTACATAACACTCTGTCTCAAAAATAAATAAATAGGGGCTCCTCCTGCCTTCTCACGGGCAGGAGCTCTTCATAATCTCTCCACTTTCTATCTCCTAATTTAAGTAACATTTTGGTAGGCAGAACACAGTTTGGAGCAATTTGGAAGGGTTGTCTTTGAGCAGAAGGTTTTTGTTTGTTTCTTTGCTTTTTGGTTTTTAAAGATTCTTTTTTTTTTTTTGGCGAGAGAGAGAGAGAGAGAATGGGCGTGCCAGCGGCCTCTCAGCCGCTGTGAATGAACTCCAGATGTGTGCACCTCCTTGTGGGCAAGTGTGACATTACACCCTGGTGCCACTTTGCATCTGGCTAAACATGGACCTGGAGAATCCAAGGGGCGTTCTTAGGCTTAGCAGGCAGGCGCCTTAACCACAATGCCATCTCTCCAGCCCTAAAGATTCTTTTTTTTTTTTTAATTAATTTTATTTGCAAGCAGAGAGAGACAGAGAGAGGGGACTGGTGGGGGTGGAAAGAATGGGCATGCCAGGGCCTTTAGCCACTGTAAACGACCTGCAGATGCATATGCCATTTTGTGTATCTGGCTTTATATGGGTACTGGGGAATCGAACGTAGGTCCTTAGGCTTTACAGGCAAACACCTTAACCACTGAACCATCTCTCCATCCTGCTTTTTTTTTTTCCAGGCAGGGTTTCACTCTAGCTCAGGCTGACCTGGAATTCAGGGCAATCCTCCTACCTCAGCCTCCCCAGTGTGCTACAACACCCATTTCAAAACTAGATGTTGAAGGGAATTATAATGTAATGGCCATTATTATTATGGTGCCAAAAAGCCACCAAGGAAGAAGGGAGAGCACCAATTCAAGCCTAACAAATTTACTGAGACCCCCCCTCTCCTATTGTCTGTTGTAGAAGTCTTAATGGCATGAAAGCTTATCCCCACTAACACCATGGGGACAGCTCCTCGTTTCCTGTCCCCTCGAAAAGTTGCAGCGACACAGGTGCAGGGTAAGTCCTGGTGTTGCATAAGGACAGAATCTCCTCAACGAATTCTTGAGTGTCAGGTGTTTCACCACCCAGAGGGATCTGTATTCACAGGCAGGTTTTGCTGTGGTTTGCTCTCATTGTTACATGGCTGTGCATGACTGAACTTGCCACTTCTGTTAGGTGAACACAGCTTGTCCTGGACGGTCCTGGTGTACTTCCTTGTACAGGGCACTACTGCATATGAGCTCAGAGACAAAGAATGGGACAGTCGTTGTTGAAAATGGAGCAACTTGGGTACTTTCCTTAGCCCAGCTGCAAAAAGAGGGAAGAAGAGGGCTGGAGAGATGGCTTAGTGGTTAAACGCTTGCCTATGAAGCCTAAGGACCCCGGTTTGAGGCTCGATTCTCCAGGACCCACGTAAGCCAGATGCACAAGGGGGTGCATGCATCTGGAGTTCATTTGCAGTGGCTGGAGGCCCTGGTGCACCCATTCTCTCCCTCTCTCTCTCTCTCTCTCTACCTGCCTATTTCTGTATCTCTCTCTCAAATAAATAAATAATAAAATATTTTAGGAAAAAAATTTAAAAAAAGAGGGAAGAAGAAATTTGGGGAGAAATCAGAGAAAAAAAATATACTCTTTTAAAATTTATTTGTTTATTTGAAAGGAGGGGGGATGGGCACACCAGGGCCTCCAGCTACTGCAAACAAACTCCAGACACATGTGCCACTTTGTGAACCTGGCTTTATGTGGGTACTGGTGAATGGAACAAGGGTTGTTAGGCTTTGCAGGCAAGTGTCTTAACCATTGAGCCATTTCTCCAGCCCCTATTTTGGATCTTTTTTAAAAGGTATATTTTATTTATTTATTTGAGAGAGAGAAAGAGTCAGAAAGATAGATAGAGAGAGAATGAGAATGGGAATGGGTGCACCAGGGCCTCCAGCCACAGCAAACAAACTCTAGATGCATGCGCCCCCTTGTGCATCTGGCTTACATGGGTCCTGGGGAATGGAACCGGGATCCTTTGGTTTTGCAGGCAAACACCTTAACCGCTAAGCCATCTCTCCAGCCCCTATTTTGGATCTTTTGAGGCAAGGTCTCACTCTAGCTTAGGCTGATCTAGAATTCCAGGCTGGCCTTGAACTCACAGTGATCCTCCTACCTCAACCTCTAGAGTGCTGGGATTAAAGGTGTGTACCACCACACCTGGCACGAAAACTCTTATTTTGGGTATATGAGAGGTTATTTTGATATGTCAGTGAGATGACCGAGGCAAGAGTATTGGACCTATGTGGTCTTGGGTAAGTAATGAAACCTTAACGGCTTCTATTCCCACTTAACCAAATCTTTCTTTTCTTTTCTGTTGACGAAGACAAATAGCATGAGCTTGGACAACTCTTCTCCAAGTACCACTTTATATTTTTTGTTTTGTTGAGGGGTTGGGGTTGTAGCTCAGTTGGTGGAGTGCTTGCCTGGCAAGCAGGAGGACCTGAGTTCAGAGCCCCAGAACCCATCTTAAAGCATAGTATGGTTCAATTAGAGATCCTGTTTCACACATGCCAACATACTTACATACATACATGCATACCACGTACACATGCAGACTATATTTAGTGGAAATCTGTAGTTTTTGTTAGATTTTGTTTTGTTTTCCAAGGTAGGGTCTTATTCTAGCCCAGGCTGACCTGGGATTCACTATGAAGTCTCAGGGTGGCCTTGAACTTGTGGCAATTCTCCTACCTCTGCCTCCCAAGTGCTGGGATTAAAGGTGTGCGCCACCAGGCCTGGCTAGTTTTGGTTAGATTTTTTTTTTGGCATGTGTGTTATATGTGTGTACTATGGTGTGTGTATGTGTGATGTATGTGTGTGTGTGTGTGTGTATGTATGTATGTGTGTGTGTGTGTGTGTGTGTGTGTGTGCCAATATGTACTCCCCTGTATACATGCAGAGGCCAGAGAAAAACCTTGGCTATTTTCTTCTTCTATTGCTCATCAGCTTGTTTTTCTTTCTTTCTTGGTTTTTGAGGTAGGGGCTCACTCTAGGCCAGGCTAACCTGGAATTCTTTATATATTCTCAGGGTGGCCTTGATCCTCCTACCCCTGCCTTTTGAGTGCTGGGATTAAAAGCATGCACCACCACTCCTGGCCAACCAGCTTGTTTTTTTTAAGACACAGTCTCTTACTGAACCCAGAGCTGCCATTTTTGGTCAGACTGGCTGACCAGTGAGCCCCATCAATTCTCCAGTTTTCTTACCCTGTCCACAGGACTGGGATTACAGGTATGCATGGTCATGCCTAGCTTTTTACATGGATACTGGAAAATGAACTCAGGCCCTCAAACTTGCATGACAAGCAGTCTGACCCAGTGAGTTATCTCCCCAGCCTCTGGATAAGTGTTTAAGGCTCCATAGCTTAGGTACAGTTCCAGCTGATATGCAGTATAAACTTGGTCAAGGTTCTTCATCTTTCTGTGTTTAATTGTCTCATCTGTAAAATGAGGCTAGTAATAATTATTCTTGACTTATTTAAGATAAGTACTTAGAACAGTGCCTGGAATATTGTAGGAACTAAAATATATTGTAGTCTGAATAAACAACATCCCACATTGGAGGTGTGAACAGTTATTTTTCCATATTTTTTTTTGAGAGAGAGAGAGAGACAGAGAAGCAGACAGAGAGAGAATGTGTTTGGGCCTGCAGGTGCCTCCTGCCACTGTGTGTGCCACTTTGTGCACCTGGATTTACGTGGGTACTGGGGAGTTGAAACTGGTCTGTCAGACTTTGTAAGTAAGTGCTTTTAACCACTGTGTTATCTTTCCAGCCCCAATGTTTAATTCTATTTTTTTTCAAGGTAGAGTCTTGCTTTAGCCCAGGCTGACCTGGAATTCACTCTATAGTCACAGGGTGGCCTCACACTCACAACAATCTTTTTATGTCTGCCTCCTGAGTACTCCAACATTTAATTTTCATTTTTTTTTTTTTTTTTTTAGAGGGAGAGAGACAGAAAGAGAGAGAGAGAGAATTGGTGTGCCAGGGCCTCAGCCACTTCAATCAAATTCCAGACACTTTACGCTACCTATTGGACATATGCAACCTGTACTTGCCTCACTTTTGTGCATCTGACTTATGTGGGATCTGGAGACAGTTTGAACATGAGTCCTTAGGCTTCGCAGGCAAGTGCCTTAACTACTAAGCCATCTCTCCAGCCCCAACATTTAATTTTGAGTCATGAAAATGATCTCAGTGTCTATCTATTCATCTACCTATCATCTATCTACCTTTCTCCTTGTCAGTGTTTTGGTGCTAGAGATTGAACTTGGGGTCTTATGCATACGATGTGCTCTACTATGGAGCTCTACTCTTGGCCCAAGAGGGCAATATTGCTGTCAGAAATGTTCTGCACATGGACAAATAAAGGTCATAGTTAAGGAAAGAGAACACTGTAGTGAGATCATGGAGAACATAGGAAAAATGGCTTTTTTAAAAAAAGGGTTTTATGCCTTCCAACATTAGTGTGGCCCAGAAGTCAAACTAAGGATGTGTTTTCAGGATATAGAATGATAGTCTAAAGGGTTATGAGAAGGGGAATAGCAAGATCAAACCGTGATTGATGGCTCATCTTCTTGCCTGTTTTGTATAACTTTCCTTTAAACATTTCTGGTATCAAAACTAAGCTGTGTGTGGTGGCACACGCCTTTAATCCCAGCACTCATGGGACAGAGGTAGGAAGATTGCTGTGAGTTAGAGGCCAGTCTGGGACTCAGAGTGAATTCCAGGTCAGCCTGGGCTAGAGTGAGACTGTACCTAGAATACTTCCCTTCCCCCAAAATTATCTACTATCAAAACCATTCTAGTCTAGGTGAACTGAAGTTCTCTGGAAAAGCCACATCTATGTTAGAGATTCTGCAGGCCAACTAGACCTCCCTCATTGTGGAGGTAGGATAGCCAAAATGATCTTGGGCTATCTTGACTACATTTAACAGCTATTTATCACCCACCCCCGTGTCTGGCCTAACATACCTTTTGACAGATCAAACTTTTGGAATATATTTTTAGCAGACCACTAGCTTCCACCAACTCAAAAGTAAGAAAGTCATTAGAGAAGTGCCTGAAACCTACTGCAGATATGTTGGGGTGGGGGAAGTGTTGCACACACACCTGAAATCCCAACAATCAGGAGGCAGAGGCAGGATGTTCATTGCAAGTTCAAGTCCAGCCTAGTTTACATAGTAAGGACCAGGTCAGTCAGGGTTACCCTACTGTGTCACAAAACAAAACAAAACAAAACAAAACAAAACAAAACAAAACAAAACAAAACAAAACAAAAACCATAAACTTGAGGTCTGGAAAGATGGACTAATGATTAAAGGCACTTGCTTGCCTGATGGTCTGGGTTCCATTCCCCAGCCATCCCTGTAAAGACAGATGGGCATTTGTTTATAGCAGCAACAGACACTGGTGTGCCCCACCCCCAAACCCACTAAGCTGGCTAGGAAGATGACTCAGTATTTAAAAGCTCTTGCTGTGCAAGCCTGACAATCAGAGCTCTGATTCCCAGCACCCATGTAAAACTGGGTACAAATAGTGCACACATTTGTTATTCCAATACACCAGTGGCAACAGGAGGCCGAAGGAGGAGACACCTGAAGCTCCAGTGCCACCTAGTCTGACAGTCACAGTAGCAAACAGGAGAGACCCTGTCTCAAACAAAGTGGAAGGTGGGACCCTACAACCTGAAGTTATCCTCTGACCTTCACTTGTGTGCAGTGGCCCATGCATACTCATATATACCACACACACATTATGCACACACATACACACACCCCACACCAAAATTAAACAAAAACAACCCTTCCCAAAGCCCTGTAAACAATAAAACAGAGTTTTTCCTGCTTTGCTATAATATACCCGCTTGCTGTCACTTCTGGTGTATTTGCTAAATGCATTGACTATGACTATCTTTTTTTTCTGTGACTATAAAAGTTCATGTAACCACTTCTGGAACATTCAAAGCAACCTGAATCCATGTTCCTGGGCCATGGTCACTCTTGGTTTAGTATAAACTACCTCTTCCTTTGGAGCAAGAGCTGTATTTTGCTTTGACATCTATTATAATGCATCATAAGTACATTTGACCTCTGAGAATTAAACTGTAGGATGGGGCTGCATATATAGTTTAGGGGTAGAGTATTTGACTAGCATGTTATGAGGTCCGAGGTTTGATTCCCAGCCCCTTACAAACAAGCAAACAAGTGCAGGACATTTGAGGAGAGAACAATGTGAACAACAGTGATGCTGGCAGACCTTTCCACTGGATGAGCAGATGAATTCAATTGAAAGGTAAGGTGTCCTGTGGCAAAACCTATGAAAACAATGTACCAGGCACTCAAAGGATCCCCTAACCATTGACACATCTTTGGTGGAAGGTTAGAGAAGTGTGCTAGTGTCCTCACTCTCTGGGAGGAAGAAATGGAAGAATTATAATCGTCATAAAGAGTCTAAAGTGGGGGCTGAGACATGGCTCAGTGGGTAAATTGCTTACTGTGTAAGAATGAGGACCTGAGTTGGGTCCAGTACCTGCAGAAAAAGTATGCACCTGTAATCCCAGCCCTAGCAGAGACAAGAGGACCTAGCGGGCTCACTGGCTAGCTAGTCTAGCCAAATCTGAGAGTTCTAAATTCTGTGTGAGATTGTGCTTCAAAAATAAGGTGGAGCCAGGCATGGTGGCGCACGCCTTTAATCCTAGCACTCAGGAGGCACAGGTAGGAGGATTTCCATGAGTTCAAGGCCACCCTGAGATTATATAGTGAATTCCAGGTCAGCCTGGGCTAGAGTGAGACTCTACCTTGAAAAACAAAACAAAACAAAAAAATAAGGTGGAGGGCTGGTGAGATGACTCATTGGTTAAGGGGCTTGCCTGCAAAGCCAAAGGACCCAGGTTTGACTCCCCAGGACCCATGTAAGCCAGATGCACATGGTGGCACATATGTCTGGAGTTTGTTTGCAGGGGCTAGAGGCCCTGGTGCACGCATTCTTTCTCTTTCTCTCGCATAAATAAATAAATGAATAAATAAATATTAAAATAATAAGGTGGAGAGAATTCCAGGTCAGCCTGGGCTAGAGTGAGACTGCCTTAGACAAACAAAAAAACTAGGTGGAGAGTGATTGAGGAAGATACCTGACATCAGCCTCTGGTCTCTCATGTAACTCACATGGATGTGCACACACACACACACACACACACACACACACACACACACGGGCTGGAGAGATGGTTCAGTTGTTAGGGTGCTTGCCTGCAATGAAAGAGGACCCAGGTTCGATTCCCCAGTACACACATAAAGGCAGATGCACAAAGTGGTGCGTGTGTCTGGAGTTCATTTGCAGTGGCTAGAGGCCCTGGCAGGCTCATTCTTTCTCTCGTTCTCTCTCTGAGTCTTTTTCTTCTCTCTCTTCTTGCAAATAAATAATTTTTTTAAAGGGAAAGAAAATTCTAACTCCAAGAGGTGAAATGCAAAAAATTTAAATGAGTACTAGCTATAACACCACATCATTAATATATACATATTATTTTACCAGGATGTGCAAACAAAACAATAAATATTATACTTAGTGGGCAATTTAGGTAATTTTCAAGGGTGAATTTAGCCTTGTGATTTTTTTTTCTTTTGAAGACTGTAGTGTTTAATGCCTAGAATGAAATGAAAGCCGGGCGTGGTGGTGCACGCCTTTAATCCCAGTACTCTGGAGGCAGAGGTGGGAGGATCGCTATGAGTTCAAGGCCACCCTGAGACTACAGAGTGAATTCCAGGTCAGCCTGGGCTAGAGCGAGAGCCTACTTCAAAAAACAAAAAACGACAACAATGACAAGAAGATATTATGAATGTTTATATTGATATAATACTGTTTTATTAATGTAATATTGATTTTTTTGTTTGTGTTTTTGAAGTAAGGTCTTGCCTTAACCCAGTCTGATTTGTAATTCTAGCCTCAAACATGGCAATCTTACCTCAGCCTCTTGTTGGGCGTGCTGGGATTAAAGGAATGCTCCACCACACCCAGCAATTAGTGCAACTTAAAAAAATGTTTATTTATTTACTTATTTATTTGCAAGCAGGAGAAACAGAGGATGGGGGGGGGCGGGAACGAGCACGCCAGGGCCTCTTGCCACTGCAAATGAACTCCACATGCAGCATGTGCCATTTTGTGCATCTGGCTTTAAGTGGGTACTGGGGAACTGAACCTGAACAGTCAAACTTTGCAAGCAAACCCCATGTCTGTTGAGCCATCTCCCTAGCCCCAGTGAAACTTTTTTTTTTCTTTGAGGTAGGGTCTCACTCTAGTTCGGTTGACCAGTTCAGGTCACACTCTGTAGCCCCAGGTTGGCCGGGAACTCCTGGCAGTCCTACTTCAGCCTCCCAAGTACTAGAATTAAAAATATACCACCAAGGCAGGCTATTTAAGAAAGAGAAGCAGAGCTTTGGGCTGTAAAGAGCTATACTTGGTGGGCTTGTTAACTAGTCAAATGTGGGCTGCAGCAGCCCGCCTCTGAACGGGTTTGCCCAACCCATCTGCCCCACCCTGAGGCTCAGGTATACAAAGTTGATCTCCAGGAAGAGAGTAGATTATTTGCATTAGGAAACCAGGACCTCCAGAGAGAGAGAGAAAGAGAGAGAGAGAGGGAGGTGGAGAATAATAGCCCCCAGACAAACCTTTCTTTACTTAGGGAGCTCTTTGGTTGACAAGGCACCTCCTTTCTAATGGCAAGAAAGAATACCTAGGGTCTGAAGGAAAGAACAAAACAAAACTAAAAAACAACAAAACCTTCAAATCCCAACTTCCTTGAACATGAGTGACTCAGGCTCTAACACAGTTCCAAGATTTCTCTGGAAAGAGAAGCAGGAGCATCCTGTTCTAAGGCTGCAGAGTAGTTTCTCATTGTAGCTCACCCGTGTGCAGTTCAGTAAGCAATGAATATGAGGGGAGTGCCTCATGAGGGGAACTGGCCTGCACTGGATAGAGTGATGTTGGACGTGGAGACCAAAGAGAAAGAAGGAATCCATGGAAGGAATATCATGTGTGGGTGATGTCAAACAACTGATCGCTTGCAGCCTGAGTTTATGGAAGGTTTCTTTCTGCGTACATAGAAATTCATTTTTCCATTTTATAAATATTTACTGAGTGCCTGTTCTAGACTGTGGGAATCATACAAATAACAAATATAAACAAAAATCCCTTGTGGAAGGAGACAGAAAATGTACATCTTAGCATCTAAGATTGTTGGTAACCCTGGAGAAAGATACGGTGTTCAGCCGGATCTGGCCATACAGGCCTGTGAACCCAGCTAACTTGGAATGCTAGGGCAGGAGGATTGCAGGTTCAACGCCTTCTTAGGCTACAGAGTGATGTCAAGGTCAGCATTGGCAACTTAGCAAGACCCTGTCTCAAGATAAAAAGGAAATGAAAGTGTGGTGGCTTGTGCCTATGATCCCAGCACTCAGGAGGCTGAGGTGGGAGATTCACAGTGAGTTGAAGGCCAGCCTGGGCTACATAGTGAATTCCAGGTCAGTCTGGGCTAGCTCAAAGACTTTAGATCAAGCTGGGCGTGGTGGCGCACGCCTTTAATCCCAGCACTCGGGAGGCAGAGGTAGGAGGATCGCTGTGAGATCAAGGCCATCCTGAGACTACCTAGTGAATTCCAGGTCAGCCTGAGCTAAAGTGAGATCCTACCTCGAAAAACCAAAAAAAAAATAAATAAATAAAAAAAAATTTAAAAGACCTTAGATCAAACAAAAAAATTAAAGGACTTTTAGCTTAGTTGGTAGAATGCTTGTCTAGAATGAACAAAGCCTTGGATTTGAATCCCAGCACAGCATAAACCAAACATAGTGGTCACATCTGTAAACCCAAAGTTTAGGAGACAGAGGTAGAGGATCAGGAGTTCAGCATCATCCTTGGCTGCAGAGTTAGTTCAAGGCCAGCTTGGGTTACATGAGACCCTGACACACACACACACACACACACACACACACACACACACACACACACACACAACTTGAGGTAGGGTCTCACTCTAGCCCAGGATGCCCTGGAATTCACTATGTAGTCTCAGGATGGCCTTGAATTCATAGCGATCCTCCTACCTCTGCCTCCTGAGTGCTGGGGTTAAAGGTGTATGCCTGGCAAAAATAAATGAGTAGGGCTGGACAGATTGCTTAGCAGTTAAGGTGCTTGCCTGCAAAACCTAAGGACTCATGTTCGACTCCCCAGATTCCATGTAATTCAGATAAACAAGGTGATGCATATGTAAGATTGCACACATGCACAAGGCGGTACATGAGTTTGATTACAGTGGCTGGAGGCCCTGGTGCGCCAATTCTCTGTCTTGCTTTCTCATTAAAAAAAAAAAAAGGCCAGTCTATTAGGCTTGCCTAAGAAAAAAAGTAAATAAATAATAAAATAAAAAGTAAAAAGGGGGCTGGAGAGATGGCTTAGCGGTTAAGGCCCCTGCCTCCTAAGCCTAAGAACGCTGGTTCCAATCTCCAGCGGTTCCAATCTCCAGGTCCCACGTTTAGCCAGATGCAGTGACGCAAGGGCGCAATGCCGCACTTGCCCACAAGGGGGCGCACACATCTGGATTTTGTTCTCAGCTGCTGAGACTGCCGGCGCGCCCATCTCTGTCTTCCTCTCTGTCTGTCTCTCTCTGTGTCTCTCTCCAAAAATAAATAAAATAATTTTAAAAAAAGTAAAAAGGGACTGTGGCTGGGCATGGTGGTGCATGCCTTTAATCCCAGCACTTGGGAGGCAGAGGTAGGAGGAACACTGTGAGTTTGAGGCTGAGGCCACCCTGAGACCAGCCCAGTTCTAAATGCCAGCCCAGCCTTGCTGCTTCCCCCACATTCCTCTGCATTTACTTAATCTCATTGCAAGTCTCACTCTCACCCAAGCTGATCTAGAACTGACTCTGTGTAGCCCAGGCTATCCTTGAACTCACACTGATTCTCCTACCTCAGCCTCCCTGGCGCTTGGGATCACAGGTGTGAGCCATCGTGCCTGGCTAAGAACAACTTGATTTAAAATGTTTTTATTTATGTGTGTGAGAGAGAAAGAAAGTAAAAGGGCCAGGGCCTTCTGCTGTTGTAAACAAACTCCAGACACACCACTCTGCATCTGCCTTTACATGTACTATGGAATCTAACTCAGGTTTTGCAAGCTAACCCCTTGAACAACTGAGCCACCTCTCCAGCCCCAAGTTTTTTGTTAAAACAAAACAAAAATAAAACAAATTATAGGGCTGAAGAGATGGCTTAGTTGTTAAAGTATTTGCCTGCAAAGCCAAAGGACCCAGGTTCGATTCCTTAGGAACCAGGTGCACAAGGTGGCACATGCATCTGGAGTTCCTTTGCAGCAGCCAGAGGCCCTGGCAGACCCATTCGCTCTCAAATAAATATTAAAAATATTGAAATTGCCACATCAAGTTTTGAAAGATTTGAATGTTTAGTTTAGAATAGATTGGAGGGGAAGAGATTAAAGAGATTAGGCTAGGAGACAATAGTTCTAAAGTAGAAGAAGGTTTGAATTACCAATGTTTATTTATTTAGCAGCCTTTCTAAGAAGTTATGTCAGGCACTGTATTAGTGGCAATGTGAAAGTTGGAAAAAAAAAAAGATGACTGAATTCCTTCTCAGAATTCTTAGTGAAGGGAATATCAATATGCTGTGTAGGAAGGGGGAAAAGTCCTTGAGTCCATTTCAGCCTCTGCATAATGTAGCAACCCATGTATGTGGAGGGTAGAAGCCTTGTTAGAACAGATAAGTGTTTGCAAAGGTTCTGAGAATTCGAAGTTATGATAGATTTCTCTATTACTGTAGCTTTCTCCTTTTAGTAATGATTTTATCTTTTTGTTCTTTTGATTATTGCCTTCAAAAGAAATCAAAAGTGGGTCTGGGAGATGGCTCTAGGAGATGGCTCAGAGATTTAAAGACACTTACTTGCTTACAAAGTTCTATGGCGATGGGGCTCCATTCCCTTGCCATCCATGTAAAGCTGGATGGGTATTCATTTGCTGTGGCAACACACACACACACTCACACAAATAACTAAATAAATTTTTAAAAAAAAAAAAGTAAATGCTAAAAGGAAAAAAGTGTGTGTGGGGGGAGGGGGTAGGAAATGCTAAGTAAAAATGCTTCCTCTTCTGTCCTGTTGAAAAGTCATCTGTTTTCTACCTTGGCTTTTTCTTAGTTCTCCTCTATCTTGAAGACAGCACCCATCATTGGAAATTTATTTTCAGTGACCTCAGGGCATACTAAGATTCTTTTAATTTTCTTGTCTTCTATTTATTTACTTATTTGTGTGTGTGTGTGTGTGTGTGAGAGAGAGAGAGAGAGAGAGAGAGAGAGAGAGGGAGAGGAGGGAGGGAGGGAGGGAGGGAGGGAGAGAGAGAGAGAGAGAGAGAGAGAATGAATGGGCACTCCAGGGCCTCTTGTCACTGCAAATCAGAGGCATGGCTTTACCAGGGTATTGGGGAATGGATGCCCAGTGAGCAAGCACCTTCAACCGCTGAGACTTCTCCCCAGCCCCGAAGTCTTTTCACTTTCGGGGGGCCTTCTCTAAACCCTCTGCTCCCTGTTTGCAAAGCAGTAGGTTATACCCGCAGCAGGTTGCCACTCCCTTTGCCCTGCTTCAGATGCAGCCACAGAAATGCGTGGCGATACACACATCTGTGGTAAACCCAATCCCCCTGGTGAAGGTAGCAGAGAGAAAAGTGCTTGGAGGTGGCGGAGCTTAGACGTTCATTCAGAACAAAGGAACCCGATGAGACATGTACAGAAGAAAGTAGGTTTGCTGAACTAGGAGGAGTTATTGTTCAGGTCAGTTGCTTCCCAGGGGGATGGAGGTGGGGTGGGTCTTCGCTGCATAGCCTTGGTCCCGTCGCTGAAGCGTCTAAGAGTTTGGACTATGGGTCATTCAGATTCTTTCATTTCAAATTCTACGGTTCGATGATTATGTGGGTGAACATTGGCCATTCTGTTGACTTCCTAGTTTCCAGGAGCGAAGAGACGAGTCTCTGAGCGTGGGAGTAAGTTGATGGAGAATCCACGTACAGGTGGGCCGCTTCCCAGTTCTGGGGTTTTGGACTGTAAGTGGTGCGCTGGGAAAATTTCCAAGGGGGACTTACCCTCTTTTATTTATTTATTTATTTTTATCCCAGTGTTGACAGTTCTCTTGACGCTTTGGGATAGGGGTGCAGGAAGGCCCTATGGCAGGTTGAGATTGTTCATTTGACTAAGCATTTTCCCCTTTCCTTATTTTTTGGACCCACAGACTGCTAAGAAACAAGATCCCGAATGTGGTGGGAAGAGGAATTACCGATTGTTAGGATAATGGAAAGGGCCTTGTGAATTCCCGCTTCCGTATTTTAACCCTCTCCACGGGGGTATGGGGAATCTCTTTTAAATGTACGTCTGCAGAGTGGGCCTGGAGTTAGGGCTCCGATTGCAGAGCAGGACTGATGGATGCTTTTTTTTTTTTTTTGCCGGAGGCCTGGCGTGACAGCGAGCTCGGGGGGCTGGATCTGCGCGGGGTGGGGGAAGGCCCCCCGGGCGGGCGGGCTTGCGAGCGTCCAGGGCGCGGCCGCGGGCGGACCCCGGGGAGGGGCTTCGCGGTGGCGCCGCGGCCCGAGCCGTGCGGAGCGGGGCCGCCCGGGCTCGGCGCTGTCAGCGCGGCGGGCCGGGCGAGCGGTGGCGCTGCGGAGGCGGTGGCCGAGGCCAGCGGGCGCGGAGAGGAGGGGCCCCAGGATCGGGGCTGCGGGGCGGCAGCTGCCCGGGTGACGACAGGCGACAGGCAGCGCGGCGCCCTGAAGGAAGGAGAAGATCGAGCCGCGGGCCCCGGCGTCGTCCCTCGGCCCGGCCGCTTCCTCCGTCCTCTCTGCAGCCCGGCGCGTCAGGAATGGGCCGCACACGCCGCCCTTAGGCCCCGGTGGCCGCTGGCAGGCAGGCCGCTCGGCCCGTCACTAGCCGTCGCCCCGGTCCAGCCGTTCCTTTCCCTCCCCCGCCCCCCACCTCCCCGGGAAGGAAGATGAGGGAGACGGGCCCGCCGCTCAGCAGCCGCAGCGGTCGGGGGAGGGTGTCTCGCCGTTTCCTCTCAGCCGCCAGGACAAGATGGCAGCGGCCACGGAGAGGGGCTGAGCCCCGGTTGGGTGGTGCCGCCTGCTGAGAGCGCTCGGTTTCCCCTCCCGGTCTTCCCTCCCCTGCACCCACCGACCCACCGGCACGGCCCCGCGACCCACCCCGGACATGCTCAGGGCTGCGGCCGCCCGACGAGCGGAGAGCGCGGGCCTCTAGGAAGGTAAGGGAGCCGGACGCGAGAACGAAGGCGAGGGCGAGCAGGCCCCGGGCCCCGGCCCGTGGGTGGATGGGTGGGTGGGGGAGCGCGGCGCCCGCCAAGCCGCGCGTGGTGCCCGCCAAGCCGCCGGGACCCCCTCGCCCTGAGCCCTTCCGCGGGCCGCCGCTTCCCTCCTCCGGCCTGGCCCAGCCCGGGCCGAGGTTGCGCAACGGCTCTTCCCCGCCACCGAAGTTCGGTCTCGTCCCCCCCTCGGAGGCCTGTGTGGGGCCGCGGCCGCGCTCTAGGCCGTGGCGACCGTAGACCCCGTTCGTCTCGGTCATGGGAACCAACGCGGCGACGCGCGCACGTCCCGCTCCGCTCGCCCCGTTCGCCCGGCCGCGGGCCGCCCTAAGCCGGGCCTGGCGCCTGGGGCCACTTGCTGGCTGTGGGGCACTCGTCACCGGCGTGGCGTGGCGTGGCGTGGCCCGGCCGGGAGGAGGGTGTCGGCGGCGCGGACGTGCGTGCGTGTTGATTGTTGGGGAGGAGAAATGTGATCGCCGCTCCCTCCGCGTCCCCGGCGGCGGCGGCAGCGGCGGGAGGAGGAAGGCGTGGCGGCCGCGCGGCGGGGCTGTTGCCGGCTTCTCTCGTTACGACGGCGGCGGCGGCGGGGAAGAGGAGGAGAAGGAGGAGGCGGAGGCGGCTGCCCGCTGGCCCCGCGTCGCGCCGTGGGGAGAGAGGGCGGGGGACGAGGCGCGGAAGAGGCTCCCGGGACGAGAATGTCTGTTTTCCTGTCGCGGGGAAGACGGCTGGTTTAAGATGGTACGTGGCTGGTTTCCCTGCCCGAGGAATTGCTCGGAACGATGTGCGCGAAAAAAAAAAAAAAAAGAAAGAAAGAAAGAAAGAAAGAAAGAAAGAAAGAAAGAAAGAAAGAAATAAATAAATCAACCTTGGACCTGTTCACCGAGCCGTCTCGGACACACGGCCGGTCCTTGAACCGGGTTTTCACAACCTCTTGCTGGCCGCTCAGGAAATTTATTTTTCCACCTGTCAGCTCGTGGCTTAGGAGCGGCTCCCATGAGCAGCAGCAGCACCCCCCCCCCTCCCTTCCTCCAGATTATCGTCCGGTTTGCAGGGAAAACTCATGATTGGCTCTCTTGTCAACTCTGTTTTGGTGTCTCTGGTACAGGGCCGAAAAAGTTAGCTGGTAAACCCGGCTGTGTGTATTCAAGCCTTTTAGTTGTTTGGAGAGCGAGCGACCGCCTTTTATTTTATGTTATTTTTCTGTCTATTTTCTATTTTAGGTATTTGCTTGTAAGTTTCAACCTCTGAAGTGGAAGAACTTACATTTAAATCATTTCAGTTAATTTCAGGATTTTAATTTTCTGGGTGCTTGAAAATTTTGTTTTTTATTTTTGAGCAGATTTTTGATGAAAACATATCAGCCAGGATCGGTGCTTTTGTTTATACCAAGAAAAATATTTTAATTCTTTCACATTTAGTATTTCACCGTATGTTTGATAAGTGTAGATTCTGCTTATGTTTGCAAGTACAGTGCTAATTTTATACAATGAGCAATGATAAGGTTTGGATAGGTCATGATTAAGCTTAATATTTTAAGTAAACAAAATATGACTGACCTATTAAAAATTTTTAGTTTGATTCTTTATGCTCTTATGCCATTTACCAGGAGTTGAAATTTAACCAAACCAACCCAAGCTCTTTACTTTTAAATCAACAAGGTATTTCTCAGCATAATTTTTGGTTCCATTCATAAAGTATAGGGACTCTTACTTGTCAAACATAGTGCTTAACCTACGTGAGGTTTATTTCTAATTATTTTTAATTTGTTAAGGTAGAGATGTGCAGATACATTTGATCTTTCACTATTTGGACATTTCATTGTATATATATTGGAGAATTTGTTGCTTAGGTTCTCCTCCTCACTCCAGGCAATAATTTTGTAAGAAAAAGCATTTGTGGAGACCCGTAGAAAAGAACTATGTTTTAAACAAGTAAGATGAGATTGAAGTTCTGAAGAACAGAACTGGCCATTGAATGTTTCAAATTTATATTTGGACACTGCTGACTACAGTAGCTAAACATACATATCAGGCAAGCAGAGCATAACATAGTGAGACAGTCTAGCTTATTGTCATAATGCTTTTTCCATTGAACTAGTCATTATCTTGTTTATAAACTAGTCATTGGCTTTTGGGCATAGGGTTTTTAGAGTCACATTAAAGTGGATGATTTCTATGAGAGAATTCTTATAAACATGCTTGAAAAGAAGCTATAGATCACACTAGTTTCATTTTTGAATGTTCTGTCATAGGATCCCATAAAGTAGAATGTAAATTACAGAGGCAGGTTGCTGTAGTGAGTATGGAATTGACACATAAATGTTTGTGTAATACAAAGTGCTGACAGCCTTCTTTCTTGTAACTTCAAAAAGCAAGTTATCAAATGAGCTTTATGATTGCATTTTTTTTTTTTTGAAGTAGGGTCTCGCTCTAGCCCAGACCGACCTGGAATTCACTCTAGTCTCAGGGTGGCAGTGAACTCATGGTGATCTTCCTACCTCTGCCTCCCGAGTGCTGTGATTAAAGCCTTGCACTACCATGCCTGGTTGCATTTTTAAAAAATATTTATTTGCAAGCAGAGAGAAAGAAGCCAGGTACACATACACACAGGGAGGGAAGGAGGGAGGAGGAGGAGGAGGAGAGAGAGATAGCGCTTTGTGCCTCTGCCTTAACATGGATACTGGGGAATCAAACCCTGGTCCTTAGGCTTTGCAGGCAAGCACCTTAACCGCTGAGCCATCTCTCCAGCCCTGTATTTTGTTTTTTAAAAAGTATTTTAGGGCTGGAGAGTTGGCTCAGCGGTTAAGGTGTTTGTCTACAAAGCCAAAGGATCCTGGTTTGACTCTCCACGTAAGCCAGATGCACAAAGGGGTGCATGTACCTGGAGTTCGATTGCAGTGGCTGGAGGCCCTGGTGTGCCTATTCTGTCTCTCTCTTTCTCAAATAAATAAAGTATATTTGAAAATATTTTACTTATGAGACGTGTATAGTGGCACACACCTTTTAATTCCAGCACTTGGGAGGCAGAGGTAGGAGGATTGCTGTGAATTTAAGGCCATCCTGAGACTACATAATGAATTCCAGGTCAGCTGGGCTAGAGTGAGACCCTATCTGAAAAACAACTGCAGCAGCAGCAACAACAAAAACAAAAACCACAACAAAAGAAAAATATTTTAGAGAGAAAGAAAATGATAATGAATATGGGCATGCCAGGGCCTCTTGCTGCTACAAACTCCAGACATGTGTCACTTTGTGCATCTGGGTTTATATGGGTATTAGGGAACTGAATTCTGATATGCAGGCTTTGCAAGCAAGTGCCTGGGGAATTGAAGCCAGGTCTTCAGGCTTTGCAAGCAAGCGCCTTCAAGCTCTGAGCCATCTCCACGGCCCCTGCATTTTGTTTTTAAATATTTGCTACATGAATACAGAAGGCATATGAAAAGGAGGAAGGGGAAAATGTGAACTTCACAGTGTGCAGCTACTGTTTCTCAAACCCGATTCACATCCATGTGCATGGAATGCTTGCATAAATTAAAATGACTTTTGTCACTTTCAGGTGACTTTATTTTGTCAGGTAGGAGGAATAACTTACTAAACACAATTCTTTTTTTTTTTTTTTTTTTTGGTTTTTCGAGGTAGGGTTTCACTCTAGCTCAGGCTGACCTGACCTGGAATTTACTATGTTGTCTCAGGGTGGCCTCGAACTCACAGCGATCCTCCTACCTCTGCCTCTCTAGTGCTGGGATTAAAGGCGTGCACCACCACGCCTGGCCACAATTCTTTTTACAACAGTTTATCTAGTAGGATATAATGGATGAGAATTGTACTACTGATGGTTAATTCAGAGGCATAGAAAAGTAGTTTCCATTGCAACTTTACCTGAGTTTGTTTATGAAAAGATATCCTGGCAATATTTAAATTTAAGGATATTCTAAGGGACGTGGAAACTCTGTATTTTAAAAATGTTTTCCACAAGTTGTTACTCATGTCCCATAATTATTAAAGGACACAGGATAACTTGATATATGATTACATTGTTGCTGCCAAAATAAATATTCCTGTTGTAAAATTTGTAGGTTGCAGCGGTCCTAATTTCTTAAGGTCCAAAGTTGAGACTTCCAGTGTAATAGTATGTTTAAGTTGCAAGCTGATTTTGAATAACAGCCAAAACTTTTGTTACAATGGAGGAATCATACTAGTGTTTGGTTTGTGTTGCGTGCTTTAAAGTAGTATACTTCACTCACACCTTAACTGGAATGTAATATTGTATAACTGCCTGAAAGCTTTATCAGGGCAACTCTTGTATGTATACAAATGTAAGATTAAAGGAATTATTTTAAATTGTTCTTACTGGTTCTGGATTCAGCAGTTTAAAGTTATAACCTGCCCTACTACCTTCAAGTACTTACTATAACCTGAAAAAGGACATATTTGGAGCATAAATTTTGAATAAGTGGAAGACTTTAACATAAAGGACTGTATGGCTAACTTAAAGAAATATAGTTCACGTCTTTTAATTGGCTTGGAATTATAAAAAGTGGTCTGGGGACAGTATTAGATTGTTTCTTCTGAAGCTCTGTCATAGGTGTTCGTCTGGATCTAACCTGTCACAGTGAGGGACTAAGGTACGACAGATATTTGGAGGATGTAGGACATATACTGTATGTAAGTGTTTGTCAAGTAGACCTTGAGTTTTTTTAGCAGATCAGACCCTCTCAGTTCTACTTGGTGTTAGATCGCTAAATAAAGGCAGCATCCTCTCTCTGTACTGAGATACCAGGGCCTGTTCTCCAGACCTGGAGCTTCTTGTTCCTACTCAGGTGAAAATTAAGAGAACTGGATGGGTGTTGATATATATTTTTTTAGAGTAGCTTTTTGTTTAGCAGATTTACTTTCTTTTATATATAATAGTTAATGCTAGGGCTTTAGAAAGCTCTAATAAAAAAACAAAGTCTGCAGTGAAACAAACCAAGGGTAGTGTTTTTGTTCTCCAATGTACCTTTTGGGCTGGGGGTGTAGCTCAGTAGGTAGGGTGCTCACATAACATGCACAAAGGCCTGGGTTTGGTTTCCAACACCACATAAAAAATAGGCGTGGTGGTACACACTTTGTATTCCTGTAATCCCAGTTTGGGAAACGTGTATGAGACCTCCTCCAGAAAGGAAAAAGGAAAAAGGAAAGGAAAAAGGAAAGGAAAGGAGGAAGAAAGAAAGAAAGAGAGGGAGGGAAGGAAGGAAGGAAGGAAGGAAGGAAGGAAGGAAGGAAGGAAGGAAGGAAGGAAGGAAGGAAAGAAGGAAAGAATAGCTGGGTGTGGTGGCGCACGCCTTTAATTCCAGCCCTTGGGAGGTAGAAGTAGGAGGATTGCTGTGTGTGTGTTGGAGGCCAGCCTGAGACTACATAGTGAATTCCAGCACAGCCTGGACTAGAGCAAGATCCTACCTCAAAAAAAAAAAAAGCATTTTGTTACCTTGAGCCAATGAATTTCTTTCAGTAGAGTGAAGATGTTCACTCCTATGGGAGATTGTACAGAAGGAGATGAGGGAACACTAAGGTTAGTAGTAGGGTAAGAAATTGGGTGTATTAAGAAACCAAAGTCTGATTTGATATATATGCTCATGTTGCTAGAGACTGAGTTCATTCCATCAGTGAAAAATTGTGGTCACTTGAGGGAAAGGTTAAGTTGGTAGCACCTGCTTTGTGATCACCTTGTGAGAGAGCATATCAGCTTTTCAAATCCTTTCCCTCCTTTATCTCCCCTATTGAATCGTTCAGTTTTTCATTTCTTCAATCTGAAAGACTTTCTTAATGTAGAGCACAGGGATGTAACTTTTTTTTTTGGTTTTCCGAGGTAGGGTCTCACTCTGCCTCAGGCTGACCTGGAATTCACTATGTAGCCTCAGGGTGGCCTCAAACTCATGGCAATCCTCCTACCTCTGCCTCCCGAGTGCTGGGATTAAAGGCGTGCGCCACCATGTCCAGCCCAGCTGATATTTTTAATTGTACGAAAGTTAATTGCTGGACGTGGTGGCGCACGCCTTTAATCCCAGCACTCGGGAGGCAGAGGTAGGAGGATTGCCATGAGTTTGAGGCCACCCTGAGGCTACATAGTGAATTCCAGGTCAGCCTGAGGCAGAGTGAGACCCTACCTGGAAAAACTGACCCTTCCCCCAAAATAAATAAATCAACTGGACCTGGTAGCATAGACCTTTAACCCAGTTACTTGGTAGGCTCAGGCAGGATGATGGCAAGTTCAAAGCCAGTGTGAATCACTTAGACCTTATCTTTATTTTTTAAATGTTTATTTATAAGAGAGAAAGAGATTATTGGTGTGCCAAGGTCTCTTGCCACTGTAAACGAACTCTAGATGCATGCACTACTTTGAAACTGGGCCATCAGGCTTTGTTAGCAAAGCCATCTTTCTAGCCCCCAGACCTTGTCTTTAAAAAGTAAAAGGAGGGCTCGAGTGCTGTAGTTCATTGGTGGAGAGCTTGCCTTGCATGTGTGAGGCTCTTAAATGAGCTTAAGCTATAGGCCTATTTGAAATAACTGAGAAGAACATAGAGCCTCATATTGATAGTAAAGTGAGTTTGACTTACATGATTCATATTTTGTTTTAATTTTTTAATTTAAAAATTTATTTATTTATTTATTTGCAAGCAGAGAGAGAGAGAGAGAGAGACAGAGAGACAGAGAGAATGGGTGTACCAGTGGCCTCCAGCCACTGCAAATGAACTCCAGATGCATGTGCCACTTTGTGCATCTGGTTTTACATGGGTACTGGAGACTCAAACCCAGGTTGTTAAGGCTTTGCAGGCAAGCACCTTAACCACTGAGCAATTTCTCCAGCTCCCCAATTTTTTAAAAAAATATTCAGAGAGAGAAAGAGATATATAGAGAAAGAATGGGTGTACCAAGGCCTCTAGGCACTGCAAACAAACTACAGCTGCATGTGCCATCTTACGTGACTTACGTGGATACTAGGGAATCGAAACTGAGTCCTTAGGCTTTGCAGACAAGTGCCTTAACCCCTAGCTCCCATTTTTAAAAAAAATAATTTTCAAGCAGAGAAAGAGTGAGGACCTATTGTTTTAAAGGTTCAAAACTAAAGGAGGTACACATCATACTATATGAATTATCACTCAAACCTCTGATATCTGTTTTACAATGTACTTTCTTTTTTTTAAATAAAGTATTTTATTTTTATTTATTTGAGAGAGAGAGAGAGATACAGTAATAGGCAGGTAGAGAGAGAGAGAGAGAATGGGTGTGCCAGGGGTCCTTAGGCTTCACAATTAAGCGCCTTAACTGCTAAGCTGTGTCTGTAGCACCGCCTCCCCCCCTTTTTTTTTTGTTTTAGTTTTTTTGAGGTAGGGTCTCACTCTAACTCAGGCCGACCTGGAATTCACTATGTAGTCTCAGGGTGGCCTTGAACTTAAGGCCATCCTCCTACCTCTGCCTCCTAAGTGCTGGGATTAAAGGCATGTACCACCACGCCTGGCTTTTTTTGAGTAGAGTCTTGCTCTAGTCCATGCTGACCTGGAAATCACCATGTAGTCTCAGGGTGGCCTTAAACTCACGGAGATCCTTCTACCTCTGTCTCCCAAGTGCAGGGATTAAAGGCGAGCACCACCATGCCCAGTTTGTAATAAGTTTCTTCATTAAGTCTAACTAATATATTACTTTATATCAAGACAAGTTTGTGTGTGTGTGTGGTTTATGCATGTGTGTATGCCCTTGCAGCACACCATATGCTCACTTGTGACTGGAGTAGAACGTTGGTGGTCCTCCTCTAACACTCTTCCACCTGTTCTTATTTGAGTAGGTGTCTTAATGATCCCAGCCTTGCAGTTTTCCACAATTCTTAGGTCTTTGCTCCCCTATTGGCCTAGGGTTAAAGACGTGTGTGGACATGCCTAGTTGTGAACTCAAGTGGTCTTTCAGATATCCTCAGGCCCTCATGCTTGGATAGGATGTGAACCATCTCTCCAGTCTCCTCTCCTTAAAAAATTAGGGGGCTACTGGGCTGGAGAGATGTCTTAGTGGCTTAGGAGCCTGCCTGCTAAGCCTAAGAATGCTGGTTCCAATGTCCAGCGGTTCCAATCTCCAGGTCCCACGTTTAGCCAGATGCAAAGTGAGGCAAGGGCACAATGCCACACTTGCCAACAAGGGGGTGCACGCATCTGGATTTCGTTCACAGCAGCTGAGAGACTGCTGGCGCACCCATTTCTGTCTCCCTCTCTATCTCTCTCTTTCTCTCTCTCCAAAAATAAAAAAATATATATAAATTTTTTTTTTTTTAAATTAGGGGGCTACTAGGCGTGGTGGTGCATACCTTTAATCTCAGCACTTGGGAGTTTGAGGCCACCCTGAGACAATATAGTGAATTCCAGATCATCCCGGTCTAGAGTGAGACACTACCTTGAAAAAATAAAAAAAAATAAAAATAAAAAATTAGAGGGCTGGAGCAATCACTCAGTGGTTAGAGGTGCATGCTTGCAAAGCCTGATGGCCTGGGTTTAATTTCCCAGTCCCTCATAAAATCACAGTCACAAAGTGGCACATACATCTGGACTTCATTTGCAGTGGCAGAAAGCCCTGCCATGCTTTTGTCACTCTCTATCTGCTTCTCTCTCTCTCAAAGAAACAAATTAAAAAAAAAATAGTAGGGATTGAACCTAGGCCCTCATGCATATGTTATATACTCAGTTATTCTGTGAGGCTATAGTAAAAGAAGGAAATATTTACATGACTTTTTTTTTTTTGAGTCCGGGTTTCAGTGTAGTCCAGGTTGACCTGGAACTCACTCTGTAGCTCCAGGCTGGCCTAGAACTCATGGCACCTCTGCCTCTGTTGGGATTAAAGATAGGCGCCACCATGTCCTGGCAATATGACCTTTTCTAAAGAGACATTTGCAGTTTTGGTGCACAGTTTATTAGCTGCAGCCTAACAGTGTGTCATTTAAAAATGTTAATGATTAGAGGAAGTCTGAGCCAAACAGAAGCAGCTCTGGTAGACTTCTAAGAATTTATTGTCCTTGCTTTAAGGCCCTGCTTTGAGAGCGGCTTGTTTCCTCTTTTAAGGATACCTTGTTGTAAATGTTGTCATGTCCCCTTCCTTAAATTTATCCTGAGTATAAGACATGTATTATTTGTGTTAAATTCATTATTTTTTCTTAAGACATTGTCATTTCTGTTCCTCCTATTATTTATTTTTCTTTGGTTTTTCAAGTTAGGGTCTTGCTCTAGACCAGGCTGACCTGGAATTCACTCTGTAGTCTCAGGGTGGCCTTGAAAGTGAATGAGAATCACTTTAAATTTTGACAATTAGAATTTTTTAAAAGATTGTTTAGGGTAGCTGATGCTTGTAGAGCCTGACCTTTGATTCTAATTGTTCATGTAGAGCTCTGAATCATCCTGCCTTATAAAAATCTTATTTATCAACAGAATCTTTTCTTTGGTTGCTGTGTCATCAGTGGGCATTAGATAAATTTAAAAAAAAATATTTATTTATTTAAGAAGGAAAGAGGGAGAGGGGGAAGAGCCAGATAGAGATACTGGGTTTACCAGGGCCTTCAGTCACTGCAAATGAACTCCAGATGGATGTGCCACCATGTGCAGTTGGCTTAAATGGATACTGGGGAATAGAACCTGGGTCCTTAAGCTTCTCAGGCAAGTGCCTTAACTGCAAAGCCAACTCTCCAGCCCCAAGATAAATTATTTTGATTTATGATTTGACTATATCTTTTTAGAAACTTTTTTGTTTGGAGGGCCTTTTGACCTTTGCTTGCCTGCCTGCTTGCCTGCCTGCCTGCCTTCCTTCCTTCCTTTCTTTCTTTCTTTCTTTCTTTCTTTCTTTCTTTCTTTCTTTCTTTCTTTCTTTCTTTCTTTTTTTTTTTTTTTTTGGCTTTGTGAGGTAGGGTCTCACTCTGGTCCAGGCTGACCTGGAATTAACTATGTACTCTCAGGGTGGCCTCGAACTCTCCGAGATCCTCCTACCTCTGCCTCCCGAGTACTGGGATTAAAGGCGTGTGCCATCACGCCCGGCGACCTTTGCTTTCTTAATCTTTTTATTTTGTATTTATCTTTGTGTGAAAGTTACCATAGATTTAAAAAAATATATATATATTTATTTGCAGAGACAGACAGACAGAATGAGAATGGGTGCACCATGGCCTCCAGCTTCTGTAAATGAACCCCAGATGCATGTGCCACTTTATATATCTGGCTTTTGTGGAGTACTGGGGAATTGAACATAGATTGAAAGGCTTTGCAGGCCAGTGCCTCAACTGCTGAGCCATGTCACCAGCCCCGTGAATTCTTTATTTTTTTTTTTTTAGGTAGGGTCTTGCTCTAGCCCAGGCTGACCTGAAACTCAGCCTGAACTCACAGCAATCCTCCTACCTCTGTCTCCCAAGTGCTGGATTAAAGGTATGTGCCACCACACCTGGCTCCCATGAATTCTTTTAATAAGAAACAATAAAAATTTTGTGGTGGTTCTTTTGGGACAAAGTTATAAAGTAGAAAAGTCATACATTTGGCTTTATATTAAGAGTTATTCATAACCCATACTTAAGTAGTTATTTACTTTTTCTAACAACTGACTAGTAGATATTGGTCATGGCATAAAAAATATAAGTAAAAAATTCCTTTGAACTACAAACCAAATTAAAAAATCCTTTTTATTTTTATGCATGTGTTTGTATGTATGGGCATACCAAGGCTTCTTGCTTTTGCAAATGTATGTCATACACTTGTGTTATTTTTTGCATCTGGCTTGGGAATTGAATCCTGGTGAGCAGGCTTTGCAAGCAAGCACCTTTAACTGGTGGACCATCTTCCCAGCCCCTATAAGCCACTTTTTAATTGTTAATTTTAAGTTTGCCTAAAGATAGAACACTGCAGGTAAACTTTTTATCTTTAGCCAATCTGTCGCTATTTCTGTTTCTGATATTTTATATAGCTTTAAAAAGTATAGAGAATTATCTTTAGTGTGAGTAATCCATTTTCTAGACTTATTAAAGTACCTATTTGGTCTGGTAGGGTGATTTCTAGCACCTTTGAAATGTCCAGCAGGTCATTTTCTGTTCCAAAAGTTGGAGCATTTTGCTAAGTCAGATGGAGCTCGTTATTTCCCACGCTGGTTGTGTTATAGTCAACACATTCTCTAGATGCCTTGTTCACAATACTGCTGGAAAATGCCCAGCATTTTAGTGTTTTCAAATGAAATGTTTTATAGGCACCTCTGATACTGACCTCAGTTTATGAAGCTTTGTAATATGTATGGTTCACTTATGTCAAATGGTTCAATGTAATTTACTGGATAGAACTGGTGGAAAGAACCTACTGATGGAACAGGTATTTAAAATAGTGACACATGCCTGATCAATGAAACGTGAAGCTGTTATGTTTACACTAGTAACTTATTTTCTCGTGCACTCTGCATTCTACTCTAAGAAGACATACTTTGTCTTAGTCACAAAGTAGTGGAAAAATGAAACATCTATGACTAGACACTGCTTCGGCTGTCTGAGGGTTGCTAGGTTTGTAGTTTGCTTCTTTTAATTTCTACTGCTGTGTCTAGAGTGGTATTATGGTTCTTTCATTTAAAGAATGAAATATCTGGCCTGCTGGTGTATGCCAATAACCACAGCTACTCGGGAAGGCTGAGGAATAAGGATTGCCTAGGCTACAGAGCAGATTCAAGGTCAACCTGGTGAGACCCTGCTTCAAAAGAAAAAATAAAAGCCAGGTGTGGTGGTGCCCTTCGGAAGCAGAGGGCAGAGGTATATGAGGATCACCATGAGTTTAAGGCCCCCCTGGGACTACATAGTGAATTCTAGTTCAGCCTGGGCTAGAGTGAGACCCTACCTTGAAATATCAAAAAATTTAAAAAGGCTGTGAATATAGCTCAGTGGCAGAAGTTTTGCTTAGCAATTTGAGGCCCTAGATTCAATCTCTTGTGCTGTGAAAAAAAAACAAAAAACTTATTTTGTTGTAAAAAATTTATTGGATCACATAATAAACTTTTAGTTTACTGATTAAAGAAGTTGCAAGCTGACGAAGAGCTCTAAAAGCTATTAAGAATTAATAATCCCATTTCCTTTTAAATGACAATATGTGTACTCACTGTTTATGAATACTTTAAAAAATATTTCATTTATTTATTTGCAAGTAGAGACAGAGAGAATGGGCACACCAGGCCTCAAGCGACTGCAGATGAACTTCAGATGCATTGTGCACCTGGCTTTACGTGGATACTGGGGAATTGAACCTAGGTCATTAGGCTTTGTAGGCAAGTGTCTTATCTGCTGAGCCATCTCCCAAGCCCTCCATTTTTTGTTTTTTATTTTTTGTTTTTTTTCCTGGATTTTATCATATATATTAATGACATACATTGTTAATAAAAAAATTGCCTCATTCATTACACACAAAAAATTCCTGATCATAGTAACTTAAAACAGCTACTTCCACTCCCTCATGTCCATAGCAATATTTTAGTCTAGATTGGTTTAATATTGATGTGTAATCCAGTAGGGCTGAAGGTAATAAAACAAGGTAATAAAATACTTATAAACTTTCTGGATCCTTGGATTGATTAACATCAATAAGGGAACCACCTTTTTTTTTTTTTTTTTTTTTTTTTTTTTTTTTTCGAGGTAGGGTCTCACTCTAGCTCAGGCTGACCTGGAATTAACTATGTAGTCTCAGGGTGGCCTTGAACTCTCGGCGATCCTCCTACCTCTGCCTCCCGAGTGCTGGCATTAAAGGCGTGCGCCACCACGCCCGGCTGGGAACCACCTTTTGATGTTGTGAAAGAAATATGTTCTCTCCAATGATGATTTCAAGTTCTTGCTGGCCAAGAGGCCCTAAAGCATTATCTTTGGTAATTTCACTCTCATCAGTTATTCTCTTGAGTTCATCCATCACACTTTTCTGATTATGACATCATTTTTGTAATTGCTATTCTTGGCATATCTCAATTTCCCATCAGGTCAGAACTCAAACTCCAGAAACTTGTGGCCAAATTTGCCTTTGTGACTCATGGAGAAATGCAGATAAAAGTCACTGTCCATGGCTTGTAAAACCAATCAAGATCTAACTTTTCCCAAGAGGCCACATTATTCGGTGGGCACCTTGTGTTTACATCACTGTGGTGCAGTTTTTTTTAAAAAATATATTTTATTTATTTACTTGAGAGAGAGAGAACAAGGTAGAGAGAATGGGTGCACCAGGGCTCCAGCCATTGCAGATGAACTCCAGACACATGTGCCCCTGTGCATCTGGATTACGTGGATCCTGGGGAATTGAACCGGGGTCCTTTGGCTTTGCAGGCAAATGCCTTAACTGCTAAGCCATCTCTCCAGCCCCTGTTTTTTGTTTATTGAGGCAGGGTCTTGCTCTAGTCCAGACTGACCTAGAATTCACTATGTAGTCTCAGGCTGGCCTCCAACTTACAGCAATCCTCCTACCTCTGCCACCCAAGTGCTGGGATCAAAGGCATGCACCACCACACCTGGCTTTATGAATACTATATTTTAGAGAGAGAGAGTGAAAGAGAGAGAGAATTGGTGTGCTAGGGCCTTAGCCACTGCAATCGAACTCCAGATTCTTGCGCCACCTAGTGGGCATGTGCGATCTTGTGCTTGCCTCACCTTTGTGCGTCTGGCTTAAATGGGATCTGGAGAGTGAACATGGGTCCTTAGGCTTCTCAAGTAATTGCCTTAACCACTAAGCCATCTCTCCAGCCTTGAATACTTTTTAAGAAAATTATTTATTTACTTATTTTTTTACACATCTGAGGCAGCAGTTTCTTCTAGGTGATCATTGAGGATCTCAGGTCTTTCATTTGAGAGACAGCATGAGAGTGAAAGCGAGTGAGAAAGAGAGAGAAAATGAGAATTGGCACACCAGGATTCCTAGCCACTACAATTGGAACTCCAGATGTGTGGGCCACCTTTTGTGCATGCGTGACCTTGCACATGAGTCAACTTATGCGTCTGGCCTACATGGGATTTTGGGAGTTGAACATGGGTCCTTAGGCTTCTCAGGCAAGTGCCTTAGCCACTAAACCATCTCTCCAGCCCCATGAATACTTTAAAAAATATATTTACTTATTTATTTTCATGCAGAGAGAGTTAGAAGAGAAAAGAGAGAGAGAATGGGTACACCAGGGTCTCCAGCCACGGCCAAAGAACTTCAGATGCATGTGCCACCTTGTGCATCTGGCTTTTCACGTGGCTACTGGGTAATAGATCCTGGGTCTTTGGTTTTGCAGTCAAGTGCCTTAACTGCTGAGCCATCTCTCCAGCCCCCCCTTTCGTTTTGAGGTACAGTCCCACTCTAGCCTGGGCTGACCTTGAATTCACTCTGTAGTCTCAGGCTGGCCTTGAACTCACAGCGATCCTCCTACCTCCATCTTCCAAGATCTGGTATTAAGGCATGTGCCACCATGTCCAGCTGAATACTTTTTAAAATATATTCTTATTTAAGAGAGAGAGAGAAAGGAAGTATAGATGTGCCAGGGCTTCCTGCTGCTTCAAACTCTATAGTCATGCTTTACGTGGGCATTGGAGAATTGAACCTAGGTCATCAGGCTTTCCAACAAGCACCTTTAACCACTAAGTCATTTCTCCAGCTCTGTGATTACTTTTTTTTTTTTTTTTTTCCTGAGGTAAGGTTTCACTGTAGCCCAGGTTGACCTGGAACTCACTATGTACTCTCAGGGTAGGCTCAAACTCATGGTGATCTTTCTACCTCTACTCCCAAGTGCTGGGATTAAAGGCATGTGCCATCATGCCTGGCACTTTTTAAATTTTTATTTATTTGAGAGAGAGAGAGAATGGGCAGGCCAAGGCCAAAGGCCGCTGCAAAGGAACTCCCGACGCATGTGCCACTTTGTGCATCCAGCTTATGTGGGTCCTGGGTAATCGAACCTGGGTTCTTTAGCATTGTAGGTATGTGCTTTAACTGCTAAGCAATCTCTCAAGCCCCATTTGAATCCTTTTTTTAAACCCAAGATAGCCAACAAGACAGGAGTGGTAGCTAACACTTGTGATCCCTGCACTCAGTATAGGGACTTTGAAGGATCACAAGTTTTAGCCCTTTTGTTAAAACAAAAACAAAGGCTGATCTTCAATCTCGGGACTCATGCCTAACAGTTGGAGATCTTACGTGCTTTGGACCGTGTCTAAGATACTCAACAGTTTTCACACATGAGTGACTCGTGAATAGCAGCTTTGTTAAAAAAAAAAAAAAAAAGAGAGACAGTTTTATGTCCATCATTAATGCTCTTGACTGACAAAGAATAGATTTCAACTGGTTCTATGATTAAAAACTCAGATCTACAGAAAAGTTGCAAGAATATTACACAGAATTCCTGCATATCTTTCATCTAGAATTTTTAGATACTAATATTATTTTTTTTTCTAGGCATGGGTCTCAATCTAGCCCATGCTGACCTGGAATTCACTATGTAGTCTCAGGGTGACCTCGAACTCACGGTGATCCTCCTACCTCTACCTCCCAAGTGCTGGGATTAAAGGTGTGTACCAGCACGCCCGGCTCTACCCTTGCTTTTTTTTCTTTTTTTTAAATATATTTTGTTTATTTATTTATTTGAGAGAGAGAGAGAGAGAGAGAGAGGCAGAGAGAAAAGGAGAGAGAGAGAGAGAGAGAGACAGGGTACGCCAGGGCCTCCAGCCACTGCAAGCGAACTCCAGATGTACGTGCCCCTTTGTGCATCAGGTTTATGTGGGTCCTGGAGAGTCGAACTGGGATCCTTTGGCTTGGCAGGCAAAAACCTTAACCACTAAGTTATCTCTCCAGCCCTACCCTTGCTTTTTTATTTTTTTATTTTTTTATTACTTTTTATTTATTTTTGGAGAGAGAGACGGAGAGGGAGAGGGAGACAGAAATGGGTCCGCCAACAGTCTCTCAGCTGCTGTGAACGAAATCCAGATGCGTGCGTGCCCTTGCCTCACTTTGCATCTGGCTAAACGTGGGACCTGGAGATTGGAACCGCTGGACATTGGAACCAGCATTCTTAGGCTTAGCAGGCAGGCACCTTACCTGCTAAGCCATCTCTCCAGCCCTCTACCCTTGTTTTTTTTTTTTTTAATTATTGTTTTTTATTGACTTTTATACTTACATACAAAAATAAACCCACGTGATATTTTCCTTCCCTCCCCCCATTCCACTTTAGAACTCAAGTCTCCATCATATCCCCTCCCTCTCTCCATTAGTCTTTCTTTTAATTTGATGTCATCATCTTTTTCTTCTATTTTGAGGGTTTTGCGAAGGTATTGCTAGGCACTGCAAGGTCATGGATATCGAGGCCAGTTTCTGTCTGGACAGTTGCATTGTAAGAGGTCATATCCTTCCTTTGGCTCTTCCATTCTATCCGCCCCCTCTTCCGCAATGGTCCCTGAGCCTTGGAGGGTGTGACAGAGGTGTTTCAGTGCTGGGCACTCCTCCATCCCTTCTTCTCAGCACTATGTTGCCTTTTGGGTCATCCCAGTGTCTACCCTTGTTTTTAAAAAATATTTTTATTTATTTGCAAGCAGAGAGAAAGAGAGGGGGGGGAGGGAGGGGACATGAGAGAGTGTGCCAGGACTTTCTGCCGCTGCAAAGAACTTGAGACACATGTACCACTCTGTGCATCTGGTTTTATATGGCTACTGGAGAATAGCAGGCATTTGTTTGCAAAGCCTAAGGACCCAGGTTCGATTTCCCAGTGCCCATGTAAGCCAGATGCACAAGGTGGCTCATGCATCTGGAGTTTGTTTGCAGTAGCTAGAATTCCTGGCACTCCCATTCTCTCTCTGTCTCTCAAATAAATAAATAATATTAACTTTTTTTGTTTGTTTTTGAGGTAGGGTCTCACTCTATCTAGCCAGGCTGACCTGGAATTTACTAGGTAATTTCAGGGTGGCCTTGAACTCACAGTGATCCTCCTAACTCTGTCTCCCTAGTTCTGGGATTAAAGACTTGCACCACCATACCTGGGTCTTAATATTTTTATTTATTGGAGAGAGAGAGAGAGAGAGAGAGAGAGAGAGAGAGATTGTGCATATGCCAGAGTCTCTTGTCATTGCAAAGGAACTCCAGATGCATGTGCTGCTACTTTGTACATTTGGCTTTACATGGTTACCAGAGAATTGAACAAAGGCAGTCAAGCAAGCTCCTTTAACTTCTGAGCTATCTCTCCAGCCCTATTTTTTCAATATTTTATTTTATTTTTTATTTATTTGAGAGAGAGAAAGAGATAGAGAGGGAGGGAGGAAGGGAGAGAGAGAGAATGAATGGGCGTCAGGGCCTCCAGCCCATGCAAACCAACTCCAGATGCATGCACCACCTTGTACATCTGGCTTATGTGGGTCCTAGGGAATCAAATATGGGTCCTTTGGCTTTGCAGGCAAGTACTTTAACCATGAAGTCATCTCTCCATCCCCCCCCCCATTTTTGTCTTTTGAGATAGGGTCTCATGTAGTCCAAGCTGGCTGCAACTCACTGTCACTAGGGATGGCCCTGAACCCCACTGCTTTCATTTCACTTCTCAAGTTGGCTGTGTATGTATGTGAGATAGGTTGTCACTATGTAGCTCAAGCGGACCTTGCACTTACTTATCTTATAGACAGGTCTCTAAATTAACATTCCTCCTTGCTGCCCCTCCTGAGTGCTGAGAGTTCAGGTTCAAGACACCATGCCCAACTTTGACCCACTTTTGCAGACAGCTTCAGGTTTCTGGGATGACCTTCCCAACCAGGCACAAGTTATGGGAAGAATGACATTTTAAACATTTATTTTATTTTATTTGTTAGAGAAAGAGGCAGCTAGAGAATGGGTATGCCAGGGCCTTCAGCCACTGAAAATGAACTCCAGACACATGTGCGACCTTGTGCATCTAGCTTATGTGGGTTCTGGAGAATCAAACCTGGGTCCTTAGGCTTTGCAGGCAAGCACCTTAACCACTAAGCCATCTCTCTGGCTCAAGAATGACATTTATTAAAGCTTACAGATCCAGGGGAAGGTCTATAATGGCTCCCTTTCACAGATCCACACAGAGAGAAAAGCAACCATCATCAGCACAAGCAAGCACTCTCCAGAAATCTCAGGCAGAGTTCAAGCACTCTGCATATCTTTCCTGGACTTCAGATCTGCCCCAGTAACAAACACCTTAGGGCTGGACCCCAGGATCCAGCCAGATGGCTGGAAATCTAAATTATAAGCTTTAATAAACACCTGAATCTATTGGGGACCATTTATTCAAACTACCACACTCACCACTGATAATTCCTATTTGAATGAATTACGATGATTACCAAATGGTAACTGTTAAAATTCCCTCATTTGTGTACATTTTCGGTTTCCTAACTTACCTCTCACACCTGTCTCTGACCAGGATAATTTCCCAAGTGAACTATCTGGTTTTACATTTAAGGGAACTTATGGTAGAGTCAAAGGGCATCTCAAACTTAGCATGCCTAAAATTAAGTTCAATATTTCTTCTCAGTTATTTGCTTTGTTTTGATATTTCTTTTTCTTTTTTTCTTTTTTTTTTTTAGTTTTTTGAGGTAGGGTCTTGCTCTAGCCCAGGCTGACCTGGGATTCATTATGTATTCTCAGGGTGGCCTTGAACTCTCAGCGATCCTCCTACCTCTGCCTCCCCAGTGCTAGAATTCAAGGTGTGCACCAGCATGCCCGGCATGTTTTGATATTTCTTTTGTATCGTTTGGTTATCAGTTCTTTACACCAGAAGCATGATTGTCAGTTCTTAAGTTTCTCCTGTTTTATGGTTCTTCATAATATCTAGAAGTGGTTCAGTTAGTCCTTTGTACCTAAAGGCTCTATGTCTGTGTTTGTCAACCAGGAATGAGTTCAACCTATCAGGGACCAAAAATATTTGAAAAGAATTGTCTCTGTACTAAACATGTGTAGAATATTTTTTACTATTTTCTAAAATAGCAACTATTTGCATAGTGTTTACATTATATGAAGTATTATAAGGGATCTGGAGAGGATTCATAGCATACACAAGGATTTGTGTACATTATATGTAAATACTATGTCATTTTATATGAGGGACTTGAGCATCTTCTAGGTTTGTGATAACTCTAATGTATCTGGGGCAATCCCCCTAAGGTCCAAAAGGACTTCATTATCTCTCTCCTTTATAGGAAATAATGCTTTATAATAAATTATACATGATTTGGTAGCTTTTTTGTTTTATATTGTTGCCTTGAGGTTTTAAAAAAATCAGAACACATAATTAACATAATTCATGTTTATATGTATAATTTCAGTTCATTCATTTTTGTCCTTCATTGTTGCTAATGCATACTTCCATGTTAACATTCTTGAAATTAGCCATGCTGTCTTACCCTTATAGTTTTTGTTTTTCAGGGTTGGGGATGAAACCCAGGATATTGTGCTCTACCACTGAGCTAAAATTCCCAACCTCTAGGAGCCACACTTGTCTACTTGCATGAATAAGTCACAGTATCTGGTCATTTTCTGACAGGTTATTTCATTGCTACATGCATTGCTGCAGAGAACATTAATTTACCTGCTTCCTTCTACTTATTTGTGAGTGAATATGTCTGTGGGCAGGGGATGTACTAGAGAACAGTTGCATTATGTTATATTTTGGTCTTCAGCCATGCTATCCGGAGTGACTGTATTTATTTATACTTAGCAGATGCAAGTGCTTGCTTGACTTACTCCGCATAGGACACGATTCGTTTTACCAATCCGAGGCAATAAAAAAAAGTCTCACTCTGGGCTTTACATTTTCCTTATTACTAGTGGGGTTAAGAACAAGTCTTTTGACTTTATATTTTTCTGTGAGTCGCCTGTTTATAACGTTTGCTCATTTTTCTATTGAGTTTTATGACTAGATCTTTGGTCAGATAGGTGTTATTAATATCTTCTCATTGTGTCCTATTTTTATTTCTAATATCATTGGATGAATAAAAGTTATAAATTAAAAAAATATTTTTATTTATTTACAAGCAGAGAGAAAGGAGAGAGAGAGAGAAAATGGGTGTGTTAGAGCCTCTTGCCATTGCCACTTAGTGCATCTGGCTTTATGTGGGTAATGGGGAATCAAACCCGGGTCTGTTAGGCTTTACAGGCAAGTGCCTTAACTACTGAGCCACCTTTGTAGCCCCCAAAAGTTGTAAATTAAAACATTTATTTATTTATTTATTTATTTATTTATTTATTTATTTATTTATTAGAGAGAGAGGACACACTAGGGCCTCTAGCCATTGCAAACAAACTCCAGACCCAGGTGCCACCATGGGTATCTGGCTTACATGGGTTCTAGGGAATCAAACCTGGGGGTCCTTAGGCTTTCAGGCAAGTAAGTGTCTTAACTGCTAAGCCATCTGTCCAGCCCAAAGTTACAAATTTAAAAAAATTATTTATTTATTTGTTCTCGAGTGCATGTGAGCATGTTTGTGTATATGCATGTATCTATACTGGCATACCAGGGCTTCTTGCTGCTGCTGCAAACACACACCAGATGCATGAACCACTTTTTTTGTTTTGTTTTTTAGTTTTTTGAGGTAAGGTCTCATTCTAGCTCAGGATGACCTGGAATTCACTATGTAGTCTCAGGATGGCCTCGAACTCATGATGATCCACCTATCTCTGCCTCCTGAGTGCTGAGATTAAAGGTGTGTGCAAGGCCTGTGCCACCACGCCCGGTGCATGTGCCACTTTTTGCATCTGGCTTATGTGAGTGGCTAGGGATTTGAACCCTGGCCATCAGGCTTGGCAAGCAAGCGCCTTTAACTGGTGAGCAATCATCCCAGCCTCTAAAAGATACAAATTTTAATAAAGTCAAAATTCATTTTATTCTGACACAAGATCACATGAACTCTTGTTCTCTAGGTGTATAGCCAAGAATAATCTTGAACTCCTCACATCCCTCTGCTTCCACCTGAATCCTGGGATTATAAGTATATGTCATTTTTTTCTTCTCATAGTGTGCACTTTTTTTTTTTTTTTTCCTAAGTAGGGTCTTGGTCTAGCCCAGGGTGACCTGGAATTCACTATGTAGTCTCAGGCTGGCCTAAAGCTCACAATGATCCTCTACCTCTGCTTCCCAACTGCTGGGATTAAAGGCATGCACCACCACACCCGGCTGATAGTGTGTACTTTTTGTAGCTTATGTAAAGAACATATTTTTTTTTCTTCCAGAAGTTGCTGATTAATTTGTTAAAAATGTAGCATGCCCTTTAAACTGGAAGGGATAAAAATGCATATCTGTGTAGGCTGACCATGATATACAAAAGTAAGTGTTGAGACATTTAGAGACTTGAATTATTTTGATCTTTGGAATAAAAAGGTGGAAATATCTAAACTGAAGAAGTTTTACCTTCTTTTCCTAGTCCCCTCTAGATAGGGTCTCACTGTAACCCAGGCTGACCTGAAACTCACTTTAGCCCCAGGCTGGTCAACCTTGAAGGCATACTAAGACACAAGAAGACAAACATGAGTCTACATACATGAAGTGTACCTAGAATAGTTAAATTCATAGAGCAGAAAGTAAATAGTGGTTGCCAGGGCCATGGGAAGGGAGGATCAGGCTTACTGTTTAACAGGCAGAGCTTCAGTATTGACAGAGGGCAAGTGTTAAGAGGAAGGTGATAGCTACAAGCGCTGTGAGTGTATCTGATACCACTGAAGAGTAAACAGGAAATGGCTCAAATGATGTTTTTTTCTGTTGTTTATTATTTATTTCTTTATTTGAGAGTGACAGAGAAAGAGGCAGATTGATAGAGAATGGGCACGCCAGGGCCCACAGCCACTGCAGACAAACTCCAGATGCATGTGTCCCCCTGTGCATCTGGTTTATGTGGGTCCTGGGGAATTGAGCCACTAACTGGCATCCTTTCGCTTCTCAGGCAAGAACTTAACTGCTAAGCCATCTCTCTAGGCCCTCAAATGATGTTTTATGTTAATAGCTTGCCAACTTTCAAAAATATTTTGAAGCTGGATGTAGTGGCTTACACCTTTAATCCCAGAACTAGGGAGGCAGAGGTAGAGGATCACTGTGAGTTCGAGGCCACCCTGAGACTACATAGTGAATTCCAGGTCAGCCTGAACTAAAAGTGAGACCCTACCTCGAAAAACCAAAAAAAAAAAAAAAGAGAGACTATAATACATTATTGTCTTTTTACAAAAATATTTTATTTTCAATTTATTTATTAGAAACAGAGAGAGGGAGAGAGAGAAGGGGAGAGAGAATGGGCATGACAGGGCCTGTGCCATCATGTACATCTGGCTTACGTGGGGTCTGGAGATTTGAACCTGGGTCCTTAGACTTCACAGGCAAGCACCTTAACCGCTAAACCATCCCTCCAGCCCCCATTGTTGTCTTAAAAAATTAATATATTTGTGAGCAGAGAGAGAGAGAGAGACAGACAGACATAGTAGAGAGACAAACAGAATGGGTGTGCCACGGCCTCCAACCACTGCAAATGAACCCCAGATGCATGTGCCACTTTGCATCTGGATTTACATGGGTACTGGGGAATCAAACTTGGGTCATTAGGCTTTGCAGGCAAGTGCCTTAACCACTGAACAACCTTTCTAGCCCTGTCTTTTTTTTTAAAATCTTTTTTATTTAAAAAATATTTTTACTTATTTACAAGCAGAGAGAGAAGACAGACAGAATGGCTGTGCCAGAGTCTCCAGCCACTGCAAATGAACTCCAAATGTGTTTGCCACGTGTGCATCTGCCTTTACGTGGGTACTGGGGAATCAAACCCCAGTTGTTAGGCTTTGCAGGCCAGGTGCCTAACTGCTGAAGGCTTGTTTTTTTTTTTTTTTTTTTAAATATTTTATTTATTTATTTCAGAAAGAAAGAAAGGCAGTTAGAGAGAGAGAAAGAGAGAGAGAGAGAGAGAGAGAGAGGGAGAGAATGGGCATACCAGGGCCTCTAGCCACTGCAAATGAACTCCAGATACCAGTGTCACTTTGTGCATCTGGCTTTACATGGGTATTGGGGAATTGAATGTGGGTCATTTGACTTAGCCGGCAAATACCTTAACCACTAATTAATCCTCCAGCCCTTCTTATTATATATTTTTTCTAGTTAAAGTACATTTAACATATAAGGCATATATAAAGGTTGGCAGAAAATGACTCATAAATTTCATATTAGCTAATAAATTGAATATGGAAGCAAAACATTTCTCACTGTACCTGCTTTCCTTTTTTCAGAAGGCCTGTATAATAAAGATGAAAGTATGCCTTCTAATTGTTAACAGTGGTCAGATCTGTACCTATGGGTGTCAGTCATGGTTTGGTTATTATAAAAGGATGAAAATAATTTGGATGGGGCTGAGATAGGGTTTAGTTTACTAGAAGACTGGAAGAGTAGAGCCCCATGCCTTGGTCTGTCTGGTCTGCTGTCACAGACTGAGTAATTTATAAAGGACACACATTTATTGCTCCTGTTCCACTGGCTGCAAAGTCCCATCATATCCCCTCCCTCTCTTCATTAGTCTGTCTTTTATTTTGATGTCATCATCTTTTCTTCCCATTATGAGGGTCTTGTGATAGTAGTGCTAGGCAATGTGAGGTCATGGATATTGAGGCCAGTTTCTGTCTGAATGACGATTGCATTGTAAGCAGTCCTATCCTTGGATCTTACATTCTTTCTGCCACCTCTTCTGCAATGGACCTTGAGCCTTGGAAGGTGTGATAGAAATATTTCAGTGCTGAGCACTCCTCTATCACTTCTTCTCAGCATTATGGTGCCTTTTGGGTCATCCTAGTGGTCACCAGCATCTGCAAGGAGAAGCTTATCTAATGAAAAGTGGGAGTAGCATAAGTATATGGATATGAACGTTTAGTAAAGTGCTTATAGGGCAGTTTGGTAAGCATAATGTATTCATTTAGCCAGACGAGAGCAGGCGTTACACTCCTAGGGCTCATGACAACCCCCACCATAGGCTTTTGATTAGGTTTTTAGTACCAGGCATGTATTCCCTCCAGTTTAGTTAGAGAGCAGCTAATTTTCCCCATAACAGGCATGCCACTATTGTACCTGTTTGGTCATTTGGTCTGCTTGGCCAAAATTAAGGCATGGAATGTCCACTGTTTTCACTGCTAATGACTTCTGTCTCCCATAGGGCTGCATGCATTGCAGCTTTTTCCAGATTCTGTCAGCTGATCTACAGGGATGATGTTTTTAGCTCAGCTCCAGCTTGATTTCTCAGTGACCTTGTGGCCCAGGCATGTGGAGTCTTCAGCAATAGGGTCTTACCATCTATTTCTGATGGGAAACCATTAGTTTTAGCAATGGCCTGTAATGTCTTAGGGGGTATCAGAGACCTCCCTGGCCAGCAACTCACTGGAAGGTATCCCATCCCTGGAACTTTTCTAATAACAGTCTATGGCTTCTGGGTATACCATTATCCAAAAATGTAGGATTCCATATGGCTTATTCATAACATGCTTAATTTTGATTAACTCTATCCCCACACTTCTTTTACTCAATCTCTTCCCATGATCTCACTTAGGCCATTACACCTCCAGTAATCTGTTCTTGTACACACACACGCACACACACACACACACACACACACACACACACACACTACCAGCCCCTTAAGTCCTCCCTCTCTTCCCTCCCTTATAGCTCTTTCTAGCTTACTGGCCTCTGCTACTGATTTTTACTCCAACTCACATATAAGTCAAAACATTTGTATATAGGATCCTCATATGAGAAAGAACATGTGACATTTGGCTTTTTGGGTCTGAGTTACCTCATTTAGTATAATCCTTTCTAGATCCATCCATTTTCCTGCATATTTCATAATTTCATTTTTCTTTTCTGCTGAACAGAACTCCATTGTGTAAATAAATGTACCACATCTTCACTATCCATTCACTAGTTGAGAGAAATCTAGGCTGGTTCCATTTTCTAGCTACTGTGAATAGAGCAGCAATAAACATGGTTGAGCAAGTATCTCTATGGTAGAAGAATCTAAGGTAAGAAGAATCCTTAGGATATGTGCCAAGAAGTGGTATAGCTGGGTCATATGGTAAATCTATTTTTAGCTGTATCAGGAACCTCCACACTGATTTCCACAATGGCTGGACCAGTTTACATTCTCACCAGCAGTGTAGAAGGGGTCCTCTTTTTTGCATCCTTGCCAGCATTTATTGTCATTTGATTTCTTGAGAACAGGCATTCTGACAGATGCAATGCCTGGTGAGAGCTTAAGCTCTACTGCAAAGGTGGCAGCTGGTAGTTGTGACTTCACATGGAAGAAAGGGCAAAATCTTCTTGAAGTTTCTTTTATAAGAGTACCCACCCCAGTGATGGAAAAGGAGCCTGAATTACCCCTTCCCAAAGCCCCACTTCTTTTTTTTCCCCCAACAAACACTTTATTACTATTTATTTATAGTTTTTCTAGGTAGGGTTTCACTCTAGCCCAGGCTGACCGAGAATTCACTGTGTAGTCTCAGGCTGGCCTCAACCTCACAGTAATCCTCCTACCTCTGCCTCCCGAGTGCTGGGATTAAAGGTGTGTGCCACCATGTCTGGCCACTTTATTATTTTATTAAGCAAAAGAATAAGCCACAAAATAGGAGATAGTGACATGTTATTGTCAAAAGAATTTTGCATAAATATCATATTTTAGATAAAATGCAATAAGGAACATACATTAAGTGCAATTTCCTAGCCCATGTGAGAATATCTGATTACCCCAGTTGCTACCCTGTAATCTCAGCACTTGACAAGGCTAGCTGATCACTGAGAATTCCAGGCCAGCTTGGGCTACTTAGCAAGACTTTGTCCCAAAACCCAAAAAGAAACTGGAGGTGATGGACATCCAAGGCATCACCCTGTGAGCTGATGCCTGGTCTAGGACTGCATCTGAAGTTGGATCTCAAGCAGGTGTTGGCCTTGTGAATGAAGCCAGTTCTGTTGCTACATACGTGGCTGGCTCTGGGATTGGGGTGGGGCTCTTCCAGCTGGGGCTTGGCCTCTGCCTAGGGCTGCTGCTGCATATTTAGCTGACCTTGGGGCTCTTGCAGCTGGGGCTGCTGAAGGTAAAAGCGGGACATCCTCTGCTATACCTGGTATATACTCATTCAGGAAGCTCTGCTCATGGCTACAGCTCTGTCCATTCCAGTCCTGATCTGGGCTACAAAAGCTGACTGGGAGTACTGGGAAAACCTCCAAAGGGTTCTTTCTGTTGAAGGACGAAACCAGAGGGACCTGGACACAGCTCCTTCATACTAACAGAAGTGTTGTGGTCTCTGGAGCAGGAGGGCCCAGCACAAGCTCCATGGCTGGTGAGGTCATTTGGCTCCCCGCCTCACATCGTGGATAGCCATTCTAGATGATTCTTAAAATACAGCCTAGATAATACAGCCTAGATAAATTTAGCTCTGTGGTTCTTTTTTCTGTGGGTTTTTTTTTTTCGGTTTTTTGAGGTAGGGTCTCGCTCTAGCCCAGGCTGACCTGGAATTCACTAGTAGTCTCAGGGTGGCCTCTGCCTCACAGGCATTCTCCTACCTCTGCCTCCCAAGTGCTGGGTTAAAGGCATGTGCCACCACCCGGCGAGTATCTCTGTGGTTCTTGAACCAGATCTGGATCTGGGTGTCTGTCAGTTGAAGCCAAGTGATCCTCCTAGGGTGGGTACTTGTTCCTAATTGAATTCTTCCAACATGCATTATTGCTGCTTGGTGTACACAGTGTAGTCCTGCTGCTGCCTCCTGGGGAGGTTGGAAAGCTCTGGAAGATGTGGAGAGCCTAAAGGTTCTTGCAGAGATGGGGGATTCCCAAGGCCAGGATACATGGAGGACCTCTGGGGTGTGGGTCCACTTGGAAACCTGAGTTCATTAAGGGGTCATAGGGACCTGGGAGGATTCTTAAACCTGGGGACACTTATGATCCTTAAGGGATCTTGCTGCCTTAGGAGATCTGTGGACACTTGGAACCCTAGTGGGCCTGGGTGTGTTTGGAGACCTGGGGGTCCTTAGGGCATTTGGAGACTTGGCGTACTGAGGGGCCATGAGGCATTTGGCAACCTGGTGGTCTTTGGGGTATTGGGGGCATTTAGAGACCTGGAGGTACTGGGAGTTCTAGGTGTTCTGGGGGCATTTGAATATTTAGGGACACTAGGGACCTTGGAGGCACTATGGGGAAATGATGGCCAGAGGGATGTGGGGGCATTGGAGGTTGTGAGTTGGTTAGAGGAGTTTGTTGCATTGGCGAGCTAAGGAAATCACTAGGCTGTTGCATCTTGGTCCAGCTCCATTCTGGTGTTTGAGACTCTACTCGTAGAGCTGAGAAGTTAGCTCAGAGGTTAAAGGTGCTTGCTTGCAAAGCCTGCTGGCTGGAGTTCCATTCCCTTGACACCAGAAAGAAGTTTGTTTGCAGTGACCCCATTTCTTATTTATTTATTTACTTTTATTTGAACCAGAGGGGGGGGGTGGGAGAGAAAAAGAATGGACACACCATGGCCTCTAGCCACTGCAAATGAACTCCAGACACAGGTGTCACCTTGTGCATCTGGCTTATGTGGGACCTGGAGCATCAAACCTGGGTCCTTACACTTTGAAGGCAAGCCATCTTTCTAGCCTCACTTTTTAATTTATTTTTTATTTTTATTTTTTTGGTTTTTCAAGGTAGGGTTTCACTCTAGCTCAGGTTGATCTGGAATTTACTCTCTAGTCTCAGGGTGGCCTTGAACTCACAGCGATCCTCCTACATCTGCCTCCTGAGTGCTGGGATGAAAGGCATGCGCCACCATGCCCGGCCCCACTTTTTAATTTAATTTAATTTTATTTTTGTTTATTTATTATTTATTTATTTATTTGAGAGTGACAGAGAAAGAGACAGATAGGTAGAGAGAGAATGTGCACACCAGGGCCTCCAGCCACTGCAAATGAACTCCAGGTGCATGCACCCCCTTGTGCATCTAGTTACATGGGTCCTAGAGAGTCGAACTGGGATCCTTTGGCTTTGTAGGCAAATGGCTTAACTGCTAAGCCACTGCAAACGAACTCCAGATGCATGCGTCACCTTGTGCATCTGGCTTACGTGGGTTTTGGGGAATCATTCAAGACTCAAACCAGGGTCCTTAGGCTTCCACAGGCAAGTGCTTAACTGCTAAGCCATCTCTCCAGGCCCCCAGTTTTTTTATTTTTGAGAAACAGTCAATCTGCATCCAGGCTGCCTTTGAAACTTGTAGCTTCTCAGATGTTGGGAATATAGACATGCATTACCACACTGGTGGTCTCACTTTAATGCTATTACCTTGGGGGCTGGATTTCTATTCAGAACATGCAGGATAGAGTGTCTGAAATGACAATTCCGGCATTTGTGAGGCTAAGGCAGGAAAAATATCATGATCTTTAGGCTAGGCTAGGCTAAGCTACAGAGTGATACCTTTTCCTCCAAAACAAAACAGAACAATGAAATAAACATCTGAAATGATTAAGCCTGAAAGTAGCTTATTGGTTACTGTAAGAGAAGTCTTCACTATGTTCTTTTTTTGAATTTTGAGATAGGGTCTCACTGTAGCCCAGGCTGACCTTGAACTCATGGTAAACTTCCTACTTCAGCCTCACCGAGGGCTAGGATTATAGGTGTGAACCACACCTGGGACTTACCTATACTATTGAGTGGTGTCTTATAGATGGCCTCATTTACAAAGGGATAGTATTTCAAAACTTCGTGCCTTAGCTGATAAGAGCAAATGACAAAGGCATGGGTATACAGTTGTGGGAGTTTATACTACAATGACAAGTAATGTGGAATAGTGTACCAAAGCAGTGTTTTGGACTTTATGGTGTTTTGTGACTCTTGAGTATATATAAAGCACTTGTAGTTAATAAGCACAGGATATAATATAGTCTTTTTAAAAGTTATTTCTGTGATGGGGAAGGTAGGAGAGAGGAAAGACCTGGATATGACAGAGTCACAGTGGCCAAGGTAGTAATTCATTATAAACATCTCCAGTGCCATTGCCTCTATGTTTTCTGGATGTCTGGGTATAGTATATGATATTTTGATCTATATTTATTTTTTTAAATCCCCATGAAGATTGGTTCCACAGAGCACAGTGACTAAGATGTGGTTGGTGGTAGGTGATAGTAACTTATTCTGACCTAGATTAGGGCACTTGGGGTGATGATTTGCAGCTTGATATATTGGGAAAGAGGAGGCAGAGGAGGACTCAGAAATCAGTGCACTTTAAAAAATTTCTCTAGATCAGTTATCTGGATCTCAGCTGTTAGTCAAATAACACCTATTAATACGGCATAGATGGCTATTAATCCTGTTCTCTTGAACTTCAGCCTGTTTTTTGTTCCCATACCTGAGAGCCCTAAACTGGTAAGAGTTGAATTTCCATAGTGTTTTATATAGACAAGGTCATTGTATTGCAGATTTCAGTATGATTTACAAGTGGCAATGGGAGCTAGTATCTTTACAATTTCCCAAAACTCTAGACAGAGTTTTTCTGGATGGAGTTTTGTTGTTTATTTTATTTTTTTTGAGATAGGGTAGCTAAGGCTGCCTTCAAACTCACTACATAGCCAAGGGTGTCCTGGTCCTCCTGCCTCCAGCTTCTAAGTGTGGGATTGATAACATCATGACTAGTTTTTTGCTTCTGAGAATGGAACCCAAGCAGGGCTGTGTGCATACTAGACAAGCACTCTACCAACTTAGTTACATCCCCAGTCCACAGATAGAATTTTTGTTGTATGCTTATTTAACTTTTATTATAGAAATTTCTTTTTTTGAACTATTATAGGAATTTCTAAGTGAGGAGATCTGTTCATTTATGATTTTTTTGTATGCAATGGTATGTCATGTGGTGTGTATGGTGTATGCCCATGTGGCACCTTGTGCATTTGGCTGTGGTGGACAAAGGAGACCATCAGGTTGTTCTTCATCACTCACCTGTCTGTTTTCTTAATTTTTTGATTTTTGTTTTTTTTTGAGGCAGGGTCTTGCTCTGGTTCAGGCTGATCTGGAATTCACTATGTAGTCTCAGAGTGGCCTTGAACTCATGGCGATCCTTCTACCTCTGCCTCCCAAGTGCTGTGATGAAAGGCCTGCACCACCACACCTGGCCTGTCTGGTTTTTCTTGCAGTGAGTCTCTCACTGATTCTGAACTTGCCGTTCATGAGCTCTGGTGATTCCCCAGCCTTTGTTCCTCATAGGACTAGGGTTACAGATGTGTTTAGCCATGCCCAGCTGTGCTCAGCCCCCCTCAGGTCCTCATGCTTGTATAGCAAGTGCATTTAACCACTGGTCCATCTCTCCTGTCCTCATTTGCAAGTTTTAAAAATAATGCAAATTGGGGGTTGGAGAGATGGCTTAGTGCTTAAGGCATTTGCCTGCAAAGCCAAAGGATCCTGGTTCGATTCTCTAGGACCCACATAAGCCAGATACAAAAGGGGGCGCATGCATTTGGAGTTTGTATGCAGTGGCTGGAGGCCCTGGTGTGCCCATTCTCCCCCTCTGTCTTTCTCTCTCTCTCTGCCTCTTTCTCTCAAATAACTAACCAACTAAATAAAATGTAATTTAAAAATACTACAAATTGGGCTGGAGGGATGGCTTAGTGGTTAAGGCGCCTGCCTGCTAAGCCTAAGAATGCTGGTTCCAATGTCCAGCGGTTCCAATCTCCAGGTCCCACGTTTAGCCAGATGCAAAGTGATGCAAGGGCGCAATGCCGCCACAAGGGGGCACACACATCTGGAGTTTGTTCATAGCAGCTAAGAGACTGCTGGCGTGCCCATCTCTGTCTCCCTCTCCCTCTCTGTCTGTCTCTCTGTGTCTCTCTCCAAAAATAAATAAAATAATAAAAAATTTAAAAATACTACAAATTGCTTTTACATTGTGTATATATGCAGAGTGTGTCCCAACATTCGTGGATAAACTATCTTTTTTTATGTTCATACTTTTCATTACTCACAAATATGCTTATGTATTTACTTATTTATTTTCCATGTTGATGCTCAAACCCAGGGATTTATGCATTTCGGGCGAGCACTCTCATTGTTCTATACCCCCAGCCCTGCTAGTATGTATATTTATAATAGCTGCTTAAAAATTTTTTTTGTTAGCCGGAAGTGGTGGCACACGCCTTTAATCCCAGCACTTGGGAGGCAGAGGTAGGAGGATCACTGTGAGTTCAAGGCCACCCTGAGACTACAGAGTTAATTCCAGGTCAGCCTGGGCCAGAGCGAGACCCTACCTCGAAAAATCAAAAAAAAAAAAAATTTTTTTTTTGTTTTGTTTTTTGGTTTTTCTAGGTAGGGTTTCATTCTAGTCCAGGCTGACCTGGAATTCACTATGTATTCTCAGGGTGGCCTTGAATTCACAGCAATCCTCCTACCTCTGCCACCCAAGTGCTGGGACTAAAGGTGTGCGCCACCACGCCTGGCAGTTGTTTTATTTTTTCAAGATAAGGTCTCATTCTAACCCAGGCAGACCTGGAACTCACTCTGTAGTCCCAGGTTGGCTTCAATCACCTGAGATTGAAGGTGTGAATCATCACACCCAGTCGCTTAAAAATTTTAAATTTGTGTTTTTCATATTTGTCATTGTGCAAGTTGTATCAGACAAAATACCTGACAGAAAAATCAGTTTAAAAAAGGAAGGTTGCATGCTCGCTTTAGCAGGACATATACTAAAGTTGGAATGATACAGAAGATTAACATGGCCCCTGTGGAAGGATGACATGCAAATTTGTGAAGCGTTGCATATTTTTTTAATAACTCAAGAGCCAGGTAGAGTGGTACATGTCTGTAATCCCAACACCCAGGAGGCCAAGGCAGGAGCATGACAAGTTCAAGGCCAACCTGGGGTATATCTTGAGACACTGTCTCAAAACAACAATAAAAACAAAAAAGCCCGGAATTTCAAAGCAAAGCAAGAAGCCTAAGGAAGATGTGTTCTTAATGGGTTAATCTTTTCTATCACTTGTTAACAAAGTCAAGAAACATGTACTAGTGTCTTATTTGCATGCAGTGCTATTGCTTTAATGAAAGTAAAAAATAGTGAAAGTGAAATATGACTATATTAAGAAAAATGAACTTGGGGTTGCAACTTATAAAAGTGATTGAGAATAACTTAAAAACAAAAAAGGAAGGTTGGGCTGGAGAGATGGCTTAGCAGTTAAGACGCTTGCCTGTGAAGACTAAGGACTCATGTTTGACTCTCCAGGACCCACAGACACACAAAGTGATGCAAGCATGCAAGATCGCACATGTGCACAAGGGGGCACACGCCTTTGGAGTTTGATTGCAGTGGCTGGTGTGGTGCACCAGTTTTTTCACTCTTTCTTTTTCTTTCTCTTGATCTTACTCTTGCATTAAAGAAGGCCAGTCTGTTGGGCTTGCCTGAAAAAAAAAAAAAAAAAAAAGGAAGTTTTTTTTTTTTTTTTTTTTAAATAAAATATTTTATTTGCTGAGGGAGGGAGAGAATGGGCACACCAGAGTTTCCAGTCATTGCAAATGAACTCCAGATGTGTATCCATCTGGCTTATGTGGCTACTGGGGAATCAAACCTGGGTCCTTAGGCTCTGCAGGCAAGTGCCTTAACTGCTAAGCCATCTCTCTCAGCCCTGAAAATGGAAGGTTTTATTTCAGCTTACAGTTCCAGTCTATCATGGAGGGATGGCATGGGGCAGGAGGTTGAGGCAGCTGGTCATAATTCATCCAGTGAGGAAACCAAGGAGAGAGCAATGAATGCTGGTCTTCAGCCTGCTCTCTCCTTTTATGCAGTCTAGGACTCCAGCCCATGGAATGGTGCCACCCCAGTTAAGATGGGTCTTCAGTGAACCTTATCAAGACAATCCCTTACAAGCACACCCAGAAGCTAAGCTAGTCTAGATAATCCTTCCCAAGTGACTCTGGGTCCAGTCAAGTTGACAGTCATTATAAACTGTAACACAAGTGGTCCAAAAATTAAGAGAAGCTGGCTGGAGAGATGGCTTAGCAGTTAAGGTGCTTGTCTATGAAGCCTAACGATCCAGGTTTGATTCCTTAGTACCCATGTAAGCCAGATGCACAAGGTGGTGTATGTGTCTGGAGTTCATTTGTAGTGGCTAGATGCCCTGATGCACCCATTCTCTCTGGCTCTCTATCTGCCTCTTTCTCTCTCTCTCAAATAAATAAATAAATAAAATACCTTTTTAAGAAAATTGAGACTCAAGCTAGGCATAGTGCTCACTTTTAATCCCAGCACTTTGGAGGCTGATGTAGGAGGATAGCTGTGAGTTTGAGGTCAGCCTGGGTTACACAGTGAGTTCTAGATTATCTGGAGCTAAAGGGAGACCTTGCCTCAAAAAAGGGGGGCAGGGAGGCTGTGTGTGGTGATGCACACCTTTGATCCCAGCACTCTGGAGGTAGAGGTAGGAGGATCACTGTGAGTTCGAGGCCAACCTGAGACTACATAGTGAATTCTAAGTCAGCCTGGGCTAGAGTGAGACCCTATCTTGAAAAACCAAAAAAAACAAAACAACAACAACAAAAAAAACCCACAATGTATGTGGGGGTTGTAGCAAAGTTATTATTGAGAATATGGTTGGATACCTTACAAAATTATGTTAATGTGTGAGTTTGATATGTTTAGAAGGAGTTTTTGGTTTAATCTTGTTTTATTAAATGCAATAAATAGTGGAGTTTTGAAGTTTCTTTGGGTAAAGGTATGGAACCGGTGCCAGTGAAATGGTTTAGAGATCTGAGTTTCAATTCACAATTTTTTAAAAATTATTTTTTTTATTATTGTCAACTTCCATAGTTATAGACAATAAACCATAATTCCCTCCCCCTCACTTTCCCCTACATAACTAACTTCAACAAGTTTTTGTTACTCAATGAACATCAAGTCTTGGTTTGTCTAATAAGACTTGTATCTGATTTTTTTTAAAAACCAAGATTAGGTCAATTTAGGAATGTGGTAGATAGTGCAAAAGGAAGCTGAAGGAGGCATAAATTATGACTTTTATCTCAAGTGTAGTATATTTACTTTTTCTGTTTACCACATCTTCACTTTGTGACCTTGGGCCAGTCAGTCCTTCCAAGATTTAGTCTGTCTTCCCTTTTTTTTCTTACCCTACCTCTCTACAGTCCTGGCAGGGTAGGCTTGCAATTCACTATGTAGATCAGGCTGGCCTGTGCCTTCCTAGTGCTAGGGATTACAGGTGTGCACCAGCAAACCTGCCTTGCTTTAGTTTTCTTGATGGCAAGTTGGGAAGATGACAGTATGATTAAACAAAATACTACCAATCATTTATTAAACTGTGGCATAGTAATTCCCCCTTAGGTAGTAGCTCTTGCTACTGTGTGTGTGTGTAGTGTGTAGTGTATGCACATGTGTAGCCAGTGCTCATGCAAAGAGAGGCCAACGTAGAATGTCAGGTGTCCTCTATGTCCACTTTGTTTTCTTGAGACAGTTTGTCTCTAAATCTGGAGCTGCTGTTAATGCTTAGATTGGCTTACCAGTGAGCCCTAGTGATTCTCCTAACTCCATCTCGTCAAGGACTGGGGTGACAGGTGTGCATGGTTATGCAGTCTTTTTATGTGGGCACTAGGACTCAGGTCCTGGGCTGGGAAATGGCTCAGTGGTTAAAGGCTCTTGCCTGACAACCTGGGTTTGATTCCGCAGGGCCCATGTAAAGCTAAATGCACAAAGGGGTGCATGTGTCTGGAATTCATTTACAACAGCAAGAGATCCGGGCATACCCATACTCATTCTCTGTCTGCCTCTCTGTCTATCTCAAATAAATAAATAAATTTATATATATATATATCTCCTGATTGCTCTTACACACTGAGTCATGTCCCTAGCCCTTTTATTTTTAATATTATAGATATTACATATGGTGATGGTAATCTTTTTCTGTGATAAAGAATGGATGGAAAACCAAAAAAGAGAGAGAGAGATTGAGAGATGGGTTTGGTGATGCATACCTTTAATCCCAGCACTTGGGAGGCTGAGGTAGGAGTTTGAGGCCATCCTGAGACTCCATAGTGAATTCCAGGTCAGCCTGGACTAGAGTGAGATCTCAAAAAAACAAACAAACAAACAACAAAAAACAAACAACAATAACAATAACAAAAACTGATGGCTGTGATTGGTTAAAATAGTAAGAGATGACATGATTAATATAATGCAGGTTTTAAAATTAAAGGTAGTGTTGAATAAAGGTATTTTGAATTTAATCCATCCACCCAAAATTTACTGGACACCAACTTTATGTCCTGGATACTTTGAGATCTAGTGTGAAAGACAGTATCATGGATGATTATAATATAATATAATATAATATAATATAATATAATATAATATAATATAATATAATATAATATAATGAAGAAGAGTATGGGGATTGCTGTGGGAGCTCTGAATGCCTAGTTCTTGGAGGGTGGGTGCTGATTGTGTATAACTTAGGATAGGCTGGGTCGAGAAATACTGCATCACTTTGATCAGATTCCAAGGGAGTTTACACAGTGCTCAAGGGCATGATGTGGAAAAGGGCACAGAGAATATTTTAAAAAATTGTTTTAATTAATCAATTACTTAAGAGAGGGAGAGAATGGGCATGCCAGGGCCTTTAGCCACTGCAAACGAACTCCAGATGTATGCACCACCATGTGCATCTGGCTTAACTGGGTTCTGGGCTTTAACCACTAAGCCATCTCTCCAGCTCCAAGAGAACATTTTGCAAAGTCCTGTATCTGGCTTATGTATTTTTAATTTTTTTTCTTTTTTATTTATTAAAGAGAGAGAGAAGGAGAGAGAGGGAAACAATGGGCACACCAGAGCCTCTAGCCACTGCCTACAAACTCCATGTGCCACTTTGTGCAGCTGGCTTTTGTGGGTACTGGAGAATCAAACCTGGGTCCTTAGGCTTTGCAGGCAAGTGCCTTAACCACTAAGCAATCTCTCCAACCCTGGCTTATGTATTTTTATGATTGGTTATGTGCATGAGGATTTTACTATTAGAGAATTCCAAGGTAATTTTGTGCAAGTAAGGAGATGGACTATTGAAGTGATGATTTTATCAAATGGCTATTTTGAGTTATGTTTACATATTGTTGTATGATAGGCTACATAGTTGAATGGTAAGTTGAATACATGTGTGATTAATGTTTAACTGTGATAGTGAGGATTTGTTGTGTGTGTTTTGAGTTTGTATGGATGAATTGCTGGATTTCTTCTCTCTGGTTTCTGAGGCGGGATCTCACTATAGCCCAGACTGACCTGGAATTCTGTAGCTTGGGCTGGCCTTGAACTCACAGCAATTTTCTTACCTTACCCTCTTGAGTGCTAGGATTACAGGCATGCATCATCATGCTTGGCTTGGATTTTATATTTTAAAAATTCTCAATTCATAAAATAAAGTCATAGGGAAGAAAGCTTTCTGGTAAAATGTTTAATCTCTTTTTGTATTAAATTGGAGTTAGCTATTATTACAGAGTCATTATGTATTTATGTATTTAATGGTTGTATTGACAGATTTTTTGGTATTTCATTCATCTCAAATTCATTTTTGCTATAAAATAAAATTCATAGAATGTCATTTAGTCTCTAGGAACTTAGGCAACATAATGCAAACTGGATAGAAAGTCATAAGTTGTTTTTGTGTAGTATATGCCCCTTGGGATCAAAGGGCAGTGTATTTGGCAAGTAGAATATAGTATTAACTGTGCATGAGATGGGTTCTATTTTTAAGTTAAAATCCTTGCATTTTGCCACATGTATGTACTTCAGGGAGCCATGCTTTTCTTGTCATGGTGGAAACAATTAGTGTATTTTGCCATTGTAGCTACTTAGTAAACATTCCTTGAGGAAATGAATGCATTGGATTGTGGCACAGTTTTTTTTTTTTTTTTTTAAATCTTATTTGGCAGAGAGAGAGAGAGAGAGAGAGAGAGAATGAATGAATATGAATATGGGAATAAGAATGGTGTTCCAGGGTCTCCAGCCACTGTACTCTCCAGATGCATGCGCCACATTGTACATCTGGCTTTACGTGGGTACTGGGAAATGAAACTTGGGCTGGCAGGCTTGCAAACACACATCTTTAACTGCTAGCCACCTCTCTAGCCCTCTAAAATAGTTTTTTTTTATTTTTAAATTTTTATTTATTTATTTGCGAGAGAGATATAGAAATAGGCAGAGAGAGACACAATGGGCACGCCAGGGCCTCCAAGCCACTGCAAATGAACTCCAGATGCGTGTGCCCCCTTGTGCATCTGGCTTAATTGGGTCCTGGGGAATTGAAACCTGGGTCCTTTGGCTTTGCAGGTAAGCATCTTAATTGCTAAGCCATCTCTCCAGCCCCTAAAACAGTTTTTTTTTTTTTTTTCTTTTTGAGGTAGTGTCACTCTACCCAGCTGACCTGGAATTCATTATGTAGTCTCAGGGTGGCCTTGAACTCACAGTGATCCTCTTACCTCTGCCTCCCTAGTGCGGGGATTAAAGATGTGTGCTACCATGCCTGGTTTAATAATAATAATAATAATGATATAATAACAATTATTATTATTTTGGTTTCCAAGGAAGGGGGTCTCATTCTAGCCCAGGCTGACCTGGAATTCACTATGTAGTTTCAGGGTGGCCTCAAACTCATGGCAATCCTCCTACCTCTGCCTCCCAAGTGCTGGGATTAAAGGTGTGTGCCACCACGACCGGCTATTAATTATTATTTTTTTAACAGCTTATAAATTTGATCCTGGAATGTTTTCTTCCTGATGTTTATTAAGAATTTTGTTTTGTGGCTAACATTTCCTTTTCTTCTTTTGTAGGTATGGCCTCACAAGTCTTGGTCTACCCACCATATGTTTATCAAACTCAGTCAAGTGCCTTTTGTAGTGTGAAGAAACTCAAAGTAGAGCCAAGCAGTTGTGTTTTCCAGGAAAGAAACTATCCACAGACCTATGCGAATGGTAGAAACTTTGGAAATTCTCATCCTCCCACAAAGGGTAGCGCTTTTCAGACAAAGATACCATCTACTAAACCTCGAGGACACAGCTTCTCATTGCAGGCAAGCGCTGTTGTTTTAGAAAACCCTGCTGGTGCTACAAAGGTCATTGCAGCTCAAGCGCAGCAAGCTGGAGTGGAGGTTCCTCCAACTGGGTTGTGGCCAAACAGGTTACATTTCCTAGAAGGTCCCCAGCGATGTGGATTGAAGCGGAAGAGTGAGGAATTGGATAATCATAGCGCAATGCAGATTGTCGATGAACTGTCCATACTTCCTGCAATGTTGCAAACCAACATGGGAAATCCAGTGACAGTTGTGACAACTACCACAGGGTCAAAACAGAATTGTACCACTGGAGAAGGTGACTACCAGTTAGTACAACATGAAGTCTTATGCTCTATGAAAAATACGTATGAAGTCCTTGATTTTCTTGGTCGAGGCACTTTTGGCCAGGTTGTTAAGTGCTGGAAAAGAGGGACAAATGAAATTGTAGCAATCAAGATTTTGAAGAACCACCCTTCTTATGCACGACAAGGTCAAATAGAGGTGAGCATATTAGCAAGGCTCAGTACTGAGAATGCTGATGAATATAACTTTGTACGAGCTTATGAGTGCTTTCAGCACCGTAACCATACGTGCTTAGTCTTTGAGATGCTGGAACAGAACTTGTACGATTTTCTGAAACAAAATAAATTCAGTCCCCTGCCACTGAAAGTGATTCGGCCCATTCTTCAGCAAGTGGCCACTGCACTGAAAAAATTGAAAAGTCTGGGTTTAATTCATGCTGACCTCAAACCAGAGAATATTATGTTGGTGGATCCTGTTCGGCAGCCATACAAAGTTAAAGTAATAGACTTTGGGTCAGCCAGTCATGTATCAAAGACTGTGTGTTCAACATATCTGCAGTCTCGGTACTACAGGTAGGCAGCAACTACTTTTTGTCTATTTAATAAATGTTGAATTTCTGTTAAAGGAAATAATTTTGTATGTGTATGTGGTGAGAGACTATTTCAAGTAAATATAAAAATCAAGACAAGATCAATTTAGGTTTGAGATTTTAAAAAGCTTTGAAAAATTAAGGCATAAAATTGTCTCAGAAGTATTGGGAGTCTTCACTAGGTCCATGCTAAAGACATCTGGCTGACTTTATTCTTTCTGTTTGTTTATTTTTTGGTTTATAGAGGTAGAGTCTTGCTGTAGCCCAGGCTGACCTGAAATTCACTATGTAGTCTCAGGCTGACCTTGAACTCATAGCGACCCTCCTACCTCAGCCACCTGAGTGCTGGGATTAAAGACATGCTGGCTGTTTTTATTCTTAATAAAAGACAATAAGGAATGATATATAAATAACATGATAAATACATGTTTTTAAATGTTGGAAAAGTGTGTACAGTAGTTTCTATATATATCTTTGGCTATTTTAGCACTTGGAAATAATTTCAAGATGTGACCTCATGTGACAACATATAGTATGAGTTCAGAAAGTTATTCTGGTTAGTGATTTTAAGATTCAGGTACATTTCCATGGCTGCCATGGAGTTTTTCCTACCAACAATCTATGAGTATTGTTTATTTTGGTGTTGGTGCTATAGGATGAGGATTTGAGGGGGCAAAAATTTCCATGCACATATTGACAAAGGACTAAAGATATTGCTGCGATCAATGTAACGGTAGCATAAGTATAATGTCCAAGGGGCTAACTATTAATTAGCATGACTCTGCATAGTAACAAGTCCTTTTTGAATATAAAAATGTTTTGGGCACTTGGAAGATAGAGTTAGGAGGATTGCCATGAGTTTGAGGCCACTCTGAGACTACATAGTGAATTCCAGGTCAGTTTGGGCTAGAGCGAGATCCTACCTTGAACAACCAAAAAAAAAAAAAAAAAAAAAGTTTTGTATTCCTAGTATAAAATTTGAGACTAAACTATTTTCATTTCATTATGAACAAGTATATGGGCTTGATATGCTCTAAACTCAGTGATCTCTAACAGTGGTGCAAATAAAGGAGCAATATTAGCAGTAATACTGATTGAGAGTCACTAAATAGATGAAAAATGCAATTTGAATTTGTTGTGATTAGAAATTACTAGAATAGGGCTGGGAAGATAGATTAGTCATTAGGATCTGAGTCCATTCCTCTGTACCCATGCAAAAGTCCTAGCTCTGGTGGTGCTCACTTGTAATTCCAGGCACTGGGAAAGAGAAACAGGAGGATTCCTGGGGTTCACTGGCCATCAAATCTAGCCTAATTGGTGAACTGCAAGCCAATGAGAAATCCTGTGTCAAAAAAGTGGATGGAGCCAGGTGGTGGCACATGCCTTTAATCCCAGCACTTGGGAGGCAGAGGTAGGAGGATTGCCCTGAGTTCGAGGCCACTCTGAGAATACAGAGTGAATTCCAGGTCAGCCCGACCCTACCTCGGAAAACCAAAAAAAAAAAAAAAAAAAAAAAGGTGGATGGTGGGCTGGAAAAATGGCTTAGCAGTTAAGGCGTTTGCCTTTGAAGCCAAAGGATCCTGGTTTGATTCTCTAGGACCCATGTAAGCCAGATAGATACATGAGGGGCACATGTATGTGGAGTTTGTTTGCAGTGGCTAGAGGCCCTGGCGTGCCCGTTCTCTCTCTGTCTGCCTCTCTTCTAGCTCTCTATCTCTGCTTGCAAATAAATAATTTTTAAAAAGAAAACATTCTTTTAAAAAAAGTGGATGGCATTCCTGAGGTTGACACCTACAGTTTTCCTCTGGCCTCCTCAATTCACATGTCACTCTCATGCACATGTGTTTCAGTGCACACATATAATCATGTACTTGGACATGCATTAAAAAAGAAGAAAAGGCAGGCTAGAGAAGTGGCTTAGTGGCTAAGGCACTTGCCTGCAAAGCCCAAGGATCCAGGCTGAATTCCCCAGTACCCACATAAGCCAGATGCACAAGATGGTATATGTGTCTGGAGTTCATTTGCAGTGGCTAGCGGCCCTAGTGCACCCATTCTCTTTCTGCCTGTCTCTTTTCTCTCTCTCTATGCTTGCAAGTAATTAAGTAAAATTTTTTTTTCTAAAAAGAAAAAAAGACAAAGAGAAATTGCTAAAACATTAGAGCTATACATTTTGGTCCAACAAATGGGTAGTTGCTATTTTCTGGTGTTGCATCTGCCTTTGCACTTATGCCTTCCCACTAGTAGTTATTTATAAATTCTGTGTTTGTGTCACTTAGTCATAATTAACTTTATTAAGATTAAGAATTCACATAGCCTGATTTACTCTTTTTTTAAGTTTATTTTTGTGGCTGGCTGTGGTGGCACATGCCTTTAATCCCAGCACTCAGAAGGCATAGGTAGGAGGATCACTGTGAATTCGAGGCCAGCCTGAGAATACAGAGTGAATTCCAGGTCAGCCTGGGCTAGAGTGAGATCCTAGAAACAACAATAACAACAACAACAAAAACCACAAAAATTATTTTCCTTAGTTATTTATGAGAGAAATATAGAGAGAGACAGAGAAAGAGAGAGAATGGATACTCCAGGGCCTCTTGCCACTGCATACAAACTCCTGATACATGGTCCACTTTGTGTTTCTAGCTTTATGTGGGTGCTGGGGTTTTAAACCTGGATCACAGTCTTCACAAGCAGGTGTCTTTAACCCCTGAGCAATCTCTCTGGTCCATGAATTAGTGTATTTTGCATTGTATGGATTTTAGTATTAGAGTATTAGATATCATTCTTAAAATCTTAGATTGTTTTAAGAGGTAATTTTTTGTTGCAGTAGGTCTTATTTAATTTCACATAATTAGACATACTTGATCCTCTGTGCTTCTAACATTCTTTTCAATTTAATAATAAGATTAGCCTTTTTTTTTTTTTTTTTTTTTTTTTTGAGATATGGTCTTATCCTGGCCCAGGCTGACCATGAATTCACTCTGTAGCTCCAGGCTGGCCTTTAACTCAAGGTGATCCTCCTGCCTCAACCTTCTGAGTGCTGGGATTAAAGGCATGCACGACCATGCCTGGTAAGATTAGCTTCTATATATTGCAAGTAATTGCCTTTAACCACTGAGCCATCTCCCCATCCCAAGATCAGTTTTTAGTTGATTTTTTTTACAATAAACTTACTGAAAATCATGTTTAATTGCTTGAAAATAAGAGTTTCATCCATCTGCCCTTTGTGCATTATGGATTTTGGCTTAAGAACTTTTACTAGTCAACTAGCATATTATATAAACTCCCTGCTTCAGCTGCTTGAGGACCCTATATTTAGTTCACTTGTTAGTAAGTGGCTTCACTGTATTTGGGCCCTGTATTATTTTTCATATTAGATTTAACACTCTGTGATACTTACTTTCCTTTTCATTACTTAAAATCTTTGGAATGAAAATTTAAAAAGCCTATTTTTTTATACTTTAGAATGCGTATTAATGTATTAAATGTTTAAAAAGAGTAAAATAAATCCTTTAAAAATCAATCTACAATGTTAAATATTTTATGGCACCAGTTTCTAGCATTAGGCCTTTGCACAAATATTAGCTTCTGTTTCAGAATGAAAGAAAATTATGAATACTTGCTAAGAACAATTAATTTCTGTTTTGTGTTTTCATATAAGTTTCAGGTAAATAATTTACCTGACTTGCAGAAGCTGTGTAATCATTAAGCTTAATTACAAGTCTTGTATTTTTTTAAAAGGAAGATTTGTATCTGTAAACCAAATCTTGTGCTAACATTTTGGATCATGTTGCCTTAATAAAAAGTTGAAAATAGACTTTATAGCAATTAGATTCAAAAGGTAGAAGAGTTAGCACATATTAAGATTGGCAAGAATGCAGTGTTGTTCTTAATTAGACACTATTTTAATGCCTGGTATAATTTCACATAAAAATGGTAAATAGCTATTACTTTTTTTGGTATTTGTTTGCACTTTATTTTTGGAATATTGCTGTTTCTGTCTTAGCTTATGACTGGGTACTTAATGAATTGGAATAGATGATAAGCAAAAGCATCTTACGCTTGATTTTTTTTTTTTACTCTTTGCTAAAAAGATATAGTATGTTTAATAAAAATGGGAAATATAATAAATGTACCATATCAAATATTTTCAATAAGCAGAGAATAGCTATGCCCTGACTTCCAAGGTAAAGGGTTGGTACTTGAACACGACTTCATGTGTTATTCCATTTTAACTGTGTAACACAAATGTAGTAGGGATGTCTTAAAATAGACTGGGGACAGTGGCCAGAAATTGTTGACTACTATAGATGGTGAGGCTGTCTAGCTCTTGCTGTGACAGAAGCCAGAGGTACATGCTAAGGGCATTGATTTGCTCAAGGTCAGCATGTTCTAAATTCAGCTGCTTGAGTATGGTTTCTGTCAGGAACACATAGGGCTTCTGAATGCATAAAAGGTTTTAGCAGCAGAAGGTGATGGATTTATGAGGTGTGGCAACATTCAGGTCATGAATCTCTCCCTTTTTTTAACATAGAATTTTCGTCTGTGGTTTTTAGTTGTTTCAGAGCACACAGACAGGAAAGTGGGCTGTGAAGTAACTTGCTTAGCAATGATACTCGTTGCTGCATTGCTAAGTTAGCATTAATTGCTATTGTAGTAAAGCCTGCTTTCCTGGGCCAAAAGGTAGCTCAGTAGTAGAACATCTATGTAGCATTCATAAGACCCTGCTGTTCCATCCCTAGTTTGGGATGGGGTGACATTATTGTGCCCATAATAGTTACAAAAAGATGTGGAGGGCTGGAAAAATGGCTTAGTGGTTAATGTGCTGGCTTGCAAAGCCAAAGCACCCAGGTTCGATTCCCCAGGACCCACAAAATCAAGATGCACAAGGTGACACATGCATCTGGAATTTGTTTGCAGAGTCTGGAGGCCCTGCTGTACCCATTCTCTCTCTCTAACTTGCCTCTTTGTCTCTCTCTAATAAATAAATAAAATAAAATTTATTTTTAAAAAAGATATGGAAGGATGAACAGTTCATTTAGACATCAGTTTTCCTTAGAGCATCCTCTGTGTTCATGTCTTCTTAGATCTAGAAGTGTCAAGGTACAGTTCCTATGACAGCATTAAGGTGCTGGAGAAAGGACCCCCAAAATAACTGATACTGCCTCCCGAGTGCTGGGATTAAAGGCATGTACCACCACACCTGGCTTCTTCAATCTTTTATTTTAAAATGGTTTCATACATACAAAAAGTTGCAAAAATAATATAAATAATTCCTACAATATACAAGATTTTGTGTTTTAAATAACATTTATACCACCTTAGTTTTCCCATTCATTGTGTGTACACACACACACACTTTTCCTACAGTATTAAAATGTTGCATACACAAAGCTCCTTTATCTCTAAATATTTCTGTGCACATTGCCTAGACAAAAGGACATTCTCTCAAATAACCTCTATAGCTTTTAAAATCATCATTTAACATCAATATTACTGATTTAACGAACCTATAAATTTTTAGGGGGGGTTATATAGCCCAGGCTGGGCTCAAACTCATTATGTATCCAAGGATGACCTTAACTCCTGCTTTATTTATTTATTTATTTTTGGTTTTTGAGGTAGGGTCTTTCTCTAGCCCAGGCTAACCTGGAATTCACTTTGTAGTTTCAGGGTGGCCTCAAACTCACCGTGATCCTCCTACCTGTGCCTCCTAAGTGTTGGTATTATAGGCGTGTACCACCATGTCTGGCTAAATTTGTTATTGTTGTTATTTTAATTAATTAATTTATTTATTTGAGAGAGAGAAAGAGGGGGAGAGAGAGAGAGAAAGGGAGAGAATGGGCACACCATGGCCTCTAGCCACTGCAAATGAACTCCAGATGCATGCGCTACCTTGTGCATCTGGCTTATGTGGGTCCTGGGGAATTGAACCGAGGTCCTTTGGCTTTGCAGGCAAATGCCTTAACCGCTAAGCCATCTCCCCAGCCCTATTTTGGTTTCTTGAGGAAGGGTCTCCCTCCTCAGGCTGACCTGGAGTTCACTATGTAGTCTCAACCTGGCCTTGAACTCACAGCAGTCCTCCTACCTCTGCCTCCCCAGTGCTGGGATTAAAGGCATGCGTCACTATGCCTGGCTGTTTTAAAAATATTTTTATTTGTTTGAGACAAAAGAAAGAGGCACAGAGAGAGAAAAAGAAAGTAAGTATAGGTGCGCCAAGGACTCCTACTAATGTGAATGAACTATAGATGCATGCGCCATGTTGTGCATCTGGCTTCAGGTGGGTACTGGGGAATAGAATCCAGGCTGTCAGGATTTAATTTGCAAGCAAATAAATGCCTTTGCCACTGAACCATCTCTACAGCCCCCTATTTTTTTTTAATTTAAATTTAAATTTGTTTATTTGAGAGAGAAGGAGACAGAGTGAGAATGGTGTACCAGGGCCTCCAGCTGCTGCAAACGAACTCCAAATGCTTGCGCCATCTTGTGCATGTACCTTATGTGGGTCCTGGGGAGTTGAACTTGGGTCCTTTGGCTTTATAGGCAAATATTAAATGCTAAGGCATCTCTCCAGACACACACACACACACACACACACTTTTTTTTTTTTTTTTTTTTTTTTTAAGGTAGGGTCTCACTCTAGCTCAGGCTGACCTGCAATTCACTAGGTAGACTCTCAGGGTGGCCTTGAACTCCCAGTGATCCTCTTACCTCTGTCTCCCGAGTGCTGGGATTAAAGGCGTGTGACACCATGCCTAACTTATAAGAACTGTCATAGATAGAGGTGGTATGTCCTCATATATTGGGGATATATGTATGGTAGTTTGTCCCATTAATGGTAATGTTAACTTTGATTTTATTTATTTATTTTTGTGTGGTTTTTTGAGGTAAGGTCTTGCTCTAGCCCAGGCTGACTTGGAATTCACTATGTATTGTCAGGGTGGCCTTGAACTCATGGCGATTCTCCTGTCTCTGCCTCCTGAGTTCTGGGATTAAAGGCATGCGCTACCATGTCTGGCTTTAGCTTTGTTTTTTTTAATTTTAATTAAGAGGATATGACTGTCAGACTATGTGTTTCTTTGTAATTGATAAGTATCTTGTGGAGTAATACATTGGACTATTAATACATATTGCTTTCCATCTTTTTTTTTTCACTTGCCAATATTTATATTTGTTGATAGTTATGGTTGGGATGGCCAATGATTTTTTTAAATTGTTCTTCTGTTCAGAATCGTTATATAATGACCGGTCTTCACTTTATAGCATTGTGGATCCATGGCTCATACATTGTTCAGTGGGTCATAAACCATTTCTCATTATGCTTTGTTTTGTTTAGTAGAAACCCTTTAAGCTTGCCTTATGCCGTTGAGATCTGGCCACACTCTTCCTTAAGGCTTGCTTTTGGCACTAGGCAGGCATTCTGGCTTTTGTCTTGGGCAGTCCTGCACTAGCCCTGTGGATTGACCGTCTCTCTGTGGCTGTGCCAGCCCTGGGGTTGGTCAGCTCTCTGGTTTCTTTTATTGACAAATGGTTATTTAGCAAATAAGATCTGGACCATGCCAAGTGCATTTGTTGTATGAAGGCATTACTACTTTATTAGTCCTGTCAGTGATAAAACTAGAAAAGATATGCTGCATAATGTGTACTGGTGCATTTTATGTATATCTCTAGGTTTGTGTGTTAAAGCCATGAATTAATTCGTACTGATCCATCAAGTTCATTCTTCTAATAACCCATATGCAATTTTCTTTGATAGCTGTTTTGTTTTTTAACCTGAGTCTTGGAGTATAAAGTTAGAATACTATTTGCCAAAGTTGTTTTAGTTACCTCTTTCTCAAGTCTGCTTTTCTTTCAGTTTGATTATTTCATTATTTGAAGTACAGTTTTACTTCAATTGTTTTGAAGCTGGGTGGTGATTAGTAGATGAGGACTCAAATGTGTACAGTTGAAATTTTATGTAATAAAGATTGAATATGATTGATCATAAGTATCTTAATAACTCATAATTTCATGGCAAAATAGTTGTGCTTACTAGTATTTAGAAGTCAGGAAGTCTTGCTCGTTATGATGTCCTACACATGTAACCTCTGCAGTTTGAAGGCTGAGGCAGGAAGATTGGGAGTTTGCTGCAGCTAATATCAATGGTATACCACTTGTGTAGAATTTCTGTGAGCCTGGGTTTGATTCCTGGCGACACAATACACCACCGTCAAAACACCAAAACGGGCTGTAGAGATGGCTTAGCTGTTAAGGCGCATGCCTACAAAGCCTAAGGACCCCGGTTCAATTCTCCAGGTCCCGTGTAAGCCAAATATACATGGTGGTGCATGCATCTGGAGTTTGTTTGCAGTGGCTAGAGGCCCTGGCGCGCTCATTCTCACTCAGTCTCTCTCTCTCTCCCCTTCACTCTGTCTCTAATAAATAAATAAAGAATAAAAATAAAAGATTAAAAAACACAAAACACAACATAAAACAACAAAACCCAACCCAACCCCAACCAAACCAGTCACAACAAAACCAAACCTAATCAAAACAACCCCCAAACTCAAAACTTCTGCTGAGGGGTTTTAAGCCAACCGGAGCCAAATAACTAGTTTTGGGCTAACCTAAATAATGTTACTAAACATATTTCCAAAAACTGCAATGTATTTTACATTTGTTTATTCTGTTTATTCTACTCTGAAAACAGTTTGTTAATTCTGCTCCCTGTTACTAGAAATCAGGTAAATTATGTGTATAAACTGTACTGTCTTTGAGCTAACAAATTAATGATAATAATTTTTTATTTATTTGTTTTTTTTGAGACAGAGTCTTATTATTTAACCCTGTCCATCCTGGAACTGACTGTGGTCTAGGCTGGTCATGTACTCCTGGCCATCCTCCTGGCTCAGCATTCTGAGTGCTGAGATCACAAGCATGCCACTGTGCCTTGTGCAGAAAAGATTATTTTTCTTTTTTGAAGAAGGGTCTCACTCTAGCCCAGGCTGACCTGGAACTCACTCTGTAGTGCCAGGCTGGTCTCCAACTCACAGTGATCCACCTACTTCTGTTTCCCAAGTGCTGGGATTAAAGGCATGTGCTACCACACCCAGCAGAAAAATTTTCTTTAAATTATTTTAAAATTTATTTTATTTATTTGGGAGAGAGACAGAGAGAGAGAGACATGGAGAGAGAAAGAACAGATAGAAGAGAGAATGGGCATGCCAGGGCCTTCAGCTGCTACAAACAAACACCAGTTGCATGTGCCACCTGTACATCTGGCTTATGTGGGTCTTGGGGAGTCAAACTTGGGTCCTTTGGCTTTGCAGGCAAGTACCTTAACCACTAAGCCATCTTTCCAGCTCAGAGAAGTTTTTTTTTTTTTTCCCCAAGGTAGGATCTCACTGTAGCCCAAGCTGACCTCAGTATGTAGTCTCAGGGTGGCCTTGAAGTCATAGTGATGCTCCTACCTCTGTCTCCCTAGTGCACTACCATGCCCAGTTTTTTCAGAAAAGTTTTTTATATGTAAAATATTCTTCCTCTATTTTTTTTTATTCTGACCCTTCTGAAGTACACATTGTGTAACTTTCCTCTTGCCAGTCTGAGAATTTTTATTAAACAACTCTTCATTACCCCAGTTCCTGGTAATTACCATTCTGCTTTCTCTTCCTCTCAGTTTGATTACTTTAAATAGTTTATTGAAGTAGAATTGGTGTCTTTTGTGATATATTCCATTTACTGTAATATCTTCAAGCCATGGAATATATTTTAGACAGGATCTTTCTCTGTCTCACTCTGTCTTGTTTCAAGGCAAGGTCTCACTCTAGCCCAAGCTGACCTGAAACTCACTCTGTCATCCTGAGAGGCTGGCCTCAAGCTCACAGCGATCTTCCTACCTCTGCTTCCCAGGTACTGTGATTAAAGGAGAGCACCACCACACTCAGCAAGATCTCTTTAAGTATAGTACCTAAGAGACCAACTACTTAGAAAGAGATGGAAGAATTACTGTTAGTTTGCCATGTTCTAAAGTTTGTCCATTTGGAAAGAGTACTGGAATCACTCTGTGCATTTATTAATTAAATTATTTATTTGAGAGAGAAAAAGGCAGAGAGAGAGAGAGAGAGAGGGAGAGAATGGGCGCACCAGGGCCTCCAGTCACTGCAGACGAGCTCCACATGCATGCGCTACCTTGTGATCTGGCTTATGTGGGTACTGGGGAATCGAGCCTTGAACTGGGGTCCTTAAGCTTCGAAGGCAGGCGCTTAACCGCTAAGCCATCTCTCCAACCCCCTCAATCTATGCATCTGGAGAATAAGTTCCTCTAAGGGTTATTTAACACTCTTTCAGTTCTAACAGTTTGTGATTCTATGTGCCACTCACCACCATCCTTCCTTCAGTGCAACAAAAAATGAAATGCTTCCCCTGTGTAATCTGTCCTCTTCATTGTAGGTTTACACTTTATTCCCATTTAACACCTCTATAATTTCTTTTATATAATAACAGTTTAGTGCATATGAGTCACAGCAAATTCAGTAACCCAAAGAAGAGATCAGATGAGTAATATGATGGAATTGGGCATTTGTAAGCACGCACATGTGTATAACACACACATATACACATACACACAGAATGAGAATGGGTATGCCAGGGCCTCTTGCCACTGTAATTGAACTCCAGATGCATGTGGTACTGTGCATCTTGCTTTATGTGGGTACTAGGGAATGAACTTAGGCCAACAGGCTTTGAAAGGAAGCACTTTTATCCACTGAGTCATCTTCCTAGCCCAGAACTCTGAATTTTAGTCCTAGTTATATTGATTGATTTATTAATTTTAGTATATATGAATGAGAGGAAGCCATTTTGTACATATTTGTACATTATTAGGTAAAGTTGGAGAGGCTGGTGATATAGCTTAGTTTGTAGACTGTTTGCCTTAGCATGCGCAAGACTCTGGGTTTTATCCCTGGCCACATGTAAACTGAACATGGTGTAAGCCTTTAATCCCAGCACTTGGGAGGTAGAGGCATGAGAATTAGAAGTTCAAGGTCACCCTCAGCTACATAGAGAGTCTGAGGCCAGCCTGGGCTGAGATCTGTCTGCGAAGAAAAAAAGAAAACATAAAACATGGAGGGATGGCTAAAGTTAGAACTATTACTACCCTCTTGCCCTATAGGTGTGGTATTAGGTTACAAGGCTTTAAGTACTGATACATGCTCAGTAATACCAGGCATAGGACAAAAACATTTTTTAAAGCTCTACAGTTAAATTCAATTCTTTCATTATAGTTACAAAATATAGAGTGCATATAATGCCATATAAATAAGACTTATCAGTCATATTCTCTCAAGTTGGAAGACTGTTCTGAAACCGCCTATACCTGTTGCAGCTCCTCATAGGTTTTAACCTGTATATAAGACCTGTATGATGGCTTTTTAATGCATTCAATAAAAGCCTGTGCTTCGAAAGGTTATTAGTATTTTGCTGTATATATAGCATTGCTTGAAAGGTGCAAAAGCCTCATGAATGTGAGGAGGCCATGAATTAGGTGTCAGTCTTACGTCACACACTTCAGAGCACCGGTGCCTATTTATTTCTGAGTCTTTAGCATCTTCCCATGAATGGAATTCAGAACCATGAATGCTGTTAACAAGTGTGTTACCATGGAACAATGCCAGACTTGTGGCCAGTGAATAATTTAGGTGTCAGCTAGAGAGGTGAGATTATATTGCTTAGGAGAGACTCTAATATGTGCTAAACTTTGACATTGAGTAGAACAAATGTTTATTTTGTAAGAACACACTGAATTCCAAAATAAATCCATGTACATCTAAAACTAAAAATTAGCTGGGCATGGTGGTGTACACCTTAATCACAGCACTCAGGAGGCAGAGGTAGGGGGATCACTGTGAGTTCAAGGCTAGCCTAAGACTACAGAGTGAATTCCAGGTCAGTCTGAGCTACCTCAAAAACAAAACAAACAACAACAACAAAAAACCCCAACCCTAAAACATTTAAAATAAATAAAATAATAAAATTGACAATCATTTCGTTTAGTAGCTTTTAAATTATGAAAGTTCTTAAAAAGTAGTAAAAGAAAGATATGCAGTAAAGGGGAAACAGTTTCTCCTTTACCTTGTGGCTCCATCTTATAATCTCACAAACATATTTTGCACTTTATTCAAACCAGTCCTTTCATGTGGATTCAATTTTCTGATCATGCCATAGAGATCCTTTTATAATATTTCTAGAAGGAAGAATGTTAGCTCAAGGATATGTCCATTTTGCTAAAAGTTGCTACTAGATTTTCTTCCAGAAATATTAAGCTATTCTAGTGTGTCATTTCAGTGATGTGTGAAAATGTCTTTTTCTTCACAAAACAATTACTGATTTTCAAATGATGGGTTTTTCTACCACTTTTCATAACATTAAAAACTTGTAGAGCTGTTTTCTTTGTCAGGTGCTATTGGTAGATACTTTTTTATGTGGGGAATAAGAATGTAAAATGAAATGATGATTGCTTAGTTCTAGCCGCAATTCTAGAAAAGTTAGACAATTATCATTGACCTTTACAATAGCTATAATAAATATTAGAAAGTAGTAGAACTACCTTCATTTTACTGTCAGGTACTTGAAATTCACATATAATAAACAGTACTACTACCTTCATTTTACTGACAGAAATTTGAGAGTCAAATATGTTAAGCAACTTAACCTATGGTAACAGCTAAAAATTTGCAGAAATAGAATTTAAACTGCTGTACTTCATCACATCTCTCCTTCAGGGATTTCCCTTATCTTCCCACAAAACTTTTGGTGAAGGATGTTGCTGACTTGTTAATTCCAGATGTGTCTGGCCACCAGTCATTTGGAACTGCAGGTGCCTTGTTCATTGAGACTTCTGTTTCTTCCTGAGTATTACATCCTCAGGGCGTTCTTTTACATCTTCAACAGACTTTCTTGTTCCTTTTCTCCCCTTCTAAATGAATGCATTTTCCAAGGTTAAGTTGTAGCTATTTTCTCAAAATAATAGTTGTCTTTTGGGGATTGTACTCTTTTTTGTTTATATGTTAAACTTCAGAAATACATACTTCTCTCATGATATCTGACTTGAACATAAGTTCAATCAATGAATTTGTTCATTCTATATACTTCTAGAAATGTTTTACTTAAAACTGAAATCCAAATTGCAGAGTTCCATACCCAGAACCCATGTGAAAATGCTAGGCATGGTAGCATGCTTGTAATTCCCATACAGGAGGCAGAGAGAAGAGGATCATTAGCACCTAGTTGGCCAGCTCCTTGTTAGTGAGAGATCCTGCCTCAAAAGATGCTCATGGCATCTGAAAGGAACAATCCTTGTGGTCGTTCTTTGGTCTCCACACACAGGTGCACATGCGCCCCCCCCAAAAAAGTATGTGTATTCAAAACAAAGCTATATTGGGCAAGGGAGATGGATCAGCAGTTAAAGACACTTGCTTCTAAAGCCTGCTGGGCTAGGTTCGATTTGCCATTACCCAAGTAAAGGCAGATACACATCTGAAGTTTGTTTGCAGAGGCAAGAGGTCCTGGCGTGGCCTGTCCCCCTCCATCTCCCTCATAAATAAATTAAAAAATATTTTTAAAAACACAACAAACCTATATCCTTACAATTACAAAGGATAATTTTATTTTCACTTTGCTATTAACTCAAAATCACATACAACAAAATACACATTTGAAACTAAGGAATTACGCCAATTTTCATTTTAAGTACTGCTTCTATACCCTAATACAAATGTTTTATCTGAAGGAACGGTTGATGTCTAATTTAGCTCTAAAATGCTTTTCCTTAATGTGTGGCCCCTTCAGAGAGAATACCATTGAGTTGAATTTCGGACATGGCAGTATTTGTTTTGAAGACTTGTAAAAATAAAACTTGATACTTTGTTGTGATTCATCAAGCATTAAACATCCTGTTTTTAAACAATGGTAGAATTTAAGTCATGAAACAAATGCAGTGGTACACCTATGACTGATGGTAATAAATAATGACAAGTAACTAACTATGTTACCATATTTATTCACATGCTTAGTTACTAACCTTTCTGAGACTCAGTTTACTCATCTGTAAAATGATAATAGCTACCTCAAAGATTGTTGTGAAGATTAAATTCATAATGCAGGTAAAGCACTTAATATAGTCTTGGGATACTGTTTGTATCTTGTAAGTAAGAGCTACAAAGAAGAGTGGCCTGGTTTATAAGAACATTATACACTGGTAATGACATGATGATAGGGAGTTCCCAGGTTACTCCTGGTTATTACCTTTGGTGGTATACATACTGCTGCTATAATTCAGAGCCATATCTTTAAAAGAATTACTTTTCATTGACACCCTCCATACATATACGTAATATACCATGATCATCATTGCTCCTTCCTCTAAATCCCTTCTTTCTAACTAGTTCCTGTTCTATTTTGATACTATTATTTTTTAAGTTTAATTTAATTTTTTTTTTTTTTTTTTACTATTATGCAGGTCTTGTGTAAGTAGCATCAACCATTGTGAGGTCCTGAATGCCATGATTACTTTGTATCTGGAAGACAGTATTATAAAGCATTCCTTTCCTCCTTTTGGCGCTTACATTCTTTCTGCAATATTCCCTGAGCCTTGGAAGGTGTGATAGAGATAGATATCTCAGTGCTAAACACTCCACTGTCAATTTTCTCAGCATTTTAGTGAGTTTTGAGTCACCCCCAGTGGTCACCACCATCTGAAAAGAGAAGCTTCTCTAACCAAAATTGAGAGTGGCATTAATATATAGGCTAAACATCACTGCTTTAGGGGGCAGTTTGGTGGCATAATATATCCATTTAGGCAGATAACAGTAGTGGTTTATTTGGTTTACCTGGGGCTTATGACCTCTTTTGATTAATTTTTTTTTTTTTTTTTTTTTTTTTTCGAGGTAGGGTCTCACTCTGGCCCAGGCTGACCTGGAATTAACTATGTAGTCTCAGGGTGGCCTTGAACTCATGGCGATCCTCCTACCTCTGCCTCCCGAGTGCTGGGATTAAAGGTGTGCGCCACCACGCCCGGCCTATTGATTAACTTTTTTAGGCATGAATTCTCTCCCATGGAGCAGGCCTCAAGTCCAATCAGAAAGCAATTGGTTTTCCCCATAAGACATGCTACCATTGGAACAGTGACACATTTGGCCTGGCTGGCCAGGTGTGAAGCTTGCAGGGTCCACTGCTGGTTAAGACTGTTGTTGACTTTTCTCTCCAAACAGGCTTACTAGGGCTTTCCATCATCAAGATGGCTAGTCAACAGGAAGGAGGCTCCCAGCTTACCTCTAGCTTGATTTCTCAATGTGGAAAGGTTTTATTTCCACTTACAGATTTGGGGGGAGGGATTCATCATGTCAGGGCAATCATATTGTCACTTAAGCAGGGAGGAAGTAGAGGGAGGAATGAATGCTGAATGTTCTTTTCAGTACCATGACAGCTAGTCAACAGGGAGGAGACTTCCAGTTTAGTACCAGCTTGGTTTGGTTTCGTTTTTCTTTTCTCTTTTCTTTTCTTTTCTTTTCTTTTCTTTTCTTTTCTTTTCTTTTCTTTTCTTTTCTTTTCTTTTCTTTCCTTTCCTTTCCTTTCCTTTCCTTTCCTTTTCTTTTCTTTTCTTTTCTTTTCTCCTCTTTTCTTTCTTTTCTTTTCTCTCTTTTCTTTCTTTTCTTTTCTCTCCTCTTTTCTTTCTTTTCTTTCTTTTCTTTTCTCTCCTCTTTTCTTTCTTTTCTTTTCTCTCCTCTTTTCTTTCTTTTCTTTTCTCTCCTCTTTTCTTTCTTTTCTTTTCTTTTCTTTTCCTTTCCTTCCTTCCTCCCCTCCCTTCCCTCCCTCCCTCCCTCCTTCCTTCCTTTCTAATTTGAGAAAGCCAGAGAGAGAGAGACAGACAGACAGACACAGAGAAGAAGAGGCAGAGAGAGAGCATGGGTGCGCCAGGGCTTCTCAACCGCTGTGAACGAACTCCAGACCCGTTCGCCACCTTGTGCACATGTGCAACATTGCGCACTTGCTTCACTTTTTGTGTCTGGCTTAACGTGGCACCTGGAGATTCCAATGGGTGTTCTTAGGCTTCACAGGCAGGCACCTTAATCGCTAAGCCATCTCTCCAGCCCCAGCTTGATATCTTAGTGACCTGCAGCCCAAGCATGTGGAATCTTCAGCAATAGGGTCTTACCATCTACTTCTGGTGGGCAACCACAGAGCCAAATCTAGACATTTTATGTGAATTAATGTATTTTTGAGGGGGGCTGGGTCTTGTTGTGTAGTTCAGAGTGACATGAGTCTTACTGTATAGCTCAGACTAACTTTGAACTCATGATCCTTCTGCCTCAGTGTCTTAGTTTCCCAAGTGGTAGGATTACAGATGTGTGCTCTCTCTTGATTTAATATATCTATTTTTTTTTTTTTTTGTGAGCCAATGTATTGAAGTAGAAAATAGTTTATAGCCAGGCATGGTGGTGCATGCCTTTAATTCAAGCACTTGGGAGGCAGAGGTGGGAGGATCACCATGAGTTCGAGGCCACCCTGAGACTACATAGTGAATTCCAGGTCAGCCTGAGCTAGAGTGAGACCGTACCTCGGGAAACAAACAAACAAACACAAAAACAACAACAAAAAAAAACCAGTTTATAGTTTACCAACAGTAAGTGTAACAATTACTTTTGTCTATATTTTTCTGTTTCAGTGTTTATATTAAACTGGTCTTTTTTTTTTTTTTTTGGAGAGAGACACAGAGACAGAGAGAGAGAGGGAGAGGAAGGCAGATAGAGATGGGCGCACCAGCAGCCTCTCAGCTGCTGCGGACGAAATCTAGATGTGTGCGCCCCCTTGTGGTCAAGTGCAGCATTGCGCCCTTGCGTCACTGCATCTGGCTAAACGTGGGACCTGGAGATTGGAACCATTGGAGACTGGAACCAGCCTTCTTTAGGCTTAGGAGGCAGGCGCCTTAACCACTAAGCCATCTCTCCAGCCCCAAACTGGTCTATTTTTAAAGATTCCTTTTCCCATTGATATTTCACTATGCAACTTTTTTTTTTGTTTGTAGGGATAAAGTCTTGATATGTAGTTCAAGCTGATCTTGAACTCAAGATCCTCTTGCCTCTACCTTCTCAGTGCTCAGAATATAATACTTGAGATGCATGAAATTTATCATAGATTACATAGTAAATATATTTATAAACCCACTATTTGGATTCACTGTTAACATTTTGCTACATTTGTTTTACTGTATATTTCCTTCTGTTTGTCAGTTCATCTGTATTTTAAAATACAATTCAGAATAAATTGCAGCCATCAGTATGCTATACTGCTAATTATTTCAGCATATTAATCATAAGATAGAGTTTAGCAATCATAAGATAGAGTTTAGTAATCTGTGTAAGGTTTTTCTGTGGTTTGAATATGTTTTATTTTCTCTGAAATTCATGTTAAAATTTCATCTTCATTAAAAGAAGTTCAGAAGTGGAACCAGAACTGGGGGTGTCATTGAGTGGTAAAACACTTGGCTTACATATGTAAGCTCTAAATTGGATTGCCACCCTTGAGCCTCCTCCCCAAGTAAGACCAGGTAGATTCTTTAATAGGTAAGTAAGACTCTTCTTATGAATAATTAATGGACCAATCCATTCATCTGATGAGTGGAGTGGCATGCCTTTAAAAGTCAGTTTGGCTACTTCCTTACATGTGATGTTGGGAGCACAATTGTGAGCTGAAATAAACCTCTTCTAATTCACCTCCTCTGTGCTATTGTGTTTCTAGCAACAGAAACATTTAGGCAGGTTCTATGATATACAAAAATGTGCAAATTTCATTTAGAAGTCAAGATGGACAGAAAAGCTACTTATTTGCTTATTATTTGTTTCTGTCTTCTTTTCTTTTCTTTTCTCTTTTGGTTTTTCAAGATAGGGTCTTACTCTAGCCCAGGATGACCTGGTATTCACTTTGTAGTCTCAGGCTATGATCCTCCTACCTATGCCACCCAAGTGCTAGGATTAAAGATGTGTGCCACCACACCTGGCTTATTTTTGTTCTTTTTTAAAGAAATTATTTATTAGAGACAGAGAGAGGGAGAGAGAAAGAGTGAGAATGGGCATGCCAGGGCCTCTAGCCACTGCAAACAAACTCCAGATGCATGCGCCACCATGTGCATCTGGCTTAAGTGGGACCTGGAGAATCAAACCGGGTCCTTAGGCTTCACAGGCATGTGCCTTAATCACTGAGCCATCTCTCCAGCCCTGTTTTTGTTCTTTTTAAGTAAGTGTCAGTTTTCTGTTGAAAATCTATCATTTTATCTGCTTTCTTAAACATTTCCATTAAAATCTCTATTTCATAATTTCAGTAACTGCGTAACTATTGGGCTTCTTGGCATTTGATTATATTTCCTGCTAGGCTTAATGATAACTTTGATTTTTAGCACTAGACCAATAATCATGACACATTACTTTAAAATATATATATATATATATGTTTGGTTTTTCAAGGTAGGGTCTCACTATAGCCCAGGCTGACCTGGAATTCGCTCTGTAGCCTCAGAGTGGCTGCAAACTCAGTGATCCTCCTACCTCTGCCTCCCAAGTTCTGGGATTAAAGGCGTGTACCACCACACCCAGCTTAAATATATATTTATATATTTATTTGCAAGGGGAAAGAGAAAGAAAGAAGGAATGAATAGGAATGGGCATGCCAGGGTATCTTTGCCATTGCATATGAGCTCCAGATACTTGCGCCGCTTTGTGCGTCTGACTTTTTGTGGGTTTTGAGGAATCGAATTCAGGCGGTCTGGCTTTGCAAACAAACATCTTTAATCACTTGAACCCCATGAAAAATTCTTGAGCTATGCTGTTTAATGTGGTAGCCACTTTTGGCTATTTAGTTATATACTTAAATTAAAATGAAATATACTTAAGTTAGTTCCTGTGTCTCAAGTTAAACTGGAAGTGTAAGTGTATTGAAGTGAGATTATACAGTGGAGCACATTTCCATCATTGCAGGAAGTTACACTGGGTTGAGCTTTTGTATCATAGTATTGTATCTTTTGAATCCATTATGAACTTGATTTTATTGTCAAGGTGGGTAGATCATGTTATTTCAAGGGAGGATAGTCTGTTTTAGTTCACCTTTGTTGCTAGTTGTATTCCTTGGTGATTTCAGTTGAAAAGCTTGGGAATCTGCCAAGTCCCCTCTTCACGAGCAGGTTTTTGAACTACAGTTCCTAGGTGAGGGGGAGGAAGCTGTAGGGTATGAGACACTGCTGTCAGTTCAGTGTCTATGTATATCTGCCAAGTCCCCTCTTCACTAGCAGGTTTTGAACAGCAGTTTTTTATTTTCCTAGGTCAGGGGGAAGAAGTTATAGGCTCTGAAACACTGCTGTCAGTTCAGTGTCTATGTATATCTGCCTTATTATAAATTAAAAACTATCTTAAGGAAATATAAGGTTGAACATAATGATGTTTTCTTTTTGGGATTTTTAAATGGTTTATTATTATTATTAAAAAGATGTTTCATATGGATACATCATGTGTTGGTACCCTCTTTTCCCCTGTCTCTGCTCCTGTTCCGTTGGGGACGCTCCTCAGTGGGGTTGAAGGTATTTCCCATGGCGTTGTGGTTTATGTGTTGTGGGAGCAGTACTCAGTTATTTGCGGGGTTGGGGGGATGCGTCTGGGCATGATGTCTCAACCTGTGGCTCTTATAGTCTTTCTGCCCCCTCTTCCACAAAATTCCCTGAACCGTGGTGGGTGTGTTTTAATCTACTTTAAGTGATGAGCTCTTAGGAGCCTCTAGATCTCTGCTTTGGTAGTTGTTGAGTATCTTCGGGGTCTGTCTCCTTCACCCTGGCGCTGCTTATCAGGAACAGCATGGAAGTAGCACTCATGGTCATCTCACCAATTCCTCTGTGGATTCAGCTGTGGCTTGGCTGAAGTGCGAGGGGTAGTTTATCTCCTCTGTTTTCACTACCTTCTGAAAAAGCACAGATTCTCCAATGGAGAGTTCAGCATAATTTAATTGGGATAAGCATTATTAATTTAGGGAGAATTTGATGTATGTAACCCCTCTTTTAGCCAAAGGCTAGTGAGAGCTTGACACTGGAGAGCATAATCTTTGTCTCCATAGGATTCTTATCTGGTTCTCAATTCTAGATATGGGTTTCTTTACACTGAGTGGATCTCTTAGCCAATCAGAAAGCTACTGGTTATCCACTGAGGCTGTGTGACACTATGACACTGATGTGTATATTGTATCAGGGTGTTTGCTTCTGGGTACCTTAGACCTCTGGTTGTTCAGACTGTTGTTGGCCATTTCCCCCAGTAGTTCATGTAGGGCTTTCCAGCACTAGACAGGCTAACTGGGGACTAGCTTCTTCTGAATACCAGCCATGTCTCTCCGTGCTCTGTGTCAGCAAGCATATGGTGTCTTCAGCAATAGGGTCTTAGCTTATTGACAGAAAGCTTTCTTGATTTGAGGACCTTGTAGGTCTCTCCGATCAACAGCTCAGTGTGGGTAGCAACCAATCTCTAGTACTGGGGGTTATAGGTCAGAGACAGAAACAAAAATTCTTTTAAGCTTAGGCTTCATCCTACCCTTATCAGAGCCCTACTTTTCAGGTGCTCCCCCCTTATTCCTATTGAGGGTTTAACTTTTAGGCTATTTCCAAGGATAAAGTTTTCTATGGTATCAGCTCATTTTGGACTTAATTTAGTGTTTGTTTTCCCCCTCCCCTTCTTCTCCTCCCAAACCCATCCATCCCTATTTTCTGGGACTTGAGTTGCCTATCAAGTATGACAGCAACTTGAGCAGGTCCAGGTTAGGAACCACAGATAAGTGACGCCATGCGGCGTTTGTCTTTCTGTGATTGTGTGAGTTCACTGAGTATGATCTGTTCCGAGTCTGTCCATTTTCCTGCATATTTCATTATATCATTTTTTCTTACTGCTGAGTAGAATTCCATTGTGTACCACAACTTTGTTATCCATTCATCCAGTGATAGGCATCTGGGTTGATTCCTAGTTCTTGAGCAGCTGTAAACATGGTTGAACAAATGTCTCTGTATTGATGCATGGAGCATTTTAGGATAAATGCCAAGTAAAGGAATAACTGGCTCTGTTGTAGTTCATTCTTTTGAGGAATCTTCAAATTGATTTGCTTAGTGGTTGTACAAGTTTACATTCCCTCCAACAGTGGATGAGGGTTCCTCTTTCTACACATATTCACCAACATTTGTCATTGTTAGGTTTTTTTTATTTTTTCGGTTTTTTCAAGGTAGGGTCTCACTCTAGCTCAGGCTGACCTGGAATTCACAATGTAGTCTCAGGGTGGCCTCGAACTCTCAGCAATCCTCCTACCTCTGCCTTCCGAGTGCTGGTTGTTAGATGTTTTTAGTGATTGCCATGTTTACTGGAGTAAGGTAAAATCTCATGGTTGTTTTAATTTGCATTTCCCTAATGGTTAAGGATATTGAACATTTTCTTAAGTGTGTTTTTGCCATTTGTAATTTTTCCTTTGAGAGCTCCCTATTCAGTTCTCTGCCCCCCCCTTTGGAGTGGGTTGTTGGATTTTTTTTTTGTTTGTTTAGTTTTTTGAGTTCTTTGTAGATTCTAGATATTAGGATTCTGTCAGTGGTATAGCTGGTGAAAAGTTTCTCCCAATCAATGGGTAATCTCTTGTTTCTATAGCCCAGGCTGACTTTGAACTCACAGTGATCCTCCTACTTCACCCTCCTGAGTGCTAGGACTAAAGGCTTGGGCCACTGTGTCTGGCTTTGTAATACTTATTATGTCCAGAGGAGACCATTTTTCATCTTTACTACTGTCTGTTATCATAGTCATGGCTCCAGCCATCATGATTTCTATCTTCATAGAAGAAATCACCTCCCTGCTCTGTAACAAGAGACTCAAGATCAGTCACACTGCTCATGGCTCTGGTGTCTGTCTGCTAGCAGAGATGAGAATTCTGACTTCACACTGTGATGACACACTGTGATAACTTGGATCCACTGGGAACTTGAAGACTGGTTGAAGGAATGATTAGTGACTAAATTGAAAATCCTGACTGATCATTTGTGGAGAGTCAAATTTCCAACATACGACATCTGTTACAAAACATTGTTCATCACTTCTTATCTCCTATAATTCTCCAGAGAAGAGCAGTCTGAATTACCTGTGATGATGGAGTCATGTTATCCACACTCTTCCTATCTGTTGGGAGATGTGAAGGTTGAGCTTGGATTTCCAGCATGATGCTAGGGATGTGATAAATCAGCCTTCTGAGACGCATGACTCTTTCCTGCTCTAAACTGAATTTTGATCCCCAAAAGTGATTCCATCAAATAGATTCACTGTATAAGGAATAGGTACTTTATGTTTGAAATTCACAAATGAAAATTACTTTGATTTATCATCTTCATCTTTGGGAATTTTCACCTTTATTATTAGTCCAGCCTGGCATGAACCTATAATCCTAGCACTCAGGAGTTCAAGGCCAGCCTTGGCTACATGAAGAATTCCAGGCCAGCAAGGCTTCCTATAACCCCAGCACTGAGGAAGTAGACACAAGGGGCTTAGAAATTCAAGGTCATCCTTAGCTATATAGTGAGTTCAAGGTCAGCCTGCAATATATAAGACTGTCTCAAAAAATAGATGGCTATCAGGTAGAGTGACACACACCTTTAATCCCAGCATTGGGGAGGCAGAGGTGGGAGGATCACCTAGTTTTGAGGCCAATTTGAGACTGTATGTTGAATTTCCAGGTCAGTCTGGGCTAGAGCAAGACCCTACATCAAAACAACACAACACAACACAGGTGGAACAGCCCTAAAAGGAGCTCCTCTGACAGTTTTGTTTCTAGGTTGCCTACAGAGAGTGTGAAGTCTGTTTAGTGGCTACTGTCCCCATCTGCATGCATAGGGCAAAGAGTCGCCTCACTCCCCCCATTTTTTGGAGACAGTGTTTCTCACTAAAACTGGAACTCATCCATTAGGCTAGTCTTGCTGGCCAGCAAGCCACAGAAATCCTCCTGTTCCCTCCCCTGCCCTGGGATTATAGGCACTGTGATTACAGGTGTGGTGGTGCTTTTACATGGATGTTGGGAATTTAAACTCAGGCTCTCATGCTGGTGTAGCAAACATGTTAACAACTGGGACATCTCACCAGCGTCTATTTTTTTCTTCTCCTTTCTACACTTCTTTTCCCCCTGATTTTCCTAGAACACTAAGGACCAACTAATTATAAAAAAACATGGCTATTTATTCCTCATGCTATGAACCATCTAGGAACAGAGGTCATTTAGTATTTTCTCCTCCTATAAGAAAGAAAATGAGAAGTCATCAGAGGAGATAAACAGCAGTGGACACTGCAAGCCTTAAGTTGGGCCAGCCAGGCCAAATGAGCCAGTGGGTGCAATAGTGTCATATTATGGGGGATACCAACTGCTTTCTAATTGGACTAGAGATCCACTCTATGGGAGGGAATACATGCCTGATAATGAAAAACCTATGACAGGGGGAGTCATGAACCCTAAGGGTATAATGCCTGCTGTTGTCTGGCTAAATGCATATATTATGCTCACCAAACTGCCTGATAAGTACTTCTCTTAATGCTCATATTCATATATTAATTCTACTCTTACTTTTGGTTAGAGAAGCTTCTCTTTTCAGGTGGCGGTGACCTCTGGCATGAATCAAAGGCACGATGGTGTTGAGAAGTGACTGAGGAGTGCTCAGTACTGACACATCTCTATCACACCTTCCAAAGCTCAGGGTCCATTGCAGAAGAGGTGGCAGAAAGAACATAAGAGCCAAAGGAAGGGTAGGATTCCTTACAATGCATTCTTCCAGACACAACATAGCCTGGATATCCGTGATCTCACAGTGTCTGGCACTACCCACACAAGACCATCATATTAGGAGGAAAAGATGATGACATCAAAATAAAAGAGGGCAGGGGATATGATGGAGAGTGGAGTTGTGAAGAGTAAAGTGGGGGTGGGAGGGAATTATCATGGTTTCTTGTCTGTAATTATGGAAGTTTTCAATAATAAAAAATTAAATAAAAAGAAAATGAGGGCTGGAGAAATGGCTTAGCAGTTAAGGTGCTTGCCTGTGAAGCCTAAGGACAATGTTTGACTCTTTAGGTCCCATGTAAGCCAGACGTACAAGGTAACACAAGTGCATAAGGTCACATGAGCACAAGATGGCACACATGTCTGCAGTTCAACTTCAGTGGCTGGAGGTCCTGGTGCGCCAATTCTCTCTCTGTCTCTCTCGCGCATTAAAAAAAAGTCAGTCTGTTGGGCTTGCCTCAAAAAAATTAAATTAAATTGAAAAAATTAAAAAAATAAAAGCTAGGTGTGGTAGCATACGCCTTTAATCCCAGCACTTGGGAGGCAGAGATAGGAGAATAGCTGTGAGTTTGAGGCCACCCTGAGAACTATGTAGTGCATTCCAGGTCAGCCTCAGCTAGAGTGAGACTCTACCTCAAAAAACTGGAAAAAAATAAAAAGAAAAAGAAAGAAAATGAGAGCATAACTTTATAATAGAGTTTCTAAAAATGACTTCTGGGTCAGTTTCTAGGTTTTCTGTTAGTTTGGCTTCCTTTGTTTTTTTGAGTCTGTCAGTTGCATAATTTGTAGTATACTATGTTATTGTGGGTGAAGAGGATGGAGAGTCACTTATTAAAATCCCAGCCTCACTTCTTTCTTGGTAATTTTGAATAGTGTTTTTTTAAAATCTGGCATATGACAAACAGCTTCAAATCTCAGTTGCTTCAATAACAATGATTCCTTAATTCTTATGATTCTGTGATACCTCCCCTCCCTCACGTTCCCCTTCACAACTCCACTCTGCAGCATATCCCTTTCCCTTCTCTCCATTAGTCTCTCTTTTATTTTGATCTCATCATCTTTTCCTCCTATTATGAGGGTCTTGTGTAGATAGTGCTAAGCACTACAGGGTCACAGATATTGAGGCCAGTTTGCATCTAGAAGATTGTATTGTAAGCAGTCCTACCCTTCCTTCAGTTCTTACATTCTTTCTGCCACCTCTCCTGCAATGGACCCTGAGCCTTGGAAGGTGTAATAGAGATGTTTCAGTATTGAACACTGTTCTGTAACTTCTTCTCAGCACCATAGTGCCTTTTGAGACATCCCAGTGGTCACTGCCATCTGAAAAGAGAAGCTTCTCTAACGAAGAGTGAGAATAGCATTAATTAATATATGGGTATGAACGTTAAGAAAAGTGCTTACAGGGCATTTTGGTGAACATAATATATGCATTTAGCCAGATAACAGTAGGCGTTACACCCTTGGTGATTGTGACCTCCCCTGCCATAGGCTTTTGACTAGGTTTTCAGTACCAGGCACATATTCCCTCCCATGGAGCAGGCCTCCAGTCTAATTAAAAGCGGTTGGTTTCCCCCATAACAGACATGCCACTATTGTACCTGTTGTCTCATTTGGCCTGGCTGGCCCAACTGAAGGCTTGCAGTGCCCACTATTTCACCACTGATGACTTCTCTCTCGTATAGGGCTACATGCAGTGCATCTTTTTCTAGCTTTCTATCAGCTGATCTACAGGTAGGAGGTTTTCAGCTCAGCTTTGGCTTGATTTCTCAATTTTTCTTGATTTACAGCCCAAGCATGTGGAATCTTCAGCAGTAGGGTCTTACTATTTATTTCTGGTGGGAAACCAAGAGCTTTGGCAATGGCCTGTAATGTTTTGGGGTCATCAGTGATCTTTCCCTGGCCAAAAACTCACTGGAAGGTATCCCATCCCTGGCACTGAAATTTTTCTAGTAACAATCTATGGCTTCTGGTTGCGCCATTATCCGGAAAAGTAGGTTTCCATATGGCTTATTCATAACATCTTAAATTTTGATTAATCCTCCCCCACCCTTACTCAATCTGTTCCCCTGACCTCACTTGGGCCATTTCACCCCCAGTAATCTGTTCATCTATTTACATATATACAATACCATCTCCTTAAGTCCTTCCCTCTTCTCTCTCCCTTCTACCCTCTTTCTAGCTTACTGGTCTCTGCTACAGATTTTTACCCCAACTCACATACACGTCTAAAGATTTGTAGCTAGGATCCACATATGAGAGAGTGAAACATTTTTCTTACTTGATTTTTTGATCTGGAGTTAGACAAGAATTGCAGAAATTTGTTTTTAGAACTTTTTAAAAATGAGACAATGCTTTAAAAGTTATTTCCATGGCACCTGGACCATTGCTAAAACTCAAGAAATGTTAAGTGTTTTTATTATGCAGTCCTAACTTACTCACTTGCCCTAGATTCATAGTGGTAATTTCTAAGTAGATGTCCCTGAAGAGTTCCTTGATTGTTTCATGTTGGGTTCATGTATTGGAGCCAACAAAAGTTTTTCTTAGGTTTTCTGAATTGCAAAAACTTTGTTATAATTTCTTGCACAAATAATGAGTGTGTGCCTGCTATATGTCAGGCAATGTTCTAGGTGCTGGAATTATAGCACTGAAAATATTCAAGTTCTAAGCTGAAAAGATGGCTCAGTGATTAAAGGCACTTGTTTGCAAAGCCTGTTGGCCCTGGATTCAGTTTCCAAGCCACTCATGTAAGCTGGACTCTTTTAAAAGGGGCACAAGTGTCAGGTGTTCTAGTGGCAAGAGACCCTGGCATCCCTCTCTGCCCCCAACACACATGCAAATAAATAAAAATTAAAGAGGCATTTCAAGTTCTTATTTCCTTGGCATTTACATAATGTTGGGGCAGGAGGAAAAGAGACTAAAGCAAACACACTTACCACTTGGTGAAGTGTAACAAAAAATAACAAAACACAGGGCCAGGAAGACGCTCAGTGGGTGAATTGCTTGTTGCATAAGCCTGATGACCTAATTCAGATCCCTAGAATCCATGTAAAGTTGGATGATGTACAAGTGTCTGTCATCCCAGCATGTCTATGGCAAGAATCAAATTGGAGACAAGGATAATCCTGAAACTTGCTGGGCAGCTAGCCTAATGAATGTAGCAGCAAACAAGAGATACCCTGCTTCAAACAAGTGGAAGGGAAGAACTGATATCGTGCAGTAGACAGCTTCAGGTTCTCTGAGATGAACTTCCAGACCAGGCACAGTTATAGAGGAAGGGATATTTATTGAAGCTTACAGATCCAGGGGAAGTTCCATAATGGCAGAAGAAGCTAGCCTGATTTCACCGGTCCAAGCACAGAGAGAGAGAGAGAGAGAGAGAGAGAGAGAGAGAGAGAGAGAGAGAGAGTGAGAGAACACAAACACCAGGAGCCAAAAGCCACATAGCATACTTCAGGAACTCCAGGTGGCACCAGGCACTTCATGTATCTTTAGGTTAGAATTTCAAACCCACCACCACACCTTAAAACCCACCCAGTGACACCTCCAACCAGGTGGCTGAAGATCCAAACTATAAACTAAGAAAACACTGAATATATTGGGGGCCATCTACTCAAACTATCACACACCTAATATCCTACTGTGACTTGCATGTGCCCACATTCACATACACAAACACAATTAAGTAGTGACAACTGGGCTGGATGTGATGGCACATGCCTTTAATCCCAGCACTTCTAGGCAGAGGTAGGAGGATTACTGTGACTTTGAGGCCAGCCTGGACTACAGTTCCAGGTCAGCGAGGGCTAAAGTGAGACTGTCTCAAAAAACCAAAACCTCCAGACGTGATGGTGCATACCTTTAATCCCAGCACTCAGGAGGCAGAGGTAGGAGAATCACCATGAATTTCAGGCCACCCTGAGACTACATAGTGAATTCCAGGTCAGCCTGAGCTAGAGTGAGACCCTATCTTGTAAAATAAAAACAACAATAGCAACAACAAAAAAACAGCAGGATAAAGAAGGCATTTTCCTGCAAAGATTAATGACCAGAGTTCAATTCCCCAGTACCCACATAAAGCCAAGGTGGCACATGTTCATTTGCAGTGGCTAGAGCCCTGGTGCACCCATTTGCCTTCTTTTTCTGCCAAGTGTAGTGGCACATGCCTTTAATCCCAGCACTCAGAAGGCTAAGGTAAGAGAATCACTGTGGGTTCAAGGCCAACCTGAAACTACATGGTGAATTCTAGGTCAGCCTGGGCTAGAGTTGAGACCCTACCTTGAAAAAACAAAAACAAACAAAAAAAGTAAAGCCAGTTGTTATGTGATGGTGATAGTGGGGCTTGCTCTTCTATTTAAGGTTATGAATGAATCAAATGTGTTCCTTCTGCCAGGAACGATCTCCCCCTAGGAATTCTTAAGTAATGGTTTTAAGGCAGCAATGAGGCCAGGGTGATTGGATAAGGGTAAGCAAGTGGGAGAATGGCAGGAAGTACCAGATGTATTGCTAAGACCATTGTGAAGAATCTGAGGTAGGAAGCTGCTGGGGATGTTGTGGAGTGAAATGGTTTGACTTGTGTGCTAAATGGTTTACTTGTTCTGCTAGATTGAGAATAGATGGTTGAAGGTAAGGACAGAAGTAAGAACAGTTAGGAAACTTAGAACCATCCAAGCAGACCCTAAGGCCAGCCTGGACCTAGAGTACTAGAGTGGTAGAGGTAGGCTAATGTGCTGGGTCATTTTGATGCTGGTAGCATGGGAAATCAAAGAGACGGTACATATTTCATTTTCCTGGGTTTGAGGCCCAGGAAACCAGAAGGATAGATGGAGAAATCTGCAAGGTGGGGGTGGTTGGGTAGAACCAAGAATTCTTTTAAAATATGTTCAGTTTGAGAGGAGGTGTTGAGTACATGGTTGGATATACAAATCTGGAGAGACCTGGGTTGGAAATGTACATTTAGAATCTTAAGAAAACAGATGTATGCTCTTTCTAGATCTCCTGTTTCTCAGGTGCATGCATCCCCCTTTTGTCTCTCTCTTCTCTCTTCCCTTCTCCCTCTCCCCTATAATTAAGTCTTAGATGGAAAAAGAATATGGACCTAATATCCAAGTGGCATTTAAAATTGATTTGAGATCACCTGGAAGTGAATGTACAGAGAGATCCATGGCCAAGGTCTGAGCCTTGGCACCCCAGAGTTTAAAAATTGTAGAAATGAACTGGAACTAGTGTAGGAATTGAGAAAGGAATGCTGGTGAAGTAAGAAAGAGCAGCGAGCTCTGATGTTCTGTCAGTAGGAGAGCACAGCTGTTGTGTTAGATAATGTAAGACAGAGTCAAGGATGTGGCTGATGTTGACCTTGAGCTAGTTCAGTGGAATGATGGGGTTTCCCTGATCAGAGTTTAGGATGGGTTTAATTAAAGACAGCTTGTGTAAATAGTGCTTTCTAGAAAGGATTGTAGTGAAGGGCAACTGAAGTAGAGCCTGAAGGAAGACATGGAATTGGAAGATTATTTTTGTTTTCCCTACAATGTGGGATATGTGGAATTGTCCCAGACAGAGTTATTGATGAGGAGATAGAATGGAAATTGATGGAGTTATGTACATTCAGTAGTAAATTCAGCTGTTAGTTTAGACAAAAGCAGCCCACTGATAGATCTAAGTGGGCCAGTGGATGTGGTGAGAATGTGGAAGCTGTGTTTTAGATTACACCATTTATTTCAGTAACAGTGGATGCAAGGATAATGGATTGGGGCACAGCTCAGTGCCAGAAACATCAGATGTAAAGGTAACAGGGGTTGGAACATAGCTCAGAGCTACAGCACTGGACTAGCGTGTGCGAGGCCCTGGATTCAACCCCAGGCACGTGAAAGACTCAAGCTAACAAATTCAAGAGACAAAAACGGTGGGCATGGGAAGAAGGTAGAATTTGAGGAGATGTGAATTAGGACCATGGGAGTATGAGTAGATTAAGGAGAGAGAGACAGAGAGACACACAGAGAGAGGTAGAGAGAGTGAGGGAGAGAATCAGCATGCCAGGGCCTTAGCCAGATGTGTGTGCCACCTTGTGTGCATGTGTCACCTTGTATATCTGGCTTATGTGGGTTCTGGGAAGTTGAACCTGGGTCCTTAGGCTTTTCAGGCAAGTGCCTTAACTGCTAAGCCACTTCTCTAGCACACTATCTTAACATTTTACATACTCTTTTTAAAAAATATTATTTATTTATTTAATTATTTGAGAGAGAGAGAGAGAGAAAAGAGGTAAAGATAGAGTGAGTGAGAGAGAGAGAATGGGTGTGCCAGGGCCTCCAGCCACTGCAGATGAACTCCAGATGCATGTGCCTTCTTGTGCATCTGGCTTACGTGGGTCCTGGGGAATCGATCCAGGGTCCTTTGGTTTTGCAGGCAAGCACCTTGACCACTAAGGCATCTTCTCCAGCCCTTACATACTCTTTACTTAGTCCTTTAGATAAATTTTGAGTGTGTTATGTTAGTAAAGCTCCATTTTGGAAGATGAAAATGGTTGCTGCTAGGGAGAGCTTTGTGTGCCTACTCATAAATATTACAAATCCAGATTTATACAGCTGGTTTTCATTATTTGAAATCAGTGCTCCCTTACTAGGCCCCAGCAACTTATCTTCCTAGAGGTTTTCTTCATAGACTCTCAGTTTGAAATCAACAAAGGAAAAGAGCACCCCTATCCATTTATTTTATATTGGATTTTCAGAATATGGGCAAGAGGCTTGTACTATAATCTTATTTTACGCCAGAGGTTGGAAGATTGAGTAGCACAAGTTTGGCATCATCATTAAAGAATTCTGTAGTTCCTTTAAATACTAGTACCTGCTTTCTACTTTTGGATATGTTTGCCATCAAAGGCATTTTCTTTCCTGTATAGGCCAGTTCTGTCTGAAACACCACCTGGTGTAAACCAATCCTCTCTCACCTTCTTCAGTATTGTGGTGTATATTGTTTCTCAGTAGCTTGGTGTGAGCTGACATGGCATTTGCCTGCCTTCCTTCCTCCTGTCCTCCCATCCTCCTGTCCTCCCTTCCTCTCTCCCTCCCTTCCCCCTTTCCTCCCTCCCTCTCCCCTCTTTATTCCTCCCTCCCTTCCTCCCTCCTCTATTGGCTTTGCACATGCCATAGAAAATGCTGTGACACTGAAATAACATTCCCAATTCTTCACCAACCCACCAGACAAATGTCCATCACCTGATGAAGGGATACAGAAACTGTATACAGTAGGAAATTGTTCAGTAATAAAGAAGGGATAGTAAGAATATAATCTTGGGTTGGTGAGATGGCTCAGTGGTTAAAGACTCTTGCTTACAAAGCCTGACAGTCTGGGTTCAATTTCATAGTACCCATGTGACACCAGATAAACAAAGTGGCCCATGTATCTGTAGTTTGTTTGCAGTGACAAGAGGTCTCAGTGCTTGTTCTTGCTTTCTCGCTCTTTCTGTCCTTGCAAATAAATAATAAATAGAAATATTTTTAAAAAAGAATATAGTCTTGGGCTGGAGAGATGGCTTTTCAGGTAAGGCACCTCCTTGCAAAGCCTAATAACACCCGTTCAATTCTCCAGGTCCCACGTTTAGCCAGACACAAAAGTGATGCAAGCGCGCAATGTCACACATGCACACAAGGGATTGCACGTGTCTGGAGTTTGTTCACAGTGGCTGAGAGGCTGCTGATATGCCCATTCTGTATCTATCTCTCTTTCTTTGTCTTTCTCAAATTAAAAAAAAAAATAAAGAACGTAGTCTTAAGAATATATGTGCCATTTAAGGGCCGGGGAGATGGCTCAGCATTTAAAGGTACCTGTTTGTAAAGCCTGGTGGCCCAGGTTCAATTCCCTACTACCCATGTAAAGCCAGACACACAAAGTAGCACATGTGTCTGGAATTCATTTGCAGTGGCAAGGAGCCCTGGCATGCCTGTACTCACACACTCTCTATCAAATAAATATTTTTTAAAAGAAGAGATTTTAAAAACAATATATATGTCATTTAAAACTGAAATGTTGGGTGGAGAGATGGCTTAGTGATTAAAGGCACTTACTTGCAAAGCCTGACAGCCATAGTTTGAGTTCCCAGTACTCATATAAAGCCAGATGCACAAAGTGGAACATGCATCTGGAGTTCATTTACAGTAGCAGGAGGCTCTCGCTTGCCCATTCTCTCATTCTCTGCCTTTCTCCCTTTCTCTTTCTCTCTCTAATAAATAAATTATTAAAAAATAAAATACAGTAAAACAAATGTTGAGATGATCTAGGGGAGGTGAATGCACAGAGAGAAGGTTGATGTACCAAGTTTGAGCTTAGGCTCCCCAGAGTAATGAAATGGAACAAATACATGCTACAACATGATTGATATTGAAAACGTGATGTCGAAAATTAATTGTTGTGATGGTTGTACCATTCTATAAATATCCTAAAAATCCTTAGTGCCATTTGATTAACTGAATTTTATGGCATAAGAATTATATCTTAGTTGTTTAAAAATTTTATTTATTTATTTATTTGAGAGATAAAGAGTCAGATAGAGAGAAAATGGGTGTGTCAGGGGCTCTTGCTACTGCAAACAAACTCCAGATGCATGCGCCACCTTATGCATCCATACGTGAGTACTGGAGAATCGAACCTAAATCCTTAGGTTTCTCAGGCAAGTGTCTTAACTGTTAAGCCATCTCTCCAGCCCCTTAGTCCTTATTTATTTATTTATTTTGCTGTGCATGGTGCACATGCCTTTATGAAAGAGAGACAGAAAGAGAGGGGGGGGAGAGAGAGAATTGGTGTGCCAGAGCCTTCAGCAATTGCAATCAAACTCCAGATGTGTGCGCCCCCTTGTGCACATGCATGACCTTGCACATGTGTCACCTTGTGCGTCTGGCTTATATGGGATCTGGGGAATTGAACATGGGTCCTTAGGCTTCACAAACAGGCACCTTAACCGCTAAGCTATCTATCTCTCCGGCCCATAGTCTTTTTTATTACTATTTATTTGCAAGCAGGAAGAGAGAGAGAGAATGAATATGGATATGCCAGGGTTTCCTGCTGCTGCAAATGAACCCCAGATGCTTGTGCCACTTCATGTGTCTGGCTTTACATGGGTACTGGGGAATTGAATCTAGGCTGGAAGGCTTTGCCAGCAAGTCCCTTTAACCATTGAGTGATCTCCTCAGCCCTAATCTGATTTTGCGGGGGGGGGGGGGAGTTTCAAGGTAGGGTTTCACTCTAGCCCAGGCTGACCTGGAATTCACTATGTAGTTTCAGGGTGGCCTTGAACTCACAGAAATCCTCCTACCTCTGCCTCCCAAGTGCTGGGATTAAAGGCATGTGCCACTATGCCTGGCCTAATATTTTTTTTTAAATTTTTTGTTGTTGTTGTTTGTTTTTCTTGTTTTTTGAGGTAGGGTTTCACTCTAGCCCAGGCTGACCTGGAATTCACTATGTAGTCTCAGGGTGGCCTCAAACTCATACTGATCCTCCTACCTCTGCCTTCCAAGTGCTGGGATTAAAGGCATGTGCCAACATACCTGGCCTGACTTTTTAAAATATATTTTTATTGTTGTTGTTCTTTAAATTTTATTTATTTATTTATTTATTTATTTATTTATTTATTTATTTATTTTATTTGATAGAAAGAGGGAGAGAGAGAATGGGCACTCCAGGGCCTCCAACCACTGCAGATGAACTCCAGATGCATGCACCCCTTTGTGCATCTGGCTTGCATGGGTTCTGGAGAGTTGAACCGGGATCCTTTGGCTCTGCAGGCAAATGCCTTAACCGCTAAGCTATCTCCCAGCCCTCTTGTTTTTTTGTTTTTCAAGGTAGGGTCTTACTCTAGGCCTGGCTGACCTGGAATTCACTATGTACTTTCAGGGTGGCCTCGAACTCACAGTGATCCTCCTACCTCTGCCTCCCGAGTGCTGGGATTAAAGGCACATGCCACCATGCCTGGCCTGATTTTTTTTTAATATATATATTTTTGTTGTTGTTGTTTTGTTTTTCAAGGTAGGGTCTCACTGTAGCCCAGGCTGACCTAGAATTTACTATGTAGTCTCAGGGTGGCCTTGAACTCGCAGTGATCCTCCTACCTCTGCCTCCCAAGTGCTGGGATTAAAGACATGCACCACTACACCTTGCTAAATATTTTTTTGTATTTCATTTTTATTTATTTATTTGAGAGAGAGGCAGAGAGAGAGTGGGTACACCAGGGCCTCCAGCCTCTGCAAACAAACTCCAGACACATGCTTCATCTTGTGCATTTGGCTTATGTGGGTCCTGGGGAATAGAATCTGGGTCTTTTGGCTTTGCAGACAAATGCCTTAATTGCTATGGCATCTCTCCAGCCCTAATCTGATTTTTGTTTTTAACACTAGCTCACAATTTTGGAGGTTGTAAGTCCAAACAGCACAGCACAGTACAGGTTTTGGCAAAGACCACATGGAGCTAGTAGTGTTTTGTTAATAATAATTTATTTTGAAATAGGGTCTCACCATGATACAGGCTGACCTGAAACTTACTATGTAACTCAGGCTGGTCTGGGCCTCTCCATCTTCCTGCTTCAGGCTTCTGAGTGCTGGGATCACAAGCCTGTGCCACCATATCTGTGTTGTCTGCTTTTTAACAACAAACCAAAAAACTTCCATAGCTACCTCTCAGAGAAGACTTACAATCTTAGTGGGTTTAAGTTGATTAAGTTTACCATTTGTTTTGCAAATGTGTGGTGCACATTTATGACATCTTTCAAAACCAGGAAAAACATGTAGATGCACACTTGTGTTGGACTATCTTGAAGAGAAACGGGTACTGTCTTTTTAATTTTACTAATTGATGTTATTGACAGAATCTTGCCTTTGTTATTTCAGAAATTATTTGATCAGTGCCTTAGACTTGATCAGGCCTGGGTCATACTTTCTTTTAAGCACTGAACTCATAAGTAACAGAACCATATCAGCATTATCTTATTAGTTGTGCATATACATACATACATACATATATATATATATATATATATATATATATATATATATATATATATGCTTATTAGTGCATTAACTTTGAGAAATGTTCTCTGTGTATAGAAAAACTCAAGTTGGGAGCCATATTCTGACCTCCCTGTCTTTCTCACTCTATTCTTCCTTCACTCACAGGACCTCATGCATGCTAGCCAAGTTCAAGTTCTCTACCACTGACCTACATCCCTAGTTAATTTCTTTCTTTTTTTCTCCTGTTTTTGTTTTTTCATTGTTGTCCAGGCTGACCTGGAATTCACTCTGCAGTCTCAGGGTGGCCTTGAACTTAGGGTGATCCTCCTACCTCTGCCTCCAGAATGTTGGGATTAAAGGCATATGCCACCATGCCTGGCTCTTTTTTTTTTTTTTTTTTTTTTTTTTTTTTTTTTTTTTTGAGGTAGGATCTCACTCTAGCCCAAGCTGACCTGGAACTCACTATGTAATCTCAGGGTGACCTCAAACTCACAGCGATCCTCCTACCTTTGCCTCTCAAGTCTTGGGACTAAAGGTATGCACCACCACACCGGCTTTAATTTCTTTTTTAAAAAAATATTTTATTTGTATTTATTCATTCATGAGAGAGGGAGAGAAAAAGAATGAGTGAGAGAATGGGAGTGCCAGGGCCTCTAGCTGCTGCAGATGAACTCTAGACGTATGTGCTACCATGTGCATCTGGCTTTCGTGGTGAGTTCTAGGGAATCAAACCAGGGTCTATAGGCTTCACAGGAAAATGGCTTAACCACTGAGCAATCCCTCCAGCCCATTTATTTACTTATTATTCTTTTTTCCTTTTTTTTTTTTTTTTTTTTTTTTTTTTTTTTTCAATCGAGGTTGGATCTCACTCTATAGTCTTGGACTCACAGCGATCCTCCTACTTCTGCCTCTCCACCATGCTTGGCAGTATTTTCTTGATGAATATGAAATCAGCACACAAGTTCATAGTTTTGGCATTAATAATGATAGCCAAAGACATCTGTCTCTATTACAAGTATAATTTTCCCTAGAACTGGACATACTGAGTTCCTGAGCCAAGACAGCCCTTTTCTTAACAGGGTTGGGCTTCTTCTGCCAGTAATTGAACATTTGACTTAAGCAAGTAAGTAAAAATGGAACAAAGCAAATGAGGTGTTCCATTAATAGCCATCTTTTCTAGTGACTCTTACTTCACTGCATTCTTATTTGCAGCATCTACTGTGAGCATTCCTTTCTAGTTCTCTAGCAAGCTATCCAGACTTCTGTTTATTCATGTAAGACATTTTTATTTCAGCCTACCAGCTTCAGTGTTAAGCTGTGTTTTATATCAATGTTTCAAGATTTTAAAGGAGAGAGTAATTTTTAATAGTGAATACTATTAAATTTGGCTAACACACATGACAGTAAAAGAATACAAAATAGCATTTTAAAGATACATAGCATTTATTACCATATGTTCTAAGGTTTAGAGTTGGTGGATTTCATACTTATAGTTGTGATATTTTATCAAGTGAAACTTCAGGCATACTTTTACTGTAGATATGTCTTCCCTGTCCTTGTGTATACAGAGTATAGTTGATGTCTGTGTGTACGCATAGATGTTTGCTGTACTCATTGTACATGCTCAGAAGAGAGTTAAGGTAAATGAAAAGAAACTGGAAGATCTTCCTGTAGGAGTAGTGAAGGTATGTGTGCTTATGTGTGTGCAGATAATGCTCCATATGCACATGTGCCAGGGCCAGAGGAGGATGTCAAGTGTTTTCCTCTGTTGTTCATCCTCTTTGTTTCCCTGAGAGAGTCTCTCATTGAACCTGGATCTTGCTGTTTTTCAGTCAGATTGGCTGACCGGGGAGCCAAGTGGGCCTGGGGATAGAACTCAGCTTGTGCAGCAAGTGTTCTTACCCATTGAACCATCTCTCCAGCCCCAAAGTTGATTGATTGAATTTTTTTTAATTGAGAAAAAGTATTTTATTTACTTCATTCATTCATTCATTCAAAAAGAACATTTTATTTGCTTCATTCGTTCATTCATATATATTTTGTTCTTCATTTAATTTATGTGTATGAATACCAGGGTCTCTTGCCACTGCAAACAAATGCCTGTCTGGCATTATGTGGGTGGCTGGTGAATTGAACCGGGGCCTATAGCCTTTGTAAACAACTTTAGCTGCTGAACCATATCCCCAGTCTCTCCCTCACTTTTTTGTTTTGTTTTTGTTTTTCTGAGGTAGGGTTTCACTCTAGCTTAGGCTGACCTGGAATTCACTATGTAGTCTCAGGGTGGCCTCGAATTCATAGTGATCCTCCTACCTCTGCCTCCCCAGTGTTGGGATTAAAGGCGTGTGTCACCATGCCTGGCCTTCTCCCCTTTTTAAAGATTTTTTTTTGAATTTTCATTTTATTCATCTCTCTTTTTTTAAATTTTTGTGTTTTTTTTCAAGGTAGGGCCTCACCCTAGCCCAGGCTAACCTGGGACTCACTATGTAGTCTCAGGGTGGCTTTGAACTCATAATGATCCTCCTACCTCTGCCTCCTAAGTGGTGGGATTAAAGGCATGAGCCACCACACTGGGCTTCATTTATTCTTTATGTGTGTGTGTGTGGGGGGTGGGAATGGATGCACCAGAGTCTCTTGCTACTGCAAAAAAAAAAAAAAAAAGTCAGACACATGTGCAACTTTTTTGCATCTGGTATTATGTGAGTGCTAGGGAACTAAACCTGGGTCAGCAGGCTTTACAGCAAGGGCCTTAAACTGCTGAGCCATATCCTCATTCCCAAGATTTATTTTAAAAGTGATCTAAAAAGTGGTCTACTAAGGACCTCCCTGGCCAACAACTCACTGGAAGGTATCCCATCCCAGGCACTGAAAATTTTCTCGTAACAATCTATAGCTTCTGGATGTGCCATTATTCAAAAAAAAAGTAGGTTTACATAAGTCTTATTCAGAATATCTTGAATTTTGATTGACCCTCCCCCTGCCCTTCTTTTATATATTCTCTTCCCCTGGCCTCACTTAAGATTTTCCCCTCCCTGTAATCTGTTCTTCTACTTATATATATATACAATACCATCTCCTTAAGTCCCTCACCCTCCTCCCTCCCTTATAGCCCTTTTCCAGCTTACTGGCCTCTGCTACCAATTTTTGGTTCCAGCTCATACACAAGTCTATACATTTGTAGCTAGGATCCACATGTGAGAGAGAACATGTGACGTTTGGCTTTCTGGGTCTGGGTTATCTCACTTAGTATAATTCTTTCCAGATACATCCATTTCCCTGCAAATTTAATAATTTCATTTTTCTTTACCACTGAATAGAACTCCATTGTATAATTGTACCACATCTTTATTGTCCATTCATCTGTGGAGGGACATCTAGGCTGCTTCCATTTCCTAGCTTTTGTGAATAGAGCAGCAATAAACATGGTTGTGCAAGTATCTTTAAGGTAGTGAGAAGAGTCCTTCGGATATATGCCTAGGAGTGCTATAGCTGGATCATATGGTAAATCTATTTTTAACTGTCTCAAGAACCTCCACACTGATTTCTACAATGGCTGGACCAGATTACATTCCCATCAACAGTGTAGAAGTATTCCTCTCTTTCCGCATCCATGCCAACACCTATTGTCATTTGTTTTCTTGCTGATAGCCATTATGACAGTAGTAAGATGGAATCTCAAAGTAGTTTTAATTTATGACATCAGATTAAAAGAGAGACTAATGGAGAGAGGGAAGGGATATTATGGAGAGTGGAGATCTGAAGGGGAGTGGGGGAGGGGAGGGAAATATCATGGTTTATTGTCTGTGAGTATAGAAGTTGTCAAAAAAAAAGGCGTGGGCTGGAGAGATAGCTTAGCGGTTAAAGCGTCTGCCTCCTAAAAGCCTAAGAACACCAGTTCCAATCTCCAAGTCCCACATTTAGCCAGATGCAGAGTGACGCAAGGGCGCAATGCTGCACTTGACCACAAGGAGGCACACACATCTGGATTTCCTTTGCAGCAGCTGAGAGGCTCCTGGCATGCCCATCTCTATCTCTCTTCCTCTGTCTCTCCCTCAAAAAAAAAAAAAAAAAAAAAAAAAAAAAAAAAAACCAGCGGTCTCCTAGTCAGAATCCCTGCTGTGGTTCTTAGGTAGCCTAACCAGAGAAGAAATATGTGATCCAGTTAATAAGAACTCCTAACACATCTAGTACATTTTTGTTGTTGTTTTATCGAAGTAGGGTCTCATTCTTGCCCAGGCTGACCTGGAACTCACTTTGTAAAAGAAAAAGAAAACGTACATATGCATGCACAGATCGAGGATAACCATGTTTATGGCTACCTTTGCTACTGCACAGCTGTCCATGGAGCTCTCGTTAGGACGTGGACTTCTCTGTCTTTAGGACATGTACCTCTCATAGGAAAGCCATGGAAGTAGTGACATAATGGTACATTTCATGGAGTACATTTTCCAAATAACCAAAGTATTTTAAGTGCTAAAATGCTTTTTAATTGTTTTGTTGTATCCTGAATTTTTTCTACCTATCAAAGCAGAATGCATTGAACTCTTGGCTTTTTTAGATAACTAATGACCCCAATTATGTGAATATTTATTATTGTGTTCTAAAGCAATATGCACATCTCAATTTACCTTTACCTTTCTTGAAAAATATTTTTACTTCTTTATTTGTGATTAGAGAAAGAGAGCAAGAGAGAGAGAGAGAGAGAGAGAAAGAGAGAGAGCTGGAGCTAAAGTATGGGCATGCCAGGACTTCTTACTACTGCAAATGAAGTCCAGATGCATGTGCACTTTGTGAAGCTGGCTTTACTGTGGGTACTGTGGGAGTTGAACCCGGACCAGCAGTCTTTACAAGCAAGCACCCTGAACCACTAAGCCATCTCCCCAGCCCACTACCTTTACTATTTTTGTTTTCCTTTGATCTTCTCTCTTACTGTCTGGTTTTCAGCTCTATTGGTATTAAGATGCATTTTAAAATATTTTATTTAGAATGGAAAGTTGACTTAGTTAAGTCACTTGCCTGTGAAGCCTAAGGACCTATGTTTGACTCCTCAAAGTCCATGTAAGCCAGATGCATAAGGTGATGCATGTGCACAGGGTGACACACACATCTGGAGTTCAATTGCACTGGTTAGAGGCTGTGGCATGTCAGTTCTCTTTCTCCTGCTCACTCTCTCTTTCTGTGTCATAAATTATTTTTAAATTTTATTTATTTGAGGTGGGGGGAGAAATATTGGTGTGCCAGGGCCTCTAGTCACTGCAAATGAATTCCAGATAAATGCACCACCTTGTGCACCTGGCTTTAAATGGATACTAGAGAATTGAACCCAGGTCCTTAGGCTTTGCAGGCAATTACCTTAACCACTGACTCATCTCTCCAGCCCCTAGAGTGCATTTTTAAAATAGTGTTGCCATTTTTGTCACACCTGCCAAGCATGATGGCTATAATCTGAAAAATATGATATTTTCTTTTTTTATTTATTTATGTGTTAAGAGAAACCTATAAGGGAGAAGGATCCATGAATAGGCCTTGTCATAGTGATGTACTGATAGTGCATTTTTACCTTAATTCAGGATTATTGGATTATTAAATTTTAAACAGTTCTGAAAGAGTAAAGTTAATATAAACAGAAGGTAATTTCTCTGCCATTTTAGAACTTAGAATGTTCAACAAAATCAGATACTTTAAAATGAAATGCATCCTTTTTTTTTAATTTCAGAGCTCCAGAGATTATATTGGGGTTGCCATTTTGTGAAGCCATAGACATGTGGTCTTTGGGATGTGTGATTGCAGAGTTATTCCTTGGATGGCCGCTCTACCCAGGAGCCTTGGAGTATGATCAGGTAACAGAACTGTCATAGCAATCTAGTTGAACTGGTGGAAAGTAAGGAATAATAATAGACTGTGAGTAATGAATGGCTCTACAGATATAGAAACCCTGGGATTTATTTATTTATTTATTTTGGTTTTTCGAGGTAGGGTCTCACTCTGGTCCAGGCTGACCTGGAATTAACTATGCAGTCTCAGGGTAGCCTCGAACTCATGGTGATCCTCCTACCTCTGCCTTCCGAGTGCTGGGATTAAAGGCGTGCACCACCATGCCTGGCTAACCCTGGGATTTTACACAATTTAAGTTCACTGAATGTTAGTTATTGATTTTAAAACTCTCAATGCTTAAGTAAATTTTCATAAACCAAGTTACAATCCACAGGCCCAAAACAGCATTGGAAATTAATTCTTCCACCACCTCCTCTTCCTTTATATTGGATAATTACCATTTTTATTTGATATAATTTTTAACTTTTGTCTCTCTCTCTTTTTTTTTTTTTTTTTTGAGATAGGCTCTCGCTCTCGTCCAGGCTGACCTGGAATTCACTATGTAGCCTCAGGGTGGCCTTGAACTCACAGCAGTCCTCTACCTCTGCCTCCCATGTGCTGGGATTAAAGGTGCTCACCACCATGCCTGGCTCTCTTCATTTTTTTGAGACATGGTCTTACCAGTTCAGGCTGGCCTCAAACATGTGATTCTTTTGTCTCAGTCTCGCAGTTGTTGGAACTATAAACTTAGGCCAGTATGCTTAGCACTATACAACATTCAAGCAAGAACATAACAGAAAAGAGAACATTTTTAGGCACACATGACATAATCATATGATATGTTGTGCCTTAATTCTTATTCTCGGGGTTTGGTTTTCTATATCAAAAGGGAATGATGCCACACATGTTCCTGAAATGATTGTAAAAGTAATTTTAGCCTTAATTATTAATATAAAATATTATTAATCTCTTGTTTCCCCATAACTTTCTACCCCCAAATTTCTTTTTTAGGTCAACTTTTCCTTTTTCTTTTTTGATTTTTCAAGGTAGGGTCTCACTCTAGCCCAGGTTGACCTGGAACTCGCTTTGTAGTCCTAGGCTGGCCACGAACTCACAGTGAGCTTCTTGCCTCTGCCTCGCAAATGCTGGGATTAAAGACATGTGCCACCATACTTGGCTTTAGGTCAGGTTTTCTATGTTGTCTGCTTTTCCCCCTTCATATTCAGGACCACTCTAAAAGGCAGTTTGTGTAAAAATTTCCATACATCCTCACTTCCCTCATGTTTTGATTAAACTTCTATCTTTGATGAAGAGGTTAGACTTGCTAGCTTTGAAAGAGTTGGTGATCCAATCAGAGTCCCATAATCCCATAGCTGTGCAGTAATGAGGCACTAGTCAGCTGCTAGAAATATACTTGTGGCTTTGTGGATAAGTTTACAGCATGCACAGTACTGTGGAGCAGGACACCATCTAGTGGCAATTTCAAGTTGACTTGCTGAAATACTGAGGAGTTGGACTTTGCAATTATAGTGTTGGACAGCTGATGTTGGTATAGAAAAGAATTACAGAGATTAACTAGCTACTGTCTTCCTCTCATTATATAAAGAGACATCCCCTCTCCCCTCAAATGAATTGACTTTTCACAACGGTAATTTAAAGACTGAGCTTGGACAAATCCCCAGTTTTACTGAAGTCTATAACTGATGTAAAAAACAAACACGCAAACAAACTTGAGGTAGATTAACGGTATTTGCAGAATGTATGTTCTTTACTTCCAAAGAATATAGAACAGTGATGTCTGCAGTATTCATTCGGTATTCTGAATAGTTACTTAAAAATAGATAAATACAAATGAATAATAGAAATGTGGGCACCTGTACTTTGTTCTCAGTCTTAGGAACTTTCTGTTTTTTTGTTTTTTTGAGACAGGATTCCACACTGTAGGCCAGGCTGACCTGGAATTCACTATGTAACCCAGGCTAGCCTCAGACTCACAGGATCCCTCCTATCTTAGCCTCCTAAGTGTTGGGACTACAGGCATAAAACACCATGCCCTGTCACATGAGGTTTTTGATTTTTTTTTTTTTTTTTTTTGGTTGGCAGGGTCTCACTCTAGACCAGGCTGATCTGGAACTCACTTTGTAATCCCAGGCTGGCTTTGAACTCACAGTGATCCTCCTACCTCTGCCTGCTGAGTGCTGGGATTAAAGGTGTACACTATCACACCTAGCTCACATGAGTATTTTTTTTTTTACAACTGTCACTGTTTGTTTTTCATGAATTTCCCCATCTCCTTAGATTATGATTACCTCATTTAGGATAAGATAGATCACTAGTAGAATATACTCTCTTACATTTCTCCTGTTCAGTAATTGACTTTCTTGATACACTTAAATATTTCAAATAGGGGATTGATACCTTTTGTTTTATTTTGTTTGAAGCCCAAACAGGTCTCACACTCTATGTGTAAAGGCCTAATCTTGAATTCCTGGTTCTCTTGGGTCCACCTTCCAAGTACTGGGATCATCATACATGTGTGCCAGTATGCCTGGCTAAAAATTTTGTAATCTTTTTCCTAGTGTTAGCAGTTGAACTTGGTGCCTCATGTTAGGCAAGTACTCTGCAACTTAGCTACACTCCCAGCCTCCCTCCCTCCCTCCCTCCCTCCCTCCCTCCCTCCCTCCCTCCCTCCCTCCCTCCCTGTCTTCCTTCATTCCTTCTTTCTAAACTTGCACAAGAATCTAAACATAGGTGGTTTGTTTTCTAGAAGCCATTAATAGTGGACCACCTTCACACTACCTCATGGGGGATGATATTCCCAAGGCAGTATAGATAAAAGATTCATGGGGTAGGGAGGTGGCTCAGTGATTAAAGGAGCTTGCTTGCAAAGCCTGACAGCCTGGGTTTGATTCCTCAGTACCCACATAAAGCTAGATGCATACATCTGTATTTGTTTGCTGTGGTAAGAGGCTATAGTGCACCCATATTCTTTCTATCTTTCTTTCTTCTTTCTTTCTCTCTCTCCCTCTCTCTTTCTCTCTCTCTCTCTCTTTCTTTCTCTCTCTCTTTCTGCTTGCACATAAATAATAAATTAAATATTTACAAAATATTAAAAGTAAAAGGGTGTAACCACACTGCCCTTATACCACTGGCCTTTTGTGACATTATCGCTCTTCTGGATACCACACCTACCCCATGTGTGTCTATCCCTTGAAGAAGGAATTTCTATTCTTTGTGTTATTTATTTATTTATTTATTTATCTATTTATATTGAGTTAAGGTCTTACTCTAGCCCGGGCTGACCTGGAATTTACTATGTAGTCTTAGGTTGGCCTTGAACTGACAGCAATCCTCCTACCTCTGCCTCCCAAATGCAGGGATTAGAGGTATGCTTCACCACACCCATTTGTGTTAATTTTTTTTGTTTTTGTTTTTGTTTGTTTATTTTTTTAATTTGAGAGAGGAGAGAGAGAGAGAGAGAGAGAAGAAGCAGAGAGAGAATGGATGCGCCAGGGCTTCCCAGCTGCTGTGAACGAACTCCAGACATGTGCGCCCCCTTGTTGGCATGTGCAACATTGGGTGCTTGCATCACTTTTGCGGGCGTTCTTAGGCTTTGCAGGCAGGCTTCTTAACTGCTAAGCCATCTCTCAAGCCCTGTGTTAATTTTTAAAATCCCTCAACCTCTCTTGGTGTTCTCTCCCCATATTTGGGCTGTAGGAAAGGAGCAACCCTTGCTAGTTTTTCAGTTTATCCTGGGATAGTATTTTCTATCTCTCAGGATTTAGACTGGGTAAGACAGTCTTATTTTTCTTTTGCTCTTTTGAGGCAAGCTTTCCCTCTAAGCCCAGGCTGACCTGGAGCTTATAGTCTACTCCTTGGGAGAACTCCTCTGTAATCATGTGTCTTCCTGTATAGACACAGTTATACATGGGTCACTGTCCCCTAGAGGTTCGCCTCCAACCTCCCTGGGAACAGTTCTAGTCAGTCACTCTCTCCTTTGCCCTATCCTACTCTCTCATTCATACCTTCTTCATTTCTGGCTTTATTCTTTACCTATTCTTAGACATAACTTTAAAAAATGTAAATTCAAGCCGGAGTAATCCCAGCACTCAGGAGGTGGGAAGGATTGCAGTGAGTTCAAGGCCACCCTGAACCTACATAGTGAATTCCAGGTCAGCCTGAGTTAGAGTGAGACCCTACCTCAACAACAACAAAAATGTGATGGTGTATAATCCCAGCACTTGGGAGGCAGAGGTGGGAGGATCCCGCCAGTTCTAGGCCACTCTGAGACTACAGAGTGAATTCCAGGTCAGCCTGGGCTAGAGTGAGACCCTGCCTCGAAAAACCAAAAAAAAAAAAAAAAAAAGTAAATTCTTGGCCTGGTATGGTGGCACACACCTTTAATCCCAATCCCAACACTTGGCAGGCAGAGATAGAAGGATTGCCATGAGTTTGAGGCCACACATAGTTAATTCCAGGTCAGTCTGGACTACAGTAACACCCTACCTCAAAAAACAACAACAAAGTAAATTCTTTGGCTGAAAATACAGCACAGTGGTAGAGCACTGGCCTAACATGCACAAGTTCAGCCCCCACTACTGCTTCCCACAAAGTCAGTTATTAATTTCTTACTAGTTCAACTTCATCTTCTGCTATTTTTCCCTTAGTGAATCTCTGTACTTCCAGTCTTTAAAAAATTATTTTTTTTAATTTATTTACTTTCAAGGAGAGAGAAAGAGAGACTAGATAGGGCCTCTTGCCAGTGCAAACTAACTTCAGATGCATGCACCACTGTGTGCATCTGGTGGTGTTATATATATGTGGGTACTGGGGAATTGAACCTGGACTACCAGGCTTTGCAAGCAAGCACCTTTAACCACTTAGCCATCTTCCCAGTGTACTTACAGTCTTTAAATGTGTCAGTTTTTCCTCATAATTTTCTATATATAGAACTTTAACAAGTATAGAACAGTTTTTCCTCAAGAAATTCTGATTACATTTCTTTTAGGTAGGCCTTCTTTGGCTTTCCTTGATGTGTGCAAAATGTTATTGTACTGTAAAATAATGCCTTGCATGTTCCCCACCAGACTGAATTATTGAGGATATAGATGGTATGTTTCATTCCTAGCCTGACGTCTATATAGTATAGTGTGTGATGTAAATGTGAAAGGATAAAATTTTTAAATTATTTTTCAGATTCGATACATTTCTCAGACTCAAGGTATACCAGGAGAGCAGTTGTTAAATGTGGGTACAAAATCCACAAGATTTTTTTGCAGAGAAACAGATATGTCTCATTCTGGTTGGAGACTAAAGGTAATTCATTAAAAACATACATTTAGAAAAATAGTTTGCTAAGAAGTCTGATGCCTGGCCAATGCCTTCCATGCCTGTTTTTATTTTGTTGCTCATTCTCTAATCCAACTACACAATTGACTCATGATTCTTCTAGCCTTTCATGTGTGCAGCTACGTTTATGTTATACATTTACCTTTTTCACTCTGTTATATAATATTAAGTATTATAGAGACATCTGCATCTTACTTTCTACCTAGCTTAGGTCTTTGGGATTCAGTAAGTCCTTTGTGATGAACTTCATATTTAGGTTTCATTTCTCTTCTCTTTCTTCTCGTCTCCTCTCCCCTCCCCCCTTTCTTTCTTTTTATTTGAGAAAGGGTTTTGCTTTATAAAGGCTTAAGCTGGATTCCAACTTGATGGTTCTGCCTCAGCCTCCCAAGTGCTTGGGATTCCAGGTGTGCACATCACTCCACATTTTAGTTTTTTGTACTTCCCCAAACTACAGTTGCTCTTACTCTTTTGTAACTACTTGTCCTAGATTACTTAATATTAGACTAAATGTGTCAGGATTAAAGAAAATAAGGTAATAATATATTATTTTTCCTCTGTGTTATATGTATTAAGACACTTGAAGAGCATGAGGCAGAGACAGGAATGAAGTCTAAAGAAGCCAGAAAGTACATATTCAACAGCTTAGATGACATAGCGCATGTGAGTACCGTGGTCACATTTGTTAATTCTCTGTGCTTAAGATGATCCTTGAGTCCCAAGGAGGCCAAAACGTTCCTCATTTTCTGAATGCCTATAGTGCTTGGCTTTCCAGATTAAAACTGACTTCTAGCAGCCAGATTGTCTTTATCAAAATGTTGATTTACCTCTCCTGTCATTTACTAGTTTAAGAGAAAACTTTATCAAGCAGACTTTTTTTTCCCCGTGTCTGTTATATACGTACTGTTGTCTGTGGTAGATGCCCATGTGTATGCAGCATGGCGCCCCTTGTGCATGTATGCAGAGGTCGGAGGAGAAAGTTGGGTGTTCCCTCTTCCTCCCTCATCTGCTTGTTTCCTTGAGATCTCTAGTTCTAGAGCTTGCTGTTTTCCTGAGCCCCAGATTCATTAGCTTCTGCTCCCCCCAGGGCTGGTGTTGCTATTTACCTGAGTGCTGAGGAATTGACCTCAGGCTGCCTTAGATCCCCATGCTGATGGGGAAGCATCTTCACTGCTGAGCTGTGTCTCTGGCTCCTCAAGCAGACTCCCCTTTACCCCCACCCCACCCCACCCCATATATTATTGAAAGTAGATACTTATTTAATTCCCTCTGCTTTGAATCCTAGTTTTTGGTACACTGAAAGATTTTGAGGATTGGTGATTGTCAACTGTTCTTTTTTGTTTTGGAATCATTGTAGTTCAGTTATTTCTTCTGCTTTTTAATCTTTGAAATCATTAGTGTGCTCTGTTCTCCATGCTTGTTTTCATTTGATAACTTGAAGTTTGATATTTTAGGTGAACACAGTGATGGACTTGGAGGGAAGTGATCTTTTGGCCGAGAAAGCTGATAGACGAGAATTTGTTAGTCTGTTGAAGAAAATGTTGCTGATTGATGCAGATTTAAGAATTACTCCAGTCGAGACGCTGAACCATCCGTTTGTTAATATGAAACATCTTCTAGATTTTCCTCATAGCAGCCAGTATGTTGCTTTATATTTTTATATTGATTTCTGGAAAATAATAATAGGTCTATAGAACAACAGTGTGTTAGAAAAATGACTTTTCTTCATTAAGTATAAGTAAGTGGAGTCAAAAGAGATTGCATGGTCCAGTATGTGGCATAGTTGAAGTAGAACACAAATCTGTGGCTTTCTCCCAAGTGTCATACTGAAGATGAGATAGTAGTTCTGCTTTTTACATGGCATTCTTTTATTCCCTTTTTAAACCTTTTATTGGCAACTTCCATACATATAGACATCTAGCATGATCATAATCGCCTTGCCTACCCCCTCTTTTTTCCCTCTGACATGACATTCTTGCTGTAACAACCTAGGGCATATAAAAGGAAGTGATACTAGTTTTCTCTTCCAACTTACATTTCAGTTTTATTTACTTATTTTATTTTATTTTATTTATTTTTAGAGAGACAGAGAGAGAGAGAGAGAATTGGCAGGACCTCATCCAGTGCAATCGAACTTTAGACACTTGTACCACCTAATGGGCATGTGCAACCTTGCGCTTACCCTCACCTTTGTGTGTCTGGCTTATGTGGGATCTGGAGAGTGGAATGTGGGTCCATCCTTAGGCTTCACAGGCAAACACCTTAACTGATAAGCCATCTCTCCAGCCCCTTCTTTTAAAATTTACATTTCAGTTTTTTTTAAACATTTCAGTTTTAACAGGCCTTAGGTTCTGTTTTCTTTGTAATCTACAACTCTATTTTCCTATATATCTTTTGCTTTTCTTTTTCCTCCTCAGCATTCTGGAAGGAAAAGAGATTTTGTTTTTTGCTTGTTTATTATTATTATTTTTTTTAGGTAGGGTCTCATTTTAGCCCAGGCTGACCTGGAACTCACTCTGGAGTCCCAGGCTGGCCTCAAACTCCCATCGATCCTCCTACCTTTGCCTCCCAAGCGCTAGAATTAAAGGCATGTGTCAACACGCCTGGCAGGAAGAGAGTTTTTAATGGGTTAGTAGAGAAGAAAAGATGTTCACATTCTGAAGGCCTTGTCAGACTTTCCTGAGGTAAATCTGATTTTTTTTTTTTTTTTGAGTAATAGAATTTTAAAAATTTTTATTTATTTTTGGTTTTTTGAGGTAGGACCTTGCTTTAGCCCAGGCTGACCTGGAATTCACTATGTAGTCTCAAGATGGCCTCGTACTCATGGCAATCCTTCTACCTCTGCCTCCTGAGTGCAGTGATTAAAGGTGTGCACAACCATGCCCAGCTCAGACCTCTTTTTTTTTTTTTAATGTATTGGCAGGAATAAAAGTAAATGACTTGCATGAAAGGTTGGAAAGAATAACATGAGAGGGAAAGAAGAGAGGGGAGTGGAATTCATATGACATAAGAGCTGAAGAGGATGATTTTGGGGGAGGAAGGAGACCAGCAAGAGGGGAGCAGGGGGTATGTGGGAAGGCAGAGAGACAGAGATGAATAAAAACAAAGTATAATGGCATGTATATATGAAAATGCCATAATGAAACCTATTACTTTGTATGGTAACTAAAAAATTAATAATCTCCCCAAGGAACTTCAAATAGCTTCACTTATTGTTAAAAAGATTAAATGAAGAGCCAATATTCAATATTGTTAATTGCTTTTAAAATTGATATTTTTATAAAACTCAATTGCACTTCTCCTAAATACTTAAAAAAAAATCTCCTTCTGGTTTCTACTATATGAAAAATAATATGCTAATGATATACTTGGTACTATTAATTTGGTGGTGCGGGAGATCAAAATACAGGAAAAAAAAACTATAGAGTAGAAGGTTATGTGCTGTGTGCTGACCAAAAAAAATGTTTACTTTTGCTTTGCTATCTAAAAAAAAGTTGTTAATCGGGCTGGAGAGATGGCTTAGTGGTTAAGGCGCCTGCCTCCTAAGCCTAAGAATGCTGGTTCCAATCTCCAGTGGTTCCAATCTCCAGGTCCCACGTTTAGCCAGATGCAGTGATGGAAGGGCGCAATGCTGCACTTGACCACAAGGGAGCGCAGGCATCTGGATTTCGTTCGCAGCAGCTAAGAGGCTGCTGGTGCACCCATTCTCTATCTGTTTTCCTCTCCCTCTCTGTCTGTCTCTCTCTCAAAAAAAAGTTGTTAATCTATAATTGCTTTGCTAGTTTAGTAGGATTTCCTATTTTAAAAATATTAGAAATATTTAAAGTGTAAATCACAGAATTATTTTCTGTCTAAATAATCTTTATTTTGTTAATGTGTGTTAATTTTAACTAATCAGCATTTATAGTAATATTACAATACCTTTAACTTTTTCCTGTACAGTGTAAAGTCCTGTTTTCATATTATGGAGATTTGTAAGGCCCACCCAAATCCCTGTGAAACAAGTAATCGCAGCAAAACTTCACTTTTAAGACCTTCAAGTACTACTGCCACACTAACGGCTAATTTTACTAAAATTGGAACATTGAGAAGTCAGGTAAGATCTGACAGTACTTGGTACTTTTTACTCTTTTTAAAAAACTTATTTGTAAGCAGAGAGAAGAAGAGAGTTGTATGAGCACGTTTCTTAGAACCACTGCAAAGAAACTCCAGACACATGTGTCACTTTGTGTATCTGACTTTAGGTGGTCACTAGAGAAGTAAACCCAGGCTAGCAGGCATTACAAGCAAGCTCCTTTAACTGCTGAGCCATCTCCTCAGGCCTTTATACTCTTTTAAAGAGCTTTTTGATTGCTTATTTTGTTTTTAAGTATAGAAGAACCATGTTAGGAGGAGGTATAGTGTGAGAACTTAGTATATCCACTGAATTACATCCAAAATAAGTAGAACATACCTGACTTCAGTTTTTATTTTCTTTTCCTCTTTCATTGTCTCAATATCTTTTTTCTCTGTTTTTGTTTTTGGTTTTTTTTTTTTTTTTTTTTCCCGTAATTCTATCAAAAGTAGAGCCGTTGCAGTCAGTTTTAGTTTTATCAGTTTGTTCTTGTTTTCACTTTCTGGGTTCAATTTTTTTGTTGTTATTTTTTGAGGTACTTGAATCTAGGCTGACCTGGAACTTACTCTGTAGCCCAGGATGACCTTGACTCATGGTGATCCTCGTATCTTGGCCTCCCAAGCACTGGGATTAAAGACATGCCCCACCACGCCTAGGTTCTTCGCTCGTTTTCATTACAGAATTATGATTTTAAGAAGTGTGTGGACTCTGTTAATATAGCATATTTATAGCAGTTGGAAGACTACTCTGCGTAAGACATGGTCTATTGATAATTTCAGGCATTGACCACATCTGCTCATTCCGTTGTGCACCACGGAATTCCTTTGCAGGCGGGAACGGCACAGTTTGGTTGTGGTGATGCCTTTCATCAGACACTGATCATCTGTCCCCCAGCTATTCAAGGTATGCTTTTATTTACATTTTAACTTTTAGTCTCTTTTTTTAATATGATGTCATCCTCTTTTACTTCTACTATGAGGGTCTTGCGGAGGTATTGCTAGGCACAGCAAGGTCATGGATATCAAGGCCAATTTCTGTCTGGGCAGTTGCATTGTAGGGAGTCGTACCCTTCCTTTGGCTCTTCCATTCTATCCGCCCCCCCTCTTCCGCAATGATCCCTGAGCCTTGGAGGGTGTGACAGAGATGTTTCAGTGCTGGGCACTTCTCCATCCCTTCTTCTCAGCACTATGTTGCCTTTTGGATCATCCCAGTGGTCATCGCCATCTGAAAAGAGAAGCTTCTCTAACCAGAAGTGAGAGTAGCATTAATATGTGAATATGAGCATTAAGTGTAGTATTTTCCGGGCAGCTTGGTGGGAATAGTATATACATTTAGATAAGGGCATGCTTTATACCCCTAAGGCTTATGACCTTACCTACCATAGACTTTGCTTAGGTTTTTCAGTACCAGGTATGTATTCCCTCCCGTAGAGAGGGCCTTCAGTCCAATTATAGAGCAGTTGGTTACCCCACGAGTAGACATGCCACTATTGCACCTGCTCAGTCTTTGGGCCTGTCTGGCCAAATTTGAATATTCAGCGTCCACTGTTTTCACTGCTGATGACTTCTGTCTCCCATACTCTGCATGCAGTGCAGCTTTTTCCAGCTTTCAGTTGGCTGGTCTACAGGGAGAAGGTTTTCTGCTCAGCACCAGCTTGCTTTCTCAGTGACCTTGCCTCTCAGGCAAGAGATGTCTTCAGCAATAGGGTCTTACTATCTGTTTCTCAGGGGAAACCAAGGGCTTTGGCAAAAGCCTTTAATGTTTTGGAGGCTACTGGGACCTCCTTGGCCAACAACTCACTGGAAGGTATCCCATCCCAGGTACTGAAAATTTTCTAGTAACAGTCTACAGCTTCTAGATGTACCATTATTCAAAAAAGTAGTTTTACATAAGTCTTATTCACAATCTTTTGAAATTAGATTGACCCTCCCCTTGCCCTTCTTTTTATGCATTCTCTACCCATGGCCTTGGTTAGGCCATTCCCCTTGTAATCAGTCCTTCCACTTACATATGTGCAATACCATACACTTCAGTCCTTCCCTTTCCTCCGTCCCTTATAGCCTTTTACCAGCTTACTGGTTTCTGGTACCAATTTTTGGTTCCAGTTCACACACAAGTCTGTCTATTTGTAGCTAGGATCCACATATGAGAGAGAACATGTGACGCTTTGGCTTTCTGAGCCTGGGTTACCTCACTTAGTATAATCCTTTCCAGATCCATCCATTTCCCTGCAAATTTCATAATTTCATTTTTCTTTACCGCTGAGTAGAACTCCATTGTGTAAATGTACCACATCTTTATTATCCATTCATTTGTGGTGGGACATCTAGGCTGCTTCCATTTCCTAGCTATTGTGAATAGAGCGGCAATAAACATGGTTTTGCAAGTATCTCTAAGGAAGTGAGAAGAGTCTTCTGGATATATGCCTAGGAGTGCTATAGCTGGATCATATGGTAAATCTATTTCTAGCTGTCTCAAAAACCTCCACACTGATTTCCACAATGGTTGGACCAGGTTACATTCCCACCAACAGTGTAGAAGTGTTCCTCTTTTTCCGCATCCACGCCAACACTTATTGTCATTTGTTTTCTTGATGGAAGCCATTCTGACAGGAGTGAAATGGAATCTCAAAGTGGTTTTAATTTGCATTTCCCTGATGGCTAAGGATGTGGAACACTTTTTCAGATGTTTATATGCCATCTGAATTTCATCTTCTGTGAATTCTCTATTTAGTTCCATAGCCCATTTTTTAACTGGGTTGTTTGAATTCTTATTATTCTGTTTTTTGAGTTCTTTGTATATTCTGGATATTAATCCTCTGTCAGATGTATAGCTGGCAAAGATTTTCTCCCATTCTGTAGGTTGTCTTTTTGCTCTACTCACAGTGTCCTTTGCTGTACAAAAGCTTTGTAATTTCATAAGGTCCCATTGGTTGATTAGTGATTTTATTCGCTGAGCAATTGGGGTTATATTCAGAAAGTCCTTACCTATGCCAATATGTTGAAGGGTTTCCCCTACTTTTTCCTCTAGCAGGTTCAGAGTTTCAGGTCTGATATCAAGGTCCCTGATCCATTTGGATTTGACTCTTGTGCATGGAGAAAGACAAGGATCTATGTTTATCCTTTTACATACCGATGTCCAGTTTTCCCAACACCACTTGTTAAAGAGGCTATCTTTTCTCCAATTAATATTTTTGGCATTTTTGTCAAAAATCAGGTGGCTGTAGCTGCTTGGATTAATATTTGGGTCTTCTATTCTGTTCCATTGATCTACCTGTCTGTCCTTGTGCCAGTACCATGCTGTTTTTGTTACTATGGCTTTGTAATATAACTTAAAATCGGGTATGGTTATACCACCTGCCTGATTTTTGTTTCGCAAAAAATTGTTTTGGCTATTTGAGGTTTTTTGTGTTTCCAGATGAATTTTAGGATTGTTTTTTCTATTTCCGTGAAGAAAGCTATTGGGATTTTAATAGGGATCGCATTAAATGTATAGATTGTTTTTGGTAAGATTGACATTTTCACAATATTGATTCTTCCAATCCAGGAGCATGGGATGTCTTTCCATTTCCTTGTGTCTTCTGTAATTTGTCGCTCGAGTTTTTAAAGTTCTCATTGTAGAGATCCTTCACTTCCTTGGTTAAGTTTATTCCAAGGTATTTTATTTTTTTGAGGCAATTGTGAATGGGAGAGATTCCTGATTTCATCCTCTGCACGTTTGTTGTTAGTATATAGAAAAGCTACTGATTTCTGTGTGTTTATTTTGTATCCTGCTACATTGCTAAAAGTGTTTATCAGCTCTAACAGTTTGCAGGTAGAGACTTTAGGGTCTGTTAGGTATAGAATCATATCGTCTGCAAATAATGATAATTTGATCTCTTCCCTTCCGATTTGTATCCCCTTTATGAGTGTCTCTTGCCTTATTGCTGTGGCTAAGACTTCCAGTACTATATTAAATAGTAGTGGGGAAAGTGGACACCCTTGTCTTGTTCCTGAATTTAGAGGAAAAGCTTCAAGTTTTTCCCCATTTAGTATTATGTTGGCTGTAGGTTTGTCATAAATAGCTTTTATTATGTTGAGATATGCTCCTTCTATTCCCAGTTTCTGTAATACTTTCACCATGAAGGGGTGTTGGATTTTGTCAAATGCCTTTTCTGCATCTATTGAGATGACCATATGATTTTTGTCCTTCAGACCATTTATATGGTGTATTACATTTATGGATTTGCGTATGTTGAACCATCCCTGCATCTCTGGGATAAAGCCTACTTGGTCAGGGTGAATAATCTTTCTGATAAATTCTTGTATTCTGTTTGCCAGTATTTTGTTGAGAATTTTTGCATCCATGTTCATGAGGGAGATTGGTCTATAATTTTCTTTTTTTGATCTGTCTTTGTCCGGTTTGGGTATCAGGGTGATGCTGGCTTCATAGAAGGATTTTGGTAGAGTTCCTTCCTTTTCTATTTTATGGAAAAGTTTGAGAAGCATTGGCGTTAGATCCTCCAGGAATGTCTGGTAAAATTCAGCAGTGAATCCATCTGGGCCTGGGCTTTTTTAGTTGGGAGACTTTTTATAACTGCTTGAATCTCTGTGGTTGTTATAGTTCTATTTAAATGGTTTATCTCTTCTTGATTTAATTTTGGTAGGTCATATGAATCAAGGAATTCATCCATTTCTTTCAGGTTTTCAAACTTAGAGGCATATATATTCTTAAAGTATGTCCGTATGATTTTCTGAATTTCTTTGGTATCTGTTGTGATGTTGCCTTTTTCATCTCTAATTTTATCAATTTTTGTCTCTTCTCTCTTTCTTTTGGTCAGATTTGCTAAGGGTTTGTCAATCTTGTTTATCCTTTCAAAGAACCAACTCTTTGTTTCATTGATCTTTTGATTGTTTTTTTGGTTTCCATTTCATTAATTTCTGCCCTAACCTTTATTATTTCTTCCCGTCTACTAATTTTTGGTTTGCCTTGTTCTTCTTTTTCAAGGCCTTAAGGTGAAGCATTAAATTGTTTAGTTGTGAACTCTCCAATTTCTTAATATATGCACTTAGGGCTATAAATTTCCCTCGTAGGACTGCCTTCATTGTGTCCCAAAGGTTTTGGTATGTTGTATTCTCATCATCATTTGATTCTACGAATTTCTTGATTTCCTTTTAATTTCTTCAATGACCCATACATCATTCAATAAAGTGCTGTTTAGTCTCCATGAGTTTCTGTATGCTCTGTATATTTTCTTGTTGCTGATTTGCAGTTTAATCCCATTGTGGTCAGAAAATGTACAAGGGATTATTTCAATTTTCCTGTATTTGTTAAGATTTGATTTGTGTCCTAGTATATGGTCTATTTTAGAAAATGTCCCGTGTGCTGCTGAGAAAAATGTATATTCTGCAGCATTTGGATGGAATGTTCTGTATATATCTGTTAGGTCCATTTGTTCCATGGTATCATTTAATGCAGATGTCTCTCTGTTTATTTTTTGCTGGGTAGACCTGTCAAGTGATGAGAGTGGGGTATTGAAGTCCCCACTACTATTGTGTTAGGAGATATCTCTGACCTTAATTCTAATAGTGTTTGTTTGATGAAATTGGGAGCCCCATGTTAGGGGCATATATGTTTAGGATTGTAATGTCCTCCTGTTGGAGTGTTCCTTTAATCAGTATAAAGTGACCTTCTTTATCTTTCCTCACAAATGTTGGATTGAAGTCTATCTTGTCAGAAATTAAAATAGCAACCCCTGCTTGTTTTCTAGGCCCATTTGCTTGAAATACCTTTTTCCAACCTTTCACCCTAAGAAGGTTTCTATTTTTTATTGAGAGATGAGTTTCCTGGAGGCAACAGATGGTAGGATCCTGCTTTTTAATCCAGTCTGCAAGTCTGTGTCTTTTGATAGGGGCATTGAGACCATTGATATTAAGAGTTATTATTGACATATATGTGTTTATTCTCACCATTCTTCTTATTTTTTAGTTTTTCCTGTTTTCCCTTTACTCACTTGTTTTAACTGTTATTTGAGTATGGTTTATTTTTTCCTATTTCCTGATGTGTGTGCTTTGCTTTCTCCTCAGCATGAATGATTCCTGCAAGTATTTTCTGTAGAGCTGGTTTAGTTGCCAAAAATTCCTTTAGCCTGTCTTTGTTGTGGAATGTCCTTATTTCTCCATCTATTTGGATAGATAGTTTTGCAGGATAAAGTAATCTCGGTTGACAGTTTTTATCTTTCAGAACTTGAATACATCACTCCAGGCCCTTCTGGCCTTTAAAGTTTGTGTTGAGTAATCTGCTGTGAGTCTGATGGGCTTCCCTTTGTAGGTCACTTGCTTTTTCTCTCTAGCTGCTTTCAATATATTTTCTTTGGTTTGTATGTTTGGTAGTTTAATTATAATATGGCGGGAGAGGTTCTTTCCAGGTTTTGTCTGTTTGGTGTTCTAAAGGCTTCCTGTATCTGCATTGGCATCTCTTTCCCAATTTGGGGAAGTTTTCCTCTATGATTTTGTTGAAAACACCTACTATGCCTTTGGAGTGAAATTCTTCTCCTTCTACTATCCCTTGAATTCTTATGTTTGATCTTTTCATAGTGTCCCGAATATCCTGTAATTCCCATTCATACCTTCCTATTATTTTGTCTTTCTCTCTGTTGGACTGTATTAGATCAGCTACTTGGTCTTCTAGCTTCGATATCCTGTTCTCTCCTTCATCCATTCTACTAGAGAGATTTTCTACAGAGGTTTTAATTTCACTGACTGTGTTCTTTATTGCTAGCATTTCTGAGTGGGTTTTCTTTATTCTTTCTATTTCCGTATTTATGTCTAGTATTGACCTCCTTATTTCATTAAATTGGTTTTCTGTGTTTTCTTTGAATCCTTTGATTTCTTCTTTGAGGTCTTTGAACCCTTTCATTTCCTCTTTGAGTTCTTTGAACATAATTATAATCATTCTTTTGAAATCTTTCTCAGGGATGTCCTCTAAGTCAGCCTCACTGAAGGTCATTTCTGATATATTAATACTTTTTGGTGGATTTATATTGTCTGGATGTTTTGTGTTTCTTGTATTGTAATGTAGAGATCTTTGCATCTTGAATTAATTTAATGCTTGGGTTTTCTAAATATCTGCAGTAATGTTAGATGTATCAATCAATCTGATATTATATATCTTCAGTGTAGGAGTTTAAGGTGTTAAGTGTGGTTCTTAAGGCTCTCAAAGTAATCACAGAAGTGACCCTTGCCTGCTATGAGATTATCAAGTGGGGTGAATGGAACAGAATACAGTCAAGATCCAAAAATTTAACTCAACAATGTACCCCTTCAATGAAATACAGCACAGAGTATTTGTGCAAAAGCAGGTATTATGACAAAGTCACAGTTCCTAAGGATATGTGTTAGCCCACGCCCTAAATCCTGTCAGCTGGGAGGCTAAGATTTCTGATCTGTAGAGAGTTCCAAGGTCAGCTTGTGATCAAGAGAGACCCTTCCCAATGAATGACAGAGGAGGAAACAAATCAGGAAGCAACAAATGAGCAGCCTAGAAAATAGCTTATTTAGGAATGTCAGATCTGACCATCCAACAGGATTATATACCAGGCTTATTTGTTGGGTACTAACCTAGTGAAAACCAAATTACCTTTTGGAACGGGTTTGATCACAGCTATGCTGCACGGCTGCTTGGTTCCTTTGCTGTGTTGTGGATTCAGTAAGTCAGCTGCGTCTGTTGTCTGCTTTCGCTGTGCCCGATGCTGCTGGTGAGCTGGTGATCTCTGTTGCTTGCCGTGCTTGCACTCGTGGTGGGGGAGGGGAGGCTGTGAGTGGCGGCTGAAGTCCGTCTGTTCCTCTACGCGATCCTCTTCCTCACAAGCCTCTCTGTTGGTCTCTACTGTCCTCCTTCCACGCTTCTTGAGATTGTGAGGAGGCGGTGTGAGTGGAAAATTCTCCTCACCTGCCTTTAAAAGTCCTGCGGATCAGCTGTCTCAGGCGGCGGCTGTGGAGCCGCTTCTGCCCGCTTCTGTGGGCCCCAGACGCTCTGGAACTCTCCTCTCTGCTGGGCTTGAAAGTTTACCCAGACGCTCTGGAACTCTCCTACTGCTGCTGGGCTTGAAAGTTTACTATGTACCCATCTTAACCGGAACTTTTTAGTAGAAAAGTGTATTTTGCTGGGGTTTGTTTTGCCTTTTAACTCAGAGGGCTGGGGTTGCAGGCATACATGCTTTTAAAAAAAGTTACATCATGTATTGACTAAGAATTTGCCTAGTAACAAAGAAGAAAGTACCCTCTTTTCTAATAGGTTATTTGTTAGTGTTATGAAAGTTTTATGTAGGAAAGTTATAATCTCAATCAGATTTTAAGCCTTCATATATTTCACAGGTATTCCTGCTGCACATGGTAAACCTACCAGTTACTCCATAAGGGTAGACAATACAGTTCCTCTTGTAACTCAGGCCCCAGCCATGCAGCCACTGCAGATCCGACCAGGAGTTCTTTCTCAGGTTGGTTGTTACTCAGTATGCTTTTGCATATGTTCTCTGTCTCCTCATTTCTGTTAAATACAAATACTGATCCATTTGTCACCTGTCAGCCTGTGCTACTGGGAAGTGTTGAGAGTGACCTTGATGGGCATCCAATCCTTTGTGCAGTCATTGCCTTTAATATAATTGTTAGTGGTTACTGTAACTTTTTCTGAAATTGAGATGTATTTGTAACTTAGGTTTTTTTGATGAATTGCTTTGTTTGGTTCAGCAGACTTGGTCTGGAAGAACACAGCAGATGCTGGTCCCTGCCTGGCAACAGGTAACGCCCATGGCTCCTGCTGCTGCTGCATCACTCCCTTCTGAAAGCATGGCTGGCTCGCAGAGGCTTAGAGACTGGGGGTAAGTTCAAATCAGAAGTGTATCTGTGAATACTTGTGAATAGCCTTCAAAATGATCATCATAAAGAGGAAATATTAATTTGTCTGAATTTTCTCTGTAGGAAGATGATTTCACACAGCAGTCATTACAACTCAGTGATGCCACAACCTCTTCTAACCAATCAGATAACTTTATCAGCTCCTCAGCCTATTAGTGTGGGCATTGCACATGTTGTCTGGCCTCAGCCTGCCACTACCAAGAAAAATAAGCTGTGCCAGAACAGGTTGGTATTAGTACTTAACTTTCCTTTGCAGCTTGAAAACTAGTCTTTAAAATGAAGTTTGCATGCACACTAAAGGGTCACTCTGTTGTATTCAAAATGACCTCTTTGATAGCATTGCTGCAAACACTAAGCAAGCTCCCTTCTTAATTTCTCAGAGGTATTTTGGTAAAACTAATGGAATGGGAGCCAGGAAGAGAGGAAATAAATGCTTTCAGTTGGTAAGATTGTCTTTATTGCCCTTTTGATTTATTAACTAATGTAGCAGCTATAGGCACTCAGATATCACATTTATCAAAAATGACCATCTAAATGTATGTAATGCAGCTACACTGCTGAGATAATATTTTATATTTTATAAAAACTCATGATATGTCAGTATCTTACATACATGAACAATTGAAAGTTTACATTGTTCAGTTTTACAAAGTATCTTAGAAAAATGCCATTTCCATATTTTGATTATAGAAATTACAAATTATTCCTTTGGTTGCAGGAGTAACTCATTGCAGAATACCAATATTCCACATTCAACATTTATTTCTCCAAAGATAATAAATGGGAAAGCTGTTGAGGAACTAAGTTGCATAGAAACACAGGACAATCAGAGCTCAGAAGGAGAGGCAAGAAACTGTTGTGAAGCATCTATAAGACAGCACTCTGATACATCGGTTGCAGACAAACAGCGGCAAACCATCATCATTGCTGACTCCCCAAGTCCTGCAGTGAGTGTGATCACTATTAGCAGTGACACCGATGATGAAGAGACATCACCAAGACATTCACTCAGAGAGTAAGTGCCAAATGCTCATCCTTCAGGAATGATGGAAGCGTCCTCTGAAGTTTCAAAAACCAAGTCTTTGTGATTTACTCCTTGTCAAAGCCCTTGGGTGCGAAACCTTCAGATGAGCTAATCAGGTTCTACACAGAGGACATTTCCTAAGTAGTATTTGGCATAGTATTAGCATTTTATGGTTCTGATAGCTCATTCTGAACTGTTACCTACCTTTAAATAAAAGCATCTTCTTGTTTTAAACATGTTCCCTTCTCTTTCCACCAGATGTAAAGGCAGTCTAGATTGTGAGGCTTGCCAAAGCACTTTGAATATTGATCGGATGTGTTCCCTGAGTAGTCCAGACAGTACCCTGAGCACCAGCAGCTCAGGACAGTCTAGCCCATCCCCTTGCAAGAGACCGAACAGGTAAAGAAATTTCACTACTAGCATATAGTAAATATTAAGTCTTCTAAAAGGCCTGTGATTTCTTCAGGTTGAATGTAAATTAGTGAGTATCTGCCAGTTTACCACAGTGACTTCTCTCTTGGACACAATATTTTTTGTTTGTTTGTTTTTTGAGGTAGGGTCTCACTCTGGCCCAGGCTGACCTGGAATTCACTGTGTAGTCTCAGGCTGGCCTTGAACTCACAGTGATTCTCCTACCTCTGCTTCTGGAGTGCTGATTAAGGGCGAGTGCCACCACACCCAGCTTCAACACAATTTTTGAACTGTATCAATTCTTATAAACTCAGAGTCTTAGTTATTTTCTTCATTATTATAAAGTAGCTCTAATTTTAAAAATTAGGGAAAAAATTAAGGCTTGGCATGATGGCCTTTATTCCTAGCACTTGGGAGGCTGAGGTAGAATGATCTCCATGAGTTTGAGGCCACCCTGAGACTACATAGTGAATTCCATATAAAAAGAGACACTCAAATTGTTAAGAGTGAAATGACTAATTAAAACAAACAGTGATTTAGAAATCCCAAGGAACAAGAGCGTGTCAGGGCCTGAGAAGGTCAGGAGAAGAGAAATTTGGGATTCTGGAATGGCATATAGAAAGGTCAGAAAGATATTCAGAATGTTACAAACCCTAACTTTAAACTGAATCTAAAATATCCAAACCCCATGCTTGTATGTTTGTGTATTTCATCTTAATTATCTATAATTCTTGAAGAATTACAAAGAATTTTATGTGCTACTAATAAAGACCAAATAGGAAGGAAAAGGAGAAATAATTAACAAAAGGGTATGCCTGAAATAAGGCAGAATTAGGTTTATCAATTTGAATAGAGAATGAAATCAAGGGTCTAGAAATTCTGTGAAAAAAATAACATTGATGCCAATTGTAGTGGCTCATAACTTTAATCCAGCAATCAGAAGGCAGAGATAGGAGGATTGCTATGAGTTTGAGGTAAGTTCAAAGTCAGCCTATCTAGAATGAGACCCTGCTTCAGAAAGAAAGAAAGAAAGAAAGAAAGAAAGAAAGAAAGAAAGAGAGAGAGAGAGAGAGAAGAAAGAGAAAGAAAGAAAGAAAGAAAGAAAGAAAGAAAGAAAGAAAGAAAGAGAAAAAAGAAAGAAACCTGTGTGGGGAGAATGTATTTGCCAATGAAAAAGGAATAATTATGTATAAAATAACTGGATAAGACTCTTTTCAATTTTCTGGAGACTGAGTATTACTCAGTCTTAGAATTAATGGTAGAAAAATTGTCAAAATGCTTTCCTGTTGTAGTATGTCAGATGATGACCAAGAAAGTGGTTGTGACACTGTGGATGGCTCTCCAACATCTGACTCTTCTGGACACGACAGTCCGTTTGCAGAGAGCAATTTTGTGGAGGACGCTCGTCAGGACACAGAACTGGTAACTTGTGCTGACTCGGAAGCCAAGCCAGCTGTTTGCACTGTTGTTGTGCCACCAATAGGAATAGAAAGTGGATTAAAAGCCGATGAGCAAATGGCCAATACAGGTAAACCGAGTCCTATGTCTCTGTCCTTTAAAAGTATTTATTTAAGAACATCAGTAAACAGGATTGTCAAAAGTCTTCTTTTAGCTGGGCATGGTGGCGCATGCTTTTAATTCCAGCACTCCGAATGCAGAGGTAGGAGGATCATTGTGAGTTCAAGGCCAGCCTGGGACTACAGAGTAAGTTCCAGATCAGCCTGGGCTAGAGTCAGACCCTACCTTAATTTAAAAAAAAAAAAAAAAAAAAAGGTCAGGCCAGGCATGGTGGTGCAAGCCTTTAATACCAGCACTCAGAAGGCAGAAGTAGGAGGAGTGCCATGAATTCAAGGCCACCCTGAGACTAGATAGTGAATTCCAGGTCAGCCTGGACTAGAGTGAGACCATACCTCAAAAAAAAAAAAAAGTTATCTTTGAATTTTCATCTTGATCCTATTATACAGAAAATAATTTCTTCAAATGTCAACTAATGCTTAGATGAAAACCACAAGCTTTATTTTTAAAATTTAATTTCAAGTGTATTAAATCACTGTTGTGCAAAATATATAAACTCTTCTACTTTTGTGTGTGGTGTTTATAAATATGTATGTGCATGTTCATATGTATGTGATCCACATGAGTGTGCAGGTGGGGATGTGTACTCATACAGGTGGATATCAGAGATTGATATAAGGAGGTTTTCTCTGTCATGTTCCACCTTATTCTTTGAGACAAAGTGCACGCTACTACTTTTTCTTGGTGAAGGGAAAAGTGATAACTCTCTCCATTCATTTATTCATTCGTTCATTTATTCATTCTGGTTACTATTGCCAGATTCTACATGCCAGCCATTAGTAAAAGGACGATCTGCCCCTGGAAGATCAAACCAGCCTTCTGCCATGAGTAATCGTCATCAGAAATTAACATCAGCATTCCAGCAGCAGCATTTGAACTTCAGTCAGGTGAGCATTTGCGATTCAAGTTTAGGTATGTATTTTGTTTTTTGAGACAGAGTCTCATGTAGCATAGGCTGACCTTGAACTTGCTATGTAGCTAAGAATGACCTTGAACCTCAGATTCTCCTGCTTTCTCCTCCTGAGTACTGGAATTCAGGTGTGTAACACTGTGCTAGGCTGCAAGTTTCCTTTTTGTAATTTGTTGAGAAAAAAAATCCCCAAACCTTAGTCTTATTAATTTCATAACCCCCCCCCCCACTTTTTCCCTCTTTCTTGGTTTTTTAGAGGTAGGATCTCACTCTAGCCCAGGCTGACCTGGAATTCACTATGTAGTCTCAGGGTGGCCTTGAACTCATGGCCATCCTCCTACCTTTGCCTCCTGAGTGCTAGAATTAAAAGTGTGTGCTGCCATGCCTGGCTAATTTTTTCTTCTTTTTATTGTCCAAATGACTAAAAAGTAACTTGCCTAATAGGATAACTAAGCCAATTATATATAGAACTTGCAGTTTTCTTTGAGTTCTTGGATTCTCGGAGAATATTTTAGTGTTACTAAAATCAGAACATATGCTGGCAACATTTACTTTTTTTGTTGAGACAGGGTCTCAACTGTGTAGTTTAGACTGACCTGGAACTTTGTAGCCCATGGTTTAAAACTTGAGATCCTCTTGTCTCTACCTCACAAGTGCTGGAGTTACACTAATGCATCACCATACCCAGCTGGATCACTATATTTCTTGGTTCATCATAGAGGTAATCTTTTGACCTTAGTGGTCAATTTCCATCTATTTAACACTGTTTGCAGTTGTGTTCCACTAAACAAATAAATAAATAAACAGACCGACAGACAGAAAGGAAGAAAGAAAGAATAAAGAAAGAAAGAAAGAAAGAAAGAAAGAAAGAAAGAAAGAAAGAAAGAAAGAAAGAAATGTTAATATATAGTAAATAGTGTATAAGTTGTAGCTTTTAGTAATGAGGACAGTAGTAATACTAGCAGCAGTAGTGGCTGTGTTAATATTGTAATAATTTGACGATGTTAATGCTAATGTACTTTCCTCTACATATCAGAAACTCAATTTCTGAGAGATCCACTATGAGCTGTCAGTCACAGTCCCTGTCTTCATTTACTTTGGTCTTACACAGTATGTCATTCAGCCATCCTTTTCTTTGTGATTAGGTTCAGCACTTTGGATCTGGGCATCAAGAGTGGAATGGAAACTTTGGGCATCGAAGACAGCAAGCCTATATCCCTACTAGTGTTACCAGTAATCCATTCACTCTTTCTCATGGGAGTCCCAACCACACAGCAGTACATGCACATCTGGCTGGAAATACGCACCTCGGAGGACAGCCTACTCTGCTTCCATACCCATCATCAGCTACCCTCAGTAGTGCCGCACCAGTGGCCCACCTCCTAGCCTCTCCATGTACCTCAAGACCTATGTTACAGCATCCAACTTACAACATCTCCCATCCTAGTGGCATAGTTCACCAAGTCCCAGTGGGCATAAATCCCCGTCTGTTACCATCCCCGACCATCCATCAGACTCAGTACAAAGCAATCTTCCCACCACACCCTTACATTGCAGCATCACCTGCATATGCCGGATTTCCTCTGAGTCCAACAAAGCTCAGCCAGTATCCGTATATGTGAAAACTCAAACAATATATTGAGGAAGCTCGATGATGCAAACATTTGATTAAAAATAAAGACATGGTATTTAATAAATATTAGCCATGGCACAAGAAAATTATTTTTGAATCATGTAGACTTGGGTGCAATTTAAACAACTTTGAGCTTTAAAAAAAATCTCACTTTTAATGTGTTTTGCACATTTGGTATAACTTGTCTTTGGTCATGTTATCTTCTTACGTAGTAACTTTAGACAGGTGACTTATGGGAGCAGAAGTCCAGTTTTGCTCCCGCTATTTTTATAAAATTGCCTTCTAACTAGTGCAAGACACGTCCACATTTGGGAAGCCATTCTGTGTATAGACTTAGAGCAACAGATGCACATGTGTCAGAATTACAGCATATGAGTGAATTGTACTATCTGTGTCTTAGTGTGTAAATGTCGGGTCACTTAACCTAAGAAACTGAGCTATTCTTTACATTGCATGTGTCTTTTGCATGGGCAAAATGTTGCCTAGACTTTGCTCTTAATGTCCTAATAATCTCAGCTGCATTGTAAACCGTTCCCACACAGTGCCTTAAATATTTGAGGTTGTTAATGTTATTACCTATCTATAGACGTTGAGGACTGCAGCACTTAAAATTCAGACCTACTCTTTAGTTTTCTTCAGTAGAGTAAGTTCGTTTTTGGGTTTGTGTGGTATGATTTCAGATAGTCGCTGTTTTTCCTCATGACAGCAGCATGTTTGCTATAGCTGAATTCTGCTGTCTGATTTTTCAGAATGATCTAGCTTCAAGAAAAGCAAGTGGTTAGTAGTGCTTAAGAAAATTTGATTCAATAACTAATGGGTAGTCAATAACTGTCACAGCACAGCATTTTATATACCGTTAAGTGAAACTGCAATACAATCTAAGTTTATTTTGGGAGTGTTTGCTATATAATTGGACTTAATAAAATGTTAGAAGTGCAGTAGGCATGACTTTGAGTAGATAATGAAAGAAAACGCAAAATGCTCATTGATTCATGATGTGGTTTCATCTTAGCTTGGGCAGACCATGCAGTATTTAATAATTAGTAGCAGAATATTTACTATTGAAGCTTGAAAAGATGTGAGTTCTTTGTGTGCAATTTTTCATTTATGCATGTGAGAGGGTTTTGGTTTTTGGTTATTTTTTAAAAATATTTTTACATTGTAGTTCTTGTTTTGCTTGTTGGTGGTGTTTGCTTATTTAATACATTCCGTCAGGGACAGAAATTACATGCTTTTTTTTCTTAGGAGTGTGTATTGGGTTTTTTCCCTTATTCCCCCCTCCCTTGGTGGTGATGGTGGTGATGTTTAAATGAAGTTGCTTTTACAGCACCAAAGACTTAATCATCCATTTCTTATATAAAAGGTAGCTACTTTTTGCATAGACCTCAAGTATATTGTAGTGTAGAGGTGGAATTTAAGGAAAGGTATTAAACCAAGGCTGTGTTTTAGCTTACAGCAAGTAATAAATTGTATCATTTATCTTGAATGTATTATAGATAAGCTGCTATATAACGATTGCCACTTCAGATAGCTGTGAAATTAGGTGATGAACTAGTTGTTATTTAGCCTTCTAATTTCTGTATAAGTCTAATTACATGAAATGGAAGTTGGGGTTTTGTTTTTTTTCCTTTGCTTTTGTTTGGAGTGTCATTGTAACTACTGTATTGTAAATGATGGAAAATAATTGCATATGTTATTTTGGGGTGTGTTATTTGCATCAGTATTTTATCTCTGTCAATGTTTGTGCTCATCACTGCATATAAAACTTGGATGTATCAATGTAACTTAATTTTTTTATTTTCATACTGGCATTGTAGACACTTGAGAAAGCTGTATCTTGCAGGCTTGACTTAACTTTTTTTCCTTAAAAATCTGGAATAGAATCTTACAGCATTTACTGGAATCAGCAGTATAAAGCATTTGAGGGTAAGACTCCAAATGTTTTGGCAGTACAGCATTTCTTTAGTAAATGAATTACATACCACTAGTACAGCCCTATTACAGCACTGACAATAAGCTAACAATGGATATATTTTCCTTTACTCTATTAACACAAGCAGTGTTTTATTTAATAATCAATGACATACATGTGCCTGAAGTTGATTTTAAAAATTACAGTATTAGATCATAAAATCAAAACCAGCAGTACATTTTTTAGCCACACTGAAAATGAAGGACTTGATTTTCCCCATAAATTTCAGTGTTTTTAGTAATGAATTCTATGCATTTTATATAAATAGAAATTTATATAATACACAAAAAGGCATAGATGAAGATTATTTTAAAGGATTATTTACAGATGACACATTTATGGAGTCACTATTTAAGTAAATTTGCTGCCCTCCACATCCTTGCAATTTTATTTATATGGTCTAGCAGGTTACCAATACCTGCTCACATCTTGGGAGAGATGCAGTGCTAGCAACAGATATCTCAGAAACCCCAAGTAGAAAAGACTGGCTGTGTGAGCACAGGAGTGACCCCAGCACAGGCTATGTGAGCACAGGAGGAGGACCCTAGCGCAGGTTGCTCTGGTTTGGGTTTGGGGTTCTCACCCCAAAAGTGACATGCTGTCTGTGTTGACATTGCATAGCTGGAGTAGCCTTGCTCACTGGACAGTAACTGGTAAAGGCCAGCAGTTTCATGCGGTGGCATAGTGCTTGGTTAAGTCATATCACAGTTAGGTGCACTGCTCTTAATTAGTTCCAATCATGGACTTTTTAATGTTTATAATTAAAACTTCAAAATCTTGCTGAAGTTCAATTTTCGTGTATTGACAAAGGAATCTGGATTTATATCCCATTTAAAACCATTCTATCAAGTTTTTTTTTTGTTTTAATGTTCCCTTAAATAAAACACTGCATGATTTCCAACTTGCATATTTGTGTGCTATTTTAATTTACAAATTAATTTTATCAGTTATCCTAATATTTAGTTTTTTTCCTCTTCAGGATATTAATTAAATGTTACTATATTTAGCAAAAGCTTTTCATATTTTAAATTTCTATTGCTAATTTTAAACTTGGTTTATGTTAAGTAAAAGTTAAATCATACACTGCAAGGTGTAGGAAGATTTGTTTTAATGATCCCAATGATATAGATTTGATTAGTTTGAACTGTTGACTGTTTTAACAGTTTTACTCTTGTGGCTTTCTTTCATTGATCTGTTTGTTTTGCTTTGACTTCTATGCTACACTAGTTTGCCATGTAGCAATTGCACTGTGCAATATTACAATAAGGACTGGGAAAATTTTTATGGATGTAATGTCTATTACAGTTTGCGATAGTATTTCTCTCTAGTTCTCAGTGATTTAAATGTGACCAAGCCTTCTGTACTTTGTCACAAAAAGCGGGTTTTCCAGGTGACTATTTTGGTGAGTGTCAAAATAAGAATTTATGGTGTATTACTGTTGATTCACTTTGAATTAAAATATATATATTGCAGCAAACAGCTTGCTGACTTTTTTTCCATCTCAGTGCTTCTTAAGGGTAGAGTACGGGTTGATATTATCTAACCAATGGTATTTCATTTACTGTGCAGAGCCACCTTGTGAGGCAGTGGTAGTATTTTTGGTACATGAATGAAGGCCTAGGCTCAAAACGCTTAGATAGCTTTCCTAAAGTTACACACAAAAATATCCTGTTCCCCATCAACATTAACATTTCCATTTAGATACCAGTCTAGACTGATGAATCTGAATTAGGACAGACTAACCAGTCTATTTTCTACTGTTCTTTTGTTAAACTTTTTTTAAAAAAATTTTTGAGGTAGGGTTTTGCTCTAGTCCAGGCTGACCTGGAATTCACTATCTTAAGTTGGCCTTGAACTCAGGGTGGTCCCCCTACCTCTGCCTCCCAAGTGCTGGGATTAAAGGCATGTATCACCATGCCTGGCTCTACTGTTCTTTAAACTGAAGTGTCATGCAGTGTGCCTCAAGTACCTGTAACACAGCACTGCTATGACCCATTTTCCTTGAATATTTGGTTTTCTCAAATATTTTTGAGGGACATATGCATGGGTGAAGAATAGGGAAGTCACATGAAATTTTGAAACATGAGATGAAAGAATGAAGTTGTCTTAGTCTGGTTCAAATAAGCACCTCCATCTCATTCTTCTAGTGCACAACTATAGGGGGTACTCAATGGGAATGCTTGGAGGAGAGCCTTCTCCTAGACCATACATTGTCTTGATATGTGAGATCAAAGCCAGGGCTAAGGCAGCACACACTAGTGAATACCACTGCCACACCCCCCGCCAAGGATGGATTTTGTGTTTCATTCAACATTTGGTTTATAAGAGTCTCTGCATTGTATGGAGTCACACTTACATTATTGCTCTATAGTATTCACTTGTGTGCCTATGCCACAGTTTATTTTGTTGGTCATTCAAATAGTTTTTACTTTTTAGATTATGAATAGCATTGCTATGAATGTTTTTGTCCATCTTTGCTGGACATATTCATGACTTTCCAGTATATCAGCATTATGGAACTTTTATATCATAAGGCATGCATACACATTTATTTCCTTAGACATTACCAAACAGTATTCCAAAATATTGAATTGGCTTACACTTACTCTAAGACAGTGAGAGTTCTCATTGCCTTAGAGCCTCTCAAACACACTTGATTGTTTATTTCTTTTCAGTCATTGTTGCGAGGAGAGCAGTTCAAAGAACTGAGCAGTTTGGCCAAAACAGGTCATATATGTAGATGAAATCCAGAGTTTCACAAGTAACTTAAAATTTGAGGAATGCTAAGGAGTACTCAGCTACTTAAATGGACATAGTAATATAAAAGTCTTTTTGAAGGGGGAGGGTGTAATAGTGTGAAAAAGCCTTCAATCAACACACTTCAACCAGCCAGTGAGTACCCAGTATAGTACCTGGTGCTATATGTCACACATGATAAAGGTATACCATGAGTCATTCAAAGTATTTATAAAGTTCCTACACTGGGCATTTGTGAGTGGACAAAACAAGTCCCTTTTCCCTTTATGGAGCTTAGCTTAGGGTGAGGGAGAAAGCTTAAATATAAATAAGGTCAGAAGGGTTAAGAAAGAAACCGGAACAGCTGGGTAAAGTCACTGCAGGAGGCATGTCAGTGCTTCAGTGAGGTGACATTTGACATGACAGGAATGCTTGTCAGCTATGCAAGGGGCCAAGTGGCAAGGACAATAGTCATAACTCAGGAAAGCACAAAGGCAAGTGGCCAGTATGGCAGAGCATAGAAGATAGGAAATGCCACTGTAGGGGAAGGCATTGTTCCAAAGAAAGGAGTGGAGACTTAGTTCCGTGTATTATGAGAAGCTATGGGGGATTCTGAGTGGGCAAGTGATGCAGCTAATCTGTGTGTTTGAAAGATCAGGCTGGCGGGCTCCTGGAGAGGAGGTTGCAGGGCCAGAGAGTAAACGCCTGGAAACCCGCTTGGACAGTACTGGAGTGACAGTCTTGATGAGAGAGAGGCGAATATGTCTGATTATAAGGTTTGTATTATCAATCCCTCGTCCTTTTCTCTTTTTTGAGATAGGGTTTCACTACATAGCCCAAATTGGCCTGGAACTCTATGTAGTCCAAGCTGACATTGAACTTGAGAGCCTCTTGCTTCAGTAATTATAGGTGTGTACCCCCACACCCAGATTGCTTTTTTTTTCTTTTATTTGTTTGTGTATGGTCTCCAAGATCTCTTACTGGGTTAAATGAATGCCAGAAGATTGCACCACTTTGTGTCTGGCTTTACAGGGATGCTGAGGAATTGAACCTGGGCCATCAGGCTTTGCAAAAAATTGCTTTTAACCACTGAGCCATCTCCTCAACCCCTCTTCTACTTTCTTAACATAGTAATTGGAAGAGCAAAAATTCTGAATTTGGATAAACCCAGCATTTCAGTCTTTTTTTCTTCATGGTTTTGCTTTCTCTTTCTTCAGGCATTTTCCTATTTCTAGTTGTGAATACTTTCCTATGTTCCAGTGTTACAGTTTTAGCTTTTCTTTTTTAATTTTTTAAAAAAATGTTTATTTATTTATTTGAGAGAGAGAGGTAGAAAGAGGCAGAGAGAGAGAATGGGCTGCCAGGGCCTCCAGCCACTGCAAACAAACTCCAGACACATGCACCGCCTTGTGCATGTGGCCTGCGTGGGTCCTGGGGAATCGAACTTGGGTTATTTGGCTTTGCAGGCAAACCTCTTAAGTGCTAAGCCATCTCTCCAGCCCAGTTTTAGGTTTGCATAGTCACCTCTGATCCAAGTCATGTTTGTTTTTATACCAACATTTTATAATGACATTGCTCTGGCTTTTTTTGTGGGGGGAGGTCCCAGATAGGGTCTTGCTATAGCACAGGCTGACCTGGAATTCACTATGTAGCCTCAGGGTAGCCTTGAACTCAGTGATTCTCCTACCTCTACCTCTCAAGTGCTGGGATTAAAGGTGTGTGCCACCACACCCAGCTAGCTTTGTTTTTTTTAAATAAATATTTATTTATTTGAGAAAGAGAGAGAGAGAATGGGTGCACCAGGACCTTCAGCCACTGCAGATGAACTCCAGACACATGCATCACCTTCTGCATCTGCCTTATGTGAGTACTGGTTAATTGAACCTAGGTCCTTAGGCTTCACAGGCAAGTGCCTTAACTGCTAAGCCATCTCTCTCCAGCCCTGTCCCTTTTATTGAGACAGGTGTCATGTAGAGCTCAGGTTAGCCTCATTCAATTATGTAACTGAGTAAGATCTTGAGCTTCTGATCCTCCACTTCCATAGTCCTAGAATTGTAGGAACTCTCCATTATACTTGGTTTATGTAGTGCTGAGAATCAAACCCAGGGCTTCATGCATGTTACGCATGTAACACAAACTGAGCTATGTTCCCAGCTGTTCGAGCTTAATGAACCTACATTTACATATGAGTAGTAGTAGTAGTCCTATGGTAAAAAAAAAAAAAAAGATGTTCATGTTTCATATTTTCCATCTTAGAAAACAATATATGACTGGGTGTGGTGTTTCATGCCTGTAACCCCAGAACTCAGAGGATGGAGGCAGGAGGATCAGAAGTTTAATGTCATCCTCAGCCATATAGCAAGCTCAAGGTCATTCTGGGTTACATGAGACCCTGCATCAAAAATAAAAATAAAGTTAATATACAAAGTTAATGAGGCAAATGTGACCTGACAAATTTGGGTGGCCATCTATGAGCTCATGCTATGAGCTATGAGCTCATTATTTTTGAGACATGAGAATCAGAGGGTATGCAGAGGATGGCTAACCCAGTGGGCACTGACTTCTGGTTCTTTTGAGCAAAGAAGGAAATGTTTACAAAACTTCAGGGTTTACATTTTTATTTTAAATATAGCATGCACCAAAGATGTACTGCAATTCTGAGTTGGGCCAAGTGTCCCATTGCAGGATTTGAAGTTTCCTTTCAGTTTTGACATTGAGTCTTTCTGCTCAACATAGTGCTGCTATGTTGCATCTGACCAGTAGGGGGAGAAAGAGTTCTCTAATAATTTTCAAGTTTAGTTCCATAGAATCTTATTTATGTGAGAGAGACAGTATGATTATGGGTGTGCTAGGGCCTCCCACTGCAAATGAACTCCAGACGCACTCACCACTTTGTGCATCTATCTGGTTTTACCTAGGCTTTGCATGAAAGTGCCTTTAACCACAGAAATATGGTCAGTGTAGCCTATGTCCCATGGACATTGACAGTACAATGTGCAAAGTTCCTCATTTTTTAAGTATATTTTGCAAAACGTCAAAATACCCCAAATCTCAATGATCTAAAAGTACTACTCAGGCTAGTTAGCATAGCATGGTATCAAAGGAAAGACACCCCTTCTGTCACGGGTGGCAGGGGTACTAGCTCTGCATAGCTGCCCTCCTGTTTGAATGGTTTTAAGTTTTAGAAACTGTGATTCAGGTGAAACTGGCCCTTGGCTTCAGTACAGAAAAGAATTTTAGGATGATCTGGTATGAAGCAGAGCTAGGGCTTATTAAAGCTATTTTAATACAGATTTTGATCACTTGAACTAAGAAGGAAAGGGTCTTAGGAAGAAAGTAAGACTCCCCTGAAAGCATGGATATGGGCATCTCTGAATGTCACAAAAGGTAAGATATGCAACTTCGGGAGTAGGCTTCTCCAGGAAGAGTTGCACTGCATTGTTTTTATGCATAGATTTTTACAAAAGCATATACAGGATTTTGGTGGATTTTGAAGCTATTCTCTTCAGACTTGCCAAGGACCCAAAAGGAGATCATAGGGTGGTTCCTGAGGGTCACCTGACAGGATTACAATTGATAAGACCTTGAGGATGCTGGAAGGTAGGATATCTTTACTGTAAAGAAAGCAAATAGTCTTGTTTGAGATTCCCAGAAAATGGCTGGGAAAAGGAAAGTGGCTCTACCCAGAGTCACTTTCAGGCCTTAAGCCTAGTTCCTTGTTGTTTAAATATCACATCCATATACGAAGATGGTGCCATCTCTATGCTGACAACCTTCACAACAACTGTTAATTGTGCTAGAAGTTCACGTATCAGCAAGAAACTTACCCAGACTCTGAGGTGAGGGCTTCGTTTCCCTTTCCACATGCCTGTAGTTTCCCTTGTCTATTTTGTTCATCCCTCTACTGCCATGTAGACCTGCCACAGAGTCAAAATGTATAGATCATTTTTCCCCAGCAAAGGAAATAAAACAGGATTTTACAGCTTTGGAAGGAGAAGGTTAGAGGCACAGTCACTCAATACCTAGGTTGAATGAGAGGGCCTTATATAAATATGTCCTATTCCTCCACCAAAATCCTGCCTATCTGTTGAGTTTAAGCTAGGATCTCATGCACCCCAGACAAGCCTCAAACGTTATATAGCCAAGGATGAGATTAAGCCTGCGATCCTTTTACCTCCACCTCCCCAGTGCTGGGGTTACAGGCTTGGACCACAATGCTGGGTTTCATGCCATGCTGGGGATGAAACCTAAGGCTTCATGCACGCTGTAGAGGCACTCTACACACTCAGATACAGCTCCAACCTTCATTTTTTAAAAATTGTTTTGTTTTGAAGAACAAAATGACTTAGAGAAATTAGTCATGATAACACAAGAGGAATGTTGTAGCATTTTGTCCTTATGGGCATTCTACCTCACTACCTTCTCTGAATCCAGTAAGTGTTTACCAACCAAGAAGGGGGAGGGGAGGATGTATGTGTATGTAACACATCTTGCCTAGAAATTATATTCATATTGAGACTGTGGTAGCACATAATGTAAAAATGTACTTTAGGGCTGGAGAGATAGGTGGTTCATTGGTTAAAGATACTTGTTTGCAAAGCCTGATGGCCTGGGTTTGATTCCCCAGTGTCCACATAAGGCCAGATGCACAAAGTGGTGCATGTATCTGAAGTTCCATTTGCAGTGGCAGGAGGCCCTGGTGTGTTCATTCTCTCGTCCTCTCTCTCTCTGCAGATAAATAATAAATAAAATATTTTAAAATGTACTTTATATTGTAAATTCTATATTAGATCTCATAGGGTGAAGTCAAAGGAAATTGATTGCATTTTGTCAAACTTTCTAGCTGTATGTAATCTAAGGCTATAACATAACCATGATTTGTCAAAATAGGTGATGGGTCAATGTTTGATACTATCTGATTTAACAGATCTGATTTCAATAGTGATGGACAAGTATAGTTAGGACATGAATGTTCATTTTTTTCACACTTAAGACCAGTGTGAAACTATAATGACATATGTTGGAACATAACCTATTCATCAATGACATGAATGAATTTTTTGTTCAATTTAATTAATGATAGTTTAAAAATTCTGAAAGTATATGCCTTCCCTTAATTTCATCTCTTCATCATGTACAACTACTAATAACCCCTTCTAAATTTGATTGGCATCAATGTTTTCTCCATCTTTTTTCTTTTATTTATAATTTATTTATTTATTTATTTGACAGAGAAAGAGAGAGAATGGGTGTGCCAGGGCTTCCAGCCACTGCAAGCGAACTCCAGACACTTGTGCCCCCTTGTGCGTCTGGCTAACGTGGATCCTGGGGAATTGAACCTGGGTCCTTTGGCTTTGCAGGCAAACGCCTCAACTACTAAGCCATCCCCCCAGCCCCTTTTTTCTTTTATTTGTTTGCAAGGAGAGAGAGTGAGAGCCAGGGCCTCTTGCCACTGCAAATGTACTCCAGACGCACGTTCCACTTTGTGCATCTGGTTTTATGTGGGTACTGGGGAATTTGACCTGGGCCACCAAGTTTTACAAACAAATGCCTTTAACTGCTGAGCCATCTCTCCAGCCCCAATTCTCTCTTTTTGATTAACCATTTTTTTGAAAAAATAAAATGTTTTGTGGACCTGTCACCAGAAGACAAGAAGATAGCCCAACCACACACTTTGCTGTCTGCCTGGAATGAATGATAGATGAGCAGTGATTAGTAACTGACAGTTTTGGAAAGAAGTTGTGAGACTGGCCACTGTCAATGAAGAGTGTCTATTAGTGATCTGTACACTGAAGAACTAACCATAAACTTTGTACTTTATGCAGTCATTAACCATCACTAGGCTGTGGCAACTAAATATTAAGCTGTATTGCAGGCACACTGGGATTATTTAGGTAAGCTGGGATCAATAAAATTGGTGCATATTGAAAATGTAAAGTGAGCACTGCCTTTGTTAACAATTAACTTTAATATAGTTTAATTGTGATGATGTAATTCAATTTAAAAATTTTAATGAGTAGCTTACAAAATTCCTGAAAATTTAGTAATCAGCTCACACAAGCTGGTACAAGCCAGATCCCACCCATCTCCATAGAAACTCATAAAGCATTTAGTTACTTCTCCCTTATCTACATAACTGTGATCAAGAAAGCAGAGTGGCTGGGACTTGGGGTCACAGGCAGAATGCCGTAGCCAGAGCTATCAAGCCAAGGCTGATATTCTTTAAACTCTCCTCATAACTTACATTCAAATAATCAAAAGGGTTACAACAAGCTTGCAACCTAGCTTCTTGGTCTCCACAAAGAGAACATTTAACCATTTGGTAACTTTTCATTAAAAGCATGTTTACTCTCTGTCCTCACTGTACTTCTTTTCTTAAAAAAAAAGAAATATTTTTATTTATTTGCAAGCAGAGAGAGAAACAGAGAGAAGAGAAACAGAGAGAATGGGCATGCCAGGCCTCCAGCTGCTGTGAGCAAACTCTAGATGCAAGTGCCGTTTTGTGCATCTGGCTTGATGTGGGTACTGGGGAATTGAACCTGGGACATTAGGATTTGCAGGCAAGTGCCTTGATAAACAACGGAGCCATCTCTCCAGCTCCTCACTGTATTTCTTTCTTTAATAGCTGAGAGAATCTTTTAGTCCACTTAGGCTGATTGTACTTAGGTAACAGATGACCTCCAAAGTTTCAGTAGCTAGCTGAAAAGCAGCAACAACAGTCTCTTTTGCTCTTACGTGTTGGTCCCAGGCTGGCTTCTACTCCTGGCTAAAGACCATCTGCCCTTCACTTCACGTTAGGACCCAGGCTAAAGGAGTTATAAATATTGGACACGTCCTCCCAGTGAAAGAGATAAAAGAAGCAGTTGGACCTTGCCATGATTTTTAAGGGTCATGAATGAAACTGTATACTGCCACTTCTGTCCATGCCCTAGCTAAATAAAACCCCCATGTGGAGAGGTAGAGATAAAACTCTTAATGGGTTATGGAATATGCCCTGCGTTAGCCACAAATGTGGAATATTGATCAGCATCACATGGAGCTTTTTAAAAATGTATATATTTTATTTGGTTATTTGAGAAAGAGAAAGAGGTAGAGAGAGAGAGAGTGAGTGAGAGGCAGAGATAGAGAATGGACATGCCAGGGCCTCTATCCACTGCAAACAAACTCTGGATGCATGCACCTCCTTGTACATCTGACTTATGTGGGTTCTGGGGAATAGAACCGGGATCTTTTGGTTTTGCAGGCAAACGCCTTAACCACTAAGCCATCTTCTCTAGCCCAACATGGAGTTTGATAGAAATGCAGACTGTGGAGAACCCCAGACCAGAATCTCCATTGCTTGAAAATAAAATAAAAATACTTTATTTATTTGCAAGGAAAGCGACAGAGAGAGAGATTGAGAGAATGGGCCCACCAGGGCCTCTTGCCACTGCAAACAAACTCCAGATGCATGTGCTACTTTGTGCATCTGGTTTTATGTGGGTACTGGGGAAATGAGCCTGGGTTGTCAGGCTTTGCGAGCAAGTGCCTTTAAGCAATGAGCAATCTCTACATTTTAATCAACATCCCGTTTCAATGTGTGCATTAAAGCTGGTGACATTTGGTCTTAGGGGACCCTACATGGATGCCCTCCTCAGCAGTCGTTTTCTTTTCCCCATGCTTACTTTTCTTGCATTCTCAGGTATACCACCCCTTCTCCATTTCCTTCCCTCTCTCCTTCTCTCCCTTGCCTCCCCTCCACTTGGCATCATTAGTTGCCCCTGTCAGAGCCAGCATTGTTCTCTGTCTCACCTCCCTGTCTTGGCACAGACCTAGGAACCTGTTTAATGTGACTGACTTTCTGTCTTCCGCTCTACCTGTGACTCCTTACCTCATCATTACTTGCCAGGTGTAGCAGACAGCTTCAGGTTCGCTGAGATGAACTTCCAGACCAGGCACAGTTATGGAGGAAGGGATATTATTTATTGAAGCTTACAGATCCAGGGGAAGTTCCATAATGGCAGAAGAAGCGTCCTGCTCTCCACAGGGCCAAGCAGAGAGAGCAAAAGCCAACCAGCCACCACAGCACACAGAGCAAAACTACAGCCAAAAGCTCAGCACACTTCAGGAACTCCTGCTAGGCACATTTGCATATCTTTACAATGGAATCTTAAACCATCACCTTAAGACTGGGCCCCCAGTGACCTTGCCTCTAGCAAGGTGATTGCAGATGCAAACTATAACTAATAAAACACTGAATATATTGGACATATATTCAAACTACCATACCAGGTGATCTTTCTAGAATTCATTTGTCATCAAGAGCATAGCAGTGAGGTGACAAGAGGTTTGAAGCATGGCAGGGCAAGGTGTGTGTATGTGGGGGGGGGTGTAAGTAAAGGTATCATGTAAGCCAAAGGAGAGCTCTGCCTATTAAAATCAACATCAAGACAAGGCCTAACCAATCTGAGTGTTAGACTCCGAAACTTTAACTGTCACTTACAGGCCATTGTCCAAATCTCAAGGAGGACATTAACCTCTCTAGGCTGTCCCTCATCAGCTATATTAGAACCTGATCTTAATTGAAGATGCCTGTGGATTTATATATACTTTTGCATCTTTGCGTAACTGAAATGCCTTGTTCCCATCTCGTCTGCTTGCCACGTCTTAGCTCTACTCTCCTTCGTAAGCCTTCCCTGACCCAGGGAGGGATCTACTATCTCCTTCTATGTCATTTTTGCCTGTGGGATAAATAATTGTTTCATAATTTTAATTTTTTCCTTGCCGTATCTTGAGGATGTGGATCTTTAGCCCCATCGTATAGGAGGTCCTCAGTTGAAGTTTGTTGCCGAATGGAGCAAGATCAAAATGATGGCTCAGGGGTTAGGGTGATGGCCCAGTCTTCCAAGTGCTTACTGCACAAGTATGAGAACCTGAGTTCAGATCCCCTGCGCCTATGTAAACGCTGGGTGTGAAGGTGCATGTCCGTCATCCTGGTGCTGGGGATGTAGAGACAGGGCAAGCAAAAAGACAGAGCGCAGTTAAGGAAGACACCCGATGCTGACCTCTAGTCTCCACACGCATGTGCACATGTGCATGTGTACCCACACACAAGCACATCCATACACATTCAAACATACGTGCACATCTACACATGCACAGGCAAAGTTAACAACAACAAAAAGATGGCTCAGACAGGCATTGTGAAAATGTAAGTGCTATTGGGTTAGCATTATACAAAAGCGTCTACTGTCAAGCACCTCACGTGCATTCCAGAGTTGAAATTGCTATCAGGACTTTGCATGTCACCTCTAAAGGCATGTTGTATTCGTCTAGTCCCAAGATGCATTATTTAGATCTCCTAATAAGACAGAAGTGCTTTGGCAAATGAAAGGGACGTTGGTTGTCTAAGGGAAAGACACGTATAGCCAATGTGCTGATTTCCTTGTTAGATTATGTATTTGGGGCTGGGAAGATGGCTCAGTGGTGAAGAGCACTTGCCACTTAAACACAAGGGTTTAGGAGGACCTAAGATCTCCTGAATCTGATTCCCCAGAACCCATATGAAAAACTGTGTGTGGCCATGCACGTGTGTAACCCCAGTCTATGGGGAGCAGAAACTGGAGAATCCCTGGGGTTCCCTGACTGAAAATGGAAGCTCTGGGTGAGGGAGAGGCCCCATTACAAGGAAGAACAGATGAGCAATAGAGAAGGACACTTAAAGATCTCTGGCCTACACATACACGTGCGCACGCACACACACACTGCATATTTTTATAATACGTTTCTCAAAGACTGTCCAAAAAACAGTACTTTAAGAGCCTCATGCTCTGCCAACTGAGCTATCCAGGTACATAAAAATCAGTACTTTAAAATTTAAGTATAAAGTTCTTTTCCTCTTATGTTATGGAGAAAGACTTAATTAATTAATTGTTTGGTCTTTTGAGGCAGGATTTCACTCTAACCCAGGCTGACCTGGAACTCACTCTATAGCCCAGGTTAGCTTCAAACTCATGGAGATTCTTCTGTGTCAACCTCCTGAGTGCTGGAATTAAAGGTGTATGTCACCACACCTCGCTCTTTATCAATGACTTTATATGACAATGATATCTAAGATTTATTGAACACCTTGTACCAGGTCCAGCTTTTGTTACTTAAACAGCTGTACTGAGATATTATTTCTAAGGCTGGAGATGCAACTCAATGGTAGAGCACCTGTCTGGAGTGTGTAAAGCCCTGAGTTTAATCTCTAGGTCCTGCCAAACATGATTTACATAACAAGAATTTTAGTATATTTACAATTATATAGCCACTACTAAAAATCTAGATTTAGATTGTTTCTGTCAGCCTAAAAAGAAACTTTGTGACACACACACACACACACACACACTTGTTTTGTTTTTGTTTTTTGAGGTACAATCTTACTGTGGCCCAGGATGACCTGGAATTTACTATATAGTCTCAAGGTGGCCTCAAACTCATGGTGATCCTCCTACTTCTGCCTCCCAAGTGCTGGGATTAAAGGCATGTGCCACCATGTCTGGCAGGCTTTCTCATTTTTATTCCCCTAGTCCCAGACAACCAAGAAGCGACTTTTTGTCCCTTCAGGCTTGCCTTTTCTGCTATGTCATGTAAGTGAATCATATGACATATAGACTTCTGTGATTGGCTTCTTTCATTTGACAGAATGTCTTCAGAATTCATCAATGTTACAGCACATAACAGTACTTTGTTCCTTTTTACTGAGGAATATTCTATTGTGCCAAACTTGCTTATCTTTCCACCACTTGATGCACATTTGGTTATTGTGAACAATGCCACTACAAATGGAAACATTTACGAGGGCATATGCCCTTATTTATCTTGGGTGGGTACCTTGGTATCTTGTGTGGATTCTTTGACATCTTAGGTGGGTGTCTCTGAATTCCTGGAAGGGATGTGAAGTATGTAGTTATGAGATGATGGAGTTAGTTAGGGCTTGAACTCAAGATGTAAATCATGGATACTTTCCATGACCAGTCCTGGTCCCCATCCCACAGGACTTGAGAAAAAGGCTTAACACAAAATAAAGCAAAATAAGCCTGGTGTGGTGGACATGCTTTTAATCCCAGTACTTGGGAGTCCAAAATAGGAGATTGCCAGGAGTTCGAGGCCACCCTGAGACTACATAGTGAATTCCAGGTCAGCCAGAGCTGGAGAGAGACCCTACCTCGAAAAACTAAACTAAACCAAAAAAAAAAATAATAAAGCAAAATAAGAACTAGGTTGGGGGGGGCACCACCACATCTGTTCCTCCCACTGGAAGATTTAGAGGATAATTAGCTGGAAGCTGGGGGAGCTGGAATGTCATCAACGGAAGTCAGGCTCAAGTCAGCAAACACTGAGTTGCTAGGCGGCAGAGCTGAGCCTCTCCCACCTGGGGACTTGCAGCTAGTCCTGGTGGGTGTCATCACCATCTTGCTGGGCCTGCCTGTTGCCCTGGACCTTGGGGCAAGCTTAGGAAACTGTTTTTAGAGAAATAGGTCAAGATATGAGAGGAAAAGGAAGCCGAGATGCCCTATATTTTTGCAACAGGCTCTCTCTATTACCCTTCCTGTGGTCCATCCTACGTGGGACACGTAGAGCGATTTTCCTGAAACATACATTCCATGCTCAGAACTCTCCCATAGCTCCTTACTGTCCTTTAGCATTGTTAATTCCAGTCCTCTGGGGCAGTTTCTGTCTGCAGGGCACCCACGTAACTATGTTAAGCACTTTTCTTGAGGCCAGGACATTGAGAAGCAAGAATGACCCTGCAAATGCCTCATCCCACTTGTTTCTAGTGTTTTCTCAAAGGTGCTGGAAGCAAGAGAAACCATGAATAAAATTTCAGGTTAAATTCTTTCATTCTTAGAAGTGGGCAATCCAGTCCCTCACATATGATGGAGCTAAAATCTCATGGCCTTTGTATAAACTGTAAAATACAAATCCTTCCTTCCTTCCTTTTTTTTTTTTTTTTTTGAGGTAAGGTCTCGCTGTATTCCAGGATGACCTGGAATTCACTCCGCAGTCTCAGGGTGGCCTCCAACTCACAGTGATCCTCCTACTTTTGCCTCTTGATTGCTGGGATTAAAGATGTGTGCCACCATGCCCAGGCCTGTAGGCACTGCAAATAAACTCCAGATGCATGTGCCACCCTGTGCATCTGGCTTTACTTACTGGGAAATCGAACCTGGGTCATTAGGATTTGCAGGCAAGAGCCTGAACCACTGAGTCATCTCTCCAGAGATTTTAAAATCACGGCTCTACAAATTGTCTGAAACATATCCTATGTTTTTTTTAACTTTTAATATTTTATTTATTTACTTGAGAGAGACAGAGAGAAAGAGAGGGACAGAGAGGCAGGTATATAGAGAGAATGGGTGTGCCAAGGCCTCTAGACACTACAAACGAACTCCAGACACATGTACTACCTTGTGCATCTGGCTTATGTGTGTACTGGGGAATCAAACCTGAGTCTTTAAGCCTGGCAAATGCCTTAACCACTAAGCCACTTCTCCAGCCCCTCTATGTTTTTTTTTTTTTAAGGGCACATTGATTTATAAAGATAGGATTCAAGTCCTCAGCACAGCATATTCAACCTGTGCTTGCCTCTCCAGCACTCTTTTCATGAGCCCCCAGCATCCTCCACCTGCTCTGAGCAGGGGCATCATTGTGTGTTTACTTACCTCTCCCATTTGACTTTACATGCTCACCTCATTGAGGGTGGGGCAAGGCCTTTCTCACTGTAGAGACTCTAGCACTCAGGACAGACCTGGACACGGGAAAGAAGATCAGTACAGAAAAGAAGTGGAGCAATGACTCAACAGCTAAGAGTGCTTCCAGGGGCTGGAGGGGTGGCTTAGCAGTTAAGGTGCTTGCCAGAAGTGTGTGTGTGTGTGTGTGTGAGAGAGAGAGAGGGGGTGGGGAGAATAGGCTCACCAGGTCCTCTTGCTAAAGCAAATGAACTCCAGATGCATATGCCAAAAAGACACTGACTTTTAAAGGTATTTTATTTATTTCAGAGAAAAGGAGGGGAGAGAGCATGTGAGAGAATGGGCATGCAAGGGTCTCCAGTTGCATGTGCCATGGTTTGCATCTGGCTTACATGGGTTCTGGGGAGTTGAACCTAAGTCCTTAGGCTTTGCAGGCAAATGCCTTAACTGCTAAGCCATCTTTCCAGCCTGACACTGACTTTTTAAGGCTCTGGAACAATCAACTTGCATACAGAAAAACATCCCAAAGCCACAGTTAAGTAGACTACAATGAACACAAGGGTTTCTGGTTTAAGTGGGTTCTGATTATCATATGATAAATATATAATAAGATTGAGCACTTACTGTGTGTCAGCTGTACGTCTAAATGATGGATGTGTATCAACTCATCTTTAAAACAACCCCAGGCAGGTGTTCCTTGGATCATTCCAGTTTTATAGATGAACTTTATAGAGACTGTAATTTTCCCAGTTACACAGCTTGTAGATAAGCAGAAAGCCTTTTCAGAATTGCTCTACTGGATGAAAAGGTTCAAAACCTCTCAGCACCTCAAGCTCTTTCCATCTGCCTCTCTAGGGGCTCCCCTGCCTTGAAGCAGGGTATCCTCTCTCCTAAGGCCCTTCTGGTCTAATCTCATTGGATACTTTTCCCTTCCCAGTGAGGTGCTACACATGTTCCCTATTTGACAAACTTCTGCTTGACATGTTTCTTACACCTTTCTTTCTCTTTCAGGCAACACATTCCCACAAGAAGGGTGATACACGTATGTCTCTGTTGCATGCTAACCTGGTTTCTCTACCGTGGCCAGTGTGTGTCTGTTCCAGTCACTGGACAGTGGGGCTTGAGGAAAAGAATGGTGTCTGGCTATTGGCTATACTCAAAAGCTGGAAAGCAAGCTGCATCTTGCCTAAGTCTGGCAAGAAATCACAAAGGACAAATCTCATTTACAACACAGAGGAAACCTCTTTTGAGATCGCCATTTGTATCTCTCCACCCTGTGGCAGTTGTTCCCAAGTATTGCTGTCTCTCATCTCTTGACACTTGTAGAGAACCCGTTAGCCAGCCATGGTTGAGTCTTTTCTCTCTTGCTTTATGTATAACCTTCTCCCCTTTCGGATCTTTTGTCTCAGGCCAGCAACTCTGTCCTTTCCATTAATCCTGCTGGCTGGATCACAGCTGGTTCCAGCTGTGGCCATAAAAGTTTGTGTTCAATCTCATCACACCCACTGTTGTGGCCTTAGCTCTTACATGAGAAGTTGGTGTTCCTAATCGGATGTGGTGGTGTCACACACATTTAATCCCAGCACTCAGGAGGTAGAGATAGGTGGATCACTGTGAGTTTGAGGCCAGCCTGGGACTACATAGTGAATTCCAGGTTAGCCTGGGCTAGAGTGAGACCCTACCTTGATAAAACAAAACAAAACAAAACAACAACAACAAAAAGAAGTTTGTGTTCCTCTGCAACATTTATCATCGTCTGATATTCAGTCTCTTACCCATGGGGATTTTTGTTGCCCCAGTGTCTGGAGCAGGTGTGTGATGCATTGTTGTTGGAGGAATAAACATTATTGGATGAACAGACCTTGAGTTTTACCAGGTGGAGGTGCATGTCCCCTGCCTTGCTTATATGCCTCATGTGTGATATAGTAGCTGACAAGCAGTGTATTCTGCACAAATATTTAAGGATTGAAGGATGTATGAAGTCTGTGAACTAGGTGGCTTGCCCAAGGCCACCCTATCAGGGCAGAGAGAAGAACAGATGGGCAATTCAGCTGAATCTGGTCATTTATGCCCCTGAGGAGTTTACTGGTCAACTCTCCTATATTTAGGAGACAGACTTTTTGGAAAAGACTTCTGGTTCTCCAAATGCCCCGGTGCATGCATTGCTGTAACAAATGTGTTTCATTTACTCCAAGTAGGCCACAACCGTTCCTGGGTTCCTGGGGAACGCGGGGTGGTGGTGGTGGTGGTGGCGGCGGCGAGGTTTGTAAATTAGTCATGCAGGCAGGTGTCCCCAAGGCCTCTCAATGAAGTACTTGGAACAAGCCGCCCCAAGTACCCCCCCGGCTCATCCATCCACAGAGTATTTCCAGAATTTAGGTTTGAAGACCTTTCCAGCTTCTTCAGCACGTTGGCCACGACCTTGACCTCTTTGTGGGACGACCTTTCGTCCTCTAGGTGGGGGAGGGGGCCAGGGAGGGAGGGGAGACCCCCCGCGAGCAGGGCGCGCGGGTGGCGGGGGCGCGCGGCGGCTGGCGCGGGGATGCGCGCGCGCCGGCCTCGCCTCCCTCGCCCGCTCGGGAGCTACGTGCTTCCTTTGTCGATGAAGCACCGCTCGGAGCTGCAGTAAGCGCTCGAGGCCGGAGCCGGCCCCGCGAGCCGGGCGCAGGGAGTGCCGCCCTCGGTGCAGCCTCGCCTCTCGCTGCTCAGCATCCCCGGCGGGCTCCGGAGTGGAGGTTCGGGCGACGCCCGTCCCACCCTCGCCGCTCGCTTGCCAGCCTGCCCGCCAGCTCGCCCGCCCGCCCGGGCGCGTGGCCACGAGGCACCGTGGGAAGAAGCTCCATGCGGCCCCGGCCCCCGCGCGCGTGAAGCCGCCACTCCGCGGCGGCGGCGGGCGGGCGGGCGGGCAGGCAGGACGGGGCTCCCTCCTCGCTCCCTCCGGCTCCCCGGGCGAGCGATGGCCGGAGATGCCCGGTGAGCACCGGGGCGCCGAGGGTTGGGCTCCCCGGCTCGGTGCGGAGCGACGCAGCGGCCTGGATGTGTGAAAGGTCCTCATGGCTCCGCAGGAGGCGAAGCTCCAGGGCCCGAGGGGAGCGGGGCTCGGCCGGGCCGGCGTGAGGAGCCCCGGGGCCCGCGCGTCCCGGGATGTGCCGCCGCCGCCACCGCCGCCGCCGCCGCTGCTGCTGGGACTCCTGCTGCTGGCCGTCCTCCCCGAGCGCGGCCGGGCCCACCCGGGTAAGCGCCGCGGCGGGGTCTGCAGGAGCCGGGCTGCCGGGCTCGGGGACCGCACCTGACCCCCGGGGGATGGGCGGTCGTGGGAGCCGGTGTCCCCGGGAGGGAGGCGCCGTGCACGGGGGGGGGGGGTACATTCATGGCTTCTTCCGGACAAGTTGTGGATTCCCCCTTAGTGGTCCTGCAATCGCATTGCCCTTTGGTTAAAGACATCATCGGCGTGTCTGTTTTTAGTAGGAGGACGTTTGGATGGAGCTGTCCAGTATATTTTGGGCTCCCTGTTGCTAGGGTCCACTTTGTCATAACTGCATGGAATGGCTGGGGAGTTTGAAGCCATTCCCGGGGCAGGCTTCTGAAGTAGCATTTTCCTCTCTGGGCTGAGAGCAGATGTCTTTCTTCGGGGCAGGGGGTTACAAGGAATAATGGATTGCGTTCAGGCATTGATCAAGTGTAAGAACCCACGATTTGCAGGAGGCTAGTTCAAAACCATCACGTTTGACTCTTAGACTTCCAGCAGTCCTTGAGAAACAGGTTTCCTTGACACCTTGGACCATTTTATGAAATCTTTTGTAACTATTTGGGTGTATTTATGCTGCAAAAGTGCCTTGAAACTTGCACTGTGCAGCCAGCGTCTTCAGTGGCACTCGTAAGGGGCATGCTTTTATGTCTGTGATAGGATTCTGGGCTCTTGGTACATTCCGTTTACCTCGGAATGTGGCTGTCATTTTAGGTAATGTATCTCTGTAGTTTTATGGATTTTAGTAAGAGCCCCTCCCATATTAGATTGAAATTCTTCCTAATCAAGGAGCGTGCACACTTGTAGATAAGTGGGGTGTGGGTTATAAATACTTCTTTCCTTGAGCAGCTTCATTCAAAGCCATTTTCCTTAGATTCACTGACATGAAGAGTCTTGTGTGTGCAGTGACTATCAGGGAATTTTCTGTTGGTTACAAAGTTCAGTAGTGGAGCTTCCAGTCTGAAGCAACGGTTCAGTGATGAGCATCTGGCACCATAGTTGAGGAACATAACCCGAGTAAGACAGGACATTCTTTAACAAGAATTTACAGATTTCTTGTTTAAAATGCATCACATTCATGCATCAGGTTTTATAAATTGTTTGAGAGCTTTTCATCTCTGGCTGTTCATTTGCGTGCAGATGCTGAAAACTGCTCAACCAACTGTAAGATGTGGCACTTGGTGTTCATGTACTGCCTCATTCAGCCTGATGTCATGATTTTCTCTGATGGGGCTTGAATTTCTGATCTCCTTTCTTCCAACCGTTGTAACTGGCCCCTTCTGAACTTCTATCTGAACTTCTTTCAGTCAGAGCCTGACCCAGGGGGACTTCTGATCGACATCTTTTGGTTTTAGCCCAGGGCTCCTTTCCCTTTTCTTCTTGTTGTGTACTGGTCATGAGGACAGAAGGCTGGAAAAGACACTGATTAGAATGATGGGGAAAATCTTTAAAGTGGATGTTGTTCCCTGAAGCTCTAAGATCTTCCCCCCTTCTCCATTTTTATATAACATTTTTATTCAGCTATTTGCAAGGAGGGGGGGGGAAATGGGTGCATTAAAGCCCCTTATCACTGTAAATGAACTCCAGATGCATGTGCACCACTTTGTACATCTGGCTTTACCTGGGTACTGGGAAATTGAACCTGGGGCCATCAGGCTTTGTAAGCAAGCCCTTTTAACTGCTGAGCCATCTCTCTGGCCCCATCTTTGGATTTATTGCTTCCTCTGTGCTTTTTGGGCCCCCTTTCTACTGTTTTATGTGGTCCAGTCCACCTGTGGATCCACAGCCTGCCTCTGTGCTTCACAGGGTCCTGTGGGTTTGCTGCTGTGCCTATTGTATGACTGACTTCTCTCTCTCTCTCTCTCTCTCTCTCTCTCTCTCTCTTTGAGGTAGGGTTTCACTCGGTTCCAGGCTGACCTGGAATTAACTATGTAGTCTGAGGGTGGCCTCGAACTCATGGTGATCCACCTGCCTCTGCCTCCCAAGTGCTGGGATTAAAGGCGTGAGCCATCACGCCCGGCTTTTCTCTTTTTATTTATTTAATTTTTGGGGGGGTTCAAGGTAGAATTTCACTCTAGCCCAGGTTGACCTGGCATTCACTATGTAGTCTCAGGCTGGCCTCAAACTCACAGTGATCCTCCAACCTCTGCCTCCTAAATCCTGGGATTAAAGGCGTGTGCCACCACTGTTGGCTATGACTGGCTTCGTAACAGAAGAGTTAAACACTGGGCACTCCATCTGACCTCCTCCCTGTTTTCATGTGTTCTCTGAATCCATGTGTGACAGATTTTCCCCAAATTAGGAGAGTCCTGGGCCCCATATAAGGCATCTCAAGGGCTTTGAGGGAGAAAGCAATGTCAGAGGGGTGGCAGGAGAATAGATCATCGTTGTTGGGTTCCTTTGACTTTTCACTAATTACCTAGTATGGAACTTGTTTCTATGGGTAGCTGCGGATCCATGCCATCCCTCTCTGCAGAGTATGCCTATCCAATGCTCAGTTAGATGAGAAGCCAAATCTGTGGCCCATCAGATTCTACTTGAAGTGATGGTTTGCTGTGATTGTGCCATTTCCATCATTGCTATTCTTCGTTTATTAAGCAAGGCTAAGTCAGATGTTTGCCTTGGTTGAAGAATGAGGAAAAATAGGTTTGTTTCTAGCAAATGCTTATTGCCATTGTCAGCACCTTTGTGCCCTGGGGACTTTGCAGTGTGTTCTAAGCTTACTTCCAACCTCTCCAGCCCTCTTTGCTTTAATCAGTGATCCATTTTTTTCCAAAAAGTATTTAAATTTATTTGAGAGAAAGAGAGAGAGAGAGTATATATGGGTACACCATGGGCTCTTGCTGCTGCAAATGAACTCCAGACATAATGCACCATTTCATGCATCTGGCTTTGTGTGGATACTGGGGAATCAAACCCATGCCAGCAGGCTTTGCAAGCAAGCTCTTTTAACCATGGAGCCATCCCCCTAGCCTTTAGATATCCATCTTGTTCCCACATAAAGGAGACATTGCTATTCTGTTGAGTGTCCTGCAGATGGTCTCTCCTCATTTCCATTGCCGTGGAACCCTTTTTCCCTGGCAGTCACTTCTACTTTGGGAATGAAGTTTCTTTGTAGTGGCTGAGGTGGACACCCTCTGTTCTCTTCTGCCATCCGGGCTTCATGCACAATGATAAAGTTCACATCTGACTTGCCAGTCTTTTTAACTGCTGACCCATTCAGTTCATGTCTGTAAACATTCTGTATGTGTGCTGCATGCAGGTATAGTGAGTGCTCGTCCCTCTGTGGTCCTCTGCTCAATGTGACCTTGTCCTCTGGGGCCCTCACTTCTCTCTCATGTGTGAAATGGGGATGATAAAAGCTTCAGTCTTATTGAGTTACATGATTGAGTTAATGCACCTAATATGAAAACCGGTACTGGCTGTACAGTCAATGCTCCAGGAATGCTTGCTGTTCTAAGAGAAAGAAAGGAACTTTGCTCTGCCTAGGGGCTGTGTGGGGTGAGGGGAAGCAAGGTAAGTAAGGACCATCCATTAGCAGAAGTCGCTCGTGAGGAGGGACATGTGCACCCTTCACTGTGATCCTGTGGAAGTCAAGTGCAGTGACTTCTGGGAGGTTGGGGTCTTTGAAAGACAGGTAAGGGATGATTGTGGCATTTCTGGCCAAGGAAAAGGAAAGGCTTTCTCTCTCTCTTCTCTCTCTCTCTTTCTTTCTTTTTCTTTTTTTTTTTTTTTTTTTTTTTTTTTTTTTTTTTTTTTTTTTGCCAGAGCACAGAGGGCTGGTGAGAGGAAGATCCGGATGCTGCAGGGCTCTGGGGCGTCCCCAAGGCATCCTCATGGGAGGCTTCTGCAGCCAATTTGTACTTCCCCCTTTAGCCTTGCTTCCTCATACCACCCGTTACAAAGCCCAGCACGGAATAGGAGCTTATTAAATTTTCAGAGTTCTTACATTCTTTTCCCCTCAATTTGACAGATTCTGTTAAATGTTTGAATATTATTTTATTTAAGTAATTCACAGCCACTTGTGAATGCCTTTTATTTGGAGGATATGTTTGCTGATATCAGAGACCCATTTCAAATTTTTTTATTGACAACCTCCATCCATATAGACAGTATACCATGATTATAATCCTCTCCCACTATCCTCCCTTTTCCACTGAATCCCTTCTTCTTCCCCTCTAGTGTCTCTTCTATTTTGATGTTATTATTTCCCCCCTCCTGTTATGCAGGTCTTGTGTAGGTGGCACAAGCCACTGTGAAGTCATGAGTGCCACAGCCACTTTGTGTCTGGAAGACAGCATTGCAAAGCACGCCTCCCCTTCCTTTGGCAATGGGCCCTGAGCTTTGGAGGATGTGACAGAGCTGTCTCAGTTGGTGCTGAAAACTCCACCGAGAGATTAATTTTAACTTTTTACTGGCAATTTTCATACATGTATATAATGTATTATGACCATAATCTCCTCCAAATACTTTCTTTTATCCCCTCATCCCATCCCCTTCCACTGAACCCCTTCTTCTTTCCAACTAGTCCTTCTATTTGTTGTCATATATATTTTTTGCCACCCTCTAATCGTCCATGATGACATGTTGATGGGTCCAGTATTGTGCAGGTCTTGTCCAGGTAGCTGCTGTGAGGTCATGAACGTGATGTGTGCACTTTGTGTCCAGAAGGCAGTGTTCCACAGCCCCCTCCTGCCCATCCACTGGCTCTTATATTCTTTCTGCTCCTCTTCTGTAGTATTCCCTGAGCCTTGGAGGGTGTGATAGAGAAGTCATTTAGTGCTGACCACTCAAGTGTCATTTGTTCTCAGCACTTTGACAAGGGGCACTCTGATTTAGTAGAAGGAGGAGATAACTTTTGACCCAGCATGTCTTTCTTGAAATCTAGTGTGAGGACGAAGTTGGTTCAGACAGTGGTAGCAGGAGAGCAGGAGAGATGGTAAGATTCTGAACAACTCTGGAAGCTAGAGCTATTGGAATTATGTGATGCAGTAAAAGGCTGGGAGGGAAAGAAAAGAATCCATGGCTCCAAGGTTAAGAGCTCAAGAAACCAGGAAGACGAAATTGCCTTTACTTGAATTGCAGGAGGGTGGGAAATTCGGACTTCATTTGGGGTATGTAAGCTTGAAATATTGCTCAAGTGTGTCACACAGTCAGTAGAAATGAGTAACCTGGATTCTAGGACCCAGTGCAAAGGAGATCTGAGCAGTGAGCCTGGCGTGCTGTACATTTAGAGGCTTGGGGAGAAGCAGGATCAGCAAGAGATAGGGTAAAAGAAAGAGTAAGGCAGTAAGAAGAGAAGGAAGTGTGCTCAGTGTCCCAGAAGCCAAGCAAAGAAAATATTCAAGGACCAGAGAGTGATCAAGCTGGGCAGGTGTTGTAAAATAGCCGGGCTAGTGCGACATGCAACAGACACTGGGTTTGCAGATGTCAAGGTGTTTGGTCCTGAGGGTGGCAGGGACAAGTCTCTAGTGGGTTCAAGAGAGAAAGAACGGGGCTATGGAGATGGCACAGTGGATAAAGCACTTGCTGTGCATCTGTGAGGACCAAAATTCAGATCCCCAGCATGCATGTAAATGCCAAGTGGGTGTGGAGACAGGAGTTCCTGGACAGACTGGCTAGCTAGACTAGCCGTATTTACATGCTCTGGGCTCAGGAAAGAGACCTGACCTCAGCAAAACTGTGAGGAAAGAGACCGAGGAAGAGACCTGTCATCAGCCCCTCTGGCCTCCACACATACACATGTGAACACACACGTACACACACACACACGTGCCCCAAATAGATAAATAAAAGACAGAGAAAGAAAGAAGAGAGAATGAGATAGCAAAATCTCCTTTCTGTCATAATTTGGGACAGGATCTTTTATGTTATCCACACTGACCTGGAACCCTTGATCCTCCAACCTCAGCTTCCTGAGTGCTGGGATTAAGGTGTGCACCACCATGCCTGGCTTCATGAAAACTCTCTTCTATAGAGAAAACTTGAGTTATAAAGGAGGTAGGTCTGTGGAGGGTTACGATGGGGATGTAAAGCCAAGGCTGAGGCAGAAGGATCATGAGTTTGAGGCTAGCCTAGGCTACATAATGAGACCCTGTCTCTAAAAACCAACCAGCCATGAAAGGAAACAAAAGATGGGGTGTAATTATGATGGGTATAATTATGCACACTCATACTTTCTTGTTTATAACACGAAAGACAGTAAGAATATTTGACCTGGTATTTTATCTCCAGATGGCCCAAGAAAACATATTTGGAATTTTAAGTCTCTATGGTAATTATTAGCATGTCAAAGACACTTGTGAGGTGTCTCAGATCTTGTCTTCCATCGTCCCTACCTATCACATGTAAAGAAGATCTTGGGACCAAGAGCACTGTACTTTAATATTGACACACAACACACATGCCCCAAAGTCCTCCTCAGGACTGAACATCACCGTAGAAACTCTGTAGTCTTGACGGTCTTATGCCAGAGAACCTGTCAGTAGCCAACTTCCCCCAAGTCTCAGATGATTAGAATATGATCTAGGCATATGCCAAATGGGTGTGCACACCCCCTTTCCTTTTCATTAACCTTTAAGCCCACATTTCTCTCTCCCCCCTTTTTTCTAAACAAACAGCAACTCTTCTCTAAACAAAAATGAATAGTTGGAATGACCCTGAAAGATTTTCGTTGCTTGACAACATATTAGAGAGGCTTTCTGAACACACAGAGGGGCACATTATTCCCGGTTATGGGATAGCTGCCATGGAGGATGACTCTTTGGGGATTTCAGGACCAAAGGAGCGGTCAGCACCTGGGCAACGGAGGTATCTGCTATTTGCCACTGGAGAGAAGGCTGCCAATGAGTCGCATTGCTGGGCAGTGTTTTCCAAGCACCTGCCAGACACCAGGCTCTCACTGTGTCAGGGTGCAGTGCAGAACAAGCCGGCCTGGCTTCTGCCATCCCGCAGCTGACTGGTGCAGTGGCAAGTTAGTGAAGTACCCCAGGAATTGGGTCACGTGGGGAACTTAGCAAGAGAGAAAGTGCCTGAACAGTCCAGGGAGGTGGTCACTGCTCAGTCGCAGCGATGAAGGGTTAGGGCCCCAAGGGCCGTGGTTCTGACTTCTGGAAAGTTGGATTTTTTACAGTCTCCTTGTTTGGAAAGGTCATCAACTAATGCAGACTTTTGAAATGTCATGCTGTACAAAGAAAATACACCCATGAGCCACCAGCTTGTCCTCTTCCTTAAAAAAAAAATCCAGGGGCTGTAAAGATAGCTCAACAGTTACAGGCACTTGCATGAAAAGCCTAACAGTCTGTGTTTGATTCCCTAAATGCCCATGTAAAGCCAGATGCACAAGGTGGTGCATGCATCTGTAGTTAGTTTGTAGGGGCAAGAGGCCCTTATGCACCCATTTTCTCTCCTCCCTGCAAATAAATTAAACATTTTAATCCAGTTTATTAGGGTATAATTTAAATGTGGTAAAATTCACTCTGTTGTTTGCTGTGTATAATATGTGTGGTATTGTGTATGCACACATGTCCAGATGTGGGCACGCCCATTGCCCATGCACTGCAGAGGCCAGAGGAGAAATCAGGTGTCCTTCTTAATCACTCTTCTATGTTGTTTCCTTGAGTGGGAGTCAGTCTTTCTTTCTCTTTCTCTCTGGACCTAGAGTTCCTTTTTTTTTTCTCTTGTCATATTGGCTGACCAATGAGCTCCAACAACTTTCCTATCTCTGCCTCCCACAAGACTGGGTTTATAGGTTTGTATGACCACACTTGGTGTTTTTTTTTGGTGGGAGCTGGGGATTGAACTCAGGGTAAACCAGGTCCTCTCAGGCCCTCAAGCTTGTGTGGCAAGTGCTCTTACCCACTGAGCTATCTCTCTAGCCCCAAATTCACCCCTTTTAGGTATAGTGTGTGATGATGAGTTTTTATTTTTTTTATTTATTTTTATTTTTTATTTTTTTTGGTTTTGCGAGGTAGGGTCTCACTCTGGTCCAGGCTGACCTGGAATTAACTATGTAGCTTAGGGTGACCTCGAACTCTCGGCGATCCTCCTACCTCTGCCTCCCGAGTGCTGGGATTAAAGGCGTGCGCCACCACGCCCGGCTGATGATGAGTTTTGACAGAAGTATATATTGGATCCTTCCCCACAATCTAGATACAGAACATTTTTATTACCCCTACAAGTTCCCTCCTGTCCCTCTATGGTCAGTCCCTCCACCCCTAGTCTGGCAGCCACCAGTCTATTCTCTATCCCCATATTTGCCTTTTCTGGAAGGTCACCTATGTGGAATTGCTAGTGTTTAACTTGACATTTGAGCACCACTGGGTTGTTCTTTGGATCACTAACTCTGTTCTTTTTTGCTTTTTTCCAAAACTTTTTTTGAGGCAAGCCCAACAGACTGGCCTTTTTTTTTTTTAAATGAGAGAGTGAGAGAGAATTGGTGTGTAGGACCTACAGCCACTGTAATCAAACTCCAGATGCATGCACCCCTGTGTGCATGTACAGCCTTGCACACTTGTATCACCTGTGCGTCTGGCTTATGTGGGGCCTGGAGAGTCCAACATGAGTCCTTAGGCTTTGCAGGCAAGGGCGTTAACTGCTAAGCTATCTCTCCAACCCCCTTTTGTGCTTTAAAAAAATATTTTAATTAAGTAGAAACTTTGTATGGACACATCATGTATTGGTACCATCATTTCCCTCCTCCCTGCCACCACTTCACTGAGTGCCCTCCTGTGTGGGATTGCTGGTATTCATCATGGAGTTGTGGGTTATGAGTTGTGAGAACAGCAGTCGGTCAGTTGTAGGGAGGGCTATGGCTCTGGATATTCCCTCCCACCCTGTGGCTCTTACATTCTTTCCATCCCCTCTTCTGAAAAATTCTCTGAGCCTTGGTTTGGTGTGTGCTTTAATTCTACTTTAGTGTTGAGCTCTCAGTAGCTTCTGGATTTCTGCTTTGGTGCATTTTAAGTGTCCTCAGTGTCCGTCTCTCCATCACCCTGGCACAGGTTGTCAGGCTAGCTGTGGAAGCAGCACCCTTGCTCATCTCACCAATTCCTCTCTGGTTTCACCTGGGCCCTGGATGCTGGGTGAGGGGTGGTTCGTCTCCTGTCAGGGAGTCAGCTATCTGTTCTTGTCTTATTGATATAGTATGGCTGTCCTTGGTTCTCGCTGCTCTCTGATTTTACCCCTAGAGCTCTAGCATGGTTATCTGTCATCTTGACTGGAAGTCTCAACTTTTTTAATTTTTACAAAACGTCATTTATTTATTTGCAAGGAGAGGAAGGGGGGGGGATGAGAATGGGGTGTGCCAGGGCCTCTAGCCTCTGCAAATAAACTCCAGATGTACATGCATCTGGCTTTGTGTGGGTAATGGGAAATTGAAACTGGGCTGTTAGGCTTTTCAGGCAAGTGTCTTAACTGCTGAGCCATCTCCCCAGCACACTGTGTCCATTTTTATGATAGAGCAGTAGTCCACCACACCACAACACAGTTGACGGCCATTTGAGTTATTTCCAGTCTCTGACAAAGGAGGCTTTGTTTGGGAAGTTTTCTTCTCCTTAGGCAAATGTGAGTAAAATCCTGAGGCCAGCATTAGGCCGATGTTTAACCTTGTAAGAAAGTGCCCACGTCTTTTCCAAAGTGGCTATGTAATGTTGCATCACTAGTAGCAATGTGTGAGTTGTAGTTGCTTCTCTCTGTCCTCACTGGTCCTCAGTATTGTCAGCTTTGCCCTTCTAACTTAAATGTCAACCCCTGAGCAGTGTAACAATGGTGTCTCATTGTGTGCCTAGTTAGTGTTCCTGTAAGTCTTTCTTTAAAAAGATTAAAAAATATATTTATTTTTTTGAAAGAGAGAGAGAGAGAGAAAGAGAAGGAAGCAGATCGAGAGAATGGGCACACCAGGGCCTCTAGCCACTGCAAACAAACTCCAGACACATGCACCACCTTGTGCATTTGGCTTTATGTGGGTCCTGGGGGATCAAACCTGGTTCCTTTGGCTTTGCAGGCAGGTGCTAAGCCATCTCTCCAGCCCTAAAAAGATTTTTATTGGCGCTGGAGAGATGGTTCCGGGGTTAAAGGCATTTGTTTGTAAAAGCCTGATGGCCTGGATTCGATTCCCAGTACCCACCAGATGCACAAAGTTTGTTTGCAGTGACAAGAGGCCCAGGTGTATCTATACCCCCTCTTCTCTCTCTCTATGCAAATAAGTAAATAAATAAATAAAAATTTAAAAATATTTTTATTATATTTATCTATGTGAGAGAGGGAGGGAAAGAGAGGGGTGGGGAGAGAGGGTGAATGAGAATGGGCACTCCAGGGCCTCTTGCCAATGCAAATGACTGCCACTTTGTGTGTCTGGCTTTATGTTGTACTGGAGAATTGAACTCAGGCTGACAAGTTTTGCTTTTAACAGTTGGGCCATCTCTGTAGCCCATATTTCTCTAATTCTTAATATTGCATATCTCTACATATTCTTCTTGCCAACTAGATTGCTACTTTCTTTTAGTTTTTTTTCTAATATCTCTACTTTTGAGTGTCTGTTAAAATTATTTTGCTGAATTGGATTGTTTGTTTTCTTATCATTCTTTTTCTTTAAATTTTTAAACAGAGATAGAAGAGAGAGAGTGTGTGTGTGTGTTAATGAGCACTCTAGAACCTCCGGCCACTGCTAACGAACTCTAGGTACTAGGGAATTGAACCCAGCTTGTTAGGCTTTGCAAGCAAGCACTTTAACCACTGAGCCATCTCTCCAGCCCCTTCCTATCATTCTTTGAGCTTTCTTTATATCTTCTTACAATAAGTCCTTTGTCAGATATGTTTTGCAAATATTTTCTCCTAGTTTGTGGCTCTTTTTTTTTAATCTTACAGTATTTTTCAAAGAAGAACAGCTGCTTTAAATTTTAATTATTTTTACTTTGTCAACTTTTAAGCTTAAGGATTGTGTGAGGTTTTTTTTTTTTTTTTTTTTTTTTTTTTTTTTTTTTTTTTTTTTTGGTTTTTTGAGGTAGGGTCTCACTCTAGCCCAGGCTGACCTGGAATTAACTATGTAGTCTCAGGGTGGCCTCGAACTCACTGCAATTCTCCTACCTCTGCCTCCCGAGTGCTGGATTAAAGGCGTGCGCCACCACGCCCAGCATATGTGTGAGGTTTTTTTTGTGTGTATGTGTGTGTGTGTATTTAATTCAAAGACTATATGGTTTTGTGTGGGGGGGGTTAAAATTAAGGATAGTGTGTCTTTCTGTGTGTATAATATGTGCATGGAAATCTTTGCCCAACCCAAGATTACATCCATCTGATTTTTCTGGAAGTTTTATATATTTTTATGTTTATTTTTTACATCTGTGATCTATTTCATGTTCATTTTTACATACTGTACCACGTAAGAGTCAAGGTTAACTTTTTTTTTTTTTTTTTTTTTTTTTTTGGTTTTTCGAGGTAAGGTCTCACTCTGGCCCAGGCTGACCTGGAATTCACTATGTAGTCTCAGGGTGGCCTCGAACTCATGGCGATCCTCCTACCTCTGCCTCCCGAGTGCTGGGATTAAAGGCGTGCGCCACCACGCCCGGCTCAAGGTTAACTTTTTTTGAGGTAGGGTCTCCCTCTAGCCCAGGCTAACCTGGAATTCATTATGTAGTTTCAGGGTGGCCTTGAACGCATGGTGATCCTCCCCCCCTGTCCTGAGTGCTGGCATTAAAGGTGTGCATCACCATGCCTGGCATTATTTATTTATTATTTAAGAGAGAAAGATGGAGGGAGAGAGGAGAGGAGAGGGGAGAGAGAGAGAGGGAGAGAGAGAAAATGAATGGGTACACTAGGGCCTCTAGCCACTGCAAATGAACTCTAGACACATGCACCATCTGGTGCATCTGGCTTATGTGGGTACTGGGGAATCAAACCTGGGTCCTTAGGATTTGCTGGCAAGCGCCTTAATCACTAAGCCATCTCTTCAGCCCAAGGTTAATTTTTATGTGGATTTTTAATTGTTCCAGTACCATTTTTTTGTAGACTCTCCTTGTCTCATTGATGTGTCTTGGCTCCCCATGTATGGGGATTATTTCTAGACTCTATCCCATCCCCTTGTTCTGTACCTCCCCTATACCACTACAATACTCTTGATTTCTCTAGCTCATGGCTTCTTCCCCTTAGTACTACTAGTGTGGATGATGCACTGTTGGAGGACACTCTGTTCATTGTAGGGCTCTTAGTACTATTTTCTTTTCTTTGCCCAGTAAATGCCAGAAACTCCTTCCTTTCCCAGTTGTGTCAAGTAGAATGTCTTCAGACTTTGCTAAGTGTCCCATGGGAGGTAAGGTCAGCCTTGGGTGAGTTCACTGTTCAAGCTTTATGGGAAGTTTGGATACCAGGTAGTATGAGTACTCATTGTTCTTTTCCAAAAAAAAAGTTTTTTTTGGCTCTTCTAGGTCTTTTGGTTTTCCATGTAGATTTCAGTATTTTCTTGTCAATATCTATTTAAAAAATCTTACTGAGGGCTGGAGAGATGGCTTAGTGGTTAAAGACCCTTGCTTACAAAGCATTCTGACCTGGGTTCAAATCCCCAGTACCCACGTAAAATCAGATGCACAAAGTGATGCATGGGTCTGGAATTCGTTTGCAGTGGCAGGAGGCTCTGGCACATCCATGCTCTAACTCCTGTTCTCTCTGTTGACTAATAAATGTAGTATTTTAAAAAATCTTGCTGAATTTTTTATTGGAATTTCATTGAATCTCTACCCAACTGAGAGAGATTGCTATCTTAAGGACATTGAATATTTTGGTTCATGAACTTGTTTGCTTGTTTATTTATTTATTGTTCATCTTTTTTGGGGGGATTTTTGAGGTAGGGTCTCACTCTAGCTCAGGCTGACCTGGAATTCACTATGTCGTCTCAGGGTGGCCTTGAACTCTCAGCGATCCTCTTACCTCTGCCTCCTGAGTGCTGGGATTAAAGGTGTGTGCCACCACGCCTGGCTGTTCATCATTTTTTGATATAGGTTCTCACTATGTAGACTGGGCTGTCCTTGAACTCACAGTTCTCCTGCCTCTGCCTCCTAAGTGCTGGGATTATAGGTATGCATCACCATACTCAGTATTTATCTCTGCATTTATTTAGATTTTCTCTTGTCAGTGTTTCCTAGTGTTCAGTATGTTGATTTGTACATGTGTAGTTCCTGTTTTTCAAGGCTTTGGTAAACAATGCCTAAATATTTTATTAGTGTATAGAAACAAGGTTTTTAAAAAATATTAAATCTTGGGCTGGAGAGATGGCTTAGCAGTTAAGGCATTTGCCTATGAAGCCTAAGGACCCTGGTTCAATTCTAGTAGCTTTTTGTAAAATCTTGATGATTTTTCTAAATAGAACATCATGTTATCTGTGATTAAAGAAATTTAATTTCTTTCAAATGTGTACCCTTTTTTTCAAGATAGGATCTCACTCTGTAGCTCCAGGCTGGCCTCAAACTCATGGTGATCCTTCTACCTCAGCCTGTGAATTCTGGGATTAAAGGCGTGCACCCCACGCCTGACAAACCTGTACACTTTTTAAACTTTTTTTCTTGCCTTATTGCACTAGCTAGAACTGCCAACACATTGTTGAATAGAAATTGGGAGTGTGGATATCCTTGCATTGCCCCAGTTTTTAGTATTAGATAGTTTTGTTTTGTAAAGGTCCTTTACCAGGGTGAGGAAGCTTCCTTTTTAATCTCATTTGCTGTGATTCTTTTGAAAAATTTCATTTTTGTTTTTATTTATTTGCAAGCAGAGAGAGGTAGAAGGGAGACAGAGAGAATGGGCCTCCAGCCATTGCCAACAGACTCCAGATGTATGCGCCACCCTGTGCACCTGGCGCCTTTAACCACTAAACCATCTTCCCAGCCCAACTTAAGTTGATTTTAGAATGCTGTACTAGGCTTTATTTCCTGGATAAACTCTAGCTTGGTCACAATGTGTATTCCCTCTGGGTCTGGTTTTCTAACAATTTGGTGAGGAATTTTTAAAATGTTATGATCATGAGGGACTTTTTATTGGGACAGTGCTAATCTGGAAATCATTATGTAATATAGGCCTTGATCTCAGGGCAGTCCTCCTAACTCAGAGTCTTGAATGATGGGCAAGAGCCACTTCATCTAGCTGTATTTTATATTTTTTCCCGTGGGGAAGTTTGGTATGATTTTATCTTTTTCTTTTCTTTTTCTCTGAGAGAGGGAGAGAAAGAGAGAATTGGCATCCCAGGGCCTCAGCCACTGCAATGGAACTCCAGATGTTTGCGCCACCTAGTGGGCATGTGCCACCTTGCACTTGCCTCACCTTTGTCCATCTGGCTCATGTGGGATCTGGAGAGTTGAACATGGGTCCTTAGGCTTAACCACTAAGCCGTCTCTCCAGCACTGGTATGGTTTTAGTATAAGGGCAATGCTGGTCTATAATAGCAAACACCAGTCAAGAATTCTCATTCTGTAAAAGGATGAATTTTCCAGTATTTTATTTATTATGGTTCCAGTGTGAAGCCCAGATAAATATTGCTTACTTTTAATCTTCATTGGCTTCTTAAAAATTAGAAGAGTGACATATACCTTATTAAATTCAGATCATACTCAAGTCTATGCAGCAAAATGTCAGGGGTGTCATGTCATTACTATTCCCTAGAGTTGGCTTTTGTTCTTAACAAGCATTAATGTCCACATTCTACATACACAGCTTCAGCTTCACTTAACTTTCTCTAAGATACAAAGGGTATATGATTTAGCACCTTACCTTTTTTTTTTGTTTTTGCTTAACAATGTATTTGTGGGCCCTTTCTCCACACTAGCTCAATCTTGGAATTTGAAGTTCTCCAGGAAATATGGACAAGCCTTCTACCATAGAAGAGAATACCTTAAGAAAAAATACCTTCTTATTGACAGGTTCCATAAGTATAGACAATAAACCATGATAATTCCCTCCCCACCCCATTCTCCTTCTCTCATCCACCCTCCATGGAATCCCTTCTTCTTTCTGATTACTCTTGAAGAGAGAATAACTTTAAGACCACAACTCAGATATAAACCTGGAGGTCAACTACCTGCCGCAGGGTTCTGTTCTCCTTACTCCTTGGCTCCTTTCCTTAAGGAAAACCACCAGCCTTTTACGTACAACAGAGAAGAGAAGCACCGTATTTACACCAACTACTGTAGATGGAAATGAGGCCAAGCTGCAGCTACTCTCTTAGGCCCTGGTCACTGCCCCACCTGTCCTCTATCCTCCCAGGTGAAGATTGTCTCAGGTGTCCCAACCTCGAGAGGGGACTTTGATTTAGAATTTGACTGATGTGTCTTCAATCTATTCTTAGCTGAAAAGATGTCAGAAGCACAAAATGGCGTCGGCATTTAGGAACACCAGTGACTAGAAAGACCTAGAATATTTCTGACTTTCCTCTTTCCATGTGAGATATGGAGTTCAGAGCCCGGCGAGGTGCTGCTGCTCTCAGACAGGCCCGCCCCTCCCTCCGCGCCCAGTAATGAATGGGGCTCCTCTGTCACTTGTCTTCTTATTTACCAAATGTCAACAGCCAACCCAGGAAGACTGAAGGAAAAATGCAAAGTCTGAGAAGAAAATGTGTTGAAATGAATAGTGCAGCTTCTAAGTCCTTGTCAGAAAGAGCTGAGCAAAAATATCTCTAACCCTACACACTCGTTACCAATAATGAGCCTTTGTTTTGAAAAGAGTAGCAGAATCTGGATCGGGAGTACTGTTTTGAATAGAATTAAACAACAACAAAAAAGTGTATTTAAAAAAATCAGGCCCATGATGAAGTGGTCTTTCGTGGTTTTCTTTTATTAACTTACTTTTTAAAATATTTTATTTATTTATTAGAGAGAAAGAGACAGAGAAAGAGAGAGAATGGGTACACCAGGGCCTATAGCAAACACCAGGGCCTGTAGCCATCACAAATGAACTCCAGACTCATGCGCCATCTTGTGCATCTGGCTTACATGGGTATTGGGGAATCAAACCTGGGTCCTTTGGCTTTGCAGGCAAATGCCTTAACTACTGAGCCATCGCTCTAGCCCCTAACTTTTAACTTTTTTTTTTTTTTTTTCAAAATAAGGTTTCATTCTAGTCCAGGCTGATCTGGAATTCCCTATGTAGTCTCAGGGTGGCCTTCAAACTCATGGCAATCCTCCTACCTCTGTCTCCTGAGTGCTGGTATTAAAAGCATATGCCACCGTACCCGGTGTAACTTATTTTTTGAAATAGGGTCCCTCTCTAGCCCAGTCTGACCTAGAATTCACTATGTAGTCTCAGGTGGCCTTGAACCCACAGTGATCCTCCTACCTTGGCCTCCTGAGTGCTGGGATGAAAGGCATGTGCCACCACATCTGGCTTAAAAAAATGTTTTATTTATTTATTTACTTGAGAAAGAGAGAGAGAGAGAGAGAGAGAGGAGAGGGAGGGAGGGAGGGAGGCAGATAGAGAGGAATGGGCATGCCAGGGCCTCTAGCCACTGCAAATGAGTTATCAGCTGAGCAAAAATATCTCTAACCCTACACACTCGTTGTCAATAATGAGCCATTGTTTTGAAAAGAGTAGAAGAATCTGGATCAGGCTCTTACATACTTTCCACCACCTCTTTCACAATGGACCCTGACTCTCTTCTATTTTTATGTCATCACTGCCCCCCCCCCACAGGTCTTGTGTACGTAGTGTCATCCACTGTGAGATTATGAGTGTCATGTCCAGTTTGTGTCTGGAAGACAGTATTGTAAGCAGTCCTCCCCTTCTTTTGGCTCTTAACATTCTTCCCACCACCTCTTCCACAATGGTCCGTGAGCCTTGGAGGGTGTGATAGAGGTGTCTCAGTGCTGAACACCCCACTGTCACTTCCCAACAGTTTGATAAGTCACACCCATCTGGAAAGAGAAATTTCTCTAACCAAAAGTGAAAACAGCATTAATATATGGGTAGAAGCACCAGTATTTAGAGGGCAGTTTGTTGGGGAAAAATATCCATTTATCCAGGTAACAGTAGTAGTTTGTCACTCCCCCCCTCCCCCAGGCTTATGACTTCCTCAGCCATACGTTTTTGATTAGGCTTTCAGTATCAGGCAGGAATTCCCTCTCATTGAGTGAGCATCAAATCCAATGAGAGAGCAGTTGGTTCCGCTATTACAGACCTGCCATCATTGTACCAGTTGGTATATTTGGCTTGGCCAGCCAGCTGCAAAGCTTGCAGGGTTCACTGCTGGTTAAGACCATTGATGACTTTTCTCCCCCAACAGCCTGCATCGCTCTCTCTAGCATCCTGACGGCAGTCAACAAGGAGGAGGTTTCCAGTTCAGCTCCAGCTTAACTTCTGAGTGTCCAATAGCCCAAGCATGTGTTATCTTCAGCAGTAGTGTCTTACCATCTAGTTCTGGTGGGCAACCAAGGGTTTTGGCAATAGCCTGTAATATTTTGGGAACATCAGGGCCTTCCCTGACTAACAACTCACTGGAAGGTATCAAGCCCTCGGCACTAAAAATTTCTTCCTTTTTTTTTGAAATTTTCTTGTAACAATCTGTGGCTTCTAGGCACAGCATTATCCACACCCCCAGGATACTTCTGCCCAAACTCTCTCTCTCTTTTAAAATTTTTTATATATTTATTTACTGAGAGAGAGAGAGAGAGAGAGAGAGAGAGAGAGAGAGAGAGAGAGGGGAAGACACACACACACGCACGCACGCACAGAGCGGGAGAGAAAATGAGATTGTGCACACTAGGGCCTTTAGCCACTGCAATGAACTCCAAGCACGTGCGCCACCTTATACATCTTGCTTGTGTGGGTACTGGGGAATCAAACGTGGGTCCTTAGGCTTTTCAGGCAAGTGCCCTGACCACTAAGCCATCTCTCCAGCCCTCTTTCTTAACATATATACTATTTAGCTAGAGAAGAAGTATGTTTCCATATGGTTTATTCATAACATCTTTAATTTTGATTCACCCTCTCGTATTCCCTCCTCTCTTCCATCCCTGACCCCACTTAGACTATTTCACCCTCAGTCTCCTGTCCCTATTTATTAGCTTATTACTGTTAGAGATGAAAGTATGAAGTGAGTGTGAGAATCCTGCAAACACTGAACCCTTTGTTCAATTGGATAGAGAATATGTCTTTCCTCTGGTGTAGCAATAAAAATATATTTTGGTGGTTAGGGAGATAGTTCAGTGGTTAAAGGTTCTTGCTCCTCAATCCTGGCAACCAGAGTTCAGACCCCAACACCCAGATATAAAAGTGGTGCATATATCTGTAATCCCAAGGTGCCTATGTCAGTAAGAGGCAGAGTCAGGCGATGCCTGAAGCTTTCAAGCCAGCAAATCTGGCCTTCTGACCCACAACTAACAAGAGAAGCCCTGTATGAAGCAAGGTGGGAGAAGACCCCACCTTGGAGTTGTCCTCTGACCTCCGTGTGTGCACTGCACACACACAAAATAGCTTGTGGTTTTCTAGGCTTGTGGACGATTACTTTTCCCTACTTTACATAGTCTACACAGTTTGATATGACACCTCCCAGTTGAAGTGTTCTCTTTTTATGTTTTTAAATTATTATTTATTTATTTGTAAGGAGAGAATGAATGAGAGAAGGAGAGAAGGAACGGGTGTGCCAGAGCCTTCCACTGCAAATGAACTCTACAGGCATGCCCCAGGCTTTATGTGGAGTACTGGGGGTTCGAACCCTGGCTGCCAGGCTTTGGAGGCAAGCACCTTTAACCACCAAGCAATCTCTCCAGATCCCTTCTGTTGCTTTTTCTATTTGACTCTCACATCACTCCTAAGGGTCTAGGAAATGACTTGCTAAGGATTAGACAGTGGCCTTGAGATTCCCTCCTCCCCCAATATTCTGTAATTCATGATTATTCTACCTACCTACCTGCACAAACTAGCTCAAGTGTGGGCTACAGTGCAACCTTGTTGGTTTTCCTCAGCATAGGAATGAAGTATGGCCATGTTAGGTGAACTCTAGTAACTGACAGAAAAGCTAACATTTATGAGGATCTAGGTCTTGTAATATTCACAACAACACCATAGAATAGATGGCACTATTTTTAAAACTTTTATTTAGTTATTTTCGAGAGAGAGAGAGAATGAGAATATGAATGAACCAGGTCCTCTCGCTGCTGCAAACAAACTCCAAATGCATGCACCACTTTCTGTGGCTGGCTTTATGTGGGTACTGGGGAATCGAACCTGGGCCATCAGGCTTTGCAAGCAAGCACCTTTAACCACTCACTGAGCCATCTCCCCAGCCTTAGGCTCTGTTATTAATCCCGTGGCTTCAGAAGAGAAAGGCGAGGCCCAGAGTAACATAGTAGAAGTCCTCCAGTGTCACACGGCTATGAGTCAGAGGCAGGATTTTTTTCAAATGTTTTTATTGACAGCCTTTGTACCCAGAAACAACGTACCTTTGATCATTATCCCCTCCCACTACCTTCTTTTGTTCCTCCTTCCACTGAATCTCCTTTTCTTTCCAACCAGTTCAGAGGCAGGATTTGAGCTCAGGCAGTGTATTCTTCACCCTGCACTGCCTTTACTGCTTTGGCAGTGAAGAGGCTGGGGTCACCTTTTCTGTCTGTGGGCCCACACCATCTCCCTGCAGCTGGGTGCACCTTTCCCTCTCTGTAATCAGGCTTGTTCTGAATCCCCATAGCTTCTTGGATCCCCTGTAGCCGAACCATGCCCAGGGCTCATCTGCTGGCTCACCTTTGCAGCCAAAGGTGGTAAGATTGTCGTTTTGCGTACCTGCCTCTATCCTGACTCCATGCTTTTTGGAGAGAACTAGGGACTGCAAGCTGGCCCGTGGAATTAGGGGTGTACCCCTCCTCTGATCAGCAGAGACCAGAGCAAAAGGAGCGTATATTAATTACTCATTGCTATGACCAAATACCCAACAGGAATCAGCTTTAGGAAGGAAGGGTTTAGTTTTGGCCTACATTTCAGGGAGTTCAGTCCTCCATGTCAAGAAAGGCACGAGAGCAGGAGCAGGAAGATGGTTAGTCACACTGTATCCACGGCAGGAAGCAGAGGACAAACAGGAAGGGGGTTGGTCTTTAAACCCTCAAGGCCCACGCCTGGTGACCCACTTCTTCCTGCAAGGCTCCTCCTCCTAAAGGTTCCGCAACCTTCCTAAACAGCATTAGCTGCTGAGGGACCAAGTGTTCAATCACATGAGCCTGTGGGGGAAAATTTCACATTGAAACTACAACAGGGCACATAACATAATGAATTCCAGGTTAGCCTGAGCTAGAGTGAGACCCTACCTTGAAAAAAAAAAAAAAACCTCAAAAAACAAAACAAACAAAACAAAAACCCAACACAAAACAACAAAGCAACAAAAAAGAGGTTCATTCATTGGCAAGCTGACTTTATGAAAACAATGTTAAACAGCTGGGTTCACAGCATTGGCTCATTTATTGGTATACATACTCATATCCTGGCTGATTTCTGGCCACCACAGTGACAGTGAGTTGCAAAATGGTATGTCTCGTTAACTTGGCGCTGATAAGATCTGCTGCAGCCCCGCAATGCTTCTATCCGTAGATGGGCTACATGCACACAGCCCACACAGGTGGTGAACTAAGGCTCGAAAGAGTTCAAAGCCGAGGCTTAATAGGCCAATCATGTAGGTGGCTTTATAATTATGTCAAAGGGAATGAGGTTTCCAGGTAGAGAGGGTGCAGGCACTCTAAAATAGCTTGAAGTTTATCGTCCTAAGTGTGCAATCTTGTAGGCACGCAAAGATGCTTTTGACAAAATTGCAGTTTCCTTTGATTGCAATGTCACGGAATTTCTGATGCCAGACTTGTTTTCTTAGATGGGCATTGGTGGTGTTTCCTGGCATGGAAAGGTGTAATTTCTTCTCACTTCTGGATGTCGTCCCCCCACCCTCCTCTTCTGGTGTTGTTGCCAACAGGCTCCTTTCTTCTTCCTTTTGGGTTAGAGTTGTAAAGTCCACGTGGCGGCCCATTAGACATCTTTCAGCTGAACATACACTATTCGCCTCAATAGGAGGCTCTCATTTACGATGATGAGGCCATCTCTCAGTTCATGCAATTACACTAAAAGCCCAGACAGTCTCGTGACTACCCCCTGTGACAGCGTGTCACCTGCCTTCACAGATTGGGGGCCTGTCTGGTTGACTCTTTTTCCCTTGCACATCTGGGAGGGAGTCTAGGAGTTCTGGTGTCCACAGCTCCTTTCAATTCTGTCCACATTGCCCATCCTTTCTCCTTATGGGACCATGTTGCTCCTCCTGGGCAGCTCTCACACGCAGTGGTGCTGGCCAGAGGTGAAGGTGAAGTGTCAATGGTGCCAATCTGTCACTTTCCTCACACATGCAACGCCAAGTGTCCTACTGATGCGAGGTCAGCGTTTTTACCTACTAAAATAGCACAATTAATTTATTCTTTTAATTTCCCTGGAGATAAAGCAAGAGAAAAATCTGCATGATCCTTCTTTTATGTTTTAGCAAAGCGTTGTCCTAGTTCGTGGCCACGTTGACTTTTGAATCAGAGGACTAACATTTATGAAATAGCTACTAAGGTGTGAGAGATCGGATCCAGCCTTTTTTCTTCTTTAGTCTCCAAGACAACACTGTGAGATAGTTCTTGCCCCTTTTGCTTGGAGGAAACCAAAGTTAAGAGGACATTAAAGAACCTGACTTGGGGCTTGAGACATGTTTCAGCAGTTAAGGTGCTTGCTTGCAAAGCCTAACGACCCAGGTTCAATCCCCCAGTACCCACATAAAGCCAGATGCACAAAATGGCACATGCATCTGGAGTTCATTTGCAGCAGCTAGAGGACTGACATGCCCATTCTCTCTCTCTCTGTCTCCCTCTCTCTCCCTGCTCACAAATAAATAAATAAAAATATTTTTTAAAAAAAGAATCTAGGCAGGCATGGTGGTGTATGTCTTTAATCCCAGCACTCAGGAGGTTGAGGTAGGAGGATTACTGTAAGTTCAAGGCTAGCCTAAGACTACATAGTGCATTCCAGGTCAGCCTGGGCTAGAGCGAGACCTTACCTTGAAAAACAAAACAAAATAAAAAACCCTGACTTGCCTGAGGGCACAATGAAAGTAGATTTGACTACAGTGAAAATATATTCTCAGCTAGAGCAGATAGTCCCATCCAACATTTTTAAAAATTGTATTTAATTAATTTATTTATTTGAGAGAGAGAAAGAGGCAGAGAGAGAGAGAGAGACTGGAACTCCAGATACATGTGCCACCTTGTACATCTGGTTTACATGGGTCCTGGAGAATCGAACTGGGGTCATTTGGCTTTGCAGGCAAATGCCTTAACTGCTAAGCCATTTCTCCAGTTCCCATCCAACATTTTATTGAAGTTTATTGAGTTGGAAGAACCATATAGTGATTACCCATATGTCTCCCATCTAGATGGTACAACTGACATTTTATTTGCCTTGTCATCTTATATCTGTGTGTCCCTATATCCATCCATCAGACATTGCTATACTTCACCCCTAAACATTTTTTTGAGAGAGAGAGAGAAACAGAAAGAGAGAGGGAGGTAGAGAGAGAGAATGGGTGCACCAGGGCCATTTCAGTCACTGTGAACCATCTCCAGATGCATGTGCCCCCTTGTGGGCAAGCGTGGCATTGCATGCTTGTGTCACTTTGCATCTGGCTAAATGTGGGACCTGGAGAATCAAATAGATGTTCTTAGGCTTGGATTTTCAAGGTAGGGTCTCACACTAGCTCAGGCTGACCTGGTACTCACTATGTAGTCTCAGGGTGGCCTTGAAATCTCAGTGATCCTCCTACCTCTGCCTCCTGAGTGCTGGGATTAAAGGCATGTGCCACCACGCCTGGCCCCCTAAACATTTTATTATACATGATTGGGGTTTAATATTTCCTTACTGTTCTTTGTGTGTGTGGAAGATTTTTTTTTAAGGCAGGGTCTCACTATGCAGTAAAACTATCTTCTACTCTTGATTCCCCCTGCCTCAGCCTCTTGAATGCCGGGACTAAAGGAGTGTGCAACCATATGTGGCTTCTGATGCAGTCTTAAAGAATGAAGTCTGTTGGGTCTGAATTGACTTTGTGTACACATACTGAGTGCTTATTGAACCCCGGCATAGGCAGCCACAGGTTTCTCCATTCCAGAGCTCACTGCTGTGACACAACAAAAGTCAGCTACTCAGAGGATACAAGTGTGCTTGCCAGCAGAGGTGGACACTCTGAAGCGGAAGCCCAGGGTACTGGGGAAGCGGAAGGAGGGGACTGGCCTGATGAGTGAGGAGGAAGCTAGCTAGGGAAGGCTTTCCTGAGGAATTAACATTTGAAGCGACTTTGGAGAATAACCAGGACATAGCCAAGCAGCCATCTTAGGCAAAGGGAGCAACAGGTTCTGTCTTTGGTGGCAAAGAGCTTGGTTCATTTCTCTTTTCTTTTCTTTTCTTTTCTTTTCTTTTCTTTTCTTTTCTTTTCTTTTTTCTCTCTTCTCTTCTCTTCTCCCCTCCCCTCCCCTTCCCTCCCCTTCCCTCCCCTCCCTTCCCCTTCCTTCCTTCCTTCCTTCCTTCCTTCCTTCCTTCCTTCCTTCCTTCCTTCCTTCCTTCCTTCCTTCCTTCCTTCCTTCCTTCCTTCCTTCCTTCCTTCCTTCCTTCCTCTCCTCCCTCCCTCCCTCCCTCCCTCCCTCCCTCTTTCTTTCTTTCTTTCTTTCTTTCTTTCTTTCTTTCTTTCTTTCTTTCTTTCTTTCAAATCCTGATATTTTGTGTTTATTTATTATTTATTTATTTGAGAGCGACAGACAGAGAGAGAAAGAGGCAGATAGATAGAGAATGGGCACACCAGGGCCTCTAGCCACTGCAAAGAAACTCCAGATATGTGTGCCTCCTTGTGCATCTGGCTTACATGGGTCCTGGGAAATCGAGCCTCAAACCTGGGTTCTTATGCTTCACAGGCAAGTGCTTAACTGCTAAGCCATCTCTCTAGGCCTTGGTTCATTTCTAAACCAGAGAGAGAGCTAGTGGTCTTCAAACTAGCCTCCTCCTCCATCCAGAAGATTTTGTAAGTCACAGTGTTACACATCATAGCACCTCTTTCCCCATTCTGCCACAGAAACTTAGGTACATTCCATCCCTTATCCATTCAGGTCCCTTCATGAATGAACCATTTAGCTCATACCTCCCTCTCCAGCTACACTTGTAATAGTCCTAAAGCTTTTTCATGCCCCTTACATTTTATTCCTTCTGCCTGGGAAGCTGTTCTCAAGCCCTGTATGCCTGATTAACATCTATACTTCCTTCAAGACTCAACTCACATATGGCCTTCTTCAGCAGCCGTTTCTGGCACCCACTGTGCCCCATTAGATGCCTTTCACTCTTCTCACCTCCCTGTGCCATCCTCCATGGTCACTTGCCTTTTTCCTCCACCAGACCATGATCTCAGAGCAGTGTCCTTGGAAGGCAATCCCAGGTCTGCGGGAGGCTGGAAGCCCTTCCATGGCTGTGATCAACGCAGCTAAACTCTTGTAAGAACCGAGGACACATACCGTTACTACTAGAAGAGACGATGAAGCCAGGTGTGGTGGTGCATGCCTTTAATTCCAGCACTTGGGAGGCAGAGGTAGGAGGATCGTCATGAGTTTGAGGCCACCCTGAGACTACATAGTGAATTCCAGGTCAGCCTGGGCCAGAGTGAGACCCTACCTCAAAAAACCAAAAAAGAAAAAAAAAAAAGATGTTGAGCCAAGGACTTAGTGAGATAACTTGCTCAGAGTGAGAGGGAAGAATATACTATGGAGTCAAGCTATTGTAGACAGCTTCAGGTTTCTGGGATGAACATCCATACCAGGCACAGTTTAGGGGAGGAAGGGATTTGTTTCAAGCTTATAGATCCAGGGGGAAGTTCCATCAAATGGCAGAAGAAACTATTTCCATACATCCAGGCAGAGAGGAACAACCAGACAGTCAGAAAGAACCAAAAGCAGCAAGGGTAAATAGGCAGCAAGCAGCAGGGACCCCACCAGAGCTCAGACTGCTCTGCATGCCTTTAGGCTGGGAATCTGATCTGCCCCCAAATACGTCGTTAGGGATAGACTCCAGGATCCAGTCAGGCAGCTGGCTACCCAAGTCACAAGCTTTAATAAAACACCTAAGTCCATGGAGGACACACATTCAAACAACCATCCAAGTCAAAAAGGAAAATCTAAGACATTGGGCTTTCTGAGTGTGTCAGGCCATGCTCAGGAGGGAAGGAGGGAGGGCAGGACGCAGTGCTACCACAGCTGTTTTAAGGTGGGAGAGCTGTGGAGTCAGTTCAGGTTCTAGGGTGTGAAAGTGAGCAGACCACCCCAAAAGCCTGAGAGCCACTCTCTCGGTGGCTGAGGTCATGTCTTCTTTGGCTTAGCACAGAGTCTCACACATACTTCATAGGTAGAGGATAATGGTAGCGTATGGAAAGGAAGAAAGTGAATTTTTTGGTTCACCTCACCGTCTAAAAACCTGTTCCATCATTTCTATGCTTTAAATTTTCTTGACCATTCTGTCAACAAATATATCTGGATAGCATGGCATAGTCGTAATGGTAGGATAGAGCGTAGGGGATTGGCTTCAGTTTACAAATATGTTTTCAAAAACTAAACATTTGTCTAACAAAAGGATTGTGTGTGTATGTGTCTCACAGTCAGCTACACATTGCTGGGATGAACCTCCAGACCAGACACGGTTATGGGAGGAAGGGAATTTATTTGAAGCTTACAGATCCAGGGTAAGTTTCATAATGGTGGAAGAAGCTGGCCCCCTTTCACAGGTCCACACAGAGAGAAAATACCACCAGCACCATAAGCAAGCACTCTCCAGGAATCCCAGGCAGAGCTCAGGTACTTTACATACCTTTTAGACTGGAATTCCAAATCTACCTCCATACCTTGGGACTGGACCCTAGGATCCACCCACTGTGACACCTCCTCCAGCCAGGCAGCTGGAGAGCTAAGAAGCTGCACTAAAATTGAATCTATTGGGGGACATCCATTAAAACGACCACAGTATGGTACTGGGACTTGAACCCAGAGCCTTGTGTATGTTAGATAAGCGCTGATCACAGGAGTCTCTCATAGCTACATGGTGACCACTTGCTGAAGCTGAGTAGTGGTGCCTTCAATAGCCAGGGCATCTGTCATAGCCCCATGTGTCTCACTGTCTAGCTGTAGCAACAAAACAACTCTGCAAACCCATTTCTGTAGCACAGAAATGCATTTTTCCCTCATAAAGAAAAAGTGAGAGCTCCTGACTGGGATAGGTCTCTTGCAAGCCATGATTCTGGGACCCAGGATCCTTCCATTTTGAAGTTTTATCAGTGAGGGTCTAGTGGTCCCCAGGCTGTGGTGCCTGTCTGCATTCAGCAGATGGGAGGGGAAGGAGGGAACAGGTCTAAAGGGGATGTACACTATCTTCCCAGTGCTCTGCCACCTGCACAGTGCAGCTGAGGACTGAATTAGAGAGGGTGTCCTGAAAAATGGGGGAACTCACTCCATGAACAGCTTTGGACTCAACTCCATGTTTCCTCTGCTTGCCCTCCTTAGCCATTCAAGTTGTGCAGTCTCTGGCTTTACAGCAACAGGCCTTGGAGCTGAGGAAACCAAGGTTCAAATCACTATAATGTCAGCTCCAGCAGGTCAGGGAATTAATCTGAGCTTCACTGCTGAACATTCAGGGCTTAGAGCACTGTCTGTAGGTGCTCAGTAAATCTACTTTGATTGATTGAATGACTTCTGCTTCCACCCTTGGTCAGGAATAACCTCAACGTTTATTAAGTGTTTAAATGTTTTTTAAACTTTTTATTGACAACCTCCACTCATACAGACAGTATGTCATGATCATAATCCCTTCCCAAGTCCCCTCCTTCACTGAATCCCTTCTTTTTTTCCAACTGGTCTCTTTTCTATTTTGATGTCATAATTTCCCCCTCCTATTATGCAGGTTTTATGTAGGTAGCATTAGCCACTATGGGGTCATGAATACCACGGCCACTTTGGGTCTGGAAGACAGTATTGCAAAACACACCTCCCCTTCTTTTGGCTCTTACATTCTTTCTGCCACCTCTTGTGCAATGGTCCCTGAGCCTTGGAGGGTGTGATAGAGATGTCTCAGTGTGGAACACTCCACTGTCACTTCTTCTCAGCAGTTTGATGAGTTTTGAGTCACCCCAGTGGTCACTACCATAGGAAAAGAGAGGCTTCTTTAACCACAAGTGAGAATAGCATTAATATATGGGCATGAACATAAGTGTTTAGAGGGCACCTGGTGGCATTTATCCAATTAGCCAGACAACAGTAGTATTTTCCCCCTAGGGCTTATGACATCCCAGCCGTAGGCTTTTGATTATGTTTTTAGTACCAGCCAGGCAGGAATTCTGTCCTGTGGAGCAGGCCTCAAGTCCAATCAGAGAACAATGATTTTCCAGCTTTGCACCAATTAGAACATTTAACCTGACTGGCCAGCCATAAAGCTTGCAGGGTTCACTGCTGGTTAACACCATTGATGACTTATCTCCTCCAGTAAGTTGCATAGATCTTTCTAGCACCATGAAGGCTAGTCAACAGGGAGAAGGCCTCCCTCTCAGTTCCAGCTTGATTTCTCAGTGCCCTGCAGCCCAAACATGTGGAATCTTCAGCAATGGGGTCTTACCATCTAGTTCTGGTGGGCATCTAAGAGCCTTGATACAGTCTTAATGTTTTGGGGGCATCAGGGGCCTCTCTGACCAATAATTCACTGGAAGGTATCCCACCCCTGAAGTGCTTAAATGGTCAGTAGGTTGGGAGCTATCTCCATGCTCTAAGAATCATAGGATTAGAAAGAGGGTGAATGTGAACACACACACACACACACACACACACACACACACACACACACACATATATATGTAGGTTTTTTGAGGTAGGGTTTCATTTTAGCCCAGGCTGACCTAGAATTCACTCTGTATTCTCAGGGTGGCCTTGAACTCATGGTGATCCTCCTACCTCTGCCTCCTGAGTGCTGGGATTAAAGGTGTGTGCCACCACATCCCGACTGAATGTGAATATTATTTTCATTTTTTATTCTTTTCCACATTTAGTATTTTTCTGGTGAACCCTTCCATCAATATATTGATGAGAAAATGTAATGTATAGCCGGGCGTGGTGGTGCACGCCTTTAATCCCAGCACTCGGGAGGCAGAGGTAGGAGGATCGCCATGAGTTCAAGGCCACCCTGAGAGTACATAGTGAGTTCCAGGTCAGCCTGGGCCAGAGTGAGACCCTACCTTGAAAACCAAAAAAAAAAAAAAAAAAAGTAATGTATTTTCTTATTGACTGACTGTTAGCATGAAAAAAAAAAAAAAAAAAAAACCCACAACAACGGTATCCAACTTCTTGTGGTTTTGATAGAAAAATGATTGTTGTTTCAAGGTGAGATTTTTTTTTTCTTCCACATGTAACACATATGATGACATTGTACTTAATTGTACTTCAAGTGGATCATGGTCACTGTGTACTGTTTGTTCAAAGGTTAAGGTCACTTTTCAAAATCATCATCAAGTCGTTTAGTAGTGCGCAGCATGGAGGGGAGGAGGTCTGGACGTGTGTCATTTTGCGTACTGTTGGAGTTCCTGCTTATGGTCACGTGGAGTGATGTTTTGTTGTTTTATGGTTGATTCATTGCAGGAGCAGGTATGAGACCATGTGGAAGGAACTGGTTTATCTTTCTCCTTCCTCATAGGGTACAAGTAACCTTCTCCACACCTTGTTCTCCTCATACCGCTTCATCTTTGCTAGTTTTTTAAAAAAAAATTATTTATTTATTTGAGAGAGAGAAAGAGGGAGGGAGGGAGGGAGAGAGAGAAAGAAAGAGAGAGGGAAAGAATGGGCATGCCAGGGCCTCTAGCCTCTGCAAACAAACTCCAGACATATGTACCACTTTGTGCATCTGGCTTTACGTGGGTAATGAGGAATTGAACCTGGATCGTTAGGCTTCATGGGCAAGTACCTTAACCGCTAAACCATCTCTCTAGCCTCCTTTGCTAGTTCTCGTAGTGCCAAACAGCTTGAAGCCCTCCCCTGTAGCTGCTTAAGGTGGTGACCTTCCTGTCTGCAAGCAGGAAGTACCATTCTTTTTTTTTTTTTTTTTTTTTTTTTTTTTGCGAGGTAGGGTCTCACTCTGGTCCAGGCTAACCTGGAATTAACTATGTAGTCTCAGGGTGGCCTCGAACTCTCGGCGATCCTCCTACCTCTGCCTCCCGAGTGCTGGGATTAAAGGCGTGCGCCACCACGCCCGGCTAGGAAGTACCATTCTTTCTGTAGACCATGTCTCCGCTTACTGAAGAGGCTGCTGATACGAAGAGGCAGCTTAGCTGCACACAAATCCTCTTGTTTCTCCCAGTCACTTCAATCCATCTTGCTAGAGAACTACCCAGGGGAAGATAGAATGATATGCGTAAATACATAATTCAAAGAAATAGACAATTAAGGTATTTTTAGAAGCATTGTGAGAGGAAAGGGTTCATGTAGATTAGGCGGGTAGAATTTCTCATGAGTTGGGTTTATCTGAAGGACTTTGAATGGAAGTTAAATGGCAAAGTTTGACTTGAGTGGAATGTTTTGGATGCATTAACTCAATAGAGCTTATGGCAGGTCAGTGAGGATGAATGAAGGGCCTCAGTTCATCTTATTCCATTTTGTTCTTTCTTGTTAACACTTAGAGCACTGAGTTTATTTTCTTTCTTCCTTCCTCTCTCCTTCCTTCCTTCCTTCCTTCCTTCTTTTCTTTCTTTACTTTCCCCTCTCTCTTTTTCTCTCCCTCTCTTCTCTTCTCTTCTTTTTTTCTGGTTTGTCATTTGCTTTTATTTTTTAAATTTTTTTGTTTTATATATATATATATATATATATATATATATATATATATATATAGACAACTTCTATACTTACATACAAAAAATGCATGATATTTTCCTCCCCTCCCCCCATTCCCCTTTAGAACTCCAATCTCCATCATATCCCCTCCCTCTCTCCATTAGTCTCTCTTTTAATTTGATGTCATCATCTTTATCTTCTATTTTGAAGGTCTTGCGAAGGTATTGCTAGGCACTGCAAGGTCATGGATATCAAGGACAATTTCTGTCTGGACAGTTGCATTGTAAGGAGTTGTACCCTTCCTTTGGCTCTTCCATTCTATCTGCCCCCTCTTCCGCAATGGGCCCTGAGCCTTGTAGGGTGTGACAGAGATGTTTCAGTGCTGGGCACTCCTTCATCCCTTCTTCTCAGCACTATGTTGCCTTTTGGGTCATCCCAGTGGTCGTCGCCATCTGAAAAGAGAAGCTTCTCTAACCAGAAGTGAGAGTAGCATTAATATGTGAATATGAACATTAAGTGTAGTGCCCCCAGGGCAGCTTGGTGGGAATAGTATATACAATTAGTCAGACAAGAGCAGGCTTTATACCCCTAAGGCTCATGACCTCCCCTGCCATAGACTTTTGCTTAGGTTTTTCAGTACCAGGCATGTATTCCCTCCTGTAGAGAGGGCCTTCAGTCCAATTGTGGAGCCATTGGTTACCCCATGAGTAGACATGCCACTATTGCACCCGTTCAATCATTGGGCCTGTATGGCCATCTTTTCTTTTCTTTTCTTTTCCTTTCTTTCTTTTCCTTTCTTTCTTTTCTTTTCTTTCTTTGTAAGGTATCCCTCTACCCCAGGCTGACCTGGAATTCACTATGTATCTCAGGGTGGCTTGGAACTCTCAGTGATCCTCCTACCTCTGCCTCCCAAGTGCTGGGATTAAAGATGTGTACTACCATGCCTGGCTCTTTTAAAAGCTTCAAATAATGAATTAATGTCTGTTTTAGATGCCCCTTTCCTAAATTTCATCATGTCTCTAATAGTGAAAATTTTTTCTTTTCTTTTTTTAAAATTTATTACTAGATAATCTTTTAAAAGTTACAAAGTCTGAGAGCTGGGTGTGATGGTGCATGCCTGAAGTCCCAGCATTTGGGAGGTGGAGGCCATCCTGGGCTACACAGTGACACTGTCTTTCAAAAAATTAAAATAAGCTGGGCATGGTGGCCCTTGCTTTTAATCCCAGCACTTGGGAGGCAGAGGTAGGAGGATCAAGACCATGCCTTGAAAAACCAAACAAAAAAAATTAAAATAAAAATAATAAAGTTTTTTTTTTGTTGTTGTTGTTTTGAGGTAGGGTGTTGCCCTAGCCCAGGCTGACCTGGAATTCACTATGTAGTCTCAGGCTGGCCTAGAACTCACAATGATCCTCCTGCTTTTATCTCCCTGGTGCTGGGATTAAAGGCATGCGCCATCATGCCTGGCAAGAAATAGAGTTTTTATTTTTCAAGATAGGGTCTCACTCTAACCCAAGCTGGCCTGGAATTCACTATGTAGTCTCAGGCTGGCCTTGATCTCCTGGTGATCCTCCTACCTCTGCCTCCCAAATGCTTGGATTAAAGACATGACGCCACCACTCCTGGCAGAAATAAAGTTTTGAAAAGAGAAAAATAACTCATAGATTACTTAGATTCTTGCCTTAATCATAGGGTCACTAAAATTTTTAATTTTGTGATTGGCTAATTAGTAAGAACTTTCAGAGGCTGTGGGGTGTAGCTTGGTGGTAGAGTATGTTCCGAGTATGAATGTGAACCTGGATTTGATCCCTACTCAGAGGAGGCGGGGGGCGGGGGGGAGGAAGAAACATACATCTGCTGTACACTGGTCCATCCTGCTTATTACCAGTGTGGAAAACTCAGTGTAGGACCTAGACATCTGCCAATATTTATACAAATCACTGTAAATGCCATTGGGACATTTGGGTGTATGCCCAGTTGTGGGTCCTCGCTGTTCCCAGGGATCGTTGGTCATCAATGTCGTGGGAGCAGGAACTGTTGAGGGGAAGCAGGGTCCTGGAGCCGGTGAGTGCTACGGGCAGTGAACCACCCAGGAGGCCATCTGATGGATAGCATGCTCTTGTTTATTCAAAAGGGGAGTGGGTGTATAAACACTTGAGAAAGGTTGAAAAGGCACAGTCTATAAGGTGATTGTATACATAGGTTTATGACTTGATATCTAATTGGTTGCAAGGCAGAAATTGTGAGGGAGAAGCTGCAAGGGAGATAACAGAAGTGGCGGGAAAAGCTATGTGACTTCAGAGTTGCGAGGGAGGAGCTGCAAGGGAGAGAACAGAAGTGGCAGGAAAAGCTACGTGACTTCAGCCACATATTGGATGGCTACAGCTGAAGGGAGACTGTTTATAAGGGTCTCTTGGGCAGCTAGCCACAAGGTCAGGAACTGTTGGGGGGGGGGGCGGCAGAGCCTGACTATGGAATGGTCAGATGCTTTTGGGATAGAGGGGGAGGGCCAGCCAGTTCTGCCCACTCTGGGCGAAGATAGGGTACACTACGACCTTGCCCGAGGGCAAGGAGGGCCAGTCTCTGTCGACAGAGTGGGTTCCCGACTATAAGGTCAGCTGTAACCCCCACAGCCCAAGGTTTTCAGCCATGTCCAATAGCCCAAGCCAGCTTCCTCACAGTCCCAGCCCGTGTTTAGCAATGCCCAACACCCAGTGGACTTGTCCCTTAGAGCAAGAATTAGAACGGTTTGGGCGTGATTGAATTGACATGGTGAGTGGCAGGTGGCATGAGCTATAGGTGACAGTTTGCAAGATAAAAGCAAGTCTAGTCTCTCCCCATGTGTAAATCTCTACGCTGATTGATGTGGCACCATCATTAACTCTTCTACCTCATTAAAAGAGAAAACACATCCAGAATTATAGTGCTCTCAACATCCATCAACATGAAGAGCTTCTTTCCTCTAATCTCATCTTTTCTTTTGGAGTTAGCATTTGTAACCTGAGTCCATCATGGCATATGAGTGTTTATGGAACCCCAGCTAACATACTATGGGCAATTTTTATGTAATTTGAGTTAAAGATTTAGTAATCACAAAGCATAGTGATGGATATGAAAACATCACAGTGAAACCCATTTCTTTGCATAACCAAAAAAATTCATAAAATAACAAGATTTAGTCACCAACCATGTCTAACAATTATCTTTTCTTCTAATGACTTTTCAGTCCCTTCAGCTCCGCTTAGTGCTTATAATGTACTAAGGTTTTGTTTTGTGGGTGGGGGGAGTAGAGGAGAACACTTCTTTAAATTTTGTAGTTATATGCATGGTACATGAGTCTGGAGTTTACCTGCAGTGGCAAGAGGCCCAGCACACCCATAGTCTCTACCTCAAATAAATAAATAAAAATTATTTAAAAATATTTTGGGGGGGCTGGAAGAATGGCTCAGTGGTTAAGGTGCTTGCCTGCAAAGCCTAAGGACCCCGGTTTGATTCCCACTAGTTACATAAAGTCAGATGCACTAGGTGGCACATGTGTTTCAAGTTCATTTGCAGTTTGCAGTGCCTAGAGGCCTTGGCATGCTCATTATCTCTCTCTCTCTCTCAAAAAAAAAAAAAAATAAATATTTTGTAGGTTTATTGTCATGCTGTCAGAGAAGAATGGCTAGAAAACAATTCAAACATCTTTACTGTTTCAGGGTTCTGTTACCATCGGTCCCTAGGCTTGTAGTCATTGAGTTTTTACCCTCTATTAGTTTTCTCTGTTCAGGTAAGATAAAATCTTGCATGACATCAAGCTTACCTGGTGGTTGAGACCCAGGAGGTGAGCTGACCATCTGGTGAAGTGGACATTGCCTTGCACAAACAGCCATTTCCCATGGTGGCATGTCATCCAGAGAACCTGGGTTCTGAATCCCCCCTGGCTCTGCCCGCCGCCCACCATCCGTCTGTTTCCTGTGCTCTCCAGGCTCCATTCTGGCTTGCATGTGGCCTGATGAGATTCTTCTGTCACCTGAGCCCACCTAGGTCTTTTTTTTTTTTTTTATTTTTAGAAAATCTCCTTCCACACCATAGAAATGACCAGATTGTACTCACTCAGTGCTGTGAATGCAGAGTAGCAGAACCAAAGAAGAAAGGATGAGGCCACGTGTGGGTGATATTCCTGGAGAACTCCAGCCCCCTAGCTATGGCTCCTCTATCTGGTGGGCTCAGCTTTGTGGTTAGCAGTGGGAGACAATTAATTCTTGCTGAAACACAGTTAACTCCACTCTTGCCAGTGTGTGTAGTTCGTGTGGTGTGGCATATGATTATAATGTGTGCATGTGTATGCACAGAGGTGCACACCCCACATATGCATGTGGAAGACAGAGGAAAACTTCTCATACGTGTATTTCCTTGAGAAGGAGTTTCTTCCTGAACCTGGGCTATTTTTATTTTTTATTTTATTTATTTATTTATTATTTATTTATTTATTTGCAAGGAGAGAGGGGAGAAGAAGAGGAGAGAATGGGAGTGCCAGGGCCTCTATCCACTCCACTTTGTGCATCTGGTTCGACGTGGGTGTTGGGGAATCAAACCCCGGTTGTTAGGCTTTGCAGACAAGTACCTTAACCACTAAGACTGGGCTGTTTTTTTTTTTTTTTTTTTTTTTTTTTTTTTTTTTTTTTTAACGAGCCTCAGCACACCAGATCCTCTTGCCACTGCAAATAAACTCCAGGTGCATGTGCTACTTTGTGCATCTGGTTTATGTGAGTACTGGGGAATCAAACTCTGGCAGTTGGGCTTTGCAAGCAAGTGCCTTTAACTGGTGAGCCATCTCCACAGCCCAAGTCATCTCTTTTGAATCCTTGTGTTGACTGTCAAACTCTGCTTCCTTCTGGGTTATGATGAGAATGATCTTCTGGGGCTCCTCATCTTAAGAACTTGCCTAAGAGAGCAATGAATATAGAGTTTTTGTCTATGATTTGGGACCTTTTGGGATTTGGACGGTGTTGGGTCTTCAGAGCTTGCAGGTTGTTAATCTTACCTCAGCAGGCCTTAGAACATATCTCAGCAACGGAATCTTCCTAAGAAGTTAGCATTTTCCTTCAGAACTATTTTCCTACCCACAGCACACATTGAAAGTTGTGGAATAAAATTATCTTTTTTTTTTTTTTTTTTTTTTTTTTTTTTTTTAGAGAGAGCAAAAGTGAGAGAGAGAGAGAGAGAGAGAGAGAGAGAGAACTGGCATACCAGAGCCTCAGCCACTGCAGTTGAACTCCAGATGCCTGCACCACCTAGTGTGCATGTGTTACCGTGTGCTTGTGTCACTTTTGTGCATCTGGCTTACATGAGACCTGGAGAGAGATAGAACATGGGTCCTTAGGCTTCGCAGGCAAGTGCTTTAACCGCTAAGCTATCTCTCCAGCTCCAAAATTATCTTTAAATTGTTCCCACTCGAATTGCCTTAGACCTGTAGAATATCTTTACCAAATAGCTCTGTGACATCAATGTTAAAAAATTCCCACTTATCCTGCCAGCACTTTCTGTGATCCTGACATGTTTATTACAATTTTTTAGTCCTTATAATAATTTTTATGAAGTAAAAACTGCAATTATTTGCATTTTGCAGATGGGGAAGCTGAGGCATTGAAGAATGATGTAATTTGTCCAGCACACACAGCATGATGTTAGGTCTGTCTTCTGGACCCAAGGCCCAAACTCCTGTCTCTGGCTTTGTTTCTACACTTCCCAGGGCACTGCATCCCAGGCTTAATGATGAGATGTAGCAGCTCTATTTGACAGACAGGTGTGGCCTGCCTTTCAGGTCTTCCTTTCTGTATGCCATTAGAGTGAAGGCGTGTGAGCATGGTTGTGGCCACGAGGTTCTCCACTTTTTTGTCTCCTTGCTGCAAACTTCACATACATAGAAAATGGTATTTGTTTTCCTCTTCTTTTTGCAAAAAAATATTTTATTTACTTTAGAGAGAGGAAGCAGATAGAGAGAATGGACATGCCAGGGCCCGTAGCTACTGCAAATGGACTCCAGATGCCTGTGCTACCTTGTGCATCTGGCTTACATGGATACTGAAGAATCAAACCTGGGTTCTTAGGCTTTGCAAGCAAGTGCCTTAACCACTAAGCTATCTCTCCAGCCACCATCCCCCCCCCCCCGCTTTTTTTTTTTTTTTTAGTTTGTGTGTGCTAGGGCCGGGGGTGGTGAGTGACTTGGCATATGTGGAAGTCAGAGGACAACCTCAATTGTTGGTCCTCACCTTCTGCCTTGTTGGAGGCATCTTGGTGCACCTTATTCACCAATGCATTTGCCAGGGTAATCGGCCCACAAGTCTCTGGGAGATTCTCCTCTCTCTGCCTCTTATCTTACCATAGGCATGCTGGAGTATAGATGCCCGCTAGAGTGTTTATTGAAGCAGAGTCTCACATGGAGCTGAGCTTCAGCCTTGTGATCCTCCTGCCTCCACCTTTGGAGTGCTGGGACTACAGTAAGTACCATGCCTGTTGATATTTATTTCTAATCTCCTATTCCTGAGGATATGAGAATTTACTGGATTTGTACCTTTTCTCCTTCCTTTCATAGTGCTCGAGACACAAATACATTCATTAGAATTCTGAAGCATTATTATGGACACCTTTAAAACTTACATAGTTCGGTGGAGTCAGTTGTGCTTTGATCTTCTTTTAGACTTCAAACACATGCAGACTTAAGTCACGCTGTGGCCACATCTAAATAAAATTTAGGTGCCTTGGGACATGGTTTTGCAATTGCCCTTTGAGCTCAATGCATTATGAATTTGTCCTGGGGACCCATCCTTTCCCTGCCCTTTGTGGCTGCAATATTTTTCATGCCAGCAATATTGAAAATAATGTTTTGGTTTCCAGCTACCTTTTATAGATTTCATATAAATTTAAACCAGAAAGCAAGATCTGAGAAGTTTGTTAGAATTTCTTGCACCTCTATACCCAGTTTAAAATTTCCAGTAAGTATCGTATACCATTCATCTCAACAGTGATCATTGAGTGCCTGCTGTGTGCTGGGGCTGGGTGCCCTTCACCTGAAGATTCATTGCTGCATTCATTCAGTTCATGTCCCAGGGTAGGGTAGCCACCCATTGCTTTCTAACCCATAGCACTCACTTGCTTGGCAGGCATTTACTGAACGCTGGTTATCTGTAGGGACTGTTAGGGCTAGGTTTCGATACCTATGCTAGGTATGCCGGGCTGGATCTTGGTTTAGGGGACTCTTAGTCAAAGACATGCTACCAAGCACTGTAGTGAAGAGGCAAACCTCAGATGCAAGCAAACTAGCAGCCAGCCAAGTAAGTTCTGGATAGGCAGGTAACAGTCATGTCTCTCCTTATCTTACACAGAGATGATGAAGCTCAAGGAAGAAACAATTGGTCAAATCAAGTAATCAATGGTATTAAAGTTTTCTTTTTAGCTAAATCTTCTTTAGCTCTAAGTATTTTTTTGTATTTTATTAATTTATTTAACTTACTTGAGAGAGAGAAAGAGGGAGAGAGAGAGAGAGAGAGAGAGAGAAAAGAGAGAGAGAATGGGTGCATCAGGGCCTTCAGCTGCTACAGGAAAGCTCCAGAAGCATGCACCACCTTGTGCATCTGGCTTATGTGGGTCCTGGGAATCGAACGTTGGTCCTTTGGCTTTGCAGACAAGCACCTTAACCACTAAGCCATCCCTCCAGCCCTAGCTCTAAATATTAACTGATAAGATTAGGGAATAAAATGGCTCTATAAAGCATTTTCTTGCTTTGATTCTCATGCTTTTCTAAGCCCATACTCTGGGGCAGAGACAATGATCATATAAGCCCCATTTTCTTGGAGAAGAACGCCAGACAGAGAGATTAGATAACATTCTCATGGTCACTCAAGCTCGACAGAGCCCGAGGGTCCTGTCTCCTTGCCCACAGATGCTGTCTAGAGCAGGGTCCATGGGATCACTGGGAGGACCTAGCCACAGGCAGAGGAGAAGGAAAACGGAGGTAATAGATTGTAGTGGAAGGGAAGAGGGTACAGAGTGAACAGTGTGGTAATTTAAGAGATGACTCCTGTACTTTGAGATCCCCAATGAGGTCTCTGGTTCTCTGGCACTAACTGGAATGTGTGGGTGGAAGCTGTTTTGAATCTTTCTGGTCCTCTAATTCCTTTATTATTTTACCTTCATTCAAAACCCCCTTTTCCACTGAGCTCCTTTCTTTCTCTCTCCTCGTTACTATTGGCTTCACATGCACCTGGCTTTGTTTATTGAGGGTTTGACACTACTTGGTCTCTCCTTACTCACCAACTTCTGCCATCCATCCAAGTGGCACCAGGATCCATGCTTTATCATCCACCCTCCCTCCTCTTCTGGCTTTCTTTTCCCTTTTTGAATCTTTTAAAAATATTTCTTAATATTTTTATTTATTTATTTAAGAGAGGTAAATAGGGGGCAGAGAGAGAGAGAGAGAGAGAGAGAGAGAGATAATGGATGCTCCAGGGTTTCCAGCCACTGCAAATGAACTCCAGATGCATGCGCCATCTTGTGCATCTGACTTATGTGGGTCCTGGGGAATCAAACCAAGGTCCTTTGGTTTTGCAGGCAAACACCTTATCCACTAAGCCATCTCTCCAGCCTCTCAAAATATTTTATTTATTTATTTAAGAGAGCGAATGGACACTCCAGGTGCTGTAGCCAGTTGCATGTGCCGCCTTGTGCATCTGGATTACATGGGTACTGAGGAATCGAACCTGGGTTCCTAGGCTTTGCAGACAAGTGCTTTAACCACTAAACAATCTTTCCAGTCCCCCTTTCTGAATCTTAAAAACCTTTTTTTTTTTTTTTGAAGTAGGGTCTCACTCTAGCCCAAGATGACCTGGAACTCGTTCTGTAGTCTCAGGCTGGTCTCAGACTCACAGTGATCCTTCTACCTCTGCCTCCTGGATGTTGGGATTATAGGTGTGTGCCACCATGCCAGACATTAAAACAATTTTTTAAATTAAAAATATAAAGTATTGTGTTGCCTTTTGGCATTTTCATATGTGTATATCATTGTCCTCTGCTCTTCCTTCCTCATCACCATCCCTTATCTACCCTCCTCTTTCCATCAGTCTCTTTCCTTGCCACAAATCCTCCAGTGCTAGGATTATAAGTGTGGGCCACAATATCTGGCCTTTTTTTTTTTTTTTTTTTTTTTTTTTTTGAGGTAAGGTCTCCCTCTAGTCCATGCTGACCTGGAATTCACTATGTAGTCTCTGAACCATGTTTGTTTTCATTTCACCTCAGCCACCCTTCCAATGCAGACCTGCCCTTGGGAACATGCCCACTTCTGAAATCTCAGCCTCTCCTCACCTAGTCTCTTGCATCCTGGGGCTCACTCCTTTCTTCCCATTTTTTTTTTTTTTTTTGAGGTAGGGTCTCACTCTAGCTCAGGCTGACCTGGAATTCACTCTGTAGTCTCAGGGTGGCCTTGAACTCACAGCGATCCTCCTACCTCTGCCTCCCGAGTGCTGGGATTAAAGGCATGAGCCACCACGCCCGGCTCCTTTCTTCCCATTTGACCTACATGTTGGCCTCTCTGAGAGTTCCACTTCTTTTACTTCTGACCTTTTTCTTTATTTATTTGAGAGAGAGAGAGAGAGAGAGAGAGAGAGAGAGGAGGGAGAAATAGGGAGGGAGAGAGAGAATGGACATGCCAAGGCTCCAGCCACTGCAAACGAACTCCAGATGCGTGCGCCTCCTTGTGCATCTGGCTTATGTGGGTCCTGGGGAATCTAACGGGGATCCTTTGGCTTTGCAGACAAGCACCTTAACCACTAAGTCATTTTTCCAGTCCATCTCTGACCTTTTAAAAAAATTTTATTGATTTATTTGAGAAAGAAAGAGAGGCAGAGAGAGAGAGAGAGAGAGAGAGAGAGAGAGAGAGAGAGAGAGATGGGCACGCCACGGCCTCCAGCCACTGCAAACAAACTGTAGCTGCATATGCTACCTTGTGTATCTGGATTTACATGGGTACTGGGGAATGAAACCTGGTTCCTTTGGCTTTGCTGGCATGTGTCTTAAGTGCTAAGCCATCTCTCCAGCCCTACCTCTGACTTTTGTCTCCAGCCCTACCTCTGACTTTTGTCTTAGTCATCCCTGCCCTCCATCATTCATTCATTCATTCATTCATTTTTTAAAAGCGGTTTTAACATATTTTATTTTTATTTATTTACTTGAGAGAGAAAGAGAGAGAGAGGGGAGAGAGAAAGAGAGAGAGAGAATATGCATGCCAGAGCCTCTATCCACTGCAAATGAACTCCAGACCGATGTGCCACCTCTTCTGTCTCAGGTGGGAATTGGGGAATTGAACCTGGGTCCTTAGGCTTTGCAGGCAAGTGCCTTAACCGCTAAGCCATCTCTCTAGCCCTCATTCTTTATTTTGATTCCCTAGCCAACCCCATCCCCATGCATGTCTCCACCTCCTCATCTCTGTATCTGGCACACCCTCAACTTTGGGATAGTCCTGCTCATTTTCTGCCCTTACAGTTCCTGTTTCTAGTATCCCTGAAGTCAGCTGGCTCACTTTGCTTACCTCAGCCGTCTTCAGAGCTACTTGAAACACATTCGTGACTTCCTTGTCAGCACCATTTTCCATTTCCCCAACTGGTCTTTCCCCCTGTCCGTCCTTGAGTCTTCCAGCAACCACAGAGCCATCCTGGATTTCTTCCTCTTATTTGTCTTGAACATTTAATGTGTCCCGTCTGTTTTGATAACTTCATACCTCCTGGGTGCACCTCCTCTCCTTCCATCTTGGCTCAGGGATGAAGCCTCTCATCGGGGCGATTTCGGTCATCGAGCGGTTGTCATGGCCTCAGTGTCCCTCCTCAGACCACCTCAGCCGATATTCCATGGATCTTTCCAAATCATTAAACAAGCCTCATCTGCTTGCTCAGCCTGAGGGCGAGATGTGTATCCAGTCTGTACATAGGTTTCACTTGACTCACAGTGTCAGCCTTTGCCATATTTAGAAGCAGTTTTCTTTTGGCTTGACTTGCCTTATTAAAAACCAGAAGATCTCATACAGTGTGGTAGTTTGAATATATGTCCCCCAATATATTCAGTGCTTTATTAGTTATAGTTTGCATCTGCAATCACCTTGCTAGAGGCAATGTCACTGGGGGCCAGTCTTAAGGTGTGGTGATGGTTTGAAATTCCATTGTAAAGATATGCAAAGTGTGCCTAGCAGGAGTTCCTGAAGTGTGCTGTGTGACTCTTTGGCTTTAGTTTTGCTCTGTGTGCTGTGTGGCTGGTTGGTTTTTCTCTCTTGCCTGGTCTTGTGGAGAGCAGGCCCCTTCTCCTGCCATTATCTGTGGCATGAAATTGCACCTGCTCCAAATGCTAGGATCCCCCCTCAGTCTTTGCACCCTGGGCCAATAGAGCTTACTTTCTTGGAGGACATCAAACTAGTATTCTGTTTCATACTTCCATCTTGGCACATCCTTTTCTGGCTATAACTCACATGAAAGGTAATAGTCTTTTCTGAGGCTCTGGATGACCAAGTAAGATGACAGCTTCCTTCTTGATTACTCGGATCAGGACTATTTATTGTCACTCATGTGCATTGTGAACCTGTAGGGTTTCGACTTTTCTGAATGATTTTAATGGCAATGTACCGGAAGAGTGGCTTACCCCTACGCGGCCCACAAATGCACCCTGAGAACAACAGGATCTTACCTTTGCCTTTGATTTCTTTTCCTTTCAAGCTGGGTGTGACTCACTGAGTGAAATTCATGATCCATGGATGGGTTGCAATCTACATTTAGAAAAGCAGTGTGTTCACAAATCCTTGAAATGATTTAAGTTCAATATATACTACACTTGTGTTTTTCTGTGAAGGAAGAACTTTCTCGGCTTCCCAGTAAGCCCATGTTGAAACAGATTTCATAGCAACTGGCTTAGAAAATCAATTAATTAACTAAGTTGTTAATTTTTGCATGTGTGTACATGTGCATATGAAGCCCCAAGATTGACATCAGATGTCTTCCTTAATTATTCCTCAATCTCCACTTAATTTCCTTATTTTAAAATAGTTTTTGGATTGGGTGTTTGAGGTAGGGTCTCACTCTAGCCCAGGATGACCTGGAATTCATTGTGTAGTCTCAGGCTGACCTCAAACTCAATGGCGATTCTCCTACCTCTGCTTCCCAAGTGCTGGGAATTTATTTTATATTTTATTATTTTATTTTATTTTATTTATTTTATTTTATTTTATTTGTGTGTGTGTGTGTGTGTGAGAGAGAGAGAGAGAGAGAGAGAGAGAGAGAGAAAGAGGGAGAGAATGGGCACATTAGGGTTTCTAGCCACTGCAAATGAACTTCAGATGCATGCACCACCTTGTGCATCTGGCCTAAAACATGGGTACTGGGGAACTGAACCTGGTTTGTTAGGCTTCACAGGCAAGCACCTTAACTGTTAAGCCATCTCTCCAGTCCACAACGTTATTTTTTTGAGACAGAGTCCATCACTGAACCTGGAGTTCACCAATTTGATTTGGCTACATTAGCTAAACAATAAGCTTGAGCTATCCTCCTGTCTCTGTTTCCCTAATTCTGGGATTACAAGTGTGCACTAGTTTTCACATGAGTGCTGGGACGCGAACTCAGGTCCTCATGAGTGCACAGCAAGCACCTTTTAAGTACTCAGCTGTAATAGACAGTTCCACTATGCTGGGAGAAACATTCAACCAAAGAAAACAGAGAGGAACAGGATTTATTTCAGGCTTACAGACCCAAGGGAAGTTCCATCAGTGGTGGAAGAAGCTGGCTTCCATTCATAAATCATAGCAGAGAGAGAAAAACCACTACTAGCTGGGAAACACCAAAATGTTGGGGTCCCCCCTAGGGTCAGCCCAGGAGGGATGGCAGGGTCTCTGCCGAGTTGGGGGTGAGAAGCGCGGAATCACGACACAGACTACGGGAGTTGGGTGAAAGCAGGCAGAGGGCGAGCTGTGGCAAACTTGTTTATTCAAAGAAGTGTAGGGGGTTTTAAGGGGCTTGGCTGGCCAATCATTGTGTGGGGTGGTCCCCTTTTGTGACCAATGACAGCCTGTCTCCAGATAGATCATCTTGTAACAGGTTTCTCGGGAGCATAGGACTGTAGCTGTTGTCACGCCAGGCCTGTGCAGGACGCCATATTCACAGAAGCCACTTCCTGGTTTCTTCTGACATGTGGTCTGGCTAGGGCCAGACCTGCATTGTGCCACACATATCCTCCTTTTTGCTTTTATTATTGGCAACCCTGGGAGGCCAAAAAGTGGCAAACACCCAAAAATCTACCACAGGTCAGACTTCTCTGCATACCTTTGGGCTGGAATTTAGATCCACCCTCAAACAGAGTCTGAGTCTGTGGGAGTCACACATTCAAACCATCACATCTGCTATTTCCCCAGCCCCTGTAAACATTTTCATTTGGAATTGGATTTGAGTCTTCAGGTTCATGCTCTCAGGAAACAGAAACTAGTGCTAATTATTTTGAGCATGGTCCCTTTGTGTCAGACCTTTGATATGTCCTGTATTGTTTGTTGTTGAATATGAAGTTAATATGTGCAGAACCTCAGGGAGAGTGACATGGATCCTTTAAATCTCTGGTACACACGAGAAGGTGAGAATCTGGGTGAGACACATAAGTGCATTTACTTAGTGAAGGAGTTTTAGTAAAACTTTCCTTTGAAGTCAGATAGGTCCAGACAGTTCATAGAAGAAAAACACACAAGAAGAAATTGAAGGGCAGGCTGGAAGATAGCTTAGTGGTTAAAGGCATTTGCTTGCAAAGCCTGCCAACCTGGGTTGGACCTGGTTTGATTCCCTAGAGCCCATGTAAAGTCAGATGCACAAACTGGCTCATAAGTGTGGAGTTCATTTGCAGCAGCAAGAGGTCCTGATGTGCCTCCCTCCCTCTCTCTTACCAAATAGATAAGATAAAATAAAGTTTTTTTCTGCACGCCTTTAATCCCAGTATTTGGGAGGCAGAGGTGTGAGGATCACTGTCAGTTCAAGGCCAGCCTGAGACTACATAGTGAATTCCAGGTCAGTCTGGACTAGAGCGGGGAGACCCTACTTTAAAAAAAAAGAAAGGGCCTGGAGAGATGGCCTAGTGGTTAAGCGCTTGCCTGTGAAGCCCAAGGACCCCTGTTCGAAGCTTGATTCCCCAGGACCCATGTAAGACAGATGCACAAGGTGGCACATGCATCTGGAGTTCGTTTGCAGTGGCTGGAGGCCCTGGTGTGCCCATTCTCTATTTGCCTCTTTCTCTGTCTGTCTGTTGTCTGTTGCTCTCAAATAAATAAATAGATAGATAAATAAACAGAAAAGAAAAAAGAAAAGAAAGAAAAGGAAATGACATGACAATCATGAACTGTATAGGATGTTTATAATTACAATAAAATTGAATAATGACATTAATTCAAAAGATGAAAGTCAGATAAGGAGCTGGAAGATGGCTCAAGGGTAAAGTGCTAGCTGTGCAAGCCTGAGGACCTCAGCACCCACAGCAGAGCGGTGTGAACTACTAACACCAGTGCCTGGGAGTTGGAGACAGGAGAATCCCTGGAGCTCACTCTAGTCTAGCTGAATTGGTGAGCTCCAGATTTAGTGAGAGACTCTGTATTAAGAAATAAGGTGACTGAGAAAGACACCCAATGTTGACTTCTGACCTCCATCACATGCACTTTGCACACAAGTGCATGTTCACACATGTGTGCGCGTGTGCGCACACACACGCACACACACACACACGTGCACACGCACAAAAAGAAAAAGAGCTGGATAAAGTAACAACCCAGGAAATATTTTCTCTCCTTCTTTCCTTCCTTCTTCCCTCCCTCCCTCCCCTCCCTCCCTATTTTCTGACCATCCCTACTTCCCTCTCTCCTCCTCCTTTCTCTCTCTCTCTCTCTTTCTCTCTCTCTCTCTTTCTTTCTTTCTTTCTTTCTTTCTTTCTTTCTTTCTTTCTTTCCTTCCTTTCTTCTTGTTTATACCAACAACTGTGTGTGGTAATAGGAATGAAGGAAATGGCAAGTAGAATAAATCTTTTTGTCCTCACAGACCTTTCAATCCAGAAATATAATGACAAGATCACCAAAGCATTGATACAAATTGAATAAATATAATAAATGAACCACAAATAACTTAAAATTTACGGAAGTGAATGTGCAGGGAAACAACAGAAAAGAGGTGACATGATAAACAATGTTATTTCAAGCTGCAAAATTGTTAAGCAATAGATTTGAGGAATAGAAAAGTCAAACAAAACTTCCGTAATCTGCTAACAAAACATTGTAAGATTATCCCTTGGGACATCGTTTCTGTTGTGTCTCTCCCTTTGCCTGGGGAATAGTGTCTTACCTGTGTTTTAGGAATCATTAGCCCCATCTTGGGAGAGGACACTGTGTCACCAGGCTTATGGGCCCGGTCTGCCACAGAAGGTTAATGGCTCTTCAAGCAGGGCTATCTGTTATCAGTGGTGCATGCTCCCTTGTTTGAATGATTCTGGCAGTTGGAGCAAAGAGAACTCATTACTGCAATAGTCAAAGAATGAAAAATAGCCACTCTGACCAGCTTTCCCTTTTCATGTTAGTAACACGATTAAGATTTCATTGTATTTGGTTTTGTGAATAGAATAAAACCATGTTGCCTGCCCCCCTACCTTTAACAATCTTGCAGGGAAGGGGGGGGGGAGAATAATCCAGAATTTACTGGTCTTGGTACTCCTGCTGTTCTTTCATTTGCTTGGCAGGCTTTCTGGATGTCTTGGGAGGGTTGGAGGCTCCTTCTGGCTGTGAAGTGTGCTTCCCATGTGCACAGGCCATATGGCAACACAAATGTACATGTATGAGCACAGGTGAGCCCAATCCAGGGGCTTCCCATAGGGTCTCTGCTTTCCAGGGACCTTTGGTCCAAATCTGACCTCATGTCTCTTAGAGACAGGTGTATGCAAATGGGGGAGTGGGGAACATACATAGACTCTTTAATGTTAGGTTGTGATGCCGGCAGAGGAGCACAGCTCTCCAGAGCGGGAGGCCTAAATTTCAAGGCAAGCCTAACATTTGCTCTTGGCCCACACTCCTCTTTTCTTGAGCCCTCTGGCCCATGCTGCCTCTGAGGGGGTCAGCTCCCACAGAGACTTTCTTCTACATAGGTTTGAAGAGATCCCAACGCCTCCAGTAAGCAGCTGCTGTCTTGTTGCTTCTTTGGATTCTTTCTGGCTCACCCTTGCTTTCATATGCTCAGGGCTCCAGTAATAGCCTTGTGCCCCATAAGACCCACTGAGACTGGCTCAGCTCCTCGGTTGTCTGCTGCTGGCAGAGAAAGGAGGCCCTGATTTCTGTGGATTCCACAGGATCATGCTGTTCGTTAGGCTCTGCCTTCGAGCTGTTGCCTCCATGGAGTTAGCTCAGCTCAGGGCACTTGAGCTTTTTCTTCCTACATCCATCTGGAAAGACGAGGAGTCTAGTTGTTCACCACCCCCCGCCCCCATCTGGAGGTGTAGAGTATGTATATGGTGTGGTGTGTGTCGTGTATGCATGAGTGTGTGCAGATACGCACACCCCATGCGTGTGAATGGGGAGGCCAGAGGAGAACATCAGGTGTCCTTCTTTTCTTGTTCACCTTCCTATTTCCTTGAGATGAGGTCTGTCCCTCAACCTGGAGCTGCTATCCATCAACAAACTCCAATTATTCTCAGGTCTCAGCACCCTGTGAACTGGGTGTGTGCCCACATCGAGCTTTTTGGCTTTTTAAAGAACCTTTTATTCTGGAAAGAATTATACTAACTGAGGTAACCCAGGCCCAGAAAGCCAAATGCCACATGTTCTCTCTCATATGTGTATCCTAGCTACAAATGTTTAGAATGGTATGTGAGCTGGAGTAAGAGTCATCAGTAGAAGCCAGTAAGCCAGAAAGGGGTTATAAGGGAGGGTGGAGAGGGGAGACTTAAGGGTAGGGTATTGTATATATGTAAGTAGATGAACAGATTACTGGGGGTACAATGGCCTGAGTGGAGTCAGGGGAAGAGATTGAGTAAGGGAAGGGTAGGAGAAGGGTTAATCAAAACTTAAGATGGTGTGAATAAGCCATAGGGAAACCTACTTCTTTGAACAATGGCACACTCAGAAGCTACAGATTGTTACTAGACACATTTCAGTGCCAGGGATGGGTACCTTCCAGTGAGTTGTTGGCCAGGGAAGTTCCTGATGTCCCCAGAACATTACAGGCCATTGCCAAGGCTCGTGGTTGCCACCAGGAATGCATGGTAAGATCCTATTGCTGAAGACTCCACGTGCTTGGGTTGTAGATCACTGAGAAATCAAGCTGGAGTTGAGTAGGAAACCTTCTCTTTGTGGACCAGCTGATAGAAAGTTGGAAAAGTCTGCTGGGCATGGTAGCGCACGTCTTTAATCCCAGCACTTGGGAGGCAGAGGTAGGAGGATTGCTGTGAGTTAAAGGCCACCCTGAGACTACATAGTGAGTTCCAGGTCAGCCTGGGCTAGAGTGAGATCCTACTTTGAAAAACAACAACAAAAACAAAAAAAAAAAAAAAAAAAAAAAGAAAGAAAGAAAGTTGGAAAAGTTTACACTGCATGCAGCTCTATGGGAAAGAGAAATCATCAGTGGAGATAAACAGCAGTGGACATTGCAAGGCTTAAGATGATCTATCCAGGCCAAATGTGCCAACTGGTGCAATAGTATATGGGGGAAACCAACTGCTCTCTAATTCCACTAGAAGCCAGCTCCATGGGAGGGAATACATACCTGGTACTGAAAACCTAGTTTGAAGCCTATGGCTGGGGAGGTCATGAGCCCTATGGGAGTAACACCTGCTTTTGTATTGCTAAATGAATATATTTTACCCACTAACTTCCCCTTAAGCACCTTTTTAATGTTTATGCCCAAATATTAATGCTACTCTCACTTTTGGTTAGAGAAGCTTCTCTTTTCAGATGATGGTGACCACTGGAATGACTCAAAACCACCATAATTCTGAGAAGGGACAGAGGAGTGTTCCACACTGAGACATCTCTATCACACCCTCCAAGGCTCAGGGTCCATTGCAGAAGAGGTAGCAGAAAGAATGTAAGAGCCAAAGGAAAGGTAGAACTGCTTTCCATACAAACTTCCAGACACAAAATGGCCTGGATATCCATGACCTCGCAGTGCCTGGCAGTACCTACATAAGACCCTCAAAATAGGAGGGAAATATGATGACATAAAAATAAAAGAAAGACTAATTGAAATGGGGGGGATATGATGAAGGATGGATTTGAGAGGGGAGAGAGTGAGAATGGGAGGGAATTGTCATGATTTATTGTCTATAATTATAGAAATTGTCAATAAAAAGTTACAACTTCCATAAATACAGACGACATACCATGATCATAATCCCCTCCCACCACTCTTCCTTTTTCTCCTCCCAAACCCCCTTTCCACTGAATCCCTTTTTTCCATCTAGTCCCTCTTCTATTTTGATGTCATCATTTTTTCCCTCCTGTTCTGCAGGTCTTGTGTAGTAGGTAGCATTAGCCACTGTGAAGCTATGAATATCTAGGCATTTTATGTCTGGAAGACAGCCTTGTAAGCGCTCTCCTTTCCACCACCTCTCCCGCAGCGGTCCCTGAGCCTTGGAGGGTGTGATTGAGTTGTATCACTTAGTGCTGAGCACTCCCCATCACTAGTCTGGTCATGATGGAAAAGACCTGTAATCCTGGCCACTCAGAAGGCCAAGGCAGGAGGACTGAAAGTTCAAGAACCCTCTGGGCTACAGAGTGAGTTCAAGGACAACCTGGGAACTTAGCAAGACCCTTCCTCAAAATAAAAAGTAAAGGGAGCTGGGTGTGGTGGCACACACTTTTTAACCCAGCACTTGGAAGGCAGAAGTAGGAGAATCACCGTGAGTTTGAGGCCACCCTGAGATTATATAGTAAATTACAGGTCAGCCAACCTCAAAAGACCAAGAAAGAGCCGGGTGTGGTGGTGCACGCCTTTAATCCCAGCACTCTGGAGGCAGAGGTAGGAGGATAACCATGAGTTCGAGGCCACCCTGAGAATACTGAGTGAATTCCAGGTCAGCCTGGGCTAGAGTGAGACCCTACCTTGAAAAACAAAACAAAAAAAAAAAAAAAAAAAAAAAAAGAGGAAGAGGAGAAGTGATTTTTTTAACCACTTGGGGGCCCTGCAGGCCACTTTGGAAGAGAGTTAAATACTGAACTGGGGGTATAGTCCAGGGACATTGCTACTCGGCAATTTTAAAACCTTGGCTTTGGGCTAATCACTTGCCTAAGTTTCCCATTGGTAAATTGGATTCAGTGATTTCTAATGTTTTCCAACTCTAATATTTTATATATATTTGAATTTCAGCAATTCCCAAACCTTTGGGGAAGCTGTGTACACACAGATGTCTGTGTGAGCAAGTTTTGGCATCTCTGTACTCCAACTCCACTGTTCAATGTGATTCATACTTCCTTGCTGCGGGGTCTGCTGCCTCACTATGGACGCTGGCTTCAGATCTGGTGGCCTGCCCCTCAGCCAAGCTCTAAAACCTGCTTGTGCAAGAAAAAATTTCCTCATTTTAAACAAAATATAAGTCAGGTTACATAGAACACATGCTGGGGGGAAGGAGGTGGGTCGCATAGTATCTGTGTTTGTATTTTTTTCTTTGTCTGCAACGGTTTGTGAACCTGGGAAACAGTCACTAAATCCGGCCTCTGTCTTTGAAACTGAATTGTGTCAGAGCAAAACTGCAGACTTTTAAGGTCCTACTGCAGGGAGGTATTGGCTTCATGGCTTTGCAACATCTTTCATCAGATGTCAAAAGTTGACAGTTCATGATTTATTGTTCTCGGAAGGGCTTTTGGAAGAACAAGACGGATGGGGTTTACCATCAGGAAAGCTTCCATGGAGATCTTGCTTTTCTTGCTGCTTTTCCTAGTGATTAAAGGAGGCTTCATTTCGTTCCAGGCATTTCCCTTCTCTGTACATCATGGACAGTTTGTGTGAGTGTATATGAGCACACATTTGCTGTGTGTGTGTGTGTGTGTGTGTGTGTGTGTGTGTGTGTGAGAGAGAGAGAGAGAGAGAGAGAGAGAAAATGAATGAATGATAGAGAGAGGACAGTTTCTGGGTGTTATTCTTCCATTTCTTGCTTGTTTGAGATAGGGTCTTGTTTTCCTTTCCCTTTCCCTTCCTTTCCTTTCCTTTCCTTTCCTTTCCTTTCCTTTCCTTTCCTTTCCTTTCCTTTCCTTTCCTTTCCTTTCCTTTCCTTTCCTTTCCTTCCCTTCCTTCCCTTCCCTTTTCTTTCCTTCCCTTCCCTTTCTTCCCTTTCTTCTTCCCCCTTCTTTCTTCTTTCTTTCCCTCTCCTTTTCTCCACCCCTGTTCTTCCTTCCATCCTTCCTTCCTTCCTTCCTTCTTTCTTTCTCTCCTTCTTTTTCCTTCCTTCCTTCCTTCCTTCCTTCCTTCCTTCCTTCCTTCCTTCCTTTCCTTCCTTTTCTTTCTTCCTTTCTTTCTTTCTTTCTTTCTCTTCTTTCTTTCTTTCTTTCTTTCTTTCTTTCTTTCTTTCTTTCTTTCTTTCTTTCTTTCTTTCTTTCTTTCTTTCTTTCTTTCTTTCTTTTTTTTGCCACTGAAAAGGCCAGACTAGCTGGCTTGTGCTCCTTGGGATTCTCCTGACTATGACTCCAGTTGCTGAAGGCACACTGAGATTACAGATTCGTGTACCACTTTGCAGCTAGCTTTATGTGGGTGCTGGGGATTTGAACTCTGCTTGGCAGCCTTGCTGAGCAAGTGCCTTTAACCACTGAGTCGTTTCCTTAGTCCCAGACATTTAAAAAATATTTAATTATTTAATTTATTTATTTACAGACACAGAGAGATAGATTGAAGAGAGACAGAGAAAATGGGTGTCCCAGGGCCTCTAGTGCTGCAAACAAACTCCAGATGCATGCACCTCTTTCTGCATCTGGTTTTATGTGGGTACTGGGGAATCAAACCTGGGCTGTTAGGCTTTGCAAGCAAGCACTTTAACTGCTGAGCTCTCTCTCTCTCCAGCCCCAGCAATTTTTTAAAGCATTAATTTCATTAACAGTTGACTCTATTGTCACACACTTTGGATGTGGCCATTCCCAGAATCAAGCAAGAATGTGAAAGAAAATCAATAAAAATCAGTTGCTACAGTTGCTAAATCAAGGTCATTCTGCTTGCTTTTCCTTTCTTGTCTCCTCACTGACTTATTCTCTTTCCTTTGGAAAGCACCTTTTTGAGGATGGGAATGACTCCATATGATTATTATCAGCCATTCCCTTTTTTCATGTAAAATGAAAGCTCAATAGCTTGCTGTTTTGGTGTGTTCTCACCATTTTTTTCCCCTCTCTGTACTTTATTTTCATGGTGGTTTTCTCGGAGTCCCCAGGGTATTTTGAGATGAGATTTGGAAGGAAATCTCAATGCAATATAAAGTTACCTTACACCCAACAGCCAAGGGGGAAAAAAACCCAAGGGAGTCTGGGCTAGTGGGGTGACAAAGAACATTTTGTTTTTTTCTGATGTGCCCCTGGGACTAAGGCCTTTCTGTCTGTCTTTTGTTTTCTTTTGTCTATGGCCCTCTGCCATCTGGCTTTCCTTTTTGGTAGAATTGGTGAATTTAGATTTGGTGTTTGAGCCATGAGGACCATGAAAGCCACCTCCCCTTCTTTATTTTTGGAAAAGGAAGGTGGGTGGGTTAAGGAAGTTACCACTGGGGATAGATGGTGCCAAGAGATTTCTCATAACTTTTTTGGAATTGCAAGAGATATCCTGGCTTGGTCACTTAGTAGGTGGAGAATCTTGGGCAACTCTTAAGTGCTTTGTTGCAGTATGTTGCATAGTTAACTGCGGACACTCATCAGTCCCTATGGCATTGTTAAGAGGACTGAAAGAGACATCAATGTCATGTTCCTCGGCAAATACTTAGGAAACCAAGAACACCCCTCAAAATCTCTAGCTTTTATCACAAGCTTGTTAGAAATGCACCTGCCTTAGTTCTTGTACCAGAGTTTTTAATTTTATTAATTGTATTATTTATTTTGCAATGGGTTTCTTTTGTTACAGGTGCTGCTAACCATCTTGGCTCTGAACTAGCTATCTTTTTAAAAATTAAAAAAAATTATTTATTTATTAGAGTCAGAGAGAGGGAAAGAGAGAGAGAGGAGAGAGGGAGAATGGGTGTGCTAGGGCCTCTAGCCACTGTAAATGAACTTCAGATGCGTACGTCCCTTTGTGCATCTGGCTTACATGGGACCTGGAGAATCAAACCAGGGTCCTTAGGCTTCGCAGGCATGCACCTTAACCGCTAAGCCATCTCTCCAGCCCCTGAACCACCTATCTTGACTCATCTTGTACTCTGCTTTCCAATGTTTTCAGTTATCCTGGTACTTGACCTGGAGTTTGGCTTTACAGTTGATCTCACCTCACCCGTCGGAATTAACACTGCACTTCAAACTTTACTAGGCTTCCTGTAGGCCCACGTGTGATACATAGATGGGGTGGTAGAGAGTGTGCACTACTTGATTTTGTCTTTGAAGCAGATGTAAGATGTAGGTTGTGGACAGGGCAAAAGCAGGAACAGCATGAGCAGAGGTAAAAGTAGGACTTGCACGATGCACTTGTGGAACCATCTGGTGGCAGCGAAGCCATTTGAAAGTCAAGAGGAAGAAGACTTCCGCAAAGATGGGTCTACTCATCTAGGGGACCAAAGACAAATCACACTGTAAGGGCTTCCAAAGGGACAACGAAGGAGTTGGTATACACTGGATGTCCCCAAATGCCAGCCTACAGACTCTTTATCATAGGTTGTTAGAGGTGACACAGAAACAGAAAGTTATTACCGTCTGTTTTTCATAAGCCTACTTTTATTGACTTTAATAGTCATTTTATACTGTGAGATTATAGCCTTACATTTTTTGTTTTCAAAATGCCTTTTAAAGAAAATAATGGTGGTTCTCAACCCTGGATATAAGGATTCTTATGGAGCTTTCAGAAATAATGAGGTCCTCACCCCACATCAGAGAATAGAATCACAATCCTGAAGCTGGCCTGCTGCTGGCAGGTGTCCACAGCTGCCCAGCTGACCCTCTCGTGTAGCTAGATTGTGTTCCTGTTTGCTAGGGCATGGGAGAGTATTTGAGATAGTGGAGGCGGCTTTGATGAAATGTTTGAAATGACCTGAGTTGGCAAAATTATAAAATGGAAACTCTTGATTCATTGTTCAACCTTTCTTATGTGTCTTATTCTCTTTTTTCACTCTTTTAAAATTTGTGTATCTGGGCTGGAGAGATGGCTCAGCCATTAATGCACTTACCCACAAAGCCCAATGACCTGGGTTTCTATTCCCCAGTACCCATGTAAAGCTGGATGCACAGAGTGGCCCATGTATCTAGAGTTCATTTGCAGCAGCTAGAAGCCCTGGCATGTCCACTCATTCTCTCTTTCTCCTTGCAAATAAATAAATAAATAAATAAATAAATAAATAAATAAATAAATAAATTTAAAATTTGTGTATCTTACAGATTTATAAAGTCAAGTCATGCATTTTTAGATGACAAAGGAGAGTTTGTTATAACATTTGTATTTGTTACTTTTTTATTGTTATGACTAAGTAACTGACATAAACAACTTGTGGAAGTCAAGATCGATTTTGGCTTATGATTTCAGAGAGATCCAACCCTGGCTGCTTGGCCCCATGTGACTAGGTCGAGCACTGTGGTAGCAGGAGCATGTGGTAGAAGAGAGCTGTTCACATTGTGACAGACAGGAAACAGAAAGGAGGGACAAGGGAAGGGCAAGGACATGCCTCCAGTGACTTACTTCTGCCCACTAGGCCTCATCTCCTACCTCTCACCACCTCCCAATAATGCTACCGCGTTATGAATCCATCACGGGATCAGCCCATTCATTAGGACAGGGCCCAGGTGATCTAACCACCTCTGGAAATGCCCTCATCAACAGACACACCCAGAGGTGCTTGTTACTGTTCTCCTAGGCTTTTCTTAATCCAGTCATGCTGACAGTTAAATCCTCACTTCGTTCCTTTGAAGAGGCAGCTCTCCTGGTCTTTCTCCGTGTTGTTAAGTGCATCACAGTTTAAGGAACATTGTGTTTGCATGAGGGGAAGCTCCCCACGCCCCTGGTTCTCAGGTCAAGTGACACTGAGGATGGTTGAGAAACCACATCAGGGGCTCATGTTCCATGGGGGTAAGCACACAGGACATCCTCCACTTGGGTCTTTTCCAGCCTCTTGTTGGAGAGGAACTTTTTTTGTGGTTAAGCCATATCTCCTGTTCTAGCTGACCATGCGTTAAACTTGTTGACCTTGGAGGTGACATTTCTCTCTACTGACAGCTGCAGGTCTGAAACAGCATCATATCAGTGAAACATTTTCTTTTCTGCACTGTGAGCTTCTAGTTATTTTAATGTTTAAAGGTCAGAGTAGGAAACATTTTAAATGTAAAGCATTTAATTTCCATTAGAGTTAAAGGTTTCTAAGCCTGTGTTATACCTAATAAAAATGGTGATGTTTAAATCAGTTAATGTTCTCTTTCTTGCATGAATATTTTATATCAAGTACACAGGAAGGAAAAAAAAATCTATATGTTTATCCAGAATTATGCCCAGTGGCTATTGGAAATTTGCCTTCTTGGGTTACTAGATGAATAACTTCTATCAAATTTGTGAAAAGAATTACACTTATTGTTCTTTGTCTTGTTTTGTAGACTAAGCATTCTGGCTAAATCTTACTACTATCGGCATTCCTGGAATTACTAACACACTTACAACCTTGCTATACTTCAGATTGTGTGGGTTGCACTATATAGAGACTACCAGGAGGCAAGAGCTGGTGTTCGTGGTACTTCTAGAATAAGGATGGAAGCCCATAACAGTAGTATAGAAATGTCTAGCATTTTTTACTTACCTAGTATCCTGTATTAATTAGTGCTGGTCATTTGTGCCATGTCTAATGGCATAGCCTGCTGGTCACCCATGGTTAGAAAGCTGGTGACTTCTCCCAACAAATGGGCCTAGTTTTTCAGTTTTGTTTGTTCCTAGATGCATTGATGGCTGTTCAACTTTTATTGTCATCTTATAAAAAAATTTATGTGTGTGTGTGTGCACGTGTACGTACGTGTATAGACACACTAGGGCCTATTGCTACTGCAAACAAACCCCAGACACTTGCACCAATTTTTTTCTTTTCGAGGCAGGGTCTCACTCTAGCTCAGGCTGACCTAGAATTCACTATGTATTCTCAGGGTGGCCTCGAACTCACAACAGTCCTCCTACCTCTGCCTCCTGAGTGCTGGGATTAAAGGCATGCGCCACGATGCCCGGCTGACTTGCGCCAATTTTTGCGTCTGGGTTATGTTGGTAGCTTGGTTACTAAACCTGGGCTTTGCAAGCCAGTGCCTTTAACCACTGAGCACTCTTCCCAGGCTCTATTACTGTGACTTCTTAATTGTTGGAAATGTTATGTAAACTGATCAAAAGTTAGGATAGACATGAACACACAGTAATCCATTGTGACGTGATAGGTGCTGTTATTCTCTCCTTTCACAAATAGACAAGGAAGCTGAGATTCAGAGATACTGAATAACTTGTCCATGCCAGCAAATGGCAGTGATGGGATTCGAACATGGGAAAGCTCATTCCAGCCATAGTCCTAAGCAACATACTTCACCACAGGGTGGTCCATGACCCTGGCACTTGACAGCTTTCTAAGAGGGAATATATCTGGGTATTGTGGCATCTGCGTATAATCCCAGCATTTAGCTGACCAAGACAGGAGGATGGTGAGTTCAAGGTCAGTCTGGACTATATAGTGAGACCTTATCTTGATTATGAATAAGATTGAGGTTCTTCATTATTATATCTCCTCAGTCAGGTAATGTGAATCCCATGAGAGTCCCCATTTGAAAGCATGCTACTTCGATGATGAAGGGAAATGCTTTGGCAATTGCCCCCGATGAAGATAAATAATTTGCCCTCCCTTTCTAAAGCCTGAAGAGCTTTGTGGCAAAGAAGTCCTAGAAGTTGCCAAGTTTACTGCAGCATGAAAGCCATTTATCCAGAGTAACTCTTAGTTCTCTGCAGGGTGGTCTATGGGACAGGATTTTCATCAGATTTAGAGCAATTAATTCTAGGAGAAGATGCATCTCTTAATGATTCTAAATTAGAGGTGCTACTCATTCACTTAGCAAATATGTAAATATTTTCAACTTCTGATGACTTATGGTTAATACAGTCTATGAAATTATCTTCACTTATTTATCAAAATGAATGCTTTTTGCTTATCATTAGGTCACACACTGTTATAGGCAGTGAAGAAACAAAGAAATTGTTCACTGAAAATATTTTATTTATTTGTAAGCAGGGAGAGAGAGAGAGAGAATGGAGACAATGGGTGTGCCAGGGCATAGTGGCACTGCAGACAAACTCCAGATACATGCACCACTTTGTGCATCTGGCTTTACATGGGTACTGAGGAATCAAAACCTGGGTCATTAGGCTTTACAGGTGAGTGCATTGACTGTTGAGCCATGTCCCCAGCCCCAATTCTTAATGCTTTAGGAGGTCCATGTGAACTGTTGGCATGGGCTCTGTGCCCCTCTGAGGCTCTGTGCTGTATCTGTAATGTCTGCACACTCTCTTAGACAGTCTTGTTACAGAGTGAAAATGCAAACTATGTCTATTGTCTTTAGTTAAGGTGTTTGTATTTTAAAAATAAAAATCTTTAGGATCTGGGTATTCATGCAAGCAGACGATTTTTAAAATTTTTTTAAAGCATGCTGGTATTTATTTTTTAATTTTTATTTATTTTACTTTTTTATTGACAGCTTCTATATTTACAGGCAGAAAAACATTTCCCTCCCTTCCCCCTGTTCTCCATCATATCTCCTCCCTCTCTCCTTTAGTCTCTCTTTTAATTTGATGTCATCATCTTTTTCTTCTATTATGAGGGTCTTGCAAAGGTATTGCTAAGCACTACAACGTCATGGATATCGAGGCCAATTTCTGTCTGGACAGTTGCATTGTAAGGAGTCGTACCCTTCCTTTGGCTCTTACATTCTTTCCGCTCCCTCTTCCGCAATGGACCCTGAGCCTTGGAGTGTGTGATAGAGATGTTTCAGTGCTGAATACTCCTCCGTCCCTTCTTCTCAGCACTATGTTGCCTTTTGGGTCATCCCAGTGGTCATCACCATCTGAAAAGAGAAGCTTCTCTAACCAAAAGTGAGAGTAGCATTAATATGTGAATATGAACATTAAGTGTAGTGCTTTCAGGGCAGTTTGGTGGGAATAATATATACATTTAGCCAGACAAGAGCAGGCTTTATACCCCTAAGGCTCATGACTTCCCCAAGCAGAGGATATTTTAAATTCACTCAAAATGTCCTGTTGGGGTCCCTCCTAGGGCCAGCCCAGGAGGGACGGCAGGGTCTCTGCCAAGTTGGGGGTGAGAGGCGCAGAGTCACGACACAGACTCCGGGAGTTGGGTGGAAGTAGCAGAGAGCAAGCTGCTGCAAACTCATTTATTCAAGGAAGTGTAGGGGGTTTTAAGGGATTTGGCTGGCCAATCATTGTATGGGGTGGTCCCCTTCTTGTGACCAATGACAGCCTGTCTCTGGACAGATCATCTTGTAGCAGGTTTCTCGTGAGCATGGGACTGTAGCTGTTGTCACGCCAGGCCTGCGCATGACGCCATATTCACAGAAGCCACTTCCTGGTTTCTTCTGACATGCGGTCTGGCTAGGGCCAGACCTGCATTGTGCCATACATATCCTCCTTTTTGTTTTTATTATTGGCAACTCTGGGAGGCATGGTTCTTTGCTAAGCCATTGTTGAACCCAGGCCCAGGAACCAAGGGGATCATCACATGTGACAGTGCCTGTCTTAGGTTGCCCCATCTCATGGAGTCTTACCCGTCATTGACTACCCACCATCCTAGTGAGAAAACCCGAGGGGTGTGGCCTGGTTTCTTTTAGCATGTGGTCTGGCTAGGGCCAGACCTGCATCACGCCATGCAATGTCCTACAAGATTGAGATAGCTATTGACAAAGCACCTGGGATGTAATAATTTCTTAATTCAGTAAGTCTCTTACCTAGTTTCTTAATAGTCCCTCTTCCAATTAGCCCACAAGCCTAGAAGTCTACTAGAACCAGTATTCATAGCCATGCAGATCATCATTATGATTATCACTGTGACATTCCCAAACACTTTCAGAGTCAAAAGTTAAACTCTATGGATCTAGCATAGAATTGTATAATCCTGTAGCATGGTAATGTATGAAATGAGTATTCCATGAGTGATCAATAAGCTTATAAAAGAACTTTTTAAAGCAATGACACACAGGCTTGGAATTGATGGATTTTTATAGATGTCTTTTCTTTACCCTCTACCATCAATAAATACATGATGGATGCCTTTCATATAAATTACTAGTTGCACATCTGTTTATATTTTGAGTAAATTCCTGGAAGAGAGTTGCTGGTCAGAAGGGAACACATTTTTAAGCTCCTGGAATGATCAAATTATCTTCATCAGCGAATGAGCGGTGTAGGAAAGAACCCGTTCCTTCATAGCTTTGCAGGGTTGGTTATTACTGACAAGCAAAGTGACAGCAGGAGACCTTTGCAGTCTGACTGTTAGAAATGATATTGGATTGTTGCTTTAGTGTGCATTTCTTCAATCACCAGTGGAGAAGATGAAACGTCACCATGTGGTTATTAGTTGTCTGTAAAGTATGTATCCTTTGCTCATGTTTTCTATTAATGATCTATTTTCCATTAGTGAATTTTCCCTCCCTACCTCCTTTCTCTCTTTCTTCTTTCTTCTTTCCTTCCTTCTTCCCTCTCTCCCCTCCTTCCTTCCCTCCTCCCTCCTTCCTTCTTTCCTTTCTTCTTCCCTTCTTCTTCTTCTCCTTCCTTCCTTCCTTCCTTCCTTCCTTCCTTCCTTCCTTCCTTCCTTCCTTCCTTCCTTCTTTCTTTCTTTCTTTCTTTCTTTCTTTCTTTCTTTCTTTTCTTTCGAGGTAGGGTCTTGCTCTGGCCCAGGATGACCTGGAATTCACTATGTAGTCTCAGGGTGGCCTTGAACTCACAGCGATCCTCCTACCTCTAGCTCCCAAGTGCTGAGATTAAAGGTGTGCACTACCACGCCCAGCTCCATTACTGAATTTTTCTATTGATGAACTTATCTTTTCTTTTGATTATTTTTTCTTTTGATTTTTTGAGGTAGAGTCACTCTCTAGTTCAGGCTGACCTGGAATTCATTCACTATGTAGTCTCAGGGTCGACTTGAACTCACAGTGATCCTCCTACCTCTGCCTCCCAAGTGCTGGGATTAAAGACGTGTGCCCTCATGCCCAGCTTTGATTTTCTTTTATTTTTTGTATTATTATTATCAACAACATATTTCATATGAATACATCATGTCTCCATGTGAAATATGTTGTTAATTACAATAATAACAATAACAACAACAACAATAATAATAAATGGTGTCTCAATAGATAGCCTAGACTACCTGGAACTTAACTATCCTGTCCCAGCCTCCCAAATGCTGGAATTTCTGGTGTATGCTTTCATGCTCAACTTCTTTTGATTTGGTTTTTTCAAGGTAGGGTTTCACTCTAGCTCAGGCTGACCTGGAATTCACTATGTAGTCTCAGGGTGGCTGTGAACTCATGTGTATCTGGGTTATGTTGGTAGCTTGGTTACTAAACCTGGGCTTTGCAAGCCAGTGCCTTTAACCACTGAGCACTCTTCCCAGGCTCTATTACTGTGACTTCTTAATTGTTTGAAATGTTATGTAAACTGATCAAAAGTTAGGATAGACATGAACACACAGTAATCCATTGTGACGTGATAGGTGCTGTTATTCTCTCCTTTCACAAATAGACAAGGAAGCTGAGATTCAGAGATACTGAATAACTTGTCCATGCCAGCAAATGGCAGTGATGGGATTCGGACATGGGAAAGCTCATTCCAGCCATAGTCCTAAGCAACATACTTCACCACAGGGTGGTCCATGACCCTGGCACTTGAGAGCTTTCTAAGAGGGAATATAGCTGGGTATTGTGGCATCTGCATATAATCCCAGCATTTAGCTGACCAAGACAGGAGGATGGTGAGTTCAAGGTCAGTCTGGACTATATAGTGAGACCTTATCTTGATTATGAATAAGATTGAGGTTCTTCATTTTTATATCTCCTCAGTCAGGTAATGTGAATCCCATGAGAGTCCCCATTTGAAAGCATGCTACTTCGATGATGAAGGGAAATGCTTTGGCAATTGCCCCTGATGAAGATAAATAATTTGCCCTCCCTTTCTAAAGCCTGAAGAGCTTTGTGGCAAAGAAGTCCCAGAAGTTGCCAAGTTTACTGCAGCATGAAAGCCGTTTATCCAGAGTAACTCTTAGTTCTCTGCAGGGTGGTCTATGGGACAGGATTTTCATCAGATTTAGAGCAATTAATTCTAGGAGAAGATGCATCTCTTAATGATTCTAAATTAGAGGTGCTACTCATTCACTTAGCAAATATGTAAATATTTTCAACTTCTGATGACTTATGGTTAATACAGTCTATGAAATTATCTTCACTTATTTATCAAAATGAATGCTTTTTGCTTATCATTAGGTCACACACTGTTATAGGCAGTGAAGAAACAAAGAAATTGTTCACTGAAAATATTTTATTTATTTGTAAGCAGGGAGAGAGAGAGAGAATGGAGACAATGGGTGTGCCAGGGCATAGTGGCACTGCAGACAAACTCCAGATACATGCACCACTTTGTGCATCTGGCTTTACATGGGTACTGAGGAATCAAAACCTGGGTCATTAGGCTTTACAGGTGAGTGCATTGACTGTTGAGCCATGTCCCAGCCCCAATTCTTAATGCTTTAGGAGGTCCATGTGAACTGTTGGCATGGGCTCTGTGCCCCTCTGAGGCTCTGTGCTGTATCTGTAATGTCTGCACACTCTCTTAGACAGTCTTGTTACAGAGTGAAAATGCAAACTATGTCTATTGTCTTTAGTTAAGGTGTTTGTATTTAAAAAATAAAAATCTTTAGGATCTGGGTATTCATGCAAGCAGACGATTTTTAAAATTTTTTTAAAGCATGCTGGTATTTATTTTTTAATTTTTATTTATTTTACTTTTTTATTGACAGCTTCTATATTTACAGGCAGAAAAACATTTCCCTCCCTTCCCCCTGTTCTCCATCATATCTCCTCCCTCTCTCCTTTAGTCTCTCTTTTAATTTGATGTCATCATCTTTTTCTTCTATTATGAGGGTCTTGCAAAGGTATTGCTAAGCACTACAACGTCATGGATATTGAGGCCAATTTCTGTCTGGACAGTTGCATTGTAAGGAGTCGTACCCTTCCTTTGGCTCTTACATTCTTTCCGCTCCCTCTTCCGCAATGGACCCTGAGCCTTGGAGTGTGTGATAGAGATGTTTCAGTGCTGGATACTCCTCCGTCCCTTCTTCTCAGCACTATGTTGCCTTTTGGGTCATCCCAGTGGTCATCACCATCTGAAAAGAGAAGCTTCTCTAACCAAAAGTGAGAGTAGCATTAATATGTGAATATGAACATTAAGTGTAGTGCTTTCAGGGCAGTTTGGTGGGAATAATATATACATTTAGCCAGACAAGAGCAGGCTTTATACCCCTAAGGCTCATGACTTCCCCAAGCAGAGGATATTTTAAATTCACTCAAAATGTCCTGTTGGGGTCCCTCCTAGGGCCAGCCCAGGAGGGACGGCAGGGTCTCTGCCAAGTTGGGGGTGAGAGGCGCAGAGTCACGACACAGACTCTGGGAGTTGGGTGGAAGTAGCAGAGAGCAAGGTGCTGCAAACTCATTTATTCAAGGAAGTGTAGGGGGTTTTAAGGGATTTGGCTGGCCAATCATTGTATGGGGTGGTCCCCTTCTTGTGACCAATGACAGCCTGTCTCTGGACAGATCATCTTGTAGCAGGTTTCTCGTGAGCATGGGACTGTAGCTGTTGTCACGCCAGGCCTGTGCATGACGCCATATTCACAGAAGCCACTTCCTGGTTTCTTCTGACATGTGGTCTGGCTAGGGCCAGACCTGCATTGTGCCATACATATCCTCCTTTTTGTTTTTATTATTGGCAACTCTGGGAGGCATGGTTCTTTGCTAAGCCATTGTTGAACCCAGGCCCAGGAACCAAGGGATCATCACATGTGACAGTGCCTGTCTTAGGTTGCCCCATCTCATGGAGTCTTACCCGTCATTGACTACCCACCATCCTAGTGAGAAAACCCGAGGGGTGTGGCCTGGTTTCTTTTAGCATGTGGTCTGGCTAGGGCCAGACCTGCATCACGCCATGCAATGTCCTACAAGATTGAGATAGCTATTGACAAAGCACCTGGGATGTAATAATTTCTTAATTCAGTAAGTCTCTTACCTAGTTTCTTAATAGTCCCTCTTCCAATTAGCCCACAAGCCTAGAAGTCTACTAGAACCAGTATTCATAGCCATGCAGATCATCATTATGATTATCACTGTGACATTCCCAAACACTTTCAGAGTCAAAAGTTAAACTCTATGGATCTAGCATAGAATTGTATAATCCTGTAGCATGGTAATGTATGAAATGAGTATTCCATGAGTGATCAATAAACATAAAAGAACTTTTTAAAGCAATGACACACAGGCTTGGAATTGATGGATTTTTATAGATGTCTTTTCTTTACCCTCTACCATCAATAAATACATGATGGATGCCTTTCATATAAATTACTAGTTGCACATCTGTTTATATTTTGAGTAAATTCCTGGAAGAGAGTTGCTGGTCAGAAGGGAACACATTTTTAAGCTCCTGGAATGATCAAATTATCTTCATCAGCGAATGAGCGGTGTAGGAAAGAACCCGTTCCTTCATAGCTTTGCAGGGTTGGTTATTACTGACAAGCAAAGTGACAGCAGGAGACCTTTGCAGTCTGACTGTTAGAAATGATATTGGATTGTTGCTTTAGTGTGCATTTCTTCAATCACCAGTGGAGAAGATGAAACGTCACCATGTGGTTATTAGTTGTCTGTAAAGTATGTATCCTTTGCTCATTTTTTCTATTAATGATCTATTTTCCATTAGTGAATTTTCCCCTCCCTACCTCCTTTCTCTCTTCTTTCTTCTTTCCTTCCTTCTTCCCTCTCTCCCTCCTTCCTTCCCTCCCTCCCTCCTTCCTTCTTTCCTTTCTTCCCTTCTTCTTCTTCTCCTTCCTTCCTTCCTTCCTTCCTTCCTTCCTTCCTTCCTTCCTTCCTTCCTTCCTTCCTTCTTTCTTTCTTTCTTTCTTTCTTTCTTTCTTTCTTTCTTTTTCTTTCGAGGTAGGGTCTTGCTCTGGCCCAGGATGACCTGGAATTCACTATGTAGTCTCAGGGTGGCCTTGAACTCACAGCGATCCTCCTACCTCTAGCTCCCAAGTGCTGAGATTAAAGGTGTGCACTACCACGCCCAGCTCCATTACTGAATTTTTCTATTGATGAACTTATCTTTTCTTTTGATTATTTTTTCTTTTGATTTTTTTGAGGTAGAGTCACTCTCTAGTTCAGGCTGACCTGGAATTCATTCACTATGTAGTCTCAGGGTCGACTTGAACTCACAGTGATCCTCCTACCTCTGCCTCCCAAGTGCTGGGATTAAAGACGTGTGCCCTCATGCCCAGCTTTGATTTTCTTTTATTTTTTGTATTATTATTATCAACAACATATTTCATATGAATACATCATGTCTCCATGTGAAATATGTTGTTAATTACAATAATAACAATAACAACAACAACAATAATAATAAATGGTGTCTCAATAGATAGCCTAGACTACCTGGAACTTAACTATTCTCCTGTCCCAGCCTCCCAAATGCTGGAATTTCTGGTGTATGCTTTCATGCTCAACTTCTTTTTGATTTGGTTTTTCAAGGTAGGGTTTCACTCTAGCTCAGGCTGACCTGGAATTCACTATGTAGTCTCAGGGTGGCTGTGAACTCATGGTGGTCCTCCTACCTCTGCCTCCTGACAAGTGCTGGGATTAAAGGCATGTGCCACCATGCCCAGCCTGATTTTTTTTTAAAAATATTTTTTATTTATTTGCAAGGAGAGAGAAAGGAAGTGAGAGAGAGAAGAGAAGCAGACAGAGAGAAAGGGAGCACCAGGGTCTTCATCCATTGCAAACAAACTCTGATACATATACCTCCTTATGTATCTGACTTTATGTGGGTACTGGGGAATTGAACCCTGGTAACTAGGCTTTGCAGGCAGGTGCATTAACCATTGAGCCATCTCTCCAGCTCTTTTTTTGATATTTAAGGCCTCTTCATAGAGTATTAAGAGTGAGTCTTTGTCATATGTTGTAGGTACTTTTCCCAATTATCTTTTCCTGATGTAACTTATGTTTTTTTTTAAGATCTATTTTTATTTATTTATTAGAGACAGGGAGAGAGGGATAGAGAGACACAGAGAGAAAGTGAGAATGGATGCGCCAGGGCCTCCAGCCACTGCAGACGAACTCCAGACGCATACACCACCATGTGCATCTGGCTTATATGGGACCTGGAGAATCGAACCAGGGTCCCAGGCATGTGCCTTAACCGCTAAGCCGTCTCTCCAGCCCGTAACTTATGTTTTTTAAATGTATGACATTTAATGTGGCCAACTCAATGAGTAATTTCCTTTATGTATTCTTCTTCTGTGCATGTTCAGTAAAACTAATAAAATATTGGGCAAGGCAAGTCTGCCTTTCCCTGTGTCTTGCTCCCATCCAGAAAGAGGAGTGAAGTTACAATCCTGTTAGGTTAGTGCAGGTCAGTATACATTTCATACTTGATCATTCATTCATTTATTTCTTCAAAAGTGTTGGTTGAGGGCTGGAGATATGGCTTAGTAGTTAAGGCGCTTGCCTGCAAAGCCTAAGGACCCAGGTTCGATTCTCCAGTACCCACGTAAACCAGGAGCACAAGGAACAGCATGCATCTTGAGTTCCTTTGCAGTGGCTGGAGGCCAAGGTGTGCCCATTCTTTCTCTCTCTCTCTCTCAACTAAATAAGTAAATAAATAAAATATTTTAAAAAGTGTTGATTGAATGCTCAGAATGTCCTTGGCACTGTATTACACACTGCATAGCAAAGTCTGCAGTGAGGTTGCATGAGTATGATGCCCATGAATTATGGCTTTCCACAACGGACCCAAATAGTCCACTCCGGTGTTAATTTTAGAAGGCAGACTACCTGTTTTGGATTTGGCCGCAGGATGTATGGATGTGCTGTCACTGGATTGCATGCTCACTAGGAGTCCTTCTTTGCCTCTCTCTGACTATACCCAGAAGTTATCCAGCTCTGCAGCTGGCAGGGGGCCAAGGTCCTGCTGCAGTGGAAGGTGTTCACTCCCATCTTTAAGTTCTGACGACAAACTACTGTTGTCAGAGATCCTCTAAATACAGCAGCCACATCTCCACGTAGCCTCTCTTCCCAGGCCATCCTGCCCATGCTGGCAGTCATGTTGTTCTCCTAGGCTACACGACAAGTCAGAGCCTGAGGTAGGACCCTTGTATCCATGATGTTTCTTTAGTAATCACCACGGCCAGAGAAGCTGGGCAATACCGAGGATGCTTTTGTATTTAAAAGACCTTTTTCAGGTTTCAGAGATCGCTTAATGGTTAAGGTGCTTGCCTGTGAAGCCTAAGGGTACAGGTTTGATTCCCCAGTACCGTGAAGCCTAAGGGTACAGTTTTGATTCCCCAGTACCCATGTAAGCCAGATGCACATGGTGGTGCATGTGTCTGGAGTTTGTCTTCAGTGCCTAGAAGCCCTGGTGCACCCATTCTCTCTCTCTCTCTGTCTGTCTGTCTTTCTCCCTCTTTTCTCCTTTCTCAACTAAATAAATAAAATAATAAAAAATAAAAGACCTCTTTCATGCAGCAGCCAGCCTCAGGCCTTGGCAGCTGAGTGGTCACCCTGGAGAAGGTGCCCTGGAAACCCTCCACGTGATGACACTGCTTCTCCAAGCGGCAGGACTTGTGCTGGCTGCTCATCATTAGAGCCCCACAGGGGAGCATCATACTCTCCTTGGATTTGGTTTCAGCCCTTGCTGGAGGGCTGTGAAGAACATTTAAAGATCGGATTGTTAGGCAGCTGTCCCTAGTCTTGAAGGGCTCTTCTTTGGGATTCCATAAATATTCCTTTTTTCCCTAGTAAACCATTCTTATCTAAGACAGATAGGAAGTGGTTGTTAGTAGTTGTTTTATGGCAAAGGAAATCAAGGCGGAATAACTGTTGCCGCCCGTGTGTGGGGCTAGTAGATGGGAGTGATATTCAGTGTGTGTTTTGGTTTCATCTGCAGCTGGGTGCCAGCTGAGTTGTGAGATGATATAGATCCAGAACCTTCTATTCAGAAAACCCATTTGCTGTGGCCACACAGGGGACAATGGAAAGGTCACAGACTCAAGGGTGTGTGGTGTCACTGCATCTGCAGAGACTGCATTCTGACAGAAGTGGTTCATATCTGCTCTGCTCTGCTCTGCTCTAGCTACTGTTGAACATTTAAAATGTGGCTAGTGCACCTGAACTGGATTGCAAATTTTATTTAATTTTCATTCAATTTGAATAGTCACATGGGGCTAAGGATATTATATTAGGCAGAAATATAGAGTATTGCAAATTGGCTTTAAAACTTTTGAATTTGTTTTTGTAGTGTGGGGGTTGAATCCAGGGCCTCTTATATGATAGGCACATTATCTGCCACTGAGCTACCTCCTCAACCTGCTATTTGACATTTAAAGATGCTATTTGTAGCCAAGCATGGTGGTGCACACCTTTAATCCCAACACTTGGGAGGCAGAGGTAGTAGGAGGATCACTGTGAGTTTGAGGCCACCCTGAGACTACATAGTGAATTCCAGGTCAGCCTGGGCTAGAGTGAGACACTACCTCCGAAAACCAAAAATAAAAAAAAATAAGGATGCTACTTGTGATTTTACAACTCCTCAGTTTGAAAGACATTGCTGCATCTCTGGCCTCTAACCTGTAACCTCTGTGTCATCTACCTTATCCACACCTGGCCTCTTTCCAGGGTCTGCACCTGCTCCTCCCCTGCCTCCTGTGCCTTCCCCTCTCTCATCTCATGGCTGCATTTCTCCCTTTAGCTTTCTGCTCACATGGTCACCTGAGATTTCCTTATCCTACTGTGGAGAATGCCCATCTTTTGCTCTATTTTGATTTTCTCTGTAGCAAGTTGGCCCTTCACATTCAGAGGACCTGTGTCCACATTGAAAGTAGGTGGACAGACACTGTATCTGTACTCAACATGTGTAGGCTTTTAGTCTTCAGTCCTATAATATAGTACACAGCAATATCTATTTATATAGCATTTACATTGCATTATGATTTCTATATAATGTTGGTATGATTAAAGTACATGGGAGGGTATACTTAGGTTATATGCTAATAGTATGTCAATTTATGGACATGGCTTGAGCATTTACAGATTTTGGCATTTGTGTGAGGGGGTCCTGAAGCCACTGTTCCCTGAATACCAACAGATTGCTGTCTACATTATTATTATTATTAATTTGTTTTCGAGGTAGGGTCTCATTCTAGCCCAGGGTGACTTAACACTCACTATGTAGTCTCAGGCTGGTTTTGAATTCACAACAGTCCTCTTACTTCTGCCCCCTGAGTGGGAGATTAAAGGCTTTAGCCACCACGCCCAGCTATCTGTATTATTTGTTTGCACTATTTGTCTTCTTACACTATAGACATATTGGTGGTTATCACATCCATTTTGAAGACACAAAGTGTTTGTATTCTTGTTCTGTTTTCTGTATGCTTTCCCATCTAGTCTGTTAGCCTCATGAGGGCAGGGACTGTTGTTTTGTTGTTAATATGTCTCAGTCTCCCTAATAGGCATTCAGTGTATTTGTTGAATAAATGCAGGTACAGCGTAATGATGAACTCGTGTGGCTTCATATACTGAGAGACGTGTACAGTCTTCCATCTATTCCACCACAGGCATTATTTCATACCAGGGGCCTGGCATGCCCTCTGGGCACTGGGGAAGGATATGCTAGAGGAGAAGGTAGACAAGTCACTGTCCCCTTGGAACATGTAAGTACTGCTGGGGCCTCTGCTTTGTCTGGAGCCAGAACTGTTGTGCTGGAGGTTGTCTGTATGAAGTGGGCTCACTGTATACTGGCTATCAATGCGTCTGAGGCCCATGACCACCCACCTCATATAAACTGCACTCAGTACCTACAGATAGGCAGTGAGGGACAACAGAAGCCTAGGATTCAGTTCCTCAGGGCTCAGGAAAGCTGCATGAAGTGGAGCCTCTTCTGTGCACACCCCTCTGGCACTGCAGCTGAGGGATTCAGGCAACCTGCTCCTGTTATGTTCTGGGTCTATGTGACCCTTTAGACTGAAGCATTAAAGGCCGTCCTATTTCTGTGTAATGGTTACTGGAAAGGAGGCTGGGCTGTTCTGATCCACACCTTCCTACTTCTAGGTGTTTCATTTCTAGCACATTACAGATATTCTTTAAAAAAAACTAAGAATTTTGGGGGCTGGAAAGATGGTTCAGCAGTTAAAGCACTTGCATGCAAAGCCCAAGGAGTCAGGGGTCAATTCCCCAGTACCCATATAAAGCCAGATGCACAAGGTGGTGCATGCATCTGGCATTCATTTTTAGTGTCTAGAGGCCGTGGTGCACCCATTCTTTCTGTTTCTCTTTCTCTCACTGTCTCAAATAAATAAATAAAATATTTTTAAAACTAAGAATTTTTAATATTTGAACATACTGTAATTTGTCCTCATCCTTTAATCTTTTCCCCTCTCCCCCAACCCCCATCCTCTAAACACCCTCCTCTTTCCAAGTAGTCCTTACTCTGTCTTGTCTCATTCCTTTTGTTCTCCTGTGTCCTCCATGCCAGAATGTTGATGGGCTCAGAATTGTGCAGAGTTGGTCAGGGTATTGGTAATCACTATGAAGGCCATAAATGCACCAGTCAGTTCATATTGGGAGGACAGCACCCCAAAGTACACCTTCCCACCCTGTGGCTCTTGCATTCTTTCTACCCCCTCTTCTGTAATGTTCCCTGAGCCATGGAGGGCATGTGGAAATCGCCTTTGGTGTTTAGCTCTCCACAGTTTTGAGTCTCTTCAGGGTCTACCACCATCTCCATAGAGACAGTTCTTTGACAAGCATTGAGAGCAGCGCTCATATCCACAACGACCTCTGCCATGTTCCCTGTGCCCTGGCAGTTGTGACAGAGATGACTCACCTAGTGCTAAGCCCAGGGTGTTCTCTTCTTGTCATTTTGATGAGTCTTGGGTCTCCCTGGTATTTGCCACCATCGGTAAAAAGCAGGTTCTCTAACCAAAAGTGAGATCAGCATTAATCAAAGGGTATAAGCCCACACACTTAAAAGGCTTCTTGCTGGGCATAACATCTTTATGTAGCCAAAGAATAGTGGAAGCTTCCCTCTAAGGTCTATGACCTTCCAAGCCATAGGCTTTGGACTCCGTTCTCAGTATCAGGCATGAATTCCCTCTCACTGAGCAGTCCTCATATCCAATCAGAAAGCAGTAGATTAACCCCATAACTTAGGTGCCACTATTGCCCTCGTGGGTACGTCTTGTCTGGCTGGCTGATTTTTGTCACTTGTAGGATCCACCGCTTGTTGACACTGTTGATGACTGTTTTTCCCCAACAGCTCGCATAGTGTCTTCCAGCATTATGTCATCTAAGTGGTGGGGAGATGATTTCCATCGCAATTCCAGCTTGATTTCTCAGGGTCCTGCGACTGCAGCCTGTGCTATCTTTAGCAATAGGGTGTTACCATCTTGTTCTGGTGGGTAACCAAGTGCTTTGGCAATGGCCTTTTCAGTTATTCTTGAGAACAACAAGCAAAGTGTGTGGGGAGGAACAGGTCATACCAAAGTCATTGGGAGAACATTCCTGCAGTCTGCATATGCATGAAATGACTAGAGGAGTCCCATGAGGATTTATACTTTTTCAGAATTTATAAGCAGCCAGTAGCAGTTTGCAAGTCAAGGAAACTAACCTCAAACAGCATCTCACATGGAAGCATTCACGTGTTAGCAATATCCTTCATCTTGGCTCATAGGAATAAAAATGGCAACCTAAAAGTCTTTATAGCAAGGTATGGTGGTACATGCCTTTAATCCCAGCTCTTGTCTTGGGAGGTGTAGGTAGGAAGATCGCTGTGAATTTGAGGCCAGCCTGATTTTACATTCCAGGTCGGCCTGGGCTAGAGCAAGACCTTATCTTGAAAAAAAAAAAAAAAAAAAAAAAAAAAAAAAAAAAATTGCTTATAGTTTCAATACCTAGAGGCAAGCTTTGTGAGAATTTAATAATGGGGTTGATGGATGGCTATCTAATTATAATCGTATGTGTGTGAAAATTTTAGGGAGAGACAGAAAGAGAGAATGGGCACATCAGGGCCTTTTACTACTGCAAACGAACTCCAGATGCATGTACAACTTTGTCCTCTGGCTTACATGGGTACTGGAGAATCAAACCCAGGCCATCAGACTTTGTAAACAAGTGCCTTTAACCACTGAGCCATTTTCCCAGCTGCATATGTGGAAATCTTCATTAGCAAATTTCTGTATCTTTATATACTCAATGTTTTTTTTTCATTATGGATAATGTTTGTGGGTCTCAAATGCAAGGTACAAAATGTTTCTGTTCTCATCCTTAAAAAAATTGTTAATTTTTAAAGTTTTTGTACAGTGCATATTGTATGTGAAGTACATTCCCCCTGGTGCCCTCTGCCTTCCTTTTCCTGCCCCTCCCCTCCTCCCTCCCACTAGTCCCTTTGTTCTCCTAGACAGTTTGGCTTTCATGTCAAACGTATCTGATTTCATGTATCTGAATAAACTGTAGGAACCACAAATAATGATAGAGAAAGCACATGATTTTTTTTTTCTGAGACTGGGTAAATTTCACCTAATATAATTATCTCTAGTCACATCAATTTTCCTGCCAATGACATGACTCCATTCGTCTTGTATTTTCCTTATGGTGAGATTTATTATTTCTTGGGTTTCCGCTTGTCCTCCATAGGAGAGCTGTCACAATGGTGGTATGGGTTTTTCTCTTCTGTTGTGCATACATGGTGAATGTTTTTTTGTTTTTTTTTCCAATAGGCAGTCTTCAAAGAGAATAGATGCTCTGCATAAGAAGCAATGCCACTGGGCTAATAAGCCCAAACCATCAGATCAATATTTCTTTTTTATTTTTACTTTTTATTCTTTTAACAAACTCCAGACTCATGTGCCACCTTGTGCATCTGGCTTACATGAGTACTGGGGAATCTAACCTGGGTCCTTAGGCTTCCCAGGCACGCATCTTAACAGCTATGCCATCACTCCAGCCCCCAGCTCAATCTTTCTATTATACACCCGAGCTTTTTAGCTATATACATTTTACTATACATCGTATGACACTATTGGTGATAAATATTTCCCAGTGATTAAATCATTATGTTATGATCTTGTACACAGCAAGAACATTCTCAAAGCCACTTCTCGCAATTGAGTGCAGATGTTAAGAATCTAGCTTTGCATCTCTGAAGTCTCTTACTCCTTTTAGTTGAGCTGCTCTAAAGAGGTCTTAGATTTTCCTCAAACAGCTTTATGTAATAACTACCTTTTTAGGGAGGGATATAAAGAGTGCAGAATGCCAATCTCCATCATATCCCCTCCCTCTCTCCATTAGTCTTTCTTTTAATTTGATGTCATCATCTTTTTCTTCTATTTTGAGGGTCTTGTGAAGGTATTGCTAGGCACTGCAAGGTCATGGATATCGAGGCCAATTTCTGTCTGGGCAGTTGCATTGTAAGAAGTCATACCCTTCCTTTGGCTCTTCCATTCTATCCACCCCCTCTTCCGCAATGGTCCCTGAGCCTTGGAGGGTGTGACAGAGGTGTTTCAGTGCTGGGCACTCCTCTATCCCTTCTTTTCAGCACTATGTTGACTTTTGGGTGATCCCAGTGGTCATCACCATCTGAAAAAGAAGCTTCTCTAACCACAAGTGAGAGTAGTGTTAATATGTGAACATGAACATTAAGTGTAGTGCCCCCAGGGCAGCTTGGTGGGAATAATATACTATATACATTTAGTCAGACAAGAGCAGGCTCTATACCCCTAAGGCTCATGACCTCACCTGCCATAGACTTTTGCTTTGGTTTTTCAGTACCAGGCATGTATTCCCTCCCATACAGAGGGCCTTCAGTACAATTATGGAACAGTTGGTTAACCCCAAGAGTAGACATGCCACTATTGCACCCGTTCAGTCATTGGGCCTGTATGGCCAAACTTGAATATTCAGTGTCCACTGTTTTCACTGCTGATGACCTCTGTCTCCCATACGGCTGCGTGCAGTGCAGCTTTTTCCAGCTTCCAGTTGGCTGGTCTATAGGGATAAGGTTTTCTGCTCTGCACCAGCTTGCTTTCTCAGTGACCTTGCCTCTCAGGCAAGAGATGTCTTCAGCAATAGGGTCTTACTATGTTTCTCAAGGGAAACCAAGGGCTTTGGCAAAAGCCTTTAATGTTTTGGAGGCTACTGGGACCTCCTTGGCCAACAGCTCACTGGAAGGTATCCCATCCCAGGCACTGAAAATTTTCTAGTAACAGTCTACAGCTTCTAGATGTGCCATTATTCAAAAAAGTAGGTTTACATAAATAAGTCTTATTCACACTATCTTGAATTTAGATTGATTGGTGTTCTAAAGTGGAATGGGGGGAGGGGAGGGAAATATCATATTTTTTTTTGTATGTAGGTATGGAAGGTGTCAATAAAAATTAATAATTAAAAAAAAAGAGTGCAGAATGAATCATTGTGTGGGGAAAATCTGAAAATGGACCCTGAAGTCAAAGAGAAGAACGAGTCTTGATGGCCTTAGTGAGTAAATATTTACAGCTAAATCTTGGGTTGCAGCTCTGAAAATTTGTTCCCATACACATTTATAACTGAGTAATACCTCATGAACACGTGGGCCAGGGGACAAGCATGCTGCATGGTAGATTGAAACACTGTTCCTCTCGTGAGGGATGTGCTATCTCCAAGCATCACATTTATTCACTGAGTTAATGTGGTTGTCCCAGCTGGGATTTTGACTGTTCTTGGTGGATGGAGCCCATGGGAGACTGACAGAGTCCCTGTGGCCTTGAGAAATGCCTGTTGATTTGCAGCCTGAGATGAAGCCAAAGCTAGCAGTGTATGTTTTAAATAATGGATAGTTAGCTCTGCAAACAAATGAGTTGGATCTTCTTGCTTGGAAAAGTCCTCTAGAGGCACAAGGTGAGCACCCAAAGAAGTGCATTAATTCCCTCCGCTGGCATCATGGGCACGAAAGCTCTCACAGGGGATGGATGAGGAGACTGCATCAATGGAAATTGGCTCAATGGCTAAGAGAAAGGGGAATGAAAGTTGGGGTTGTAGACAGAGAGGCTGTGGGGTGAGGGGTAGCAGGCCAGAGAGGAGAACCGTGCTGGTGGAGAGACGGTGTTGCACCACAGGGCCTTTTACACTTGATGTGATGTCCTGCTACTTGCAGTGTGGACCACAGACCAGCAGCCTGGGCACTCAATAGGGAGTACCATCCTAGGCCTGGCCTCGGGCTTGGAGCTTTAGTGAGATCTGCAGGCACTTTGAATACACACTCGGGGTTGAGAAGCACTGATGGAACAGTTTCATCGGAACCCATTTGTGGAACCTTGGTCAAGCATGAAAGGTTAGTAATCTATAAAGCAGATGGGCAATTTATTCAAGTGCATGTGCTACAGAGGTGAATAACAATGATAATGTGGATTTGGCGGGGAATGGAAATGGTGGGAAGTTTTGGTAACATTCTGAGATATGGCAACGTGTGTTCCCTATTCCGATGTACTCAGCAAGCCAAACATATTTTTTGAGGAATTTCTACTAAAAACACACAAGTTCAACCCAAATCAAGATGCCTGACCAGTGAGTCCTTGTTGCAGAACTCTCCATGAACTTCTGTGGGTTGGTGGAATCTAAGGGGACTTGAGAACTAGGTGCAATGTGAGACCTGGATTGGACTCTGAGTCAGAAAAGACATCAGAGGCGAGCTGGAAACATTGAAGCAAGGCCCGTGGGCTGTTAACTTAAATACCAAACAGTAAGTAGTAATTTGTCTGTGCTGTCTTGATGATCTTGGCAATTGTATTATAGTCATGTGAGATTAGACAAAGCGTAGGTGGAGTGACAGGTGTTGAAACTCGGCACTGCTTTTTCAATGTTCTGCAAGTTGGAGATTATTTCATAAATTAAAAAATTCTGCCAGGCATGGTGGCACACACCTTTATTCCCAGCACTCAGGAGGTAGAGGTAGGAGGATTGCAGTGAGTTCAAGGCTAGCTTGAGACTCTAGGAGTGAGTTCCAGGTCAGCCTGGGCTAGAGTGAGATCTTACCTCAAAAAATCAAAAATAAAAAATAAAAGTTCTATCTGGGGGCTAAAGAGATGGTAATCAGTAAAGTGCTTGCAGAGCAAACATGAAAATCGGAATTTAGATTCCTCAGCACTCAGTAAATGACAGGCATGGTGGTCCACTTTGTAATCCCAGCTCTGGGGATAGGTGAATCACTGGGACAAGATGGCTAGCTGGACTAGCAGATTGATGATGTCTGGGTTCAGTAAGAGGCCCTGACTCAATAAGTAAGATGAAGAATGATTATGGGAGACACACAAGAGTCCTCTGGCCTCTACACACACAGACACCTGCACACCTACACACATGTATGTGCCTATATACATATGAACACACACATGAAAAGTTTTTTTTATTTAATTTTATTTATGAGAGAGAGAGAGAGAAAGGGAGAGAGAGAGGGGGCAGAGAGAGCAAAATGGGTGTGCCAAGGCCTTTAGCCACTGCAAACGAACTCCAGATGCATGTGCAACCTTGTGCATTTGGCTTACGTGGGTCCTGGAGAATCAAACCTGGGTCCTTTGATTTTGCAGGCAAACACCTTAACCGCTAAGCCATTCCTCCAGCCCCAGTTTTCTTTTTTTAAAAAATATGATCCTGAGATATATAGATACTTTATGAAGCATGTATGGATACTTCAATGAATTATTCTACTTTGCCAGGTGTCAAGAGGGTTCATTTGATGAAAATGGATTTAGGAACTGGAAATACCAATTTGTTCTTGAGCTAAAGCCTTCAAGCGGTATCTTATTTATTTATTTATTTATTTATTTATTTATTTATTTATTTAAGAGAGAGAGAAAATGAATGAGAATGGGTGTACTATTGGGCATTGCTAGAAAAGGGCTGGGACTGTAAGGAGGCTGGCCTGAACTATTGGACATGGCCAGGGACCCTGGGCTGTGGGGTTGCAGCTGGCCCTATGGTCAGGGAGTCCCTGGTGATGGTGACTCGCCTTCCCTACGTTGTAGGCTGTAGTGTGCTGTCATCGCCCAGAGTGGGCAGAACTGGCGAGGCCCTCCCCCCAGACCCTAAAAGGCTCTTACCATTCCATAAGTCAGACTTTGCCCCCCACAGTTCCTGACCTTGTGGCTAGCTGCCCAAGAAAACTTCATGTGGCTGAAGTCACATAGCTTCTCACCATCTCTCTCCCCCATACCACAGTAACAGAAGTCACAGCCTTTTGTTATCTCCTCTTCCGCCCTTTCCCTTCCCTTATCCCTCCCCCATAGCTTTGAAATTACTAGTCCTTCCACCAACTAGATAACAGCCCATAAACTATGCATCCAATTGCCATATAGTCTGTATGTGCCATCCCAACCTTCCCCAAGTGTTAAAAAACCCACTCCCCTTTTGAATAAATGAGTGCTGTCCATCAGACGGTCTTCCGGGTGTTCATTGCCCATCATCTTCATCATTGCACTTACCTGCTGCTCTAGGACCCTGCTGCTTCCCTCCCAACTCCTCCCTCCCTCATCCGGGAAGTCGGTGGTGGCCAACAACCCCAGGAAATGGGAACGGTAAAGACCCACAGGTGCACCAGGACCTCTAGCCACTGCAAATGTACTCCAGATGCATGCGCCACCTTTTGTATCTGGCTTACATGGGTACTGGGGAATTGAACCTGGGTCCTTAAGCTCTGCAGGCAATGCCTTAGGCTTCACAGGCAAACGTCTTAACCACTAAGCTATCTCTCCAGCCTTCAAGCTGTATCTTGACTGATCAGGATCCTTGCTGTAAATTGAGAACAAGGAGTGTGAAATCCAAGGTAGCCAGAAGCCATCTTAGTGCACAGTGGTTAGAATACCAGAGGTTGGATGTTTGGATCCATTACTGTTCACTTGGTTGATTTGCAGAGCCAAGTGTCTGACGAGAAAGGTTATCTCCTCAAACTGGATGCTGCTTAGATGGTAGACGCTAGCATCCTTGAAGGGCAGGTGCTATTTCTTCCACCCCATGATACATCTCAGAAAGATTCATTTGTCAAAGTTTACCTAGGGCAAGTGCAGATTTCATACCCGGCGCGAAATTGGACAACCTGTTTCCACTATGCAGCTCTGTTTCTTTCCTCATGATGGGGGCATCCCAACACCATGAATGCCTGTTCTCCCTGCAGGGCCTCCATCCCTAGTCCTTCCATTATCATTTAATCAGACGATTGATCACCACTGGCCCTCACTGGAGTCTCTGTGTTGCTCACACTGCTGTGACCCTCTGACTCAGCCAACTGCCCATTCTCCAGGGTGACTGCTTCCTACTTTTTCTCCTTCATAAAAATCTCCCCATCTCCCACAAAAAGCAAGTCACCAGGAAAGTTTCCACTAAGTCCCACATGCCTGGAGGGGCCACCTTCGATCCTTATGCAGGAGGCCTAGAGCTCCTCCTGCTAGCCCGCCCCTTTACTTGATTGTTCTGTCCCCACTGTTGATGGGTGTGCTAGTCCGTCTTCCAAGCCCCGTGTGTTGTGGCACTTCTGTTTTCACTGTCGCCCTGCATTTCTGTTCTTTTACTGCAAACCTTGAAGTTTTCTTTAAATGTTTTATTGACAGTTTCCATACATGTACACAATGTATTTTGATAACAATCCCATCCCATTACTTTCTTTTGTCTCCCACGCCCTTTACTTAATACTTTCTTCTTTCCAACTAGTCCCTCTTCTATTTTTATGTCATTTTTTTGGCCTTCCTCCATCCTCCATGGTGACATCTCGATGGGTCCAGTATTGTGCAGGTAGCAATAGCTGCTGTAAGATCACGAATACAATGGCCATTGAAGATTTTGTTGTTGTTGTTCAAGGTTGGGTCTCATTTAAGCCCAGGCTGCCCTGGAATTCACTTTGTAGTCTCAGGCTGGCCTCAGATTCACAGCAATCCTCCTACCTCTGCCTCCCAAGTGCTGGGATTAAAGGTGTGTGCCACCACGCCCAGCCAAGAAGCTTTCTAATAGACTGTCTCCAGTTCCTCTATTCCAAGCTTCTCTCTCTCTCTTTTTGAGAGAGACACAGAGAGAGGGAGAGGCAGAAAGAGAGAGAGAGAGAGAGATAGACAGAGAGAATGGGCGTGCCAGCAGCCTCTCAGCTGCTGTGAACAAACTCCAGATGTGTGCGCCCCCTTGTGGGCAAGTGTGGCATTGCACCCTTGCATCACTTTGCATCTGGCTAAACGTGGGACCTGGAGATTGGAACCGGTGTTCTTAGGCTTAGCAGGCAGGCACCTTAACTGCTAAGCCATCTCTCCAGCCCTCTCTCTCTCTTTTTTAAAAATTTTATTTATTTATTTGAGAGAACAAGAGAGAAAGAGGCAGAGAGAGAGAGAGAGAGAGAGAGGGAGAGGGAGAGGGAGAGGGAGAGAGAATGGGCATGCCAGGGCCTCCAGCCACTGCAAATGAACTCCAGACTCATGTTCCACCTTGTGCATCCTGGCTTACGTGGGTGCTGGGAATTGAACTGAGGTCCTTTGGCTTTGTAGGCAAGCGTCTTAACTGCTAAGCCATCTCTCCAGCCCACACTGTCTCTTTAAAATTAAAATTGGGGTGAAATCCACCTAACATGGTATCCTTCTGTACAGTTCAGTGGCATCAGTTATCCGCTGTGTTTTTTCTAGTTTTGGAACTTTATTATCATCCCAAAGGTGACGATCAGACTTGTTAAGCAATTGCTCTCTATTCTCCTCTCTCCCCAGGCCCTGAAGCTTTCTGTCTCCATACACTTACCTGTTCTGCACCATTTATACACATGGAGTCATTGATGTGTGACCTTATTTTACTTAGTGTTTTTGAGGCTTATCCATAATGTAACGTGCATCAGAATTTCCTTCATTTTTAAGGCTTCATGATATTTCTTCGAATATGTATAGCACATTTTTGTGTATCCATTCGTCCACTCTTGGATATTGTGTTGTTCATGTTAAAGTACTTGTTTAGGTATCTGGTAGCTTGGACCAAGTGGTCCTATGTACCATTTCACATGATCACCAGTGATGTGAAGTGAATATGACTTCCTTCCTTCTCAACAAGGTTTATTGTGTTCTTTTAATTATGGACATGCTGGTGGGTATAAAGTAGTATCTTAATTTTATTTATTTATTTATTCATTCATTTGCAAGGAGAGCGAGAGAGAGAATGAAAATGGGTGCTCTATGGCAAGTGCAATCTTGTGCTTTCCTCACCTTTGCATGTCTGGTTTACGTAGGATCTGGAGTGTCAAACATGGGTCTTTAGGCTTTGTAGTCAAGTGCCTTATCTGCTAAGACATCTTTATAGCTGACATTATTTATTTATTTGACGGTGGGGGGAGAGAGAGAAAGGGAGAGAATGGGCGTGCCAGGGCCTCCAGCCATTGCAAACGAACTCCAGATGCATGCACCCCCCTTGTGCATCTGGCTAATGTGGGTCCTGGGAAATTGAACCTGGGTCCTTGGGCTTTGCAGGCAAGTGCCTTAACTGATAAGCCATCTTAACAGCTGACATTTTTTAAGTAACCTAATTGCTCTCCACCCTGTATCTTCCCTCCCACCTCCACATGTTCAATGTACAACATAGCAGCTCAAGTGTACATCACATCATTGAGCTCTGCTCTGAAGCCTTCACTTGTTTCTCATTAGACTCATATTTGAGCTGATGTCTCTGTTTGGGTTCTGGCCTTCTTTCCAGCTTATTTTCTGTCACTCACTCTCCCCTTTGCTTGAACCACTAAACATTCAGGGCCTTTGCACATACTATTCTATATGGAATACAGAATTTTTCTGGAGTGCTCATCTTTCCAGAAAGTCACATGCCTTTCTCTCTTCCTGTCTTGACTTAAATGTTATATTATCGGTAAGGTCTCTGCTGAAACCTTATTCAAAATAGCAGTGTCCTCCTCTCACTCCTGTTTCCCTTAGTTTTTTTTTTTTTTTGTCCTTAGCACTGATTTATTGATTATTTTCCCATATTAGAATGTCAGTGAATCCCACAGAAGCAAAGACCTGGTTTATTGTGTTAGCCCCAGTGCCTATAGCTATGCCTGATACAAGACACTTTCCTCTGCTTCTCCCAGTTCATACTATGCCAGCATTCGTTATGAATCTCCAAGGAGAGGATGCTTGTGCAGCCTCCCTCTTCTGCCCTCTCCCCCTTTCCTTTCGTCTTTCCTTCCATCTAGGCTGCCTACTTTTTACGAAATATTTTTGGGAGATGCTGAATAGACTCTTATCTGTACCAAGTCATGTTTGGGGTGATGTAGGTGGGGTGAGTGTTGCATAAGCCGAGTCTTTTTCCCCTGACTAATAAAACATTCCAGCATGTAGCAGAAGTGTATATCCAAAAGGCCTGAGCTTAACTGAGGCTGTTTCTTGATGACTTGTTAGCTAAGAACTGCTTCTTTAAATTTAAAAGTGTACTTTCACGTGGGTATTTTTGCAATTTCCTCTTCCCAAGTGAAACATGGCTTAGTTGAAATTGTTCAAGTTGGCTTTTGTTTCTGTCTGTTTCCAGTTAATCTCTGCTCTGCCCTTTGGGATGTCAGCCTCCTACAGGGTCCCCTATGTGGCCACTGTCATACTATAGGACCAGATTTATCTTGACCTTGTCAGAAGCACGTGTAGCTGAGAGGGCCAGGGTAGATCTGCTTTGTTGGCCACAACTACCCTGTATCACACTACTAAGGTGGTATGTGGACAGTTAGTGTTCATTGAATGAACCATCGAACTGCCACCAAAGAAATGTTATTTTACTTTACCCAGCCCCATGACATCTTGTCAGTAGGATTCAGCTTTGGGGAATTTTCTTTGAAAATGTGTTTCAGATCAGTCCCCAGTAGAAGTCATAAAGAAGACATTTTGTATTATCCTTTCTGTGCACCATGGTAATTTTGCCCTCTCTAAAGCTTCTGAGATTCAAAATGGAATCTATTCTGTTTCTGTTGTCTAAGCACAAAACAATAATATGGCCATTCCTGGAAAGATACTCCAGGGAGTTTAAACAGTTTGTAGTAAGTAGATTTTAAAAATGGTCCCACTTGGGCATCTAATTTGAAAGCCATCATATGAAGTATAAGCAGGGTGTGTCATCCACATTCTCAGAAGTCACTTTGGTGCATTGCCCACATAGTCTTTTGAATTTGGAAAGATAGAAGGAACAATGTCAGCCCACAGTGTAAATCAGGCTTTAATATTTCATTCCCTAGAAATTGCCAAAAGAAAAACCCTGCTATTTATGGGAACTGGAATAATAAAAGATAATTGGGGGAAAAAAAAAAAAAAACCAAGACTTGGGGATTTCTGCCTGTTGTCTTAAGCACAGAGTGACACACCCTCGCCTTTTACCTTTTCCAAAGGTGCTTCTCTGATTTGTCTGGTAAAAAGCATTGCATTGCATGTGGCTAATTAACTTTGAGCACTGAAGTCTGGTTATTGGTGCCTTCGCTTGGACTAATTAAGTTCAGCAAATCCTGAAGCCCTGTGAATAGGAACAAGATAGACATCTGCTCTAGACAGTGGCGTAACACCGAAGGTAGACAGCAAGTAGGGGCTGCATTTAGGCCCTGGCACCAGTCCCTCTTGCATAGTTTTTCTTAGCTGTTGCCATAGTTACAGTCTCTGTAACTCACACCTATATTATAGCAGAGAAAATGAAGAAACTGGTAGTTGCAAAAGGAGTGACCTAAATTTTTATAATTCTGTAGCTTTAACAAAGTGTTTCTTTTTTATATTTTGTGATTTTTTTGGTACTTTTTTGTTTGCTTTATAACACTCTTTAAAAGTTCCTGTGTGTTTGTGTGTGTTATTTGTTTTTTAAGGCAAAGCCTCAGGTGGCCCAGGCTGGCCTTGATCTTGCTATGTAGCATATCATCAAATCAAAAAATCATGTTGAGCCATTGTAAGTTGAGGACATCTATACATATATTACAGATAACCAAGAAGATATCTATAACATATTTTATGTAATATATGTATGACATGTAATATACATTATAAGGTTTCAGTTCCTGCAGTTGTAGAGTCTTGAAGTCCAAGACCTACATCTGTTAAGGCAAGTAGAGACCCAGGATTGCTGACAGTGTAAGTGCCAGTCCGAGTTCATGTTTGAAGGCAGAAGACCGGTGTCCCAACTTGAAGCCTGGTAGAGAAAGAAAATTCTCCCTCAGTCAGCCTTTTTTGCAGTCAGGTTCATACTGCTGGCAGAAATCACTCGACCAAGAGAAGCTTGGGGGAAAAAAGGTTTATTTTGGCTTACAGACTCGAGGGAAGCTCGAGGAAAATGACAGCATGAGCAGAGGGTGGACATCACCTCCTGGCCAACATCAGGTGGACCACAGCAACAGGAGATTGTGCCAAACACTGGCAACAGAACACTGGCTGTAATACCCATAAGCCCACCCCCAACAATACACTGCCTCCAGGAGGCTTTAATTCCCAAATCTCCATCATCTGGGAACCTAGCATTCAGAACACCTAAGTGTATGGGGGACACCTGAATCAAACCACCACATTCCGCCTCTGGCTCCCATAAACGATAACCATACATGATGTAAAATACAATACAAACTTTTTTTTTTTTTTTGGTTTTCCCAGGTAGGGTCTCACTGTAGCTCAGCTGACCTGGAACTCATTGTGTAGTCTCAGGGTGGCCTTGAACTCACGGCAATTCTCTTACCTCTGCCTCCCGAGTGCCAGGATTAAAGATGTTCGCCACCACGTGTGGCCATTCTTCTAACTTTAAAGTCCCCATAGTTTTATCAATCCCAATGATGTTCAAACATCCCCATAATCCAAGGTCTTTTAACTGAGCCATAATACCAAAATATCCCCCCCCCCAAACCCATAAAGGCACAGAATAAAAGATGGCATTGGGTATAGCAAAGAAATATTCAACCAATACAAGATTTAAAACAACCAGGGGAAACATCAAACTCTGTAGCTCCAAGTCCCAACAACTGTAGTCAGTGACAAATCTCCAGTAATTCTAACCAGCAACAAGTCTCTGGAGTTCCAATTCTGCCCCTCCAGCTAGGCTACTCACAGTCCTGGAAAACTTCATCTGGGGTCAGCAGCTCTCCTTGGCAGCCATCTCGCGGTCCCGGCATCTCCACTGGGTCTCCACTGCAACCCACAGTTGACCCTCATGGCTTCATTGGGTCTCCATGCAGACAATCCAGCAAACCCACTTCATACTGCCCATGGCCCTTGCCAAAACCCAAGACTGTGTCATGAATTCAATGGCCCTCTCTTTCCTGCATGTCTCATACTCTACAATGCTAGGTAGGGTGCCAATTTGTTAATCTAGAGGGGATAAAGCTGACTTTGAAGAACAGACAATCCTTGAGCACTCAGGCCGTTCAAAAAGACTCTGTGTTCTTTCTGTTATTCCAATGCAGGTCAGTAGGCCCAATCTCAAAGGTTGTAATCTCTCAATTGCAGGTGAATGGGCAGCAGTTTCACCCAAAGATTTCATTTTTTCTATGCCATATCTCTCTGCTCACACCAGTCCATTTCTACATGCTGCAACCCTGCACAAGTTCTCAGAACACCGGGATAACATCAAGCCTCTCATACAAACTGCTACCAGCCCAGTCCAGGCAAAGCTCTTTCTCACCCTTATAAGCCAAACCTCACAGTCCATAGTTCTTACTACATTCAGATCTTTAAACTCTGACCAGAATAGTCCATCAAGCTGCACTTATAGCACTGAAAGGCGTCTCTTAGGCCAAATTTTCAAATCCTTCCAATTCTTCTTGCAAAGCAGTTCCAAAAGGCCACAAGCCAGTCAGGTTTCTAGCAGCAAATGACACCTCTCCTCAGTACCAATTTTACTGTTGCAGTCAGGCTCGCATTGCTGGCAAAAATCACTCGACCAAGAGCAGCTTTTGGGAAAAAAAAGGGTTTATTTTGGCTTACAGACTTGAGGGAAAGCTCCATGATGGTAGGAGAAAACGATGGCATGAGCAGAGGGTGGACATCACCTCCTGGCTAACATCAGGTGGACAACAGAATCAGGAGAGTGTGCCACATACTGGCATGGGGAAACTGGCTATAACACCCATAAGCCCGCCCCCAACAATACACCGCCTCCAAGAGGCTTTAAGCCCCAAATCTTCATCAGCTGGGAACGTAACATTCAGAACACCTAAGTTTATGGGGGCCACCTGAATCAAACCACCACAGCCTTTGATTCCACCTTGGCCTTCAGTGAATTGGATGAGGTCTGCCTACACCAGGAGAGCATTCTGCTTGCTTAGTCACATGCTAATATCATTCAGCAACAACTTCATGGATGCACCCAAAAATAATGTTTAGCCAGTATGTGGGTGCCCTGTGGCCCAATCAACTTGACCCAGAAAAATGAACCACCATAATTTGAAATGTTTTCATCCCTTTGTAAGGTGAGGAACTAGAGGGACAGAATGGTTAGACAAGTTGGCCAAGGTCCTGTGCCAGTAATGGCAGAGGCAGACCACCTGCCCAAGTACCCTTGCTCTCCAACGTTTCACTCTTCTCTGATGTAGCAAATAACTTCTCAGGTGAGGGGAAGGAAGGGACAACAGGAAAGGGGAGAATGGAGTCCTATATTATGTTGAGGGTATCAACTAATTAGAAGCAGACCTGGGACTTGAACCTACATCTTCTAATACCTGGGCCAGCTCCCAGGAACCTTCAGCTCCAGCATGGGGTGTTCCCCATGTAATGGCCATTTTGCCTGAATCCTGGACGTGGCACTCAGTGCAGTAGTTCCATCTGCCTCACCTTGTCAGCATTATAGCATGCTTATATGCTGTTCTGGTCTCACGGCGCCTTTGGCTGTGTCGGCTTGCTTGGGCATGTGTGGTAATTATTTGAATACTCTGCCTTCAAACTCTCAGAGTTCTTTTATACACACATTATTTTAAAATAGATCAGTTCAACAAAGTGGATTTGCTCTAGGGTTTGCGGCCTTTTGTGGATATGAATGGAATAAAAGGCTTTTTACCTCCTCTTAGCCAAGATTAGAAAAGAAAGAAATGAGTTATGAGAAGAAGCTGGGAGAGGAAAGTGTTATTCAAGCAAAGTGGTTGCTGGGAGGCAGCTGTGATGGAGACTGGAGAGTCCTGGGCCAGCAGGTGTAGTTATAGGAACTCAGCATTGACGTTGGCTGGGCCGAGGTTGCATCTTGGCTCCGCCATTTACTAAAGAGACATGCGTGTCACCCCTCTACAGCTTTCCTCATTTGCTAAGTGGGAATAGTGCCTGTGCTTAAAGGATGGTGGGGAGGATGAGAGAGTGTGTTATCCAGTGCATGGCATAAATAACAGCTATTTCAAATCCTCATCCCTCCCTATGGAGCTTGTGTTACCAGCCTGGAGCCACACAGTCTGAAGACATTCGCCCTGCCTAGACTTTCCCACCCATCTCTAGCACTGACGGTGACCAGACATGTCTATTTATTAGGATTCTTGTCCTGCCCTTGGGCCAGCTGGAAAGTCATCCGGTGGTTCTGGGCCAGGTGTGGATGGAGAAGCATCTGCTCCATGCATTTGGATGTGTGCCCGGATCTAGCTCCTGCCTGGCATGCTAGATTCCTTCTGCGAATCGGGTTTGTTTAGTTGCCTTACTACCGACTCCCTTCCCCCCTGGCTGTCTCTGTTCCTGTTCCCCCAGCTGTTGGGGCTAGCTGCTGGTGTCAAAACAGGCAACTTTTTTTTTTTTGAAGTAGGGTCTCACTCTAGCTCAGGGTGATCTGGAATTCACTATGTAGTCTCAGGATGGCCTCGAACTCAAGGCAATCCTCCTACCTCTGCCTCCCAAATGCTGGAATTAAAGGTGTGCACCACCACACTCGGCTTTTTTTTTTTAAAGTCCTTTCTTAATCTTCTTTTGAACAAGGAATTGTTTTACACATAGGTCATTCTAGAAGGAGTCACACTCTTTGGAGAGAGGTAGTAGACTGAAAGCCTTGAAATTCTTGGTCATTTCATTTCTAAAGGAGAATCAGTTAAGCTGGTGGTTTACTGCCTCTGTTGACCGGTGGCTTTACTGACTAGTGGATTTAGTGGGCAGCCAGTTCACACTCCAACTTGTCTCTTTCTGTTTTTCACCCTGCTTTCTCCCACAGTCATGCCTGGGTCTAGCTGTCAAGTTCCTCGGGGTTCAAGACTTATCTTGGGTTTTGCTGCATCTGGTGCCTTCGTCAGAGGGGAGCTAAGACTGGGCTGTGTCGGTAGGTGACAGGAGGAAGGCTTCTGCTTCCAGTAGGTGTCCCAGATGTTGGGTCTGTGGTCATACTGGCCAATACACTCAGGTCAAGAAAGGCAGTGAAGTAGACGACACCTTCCATATCAACAGAGACGGTTCATGAAAGCAGGACCAATTATTTGACTGCACATAACTTTTTTTGAGAGAGAGAGGAAGAGGCAGAGAGAGAGAGAGAGAAAATGGGTGCGCCAGTGGCTTCTCAGCCGCTGTGAACGAATTCCAGACATGTGTGCCCCCTTTGTGGGCAAGCCCGACATTGCATGCTTGTGTCACTTGTGTCTGGCTAAATGTGGGACCTGGAGATTGGAACAGGGGTTCTTAGGCTTGGTAAGCAGGTGCCTTAACTGCTAAGCCATCTCTCCAGCCCTGCACATAACATTTTTAGAAAATTATTTATGTGTGTGTTTGTGCATGTGTTTTCATATGTGTGTGTGTGTGTGTGTGTGCGCACACATGCCATGGCACACACGTGGAGGTCAGAGACAACTTTCAGGTTGATCATTGCCTGTCCATTTCATTTGAGGCGAGGTCTCGTTCAGGACTCTCACTCTACTGGTCTTTGCTGGGCTCACGAGGAGGTTCTTCCATCTCTGCCTCCCACCTTGCCACCAGAGTCAGTGTCGGGGGGTGCTGAGGTTACAGAAGCTTGCTACCGCTTCTGTCTTTTTTTTTTTTCTTTTTGGTTTTTCAAGGTAGAGTCTCGCTCTAGCCCAGGCTGACCTTGAACTCACTATGTAGTCTCAGGGTGGCCTCGAACTCATGGCAATCCTCCTACCTCTGCCTCCCTAGTGCTGGGATTAAAGGCGTGCACCACCACACCCAGCTCTTTTTGTTTGTTTTTTAAATATGGGATCTGAAAAGTGAACTCCAGCTTTATCCGTGGAGCTATCTCCTCAGTCCCAACTCCACATAACTTTTGAGAATTGGCTTTGGTTCCAGGGGTCCAGGTGTCTGAGGCTTCCCGTTTCGCTGGGAAGTGCTGTGTTTCTTGTCTGCAGCTCTGAAAGCATGTTTCATGAGACAAGACATATTCTTCTCCTGTTCACTTCCCCCTTTTGTCCCTCTGTGAGCAAAGAGCACGGAATTGAAAGCCTTTGAAGATGCACCTTTGAGGCTCCTAGGAACTGTGATTCTTCTGATCACAGGCCCACCATATCCATCACGTATTATGTATTTAGTGAGAAAAAGGCTTGAAGAGAGATGGGAATTATTTGACAGGCTTTTACAGAAGGAGGCCTAATAATAATTGTCCACCAAGGATTCAGTGACATGACCATTTCCTTGAAAATGTTAAGCTTTGGTGTTTACTCTGAAGAGTTTAATATCATTTGCATATAGCATTATATATTATACTGTGGGCCTGTCATATTAAATTATAGCAATTACAGTTTGCATGAAAATGAAAGAGTAACATCTAACATTTCTTAATTGGGCAATTCATGGTAGCTTTGTCTAGTTTCTACCCTGTGAGGAAATAAGTGCCCAGCTAACTTCTTCTTTATGCACCTGGCTTTATGTGGGCACTGGGGAACTGAACCCAGGCCATCAAGCTTTGCAAGCAAGCACCTTTAACTGTGAAACCAGCTCATCAGCCCTTGTTTTCTTAAAAGGAAGGTTTTTCTTGTCACGGTTAAGTCCTTTATTCACGGGTATTGACTTGTGTGTAGAAATTTACCCCTCACTCACAATATGTACAACCAATAGGATGATTCAATTTTTTTCTTACCACTTTATTTATGTGTATTGCAGCATGCATCTGCATATGTATAGATCTGTTCCTACACTTTATTCTTCTCCATTGGCCTCTTTGTCTATCTCTGTTTAGTATTCTGTCTTAAATGGTATTACTTCCCAAGAGCTCCTGATAAGAATATATCCTTAGCCTGTCTCCTCATTTTTAGACAGGCTTTGGTTTTAGCCTTTGCTTTGCTCTGCCATACACATTTAAAAATAAGCTATTTGGGGACTTTCACTGAAAATCTACCAAATCTATAGAAAACATTTTGTGCATTCTCTTGTTTGGATTTTTCTTGTCGCTGTTTTTTAGGGCTTATAACAGACAATTCTATAATCGCATCTCAATTATTTGCTGAAATAAAGCAACACCATTAATTTCTGCAGATATTAACCTTATGTCTAGAAAATATGCCATGATGTTTGGGACAGTTAGAAGTTTGGGGCACTCCTGGCTCCCTAGGAGCAGTTAGAGGTTGGGGGAGGTTGCTCTTTACCCTTGGTAGAGACTGTGGACTATTAGAGATGGCTGCTTAGGCTTCAACCTCTTGGGCATGTTAGAGGTTTGCTGGGATGAAGTTGGGGGCACCCTGGTTTCGAGAGAGAGTACTTAAGATACTGAAAGATGTACTAAGCTGTCCACTGGAGCTGCATGTTAGGACCAGTGCTGGAAAGAGTTCTGTTGTCCCAGAGTTGCTGAGTGTGCTGCCTGGGAAGTGGTGGTCTCTGGGGCTTCTCTCCATCTGTGGTCTTGGCTCCTCCTTAGCAAGAGGTGGGGATTTGCTGAGGAGACGTATTAGTGGTGGGTTGTGGGCCTGTGACCCTGACTGGGTATGCTCCCTCTGACAAAGGTCTTCCAGTTCTTTCTTCCATCTAGGAAGGTCAGTGAGGGCCAGGTAGCCCTGGTCAGAGCACAGTCACCCAGGCAGGCTTTCTTGAAATCAAAGTCCAATCCACTAACTAGGCCCATCATATTCCCAGGAAAGAGTCTGTCTGGCTAGTCATCTCCTTGTTAATAAGAAGGCATGGGGTAGATAAGGATGCCTTGGGAGTGGCAAGATGGTGGTTAGGATCTGTCCTGTCCCAGCCTTGCCATAAATGCCTTCCGTTCATTTCATCACATCAGAATGGAGCTGGAACCAACTGTACAGAGACAGTACCAGTCTTCCATCTTCTCATGTACATTTGAGCAAAGTGCTTCTGCTATATAAGCAACAATACCCCAAAGGGTTTCTAGTAAAGTATAAGATTAGACAGGAGGTAGTGGTTTGAATATATAGAATGTCCTCCATGTCCTCATATGGTTGTGATTAAGCTGCATACATAATCTCAAGATGGGGGAGTCTTGCTAGAGGAAGTGTGTTGCAGGGGTCATGCCTTGTTCACTCTCTCTACTTCCTCCATGCTGCTATGGAGATGTGACACCAGCTGTCTGCTCCTGCCACACTTGCCCCACCACAGTGAAACTTCTTCCTGAAATTATGAACTGAAAACAAACCCTTTCCTTTTGCAAATTGCTTCTTGCTGGGTGTTTTGTCCTAGCCATGAGAAGGTAACGGCTTCACAGGATCAGTGTTACCTGGGGTTATTAACCTCATACATTAAAGATACACTTAGAAAGCAGGCAAAAGGTAAAAATAGAAAGAAAGAAAAACAAATGAAATCAGTTTATCTTGGAAAGCTGTGACTTATTTATTAACTGCCAGAACATAATGAAATTCTGTTTATTCATTGTTCTTTTCAGTAGCTAGAAAAACATTGAGCTGCTTCAAATCATTGTAGACAATCTAATTGAACATCCCTCAAAGACTGGTTTGTTATATTCTATTCATATAATAAAAACATTGGTGGCTATTTAAAGGAGTAGAGAGAGGTTATACTCAGAATGAACTTTAAGATAAGTCTGTTAGTGGAAAAGGAAAGGTGTAGCTCGGTACATAGTGTGATTGCATTTGTAAGAATCCATTCACTTATGAAGCATGTGATATTTCTGGAAAGAGACGCTGGTAATTGGCAACAGTGATTGTTTCTGGGAAGAGAACTTGAAGTCTGGGGGGAGATGGGAGAGACTTTTCATTGCATATCTCTTTGTATTCTTGGAATGTTTTCCCATGTACATACATTCATGTTCTAATTAATTCATTAAAAAGGAGATGTCCTTAATTTTAGCAGCTATTGATATTGAAATGAATATAAAGAATATGTACTAATTAAGCCTGTTAAGTAACGTGTTTCACTAATACACTACTCATGTGCAGTTCTCAGCAATTAGGTCTGCCCAAATAAGGCCAGCTAGAAAAGCGTTCAGAGGCTAAGAAGGAGAAGCATGGGCCAGGGTGGTCCTCACACCCTCCAAGTGTCTTTTGGGGCTGGCTGTCTTATTTATGCCACATGTACACTACTTCATAGTGGTCTATACTTTTCTTTGCTCCTTTCTTGGTCTGTGGTCTTCTGGAGATAAGTGTCCCTCATAGTGCCTGGAACACAGCAGTCCACAATCAATGATAACAGCCTGAGTTGCTGTGGATCTTGCTAGGAGTGAGGCCTCGAGATGCAGACCCAAGTCTTCCTACAGGGGAGCAGGCAGCACAACCAGGCCCTCTGCCAGGAAGTGCTTAGTTGGCTGAGGGGCAGAGAAAAGGACCACAATGACAAGCAAAACCAAGAAGGACGGTGTCTGAGGAGGGCACCATGCCTTGACATCCTCATTTTACTCCCAGGTCTGTGCTGTGGGATGGTTGCCAGTGGAGGAAGCGAAGTTGGTTGAGCAGTGGGAGCGGCAGGTGGGAGAGAAGCAGGGAGAAGGTGGATAACAGCAGTTGTTCAGTGAAATTTCACAGTGCCTTTCAAGAATGAAATCCAATTTATATTTAGAATTTGATTTTAATCCAGAAAAAAAAAACACAGACAAGCTGCTGAATATCAAGACTGTAAGAAAGAATTTTATCACTTATGGGGGGATTCATAATCAGGTGTGAAAGGGATGTCTGGTCATGCTCATTCATTTGTTCACTCATTCATTTATTCCACATTTATTGTTGAGGCATCGGGTTTCATGAATGATTCAGAGAAGAATTAGATAGGTCTCTGTCCCCAAGAAACTTGCCACCAAAAACAATTTGACATAATGGTTAAGAATAATATCTCGAGGGCTGAAGAGATGGCTTAGAGCTTAAGGCACTTGCCTACAAAGCCCAACAATCTGATTCCCCAGTACCCACATAAAGCCAGATGCACAAAGTGGTGCATGCATCTGGAGTTTGTTTGCAGTGGCTGGAGGCCCTGGTGCACCCATTCTGTCTGTCTGTCTCTCTTTTCTCAATCTCTCTTTGCTTGCAAATAAATAAATAAAAATAAAAAAGAATGATATCTTGGGTTCAGATTCCTACATTCTGCTTTTTTTTTTGTGTGTGTGTGTCACATTATTTGTTTCTTGTGAACCTTGAACAAATTATTTAATCTATTTGTGCTTAGGTTCCTCATTGTTAATGTCGGGATAGTTGTGCCTACTCATAGGATTAATTAATATAACACAGGGTAAGTGCTTAGGACAGTGCCTGGCATAATCAGTACTCAAGCCACTGAACAGTTTTGGAGCCCTTTCTATGCCAGGGCTGCTGTAGTCCCTGGAGCTGAAGAGAAGGAGGGCATAATATTGGTGAGGACTGTAGGCATCTGGAGTTTTGGCTGGGGCTGCAGGATGCCTTGACAAGGCAGCTCACTCAAATGAGAGGGAAGTTACCTCTTCACATGGAAGCCTCCGTGGTGTAGCTTTAGTGTCCTAACAGTATGGTGGCTGGCTTTTCTCAGAATGAGGGATCCAAAAGAAGCTACAATATCTTTTATGACCTCAGAGGCTGAACACTTATCCCTTCTGCTACGTTTTGTTGTTTCCATAGCTCAACCCTGATTCGATATGGAGGAGAAATAAACAAGAATGTACAGGGAGGTTAGTGTCCTTGGGTTAGTCAGATTTTCATCAGTGTGACAAATATCTAAAAGGAACTATCTAAAAGAGGGCCAGGCATGGTGGCACATGCCTTTAATACTAGCACTTGGGAAGCAGAAGTAGGAGGATCCCTGAGGCTACAGAGTGAATTCCAGGTCAAACTAGAGTGAGACCCTACCTCAAAAAATCAAATAAAATAAACTAAGAAGAACATTCTTTTTGACTCATGGTTTCAGAGGCTTCTATCCATGGTTAACATTTCTGTTCCCTTTTGGCTCATGACAAAGCAGAAACACTGGGGAAGGGTGTGGCAGAGGAAAGCTCTTTATTGCATGACAGCCAAGAAGCTAGGAGGAGTAACAGTAAGAGGCCAAGGCTAAGATACACTATTCAAAGACATGCCCCACAGAGATCTGCTTCCACCAACCAGGCCTCGCCTTCCACAGCTGCACCGTCTTTCACTAGTCCATTCATCAATGAATTAAGCCAGATCAGAGCCCTCATGATCTCATTGCCTCTGGAAATACCCTCACTGCTACATCCAGGTGTGTGCTTTACTATTCTCCTAGGCATCTGTCAATCCAACCAAATTGACTTGTAAGACCAGCCATCACTGGACTGGAGAAGTGGCTCAGAAGTTAAGGCACTTGCCTGCAAAGCCTAACAACCCAGGTTCAATTCCCCAGTACCCACATAAAGCCAGATGTGCAGTGACACATGCATCTAGAGTTCCTTTGCAGCAGCTGGAGGCCCTATCATGCCCGTTTTCTCTCTTTCTCTTATATCTCTCTCTGCTTGAAAATAAATAATAGATAAACATATTAAAAAAGATTAGCCATCACAAATGACCATGGAGGCTGGCTACCACAGCCTAGGAGAAAGGTCCATGTGAAAGTGCTATGATCTTCCTGTGGCTGTACAGTGTTGACAAGGAAGGAGAAGGTAAAACTTGAGCTTGGTTTTAATGGGATACCAGATGTTTGGCCTAGTGTGTGAGGAAAGGAAGTGTCCAGTACAGAACTGCAGATGGAAGCTTGAGATATATCTGTTGAGTCCAATGGTGCAGGAGCAGGAACATAATAAATAAGATGTTGATACTGGAACTGACCTACTTATGTGAGAATGATGTGGTGATGGTTAAGTCAGATCAGGGCATGCTGGTAAATGAATGAAATGATTTCACTATTTTTATGGGAGTAAAGGGCTTACTTCAGGCTTACAGTTCCTGGTAGTGAAAGCATGGCAGAGCAGTCTGGTATCCCATCTCCACAGCAGCATGGAGGAAGTAGAGAAAGTGAGATCTCTAGCACTGGCAAGTGGGGCTGGGCTATAAAATCCCAAGCCCTGTGCCCAGTGACAACACCTCCTCCAGCAAGGCACCACCTATCAAAGGCTCCACCTGTGGGGGACCAAGTAGGAGGCTTAATCACAAACACTTGAGGCTGTGGGGGACATTTTACATTCAAACCACCACAGAAAGGTTGCATACGGGTAAAAGAATTCCAGTCCTTGGACTGGAGAGATGGCTTAGTGGTTAAACGCTTGCCTGTGAAGCCTAAGGATCTTGGTTTGAGGCTCGATTCTCCAGGACCCACGTAAGCCAGATGCATAAAGGGGCACATGCATCTTGAGTTCGTTTGCAGTGGCTAGAGACCCTGGCACGCCCATTCTGTCTCTCTTTTTCTTCCTGCCTATTTCTGTATCTCTCTCTCTCTCTCTTAAATAAATAAATAAATAAATAAATAAATAAATAAATAAATAAATAATTGGAAAAAAAAAAATTCCAGCCCTGATGTCTGGTTTCACATTTTTTTGTTTTGTTTTGTTTTTCGAGGTAGGGTCTCACTCTAGCTCAGGCTGACCTGGAATTCACTATGTAGTCTCAGGCTGGCCTTGAACTCACAGCGATCCTCCTACCTCTGCCTCCCAAGTGCTGGGATTAAAGGCGTGCGCCACCACGCCCGGCTTCACATTTTTTAAGGATTTCATTTCTAAATTTTGGTGGCATTCAGGATGCCTGTTATGGCTTGGATCTTAAATATCTCCCAGAGGCCAAAAGCTTGATCAGTAGCCTGTGGTGGTATTGGGAGGTTGTGGCCATATCAGGAGGTGGGGACAAGTGCAAGGAAGTCTGATTCTTGGAGACATACCTGTGACAGGAGTATTAGGACCTTAGACCTTTCCTCTCTCTCTCTCTTTGCTTCCTGGCCACCATGAGGTGAACAGTCCTCTTTCCCAATGCACTCTGTCATGATGTATTATGCCACACCCCAAGGCCCAAATGACAGGACCAAGGGATTGTAACTTCTACCACTGGGACCAAATAAATCTTTCTTCCTTTTAACTTGATGATCTTAGGTATTTTTGCCACAGTATCCAGAAGCCAATATAAATGTCCATGCCTCCATCCATTAATTCATCCACTAAATCAATATCTATCCATCCATCCATCCATCCATCCATCCATCCATCCATCCATCATCTATCTGCCCATTTATCTTCTATCTTCTGTTCTACTTTTTATTCATAGTATTAATCACTGCTTTTCATTCTATTACATTTTTACTGCTTGTGCCTTTCTCTAAACTTCAGAATGATAGGGATTTTTTGTTCTTTTGACACCATTGTATTCTTCACTCCTAGAATGGTGTTGACATGTTAAGAGTCTGTTGTAGTTAGGTTTTCATTGCTCAGTCAAACCACCTGACCAGAAGCAGCTCGTGGAAGGAAGCTTATGGAAAGGAAAGTTTTACTTCAGGCTTATAGTTTCGAGGGAAAGCTTTGTCATGGTGAGGAAGCTGGCTCACTTCATCACACATCCCCAACAGAGAGAACAGCACAAGCAAGCTACCTTTAAACATCCAATTGGCTTAACTCATCAAAGTCAAGTTCCATCCCCCAGTGACAGCCCTCCTTCAGCAAGGCTTCACCAGTTGGGGACTAAATAGGAGACTTAAATTACAAACACTTAGGGCAGGGGACAGTTTTCATTTAAACCACCCCAGAGGCTCAATAAATATGGAGTTGAATAAATGCAAGAGTGAAGCGAAGTGGTGGAGGTATGCAGAAGATGTTGTGGGAACTGGGGAGGAAGAAATATCCAGTCTTTGTGGGGTCGGCAAGGGGTTATTGGAGACGGCTTTGCAGAGTGCGTCCTATGTAAGTTGAGCCTTCTGGATCCATGGGCATTGAGGATGGACAAGGCAGAGGTGACCTGTGAGCAAGGACTAGAGACATATGGAGGTGCAAGGCCACAGTTCTAAATGATGCCCATCTCTCTGTGCAGGGTATGAAACCAAAAGTATAATCACAAGCAAAAAGAGCATTTTTTAGCCACTGCTTTTATTCAATAATTTATAACAAAAGGACTGCACCTGAGGAAGCCTTCTTTGGAGATATTTCTGAACCTCAAACCCCATCCGTTGATAGATGGTCTCTGTATGCTGCACCTGCTATTACATATTCAGAAACACGACACTCCTGCAGCCAAGGTCCTTCCCACTATTGAACTTTATGCCCAGCACTGTGCTTATCTTCTGCTAGGTATATTCCCTTGCTGCGGTGGTGATATACTTAGTCTTCTCTATGACGTTGACATGAGATGTGGGTCTTGGCATCTATTTGACTTGAAGATTCTTTGAAAAATATCAGATTGGTAGTATATAGAGACACTGTTTTGGGATATTTTGCATTGAAAAGGGCAGTAGGTCTGTTCTGTGAAGAGAATAGCTTGACGCAGATGTTGTTTACACCATTAGACTCTAGGGCCAGCTTGACATCTTTTTAGGTTACTGTTTTCCTTGCATTCGTAGCAGGTAATAGGAAATTATTATTACAACCTTCAATAACCATTTTAAAGGAAGTGATTAGTCCCAGGAATGTTTTATCTATTCTCATTTTAACCCCCTAAAGGACTCACTGGAGTTTTTTCCTTGTGTATTATTAACTTTTCTTATTTTTGTGACCAAATACCTGACAAGAAGCAGCTCAAGAGAGGAAGGGTTTAGTTTCGCTCATGGGTCCAGGGCATACATTTCATCATGGTGGGAAAGGCAGGGCAGCAGGCTCAGGAGACAGCTAATATCTATGATAAGAAGAAAGAGTGAATAGGAAACGGGACCAAGCTGAAAAACCTCAATGCCCATCAACAGTGACCCTTTGGCAAGGCTTCACCTTGTAAAAAATGCTGCAGTCTTTCCTAACAGTGCTTCCACATGGGGACTAAGTGTTCAAACACATGAGGCTTTGAGGACATTTTACAATAAAACCACAATAAAAACCTCATTAATCACTTCTGTCATACTTATCCATGCATTACTCAGGGCAAGGAATAGACCATTGCATTTTGCAGGAACAATTAATTTTTTTGTGGTTCTGCTGAAAAAAAATTGAACTAAAATTTGTTCTTTTAAAAATATTTTTATTTATTTATTTGAGAGAAAGAGAGAATGAACCATTGCAAACGAACTCCAGATGCATGTGCCACCTTGTGCATCTGGCTTTACATGAATATTGGGGAATTGAAGCTGGGTCCCTTGGCTTTGCAGGCACTCAGCCACCCCTCCAACTCTCAAATTTGTTCTTAAATTGGAATAAAAACTGAAGTGTCAGTTCTTGAGATAGTTCAGTGGTTAAAGCTGCTTGCTTAGAAAGCCTGCTAGCCTGGGATCAATTACCCAGCACCCATGTAAAGCTGAATGCAAAGTGGCACATACATCTGTGATTCCATCACACCTGTGACAATAGGAAGCAGAGCCAGGAGGCTTGAAAGCTTTGGGGTCACCTAGTATGACATTTGTTTGCAGTCTAGCAGTTTATTTGCAGCAGAAAGAGAACTAGTCTCAAATAAGGTGGAACACAGACACCTCAGATTTATCCTCTGATACTGTGGCATTGTGCCCATATACATGCATATATAATTACACACACATACACGAATAATTTTTTAAACATTAAGTGTAATTGTCTTTAGGTGGTGGGACTATAGATATGTTTTCTTTCTTCTTCTTTTCATAGTCCCATAAAATAACTATGATGAACATATATTGTTATTTTATAATGGACAATTTAAACCAAGAAACTGTTTTTTGAAACTTTTTTGAAAATTTACTTTTCAAACAACTGTGTTGTTTAGTTACCTTTTCACTGCTGGGACCAATATCCAAACAGAAGTAGCATAATGGAGGAAAGGATTTATTTCAGGTTTGCAGATTCTAAGGGAAGATTCATCATAGCAGATCATATAGATCATAGCAGAGAGAGAATGTCAACACCAGCAAGCACAAACAGCCAGAGCTCAAACTCACTTTCTACATACCTAGTAGGGCTTGACTCAAGATCCACCCCCAATGACATGCCTCCTCCAGCAGGGCTCTCTGTCTGCTGGAGACTTAAGTAAGAAGTTTAATCATAATCAAAAATACCTTAGGCTATGTGGGTCATACAATTATATTCAAACCACCACATTTTGCTCCTGGCCCCCATAGATGAGATCATCTAACAATGCAAAATGTGCTCAGTATAACTTCAAAAAAGTCCAAAATTTCATCTGAGATTCAAGGCTGTTTCTTAACGGTGAGCCCCATAAAAATCTAAACACAAGTTACGTACTTCCAACACAATGACACAGATAAAAACCTTTCCATTGCAAAAAGGCATAACAAAGGAGAGACTGGATCAATGCAGAATCAATAACTAGCAGCTAAGCATCAAACAGCTGCAGTTCTAAGTTCAACATCCATGAGCAAGGATGAAGTCTCTGGGTTTCCAAATCTGTCCCTCCAGCTGGGCTGAGCAGCCTGGGGACAATTCCTCCTGAGCCAGCTGCTCTCCATGGCAGCCATTCCACAGTCCTGGTACCTCCAAAACATCTCTGGGACTACATTGCAAACCATGGTCCATCCTCATATATTCATATAATGGCCTTACTTGTTCATACAGGGATTACAACTTTGTTTTGCATTGCCACATATCAGCAGCTCCTGGAACTGTGTTTACTTCATGACCCTCCTTCCCTGTATTTTTCATGCTTCCAAAACCAGTACCAAGTTGGAGCTTAGTCAAATTTGTAAATCCCTTAAAGCGCATGTTACTCTTACCAGTCTTCCTTCAAACTACCTCCTTTCAAAAGAATTTGTATTCTTGGGCTTGAGAGATGGCTTAGTGGTTAAACTGTTTGCCTGCAAAGCCAAAGGATCCCAGTTCAATTCTCCAGGACCCACGTAAGCCAGATGCACAAGGGGGCACATGCATCTGGAGTTCATTTGCAGTGGCTGGAGGCGCTGGTATGCCTATTCACTCTCTCTTTCTGCCTCTTTCTCTCTCTCAAGTAATAAATAAATAAATAAATAAATAAATAATATTAAAAAAAAAGAATTTGCATTCTTACTAGCTTGAGGCTTCCATGGGTGGGTTTACCCTTAGGCAGCCTTTCCATTGTTCCAATGCAAAACAGTTGGCCCACCTTTAATTGTGGTAATCTGTTTAACAATTGTAGCTTAAGTAACTTAAAATCTGTCTCCGTCCCTATAGCTTCAAACTTGCTTTAATTTTTCCTGTGATAAAGTGTGTATCTTTCAGATCTATACCTTCCACCAAACACACCAGCCCATTACTTTAAAATTCAATCTTGATCAAACTCTCTGGGCATGGGCAAAAGAACACAGCCAACTTTTTAGCCAGTAGTCCAGTTCTAACAAAGGTCTCTCTTTCTCCTTTGAAAGTTCATAATCTAAGCCTTATGAAGTCTACAATCCTCTCTGAATTTAGCATTTTTAAACTTTCACCAGAATAGCCCATAAAGCTCGGCTTGTACCACTGCAAGTCTTCCTCAGTCCAAAGTACCAAGTTCTTCCACATTCCTCCTGCAAATACATTCCAAAAATTCAAATCCCACATGGTCAGATTCATTTCCAGGTACCATTTTATGCTACAGTTACCTTTTCATTGCTGGGATAAACATCCACCCAGAAGTAGTTTATGGGAGGAAAGGATTTATTACAAGGTTATAGATTCCAGGGAAGCTGCATCATGGTGGAAGAAGCTTCCTCACTTCCAAACATCCATAGCATAGAAAGAAAAATCAGCACCAGCAAGCGTGAATAGCCAGAGCTCAAACTCACTCTCTATATACCTAGCATGGCTGGACTCAAGATTCAACCCCCAGTGACATGCCTCCTCCAGCAGCGCTCTCTGCTTGCTGGAGACTTAAGTAAGACGTTTCTTGGTCAGAAATACCTCAGGCTATGGGGGACATATGATTACATTCAAACAACCACATATGTGAACTCAAGAGATTTTTTTTTTTTTTCAAATGAATCCTGATTCCCTACTCTTCTCTTTTGTGGAGCTCACCTTTTAATGTCAGTAATGGTGGATTGAGTAATATAGCATCAAATAGCAGAGGAGGATGCTCACTCACTCACTAGCTGAAACTTGCCTGAAAAATTACAAGAGCAAAAGCAAAGCTACATAAATGAGAGCAGTAACTGCAGTAACCCAAGGATGGTTCAGGTTTTCCCAGAGATGTTCCCTACCCACACTTCTCAGTTGTTAGAAAGCAATTCAGAATACCATTTCTGTGTTTTCTTTTTTTAAAAAATATTTTATTTTTATTTATTAGAGAGAGAGAGAGAGAGAGAGGAAAGCAAATAGAGAGATAGTGGGTGCACCAGGGACCTAGCCACTGCAAATGAACTCTAGACACATGCAACACCTTGTGCATCTGGCTTAAGTGGGTATGGGGAATCAAACCTGGGTCCTTAGGCTTTACAGGCAAGCACCTGAAACACTAAGCAATCTCTATGGCCCTGTTTTCTTTTATTGAGACTCTCTGTGTTTTTAGAAATTATGAGGCTCCATGAAGGCCCTGTCATATGCCTGCCAGTCTCTTCATATGCCTTTAGTCTAGTGCCTTTGAAATATAGTCTTCTGATCAACTCCCGATCTCCTCCCACCAAAAGCACAAAGGTCAGGTGGGTTGTGGGGATGCCTGTGTGGCCAAGGTAATCTGATAGTTATAGGACATGTTGGATGAAATCTTAGACATGGAAGAAAAAGAAGTCAGCAGCTTTGAGCAAAAATAAGACAGGTTTGAGGATTAGCCTTCTGTCTTTGAGAAGTTCCATTTTCCACCCCTACGCTCTGATGTCTACAGAAAGTATATGCCAGCAACAAAGGGTAGAATCGGTCTCCCAGTCAATTTACTAGCTTTGCATCTCTGCTGTCGTGAGCACATGGGTATTTGCGAAGGTGCTTTGGGAGGTTAATGGTGATGTGGTTTTACGGTGTGCCAGGGGCTTTTCCTTGAATGACCATTTCAGAGGTTACCCACTCAGTGAGTCTGGTAATGCCCAGACATAACTGAACACTTATTAGGTTGTAATCATAATTATCTTTTGAAAATTTTTGTTGGTCACCTCATTACATATAGACAACATACCATGGCCATAATCCCCTCACATCACCCTTCCTTTTCCAACTCTCCTATCTCCCTTCCACTGTTGCCCTTAATCTTTCCAAGTAGTCTCTCTTTTGTTTAAATGTATTTTCCCCCCTCTTATTATGCAGGTTTTGTATAGATAACCACAATTATCTTGAAGACAAATGTGGTGGATTGAATATAAAATACCCCCACAGGCTCATGTGTTAGACAGCTTAATCCTCAGCTGGTGGCACAGTTTGGCAAGGTTGTGGAGCTGTTAGGAGGTGGATCCTTATTGGAGAAAAATATGTCACTGGCAGGTAAGCCTTGAGGTAGCCAGCAAGGCCCCACTTGCTGTTCACTCTCTCTCTACTTCTTTCCTGCTGATATGACATGGGATGTCAGCTTCCTGCTCCTGCCATACTGTCTCCACCATAATAGACCTTACCCCTTTGGGATTATAAGCTGAAATAAACTCTTTCCTTCCCTGAGTTGCTCTGCTCAGGTATTTGTTTACAGCAATGACAAAGTTACTGATACAACAAAGAGGAACAAATGTAAGACATTCCTCTGCTACTCAACCCTTGGGATGAAAACGGGCATTCATTCCAGTAGCAGCCTACCTTGGGAGAGGTCTCTGAGCTGCTCCAAAGGCACAGGATGTAGCTCTCTGCTCTACTCCAACCTGAGAAACATCTGCAACCCGTAGAGACAGACATGTACATCAAGTCCCTCTTGCTGTTTCCTAGCAGGATCCCGGTCAGACCATAACAACTTCAGACTCATCCTGAGGAAGTGCCTTGCTCCACAAGCGCAGAGCTGGCTTCGTTCACAAGGAACCAGAAAGACCCTTGCGCCCTGGACCACACAACAAAAAAGCTACACCGCAACCGCATTGGGGCAATGCGATTTCTCAGAATTCCTTAATTGGATTGGCGACATGGTTGAAACTTGTCCTGGTATTCCTACAAGCAAACTGAGGAATGCTTGGGTCTGGCTGCCAAACACATCTCCTTGGTCCAGCCTCCAAATCTTCATCTCTCTTCACAACCTATACATACTGTGACACTAGCCCATTGGCCACCCTGTGCAAACTACTTCTGGTGGTAAAAAGAGAATATGGTTTTAAAATATTATTTATTTATTTATTTATTTATTTATTTATTTATTTATTTATTTAAGAGAGAGGGGAGGGGGGGGAGACAATGGGCAACCAGGGCCTCTAGTCACTGCAAATGAACTCCAGATGTATGCGCCACCTTGTGCATCTGGCTTACATGGGTACTGGGGAATTGAATTTGGGTCCTTAGGCTTCACAGGCAAGCGCCTGAACCACTAAGCCATCTCTCCAGCCCTACAACTTGGTTTTAAAGTGCATGTGCACACACATATACCCACATATATGTGTAATAATCCATTATGTTTCCTTTCCTCCATTCCTTCAGAAGTTGTCTATATGAGGACCTATTGTGTGTGCCTCACTGAGCACTGCAAAAGGTAGACATGAGTTCTCCCTTAAGGAATCCATAGCCCCAGAAGGGCAGATGGGATTGACACACAAGTAGATTTTTATGGAGTTGAAAGTGAGTATTGCCCCAGGATAGGTGCAAAATGGTATGGATTTGAATCTCAGTTCATAAGAGGACAACATAAACAGCAAAGTTACATGTTTTCATCAGCATCCATGCACACATAAAGAAACATGTAGGCCTGATGGACCAAGTTTGATTGCCCAGTACCCACATAAAGCCAGATGCACAACATGGCACATGCTTCTGGAGTTTATTTGCAGTGGATGGAGGCCCTGGTGTACCCATTCTCTGTCTGTCTGTCTGTCTCTTTTTCTACCTCTCTTTGCTTGCAAATAAATAAATATTTTTTTAAAAAAGCATGTTTATTTTCCTAAAGTTTCTATAACATATGGCCATATCCTTCTGCATTATTTGTGTTTATTCTACAGAGTGTAGACTATTTATCATCATGCATAAATGTCATTGAATTCTGCTCACTCTCCACTTTGAATTAATTTGTTTGCTTTGTAGCCAAGGGAGTAGTCTGATTTTTGTCTAGAAGACAGAAAACAGAAGCATGTCTTTGTGAAAATGCTTCACTGCCTGTCTTTGTCAACCATCCTTCAGCACAGCTCCTGTCCAGAATTTATCCTGACTTAGAAAATTGCAATGCACAGTCTGAAAAAACAAAACAAAAAAACCAAGGAACTTCCCTTGCCTTGGACAAGAATCCAAACAGCCAGCTTCCATTTCCTTTTCCCTCTTATGGGTTCCTCTAGAGTTCAAGAGCAATTAGCTGTCATTTTACTGAGTGCCTACCTGATCTAGCATCTGATGCATGTTTGCCTCAAGTCTTTCACAATCACAGATGAAGGAAGTGGACCCAAGTCACTTGGCTGAGACCACATAGCTTCCATTTGGACCCCAGTCTGCATAACTTCAAAGATGCATAGTTTTCCTACTTTGCCATGGTATTTCTTTTTTTTTTTTTTTTTTTTTTTTTTTTTTTATTTTTTTTTATTTTTATTGATTTTTAATCTTACATACCAAAAAAACCCCACCTGATATTTCCCTCCCCTCCCCATTCCACTTTAGAACTCCAGTCTCCATCATATCCCCTCCCCTTTCTCCATTAGTCTCTCTCCTAATTTGATGACATCATCTTTCTCTTCTATTTTGAGGGTCTTGCAAAGGTATTGCTAGGCACTGCAAGATCATGGATATCGAGGCCAATTTCTGTCTGGGCAGCTGCATAGTAAGAGGTCATATCCTTCCTTTGGCTCTTCCATTCTATCCGCCCCTCTTCCGCAATGGTCCCTGAGCCACTGGAGGATGTGACAGAGGTGTTTCAGTGCTGGGCACTCCTCCATCCCTTCTTCTCAGCACAATGTTGCCTTTGTGTCATCCCAGTGGTCATCACCATCTGAAAAGAGAAGCTTCTCTAGCCAGAAGTGAGAATAGCGTTAATATGTGGACATGAACATTTAGTGTAGTGTCCCCAGGGCAGCTTGGTGGGAATAATATATACATTTAGTCAGACATGAGCAGGCTTATACCCCAAGGCTCATGACCTCACCTACCATAGACTTTTACTTAGGTTTTTCAGTACTGGTATGTATTCCCTCCCCCGTGAGAGGGCCTTCAGTCCAATTATGGAGCAGTTGGTTACCCCAAGAGTAGACACGCCACTATTGCACCTGTTCAGTCATTGGGCCTGTCTGGCCAAGCTTGAATATTCAGCATCCACTATTTTCACTGTTGATGGCTTCTGTCTCCCATACGCTGCGTGCAGTGCAGCTTTTTCCAGCTTTCAGTTGGCTGGTCTACAGGGAGAAGGTTTTCTGCTCAGCACCAGCTTGCTTTCTCAGTGTCCTTGCCTCTCAGGCATGAGATGTCTTCAGCAATAGGGTCTTACTATCTATTTCTCAAGGGAAACCAAGGGCTTTGGCAAAAGCCTTAATGTTTTGGAGGCTACCGGGACCTCCTTGGCCAACATCTCACTGGAAGGAGTTCCATCCCAGGTACTGAAAATTTTCTAGTAACAGTCTACATCTTCTAGACGTGACCTTAATCAAAAAAGTAGTTTTACATATGTCTTATTGATAATATCTTGAGTTTAGATTGTCCCTCCCCTGCCCTTTTTGTATGCATTCTCTTCCCATGGCCTCGCTTAGGCCATTCCCTCCCTGAACTCAGATCTTCTACTTACATATGTGTATTACCATACACTTAAGTCCTTCCCTTTCTTCCCTCCCTTATAGCCTTTTACCCCCTTACTGGTTTCTGGTACCTCTTTTTGGTTCCAGTTCATACCCAAGTCTATACATTGGTAGCTAGGATCCACATATGAGAGAGAACATGTGACGTTTGGCTTTCTGAGCCTGGGTTACCTCACTAAGTATAATCCTTTCCAGATCCATCCATTTCCCTGCAAATTTCATAATTTCATTTTTCTTTACTGCTGAATAGAACTCCATTGTGTAAATGTACCACAACTTTATTATCCACTCATCTGTGGACGGACATCTAGGCTGCTTCCATTTCTTAGCTATTGTGAATAGAGCAGCAATAAACATGGTTTTGCAAGTATCTCTAAGGAAGTGAGAAGAGTCCTCTGGATATATGCCTAGGAGTGCTATAGCTGGATCATATGGTAAATCTATTTCTAGCTGTCTCAAGAACCTCCACACTGATTTCCACAGTGGCTGGACCAGCTTACATTCCCACCAACAGTGTAGAAGTGTTCCTGTTTTTCCGCATCCACGCCAACACTTATTGTCATTTGTTTTCTTGATGGCAGCCATTCTGACAGGAGTGATATGGAATCTCAAAGTGGTTTTAATTTGCATTTCCTGATGGCTAAGGATGTAGAACATTTTTTTTAGATGTTTATATGCCATCTGTATTTCATCTTCCGTGAATTCTCTATTTAGTTCCGTAGCCCATTTTTTAACTGGGTTGTTTGAATTCTTGTTATTCTGTTTTTTGAGTTCTTTGTATATTCTGGATATTAATCCTCTGTCAGTTGAATAACTGGCAAAGATTTTCTCCCATTCTGTAGGTTGTCTTTTTGCTCCATTCACAGTGTCCTTTGCTGTACAAAAGCTTTGTAATTTTATAAGGTCCCAGTGGTTGATTAGTGTTTTTATTCTCTGAGCAATTGGAGTTATATTCAGAAAGTCCTTGCCTATTCCAATATGTTGAAGAGTTTCCCCTACTTTTTCCTCTAGCATTTTCAGAGTTTCAGGTCTGATATTAAGGTCCCTGATCCATTTGGACTTGATTCTTGTGCAAGGAGAGAGGCAAGGATCTATGTTTATCCTTTTACAAACAGATGTCCAATTTTCCCAGCACCACTTGTTAAAGAGACTATCTTTTCTCCAATGAGTATTTTTGGCGTTTTTGTCAAAAATCAGGTAGCTGTAGCTATCTGGATTAATATTTGGGTCTTCTATTCTGTTCCATTGATCTACCTGTCTGTCCTTGTGCCAGTACCATGCTGTTTTTGTTACTATGGCTTTGTAGTATAACTTAAAATCGGGTATGGTTATACCACCTGCCTGATTTTTGTTATGCAAAATTGTTTTGGCTATTCGAGGTTTTTTGTGTTTCCAGATGAATTTTAGTATTGTTTTTTCTATTTCTGTGAAGAATGCTATTGGGATTTTAATGGGGATCGATTAAATGTGTAGATTGCTTTTGGTAAGATTGACATTTTCACTATATTGATTCTTCCAATCCAGGAGCATGGAATGTCTTTCCATTTCCTTGTGTCTTCTGCAATTTGTCGCTCGAGTTTTTATAGTTCTCATTGTAGAGATCCTTCACTTCCTTGGTTAAGTTTATTCCAAGGTATTTTATTTTTTTTGAGGCAATTGTGAATGGGAGAGATTCCTGATTTCATCCTCTGCATGTTTGTTGTTAGTGTATAGAAAAGCTACTGATTTCTGTGTGTTTATTTTGTATCCTGCTACATTGCTAAAAGTGTTTATCAGCTCTAATAATTTGCTGGTAGAGTCCTTAGGATCTGTTATGTATAGAATCATATCATCTGCAAATAATGATAATTTGACCTCTTCCTTTCCGATTTGTATCCCCTTTATGAGTGCCTCTTGCCTTATTGCTATGGCTAAGACTTCCAATACTATATTAAATAATAGTGGAGAAAGTGGACACCCTTGTCTTGTTCCTGAATTTAGAGGAAAAGCTTCAAGTTTTTCCCCATTAAGTATTATGTTGGCTGTAGGTTTGTCATAAATAGCTTTTATTATGTTGAGATATGTACCTTCTATTCCAAGTTTCTGTAGTACTTTCACCATGAAGGGGTGTTGGATTTTGTCAAATGCCTTTTCTGCATCTATTGAGATGACCATGTGATTTTTGTCCTTCAGACCATTTATATGGTGTATTACATTTATGGATTTGCGTATGTTGAACCATCCCTGCATCTCTGGGATAAAGCCTACTTGGTCAGGGTGAATAATCTTTCTGATATATTCTTGTATTCTGTTTGCCAGTATTTTGTTGAGAATTTTTGCATCTATGTTCATGAGGGAGATTGGTCTATAGTTTTCTTTTTTGATCTGTCTTTGTCCGGTTTGGGTATCAGGGTGATGCTGGCTTCATAGAAGGATTTTGGTAGAATTCCTTCCTCTTCTATTTTATGGAAAAGTTTGAGAAGCATTGGTGTTAGATCTTCCAGGAATGTCTGGTAAAATTCAGTAGTGAATCCATCTGGGCCTGGGCTTTTTTAATTGGGAGACTTTTTATGACTGCTTGGATCTCTGTGGTTGTTATAGGTCTATTTAAATGGTTTATCTCATCTTGATTTAATTTTGGTAGGTCATATAAATCAAGGAAATCATCCATTTCTTTCAGGTTTTCAAACTTAGAGGCATATATATTCTTAAAGTATGTCCGTATGATTTTCTGAATTTCTTTGGTATCTGTTGTGATGTTGCCTTTTTCATCTCTAATTTTATCAATTTTTGTCTCTTCTCTCTTTCTTTTGGTCAGATTTGCTAAGGGTTTGTCAATCTTGTTAATCCTTTCAAAGAACCAACTCTTTGTTTCATTGATTTTTTTGATTGTTTTTTTGGTTTCCATTTCATTAATTTCTGCCCTAACCTTTATTATTTCTTCCGTCTACTGATTTTTGGTTTGCCTTGTTCTTCTCTTTCCAAGGCCTTAAGGTGAAGCATTAAATTGTTTAGTTGTGAACTCTCTAGTTTCTTAATATAGGCACTTAGAGCTATAAATTTCCCTCGTAGGACTGCCTTCATTGTGTCCCACAGGTTTTGATATGTTGTATTCTCATCGTCATTTGATTCTATGAATTTCTTGATTTCCTTCTAATTTCTTCAATGACCCATGCGTCATTCAATAATGTACTGTTTAGTCTCCATGTATTTCTGTATGCTCTGTAGTTTTCTTGTTGTTGATTTGCAGTTTAATCCCATTGTGGTCAGATAGCATACAAGGGATTATTTCAATTTTCCTGTATTTGTTGAGATTTGATTTGTGTCCTATCATATGGTCTATTTTAGAGAATGACCCATGTGCCGCTGAGAAGAATGTATATTCTGCAGTATTTGGATGGAATATTCTGTATATATCTGTTAGGTCCATTTGTTCCATGATATCATTTAATGCAGTTGTTTCTCTGTTTATTTTTTGTTGGGTAGACCTGTCAAGTGATGAGAGCGGGGTATTGAAGTCACCCACTACTATTGTGTTAGGTGTTATTTCTGACCTTAAGTCCGATAGTGTTTGTTTGATGTAATTGGGGCCCCAGTGTTGGGAGCATAAATGTTTAGGATTGTGATATCCTCCTGTTGGAGTGTTCCTTTAATCAGTATAAAGTGACCTGCTTTATCTCTCCTCACTAATGTTGGTTTGAAGTCTATCCTGTCAGAAATTAGAATGGCAACCCCTGCTTGTTTTCTGGGTCCATTTGCTTGATATATCTTTTTCAGCCTTTCACCCTAAGAATGTTTCTATCTTTTATTCGGATGTGAGTTTCCTGAAGGCAACAGATGGTAGGATCCTGCTTTTAATCCAGTCTGCAAGTCTATGTCTTTGATTGGGGCATTGAGGCCATTGATATTAAGAGTTATTATTGAAAGATATGTATTTGATCTGTCCATTTTTCTTGTTTTGTAGTTCTTCCTGGTTTTCTTTTACTCACTTGTTCTAACAGTTGAATATGATTTCTTTTTCCTATTTCCTGCTGTGTGTGTTTTGCTTTTTCTTCAGCATGAATGATTCCTGCAAGTATTTTCTGTAGAGCTGGCTTAGTTGTCATAAATTCCTTTAGCCTGTCTTTGTTGTGGAATGTCCTTATTTCTCCATCAATTTGGATAGAAAGCTTTGCAGGATAAAGTAATCTTGGTTGACAGTTTTTATCTTTCAGAACTTGGAATACATCACCCAGGCCCTCCTGGCTTTTAGGGTTTGTGTTGAGTAATCTGCTGTGACCCTGATGGGTTTCCCCTTAAATGTCATTTGCTTTTTCTCTCTAACTGCTTTCAGTATACTTTCTTTGGTTTGTGTATTTAGTAGTTTAATTATAACATGGCGAGAAGAGGTTCTTTCTAGGTTTTGTCTGTTTGGTGTTCTAAATGCTTCTTGTATCTGCATTGGCATTTCTTTCCCAATTTGGGGAAAATTTTCTTCTATGATTTTATGGAAAACACCTACTAAGCCTCTGGATTGAAATTCTTCCCCTTCTGCTATACCTTGAATTCTTATGTTTGATCTTTTCATAGTGTCCCTCATGTCTTGGAGTTCCCATTCATACCTTTCTATTAGCTTGTCTTTCTCTTTGTTGGACTGTGATAGATCTGCCACCTGTCTTCTAGCTTGGATATTCTGTCCTCTCCTTCATCCATTCTACTAGTGAGACTTTCCACTGAGTGTTTTATTTCACTGGCTGTGTTCTTCAGGGCCAGGATTTCAGCCTGGTTTTTCTTCAGTAGTTCTATTTCCTTATTCATGTCTTCTAATGACCTTTTTATTTCATTAAACTGTTTCTCTGTAATCTCCTTCAACAGTTTGTTTTCTTCTCTAATTCCTTTGTTTTCTTCATGGATTGCTTTCATTTCTTCTTTCATTTCTTTGAGCATAGATAACATCATTCCCTTGAAATCTTTGTCAGAATTTCATCTAAAAGAGTCTCATTGGAGAACCATTCTGATGGATTTGTAATTTTTGGTGGGATTGCATTGTCTTGATTCTTTGTGTTTCTTGTATTATAATGTAGTGACTTATGCATCCTGGATTGATTTGATGCTTAGGTTTCCTATTTATCTTCAGTGTTCTTAGGTGTTGTGATCCACCTTTATATAATTTCAGGATATGAGTTTAAGGTGTCAAGTGTAGCACTTGTACCCAAGTCCAACCTCAGAGGTACTCCTAACTGTTGAGTTTGCTTGTTAAGTAAGTATTGTAGTGGACTAGTGGAACAATTTAGAGGCAAGTTCTAAACTTCAACAAAGCAAAATACACATTCAATTAACATGAACACAGAGTATATAAGTGTGAGAATTGAGCCAAACAGTCCTATAGGGTCAAATCCCTCAGGGCATGCGATGGTCCATGCCCTTAGTCCTGTCTGCTTGGGAATCAGACCCTGTCCTCAATAATAACTGAAGCAAAAGATAAAGGCCCTTTAAATCTATAAGTTGTACAGATAGCAATATTCAACCCCTCATATTCAGCTTATTTGAAAATGGTAAAGCCACCCACAAATATGTAATACATACCCTGCCTTGACCTGGAAAGAGTGGTTATCACTTCCAGTGCAGGCCTTTGTTATCTTTTTGTGTGGCTTTTAAACTCACCAATGCTGGGGCCCACCTGTTCCCTGGGCTGTGGAGTTTGGGTCAGGTATGCTGGGTCCGTGTTGGCGATGTGGATCAGATCTGCCACTAGGTGCTCGATTCTACCGACACCCTGGGGAACTGATGATTGGGGGATGGGCGAGTTCAGGAAGCCTGCAGCAGCTCACCGTGTATGTCTCTTTCAGTAGCTCCGCAGATTTTTCTTTGATTTCTGGGCTCTGTGGGGAGACTGATGAGGTTGAAAAGTCCCCCCCCCCTTTTTTTTGATTGTTCGGGCGGCGTTTGCAGTGGAAGCTCAGCAGGGCTTAGCTGATCTGGGTGGCAGCTTTGAACCGAGGGTTGGAGCTGCTGGGGTGCCCTCGGGGTGGAGGGAAGCCGCTGGGAGCCTGCGGATGTGGAGCCCGTGGATGGGGAGTCCGCGGCTGGGGATCCCTCGGCGTGGAGCGGAGCCGCGGGAGCCCGCGGATGGGGAGTCTGAGGCTGGGGAGCCCTCGGCGTGGAGCAGAGCCTCGGGAGCCTGCGGATGGGGAGCCTGCGGATGGGGAGCCCTCGGCGTGGAGCGGAGCCGCAGGAGCCTGCGGATGGGGAGCCCGCGGATGGGGATCCTCGGCGTGGAGCGGAGCCGGGGAGCCCGCGGATGGGGAGTCTGAGGCTGGGGCCCCTCGGCGTGGAGCAGAGCCTCGGGAGCCTGCGGATGGGGAGCCCGCGGATGGGGAGTTCGCGGCTGGGGAGCCCTCGGCGTGGAGCGGAGCCGCGGGAGCCTGCGGATGGGGAGCCCGCGGATGGGGAGTTCGCGGCTGGGGAGCCCTCGGCGTGGAGCGGAGCCGCGGGAGCCTGCGGATGGGGAGCCCGCGGATGGGGAGTCCGCGGCTGGGGAGCCCTTGGCGTGGAGCGGAGCCACGGGAGCCTGCGGATGGGGAGTCCGCGGCTGGGGAGCCCTCGGTGTGGAGTGGAGCTGCGGGAGCCCGCGGATGGGGAGCCCGCGGATGGGGAGCTCCACAGTGGGTTTCTGGCTGTCTTCTGCTTTTCCGCTATTTCCAGGAGAAAATATTCTGCTCTCTTCCTCAGTAGAGGGTAGATTCTTTTTGATTCCCTCCCTGATCTGGATTGGCGTGGCTCCTATGCCGCCATCTTACCCGGAAGTCTGCCATGGTATTTCTAAGCCAAAGATTCCAAATAAAAAAATAGATGTTCTTTCTTTCAAAGAAAACCAAACACAAAAAGCCTCCAACACCATAGGTTTTTAAAAAGTAGCCTTTGGAGCTGGAGAGATAGATTAGCACTTAAAGCGATTGCCTGTGAAACCTAAGGACCCAGGTTCTATTCCCCAGTACCCATGTTAAGTCAGATGCACAAAGTGACTCATGCATCTGGAATTTGTTTGCATTGGCTGAGGTCCTGGTATGCCCATTCTTTCTCCATCTGCCTCTCTAATGAATAAATAAATATTTTTTTTAAGCAGCCTTTATTCCTTCGTCTCCCTCACACTGAGTCTTTTCATTCTCCTGCCTTTATGCAGGAGGCAGGTGAAAGCTGGGACAGCAGTCCTGTTCTGAAGGGAGCCTTGTGCTAACTGTTAATGTGCTTGTCTTGCTGTCTTGCCTTGACTCAGCTCACTAGGCATTTCTCCGAGGGTTTCTCATCACACATGTGCCCCTGCATGGATCTTTCTGCTTCACCAGGACCTGGAGGCCAGAGTGCAGACTGTGGGCCAATGCTCCCAGCAAATCTCCTTATGAAGTGTTTTGGGGAGAGGAGGATTCCTTCCTATTCAAAGTTTCTACTGCCCATTCTGGTGACTGACACATGACCAGAATGTTCTCATTATGAAGCCTAAAAAGGAATCTTCCAGCTGGGCTTCAACTTGTAAGGTTCTTTTGATGAATCTCATTATTTCCTGGGAAGCCTTGTGTCCTCTGAGCGACTCACATAGGGTCACACAGCTCTTTCAGGCTGACACCAGGTCCTTGAAAATGTGCAGTGTCAATGAAGCAGCCAAGATATGGAAAGTGCCAGTGAATTACAGTGTTGGGACAACTTGAGATCTCATGGTGGAGCCATATTTGTTTCTAGAAGAAGTATCTGCAAGAATGGAGGCCTCTAGATTATATATATATATGTTTTTTGAAGAGTTTGTTGCTTTTTACCATCTTCAAATCTTTGGATGTCTGGAAAGGATAAGGAATTGAAAATGATAATTATGGGCTGGAGAAATGGCTTAGTGGTTAAGGCGTTTGCCTGCGAAGCCAAAGGATCCCGGTTCGATTCTCCAGGACCCACGTAAGCCAGATGCGCAAGGGGCACATGCATCTGGAGTTCGTTTGCAGTGGCTGGATGCCCTGGCATGCCCATTCTCTCTCTGTCTGCCTCTTCTCTCTCTCTCTCTCTCTCTGCATGCAAATAAATAAATAAATTAAATTTAAAAAAAGAAAATGATAATTATTGGAGCAAGACTGGTGGGGGGGCATCCAGTTTAAATATAAAACAGCACAATGCCACTGGCTAAATAAGCTGATTCATTCTTAGGCTGAACTAACCAAAGTATGGTGCCTAGACCCAGCCCTGAGGTTGTACCCTCATACTTGACAGTGTTCAGAGGTGTTGCAAGCATATTGAATTCATTTGTAAATGACACTAGTTGAGTTCTGTTTTGCTTAGAGAATTATGGATTCTATCTGGATCACCTTTCTGGGCTCAAAAGCATGAATTGTTTTGGATGACAGACTTCTGATGGATATGGCCAAAGGAATAGAGTTTCAATTTGAATTCCTGATAAATTAGATAAACACAGCTAGAGAGTATCAGTGCTTACTCATTACTGAATATTTGAAGTTTATCAAAAGTAAAACACATTATTAATTCATCCAACATTGAATTCATCTTTTCTAGGTGAAAAGTGCACAACAAAATATTGTAGGAAATACAAGTAAGAATAGTAAATTCTGGGCTGGAGAGATGGCTTGATGGTTAAGGTGCTTGCCTGCAAAGCCAAAGGAGCCAGGTTTGATTCCCCAGGACCCACATATGCCAGATGCACAAAGTGTCACATGTGTCTGGAGTTCATTTGCAGTGGCTGGAGGCCTTGGCGCACCCATTCTCTCTCTCTACCTGCCACTTTCTCTCTCTTTACTTGCCATTCTCTCTCAAAATAAAAAATAATAATAATAGTAAATCATTTCTTCAATTGACATAGATATGCCTCTCTAAAATAAATAAATAAATAAGTTTTATTAAAAAAAATAGTAGTTGGGTTGGAGAGATAGCTTAGCAGTTAAGGTACTTACCTGTGAAGCCTAAGAACTCATGTTCAAATTTCCAGGATCCATATAGCCAGATGCACAGTGATGTAAGCATGCAATGCTGCACATGACACAAGGGGGCTCACATGTCTGGAGTTCGTTCACAGCAGGCTGAAGGTCCTGGTATACCCATTCTCTCTCTCTCTCTCTTCCACTTTCTCTCTCAAAATAAAAATATAATAATAGTAAATCTTTTCTCCTATTGACATAGATTTTTATTCCTCCATTACCAAATGTGTTATATTTGTAGAATCAAGTAATACTGAGTTAAAGCATTAAATAGAAAGGGTGTGAATAATTATTCCCTTTCCAGTAGAAAACCAAGATTTCATGCAAGCAGCTATTATGCAAGTTCTATGCCTTGAATGAAGAAGTACACAGAAGAGGCTCTGAGTTGATGAAATACATGTAGAGTAGTGCTGGTGTTGAAACTGAAGTTGATTGGGCTGGGAATGTAGCTCAGTGGTATAGTACCTGCTTAGCTGTACAAGGTCCTGGGTTTGATTCCCCAGTACTGCAAAAGCAAACAAATAAACAAGTAAACAATCACTCCTGTAGTTTACTGATCACCCTCGTGTATACTGTATTATTAGTTTACAAGCACTTTAACCCCACTGCTAGCATTTCAGTGTTAGCATAATAGATAGGGAAATGAGCTTCTATTGATACAATCACCCCTTTCTAAGAAGGTAGGCAATAAATAAATATAGACTGACATCCTGACAGTAACAGAGGTTGGCATTAAAAGCAAGGTGACAGATGTGACAGAAAGCTATAAAACTCTGTGCCTGAGGTAGGTCTAAATAGTCCCACTGAGCTCAGTGACCCTGAAGAATTCATTGCATTAAGGTGCATTATCGTAATTGATGTATGTCTTCTGAATCTGATAGCCTTTGTTCATAACACTGACCCTGAGGCCTGCAGGACAAATTCAATTATACACAGTGGATACTGTTTAAGGAAATACATGGGTATATTCTATGTTTTTCTTAAAATGGGGAGACATTCATCCTAATGTGTACTATGTGGCATTGTCATAGAAGAAAAAATTTTTTTGAAAAGAAGGAAGAAGTAAAGTGAAAAGGAATGCTACTTACAACAGTTTGGCAATAACGTGCAAAGCAACGTGATTGCTTTTAGTTTCAAGAAAGCTTGGTCAGCTAGAGAACTCATTCACCAAGAGAATTCTCTAGGTTGCTGTCTGTAACTATGCTATTGAACAGCACTATCCAAAATGGTAGCCACAGCCATATATGGTGACTGTTTTAACTTACAATGGAAGATGATATGCCACAGTTGAACTTGCTGCCTCTCAAGTGCTCAGTTGCCACTTGGGGCAAGTGGCTGCCATATTGGACAGTGTGGATATTAAAACTTTCTATCACTGCAGAAAATTCCTTTAGACAAATTCTTTAGCAAGTCAGGAGGGGCAAGTCTCCTGTGAGTCAGAATAGATCAACAAAGCCTCATATGAAAATATATGATATATATACCATATAGATGTAATTTTCACTATTGATTTTTTTTTTTTTTATGAGAGAGACCTAGAGACAGAGAGTGAGAAGGAGAGAGAGCAACTTGGTATGCCAGGGCCTCTAGCCACTTCAATCGAATCCAGTTGTGTGTGCCACCTTGTGTGCATGTGTCACCTTGTGTGTCTGGCTTAAGTGGGTTCTGGGGAGTTGAACCCGGGTCCTTAGGCTTCATAGGCAAGTGCCTTAACCACTAAGCCATCTCTCCAGCCCAGGATTGATTTTTTTGTTTGGTTCATAGTGCTTAATATGTAAGTGTGATTCTATTAGAATTATAGAAAAATGCCATCCATTGATGATTTCCTGGATATAATGTTTCTGCATATTTGGAGGCAACTAGAAACATCATTTGATACATGCAACTTCTGAATGTACAGAAATTTCTAGAAAAATCAGAGGTCACAAAGCTTTTGGTTAATTCCATGCTAAATAATTGGTTTACTTCTCTACATTTTTTTTTCAGGCTTCATCTAGATATATGTTGGAAGGAGTTGGAGGAAATTTTCTATTAGGTCTTCCAAACAGACATGTCCAGTGGAAACTGTTGTGTTTCAAATTACCCGATTTCACCAGGGGTCAGAACTGTGAATGGTGGCGGCGGTAAAGAAGTCAACTCTCAGGAAAGGTGGAGTCTCAGTGAACTGTGGGGAAGATAAAAGTATTCAATTACTGATCAAGGGGCTTCTCCTTGGCTGACTGATAGTCTCCATGATGTATGTGGATTGAAAATGAAGAGAGGAGAAACTAAAATCACCTTACTAGATGGCTTATAATTTGAGCTAGGAACAAAGTGACCTTTTCAGTCTTACAAAACTCAAATTGATGACCTAATCTATTTTTTCCCAAGGCAAGAGGTGGGGCTCGTGAGAATATCCTAATGGTCTGTGTACCTCTTCAGCTGCCTAGGTATTTTATACATGGGAGTTAATGTAAGTGCAACTGGCTTTTTGCATGTGCTGCACTCCTTAGGGCACATGTAAGAACCTACTTTACTCTTTCTTTTGTCTCACTCCTCAGTCCTTTAGCTTTTCAAACACTCTGAGATGATAAACAGTAAGACTCTTTCCCAGGTATTAAAAGTGTTAGTCCATACTGGGGAGGCTCAAAACTCAAGTGCTGAGAAGTGACAGTGGGGTGTTCAGCACTAAGTGAGACATCTCTATCACACCCTTCAAGGCTCAGTGGCTGTTGAGAAAGAGGTGGTGGAGAGAACATAAGAGCAAAGGATGGGAAGGAGTGGAGTGCTTTAGAATGCTGTCGTCCAGACACAAAGTGGTCGTAGCATTCATGACCTCACAGTGACCATCGCTCTTATACAAGATCTACATACTATGAAGGCAAAACAATTAGGGCATCAAAATAGAAGAGAGATTAGTTGGAAAGAAGGGAGGACACAGGAGAGTGGTGGGGAGAGGATTATGATCAAGATGCTTATATATATATATATATATACACATATAAATATATAGTCTCTATCCTCAGTTCCCATTTCTTCCCTTCGCTGCTATAGTGAGGTATTGAGAGGAAGTGGGAGAAGGTCAAGGATGGACAATGAAGAATCTTTTTTTTTATTTTAATTTTTTGTTGACAACTTCCTTAATTGTAGACAATATCACATGGTAGTTCTCCCCCCCCATCAGTCTCTCATTTCATTTTGATGTCATGATCTTTCCTCCTATTAAGATGGTCTTGTGTAGTGTGTTAGAGATGTTTCAGTGCTGAGCACTCCTCTGTCCCTTCTTCTCAGAACCGTGGTGCCTTCTGAGTCATCCCAAGGTCACTCCATCTGAAAAGAGAAGCTTCTCTAACCAAAAGTGAGAATAGCATTAATATATGGGTGTGGACTTTAAGAGAAAGGCTTACTCGGCAGTTTGGTGAGCATAGTATATACATTTAGCCAGACACCAGCAGGTGTTACACCCCTAGGGCTCATGACTACCCCTGTTGTAGGTTGTCAGTATCAGGGATGTATTCCCTCCCATGGAGCAGGCCTCCAGTCCAATTAGAGAGCTGCTGGTTTCCCCCATAACAGACATGTCACTATTGCACCTGTTGGCTCATTTGGCTGGGCTGGCCAAATTTAAGGCTTGCAGTGTCCACTGTTGCATACCTTCACGGGTGTTTTCTCTCTTTCCCATTGAACTGCATGCAGCATAGCTTTTTCCATTTTTCTGTCAGCTGGTCCACCTGGAGGAGGAGGCTTTCAGCTCAGCTCCAGCAGGATTTCTCAGTGACCCTGCAGCCCAAATACTTACTATATTGATTTGGGGAGGAGGCCAATAGACTTCTGGGGGTTGGTTGTCTTTGATCTTGGTTTTGAGAAAAGACTAGATATACTAGTCTTCTATCCTTGGGCCTGACCCCGTGTAGTTGGTAGGCTTCTATGGAGCACTGGACATGCTGGGCCATTGGATCTTGCTCATCCAGGGCCCATATCCTCCCTGCTATAGTGCAGAACCTGTTAATTCTATATTTTAATTCTATGCTCTGGTGACCAGGACCCTAGAATTTCCTGTCTGTGTCTAATTTTATGGCTGTATGGGTCTAATTTTCACCTCCTAAGAGCAGACTACAACACTGGTGTCTGTGTACTTAAGGGTGACAATGAAGTGGCTGTCTGAAGAGCCTGGGGGTAGAAGGACTTGCATGCACTAGCTAATATTTTCATAACTGAGAAACTCTCTATGATGTAGGATGGAGCCCGGGGTGAGAAGAGGAAGTGGGGCCAGATTAAGAATGCTGTGATTGCTGGGCGTGGTGGTGCACGCCTTTAATCCCAGCACTTGGGAGGCAGAGGTAGGAGGATCGCTGTGAGTTTGAGGCCACCCTGAGCTAGAGTGAAACCCTACCTCAAAAAAAAAAAATGCTGTGATTGATGCTTAATTTCCAGATCATTATCAATAACAAGATAGGATAGGACTTACTTTAATAATTTGACTGAACTCATAACTTTTAAATACTTATGTTTAGCCATATGGGCCAGATTGTACTCTTGTTCCAGGTTCTGCAAATGTTAGGAGTGGCACTGAAGGTAAACACATTAATTTAGATGAATGGATGGCTTCAGGTCAGAGGGGATAGAAGACAGCTCTGGATTCATCAGGAAGGAATCCAAGAATCATCCTTTGAAACTTTCAGTAATAAGCAGGTAAGACTGGCTTGAGTAGGGAAGGGTGTGAGTCCTAAGGAAGCTGTGGTAAGGTGGCCTATCTTGAATGCTTGCATAAAGCAGGACTTGAGAATAATTACTGGTTGGTGCCTTAGGGTTTGCTCTTAGTATAGAGCCAATGGCATTAAGAAAACAAGCAACTGAAAAAGAGATCTAAGAAGACAGAAAGGACAGGTGGCTTCTACCTAGGTGAGCTTTCCACTGATGACTGCACTCATCAAGTGACAGGTGTCACCATATTGCTATGGTCAGCATGAGAGCTCTAGGTGACCACTGGGCTGGTTGCTTTTGTCTCCTTCAGGAAACTCTTTGTAGACTGAGGGGAAAGCATCGAGCTTTTTAGCAATTAAAAAAATATTTTAGGTTAGCATACAAGGCAATGGGTTTCATCTTTATATGTGTGTGCCATTTGCACATTCATCCCCTGAGCCTCCCCATGTCCTCCCTCTTCAGCTATTCCCTGTCTTTTAAAAAATATTTTATTGGGCTGGAGAGATGGCTTAGCGGTTAAGGCGCCTGCCTCCTAAGCCTAAGAACGCTGGTTCCAATCACCAGCGGTTCCAATCTCCAGGTCCCACGTTTAGCCAGATGCAAAGTGACACAAGGGGGCGCACGCATCTGGATTTCATTCACAGCAGCTGAGATGCTGCTGGCACACCCATCTCTATCTGTCTTCCTCTCCCTCTCTCTCTGTCTCTTGCCAAAAAAAAAAAAATTTATTTATTTATTTTGCAAGCAGAGACAAATTCAGAGAGGGGGTAAGAGAATGGGTGCACGAGGGCCTCTAGCCACTGCAAACGAACTCCAGACACATGTGCCACTTTGTGCATCTAGTTTTATATGGGTATGGGGAATCAAACTCTAGTTGTTAGGCTTTGCAGTCAAGCACCTTAACTGATGATCCATCTCTCCAGCCCCAGCTTTTCCCTTTCTTTTCTCAGTCACCCCTTATAAGTAACTCTTGTTTTTGTGATGCTGGGCTTGAACACAGGGCCTCATGAATGTAAGGTAAGTATTCTTCCAATTGACCGATGACCCAAAGCATAGAATTAACTGTTAATCTTGAGATCCCAAGACTGAGAAATGAGGAAACAGTGGCTGTTGAAAGTGACAAGTGGATTGTAGAAATGTCAAGACAAGGGTTTCAAGCTTTTAAACAATCTTTTTTACTTACTCTGCTTTGATTGGAAACTTATTTATTTGTAAGCAGAGAAGAGAGACAGAGAGAGGATGAGAATGGGCACACCAGGACGTAGTACTACTGCAAACGAACTCCAGACACCTGTGCCACTTTGTGAGCTGGCTTTACGTGGGTACTGGGGAATCAAACTCAGGCTGTCAGATTTTCCAAGCAAGTGCCATTAACTGCTTTTTATAATCCTGCTTTTTATAATCCTAAAACCCTCAGTTTTGATTTCAATGGCCAGCTGCTATGAGATGGGCTTTTTGTAATGGACTACATTTATAAGTTTGCATCTGGATGTTAGAGCAGAATTTATTTCAACTTTTTGGCAGCTCAAATTGATAATCGTGGAAAAGAATGCTGAGCTGATGTTTTTGACCATGTGGTATAGGACGGGACGGGGGAGTATCACATCTGGATGTGTTTGGATCTATATATACCTTGAGTCCCCTCCCCGCAGCTGTCTACGTCCCCTTCTTCATGGTTTGTTTTGGGAGAGAAGGAGGGCATGACAGGTCCTTGTGAAGTGTGGTTTGTGTTGTCATCAACTTGGGGAATGATTACACATTTGAAGCCTTTCTTTGACAGATCTGCCACCTAATGTCACATTGCCTCTGGCTACTTTGTGCACTGTCTCACACAAGGCCTGTTTTACAATGCCCAGCCCAGGAGGGTTTCCTCTGTGCAACCACATTCTATCAGCAGCATAACGTGTTACTTCTCATTCTGTAAAAGGAAGTGAGGAGTTGAAACACCAGTGTTCTGGAGGTTGTGAACAGCTGATTCTGATCGTGGACTCCCTCTACACCATTGCCAGCTTCTCCCCCACCCTGTCCCCTCCCCCATTCAGCTGGTAGAAATAGCCTTCATCCCACCTTCTCCTTTTATCTTTTTAAAATTTTTTTTCCTTTTATCTTTATTTCTTCTCTTCCTTGGCAACCCAAGGCACATCTTATGCTCTTCACCACGTTTTCTACTCTTCATGACAGCGGGTCCTCTCAAAGAAAGTGTGTGAGCGCTCACCAATGAGAGCTGGTCTGGACAGGGGCTGCCCATCACCCACACATAGCAAGTAGCAGACAGTCAGTCCCACCTGCTTGCTGGTCTTAAGGGGCCTTGGCTCCATGTTAGTAGAAGTGGAAAACTGGCTTTTCAGCAGTGCCTGTTGGTGGGTGGGGAGGGGAGCTCACGGCTTAGGTAAGGAGTTTAGGGGAGGTGGGTGAGCTTGCAAACACTTGATTTTGAAGAGCTTAAGAGCTGATCACTGCACAGGAGTGCAGCCCAAGCCTGATGTTGTGAGGCTGGGATGTGAGCTAGAAAAAATCCCATTTGGCAGGTCTCATAGGGGTGTGTTTGTATATATGAAGGGGGAGTTAATGGGTTTCTGGTGTGTCAGAGCCATATGCTGGTTAAAAACATGGGGCAGGGGTTGGAGAGAGGGCTCAGTGGTTAAGGCACTTGCCTGCAAAGCCTAATGACCTGGATTCAAGTCCCCACTACCCATATAAAGCCGGATGCACAAAGTGGCGCATGCATCTGGAGTCCATTTGCAGTGGATGGAGGCCCTGGCATGCCCATTTTCTCTGTCTCTCTATCTCTCTCTGCTTGGAAATAAATAAATCAAAAAAATTTTTTTAAAGCATGGAGTGATAGCTGAGCTGACACATTCACTAACATCCTCAACTTTCTTGACCATGTATGGTATCTGTTGGGTTAGATAGGCAGCAATACCTATTTGTGTGTGCATTTGGGAAGATATGCTTACCCGAGACACCTGTTACATAATGCTGGTAACTGGGACATTTATCCATGTTTGAGGAGCTGTCAGCTTTGGTGTAGTATATTTAATTACAAAGAATTTCCTTACCTATGTGCCTCTAAATAAATGCACAGACAAAAATCCCTTGTAAGCGTTTACATTCTGTGCCTTGCAAAAATTAGCACAGACAAGGAAAGTAGGGTGCCTGTTCTTTGCTTTGTGGGATTGTTAAAAGTAGATGATCATGTTTATATGCACATGAAAATACTCCGGGAGAGGTAGACACTAAAATGCCGTGTGTCCTCATCTCTGCATGGCAGGGTCATGGGACAGTATGTTTTAAAATTATTTATCTGTATTTTCTAATTTTTCTGTAATGAAATTACTTTGTTAGATTATTTAAATATAGGTAGAGACAGCATTAAATTGGATTAGAAAGTTGGTTTACATACATGATTGTCTATTTTTGAAGGATAGTCATTTCTACTTCATGTTTTTATAAAACATGCACTTTTGGTGAAAAAGAAAACAGAATGATCTTATTGACCACCCTTTCAATAAAAAGGAAAATCCATATTTATATAAACTCGATAGGCTGGCATAACAGTATGCATTATATAACGAGAATCTGTGGTGTGCTGGGCACTCTCCATAAATCATGCTCAGCTGTAATACTACCGCATGGTAGAGGGTCTCAGCCTCGTTTCATAAATAGGGTTTGAAGGGGTTACCAGCCTGTACAAGGCAGTGTGGCGAGTGAGCACTGAGCTGGGAATTGTGCAGTTCCCTGACTTTAAAGCTTGGTCCTCTCCCCACACAAGGCTGCCAGCTGTGGCATGCAGGCATCCAGGAACTCTGATCTAGGATCTTGTGGGCATGCTCTGAACCTCATGATTGCTGTTTGTCCCCATGTATTTTACTCCACCTCATGCCTTTATCACAGAACGTCTAACACCTGTACAGCTTTTGTCCTCAAAAGGCCTGAGTGTTACTATTGCTGAATTAATTATCTGGTTAAAAAAGAAACCTCCTCAAATAATAAAATCAGCCAACATTTATAGCATGATTACCATATGCCAGATGTACTAAGTCTTTTATGGGAATGTCTCCAAGGTAGATATCATTATGCTTCTCACAGTCTTAGCAAACTGAGGCATCAAGAGAATTCATTGTGCCTAGGATCACCTCGCCAGTTTTCCAGCTGGGTTTCGGATGCAGGCAGGGTGATACGATGCCTCATCAGCTGTGCTGTTTCTGAGCTGGGAAGATGGCTCAGTAGATAAAAGTGCTGCTGTGCAGGCATGAGTACCTGAATTCAGAATCCCAGAACTTAAGTAAAGCCAGATGCCGTGGCAGGCACCTGTCATTTTTATACACCTATGGCGAGATGGAAGTAGAGACAGGACAATTCCCCATAAGCTCACAGGCCAGCTAGCCTGGAAAATGCAGTAGTGAACAAGAGACCCTGCCAAAATAAAGCAGAAAGCGAGGACTGCCCCCCAAAGCTGTCTTCTGACCATACATCTTTACTCACATATGGGCACACACACCATCTGCACACACAAAAGAAAGTCCTTTTCCTTCTCACTGGTTCACAGTGGCCAAGCCTCTCTTATCCTGGAGCCAAAACTATAGAGTTTATTTCTGGAAGAAGGGAGGGTGATGTGTGTTCAATTCCCAGAGTGTCTGAATCATTTAGCAAGTAGCCAATTTCTAATTCATAACAGAATGTTATAGGGACCGAGTTTATCATTTAGCGAAGAACTTTGCTAGAGAGTATTTTTGAACCAATAAACTTGTTTCCAGTAAAAGCTACATGGAGATCAGGGTATTTAAGGAGATAATTTAAGGAACGTGTTCTCTAACTCGCTTGAATGTGTTTAGTTTATCCATGGGTCAGATTAGGCTGCAAGAGAGTGACACTCTTGGACTACATAACTTTAGTCATGGAAAATCATCTTCATTGAGTTGTCTTTGTACATTAGCCTTCTAGTTGTTTTAGAAGATCTCAATAATATCATCTGTAATATACCCCTTATATAATGTCTGTAACAAATTCTCCTCTTGAATTTTATACTAGGAGAAACTTTCTTATCTGAAGAGCTAGTCTGTCCTCTAAATAATGATAATTATTATTATTAATCAATTAGTTCATATTTATCATCAACCTATGTTATCTTTACTATGTCTGCCCAGAAACTCAGTACTAGAGAGATTGGGTATTCAGTGATGAAAGGCCTGAGGTCTCTAGGCGTAAGACTGCTTGGGTTTAGCACCCAAGCTGCTTTATTCATTGCTATGACAAAATGCCTGACAAAAGCAACTTAAGGAAGAAAAGGTTTATTTTAGCTCACAGTTGGGGGGTATAGTCTAGTCCATGATGGTGGGGAAGGCTTGGTAAGAGCAGATCTAGCTGCAGTAGCAGGAATGTGAGGTGACTGATCACATCACACCTGTAATCAGGAAGCAGAGAAGGTGAGTGCTGGTCTTCCACTCACTTTCTCCTTTTTCCCTTTTTATTCCATCTGGGGTCATGGATGGTGCTGACAGTACGGCTCTCAAAGTGGGTCTTCCCTCCTCACCTAAACCTCCCTGGAAATACTAATTGTTTCTAAATCTAGTCAGGTTAACAAAGAAGTTAACCATCACACCAGTCCTTCCATTCACGTGACCCATGACTCTCCTCAGCAAGGTCCTTCTTCATCTCGCAGTTTCCTCATATATGCAGTAGGAAGCAATAATATCGTGTTTTCTTCATTCCCAGCCATGTCTTTTAAAATATTTTAACATCTCAAATCTGCAAATGTTTTGTCATGGTTTAATTGGCACATTTTCTTTTTTTAACGATGCCTTACGTTTATTTAAATATGATGCTTCCCTCTTTGAGCTATTATAAGAACCACATGAGGTACCATATACACATCACTTGGCACATGAATGTCATGAAATGTCATTGCCTTCTTTTTTCACGCCCAGTCTCTGGAACCACACCATCCTTATTGTTGACTCATCTGCGTTTCCTCCTTCTAGCCATCCCCCTTTTCGTTTCAACTTTACTTATTTTGCTTTGTTAGTCTATTTTGAAAGCCTGGGTAAGCGAATTGAAAAAAAAAAAAAGGATAGTGTGGTCAGATGCATTAGTGATGGTTACCACGAGTTGAAACTACCCAGACTCATAAATAATAAACATAAATAATAAACATAGCAAATACCAACCCCTAGAGCAGAAGAGAAACCAGGTCCATAGTGATATGTCTTGTAGTACAGGAAGAGAAATGACCACTATCTCAGGAGCTGAAAACTGGTTAAAAATCAAGGCTTATTTGCCTGGTTGATAACTGTAGAGCCTGACCCTTTCCTGCTCAGATGAGCATGACAAATAAAGACTGTTTTGTGTAGGTTTACAGTACTCTTTAAAAAACATTTTTTTTAGGGCTGGAGATATGACTTAGTGGTTAAGGCACTTGCCTGTACAAAGCCTAATGACTCTGGTTCGATTCCCCAGTACCCATGTAGAGCAAGGTGAACAAAGTGGTACATGCATATGGAGTTTGCAGTGTCTGAAGGCCCTGCTACTCCTATTCTCTGTCTGTCTCTCTTCTCTCTATGTTTCTGCTTGCAAATAAATAAACTTTTAAAATATTTTTTATTTTCAAGCATACATACACACACATATATATAGAGAGAGAGAAAAGAGAGAGAATTGACACACCAGGACCTCGCATGCACCACTGTGCATCTAGTTTTATGTGGGTCCTGGGGAATTGAACACAGGTCGCTAGGCCTTGCAGGCAACTGCCTTAACTGCTGAGCCATCTCTCTAGCCCCTTAAAAATATTTTTTATTTATTTTCAAGACAGAGGAGAGAGAGAGAGTGGGTAAGCCAGGACTTCTGGCTACTGCAAATGAACTCCAGATACATGTGCCACTTTGTGCATCTGGCTTTATGTAGGTACTGGGGAATCAAATCCAGGTTATTAGGCTTTGCAGGCAAACACCTTAACTGCTAAGCCATCTCTCCAGCCCAGTTTACAGTACTCTTTACAACACTCTTTCTAAATGCTTTAACTTCTTTGATCTTTAAACAGTTACTTTAACTCCTTGTCATTTAACGTCTCAGTAGCGGATAGAATGAGTATTATTATAATTCTATTATTACTATTATTACTATGTTTTCTGAGAGGACTCATGTATCCTAGGCTGGCTTCGAACTGCTAAGGAGGACCTTGAACTTCTGATACCCCTGCCTCCACCTCCCAGATACTAAGATTGCATGTGTGTACTACATGTATGTGCTGAGAATTGAACTGAGGGCTTTATGCATGTTTAGGCAAGCACTTTATCAACTGAGCTACACCCCCAACTGCTGCCCACTGTTAACTAGGAAGTTCTGAAAAGCCCTCTGCTTTGCTTTGGGTGCAGTGCCACAATCTGGATAATTTCTCTTTCCACATGCTTTATTTCTGGAGCCCTGTCCTGGTGCCATGAGGGAAAGGCCAAATAAATGGAAAGAAACAGAGAGATATTTGTCCCTTGCCTGGCATTTGACACATGATCTCATTTGGTCTTTATGATAATTCTTTTTTATTTGTTTGTTTGTTTTGGTTTGGTTTTCTTGAGGTAAGGTCTCACTCTACCCTAAGCTGATCTGACACTCACTCTGTAGACCCAGGCTGGCCTCAAACTCACAGCAGTCCTCCTATCTCTGCCACCCAAGTGCTGGGATTAAAGCCACCATGCCTGGCTTTATTCTTTTGTTTTTATGATATTTTTAAAGCAGATGTCCTGATGTTCTTTGTACTAATGGAAGAAGTAATCTCTCAGTGGTTAAGCCATTTGCTCAGCAGCACACTGTCAATAAAGGCTAGGCCTGGGATTCCAGTGAAGCCCAGCTTGCTCCCATAGCCTATCATCTTCCCATTAATGCTGCCACAGGCCTTGTTCTCTGTCATCTGCTCATTCGTTCTTCCATCCATCCACTTGGGCACTCCGTTGTTCATTCAACCAGCAACATTGGCTGATTGCCTAATGTGTATCAGGCACTGTGCTGGGCCCCGGGATGCAAAGATGAGTAAGACTGTGTCCCCTTTCACATGTCAGCGGAAGACGCAGACAAGCAATAGTGACATATCACAGCGCAAATGACTTCAGTGAGTGCGCTTGCTCGGTCTCCCACCTCTCCCTTCTCTCCCTGCCCTTCCTCTCCCACTCTGTGCTGCACTTTTTCTCTAGGTGATACCTCCTTATATAACTTAGATCCTCATCTCCTTATCTCTGTCATATTTCTTTAAATTTATTCTCTACAATGCATCCAGGGTGATTTTTTTTTTCCTGCACAGACCACTTTTCTGTTTAAACCTCTATGGTCACTTGATGACCTGAGGATCAAGTCTTAGCCAGGCTTCTGAACCCCATTTATTTATTTATTTGTTTATTTATTTATTTGTTTATTATTATATTGAGCCAACAAAGGCACCCATGTGGCTAGAGATCCCATGTGGAGGGCCTGGAAAAACCACAGAAAGAAAAGAAAGAAAAGAAAGTTCAAGGAGCTCCTGCCATGTGGGGAGCTAGAGGGGATAAAGAAGACCATGTGAGAGTAAGGGCCAGGTGCCCTTCCCTGGGCTCAACCCAGCTGAGCAAAACACCCACAGCTGGCAGTTTCCAAGTGTCTTATTTATTTTTAAGCAAATGAGAAAGAGGAAGAGGGAGAGAGAGGGGAGTGTGGGTGTTCCAGGACCTCCAGCTGCTACAAACTCCAGATACATGCACCACTGTGCATCTGGCTTACATGAGTACTGGGAAATCAAACATGGGTTGCTAGGCTTTGCAGGAAAGCAACTTAACTGCTGAGCCATCTCTCCAGCCCCCTGAAGCCTTTTTGACCACCCTCATCTCTCCACCTGGAATTGCTGAACTTGGATTCTGCTGTGCAGAACTTCAAGGATGTGCTCAGCTTTCTTAGCCCTGCATTTCCCCCGTGTCCAAATCTTTCATCCAGCTCTACTGAATTTGCAAAGTGAAAAACCCAAGATCAAGCCATGAGTTTCTGAGTTCTGGTCCTTTGTTCCACATGATCTCTTTGCTTGAAACCTCTTTCTTCTCTACTCCCACAGTTCTTCCAGTGTGTCTTTGTCTTCACTGTCCATTCTTATGGGAAGCGTTCCCTAACCACAGAGCCTTAGTGAAGAGTCCCTCCTGGGTGTTCCCATTTCTCCATGTGTGACAGAGTTGGAATCCTTACCAAGTAGTTTTCCAACCTTCTGGAGACTCACCTGTCTTCTCGATTGACTGACAAGTCAAAGCCTCTGGTTCTCTGTTGAGTCCACAACAGCTGATACCTTAACTACCTTGCACAGTAGGAACTTAATATACATTATTAAAAAAATAGATCACAAATTTATATGCCAATATGAAGCATATAGGAAGGGTTTATACTTTTGTATAAGTATTCATTGAAAAATCATTAGTCTTTTTTTCTTTTATATTTTTTTTTAATTTTGAAATAGGATCTCATGTAGTCTGGGCAGGGCCTGGAACTTGAAATGTAGCCAAGGATAACCTTGAACTCCTGATCCTCCTGCATTCCCCTCCCTAATGCTGGGACTACAGGCGTGCAGGACCATACCTGGCTTTTAGTGAACTCGGGACTTTGTGCATATTAGGTAAACATTTTGCCAACTGTACCACATTCCCAACTCCTTCTATTTTTTTAATGGCTATGTTGGTTAATCTACCCCTAACAAGTAACATTTGCAAGAGTACTAGTGTGAGCAATCAGAGAAGAGATGAGAGGTGGGAAAGACAGCCTAAAATTTGTTGTGATGAGCATATGAGTCTTTAATTAAGGATGTCCTATAACTTGTGACTAATAAGCAGGAACAGAAATGCACTCATACTAATGGGAACAGCTGACACATTTCTATGGACAAGCATGTCCAGCAGAGACTGACCATGGAGCCAAGGAAAGCTTCAACTTAGAGGTTGGAGGAAGACGTAGAGGTAGTCCATGCTGCGTTAAAGCAAAGTTAGGGACAAAGTGGCCAGGCTCCAGCAGGTTAGATTTGCTCGATAGTTGTAGAAGTTCCACATAGGAGAAGGAGAGGTCAACAAGGCCCTTGGAAAGGCGTCCTGCCTGCCGATGAGTAGCTTGTCTGGGACACGTAGCAGAATCTCCAACAACACATTCCAAGAACAACACTGCTGTCGTGTTTGTCTTCTTTGCCCTCCCCCACCCTGGGATGTGTAGTAGAGTCGGCTTTTTGTTTCTTGACCAGCCTTAATGGTAGTCTGTGGATGATAGGGAATCATTTTATTTTTTAGAATACATGGAAAAGCTAATGGAGACACCCTGCAGTGACAAAGGGTAACCCTCTGGAAGTCTGGCTTGTTTGTGTCATATCATCCTGGAGTTGAATGAGTGAGAAGGTAGAAAACCTTGCAGTTAAGACTCAGAACAACAAAAATCTGGATTGTTGAGCTCCTTCGATGGGGCATTGCATCCAGCACCTCTCATTAATTCTTTGCATATATCTACAGCCTTTTCCAGACAGCCACAGTTTTCCACTGACAACACATTTGATTCTCAGTGACATTTTGCCATCGTTATAAATAGCAGGGAGTTTTTAATCATTTTTAACTGCCAAAGCTTTCTCCCTCCCCCACCCTGTGGGGCTATCATAGTTTGAGCAAAGCTGCTTGGATTCTAAAACAGATCGATTGGCATGGATTTCATTCTTGCCCTCCAAGGAGAACTGCTGATTTTAGCACGTTTGGAAGTTTCATGAGGATATATGTTTTCATATTTCTCTCCTGTCAGGAGTTTCCATGGTGCCAAAGTTTTTGTGTGTAGCTTGACACTCCACAGTGGCTCCAGTGATCAGGGTATCTCTCAAGGTTTTTTTTTTTTTTAAATAAAAACAAATTATCACAAAAAATTTGTTTCCATCTACTGTGACTATGGAGAAATGCTAAGCAAGGAACGTTACACTCCTTCTACCAACACTTGATGCAGCACGTGCCAGGACACTCCTGGGTTGTCTCAGACCTTATGCTCCTGTGGACTCCAGTATATCATGGCACGTTATCTGGAATGACACTGCATTGCCAGTGTGACTGTCTTTGGGTTCTCATCTGGCATGCCTTCCTGTCTGGTCACCCTCTCTTACGTACTGGTGAGGATGTTGGTTATTTATAAAATGTGGGTAGAAAGCATCATGTATGCAGTGAGAATGTTATATTTCATGAGTGGTGCTTAGCATTCTCAGTACTGCTTTAAAAATATATATTGTAATGAACCCTTCTAGGCTGAAATATGGCTTTCCATAATCATAATCATCTGGTTTCTGCACCATTGTAATTTCTGGAAGTATACTTTATTACTCCCTAATCCTGGGTGGAATGAAGATAATGAGCATGTTTTTTTTTTTAAATGTTGTAAGCGCATCAACAAATAGTTTTTAAAATGTCCCCCAAGAAGGTAGAAATGGTAACTGCTGGAAGAAGATGAGCTGAGGATTTTGTTGGCTTTGGACAGAATGGGGCCCCAAGGTGAGGGTCTTGTTTGTTTTTTATGTAGTAGCCTTATTGACATAGAATTTATAAGTCATTAAATTCATCTGCTTAAATTATAGGATGCAGTGGTTTTTTGTGTACTCACAGAGTTGTGCAGCCATCACCATCAGCTTTAAAATATCCTCCTGTTGGGCTGGAAAGATGACTTAGTGGTTAAGGCACCTGCCTGCCAAGTCTAAGAACGCCCGTTTGATCTCCAGGTCCCACATTTAGCCAGATGCAAAAAATGATGCAAGGGTGCAATGCCCCACAAGGGGGTGCACACATCTGGAGTTCATTCACAGAGGCTGAGAGGCTGCTGGCATGCCCATTCTCTCTCTCTCTCTGCCTCTTCCTCTCTGTCTCTCAAATAAAACAATAATCCTTTTGTCTGCATATAAACTCCATTAGTCTCCCTTCTTCTCTGTGGTTTGTCTGCTTTGCACATTGCATGTGTATGGAATCACAGAATATGTAGTCTGTGTGTAGTTTCTTTCACTTAGCATGATTTTTTTCAATATTCATCCATATTTTAGCAATTACCAGTACTTCTTATTGCCCAGTATGATTCAATTGTATGGACATCACACTTTTTTTAAGAAAGTTTTTTTCAAGGTAGGATCTCATTCTAGCTCAGGCTAACCTGGATTTCACTCTGTAGTCCTAGGCTGGCCTTGAACTCACAGAGATCCTCTTATTTTCTGCCTCCTGAATGCTGGGATTAAAGGCATGTGCCATCACACCCAGCCACATTTTTATCTGTTCATTGGTTAGTGGACACTGGGGCTTTCCCTCCACTTGTTTGCTGTTGTGAATATGGCCCTGAGCATCCATGTACAAGTTGTTATTTGTTTGTTTATTTTCTCTCTCCTTCCTGTGTCTTCTTACAAGTATGTACAGTTTTCTGAGCATACTTCCCTTCATGTGCCCTTACCTTGCCTCTTGTCCCCGGTTCTATTAGTCCCCCTTGTCTCCCTAGACAGTTTTACTTCTACGTTTAGGTCACATATACATACATGGCTTTATGTGTCTATATAAATCTAGCAACCACAAATGAGGGAAAACTGATGATACCTGTCTTTCTGAGATTGGCTTTATTTGTTGAAAATGATTATTTCCAGTTGTATCCATCCGCCTGCATACTGTATTCCTTGTTGCTATTTTTATTTTACGTGTGCGTGTGTATGTGTGCGTGCGCGTGCACTCATCCTATTACTCTCCTGCTGCTTCCTGGTCACCATGAAGTAATCAGCTTTGTTCTACCTCAGACCTTTGCTTTCATGCTGTTCTGCCTCATCTCAGGCCCACAGCACTGGAGCAAGCTGACCACTGAAGGAGCCTCTGAAACTGTGAGCCATGATGAATCTTCTCTCCTTTTAAGCTATTTTCTCATAGCAATAAAATTCTAACACAAATTCTATAGGTTCATTGGTGTAAGTTCCTTATCAGAAATTTGTTGGGAAATATTTTCTCTCATTCTATGGATTTCACTTTATTGATGCTGGTCTTTGAAGAAAATCTTTAAATTTTTGATGAAGTTCAGATTGTCTTTTTGTTCTTTTTGTTTGATTTTGGTGTCATGTCTGTCTAAAGTTGTAATACTTTCATTCTTTTGCTGTGATAAAATACTAGACAAGAAGCAGCTTTAGAAAGAAAGGGGGCTGGAAAGATGGTTCAGTGGTTAAAAGCACTTGCTTGCAAAGTCTGACAACTTAGTACCTATGTAAAGCCAAATGCAGAAAGTGGTTCATATGTCTGGAGTTCATTTGCAGTGGCTGAAGACCCTGGCATGCTCATTCTCTCCCTCCCTCCCTTCCTCCCTCCCTCCTTCCTTCCCTCCTTCCTTCCTTTTCTTCCCTCCCTCCCTCCCTTCTTTTTCTCCTTCTTTCTCTCTGTCTCTCATAAATAAGTAAATAAATGGATGGAAGGAAGGAAGAAAGGAAGGCTGGATAGATGGATTTATTTCATCTTACAATTCAAGGGGATTCAGTTCATCATGATGGGGCAGGCTTGGCAGCAGGAGCATGAGGCAACTGATCACATTCTACCCATAGTGATGAAGAACAGGATGCCAGATGCTGATGCTCAACTCACTTCTCCTTTTTAGTCAGTCCAGGACCCTATAGCTCATGGGCTGATGCTGCCCAAATTTTAGTGTGGCTCTTTCCACTCCAGTTAGTTAACCCAGTCTAGAAACTCCTTCACAGATGTGCCCAGAAATTTGGTCTCCTAGGTGATTCAAGATTCAATCAGGTTGATGAGAGGGATGAACCATCACAAAAATCATGAAGATTTGTTTCTATGTATTCTTCTAAGAGTTTGTTTAGGCCTGTGATGCATTTTGAATTGATATTTGTGTATGTGTGAAACAAAAGCCCAACTTCACTGTTTTGCTTTAACATGGGAACATCTAGCTTTTCTAGAAATGTAATGTCCTCTTTGTCCTTGTTGAAAATTAATTGGTCATGTTTTATTTGGTTTTATTTGGGAGTGTTTAATCCATCAAACACTTGAGACTCTAGTAGGTGGCAAGATGTTGAAGATTTGGGGGACATGAAGGGTGAATAACTACAGTCCCTACCTTCAAGGAGGGTCCATCTGGTAGAAGGGCAGGAAGCTCACAGAAAATTCAGTAAAGGATATTAACTTCTGTGGAGTCAAACTTGGGTGCAGAGGAAATTCTTTGTAGTAGCACCTACCCGATTTGGGGGAAATCGAGACTTCCTGGCCGAGGTGATGAGAAAGTCAAGTCATAAACGTAGCTTTGGAGTTGTTGAAGGGGAGAAGAGGAAAACCACGTGGGACAGTCCCCTGGTGGGAGAAACCCTCGGCAGTGTAGTGATGTGAATGTAGTCATTCTCTCCAGCCCTTGTTTACTCATCTGACTATTTAGCCCAGCCACCTTTGTAATCCCTTTGGACTAAAGATGCTATGCAGTGGTTCCCTTCTGTGAGTGGGACATTCAGAAGCTGTCCACCCATCGGGGTGAAGGGGTATCCTACCATTCTCCATTCTATCTTCGTGGGATTCTTCCTCATTCCCGAAATGTGCTAATTATTCTTCAACTTGGCTAAATGTATAGCTTGCCTAGATTAACCTGACCTATTTTCTTCTCTGGTCAAATCCTATTTTCTTTTTAAAAATACATTTTTTTGCAAGCAGAGTTAGACAGAAAAGGAGAGAGGAGGAGGAGGAGAGAGAGAGAGAGAGAGAGAGAGAGAGAGAGAGAGAATGGGCATGGCAGAGTCTCCAGCCACTGCAAATAAACTCCAGATGCATGAGCTACTGTATATCTGGCTTTACATGGGTACTTCAGAATCAAACCCAGGTCCTTAGGCTTTGCAGGCAAGTACTTTAACCACTGAGCTGTCTTCCCAGCTTCCTTTTCCCTTCTGTGAAGCCCTAACATGCTCATCAAGTCAAACATTTGCCCTGAATCATACTTGCCTTGTTTATCTTCCAGATTCTGAAGCTCATATCTCTCATTATGTAGCCTGATCACATTTAATCATACATTTTAGTCACACACCTGCTTTCTTTCCCATTGTTCTTTGGTGAGCAGCTTGAGGGTTAAGATGCAGACCCACTCATCTTTACATCCCACGCAGTTTCTGCACATAGGAGACTCTAAGAGAGCCACATGAAACAGCACGTACTTCAGACTCATTACCTTGGCATTAACACTGCACCTTTGGGAAGACATTCACCATCACTGGGATAATTATAACATCCAGTTTTGAGTGGTTTGGAGAGCTTCAATAAAGTAAAGTGTGATGCACAGAATTTACTTGCATACCTGCACATAGTAGGTACCGAGAAAATACTTGCAAAGTGAGAAGGTTGCAGCCTTATTGCTGCTCAGCTTGTTTAGGGCCCACTTCCTCTAGGTCACAGCTTGCCATGCTCACTATTGAGTGAGGAAGGATGTAGAAATTCACATTATTCACTGCTGTGAGGTTTTTGTTGTTTTCAATTAAGCAAGGTGGTAATATGTAAAACTTTCAGGGACTGAGGAGATAGTGCCCACAGTAAAGTGCTTGCCTTGCTAGGACGAAGGTCACAGCCCAATCCCCAGAACTGATATAAGAATGTGAGTTATGCTGGCACACCCTGCAATTCCAGCACTTGGAAGGCAGAGTCAGGAGTATCCCTGGGGCTCATTGGCTAGTCAATGTAGCCTTCCTGGTGAGCTCCAGGCCAGTGAGACAACTTGTCTCAAAAAGGTGGATGGGGGCTGAAGAGATGGCTTAGCAGTTAAGGCACTTGCCTGCGGAGTCTACGGACCCATGTTTGACTCTCCAGATCCCACATTAGCCAAACACACAAAGGTGAGGCAAGCTTAAGGTTGCACATGCCCAAAAGGTGGTGCAAGCATCTGGAGTTTGATTGCAGTGGCTGAGGCCCTGGAGTGCCAATTTCTCTCCCTCTCTCTCTCTTGCTCTAAAATGTGGTGGACGGGAGCCAGAGAGATGGCTCAGCAGTTAAAGGTGCTTGCTTGCAAAGCCTGATAGCCTGGGTTTGATTCACTAGTACAAATGTGGGGCCACATGCACTAAATAAAACATGCATCTGGAGTTTGTTTGTAGAAGCAAGGGGCCCTGGCATGTGTTCTTATTTTCTCTCTCTCACTTAAATAAAATTATTTTTAAAGGTGGATGGTTTCATAGTTGGTCTTAAAAACCTAGCCAAAAGTCTGTGTCTGAGCTGGAGAGATGGCTTAGTGGTTAAGATGTTTGCCTGCAAAGCCTAAGGACCCTAGCTAGATTCCTCAAGACTCATGTAAACCAGATACACAAGGGGAGCGTGTGTCTGGAGTTTGTTTGCAGTGGCTAGAGGTCCTGGTGTGCCCATTGTCTGTCTGTCTGTTTGTCTGTCTGTCTGTCTGTCTGTCTGTCTGCCTGCCTCTCTCTCTCTCTCTCTCTCTCTCTCTCAGATAAATAAATTTGTTTTAGAAGTCCGTGTCTAAGGAGGTCATAGGCTGTAGGAGGGAAGCTACTACTGTTGTTTGACTAAATGGGCCTGTTGTGTTCATCAAATTGTCACTTTTGCCCATAGACTAGCTCTACTCTCACCTATGGTCAGAAAAGCTTTTTTTTTTTTTTTTTGTTTTTTGAGGTAGGGTTTCAAAGTGCTGGGATTAAAGGAGTGCGCCACCATGCCCGGCTGAAAAGCTTTTTTTTTTTTTTTTTTTTTCACAGTGACTACTGGGGAGACTCAAAACTTGCCAAGATGCTGAGAATGAATGGTTGTAGTACCCAGTGCCAAATGATGTCCAGGGAACATTGTGGAAAGGGGATATAGAAAGAATGGAAGAGGTGGAAGATGGGGAGCAGCACTGTGGAATGTTCTCTTCTAGATACAGCTTGGCTGCACAGTGGCTGTGGTTGCCTGCACCACTTTACAATATTGGACCCATCAACTTTCCATTGTGGATGGTGGAGGAGGGGAAAAAAGAAAGACATCAAAGTAGAAGAGGGACCAGTTGGAAAGAAGGGGCTCGGTGAAAGGGAAACAGAAGAGAAGGGACAAGAGAAGGTGATGGGGGGAGATTATGATCATAATACAATATATACAGGTATGTAAATTTTGTCAGTAATAAAAGATCAAAACAAGTGGATGGCATTTCTGCAGAGTGACACACAGAACTGACCTTTGATGGTCATATGCAGGCACACCTGTGTATCTGCACACATATAAACACATGTGCATTGAAAAAAGACTTTCAGGGGAAGGGAATAAAGTAGTGTTGTCCCCTGGGGTGTGTGGGTTTGCCAGCCGCTGCTGTAGTCAGGCAATGAGCATAAGGAGGATGCATCTCTTTCTTCTGCAGTGACTTGTTGAGCAGAGCCAGTCAGGGCTATATGTATCTCTGACACCCAATTCTTCTCCTCATCTTCTTCTTCTTTCTTTAAAAATACTTTGTGTTGCTGGGCATGGTGGCACATGCCTTTAATCCCAGTACTCGGGAGGCAGAGGTAGGAGGATCGCCATGAGTTCAAGGCCACCCTAAGACTACAGAGTGAATTCCAGGTCAGCCTGAGCTAGAGTGAGACCCTATCTTGAAAAAAAAACCAAAAATAAATAAAAATAAAAATACTTTATGTATTTGCCAGAAAGAGAGACAGACAGAGAGAGAAATAATGAATGTGAATGGATGTGCTAGGACTCTTCCACTGCAAATGAACTCCAGATACATGTGCATCTGGCTCTGTGTGGGTATTGGAGAATTGAGTCCAGGACGCGAATGTCAGGCTTTGCAAGCAAATGCCTGTAACCACTGAGCCCACCTCCTCTTCTTAAGTAGCTGTGATACATTTACAGGGAGAAAGTTTTGCCTCTCCTGGTTCTGTGTCTACTTGTATATGAATACATTATATATTAATACATGATATATATGAATATGTTATAAATATTTACTTAGTCTTGTTCAAATAAAGAATTTTCAGTGGAGAGCTTATTAATATATTCTGATTCTTTCTATCTCGGTGGACTTTAAACAGAGGTGAACAGCAAAATTTCCTGAGGTTTTGTGCAAAAACACATTGTCCTTACTCCTTCCCCTGTTGTGATTCCCCAAATCTGGGGTGGGCCCAAGCACATCTATGCCCTTCATCAGAAGCATTCTTGCACCAGGAGCTTTCCTGTAGATCTGCCACATGATCTTTTACAACCTGGAAACCTCACACTATGGGTCCTAGGAAGCAGCCTATGGGAAATAGAGCAAATGTGAACGCCACTCAGGAAATCTATTACTGTGCTGAAGTTGGCAAGCCGCCAACGTGGCCACTTAAAAGGGAATGAGAATCTGCAGTTTTGTGGAAAGACATGATTACTCTGCAATCAGGAACATGGCCGATGAGCTCGAAGGCTGTGCTGACTATGGAATCTGACAGCTAGATGAAGAATGGTGGGAGGTCGTACTTGGAGTGGCCATGTCTCATTGTGAGCACCCAAGGAGATTGGGATGCAAAGGTGTTGGACTAAAGGGAACCTCAAGTTTATAAGCAAAGGGTCAAGTTCACAGAGTTTATAAAGAAACAGAAGAATAGGTAGATGCTATAGATCCAGAATCCAAAACACTTTTTTAATGTATAATTTTTTATTGACTTCTATACTTACAGATATATAATATCTGTATAAATAATAAACTGTGATAATCCCCCCACCACTTTCCCCTTCACAACTCCACTCTCCATCATATCCCTCCCTCTCTCCATTAGTCTCTCTCTTTTTAAATTTGATGTCATCATCTTTTTCTCCTATTATGAGAGTCTTGTGAAGGTGTTGCTAGGCACTGTGAGGTCATGGATATCGAGGCCAATTTCTGTCTGGACAGTTGCATTGTATGGAATGGTACCCTTTCTTTGGCTCTTACATTCTTTCCGCCACCTCTTCTGCAATGGACCCTGAACTTTGGAGGGTGTGATAGAGATGTTTTAGTGCTGGACACTCCTCTGTCACTTCTCAGCACTATGTTGCCTTTTGGGTCATCCCAGTGGTCACTGACGTCTGAAAAGAGAAGCTTCTCTAACCAGAAGTGAGAGTAGCATTGATATATAAATATGAACATGAAGTGTAGTACTTTCAGGGAAGTTTGGTGAAAAAAATACATGCATTTAGCCAGACAAGAGCAGGCTTTATACCCCTAAGGCACATGACCTCCCCCACCATAGGCTTTTGATTAGGTTTTCAGTACCAGGCATGTATTCCCTCCCATAGAGCAGGCCTCCAGTCCAATTAGAGAACAGCTGGTTTCCCCCAGAGCAGACATGCCACTATTGCATCCATTTGGTCATTTGGCCTGTCTGGCCAAGCTTTAGGCTTCCAGTATCCACTGTTTTCACCACTGATGATGTCTGTCTTGCATAGGACTGCATGCAGTGATTTTTTTTCCAGCTTTCAGTCAGCTGGTCTATAGGGAGAAGGTTTTCCTCTCAGCCCCAGCTTGATTTCTCAGTGACCTTGCTGCCCAGGCATATGAAGTCTTCAGCAATAGGGTCTTATCATCTGTTTCTCAAGGGAAACCAAGGGTCTTGGCAATAGCCTGTAATGTTTTGGAGGCAACAGGGACCTCCCTGGCCAACAATTCACTGGAAAATATCCCATCCCTAGCACTGAAATTTTTCTAGTAAAAATATATGGCTTCTGGATGTGCCATTATCCCAAAAAGTAGGCTTTGTTTGATATGTGTTATTTAGAATAGCTTGAATTTTGATTGACCCTTCCTTACCCTTCTTTTACTCAATCTCTTCAACCTGGCCTCACTTAGGCCATTCTCCTCCCTGTAATCTGTTCTTCTACTTACATATATACAATACCATCCCCTAAAGTCCTTCCCTCTCCTCACTCCTTTATAGCCTTTTTTGAAAGCTTACTGGCTTGTGCTACTAATTTTTGGTTCCAGCTCACACACAAGTCTATACATTTGTAGCTAGGATACACATATGAGGGAGAATATGCAACATCTGGCTTTCTGGACCTAGGTTACCTCACTTAGTATAATCCTTTCCAGATCCATCCATTTCCTTGCAAATTTCATAATTTCATTTTTTCTTTACTGCTGAATAGAACTCCATTGTGTAAATGTACCACATCTTTATTATCCATTCATCTGTGGAGGGACATCTAGGCTGGTTCCATTTCCTAGCTATTGTGAATAGAGCAGCAATAAACATGGTTGTGCAAGTATCTCTAAGGTAGTGAGAAGAGTCATTAGGATATATGCCTAGGAGTGCTATAGCTGGATCATATGGTAAATCTATTTCTAGCTGTCTCAAGAACCTCCACACTGATTTCCACAATGGCTGTACCAGCCTACATTCCCACCAACAGCGTAGAAGGGATCCCCTTTTTCCACATCCTCGCCAACATTTATTGTCATTTGTTTTCTTGATGGTAATCATTCTGACAGGAGTGAGATGGAATCTCAAAGTAGTTTAATTTGCATTTCCCTGATGGCTAAGGATTTAGGACACTTTTTTAGAAGTTTATATACCATCTGTATTTCTTCTTTTGAGAACTCTATTTAGTTCCATAGCCCATTTTGTAATGGGGTTGTTTGATTTCTTATTGTTTTGTTTTTTGAGTTCTTTGTATATTTTGGATATTAATCCTTTGTCAGATGTATAGCTGGCAAATGTTTTCTCCCATTCTGTAGGTTGTCTCTTTGCTCTATTCACAGTGTCTTTTGCTGTACAAAAGCTGTGTAATTTCACGAGATCCCAGTGGTTAATTAGTGGTTTTATTTCCTGAGCAATTGGGGTTATATTCAGAAAGTCCTTGCCTATGCCAATATGTTGAAGGGTTTCCCCTAGTTTTTTTTTCCTCCAGCAGTTTCAGAGTTTCAGGTTGATATTAAGGTCCCTGATCCATTTGGACTTGATTCTTTTGCATGGAGAAAGACAAGGATCTATTTTCATCCTTCTATGTAGAGATAGCCAGTTTTCCCAGCACCACTTGTTGAAGAGGCTGTCTTTTCTCCAATGAATATTTTTGGCATTTTTGTCAAAAATCAGATGGCTATAGCTATATGGATTAACATTTGGATCCTCTATTCTGTTCCATTGATCTATGTGTCTGTCTTTGTGCAAGTACCATGCTGTTTTTGTTACTATGGTTTTGTAATATAGCTTAAAATCTGGCATGGTGATACCACCAGCCTTATTTTTGTTGCTCAAAATTGTTTTGGCTATTCAAGGTTTATTATTCTTCCAAATGAATTTTAGGATTGTTTTTTCTATTTCCATGAAGAATGCCATGGAATTTTAATGGGGATTGCATTAAGTATATAGATTGCTTTTGGTAAGATTGACATTTTAACAATATCTATTCTTCCAATCCAAGAACAAGGGATGTCTTTCCATTTCCTAGTGTCTTCTACAATTTCTCACTTGAGTGTTTTAAAGTTCTTATTGTTGAGATCCTTCACTTTCTTAGTTAGGTTTATTGCAAGGTACTTTATTTTATTTAATTTTTTTGAGGCAGTTGTGAATAAGAGAGATTCCCTGATTTCATCCTCTGCTAGTTTGTTGTTAGTATATAGAAAAGCTACTGATTTCTATGTCATTATTTTGTATCCTGCTATGTTGCTAAAAGTGTTTATCAGCTGTAACAGTTTGCTGGTAGAGTCTTTAGGGTCCTTTATGTAGAGAATCATATAATCTTCAAATAATGATAACTTGATCTCTTCCTTTCTAATTTGTGTCCCTTATTTATTTATTTATTTGCAAGCAGAGAGAGAGAGAGAGAGAGAGAGAGAGAGAGGAGAGAAGAAAGGCAGACAGAGAGAGAATGGGCACACCAGTGCCTCTAGCCACTGCAAACAGACTCCAGATGAATATGCCCCTTGTACATCAGGCTCAAGTGGGTCCTGGAGAATCAAACCGGAATCATTTGGCTTCGCAAGGCAAACGCCTTAACTGCTAAGCCAGTTTGCCAGCCCTATTTGCATCCCTTTTATGAGTGTCTCTTGCCTTATTGCTATAGCTAAGACATCCAGTACTATATTAAATAAAAGTGGGGATAGTGGACACCCTTGTCTTATTCCAATCTTTAGTGGAAAAGCTTCAAGATTTTCCCCATTTAGTATTATGTTGGCTGTAGGTTTGTCATAACTAACTTTTATTATGTTGAGATATGTTCCTTTCTATTCCCAATTTTTGTAGGACTTTTACCATGAAGGGATGTTGGATTTTGTCAAATGCCTTTTCTGCATCTATTGAGATGATTATGTGATTTTTGTCCTTCAGTCCATTTATATAGTTAAGTTTATCGATTTGAATATGTTGAACCATCCCTGCATCTCTGGGATAAAGCCTACTTGGTTGGGGTGAATAATCTTTCTGATATATTCTTGTATCCTGTTTTCCAATATGTTGTTCAGAATTTTTGCATCTATGTTCATGAGGGAGATTGGTCTGTAATTTTTTATTGTTGTTGTTCTGTCTTTGTCTGGTTTTGGTATCAGGGTGATGCTGGTTTCATAGAAAGAGTTTGATAGAACGCCTTCCTTTTCTATTTTATGGAAAGGTTTGAGAAGCATTGGTGTTAGTTCTTCCATGAAGGTCTGGTAAAATTCACCAGTGAATCCATCTGGGCCTGGACTTTTTCTAGTTGGGAGACTTTATAACTGCTTGGATCTCTGTACTTGTTATAGGTCTATTGAACTGGCTTATCTTATCTTGATTTAATTTTGGTAGGTCATGTGAAACATGGGAATCATCCATTTCTTTCAGATTTTCAAACTTAGAGGTGTATATATTCTTAAAGTATGTCCTGATGAGTTTCTGAATTTCTTTGGCATATGTTGTAATAGTGCTTTTCATCTCTAACTTTATTAATTTTTGTCTTTCTCTCTTCCAGTCAGATTTGCTAAGGGTTTATCAATCTTGTTTATCCTTTCAAAGAACCAACTGTTTGTTTCATTGATTCTTTGGATTTTTTTTTTTTTCTATTTCATTAATTTCTGACCTAATCTTTATTATTTCTTCCTGTCTACTGATTTTTGGTTTGCCTTGTTCTTCTTTTGCCAAGGCCTTAAGGTGAAGCATTAAATTGTTTTCTTGTGAACTCTCTAATTTTTTAATATAGCCACTTAAAGCCATAAATTTCCCTCTTAGGACTGCCTTCATTGTGTCCCAAATGTGTTTCTATGTTGTATTCTCATCATCTTTTGATTCTATGAATTTATTGATTTCCTTATTGATTTCTTCAATGACCCATTCATCATTTAATAGTGTACTGTTTATCTCCATGAGTTTCTGCATGCTCTGTAGATTTTCTTGTTGCTGATTTGTAGTTTCATCCCATTGTGGTCAGATAGAGTACAAGGGATTATTTCAATTTTCCAGTATTTGTTAAAATTTGCTTTGTGTCCTAATATATGGTCTATTTTGGAGAATGTTCCATGTGCTGCTGAGAAAAATGTATGTTCTACAGCATTTGGATGGAATGTTTTACATATATCTGTTAGATCCATTTGTTCCATGACACCATTTAATCCAGATGTCTCTCTGTTTATTTTTTGCCGGGATGACCTGTCAATTGATGAGGCTGTGGTGTGAAGTCACCCACTACAATTGTGTTTGGTGTTATCTGTGGCCTTAAGTCTAATAGTGTTTGATGAAATTGGGAGCCCTGATGTTAGGTGCATATATGTTTAGGATTGTAATGTCCTCCTGTTGGAATGTTCCTTTAATCAATATAAAGTGACTTTCTTTATCTTTCCTCACTAATGTTGGTTTGAAATCTATCCTGTCAGATGATAGGATGGCAACACCTGCTTTTTTCCTAGGCGCATTTACTTGCAATACCGTTTTCCATCCATTCATCCAAAGACAGTGTATATCTTTTATTGAGCAATGAGTTTCCTGGAGGCAACCAACATCAGGATCTTGCCTTTTAATCCAGTCAGCAAGCCTGTGTCTTTTGGTTGGGGCATTGAGGACACTGATATTTAGTGTTATTATTGAAAGGTATGTGTTTATTCTTGCCATTTTTTGTTTTGTAGTGCTTCCTGTTTTCCCTTTACTCTCTTGTTTTAACTGTTATTTGAGTATGGTTTGTTTTTTCCTGTTTTCTCACGTGTGTGCTTTGCTTTCTCTTCAGCATGAAGGATTCCTTCAAGTATTTTCTGTAGAGCTGGCTTAGTTGTCATAAATTCCTTTAGCCTGTTTTTGTTATGGAGTGTCCTTATTTCCCCTTCAATTTGCATAGATAGCCTTGCAGGATAAAGTAATCTTGGTTGACAGTTGTTATCTTTCAGAACTTGGAATACATCATTCAGTGCCCTTCTGGCTTTTAACATTTGTATTGAGTAATCTGCTGTTATTCTGATGGGCTTGCCTTTGTAGGTGACTTGCTTTTTCTCTCAAACTGCTTTCAATATATTTTCTTTGGTTTGCATGTTTAGTAGTTTAATTATAATATGGCAATGAGAGGTTCTTTTCAGGTTTTGTCCATTTGGTATTCTAAAAGCGTCATGTATCTATGTTGGCATTTGTTTCCCAATTTGGAAAAAAAATTTTTTCTATGCTTTTATTGAAAAAGCCTAATGTGTCTTTGGATTGAAATTATTTTCCTTATACTATACCCTGAATTCTTGTTTGACCTTTTCATAATGCCCTGAATATCTTGAAATTCCCATTCATACCTTCCTTTTAGTTTGTCTTTCTCTTTGTTGGACTGTATTAGATCTGCTGCCTGGTCTTCTAGTTTAGATATTCTGTTCTCTCCTTCATCCCTTCTACTGGTGAGACTTTCCACAGTTTTTTATATGACCTACTGTGTTTTTCAGTGCTAGTATTTCTGCCTGGTTTTTCTTCAGTATTTCTATTTCCTTACTCATGTCTTGTAATGTTACCTCCTTATTTCATTAAGCTGGTTTCCAGTGTTTTCTTGGAATTCCTTTAGGAGTTTGTTTTCTTTTTTAAATTCCTTTACTTTCTTGTTTGATTCCTTTATTTCTTCTTTGATTTCTTTGAGTATAGATAAAATCAGTTTTTTGGAAATCTTTGTCAGGCGTTTCATCTAAAACATTCTCATCGGGGGTCATTTCTAATGGATTTATAATTTTTGGTGGGATTGTGTTGTCTTGACTCTTTGTGTTTCTTGTATTCTAATGTTGTGATTTTTGCATCCTGAGCTGATTTGATGCTTGAGGTTTCTAATTATCTGTGGTGCTCTTGCACTTGGAAATCCAACTTTATGTACCTTCAGTGTAGGAGTTTAAAGTGCCAAGTGTAGCTCTTGTATTCCAATCCAATCATAGAAGTAATCCTAGGTGTTGAGTTTGCCTGCTATTCAAATATTCTAGTTGGCTGGGTAGAGAAATTTACTGGCAAAATTATAAAATTCAACTGAGCAATATACACATTCAATAAAAACCATCACAGAGCATTCAGGTGTGGGGATTGAAACAGATAACCTTATATCCTAAAATCCCTTAGGGGGTGTGTTGCTCTACACCCTTAATTCTGTCAGCTAGGAGGTTGAGATTTCTGTTCTGAAATGGGCTCCAGGTCAGCCTGGTTCTGATTCAGACCCTACCCCCTATAATGACAGAAGAAAAAGACAAAAGCTAGCCAGGCGTGGTGGCGCATGCCTTTAATCCCAGCACTCGGGAGGCAGAGAGGTAGGAGGATTGCCGTGAGCTCAAGGCCACCCTGAGACTACATAGTTAATTCCACATCAGCCTGGGCCAGAGTGAAACCCTACCTCACAAAACAAAAACAAACAAACAAACAAAAAAAAAAAAAACAACAAAAGCTCTATGAATCTGAAAGCATCAAATGCAACAATATACAACCCCCAAATCCAGCTTAATTGAGAATGGTAAAGCCAACCAAGAATATGTAACCTGCCCTGTCATGGAAGGAGAGATTAGCACTTCCAATGCAGGCCTATGTACCTGCTTTTTTGTCAGTTAGCCTTGTTGCCTTTTGGGGTGGTTTCCAATCTCACCAATGATGAGTGCCCACCTCAATCCCTCCGTGTTATGCTGTGAATCTGGTTCCCTGATCAGCTGTGCTGGATGCCCTGCTGCCAGAGGCTGAATGTGTTTTCTGGGGTTCGTGGTTCTGACAGTTGGGGGATGGGAGAGTGCTGGAAGCCTAGAGTTGTACTGGAACTGCTCAGCTGGTCCCACCTGTATCCCTTTCAGCTGGTTTCTATTGTCTCCCTTTCAAGTTTCTTGACTTTGCAAGGAGTCTGATGAGGTTGGAAAATCCCCTTGTTTGGTCTCTGGTCTTGCAGTTTGGTGCCCAGCCAGGCAGGCATGCAGATCTTTGCAGGTCAGGGCTACAAGCACCTTGGCGGGATTCTGGCCAGTTTCCTCCTTTCTTGTATTTCTTGATCTCTCCTGCTTCTCTGCTGTGGCTGATAAACCCTATATACCTTCACTTTTTGGAAGAAGACTGCATTTTGCTGTGGTTTTGCTTAAATCCCTCCCTGGGCTGGTTTGACATGACTCCTATGCAGCTATCTTACCCACAAGTCCCCCAAAGCACATTTGATGGATTCAGTGTGTGTGTTTGTGTATGTGTGTGTGGATGTACATGCACATGTGAAAGCCAAAGGTCTACATTGAATATCTTCCTCAATTGCTCTTCATGTTTTTAAAATTTATTTTTGAGTGAGAGACAGAGAAAGAAACAGAGAGAGAACGGGTGTGCCTGGGCTTTTCAGTCACTATGAACAAACTCCAGATTCGTGTGCCCCCTTGTGGTGCATTAATGACATTGCACGCTGGCATCACAGTGCATCTGGCTATGTGGGACCTGGAGATTCAAACATGTGTTCTTAGGCTTCACAGGCAAGTGCCTTAAGCGCTAAGCCATCTCTCCACCCCACTTTTCACTTAAAAAAAATTTTTTTTTGTTTATTTGAGAGAAAAAGAGGCAGAGAAAGAGAGAGAGAATGGGCATGCCAGGGCCTCTAGCCACTGCAAACCAACTCTGAACTCCAGATGCATGTGCCACCTTGTGCATCTGACTTACATGGGTACTAAGTTCTCAGGCAGGCACCTTAACCACTAAGCAATCTCTCCAGCCACTTTACTTGTTGAGAGAGTCTCTCACTGAGTCTGGAGTTCACCAATTTGGCTAGACTAGCTAGCCAGTAAGCCCCAGAATCCTTCTGTTTCTGTCTTCCCAGTTCAGTGGTTATAGGCATGAGCTTCCATACCTTGCTTTTTGTATTTTTAGAGAGAGACAGAGACAGAGACAGAGAAGAGGCAGAGAGAGAGAATGGGTGCACCAGCAGCCTCTCAGCTGCTGTGAGTGAACTCCAGACATGTGCACCCCCTTGTGGGCAAGTGTGGCATTTCACCCTTGTGTCACTTTTTGCATCTGGCTAAACATGGGACCTGGAGATCAAACGGGCATTCTTACTCTTGGCAGGCAGCCTTAACTGCTAAGCCATCTCCATACTTTGCTTTTTTGGGGGCGCTGGAGACCTGAGCTCAGGTCTTCATGCTTGCATCACAAACATTTTACTAAGTGATCCATCTCTCCAGTTCTGAGTGCAGTCATTTTTTTTAAACCAGAAATCAGATCATGCAACCTTTTACTGAAAACTTTCTAATGGATTCCTATTGTATTTGTAATAAATGACTGCACACAATAGCCTCCTGGCACCTACTTGTCCTGGCCTTGCTAGTCTCTTCTTAGCTCACTGTACTTAGCTGTCACCCTGCAGTTTGCTAAGCAACTTATTACTTTAGGATCTTTCTATTTCCACTACTAAGCTCTCCACTCTCTGTCCCCATGTCTACATACCTCTGGGCTGCTTCTGCTTATCATTCAGCTCTCAGCTCAGATGTCACCGTAGTGGAGTTGTTCTAGTGCACCATATAAAAAAGAACTTCTGGGCTGGTGAGATGCTTAGTGACTTAAGGTGCTCACCTGAGAAGCCTAAGGACCCAGGTTTGCCTCTCCAGAACCCATGTAAGCTAGATGCACAAGGTGACACATATGCATAGGTGGCACATGTGCACAGGGTGGCACGTGTGTTTGGAGTTCGTTTGCAATGGCTAAGGCTCTGACATGCTAATTTTCTCTTTCTGGTTCTCTCACTCTCTCATTAAAAAAAAAAAAAAAAAAAAAGAACTTCTCTCAATATCACACTGAAATACATTACCCAATTAGCTTTCCCATAGAACAGATTACTCCATGGTCACCTCTCAATTCTCACTTATTTTCTTACATGTTCACTTGCTTATTGCTTGTCTAATGTCTTTCCCTCCGTGGCAACACAGGGTACACAAGAGTAGAGCTGTTGATCTTGTTTGGTTCTACATTCCTGTCTGGTGCCTAGAATATTGCAAGGTACAGAGTGGGGGGGGGGGGATACAGTAAATGATGAATGAAAATCTGAGTGAATGAAAATAGATTCCAGATCTTGATCCACAAAGCTAGAACCCCAGAGTGAAGTGTGCTTTTTTCTCTTTTTTAGTTTTAATTTTGGAGGCAGGGTCTATCTCTAGCCCAGGCTGACCTGGAATTCATTATGCAGTATCAGGCCTCAAACTCACAGCAGTCCTCCCACCTCAGCCTCCTGAATGCTGGGATTAAAGGCATTTGCCACCATGCCTGGCTTAGTTTTTTTTTTTTTTTTTTTTTTTTTTAATATTTATGAAAGAGAGAGAGAGAGAGAGAATGAGAATGGACACTCCAGGGCCTCCAGACTCTGCAAACGAACTCCAGATGCATGTGCCACCATGTGTATCTGGCTTATGTGGGTCCTGGGGAATCAAACCTGGGTCCTTAGCTTCACAAGCAAGTGCCTCAATCACAAAGCAATCTCTCCAGCTCAATATTTTTTTAAATTAAAAGAAAAGCCAGGCATGGTGGTACATGACTTTGATTCCAGTCCTCAGGAAGTAGAGGTTGGAAGATCATGGAGAATGGGGGAATGTTGGTTATTTTTATTTTTAGGTTGTTTCAGTTAGGGATTGAGGCTCAAAGAGAACCATGAGGTGCCACCACACATGCCACCACAAAAATGGAACTAGTGTCTGATGGAGACTCCTGGCTTCATTTCATTGAAATAATTTTTTTTGTTCATTTTTTTTTTTTTTTTTGAGGCAGAGTCTCTCTAGCCCAGAATGACCTGGAACTCACTCTGTAGCCCCAAACTGGCCAAACTTATGGTGATCCTCTTACCTCAGCCTCCCGAGTGCAGGGATTAAAGGTGGATGGTTTTAATGACCCAAGGCCAGTGGCCAGGCCAGGGACAGTAATCTCCCAGGAGCTAAGCAAGGAGTAACACAAGAATTATAGTAGCTAAGAAGAGCGCTAACTCTCCTCTCCTCTGGAGGAGCCTCCTGACACTCCCATGGCCTCCTGACACCTACCTCCTCCTGAACCTGAGGGGTGGACCTAATGTCCACCTGAGTAGCATTCTCCCACCCACTTTTGGTGCATCTGGGAGGGGAAAAAGAGTGACCATACATTTAACAAGATGTAGAAATGCAGTGAGGTATGACTCACAGAAATGTTCTCTCTGACCTTCTGCCTACTGGGATGGAACACAATAAATTTCAAGATGGAGACATTTAATGAGAAATTTTAGAAAGGCTCTGGTGATGAATAATCAGGTGGAGTATGTCTGTGTGGCGTGCCAGGCACATGCATGCACACATCCCCCTGCACATGGGTCTCTTTTCTACTTGAAGAAGGCATCATGTGCTTTGGGGTTACCACTGGGGGCTGAAATGATGTGTCCTTGTAATGTGACCCTTTCAGATGGCTGTGTTTGCATACATCCTGCCCTCTTGGAACTGTCAGTTATAAGCTCCCTCCCTTCACTCCAGAGCCCATCACAATGCCTACCCCAAAATACGTACTCAATGTTTGCTTGATGCTTATATACATATATCACTGCAGGAACGAATTTAGATTTTGTCTACGTTCATGGGACTAGGGAAGAGACCCAGGGACATAAGGTACTTGCACTACTAAAAAAATAGCATGTGGTGTGGAGAGCTGCGAACTATAGGTAAGATGGGGGAGGGGGGCTGCATTTTGATAGTCAGGGCCCAGGCCAAGAGGATACTACCTCATCACAAGGATAAACCTTGTTTTTTTTTTTTTTTTCTCAGCGATTTACTTCCCTACAGTAAAAAAGGCATGGGGTGTGTGGTCCCCAGCAACATAGAAATCTGGTCCAAAGATTCCCCTGACCTTGAACTCACTGTTGACATGGTGTTCCTTGCATCACCACCTGCAGTGATGCAGTAGCAGCTGCCGGCAGCATCTCTGCTGTGGACTCTGGGAGGCAAGTCGTGTTTCAGCCTCATAGCCAAGGTTAGCTTTGCAGTCCCCCGGAGGGGCAAAGGTTTCTGTGAAGCCTGTGTCTTTCAGGGATGCCAGGGAAGCCAGTTTGTCTTGGGAAAATCAGGTTGGTTAGAGCCAGCTGAGGGGAGAAGCACAGAGATGGAGGGTTTGCGGTTCTGCAGAACTGCTCTCCCCACAGGGAGCAGGTTCAGAGCTGAGCAGCAGCCTGCCGAAGGCTGCATAGCAACAAGGGAGGAGCCTCCATTTCTGTCCCTCAACGCGCCCGTAGCAGATAGCAATGACATTTTTCTCATCTGATTTTTATGTTGCCTGGAGAGGACAATCTATGATTCTATTTTATGTGGACTAAATCACTTACTCCTCAAAGCAGCAGCAGCTACTATGACATTTTCACAATTGAGGAAACTGAGTCATGGGCATGTACCGTCAACTTGGTTAGTAAATGACAGAATGAGAATTTGAGCCTAAGATAGGTGAAGACCTATGTGGACATTTTCAGATCCGCGCATCCTCAGATCTTTCTTCTCCAGCAGCGATCATGCCATTGTCTTTGTCCTCCGTGTCTTTGTTTGGGCAACAAGGCAGTGCCTGGGGTTTGGACGTGGATTTGCCAACTGGAGTCCTGCTGGGCTGGGGGATTCTGGGATACAGGCTTTCAGCTGCATGCTTGGTGACCAGGGAAGCTCCAGGGAGAGGCCAGAGGGTGATCAAGGGGCACACAGACCGCCTGGGAGCCACCACCTGGCCTTTTCTCATCTGTGATTGGCCAGTGATAGGGGAAAAAAAGCCAGAATGAGGAATTTCCAAATGGCTTATTAAGGAAAGGGGTTGGGGGACATCCAGGCGGAGAGAGATTGCCAAAGGGTCGAATGGCTCTTCAACCAAGAAGCCAGGCAGCAGTGGGCAGGAGGTCTGAGCTGCTCAAGTGACAAGCTGGCCCTTGGTGTGGCTGAGCCAAAGAGAAAGGGTATGAAGTGCCAGGAATGGAAAATCAGTGGGAAATAGAAAAGTTGAAATTGAAAATCTAAAATGAAAGCAGCACGTAGGCAGATGAGAGAAATCTCTGCTGTGTTTGGTTATAAAAAAGCAAGAGTGTGGCTCTCAAACCTTCCTCCCGTTGTTAAGAGCATAACCTTACGTCTGGGAAATGATTTGGGGTATGCATCTTTAGCCGAGGAATTGTTGGAGGGAAAATAAAAGCCAAGGCTAGTCATGATTTGATAGAGAATTAAACCAATTTCCAAAGGGAAAAAAGAAAGAAGAAAAGGAGAGACTCTTAGATCCAAGCAAAGGATGAGAGAAAAGAGGCTTAGAATGCTACTTGGGGTCTCCAAGTAAACTGGCATGGATTTGACAGGCAGGAACTTGTTCCAGAAGGTTGGGTTGCAGGAAGCAGACTGCTAATTTGTTTTTGTAAATCAAGTTAAAGTTGACCCCTGAAGAGGGCTGGTGTGGGGGACGGGAGGTTTGTATGAATGGTGTATGTGGAATGTGTGTGTGTGTGTGTTTAGAATAGCTTTACCAAGGTAGAATACACATATAATTCATGCACTTAATGTGTACATGTCAGTGACTTTAGTTATATTCACAGGGGTATACAGTCAGCATCATTGTAAGTTTTAGGTCATTTTATTCACCCCTAAAAGTAACTTATCCCTTTATTATCCACTCTGTATTTTCCTCAATTCTTTTGGCCCCAAAGAAGCACCAGTATACTTCCTGTCTATATGGATTTGCTTATGTCATTGGCTTCTTTCACTCAGCACACTATAGCTTGAGAAGTTCATCCATGTTGCAGAATAGGAAGCACTTACCTGTGAAGCCTAAGAACACGTGTTCAAATCTCCAGGTCCCACATAAGCCAGACAGAGTGACGCAAGCATGCAATGTTGCACATGTGCCACAAGGGGGAACATGCATCTGATATTTGTATACAGTGGCTGAAAGGCCCTGGAGTGCCCATTCTCCCTCTCTCTGTCTTTCCCACTCTCTCTCTCTGTCTACTCTGCCTCATTCTCTCTCTCTCTCTCTCAAAAAAAAAAAAAAAAAAAAAAAAAAAAAAAAGGAATATTGGAGAACCTCATTCCTTCCTCTGTTTTGTTGTGAGGCAGGGTTTCCTTATATGTAGTCAGGCTGATCTGGAATGGATGTATAGTCCAAGCTGGCCTTAAACTTATAATCTTCCTGCCTCAGCACCCTGAATGCTTGCATTATAGACATGCACCACCACACCTGGCTTTTTTCATTTCCTTTGTGGCTGAGTAGTCTTCCATTGTGATATGCCTTACTTAACTTAGCCATCCCTCAGTTGGTGGGCATCTGGATTGTTGCTGCCATGTAATTGTTAGGAACAATGCTGCCGTGAGCATTTGTGGACAGGAGTTTATGTTTTCATTTTTCTTTGGTGAATCCCTAGAAGTGTAATTCCCAGGTAATATGATACTGCTATGTTATCCCAGTGATGTGGCAGAGTTAAAATTTGGGGGTAAGTCAGGTGTCGTGGCTCACGCTTTTAATCCTAGCACGCTGGAGGCAGAGGTAAGAGGATTGCTGTGAGTTTGAGGTCAGCCTGAGACTACTTGGTGAATTCCAGAACAGCCTTGGCTAGAGTGAGACACTACTTTGAACCCCCACCCCCCCCAAAAAAAAAACTAGGTTTTGGGGGCTGGAGAGATTGCTTAGTAGTTAAGGCACTTGTCTGCAAAGCCTAAGGAGTCAGGTTTGATTCCTCAATACCCACATAAATCCAAATGCACAAAGTGGTGCATGTATCTGGAGTTTGTTTGCAGTGGCTAGAGGCCCTGGTGCCCATTCTCTATCTGCCCCCCCTTCTCTCTCCCTCATAAAATAAATAAATAAACTTATATCTATATATATGTGAGAAATTTGGGGGTAAGATCTCTTGTCTTTACTTTACATGTACCCCATAATGCTCCTCACCTACATCCATAAGGCCCGCTTGAAAGTTAGTTGTCCACTACTTTTGTGTCTTTGTAATCCCTCGTGCCAGTCTCTACATTGAAAATGCCATTGTTTGCCAAGGCTGAGGTCCTCTGGCTCTGTTCCCTGGCAACCACGTGCCCCTCCCATAAGGTGCCATCTCCCTCATAGGGCATCTTAAGGAAGTAGGAATGAGCCAGGCCCACCTGGACGTCATGGGCCCTCAGCCACATGCTGACCTTTCCTTAGGGTCATAAAAGGTCAACATTTGTATTTACTTTTTTCCTGTTTAGAGTTCCTTCAAGGTAAGTGGACTCGTCTTCTCTGGACCACTTCATGGAACGAATCTAGACTTTTCTCTTATATTTTCATCATCTCGTTAGGTGTACTGTTGACAATGGGAAATTTTATCAATGTCATATTTCCACATTCCTTTCATTGACTCACCAAAGTTATTGATGTTGCCCATTTTATTTCTTCAGCAATAAGAAAATTATCTCATCTCTGCTTTTTATTTTTAATGTTAATTCAGTTAGTTTTAATGAAATGTTCATTGCCCTGTTTGAAATTTGTTATTTTGCACCACTGGGGCCTTAAGTATAACAAATCATTTTTATTTAAGTTGACCTTTAATAATGGGTTTTGGGTTTCTTGCATTTGGGGATTCAGACCTTTGTTAAATGCACTAACATAATTAATAAGACCATTGGTCTAGAATATAAAACCATTTGTCAGAACAAGGATTCTCCTGTGAACAGTAACAAATACCTTATTGGAGAGGTGAAGAAGCTTTGAAGATGTCAATCAGGAAAGGCCGACCTTCTGGGTGTCCTTTGGCAGGCTGCGTGCCAGGCTTGCGTAGAATGACTTTTAGTGTGGTGTGAGTGGGCAAACTCCTCGAGGGTTCAGGCAGTTGTTAGTGGTGCCCATGACATTTGCAGATGGAGGAAGAGACATTGTGGAGGTGGAATACACCTACCCATAGCTGGGCGTGACAGGCAGGAGCAGGAGAGGCAGATGCCTGTTGCTCTAGGGCTCCTCTGCAACCTCTACTTGTCTTTCCATCTGGGAGATTCAACTGGCCATTTGGTCTTACTCATTTGAATCTGAAAATACTCTTTTTGGTCAGAAACTGGCCCCACCTTGAAGGCTACCTATGACTTCTCTTTTCAGACCCTTTTCTTTTTAAATTTTTTAATTTAATTTTTTATTGACAACTTCTATACTTACAGACAATAGACCATGATATTTCCCTCCCCTCCCCCCATTCCCCTTCAGAACTCCACTATCCATCATATCCCCTCCCTTTCTCCATTAGTCTCTCTTTTAATTTGATGTCATCATCTTTTTCTTTGATTATGAGGGTCTTGTGAAGGTATTGCTAGACACTGCGAAGTCATGGATATTGAGGCCAATTTCTGTCTGGACAGTTGCATTGTAAGGAGTCGTACCCTTCCTTTGGATCTTACATTCTTCCTTCCACCTCTTCCGCAATGGACCTTGAGCCTTGGAAGATGTGATAGAGATGTTTCAGTGCTGGACACTCCTCTGTCCCTTCTTCTCAGCTCTATGTTGCCTTTTAGGTCATCCCAGTGGTCATCGCCATCTGAAGCTTCTCTAACCAAAAGTGAGAGTAGCATTAATATATAAATAGGAACATAAGTATAGTGCTTTCAGGGCACTTTGGTAGGAATGATGTACACATTTAGCCAGAAATATCTTTTTAAATATTTTTATTTATTTGAAAGCAAAGAAAGAGACAGACAGACAGACAGACAGACACACACACACACACACACAGAGAGAGAGAGAGAGAAAGAAAGAGAGAGAGAGAGAGAGAGAGAGAGGCACACCATTGCCTCTTGCCACTGCAAACGAACTCCAGGTACATGCACCACTCTGTATCTGGCTTCACATGGGTACTGGGAAATTGAATCCCAGGCCTTTAGGCTTTGCAAGCAAGCAACTAAACTGCTGAGCCATCTCTCCAACCCCCTTTCTCTTCCTAAGAGTGAAAATTGGAATCCTATTTTTTTTTCTCTATAATTGCTTCCTAATATTATTTTTTCAACTGTCAGTTTTGAGAGCAGGCTTTGAATATGTTCTTTGAATTTCGAGTTCAGAAACCTGATTAAGTACAATCCTTCAGACCCTCCCTCCCTCTCTCTCTTTCTCCTTCTTGGCCTTGATTCTGAGCTTAACTCCAAAACCTTGCTCATTGATGTCTATGTGTAGATGGTCTTTCAGGAGGGAGTGTTGTCTCTGCTTTACTACATACATTCCTTTCCCACTTTCTCCTTCCCTTGTCACCATGGTATGTGTCTTCACCTTTATTCAGGGTTCTGTGGTCTTGAACAAATTACCTTCAGGCAGACTCTGGTTTCTAAAACTAGCTCCACCACTTCCAGCCAGAGTGACATGGACCGGCCAGTCAATGCCATGTAATTTGACCTCTCAAACTCTGTGATGGGAATGGTGAACATGTTCCTTGCAGAACTATTGTAAGAATGAAATGAGATGATGTACATAGACGGCTCTGTACATTCCTAACAGAGGCAAATGTCCCATAGATATTAACTGTAGCAGTTCATAAGTGGATAAAGAAAAACGAGGTGTATAGACACAATGGAGTATGATTAAGCTGCACCGAGGAATGAGATTGTGTCATTTACAGGAAAATCGATGGAACTGGAGATCATGTTAAACAAACTAGGCCAGAGCCAGAAAGGCAACGGTTATGTTTCTTCTCATATACAGAATCTAGGGGGTGGGAAAAGACATGAATGTAGCAAGGGGGCTATTAAGGAAGAGGAAGGGGTCAAGGGACAGGGAGGGAGGATGAAAGAAAGTAAGAGGAGGATGAATATGATGAAAATATTGTCATATGCATGTGTGAAAATGTCACAGCAACGTCCACTATTTTGTGCAATTAACATATGCTAATACAATACTTATAATACAATACATATAATACAATGCTTACAATACTTATAATACAATAATGATTAGCTGGAGGGTCTAATCTTACTTGGAAATTTTATTTCTCCCTGTATCTTTAACCTTAGTCGTCATGTGTTATGCCCCTGGTGGCCTTGAAGAGCCATAGCCTGGCATTCCATTCGAGGCCATTGTTTAGTATTCAGGTTCTCTTTCTTACCTATTTGATTCTACTATGCGTGGCTCCTTTTCCATCTCCTTGGGCCAGACAGCTGTCATAAATCACTTACTTTGATGTTACCACTGGCCAGGTACAGAGATGCTTTGCCATTTGTGGCCCAGCATCTTAAATCTTAGGACCCACATTGAGGCTTAATTTTAGGTAGGTACCTTGGTGCTTTCTATCCTCGTGGGGTACGTACCTTCCTGACCCAGCCCAGCCTGCCCACTGGAAAAGTTAGACCAAGGGATAGAGTGTCTGCTCATCGTGTTATTATGCCCTACTGTGAGATGTCATATAGCTTTCCAAAACGCATCATTTAAGCTTGGCTTTGAGTCATAATTTGCTTTGTCTTTATTATTGTTTGTCTTAGCTTAAAATTAGTTGAGGTTGCGGGGGAATTCAATTGTGGGGTGCTTGCTTCGTATTCATGAGGACTAAGTTTGATTCCTAGCACTTCTAAAAATTGGTGGTGAGTGGGGGGAAGGAGACTTTAGCAAATTAAATTCAGAGCAAATATCCTGGGGATGTCGTTAATCAACTTTAAAAAACGACTACTTATGCATATTCTATGTGTTAAATTATACAACTTATAATTGACTAAGTCTATAAATAAAAAGTGATACTACATCCAGAACAATATGTTATTTAAATCTAATAAGTGAAAGTGATCTTTGATGGGATGAACACCACGAAGCTTTTAAAATATATATATTTATTGATTGATTGAGGGAGAGAAAGAGAGAGAGACAGAGACAGAGTGAGCATGGGTTTGTCAGGTCTCCTGCTACTGTAGACAAACTCCAGACACATGTACCTCTCTGTGCATCTGGCTTCACGTGGGTACTGGGAAATCAAACCTAGGCCATTAGGCTTTGCAAGCAAGCACCTCCAACTGCTGAGCCATCTCTCTAGCCCCATAAGAGATTTTCACTTGATATCTCATGAAGGACAAGCTATCCTTTGAATCATTGCCCATGTCTACCAATTCTTTTTAGCATATTTCAAATGTCAAGGTCTTTTCAAAATTTTTTAGAAGTCTGGGAGTGACACAACCAGGGAGCAGCCTGCAAAACTCAATTTCCTGTGGTGCTCAGGTATGTCACAGAAGCCTGATTACTGAAGACCAAGCAGGTATATACTCAGCCTTGTTCTAGCTAAGACTTACTTTATCCACCCGTCCTTTACAGTCTCATTTATGGGAATCACTACATTATCATCAAGTACTTTATGGACCCATGAAAGCAAGTGGTGTTAGACATTTTTAGCAGAGTCTATACATGATGAATATACATAGATCTCCATAGTAATTGATTATCCACTCGGCCATAAATAAATTGCATTTCTTCACTCTGCCTTGACTTTTAGGAGGCCTGCTGCTGGGAAAAGATAATATGTAATCACAAGAAGGATGATTGTTTTGCTAGGTGTCAAGTTTTAGATATCACCTTCCAGCAAAGATAGTTTGATTTGAGAAGGTCGCTAACTGTGTGTGTGTGGTGGGGGGTTGTAGTTCTGCAGTGGGAAGTGAGAAGGTACTGCCCACAGTGCCTAGTCCACTAGGTGGAGGCGGTTTACGAGATGAGGAGTTCTGGAGGCAGGAGCTGTAGTCCTGCACTCAGGTACCTGTGACGCCTAGCACACAGAAGGTCTTGAATGCTTACTGAATGACTGAGTGGATGCCAAGGAACTGTGGAGGATGGACTCTTCTAGCAAAGCTCAACAATTTCAGTTTGGGAAGTGTCCCCCCCCCCTCCCGTCTCAGCTGAAGCATTGGTTTGTAACTGTGAATGCTTTTTAGAACCACAGGGGAACTCTCAAGAAAGTGGTAATTCCACTTCATTCTCATACATTCTGATTCAATTAGCCTGGCCCAGGCATTATTATTTTTTAGAAAGTTTCCAGTGTGATGCCAGTCTACTACTGTCAGAGGGGAGCACCACTATGGGTGCGGCTAGCAAGTTGAAAAACCAAGACAAGATATGTTAGGGTGCCAGTCAGGGTTAGCGGAGGAGGCTGTTGTTGAATAGCCATAGAGGAGGACACCTGATGTTCTCCTCTGGCCTACACATGTGTGTGCGCAGGGTGCATCAGCACACACACACACACACACAAACCACATCTCTCTCTGTCTTTCTCTCACACACACACCAAAAAATTTAATTATCAAATACTATATATTTTAATGGGATGGGATATGAAATTGAGTAAAGCAGAGAATTTGGAGTAATTATGATCTGTTTGATACATTACTAGTTACTCACCGTGTATTTATTACACACTGTTTTAGGAGCCCTGTGTTTATCAACTCACTCAACAACAACTATTGGTGGTAGATGTTTTCATGACCCCAGTTGTATAGATATGGACACTGAGCCACATAAAAGCAAATTAACTTGCCTCAGGTTAATAAGTAGAATAAAGCAGATCTAATATTTAAACTCAGAAAGACTGATTCCTAACCACTGAATCCTACTGGTTGCTTCTAGAATGAGCACCCTTACCTTTATGGTGCATTCATCACTAGGAGTCCATCTTACATGTCTTAGGTACTATTTTTTTAAAAAAAAAAAGCTCATTAATTATTGATTTGCAAGCAGAGAGAGAGAGAGAGAGAGATGATTTCTGTAGAGTCACTCAGTTTGTTTGTCACACTTGGATTTGAACTTTGTTCTGACTCCTGAATCTGGTGGTCTTCTCTCTGAATAAATACACAATACTTCACAGTTTACATTTCCACCTGTATGATGTTGCTAAGTTCTCACAACCCTGTGAATAAGTTGTGAGTCCTGGCAGGCTGTGGTGACAGGGCTGTCGCCACCATAACAGGTGTAGTCTGAAACTTCTGGCTTAACAAGTGTGACCCTACCTTCCTCTTCTCCCACTTGCCCGCAGATGTCAGTGCCCAGGGTGGTTTTGAGAACCATGGGATGAGGATGGCGGTAATTCCACCAACTTGGGCCTGGAATGATTATTTGGAACAAAGCTATGGCACCTCCATCAATAGATTTGCATTACCATAATAAAATATCCTCCACTGGGTGGCTTAATCCACAAGCATGTATTTCTCACAAAGCTGGGCTACTATAATCTTCATAGTTCTGTCACCAGCCATGCTTTTCTGTCCTGAAAACTACAACCTTCCCAAACAGCACCACTAATGCAGCACCACTAGTTCAAACTCACAAATCTGTGGAGGACATTTCATGTCATATCAATCATATCATAACATATTATATCATATCAAAATATATCTGGCTCCCTTCCTGACAGATAAATGGCCACCTTCTCTCCATGGGCATGTGTGGTCTTTTGCCAGTGTGTATAGTGTGTATAGTTAGATCTCTTTCCTCTTCAAAGACCATGGATCCCTTCATGAAGGCTCCATCCTCATGACACAATCCAACACTAACTACTTCCCCAAAGCCCAGCCTCCTAACACTGTCACAGAGATGGGGCCATCACATAAGAATTTTGACGGACACAGACATTCAGTCCAAAACACACAAGGGGCTTTTTTTCTCACCGTACAGTTCAGTCAGTAATGCAAGTGATTTAATAGAAGTGACATAGCTTTTTTTATGTGGGTGCTGGGGATCAAACTCAGGTCTCCAAGGTTGGGCAGCAAGGACTACTACCCACTAAGCATTTCTCACAACGCCTACAGATCATGTCTACAAATCATGCCACACTTTGAATAGCAAAGACCTGGTATGATATAGAATAAAACCAACCTGTTCCTGCCTCCCCACCCCCTGCCATAGTTATTAGCACTTTGTTCCTATCTGTAATTTTACTTATTGTATTGCACAGTAGCTAATGGAATAAGTGCTTGTTTGCTCAACTAGAATCTGAAATTTTGGAGGACTGAAACCAATTATAGTTGAAACCTTTATGTCTGGTTTTGAATCTGTTTCATCATAGTCAGTGAATCTGTTTTTTTTTTTAAATTTATTGACAACTTCTATACTTACAGACAATAAACCATGATATTTCCCTCCCCTCCCTCACTTTCCCCCTCATAACTCCGTTCTCCATCATATCCCCTCCCTCTCTCCATTAGTCTCTCTTTTATTTTGATGTCATTGGTTTTTTTTCCTCCTATTATGAGGGTCTTGTGAAGGTATTGTTAGGCACTGTGAGGTCATGGATATCGAGGCCAATTTCTGTCTGGACAGTTGCATTGTAAGGAGTTGTACCCTTCCTTTGGCTCTTACATTCTTTCTGTCACCTCGTATGCAATGGAACCTGAGCCTTGGAGGGTGTGATAGAGATGTTTCAGTGCTGGACACTCCTCTGTCACTTCTTCTCAGCACTATGGTGCCTTTTGGGTCATCCCAGTGGTCACCACCATCTGAAAAGAGAAGCTTCTCTAACCAAAAGTGAGAGTAGCATTAATATATGAATATGAACATTAAGTGTAGTGCTTCAAATCTATGTTTTTGAATAGGTGATGAACAGCTACAAGTGTAGGTGTGATAAGAAGAAGATTGACAAAATCCTAGTCTTGAGGCACTCACAGTTCACTGTTCATCGGCCAGCACCAGCTGCATAAGGCTGGGGTCCTTTGAGTCCTACACTGTTCCTATGACAGTGCAGTATGATGTAAGATTAAAGAGGAAGGGAATTCTTGGGAAGTGGTGGGACTGAAGTTAATTTGAGGGGTGTGAGAAGAAGAATCTGCTCTGTGCAATCTATAAGGTTCCACCTGCCAAGAAGGACTAATTGCATTTCCTGTTTGGCTGTTTCCCTGTATACATCAAGCTTTAAATCTGGGAGCACATTTATATCCCCAATTACAACACAAATCCTTTCCCAACAAAGTTGTTTCTTTTTTTTTTTTTCTTTCCTACAAAAGACTTCTTTCTTATAGTAAATTCTAATCTCTGAGGGCCGCAGCTGTCAAAAAAGGAAATGGTGTTACCCCACTTGGTCACGTCACCTCTCGCCTCAACCAATGCTCCTTTAGGTTATCTGAGGCCAGTGGGACAAGCCTCTGTCAGGACTAAAGAGGGCATAACTGTCAAGCAGTAGAGCAGGCAGCTGGTTTCTGCCCCGAGTGCCAGTGGCCTGGAGACAAGACCTGTCTGTAGAGAGTGAAGTCTAGGGAAGGTTAGCAAAGGCAAGGAGGAGAAGGCAGAATGTCCACATCTATTGAGAAGTGGGGCTCAGCCCTTTTGCCAGGTGGTGCACATCTTTAATCCCACCACTCCATTCGGGAGGCAGAGGTAGGAGGATCGCTGTGAGTATGAGGCCAGCCTGAGACCAGGTGGTGCACATTTGAACTAATCCCACCACAACAAATACAAAAAGCAAATCTCAGCCGGGGCAGAGGTAGGAGGAATCCCAGCACTTGGGAGGCAGAGGTGTGAGGCCAGCCTGAGGCCACCCTGAGACAAAGAGTGAATTCCAGGTCAGCCTGGACCAGAGTGAGACCCTACCTCGAAAAACAAAACAAAACAAAACAAACAAAAAAAAGAAGGCTATGGAGCTGGGCATGGTAGCACACACCTTTAATCCCAGCACTCAGGAGGCAGAGGTAGGAGGATCGCCGAGAGTTTGAGGCCACCCTGAGACTACAGAGTGAATTCCAGGTCAGCCTGGACCAGAGTGAGACCCTACCTCACCAAAAAAAAAAAAAAAAAAGCAAATCTCTCAGGACCTGTGGTACCTCTGACCAGGAAGACACATATATGCAAAGTTTTGCATGTGATTTCAGTGAGCTCAGAGGGGTTTTGAACCATAGACTAAGGACCCTTGGAGTGAAGAGACATAAGAAACAAGGTGTGGTTAAATGGACCAATGTGGTCTTGTCCTGTTGAGGCTGCCCAGAAGCCTTGTGGTCTCTTCTTCTCAAACCTTGAAACAATCCCTGGCACAGTCAGAGGTACCAGCAGCCACAATCATTGCCCCACATAGGTCACCCTGGTAGCTCTGCTTCCTTAGCGAGATGAGATTTATTATTGTCCCAGGCACGAGGACAATGTTCCTCCATCAAACACCATCCCCCCACACACACACACTTCAATATTCTATCTGCCTGCAGTACTGTCTCCAGATGAATACCAAATCATGCTGGTGGATGGTTCCCAGTGCTGATCAGAGTCACTTCTTCTTTTATTACCTGAGTAGTTGCATGCGATGGGGGAAGGGATTCCACACAGCTTGTCTCATCCTCAGTAAGACTGTTTTTTTTTTTTTTTCAAAGTGATGCCATGTCATTGTCATGATGTCTAATGCAAAGGTAGAAAAAAAACAGATTTTTTATGGTGAGATTTGCACCCTAATTCCTGAAAGCAAGGATGGAAAGCCTCGGTGCCTTTCTTGGGGCTTGACTCAGCATAACAGCTATGAGTTCTTCATCTGTGCTACGACTGGGACCATGGTGAACTTGGACTATGCATGTGCATAATGGGCTGTGGTGTCTCCCATCTCTCGCTAGAGTTCTTGCTTGGTTGAAAAGGATGGCCCTGGTGAAACAATTCCAGAATCCCAAAGTCTGTTGCCCAATGGAGAGGTGAGGTGGGGTGTTTGTAAATCAATTTTGAGCTTGTGTTTATAAATCAATCTAACATATACCTAATGATGAAACTGACATTTTGGCTGCCTAACATCTATTTTCCCTTCCCCCACCATGCTGCAGTCTGGTGGGCCTGGAGCCGGGTGCTCTGTCCTCTCTAGCCAAGGGGAAGGCTTGTGAAGCAAACTAAGGCAATAGGACCCTCCCTTCCCTTGAATTTCAGCTCTGAACAGCATGACTCGGGGACTGTAGATGGTTGGAGTGTAGTCATTGCTGATTGCGGTGATCATGAGAGCAGAGCATCTTGGGACAGTGAAACCCAGATCTCAGGATTGGGTCAGCATTTCAGTGTTCCCCCCATGTGACACTTGTGATGATTCCAGAGTGAGAACCACTGCTGATGGAGCAGCTTCCAGAGCTTCTAGGATTGCAGAGATTTCCATGCCTGAGCCCCAAAAGGTCTTCCCTGAAATGTGTAGATGATTTACATTAACCAGAGTCTTTGGTTTTGCTTCTTTTTGCAACTGCTTGGACGTGCTTTAATCTGAACCCAGTACAAGTTAACTGCCTTCCAAAGGAAACCCTAGTGAATGGATTTGACAGTTTAAAACCAACAGATATCCTTCCTTTCCTAGTGAAAAAGACAAATCCGCTCATGAGCAACAAGCCCATTATTCCACTAATAAACAGACTAGGGGTTTGCAGGATATTAGGAGTTTATTTATTTTTTATTTTTCAAATCTTTATTATTATTATTATCAACAACATATTTCATATGGATACATCATGTGTTGGAATCCTCTTTTCCCTTTCCCTGCCCCCATTCCGCTGAGGACCCTCCTCAGTGGGGTTACAGGTATTCCCTATGGGGTTGTGGTTTATGCATTGTGGGAGCAGCACTCAGTTATTCTGGAGAGGGATGTAATGCCTCTGGAAATAGATGTGTCAACCTGTGGCTTTTACAATCTTTCTGCCCCACTCCCCTTCTGCAAAATTCCCTGAGCCATGGCGGGTGAGTTTTAAAGTCTCCTTCAATGATGAGCTCTTAGGAGCCTCTAGATCTCTACTGTAGGTGTTGAGTATTCTCAGGGTCTGTCTCCTTCACCCTGGCGCTGATTATCAGGTTCAGCATGGAAGCAGCACTCTTGCTCAGCTCCCCATTTCTTCTGTGGTTTCAGCTGTGGCTTCACTGAAATGCGAGGGGTAGTTTATTTCCTTGGGTCTCTACCTTCTGAAAAAGAAGAACAGATTCCCCAACAGAGAGTGAAGTCAGCATAGCTTAAGTGGGATAAGCATTATTAATTTAGGAAGAATTTGATGTATATAACCGTGTGTATATAGCCAAAGACTAGTGAGAGCTTGACACTGGAGAGCATAATCTTTGTCTAGGAGTTTATTTTTTAAGAATTCCCTGCAAGATTTAGGAAAAAGAACACCAAATGTTAACATTTTCCTTTTTTCTTTCTCTAGACTTGCCAGGGATAAATCGATATGTACCCCAAAAGCTACTTTCTGATAGCAAATATGTGTAAATCAGGGGCTTTGCAGACACTCCTTAAGGAAGGTTGGTGACAACAGGGCTCAGTGGACTTTCCAAGAGTATCTGAGTGCCATAGATTTCCCAGTTGACATCACACAATGGGGAATCCTGTTTTATAGAATAAACATGATGAGTGGAAATGAAAATGGAAAGTTGTCCACCAGCCAGATTTCACGTTGATTGTGTTGCAGATCTAAGGGTGGGGGAGCCCCATTGGCTGGATGCTTCTCCCCTGGGTACTCGGCTGAATTTCAGGCTCTGTGCAGAAATGCCTCATGTAGTGTTCGTGTGAGCTGAAAGAATGTGCAATTTGGTAGGCCATGGTATGAATAATTTATTTGCATTTATAGTCACATCACTTTTAATCATGGTCAAATGTGGAGCAGAGTAATGTCAATAGGAAAGAAACGGTTTTCCGTGTTAAGTGCTAAGAGAGGAGAACTATACCTTGTTGTAAAAGCGACTCACACAAGCCCAGGCCTTGGGGATTCTTGTCAAGTGGTTTAACCTCCTTCTTAGGCTGTTGACAGAGATCACCGAGCTGGAGGGATGGCTTAGTGGTTAAGGCACTTGTCTGCAAAGCCAAAGGACCCAGTTTCAATTCCCCAGGACCCACATAAGCTAGATGCACAAGGGGAGCACATGCATCTGGAGTTTGCTTGCAGCAGCTGGAGACCCTGCCATGCCCATTCTATCTGCTTTCTCTCTCCCCCTCTCTCTTAAATAAATAAATAAATATTAAACAAAAAAACCCACAAAAACCTGTTGGGTCTTCTTTTATGTGTAGACAAACAGTCCCTGACAGCATTAGCCATCTCAGATCAGTGGAGAAGGGGCTTAAGGTCCCAGGTTGTATGATGCCAGAGGAGCCATCAGTAGCAGCTAATTGTACACTGCTACCATCCCTTCTGCAAACATGCTTTCCGGTTCCATACACATTTCAGATTAACACCCAAAGCACAGCTCTTGTCTCCATCCCCAGTGTGTTCTTCCTGTCTCAGTGTGGGTAGCATCCAAATCTGTCTCCTGGTCAGCATCTCTATTGCCACTCACCATACTGTCACCCTATACCTTGCCAGGCCGCTGTCATAACTTCCTAATAGCTTATCTTGCTTCCACACTTGCCATCGCTCCCCAACACAATTCCTTCTCCACAATATAATGTAATCTTCATAATGTAGCATTGTGTTTCACTTCCCCCTTTCCAAACTGCTGTGCATTTTCTAGCTCATTAAAACAAAAGTCCAGACTCCTGTGATGCCCATTAGGGCCTGGGATCTGAGTCCTATCTCTGTTGCAGTTCTACTTTATTATCACTTGTTATGACTCTTCCCTTGGTGAATCATGTTCCATGGTAATTTCATGTGGCACCTTCAACACACCAACCCCATTCCTACTGTCAAACACTTGAGACTGGTGTTCTGTCTGCTGAGAATCTCTTTCCCAAATCTTTCCCCAGCTTCTCTTTCATACTCAACTTGTAGCTCTTCAACAGGACACCCCATTTCTTCTTCATAGACTTACCATTTTTTCTGTCCTGCTCAACTTTTTTCCCACAAGAATCTAAACACTATGAAAGCAAGAACTCTAAAAACAATCCATTCCTGTGTTTCCAGAATTTTGGATCCTTTTCAGAACAAAGTGCATGTTGGCAGACCATAGAGTAAAGGCCAGCATACTGTAAGCCATTTAGCACCCAAATATATAACTTTAAAGATATTTTTACTTATTTATTTGACAGAGAGAAAGAAGGAGAGAGAGAGAGAAAGAGAGACGGAGGGAGGGAGGGAGGGAGGGAAGAAGGGAGGGAGAGAATGGGTGCACCAGGGCCTCCAGCCACTGCAAACCAATTCCAGACACATGTGCCGCTTTGTGTATATGGCTAATGTGGGTCCTGAGGAATCAAACCTGGGTCCTTTGGCTTTACAGGCAAATGCCTTAACCACTAAGCCATCCCTCCAGCCCCCAAATATATAACTTTATTAAGAAGCAAGTGATACTCTTTTTGATAAAACTAAAAAATCATTATTATAGCTCAGATCAAGCCCTGATGTTTGGGAAATAGCTTTAGGTATGATGCCACTTTCAAAGAAACATTGCTGTATCCTTCAAAATAATAAAAAAGGACTAACATCTTAGTGCAGATTGAAATAAAATCCCAAAGCACCATCACACTTTTTAAACCTCTTTCTTCATTTTGTTCTTTCTTAGTATCTCTAAGGGTGGAAGATTACACCCTGTTTATTGCTACTTTACTCTTCTTCACATATATGATGTAAAAATATTTATTGAAGTTTAAAATATAAAAAACATACAATATACCTAAGTAGTATATTCCACATGTATAAACACACACACACACTAATATTTTACTTATTTGAGAAAGGGAGTGAGAGAGAGAGGCAGAGAGAGAGAGAGAGAGAATGGGCACTCCAGGCCTTCCAGCCACTGCAAACAAACTCCAGATACATGCACCACCATATGCATCTGGCTTTATGTGGATACTGGGGACTCAAACCTGGGTCCTTAGATTTTGCAGTCAAATGCCCTAACCACTGAACCATCTCTCTCACCCTAAACACATTTATATTTATTTAACCTTTCCCACAATTTCCAGTGAGTTCTGTGAATAAATATGTGCACATAAAAGTCTATTAGAACTTCAGTATGCAATTAAAGTAACAGCTGTTGTGTGACATGCTAGATCTCGATGCTGGCTTGATCCAAGGGACAGACCATTCTGGGTTCAAATTCCAGCTTTGCTGTTTGTTGAGCGTGATCTTGACAAGTCACTTACACTTTGTCAACCTTGTTTCCTTACCTACAAAACAGATACTATTAGAGGTGACCTTAAGGCATTCTGTTGTAAGGATTAAATGAGATCCTATGCATAAAAAGGTTAACACAAGCCGGGCGTGGTGGCGCACGCCTTTAATCCCAGCACTCGGGAGGCAGAGGTAGGAGGATTGCCGAGAGTTCGAGGCCACCCTGAGACTACGTAGTTAGTTCCAGGTCAGCCTGGACCAGAGTGAGACCCTACCTCGCAAAACCAAAAAAAAAAAAAAAAAAAAAAAAAAAGGTTAACACAGTTCTGGGCTTCTGGTAACTCCTTAGAAAGGCTTTATTTTCACACAGGTTTCTTATTCTTATGACCAGGACTTATATCAAAGCTAGAATTATACTAGAATTATTCGAAGACTGCAAAGACAGCTTCCCTACACTCTTCTGTCTCCACCGTCATCCACAGAGCTAACTCCAGATTCACTCTGCCTTCATTCTTCCAAATCTTTTTCTGAACAAGTAGCTGCACTGGAAGACATTTCAGTGGTGGCTTCTGCTCTGATGGGAGTCTGATGTGTGGTTTGGCTTACTCAGCTCTAGCTGGCTGGGCCTTCTGATGCATCTCATTCCTCGGGGAACAACAGAAATAGCTAGTGTATGCTTCATCGTGTCTGGGATGGTTTAAGGACCAGCTTGGAGAGCTCAGGTGAGGTCATATAACTGAGTTTCTCAATTCTCCTTTACCCGGCATCTCCTCACTGTTAGCTTAGGCTTCGTCATAGCCTGGGGAATCTCGGGACAGTCGCGTTCCTTGCATGACAGCTGACTTCCTTCCAGAGAGAAGGCAGAAGCTGCCAGGATCGTGAAAACCTGGCCTCAGAAGTCCTGCAACATTCCTCCCACCACATTTTGTTCGTCTAAACCATCCCAAGGCCAGCCCAGAATCAATGAGGGACAAAGAGAGTATGTCTCTTGGTGTAACACATATATACAGGGTGGGGGGAGGAATGAATTGTGGGCAGCCATGTTTGGCAATGATCTACCACGAGGAGCAAGTGCTCATCCTCTTCCTGCTACAAAGGGGTGAGCAGAGGGAATATCTAGTGTCCATTCCCCTTGAGACCACACTTTGTCTCCAGTCTTCTTATTGAACCAGGGAGGGTGGCATTGGCGGGAGGACTGGGTCTTCACCCTCATGACTCCCACAGCTCTGTGAGGAGATCAGCATGTGGTTGACCTGTGAACTTAAATATGAATATATAGAGCCTTTTGCACTCAGTTTTCTGAATCACTGCCCTGAGCAATTGAGAAGCAAAATATCCTGCTTCATAGAAAAGGTTTTCCTCTCCAGCCAACCTCTTAGTTATTTTTTATTTTATTTATTTACTTATTTATTTTTTGAGGTAGGGTCTGACTCTAGCCAGGCTGACCTGGAACTCACTCTGTAGTCCCAGGCTGGCCTCTGAACACACAGTAATACTTCTACCTCGGCCTCTGAGAGCTGGGATCAAAGGCGTGCACATATGCCCAGCTTTGTTTCTTTTAAAAAGTATTTTATTTATTTATGTGTGAGAGAGAAACAAAGACTATGAGTGTGCTGGGGAGGGGGCCTCTTGCCATTGCAAATAAACTTCAGATGCATGCACCACTTTATGCATCTGGTTTTATATGGGTACTGGGGAATTGAATCCAGGCCATCAGTCTTTGTAAGCAAGTGCCTTCACTGCTGAGCCTTCTCCCCAACCCCCACTGGTTGTTTTCTTCATCCAGATTATTTCAGCATGAAAGCTTCTTGTCCAAGTTCAGGAACTGAGTTGGCGCAATTACTTATTGAGTAAATCTTTACATCTGGTTTTGATTACTCAGGAGTACTTGGGTTAATCTTTTTAAAAATATATATTTTATTTATTTATTTATTTATTTATTTATTTATTTGAGAGAGAAAGAGAGTGAGAATGGGCTCACCAGGGCATCCAGCCACTGCAAACGAACTCCAGATGCATGCACCCCATTGTGCATCTGGCTTGCATGGGTCCTGGAGAATCAAACTGGGATCCTTTGGCTTTGCAGACAAAATGTCTTAACCGCTAAGCCATCTCTCCAACCCTGGGTTAATCTTTTGATGAAGCTTAGAAAGCAGCTGTTGCACTAGGTATTGTTCCTCTCTCTCCATACTCACAGCCGGACTCTCACATGTTTATTTATTGAGGACTGTTATAGTTTACTTATTTGAGTGGAGTTTTTGAGTGTGTGTGGGTGTGTCTTTGCATGCCATGGCATGCATATGGAGGTTAGAGGACAGCCTTGTTTGAGACAGGGTCTCTTTGTTGTGTTGCTGCATGTGCCAGGCCAGCTGGCCTGTGAGCTTCCATGGAGTCTCTTGTCATTGTCTCCCATCTCTCTTCAGGAGCACTGGGAATACATGTACACTGCTGAGTCTGGTTTTACATAGTTCTGAGGATCAAAACTCAATGTCTCATGCTTGTGCAGGAAGGGCTTTACCCACTGAACCATCTTTCCAGCTCCCAATATTTGGGTGGCTTGGGGAAGGTGATTTTATATATATATTCACATTGGAAGGTAGAGTTGATTGAAGATCAGTGTCTGTCCTACTCCTGTGGCTTAACACAATGCCTGGCATACAGTAGCTGCTCTATGAATAGGTCACTGACTCAGTTCGGAGGCTGACTTGCCCAGAATCCAGGATAAACATCCCCAAATCTCCACCTTCGTGTGGAGGTTAGTTTTTGGACAAACTTGTAAGACTCAGTTATCTCACTACTGTTTCTGCTTATTAGATCTAGTCCAGATAAGGCTTATGGATGGTCTTCAGCCCATTAGCTCCTCTCTGATAATCACTGGAGTCATTGATTTGGTAAATATGCCTTTATTAAGAACTTCCTGTGTGCCAGTCCCATGGCAACTCCATTTGCTTGTGTGCTGGTGTTTAGAACATGGTCCTAGCCATTAATTTGTCAAAGTTTTTGGCCTAGTTGAATATTTTGGTTTGGTTCTCTTGGCCCTCTGGAATTTGATTCTTGTCCTTCCTCAACCACATACTCAATTCCCTTCCTGCTGTCTCTCTCCTCTCATTGGTACCAGACTATTCTTCCTATTTCCCCCACCCACTTGACACATTCATTCTTCCTTTGATGCTAGGTTAACTCCTACCTCCCACTCAACCCACAGAAAACATCAGTTGTTCCGATTTTATGTATAAAAATACTGAGACTTCTTATGGAGGAGTGAGTCTGGATTTTCCAGGCTGAGAGGAAATCACATCTTACAGAGGCTAAGTAGCTTTCTTATGGTGAGCTCAGGATGTGGATCTAGGGTGTGAAGGCTCTAAATCTAGTGCTGTTGTAATATTGATATGAGATTAAGTGAGACCAAGTATATATGTAAGTATAGATGCTGATATAAGACAGATGATGTATAATTAGAAGATGGTGTGGGAAGAAAAGATGAGGAAAGAAAACTCTGAGCACATAGGCAGGGAAGGATTTCAGACCCTTAGGAGAGGGAGGGTTTTCCCAGAAGCCCAACAAGAACTTGCATCTTGGCTTTTGCAGAGGTTAGCCTTCTGGTCTTCATGAATCTATCTTCATTTTGAATTTCCCTCATATTACACCACAGTCTGGCCCGTGAGCTTCCACATTCTCCTGATTCTGCTTCCCATTGCTGTAGGCCCATTGGGATCCCAGGTACCGGTGTCACTTTGCATCTGGCTTTAGGAAAGCGCTGGGGAATTAAACTTAGATCTTTAACCACGTTACATATATAACATGCTTACAATGCCTGGCTTTTAGTGTGTGTGTGTGTGTGTGTGTGTGTGTGTGTGTGTGTGTATGCCTGGCACATAAAGCACATTAAAAAACTATTAGTTTCTTTATAGAAAAACCAAGCTCATTCCCTAGTGATAATATAAGCAAATAAATACATTCTTTTGAATCACTCTCCTTTAAAACTCAGTGTGATGCATAGAAAAGTAAAGGGGTTTCCATAGCATTCTTTCACACCAAACATCTGCATCCCTCCTCCTAGTGTGAAGCACGCAATGAGACGTTCAAAATACCCACAGCCCGCGCTCCTCTGTCCACGGTTCTGAAACCTCATCCCTCTGTCCAGTGTGCTGAATGCTGCTTTGCTCGTAAGGATTCTGATCTAAATGTCAGGATAAGAGGCAGTAACAAAGAAGATAGGCATCAGGGGTGCGGAGGCAACGTGAGGAGAAGCTATTTTTCACAGAAATTTCCAGATGGGAAATGAGAGTCTTTGTCATGCTTTACAAATACAGACATCCTTTGTCATTCAAAATCAGAAATCAAACATCTACAAATTCATTTTCAGATAAATCCCTTGTTCTCCAGTCTGGCTACTGGTGTTATCAGAGGATCAGGGATTAAAACAAATTTAGGTGATATGGTGTCCTTCAATGTCCAATCTTGCTGTTCATTTACAAGAAATGAAATAATTTGGATAATGAAGTTGCAATTGCAGTTCACTTACTCTAGGGATGCTCATTGAATCTTCTATCATTCAAGGATTTGTACTTACCAAAAGATATAGAGTAATAAGCAAGAAGGATAAGGTCACTGTTGTTATGGAGATAACATCTTTGTGGGAGAAGATTGAAGATAAACAAACACTTTGAGACATTGACAAGTACTATGAAGAAAATAATCAGCAATTATCAAGAAAGAAAATTATCTTTTTTCTTGTGAACTATATAGGTAGAGGATGTTATATGCAGTTAATAATGACAACTGTTGCTATATGCAAGACACTGTTGTCTAACTATAGCAACTCACCTAGTAACAAACTTATGAAGTGGCTTACAGCCATTGTCCGATTTTATAGGTGAAACAGCTGAGACACAGGGAGGTTGCCCAAGGACATGTTGTAATTCAATGGTAGACTTAACTATGAGCCCAGATTGTGGGATTTCTGAGCCCATCCCAGAACCTGAGACCCGCCCCCCTCCCCAAGGAGTGACTGGTGATGGAGAGAGGCATGGGAAGAAAGGATGAGGAATTGAACTTGGGTAGTTAGGCATTGCAGGCAAGCGCCTTAACAGCTGAGCCATCTCTCCAGCCCAAGCCTTCTGGCCTTTGTGAACCATCTTCCCTCTTGCTGCACCAGAGATTCTATAGCTGGGACCTGGTTGCTAATTAGATTCTGCACTGCTAAGTTCTGGATAGGGCTGCCTCCCATCACTCATGAAACGTCAGTTTTAATTGAGGATTCGTATGTTACTACCTTCAAGCTTAGAAGGAAATTTGAGTAATGGGAAAAAAGACCCTCATTTTGGTTTATGGAGCATTTTGCAGTGAAAGCTTTTTATGCTTCTCATATGAAGGAAAGCTAGTGATATCTGAACTTGAGCCTCTTTGTGTGTTCACAAGCATACTTCCTCTGTGGTCCCTTTCTGTTTCTCAGTTTGGCCATGGAACTTATTTTATTAGGTGTCATTTTTCGTGGGATTTTAGTATTTTATTCAAAATATTAAGCAAAAAATAACACCTAGGGCTGGAGAGATTGCTCAGTAGTTAAAGCACTTGCCTACAAAGCCTAACAACCAGTGTTTGGTACACCAGTACCCACATAAAGACAGATGTACTAAGTGGCACATGCATCTGGAGTTTGTTTTTAGCAGCTAGAGGCCCTGGAATGCTCCCCCTTCCTTGCAAATAAATAAATAAATAAATAAATAAATAAATAAATAAATAAATAAATAACATTTTTAAAAACACCTGCCAAGAATACTGTGATTGTCTTTAGTAGATGTGTCAAAAAGTTTTGCCAAGGGACTTACTTCTTCTTTCTTTTTTTTTTTTTTTTTAACAGAAGACTTTACCTCAAGATTCTTTTCAATGAGCAAATTAGAACATTTACCATAGGAAACTATTTGCCAAAATTTTACTGATTTATTCACACCTTTGGTAGTATTCTCACTATATAAAGTGAATTATGACTGATTGTGTTTATAATTTTGTTTCTGAGCGTTCCTTTCTTGGCAGTTCACCTCTTTGGACACCAATAAAAGTCATTGACTTCAAATATGGCAGAGATTGAAGGGTTGTTTCCCTGATAATAGTTTTCATGTTGATTTAATGTTTTCTTTGCTGTTTCATTTTGTGCAAGCAACCCTTCAATTATTCACTTGTTCCCACTGAGTCTTGGCTTTCTGTTCTATGTGGTAGACAGAGTCCTTGGGAACACCCACTTTCATTATTCGGGTCCAGCCACGGTCACCAAATTTTCTCTTCAAAATTGACTGAGGAATTCTAATTTTGGGATCACCTTAATAACTTAATTTCCCCCTTCTGATTTAATAATTTTACACTATCTCCCATCTCTGCCATCACAATTATTTACTGTCTTCCTACTGTGGGCAGAGCAGTGTGAGTCACAATTACCTTATATGTGCTGTTTCACTCTGTTTTCATAACAAGCCTGCTGCAAAAATATCATTGTACTTTTCTTTTTAAAATATAATTTAGTTATTTATTTGAGAGAGAGAAAGAGGCAGAGAGAGAGAGAATGGGGAATGGGCACACCAGGGCCTCCAGCCACTGCAAACAAACTCCAGATGCATGCGCCCCCTTGTGCATCTGGCTTATGTGGGTCCTGGAGAATTGAACGCGGATCCTTTGGCTTTACAGAAAAATGCCTTAACTGCTAAGCCATCTCTCCCACCCTCATTGTACTTTTCAAACCAAGGTACAAACAGGTTGTTTTATATGAGTTGCCCAAACCCCATAGCCTGTGAAAGGAGTTGTGTAGTCAGAGCCACACCATTCTGTCACACACCCTCATGTCTCTGCATCTTCCCTGCAGAAGGAGTGCAAAACATCCCATTCCCTAAGCTTTCCAAAGTGAGTCCTAACTTTTGCATGTTCTCTTCACTCAAGTTTATTAGACTGTTGTTGTGAGAATCTCCCGAGAAAGCTTCTTATCTGTGCTTTTAGTGATGGCTGGAACTCTGCAACTGTAGGCTCCTTCTCTCCTCCTTTCTTGCTAACCATCTCAATATTCTGCAGCCAGCGTGGCCTCCCACTCCTAGCCCTGCTACAGGATATGCCCCATGCTGACTTACAGCAGATACCAAACCAATTGTAATTGTGTGTGTGTGTGTGTGTGTGTGTGTGTGTGTGTGTTAGAAATCCAGGCTCTGTCCGTTTCACTTGATTATCATCTCTTGTTCCCACCGTCATAATTTATTAAATTTGTTGTTTCTCCTGCTATAATTTCAGGTCTAAGCAAAGCAACAGGGAAAATTCCTTTCTCTGGCCATCTGCACTCCCTGGGAGGCTAATGCAGCAACATTTATAACAATTAGGGAGAGTCTTCTCTTTCTTCTTTCCCACTATAGCTACAGGATGCATTTGTTTCTTATGGTCAAATTGTTGGCATGTGGGAACATGATTTAAGGACTAGAAAATACTTCAGTTGCAAAGTGAAAGATGCCAATGTTGTACCACCACAGTAATACTACCTTATATTTATTGGGTACTTATCATGTGCTCGGTACTATTCAGAGTTGTTTATATATGTCATATGGCAATTTTATGTACACAACAACCCTACATGTTCTGTTATTTTCCCATTTTACAGATAAGGAAGCTGAAGCAGAGAATAGTTAAGAAATGGTTGTCAGCTTAAAGGTAGTATCCAAATCCTCAAACTCTGTTTTCTCATTCTGCTGCCCTGCCCAGTGGATTGGGTTCTGGAAAGATCTCTATAGCTGAAGTTAATAAAGCTTGGTTAGGCTTTACTCTGGCCATTTAAGGAGGAGGGATGCTTGGTTTCATGGAGGTAAGCTGAGTTGACATGATTGATACCTGAATGAGGGTTTAGAATGTTAAAGAGCTCTTTGGGCCAGGGAGCATAGAACGTCATGAGTGTTGTCCCTCTGCATTACTCTCCTTGAGGCAGCCTTGGACTAGATTTGATTCAAAACATGGTGTGGCAGCAGGGATCCAGAGTTAAAAAACCAGCAGATGTTCTACCAAGCTCATAGGTTTTCATCATCATGTCTGCACTCCAGAACTCTAAAAACATCCAGGTTAAAACCCACTGAAAGATCAAAAAAATGTGAGTGTTTCTGAGATTAGGCTCTATGTGATATCTGAGCTTTACGTTCATAAATCCACATTCAAGTAGACTAAGGTCAAAGTTTGGCTGTCACAGGATTATACCCCCTTTCTGAATCAGGGCCCAGAAGTGATGCAGGTGAACGTGGAGACTACGGTGCCTCTGGTCTTGCAAGGATTGGGGACCTTAAAGGAAATGGAGACTGGCCCTGTTCAATCTTCTCTGTTAAACTCCTGAGCTGGTCAATCCAGGGATCCTATCAAATTGCCAGTATCCTCCTGGGAAAAAGAACAGGGAACTCTAGCTCTTGCTGAAGTGATGATTCTCCCAGACATCCCAAGATTGCCAGCTGCTGAGGTGAGTCTGGGCTTTCATGCCGGCCTCCCTCAAGATGGCCACCATTGTGATGGAGTGTTGGCATCTCAGAGGGAAGAGAGTGAAATACAGCTGCTTATAAGGCTTTAAGGGGTCTTGATTAGGATCAGACAAGCTACATGACACAATATGTAAGTTTAATGGGCACAGCAAGGCAAGAACTTGGAAGGTCTTGGACTGTTTTTATGTTGAAAAATTGAGTAATTTAAAGCATGCCTTTGCAAGCTCCTGAAATCAATAATAAAGCTTCAGTTATATGACACATTAAGATGAGGATACATTCTAAGAAAAACACTGCTAGGCATTTTTGTTACAGTGTGAACACTATAGAGTATACTTAAACCAAGATGCCATGGAGCACTGGGCAGTGTATAATCTTGTGTGCCCACCATCATATATACAGTTTATGGTTTGCTAACACTTGACTGTATTTAAAACTTTACATTTCTCACCAACAGTTTCCTGAATGAGCAAAGTCATGTTGATAAAGACATTAGAATTTTGACAGTTCTGACCAGAAAGTCAGCTGAATGTTCATGTTGGCAGACTGTGGGGGGTGCGGGGGCATGCAGATAGTGTTCTGGGTCTCTTTCTGTCTGATTCCTGGAAGCAGCTTGCTGGCCATGTCACTCAAGTATTTATCTGTGAAATGGACATACTCCTTCCTACGTTCCAGATCATTTTGAGCTTTGGGTCATAAGATATATATTAAGTACCTTGGACAGAGGAAGAAGTCGGCTCTTTATTGTTTTTCTTCACGTGTTTTCACAAACCAGAGCTTGTGGCCCATGACATTTGATTGTATTGCTATAAGACTCTTAGGTTGGGTTATGGATATTTGAATCCACTGGAGGTAGCTTATGCAGGAATGGGAAGTATTATAAGTGCCAGTACTGAATGTGCTTGCTGAATCACTAAGAGGACAGAAGAAAAGATTTGAAGCTACCTTATCAGAATATCTTTCAAGAACATTTTGAGATCTTGGACTGCTGTAGGTGCTCTACTTCCACTTAATTATGTAGCTACGGCACAAAGACAGGGTGGTGACCCCTGCGTCTCTCTATGTAGGATTAGCACCGAATCCAATCATGTGCATGAATCTGTGTGACAGACACAGTTTGTGCACAAGACCTTTGCTGCCAGGGCACCTGAACAGTCACAACTTGACTTTCTGTCTCTGTGCAGTAGAAGGGTGTTGCACTGAGTATTGAGCAAGTGCATTCATGCAATTCACTGCCAGATGTGACTAAATGTTCACCGTCCAGGCGCAGTGGCTGCATGGGTGAGGAGCCGCAGGTGCTGTCTTCTGCCTTTTCCTCTTACCATTTTACTCCCCATTAGACTGCTAACCTCAGAATGAGTAGAGGCAGGAAGAGGAGAAATAAATTGCTGTATTTATCTCTTTATAGATCAAAAGAGGAAAGGTGAAAGATAATGGCTGCTGGTATAATGTACACAGGACCAGGGTTGAGAAATTACACTTGAGTGTATTCGCAATTGTCCTCCCTCTATCTTGGAGGGAAAGCACAGATATAGCTCACATGTCTCCCCTCCCACCCGCACCCTGTCTGTACTCGGTACGCTTCCTCGTATGCTTCCTCTGTTCGTTCACCCATCATGCCAGGCCCCATAGGTACAGGTACAACTGTAGAGGACCCAGGACTTTCCCAACCCTTTTCGAGAATCTCTGAAATTGTACTTTCACAATGAAGAGGGAAATCATGATGTTAGAAGCCTGAGATTCTGTCTTAGACAAGCCTGTTTTCTTGCACTGATTTTAGGTAAATTACCTAACCTATGATTTCAACTGATTTGTATACAAATGAGATCGGGCATACAATCCCAGTAGCTTGCTTCCAGTTACTTGGTTCTCTTTGTGGATGGGGTTGGGGGGGAAGGGAGTCAATTCCAAAAAGATAATCAAGAGGGCCTGACTTGTTTGAAGTGAGATGAATGGATCATACCCTCTTCTCCTTGACTTTCAAATCCCGTTACAGAGTTCTTACCCGTTTTGTTTCTAGATTCTTCTGAAACTTTCTGTAAACATAGCATTATATTTGTTATCCTAATGATTTGTTGACAATTCTGTCTTCCCCACAATCTTTAAAGACCACACCCCAGTCTTACCATTTTAACTTTCAAGGGATGGCCAGATCTCTCCATGATTTGCGAACAGAAATTACCAAAGCCATTTTGGGGCTCTGCTTTGATTTCTTTTCATGTATGTTACATCCAAAGAGCCTTGTACCTGCTCCCCTCTTACTCTCATTCCTCACTCTATTACCAAAGCAGTGTCTTTGACTTCTAGTGGTAATGGGACCATATTAGATAATATTTGAGATGCCAGAGAAGTCCAAAGTCCAACCAGCTCCCATGTTATTACAAAGATGACCTATAGCCTTTGTTAGGCAGCAGAAAAGAGGCACCCTGGAAGTGGAGGTTAATGTTCAGTCTCACAGTGAGGTAGAAGAAGGTGGAGAAGAGCTGTGAAATGCTCACCCAGTCTTCTTTTTCAGCCTGTACTCTGATTTCATCACATGAGGACGGTTATGATTTAGAACCTTACCTGATCTGCATAATCCATTAAAATGTCACTTTTTTAATTACAGAAGCTATTCCTCTGAAACACACACCTGCTGTTGGTGGTATTTATTGCCAGGACGTGGCATGATTTGTGTTTGGTATGAAGGTAGTCACCCCTGCCATCCTGGGCTGCCCTTAATAATGTCACTCCGATAGTCCTCAGCAACTGGAGGCGAGTAGGAATGACTCCCCACCAGGCTGTTCTGTATTCTCCTCCTCACACCTTTCAAGACTCATTTCTCTGCCTCAGTAATTGCTCTGCTGGTGCCATTTTTATGCAGGAGGTAATTCTACATACAGCCTCAAATGAGAGTGGATTTAGAAGGGAGGCCACTGAGTGCTTGCAATAAGCACCTGGCTATCACAACAGGCCAAGAAAATGCCACAGGAGCCTTGACTTGGTGGCATATAGAGTGGTATGCAGGAGGACAGGTTTTGTTTCTAGAACGCTAAGATTGTTTATCTTTGAAGTGTTAAGATTTTGAGGATGCTGAGATTCAACTGACTCTTCTGATATGCTCAAACAGAAGTCTGGAGGCTCCTAGAATGAGGGCAACATCCCTAAAAACAAAGGTACAGAGATGGTGGCCAGGCAGTAGATGCAGTGAGAGGAGACGTCCGCTGAGACGCTGGCAAGAGTTACCTAAGTGTGGAGGTGTGAACTGTGAGCTCATGGGGAGAAAGAAACAAGATGTGGCCACTGCAGGTGCTGGCTCCCCATTGGCTATTCCTCTTCAAGTATGAACAGCCCAGGCCCTTGACGGTCTTTCTCAGTAGGTTTGGGATGCTATGACTAGACATGAAGCCAGCTTTGAAACAACACATGAGACAAACACCGTTCTCAAGTGAGAGCGTTCAGGTTCTGGTGGGAGAAAGCTGAGCTGGACAGTAAAAGTGGTAAGTCTATGAAGAAGAAATGGGGTGACCTGCTGAAGAGCTACCAGTTGAGTATGAAAGAGTAGCTGGGGAAAGATTTGGGAAAGAGATTCTCAGCAGACAGAACACCAGTCTCAAGTGTTTGACAGTAGGAATGGGGTTGGTGTGTTGAAGGTGCCACATGAAATTACCGTGGAACATGATTCACCAAGGGAAGAGTCATAACAAGTGATAATAAAGTAGAGCTGCAACAGAGATAGGACTCAGATCCCAGGTCCTAATGGGCACCACAAGGAGTCTGGGCTTTTGTTTTATGGAGATAGGAAACACTCAGAAGTTGGGAAACGGGGAAGTGATACATGATGATATATTATGAAAATTACATTATATCGTGGAGAAGGAATTGTGCTGGGGGAGCAATGGCAAGTGTGGAAGCAAGGTAGAAAGCAAGTGGGAGCATCATGGTGCTGGGGAAGAAGTATAGGCTCAGGAGTCAGGCCGACAAAAAGCCACCGAAGCAGGGGAACTCTTATTTCCTTTATCCTCTTTCCCACTGTGCCTTTCTAGGCCCTTGAATCTGGAACACTAACGTTCAATTTCTGGGGCATTTAGTGTAACAGGGATGTTGGATTTGAGCGAGGGTAGGCCAATCAGATGTGCCTCTATGACACACCTGCCACTTCTCGAGCAGGCAAGAGGCATGGCTGTGTGGCTTCTTTAAATTTGTTTTTGAGACGGTTTTCATATGTAGCCCAGGCTGGCCTTGAACTCATGGTCCTCCTATGTCAGCCTCCCCAATGCTCCTGAGAGGCTTCTTGCTTCAGTCTTATGTGTGATTCTGGGTGTGTTCCTGAAGTTTTATCTCTGGAGGGCATTTCTTCAGCCTCCCAACAAATTCCTTAAGCTGAGCGTTATCCCTGCTTATCCTGCTTGCTCTGGCTTCTCTGCCATGGAAGGCTGCCTGATACATGGGGATAGTAATGTCTTACTCGAGGTGTTATTGGAGGATTAAGTACTCGTTGCTCGACAAAATTAATTTATTTTCCGAAAAGAGCTAGTTTTCCTACTGTAAGGCACTGACCACTGGAGCATCACCTGTTAATCAGAGAACCAGCAGTGCAATGCCGCTGAACGCCTGTGTGCAGGTCCATCGAACACTGAGGTTCATGATCGTTCAGGTGAATCTGAGCTATCCGGTCATCCGTACTGCAAAATTGGCACCCAGGATGAATGATTTTGAAGTCTAAGACCCAAATACACACTGGCATTGAGACACGCTGTAGAGTGCATGGGCAGAATCTCTTTTCATAGACGAAGTTGTCCAAGACCAGGCCGTTCCGTCTAAGTGCACAAGTGCCAGTGCCAAGTTTCGCACTCTCAGTCCTCAGTTAGTAAGCTCATGTCTCTCAGCTTAAGCTTTCCCATTTGTAAAATGGGGTCTTAGGAGTCTCTACCTCACAGCATCCCTGAGAGGGTTGAATGAGGTACTGCATGAGAAGGGCTCAGCTTTCTCTGCTTCACTATTATGAGGTGGACAATAATCACTTATATCATTTATCTAGAGTTCCTTTTATATTTTGTTTTTCTGAGGTAGGGTCACGCTATATAGCCCAGGCTGACCTGAAATTCACTATGTAGTCTCAGGGTGGCCTTGGACTTTCTGCAACCCTCCTACCACTAGCTCTTGAGTGCTGGGATTAAAGGTGTGCACCACCATGCCTGGCTTAGCATTCCTTTTGAGGGATAAACTTGCTGTGGGTCTTTTTCACAGCTACCTTTCTATTTCTCCTGTATAACCTTAATATTGTATGACTGTACACATAGGCTATCTCAAAATATTCTAATCTTAGCACTATATATGCTAAAATGAAATTCCAGTAGCTACATTGTTTATTTTGGGGTTATAGATGAGAACTTTTCACTAAAAGATAATCAGATTTGCAGTTTTTAAAAATGGATAAAAGTGGGCTGGAGAGATGGCTTAGTGGTTAAGGCACCTGCCTGCATAGCCTAAGAATGCCTCTTCGAATTTCCAGGTCCCACATTTAGCCAGATGCAAAAGTGACAGAAGCACACAATGTCGCACATACGCATAAGGGGGTGCACGCATCGGGAGTTCATTCACAGCAGCTGAAAGGCCCTGGTGTGCCCATAGGATATCTCAAAATAGTCTAATCTTAGCACTATATATGCTGAAATGAAATTTCAGTAGCTAGATTGTTTATTTTGGGGTTATATTATAGATGAGAAATTTTCATTAAAAGATAATCAGATTTGCAGTTTTTAAAAATGGATAAAAGTGGGCTGGAGAGATGGCTTAGTAGTTAAGGCACCTGCCTGTGAAGCCTAAGAATGCCCATTCGAATCTCCAGATCCCACATTTAGCCAGACGCAAAAGTGACACAAGTGCACAATGTTGCACATGCACATAAGGGGGCGCACACATATGGAGTTCGTTCATAGCAGCTGAGAGGACCTGGCACGCCCATTCTCTATCTGTCTCTTCCTCTCTTTCTCTCACTCTGTCTCTCTCAAATTTAAAAAAATGGATAAAAGTGTAGACATCTGGCATCCAACTTTCTCCATGATTGGATGTTTGACAGATTAATGGGCATAGCAACTGTGTTGTAGGGAGTTCAATTTTTTTACACACCAAATAAAAAATTATTTATTTATTTATTTGGAAGCAGAGGCAGAGAGAGAATAGTCATATCAGGGCTTCTAGCCACTGCAAATGAACTCCAGATGCATGTGCCACTTTGTGCATCTAGCTTTACATGGGCACTGGGGAATTGAACTCCAGTCATTAGGCTTTGCAGGCAAGCACCTTGACAGTTGAGTCATCTCTCCAGCCCTAAACACAAACTTTTAAAGATGAGATTGGGCATGTTTAGGGTGAAATGGCCATAGTCACCCAACTTTTTAATTTGGCTGATATTTTCTTAAACATTTTTTTGAGGCAAGCCCAACAGGCTGGCCTACTTTTATGTGAGAGAGCGAGAGTAAGAGAGTGTGTGTGAGAGAGAGAACTGGCACACCAGGGCCTCAGCCACTGCAATCAAACTCCAGACACTTGCACCACCTAGTGGACATATGCGATCTTGGCAAGCGCCTTAATCGCTAAGCCATCTCTCCAGCCCCTGAATTTTTTTTGATGCTGTCACCGTGGCAATAATGACTAATAGAAGCACATTTGTCACACAGATCTATGTATGTGATAGAGCTCTAAACCTGTGTATGTGCCATATCCTCTAGTTCTCAAGTCGACTGTGTGAGGAGGGAAGTTCACAGGTGAGAACATTGAGGCCCAGAGAGGGAAAGTGACTTGCCCAAGGTCTAGGTGTAGAGCGAGGGTTCTGGCCCATGTTCTGACGTTCCGCTAGCTCCTTACGCTCAGCTTCTTACCCATGGAGATCAAAGAGGAGGAAGAAAGCTATGAGAAAATTGCACGTGGTTGAGACATCTGAGCCTGCAGACTTTTGTCAGCACCACATTGGCTCCAGTCCCCTCCTCTTGGGGCTCCCTTTGTTCTGTGACCTCAAGACACACAGAGAACATAGGCAGTGCCTTCTTACCACTGTCGCATGGTGGTTCAAAGTGTCAGCTGGGGGCTTCCTTCCAGCCTGTACATGTTTAATAAAATCACGTCAAGCATTGTCAAGAGAAAGCACAATTTTTATGCTACTGTTGTTTGCAACTATACTGAACTATTCAAAACTACATTATAAAATGGGGTAGAGTGAAAGTAAACCAAATATATTTCGACTAAATGGAAGTTCTGTGGTAGAGAATGGAATCACGCTGTGGAGGAGGGTGCATTTTCCTTGCTGAGGTGAGGGTGGGATGCTGTGCAGTCATGTGTGAGCTTCGGGTCACTGGTGTCTTTGCAGGGGGTTCGCAGCAGTCAGACTAGCTCCACTGGGATTTTAGTGGAAGCTTGCGGTGCATGGAGCCCCAGAAGAAAACCTCCAGCTGGGCTTGGTGAGGTAACCATGACATCGAGTCACTGCTGTGGCTTAGATATGGTTGGAATGCCTCCCACCAAGGGGTCACAGGCTTTTCCTGTGTGTGGCAGTGTTGGGAGATGGTGTGGACCTTTAAAAGGTGGGGGTCTAGAGGAGCAGCAGGAAACAGAACAAGAGAGGGTAATGGGGGTTCATATGATCAATGTCTATTAACTACATGTATGAAAATATAATGAAACCCATTATCTTGTGTAATTAATATATGCTAATAAAAAACTGGTTATGGTAGCACACACTGGTAGGAAATTGCTGAAGAGGTGTAGGCAAGAGGCTTAGGCTGTCAAGACCAGCCTGGCCTACACATTAAAAAAAATGCTGAGTGTGGTGGCGCAAGCCTTTAATCCCAGAAATTGGGAGGATGAGGCCAAAGGATCTCCATAAATTTGAGGCTAGACTGGGGCCACAGAGTGAGTTCAAAGTCAGTCTGGACTAGTGTGAGACCCTGCAGAGAAGGGGAGGATGTTAGTTTGGCCTACCTCTCTGGTTTCCTGTTTGGTGATGTGATCTCCTGCTCCCACTTGCATTTCTACCTTGAGGGCATCCCTAGAGCAGTCAAGCTCTGCTGCTATGTTCTTTTTTTTTTTTTTTTTTTTTTTTTAGAAAATATGGATTTGCAAGTAGAGAGAGGGGAAGAGAAAGAGAGAATATGTATGGGCAGGTCAAGGCCTTTTGCCCCTGCAAAACAACTCTAGATGCATGTGCCCTTTGTGCATCTGGCTTCATGTGGTTACTAGGAAATCAAACCCAGGCTTTCAGGCTTTGCACTCAAGCTCCTTTAACCTCTGGGCAATCTCTCTATCCCCTGGTTTCGTGTTCTCAAACCTCAAGTACTGCAAGCTAACTAAACCGGTTTTCTTTATAAAGCTAACCTGCCTGAGAAATGTTATCATCAACAGTCCAGAGAAAAATCGTCATCCATCTTGGTTTCTTTCCTGGTTGGGCCCCATTCTGTCTCTTCTGTTCTCTCTCCGTGCAAATTCTTTCATTTGCTTTTCTTCCTGGCCCTGTCTCACATCTACCTGAAGTCTCTTGTGTCCATGGTACAAAAGGCAGCCACCACTCCCTGAAGTCCTGTGTGAACTGGAGACAAGGTGACTCTGTGACAGTAAGAAGTGATCCGTCGCCCCTGTGGCCAGTGTTTCCTTTGGGCCAGCCAACAGGGGACGGTAGTGACCAAAATTCATGATTGCAGGATGTAGGCATTTGCTGAAGAAGGTACTTACTATGTGCTGAACAGCCTCTGCAGTCACCACTGGACTCCACTGAACAAAATGATGACCATTTATTGACATTCTGTCTTCTTCCACATGACCCTTTGCTGTCTGAAAATTAACATACAGCTATACTGGCTATTCCCAGATGATTTTACTTGTACTCCAAGGCATCTGGAGAGGCCCTGGCCAAGGACTTAAATGACCAAGGAAGATGAGATTAAATCCTCTCACCTTCTCTGCATCAGCTATAAAGTAGCTCACTTGCCAAAGTTGAGTCTCATTGCCTGGTCCAGATATCTCTTTTGAGACATCTGGTGTGCTTGAAAAATGGGGCTGGAGAGATGTCTCAGTGGCTAAGCCTGCGAAGCACCTACAAAGCCAGATGCACAAAGTGGCATATGTATCTGGAGTTCGTTTGCAGTGGCTAGAGGCCCTGGCGCACCTATTCTGTTTGTCTGTATCTCTCTTCTCTCTCCCTCTCTCGTGCCCTCTTTGCAAATAAATAAATGTTTTTTTAATGGGAAAAATAGGGCTGGAGAGATGGCTTAGCTTTTAAGGTACTTGCCTACAAAACCTAAGAACCCAGGTTTGATTACCCAGTGCTCACATAAGCCAGATGCACAAGGCCACACATGCATCTGGAATTTTTTTGCAGTGGCTGGAGGCCCTGGCGTATCCATTCTCTCTCTCTCTTCCCCTCTATCTCAAATAAATAAATGAATTTTTTTAAATGGAGAAAGCATTGTATATGTGGCCTTGGAGCAAACTAAAGGAAGAATGAAGAACAAAACTAGAGTAATAGTTTATGCAAAATCAATGAAATATCTGAAATCATGAACATTTTTTTTACCCAAGGAATCTGTTCACCAGAATTTGTGGTGGAAGCCTGATGAGTGCTTTGTAAACCACATTCTGCTTGCATGCTTGTTACTGACTGGCCTAGGCGGAACCTTAACTGGGTTTCCTCTTAATTTTTCTCTATCCTCTCGTCCTCCTCCTTCTCACCCTTTTCTTTGTGGTATTGGGATGATTCAATCTAGGGCCACTGAGTGTTATTCCCAGCCCCTTTTACTTTTTATTGACCATTTTCATACATGTACATAGTGTATTTTGATCATGATCCTCTTTCATTATCTTCTTTTGTCCCCCTGTCATTGAACCTCTTCTTTTGTCCAGCTCTTCTGTTTTTTTATTTTTATTTATTTATTAGAGAGAGAGGGGGAGGGAGAGAGACACAGAGAGAATGGGCATGCCAGGGCCTCTAGCCACCACAAACAAACTCCAGACACATGTGCTACCATGTGCATCTGGCTTACATGAGTTCTGGGGAGTTGAACCTGGATCCCTAGGCTTCACAGGCAAGCACCTTAACCATTAAACTCTCTCTCCAGCACCCCGTTTTGTATTTTGATGTCTTTTCTCCCCTACTTCATCATTCATGATGATATGTTTATAGCACATTATTGTGTGAGTCTTCTGCAGGTGATGACACTGTAAGGTCATAAATGCAACAGCTACTTCACGTCTGGAAGACAGCATTCCAAAGCACTCCTCCCCGTTTTCTGACTCATATATTCTGCGATGTTCCCTCAACTTTGGAGGGAATGACAGAGATGTCTCATTTAGTGCTGAGTCCTCAACAGCCACTTACTTCTTAACAATTTGATGAAATTTAAACTGCCCCAGTAGTCATTCATATTGGCAAAAAGAAGCTTCTCTGACTGAAGGTAAGAGCAGTGCTAATATATGCATATATGTGCATAAACATAAAATTTAGATACCTAGCAGGAAGGAAGCTTCAAGCTCAATTCCAGCTTAATTTCTCAGTGTCCTGCAACTACAGTATGTGGTATCTTCAGCAACAGCGTCTTATCAATTAGTTCTGGTGGACAGCCAAGAACACTGACAATAGCCTATATTGTTTTGGGGGCCTCAAAGGTCTCTCTGATTAACAACTCAGTGAGAGATATCCTATCTCTGTCCTAGTCCTCTTTTTACTTATTTGTTTAATATTTTTATGTATTTATTTGAGAGAGAGAGAATATGGGTGTACCAGGGCCTCCTGCCACTGCAGATAAACTCCAGACACATGTGCCACTTTGTGCATCTGGCTTTATATGGGGACTGGGAAACCAAAGCTGTGCTGTTAGGCTTTGTAAGTGAGTGCCTCTAACTGCTGAGCCATCTCTCTAGTCCCTCGTTTTACTCTTGATTTTGAGACTGGATCTTATTCAATTGCCCAGGTTGGTCTTGAAATCACTCTAGCCCAGGCCAGCCTTGAATGGTGATTATGCCTCAGCCTCAATGTTCTCATTTTTCTGAGCCAGATTTGGAGAGCTTCAATAAAAGTCCAGGCCCTACAAAAGTCCTTTGTCTTTTCAAAGAGTCTATTCCTCCTGACTTCATATCATTTTGCTTTTATACAAGGAGGTGTAGAGCAGACTCAATGGCTTTCCCTGGGCACCTCCTGGTGTCTTTATTTAATCACACTTTTATGAACTCTTCATAGGCCAACCAGCCAGTTTTGCAGCCTTTGAATCACGCTCCAGAGACCCACATTGTCTTTTTTTTTTCTTGCACTCAATTTTAAAGGTTTTGCCTTCTGAGATTTTTAGTAACTTGTGAAAAGCAGACAGATACCATATTTGCAGGATTTTGTAGCCCAGGGTCCAAGGTGGCCATTCACGAAGCACATAGTAATAATGTTCATTTGTCTCTTGTTTGTTTATGAAGCTGTCATTAAGGTAGATTTCAAATAGCTGATATCTTGTTTTATTTGATTTATTGCTGTGATACTTACTTAGTTCATAAAAAACAATATTTTATGGAAAAGGTTTGTATATTAACTTAGTCTTTCTGGAAACATAAATTTGTTAATGAACGACCAGTTCTCCTCACCTCAGCCCCCAGCAGTGTCCCTGTGGAAACCAATCTGGTTCAATTATTGAGTCAGGAGTCGTATTTGGTTGGCAGGAATAGAACCTACCTGAGGTGGTCGAAGCATGCAGTTGTATATTTTAAATACTTTTTATTTATTTATTTGACAGAGAGAGAAAGAGAGAATATGAGTGTGTCAGGGCCTCCCAGTCACTGCAAACTGCAGACACATGTGCCACCTTGTGCATCTGGCTTACATGGGTACTGGGGAATTGAACCTGTGTCTCTTAAGGCTTTGCAGGCAAGTGCCTTAACCACTAAGCCATCTCTCCAGCCCAAAGCTTACATTTTGAATAGTGTAAAAGAGTATCTATCTCAAGGAGCCCAGAGGTTTGGAGTATAGGTAGGCCCTCCCAAATGTGGAAGCAGGACAGGTCATCTCCCTTCTTCTTACATCTGCTTCATCCCCACCTCCCAGAGCATTCTGTTTTGTCATCATGTGGGCCCAACATGACTTTCTGTTTTCTGTCACCTCCCAAGTTAAATACCCAATATCAAATGATAAATATCTCCAGGTCCTACTTTCAAATTCCTGAGGAAAAGTCCAACTAACCCAGGGTAGACCAGTTACTGATCCATTTCTGATCCAAGCACCACGAGGCCAGGAAGCCACAGTCAGCTGACCAGCAGCCAGCCCCTCACCTAACCACAGGAGCAGGTGTTCAGGGGTGGAGGAGGAAATGTCAGTAGAGGAGTTGCCAATGTCTTTGAGTCATTAGGAGTAGGAAATTTATTTGCATCTCAACTGCAGCCTCAATGTGAGTCTGTTTCCTGGCCCATCTCTGTCAATTTGCTGATCTCTTCCTTTTTCATTTGGTCCCTCAATCATTAACCACCCTCCCTCTTTGCTTCTTCTGACTTCATTTAACTCCTTTGTTTCTTAATTGGTGCTTCAAAAATAAAATATAAAAAAAGAACCATATGCAGTTTTTATACTGGTTGAGAACAGTCACAGAGGATCTAAAACCAGCCTGTAGTTAATGGTGTTCAACCTTGCCTGAGCCATGAGATGTTCTTGGCTCCAGTTTTATCTTCTTAAAATGAATAGAGCTAGGGGCTGGAGAGATGGCTTAGTGGTTAAGGCACTTTCCTGCTATGCCTAAGGACCAAAGTTCAATTCCCCAGTACTCACATAAGCCAGAAGGTGGTGCATGTACCTGGACTTGATTTGCAGTGTCCTGGCACTCCTATTTTCTCTCTAGATCCCTCTTTTATTCTCTCTCTCAAATGAAATAAATAAATAATAATTTTTTTACATGACTGGAGGGCTAGAGGAATGGCTTAGCAGTTGAGGCACTTGCCTGCAAAGCCAAAGGACTAAGGTTCAATTCCCCAGGACCCACGTAAGCCAGATGCACAAGGTAGGGCATGCATCTGGAGTTTGTTTGCATCTGTCGCACCCATTCTCTCTCTCTCTCTCTCTCCCTCTTTCTCTCTGTAAAATAAATAAAAATAAAATATTTTTTAAAATGAATAGAGCTAGACTAGATGCTGGAAAAAAGTACAGCAATCCCTTTGTGTGTGGATGGTATATATGTGTCCACTTAGGCTGCTATTCTGCATATATAGCACCCATGGCAGACCTTGCTAATCTATCCCAAACATTTCAGCCAGTTGGAAGTAGTTCTTGAGATGTGATTAGTTATCCCTGAGTTAGAATCCAATGTTCACTTTTCTCTTCTCTTCTCTTCTCTTCTCTTCTCTTCTCTTCTCTTCTCTTCTCTTCTCTTCTCTTCTCTTCTCCTCTCCTCTCCTCTCCTCTCTCCTCTCCTCTCCTCTCTCTTCTCCCTCTTCTTTCTTTCTTTCTTTCTTTCTTTCTTTCTTTCTTTCTTTCTTCGAGGTAGGGTTTCGCTCTAGCCCAGTATGACCTGGAATTCACTATGTAGTCTCAAGCTGGCCCTGAACCCCACAGCAATCCTCCTACTGCCTCCCAAGTGCTGGAATTAAAGGCATGCACCACCACGCCCAGCTTTAGACCCATATTTCTAACAACCTTAGAGGAATGGGATATGTGAAGCTTTGTGAAGGAAAATAAATGATCTCCTTTGTCCTTTCACTCCTGATCAGTCCCAAACAGTCTTCCTAAAAATAGTAATTATTTTGAAAACCCATGTTTACTCCTTAACCCCCAGCAAAGCCAGCCTTTCATTTCTTCTGTGGCTGACACATTTTTTTAACCATGAAGTGGAATCAGTAGCATTTGTCTGAGTTCCCCAGAAGTCGACCAGCTCACTTCACAACAGCACACTGGCTGGCAAAAGGAGCTATTTTACTTTGTGAAAATATGTTTTCTGCAGCTATATTTAGACTGAAGAAAGATCCTTGTATTATCAGCTCAAATTATATCCAATGTGCCTAATTGCTATTATGCTCAAGTATGATATTGAGTGAGGTCACATCTTCAACTCACCTTTCCCGTCTGTATTTACAAATGGCACAGCTTCGAGACATCTGCTGTGGCTATGCCACACTCACTGCAGCAGCTGATGCAGCTGCAATGACTGGTGGCAGAATTGTTTCCTCGATGACAATGCAAGGGAACAATTCTCCCTTAATGCCATTCCTGCTAGATGCCACTGTCCCCATTGCCTTCTGCATCTCGTTTCCCCAGGAGAGAGGGTTTTCCACGTCGAACACACACACACTTCTCTGGTCTCAGCAGAAGAGCTGCCTCTTGGACTATCACCCATGCAACCTTCATGTGGAGGCCACTTTAGGTCACAGCTCTGGAGGGATCATCTCGAGAGCAAGGAGACTCAGGCAAATGGAAGAATAAAGGAAACCTTGCAATGAGCAAGCCTGGAATAATCTGTTCCTCTAATGCATAAGAGCACAGAGCTGGTTTCCTATTATGAAGAGTCCTTGGGGTTAATAGAGAAGGTGGCTATTGCACTGTTTCCCCCTTGGGAGGCATGTATTCCCCACACAAATGAGGAAAAGGTGGAGCACGGCTCATACAGTCTGAATGCACAGGCTTGTTGCTATTTATTTCCAATCTTATAGATATAAGCTAATGAAGATGAGGGCATAAGCACTTCCGTTCCTGGAGTAAGCTGCCCATTTACAGGAAAGCAAGAACAGAGACATGTGGAACTATTAAGACACCAGCATGGTCCAGACTGGGAAAGTCCAGGGTAAAGGGCCCCAGTTCCTCATCAGGTATGTGGGAAGAAAGTAAAGAAATGGATTGGGAGAGCAGGAGAGATGGCTCAGCAGTTAAAGGTGCTTGCTTGCAAAACCTGACGGCCTGGGTTTGATTCCCCAGTGCCCACATAAAACCAGATGCACAAAGTGGTACATGCATCTGGAGTTCATTTGCAGTGGCAGGAGGCCCTGACATGCCCATGCTCACTATTTGTGTGTGTGTGTGTGTGTGTGTGTGTGTGTGTGTGTGTGTCTGTCTGTCTGTCTGTCTGTATGTCTATCTCTCTTCCTCAAATGAATGAATAATAAATAAGATTAGAAAAAAGAGAAAGGGGTGTGGAGTACCTGAAGAACAAAAGACCCAGAAGGGGCTGGAGAGATGGCAGTTGATGTATTTGCCTGTGGAGCCTAAAGACCCAGGTTTGATTCCCCAGAACCCACATAAGCCAGATGCACATGGTGACATATGCATTTGGAATTCATTTGCAATGGCTAGAGGCCCTGGAGCACCCATCCTCCCTCTCTCATAAATAAATAAATAAATAAATAAATAAATAAATAAATAAACAAACAAACAAACATTTATTTTAAAAACACACAGAAGAGAAAAAAGTTGTGTTGAGCAAGACTAATTTGTGTCAAGAGTGATAAAACTACATTAAGTTATTTCCTGCCAAGTGTGGTGGCACATCCTGTAATCCAACACAGAAGCAAAAGGACCATTGCAGGTTCAAGGTCAGCCTGGTTTGCACACTAGTTCCAGGCCAGCCAGGGCTACAGAGACCCTGTCTCAAAAACACAAACCAACAACAAAAAGGGAGAGATTTCCCACTAAGTGTGGTGGTATATGCCTCTAATCCCAACATTTGGGAGGCTGAGGCAAGAGGATCCTGAGTTCAAGGTCACCCTGAGCTACATAGTGAGAGCCTGTCTCAAAATAAAGCAACAGCAAACAATTTCTTTTTGAAAGTGTAGCTTAATGGTTGAACATATGCTTAGCATACATTAAGCTCTGAGTTCAATCCTGAGCACTAGATAAAAAATTCTTCACCATGTGCACGCGCACACACACACACACACACACACACACACACACACACACACACACAGTTTCTTGGCTTAAATCAAGCTATAATTAGTAGGCTCTTATAGATGACTCAGCCTCCCCTTCTTGTGTTGTAGGGAAGGATGCTAAGCCTCAGTGAGACAAAGTGATTTAGAGAGGGCAGGTGGGTAGACCATGGCTAGGACCAGATCCCTAGCCCAAGTGTAATGTATTCATTACACCCTCCCGGTTAACATTATCCATGAGCTCATTGGGATAGATAAACGTCATTGCAGTTGACTGTATATTGGAAATGACTTTGTGTTCATCTGTTCTGTTAATTGCTTTTCAAGCAAAATTGGCTCCGGCTTTTGCCCATGTGTAGTGGCTGGAAGCCCAGGATCTGCAATAGTCTCTGACTTTTGGATGCATTGAATAAAGTGATTCTTTTGAGTTCTACCTACCTTGATATGTTAAAGTCAGTTCATTGTTCAGCATTATTAAAATGCTGTCTAGTTTCAATGAAAGTTATACAGTAATCTGTACCTTTATTATCAAACTTAATTCCCCCCAATAATTCTTTTGGCATTAATTTTAAATTACTTCTTTTCATGTGTGCTGAACTTTTTCTTGGGGGAATCCACTCTTAAATAGACTGGATGTTTTTTTAAAAAAAAATGGGAATTGTGATGGAATTTGATATGAAAAATAATCAGCTAAATTCTCAGAATTCTGAATGAATCACACATGTCATTACTGTGCAAACAATCTTGCCAACAGATTCATCATACTGAAATAAATTTAGGGTTCAATTATCCAATATTTCAGTTGATATTTTGGAGAGAAAGTGAAGTAAAAGAAGCTGTATAATAAGTGTTGATTTCTGTAAGCTATAGCAGCATATATTTGTCATTCATTATTTTTATGTTTTTAGATATTTTACTTATTTGCAAACAGAGATAAATAGAGAGATAGAGAGAATGGGTGCACCCAAGGCCTCTAGCCACTGCAAACAAATTCCAGATGCATGTGTCATTTTGTGCATCTGGTTTTACATGGTTACTGGGGAATTGGACCAGAGTTGTTAGGTTTCACAGTCATGCGCCTTAGCTACTGAGCCATCTCTCTAACCCTATTTTTGTTTTTTGAAAAGACCCAGACTCGTAGGCTGAACTATGTGTAATTTACAACCCAACCAGTGTGGCCCAAAAAACATTCAATTACTCTTGGTATTTGTAAGAAGTCAACACAACATGCCACCATTTCACTGCTAAATGGTCCTAACAATTATTTACTGTGAAAATAATAGTTAACAATTACTTCAGGGTAGAAGATAGAATTGTAGGTTGTTAATCTTGAGGGAAATAGCTTGTTTTTAGCTTGAGGAAGTTGTGCATGTATAAAATTGCTGGTGCAGCAGAGTGGAAAATTAAGAGCCGCATGACCCTGACCTCAGGAGAACTGACAGAGGCAGTTCACTTCTGGGCAGGGGACCCAGCTCAGTCAGTAAGGTACTTGCTTCACAAGCATGAGGACCTAAATTCAGTGCCCAGAATCCACATAAAAATGCCAATGGAGGGCTGGAGAGATGGCTTAGTGGTTAAGGCGCATGCCGGTGAAGCCTAAGGACCCAGGTTCCATTCCCCAGATCCCATGTAAGCCAGATGCACAAAGGTGAGGTAAGTGCAAGGTCGCACATTCCCACTAGGTGGCACAAGCATCTGGAGTTCGATTTTAGTGGCTGAGGCCCTGGCACACCAATTCTCTCTCTGTATCCCTCCCTCTTGCTCTCTCTAAAAAAGAAGAAAAAAATGCCAGCAGAAGGCATGATGGTATGTCATTGTAATACCAGTGCTGGGGAGGTAGAAACAAACTGATCCCTGAGGCCCACAGTACAGCCAGTCTTGCCTAATTGGTGAGCTCTAAAGGGAAAAAAGAGTGAGGTTATCCTCTGTTTTCACAAACACACATATGCACTGGTACCCCCACACACTGCTTTTACATCAATACATGATTTTTTTTTTTTTGATGCTGCTTTCTTAAGGAATGATTGGCATACAAAATCCTGAAGAGGTTTAACATAGACATCTTCAAATGTTTGGGAACAGATACATGCTCTTGACCACCAAACCATCATCACTATCATCATCACACCCTAAATGCATCCATCATCTCCAAAACCTTCCTCTCGCTTTCATCCTTTTGTGATAAGAGTCCCACTCGCTTTCATCCTTTTGTGATAAGAGCACTTAACATAAGCTCTACCCTCTTAGAGAAATGTTAAGTGTACAATACCGTACTGTTGACCTCAGGCTACATGTTGTATAGCCCATCTCCAGATCCTGACATTTGTATCCTTTGACACACACTGCCCCACTTCTCTGCCCCCTCCCTGTCCCTGGCAACCATCATTCTACTTCCTGCTTCTGTATGTTTGTGTTAGATTGCATATGTACATGAGCTCACACAGTTGCATGTGTTTCTATAGCAACTAGTTTCACTTTGCTTAAGGTCTCCAAAAAAGTAAACTATTGAGTGCTGAAGAGATGGCTTAGTGATTAAACCACTTGCCTGGGAAGCCCAAGGACTCATGTTCAACTCTTCAGATCCCACAAAAGCCAGATGCACAAGGTGACACAAGCATGCAAGGTCACACATGCGTACAAGATGGTACACACGTCTGGAGTTCAATTACAGTGTCTGGAGGACCTGGCATACCAGTTCTGTCTGTCTCTTCTCTCTCGCTCACTCTCACTCTCTCACATTAAAAAAAAAAAAAAAAAAAAAAAAAAAAAAAAAAAAAAAAAAAAAAAAAGGCCAGTCTGTTGGGCTTGCCTCAAAAAAAAAAAAGTAAGTCATTGAATTTCAGACTCAGAGACCTCATGGACCAGTAAAAGTGGAAATTCAGTTAAGATTCCCTAATCTTTATCAAGTAATGCCATAAACAAAACAACAGCTGTACATGATATAATTGCTTAGAAGGATAAGGACAATTTCACACTGCAAACAGGCACAGAGAGCTAGTTGATGAACACATGTTCATGACCCCACAGACACTCATGTATACACACAATTGTAGCTCTTCTTGGTTTGTCTTAGTTGGGTGAAAGCTTTGCATCTGTGATTGGTGAACAAGCACCTGGAATCCTGGGGCTGAGGGATTTTTTTTGTTTTTGTTTTTGTTTTTTGTTTTTATTTTTTTCAAAGAAGGGTTTTGCTCTTACCCAGACTGACCTGGAATTCACTATGTAATCTCAGGGTGGCCTCAAACTCACAGTAATCCTCCTACCTCTGCCTCCCAAGTGCTGGGATCTAAGACATGCACCACCAAGACTGACTTAAAGGATTTGTTTTTAAAAAGCAACAGATTTTAAAAGTGGCCTTTTCATGTTCCCTAAAGAATATTAGCCATGGTGTGATGGCAACTGTATTAGTTACCTTTCTTGTTTCTGTGACAAAAAGCAGCATAAGGGAGTGTGGTATTTTGAATGTATGTCCCCCAATAGACTCAGGGATTTTATTAAAACCTGGATTCCCAGCTTCCTGGCTGGAGGAGGTGTCACTGGGAACAGATCTGATTCCCTGACCTAAAGGTATGCAGAGAAGTTTTGAGCTCTGTCTGGACCCCTGCTGTGTGCTGCCCCTTTGTGCTTGCATGTGGTGCTGGCTGTTTGCTGGTATCTGTCTGCTTGGATTTATGGATGGGAGCCACCTTCTTGCTCCATTGATGGAACTTCCCCCTGCATCTGTAAGCTACAACAAACCCTTCCTCCTATAAACTGTGCCTGGTTTGGATGTTTGTCCCAGCAACATGGAGTTGACTACTGCAGGGAGGAAAGCTTGAATGGGGCTCACATTTCAAGGTTACAGTCATTGAGGCTGGGAAGGTCTGGTGGCAGGAGCTTGAGGGAACCGGTCACATTCAGGACACAGTGAAGAAGCAGAGAGTGCTGAAAGCTGCTCAGCCTGCTCTTTTCTTTTTCTGCAGTCTGGGATCCAAGCCCATGAAATGGTACCCCACACAGTGAAGGTAGGTCTTTCTACCTCAATGAACCTAGTCAATATAATCCCACATAGACATGACGTTTTACACTTGTACCTGCAATGGACAAATGAGAATAGAATTAGTATCTTCTGGGCTGGAGAGATTGTTCATTGGTTAAGGTGCTTGCAAAGCCTGCTGCCGGGGTTTTATTTTTGTGGCTTTTCAAAGTAGGGCTTTTCTCTAGCCCAGGCTGACCTGGAATTCACTAGTCTCAGGGTGACCTCAAACTCATGGCAATCTTCCTACCTCTGCCTAAGTGCTGGGATTAAAGACATATACCACTGTGTCTGGCTTTGCTGCCAGAATTCATTGCCCCATTACCCACATAAATCCAGATGCACAAAGCAGAATATGTGTCTGAAGTTTGTCTGCATTGGCAGGAGGCCCTGGTGCACACAATTTTCTTTTTCCTCACAAATAAATGAAAATATTATTTTTAAATATTTTATTTATTTATTTATTTAGAGAGGAAGAAAGAGAGAGAATGGGTGTGCTTGCTTATGTGGGGTCCTGGGGAATTGAACCTGGGTCCTTTGGTTTTGCAGGCAAGTGACTTAACCACTAAGCCACCTCTCAGCCCAATAAAAATATTTTTTAAAAACTTATCAGCATCTTCCTGATAACATGGATCTACTGTGTTCATATTTGTGAGTGCTCAAAGAAATGCTGGGCTCAGGGAATACATGGCAAGTGTTACACATAGGTAGCTTGCAGGAGGGAGGCCGTCTGCGGTTTGGTGATGAGTGCAGATAGGGTAGAATGCTTTCACTGTGGACTCTAGGTGGCACACACAGCATTGTCTCCTGCGCTCCACCAACCAGTGTACATTCCATGCTGGGCTTGTCCTGGGGAAGAGCACTATCTGCACTGGGGTAGCCGCATCATGAGAGGAGCCACATTCCAGTTCCTTCTCTGTGGCTGTTGCTCTTCCCATTCCAGCCAAACATCTTGAGACTCAATTGCTAGTCCCAGATGAGGCTGGAGGGAAAAGGAAAGCTCCACCAGAGTGGGTTGGAATCTTCTGATGTGTCCAGTGACTTTCCTTATGATTAGGTAAGCAGAAGCATAGAGAGGAGTGGAGTTGTTGTCAGTGAGGTAAACAGAGCTTTGCTCTAGGTAGGCATTGCTAGTTTATATTAGAGGAGATGTGGCTACAGTTATTGAGATGCCTGTAGAGGTTTAAAGGCAAGTGCTCTATTGATATGACCACATATCTAATCATTTGAGTCAAACTATCAGTAAAAATTATTTGCTATGAATGTTTTGAGTTTGTATGTTACTAAAAAAGGTCTTTAAAAAACTTTTCAAAGTTTTATTTACTTAAAATAACATTTTCTTTCTTATTTACAGTCTTAGAGGTAATCAGTTTTATCATTATTCACTCCTAATAAAGTAGGGCTATAATTTCTTTTTATATGAATTTGAATTAACAGCTTCTAAAATAGTGTCATTCATATTAATGAAATTAGACTTTGGTAGTAAAACTGGTGTTGGCAAAGCCAAAGGACCCTGGAGTGCAGGAGACAATGCTGTGTGTGCCACCTGGAGCTCACAGTGAAAGCATTCTACCTTATCTGCACGCATCACTGAACCGAGCTGATGAGTATGGAACGGAGAATTAGAGCTGGGTGTTGTGATATACTCCTGTAACCCCAGCACTCAAAAGTCGGAAGCCTACCTACTTAGGAGGACTGAGAGTTCAAGGCCAGCCTAAGCTACATAGTAAGACCCTAACTCCAAAAGCAAAACAAAACAAAAGGGACTGTTGGTTGGTTGTTAATATCAGTAAAATTTTGTTTCTTTGGCTCCAAAATAGATACTTAAAGGCATCCAAATACACCTGTAGCACCTCCAGTCAGAGCAGAAAACACGCCAGTGCTGAGGTCATCATGTGACCTCACTTAACTCAGTGCCCTGAACATCTGCGTAACGATGCTGATGTTCTCCATATGTACAGTGCCTTTATCCTTATCCAGCACAGTGCCTCCCCAGTGTGTGCATGAGCTTGATGGAACACAGTAGAAAACAAGCAAACAGTAGAACTCAGCAGCTGTGGAATGGTGGAGAACATGAAATTCAGTAGTTTATCAGTTCTGTTTTATTTTATTTTGTTTACTTTTTGCTCAATGCTAGATCTTGTTCAAGGACAGCAATTTTGGCTCTGAAATGACCCAAACTGGAACTCTCTCAAGGTTTTCTTTAGCGTGATGGCCCCGTGGGATAGTCACCGGTGTCACATACAAAGATGACAAAAGAATGGAGTTTTACAGTTAAATCTTTTAGGCCTTTCTGGGTTAATCTGAGCTTTTGTTTAGCACAGACTTTTCAGGGCTTTTATGTGTGCTGTGAGTCTCCCCTGAGGGAGTCCCTAAATGGTTTCAAATACAGAATCCTTTCTTCCCTGCAAATGTTCTTATTGAAACAGATGTCTGGACATGTTATCTTCACTTATTGTCAGTTTTAGAGAATGCTTTGCTATCTGGATGTCCCTAATCTAGAAGGATTTTCTTTCCAACATAACAAAATACTTTTAGATACAAAAATGAGTGAGGGGTTGAGGAGAAAGTTCATAGGTTAAAGGTGCTTGCTTGCAAATCCTGCCAGCTCAGGTTTGATTCCCCAGTACCGACATAAAGCCAGCTGCACAAAGTGATGCATGCATCTGGAGTATGTTTGCAGTGGCAGGAAGTCTTGGCACACCTATATTCTCATTCTCTCTCTTTCTGTCTCTCTCCTCTCTCCTCACAAATAAATATTTAAAAGGAGCAAGAAATCCTCCATCTGTTCTGTCACAGTATAAATGGCTCAGGGCAGGAGTTGTACATGATAACGTTCCAGGAGTGTTCCGAGCCACACTGGTCCAGGGTCATCAGGTGCAGTGAAAAGTCTGGCATTATCCTTCTGTGGGTATGAATTTGTGCGCACACACACACACACACACACACACACGTGCTTGCAATGGCTTCCTTGGACTTTGTAGAATTCTTGTTATTTGATTGAGTTTTGCATTATGAAATAATTTCTTATATGATGCACACATAATTTTCATGTAATTGCATAAATGTAATTCTAGAGAACACAGATTTCTGTTTTCACAACAGTCTCCCACATCTCCAGCTCTACATTTTTCCCTAGCTACTCCATATTTATTTACATATTTTGATCTTTCTTTTTTTTTTTTGAGGTAGGGTCTTGCTCTAGCCCAGACTGACCTGGAATTCACTATGTGAATTCCAGGGTGGCCACTCACAGCAATTCTCTTACCTCTGTCTCCCAAGTGCTGGGACTAAAGGCATGTGCCACCATATCCAGCTTATTTTGAACATTTTTAATTTTCAGATATATCTGTTGAATTTTTGTTTTAAAGCAGTATTGGGACAGCAGGTGGTGCATGCTTTTGATCCCAGCACTTAGAATCAGATGTAGGAGGATCACTGTGAGTTTGAAGCCACTACAGAGTAAGTTCTAAGCCAGAATGGGCTAGAGTGAAACCCTACCTCAAAAAAAAAAAAAAAAAAAAAAAAAGTATTAGTTGTATAAAATGAATTGAGAATATCACAAGACATTTCAAATAGTTCTAATAACATTAGAACTACTTATTATTTTAAAAGTTAGATGTAACTCAGCTGTTCTCTCTGTTCTCAGTACCTTTGTAAGGAATAGCTGCTTTTTTCTATTCATTTTGTCTCTTTAGGTTTTTCATCTCTGAATTAATTTGGTCTTCAGTGGTATTCATTTTCTCTAGGTTTTCAAACTTTTTGCCATCTTGCCACTGCAAATGAACTCCAGATACCTGCACTACTTCATGCATTTGGCTTCATGTGGGTACTGGGGAATGGAACCATGGACCGTCAGGTTTTGCAAGCAAGTGCCTTTACCCTCTGAGCCATCTCTCAAGCCCCTTAAATTTCTTCTTTATCCTTGTAATTCCTAATCCTTTAGCCTTCTGCTGTCACTACTCTTTTCCAAATCAACCTTATGAAAATTTCCACTATTTTACTCTTTTCACTTTTCTACCAAAATACCAAATTCTCATTTTTAAGGAAAACAGATCTTCTGTTTCTCATTTTTTAAATATGAATAAATAGTTCCTTTAAAAATATTTCAATTTTAAAAGAAAAACACTTCAGGCTATTAATTGACCTGTAGGTAAAGCTTTTATTCCAATGGAATGGTGGAGAATATTAAGAATTCCTTAAATAAAAAAAGGAAATAGGGATGATAGGGGCTGGAGAGATGGCTCAGTGGTTAAGGCGCTTGCCTATAAAGCCTAATAACCTGGGTTTGATTCCCCAGTGCCCATCTAAATCCAGATGCACAAAGTGGCACGTGCATCTGGAGTTCATTTTCAACATCTAGAGGCTCTGGCATATTCTCTCTCTCTTTCCTCTATCCTTGCAAATAATTAGTTTTAAAAAGGGAATACATGTGGTATGTGTATATTCTTGTGTTTCTGTGTTTTCCTCTCAACGCTGAAGTTAAAGTTGGATTCATAAAGAAACTTAATGGCAAGGTTTATCACCTTCCTGAGTCAGTCAGCTCCAAAACCACATGCTTGCTTGTGGAAATGAATGAGCCGTAGCTGGGAGATCTAATGCCGAAACCCAGTGAGTATTTCCAGTACCAAGAATGCCACATGAATCACCCAGGTACTCACTGGAGGGGTTGCTGGGTGTGAAAAGCATGCATTGTAAGGAATGAGAAAGATTCCACAAAAGTGGAAGTGTAAGAATATATTATTTTCTTTTTTTATGTAACTTATTTTTATTTATATTATTCTGATAGTGTTGGCTCCCTTATCCTCCTCCCTGTCCTCCCTCTTCCAAAGGGACCCTCACCAATGGGGAATGTGGGTGATGGATTGTGGGGGTAGTCAAGAGTTCTGGGGGGTAGGCCAAGTCTTTGTGTATAATGCCCCAACTTGTGGCTCTAACATTCTTTCCGGCCCCTCTTCCGTGAATTTCCCTGAGCCACATTGGGGTCATTTTTGTCCTACTTCAGTGATGAAGTTTGGGAGCCTCTGTGTCTCTGGATATCTGGCTTAGTTGGAGTTGGATGTTCTCTGTGTTTATCTCCTTCAGCATTTTTCTGGTGTCGTGTTCACCAAGAGCGCTGTATTCTTGCCCTTCCCCCGCCTTACTCTATTGTTTCAGCTGGGGCCCTGAGGTATGATTGGCAGATCCTCCCTTCAAGTTCATTGTCCATCTGAAAAAATAAACAAATTCTCCAACAGAGAGAGAAGTTAGTACTAGGTAGAAGGGATGGTCATAGATATTTTGGAGGGAATTTTATATGCATAGGCTCTCTTCTAGTCCACATTTGGTGGTATCTTGATCTTGGAGACTGAGCTCATTTGTGTACCTGGTTTTGACTTATTTCCCAATTCCAGCAATGAGTTCCAGTTGGTTACCCACCATGGCTGTGTGCCACTACTGCACTTGTTTCAGATTTACATCAGGTTGTTTCCTGCTGGGTATTTTATACTGCAAGTTGTTTGGACAGATGTCAGCCATTGTCCCCCAGTTGCTCATGTAGCACCCTCTGGCACTAGACTAGCTAACTGTCTGAGGACTGACCCTCTTCCAGATTCTGGCCAGGTCTCTCCATGTTTGGTCTCACACACGTATGCTGTCTTTGACAGTAGGGTCTTACCATTAACCTTTGGTGGGTCGTCAAGAACTCTGACAGAAATCTGTTCTTTTTTTTGGCGGGGTGGGGGGGGACCTCGTAGGTGTCTCAGATCAACAGCTCATTGTGGAAGTTAACCCCGTGCTGACACTGGGAGTTATAAGTCAGCACCTAGGAAGGTGAGGGAAGAAAAAGATAATATAAAAGAGAAAGTGAGTATAGAGAGGAGAGGGAGAGAGAGAGAAAGAGAGAGAAGAGAGAGAGAGAGAGAGAAGCAGGAAAAGATTAAGGTTGGTCTTCATGCTATTCTCTCCAGTTTCCTGTGGTTCAGGTGTTTCCTCTGTGGGCCTGCTGAAGGATCAATGTTTTAACCTGTTGTTCAGAATAAAGGGTTTTATAGTATCATTATTTAGGAGAGAAGATGTATTTCTGGAACCTCTTAATTAGAAATATGCTTGGTCTTTTTGCCCAACTCTCTAAGCCCTCTTACTAGTTCTCTTTAGATACAGAATTTCCTATAGACCCAAGGTCTTTTTTGCCTAATGGATTTAAATGGGCTTAAATCTCCTTTGGGCCATTAGTATAAAATAGTAAAAAGTAACATGGAGCTAGAGAGATGGCTCAGTGGTTAAAGGCACTTGTTTACAAAGCCTGAAGGCCTGGGCTCGATTCCCCAGCACCCATATGAAGCCAGATGCACACAGTAGCACATGTGTCTGGAATTTGTTTGCAGTGGCACTAGACCCTGGCACACCCATTCTTATTTTCTCTCTCTCAATCTGCCTCTCTATTTGCAAACAAATAAATAAATAATTATTTTTAAAAAATAACATGAAGCTCTGGGAAGGTTTGCTAACAGGATTGTCCTAGTTTTCTTTAAATATTTTATTTATGCCGGGTGTGGTGGCGCACACCTTTAATCCCAGCACTCGGGAGGCAGAGGTAGTAGGATTGCCATGAGTTTAGGGCCACCCTGAGACTACATAGCAAATTCCAGGTTAGCCTGAGCTAGAATGAGACCCTACCTCAAAAAAAAAATTATATATAGATAGATAAATAGATATTAGAGAGAGAATGAGGAAGAGCCACATAGAGAGAGAGGCGCCAGGGCCTCCAGCCACTGTAAACAAACTCTAGACGCATACACCACCTTGTGCATCTGGCTTATGTGGATATTGGGGAATTGAACCTGAGTCCTTGGGCTTCACAGGCAAATGTCTTAACTGCTAAGCCATCTGTCCAACTCATTGTCCCAGGTTTGAAGGTTGGTTTTTAGTAGTTAACTGTACTTTCTATGATGGGGTTTAAGCTTATTAATGACCTTATTAGAAAGAAGAAAGGCCCTGGCACACCCATTCTCTCTCTCTCTCTCTCCCTCCCTCTTTCTCTTTCTCAAATAAATAAAAAATATTGAAGAAGAAGAAAGGGGAGGAAGGAAAGAAAAAAATGTCCAAGTACCCTTGCCTTACATTTCTGGATACAAATAATATTCTTTGAGAAAAGTGAACTGTGTGTAAGTGTTGTCCTAGTTCAGGAGATAATGTCACTGCCGCCCTATCTACCTGCTGCATGAAGATAGTGTTAACAGAATTGAAAGAGATGAGGCCATTACTTATAGTACTGAGAAATTAGAAGCCACCTGTGTTGTTAACTGTTGGAGAGATGCTTAACCTAATTATGATTCCATGACTTAATGGAAATAAAACACAACCAATAGGAGACATGCCTTTAAAAAAATATTGACAGTTTTCATACATGTACATAATGTATTTTGACCATAATCTCTTTTGTTGCCATATCTTGTCCTCTGTTCCTCATCTTCCTTCCACTGGACCCCTTTTTCTGCCTTGTCTTTTTTCCTCTTTCGTCACCCAAAATGTTAGTGGGTCCTGTATTGTCCGGGTATTGTGCCGGTAACAGCAATGGCCATATGGGCCCAGAAGACCATGTTTTAAAAGCACTCCTTCCTCTCCTCTGGCTCTTTTTTAAAACTTTATTTATTTATTTATTTATTTATTTATTTATTTATTGGCTTTTCAAGGTAAGGTTTCATTCTAGACTAGGCTGATCTGAAATTCACTATGTGAGTCTTAGGGTGGTCTCGAACTCATAACAATCCTACGTCTGCCTCCCAAGTGCTGGGATTAAAGTCATGTTCCACCACACCCACCTAATTAATTTTTTAAAGATGTTTTTTATTTATTTGAGAGAGAGAAAAAGAGGCAAAGAGAGGGAGAGAGAGAGGAAGAGAGAATGGGCATGCCAGGGCATCCAGCCACTGCGTACCAACTCCAGACACATGTGCCACCTTGCACATCTGGCTTACGTGGGTCCTGGGGAATCAAACCTGGGTCCTTTGGCTTTGCAGGCAAGTACCTTAATTTCTAAGCCATCTCTCCAGCCATAAAACAGGGTTTTTTTGTATTTTATTTATTTATTTGAGAAAGAGAGAGAGAGAGAGAAAGAGGCAGACACATGTGCCACCTTGTGCATCTGGCTTACACAGGTACTGGGGACTTGAACCTGGGTCCTTAGGCTTCACAGGCAAGCGCCTTAACTGCTAAGACATCTCTCTAGCCTTCCTCTGGCTCCTAAATTCTTCCTAACCCCTCTCCTGAAATGTTTCCTGAGCCTTGGAGGGGTGATAGAGATGTCTCATTTAGTGCTGAGCACTCCACAATCACTTCTTAGCACTCTGACCAGTTTTGAGTTCCCAGTAGTCACTGCTCTCTGTAAAAAGAAGTTCTCTGACCAAAAGTGAGAGTAACCATAATCATAAATATTTAGAAGGCAGACAGTGTTTTTAAAATTTTTTTTAATTATCATTATTTTATTTATTTTTGGAGAGAGACAGAGAGAGAGAGGGAGACAGATAGAGAATGGGCACACCAGCAGTCCCTCAGCTGCTGTGAACGAAATCCAGTTGTGTGCATCCCCTTGTGGTCAAGTGTGGCATTGCGCCTTTGCATCACTTTGCATCTGGCTAAACGTGAGACCTGGAGATTGGAACCGGGTTCTTAGGCTTAGGAGGCAGGCGCCTTAACCGCTAAGCCATCTCTCCAGCCCCAGACAGTGTTTTTAATGTAATGCTAAAGGTCCAAGGGCTGAAGAGATGGCTTAACAGTTAAGATATTTGCCTGTGAAGCCAAGGGACCCAGGTTCGATTCCCCAGGAACCATATAAGCCAGATGCACAAGGTGGCACATATGTCTGGAGTTCGTTTGCAGTGGCTAAAGGCCCTGGCGTGCCCATTGTCTCTCTCTCCCATATAAATAAATTTTTTTAAAAAGTACAAAGCCAGTGTGAGGTTGGATGTGCTGTGTGATTGCATGTCTGTAAAGCAAGTAAACCAGTGCCTTTTCAAGAACCAGGTTTGGATGTAAGTTCCACGTTGTACGAACCGTGGTTTTCTCAGCATGCCAGGACATGGGGTGAGGTAGGGAAGGGTCAAACACCATGAACCTCTTCTTTGCCTTGTACCTTTCTTTCTGCTCAGTTTTCTGCGTTAATTTTCTCATCTTTGTAACCAAAATACCTGACAGAAGCTACTTAAGAGAGGAGTTGGCTCACACTTGCAGAAAGTTTGGTTCATCTTGATGGGGCAGGCAGGGTGGAGTTTAAGGTGGTGGTGATGGGATAGAGGAGTGTGCTTGCTGTTCTGGACATGGCTGCCCAGGGAGCAGAGAGCACAAGTTGGAACAGAAGCAGGTAAAACCATCAGAGGCTCGTCCCCAATGACCTAGTTCCACAACCTCCCCAAACCACACCACCAGCTGGGAACCAAGTACTCAAGGACTTGGGGGACATTGCACATTCAAACCCTAACAACATACAAACACAGGGCGGGGGAAGCTATGTCAATATTACTGTTATAACTGGGGAGAGGAGCTGGTTTCATTTTAAAAGCTGCTACAAAAAGAACTTGAGAGCAATAGACTTAAAAATGAAAAAGGAAGTAGTTGCGAAGGCGCTTTGAAAATTATAATGCTTCTGGTGGCGCAGTAAGCAGAACCTCGGCTGGAACCGCTTCAGGCCATGGCCATTTGATTCTATTAACTGGTGCATTTTGTTTTTAAAAAGCCCCGAGAGGAATCCTCGAGGGCAGGAAGATTCCGGGCGCCAAACTTAAGAACTTACAAGGGCTTGGCACATAAGTGGGTGTCAGTGTAGGATGGATGCTTCAGCAGAACGATGGCTTTTAATCCATCTCTTTTGACCTTCTGGGAATGGAGGTCTGACAGGTCTCTGTGATTTAGAGCTGTGCTGGATAAAGTTTGCCGAAGCAGCGCACGGTAGTGAGACTCACCATTGAACGTGGAAGAAAAGAGGAAGCCGTTGCTGTGTGGGCTTCATCTGGACATGGCTCAGAATGGGAAGAGAGCCTGCCCAGGCTGGGGACACGGAGTCAGGCTTCTTCCTCCTGGTATAGGGCCTGGGAGCTGGAGTCACAGCAAGTGATTCTCAGTGTGACCATAGTCAAGCCAGTACTTGAATTCGGAGCCTCGTTTTCTCGCCCTGTGAAATGGGAGTTATGATTTTTTTTCGTCTACCTCACAAGTACCAGGAAGAACATACTGGTATGGTGGGTATGAAAATCTTGTACATGCCTTGTGCAGGATTCTGATGGTGTGAGATTTTCAGGCATTTATGAGTTCTGACTGGCATCCAGGTCCTGTTAGGAAGCCTCTGAATAAATTCATAACTATAACGGGCTCACAAATGATGATAATGATGATGGTGATGGTGATGATATCATTACTAGCCAGCATTTGTTGAGCACCATGTATTAGGTCAGGCACTTTACCTGAGTCTCTTCATTTGAATCCTCTAAACACTTCTCGAGATAGGTAACTGTTCTCCTCTTACAGATAACCGAGTCACTTTCCCAAGATCACACAAATTGAGGAGAGGGGTTTGAATGCAGAGACCCGGTTCTAGGGCCTCATGGGAAGCTGCAGGTCTTTCTTTTCTGACACATAAGGAATAGGCCTATTTGTTACTTTAACTCACTGGATGGCTGTTTCCTACATTAAAGAGCCGTCAGTGACCAGATGTATATTTCTTGAAGTGCTGTATCCCGGCAGACAGGGGACAAAGTGGATGGTCTCGTGACTATGGTTGGAGATACAGCTGTGTATACACCCAGGCGGACCTGGGAACTTCCTTCTCCTCAGTGACCCAGGTGTCAGAGGAAGGCAGAGTGCTGATTGAGAAAGGACAAGAGTTGTGGCTGGATTGCATAAGTAACTTGGGACAAGCCAAGGCAGCATGGAACATGTTGAAGTAGCAAGCTTGGAAGGCTCTGGAAACAAGGGTGTCTGCTGGGGATCTGAGATAAAACCAGCCACGATAAGGCCCCTGTTTCAGTCCTAATGAGTGAAGCACAGAGGCTTGGAGAGAGGACACCAGCAACGGGAACTAAGGTGCAGGTGTGCTTTGCTGAGGTCCCGGTTCTGTGTGCCCGTGCACAGGGGACAGGGGAGCCCTGTTGGCTGGGGTGAGCAGTGTGGAGGATGGTAAAGCAGCAGTTCTTAGGTCCCCAGGAACACAGTAAGTCTGGAGGTACCAAGGTGACACCATGTGGAGACTGGGGAGCTATGGAGCTAGGGAGAAAGTACTCATGTTTTGTATTTTGTGTTATTTTTGAGTCAGGGTCTTTATGTAGCCCAGGCTCACCTCAAACTAGTTATGTAGCTGAGACTGCCCTTGAACTCCTGCCTCCACTTCCAAAATGTTGAGATTACAGGTGTGCAACACCATGCCTAATTGACATTTTTTGACACTAGTCAGTGATAGGCTCCAGGTGTCTAAATGATACCGGATTTTGGGTCCAGGGAGGGATTAAATTTCATAAAGATGCAGGAGATCCTAGGCCCATGGACCCCCACTTTAGGATTCTTTTTTGTTTGTTTGTTTTTGTTTTTGTTTTTCAAGGTAGGGTCTCACTCTAGCTCAGACTAACCTGGACTTCACTCTGTAGTCTCAGGGTGGCTTTGAACTCACAGCAATCCTCCTACCTCTGCCTCCCGAGTGCTGGGATTAAAGGTGTGCACCACCACACCAGGCAACGTTAGGATTCTTAGTTGAGTTGGCAAAGATTTGAAAGCACAGACTCCAAGAAGGTGAAATTGTGAACTATGAGGTTTATTTTAGGGAGAATTAGAACCTAGGGGTAAGGCTAGCTGAAAGGCAAAACAGGAAAGCTCCCAAAACAAGGCAGGAAAATGCCCAGACAAGAAGGAATCCTCCCCTCCTGCTGAAGACACTTGCACACTTGTGTTCAGACAGATCCAGAGGATGAAGGAGACTAGGAAGAGGTTTACACATGTGGTGAGGTTCCTTTATGTGGACCAAACACCCAGTTAGGAGGAGCTTTGTCACCACATGCAGGTGTGTCAGGGAGAAACCTGATTGATCGGTGGACTCAAGAGGCTGACGCAAGAGATGCTGACCCACCCAGGTGTGCTAAGCTGAGGAAGAAGCAGGAAGCTGCCCAGGGGCAGGGTTGTGTTGCATGCAGCCATCTGGCATGAGACTGGGTCAGACACAGGTTCTAGTCCTGCCAAGGCATGCCAAGTGACAGCCATGTTCTCCTTGGGTCTCTGTCCCTGGCTGACTGCCTACAGAAAAATAATACTAAAAGCTATCACGGGTCCTGTTCTTTCTTCAGAAACACTCTTGTTTCTTTTTATTGTTTCTCCATATTAACGAATGACTTCCTGAAACGTTTTGTTCAAGGCTGACTTCAACTTTCTTGAGAAGGATGATTTCATTTAGTCAACTCTGGTTCAACCAGCTTAACTTAAAAATGTGTGTGCATAAATTGTCCATTGACTAGGGCTCTGTATGACCACCCATTCTTGTTTCCTTGAGATGGAAAGAGATGACTATAAGTTAATATTTCATTATTTTAAGGGTTCTCATCTTGCTTGATTACATTATTGTATACATCACAACTCCATCTCTCCTTCCATCTTTCTTCCTGTAGCACCTCCGTAGCTCTTACTCTTGTGAAATTCCTTGAGTTACCAGTGTGTTTATGGAAAACCATGTCTAAGCGGAAGGGAATGGCTATTGTATACCTGGGAGGATGGTCTGTATAACAGCTCTGAGAGGGTAGGCCCTTGGAGGCTTAGCCAGATAGCCCCGCTTCGTACATTTTCCTATCATGTGGGTGACCAATGTTTGCATCTTGTTGACATATTTTTCAGGAAAAAAACAACCATGTCATTCTACATGTAAAAAGTCATGGGGAATCTGGGCATGGTGGCACATGCCTTTAATCCCAGTACTTGGGAGGCAGAGGTAGGAAGATGGCCATGAGTTTGAGGTCACTCTGAGATTACAGAGTGAGATCCAAGTCAGCCTGGGCTAGAGTGAGACCCCAACCTTGCAAAACCAAAAAAAAAAAAAGTGTGAAATTGAGGCATCAGTGAGAATGCACTGAGGGAAAATAAGAACTTGGCATTTGACTAGAATGGATGTACTGGTTACTGATTTTTTTTTTTATTCTTGAAAATGGGATTTTGGCATAAGAGTACATCCTGTCTCATAGCTGGCTCATGGCCACACTCCAGTCTGTTTGCTGCTACGGCCTTCTACTCTTACAAAACCTTTTGTTTTCTTCAAATACTTCCTCCAAGTCCCAGGTACTATGTTAGGAGTGTGTGTGTGTGTGTGTGTTCACATGTGTTGTTTCGTGTGTGCAATATAAACATGCACATTTGAAGGCCAAAGACTGCCATTGCATGTCTTCCTCTATTGCTTCTCCCTCTTACTATTATGAGACAGGGTCTCTCGCTGAACCCAGACCTCACTGATTGGGCTAAACAAGCTAGCCAGCTCTGTGTCTACCTCCTCAGTGCTGGGATTACAGGCATGTGTTGCTATGCCTGCATTTATATGCATGCTAGGGATCTGAATGTGGATCCTCATGCTTGCACAACAAGCATTTACCCACATCTTATAAGCGTTGCCTGTGAATATTCCAAACAGACATCATACCATGGGCTTCCATTTGGCTGTCTTGAAGGTAACTTCTTGCCAACCCTCATGCTACTATTCAGTCATGGTTTCCTGTGCTCTCTCTCTCTCTCTCTTATTTCTATAGGTCTGCTTTACCATACAGCCCTCCACAGCTCCCTACTTCCTGCCTGTATTGGTTTTCTTTTTTTTGTTTTTGGGTTTTTTTTTTTTTTTCTTGAGACAGTCTTGCAATCTTTCTGCCCCAGCCTCCCAAGTGCACAGGTGACAGGCATGTGCCACCACACCTGTCCCTGTAATAGTTTTCTCTCGCAACGTAACAAACTCCCACAACATACGTGTCTTAACACAGGCTACATGTATCCTCATCGTTTCCATGGATCAAGAGGTTGGCCCAGTTCACCTGAATCCTCTGCATGGCATCCTGAGCTGTTGTCATGGTGCTGGCTAGTTGCATTGCCACCTGGAGGTGTGGCGTGGGAAGAATCCACTTGCAAACTCACGTGGGTAGTTGACAAAATCCTTTCTTTATGACTGCTTCCTTCTGGGCTGTTAGCTCCGAGGGGCCAGCCATGCGTGAACTCTAAAGACTTTCTGCAGTGCCTGGAGCCCACCCTTGTGTGCCAGTGGGTTGTCACAGTACCTCATGAAGCTGCAGGGAGAGTGAGTCTGCTAGCGGGACGGTGGCTTAGAAATGACATCTTATCATCCCTGCCATATTCTGTTGCTGAGATGCAAGTCACAGTCCTGCTCATTCTCAAAGAGGAAAATTACAAAAGGTGTGACCACCATGAGGGATCAGGGAAGCCACCATAGGGCCGGACACACCACCTATGTCCGACTTTACCTCACTCCCCTCCTTTGAGTGTAACTTGTCTGTGTCTGGGCTCTCCATATTTACCTCCCTCTCCATCCCACCTCCTTTTTTTGAAATAGGGTCTCACATATCCCAGGCTGGCCTTAAACTCCTGATCCTCCTGCTACCACCTTCCAAGTGCCAGGATTCCAAGCACCTTACCTGGCTGTTTCCCCCTTTTTAATAATTACCAACTCCCTTAGAAATTTTCTTCTGTTTTTAGGCTTTCTATGACACAACTTATTTTTAAAATGTTTACTTATTTATTTGCAAGGAGAGAGAGACAGGAAGAATGGGTGCACACCAGGGCCTCTAATCACTGCAAACAAAATCCAGATACATGTGCCATGTTATGCATCTGGCTTTACGTGGGTACTGGGGCATCAAATCCAGGTTGTTAGACTTTGCAGACAAGCACTTTAACCACTGAGCCATCTCTGCAGCCCACACAACTTTAATTAATACAAATTTTTGCTTTACTTAATAAGCTTAGGCTTGCTTCTGAAGAACATATAATTTTTCATTGATATGAAGGGTTCCTAACTAGTTTTTTGTGGCTTCTTGATAGTTTTGAGAGTCTAATTAAAACTATAGAGACCCATTTCCAGGAAGTGAGGGCCATAATGGCTGTGAGGCCTTCTATGATATAGCCATTGAAGTCATTGGGCATTTTGGCTGCCTCACTCTAAGTAGTTAACTCAGATTCAAGGAGAGAGACCATCAACCCCTTTCTTAGTCACAGGCAAAGGAAAATGCAGCCATTTAAAAACCACCACTCAGGGCTGGGAAAATGGCTTAGCGGTTAAGGTGTTTGCCTGTGAAGCCTAGGACCCAGGTTCAATTCCCCATAACTCACGTAAGCCAGATGCACAAGAGGGCACATACATCTGGAGTTCGTTTGCAGTGGCTAGAGGCCCTGGCGTGCCTATTCTCTCTTTCTCTCTGTCTCTTCCTCTCTCTCTCAGATAAAATAAATTTTTAAAAAATACCACTCATAAACACAAATACATCTAGAGGGTTACTAGAATCCCAAATTATGAGAGTTGAAAGAACAATAAAGGATTATGTACTTCGATAGATATCTGATGGATATTTCTATTGCTCAGGGCTCAGTTTTCCTCTCAGTTTTATGTCATCGAATGCCTATACCGTTGCAGGTAGGGTTTTTTTTTCTTTTTAAAAAACATTTATTTTTTTAAATTTTATTTATTTATTCATTTGTAAGAGAGAGAGAGAAAGAGAGAGAGAATGGGTGCACCAATGCCTCCAGCCACTGCAAACGAACTCCAGATGCATGACCCCTTTGTGCATCTGGCTTACATGGGTTCCTGGGGAATTGAACCTGGGTCCTTTGGCTTTGCAGGCAAGCATCTTAACTGCTAAGCCATCTCTCCAGCCCTGCAGGTGTTTTTTTCTAAGTAGTCTGCCACCATCCACTTTTGTCCCTTTCTAACCTTTCTTCCTTCACTCTACAGACAAAGTGATTCTTTCAACTTTGTTCCTGAACATCACCTATCCACACCTCCATCAAACTAAAACCTGCATTGGTCCTGCCAACATCTATCTCTGAAGTCTCATCTTATGCCATTCCCACTCTTGTTCTTCCTGTTCTATTGGTAATTTCTCTCAGTTCTTTGTATTCTTCTTTTCTTTGGTTGGTTGGTTTTTCAAGGTAGGGTTTCCCTCTAGCCCAGGCTGACCTGGAATTCACTATGTAGTCTCAGGCTGGCCTTGAAATCATGGTGATCCTCCTACTTCAGCCTCCCAAATGCTAGGAATAAAGTTGTGTGCCACCATGCCTTAGCAAACAGAGGGAGGGAGGGAGGGAGGGAGGGAGGGAGGGAGAAACAAAGAGAGAGAGAGAGAAAGAGAGAGAGAGGGAGAGAATGGGCACACCAGTGCCCCTAGCTGCTGCAAACAAACTCCTGATGCATGCACTACTTTGTGCATCTGGCTTTACCTGAGTACTGGGGAGCTGAACTCCACTTGTTAGGCTTTCTGGGCAAGCACCTTAACTGCTGAGCCATCTCTCCAGCCCCCAGTTCTTTGTATTTGTCATTGTTTATTTATTTATTAACCAATTATACCCTTTTATTCCATCTTCCCCAATCCCATTTCCCTGAGGCCCTCCTCTGTGGAGTTATGGGATTTACTGTGGAGTCATGAAGGCCTTGTATTCTTAATGCCATTTCCTGCCACAGAACCTTTACAAATACTCACCTCTGTGCATAAAATACCTTATCTGTCCCATATGGATTCTAATCATTCTTTGGACCTTGAAAGTCATTTCTTCAGCGATGTGCTTTCTCCCTTCTTCCATCAAGTCACGTCTTCCTACAGCATGCTCTTAAGGACTGGGCATCTTAGGTTTATAGCAGTTGGAATTTTCCCAATCATGAGAAGGTTAGTTTACATCCATATCTCCCACAGAACTGTGAGTTCCATGAAGCCAAGGACCAGAAGTCTTTTCTTTCCTTAACATACGGTTTAGCCTACTGTGTGGTGTACAGCACACATCTGAGGAAGAACAGAAGAAAAGGTGGGAGGTCAGGAAGGAAGGAGAGGAGATAGGGATGAGTCAGTCTAGAAGACGCACCTTTGGGTATTCCTAGTGGTGATGAACTCATCAGCTGAAACCTCTCACTGTTCCTCCTATGGTCTTCCTAACTAGAAAAATACCTCTTATTAACTATAATCTCTCTCTTTGTTCCTTGTTGCTCCTTCTAGTCCTGGTTCTGTTGCTAAATCCAGAACCTTTCCCACCTGTTTTAGGGGAGATTCTGATCCCCATCAATCAGTCTTGTAAAATGTTTTCACTGGCATTCCACCTCTCACAGCAGAGAAGAGTAAAATGAGTCCCAAGGTCAGTGGTATGTGTAAACCTTTATCTGTGTTTCTTGAAGGACCTGGTGTTTCTTGTACAATGTATCAGAACATGACATGGAATCCCATATAAAATGTATAATTTTTAAAACAGGCATGTGAATTTTATATTTTATTCAAGATTGTACTTTTAAAATTTTTATTTATTTATTCATTTTTTTGTGTTTCTGAGGAGAGAGAAAATGGGCACTCCAGGACCTCCTGCCACTACATAAAAACTCCAGATACATGTGCCACCTTGTGTATCTGGCTTTATGTGTACTACTGGGAATTGAACCCAGGCCATTAGGGTTTACAAGCCAGCATTTGAATGGCTAAGCCATGTATCCAGCCTAAGATTATATTTTTTTTATCTTCATGAATTTTTTTCCTACATTTTCATCAACACTGATACTTCAGCCAACCACATCTTGTTGGAAACTTAGCTTTGAGTACCACCCAGTACCTCAGTGCAGTGCAGCTGGGAACCCCGCTTTATGAATTGATTTTTTCCTCACAACGTAATACATCTCCATTGAGATCATGTGTTAGAATTTTCTGTTTAAATTCATTTTACTGATACCTAAAAACATAAAAATTATACATTTTATATGGGATTCCATGTCATGTTCTGATGCATTGTACAAGCTTTTAATTTTTTTATTGGGAACTTTAGTATATGAACACACTGTAATTTGGTCATGTTCCCATCACATTTTTTTTTGTCCTCTCTTCCCAGTTCCTCTCTCCCTGCTTCCTCTGTTTTATTGTCACATTCCTTTTATCCTCCTCCTCCATCCTGTATGTCAAAATATTGATGGGCTCAGAACTGTGATGGTCTTGTGGGGATATTAGTAACCACTATGGGTCATGAGTGTACCAGCAGGTATGGGTCAGTAGGACAATGCCCTGCAGTTTACCTTCCCAGCCCATGGCTCTTACATTTTTCTGTCCCCTCTCCCACAATGTTCCCTGACTCTTGGAGAGTGTGGTAGAAATCTCCTTTAGTGTTACGCTCTCAGCAGCCTCTTACTATGTAGTTTCAGGGTGGCCTTGAATTCACAGCAGTCCTCCTACCACTGCCTCCCAAGTGCTGGGATTAAAGGTGTGTGCCACCACGCCCAGCTCATCAGCCTCTTACTAAAAAAAAAAAAAAAAAAAAAAAAAAAAAGTAAATTTTAAAAAAGAGTTAAAAAAAACTCTTTGATGAGCTTTGAGTCGCCTCAGTGTCTACCCCTGTCTCCACAGAGAAGGTTCTCTGGCTAGCAGTGACCGCAGCCTTCATATTTAATCAATCAGTTGCTTCCTCTGCAATGTTTCCTGGGTGCTGGTGGGTGTGATAGAGAAGACGCCTCCAGTCGTAGGCGCTCCACTTTCTTTTCCTGACATTTTGGTGACTCTCGGGTCTCCCCAGTGCTCACAGCTGTCTGTGAGAAGCAGGTCCTCTTACCAAAGTCAAGCTGACCGGGTGGAGGCCCTCTCAGTTGTATGCGGCAACATGGACGTACAGTTGCCACTGCAAACCATTTCCCAAGAAATGGAGGTATTTCAATGTAAAGCTGTGTAGCCTGGTGTTCTGGAGCTACGTGTCTCCCTTCTGCCACTATTTTCTATAAAAGGTGTGTTTGGCCAGCAGAGGCCACAGGGAGCTTTAGACCCTGCAGGTAGAAGCTCTATGGAGTCTCATCTGGTTATAAGGAGCCAGTCAGGCTTATAAGGATCAGAAGGGGTTGGTCTTGTTACAAAATGGAACCCAAGCCCATTGAGGATGGACGCAGTTCTGAATTACACTGGGAAGAGTTCTAAATGTGACTCGACGCCAACTTCTCATATATCCCTAAGTAAAGAAAGAAGAATTTTTAAAACAAGAACACAAAGAATTAGAAAGGAAAGTTTTCCATGTGTTCCCTAATTCAGAGTGAAAGTTCCCCTCTCTGCCCTTACTTTTGAGCCTTACAAATGAAAACTGAAGAAAAAAAAGTACTTCTAAAAATGATTGCCGTATAGCTTTTGTGACTGGAGAGGGTGTTGCTTATTTTCAAGGCCATGGTGTTGTAAGATTTTCGCTTTGTTCATTTTCTTGGTTGGCTGGCAGAGTCTGGCTTGAGAAAGTAGCCCTGGGAGAGAGGAACAGTCACACTCAGCCCTGCTTCTGCTCCTGATCAGCACATGGTTCTGGTCAAGAGCTCCCTTCTGTGGCCCACAGTGTCCTCTTTCATTGGACAGACAAATGCAGGGACTCCGAGCCTTTAATCACAGTTCATTTGTTTAGTGCTGTTTAGTTTGGAGAACCACGAATCCATTTTCTACTCAGAGTAGTTGGGTGGGGTTAGGTTGTGCCCATTCCCTCCCACACACAATACTCCCCACCCCATCGCACACACACTGCATGGGACAGGAGTCCAGAGAGAGACAAGAGTGATTCTGAGTGGCTGAGGTTCATTTACCAACCCAGACCTTCTGCATTCACGTCTTGGCTACATGGTTTCTGTCAGATGGCGCTAATGTTTTTAGCTAATGATGGAGAAAGCTCTAGAAGTACAGTTCCTTTCCTATCTTCCTTCCTTCCTTGCTTTTTTGGTGTGTGTATGTGTGATGCAGTATGTGTAGTGTATGCATGTGTGTGTGCAGATGCACACACCCAGTGCATGTGGGTAGAGACCAGAGGAGGACGGCAGGTGCTCTTCTCTGTCTCTTTTGCATATTTCCTTGAGACAGAGTCTCTCCCTCAACCCAGAGCTTGTTGAGCTGCATGTTTGTTCATTTGGACAGTGAGCCCCAGTGAACCCCTAAAGGACTGGGGTTACAGGTGTGCTTGGCTGTGCCCAGCTTTTAACATAAATTCTGGGGCTCAAACTCAAGCATTCTCAAGGCCCAGTCCAGTATAATTGGCTAATCTTCTTACCTGCTGACTCACCCACCTCTGCATCATCAACCCTAAGGAAGGGGGCATCCTGAAGCATGGAGCTGGATGTTGAGCATCCCCGGCTTTGCCATCATCTCCTTTTCTCCTTCCCTGCTCTGTTCCCACCTCCTTGCCTTCCTGCCTGCTGTTCACACATTCACACATTCTTGCTGACAGCTCTGGTTTCTAAAGGTGCTGATAGTGACACCAGGCCTTGAGAGAGATGTCTCTTGTCACAAGTGAACCTTTGTCTTTCTGAAGTAGCCCAATCTGAAAGAAATCTCCCTTGCTACATGACATGGCAGCATCAATGGCTTCAGGAATCTTTTCAAGTTCAAGAGAAATACATTTCACTGGAGTCATCTTTCCAAACACACAACCTCAGATATTTCTCTTGAGATGTCTTAGGGACTTGAGAAAGAAATCCACACTCTGAGGAGCACAGTTCTCCCGGGGTCCCATGCATATTAGATTGGAGGCATCTTGGATGAGGTTTATTTTTGTGTCATTTGCTACGTGCAAGAAGCCACATTTGATTTGTATATGTTGTAAGTCTAGTTGGTGGTACAATGTTTATGTTTGCTTGGTTTTCGAGGTAGGGTCTTGCTGTGGTCCATGCTGACCTGGAATTCGCTCTGTAGTCTCAGGCTTGCCTTGAACTCACAGCTGTTCTCCTACCTCTACTTCCCGAGTGCTGGGATCAAAGGTGTGTGCCACCACACCTGGCTCAATTTTTAAAATTTATTTTATTTATTTATTTATTTATTTATTTATTTATTTATTTATGTGTGTGTGTGAGAGAGAGAAAGAGAGAGAAAGAGAATGGGTATATCAGGGCCTCTAGCCACCGTGAATGAACTCTAGACACATGCACTACCATGTGCATCTGGCTTATGTGGGTTCTAGGGAATCAAACTTGGGTCCTTAGGTTTCACAGAAAACACCTTAACTGGTAAGCCATCTCTCCAGCCCTCAATTTTTTTTTTTTTTTGAGTGTCTGAACGTCTTCCATGTCTTTCTTAAGTATCCTCTTATCAGAAATACCTTTCTCCGCCCTGCCCTTGGTTTAGCGCAGTGCTTGTAAACTGGTACTTACTCAGTTCTTTTTTTGTTTTGGTTTTTGGGGTAGGGTTTCACTCTAGCTCAGGTGGCTTTTTTTTTAATTTTTAAAAATTATTTCATTTATTTTTGAGAGAGACAGACAGAGAGGCAGAGGGAGACAGATAGAGATGGGCGCTCCAGCAGTTCCCTCAGCTGTGAACGAAAGCCAGATGTGTGCACCCTCTTGTGGTCAAGTGCCGCATTGCACCCTTGCATTCACTGCATCTGGCTAAACGTGGGACCTGGAGATTGGAACCGGGTTCTTAGGCTTAGGAGGCAGGCGCCTTAACCGCTAAGCCATCTCTCCAGCCCTCAGGTAGCTTTTATTTGAACTGATCTATGAGATTTCTGTGATGGGCAGAAGAGCTCTGTGGCCTAGCCTGAACTATCCTCTCACCTCATCTCCAGCACCTGTCTGTCATAGCAACCGCTTGATACCATGCCTCACTGTGAATACTTTGTTTCACAGGGACAGACAATCTTCAGATGCGTGTCACCCCAACCCCAGAGTCGTCTCCTCATGGGAAGTTGTTACCAGTTTCACCAACATGGCCTTTCTTGGAAGTCACGTCTTCCTCAGCAGCAGACAGAGTCAAGAACATGCTGGGACAGTCCCCTGACAACACAAGCTTGCTGCAGTTAGCCCAGACCCCTCCGTCCAAGGCACACCGCAGGACCAGGGCTCACATGGACTTCTCTTCTTCCCTTTACCAAGGAAGTGGATACAGCGCCTCCCTGGACCCATCCAAGGACTCCACTGAGACCCTGGTCCAAACAAGGCCTCCAAGGGGAAGAGAAGCGGCGGACTTGTCAGGTTTGCCTCACACCAGCATGCTCCCCCCATTGCTCACAGTTCCACCAGTGACCTTGAGTGCTGTCCCCCCATCTCAGCCACTAGTAGGGACCCCTTCCCTTTTAGAGCATCCTCTGAAGTCATGGGGCCTCCCATTTCTCCCTCCACCTTCCTCCTCTTCATCAGACCCCAACTCACTTCATTCCATTACCCCCTCTAAGCCTATAGAGCAACCCACCAAAGTGCCTTTGTTCCCCCAAATCACACCAGCTGATTCCTCTTCAGATCAGAGCTTAGCTGACCCCCTAACCCCATTTCCTGACAAAACAAATCACACTCTACCCCAAAATGGCCAGGATTTCACAGATGGCCCTCTTCTACATTTTTTCAGATCCTCAACAACACACTACTCTGAGCTGTCCCCAACAGAGGGTTCCCTCTCAGGGGGCACTCCCACATCTGGGGTTTTGAGCTCCATGGCAAACCTGGCCCATTTATCTCCTCCTCCCCAGACCCTTAGAGATCTTCTTAGGCTTCAAGGTGGAACCCCCTTGTGGTCCATATTGGAAGCAGCTTCAGGTTCTGTATCTGCCCAGTCAGTCCACCCTGGGAGAGCTGGCAGAGTGCACAATGGGGTGTATTTGCAGATTTCTGGGAGCACAGCAGCACCGAGCCCCAAGGGGCCACCTTCGCTTTCCCAGACTGTAGAATCAGAAGCTGCCACAAAGACCAACAGAGAGCTCTCCCCTGCTACTCCTGCGAATAGCTCTGCTAGCCAGCCACATTTGCTAGTAGCTCTAGAGAATTCCAGAGGACCCACCCTCTCTGCAGAACATACCCCTTCCTCTTTGCTGTCTTCTCCTCTGTCTCTCACCATATTGGATCAAGGGCAAGCTGTCCTTTCTGGGGCAGTTCCCCCATTACCACCAAAGGGGACAGGCGACCTTCCCTCCTTGCTTGCTTTTCTCCATCCCTTAGAGGAGTACACCTCTTCACCTCCTACAGCAAAGATGCTTGTTGGCCAGGAAAAGGGCCATGATGGATCTACTCCTGCCATAGCCACACACTTACTCCCTGCAATGAAACTTCCTAATCTTCTCACAACGTGGACATTTCCCCTGCAAAAAGAGGACAGGGCGACCGCCATTTTCAGGATGGGTGAAAAGGCAAATGAGACAGTACCATCTCCCCAGGCTCTTCCAAGTAAAGATGTTTCAAATATTCCTACTGTAAATGGATTTGCCTCTGATTTCAACGTCGATCGTATTTCACCTCCCATCGTGACAACACCAAGAGCGAACCTCCGTTCTGCAGGCTCACCTCCGCCATCCACGCTCACTATGCAAGCCACTCCAGCAGGTTCCCCATCTCCTGGCTTTTCCAGCACCAGGCTGGAGACTTACACAGCTGCTGTGGGCCCATCTGAGCTGCCAGCTTCTGCTTCCAAGCAGGTGACAGCATTTCTCTCCTCCACTCATGTCTACGATATCTCAACAATGGGCCACATGAAAAAGCCAGCAACCACAGATGTTTTCTGGAGCTCTCTTTCAGCAGAAATTGGATCCCTCTCCACAGAATCTGGCTTGCAGCAGCAAACAAATTATGATTTAAATACTCACATAATTAACTCCACAAGTTGGGCACCTCATTCAGCCTCAGCGGCTCTTCCCAGTGACATAACGTCAGCTGCCAATGCAGTAAAATCTACAAATTCCAAAGAGACTGCTGGGCAGTCAGTGGCTGCAGAAAGCTTTAACTTTCAGGCAACAGTCCTTGGGCTAAATGCCAACCATCCTATACGATCATCAGATGAGACCACGACTGGAAGTCATACAGACCACTGGCCCCAAAACCCTACTTATGATCCCAGAGACTTGGAGACAGCAAAGGTTGACTATTACCTACCCACAAGTCATCATTCTGTGGCACAGCCCCATCTCCATCTGCCTGTCCAGCTGACCTACCCTCTTTGGCCAACCAGGCCAAGCCTAACTTCTGCAGCTAGGGTGCAGGAAATACTTTCAGATGGAACAAAGACAGGTTTCCAGATGTCCAGTAGCATCCACCCACCACCTGGGAAGAATGCTTCCACACCATCCCAGAGTGTCCTGGGATATCACTCAAATGCTGACTCTCCTCCTATGTCCACTGATGCCTTCCCCAGGACCCCCTCCAGAGTGTTGCACACTTCTCAACGCCCCAAGAAATGGACAGGTGCAGCCACTAACGCAGGTAGTTTGGTTCCTGCTCCCCAGAAAACAGGTATGACTGCTTTCGTGGCCAAAGCATCTTCAAGCTCAACGCAGACACCCAGCTTTGCTCAGAAGCAGCCTGCCCCCTTTCAGTAGTGAGGTACCAGCTCCAAACAGGCATGTCGCTGATTCTCTGCCCACTTCATCTTTTGAAACTATCCCAAATTTCTGTCCTTGTTACCAGCCACAGCCTTGCTATATGTGGCATTCTCATTATGGTTAATTGGCCTAATGAGCCCAAGGTTAATTTGCCTGAGTTCTCCCTACCACAAGCCTAGAGTGCCGTCTCGCTCGAGCAACTCCATTTGCATATTCATTCATCATCGGGACAAGTGACGTGTACACTCCTAGGCCAATGACAAACTTTGCCTTTTCTCTCTTGCAGTGGATTCCTCCGTGTCATCCAGGGTAGAGCCGACTGCAGCTGCCGCAGCAACAGCCACATTGTTTCTCCGAAAATCAAGTCCCGCAGCACTGTCTGCAGCCCTTGTTGCTAAGGGCACCGGTAGCAGTGGCTTAGCCAAGAGCAGTTTGACCACTGCTCAAGTTAAAAATGTCACCGATAAAGCCACATCTGCCCCAAAGGTGACAGCAGGACCAGTCCATACAGCCTTCGCATTCACACCAACCTACATGTTTGCCAGAACAGCCCACACCTTGAGCACACATACAGCCATGCAAGGGGCCACAGGCACTGCCTCAAGCCTGTTGTCCACCACACACCTCCCCAGGAAACCACAAGCCATGCACACTGGCCTCCCAGACCCCACCAAGCCACAGACGCCCAGAGCGTCCACACCCCGCCCTTTGACAATCACCGCAGCACTGACGTCCATGACAGCGTCGGTCAAGTCCACACGGCTGCCATCTTTGCAGATGGGAAATACGGACGCTGCTCTTCCTGCTGTGGCTACTGCAGTGGTCACCACCGGCAAAACGGCATCCAACTTGGAGTGTCAGATGTCCCACAAGCTCCTCGTGAAAATGGGTGAGAGGCTACTGTCCAATTTTTTTTTTAATTTATTTTTTTGGTTTTTCGAGGCAGGGTCTCACTCTGGCCCAGGCTGACCTGGAATTCACTATGTAGTCTCAGGGTGGCCTTGAATTCACAGCAATCCTCCTACCTCTGCCTACCTGAGTGCTGGGTTTGTAGTACAGGCCTGACCTCAGAGATATAGTAGAATGATTCCTGGTGAAGATCAGTTCTTTTTAAAAAATATATTTTATTTATTATTTATTTGCAAGGATGGAAAGAGAAAGACAGAGAGAGAATTGGTGCTCCAGAGTCTCTTACCACTGCAAGGGAACTCCAGATGTATGAACCACTTTGTGCATCTGGCTTTACGTGGGTACTGGGGAATTGAACCCAGGCCATCAGGTTTTGCAAGCAAGCACCTTTAAATGTTGAGCCCTCTCTCCAGCCCACAATTAGAAGTTCTTACCCTGGAGTGAACTTGCCTTCCTTCCCCCAGAAGGCTGGAAATGTGGTGGTTGCACTTGGGGGGGGGGGAACTCTCCTGGAACCTATAGGTACCTGGGATTCTGCCAAACATTCCCCAATGCTCAGGCAGTCCACACAGTAAAGAATAATCTCACACCCGAATTAAACTCAATGGGACACACACACACACACACACACACACACACATGAATGGAATGAGATAAGAGAGCAGTGAGGGTGAATATGATACAAAGCCACTATATACATGTGTGAAATTGTCCAAAGATAAATTTTTTTTTAAAGTTAAAAAGGAATATTCCAGGCCAAAATATCGGTATGCCAAAGTTGAAAACCCTTGACTTTCATCAAGTGTCAGAGGAGAGGAGGAGCGTCAGGTGACACGGATTCTAGTCCTCAGTTGGTCCTGACATCAGAGGCCCGTGGGCACCTGAGCTCTTCCTGCAGGCCTGAGGGTGCACAGTGTATAAAGGGCACCAGTGATGTTCCACATGAATGAATGACGTGATTCATTTCACACAAAATCTTGGAAAGCCCTGCAGCATTCGGAAAGGCTTTTTTTTTTTTTTTTTGTCATTCATTTTCTTTTTCTTTGGTGCCTGCATTTTCAGCGGATGCCAAGAGTATGGCCAAGGTACTCCAAGAGGGAGCTGGGATTTCTTTCAGCATGAAAGCAGAGACTTCACGGAAGACGCTGGGCAGGCAGCACTGGAGCCATGAGTAAAGCAGGGTACTCTCTCTGCTGCCTGACTCCCCGGTTGCAGTGGCACATCTAAAAAGCTCAGGAAGCTTTCAACAGTGCAGCGTGTGCTATAAAAAGCACTAGACAAATACTTGAAAGAGCATGCCAGTGTTGAATGCTTGCACCCCGCCTTCCTCCTCACCCCACAAAGAACTAAGTGAAATTATATCTTGAGACATTTCCTGTTCTAAAATGGGACATCATGAAAGTAGGCATGCAATAAATACAGTATCTCTTTCTGTTTGTCAAGCAGTTATACATCCAGGTTTCTACTCCCCTGTCCCTCTCTCTCCTCTGGAGGGGAAGGCAGCCCATCCCACTCCATGCAGACACATCCTCCCATCTCTCGTCTTCACCTCCCCTCAACCCCAGCCAAACTGAACTAGGTGCTAGAGTTCCTTTCTGTCCTCCATTCTCTCTCCCATCTGGATTCTTTCTGCCACTTCCCTAGTGCACACTGTCACCAGCGTTCACCTTACCTTCTTCAGCTCCATCCTTATTTGTCTTTTTGCCATCAGACCTCTCTGATCTTCAGTCTACAATCTTTCTAAAATATTTTAATTTATTTATTTGAAAGAGGGAGAAAGCGACAGATAGAGAATGGGTGTACCAGGGCCTCTAGCCACTGCAGACAAACTCCAGACTCATGTGCCACCTTGTGCACCTGGCTTACATGGGTACTGAGGAATCGAACCTGGGTCCTTGGGCTTTGCAGGCAAATGCCTTAACCAGCAAGCCATCTCTCCAGCCCATCCGGTCTACAGTCTTTTAGAATATATGCCTTGCTTAAAACTCTTCATTTCCCAGTGCACTCAGGACAAGACCTAAACATTTACACTGACAGGGTTTATTCCTCTCCCCTGTGCCTTTGCACTTGGCGTGCCCTGCACTGTGAGTGGGGGGCATGTGCAATCACTTCCCCTTGCCCAGCTCACTCCTATTAGCCTTCAGGGTGCAGTTGAAACATCTCTTTCTGTGGAAACCTTCCCTGATCCCCAGCCTCTTGGAAGCTTTAGTAACATCCTGGCTTCCCTTCCAGTAGCATCTGTTATATCCAACTACAAATGCCCATGTTCCATCCCAGGTCTGCCTTGCCTGTGTCCACCTGTGAGGTGGGCCTGTCCTTTGTGATTTCAAAGTTGATTGGAGCTATGGCACCCAGCTCAGGGCCCAAGTACAATGTCAGTGGATGTGTTGCAGAAGTTTGGTTGAACACTGCTCCACTCTGGGCAGGTGCTACCAAGCCTGGCTATCAAGTTCATAGGCAGTGTGGGTTCAAAGTAAAGTGCTATCAGCATGCCAGCTCTCTGTCCATCCAGACCACACAAATGACTGGAGCCTTCTTCCTTTGGATTTTAGCAGGACCGTAGTCACTACTCAGCCTGGTAGACATTTGCTTACCAGCTGAGCTCTGAATTGGATGGAGATGGTAGCTGAAGGGAGGGGGTTTGCTTATTACGAGGCTTACCTTTGCCCTTGATGACTGTGCTTCTGTGTCCCCCCTCCCCTCCCACAGTTCTCTTTCTTACCCAGAGGAGAGTGCAGAGCAGTGAATCCTTGAAGCTCAGTGTAGCCAAAGGGCTCACACAAGCATTGCGGAAGGCTTTCCACCAGAGCGATGTCTTGGCTCAGGTAAGCTCCTTGTTTTATAGTCACGCCAGTCTGGTCGTGCCTCCCTCTTGGGTCCAGAACATGTGTACGTTGTTTTCTTGCTTTATAGGCATCAGACTTGGCTAAACATGGGAGAGAGAGGATGGGGTGGAATATTCATGTTCATCTGTGTGTGGGCATGGTTGTGTATGCACATGTGGGTCATGTGGGTCAGAGGTTGACATCAAGTGTCTTCCTCAATCACACTCTACCTTATTTTTTAAAATATTTTATTTATTTATTTATTTATTTATTTATTTATTTATTTATTTGCAAGGAGAAAGAGAGAGAGAATGGGTGTGTCAGAGCCTCTAGCCACTGCAAACGAACTCCAGACACTTGCACCACTTTGTGCATCTGGCTTTATGTGGCCCTGGGGAAGTGAACCCAGATTGTTGGGCATTGCCTTACCCTCTGAGCCATCTCTCCAGCCCTGTCTTGTTTCTTTGAGTCAGGGTCTCTCACTGAACCCAGAGATCACTGAATTGGATAGACCAGCTAGCCAGAAAGCCCCAGGAATTCTCTTGTCTCGCCTCCCTGGCATTGGGGTTACAGACACACATACTACCACAACTGGCTTTTACAAAGGTACTGGGGCTCCAAACTCAGGTCCTCGTGCTGTGCAGCAAGCCCTTTCCTGACTGAGCTATCTTCTCAGACCTGAATCTTTTGTCATGCTGGCAGATAGCTAACATGTGATAGCTGAGGAAAATGTCACATTTGGGGATGAAAATTTTTGAGACTACTTTACCTTATGTTAATGTGTGGGTGTGCGCCCATGTGTGCACACATACATACACGTGTGGAAGTCAGAAGACAACCATGAGACGTCTCCGTTCCTTTTCCACGTTCTTTGACACAGGGTCTCTTGCTGCAGCAGATAGACATCAGTCTGGCCCTTGAGTCTCAGAGCCTTCTGACTCTGCCTTCCATTGTCATAGTTGTGTGGGATCACAGACGTATGTGCCACTTTGTGTCTGGCTTTATGTGGGTACTGGGGAGGATCCACCTGGGGATGGCAGGCTTTCAAGTAAGTACTTTTAACCACGGAGCCATCTCCCCACCACCTTGTGTTGCTGTTTATTGTAAACCTGAACATGCCATTTAAAATCTATCCCCTTGTTTGAGAAGTGTATTTGATATGGTACATCTCCACAAGCCACTGCTTTCTTCTTTTGTCTCCCTCACCATTGTAAATAATGATGTCATGCTGAACACTGGAAAACTATTTGGAAGTCAAACATGGTGGTGCATGCTTATAACCCCAGCACACAAGAAGCCGAGACAGGAGGATTGTCGCAAATTCAGAGCCAGCCAGAGTGAGACATAGTCTCAAACAAAAACCAAAGGAGCAACCAAATACAAAAAAATAACTCTCAAACTTTGCTTAAGTTGCCAGCAGTAGATGGAAGTAAACAATTTTTTTCTCCAAACACTTTAATGCCAAGTCCCATTTTTACAACTGCCGGCTGATTTCAATGGCTTATCCAAATGATGGAAGTTTTGTTTTACACTCTTTTGGTTCTATTCCAAGTGTTAAAGTAGTCAATGCAATTGGCAGTCTGTGGGTTCCCTTTTCACCACTTAAACCTATAATTCTGTTTTTTTCCTGTGAGTTCCTGTGTGACAGCTGCTTTCAGCCTAGTGGTCCCTCCCCACTCATCGCATGAAGAACTAGGAATGAGATTTGGCACGTCTTTTATTGGCCATTGTCAATCTCTCTTCTACAATTCTCAAAAGAAGGAAGAAAGAAGGAGAAGGGAGGAGAAAGGGCAGGAAGGAAAGTAGGAAGGGCAGGAGGAAGAAAGGAAAGAAGTAAGGCAGGAAGACTGAAAGGAGAAGGAAGGAAGGAAAGGAGACAGGAAAGGAGGGAGGGAGGAATTCTATATATAACATCAATGATTTTTTACCAGAAACTTTAAATTTTTAAATTGAAAGTTGTAGAAGTAAATGTTCCCATTTGGTTGCCTGATCCAGTTTCCACTGAATTGCAGTCATTTTCCAGTGACCTTCACAGTTTTGGTCTTTTCTGCATATCATCACAGACCATTGTTAACAAGTGGCTTTTAAAAACAAAAAAGACTAAATGGTCTCACATTTGAAAACTGAATGCATTAATTTTGATATTTTTGTATTAGCACCATAAATGGAAATCAGGATCACCTGCCACAAGTAAAAGGTAATGGTAAAGGTGAGAATAATGGGGACTGGGGAGATAGCTCAGCAGGTAAAGTGCTTGCCATGGAAACGTGAGAACCTGAATTTGGATCCCCAGCACCCATGTAAAATGCCAGTGTGGTGACATGTGCCTGTATTCCCAGTGCTGGGGAGGCAGATCCCCATGGCTTACTGGTTAACTAGCTGAATCGGTGAGTTCTAAGTTCAAAAAGTTCAGTGTTTAGTCAGCCTGGGCTAGAGTGAGACCCTGCCTTGAAGACACCAAGGAAATAAAAAAGGTGAGGGGCTGGAGAGGTTGCTTAGTGGATAGAGGTACTTGCTTGCAAAACCTGGTGCCTCAGGTTCATCCTGGGTCCAATTCTCCAGCACTATGTAAAGCTACCCACCGGCCAGACTCATTCACAGCAGCGAGAGACCTTGCCTCAAAGAAAGTGGAGCACAGGCAGCTCCTCTGACCTCCACATGTGCAGACACACATCAATAAATATTAGAAAATAAGGTGGATGGGGCTGACGAGATGGCACAGCACTTAAAGGCACTTACATACAAAGCCTGACTGCCTGGGTTCAGTTCCCCAGTACCCACATAAAGCCAGATGCATAAAGTGGCACATGCGTCTGGAGCTCATTTGCAGTGACAGGAAGCCCTGGCATGCCCATTATCTCTCTCTCTCTCTCTCTCTCTCTCTCAAATAAATAAATAAGTAAATGAGAATGGCAAATTGGGCCATATTTGCAGCATTGGTGTTGGCATCCATTGCCAGGCATAAAAAAATAAGGTGAAGAACAACTGGGGAAGACACCCAACATCAAACTCCTCATATACACACAAATGTGCACAGGCACCCCCCACACACATGAACACACATGCATATATGTCACCCACCAAAGCAATGAGAATAATGAACCAAATAACTTGTTAAGTTTAAGCCTGTAGAAGGCTTGGAGGCAGAGCCTGGCATCTCTTTGTTGAATTTATTCATATCTTTAAAAAAAAAAAAAAAAAGACCAGCAAAGGCTAGAGAGGTGTTAAAGGCAAATAGTCTCTTAATGGAAGCTTGCTCTTTGAGATCACAAGAAGGAGTAGAAAAGCCACAGGTTGCCCACTGGGTCAGTTGGCATTGCTTGGGGCTATGTCTGTGGTCTATCGTGAAGCCCCTATGGTTCCACCTAGTCATCTTTTATACCATCTTCAGGAAAAGAACCAAGGGGGCTATACTGTGGAGGGACAAGAGCGTACCTGAATCAGTCATTTTGGTTTCTTTGGAAAATACACATGAACGAGGGGCCTTGTGCATTGTAGGCAAGTGGCTTGCCATTTGGCTGTATCTCTAGCCCCACAGGATTTTTCTAATGGAGATGTGAGGGGGCAAAAAGGAAAACAGAGGTTCAAAATACCCTGGCAGAGAAGTCCAGCTTGACATGACAGAGTTCTGAAGATGGATGGTACTGGTTATACCCATTATCTGTGGCCTTAATGCCAGTGAGCACTTCACTGGAACATGGTTTAGAGGTAGATGATAGGTGATGTGTATTTTACCACAGTAAACAAAAGGGAACAGGGAGTGTAACTCAATGGTAGAGCACCTGCCTTACATACACAAGGGTTCCATCTCCAGCACCACACACACACACACACAGAGAGAGAGAGAGAGACAGAGACAGAGACAGAGACAGAGATAACATGATGTTGTGAAGAAATAGCTATAGTACATGCATATGTGTGTGTGTGTGTGTGTGTGTACATATATGCATGTGAAATGTGTACCTCTAGGAAAAAAGACTGAAAGGAAATATACCCCACAGTTATTGTGTAACTGTATTATGGTGGTGCTGGCAGTATTAGAGGTAATTGCTATTTTTTCCCATATTGCCAAGAAATGCTAATTCTATAATAAACATTACATTCCACATATTAAAGAAACAAATATTAATACAGCTCTAAGAAATCAAAATACAGTAAGAATAAATTGTAGAGCCTCAAAGCCAGACAGAGCTGAGTCCTCAGTATCCCTCGGGAAAGAAGCCTTCTGTGGTTCACTCTACTCTGGCAAGACACAGAGCCAACTCAGAACTACTTTTCTCTCTGCTTCAAGAGAGAAGGCTCCACTCTAGTTATTTCTTGGCCTCTCCCTGAAGACACCCCACTAAATTTATCATTAATGCCTTTTACCTCATAAATAATGAAAATGTAGCAGCTCTGTTTTTATCAGCATTCTGTTGACCACATATCTCTTCTACTTCTGCCTCCGCCCTGTCTTCTGGATGATAATTAGTGCTCACAGGATCATAGTCAAACACGTTATGAATTCAAAGACACAAATGTGGGCTGAAGAGATGGCTTAGCAGTTAAAGTGCTTGGCTGCAAAGCCAAAGGACCCTGGTTCAATTTCCCAGCACCCACATAAGTCAGATGCACCTCTGGAGTTTGTTTGCAGCAGCTAGAGGCCCTGGTGTGCTCATTCTCTCTCTCTCTCTTTCTCCCTCTATCTCAAATAACTAAAAAATAAAATATTTTTAAAACACAGATTTAATTTTATCTTACATAAATTTTATGTAATTTATTCATTTTATGTAATTAATTTTGTTGTATTGCAATACTTTGAAATTTACTAATTCACATGTATACTTTATAGGACTATTTAGAATATTTGTTGAATGAAGGAATCTAATTTCACAGCTCATCTAAGTAGCAGTTGTGGGCCTAAGAACCCTAACAATTTTAAGTCCTTTGGAAATAATGAGTGCTGTGGGTCCATTTCTTTTGTAGGTGGACATTCTAGAACATTCTCATAATATCTCAGTTGGTTATTATGCTACCAAAGGGAGGCTGGTTTACTTGCCTGCTGTTGTAATGGACATGCTGGGTGTTTACGGTGTCAGCAATGTCACTGCCGATCTGAAGCAACACACTCCAAACCTACAATCTGTGGCAGCCCTTGCCTCCCCATGGAAGCCCCAGCCTGCCAGCTACTTCCAGTTGAAAACAGGCAAGTGATCCATAGAGTCAACCAAGTGGATCGATCATCTGCTGTAAAACCCCACTGCTAGCTGCTCTGACATCTTCTAGCATGTCGGTTCTCGATAACCCTGGATTTATTTATGTTTCTTTTTTCCTTGTTTTGTTCCCTTCTATTTTCCTCCTTACATTTAATCCCTTCTTTCCAGGTAGTCCCACTAGTTTTATATTTGATGTTGGGGAGGAGTTGCTGTCTTCCATCATTCATGACAAAATGTTGATGGGCCCAATATTGTGCAGCTCTTGTATAAGTAGTGATAGTCACTGTGTCATAAATGCCATGGCCTCTTCATGTCCAGAAGACAGTGTTTTTCCGTTTTAGTTTTATTTTGTTTTGTTTTGTTGAAGCAGTCCTGCGGCTCTTACATTCTTTCTGCCCATCTTCCACAATATTCTTTGCACCTGAAGAATGTGATAAAGATGTCTCGTTTGGGGCTGAGCACTCAATAGTCACTTATCCTCAGCACTTTGATGAGTTTTGCATCTCCCCAGTAGTCACCACCAACTACTTAAAAAAGCTTCTCTGACCAAAAGTGAGAGCAGCACTAATCTATGAGCAGAAACTTGAATATTTAGAGGGCAACTTGATGGGCACAACCTATCCATTTAACCAAAGAACAGTAGCAGCTTCCCCCTCTAGGGCCAGTGACCTACCCAGCCATAGGCTCTTGACTAAGTTTCCAGTACCAGGCATGAGTTCCGTACCATGGAGCAGGCCCCCAAGTACAATCAGAGACAAGTTGGTTACTCTCATAACAGTCATGCCACTATTACAGCAGAAGGCACTTCTAGTTTGCAAAGTTTGTAAAGAGTGGGGAAACCATTGTGAAGGAAGCAGTCAGCTCAGTAAGGGAAGACCATGGCTTTTCCCTCCCTCCTCTAGAAGTAGTAACTCCGGGCTGTTATTTGCAGTAACTATTTGAGCAGATACTGTGTGTTCCCATCAGATAAAGTCACAGCATCCTCTGTGTTATAGGGAGTCTCAGATTCAGTCACGCTCTTGATTTTTCTGTGCTGTAAATCACTTAAAGAGCTGCTTTCAGAACTGTAATCAAAACCTTGTCTAGTCTTTCTGTTTATTTGGCTGATTTCCTAAACCTGAAAAGGACTGTTGTAGAAACTTGAGGAGCTAAGATGCAGGGCTTTGGGGAGCACTGATGGATGGTTCTCATTCTAGTGCTGCAGTTTGTGAGCCAGTCAGACAACATTCAGTCCTGCAAGTTTGCCCAGACCATGGAGCAGAGGCTGCAGAAGGCGTTCCAGGACGCGGAGAGGAAGGTCCTCAACACCAGAAGCAACCTGACGGTTCAGGTAGGAAGGAAGGGCTTCGGGCTGCACAGTTGGTGGACAACATCATGGAGATGTTGGCCAGAAATAGTCGAGGGTTCTCCATTCAAAGTTATCTTTTGTAAATGTCATGCTGCACTTTGGGCAGGTGATAGAGACAATTTGTGGCCTTGGTGGGGATGTCTGGGGTCTGGCCATAGCAGGTGGCATGGTGCTGTGTCACTATGCACCTACTATTAGCTTGGGGTTTTATGTTTATTTTTGTTAGATGTTGCTTTCTCTGGGTTTCCTGATACTTTAATTAATAAAAACTTAAAGCTAAATATAGCATATAAAATATATCAAATATCTCGTATAAAATGAATAAATAAATTAATTGTAAATCACTAATTCATAAAGACTTGCCCATGGGGACTGAGGAGATAACACAGTCAATAAGTTCTTTCCACACAAGCAGAAGGACCTGAGTTTCATGAAACCTGTGTGAATGCATCGTGGCACATGCCTTAATCTCAGTGCTGGGGAAGTGGAGATAAGATATATGAAGCTTGCTGACCCGTCAGTCTGGCCTAGTCAGTGAGCTCCAGGCCATTGAGAAACCCTGTCTCAAAGAGAGGTGTGACACCTGAGATTGTCTTTTGGCTTCCACACACACATGCACACTAACAGACATACGAACATGCATACACATGTTCATGCATACCACACATAAGCAAATGCAAAAAAAAATAGGACCTGCCTATTGTGTGGTTTGCAGTGGGCTATATTCCAGATATCCACAGGAACAATCAACACACACAGAGAGAGAAGCACACCCACAGTCACACTCACATCCATAACTTTACAGTGAGAGCTTGCTGTGTGCCAATAATTGTTCAAAGTACTTTATAAATGTTTGGTATAATACTCAGACATCCTTCTGAGGTAGTCTTATTTCCATTTTGCTCAAGCGGGAACTGAGAGAGGGATTATGAAACATCCAGAAGGTCCCATGGTTGGAGTAAAGTAGATCAAAGACTTGAGCCAAAACGCCATCTTGGGGCTGGAGAGATGACTCAGTAGTTGCAAAGCCTGATGGCCCAGGTTCAATTCCCCAGTACCCATGTAAAACCAGATAAATAAAGTGGCACATGGGTCTGGAGTTCGTTTGCAGTGGCAGTAGGCCCTGGTTTCCCATTCTCTCTCTCTCTCTCTTTCTCTCTGTTTCTCTCTCTCTTTCCTCTCTCTTCCTATGTGCCTGTCTCCAATAAGTACATATTGAATAAGAATTTGCCAAATAAAAAACTTCTTGCCCACTAATCTGTACTGACATCTATGTAGGGTAGTAAAGATGTCCTGACAACCTTTGGCAAGTGAAGAAATCCTTTCCTGATGCATTTTGTGTTTTGGCTTCCTGGGTAACAGTACACACCACCAAAGGCCTTCTTTAGGCCCCAGTTTTGCAGCTATGTAGACACAATCTCTGGGAGGACAGGTGGTTCTCAATGAAATTCATCCTTCTCCAAACTTCTCTAATTAACGCTGCTGCTCTTCAATCTGCTTCGACAACTGAACTACAGCCTTGGGCAATTAGACTTGGTGCTTTTGAAATCGACATTTAGCCTAAGTGAATTACCAACAAAGCCAGTCTGATGTAGAAAGCACCTACTTTAATTTGAGCAAGCAGCGTTGTTTTTTTATCTAGACTTGGGCAAAGTGGATAGGGAAGTATCTCACTTATGACTTGGTTTGTATTTAGACTGAGTCTAAAAACATGTCACAGACACAGATTTTATGTAAGGAATATGGCTCAACTCTCATGGAAAGTCATTTTCTTTTTTGGAGCAGATTTGTGGTCCTCACAGGTACATGGGCTTAAGTGGTTCTTGGCAACAGAATACAGGACCCCAAGACTTCTTGAGTGCCTGCTGCTCATCAGGCACTGGAAGGGACACCAAGATGAATAAGTCACCCTTAACCTAAGAGGCGTCCTTAGTTGTGAACTGAAAACTTTCTCAAGTAACCAACATTTGGAAAAGTCTATACTAGGTGGCCTGACCATTGTACCTAACTAGACTTTATGTGCTCTTGCACATCTAAAGGCCTTGAAATTAATGAGTAAGTGGATGAATCACTTTATTAACCTCATTTCTAGGAAACACCATACCACATTTGCTACCTGTATTTAGCAATCCTCTCTCTTGGCCTCTAAATCATGCACAGATAACTACATGCTAGCCATTCCTCTGCGCCCCCCCCCCACGGCCCAGGGTATTGTTTATCTGTTTTTCTAATTAATCCATTTTTGCAATTAATAATTTTACATTTTATTATATTTTTGCAGTACTTTGAGTCCTTTGTGCAATAAAATCATGTGAATATGTAATTCATCAGAGACATTGAAAAGGTGACTTTTAAAAAGCATGTAGCACTGATATTGGGGCAGGATTATAGCTTACTCAGTGAGGACTATTTGGTTTGTAACGGAACCCAGGCTTACAAGGCATAAAAAAAGGCGGCATTGATGGGTCTGTCAGGTAAAAAGTTAGTGTTCTTACTTCAGACGCAGCTGCATCCAGGTGCCCAGCACTATTTTCAAGATGTTCTCTCTTCATGTCTTGGCTTACTTTGGTCCAAGCTGGCACCATCCTCATCTCCAATGGATGGTCCTTGGCACCTCCAGATTGCCTTTTATTGATTTACAGTCTTGTGGACCCAAAGTACCTTTCTTGTTTTATTTCAGTTCAGACCCTGAAATTAGCTCTCATTGGTTCCATGGCACCTATTTCTGAATCAGTCACTGTGGTGAGGAGATGAAATGTCTGTCAACACAGCTTGCTCAGATGCCCACTCCTGGAATATGGGTGGGGCAGCCACACCCAAAGCACATGGACAGAGGGGAAAAGGGAGGTAGTTCTCCAGAGGATGCTGGCAGCAAGGCAATAACAGTTAATAATGAAATAAATGAATTCACACGAGTAAGTGAGAAGTAAGAGATGAGGTCAGAGACTGTATACATCTAAGAGTAAAGGGATGACAGGACAGTGTGCTCTATGGATGGAGGGGCTGCTTTTGTTCAGAACAGGGAATGACTGTCAGGGACCAAGGCCATGGTCTTAGTCTCAGGCCTGTGGAGATGGCAGAGTCACTAATGGTCAACACAGTTTTCTTGGCTACAAAAATGACTATGTTAAAAAAGATACAAATACATGGAATGTCAGCCTGTGTTCAAGAACTGGGATACTTCAGCTATAAAGATCTCAAGTCTCCCCAAAGGGAACTGTTGATTTAATGTAAACCCTATGAAAATCCTATTCTGGGGGCAGAGATAGGAGGGTTGCCATAAATTCAAGGCCAGCCTGACCTACATAGTGAGTTCAATGTCAACCAGAGTTATATAGCAAGATCCTATCTCGAGAAATATTAAAGAGGGGCTAGAGAGATTGCTCAGTGGTTAAGTGTGCTTTCTGCACAATAATGAGGGCTGGAGGTGGCCTGAAAACTGACTGGGTTTGAATCTCCAGAACCCACATAAACAGTTTGTTCATGGCCATGTACCTGTAACCCTAGTCCCGCAAAGGGGAGCAGAGACCAGAGAACCACCTGGGCTCCCAGAAAGTAGGAAGCTCCACTATCAGAAAGAAACTCTAGCTCATACAAGAGCAACAGAATGGGATGCTCACTGCCCTGCTCCAGCCAAGCCTATCGGTTCCAGAAGAACACATGCAGTTGCATACACTAGGCCACACACACAAACATTATTACATATACACATATGTACACACTGTCCAGTGGTGCTTGGATAAACATGAAATGAACACACACCAAGCAAAATATAATTTAATGGAGGGTCGGGAGGGTGCACTCTAGCACTTTCCAAACTGACTGTACTGCAGCTTTTATTCATTTTCAGGCAGCCAAAGCAATGGGGAGTCCAAGCATAAGACAGCTCACAAGTTTGCATCTGACCAGATCATGAGTTGTTTGCTGAGGTTTATTTCATCAGGAAATCTTTGGAGAAACTGTGAGTTCCTGTCTTCAAGAAGCTCTATCCAAGGCTCATAGTCTTCCATGTCCCCAGGCTTAGCCTGTGCAAAGATTAGTCTTTTTCCAATTAGCTTGATCTCCGTGCACATGCACGCGCACACACACACACACACTCAGAAAGGAAAAAAGAAAGAAGTCTCAGTGATATTTTTACAAAAATAGATAAATTCATCCTAAAATAAAAGCAAAATCTTAAAAGAGTGAATAGACAGAACAGTCTTGAAAACAGACATGTATAAGGTTTCACACTTGCTAATTTCAAAACTTCCTACAAAGCTATGATCATCAAAACAGAGTGGTTTAACGTCTACTTTAGTGTTGAGCTCTCAGCAGCTTCTGGATTTCTGCTCTGGTGTGTTTTGAGTGGGAACTTTGAGGAAGAGGGGGCAGAAAGAATGTAAGAGCCACAGGGTGGTAGGGAATATCCAGAAACATTGCACCCCACACAATGACTGACTGCTGCTCTCACAACTCCATGGTGAATACCAGCAATCCCACTAAGGAGGGCCATCAGTGGAGTGGGGGCAGGGAGGAGGGAAATGAAAGCTCCAACTTATAATGGGTCCATACAAAGTTTCTATTTAATAAAAAAAAATGGGGGGGGGCGTGGAAACAGAGTGGTGTCCATGGATAGATAGTCATATAGACCAATGGTTTAAGTAGGGAGACCAGAACAAAGCCATCTGTATACATTCATGTAGTTTGTATGAAGGCTATTCCATGGGGAAAGGATAGTGTGCTCAACAATAAGAAAACTGGATATCCCCATGCAAAAGAATGAAGTTGGATCCTTACTAACATCAGCAACCCAAGGTACCTCAAAATGGATCAAAAACCTAAATGTTAAGAGTAAAACTAGAGGACTCCTAGAACAAAGAAGAAAAATTGTATGGCCCTGGATGTGTTGGATCTGAACCAAGGGAAATAAAACAAACTAGACTTCATCAAAATTAAGAATTTTGTTCATCAAAAATTACTACTAACAGAGTGAAAGATAAGTCATAGAACTGATAAAACACACACATACTCACACACACACACACACATATTTTCTGATGAGCAATTAACATGCAGAACATATAAACACGTAAAGATCTTCTGCAATGCAACAAGAAAAAAAAACCTAATTAGAAATACACAAAGAGGGCTCAATGATAGAACACTCGCCTAGTATGCACAAGATTTGATTCCAGGCACCACAAAAGAAAGCAAGAGAGAAAGATAGAGAAAGAAGGAAATAAAGAAAGCAAAGGATGAAGGAAGGAAGGGGGAAAGAAACAAAAGAGGCCTCAAGCCAACAGGTAGCCATGAGATACCATTTAACTTCTATTAGGATGGCCATTCCCCAACAAAACACACACCCAGAAAATAATAAGGGTTGGAGAATATGTTAGGATAGAACACCTGGCCAAGTCACATTCCAAAACTATTTGGTTTTTTTTTTGTTGTTGTTGTTGTTTTTGTTTTTGTTTTGTTTTTGGTTTTTGTTTTGTCTGGCCCAGGCTGACCTGGAATTTATGTTTCAGGGTGGCCTTTTTTTCCTCCTCCCTCTGCCTCCCAAGTGCTGATTAAAGGTCTCACCACCACGCCTGGCCCAGGCTTTTAGACCTGGCTGACCTGGAATTCACTCTGTAGTCTCAGGGTGGCCTCTAACTCACAGCATTCCTCCTCCCTCTGCCTCCCAAGTGCTGGGATTAAAGGTGTGCACCACCACACCTGGCTCCAAAACTGTTTTCCAGGAGGAGAGTAAGAACTGAGCAGAAGTGTTGACTCAGATTGTCCTCAATTGTGGGACCATGACTCTGGCTTAGTGAATTGAAGGACTGCTTCTACATGTGGGGAAAGTGGGTGTGGGCAGCAAATTCAGCAGCCTTCTTTAAAGTCAGATCTGAGAGCAAACCTTCAGGAATGGTGCCTGAGTGCAGATGTCCTGGCAAGGCTAGTGGCAGCCAGCCTTCGGGTGGGAAAGGCATTTAGTGGAAGTAGGGGCAGGGACAGCTCAGTACCCAGGCTGTAATAGGCTTTGCTGGGGCAAGAAAGGCTGTAGTCACAGCTTCCTGAAGGAAGGGTGGCCTGGCACCAACATCCTCATCTCCCTTCTTTTCTCTCTCTCCTATCCACCCAGCTCCCTTCAGCTAACATTAGTGTACAAAGGAGCCACTGCGTGGTACATGGGAAGTGGGATGGGGGTGAGGTCCTATACAGGACATACATCTCGCTGAATCCAGTGACTTCCTCCTGCACGTGTTTTTCAAATCTGCAGGATATTTTTATACACACATTGACCCAGAAAACCTCATTTGCTGGCAACTAAAAATTGAACTAGACAAAATGTGAAAAGAAATCCATGCTGTCTCATAAGATTTCTTCCCCCCATCATGTTCTATACTGAGTTAATGGATAACAAAGAAGTGTAATTGCTCTCTTGGGCTGGAGAGTTTGCTCAGTGGTTTAAGTCACTTGCTTGCAAAGCCTGCTGGTCCAGATTTGATTACTAAATACCCATATAAAGCCACTCACAAAGTGACATATGCATCTGGAATTCATTTATAGCAGCAAGAGGCCCTGGCCTCCATTCTCTCTCTCTCTCTCTCTCTCTCTCTCTCTCTCTCTCTCTCTTTCTCTCTCTCTCTCTCTTTCTCTCTCTCTCTCAAATAAATAAATAAATAAATAAATTTTAAAAAGAAGTATAAGAGCTGGGCATGGTGGTTCACATCTTTAATCCCAGCACTTGGGAGGCAGAGATGGGATTGCTATGAATTTGAGGCCACCCTGAAACTACATAGTAATTTCCAGGTCAGCCTGGACTAGAGTGAGACCCTACCTCAAAAAAAAAAAAAAAGAAAAAGAAGAAGAAGTATAACCGGATGTGGTGGTGCACGACTTTAATCCCAGCACTTGGCAGGGCAAGGTAGGAGAATCACTATAAATTCGAGGCCAGCCTGAGACTACATAGTGAATTCCATGTCTGTCTAGGCTAGACTGATACCCCACCTTGAAAAACAAAAACAAAAAAAGAATTATAACTGCTCTCTATAGAACCTATTTTGTGTTTCTGAATCCATGTTATAATCAAATTCATTCATCTTGCCCATGACACCAGATGTACATTTCTGTCACTTCAAAACTTTAAAATTCACTGACGGATTGACTCGAGTGTTGTCTGTTTGAGCAGTTGGGCTCTCCTTAAATCGACATCTCTATGCTCAGTTTTATACTTCCAGAGTCAAAAGTCACTTGAGAACAGTTAGCCCCCAGAAAATGCACACCGTGGTTTAAAACTTGAAGTCAGACTGCTTGATGTTGAATTCTGACTGTCACTTACGAGCTGCGTCATCTTGGACAAACCCTTCAGTCACTGTGGACCTCAGATTCCTCATCTGTGACTGGGCACCCCTCCCTGGGTTGGGTGAAGATTAAGTGACCCCCTGCATTCAGTAAATAGTCAGTAAATGGTGACCTTTTGTTATTCTTGTCTCCTCTTCGCTGTTCCCCCACCACCCTTCCATTGCTACCCGCAACTTCCCTTTAAACTTCCCCTCACGGCCTCCATGACACAGACCCTCATCTTATTTGGCATGTCTCCCTCCCCTTTGCTCCTGTGTCCATTCAGATTGTGAGTACATCCAACGCCTCCCAGGCGGTCACATTGGTATACGTCGTGGGCAATCAGAGCACGTTCCTCAATGGCACTGTGGCCAGCAGCCTCCTCAGGCAGCTCTCAGCTGAGCTGGTAGGCTTCTACCTCACCTACCCACCACTCACCATCGCTGAACGTGAGTACATCTGCCTCATGCACAGGGGCCCGCCCCGTGGCTTCCCCTGGGGCCTTTCTTCATTGAGCTATTGTGTCCCACCACATGCTAGATGTATTATCTTGAGTTGAATTGGAAAAATGGAAAGAAAAAAAAAACTGCTTGATGCCTACACTCATCCTATAAGGTGGGTGCAAAACTACTAGAGAAGATTGAAGCCCCAAGAGGCTTTATAGATACCCACTCTCCCAAAGCTACTGTGACATGGACCTGGGATATAAACTCAAACACTGTCGTCTGAGCTTACCTGAGCTTACAGTGTTGCCTTCCGGGGCATCTGTTCTTAGAGCAGTCTAAAGTGGTCATGGATTTTCTTTTCTCCCCTCTGCCCTTGGCACGTGCACCCAGCCATTGGGCCTTGCTGGCTACAGACAGCATAATAAACTATTTGCAATCTATGTCATGACTTTACTCAATGAAGTCCCCATAGTCTATGGCCTCAGCTGCCTCTGCTGCTTCTTATATAATCCTGATTACCATGCAGTCACATGGACTTTGAAGACAGTGCAGCCCACGTTTCATCCCCAGACATTTACTTAGCTAAAGGAAGTAAAGGTTTGTACCTTAAATTTAATCATTCTTACATTTCACAGGGTCACTGCACAAAGTTCTTTTTAAAAACCTATTAGCAAAATTGTTTCATAATGTCTCCCTCTGGTTGCTTCTGATACTATAAATAAGCGGGATAATATGTGCGAATGGCATACTTCACACATAACAGCCCCTGAGAATGTTTTTAACATGTGTTTACTGGCAAGCTTTTGTAAACTTCTAAGTAGCAAAGAACTATTACTGAATTTTATGATAAGATGATTCCATAAAAGATGCTATGTCAGGGCTGGAGAGATGGCTTAGCAGTTAAGGCATTTGCCTGCAAAGCCAAAGGACCCAGGTTCGATTCCCCAGGACCCACATAAGCCAGATACACAAGGTGGTGCATGCATCTGGAGTTGGTTTGCAGTGGCTGAAGGCTCTGGCTTGCCCATTCACACTCTCTCTCTCTCTCTCTCTCTCTCAAATAAAATTAAATTAAGAAAAACCTTTAAAAATGGTATGTTACATGGCAGCAGGTGCAGAATTTATTTTCTTTCACAATTTTGGTATTCTGACAGTAACTACAATTAAGACTTGTGCTAGAGCTGGAGAAATTACTTAGTGGTTAAGGTGATTGCCTGTGAAGCCTAAGGACCCATGTTCGACTCTCCAGATCCCACATAAGCCAGACACACAAAGGTGAGGCAAGCACAATGTTGCACATGCCCACCAAGTGGTGCAAGCGTCTGGAGTTCGATTGCAGTGGCTGAGGCCCTGACACACCAGTTCTCTCCCTCTCTCTCTCTCTCTAAAAAAAAAAAAAAAAAAAATAATTTTTAAAAAGACTTATGTTACATAGTATACTTAGTCCTTTGCATGTGTGGTCTCTTATAGTCACCATACTTGTGAAGCAGTATGAGACCTTTTGCTACAAGCACTAGGGTACCTAGGGTACCTAGGACTGGAAAAATGCCTTCAAGAACTAGCCACTCCTAATAGCCTCAGGGATGCTGGATAATGTGTGCTGAGGAATCCCAGCTAAGAATGCCTGCAGCTGTGGGTCTTAATAATAAGGACCTTCCATTCAGGAAGGTTCTGATGGAAAACCACCTAGAGCAGAAACCCACAACACCCCCAAAAAAAACATTGAAACCCACAAACTCCCCAGACATTGACTTTGTACTGGGTCTTTCTGATCCATAAGATAGTTCGTCCTGTGTGTCACAGAGCTCCCAAGAATGACAAAGCTGCCTTTAGCTGCTTGAAGCTTACCACTTTGTATGTTTCCCCTAATAATATTTATTTATAAAAGCCTATAAAATTTTTATGTATTTCTTGTTTATTTTAGCACTGGAATATCCCAACCTTGATATATCAGAAACAACTAGAGACTACTGGGTCATCACAGGTAATTAACTACCTCTTGCTTTGTCATTTTCCTCTTCCAACTGTCAGACTGGCTTGTCTAAAACTGTATGGCATTTGGATAGGATTGGCACTTTTCTTTGGTCTTATTTTTATAAATCAAGGAATTCCTTCTGCAGTATTTGAAGTGGATGGAGTAAGCTAAGAAAAGATCACCTTGAAGATGATTATTCCTAAGTAATTTGAGACTGCTGCCTTTGTGGTCACATCCTCGACCTCTTTGAAGATGGTTACCCCCACAATGCACGACCCACAATCCCCAAAAAGGAGGGTCCCTTAGGAGGGGGGAGGACAGGGAGGAGGCTAACGATGGTACCAACATGGCCATTTACATACTATGTAAGAAAAAATAAAAAAAAAAATGAAAAAACTGAAAAAAAAAAAAAGTAGGCCTGTCAACAGCCGCAGCACTGACATGTAGTGTCCAGGGCATGTCCGTGTGAACGGCCATGTGTGGATAGATGCCAGGCCTCTCTGCATTGTCCTGCAAGACCCAAGGTAAAGCCAGAGGAGGGCCAGGTGTGCACTGCACTGCACTGTTCCTTCTCAGGACTCGTGTCCTGCCCCCACACCATTCCTGGTGTGTCCTGCTAGGAGGCGAGCCAAAGTAGAAACACACCAGTGTTCTGGCAGCCTTTTCTTTCTTTGACCTTTTGCGGCTGAATGAAACAGCAAAAGCATTTTGTTGATGATTGAAAGCAAAGGGAGATGACAGATGTTCATAGGAGGAAAAGTGGCCAGCCCAGCTATCAACGGGAGGACGTGGAGAACTTTCTGAGTTGGGTGGAATTGCTGAAACAATGGAGAGAAAATTACATTCTTAGACGATCAAGGTGGTGAAGGTTTGATTTCTCCTGAAGCCCCTCTCCTTGGCCTGTAGTTGGTCATCTTCCCACTTTGTCTTCTCAAGCTCTTCCCTCTGCACCTTGTCTATGTACTAATTTCCTCTTTCTCTTAAATCTTTTTATTTAATTTTTTTATTTTTTATTTTAGAGAGAGTGAGGTAGAGAGAGAAAATTGGTGCACCAGGGTCTCGGCTGCTGCAATCCAACTCCAGACACTTGTGCCACCTAGTGGGAATGTATGACCTTGCACTTGCCTCACCTTTTGTGTGTCTGGCTTATGTGGGATCTGGAGAGTCAAGCATGGGTCCTTAGGCTTCACAGGCAAGCACCTTAACCACTAAGCCGTCTGTCTAGCCCTAAAATATTTTGTATTATTTATTTACAAGCAGAGAGAGAAAGAGAGAGTGAGTGTGAGAGAGAATTTCCTCTTATGATGACACCAGACACATGGCTTAAGGGCCCACCCTCGTGATCTGATTTTATTTTTATTGCCTCTTTAAAGACAATCTATCTGAATTCCATTACATTCTGTGGTAGCAGGGATAAGGGTTTCAACATGTAGACTTGGAGAACACAGTTCAGCCCATAACAAGGAGGTAAGAAAACATGAAAGACATGCCTGAGTAAGCTTGCTGGTCTCAAACTCTCCTCCATGTCCCAGTCTTCTCTCAGTTGTCATCTCAAACAAACAGCAGGTAGACTGCTCTTTAAAATGTGAGCCCTGCGCTGGAGAGATGGCTTAGCAGTTAAGGCACTTGCCTGAAAAGCCAAAGGACCTTGGTTCAATTTCCCAGGACCCACGTAAGCCAGATGCACAAGGTGGCACGTGTCTGCAGTTCATTTGCAGTAGCTAGAGGCCCTGGTGTGCCCATTCTCTCCCTCTCTCTCTCTCTCTCTTTCTCTCTGTTTCCCCCTCTTTTCTCTCAAATAAATAAAACTTTTTCTATATTGTATTTATTTATTTATTTGAGAGAGAAAAAGAGGCAGAGAGAGAAAGAGACAATGGGCGCACCAGGGCCTCCAGCCACTGCAAACAAACTCCAGACACATGCACACCCCTGTGCAGCTAGCTTGCCTAGAGAATTGAACCGGGGTCCTTTGGCTTTGCAGGCAAATGCCTTAACTGCTAAGCTATCTCTCCAGCCCCCCCCCAAAAAAATTTTTTTAAATGTGAGCCCTGGTGGATGACAGCTGCCCAAGACCTCTTCTAAATCACAGAAAATACTCCACCAAAGGTCCTTCGGTATGCTGAGGTCATTTTAACTGCTAAGAAAGCAAACTAAAGAAATACTTTTTTTTTTTTTAAATTAAAAACCAGCCTACCAGGATATAAGCCCAAGAGAAAGAAAGACAGTGCTAACCCAGCAAACACACTTTTGAACCAGCGGGTTATGTAACATTACAAAACTGCCTGTCCTCCTCAGGGAATGGTGCCTCCCCATTTCCAGATACCCCTCTTTCTTTGAATATCAAGGTTTACATTCAGCAGTCATACATCCAGTCTCCAACACGGGTTGTCCTTGACACACAGCCACCAGTATCATTCCCTCCCCATGCCTTGTCTTGCCTCAATTTCAGTGACATAACCTTGAGAGAGAGAGAGAGCTGTGTGCATAAGCCTTATTTCTGATCTCCCTTGGGTCCTACCTCTGCCCACTCACTTATGTAACCCTCCTTCCTTATTGCTGTCACTGCAGTTGGTGCTCACAGTGGAGTGGCCACCTTCTCTGTATTTGGGGCTGGCTGTATCTTTGGCTAGTGCTTAGAAGGCCCAGGAAGCAGGATTGGAATAAGCCTCCTCGTTTTCCTGGACCCATGAGGACTCTCTGTGCCCCTGGCCAGTTACTACCATCCTTCCCTAGCACAAACAGAAAGGGGTGCTGAGGGATAAGGGACGTTGCTTAGCCTTTGAAATGGGAGTGGGGGCAGCTCTGCTGTAGGTGAGCTCAACTGGAATGAGTTCTTGCCCAAGAAGCAGTAAAGAATTTAACTATTTCTGGGCCACAAGACCATCACAAGGTCGGTAGAGGAATGCAGGTAATAGGCTTTATTAAACAGGATTCAGAATTTTAGCCAAGACAGAAACAACAGGAAGTCTTAATCACAAGCAAGAACAGCAGCCAATCAGGAGTGCATGGGAGCCCTTGAGTGAAGACTCAAGTGAGGGCTGGATTCCAGGGGTTTACGTATGTTGGGGCTGCCCCTCCCTATAATTGAAAGTGTCTTAAACTGATTGACTGTCAATTGAAAGTCTACTAGTAACCTAGAATTCTACTGAAAGAATAAGGGCTGAAAGAACAGGTGAACTTGACCTGCAAGCTAACCAAGGAGAGGCATTTGAAGCAGCCAGCCATGACTGAGCCTCCCCTGCAACAATGTTTCTGGCTAAACTCCCACCGTGGAGACTCTCAGAGCCCCAGCCTGTCCCCAGTCACCCATGCAGTTTCTCAGCCCCCAAGCCAGTCATACAATTGCTAAGTTTCTTAACTAAGTAATTCCCAGAAACGGAGAATTTCTCCCTCACCTTGGCTCCCCCAGACCATTATCACAGACCTTCTGTCCTTATTCGTTGCTAACATACTTCCCTTTGTGTAAATTGTATTAAAAAAAAACAAAACACCCAGGGGCCAGAGAGGTGGCTTAGTAATTAAGGTGCTTGCCTGTGAAGCCTAAGGACCATGTTTGAACTCTCTCCAGATCCCACATAAGCCAGACACACAGAGGTGAGGCAAACGCAAGGTCATACATGCCCACTAGGTGGTGCAAGCATCTGGAGTTTGATTTTGGTGGCTGAGGCCCTGGTGCACCAATTCTTTCTCTCTCCCTCCCCCACCCCCCCACCGTCTCTCTCACTGTCTTTAAAAAATAAATTTTAAAAAATTTAAAAACAAAACCCTGTATATTTTCATGGTTTCCAGCTAGGCACAGATTAAATATGTGTTTGTGTACTATCCAGTTCTCCTCTTGTAGTGGATGGATCCCTCTTTGATGGAAAATTACTAGTTTGGACTATCCCCTGAAGTCTGTCTTTACAGAGAACCTAGGGAGAGTGCTATGCTCTGGGGATCCTGTGCCTAGATTTGTATATAGAAAGCAAGATAGAAATACCCAGACTCAGTATTGGTAGTCAACAGAGACAAGCGCCTACCTCAGGTTTATGCATCTGTCTTTATTTCACTCACCATAGACACAATGTCCTAGACTCTTCTGTTCTCACCTCTGCTATCCACCCGTGTGCCCTTGAGCCAGTCCCTCAGTCCTCTCAGCTTCACATGCTCCCACCCATAGAATGAGGGAGAACTGTTGGCTTCAGCACAAAGACTCTTTGAGTTTGAATATGTAAGATTCAACCACAAATGAAACAATTTAGATGGACTATAGGAAGCTGACCCATGTGTGGATTGTAGAGCTCCGGGTGATAATAAATAAAGATATGAAAGCTAACGTCACATCTGTGGCTTCTTCCATACCAAACTCCTTTGAACGCAGCTGGGCTTTCCCATGTTTTCCTCACCCCCATGCTCAGTCTGTGTGGGTGAAGCCAAGTGGTCGAGGAGGGCCCAGGCCCATGGGCTGAGGTGCTGAAGTTTTTATGCCACTGTGAGAGGCGCATGTGCACCCTCTCTACTGCTTTCCAAGTGGGCAGGCTACCACAAGTCCTCTGGGAAAGAGAGAGAGAGAGAGAAATGGTGTGGATTGTCACCTCCTGTGATGTCTCCTCCCCTGGCAAAGATGTTTCTAGCAAAGAAGGGCACACTTGTAACAGCAATAGCTAACCCCTTACTGACCGCCTGTCAAGTTCCCTGTAGCACCACGATTAGAAGCATCAGTAGATACAATCGAGTAGATAGTGTACAGAGGAGGAAATAAATCCCGGGGGGGGGGAACTTGTGTGAATTGCTTCAGGACGGGGAGCCCCTGCCTCCAACCTGCTTACCCAGGAAGGGTCCGCCTGCCTTTCGGAGAGCCCCAGTGACGTTGGTGAGTCATCTAGGTGTCCATGACTGAGATTCTGTGGGTGGTTCCCATAGCCTCCTGCATTTCCTGGGGGAAATTTTTTTTTTATATTTCTTTGAAAATACATATACACGGGATCTGGGGAGATGGTTCAGCAGGTAAGGTGTTTGCCATACCAGTATGTAGAACTGAGCTCATATCCCCAGCACCCACATAAAAGCCACATGTGGGGGCACGTGCCTCTAATTCCAGTGCTGGGGAGGTAGAAATAGGAAGGTCCCTAAGAACTTGGTGGCTAGCTAGTCCGGTCAAATCAGGGAGCTCCCGACTCAGTGAGAGTCAAAACAAAAAAGAAGGTGAAGAGTCAGAGGACAAAGACTTGCCATCAACCTCTGGCCTCCACACATGTGCACATGCACTCACACACATGGACCTACATGCATATGAACACACACACTACATACATGCAAAAAAAGAAAGGAGAATCCACAGAAATAAAATTTCCCATTTTATCCATTGTAAGTGTATATGTCAGTGACAAGAATCTTCACAGCGCTCTACAGCCATCATCATAAACCATGTCCGGGACGGTTTTGTTTTTATTCCCTAGGGGGTTTTTGACTCTTGCCTTCAGTTGATGTCTGCCTTTGAATCATGGCTGATATTCTCATAAAATAAGCCCTGTAGACAGAGATAGGAGGATCACCATGCGTTCAAGGCCACCGTGAGACTACATAGTGAATTTCAGGTCAGCCTGAACTAGAGTGAGGCCCTTGAAAACTAAAATAATAAGAATAATATAAATAAGTAAATAACCCTGTGATGCCCCTGGCCTGTCTTTAGTCCCCTTTCTCATTCTTGTCCACCAGTTAAGAGAAGCCAACTTACAGGTAATACTTCAGAAGTTTGGTCTGTTGTTCAAACTGTAGTTAAACTAAAGTTTGGTCTACAGTTAAAACTACAGTTTGACTAGAGGGGGTATCTTTGAACCAGAAAGTTCATTGCTTTCCTGTCTAGGGGTAAGAAAACCTCTGGAGAGTCCTGGGAGTCCTCTAGGGCCTGACATAGTAGAAATGACACGGCATTGTTCATTTTTGTTTGGACTCCACTGACAAATGAGCTGGGGGTGGGAGTTTCTCAGAAGGGCCCTAGAAAGAACTTCTCTATACCCTCCAGGGGATTGTTGTTTGGCATTTATGGCTTCAAAGAAGTAATTTCAAAGACCCAGCTGTGGGTTTTATTTCTCTTTTGATTCGTAACATCATTCTCTACATCTCACTGTCTCTGGCTGCTTAGTCTGGCCTTTTATGTAAGATCATCTTCAGAGCTGGCTGTGGGCAGCACCCTGTTGCGTGAGATGCCATAAAGCTGACATGTTCTTTGTGGCCCATCTATTTCCATGTCCTGTTGGGATGGGTGGTATTGGTGATGATGGGTTGCTCAGAGATAGAGCAAAGTCTATTCAATGAAAACTCTTCTGTGATGTTTCCAGCCCTTGTATGTTTTGATCTCTTTAGTAAATTGGTAGGCATTTCAGCAATTAGAAGTTTGTGTGTGACCATTTGAATGCACTGTTTATGTGCTTAGAGTAAAGTAAGCTTCCCAAGGGATATAGAACAAGGACTGGACTTTGGGTATAGATAGAAAAAGGCAGTGCTCTCTCGGAAGTGACCACAGCAGTCCTAGAATTGCCCTAGTTCTCATTACAACTCTCCTCCATGCAGTAGCCATGGCCAGGAATTCCTCATCAGTGTCTTTCCCGTTGGTCCCAGACACCTGAGGGACTGACTTCTGAAGTCTAGCCATGGAGAGGGATGGGTAAGGAAGGGTTTCCATGGACCTTCCATGCACCAGGCACAGTGTCAAGCTGCTTTATACATCCTGTATCCTTTGTATCTTAGACCCCATTAGGAATATGTTTACTGTAACACACTACCTTATTCCATTTTTACATAGGGCTCAGACTCAGGGACACTTGTGGCTTGCTGAAGCCTTCATATTTGGAAAGAGCCAGAACTAAGGGGGGGGGAACCAATCTTTCCATTATGTTGTCCTATTCTTTAATGGGAAAGGACCCCACCAAAGGAATGAGATCACTGCACAGGGTGATTTGCCCAGGGTTGAGCTTGAGTTGCAGGATGGAGCTGTGAATCCAGGGAAAACTACTGAGAAAGAAAATTAAACTTGGGGCGGCCTTGGTCCGGAGTCTGGGACTCTATCATTGGTGCCCTGCCTGCTGACGTCAGATGCTTCAGAGATAATCTACAGCTTCTAGATGGCAACTAGCCCAAACCCCAATTTAGCTGGACTTGCCGCTCTGCTGTGATCCCATGTTGATCCTTGGAGACACATACTATCCTGAGTAAAGTTTGGGTTGGTGCCACAGCGTTTGAGACGTCACAGCTCACAGAACAAAGTCACAGGCCTTGTATCAACCCACTTGGGTTTATACCCTGAGTTACTAGTGATGTGGCCTCAGGCAAGCCTCTAAACCTATAACACGAAAATAATGATTTCTAACTCAAGGTTGCCGTGGAGGCAAGCTATCTGTGAGGTGGGGCATGGTGGCACCTTGTGGCCGTGTGGGGTAGAGGATGTTGTGGTTGCTGAGTCAGCATGGAGTCCACGCTCTGAGCGTCCCCTGTGCCTTCCGCATCCACAGTGCTGCAGGGCGTGGACAACTCGCTGGTGGGCCTGCACAACCAGAGCTTCGCCCGGGTCATGGAGCAGCGCCTGGCACAGCTGTTCATGATGTCCCAGCAACAGGGCCAGCGGTTTAAACGAGCCACCACTCTGGGAAGCTACACTGTGCAGGTACGTTTGTGTGGTACCACCAGGGTTTTCTGATGACTGTGGGAGGGGGCTGGGGAATGTGCTTCCTGGGACTCATCAGCTACATGTGTCCAGAGGAACATCCTTGCTGCCATCTGACTTGGCCTCTTGATCAACAGCATTCCGAAGCTTTAGGGCTGAGCGTCATTACCATCCTCAGATATTGTCAATAATGAAAGTACCAGGGAGGGAGTCTCAGAGCAGATTCTACACACCTACATATATTCATGAAACAAAAAGTTACTCCAAAGTGATACAGGACACGGTAATTTAGTTGAGGAGGATGTAGTGGGCACCAGTGTTGCTCTGCCCATTGCTCTTCCTAATTCCAAGTGTGCCAGCCAGAGCTCCAGAAACCAGCCTTGAAGCCACATTGCAGAACTGCTTTGGGGATGACTGAACCCACTTTGCCCATACTGAGCATGGTATTCTGTTACAGAAGCATTCCTGGTAGGGTAGCCTTCCAAATTGGAATCTAGCCAGCCTATGAACTCCTGGTTGATAACAGACCACGTGTTACACAAATGCACAGTGCCACGCTGTCTATGAGGACATATCACTAAAGAAATTGCAGATAATATGCACAAGTCTATCTGTACATTACATCCTCACAAAAATCTTGAAATCCAACAAACTCTCCCTGCATGAGTCAGCGCCATGCCAGTGATGGACACGAGTGCCCTTATTCACAGTTGTGAATTGGCCTCCCTGTCCTATTGGATGTTGCTTTGGTTCCAAACGTCTGAGGTCTGTGACACTAGGTAAAGAGATAGTTCATTTCCACTTGTCAGCTTTGCAATGTCCCCTCCGTGGATCTGTTCCTGTATACCCTCCACTTCACACTTTCCCTAATGACAGAAAGGAAGTCCCTAATAACCAGGTGCTTGTGGAGTGAGATTTGCATCAGTCCGAGAAAAGAGAGAGGAGAGACAGAGAGGGAGAGAGAATCATCCTACAATCCTGCTGTTACTTGTGTCTCAAAATGCTGTGTCTCAAAAGTCTCAGAGACTTTGTAACTTTTTTTAATTAGCTGGGTAACTTTTTTTTTTTTTTTTTTTTTTTTTTTTTGGTTTTTCGAGGTAGGGTCTCACTCTGGTCCAGGCTGACCTGGAATTAACTATGTAGTCTCAGGGTGGCCTTGAACTCTCAGCGATCCTCCTACCTCTGCCTCCCGAGTGCTGGGATTAAAGGCGTGCGCCACCACGCCCGGCTGTGGGTAACTTTTTAAATAAAGTTTTCTTTCTTGGGCTGGAGAGATGGCTTAGCAGTTAAGGCGTATGCTTGCAAAGCCAAAGGATCCCAGTTTGATTCTCCAGGACCCATGTAAGCCAGATGCACCAGGGGATGCATGCATCTAGAGTTCGTTTGCAGTGGCTAGAGGCCCTGGCGTGACCATTCTCTCTCTCTCTCTCTCTCTCTTTCTCTCTTCTTCTTTCTCTCTCAAATAAATAAATAAAATATATTTTTTAAAAGTTTTCTTTCTTTTGTAAATTTTTTTAAAGTCCTAGAGAGCTGACTTCTCTCATGTTTTCTCAGTACTCAGTATACTTGGCCCTGCAGGTTCTCAGAAAATTTTTTGTTTTTCTTGCTAATTTCCACATACAGAGGCCATAGATTGTTTCTGATGTCACCCTTGGAGAAATCTTGGTAAGAAAAGTTTGCTGTTAAGTTGAAACCGAATGAAGTTAGTAGACATTTGAGTCGTCACTTACCTCTGTGGAGTTATACAAATATAACTATCCTAAGCTGCCTCCCGGAAAGCACTCCTCAGAGCTCCTGTCATCCTTCTGGCCAGAGGCCTTCTGGGCTCAGATAATGTTTTATTGAACATGAAGATTCAGCTAAAACTTAAAGATGTTTCTCTAGTTGGTACACCTGAAAATTGAGACCCAATTTAAAGAAAATCATGTCATTCTTAAAATTTTGACTTGCTCTACAATCAAAAGTAATGTAAGTTTTATGGACTGGAGAGATGGTTAAGGCACTTGCCTACAGAGCCAAAATACCCATGTTTGATTCTCCATGACCCACATAAGCCAGATGTACAAAGTGGCACATGCATCTGAAGTTCATTTGCAGGCCTGGAGTCCATGGCGTGCCCATTCTCCCTCTCGCTTGCTCTCTCTCTCTCTCATTCTCTCTCTCTTTCTCACTCCTTTCTTTCTCAAATAATAAATAAAATAAAATACATTTTAAAAACTAATGTAAGTTTTAACTACCATTTAGATGGCATTCTTGCCTACCAAAAATCATGAAAATGGTGTCATCCAGTGTGGATGGGGATGCAATGAAATGGGCACTTTCAGAGTCACTAGTTTGAGCCTTCTGGAGGGATGTAATGAATTTATCTAAGACCCTTTTAGGTGGTCACGAACTCCTGGAAATAATAGAGATAGAGACAAAGAGTGAGGACAGCATTTTCCAGAGAGAATAAAAAATGGGTCTATAAAACCCCTGGAGGCAGAGGGGCACCCTGACCTAATTGGCTTAGTCAAGGCTGCTTCTTGTTCTGCTGTGTTAGAGACAGGGTCCCATCATGGAGCCCCAGCCAGCCTCAAACTCTCCATCCTCCTACCTTGGCCTCCTGAGTGCTGAGATTACAGATGTGTGCCACCATACCTGGCAGAGTTGCATCTTATATCCCCATGAAGATTCCTAGAGCATGCTTTCATACTCAAACTCTTCAAAAATACCCCAAAATCAAGAAATCTCAATTTTGTTCAGCATAGTATTTTCCAAATGTGAATATCAATAAAACCCTCATTTTTAGTGAAATATATTATACCTTTTTATAATGGATGTTTCAGTCATATAAAATTTTAAAATATATTCACTGAATTGCCATTATAGCAATTAACATAATACTATTTTTATTTGATATTTGATAGCATTGTCTCCATACACTTTCCATAACACACATTTTCATACATTTCCAAATGATAGATTGGTCTTTGAAGTTTTGCACTTCATATAATGGAATCCTATCATCTCTTCTCTTATAGAAAGCTTCTTGTGAATAAAGCTTGCATAAATCTTTGACCCAGTATTTTTGAGATTCATACACATTTTTGCATTATTTGGGAATTTATTCAGTTTTTTGTTTGATTTTATAGTTTTATTTATTTATTTATAAGAAGAGAGAGAGCACACACAGCAGGGCCTCTAGCTGCTCAAACAAACTCAGATGTGTGCACCATTTGTAGGTACTAGGGAATCGAACCCTAGTCATTAAGCCTTGCAGGCAAGTGCCTTAACCACTGAGCAATCTCTCTAGCCATTTATTCAGTTTTATTGCTGTGTAATACTCTCTTGTGTGATTAATTTTGTGACTATCTCTTGTGTGGCCATTTGTTTTTCTTCTACTGATGTACACCTGAGTTTTTCTAATTTGTAGCTATTAAACAAGGTGACTTTCAATAGAACCTGTACATCTTACACTATATGCTCTCACTTCATGTGAGTGTGTGTGTGGAAATACAAGCCCTGGTTCTTGAGTTTGGTATGTATTAGTTCTATAAGAAAGTACCACATCTTTTTACATGCTGGTTGTATCATCTTTATACTCCCACCAGCCAGATATGGAGTTCCAGTTGCTTCACACACACATGAACACTTGGTACTGTCACTCTGTTTTTTAGCCATACTGGTGTGTAGATATTGGTTTCTCATAGTTCAAATGTGAGTCTCCCTTTGGAGCATTTGTCACATGATTATTGTGTATCCAGATAGATTCCTTCATGAAGTATCTGATCACATCTTTTTCTCATTCTCATTGAGTTGTGTTAGCATCTGTTATCTAATTGGTGTATATAGTGCTTGCATCAGCAGCATTTATGCTAAAATTGGAATAATAATTGGTGTATATAGCATTCATTCAGAAAAATGTAAAGAAAATGCAGAGTGTATTAACAAAAGGAAGCCACAACGTGTAGGGTAAGAGCAAGACTCTTGCCCTCTCTCCAGAGGACATCATTATTATGATTATTATTCTCCCTTCTCTGCCATTAAAGTTAAGCATGATTCTGAATTTTCTTTAAAACATTCATTCCTGTGCATAGATTTTTTTCATACATAGATTCTTATCTCCATTTTTTGCATCCTTAGAAAGTATGCCATGTTGTTTTGCTTGTTGCATATTGTGTATCCTGTGATTTGAATCAAGCACTTATTTTCATCTAGTCATTCATTTCACTACTTTATAATATTCTGTTACTTTTTATAACTCATTTATTCAATGTACTATAAAGACTTGGATTTTCAAGGTTTTAAAATTATTTTCAATCCCAGCACTCGGGAGGCAGAGTAGTTTTAAAAAGTTATAAACAAAATTATTAAATAAATTAAATTATAAACAAAATTATTATAAATCTTTTTCTAATACTTTTTTATACTCTATGGAAGTTCAAATCTATAATATATACTTTGAAAATTCATACTGTCATCTATCAATTGCTGATTACAAGAGCCAAAAGTTGTTATCTTAAATGTTCAATAATAGTCAGTTAAGGGCTAGAGAGGTGGCTTAGTGGTTAAAATTGCTTTCTTACAAAGCTTAACTGCCCAGGTTCAATGCCCTAGTACTCATGTAGAACAAGATGCCCAAAGTAGCAAATGCATCTGGGGTTCATTTGCAGTGGCAAGATGCCCTAGTGTGCCAATTCATTTTCTCTAATTTTTTTTTTCGCTCTTTCTCCTTGAAAATAAATAATAAGTTTAAATTTTTTGAAAGGGTCAGTTAAGTCTACCAGACACTTATAAAATAGAACAGCATATTGATATCAAAATTTATGTTTTTTATTTATGATTATCAATTGTGAATTATAAAAGTAAAAATTTAATAAAAATATAAGTATTTAATAATGAAGGGCTTGTTAAATCTTTGTATGAGGCAGGCATTTGGATGGTATGTAGAAATAAATGTGTATGTTTTTGAAACATTTAAGGTTATTTAAAGATACAAGGAAAAAGTGTGAGGTGTGATATTGTATAGATCATGATTATTTTGTAAGAGAACAAAGAAAAGTTAATGTAGAAAAACCAAAGACTTGGAGCAAATGCTACAAAATGCTATCAGTTCTAAGTTGGTGATGGAGGGACTGTAGGTAATTTTATTATATTCCATTACATGATGATTTTCCATCTTTCTAAATGTTTTGTGCTAAATATATATAATTTTGTACTAAATAAAATATGCATATTGCTTTAGAAAAAGAAGCTGGAGTTTCCAACCACTGCATTTATCACATATCTTTTGTAAAACTTTTTTATTGACAATTTCCATAATTATAGACAATAAACTATGATAATTCCCTCCCCTCCCCCAGCTATCCCTTTTATAAATCCACTCCCCCTCATATCTTATTCTTCTCTCAATTAGTCTCTCTTTTACTTTGATGTCATCATCTTTTCTTCCTGTTAGAAGGGTCTTGTGATGTTTTGGGGACTCAGGGACATCCCTGGCCAACAACTCACTGGAAGGCATCCCATCCTTTGCACTGATATTTCCTAGTAACACTCCATGGCTTTTAGATGTTCCATTATCCAAAAAAGTAGGTTTCCATATGGCTTATTCATAATATCATCAATTTTGACTAATCCTCCTCCCACCCTTCTTTTATTCAATCTCTTCCCATGGCCTCGCTTGGGCCATTGCACCCCCCAGTAATTTGTTCATCTACTTGAATATATGGAATACCATCTCCTTAAGTCCTCTACTCTCCTCCCTCCCTTATAACTCCTTTCTAGCTTACTGGCTTCTGCTACTGATTTTTACTCCAACTCACATATAAGTCAAAACATTTGTAGCTAGGATCCACATATGAGAAAGAACATGTGACATTTGGCTTTCAGGATCTGGGTTACCTCACTTAGTATAATCCTTTCTAGATCCATCCACTTCTCTGAACACTTCATAATTGCATTTTTGTTTGCTGCTGAATAGAACTCCATTCTATAAATGTGCCACATCTTCATTATCTATTCATCAGTTGAGAGACATGTAGGCTGGTTCCATTTCCTAGCTACTGTGAATAGAGCGGCAATAAACATGGTTGAGCAAATATCTCTAGAGTAGTGAGAAGAGTCATTAGGATATATGCCTAGGAGTGCTATAGCTGGGTCACATGGAAAATCTTTTTTTTTTTTTTTTTTTTTTTTTGGAGAGAGACAGAGAGAGGGGGAGAGGAAGACACATAGAGATGGGAGTGCCAGCAGCCTCTTAGCTGCTGCTAATGAAATCCAGATGCGTGCGCCCCCTTGTGGTCAAGTGCAGCATTGTGCCCTTGCATCACTTTGCATCTGGCTAAATGTGGGACCCAGAGATTGGAACCGCTGGAGATTGGAACCAGCATTCTTAGTCTTAGGAGGCAGGCGCCTTAACTGCTAAGCCATCTCTCTAGCCCGGGAAATCTAATCTTCTCAGGAACCTCCACACTGATTTTCACAATGGCTGTACCAGTTTACATTCCCACCAGAAGTGTAAAAAGTTCTTCTTTTCCCACATCCTCACCAGCATTTATTGTCATTTGTTTTCTTGAAGATAGCCATGCTGACAGGAGTGAGATGGAATCTCAAAGTAGTTTTAATTTGCATTTCCCTGATGGCTAAAGATATAGAACATTTTTTTAGATGTTTACATGCCATCTATATTTCTACTTTTGAGAACTCTCTGTTTAGTTCCATAGCCCATTTTTTAATTGGGTTGTTTGGTTTCTTATTGTTTTGTTTTTTGAACAAAACATTTTTTTCTCCCATTCTGTAGGTTGCCTCTTTGCTCCATTCACAGTGTCCTTTGCTGTAAAAAAGCTTTGTAATTTCATGAGCTCCCAGTGTTTGATTAGTGGTTTTATTTCCTGAGCAACTGGAGTTATATTCAGAAAGTCATTGCCTAGGCCAATATGTGAAAGTGTTTCTCCTACTTTGTCCTATAGCAGTTTCAGAGCTTCAGGTCTGATATTAAGGTTCTTGATCCATTTGGACTTGATTCTTGTACATGGATAGAGATAAAGATCTATTTTCATCTGTCTACATATAGATATCCAGTTTTCCCAGCACCATTTGTTGAAGAGGCTGTCTTTTCTCCATTTAATATTTTTGACATTTTGTTGAAAACCAGGTGGCTGTAACTGTCTGGATTTACATCTGTGTCTTTTATTCCATTCCATTGATCTACATGTCTGTCTTTGTGCCAGTACCATGCTGTTTTTGTTAAAAGTCTGGTATGGTGATACCACCAGTCTTTTGTTGCTCAAAATTGTTTTGGCTTTTTGAGTTTTTTGTGCTCCCAAATGAATTTTGGGCTTTTTTTTCCTCTCTTTCTGTGAAAATGCCTTTGGAATTTTGATGGGAATTATATTAAATATGTAGATTGCTTTTGGTAAGACTGCTGTTTTCACAATATTGATTCTTCCAATCCAAGAACATGGGATGTCTTTCCATTTCCTAGTGTCTTCTGCAATTTCTGTCTTGAGTGTTTTAAAATTTTCATTGTAGAGATTTTTCTGAGGCATTTGTGAATGGGAGTGATTCCCGGATTTCATCTTCAGCATATTTGTTGTTCATATATAGAAAAGCTACTGATTTATGAGTATTTTGTATTCTGCTACATTGCTAAAAGTGTTTATCAACTCTAAAAGTTTGCTGGTAAAGCCTTTTGGGTCCTTTAGGTATAGAATCATATCATCTGTAAATAATGATAATTTGATCTCTTCCTTTCCAATTTGTAGTTCTTTTGTGTGTCTATTGCCTTATTGCTATATATATAAACTAAGACTTCTGCTACTATATTAAATAAAAGAGGGGACAGTGGACACTCTTGTCTTGTTTCTGATTTTAGTGGGAAAACTTCAAGTTTATCCCCATTTAGTATTACATTGGCTGTAGGCTTGTCATAAATAGCCTTTATTATGTTGAGCTATGTTCCTTCTATTCCCAGTTTCTTTAGGACTTTTACCATGAAGGAATATTGGGTTTTTGTCAAATGCTTTTTCTGCATCTATTAAGATGATTATGTGATTTTTGTCCTTCAGTCCATTTAGATGGTGTGTTTCATTTATTGATTTTTGTATGTTGAACAATCCCTACTTGGTTGGGGTGAATGATCTTTTTGATATATTCTTGTATTGTGTTTGCCAATATTTTGTTGAGAATTTTTACATCTATGCTCATGAGGGAGATTGGTCTGTAATTTCATTTTTTGTTCTGTCTTGGTCTGGTTTTGGTATCAGGGTGATGCTGGCTTCATTCAAGGAGTTTGGTACTATTCATTCTTTTTCTATTTTATGGGAAAGTTTGAGAAGCATAGGTGGTCGTTCTTCCATGAAGTTCTAGTAATATTCACCTGTGAACCCATCTGGGCCTGGACTTTTTTTTTAAAATTTTATTTTATTTTTGAGAGAGAGAGGGGGAAAGAGTCAGAGAAAAGGAGAGAGAGAGAATAAGTGTGCTAGGGCCTTTCAGCTGCTGTGGATGAACTCCAAACACATGCGCCCCCTTGTGCAACATTGCACACTTGTGTCACTTTTGCGTCTGACTATGTGTAGAACCTAGAGAACAAGCATTCTTAGGCTTTGTAGGCAAGTGCCTTAACCACTAAGCCATCTCTCCAGACCTGGAATTTTTTAGTTGGGAAATTTTTTTTATAACTGTTTTGATCTCTGTGCTTGTTGCAGATCTGTTAAATGGTTTATCTCATCTTGATTTAATTTTGCTAGGTTATCTAAATCTAGGAAATCATCCATTTCTTCCAGATTTTCAAACTTAGTGGGGTTTATGTTCTTAAAATATGTACTTGTGATTTTCTGAATTTCTTTGTTATCTGTTATAATGGTTACTTTTCATCTTTAATTTTATTAATTTTTGTCTTTTCTCTCTTTTGGTCAGATTTGCAAAGGGCTTATCACTTTTGTTTATCCTTTTAAAAACCCAATTCTTTGTTTCATTGAGTCTTTGTAATTTTTTTTTTTTTTTTCATCAATTTCTGTCCTAGTTGTTAGTATTTCTTCCTGTCTACTGATTTTGTTCTTCTTTTTCTAAGGCCTTAATGGAACCATTAAGTTGTTTATTTTGCAACCTTTCTAATTACTTTTTAATATTTATTTATTTATTTATTTATTTATTTATTTATTTATGAGATCAAGAGTGAGAAAGAGGCAGATAGAGAACAAATGAGTGCACCAGGGCCTCCAGCCACTGCAAATGAACTCCAGATGCATGCACCACCTTGTGCATCTGGTTTATGTGGGTCCTAGGGAATCATACTTGGGTCCTTTTGCTTTTCAGGCAAGTGCCTTAACCACTAATCCATCTCTCCAGCCCTCTAATTTTAGTTAAGGCATTTAAAGCTATAAATTTCCCTGTTAGGACTACCTTCATTGTGTCCCAAGGTTTTATTTTGTGTTCTCATTATCATATGATTATATGAAATTTTTTGATTTCCTTTTTGATTTCTTCAGTGACCCACTCATCATTCAGTAGTGTACTGTTTAGTGTCCATGAATTTCTGTATGCTCTATAGGTTTTCTTGTTGATTTGTAGTTCAATCCCATTGAGTACAGATAGAGTACAAGGAATTATTTCTGTTTTCCTGTGTTTGTTAAGATTTGCTTTGTATCCTAATCTATGGTCTATTTTAGAGAATGTTCCATGTGCTGCTTACAAGAATGTGTGTTCTGATGCATTTGGATGGAATGTTCTGTAGATATCTGTTAGGTCCATTCGTTCTATGACATCATTTAATCCAATTGTTTCTATTTATTTTATACTGGGATGACCTTTCAATTGATGAGAGTGGGGTGTTGATGTCACCAACTACAATTGAGTTTGGTGTTAGCTGTGACCTTAAGTCTAATAGTGTTTGTTTGATGAAATTGGCAGCCCCATCTTAGGTGCATATATGTTTAGAATTGTAATGTCTTCTTGTTGAATTGTTCCTTTCATCAATATAAAGTGACCTTCTTTATCTTTCCTCACTAATGTTGGTTTGAAGTCTATCCTTGTCAGATATCAGAATAACAACACCTGCTTGTTTTCTAGGCCCATTTTCTTGAAATAACATTTTCCATCCTTTCACCCTAAGATAGTGTCTGCCTTTTATGGAGAGGTGAGTTGCTTGGAGGCAACAAACAGAAGGATTCTGCCTTTTGATCCAGTCTTCAAGACTGCGTCCTTTGATTGGGGCATTGAGGCCATTGATATTAAGAGTTATTATTGAAAGGTATGTATTTATTCTTGCCATTCTTCTTATTTTGTAGTGCCTCCTGTTTTCCTTTCACTCTCTTGTTTTAATTATTATTTGAGTATGGTTTATTTTTTCCTGTTTCCTCATGTGTGTGCTTTCCTTTCTCTTCAGCATGAAAGATCCCTTCAAGTATTTTCTGTAGAGCTGGCTTAGTGCTTTATATTCTTTCAGCCTATTTTTGTTGTGGAATCTCCTTATTTCTCCATCAATTTGGATGGATATCTTTGCAGGATAAAGTAATCTTGGTTGACAGTTGTTATCTTTCAGAACTTGAAATACATCATTCCAAGCCCTTCAGGCATTTAAAGTTTGTGTTGAGTTATCACCTGTTACCCTGATGGGCTTGCCTTGATAAATGACTTAATGTTTTTCTCTAACTGTTTTCAATATATTTTCTTTGGTTTGTGTGTTTAGTAGTTTAATTATAATATGGCAAGGAGAGGTTCTTTCCTGGTTTTGTCTGTTTGGTGTGGTAAAGGCTACCTGTACCTGTATCAGCATCTCTTTCCCAATTTGGGGGAAATTTTGTTCTATGATTTTGTTGAAAATACCTACTATGTCTTTGGAGTGAAATTCTTCCCTTTTACTATGCCCTGAATTCTTATGTTTGATCTCATCATAGTGTCCAGATGTCTTGAAATTCCCATTCATGCCTTCCTATTAGTTTTACTTTCTCTTTGTTGTGTTAGACCTGCCATCTGATCTTCTATTTTATATATTCTGTCCTCTCCTTGATCTATTTTATTGGTGAATCTTTCTAAAGAGTTTTTATGTTATTTACTGTGTTTTTCATTTCTAGTATTTTGGATTGGTTTTTCTTCAGTATTTCTATTTCCTTACTCATGTTTTGAATTGACCTCCTTATTTCATTAAGTTGGTTTCCTGTGTGCTGCTTCAGGAGTTTGTTTTCTTAATTGAGTCCTTTGATTTCTTTAAACATAGTTATAATCATTCTTTTGAAATCTTTGTCAGGCATTTCATGTAAATCAGTCTCACTGGAAGTCATTTCTGATGGATTTATAATTCTTAGTAGAGGGCTGGAGAAATGGCTTAGCAGGAAAGGCATTTGCCTGAGAAGCCTAAGGACCCCAGTTCAATTCTCCAGGTCCCACGTAAGCCAGATGCACAAGGGGCACACACGTCTTGAGTTTGTTTGCAGTGGCTAGAGGCCCTGGCATGCCCATTCTCTTTTTCCCTCTCTGTCTCTCTAAAAAAAATAAAATCTTTTTTAAAATTCTCAATGGAATTACATTGTCATGATTTTTTGTGTTTCTTGTATTATAATGTAGAGATTTTTGCATCATGGGTTAATTTGATGCTTGGGTTTTCTAATTATCTGCAGTACTCTTATCCATGTAAATATGACATTGCATATCTTCAGAGTTGGAGCTTAAGGTGCAGGTATGTCTCTTATATTACTCTCATAGTAACAATAGGAGTGACTTTAGGTGTTGGGTTTACCTGCTATGCAAGAATTCTAGTAGGCATGGTGAGACAAAATACAGGAAATTCTAAAATTCAGCTGAGCGATATATGCATTCAATCAAAACCAGCATGGAGTATTTATGTATTAAGTAGAGATTAAAACAAACAGATAATCTACAAAATCAAAGTCCCTCAGGGTGTGTGTTGCCCCACACCCTTAATCCTGTCAACTGGGGTGCTGAGATTTCTGGTTTGTAAAGGGTTCCAGGTCAGCCTGGGACTGAGTGAGACCCTGCCCCCAAGAATGAAAGAAGACAGGACACTATAAATCAGGGAGCAACAAAGGACAACCCCCAAACATAGCTTATTTAAGTATGTCAGAGCCAACCATCAATCAAATCCTACACATAACCTGCTATGTCATGGAAGGTACAATTACTGCTTCCAGTGCAGGCCTATATACCAGGCTTTGGGGCAGGTACTGGCCCAGTGTAAATAGAGCCTGTAACCTTTGGGGATGGCTTTGGTCTCACCTATGCTGCATAACTGCTTGGGTCCCTCTTTACTGAGCTGTGGGCTCTGCCAGGCTGGCTAGGTTGGTGGGTCCACTGCTCTGATCACCTGTGCTGAGTGCTGTGTGGCTGAGTTCCAGGTCTGCAGTGGTTGCTGGCAGTGGTGGTTCGTGGGGGCTATCTAGGGTGCCCAAAGTTGTACCAGAGCTGCATAACTGGTCCCCATGATACTCTTCTTCATGAGTCACTCAGCTGGTCCCTGATGTCTTCTTCAGGTTTTTGACTTTGCAAAGATGCTGGTGTGAGTGGAGAGTCCTCCCACGTGGGTTTTGCTCCTGTGGCTCAGGCATGTAGCTCTTTCCAGAGACAGGGACCCAGATGCAGCAACAGGAGCTGATTTTGGCTGGTTGCCTGCTTGCTAGAAGCTCTGGATCTGTCCTGCTTAATAATTAATAATGTGCTGGTTAATAATTACTTACACATCTTCACTGTTTGGTAGAAGAGTGTATTGTGGTATTTTTCTGTTTATTTCTACCCCTAGGCTGCTTTGGCATAGCTACTACACCACCATCTTAACCAGAAGTCCAGAGATCTTTTCAATAGTAAACATATAGGTCATAGGTTTTTTTCTTTTCTGGCAATTGTAAATACTTGAAATTAAACATCTAGGCATAACCTAGCATGCCCTGAATTAAAGCGGAAGCCTATTTTCAAATGAGGCCAGAGCTCTCGGTGGAGGCTGGGAAACATCATTCTTCCATGTTTTCATCCTTACCTGCAAACTGCTTTCTAGCTGTTCATATTTTTCAAAATCCTTTCTCTCCTCCGTCTGCCACTCTCACGGTAGTGGGCTTCCTGTGACTGCCTGTGGGACGGAGCACAGATCTTGATGTCCAGCCTATTCCTGTGTGTCCTGTAGGCCACAAAAGGCTTCAGCAGTCAGAAAGGGAGAGCCTGCTGGTCACCTGGGGGCCTGCTGGACTAGGCCAAGATGTCCTGTAAATCTCCCACCTCTCTTTTTCTGAAAGATGGTGAAGATGCAGCGTGTGCCAGGACCAAAGGACCCAGCCGAGCTGACTTACTACACGCTGTACAATGGAAAGCCACTGCTGGGGACGGCAGCAGCCAAGATCCTGAGCACCATTGACTCCCAAAGGATGGCTTTGACCCTGCATCACGTTGTCCTTCTACAAGCAGACCGTAAGGGCACAGTCTTTTCATTCAGTCTTTTTCATGCCATTAAATGTGATTCTCTACACTCATGCTAATGGTCTAAGAAGTAAACACATTTTGGTTCTGGAAGGTTCATAAGTCAGTCAGCTATGTTTACTGTTTGAAACAACAGGCTTGGGGTAAGGGATGTATTTTATAATATCTAAATGAGAGTAATGACATCAGTTGGCCCCCAGGGGTTACCTACTCTCTCCCTCCCCCCCATATAACCTAGAAAACAGCTATGAAAAGAAACACTGTCGCTGAGAGTTTATTTGTATACCAGGAGAATTAAAGATAATTTGATCCAGTGAACATGGATGGAGTCCTGCATGAACTGTATTTGGTGCTGGAGGACATGTAGAAGTGGGTGAGACCTGGTTCCTTGCTCTGAGGGGCAGAGGAGTTAATGCCAGTGTCAGGGAGCCTGGAGAACATAATGCAACACAGGGACCCATGGAGGCAGGGTCTTTCGCATGGACTTGCTTGCTGATTTGGCTAGTCTAGATAGCTAGCCTTCCCTGGGGATCCCCTGTCTATACCTCCTGGGTGTTGGGATTACTGGGTGGGCTGTCATGCCTGCATGTACTTTCAGAGTGCTAGGAATCCAAAATCTAGTGCTCGTGCTTGTGTAGCAAGCATTTTATTCATTGAGCCATCTTCCACCCCCACTTTCCACTGAGATTCCTTCGCACCTCTCTCCTTTTCCTCTGACCTCATCTCTCATCAGTGATTTGCTTCCTCTGTTTTGCTATGCCCTCTCCCCTCCTCTCTGTCATAAACCATAGGAACCTCTTCAGATGCCAGGAGAGAGGTGAAAGTACTAGAGATGGAGAAGCAGGTGGATTTGGGATACTATGGGGAACAGAACAATGCATTCTGTGTGGCAGGGTGAGAAGGAGGTGTTTGCTTGAGCTCTGGCTCGTGGAGCCATTTGTTGAGATGCAGAAAGTGTTGGTTTGTGAGGCCAGGTTGGGAATAGGAGAGGTGGAAGTAACACATTGAGATGTCTTCTAGACATTGACATGGAACACAATCGAGAAGAACTTCAGAGAGATCAGTGCAATTGGCATTCAGAGCTAACGGAGCAGGGAAAATGACTGGGAGAGGAGATTTAAGAGAAGGTCGTAAAACCAAGTTCTGGAGGGTCCACATGTGGGAAAACAGAGAGCCAGCTTGGGATGCTGAGTGAACAGGGTCTGGCAGGAGACCCAGGACAGAGTGGGACTTAGGAAGCCAGTGGAAAGGCAAGTCTCACAAACGGGAGTGGGCTGCTGTATCTATTTAGATCCTCAAGAGGCAGCTGCAGTAGATCAGAGACTGACAGGTTTGGTAGGATGGAGGTTGTTGAGGCCCTGCCAAGAGTGGTTTTTTAAGTGAGGTTGGTGGAAAGAGGATCATGATGAGGAATTAGTGGGAACAAAGAGATGAGTAGGGCAGTTTCTGGGGGTCACATGGAGATGCTGGAGTGAGTTTGATTTCCAGTGAGGTTGCTATAATAGAGAGGAGTTGACAACAGAGAAGGAAAAGGTAAGAACTGTAGAGACGGAGTACTTAAGTGGGTAAGGGGGTGCAGTGGGACTTGGTGCACCTGTGGAGGAGCCCACAAGGACAAAGTATTGGGTGTATTTGGATTTTTTTTTTTTGAGTTAGGGTCTTGCTCTAGTCCAGGCTGAACTGGAATTCATGATGTAGCCCCAGGCTGACCTCAAACTCACAGCTGTCCACCTACCTCAGCCTCCCAAGTGCTAAGATTAAAGGTGTGCACCACTATGCCCAGCTTTGGAGTTCATTTGGTAATAGAAGCCTGAGGATGCATGCTCATTGTTTCTACCCACTTGGGGCATCATGAAGGGAAGCTAGAAGCTGAGCTTGAAGCCAGGGGTGGATCTGAACAGAGCCAACCACTTAGAGAGAGGCAGAGTGGTGTTACCACAGCACCTTCCTCCTTGTCCCTTGCTACTGATTCTAGACCATCCCTTCTCCTCTTTCTACTTTCTACTTCCAGATCCCTCCAAGCTCCTCTTCCTACTGCAGTCATCTCTAGGCCCCACCAGGACACTCCTACAATTTACTGGGCTCTCCGTTCCTCTCCCTCATTTCTCTGGTGCCAGGTATCTGCACCATTGGCCTAGTGGGTCTTTGACCTCCTCCTTCCTGTTCCAGGCCTGGGGCACATGGGAAAGGGTTGGAAGGAGAATGAGCTTCACTGGGGATAAGAGGTGAACAAGTGTCAGAGGAAGGGATCGAGGCCAAGTGACCTTTGCTGATGGTGACTGACAGCGTCAGTGAAAGGGGCTCAGAGTAGGGGTGGAGAGATGAGTGCATGTCAGATTAGATGCATGAAACCATTTGAAACAAGAATGTGGATGACAAAGGATGACACAGAGGCTGGACTATGGCTCAGACACCAGGGGACAACTCCTGTCTAGTCCTCTACCTTGACCACCCTTTAAAGTACTTTCATAAAATTTTTATTTCATATATATATATATATATTAACCTTACTCCTTGTCCCGCAGTTTCTCTGTCTTATCTTCCTCTCTCTCCCACTGAAAGCTTGCTTCTTCCCAGTTAATCCCCATCTTACTCTCATGCCACTTTTTAAACTCAGAGTTTTAAATTAGGGTTGCTGGCACGAGCATGAGTGGGAGGTTATTTACTGGAGTGTGGTAAAGTTAGCAGGGCCTTCAACCCTGAAGAACATGCCTTGCTCTCTCCTAGCAACTATCAGCTGCCCTTGGCTATTCTGAGGAGTGTGGGGTCTTAGGAGCCCTTGCCCTGTCCGTGATGAAATATTTATAGGCTCAGTCGTGTTTAAGAAACCAGAGGGCTGGACAGATGGCTTAGCGGTTAAGGTGGTGGCACCAGGCACAGAATTCCTTCCTGTGGAGTGGGCCTCAAATCCAATCAGAAAGCAGTTACCCCCATAACAGTCAGGACACTGTAGCACCTGTGGGCACATCTTGTCTGGCAGGTCAGTTGTAAGCCATTACCTTCTAGGTTTTCATCCTTGCATCTTTGTCTTCTTCAAATGTATTTGTCCTCTTCACTCCTTCCACAATAACCCACCTATCCATTGCTTTTTCCACATTTCCATTTCTCCCCTACTTGTTCTAACTTGGTCTATGGCAGTAGTTTCCCCAATGATTCTGTCTGTCTGCCACTCTCACATTCATGTGTCTCCCACACTGCCATTAGAGTCAGCATAATCAAACTTGAGTTCTGATCTTACATAGACTCCATTAAAAAAAGAATTGGGGCTGGAGAGATGGCTTAGTGGTTAAGGCGCCTGCCTCCTAAGCCTAAGAATGCCAGTTCCAATCTCCAGGTCCCACGTTTAGCCAGATGCAAAGTGATGCAAGGGCGCAATGCCGCACTTGACCTCAAGGGAGCACACGCATCTGGATTTCATTAGCAGCAGCTGAGAGACTGCTGGCACACCCATTCTCTATCTGTCTCCTTCTCCTTCTCTGTCTCTTTCTGTGTCTCTCTCCAAAAATAAATAAAATAATTAAAAAAAAATTTTTTTAAGTAAAAAAAGAATTGGTGGCTTTCATTATTCACATAATAAGATGTGTATTCTTTGTTGATGGATCTTCCCAGCAGGTTCCCACTCAACATATATATACTCAGGTCTCTTCACAACCTGGTCTGCAGGCTACTCTTCCAGCCACAGGGCCTCCTTTCTCTTTCCTGTCTCATGTGTTGGCTTCACGGGAGTGCTCGTTGCTCACTGTGCCGTCCCTTGAAGCCTGTCAGGATCTTAAGGCACAGGTCCCACCTCCCTTAATTCCAGGGGCTCACAGCCCTTTTCAGTTAGCTAATGATGGACTGTTTCATACCTCTATACCTCACACAGGCTCCTTTAAGCATCATTCTTGGATTAACATTGAACTGTAACTAAGCTCTTTGGCAGGCCCAAGAGAGGTCCATGGTTAGCAGACATTAACCGAACACAGAAGGACAGAACTGTGGAGTCCTGCCTCACATCATCCTGTTCTTCCCTATCTGTCTGAAGAGTGAGGAGCTCAACCAGGCTTTATTTTTCCCAGGCTATAAACTGGAGATATCAAAACAGCTGCCCAATAGAGCCTACTTAAAGAATGAGAAGAGACACCTTGGCCTATAAAGGGCTTAAGACAGCCCTGGGGCACCTAGTCCATTCTTGGAAAGGGGCAGCTGAATGCCTCATTTATCCATAAGGTAGGAGGGCTGAAAAAGAGAGGGAATGAAGAACAAGAGGACACTACAGGCTGAGAACTGGGAAATACAGTAAACAGGACACTGCTAATGAAAATAGAAGGGGTGGGGTGAGGTGGTCAGGGAAGGAAGTGTTTGCCAAAAGAAGAAGGTAAGTTATCATTTGGATCATGTTGAGTTTAAGGTCATATGACACACCAAGGGATACCACTGGGACACCAAGATACTGACAGGAGGTTAGAAAAACTGTGTGGCATTCCGGCCCAGGTCTCAGGAAAGCCATTCAGAGATTTTGAGAACTATTTAAATATAGGTTAGAATCAGAAAATGTTAGTGCTGTGAAAAGAATGGAGATGGAGGATGAAGGAGGACTGTGAGAAAGCAGACTCTGGGAGCACACGGGGAGGAAGATGAGGCTAGCAAAGAAGACAAGAACAGACTTTAATTTTTTTAATTATTTTATTTATTTTTGGAGAGAGACACAGAGAGAGACAGACAGAGAGAGAGGGAGAGGGAGACAGATAGAGAATGGGTGCGCCAGCAGTCTCTCAGCTGCTGTGAACGAAATCCAGATGCGTGCACCCCCTTGTGGGCAAGTGCAGCATTGCGCCCTTGCGTAACTTTGCATCTGGCTAAACGTGGGACCTGGAGATTGGAACCGGGTTCTTAGGCTTAGGAGGCAGGTGCCTTAACTGCTAAGCCATCTCTCCAGCCCAAGAACAGATTTTAAAACATACTTTCTCATCACATTTTTTATTGATTTTTAATATTTTTAACTTTTATTTTATTTTATTTATTTGAGAGAGAGATAGAAAGAGGGAGATAGAGATAAAGAGAATGGGTGCGCCAGGGCCTCAGCTACTGTAAACCAACTCCAGACACATGTGTATCTAGCTTACGTGGGTCCTGGGGAATCAAACCTGGGTCCTTTTGGCTTTGCAGCCTTAACCAATAAGCCATCTCTTCAGCCCTCTTCAGTTTTTAAATCAGCCTTACAAGAATCATCTTTGAATACAGAATCCAGTGTTAATCCTTTTGTTATTCTGACAGGAGAGTTAGCACTCTAGTTCTAGCACCTTCTAAATCATTTGTTGTGAGGTCAATACTAGAGCCTGCAACGCCCACTCAACATTCAGGACCCCTGTGGTACAGAGGGCATCCATTTGATGTCTACAAAATCGGCTGCTGTTCCCATGGAACTTTGTGTCTGCCCCACCCATGGGGCTGGCATGAGTATGTCTTCAGAGTGGTTAGGCAGTGGATGGGCTGGGGAACATTCTCCCCACAGACACACAGCTCATCTCAAAGAACGCTGCTTACAGAAAGCCATTGACACTTCTATGACGAGCGCTCACTCTCAGCCATTCCTTCAGTGGATCCCTGTTGGACACTGTCTATGTGTCTGACACTGCCTTTGGTGCAAGAGAAGCTCCTGCTTTGTGGCGCAGGCACACCCAAGTGGATACATTAAATAAACCAAAGAGGTACTGTGCAAGGTGACAGCAAGAACCATGGATATAAAATAAGCAGGAAGGGCTGAGGACACTGAGGAGGTAAGGGTGCAATTTTACATGGCTAGAGAATCAATGAGGAAGTAATTTTGAGTGACCTGCTGAAGAGTGGGTGAGAGGGAATGGTCCCTGGGGCTACCTGGGGACTTGGGTTCAGGCCAAGAAAGAGAGTGTGGAGAGCCAGTGAGGTGGTCCCTTGGGGTGCAGAGTGGTAGGGGTAAGGTCTGAGGCACAGAGGAGGAACCCTCATCATGAGGCTTCATGGACTGGGCCTCAAGTGGGCCAAGAAACCACGGGAGGGTTTGGGCGGGAAAGCAGCTGGACCGGGTGCTCACCAGCTGCTGGGCCCTGGGTGGAGCCTCCCCAGTGTCCATTGATCCAGCAGTGGGTTCCAGAGTGTCAGAGGTGATAGCCACACAAATGAGCTGCAAACGTGGTTGAGTGGATTCCTTCTCTTTTCAGCATTTGTCCATACGGGAGTCATTTATTCTGTATTTACATTGATTGCATCCTTCTGGGAATTGTGTGTGAGCATGTATGTGCATGCACACATGTGTGCATGTGTGTGTGTATGCACGCACTTATACATATAAGCAAGCTCAAGCTTCCATGCATGTGTGGTAGCTTGGAACTGATCTAAATCATTTGTTTTAGATAAATGATCTTTGACAAAAGTGTCCAACCATCTTGGGACTTAGTTTCCTCGAGGTGGGAAGAAAATAGCACTCGTGCAAAGGACCCATCACTGCCCCTGACACAGTGGAGGGGTCACTCAGAGCATGTTCTCTTCTCCCTGTCTTCTGCAGAGGCTCCTGCAATTTAAATAATTACTTTTTTTTTGCCCTGTACATTTTGTACTTATAAATAATATGCCAATGAACATTGGGTTTGGATGACTTCAATTGACCTAACTTTAATATCACCTTGACCACCAGATGAAATTATTAATGTGCACATGATAAATGTGTTCTCTCTTCCATTTAAATAGAAGTGAAGGGATTTTACATATTGCACCAGAAAGGCATCCACCTAAACTGTAAAAGAATAAAACAGAGCATATAAATATTCTATTCTTGCTAATTATAGGTATATGTATGTGTTCAATTATGGTGTACACTAGTACATTGCATATCTCTCTTCATTAGGGTATCTAATCTTCATTAGGGTATCTATCTACTCCAAAAAGTGGCATTCGTGATATTTTTTCACAGAAGCCCTAAGCTTTAAAAAATGTTTAATGGTACAGAGCTCACATATAAATACTGAATTACTAAACATGGTGGCAATTAAGTGCAATGTCAACAGAGGCACGTTATCTAATGAGCTGTTTTCAGAAGTTAATAATGTGATTAATCACTGATTGATACATACTGTGGGAAGAGAAGCTCTTTTGTATTAAGAGGATCCAGAGCTCAAGGGCATTCAGATGACAGGCAGATCCTGGCTAACAAGCTGGAGTCAGGAGGTGGTTGAAGTCAGAGGAAGGCTGGCTGGCTCCTCAGACAGGCCTTCTGAGTGTGGCACCCACCTGTAGTGTCTTTGTGTTTTAAGGTCCAGGTCCTCAACTGTACCCTTCAGAGCTCAGCAGGGTCAGGAGGACCAACTCATGATACCTTACGAGACCAATACACAAAGTTAGATTGTGAATGAATTAATTACAAATGTGAGCTAAAATTGACACATTCCTTCAACTTCTAATTGAGCACTTAATATGTGCAGGGCCCTTCAGGCCCAAGGATGCTCCAGTGAACAGGGCATCCCATATCATCTTTCAATGACTGTTCTAGGGGAAGGGAGACTAAGGATAAGCAAATACCTATGTGTCATGTCAGATGGTAGCATATGCCTTAGAGCCCTGCTTCTCCAAGTGTGGCCTAGTGCATGAACATCACCTGAGAAATTGTGGGGAAGGAAGAACCTCAGGGCCCATGTCCAAATCGAGAGCCAGAATCCATATTTAGCAAGAACACACTTATATTTATGTTTAGCCTGTGCACTGATATTTGAATACTGTTAGAGAGAAAAATTAGGTAGGACAAGGTAGATGGGGCCTGAAAGGCAGGATTATTTCAGATCCAAGGTACAGGGAAGACATCACAGGGATGACACTTGCTGAAGAAAGGGGAGAGGGGCTATGAAGTCACATTTGAGAAGCATTCTAGGTGGAGGGATCAGCCAGTGCAAAAGCCCCTGACAGACATGTCCACCCATTTGACAACCAGCAGGAAGCCAGTAGGACTGGATCAGAAGTGCCTGGAAGAGCAACGGGAAATGGGACCAGAGAAATAACCAAGGATGTCTGGGTACAGATCACTAGGAGTCTTGCAGAAATTATAAGATGGGCTCTATGGCTCTTAGTCGGGTGCAAGCCCCAAGGGTTTTGATCAGATAAGTGTGTGATAGTTTTTGAAGCATTACACCTTGGCAACTATTGTAATACACCATGAACAACAAAAGAGAAGTGGGAGGCCCTTCCTACTAACTTGGGTTCATCTCGAATGTCAAGGTGATTGGATCTAGAATCACCTAGGAAACAAATCTATGGGCATGTCTGTAAGGGAGTTTCTAGATGAAGTGGATTGAGTTGGGAAGACCCAACCTCATTGTGGGCAGCACCATTCCATGCGCTGAGGTCCCAGTGAGAAGGTCAGCACTTATCACTCTCTGCTTCCTGACTACATGACCTGCTCTGCTGCATGCTCCTGCCCCCATGCCTTTCTCACCATGATGGACTATCTTACCTGGAACCATCAGCTGAAATAAATCCCTTCCCCCTTAAGTTACGTCTTGTCAGATATTTTGTCACGGCAACAAGAAAAATAACTAAGACAGTATTTGGACCTTGGTGAGGACAAAGGAACAAGTGGAAGGTCCTGGATATATTCTCTACAGGCAACAGTGACAGTTCATGAGCAGTATGCTGGGTGAGAATAAAGAAGGTCAGCAGGATGGCCAGGTGGTGGGCTTGAGCTGCAGGGAAGGAATCAGCATGTGTTTGAGTGGGAGTGAAAATGTCTCAGGAAGAACAGATTTGGTCAGGGAGAACCCAAGAGCTGGGCTCTGGACATGCTAAATTTGTTATATCTCTTAAACAAGCAGTTGGAGATGTGAGTTCTGGATAGGAGTCATCACTGGAGATCTAGAAATGCACAACATTAGAGTGGTGATATAATTGAAAACTCTGAGTTGTGAGTGCATCTAGGGAAGTAAGAGAGAAGTTGAATGGTATTAGTGGACAGGGTCACCAGGCAGAAACAGTCCCTTGCAACCCTCATGTCCACAAGGACAGACCTGCCATCTGACCCATTCTCCCACATCTGAGTCAAGGCATGCTCCCGCCACCCATGGGCAAGTCCTTCCTGCTCTTAGCTTACTCCTGTAGACTCCTGCAGACCACACTCCCTTTCTGTGACACTTCCCACCCCACAGACATCTGCTTCTGTTACACAGTGGAGGGGTCACTCAGAGCATGTTCTCTTCTCCTGTCTTCTGCAGAGGCTCCTGCAATTTAAATAATTACTTTTTTTGCCCTGTGCATTTTGTACTTATAAATAATATGCCAATGAACATTGGGTTTGGATGACTTCAATTGACCTAACTTTAATATCACCTTGACCACCAGATGAAATTATTAATGTGCACATGATAAATGTGTTCTCTCTTCCATTTAAATAGAAGTGAAGGGATTTTACATATTGCACCAGAAAGGCATCCACCTAAACTGTAAAAGAATAAAACAGAGCATATAAATATTCTATTCTTGCTAATTATAGGTATATGTATGTGTTCAATTATGGTGTACACTAGTACATTGCATATCTCTCTTCATTAGGGTAGCCTATCTACTCCAAAAAGTGGCATTCGTGATATTTTTTCACAGAAGCCCTAAGCTTTAAAAAATGTTTAATGGTACAGAGCTCACATATAAATACTGAATTACTAAACACGGTGGCAATTAAGTGCAATGTCAACAGAGGCACGTTATCTAATGAGCTGTTTTCAGAAGTTAATAATGTGATTAATCACTGATTGATACATACTGTGGGAAGAGAAGCTCTTTTGTATTAAGAGGATTCAGAGCTCAAGGGCATTCAGATGACAGGCAGATCCTGGCTAACAAGCTGGAGTCAGGAAGTGGTTGAAGTCAGAGGAAGGCTGGCTGGCTCCTCAGACAGGCCTTCTGAGTGTGGCACCCACCTGTAGTGTCTTTGTGTTTTAAGGTCCAGGTCCTCAACTGTACCCTTCAGAGCTCAGCAGGGTCAGGAGGACCAACTAATGATACCTTACGAGACCAAAACACAAAGTTAGATTGTGAATGAATTAATTACAAATGTGAGCTAAAATTGACACATTCCTTCAACTTCTAATTGAGCACTTAATATGTGCAGGGCCCTTCAGGCCCAAGGATGCTCCAGTGAACAGGGCATCCCATATCCTCTTTCAATGACTATTCTAGGGGAAGGGAGACTAAGGATAAGCAAATACCTATGTGTCATGTCAGATGGTAGCATATGCCTTAGAGCCCTGCTTCTCCAAGTGTGGCCTAGTGCATGAACATCACCTGAGAAATTGTGGGGAAGGAAGAACCTCAGGGCCCATGTCCAAATCGAGAGCCAGAATCCATATTTAGCAAGAACGCACTTATATTTATGTTTGGCCTGTGCACTGATATTTGAATACTGTTAGAGAGAAAAATTAGGTAGGACAAGGTAGATGGGGCCTGAAAGGCAGGATTATTTCAGATCCAAGGTACAGGGAAGACATCACAGGGATGACACTTGCTGAAGAAAGGGGAGAGGGGCTATGAAGTCACATTTGAGAAGCATTCTAGGTGGAGGGATCAGCCAGTGCAAAAGCCCCTGACAGACATGTCCACCCATTTGACAACCAGCAGGAAGCCAGTAGGACTGGATCAGAAGTGCCTGGAAGAGCAACGGGAAATGGGACTAGAGAAATAACTAAGGATGTCTGGGTACAGATCACTAGGAGTCTTGCAGAAATTATAAGATGGGCACTATGGCTCTTAGTTGGTTCCCAAGCCCCAAGGGTTTTGATCAGATAAGTGTGTGATAGTTTTTTGAAGCATTACCCCTTGGCAACTATTGTAATACACCATGAACAACAAAAGAGAAGTAGGAGGCCCTTCCTACTAACTTGGGTTCATCTCGAATGTCAAGGTGATTGGATCTAGAATCACCTAGGAAACAAATCTATGGGCATGTCTGTAAGGGAGTTTCTAGATGAAGTGGATTGAGTTGGGAAGACCCAACCTCACTGTGGGCAGCACCATTCCATGCGCTGAGGTCCCAGTGAGAAGGTCAGCACTTATCACTCTCTGCTTCCTGCCTACATGACCTGCTCTGCTGCATGCTCCTGCCCCCATGCCTTTCTCACCATGACTATCTTACCTGGAACCATCAGCTGAAATAAATCCCTTCCCCCTTAAGTTACGTCTTCTCAGATATTTTGTCACGGCAACAAGAAAAATAACTAAGACAGTATTTGGACCTTGGTGAGGACAAAGGAACAAGTGGAAGGTCCTGGATATATTCTCTACAGGCAACAGTGACAGTTCACAAGCAGTATGCTGGGTGAGAATAAAGAAGGTCAGCAGGATGGCCAGGTGGTGGGCTTGAGCTGCAGGGAAGGAATCAGCATGTGTTTGAGTGGGAGTGAAAATGTCTCAGGAAGAACAGATTTGGTCAGGGAGAACCCAAGAGCTGGGCTCTGGACATGCTAAATTTGTTATATCTCTTAAACAAGCAGTTGGAGATGTGAGTTCTGGATAGGAGTCATCACTGGAGATCTAGAAATGCACAACATTGGAGTAGTGATATAATTGAAAACTCTGAGTTGTGAGTGCATCTAGGGAAGTGAGAGAGAAGTTGAATGGTATTAGTGGACAGGGTCACCAGGCAGAAACAGTCCCTTGCAACCCTCATGTCCACAAGGACAGACCTGCCATCTGACCCATTCTCCCACATCTGAGTCAAGGCATGCTCCCGCCACCCATGGGCAAGTCCTTCCTGCTCTTAGCTTACTCCTGTAGACTCCTGCAGACCACACACTCCCTTTCTGTGACACTTCCCACCCCACAGACATCTGCTTCTGTTTTGACTTCTTTACTCCAGTTCTGAAAATATGTGTATGTCTGTAGTGTGCATGTGTGTATGTGTGTTTGTATATGTGAGTACACGTGTGGAAAGGCCAGAGATCAACTTTGGATGTCCCCCTCATTATTCTTCAGTTTATTTTTTGAGATAAGGTTTAGCACTGAACCTAGAGTTCACCAATATGGCTAGACTAACTAACCAGCAAGCCCCAGAGATCCTCCTGTCTCTGTCTCTCCAGAGTAAGAATTACAGACAAGCACTGTTGTGCTGAGCTTTACGTGGGTACTGGAGATGCGAACTTGGGTCCTCAGGCTTGAGCAGCAAACACTTTATCCACTGAGCCATCTCCCCAGCCCCTGGGCCTGTTTTGTTTTGTTTTGTTTTGTTTTGTTTTTGAGTCAGAGTCTCACTGTAGCCCAGGCTGGCCTTGAACTCACAGCAGTCCTCCTACCTCAGCCTCCTAAGTGCTAGGATTATAGGTATGAGCCCCCACACCTAGATAACCCCTGGTCCTTTTAGTTTATCAGAAATGTTTTCCAAAACTCCCCATTGGTGGTCCTGAGAGACTTATTCACCTCACATCAAAAGCTTTTCTTTTTCTCATATTCTAGTGAATGCCCATTAACCACCCCTAGAATCCATAATTAACAGTTTACTGTATTTTTATCATATATTCACCCATGTATTTCAAAAGTGAGCTGCAAGCATCAACAGAGGTCAGCCTAAAACACTTGGCGTGTATGTCCTTGACTAAAGGTCAAAACCCATGTGCAATGTTTTAAGGTAAAATGTACAGATCTTGGGGATGGAGAGATGGCTCGGAGATTAAAGCACTTGCCTGCAGAGCCTTATGATCCAGGTTCAGTTCCCCAGTACCCACATAAAGCCAGATGGACAAAGTGTTACATGCATATGGAGTTGGTTTGAAATGGCTAGAGACCCTGAAGCACCCATTCTCTCTTCCCATCAAATAAATAAATAATTTTTTTTTTTAAATAGTGGGGCTAGAGAGATAGCTTAGTGGTTAAGGCACTTAACCTGTGAAGCCTAAGGACTCATGTTTGACTCTTCAGATCCCTTGAAAGCCAGACACACAAGGTGACACAAGCCCGCAAGGTCACACATGCGCACAAGGTGGCGCATGCATCTCGAGTTCAATTACAGTGGCTGGAGGCCCTGGCATGCCAATTCGCTCTCTCTCCCCCTGCCCCCACTCACTCTCTCTCACATAAAAAAAATGGCCAGTCTGTTGGGCTTGCCTAAAAAAATTATTTAAAAAAATAGTGGAGGCTAGTATGTATTGAGTGCCTGCTAGGAACCACGCTAAAACAGAACAACTAAAACTTAGTACCCAGATGAGGAAAGTGAAATGCAGGGAACTTGAGCAGAGGCACGGGTGTGTAAACTCCACCTCTTCCCACCTCCTGACTTGCGGGAGGGGGAGGGGTGGACAGCGCTTATGTCTGGGTTGCTTCTCTCTTTCTGGGGCTCCCTGTCATGTGCTTTTCACTGGCTCTTTCCCACAGCTGTGGTGAAGAACCCGCCCAATAACCTGTGGATCATAGCTGCCGTGCTGGCGCCCATCGCCGTGGTCACCGTCATCATCATCATCATCACCGCCGTGCTCTGCAGGAAGAACAAGAATGACTTCAAGCCAGACACCATGATAAACCTGCCTCAGAGAGCAAAGGTACAGGGGAGCGGGGAGGGACTGGAGGCTCCTGAGGGCACCAAGCGCCCGCCCAGAAACATTGTCACAGGTCCTCATTCTCAAGGAGACCCTTTCTCTCATCATCAAGACATACTAACACACAGTTCCCTTTGCCACCGAGACTTCCAAGTGGTTTTCACTGAACAACTCTAGTCCTCATAGCATCCCTTTGAAGAAAGACCATAATTATATAGATGGAGAGATTGAGGCCCAGACAACTAGAGACAAGAAAGATGGGAAAAGACCTTATTACATATCATGCATCAGGCTCTCTCCTTTTACAAATGAAAAGCAACTCCTCCGATTCCTTTGTGGTCATCTAGTCACTTAGTAGCACAACTGATGGCAGAACTAGGTCTGAAGAGCCTAGCCCTCCCCCCGCCCCCTCCCCCCGCCCCCGTGTGAGAATGTGGGTCTTTGGGAAGTGATCAGACCATGAGGGTGGAGTTACCAGGAATGAGATATCTTTTTCTTTTTTTTTTTTTTTTTTGGTTTTTGCGAGGTAGGGTCTCACTCTGGTCCAGGCTGACCTGGAATTAACTATGTAGTCTCAGGGTGGCCTCAAACTCTCAGCGATCCTCCTACCTCTGCCTCCCGAGTGCTGGGATTAAAGGCATGCGCCACCACGCCGGGCTCTTTTTCTTATTTTTTTTAAATTTCAGAGAGAGAGAGAATTGGTATGCCAGGGCCTCAGTCACTGCAATCAACCTCCAGGCACATGTGCCACCTAGTGGGCATGTGCGACCTTATGCTTACCTCGCCTCTGTGCATCTGGCTAATGTGGGATCTGGAGAGTAGAACATTGGTCCTTAGGCTTTGCAGGCCAGCGCCTTAACCGCTAAGCCATCTCTGCAGCCCAGGAATGAGATTTCTACCCTTAGGAAAGAATCCCTAGAGAGCCCTCCTGTCTCTTCACCATACACAGGAGGTAGGCAGTCTGCAGCCTGGCAATGAGCCCTCACCAAAGCCCAGCCATGCTGGAAAGCTCGATCTTGAACTTCCAGCCCCATAAGAAATAAATGTCTGTTGTCTGTCAGCCTCTCAGTCAAGGGTATTTTGTTGTAGTAGCCCAAACTGACCAGGACGAGGTCTCTCAGCCCCTATACAAAGTCCCTGTGGCCCCATCTATCACAAGCTCCTTTGTGTCACTGAAAGGAGGGACTCGGCTTTGGCCACTGCCACAATGACCAAGCTATTGGACTGGGCTGGCAGCCATCAAATGTCAGTTCATTGGCTCCTGGGAAGCCTGACCTAGAGCCCCTTCCTCCTCGTCACCTGCATATATCTCTGGCCCAGCCAATTCTGGTGACTGGGCGCCCAGTGAACTGAGGAAATTCTGAGGGCTAATTTTCCAGTCATGTAGCTGCCTTTGTGATATTCCCCGAGAGAAATGTTCTAACTGCAGTACTCCGTGTTTAAATAATGCTTTACAATCTGCTGGCTCTTCTAGGTCCATCACCTCGTTTGTTCATCACGGCAGCCCTGTGAGGAAGGTCACAGTCAGGGCAGGTTTCATTATCCTCATTTAACTGCCAAGAAACCTTAGGAGAGAGACATCAGAATTTGTCCAGTCATCCCCTGGACAGCAGAGGGGTGCCAGAGGTCCACATCTGAGTCTTAGTGTCCTTTCCACATTATACACTGACTCAAACCCTGAGCTTTGACAGGAGGAGCCTTTCTCAGGTCTGATCCTCCGAGCTCCATCTGCCTGTGGATGAGCTATGCCTCCCATCTCCTACCCATAGCGATGTGTGTTGGCCATGGAGCTTGTCCTTGGGGGGTGACACCGGTCTCTGTTCTTTCTGTGTGATCACACCTCACTCGAGCAAGAGAAATCAAAGACTTTTTACTGTTTACTAAACAGATGCACCTGCTGTGAAGCCGTAGCCTGACTAGATGCTCTTGTATTGAGGCGCCAACCCCCAAAGAATGTTGTTCTGCTTCTGTTAACACACAGCACCTGCTTCCCAGTCACAGCAGGAGGTTGGAAGAAGGGGACACTGGGAAATGCCAAGCCATGGAAAATGAATCTACTCCAAGACAGAATATTTCATTGCTATCTGAGTTTGAGTACAGTCTTTTAGACATACTGACTAATTACCAGAATGGTAGCAGAGGCCAGAAATGCAAAACATGCCATACTGTGGTTGGAAGTGGGGTCTTGGTGTGAAACCAAAACCTTGTTCATCTGCCAAGATGAGCAGCATATGTTCTGGCTCCAAAGCTTTCCATAGCTCCAGTAGACAGCGCTGTCCCTTCACCTACCCTGACCACCGAGATACCCAGCTGGTGTTAAAAAAATCAAACCAGTTTTTGACCCATGAGCTGACTGCAGGTACTGTGTATGGCTCTCCAACATTGACACTGGCGAGACACTTTGATTTCCAAAGCCCTTTTGTCGCAGGAAGCCAGCAGAGTGGAATTGCATGTCTTGCTGCAGTCCTGCTTGGCGTGAGGCAGGGACCATGCTGCAGTGTGCAAGAGAGGAGCGAGCGCTGCATTGCTGTCACAACTGCGCTTGTGTATGTGCAGAATTCAACAAACGCTAAAGGACAAGGCATAGTGAAAACGTCAGCCTTCGCCACCAACCCATAGCCTAAGAGCATGACCCCAGGGACATCACTGTGCCTTTAGAATGGAGGCTGCAGGAGCCAGAGAAGGTCCCGGGGCCCCTTCCTGAAGCTCAGTAATAAACTTAACATGCTAAGCAGAGGAAGTAAGTGTGGCTTTCCTGGGAGATGAGGCCACGGCAAGGACCCAGCATCGTTCTCACAGGTACACAGATGTACCCTGTTGCAGTTGTCAGCGGGGCTTCTGCAGGGCGAATGCTGAGAAAATGACCAGTGCAAGCAGGTGGCAGTCATTATCTCCTTTCTTCCTATGTCAGTCCTCTTTATTCTTTGCATGGGATTTTCCCCTGCCTCTCAGGGTTTCCTGTCACATAAGGAGAGCATGGCTCCTGGGAACAGGCATCCTTAGGAGGAAGTGACCAGTTTAAGCGGATGAGGATGCACCTTGCAGGGTCTGTGGTGCTTGGGATTAACTGCTTGCTACAGGTCATTCATTGTCTAAAACTAGTCACTGTTGACTCTTTCTCCTATACTCTCTGTATGGCCTCAGGAAAGTTACAGAACCCCTTTGTGCCTCAGCTTTCCTATCTGTAAAATGGGGATCATAATAATACTCATGGATGGGATATTGTAAAGACTGAGTAAGTTAATATATGCAAATTGCTCTAAGCCATGCCTGGTGCATAATAAATATTACAGATAAGTTAGCTTTTTTTTCTTTCTTTCTTTCTTTCTTTCTTTGTTTTGTTTTGTTTTGTTTTGTTTTGTTTTGTTTTGTTTTGTTTTGTTTTGTTTTTCAAGGTAGAGTCTCACTCTAGCCCAGGCTGACCTGGAATTCACTATGTAATCTCAAGGTGTCCTTGAACTCACAGCAATCCTCCTACCTCTGCCTCCTGAGTACTGGCATTTAAAACGTGCACCACCACGCCCAGCTTTTCTTTCTTTTTTATTTTAGAAAGGGAAAGAGGCAGTGTGGGTGGAGAGGGAGAGAATGGGCATGCCAGGGCCTCCAGCCATTGCAAACGAACTCCAGATGCATGTGCCACCTTAGGCATCTGGCTTACATGGGTCCTGGGGAAACGAACCTGGGTCCTTTGGCTTTGAAGGCAACTGCCTTAACTACTAAGCCATATCTCCAGCCCTGCTTTTTTCTTAAAAGATACTATGTCTACTTTTGAAAATATTCAAGGTGATGATTTGGGTTATTAGGGATTAAACTTGGGACTTATGCATGCTTAGTGTTCGATCACTAAGCTATATCTCTAGTGTGGAGATAATTATCTTTGGGGGGGGAGGGAGGTTTGAGGTAGGGTCTCACTCTGGTCCAGGCTGACCTGGAATTCACTATGTAGTCTCAGGGTGCCCTCGAACTCATGGTGCTTCTCCTACTTCTGCCTCCTGAGTGCTGGGATTAAAGGCATGCGCCACCATTCCCAGCTACTTTCTTTTTTAATTAATTAGTTATTAACTAATTCACAAACAGAGAGAGAACAAGAATAGGCATGTCAGGGCCACTGCAGTCTAACTTCAGATACATGCGCCATTTTGTGCATCTGGCTTTACATGGGTACTAGGGAAATCAAAGCAGGGTTAATAGGCTTTGCAGGCAAGTGCCTTAATCACTGATCCATCTCTCCAGCCCCTAAGCTGCCGTTTCTTAATGCCTGTGCTCACACACTCACAACAAACCCAGTCTTCTGAAGTATCCACTGGATAACTCCAAGCTCGTATGAAAAATGAGGGGTCAAATCCAGAGAGAGCAAGGGGAGAGGGGTTCTTGTGTCATCTCAGCTCTTGGGAACTTTCAGACCCTCGCAAGACCATTGCAGTGTCAGGACAGGAGCCAGGTCAAGCTCAGTAAAAGATGCTCAGCCAAGATGGTGACTGCAGAGGTAAAGGAGGGCCTATGGGAATGAATCATCCAACACTGGTTAGGTGTTCTGACTCTGGGCAACATGAGCCTGGGTTCAAACAAGGAGTCCATCCAGGACCAGCTGTGTGATCCAGAATCACTTGCTTAACCCTTCTTAAGCCCAGCTTTTCCAGCTCTAAATGGAAAGCATGCAATGACATAACTCCATGCAGTATCAACCTTACTACGGGGCCAGGAATATTGTATAAGAACTGAAACTGTGAGCTCCTTGAGAATGAGTACCTGCTACTACTATTCACTTTTATTTCTCCACCACCCACCTCAGCACCTGGAATATAACAAGATAGGATTACAGGAGGTCTGAGGATAGTGGTGGCAGAAACGGGGGCCCCCCACAGGAAATGAGGCTGGACAGAGGTAGATTCAGCCAAAATGGAAAGGGCCTTGAATGCCTCTCCAAAGAGTGTGGATGGCATGAAGAGTGAGATGACTTCTTTCGGGCTTGTCAGGGTGGGCCTGGAAAGCAGCCAAATGGGAGCAACAAGATCAAGGCAGGAGAGAGTGAAATGGTGGATCTAATGAGAAACGGACAGCGTCCAGAAACAGTCTAGAAGTTGAACCCAATTGGTGATCACTTGGTTGTTGGAAGAGCAGGAACTTCATATCCTAAGGACTCCTGCGCAGGCCCCAGGTTCTGGCCACAGAATGCCACTGATGACTCAGTGTCTGAGTGGGTATCTCAGGTGACTGTTCCCCAGAGTGAACTTCCCTTGGGATCGAGGGAACTGTCCGTGGCTAAATTCCTCCAGGCAGCTCTGGTAAGGAAGCTTAGCAATGGAACTCTATCCCATTGTGGGACACAGGAGGAAGGCATGACAGGCTGGGCCGCAGTTCCAGGCTGTGGATGGGACCTGGCTGGATCATCCCTCTTGAGAGGGGGGGTACAGGACCCCTGAAAGTAAAAAGGACAGGAAAGTTTACATCCACATCCGTTAGAAGTCATAGTGATCTGACTTTTTATCTCTTGCTTAGTTTCCTAGACCTGTTTTTCCACAAACAACCAGGACCCCTCCTGGGAGGGAGGTCTTTCATAGGATTTAAACATTGTGTTTGGTCAAGTTCAGCCCCTGGAACTTGGTGCCAGGGCTAACCTCTTCCTGAGATAGCCCTTAGCCCTAACCAACCAGCTTATCCCTCTGGTTCGCCTGAGCCAGAAGACAGCCCACCACCATAAGGTTATAAATACCTTTGCAAGGGGAGGGCAGGCTCTCTGACCACTTGGGAACGTCCAGCTGTGGGTGAATTTTTCCCTTGGCCCAGTCAGGAAGGCCCCCTAGCCCTTACTCTCACATGGACTTCTTTATCCGCTCCAGCTCCCCACATGGCAGGAGCTCTTTGAACTTCCTTTTCTTTTTTTCTTTCCATGCTTTTTCCCCCCAGGCCCTCAACATGGGATCTTTAGCTGCATGGGTACCTTTCCTTGACTCTGTACTTCCCTCAATAAATATAATAATTTAATAATTATCCTTCTCAGCTTTCTTTTTTATTCAATCCTTTGATTAAAATTAGAAATGAACCTAGGGCTTTTCTGGATTCAAGGACTTTTCTGGATCCCTAGCATCCCATTACACTCTTAGCCTAGATGACTGCTAAAGAAAGAGTTCCCTCATAACAAGTTCTGATGGACTCAAAATGGGAGAGTGGTTTAGTTCCATTTCTGCATTTTCTTGAATCACTGATGTCCATTTCACATGGATTGTGATTTAGTAGGAAGGCAAATAATGCCGACTAATACTGGTTGAACAAGTTTGTATGTCAAGCATTTAGCTGATGTTCAACTTGAATTACTAACTTAATCCTTTATGGCATTGCCTTGAGAGTGGTTAAGGGCTGCCCTCACATAATATTCATTTTATCCTGTTCACTATAGTTTTCTCCATTTTACAGAGGAAGAAACTGATGTTAGCATATCAGACATCACACAGCTTATAAGCGGTGACAGCCTGCTTTCAGACCTGAACTCTTGGCTACCACAGTGGCTTTGGCAGACCTTCATTTTACTGCTCTGAGAACAGACACACCCAGGACTGTTGAACTGTTTAAACATGCCTCCTGATGTTTCCGACAACACTAACAGTGGGCTGTGGGATTTTGCTCCTGGCTGCCTTGTTCACTGGGGATTTCAGACACTAAAAAGCCTTGCTAATGTCTCAGGATGAATGATATGAGAACCAGCATGCTTAAGGGAGAAGTCTGGATTATAAAACACTTCCCAGGCTGGGAAGATGGCTCAGCTGTTAAGGGCACTTGCTTGTAAAGCCTAATGGCTCAGATTTGATTCCCCAGTACTTATTAAAGCCAGATGCACAAAATGGCACATTAATCCAGAGGTTTTTTTTTTTTTTTTTTTTTTTTTTGCAGAGGCAAGAGGTCCTGGGACACCCATTCTGTCTCTCTCTCTCTCTCTCTCCTTATAAATAAATAAAAATATTTAAAGCAATTCCTGGGGTTGGGGAGATGGTTCAGTGGGTAAAGTACTTGCTTCTCAAGCATGAGGAACTGAGCTGGGATCCCCAGAACTGCATAAGAGTTGGGAGCAGAAGCACAGTCCTGGAATCTCAGCTCTGGAGAGGCAGAATCAGGGGATACACAGGTCTTGCTGGTTAGTTCTAGCTGAATCCGGACTGCAGGTTCAGTGAGAGATCCTGTCTAAAAATAACAAGATGGAGAGTGATTCAGGAAGACACCTGATACCAACCTTTGGCCCTCAAATGCATGTGTGTGTGCACACATACCTGTGCTCATGAACACACACATACAAGCATGCATACACACATGTATGATACATGCAAGAAGAGAAATTCCCTACATTTCTTGTCAGTATTGGTAACTATGGTTTCACACATGGTAGCATATTTCCCATTGCTGACAGATCTGCAATCTGCTTTGCTACTCAAGGGACATAAGGCAAATAAGATAATATTCATGTGTCGGGGGAGAAAACCAAGGTTCCTATTCCCTGTGAGTTGGTAAAATCACATACTTACTTGGCTATACACAGAGTTGTATGATAGTGGAGTTCAAGGGTAACCAAATCGTCTTAGGCAAGGTACAGAACTTATAATATCTCAGCATCTCCAAAAGGAGTTGTTTCTAATTACCATTATCTATTGGCTTGCAGTGAAGGGTCACCTGCAATCATCTTGCTTGCATGTTTCTTTTATTAAATAATTTTTCAAGATTTTTAAAATATATTTTTATTAGTTATGTATATAGTATATATACAGTCATGATGGTACCATCGTTATTTACTTATTAGAGACAGAGAGAGGGAGAGAGAGAGAATGGGCATGCCAGGGCTCTAGTCACTGCAAATGAACTCCAAATGCACATGTCCCGTGTGCATCTGGCTTATGTGGGACCTGGAGAATTAAATCTGGGTCCTCAGGCTTCACAGGCAAGCGCCTTAATCACTAAGCAATCTCTCCAACCCTATTTCATTTTGTCTGAGTAAGTCGTATCTGTAGAGATGCCTACCCAGGTGGGATTCAAGTGGATTCTGCTTTTGCAAAACAGAAATCACCATGGGATCATTGAAATTAACTTTTGTTCAGCAGAAAGCCAAGTATAGTCCCATCATATGTACTTTCCTGCCTGTCTGTTCTGTGTGCTGTTATTTCTTTAGAAATACAACTGCAAACTTCTTCCTCTTCCCAGCCCGTGCAAGGCTTCGACTATGCCAAGCAGCACCTGGGTCAGCAAGGAGCAGATGAGGAGGTCATCCCTGTGACTCAGGAGACGGTGGTACTCCCACTACCTGTCAGAGATACTCCTCAGGAAAGAGACATGGCACAGGATGGGAGCACCATCAAGACTGCCAAGTCCACTGAAACCAGAAAGAGGTAAACATGGGCCAGCTTTGCCTTCTCTGTGTCCACCAGAGAAGGTTTGTTTGTTTGTTTGTTTGTTTGTTTGTTTGTTTGTTTGTTTAAGAGAGAAAGACAGATAGAGAATGGGTGCACCAGTGCCTCTAGCTACTGCAAATGAACTCCAGATGCACATGCCACCTTGTGCATTTGGCTTTATATGGGTCCTTAGGCTTTGTAGGCAAGTGCTTTAACCACTTAGCCATTACTCCAGCCCTACAATATAAATCATGGATGGTGAGAGCAACTGTGTCCTCAAGTGAATTCTACTGTTCTCTTTGAAAATTCCCCTTTGTGCTCTTTTTCTGAAGATTGGAAGGCAGAATAAGGAAGAAGAAAACAACCACAGTGCTTGCTCCTGTGAGGTCTTACTGCTGATCATCCACAGCAGTGGACATGTAATCCTTCTATTTAACAGATTTCTCTCTAATCTCACAGTTACATTTTTTAATTCTTTTTTTCTTTTATTTATTTGAGAAACAAACAGAGAAAGAGGCAGAGAGAGAGAGAGAATGGATGTGCCAGGGCCTTTAGCCACTGCAAACTTAACCCCAGACGTGCACGTCCCCTTGTGCAACATTGTGCGCTTGCATCACTGTGTATCTGGTTTACGTAGGACCTAGAGATTCGAACCTGAGTTCTTAGGTTTCGCAGGCAAGTGCCTTAACCACTAAACCATCTCTCCAGCCCCACACTTACTTTTTTTGGGGGGGTAGGGTTTCAAGATAGAGTCTCACTGTAGCTCAGGCTGACCTGGAATTCACTATGTAGTCTTAGGGTGGGCCTCGAACTCACAGTAAACCTCCTACCTCTGCCTCCGGATTGCTGGGATTAAAGGCGTGTGCCACCATGCCTGGCAACACTTATATTTTTAACATGACTTAAAAGCAATGCCTTTGATTCAGGACAGTTTGTTTGTTTGTTTGTTTGTTTGTTTGTTTGTTTGTTTGTTTGTTTACTATGGGTGTGTGTGTGTGAATGTGGGTGCGCATACATCATGACCCATCAGTGGAAGTCAGAGGACAAGTTTCAGGTTGGTCCTCACCTAATCACCTCATTTAAGGCAGGGTTTCTTGCTCTGGATTCTCACTCTGCTATTCTTTGCTAGGCTCGCATGAGCTTCCAGGAAAATTTTCCTGTCTCCACCTTGCCATCAGTGTCAATGTGACAGGATTGTAGAAGTCCACCATAGCTTCCAGCTTCTTACATGGGGCTTGGGGATTGAATTTAGATACTCCAGCTTGAGCAACAAGCACTTTATCTACTGAGCCATCTCCTCACCCCTGGCTCATTGCATTTTTTTTTTTCTGACAGTCTCCAGTAGACATTCTGCTTTCAGTCAAAATGAGGTATTGCGTTTTTACTGTGATTAGATCTCTTTGGCTTTAGGACACTGACATGGGTGGTGTTAATTCCTGACCCCAAGGATAGAGGAACCAGAGAGAAATAATGGAAATTTCAAGGAAGGATGTAAGGAGAACAACGAGAGGGAAATTCAAGAAGCCAAGAGACAAAATAGCTTGAGGAAGGAGGAATGTTCCATATCAAATACACAAATTTTGTACCGGAGAAAAACCAAGAAGATTATGTTTTCTTGCAGATGATCTTAGTACCTCAAAGTAAGATAGAAACAGAATGGTGGGCTTCAGTTAGTGTGGGAAAGAGGATTGAAGGCATGTGAATTTGTTACCTGTTGCCCTGAAACAAACCACTCCAGAGCTTCATTGCTTAAAACATCCACCATTGATTCAGCTTGTGATATTAGGTGAGGAAGCAGTTTAGGCTGAGCTCTGCTAGGCTGTTCTTCTGGTCTGAGCCAGGTTTGGCTGATATCATTTGGTTATTCATGTACCACCAGTCAGGTGATAGAGTTTGAGTCAGCTAGGCTATCTTGTTGCTGATAGCTTTGTCTGGGATGGCCCATGATACTAGGTCTTTTCTCCACATGGTCCCATCTAGCAAGCTAGCCCTGGATTTCTCATAAGGTGGTTCCAGGGCTCCTAGGGCAGCAAGCAAAACAAGCCCCCAAATGCAACCATTTCTCTGTAGTTTGCTTGTATAGTGTTTCTTCTTTTCTTCCTCTTGGCCAAAGCAAGTGTCATGATCAAGTACAGAGACTCTATAAGAAAAGATTCCCCAACATTGGATTACACAGAAGTCTGAACAAATTGGGACCTTTGCTTCAATAGTCTCCCCAGCAGAGGACAGTGAACAGAGCAGAATTGAAATGTACAAAAAAAGCAATGGGTAATTTATCTGTATTGACATATCAAATCAATTGTATTACCTATAGCAATTATTTACATGATAATGCTTGCCAAGTACAATAAAGTCATATTGATAACTTGTTTATTACCTGTTTAGAAGAAACTGAAAAGAAATATGATTACTAAAATTGGACTATTAACATAGCACTTCTAGGAAGAATAAAAACCCTTACCTGTTCAAATTGAGTAATTTAAAATTTGTAGACATTAATTTTAGAAACTTGTTTTTAAACAAGCATTTTGTTATGGTTTAGCAAGGAGACACCTTTTGCTATCTTGCAAATTGAGTTCAATATTTACCCCTAATCTTTAAAAAAAAAAAAAGTGTGTGTGTATATGGGAGAGAGAGAGAGGGAGAGAATTGGCATGCCTGAGCCTCTTTGCCACTGCAAACGAACTCTAGACACATGTGCCACTTTGTGCATCTGGATTTACACAGTTACTGGGGAATCAAACCTACTCCATCAGGCTTTGGAAGCAAGTGCCTTTAACCACTGAGCAATCTCCGTAGTCCCTTAAACCCAAATTTTTAGGTGGTGTTGTATGAAACGAATAGAGATAAAGGAAATAATTTCTATTTTGCTACATAATCTCTACATTTGCTTCATTTCTTATCATAAAAATATAATTTCACTAAGGGCTGCCTGTATCATTGCCCAGGCTGTGGGAGAAACTTTGTCTTTGTTCAAGCCTGGTTGATTATAGAAATCTGAAAGCATATGGGAAGATTTAAAATACCAAATACAAGGGCACAACCATTAGAAATAATGCCTCCCCATCTTTCAACATCATTTTCTCTTTCCAGCTACATATGGACTATTGGACTGCCCAGAATGGGTCTGTGAGGTATAACACAATAGTCTCACACGTTAAAAAGGATGACCAGGGGCTGGAGAGATGGCTTAGTGGTTAAGGCACATGCCTGCAAAGCCTAAGGATCCTGGTTCACTTCTCCAGGTCCCATGTAAGCCAGATGCACAAGGTGGCGCATGTATCTGGAGTTTGTTTTCAGTGGCTGGAGGCCCTGGTGTGCCCATTTTCTCTCTCTCTCTGTCATAAATAAATAAATAAATAAATAAATAAATAAATAAATAAATAAAAATATTTTAAAAGGATGAAAAACAATGACTTGATAATGATTGATTTGCTTCCATTTTAAAAATTTTTAATAAATATTTGTTTATTTGAGAGAGAGATGGAGAGAAAGAGAATATGGGCATGCCAGGGCCTCTTTCCACTGCAAATGAACTCCAGATGCATGTGCTGCTTTATACATCTGGCTTTACATGGGTATTAGGGGATCAAACCACTTCCCCAGTGCTGGGATTATAAGCACATGCCACCATGCTCAACTTTTTCATGTGAGTTCTGGGAATTGAAGTCAGATCCATATACATGCAAGCAAGCACTTTACTGACTTCCCAACCCTGGTCTTTTTGCTAAGTCCACCCATGGACTGGCATGCTTTGAAACCTAGGGAGAGCTAACTTCTAAGCAGTGAAAGCCCACTTTACCACAGAATTCCAGAGCTCCCACCCTGAGCAAAGGGATGAAGGCCCTATGGCTTGCCTGCATCTAGAGCTGTTGTCACAGACAGTGAAGCGAGAGTGTTCTGGGATCTGAGTGACTTGTCACTGCCCAGCTTTGCCCTGGACACCACTCCACCTCTGTAGAGAAGGTGCACAAAAAAGTCTTTGCTGAAGGAAAAGTGCAAATTAGTGGTTCAAAATGTAAGCAGTTATTGTCACCACAGTTAAAGTGTGTGTGTGTGTGTGTGTGTGTGTGTGTGTGTGTGTGTGTGTGTGTAGACCTCATGGTGGGAGACTTATTTTTTAGTAGTTGTCAAGGTCTGTGTCATGGTGAGAACAGCCAATGAGAAGGGTGTTTTATGCATGTCTGGAGATGTTCACGTGACCCAAACACACAGCATCCAGTGCCATGTGTTGAAGGGAGGACATGCTATGCTACACAGTGTCGCCATAGTCACCAGAGGTTTATGAACCAGATGGGAGTGAGGGTTGTAGGTGGAGAACTTATCTGCAGAGCCCTTCAGAACAAACAGCCGCCTTATGGGGTAGTCATGTGGGGAGTTTTCATCTTCTTTACCTGTGGCGTATCTTCTTCACTGCTAAAACTGGGACAAAAAGCTGCAGACATATACTACAATTAAGTAACCTTGAGAGGAAGCTGTTCTGGTCAAAACTTACTGTCTACTCTGTTGCTATGGTTACCTCCAGCAGGTCACCCAGTGAGAATGGCTCTGTCATCAGCAACGAATCAGGGAAGGCCAGCTCAGGGAGGCGCTCACCCCAGAACGGAATGGCACAGCAGAAAGTGACAAAGGAAGAGGCAAGGAAGAGAAATGGTGAGAATCAAGTACCTCCCCAGCCTCTCCCACATGAGCCCACGTAGGCCTGCATTTGCACATCTGGTATGCACACACTTATCCATCCAATGTGTGTGCATTTGCACATCCAGCATGCACACACTTGCACGTCCAGTGTGCATGCACTTGCACATCCAGTGTGCCACAGTTACACATTCAATATGCATGCACTTACACATCCAGTATGCTGTAACTCCAATTCTCTCTACTCGGCCCCATAAGGACCAGGAATCTCTTGTGAACCTCTTGGGTGATCGATTGCTTTGCTCCTTTCTGAATTTTTCTGTCCCATCTCCTCTGCCCTTTCTCTGCAGGGTAAACTGAGTTTTCTGATTCTTGGGTGAATGGACAGAATTTGCAGCACAAGGTCCACAGAGTGGACTGATTTCTGAAATTGCTGCCCATCTTGAAGGTTCCCTTCAATTTCTTTTCTTTTTTTTTTTTTTTTTTTTCCTGAGATAGGGTCTCATTCTAGCCCAGGCTGACCTGGAACTCACTCTGTAATCCAAGGCTGGTTTTGAACTCACAGAGATCCTCCTACCTCTGCCTCCCAAGTGCTGGGATTAAAGGCATGTGCCATGCCCAACTCCTTTAATTTCCTGCTCATATCCCCTTCATGAGTTTCAGGGGACCATTGTATACAAGTGAATCCAAATTTGTGAAATCCATCTCTCCCAGAAAATGACAACAGATCTGTCACTAAATGAATGGATGCTCAGATAGATGGATAGATGGATGGATAGAGAGAGAGAGGGAGGGAGAGAGAGAGGATGATAGAGGGATAAACAGATAGCCAGCCAGCCAGGCAGGCATAGTATGGTATACAACTCTAATTCCAGCTACTCAGATGCCTGAGGTAGAAGGATCACAAGTTCAAGGCCATCCTGGACAACATAGGGGAACCCTGTATTAAAATGAAAAGGACTGGTGATATAAGTCAGTGGTGGAATGCTTGCTTAGCTTGCTCAAGGCCATAAGTTCAATTCCCAGTACTGTTATATAAGTAAATAAATATTTTTTTAATTTTAAGTTTTTTTAAAACAACAGCCATATGCTTAACTCCACTGGGACACTGAACTGTTTAGTCTCTGTCACACAGATCATCTTCCTCCATATGGAGAATTAGCATTTGCATTTATTTCTGTCTCCTGGACTGCATTTTGTGATGTAACATCATCTATAGATGGTCTCTGTCAGAAGTCACTAGCTAGCATTGCACCTTTGTTCTGACCCTCAACCTCATCAGCTCTGTCTGTATGTGAACCTGGCTTGCTGGAGCCTAGGATTCAGGACCAAGCCCTGATGATTTCAGACCGGGGAAAACTTGATCTCAAGGGTTGTAGGTGGAGCACTTCAGAAATGCCAGGTAAAGGGCTGGAGGGATGGCTTAGTGGCTCAGATATTTGCCTGCAAAGCCCAAGGACCCAGGTTCGATTCTCCAGGACACACATTAACCAGATGCACAAGGGGATGCATGCATCTGGAGTTCATATGCAGTGGCTGGATGCCCTGGCGCACCCATTCTCTCCCTTCCTCTTTCTCTCTCTCTCTCTCTCTCTCTCTCTCTCTCTCTCTCCCTTTCTCTGCCAAATAAGTGGATTAAAATAAAATATTTTTTAAAAAAAGAAATGCCAGGTAAAGAGCAAAACAATTCTCACTGTGCTTATCTAGAAGTCCCTTTGAAAGGAATTTGATGTCATGGTAGTGCAGAGACTCTCTGAAAACCAGTGCCAGAATATTCTTTTCATTTTCAAATGTCACGTATTTCTTTTTCTGTTTAAAAGAGAAAGAATAAATCATTGATACAGGAATATTGGGGTTTCTTGCCTATGCACAGATAATTTTAGGGTGTCACCAGATTCTTGTCTTATGAATTTGGAGATTGAAATCTATAGACCAGAAGATAAGGTCCAGAAAGGTTTTATGATGGCTAGAGCTTTAAGGAGGAAGAGCTTTAAAAGAAGGGAATCTTAAGGAAAGGAAGGAAGATGTAGCTCTTGCCCAAGGAGGCAAGACAGGGTTTGGGAAGGTGCCTCGAGACTCAGGTTGGGGTTTTTTTGGTTTTGGTTTTGTTTTTTTTTTTTTTTGTTTTTTTTTTTAAATGAGCCCCATGAATGGATGCCTGGTTTAGGCAGTCTAGGCCTGCTGTCAGGTTCTGGGGTCAGAATTTCTAGAAAAGGGCAATCTTCCCAAAAATCTTACCTCTCTAGGAAGGGAGTAGAAGGTCTCTCTAAGGGGCAGAGATAAGGAATGGCCAGATCCTTTCTGATGTTTCTGTCCTGTCGTAAAGTATAAGAATGTAGATTTTGCTCAACGGGCCCAAAGACAATTTCCATATTTAGCCAAGAGAAAACTATTCACTTTAGGGTCCTATCACCCCTGAACTTCCTGCCTCATCATGACAATGGATTTGTATATTATGGAGAAAATATGGTCCTTATTTCCCTGCCTATCTATTATATGAAGCACTTGTTTATCTTTTTTGATATTTTTATTTTTTATTTATTTATTTGCAAGCAGAAATAAAGAATGGGAGCACCAGGGCCTCTTGTGAAGGAAGTCCAGATGCATGGAAGCATCGCTTAAGCTTTGGAAGCACTCATTTAAGCTGTCATAACTGCTTCTTGAATTTTTCTGTGTGTGTGCTAAAAGATCAAAACCGTGCTTTCCATATCAGAATTTGAGTGTGACTTCTGGGATTCTCCTTCCTGAGGCTGCCAGAAATCTTGCTTTCAGCTTTCTACCAAGGAAACGCACAAGAAATGTTTCAGAATCAGGACACCAGAACTCTGGAAAGAGGGAACTGGGTTCTAGCAATTTTCCCAGACACGAGTAGAGGGTGATGGCAGGGACAAAGAATGACCAGGAAATCCATAGGGGAATATTGTTCTAACTAAGTGCAGTTGGCCTTCGTATCCAAGGGTTCTAACACCTCAGATTCCACCAACTGTGGATTGGAAAGATTGTGAAAGAATTGTGTCTCTACTGAACAACACGGAACTTTTTGTCATTATTCCATAAACAATACAATATAAGTATTTACATAATATTTACATTGTATTATCAGTCATCTCAAGGTCATTTAAAAGGTATATGAGAGGATGTGTGCAGGCTACATGCAAATCCTAAGCCATTTTCGCTGGTAGCTGGTAGCTTTTGGTAGCTGGGCATTTCCCTGAGGATGGCTGTATGACAGTACACTATAATGAAACGAGATGAGCCCTCCCAGCTCTGCCTCCAGCCTCCCCCTTCCTCCTGAATGTCTCTTCCTAATATACTTTGGGAAGGTTTATAAGTCAAGTCAAAGACTACCCACTACCCAAGATGCCTCACTCATCCATCCAGGAGTCAACAGACCCAGAATAACTAAGTGTATGTCTTTCTCCAGCCTTTTGACTATGCATAGGAAAACCACACACACACACACACACACACACACACACACACACACACACACACACTTTGTGTTTTTATCCTCTGACTTTGTTTCCTTTTATAAAATAGGATCAATGTGCATATTGTTCTCTGCCCTTTTCCTTAGTTAAAAATGCGAGAAGTACAGAGTCCTCTGTCAGTCAATAGACATTTACAAAATAATGCCTTTTCTCCTCACTTGCACTAAATCCATGGAGAAGGAAAGAGCCCGCAAGTTCCTGACCCCATTACTACCCACAACCAATAACACTGGCCAGCTCAAAGTGTCCCTGCTGACCTTCACCATGCCTCTGTCTGTCCTCTCTATTACCTCCTTCTTCTATTTTGGTCACTAACAGATGGGTGCCTGAATAAAATGCAATTACTGTCTCATGTGGAGGTTTGTATTTGTTTTGTTAAGAAGCTACCTGGGCGTGGTGGCACACACCTTTAATCCCAGCACTGGGGAGGCAGAAGTAGGAGGATCACCGTGAGTTCAAGGCTACCCTCTGAGACTACATAGTGAATTCCAGGTCAGCCTGGACTAGAGTGAAAGTGAAAGCTTACCTGGAAAAGAAGAAGAAGAAGAAGAGGAGGAGGAGGAGGAGGGAAGAAGGAGGAGGAGGAGGAGGAGGAGAAGAAGGAGAAGCAGCAGCAGCAGAAACAGCAGCAGCAGCAGCAGTAGCTATCCTTCCCAGCCTTGGAGTGTTTGCTTGGCCACTGAACTGTCAAATTTTTAAATTTAATTTACATCGGCAAATCTTTAGGGTGGGTCACTTCTGTTTCACCACAGGTTTGTGTTCAGTGGAGTTTAAATATGATATTTTCAATTAGAAATAATAGAACCAAAGCATTTTATGTAAAATTTAACAGGTGGGGAAGTTTATCAGACAGTAGAATTCTAGATCAATCTCTTATGAAACCAACATGTGTTCTTTTTTATCTTTTTTTTATCTTAAAAGCATATAAGAGTTAACCAATCAGATCATTAAGAGTTTACCAATAAGATCATTAAGATATGTGATTGCATTGGGAGATAAGCCAGAGGAAGGCAGGAAATACCTTGGTGTTAAATTGTGTAAAAACAAGTGTGTCTTTTCATCACCTTGCAGGTCTTGAGTGTGAATTGTGTGAATGTGGCCTCTGAGGCTAGATGATTCATTCTGTGGGTGTGGGATATTCAAATACTGCTGCCTTGTGGTTTTGTGTCTAATCTAGAGGTGAGGGTGACTAAGGTTAATTAATAAATGTTAGTGGGCCAGGCTCCATTTGAAAGCTGTTCCTGCTTCCCACCAGGCTTGTTGCATTGGCAGCTTCTAATAGTCTTGCTTATTTCTGAAAAGAAGAACTTCTAAAGGAAGGGACACTGTCCGATAGTGATAGGGCTAGCATGGGTCTTTGTAGCTCAATGGCTTAATTAGTCACATGGTGAGTTGCAGCATAGCATGGGCTATAGAGTGAAGTCCTGTCTCATAAAGAGCAAAAACTAAAATAAGACAGTGTGATGCTTTTCTCAACTAAATACAGACTTTTGAACTACTTTTTTTTGAGATAGGGTCTTACTCTAGCACAGGCTGACCTGGAACTCTCTCTGTAGCCCAGGCTGGCTTCAGACTCACAGCAATGCTCTGACCTTAGTCTCCCAAGTGCTGGGATTAAACGTGGGAGCCACCAGGCCCAGAAGATGTTTGAACTTTTAAGCCAAACTCAATATCACCTTTGCAAAAGGTATTTAAGATTAAAACATAAAATTATATGCACATATATTTTTTCTAAATAGCAAAACATTTGTTTTAAAAATTGATACATTAGAAATCATTTAGGAACAAACAACCTTTCTAAACCAGATTCCTGGAATCTAAGCAGACCTTGTGAGACTTGGAAAGAACAAGAACTGGAACATTTCAAGGGTGAATTACCACTTTTCTGGGCAAAGATCTTGAGGAGAGGTCTGTGATTAAAGGGAAAGTTTGTCTGTGATCGCAGCTCAAGAACACTGTCAGTTTTTAATTCTTTCTTTGCTTTGCCAATGAAGTGGACTGGCTTTTCTTATGTTTATTTGACAAATGAAGATTGTATATATGCATAAGAGCAAGTGTGATTTTTGCATACTGCATGCATGTGGAATGGCCAATCTTGGTAAGGCATATGGAGTTAAACAGCAAAGGGCTATAATGCTACTTATAAATTGTCCTTGAGCTTCGAGAACATTGCAAAGAGAGCATAAGTGACCAGTCATGGTGGCACACACCTTTAACCTCAGCTTTGGGAGGCAGAGATAGGAGGATTGCATGAGCTGAAGGCCAGCCTGGGACTACAGAGTGAGTTCCAGGTCAGCCTGGGCTAGAGTGAGACCCTACCTTGAAAAAAAAAGTGTGTAAGTGGCCTAAGAGCACTTTCTGCCTGTGGTGGGAAGGTTCTCCCTATGCCAGTTCTTTCCAGAATGACCTATTAAAATGAAAACCAATGATGCAAATGAGGCTGTACAAGATACGAGGCAGTTATGTAGTGACATTGTGTGATGCTGTGGTGCCCAAGACACTTCAGTGTAACTTTGGCCTTTGACTTTAGCATCCTCCCATGCTTTATATGTTAGAGGCTCATTATGCATCAAAACTCCCACAAACTTACTATAGTCATACTACATTTTAATGTATTAATATTAATGTAATATATTTTAATTTACTTTTCCATAATATCTTTTTTTTTTTTCGAGACAGGGTTTCACTGTAGTCCAGGCTGACCATAAAATCTTTTTTTAACTTATTTTATTTATTTGAGAGAAAGCAGCAATAAAGAGAGAGAGAATGGGTGTGCCAGGGCCTGCAGCCTCTGCAAATGAACTCCAGATGCATACGCCACCTTGTGCATCTGGCTTACATGGGTCCAGTGGAATCAAACCTGGGTCCTTTGGCTTTGCAGGCAAGCACCTTAACCACTAAGCCATCTCTCCAGCCCCAAAACCCTTTTTTTGTTTGTTTGTTTTTGTTTTGTTTTGTTTTTTAGGTAGGGTTTTACTCTAGCCCAGGCTGCCCTGGAACTCACTCTGTTGTCCCAGGCTGGCCTGAAACTTAGAGTGATCCTCCTACCTCTGCCTCCCAAGTGCTGGGATTAAAGTTGTGCACCACCATGCCTGGTATATTGCCCTCATGACACTGTCCTCAGGGTTCATGACCCAGAAGCAACAAAAATCCAAAGTGCCATCTCTTCACCTTCTGAATGGTTTGCTGATAGCATGACTTTAACTTCCACATCGTCACTTGTTATACAAGTGACATCTCCTTCTCCTGACTGGGAGAGCTGAGCCATTTATCCATCCACCCATGCAGTAAATTAATCTTTACTGAAAGCCAGCTACGTGTGAGACACTGTTAAAGGCAATAGGCATCAACCTATGAAAGGATAGGCAAGAGTGGAGCTTAGGGCCGGGGAGATAGCTCAGTTGGTAAAGTGCTTGTCCCACAATCATAAGGACTCGAGTTCTATCCTAGAGCCTATGTAAACAGGCCATGTATGGTGACACCCACTTGTAATCCCAGCACTGGAGAGGCAGAGGTAGGCAGACCCCCAGGGCTGCTGGCCAGCCATTCTAGCCTACTTTGTTAGCTCCAGGTCAATGAGACCCTGTCTAAGTAGGTGAATGATACCTGAGGAAAGACACCCAAGGTAGTCCTCCATGCGAGTGCACGTGCACGCGCACACACACACACACACACACACACGCACGCACACACACACACGAGTGGAGCCTGTATTTTAGGAGCACAGTGAGGGCAGATATAAAGCAGTGCAATAAGTCAGTAGTGATGAGTTCAATGAAAAAATATCACAAGGTGATGAGGGGGGTTATGGTAGATTGGGGGTTACAGGAGATAGTTGCCAAGCTGCAACTTGAAATGTACAACATACCTAAACAAGTAAAGATCTGAAGAAACAGCATTCTAAGCGGAATGAGTTAATGCAAAATATCTAAACAAGTAAGAGGTATCTGAGAGTTCGACAGCATTCTAATGCCAGGTCAGCCTGGAAGAGTGAGACCCTAATGCAAAAAAAAAAAAAAAAAAATTCCCAAGATGGAACCAGCCTGCTGTGTTCCCATAAGGCCACAGTACCAGAGCAGAGGACAGAGGTGAGGAATGGACTTAGCAGGGTAGCCAGCAGCAGCTCCTCCAGGACCTTGTAGGAAAGCAGTCCTCTGGATTTCTTCTGAGAGAGAGGAAGACTAGAGAGAGTTCTGGTCAGAAGTGTTCATGTGGTCTGTTTGGAAAAGATCATCCATGAAGCATGCTGGTGGACTATATATATTAGGAAAGGGGGACAAGAGTGGGAGCTGTGCAGTGGGAGGCGGCTTAGAAGGTATATAGTTATTTATTGCCAAGAAGTAAGTTACTCATATCCCTAGTGTTGTAGTTACCTTCTCATGGCTGGGACAAAGCACCCAACCAAAAGCAGTTCATGGAAGGAAAGGATTTATTTTGCCTTAAAGCCCCTGGGGGAAGGTCCATGATGACAGGTGAACGAATGGCATGAGCAGAGGCTGGACATCACCTCGAGTGGACATAGCTGGTGGACAACAACAGTAGGAGAGTGAGCCAACTAACACTGGCAAGCCAGGGTTAATAAACCCCCAAATCCACCCCCAGCAACACACCGTCCCCAGCAAGATTCCACCTCCCAAGTTGCCTCCAGCTGGGAACCAAACATTGAAAACACATGTGTTTATGGGGGACGCCTGATTCAAACCACCACATCTAGCAACCTAAAATGGCAGTCTGCATTTACATCTCTCATAATATCTACAAGTCAGGATCCTAGAAGTGACTTTGCACGGTTGTTTTGTCTCAATGTCTGTCATAAGGTCACAGTCATGTTGGCCTGATGGATAATCACCTAAAGTCTTGACTAAACCTTAAGATGGCTCGCTCAGGTGGCTGTTGGTATGAGGCCTCGGTTCTTGCCACCATACCTTTGCATAGGGCTGCTTGAATGAACTGAGGATATGACAAGTGGTTTTCCAAGAGTAAGTGACCCAAGACAGAGCCAGGTAGAAGCCATCATGGTTTCTTATGACCAACTCTTGGAAGCCACACCCTGACCTTTCTGTGTCATTTACATGAGTGTCAGGTAGTGAGAATGGAGGGGCAGGACGGGCTACCATAGATGTCTTTTGCAGTCATTGTACAGGTGGGAGGTGATGCTGGTAGCCAAGCAGGATATGCACAGCAAAACCCCTCTCTGAAAATGCATGTATGCATGGAGTGATGTTTCTGACAGACTTTTCCTCTGTCGTCAGTTGTTTGAATGGCCTGGGATCTGCAAACCAGTCCATGAGCTTTAAAAAAAAATAAAAATCCAATTATAACCCCTTGTCAGACTGTAAGGCGTTGTACATATAAAATAACAACTTACTTGGTTTAATTTGACAGATCTTCTGTGATCATAAGTGACAGAATGATCTAAACTACATGTTTCTCAATTTAAATAACATCCCAGTCTCTTGAGCAGGCAGGAGGAAAGATGAATGCATGTCTGTTGCATTTGTATTTTATGTAACACCTATTTTGCTTCCGAACTGTCTACTAGTTCAGCCACTTAAACGGGCTTAATTTATCTCTTGCCAAGACCTGCTCAATAAGCTGTCATTCCTATACCGACTTCCTGAGAATATACTTTAAGAACAGGTGAGGCAGTGTGATGCTACTGGCCCTGGACCTGCTTCTGTCGCCTTAGTTATGGGAGCACAGAGCCAACTGGTGTCTTTCAGCCATTGCAGAATGATCTGTCAGATGGGAGAATGAATTTAACATAGCGTAGGTGGCAATCAGTCCATTTAATTAGAGGAGTTGTCTGCAGCGTTAAGCTGGCTTTTCTGGTGGTTATTTCTAAGCTTTTTTTCTTTTGTTTTAGACAAGTGAAAGAAAATGAAACCCAAGTTCACTGGAGAAGCAGCCTTCAGAAAGAAAAAAAAAAGTAACTACAGCAATGAGTGTGGCTGGTTGACTTATGAAAACGTGTCACCTTAACGTTAGGCAAAAAATTTGTAGCTTTGGCAGCAAAAATTGAACCGAGTGTTGCAGGGTTTGGCCAAATTCACCTTTCCTATTTCCACAAATAGAGAACACATTTACTACTTATTTATTTTTATTTATTTCCAAACAGACAGGGAGAGAGAAAGAGAATAATAATAGGCACACCAGAGTCTCTGCAATTGACCTGCAGACACATGTACCACCTTGTGTATCTGCCTCTACGTGGGTAGCAGGGCATTGAACCCAGGCCATCAGGCTCTGCAAGCAAGTGCTTCTAACCTCTGAACCATCCCTCCAGCCCTGTTTATATTTTCAAATGTGTTTTGTCACAGTCTTGAAAGACTGGCTCTTACTGTTTATTATACTCAAGCCTTGAAAAAATCTGCCCTACTCTTTGATGACTCCACATCTGGATAAATAGTGTAAATCTTACATTTAAAAGAAAACCAAGGACAGCAACAAGCCATTAGCCGAGCCAGACGCTGTTGTGTCTGAGGGGATTTAGAGTAATGTCCTCAGGCAGCAAGCCATACTAACCAACCCTGCAGCTCTGCACATCATAAAACCACGTGTTTGTGTCTGGGCTTTAGTGGCAGTGAGTGACGAAGAGGAGGGAGCTGGTCTCTTTGACAGTTCTGGCAAGGCCGCAGCAGATCCCTTCGACACGTCTTCTGGGTCTGTGCAGCTCATCGCCATCAAACCCTCGGCACTGCCCGCGATGCACCCTGCCTCCTCTGACAGGAGCCACGAACCCTCAGCGGTCCTCAACGGGGAGGTGAGTGCATGTGACCCAGCCTGCGCATGGTCCAGCCAGGCCTCTGGGATTTGCATCCAGGAGTGACCACCCTGCATGCAGGATACAGCTGCTGTCCAGTCGTACCTCTGCCTGAGCCAGGCCTCAGTGGCATGACTATAAAGTCACCAAGCAAGATTATTTAAGGCATTTTGCACTTTTAGCCCAGAGGGAGGACTCAGGTTTATAGTTCAGTGGTCGAGCCCTTGCCTAGTATGCGCAAGAGCCTGGGTTCAGTTTTCAGTGCTGCAAAAACTAAAGCAAGTTCAGAGGGAATATTATAAATACTGTGGTTATGAAGACAAGCATTAGAAGGTCTCCTTCCCCAGCCCTTTACACAGATAGCCTGAGGCCTTTCTCATCTTCCGCTAGTTAGATAGTGGAAAACATACTCTCATGTGGACAAGGAGGTAGCCTGCCATAGTCTTTGAATATAGCAATTATTCCTTTGAGCAAGTTTGAAACAGCCCACTTGCTGCTTTCAGGGTGACATCAGCAGGCATCATGATGTTAATTACCTTTCTTTAGAATCCAAAAAATCTGTAATATATGTCAGACCAAGGAAAATTCGAGATAATAGATAGATGTCAGATGAATGATTAGTAGGTGGGAAACAGGAGCTATATATCTCACAGGAAGAAAAGGAAGTCAGGTTTAAACTGTCATTCCTCAGTCTTCTGCCACAGAGTCATCCATTAGCTAAAAATGTTTCATGAACCTTTACATATATGCATATGGAAGCTGCTCCGTGACACACATGTGCACACATGTACACATACACACATATGTTTTTTTAAATAAAGATACACTTTTTTCATTTTTTTATTTGAGAGAGAGAATGGGCACATCAGGGCCTCTGGGCACTGCAAACAGACTCCAGATGCATTGCCACCATGTGCATCTGACTTACGTGGGATCTGGGGAACCAAACCTGGGTCCTTAGGCTTCTCAAGCAAGTGCCTTAACCACTAAGCTATCTCTCAGCCCCTCACACATATGTTTTGGAAAGCAGGCAGACTTTTCTGTTGTGACCTGTAGCAGGTGGGAAATTTCCCAAGCTGTGAAGCCTCTTTCCTATCACACCTCAAGGAACATGCCCGCCACCCTGCCCTGTATAACCAGACATCACAAGCCCTCAGCAGACTGGTTTCCTCCTAATGCTTAGGACAGTGTTGTGTGAGCCTGCATCAGAAAGTTCCCTTGGTTGCTAGATAAAAAGACTGAGCTGACCAAAAAGATGCAATGGGTTAAGAACTGCTAAATATAGCCAGTTAGTATCCTCTGTGCCTGCTGAAGCAACCTGCTGAGAGCACAACACTAAAGTAGACTTGAAACACAGCACCATGGCTCAGGGAGTTTAGCAGAAGCGGGGATGGGAAACATGGAAGAGCCACAGAGTGGTGGAAAGGAATGTCCAAAAGCATCCCCCCCCCTTACAATGACCAAATGATGCTCTCACATCTCATAACCCACAACCCCAGGGACAATAACAGTGATCCCACTGAGGAGGGCCCTCAGCGGAATGGAGGCAGGCAGGAGGGAAATGATGATACCAACATATGATGTGTCCATACAACTTTCTACTTAATGATAAATATAGCCAGTTAAGGCCTTACAGAACACTTCCATTCCAACTGATGGTCACATTTACTCAAGGTCACACTGAAGACGACTGTGACAACCATGGTGTTCCGGTGCTCTGATTCCCAGTCCAGCGCTCCTTCCCTATCCTATTGTGGTCCATGGATGAGACATGGTTTTGTCCTTAAAGAGCATGGCCACGCAAGTCATGCTACCAGGCTTTGGATTGCAGCTCTTCCCCTTCCTGTCTGTGCCACTTAAGCAAGTTAACTGATTCCTCTGTGCCTGGGCGTCTCTATTCATAAAATTTGGTCAAGGAACTTAAATGACTTAGAACAATACCTGGCACACATCATGTGCTTTATTTTTATTATTGATTCGTCAGTAAGGAAAAAGTAACTGGCCATGTCCTTTCTCCCCTTGAGTTCTGTAGTATGACAGGATATCTGTCCTGCCAAAACCAACCACAAGTACCAAGCTTTTCCTTAGGCACAATTCTGCCCCCACACATAAGCCTCTGAGGGTGACACTAATGCACTCATAACTGCCTTTGATGAGGCCCTGCTGTCTTGTTCTGACCCCATATAATGGCCCCCATGCTTGGATCTTTTTGTCCCTGCTTAATGATACGATCGTCATGGAGACAGACTCCAAATCTGGGACAAATCCCTTTTTCTCGAGGCCCATCACCCTGTCACACAAGAACACATGGGCATTTTCCCTGTCCAGAAATGGATTATTGCTACATTTGGGTAGTTAAAGAGATGGATCTTTCTGGCATTGAGATTGGAAGACAGGCCTGACCGACTCATGGTCATTTGCTGCCTTATGGAACTTGTCAAACACTGCTTTATAATTTTTTTCTTATGGGTGGCTGGTTTGAAGCCATAAATTTCTCCTTTAGGGAATTTTTTCAAAGAAAACAAAATAATACCAAAGAAAGTTCAGAAATGTAGGTATAACCTGTGCATCATGTGTCATTTATTAAACAGTCATCTGGTTGTGTCTTTCACGGGTCAGAGGGACATTAGCCATGTTTCTTTCTGATATTTTACTGGGCTCTTTTGTTTGCTTTATTTTATTTTTTTTTTTGTGTGTGTGTTGAGGATTGAACCCAAGGTCTCCTGAAAGCTAGGCAGTTCTACAACTGAGCTATACCCCAGCCCATACTCCTTCCTGAAATATCAGGCAGAGTTTACCCATAGAACAAGACCAGGGGAGGCCATGGATTGTCAGGACTAGAGCTAGACTCTAGTTGGCCTGACAGGTCAGAGGTCCTCCATTTGGAGGAACCACAGGGCGTGAGCAGAGTGGCGACCAAAGTACTAAGAGCTCTCAGTGAAGGGTGTGGGTAAAAGCTCATAGCAGAGTTGGGACAGACTTGGAGGACAGAAAGCTTGGGTGACTTGGTGAGTGTCAGGCTCCACACTGTATGTGGCAGGTGTTGGAAGGGGTCCCAGGTGAATCATGTAGCTGGCTCAGAAGACCAGAGGTGAAGTGCAAGAGGTCTTTTCCTTGAAAGCGTCCCTCTGACCTTGTAGCAAAAGCCTCCTACTTGTGGCCATGCTGGGTCAGGTGTGAATCTGAGGCCGTCTCTCTCCCAGGTGAACAAGGCTCTGAAGCAGAAGTCAGACATCGAGCACTACCGGAACAAGCTGCGCCTCAAAGCCAAGAGGAAGGGGTACTATGACTTCCCGCCAGTGGAGACAAGCAAAGGTCTGACCGAGAGAAAAAAGATGTATGAGAAATCCCCAAAGGAAATGGAGCATGTTTTGGACCCAGACCCGGAACTGTGTGCACCTTTTGCAGAGTCTAAAAACAGGTGCGAGCTCCACAGGATATTTGTTAGGTCCCTAAATCACATGTGGGATGAGCCAGAGGACACCTGCTCCCTTGAGCTGGTGTTTTGCCTGAGGCTGCTGATCTGGGCCCCACAAGCATGTGCTTCATAAAGCATCTGAAAGAGAGTGAAATTGAATCTATTTAAAAAAAAAAAAAAACACTGGGACAAACAACTATAATTGCTCTGTACCTTAACGACATTTTCAAATTGTAGCTGTTTTAGAGCTGGGTGATGTATAATTATCACCTACCTAGTCATGCGACTTCCAGATCAAGGGACATTGTATTTTTCAATTATGCTAGTCGCTGCTGTATAAGAAAGTAGATTTTATGCCTCCCCTTTTCATTCATCCCCAGTCAGTACCATGTCACGCCCACCACTCAGCGCACCATGCCACTTCATCTCATTCGTTGATAGGTTTGTTCCATTAGTCACCATTTATGGTCACCTGAAGTGTGTAAGAACTAGTCAAGATGTTGCATGCTGTTATGGCCACGCGTGCTTCTTCTCACTCATTCCTTTGACATTTCCTGGTGGGCAATACAGGCTGCTCTTATGGTCTGGTGAGAGGCAAAGATAACCCCCCTAAAAGTGTGAATCATAGATACAGAGGTTATTTTAAGTGTGAGTTGCTGGAACAGTCTCACGGGGCGGTGGGGGGGAGGGGGCTGGCCTACTGAGGCAGAGGTAGGCCAAGTGGTTTGGTTTCTATCTCGGTCTGTTCTGTTATTCTGTAGCAAGATACCTAAGGCTGGGCAATTTAGAATGAACAGAAATGAATTTTCTTGTCACTCTGGAGGTTGGGAAGTCCCAAGATCTGGTAAAGGCGTTTTTGCTGCATAGTCACATGCTAGAGGGTAGAAAAACAAAGAGAGCAAAAGGGGGCTGAGGTCACCCTTTATAATGGCATTATAAAGGACCCCTTGAGTCCTTATGGCCTTATTACCTACCAATAGGTCCTGCTTCCCAAACACTCCCAAAACAGCAGCCCATAAGTTTTGGAGAAGGAAAAACCTTCCAAGCAGCTACCTTCCCAGCTCTGTTGCTAACCTAGAGCAGAATGACTCCCACAGAGCCAGCCATGTCTGCCTGCAGCATTTCCAGGCATGGAAGATATGATAGAGATGTTTTAGGGCAGAATACTCCTCTGTCACTTCTTCTCAGCACTATGGTGCCTTTTGGGTCATTCCAGTGGTCACCACCATCTGAAAAGAGGAGCTTCTCTAACCAAAAGTGGAGGATAGCATTAATATATGGGTATGAATGTTAGGAAAAGTGCTTGCAGGGCAGTTTGGTGAGAATAATATATGCATTTAGCCAGAGAAGAACAGGCATTACACTCCTAGTGTTCATGACCTCCCCACCACAGGCTTTTGATTAGGTTTTCAGTACCAGGCATATATTCCCTTCCACAGAGCGGGCCTCCAGTCCAATTAGAGAGCAGTTGGGGTCCCCCATAACAGACCTGCCACTATTGCACCTGTTCAGTCATTTGGCCTGGCTAGCCAGACTTAAGGCTTGCAGTGTCCACTGTTTTCACTGCTGATGACTGCTGTCTCCCATAGGGCTGCATGCACTGCAGCTTTTTCCAGCTTTCTGTCAGCTGGTGTACAGGACGGAGATTTTCAGCTCAGCCCCAGTTTGATTTCTCAGTGACCTTGCAGCCCAGGCACGTGGAGCACTAGGATCTTACCCTCTGTTTCTTGTGGGAAAACAAGAAACTTGGCAATGGCCTATAGTGTTTTGGGGGCATCAAGGACCTCTCTGATCAATGGCTCACTGGAAGGTATCCCATCCCTGGCACTGAAATTTTTCTTTTTTTCTTTTTCTTTTTTTTTTGGTTTTTTTCATTTTTCGGGTTTTTTTGAGGTAGGGTCTCACTGTAGCCCAGGCTGACCTAGAATTCACTATGTAATCTCAGGGTGGCCTCGAACTCATGGCGATCCTCCTACCTCTGCCTCCCGAATGCTGGGATTAAAGGCATGCGCCACCACGCCCGGCTTGAAATTTTTCTAGTAACAATCTATGGCTTCTGGTTATACCATTATACAATGATGGCTTTTTTATGAACAAAACTTTTCCTGGTCTCGGCGTCTGGGCTGCCCAGCCTAGGTCTACACCAGATTCTAAAGGTCCTGAATGCCTACAGTCACTGTTGTATGTAGTTAACTCTCAGTAAATGTCAGTTGAAGAAGTAAAGCACTAAAAATAATTGAAATTTTTTTTTCAACAGTTAGGGGGAAAAGGTGAACAGTCCCAAAATGGATGCTCTAGGGATAGGAATGAAGATAGGATCAGTGAGAGATGGGGTAGAGGAGAAGGTATCAGAAAAGGAGAGTGAGTTTGGAGGCGTGGTTCTTCACCCAGTTGCCTGCTGTTTTACTGTTGTCACAGGTTAAAGTTACCTGACAACTGCTGAGCAAGCACAATCCTCAGACACTCTGGTCCCAGTCACCCAGCTGGGACAGGGTACAAGAAAGGAATCATTGTCTGATCCCCAGGTGCATCATTAACTAAAATTAAAAGGCAAAATTGAGGTGCCAAATGTTTGACTTATCACCAAATCTTTTTTTAAATTTTTTGTTTATTTTATTTATTAGCAACAGACAGAGAACGGGCGTCCAGGGCCTCCAGCCACTGCAAACGAACTCCAGATTCATGCTGTCCCCAGCCTGAGTATCCCCTCAGCTCAGACCCACGGCATCCACCTTGACTCACGGACTTCTCTGCCATGGCTGGCCAGAAGTGTCTGTTGGTCAGTAGTCTGAGGAGGATCCCCAGGCAATAGAATGCAATGAACCATAAGTACCCAGGCTGGGAATTCTGAGGTGTCAGCCACACTGTTGTACTAGTCACACTTTCCAGTTTCCGTATCTCATGCTCGCACATGGAGACTTTGATGTTTCCAGAGGAACCACCCCTCCCAGGACGACCCAATTCCTTGTCACAGGAAGGACTCGCCTGCCAACCTGCTTCCCAGATGCAAATCAACAAGTCCAGAAGCCACATCCTTTAGATGGCCAGGCTCTTGCTGTGGGCCAGTAGTCATCTGCTTGAATCACCCCAGGGCCAAGAACACCAGACCACTGAGGAGAGTCCCTGTGCCTCAAGAGTCGGCCAGGACCGCTAGACCCAGACCTCTCATGCCTGCTTTCCCTGATAGCCCGTTGCTTCCCACAGAAACCAAAGACAAGTCTTTCGCCCATGCTTCCTTCTTGCTCCCTCGGCCTCCTGACCCACCTTAGTCTTTTACCATATGGCCCGTACGCTGTGGCTTGCCTCTTGAGATTCGTGAGCAGAGCAAACTGTCTTTTCAATGGCATCTCGTGCTGTTGAACAATAAATAAAACACTGTGTCCAGTGTGAGAGCCTGCTACCCCAGCACTAATTGACTCTCCCATACCTCTATTGACTTCCTCCCACACCCCCCCCTTTTATTTTCCCACTACCCAGCTGATGTTTCCCAGAGCCGCCCCTCAGACAAACCGCTTGAACTCAAATCTTCATAGAACATGGGTCTGGGCTACTCATAAGGCAATAACCTATCACGACAGAGTTGCTCAGATGGAAGCCAGGCATCTTCCTCCATGTTAGTGGCCTGGGACATCTCTACAGAATCCCAGGGTCCATACAATACAGTTTGAAAATTACTTTCTTGAAACTCTCAGGATTAAAAAGCCCTTAGAAATTCAAATCAAACTTATCATAATCCACCCAGCAATATTGTCAGAGGAAAAATAAAATAAAATAATTTAAAAACGTCTCAAGCTAGCATGTTCCGAATTTAATCTTAAAAAATATATGTAGGGCTGGAGAGATTGCTTAGTGGTTAAGGCACTTGCCTGTGAAGCCAAAGGATCCCAGTTCGACTCTCCAGGCTCCACGTAAGCCAGATGCACAAGGGGGCACATGCATCTGCATCTGGAGTTCGTCCATTCTCTCCCTCTCTCTCTGCCTCTTTCAGTGGCTGGATGCCCAGACCAGGCACAGTTATGGAGGAAGGGATATTATTTATTGAAGCTTACATTCTTCCATAAAGTCCCCTCTCTCTCTGCCAAAAGGGTCTTTCTCTCTCTATCTTTACAATGGAATCTCAAACCCATCACCACACCTTAAGACCAGGCCCCAGTAAGTAAAAACTATAAAATAAAATACTGTATATATGTGTATGTATATATATTTATAACTATACACATTGTAAATTGTATATATAAAGGTTCTCATATATATATATCCTGGAGTAAACAAACTGTCAACAAGAATGAATATACCATCAAAGAAAACTTCCATCTGATTAAAACAGACATTCTCTTTTCCATTCCGCCCCCAGAGAGCCAATTTCATCTCAGTTCACCAACACAGTCCTGGTATCTGCATTAGTAGGTTTGGCCCTTGAGATCCGTGTTAAATAATATAAAAACTTGTGGGGCTGGGACAAAATAAAGCATGGCTTCCTTCTCCAGTCAGCTCTTCCAAGAATGATTTTTAGTGTCTTGCTTTTAATGCAAACCTTCCTTAAGCCTACAGCCCATGTTCTGATTCCCAGCACACTTAAAACCTCAGTCCAATATCTTTAGCTAGTCACAAAGTGGTATATGCATCTGGAATTCATTTGCAGTTGTAAGAAACCCTGGCTTGCACATCAACAAGCAAATAAATAAATATTTTAAAAAAAAATAGCATCAGCTTTGCAGTCAGATATGTAGCTTGGTGGTATAGCAGCACTTGCCTGGCATGCACAAGGCCCTGCATTCAATACCCCGCCCACCAAAAAAAGCTGGGCATTGTGATGGAACATTGTCTCTGAGGGAGAAAGAGAATGATGAGATTTCTGGTTTTTACCCAAGTTCATGATTCCCACTATGATATGCCAAATACTTAGAAAATAACTCAGGAGGGTCAGTTGCCAATCTTCATGCTTACTCCGTCTGCCACCATTCTTATGAGCAAATATTTTCTAAATGGGCCAGTTGGCAATCTCAGGATAGCTGTGAAGTCTGCTTTTTCAAAAAAAAAAGAAAAAGAAAAGAAAAGAAAATACTATTTGTAATTAGGTCAAGGATGAGAATTCTTCAGGGTCTCTTTCAGGTGCAAATCACTCACAACAGATTTTAACACAAGCTTCTTGAGGCTGGGCATCTTTTCTAAAGGAAATCTCTAATAGTTGATACTGGAGGGTTATCATGCTCCCATTTAGTCAGGATTTGTTAAATTTTTATTTACTTATTTGAGAGAGAGAGGCTTAGACACAGAGAGAGAGAATGGGTGCACCAGGGCCTCCAGCCACTGAAAACGAATTCCAGATGCATAAGCCCCTTTGTGCATCTGGCTTAAGTGGGTCCTGAGGAATTGAACCTAGGTCCTTTGGCTTTGTAGGCAAGAACACTACCTGCTAAGCCATCTCTCCAGACCCAGGATTTTTGTTTTATTGTAAACAATGGAAACCCATCACAGACTGGTAAAACAATAGGGGAATGTGTTACTGAAAGGTAAGATTTAGCCTGGCTGACCCAAGGGGGTCAGACAAAATTGCCTGCATTTGTTCTTGCTCGCTCTTCACTCTTTGCCTGCCTCATTGGCACGTAATGGCAAGCTGGCTGCCAGCATCTCCAGGCTTTGTCCTTACGTCTTAAAACCTCAAATCCAAGAGAGTCCCACTCAAAGGTACTTGCTTTCAAAGTCCGATGGACTGGGTTTAATTCCTCAGTCCCCACATAAAGCCAGCTGAATAAATTGGTGCATGTGTCTGGAATTTGTTTGCAATGACAAGAAGCCCTGGCCATGCCCATACTCACTCTTTCTCTGTGTGTGTCTCTCTTTCAAATAAATGAATAATTTTTTGTTTTTAAAGGGAGTACCTTTTCCCCAGTTGCCCTAGCAAAAGCCTCAAGACTCAGTCTCATTGGACCAATACAGGTCATGTGCTCACCCACCTGACCAATCACATGGACATAGGGATATGATGCTGTGCTTGGTCCAACCTGAGCCAGTTGCCTAGATCTGAAGGAAAGTAGTCCCCAAGAGGCATCTACTGCTCTTACCAAAAGGTTATCATGATTACCAGGCAGACAAAGATAGCATGCTTTCAAGGTAGGTTCCTTACAAAGGAGGAAGTACAGTATCTGTGGTAGCCCAAGCCTCATTGTAAAGGTAAGGCTTTGCCTTGAAGGTCAATGTCTACTAAATTGTTGTGTGATTGTAATGCTGTAACTAACTTATTGTATGTTCATGAGCAAAAACGGGTACCTACCAGGTCTGTCTTCCTATAGTCACTCAAAATAAATAATACTGCATTTTACCTTCATAATGAGAAGTTAGAACCTTAACACTGAGACATACAGAAGGTGACATTTGAGGAGTTCTCTAAGGATGGTCTAGAAATGCAAATGATTTTGCAGAGACTTGCTGTTGGATGTGAGGGAACTTTTGTTCCTTTGTCATTCTGCAGAATCCCATGAAAATTACCCTGTCCTTAATGGGTCTCACTCCTGTTGACTAAAGTAGCCACTTTTACAAGGAAAAGAAGCCGAGTCATTGTCCTCTCTACAGAGATTCCTCTGATGGAAAATGGACACAAGATAGGGGTGACAATGTGTGAATTTTTGGGAAGTAGTTGAGAAGAGTCTCTGAACCACGAGTCTTGGGTCTGAAATGCTTTATGTGAACATCAAGATCTGGCTCCCATCAGGTTTAGCTCTATTTACCACTGAACTGAAGTGGCACCTCCAGAGAGAACTTCCTTGACCATCCTACCTGAAGTTGAAGTTGTCCCCATCCTAGCACCCTCTTTTTCTTTTTTTCTTTTGTTTTGTTTGGAAGGTATGGTCTCACTTCTAGCCCCAGGCTGGCCCTGAACTCACAGTGATCCTCCTACCTCAGCCTACCAAGTGCTGGGACTAAAGGCATGCACCATCATGCCCAGCCTTCTATTTTTCTTTGCTGTATGCTTGTATGTATGCATGTTCATGTGTATGTGGGTGCTCATGCATGTGTGTGCACATCAGGTGTTGTTCCTCAGGAATGCCATCCATCTCATGTGTGTGAGAGAGAGGGGAGGGGGGCCTTCATTGCCTTGGAGATTTCCAAGTAGACTAACTGGCTGACCCCAGGGATCCTGCTGTCTCAGCCTCCCCAGTTCTGGGATTACAGATGTGTACCCGCCTTGTCTGACATAGGTTCTGAGTATCAAACTCAGGTCCTCATGCTTGCAAGGCAAGCACTTTGCTAAGCCATTTTCCCAAACCCCTGTTTTTCTTAATAGCTTAGTGCCATTAATTTCACTCTAAAATTATCATGCCAATGGTCTTCCCACATCAGGATGTAAGCTGTGAGAGCACTAGGGCCATGATCACTCAGCTTTCACAGTGCTTAACACGTACTAGGCACTCAGTAAAGGTTGGGTGGATCAGCCCCAAATTGCCTCCAGGCTTATGGCTTCTTAGCCCAGAAGGGAATTCGCATGGTAATTGTAGAAAAGAAATCGATCAACAATCATAGTGTTAAGCAGCCCACTAGCTCCAGGGCTTATTAACATGTAGAATTCCACGCCTGAAATGAGCAAGATGAAAAAGGAACAAGAGGCTGCTGAGTCAACGAAGTCAGCAAAGGCAAGTTTGTTCCGCAGTGTTAGCTGTCCTGAGGGTCAAGGGAGAACCCTTGGCCTTGTCGTCAGCAGAATTTTAGATGAGGTTGCTCAAGCATCATTGATTGTAGCTACCTAATTTCATAGGAAAGAATGCGTAATCTAACCAAATGGTTATAACAGCTAGGGGAAAATCCTTCTTCCCCTCTTTCTGTAGCCCCTGATGCTGGGGAACGAGTACCATCAGTTCTGAGACTGAGGCAAATCAAAACCCCAACTGGTTTGCCTGTAGGTTTGGATCAGTGGAGAATTCCATCTGTCAGGGCATTTGCTGCATCGTAACAGTTGTTGGATCTTCTTCAGGCAACAGATGAAGAACTCTGTCTACCGAAGCCGGCAGTCTCTGAACAGCCCAAGCCCGGGAGAAACGGAGATGGACCTGCTGGTGACGCGGGAGCGACCCCGGCGTGGAATCCGCAACAGCGGATACGATGTAAGTGTCTAGCAGACTGGAATGGACACAAGCTTTGCTTTATCCAGAAAACAAGAGGATACGGCATCACAGGGGAGGGGGTTCAATGCACTACACGTATGTGGAATTTTAAAATGCACTGCGATGTTTTCCATTTTTTATTTACTCTTTTGCAAAGTAAGACTGCTTTGAATGTGTCAGAGTAATAAATTATTGCTGAGAGCATTGTGATTTCTAAATTGTTCTACTCTGCAAATAGCACAGTACTGATGTGAAACTCAATGGAGATTGTAAATGTCCCTAATTTTTCCTTCTCTGTTATTAGAAATGTAGTGAGACTCATGAAGTGGGTAAAAATCTGTTTGCACAGGGGCTACTTTTAATGCATAGCAGTATCGGAAATTTGGAGTTGTTCCTGATTTCATAACTCCTTGGCATGTCACGGAAACGATGAGATGTCCAACAGAGCGAATGGATGATTTCATATGACAGAATGCATGCTTATGCTGAGTGATCTGTCCAAACCGCAAAAATCCCTCTAATCCCATCAGCTGCCCTAGGTGAGAAGTGCAGTCCTGTGTCCCTTTAAGATACATCATTTTTTGGAACAAGTTTATAGTGGGCTTTGTAAATGGTCCATTTAAAACCGGGGGCACTGTAAGTAATTTTCATTTCTTTTTTAAAAGTATTTATTTATTTATTTATTTGAGAGACAGAGAAAAAGAGGCAGAGAGAGAGAATGGGCACGCCAAGACCTCCAGCCACTGCAGACAAACTCCAGATGCACATGCCACCTTGTGCATCTGGCTTATGTGGGTCCTGGGGAATGGAACTTGGGTTCTTTGGTTTTGCAGGCAAGTGCCTTAATGGCTAAGCCATCTCTCCAGCCCATCATTTCTTTTTTTAAAAAAAAAAATTTATTTATTTACTTGCAAATGGGGGGAGAGAGAGAGAATAGACACACCAGGGCCCCAGCTACTGCAAATGAACGCCAGATACTTGCACCACCTTGTGCGTATGGCTCTACATGGGTCCTGGGGAATGGAACCTGGGTCATCAGGCTTTGCAGGCAAGTGCTTTAACTGCTGAGCCATCTCTCCAGCCCGTAATCATCTGTTCTGATGCTCTTTTCTACACTGATATCGGATGCTTGTGTAGGTGGTGGTGCTCGTGCCTTCTCAATGCTGAAGATCACACTGAGGGCCTTGCGTGTGATAGGCAAGTGCTTGACCACCGAGTTTTATCCAGCCTGTTCATCTTCTGGTTTTCTTTTTTACAGTGATATTAATGTTTGTTGCTTTTTCCATTTTCAAGAAACAGTTGGACAACTTAGTTTTATAAAATTCTAGACCCTTTTTAGCACATCTTTATTTCTGTTAAATGATTCTAGCAGATAATTTTTCTGTTTATAAGAAACATTTTTTTTCTTTTTTGGTTTTGTGAGGTAGGGTGTATGTAGTCTCAGGGTGTCCTCAAACTCACGGCAGTCCTCCTACCTCTGCTTCCCAAGTGCTGGGATTAAAGGCGTGCTCCACCACTCCCGGCAAGAAACATTGTTATACCATGTTCATCCATTGATTTGATCATCATCAGGCTATTAAAAAAAAATCAATGTAAGTTTTAAGTTTTCAATTAACAGTCCTCCCCTGTCCTCTCACCAAGAGGCCAAGATTGAATATCCTTTTAGAAGCTTGCTTAGTTTGGGGAACTTTTTCTTCTTCTTAACCGCCTAAGACAAGATAGGATCTTTTGTTAAAATTAATATTAGTAGGGGCTGGAGAGATTGCTCAGTGGTTAAAGGCACTTGCTTGCAAAGCCTGATGGCCCAGGTTCAATTCCCCAGTACACATGTGGTGCCAGATTGTGCAAAGTGGCACATTCATCTGGAGTTCCATTTGCAATAGCAGGAAGTGTTGGTACATATCTCAAATAAATAATAAATTGTCAAAAATTAATATTAATAGGCTCTTCTAAGAGTCTAGGCACAGACATGTTCACTGTTTAAAAGGAAATGGCCCAGATATTTCCCTAGTAATCTTAGAAGGAGAACCCTACATTTTTTAACCACATGGCATAGCTTGCAATACCTACCTGATATCTTTAGAAGGTCATGTTAGTAAATAGCCTAGAATAATTTAGAAAAGAGGACAGACGTGTAAGGATTCCAATAAAGATTACTTTAGGAAGAACCTCTTCATTTTAACAAAATTCTTTTCTTTTGAGAAGTGCATACAATTTCAAAAACATATTTATGAACTTCTTTAAGACAAAATGACCGTCCAAGGAACAAGTTCAGAAACAGAGACTATGGGCTTTTCTCACCTGTTTTACCTATATCTCCTCTTGAGCCTTTTATAGTAATTATATGAAAAGTAGCCAACTTTATTGACTGCACAATACAGACCAAGCCCTTGTCTAGTCTTTGAGTGTGTGTCATATAGTTAAGTTTGCATAGCCTCCAGACTGGTGAATGTTTCTTATACCCACTGCATAAGAAAACCAAGGCCCAATGTCATCACATAATTTGTCTGCCTAACTCCAGAGCTTGTTCTCTTAGCTACCTTGCAGTATGGCTTCTAGGTACACCCTTTCTCACTATACATCTGTCCCCATGTAATATATGTCTTGTGTTTATGAATCTCTGGGAGAGACTAGATGACAGGTCTCAGAAGGATTCTTACGTAGACAACTCGCACAAGTTAAGAAAAAAAAAAAAGGATCAGCAAACAGAAAAAGAAGGGAGCTACCATTTTAAACAATGTATTCATTTTCCTAGCTTTTGATTTTCCAAAAAATGTCAAGGCTCTCTTGGCAAAAGAATCCATTAGCCCAGCAGTGACCCTGTCATTTGGTTGGAAATGTGGCATTCTGCTTACTGGCTATGGAGATCTCAAAACTGGGGCAAAATATCCAGTCCTTTCTGCCAGGTTAGAGAAGATTGACATGAAATGAAAGCTTGGGGAGATTGATTTGATCTTGAATTTTTCAAATTGACTACATTAGGGTCCCAAAGGAAAAGACTGCCTGTAAAAGTAAATGAATAAAAACACAAATAAGCAAGCAAACTGTGCCACCCAGGCAAGTCTTAGCTGCAGAATGGATGACAGCCTGGATTGTTTCAAAATTCCCACACACAGTAGGAGCTGTTCAGGCTACTGATCCGAGACCGCTACACAAATTGTGGGACTGTTGCGTTTAGTTATGAACTTTCCTGTATGAATATATTGCACATTGATCATATTCCCAACAGGTTACACTCTTATATCCCCTTTCTCCTGCCCCATTGTGTTTTTTAATATATCTTTATTTATTTTATCTTATTTATTTGAGAGAAAGGCAGAGAAAGAGAGAAAGAGCGAGGGCACACCCAGGCCTTTAGCTGCTGCAAAGGAACTCCAGAGCATATACTATCTTGTGCACCTGGTTTATATGGGTCCTGGGAATTGAACCTGGGTCCTTTGGCTTTGCAGGCTAGGGCCTTAACCACTAAGTAATCCCTCCAGCCTCCCATTGTGTTTTTAACAACACTTCTGAACCTATTAGTCACTCCATTAGCCAGGACACTCCTTCTGGTAACCATGGTCCAGTGGTAGTAATTTTCTAAGAGTACACACCCCTGATAAAAGACTTATCATTATGTTTAAAAGGATTCTCAAAACTGATCATTCCTGACAGACAGACTATATCATTAAAATGACTTTGACCTTGCAATTAACTCCTCATGATGAATAAAGCAGGCAAAAAAGAAAATGCCTGCCCAGTGTATAAAAGAAATAAAAAGACACTTGTATTTCTAACCATTTTTTAAATGGTATTTTCTAAATGGGAGTCATGTAGAAAATAATGAAGCCATGAAGAGAAGAGAAGAAAAGAAAATGTCCCACCTGTGACTCTTTGGCAGAATAAGTACTCAAGTGATTTTTTTTTCCACACCAGCCAAATTCATTTACCTAGTGTGTGCAGATGAGGCAATCCTTGCTTCCAAAAGGCAAGAGATGTTTTCCCCAGAATGATTGCTCGAATTATAGCTTTATAGATGAATTCTCACCTCTCAACAGTAGATATCATTTATCATAAGCAATTTCCCTGACATTTCTAACACCTGGTCTAAAGTCCCATATGCTAGAGGAGCAAATGATCCCAGTGTTATGAAGGCTTCTCTTCCGTATGACTTTGTAACTTTGTGATGGTGGTAATGCACTATGTACCCAGTACCCAGGAGAACCTGTACTTCAGATTTTGAGTACTGATCTTCCCTGGGCTTGTGATCTGTGGTATGCTGGTATGAACCAGTCCTTTGGTATCCATGGGTGAGGCCACAGGAGTTCCTAGTAAGAGCTGACCTCTAAGGACCTGCAGCTGCTAATGTGACCAGCAACTAGGGGAAGCAGTCTTCTCATCTTGAGCCAAGTCCACTCCTATGTGCTCCTTGGCCCACCTGTAGTCCCCAAGCCTATATGGGAGCCAGAATCAGTGGACACATTAGAATACCTGTGGAGTGCTACTGTCTATCTCATTGCCTTTCACTTGAGTACAGTAAAACCATTTCCATTTATATGTGCATTTAAGTTCATCAATACATGCCCTAGAAGAGAGAGCAAAAGAAACATCAATTAAGTTGCTGTTTAAAAATTATCAGGGCTGGAGAGATACCTTAACAGTTAAGGCGCCTGCCTGCTAAGCCTAAGAACCCGGTTCCAGTCTCCAGGTCCCACGTTTAGCCAGATACAAAGTGACGCAAGGGCACAATGCTGCATTTGCCCACAAGGGGGTGCACACATCTGGATTTCGTTCACAGCAGCTGAGAGACTACTGGCGTACCCATTCTCTGTCTCCCTCTCTCTCTGTCTGTCTCTCTCTGTGTCTCTCTCCAAAAATAAAAAAAAAATCATATATATATATTCTGTTCATATTGTATATTTCACTTTTATGATTCTCCATAAAACTGTGCACTAGGCCATGCCTGCTGTCCAACATGCATGATTTAAGGGCTTTTCAAGGGTTTAACTCTGCATGACTTTTACCTTCTCCACTGGCATGAACATTTGAGCCCCCTGTGTAATTTCGCTGTTTCTACCTAGGTCAGACTCTGGGAGAGAAAGCTGAATTGACTCTTGTGTATGCTCCGGATGATGACAGATTAGTGGCAGGGAAAGATACAGGCATGTACAGCATAACTGTGACAATGAACTTGCTCGGAAGGAGAGAGTTCTCCTAAAGGTCCATTCCTCCCTGGGTGTCCCAGAGTTACTGCTCAGTGTAGTCCCTACTGGCCAACACATACTCTCGTTGTATGCCCTCCTGCAGCTTCACAACTTTGGGTATGGGACTCAAGGCTAAGCTACCAGCAGCTCAGGGCTCATCTGCTGGGGCTGATCCACACATACTCTGATAGCTGACATTCATCATTCCATAACCCACTCCCTTAGCTGCAGCTCAAATGCCCTTCCCCAAACTTGTTGCACCTAGTGGCTTTATGTAGGTGGCTAAGAAATTGAACCTGGTCCATTAGGATTTGCAAGCAAGGGCCTTTAACCACTGAACCATCTCCCCAGCCCCATAGTCAGTGCTTTTAGAACTTGGTTTAAAGGTCATATTTCCAAGAATTCTTTCCAAGCCCCCTTGCCTCTCTATGGGTCTGCCTTAGATACCCATCCTTTGTGTTCCAGTAGCACCTGGTTTTCACCCCAAACAGAGCCCTTAACACCCCCTCCCACCACTAGCTTCTATTTGTTGGTTTATTTGTGTCATTTCTCCATTTGACTTCTCAAGGGCAGAGATAATGTTTTATTCATCCCAGAACCCTCGGTACTCAGAATAGGAACTGGCGTGTGGTAGCTGCAGTGTCTCCATTCGTTGAACAAATGAACAAACAAGTGTGTCAAACTGAGAGGCAATTTCTAAGCTGAAACTGAAAAGCAAGCACATGTATAACTGTGACACATGTAATCATTTGATTTACTGTCAAAGCAGCACACAAATGTCCGCTGCCGTCCATACAATCTAAAGGGCCATTATTAATCTGGATGCTTTGGCTAAGCATAGTAGAAAACCCAATCCAAGTCAAACCATTTTAAGATGTAAGGTTATATCTTAAAGTTTGGTTTGATGGATGATCCAGTTCATGCTTCCACATTACACAGGACTATGTTCCTTTATGCATGGGCTTCTCCCAAAGTTTGGCTCACTCTGCCAAGAAATGGCTACAGTAGTCCCAGCCTGACCTTCTACATCTTGCCTGGACCAACCAACAGAAAAATTTTCTTTGCCCAACCACAAAACAAGACATGGTTTTTACGTCTGAGCCACTGTAAGTCAAATGCCCAACTCTGGTAGCAACAGGAGTGACAAGAGTGACATCCCTCAGCCAGGACTCACCAATAGATCAGCACAGGCTTTGTGTTGCCTGCAACCCCCGGCTGAAACACAGGGAAAGGAGAGGATGGCTGCTGAGGCTGTCGCAGAACACGCTGCTTGAGGAAGGTTGGGCTCAGCTTTCTAAGGGGCAAGCACAGCACACTCACCATGTTGCTCTTCCCTCCTGTAGCAGTTACCTTCTTATTGCCCAGAAGCAGCTTCTAGAAGGAAAGGCTTACAGTTTTGAGGGCATGTTTCATCATGGCAGGGAAAGAAAGCACAGTAAGAGCAGACAGCTGGGCATCATCTCTTGTCACATTAGCAGGGAGGAAGCAGCAGGAGTGAGCTTATGAACACTCAGTGTGACTACCTAATAAGTCTCAAGGCCCACCTCCAGTGACACACCTCCTCCAGCAAGGCTCCACCTAAAGGCTTCACTAGCTGGGGATTAAGTATGAGGCTTAATCACAAACACATGAGGCATTTGAGGTGTTTTGTTTGTTTGTTTGTTTTTACATTCAAACCACCGTACCTTCCATTTCAGCCTCTTTAGATGGCTGTCCTTAAAAGGAAAGGCTAGGGCTGGAGAGATGGCTTAGCGGTTAAGGCGCCCGCCTGCAAAGCCTAAGAATGCCCGTTTGATTCTCCAGGTCCCACGTTTAGCCAGACACAAAGTGATGCAAGAGTGCAATACCACACTTGCTCACTAGGGGGTGCGTGTGTCACAGCAGCTGAGAGGCCACTGGTACACCCATTCTCTCTCTCTCTCTCTCTCTCTCTCTCTCTCTCTCTCTCTCTCAAATAAAAATTTTTTTTAAAAAAAAAAGGAAAGGTTAACCTAGGTTATATCAGGGACTGTTGTTAGCTGTGGACTCAGAACTCCAAACTAAATTAGGGGCTCATGTGTTAGAAGTCAATGAGTGACAGAGATTCTGTGTACCTGTCTGGCTTTTCCAAGGCTGAGGAGGAAAAAGAATAGATCTGTGTAGATGTGGGCATGGTCTGTCAGCTGTGAAACGGTGCTGACTTGTGGAAGCAAAATTCCCAGTCTTCTCCCAGCCTGTGGTGCCAAACCCGCCAAGATGAGAAGTAGCAGACGACTCTCAAAGCAAAAAACAACTAGCTTCTCATGATACTTTTGGGCTGACTCCTTTTGAAGTGATTTTTCTTTTCATCTTGAGAGAGAGAGAGAATAGGCGTGCCGGGAACTTAAGCCTGATGTGAACACCTCTTGGTGCGCATATGCGACATTGTGCACTTACATCACTGTATGTCTGGCTTATGTGGGGCCTGGAGATTTGAACATGAGTTCTTGGGCTTCGCAGTCAAGTGCCTTAACCTGTAAGCCATCTCTCCAGCCCTTGAAATGATATTTTTAATTTGTTGACCATGGTTTATAGATTGTTCTCAAAGTTTGCTAACAGTGCTATGTAGAGACTGCTTGTGGCTTCTGGAGCTCTACTGCCACCTAGCTATGTGAACTAGGCCAGTGACTTGACCTGTCTGCTTAAGTGTGCCTGTGTGTAATGTGGGAATACATATGGACCTTCCTGTTTTGTTGTTGTTAGAACAAACTAGGGTCATTCTGATAAAGCTGGCAGGAAGCAGGCAAGGAACATTGGTTCTGGTACCTCTGGTCTTTCGGCTCCAGGACAGGAGAGCGATGCTCTACCATTGGCTTCTTTTCCTACAGTGCCTCAGAAAGGTGCCCTTTGGGAAGTGCCAGTCTTCTTTTGGGTATGGGACAGAATTCAGAGTCACCCACTCACATCAGCACTGGGACTAGAGATGGACTTGGTGATAAATGCCTGAGGTCTTTCTCTGTCATCCCAGCTCAAGGCCACACACCAAGGATCACTTTCTCAAACAGTGTGAACCATTGGGATCTCGTGACTGCTCAGTACTGAAGTCCCACTGTTCTGTGAAGGACAGCAGACTATGAAACAGAAATAACAGGCGCTAGAGCTGGTTCCCGAGACTCCTGCCCCAGGCTGGTAATACTCACTCTGGAGCAAGGAGTGATGGTGACAACATTAAGGCAACCTTCTTCTGTCCCTCAGTGTCATCCTATCTACATGGTCTCAGTTCTCACTCCTTCAGAAGATGAAAAGAAAAAACCTGAAGTTTCCTCTCTGTTGAACAGTCTGTGAGCAACCCCTGGGATGTCTCTTTCGCTCCCCAGAAACTCCACAGCCTTGGAGTGATTGCAGGCGAGCTGTTAGGGTAAAATTCAACATTTTGCAGGGAGAAGTTAACAAACCCTCCTTTCAACCCCCATCTTCACTGAGTAGGGCCAGTCTTGCTTCGTTGGCAGAGACGCATCTAAGACGTAGGCAGCACTAGCAAAGGCCACTCGCTCCTGGACCACAGTCCTCTCCACACCCCAAGGCAAAGATGGAACTTCTGGAAGTCAGATTCCAGAGGCAACTTTCTAAATATATCCCTGCCTCCTACATGGCAGACAAAACTTTGATGTTAAGCCCAGGGAAGTAGTACTGTTTTGTGTGGCCCCAAGGATCCTGGCTGATGGGAAGAATAGCCAGGAAGCCAATCCACTTCATCCTGGTGATGGGCCAGACATTCACGTTACTGAAACCCCCACCCGGGCTCTGGGCTCTGGCCAGGAAGTTGTGGAATCTGTGTGGAATGTCCTTGCACATTCAAGGGGGTTGTGATTAGCACTGAGCCTTGGAAACACATTTCAGAGGAGGCTTGCAGATTATTATACTTGGAAATAAAGTGGCAGGGTGAGGCCAGATGTGGAAACGTAGCACCTTAAGAAATGCCCACCTTATGTAGAAATTCTAGAATACTTGGCATCATCTATCCTCTTCAGCTGTAGTCCAGATAAGACTGGCTAGTTCATTCTAGGTCCATGGAAATAACTTTTCTGTTGAAGAACTTTAAGCAGAAATTCTAATTTCAGGCTGGTTGGAGAGAGCTTAGCGGTTAAGGCACTTGCCTGCAAAGCCTAAGGACCCAGGTTTGATTCCCCAATACCCATGTAAGCCAGATGTACATGGTGGCACATGCATCTGGAGTTTGTTTGCAGTGTCTGGAGGCCCTGGTGTGCCCATTCTCTGTTTCTCTCCTCTCTTTCTTTCTCTGCTTGTAAATAAACAAATACAAATATTTTTAAAAAAATAGAAATGGATCTCTTAAAAAAAAAAAAGAAATTCTAATTTCCATCTCTTCATCAATGAATATTTATTAAGGTCCTACTATGTGCCATTTGAGGATGCAGCATAAGCACAAGTCCCTGCCTGCAGGAAGCTTACAGCCCAGTAGGGGAACAGACTTACTGTTTAATACATGTACATGAACAGCACAATGCCAGAGGTGCAAAGGAAGGTCACAAAGCAGGGCAAGGCAGTAGAAAACAACAGGAGCTGCTCTTCATACCTTGGCCTGGGTAGAGCTCCCGAGGAAAGTCACTTCTCAGCAGAGACCTAAAAGCAGGAGCCAGGCATACTGACTGAGGTAGTTTGAATGTAGAATGTCCTCCATAGCCCCATATTTTATCCCTAGCTGGTGGAGCCTTTGGAAGGTGTAGTCTTGCTAGAGCAGGTATGTCCCTGGGGACTGGCCTTGGGATTTCATAGGCCAGCCCCATTTGCGAGTGTAGGAAGCTCACTCCTGCTGCTGTAACAAGATGTGACAGTCAGCTATCTGCCCTGCCGTGATGAAGCCTCTCCTGGAGACCATAAGCTGACACTACCCCTTCCTTCCATAGGCTGCTTCTGGTTGCTTCTGTAACACTGGCTCCCAGGGAAAGAATGAAAGACTAGCAAATGAAAAGGCCCAGATGAGGAATGCTGGGAACTCAGCATCAATTAGACCCATGTAGCACAATTCCCTTCCTTGTGAAGGGACTCAGCCTCAACTCCATCCTTTCCTCCTCCTTTCCCCTACATCTACTCCATCAGCAAGTCCTGCCTGTCATTCTTGAATTCACCCACGTCACCTTTGTCCATAGCCTCCCTGATCCAAGCCCCTGCCACCTCTTCTCCTGTGGAACACTGCAAAAACATTCTCAGTGACCTCTCATAAATTCCAACTACATTTCTCTCCTGCTTAAAAGTCTGCAGTTAGTGATAATTTTCCTTTGAAAATATTTCAACAAGAGTGGAGAGATTGCTCAGTGGTTAAGGACCCTGGTTTGATTCCCCAATACCCACACAAAGTGGCACATGTATCTGGAATTCATTTGTGTGCCCGTTCTCTCTCTCTCTCTCTCTCTCTCTCTCTCAACCTCTCTCTTTTTCTCTGTGTCTCACTGTGCTTTCAAATAAATTTAAAAATTATTTTTAAAAAGGGGGGAATTGGAGACATGGTTTGATGGTTAAGGTGCTGGCCTGTGAAGCCTAATATCCCCAGAACCCATGTAAGCCAGACACACAAGGTCACACATGCACACAAGGTCATGCATGAGCATAAGGTGGCACATGCATCTGGAGTTCGACTGCAGTGGCTAGAGGCCTTAGCACGCCACTTCTCTCCCTCACTCTTTCATAAAAAATAATAACAAATAAATAAAAAATAAGCTGGATGTGGTGGCACAGGCCTTTAATCCTAGCACTTGGGAGGCAGAAGTAGGAGGATCGCCATGAGTTTGAGGCCACCCTGAGACTATATAGTAAATTCCAGTCAGCCTGAGCTAGAGTAAGACCCTACCTCAAAAATAAATAAATAAATAAATAAATAGATTAAAAACTAAATTTTAAAAGATGAAAAAAGGGCTCGAGAGATGGCTCAGCAGTTAAGGCATTTGCCTGCAAAGCCTAAGGACTGGAGGTTGATTCCCCAGTACACAGAGATGTACAAGGTGGCACATGCATCTGGAGTTCATTTGCAGTGGTTGGAGATCCTGGCATGCCCATGATCACTGTCTACTCCCACCCCCAATGAATAAATAAATCTTCTTTAAAAACTATTTAAAAACTGAAGCCGGGCGTGGTAGCACACACCTTTAATCCCAGCACTCGGGAGGCAGAGGTAGGAGGATCGTGAGTTCGAGGCCACCCTGAGACTACATAGTTAATTCCAGGTCAGCCTGGGCCAGAGTGAGAGCCTTCCTCGAAAAAAAAAAACCTGAAAAACAAAAGAAAATATTCCAACATTCTTTTTGTGGACTTTGAGACCTTGTGTGATCTGTTCCATCTCCTGACAATTGGGACTTATGCAACAAGGTCATTATCTTACTTTGTTAGGGCAAAGGCTGAGTGGTTCATACAACAGAAATTTATCTCCTCACAGTCCTGGAGGCCATCAGTCAAAGGTCAAGATGAGGAAAGTGTTGGTTTCCTCCAGAAGTCATGAGGGAGAATCTATTCCCAGCCTCTCTCCATGGCTTGTAGAGAACTGTTTTCTCTGAGCCCTCGTGGTCTTTCTTCTCATGTGCCTGTGTCCAAATGTCCTCCTCTTAGGACACCTGTGGTGTGGGTCTCAGGCCCACTCTAATGACTTCACCTTCACCTAATTACCTCTCTAAAAGGCTTTATCTTTAGGTTGAAGAGATGGCTTAGTGGTTAAAGCTCTTGCCTGTGAAGTCTAAGGACTCATTTTTGACTCTCCAGGTCCCAAATAAGCCAGATGCACAGTGACGTAAGCATGCAAGGTCATACATATGCACAAGGGGGTGCACGTGTCTGGAGTTTGATTACAGTGGCTGGAGGCCCTGGCGTGCCAATTGTGTGTGTCTCTCTCTCTCTCTCTCTCTCTCTCTCTCTTTCTCTCTCTCTCACTGTCACATAAAATGGCAGTCTGTTGAGGTAGTTGGGATTTTTCACTTTAATATATGAATTTTGGGGTGGACACATTCATTGCATAGTGGTTCATTTTCCCTCACTTTTTATGTGTAGCTTTATGTGGATGCCAGGAAATATAACCTGGTCTGGCAGGCTTTGCAAGCAAGAGCCTTGAACCACTGAGAACCTCCCTAGCCCCTCTTAATCTTCTTTTATGTGTATAAGAAGACATCTGGAGGGACACGTATGAAGGTCTCAATGTTAGCAGTAGTTATTTTTGGCAGTTGGATTAGAATAAATTTTAGTTTTTTACATTTTGCTTATCTCCATTTTCTGTTTTTTTAATCATAAACAGACATTCCTTGATTAATATTGTAGAGTTTTTATTGAAGTATATCTTGATTCATTTATATAAATAGCTCCCCAGCACTTTCCAAGTGTATGAGGTGGAGAAGCAAATATGGTACCTTCAAGTTAAAGAGGTTTAAAACTACATTCTCCATCTCCAGTATGGCCCCAGACATGGTACCCAGGTCAGCCATCAGCCAACACTGGGCAATTTCACTGACCTTATTATTTTAATTCAGGCTCAAGTCAATGGGTCAAGAGAAAGAAGAGATGCTCAGAAAGAGAATTTTGAAAGCCTACTGGGATGGGTGTGGACTCCTTGAAGAGTTCCCCCTACCTTTGCCTCCTGAGTGCTGGGATTAAAGGCCTTTAGTTTTAACTTGAAACTTTGAAACTCACCCCCTGGGGAACTGGATAGAATTTTTTGCATGCTAAATGCCTTATGCTACGATCATGAGAAACAGAGGTAGGGTGGAATCAGGGAGTATCTGGTTTAGGGCAAGACAAACATTAAACAAATCCAGAGAGAACCCAGAGCATAATGCGAACTAGTTTTGTTTCCATCTGTAAATAACGAGAGACTGAAAAACTGAGAATCGTGGCAGAACAAGACTTCTTGAGATCATGGTGGGATAAGTATGTTGAGGTCATACTTGGGTTATGACATTGAGCCCTTCATTTCAAAAGAGCCCCATGCAGAATTGTAAACCCTTTGGGGAGAAACAGGGTTAACTTCTTTTCGGGTGGGACAGATGACCCTGGGAACTTGGAGAAAATGTCTCCACTTTCTCCCTGACTGACATGACTCGAAGCCCTCCCTCCCTACAGTGCGTAGCCTCACCCCAGGGAGCTCAATGAGGAGAGGGAGGGCAGAGTGTGTTGCTATGAAGTGTGCTTTTGCCCTGCCTAAGGCACGACTATAAGGTCCCATGTAATAGGTCCACCAGTGTGACTACGAGATTCATAGCACCGCTCTAGGGTGAGAAGGTCACATCTTGCTCACCCCAGTGCCGTTAATCTCCCACCTGGGAGTAGTTTAGCACTAGGTGTCCATTATGGATTAGGGAGACTGAGGATGTAGGGAGGAAGGCCATGGGTGGGTGGCAGCCAGCATTGATACAACAATCTGACAAAATAGGATGTGCATAGGACAGGAGCCAGGAGCTCCAGGCTCTGCCACTGGCCACCTCTGGGTGACCTTGGGCAAATCACTTCACTGCCCTTTCCTCAGCTTCCTTACCTATAAAATGGGGTTTGGATTAAAGTCCCTCTAAGCTCTAATGTCCAGTTCAGAATGTGCTCGGCATTATGAAGAGACTTTCTTTTGCAAGTTACATTCATTATCCTAAAAGATATTGGCCAGATTTCCTGACCTTCAGGAAACACACTTCCGATACAATGACCACAAACCTTTCCCTAAAGAGCCCCTAGCAGCAAAAAAGCCCCAGGGGGTCCACCCTCCCAGGCTTTGGGGCATAGACTCAGACATGAAATATCCTTAAGCTCTAGCTTGTTATCACAAGGATAATTTTACTTTCTGCCCCATGATCTGTTCTTGCTTGTGTTAATATAGAAATAGTAATATAGAAATAGAAATATAGAAATAATATAGAAATAATAGAAATAATATTGAAATAGTTAATATAGAAATAGTAATATAGAAATAATATAGAAATAGTAAGCTGGGCATGGTGGTGCACACCTTTAATCCCAGCACTCAGGAGGCAGAGGTAGGAGGATCCTCATGAGTTCAAGGCCACCCTGAGACTATGTAGTGAATTCCAGGTCAGCCTGAGCTAAAGCAAGACCCTACCTCAAAACACCAAAACAAAAAGAAAATAAATAAATAAACAAACAAACAAACAAACAAACTACCTGCTGTGTTGTTTGTTGTTAAACCTAGACCTGAAGCTGGATGGCCTTTCTTTTGATCTTGAACTCTAACCAACTCCTAACACCGGATAATTACAAAATAGTGTCTAATTTTTTTGTCTTTTCCATATTTTGAAATTGTTCTCTAATGAGTCCCTGTGAACTTAATAGTAAGGGAAAGTGCATGCATGATTAATACATGGGATATATCGCAGCTCTGACCTTCGTGCATAACACTGAAGGAGGGTAGGACTCGCCTGTGTGGATGAGCCCCCAGTTGACCCTTTCTTGCTGCCCTCATGTTATACATACGTAGTAATTACATGAGAATATGTGCATTTGGATCAATAACAGTCATGGTCATGGTGACACTCACCATCATTATCATGTGTTTACCGTATGGACACTCACTGAACCCTTATACAGCCCTTGGAGGTTGTCCGTCATCATTATACCATGGAAGAATGGACACACCATAAAGGTAGGGCAGTGTTTCTGGATGGGGCATCTTTTTTTTATTATTATTACTTAAGAGAGACAGAGAGGAAGAAGCAGGGAGAGAGAGAATGGGCACGCCAGCAGCCTCTCAGCCTCTGTGAACAAACTCCAGACGCGTGTGCCCCCTTGTGGGCAAGCACATTGCGCATTTGCATCACACGTCTGGCTAAACATGGGACCTGGAGAATCAAATGGGCATTCTTAGACTTGGCAGGCAGGCACCTTAACCACTAAGCCATCTCTCCAGCCCTGGGGCATCTTTAATATGTTGTCCCGCAGCTTCTTAGTGCACCTTGGATCCGGCTCTTGCTACGGCATCTGCTACAGGGCAGCTGACTATATAGCCTGAGCAATCTCATCTCCCACTTTGTGCATGCTTGCAGCATAGCCAGTATGTAGAGGGAGCACTTCCAGGCATCCCACGGAACTGGCAAAGAAGCCTCAGCACAGAGTGGGGTGGGCACTTACTGAAGAGATGTTCATCAGCAGGCAGGCATCCTAGGCCGGAAGCACATGCATCCTGGTGTGGAAGCTGATAAGACCGACCTTGCTCTTGGCATCTGCTTCCTCAGTAAAAGTGGAAGCAGGAGAAAACTCTAGATCAGTGGATCTCAAACCTGAGCAGGCATCACATTTACTAGAAGTACTTAGTAAGAGGAGTGTTGAGCCCCACCCAGTGGCTCTCTGAGATAACTACTCTGAGATAACTATATGACTGAAAGACCCAGGCCAGAGTAGCACCATGACAGGCCTCAGTCACTCTGTAGGCCACAGGGGCGAGTTCCCAGAATCAAGGGAAGAACAAGCAGTACCAGGAAAAACCATAAACTTGCTGTGTGAGTATGACTCAACATTCTTGTGGTTCCTGGGCTGGATGGTCCAATAAGATCCACTGTCTCAGAGTTTTGTAAATGTCAACCAATCAAATGAATGGAACCGCGCTCTCCAACCTGTTCAAATGTAACCGCCGCTTGCTGAGCCAATTAAATTTGAAATTCCCCTAGACCTAGCCCACCAAAATCCTAAGACCAATCAAGAACCCCCAAGTACAGTTAATGTTCATATTAGCCAATCATGTAGTTGCGTAGGTGATAGTCCTCTCCCCCTTGCTCAAACCTTAATAAAAAGCCCGCTTTTCTGCTTCTCCGGGCTCTTGCTTGGATCCACTGCGTTGGTGAAGGCAAGAGACCAAGCTTAAGCCCGAGTAAAGCTCTTGCGTTTGCATACGTGTTTGGTCTTCCTTGGTGGTCACTGGGGGCGCCGTGAACTGGGCATTACAGTGAGAGAATCTTGTCTCTCTCTCTCTCTCTCTCTCTCTCTCTCTAGTGGTATCAGGCAACCAGCAATTCCTTAACCAATGGCTGGACACAGGACCAATGAGACTCAGTCTAGAGTCTAATGTACCATCCTTTGGGGTTTAAGTTAGAGAATGCTCCAGATTCTTATACCCCAAAGCATCAAAGATTTTGAGAATACCATTAACTTCATCAGTGAAAGTCATTTTCTATTATCATGCTAATTAGCCAAGTCTACAGCAGTGGTGCAGCTGTGGATAGCCAAAGTTCACACAGCAACTAGAATGGAGCCTTTCCCAGATAACCCTAGCTGACAGCTCCTGCTGTGGGAATTTCTGGATAGGGTACCTCGGATATAACTTAAATTAGTATGGACTCATCATCAAATCCCAATGAATATTTCAGAATACGTTACAGGCTGCCTTCATAAGAAGGAACTGCATTAACAAATCCCTGGGCTTTGTTTGGTCCCACAGACTGAACCAGAAATCATAGAGGAAACCAACGTAGACAGAGTCCACGAGCCCCGGGGCTACGGCAGGGCACGGCAGATGAAGGGCCACTCGGAGACCTCCACGCTGAGCTCACAGCCCTCCATCGACGAGGTCCGACAACAGATGCACATGCTGCTGGAGGAAGCTTTCAGTCTGGCGTCTGCAGGCCACGCCAGCCAGAGCCGGCATCAGGAGGCCTACGGCTCCACTCAGCACCTGCCCTACTCGGAGGTGGTGACCAGTGCCCCAGGGACCATGACACGTCCCAGGGCAGGGGTGCAGTGGGTGCCGACCTACCGCCCAGAAATGTACCAATACAGTCTGCCCCGACCGGTAAGTCAGACATCTTACCCACCATCTTACCTGCCATCTTCAGCTTGGGCCTACCCGCTAGGTTCAGAACTGAAGGTGGGACTGGGAATTTAGAGACAAGCTGCTGGACTGTATATCCATGTGTATCCATGACCCATAGCCAAACCTTTATTCTTAGGGACCAGGTCCAGGCAAAGGGCCCTCTGTGGACCTCGAATGCATTTGAAAAGCATTTATTTTCCGTCATCCCTCCTGTAAAGGGCTGACCTCATTTTTCATACACTGGAGGTTTTCCTCACTTCAGACATGAAACCCAATTTAAATGTCAAAAGGGATCAAGGAGCCCCGTTGTGAAGGTGCTACACATGCTGGTGGTTAAGAGCATGGACTTTGAGCCAAGTGGCTTGACTTAGTCCCAGCTCTACCGCTTGCTGTCTTCGGAAGTTGGGGAAGTGGCATAGATTCTAAGCTGGTGAAAGTAAAAAAACAAGAATGCCCTACTTTCCTTGCAAGAAGGAATTACCTACATAAGTACACAACAAGAGCTCATATAATCCACACACTGTGCTTGTCCGGAGCTAGATGTTACTTGTATGTCGCCCAGCCTGTGACAGGTACAGTTTCAGGCCTATTTTACGCATGAGGAAAATGAGGATACACAACTTGTTCAAGGCACTAGGCCAGGAAGGGACAGAATCGGGACGCAAGGCCAGGAGTGTGGTACCAGAACCCGTATTCTTCACCAGCCTGTGGCACTGCACATTTTACTGGATTTCCTCTCCATCCACGCTGTTTATCTTACTTTCATTAGACTCTTTGGAGCTCCAATGGGCTTGTGTGCCCACCCCTAAAGTACAGTGGCTCTTACTAAGTTTGCACAGCAGCAGAGCATAGAGCCATGTAAACTCACAGCCTGCACTCCAGGGAGTTTCATTACGATTCTACCTTGTGCCACATTTGCCTTCCAGGCCACTGAGCTGTATCGCCTTGGTAGTGCTCTTTGCCCCTTGGTCTTCATGCTGGTGGCTACCCTAGTGCTTTGAGTCATGCCTCACAACTGGCTTCCTGTCCGTGAATGTCTGTCTCCCCTTTCCTTTCTCATACCACTGCAGAAAGGTTAAGCTTCAGCAGATGAATCTAAAGTTTGTTTCAGCTTAGACCTTTGCAGGAGAGGGGCCTGTGCTTGGGGCCATCGTTGATGCAAGGTTGTATCCTTAGGCTGGTAGATGTTAAAAGTTTGAATTTGAGGGCTGGAGAGGTGGATTAGCGATTAAGGTACTTGCCTGCAAAGCCTAAAGACCCAGGTTCGATTGCCCAGGACCCACGTAAGCCAGATGTACAAGGTAGCACATGTATCTGGAGTTTGTTTTCAATGGCTAGAGGTCTTGGTGCACCCATTCTCTCTCTGTCTCTGTCTGCCTCTTTCTTTCTTTCTTTCTTTCTTTCTTTCTTTCTTTCTTTCTTCCTTCCTTCCTTCCTTCCTTCCTTCCTTCCTTCCCCCCTTCCTCAAATAAATAAATAAATAAAATGTTTTGTTCAAAAGTTTGAATGTGAGATGTTCTCCACAGGTTTGTGTGTTTGAACAGTTATCCTCCAGCTGTAGCACTTGGGAAGTTGTGGAATCTTTAGGCAATGGACTTGAGTGAAGGAAACAGATCACTGGGAAAGAGCCTTAGGGATGATAACCTTGCCCCACTTCTAGCTCAAGACTTCTGCTTTCTTACTGCTAAGGAGACATGTAACCGGCAGCAGACTCACGCTCCTGCCACCACAGGCATGAGCCACTCCTTCCACCAGGCCTTTCCTACCCCGATAGACTGTGCCTCTCTTTCCTTAAGTTGTTTCTTCTTTCTTTTTCTTTTTTCTTTTCTTTTTTCTTTACCCTTTCCTGAATGCTGTAGACAGCTTAACACTGTTGGGATGAACATTCAAGCCAAACACAGCTTATGAGACGAAAGGGTTGATTTCAAGCTTCCAGATCCAGGGGGTCGTTCCATCAGCGGCAGAAGAAACTGCTTCCATACACCTGAACAAAGAGAGAAAAACTGCAGCAAACAAACACCAAAAAGCAGCAAACATAAACCACAGCAGGCAGGACCCCACACATACACACACACACACACCTGCCCTGCCAGAGCTCACACTGCTCTGCACACTTTTGGCCTGGAAATCAGATCGGCCTCTAAAGGACTGGACCCCAGGATCCTCCCCTAGTGACACCTCCTCCAACCAGACTGCTGCTGAAGACCCAAGTTACAAGCCTTAATAAAACACCTGAGACTATGGGGATGTATTCAAACTACCACAGTGGACTTTTATTTTGTTTTGTTTTTAACTTTTTATTGACAACTTCCCTTCCACACATATACGTAGCATACTTTTTTTTTTTTTTTTTGGGTTTTGCGAGGTAGGGTTTCACTCTGGTCCAGGCTGACCTGGAATTAACTATGTAGTCTCAGGGTGGCCTCGAACTCTCAGCGATCCTTCTACCTCTGCCTCCCGAGTGCTGGGATTAAAGGCGTGCGCCACCACACCCGGCTTATGTAGCATACTTTGATCATAATTTTCTCCCACCACCTTCCTTTGTCTTTCTTCCACTATACCCTCCTACTGAACCTCTTCTTCTTTCTAACTAGTCCTGCTTCTATTTATTTATTTATTTGAGAGACAGAGAGGAAATGCAGCAGAGAATGGGTGCTCCAGGGCCTCATAGCCACTGCAAACACACTGCAGATGCATGTGCTACCTTGTGTGCCTTATGTGAGTGCTAGGGAATTGAACTTGGGTCCTTAGGCTTCGCAGGCAAGCATCTGAACAGTGTAGCCATCTCTCCAGCCCCCTGATTCTATTTTGATGTCATTTTCTTAACCCTCACACTTTGCTTGGGCAGCTGCTATTAGGTCCTAAATGCAACCACGGCATCATGTCCAGAAGACAGAGTTCCAAAGAACTCCTTTCCATTCTTTGGCTCTTACATTCCTTCCACCATCTCTTCCACAGTGGTGCCTGAGCCTTGGAGTGTGTGTTACAGCTGCCTCATTTAGTGCTGAACACTCAGCTGTCGCTTTCTGACAGTACTTTGATGTGTTTGGAGTCAGCCCAGTAGTCACAGCCATCTGCAAAATGAAGCTTCTCTGGCTGAAAGTGAGAGCAGGACTAATCGATGGGTATAAACATAAATATTTGAAAGGCAATTAGATGGAAACAACATATCCATTGAGCCAAACAGCAGCTGTAGCTTCCCCTCAGGGCCTATAGGCTATTGACTAGGTTTTCAGTACCAGGCATGGAGCAGGCCTCAAATCCAGAGAGTAGTTGGTTATCCCCATAACAGACATGGCACTATTGCACTAGTGGACACATCTTGCCTGGGTGACCATTTGTATGCATTCTTAACATAATGTTAATTAGGATACAGTAACACTAAGAATGCTGATGATGGGTCTGGAGAGATGGCTTAGCAGTTAAGGCGCCTGCCTCCTAACCCTAAGAATGCTGGTTCCAATCTCCAGGTCCCACGTTTAGCCAGATGCAAAGTGATGCAAGGGCGCAATGCTGCACTTGACCACGAGGCGGCAAACTCATCTGGATTTCATTCACAGCAGCTGAGAGGCTGCTGGCGTGCCCATTCTCTATCTATCTTCCTCTCTCTCTCTCTCTCTCTCTCTCTCTCTGTGTCTCTCTCTAAAAATAAAAAATAAAATAAAACTTTTTTTAAAAAAAAGAATGCTGGTGACTTCCCTCCCCCAGCAGGCCACATAGTACTTTCCAGCACTATGACAGCTAGCCAGTAGTTAGGAGGCTTCCAGCTCAGCCCTGGCTTAATTTCTCTGTTTTCTGCAATTGAAGCATGTGGTGACTTCAGCAATAGAGTCTTGTTAAGTATTTGGTCACAGAAATGAGAAAAGTAACAATAGAGCATATTTAAAATTTTTGTCTTATGCCTGGCTCACATTTGTAATCCCAGCATTTAGGATGCTGAGGCAGGAGGATTGGCACAAGTCTTAGCCCAGCCTTGAGTAAATAGTGAAATTGAGGCTAGCCTGGGCTGCATAAAGAGTTTGAGACTAGCCTATGCTACAGAGTGAAACCCTTTCTCAGAAAACTTTTTTTTTTGTCCCTTTACTTCCAGGGAACCAAATCTCGGGGATCAGACATTAAACTCACAACTACCTGATCATTTAGGAACACTGTCTTACCAACTGACAATGAGTACCAAGTACTGGGTAGACACCTATGCTTGCTGGTTTGGGGAAGATAAGACATGATCAGGACCTGGTTGTCCTTAAAGTCTTCCTCTCTGCAACATGCAAATCCAGAGGCTACAGGCTACAGAAAATGGGATAAACACAGGCCATCTTTTTTATATCCCATGATCTGAGATATGAGCAGAATATAAAGAAAAATTCAAATATAATATTTTATTTTCATCACAGGTTAAGTACATATGATATAAATCTGATATCTTAGCCGTGTTGAAGTTTTCAGTTCAGTGGTTACAAAATATATTCATGTTATTGTAATGGGGCTGTTCCTCTGCAGACTCACACTCTGTACCCATTAAAAGACACTTTCTTCCGTTCTTCCCTCCCCACAGCCCTGGAAACCACCACTCTCCTTTCTGTCTTATATATTTGGCCAGTTGACTTCATATTATCTTTTTATGACTGGTGTGTTTCACTAGGTAATGTGCCTCAAGATTTCCTTCTTTTTAAAGACTGGATATATTTCATTATATGTATATATCACATTTTGTTTCTCCATTTATCTGCCGGTGTGTGCTTGAGTTGCCTCCACCTTTGGCCATTGCGAATAATGTTCTATCAAATATAGAGGTATCTCTTTAAGCTCTTGCTTTCATTCTTTTGAGTATATATGGTGGAGTAGAACTGCTGGGTCATGTGGAATTCTATTTTAATCTTTTGAAGAAATGCCATATCGTTTTCCACAAAGACCATACCATTTTTCATTCCCTCCAACAATGCATAAGAATTCCAATTTCTCAGTTGGGCACAGTGGCTCACACCTTTAAACCCAGCATTCATGATTAAAGGAGAATCACCATGAATTTGAAGCTAGCCTGGAATACAGAGTGAGTTCCAGGTCAGCTTAGGTTAGAGTGAAACCCTGCCTCAAAAAAAAAAAAAAAAAAATTAAGCAAAAATAAAAGAATTCCACTTTCTTCACATCCTCACCAACACACTTGTTGTTTTCATTCTTTGGGTAGCAGTCATCTTCATGAGTGCAAGGTGGATAGGACTGTAGTTCTGGTGTGCGTTTTCCTAATAATTCATGGTGTTTAGCATGTTTCTGTGGGCTGGTTGGCCATTTGGATGTGTTCTTAACGCAGTGTTTAGGACAGAGGAGATTTTGCTGCAACGCCCATGTCTCAGGAATGTTTGCCTCCACCATCAGGGAGCACATTCAAAAAGCCCAGGCTTCCAGAAGACTTCAGAAACTCTGAAGCTACCACTGGCCACATCCCCAGGGTCTAGATCATTCATCCTTTTTGCTTTCTGGAAGAGATGGAAAAGTTCTTACTCAACCTTCAACCTTACAAATCTCCCATCTTCAAATGCTTTTTCTTGACAGTTTCCAAGACCACAGCGTTTTACTAACTGCACACTAAATTGGTACCTATGTCTTTGGGGGACAGAATTTCCTCCCTGAGCTAATTTAGGCAGTCCCAACACATTTAGAAAACACTAGTCGTACCATGTTAACTTCCCCTCCTAGATGCCCAATTGAAGAGGCCACACCACTGGGTCCATTCTGTGTTGTGTGCTTGTTCCCGTTAACTTCAGTCTCATTGACTTGTCTCTTCTGATCTCCATATGATGATCCCCGAATTTAATCTTATCCTCCGCCCAAAGGGGGGTGCCACTTACTAGCTGAATGATCTCAGGGACACCAGCTCTGGGCCTCTGACCCTTCCAGACAGTGGATGGTAATGGGGCTATGGATGGAGTGGGAATTACTGCAGAATGCTTAGCACAGTCCTGGTGCCTAATCAGTACCTCATGCTTACTAGTTGACCATCATCAGCGTGTTTAGTATCGTACCCAGCATATCAAGGTACTTGACAAATAATCGTTATCAAACTGGTTTTTCCTTTTTGTTGGGACTGCCTAAAGCCCATTTGAATGAATATGCCTCCTACTCTTTTACGACATATCAAGGCCATGAGTAAAAGGCTCCACCTCAGGGCTCCAAGGAAACTTGGCTTCTGTTTGAGGACAATTCTCAGGATCAGCTGAGCCCCTCTGGCTGGAGGCAGACTCTGGGAATCCATGTGAGCTCTGGGTTTCAGAAAGAAGAGTAAGTTTGGATGACCAAGACAAGTCAATCAAACCAGTGACAAGTGAGAAGTCTCCACAGCCCATAACCATTATGCCTCGATTAAATAAAACCAACTAAAAAATTCATCGTGAGACACATGAACAATTTAGATGGTTGCCAGAATTGCAAGTCGGTAGTTGTGCCAAGAAGGACCAAAACAACAATAAAATGAGGCCACCTCAAAAGAAAAAGGCCTGAGGACAGAAGGACAAATCATCAAACCACAACACTAGAGACCTTTGTTTTGTTATTAAGGTTTGCCTCTCTGCCAACGGCACGTGAGCCTCCTACCCCATGAATGGAGAAAATAGCTAACAATACACAGTGGAAATGATGATTCTTAACCCAAGATCTTGCAGAGTCCCCTGTGCTATGATAATGTGGAAATCAATAGAAAAAGGCAGTAATTTAGCATGATAACTATGATTACTTTTCATCTTCCTCAAAGAAAAGGGCTCCGAGCTCTGCTGGGGGATAATTGGAAGCTGGTAGTTGTAATGTACTGGGCCAGCCTGATGGCATTTATATCGTGGGAAAGGTTACCTCTGGCATCTTGGGATTTCTGCAGTGCCGTTCAGGAGACTTTGATCATATTTTACCTCTTGAATCTATGAAGAAATTGGCCTCGACACCTAATGACCAATCCAATTTTGCTAGCAGCCATAACGAGTCTGTGCCAAGTGGAATGAAAACGTTCTACAACTTTCCTCTTGGTAATAGAGTCAGATTCCTAAAAAGACATTAGGGCCAAGCAGCCTTCCCCACTAGGCTCTTTACAGATACTAAGAATAATAGAAGCTGCCGTCCACTGAATTTCCATTGTTGACTGCGTACTGAGGTAAGGGCTGTATTGACATCCTCTCTCCTAATCCATCAACTCTCCTATGAAGTCATTATCATCATCCCCAACTACTCAGTGAGGAAACTGAGGCTTGGACAAGAAACTTGCTGGTTTGTAGAGTCATCTTTCCATATCCATGGGGAATAAATTCCAGAAGAACCTGGAAGACAGGAAGGACCCTGAGTACTTAAATCTCTTATAGGGCTCCTCGTTCTCCACAGGCTGGCCAGTGTTTGTTGTCATTCAACTTTTTGATGATTGCCATCCTGACAGGAATGAGATGAAACCTGAGTTGTTTGATCTGCATTCCTCTGGTGACTGAAGATGTTGAACATCCCCTTGAGTGTTAATGGCTTTTGTATTTCTTCCTTTGAGAATTATTTTTTCAAATGTCTAGCCCATTTAAAAAATTTTTTTTATTATTTTCTATTTATTTTTGGAGAGAGAGACACAGAGAGATAGACAGAGAGGGAGAGGGAGACAGAGATGGGCACGCCAGCAGTCTCTCAGCTGCTGTGAACAAAATCCAGATGTGTGTGCCCCCTTGTGGGCAAGTGCGGCATTGCGCCCTTGCCTCACTTTGCATCTGGCTAAACGTGGGACCTGGAGATTAGAACCACTGGAGATTGGAACCAGCGTTCTTAGGCTTAGCAGGCAGGCGCCTAAGCCGCTAAGCCATCTCTCCAGCCCCCCATTTTTTTAGACAAGCCCAACAAACTGGTCTTTTATTTTTATGAGAGAGAGAAAGAATCAGCACATCAAGGCCTCCAGTCACTGCAGTCAAACTCCAGATGTGTGTGCCCCCTTGTGCACATGTGTGACCTTGCGTGCTTGCATCACTTTGTGCATCTGGCTTACATGGGACCTGGAGAGTCGAACAAGAGTCGCTAGGCTTCACAAGCAAGCGCCTTAACTGCTAAGCTCCAGCCCTCAACCCCATTAAAAAAATTTTTTTTGTTTAGTTTTTTGAGTTCTTTGTAGAGTCTAGATATTAGACCTTTGTCAGAGATATAGCTGGTGAAGATTTTCTCCCATTCTATGGATTGTCTGTTGACTCTGTTGATGGTTTGCTTGTCTGTACAGTAGCTTTTTGGTTTAAATAGGCCCCAGTGGTTGAGTGTTGGTCTGATTTTTCTGTGCTACTGGGGTCTTATTCGAGAAGACTTTTCCTGTGCTTATTGTTATGGGGTTTGGTGTTGCACAAGAAAGACCATCCACTCACAGAATGTGAGGCAGAGTTTTATTGGGTAAAAAAAAAAAAGAAAAGAAAGAAAAGAAAAGCTAGTACATACCAGAACTACACCTAGAGTTCGGGTCCTCGAGATGCAGCATTGTACTGTTCGGCGTGTCAGCTTTTATTGGAAATAACCACGTGATGTTCATAGAGAAAACAGGATGGGAGTTAAACCATAAATCACAGTTCACATGTTGCAGTTACAGCCATAAAAGTAATCTTTAGGGCTGGAAGAATGGCTTAGTGGTTAAGGCGTTTGCCTGCAAAGCCAAAGGACCCAGGTTCAATTCCCCAGGACCCACATTAGCCAGATGCACCAGGGGGCACATGCGTCTGGAGTTAGTTTGCAGTGGCTGGAGGCCCTGATGTGCCCATTCTCTCTCTCTGCCTCTTTCTCTGTCAAATAAATATTTTTTTAAAAAAAAAAAGCTTTAAAAAAGTAATCTTTAACCATAAAGGGGAATTTGCATTGCAGCAGAGGCATTCCACTCTAGAAGATTAAAGAAACTTGTGAATAGTTCTGTTCAAATACGGGAAGCACCTGGGGGGGAGGGGGGGAGGCCAGAGTCTCCAAGTCTCTTGCTTATCTCCCCATAAGGATTTTGCTTAACAATGCAGGCCCAGGGTAATGCTATTCAGACCAGCAGAGAATCCTGTTTATCACCATCCCTGCCTGCTCAAGTAATGTGTAAAGTGATTTCTATTTTTCTCTAAGCTTGTTGTAAAGAAATAATAACATTTTTCCCTCTTTATATTTCCTCCCTCAGATATGGCACCAAGTCAGAACTTTGACTCCTGAGGGATAATGTTTAGGGTTTGTTAAGTTTCAGATAGGGGGGGTATACTATGTTCATAATACCATAAGCTTAACAAAACTAATTTTATTTTTAATATATCTGACCAAAGTATTAATAATGCAGGGTCCTATGGTAAGGCCTGGAAGTATTAACAAAAGGAGGCTGGCAACCGCAGAAATAAGAGTAGTTAACCATGGAGATCAATCATACATATATTGAAACCAGTTTTTAGTAGCCTATCTTTAGATTTCTTTTTTAAAACCAGTGTATTTTGGATTATTTCCAACTGATTGGCATAAAAGCAATAAGTTTTACCTAAAGCCATACATAGGCCCCTTTTTTATTTATATAAAAAGTAAGTCTAAGATTTGAATAGAAAGAAGCATTTCATTAGTAAAGTCAGTTATCTGTTTAAGATCCATTGGGGCAAGATGGGGGTTATCCTTACATTTACATAAGGAGTACACTTGGCCCTTAACAGGGCGAAGGGAAGGAGTCCCACCCATCCTTCACCAGTCTCTAGTGTTAATTTAGTTAAGGTCTCCTTCAAGATCTGATTTATCTTTTCTACCTGTCCTGAACTTTGGGGATGATAGGCGTAAAGTAATTTTTAATTAATACCAAGTGTCTGGTTGGTCAATTCCCTAGTGATTTCTGACATAAAGGCAGGCCCATTATCTGATCCTCTCTTGAGGGGCAACCCATAGTGGGGAATTATCTCTTAACAACTCTAACTATTATATGGGTTGTCTCAGACTTGGTAGGGAAAGCTTTCATTTAATCAACATAAACAAGTAAATATTTATATCTAGATTCATCTGGCTTTACATCTGTGAAATCAACTTCCCAATATCTACCTCGCTCTGTTCCTACTCTCTTGCCCCCCATTGGTGGCACCTTCCCAGCGGAGGCATTCGTCTGTTAGCAGGCCTGACAGCAGTGGTGGTGTCCTTGATGACTGAGTCCGTACCTGGGAAGAAAAGCTCTTTCCTTATTAGCTCCGCTAGCTTGTTGCTGTCTAAGTGAGTTCCTTCAAGTAGTTGTCTAGCCAGTCTCTGCCCTAGGGCTTGGGGCAGCAATAGTCATCCATTCTTCAGTTGGTTCCATTCTTGTGGGGTCTGTTCTTTTATCAGATGAGAGGTGAGCTCTAGGTCCTGTTCTGTGTATGTTGGTCTCTCAGGAAGAGTGGGTGTCAGGAGGGTGACCAGACAGTCTGACAGATGCTAAGAGGCAGCACTCTTTGCTGCTAGGTCTGTCAGTCTGCTCCCTCTTGCTTCTGTGGTCTCCTCTTTCTGATAACCCAGACAATGAATTATAGCCATTTTAGTAGGCACCCAAATGACAGCCAGTAAGTCCAAAATATCATTTTATTTTTAATGTCTTTACCTTGTGCTATTAATAGCCCTCAATCCTGGTAGATGGCCCCATGGACGTGAGCCATGGCAAAGGCATAACAGCTCTCTGTGTAGATATTTACTGTCTTGTCTTTTCCTAATATCAGAGCCTTGGTCAGTGTTATCACTTCAGCTTTCTGAGCTGATGTACTCTGAGGCAGGGCCTCAGCCCACAGAGTTTTTTCCATAGTTACCATAGTTGCTCCTGCATACCTGATTTTGTCCACAACAAAGCTGCTGCTATCAGAATACATTACCAGGTCAGGGTCCAGATAAGTTTTATCTGTCAGGTCTGGGCGGCGTCTCTGCGGAGTCCATGACGGGGGGAGGTGATCTCTAGGCATTCATGCAGAGGAATTGATGTTTTATAGGTTTCAGGCAGTAGGGAGGCTGGATTCAAAGTCGCAGCTTGGTGAAACTGTATCCTGGGTTAATCTAGGAGCAAGGCCTGATAGTGGGTTACGTGGGAGTTGGAGGTCTTCACTCAGGAGGGCTTTTTAGAAGAGTCTCTATTGTATGTGGGGCTGTAATTGATAAAGTCTGTCCCAAGGTTAGTTTGTCTGTGTCCTTTGTCAGAATAGCAGCAGCTGCAATAGCCTGGAGGCAAGGGGGCCAACCAGCAGCTACAGGGTCTAACTTCTTTGACAAATATGCCACTGGGTGATGTTATGGCCCCAGTCTCTGGGTTAGAATGCCCCTTCTTTTCATCCATGTACAAATGAAAGGGTTTGGTTAAGTCTGGAAGTGCCAGGGCAGTTTTTGGAATGTTTGTTCCTCATTTTAGGTCCAATTAAAATCTTTTTCTTGCCCTCTTGTGGCCTCATATAGAGGCTTGGCTAATTCAGCAAATCTTGGAATCCAAACTGTAATACCCCACAGTTTCGAGGAATTCTCGGATTTGTTAGTCTGAGGCATGGGGATCTGAGTGATGGCCTAAATTCTAGAGGCCGACAGCATCCTCTTACCTCCTTGGAGTTTGTATCCCAAGTAGGCTGCCTTACACATGCACAGCTGAGCCTTGCTGGCTGACACAGGATAGCCCAGATGTTGTAAGGTGTCCAGAAGACGCTCTGTGGCAGCGAGACATTCTTCCTCTGTTTCTGCAGCTAGGAGGAGGTCATCCACGTACTGTAGGAGTGTTGCTCAGGCGTCTAGTTGTGAAAAACCTGCAAATCCTTATGGAGAGCCTCATCAGAGAGAGTAAGGGAATTTTTAAATCCCTGTGGAAGTCTAGTCCAGGTCAATAGCCCACTGGTGCCTCACTCCATATCTGTCCATTCAAAGGCAAAAAATGGGTTTATTTTCCTTCACCAATGGGATGCTAAAGAAAGCATCCTTTAGGTCCAGCACAGTATATGTCTTGCAGGTGGAATCATACTGAGCAAACTATAAGGGCTGTCTTGTGGGGCTTTGTGCCTTCTGGGAGGTCTGTATCAGACAGCTTTAGGTTTGCTGAGATGAACTTCCAGACCAGGCACTGTTATGGAGAAAGGAATTGCTTTGTCAGGCCATCTTCCTTAAGATTGCTAATGTGTTGACAATAGCAGCTTCAGTAACCTAAAACCAGTCTCCGTGCCTCTAATTTTAACTTGCTTGAGGTTTTCCAACTTAAAATCTTAAATCTCTCAGTCCAATATCTTTAGCCAAGCACATCAGTCCATTACAAATTTCACCTTGATTAAACTCTCTGGGCCTGGGCAGCAGAATGCAGCCAGCCCTTATGCCAGTAGCCCAGTTCCAACAAAGTCCTCTGCAGTCTTCCCTTCCCCTTAGAAAGCTCATAAGCGAAGCCTCAAAGTTCAATATTGTCTGCACTTAGCATTCTCAAACTCTCATCGGAATAGTCCATAAAACTTGGCTTACCACTCCAGAAGGCATCTTCAGTTGCAAGCACCAAGCCCATGCTTGTTCCTCCAAAACAAAGGTTCCAAAAGACGAAAATCCACATGGTCAGGTTCATCTCACCCCACTTCTGGTACCAACTTCTGTAGCAGACAGATTTAGGTTCACTGAGATGAACTTCCAGACCAGGCACAGTTATGGAGGAAGGGATTTACTGAAGCTTACAGATCCAGGGGAAGTTCCATAATGGCAGAAGAAGCTGGTCTGCTTCACAGGTCCAAGCAGACACAGAAAAGCCACAAGCCAAAAGCCACACAGCACAGCACACTTCAGGAACTCCAGCTAGGCACACTTTGTATATCTTTAGATTAAAATCTCAAACCTACCACCACACCTTCAGATCCGCCCAGTGACACTGCCTCCAGCTAAGTGGCTGCAGATGCAAACTACAAACTAATAAAACATTGAATATATTGGGGGCCATCTATTCAAACTACCACACCACCATAACCTTGGTCATTTTCTTAGCCTCTCTATCTTCAGAATGTCTTTATTATTATATACCCTGGTAGTAATCACTATTAACTCTGAAAGAAGTTTACTCTCAAAGCCTTTTATTTTCTGATTCTCCTTTCTAATATCTGGTGCGGACTGAGTTACAAAAGCAATGTTAATAGTTCGCCTATTCTCAGGGGCCCCAGGATCTATGGGGGGATATATCCTATATGCTTCCTGCATCCTTTCTAGGAAAGCAGTGGGGGACTCTGTGGGCCCTTGGGTCCCTTCACCCACCTTAGACAAATTTGTAGGGCACCGAGCAAGCGGCTGCCTGGAGACCACCCATCAGAGTCCGGCTAAAGAGGTTAAGGAATGCCCTACCTTCAGGGGTGTTGGGATCCCAGTCCAGTTGTGTGGAAAGGAAAACCTCGTCAATAACATTAGGGTTCTCCACGAGGCAGTCATTGGCTCCCAACACTAGCTTCTTGGCTTCCCTTTGGATTTTTTTTTCATGTTCCTGTGAGGTGAAGAGTTGCTAACAGTTCTCCCATGTGGGCTGATGGGTATAGAAGACTGTCTCGAGAAGGGATATCAGAGAACCTGCTTTAAATCAGATTTAGGTTTAACAATAAGAATGGGGGTGTTGGGGAATCAAACCTAGGTCTTTAGGCTTCCCAGATAAGCACCTTAACCATTAATCCATCATTTATTTGATGCCCTTCTCTGTTTTTAAATTTAATTTATTTACTTGTAAGCAGAGATAGAGAGAGACAGAGGAGAGACAGACAGAGAAAGAATGGGCATGCCAGGGCCTCCAGCCACTGGAAACGAACTCCAGATGCATGTGCTCCTTGAGCATCTGGTTAATATGGGTCCTGGGGAATCAAACAGGGGTCCTTTGGCTTTGCAGGCAAGTTCTTTAGCTATTAAGCCATTTCTCCAGCCCATGATGCCCTTCTTTTTATATGATCTGTTTATATCCTGATATACATTTTAGGTAAGTCTGATATTTGCCTTATGTAAGGAGTTTGTAACTTGATCAAGTATCTTGACTAAGTTTATCTATTTAAACTTTTGTTTACTGAGAAATTTCACCTAACAGATGAACAGGGTTTAAAAGAGAACTGTTAAGAGAAACAAAGTTATATGCCATTTCTTATTCCCTTTTCCTTGTCAGAGACAATTGGCCATTTTGTCTGGACAGGGCCAGGAGGACATATGGCTTAAATTTGCATGGAGTCTGAGATAAAGGGGGCATCATCCCTTTTTCAGAGTCCAGCTTGCTATGACTTTAAATAGCATATAACAGTAAGCAAGAGCAAAAGGAAATGACAGAGCAGAGAGCTAAGCATCCTGACATTCCTTGTCTTACTCTGAAGTCGTTTGTTTTTACCTAGTTAATTTATTTTACCCATTTGTAATACATAAGGTGATAGGGTCTTGTCTGTGTCTAACCTGGTTAGACCTCCAAAGAATATGAATTACATCTGTGTTTATGACTTTGTGACCCACCTAGCATAGGACTTCACCTGTGTCTAATGTAAGCAAAATTTACATGACTTCTGTGCCCCTATATAAAACTTTTAGAGCATCCTAAAAAGTCTGTAAACAGTTTTTTAAAAATCTTTAACTTTAGGCATGGTATTTAGGTTTATTCTGAAAGTTAGCTTTCTGTTCCTTCTAAAAGAACATTAATTTTAGGCAAAATTTGGTCCTTTTAGATCTCTTACATCCTTTTTATATATGCACATCTTTATCCACATACTTCAACATTCTGATCTAAATTCCATTCAAAAAAGCATAAGCATTCTATGTTCACAGCTGAAAAAAACCTTCCCAGTTCCTTCAATCATCTCATTTCAGCCTATAATTAGCCATCTTTTTATTAAGACTAAAAATTACACCAAATCTATTAATCTTATTACCCATTGACAAAGAGCAAGTAGTTTGGCTTCAAAGAGTTAACCATTTTACTATTGGAAATTTGCAGAGAAAAGCCTTAGTATTTAAGTCACCAAAAAAAAATCTCTACCTGACAACCAGAGTTGCTTTATAATACCAATATACATACCTTCAGATTTTATATAACCCATTGATTTGAGATAGCTCCTATTAATAAACTCCATGAAAAACACTTTCTATGAATACAGGCAAATCATGACAACCGTTTTGAGGATAATCTTGATCAATGCCTCTAACACATTTGGAAATGCTTTTATTAGGAGTAATTAAGGCAAATTTTTGTTTCTATCTTGAGGCAGGCTGGCCTAGAGCTCAGACAAGTTGCCTCCTCCTTTAAGTAACAGAACATTACAATCTCTTAAAATACCTGGCAACTTAGGAGCCTGCACCTCAGAGAGAATTTTGTTGTTTTTAATAATCCTCCCTGTCAGTTGAAGTTGACCCAGAATATAAACTCAGTAATTATATTTATGATATCATGTAACAAAATATGGCTTTGATTACATAAAATTTCAGCTCACCATAGGCTTTAGTTAAATCTGACTTTTAAAGACAAAAACCAAAAAAAACCTTGAAATAAATCAAATGTCAACAAAAACTTTGGAGAGACCTGTTGGACTAATTGGATTAATAAAGAAACCAAAAGGTGTGTATAAACAATGTCTTATTTATTTAAAGCCCAAACAAAAGAGGAAATATCAGACACAGTTTAAATTAAAATTATGTACTTATTTTTATCAAGCAATTTTTAAAAAGTCACATGGTTTAAAATGTGGAGACAGGCTATCACATTGGAACCTTGAATTGGAAATCCTTCCGTCTCAGCTTCCCAAGTAGCTAGAATAGGCATAGCTTATTTTACTACTACTACTATTATTATGTTGAAGACTGTTAAAGTGCTTTTTAACCTGTTTTAAAGATTTTCAACAGAATGATTTTGACTCATATCTTCAAAGACAAGGACAAGACAAATGAACACAATATTAAACACAAGTATGCTAGCAATAATAGTTCTCTTGACATTGCCATGCAGCTGCCAAACTGAAACTGAACCAGAGACAGAAGCAGCTGCCAAACCAGAAACAGACCTCCATTCGAGATCTCCGAACGGAGCCAGAGAGGGTTGAGGGCCACCCCTCGATCCCTTGTCCAGGGGAATTAATGCTGCATCCAGCTTCCCTCTTGGACACAGAAAAAAAGCACGCAAAACCAGAAAACCAGAAAGAAAAAAAAAAAAAGAAGAGTGGAAAAAGCACCTCTGGTGGTTTCTTACCCAGTAAAGGAGGGGGCCGGCAGTCCTAGGCAAAAGTTCCCCGTCAACAGCTTGCTACCAACTCCAAAACCAGTAACATGCAGATGGATGAAGATTTGGTTCTCGGGCTGAGATTAAGGGTCCTTCCCTGCTTTGGCCACCCCAGAGTCGGAGGTTTGGAAATGTGGATCCAGGGCTAGCCCCCAAAATGTTAGGGGGTTCGCTGTCGCACAAGTAAGACCATTGGTTCACAGAATGTGAGGCAAAGTTCAGGTCCTCGAGATGTAGCATTGTTCTGTTCGGAGTGTCAGCTTTTATTGGAAATAACCACATGATGTTCATAGAAAAAACAGGATGGGAGTTAAGCCATAAATCACAATTCACATGTTGCAGTTACAGCCATAAAAGTAATCTTTAAACATAAAGGAGCATTCCATTCTAGAGGATTAAAGAAACTTGTGAATAGTTCTGTTAGTCAGTTATAGGAAGCGCCTGGGGTTGTGAGGCCAGAGTCTCCAAGTCTCTTGCTTATCTGCCCTTAAGGATTTTGCTTAACAATGCAGGCCCACATAATGCTGTTCAGACCAGCAGAGAATCCTGTTTATCTACCATCCCTGCCTGTTCAAGCAATGTGTACAGTGACTTCTCTGTTCTCTGTTTCTCTAAGCTTTTTTCCCTCTTTACACTCCTTGTTTTTTTTTTTTTTTTTTTTTTTTTTTTTGAGGTAGGGTCTCACTCTAGGCTAGGCTGACCTGGAATTCACTGTGTAGTCTCAGGGTAGCCTTGAACGCATGGTGATACTTCTACCTCTGCCTCCTGAGTGCTGAGATTAAAGGCATGCGCCACCACGCCCGGCATCCCTGTTCTTTTCTCCTAGTTGTTTTAGAGTTTCAGGTCTTATATTGAGGTCCTTAATCCATTTAGCATTGACTTTTGTGCAGGGTGAGTGTAGCAGACAGCTTCAGGTTCACTGAGATGAACTTGCATGCCACGCAAAGTTATGGAGGAAGGGATACTTATTGAAGCTTACAGATCCAGGGGAAGTTCCATAATGGCAGAAGAAGCTGTCCTGCTTTCACAGGACTAAATACAGAGAGAAAAGCACAAGCCAAAAACCATACAGCACAGCACACCTCAGGAACTAGGCACACTTTGCATATCTTTAGATTGAAATCTCAAATCCACCACCACACCTTAAGATCTGCCCAGTGACACTGCCTCCAGCCAGGTGGCTGCAGATGCAAACTACAAACTAATAAAACACTAAATATATTGGGGGCCATATATTCAAACTACCACAGTGAGAGAAAGTGGCTCTAATTTCATTATTCTACATATGGTTATCCATTTCTCCAACATCATTTGTTGAAGATGCTCTTTCTCCAGTGTGTATTCTTGCCCCTTTGTCAAAGATGAGGTAGCTGTATTTGCTTGGAGTTAGAGATGGGCCTTATATTCTATTTTATTGATCTGTGTGTCTGTTTCTGTGCCAGTGCCATGCTATTTTAGTTACTATGGCTTTTTAGTACATCTTGAAATTAGGTATGGTGATACCTCTAGACATATTTCTTTTGCTGAGGATAGTTTTGGCTCTCCAAGGCCTTCTGTTCTTCCATATGAATTTTGAGACTATTCCAGTGTTTCTGGAATTTTTGTTGGAGTTGTATTGAATCTGTATAATAGTTTGGGTAGGATGGCCATTTTCACAGTATTAATTCTTCCAGTTCATGAGTATCTTATATCCTCCTCATTTTCTTTCATCAGTGTGTTTAGGTTTTCTTTGTCCAGGTCTTTCACTTCCTTGGTTAATGATATCCAAGGTACTTAATTTTTTTTGTGACTATTGAAAACAGGATAGCATTGCTTACCTCTTTCTCCTTATGTTTATCTTTGGCATATAGTAAGGCTACTGATTTTTGCGTATTGATTTTGTATCCTGCTACTTTATTGAATTTGTCACCTTTAGAAGTTTTGGGGGGAAGTCTTTTGGGTCACTTATATATAAAATCATGTCATCTGCAAATAGGGCTAGTTTGAGTTCCTCCTTACCAATTCATATCCCTTTTATTTGTTTCTCTTGTCTTATTACTTGAGGTAAAACTTCAAATACTATATTGAAAAGCAATACTGAGAGAGGGCACCCCTATCTTATTCCAGACCTTAATGGGAATGCTTCAAGTTTTTCCCCATTTAGTGTGATCTTATGTACTTTATAAATAGCTTTTATTATGTTGAGGTATGGTTCCCTCCATCCCCAGTCCCTCCAGTGTTTTGACCATGAAGGGGTGTTGTATTTTGTAGAAGGCCTTTTCTGCATCTATTGAAATAATCATGTGATTCTTGTGTTTAAGTTTATGTGTGTGGTGAATTACATTTATCAATTTCTGTATGTTGAACTGTCCCTGCTTCCCTGGGATGAAACCTACTGAATCAAGTTGGGTGATGCTTGTGATGTGTTCTTGAATTCAGTTTGCACAAATTTTATTGGGAGGTTTTGCATCTAAGTTCATTAGGAATATGAATCTATAATTTTTTATTTTTGTTGAGTCTCTGTATTTAGGTATTAGTAATGCTTCATAGAGGGAGTTTGGAAGCATTTCCTCCTTTTCAATTTGTGTGAAATAATTTAAGAAGTGGTTTTAGTTCTTGAATGAAGGTTTGGTAGAACTCAGCAGTGAATATAGCAGGGCCTGGACTTTTGTTGTTGTTGTTGTTGTTGGGAAATTTTTAATTACTTTTTCAATTTCATTGGAAGTAATACATTTGTTTAGGATGTCTGTCCTGGATTTAGTTTTGGAAGGTAATAAGAGTCAAGGAATTCATCCATTTCTACCAGGTTTTTCAATTTTGTGGATATCAGGCTTTTTAAAAAAAAAAATTTAAATTTATTTTAAGTGGGAGAGGTACAGAGAATAGGCATGCCAGGGCCTCCAGCCACTGCAAACTAACTCCAGACACATGTGCCACCTTGTGCATCTGGCTTACATGAGTCCTGAGAAATTAAACCATCTCTCCAGCCCAAGGAGTACGGGGGGGAGGGGGTTGTACTTTTTATGAGAGAGAGAACAAGAGAGAGAGAGATAGAGAGAGAGAGAGAATTGACATGCCAAGGCCTCAGCCACTGCAATTGAACTCCAGACACAAATGCCACCTTGTGCGCATGTGTAACCTTGTGCACTTGCATCACCTTGTGTGTCTGGCTTAGGACCGACAGAATCGAACATGGGTCCTTAGGCTTTGCAGGCAAGCACCTTAAAACTGGTAAGCCATCTCTCAAGACCCCCCCCTCCAAATTTTTGCTGTTTTTTTTTTTTTTTTTTTTAGAGAAAGAGAGAGGAGAGAGAGAGAATTGGCATGCCAGGGCTTCAGCTGCTGCAATCACGCTGCAGATGCTTGCACCACCTAGTGGGCATATGTGACCTTGCACTTGCCTCACCTTTGTGCATCTGGCTAACATGGGATCTGGAGAGTTGAACATGGGTTCTTAAGCTTCGCGGGCAACTGCCTCAACCGCTAAGCCATCTCTCCAGCCCCCAAAAAAACTTTTTAAAAAGTATTTTTATTGGGCTGGGGTGATGGCTCAGTGGTTAAAGGCACTCCAAATGGATATTTAAGTTGTTTGATATCTCATACAGAATGGCAGCATTTGCATTTATAGCCTCCATAGTCCTTCTGTATGCTTTAAATCTAGATTACTTAAACTGTCTAATACAATATAAATTAAATGCTATGCAAATAGCTGTCATACTATATTGTTCAAGAAAGAATGGCATGAAGGCATGAAAAGTCTATGTGTTCAGTATAGACTTAATTTTCCTTTTAGATATTTTCTTTCTTTAGTTGCTTGAATTCTTTGGTGCAGGACCCATGAATACAGAGGGCCAACTGTACAGCTACTGATGGCAGAACTGGGACTAGAACCTATTGCTCTAACACTAAAGCCCATGCTCTTTCCATCCCCTGGCTTAAGTGAGCCATAAGGATGCTCTCCTGGGTCTGATGGAAATATCTAGTAAAGGAAACATCTCTTTGAGGGTGAAGGGAGGTGACAATCTTGTTAATAATGGAACATGCAGACATGCCAGGTGTGTTTGTAACTACTGCAGCACCTGGACTCAGAGGATGCTTGTGCTTCTCCAAGTAAAATGCGATCTTGCCTAAGCTCCCATCTGCAAGGGTGAGTGGGGAATTGAAAAGAAGAGAGTCCCACCAGTCACCATAAATCATGCATTGTCCAGCACTCAGGAGTCTTGAAGGCAGGCCACACTGCCAGACTGGCTTGACTGGGCATAAGGCCCTCAGAAGTCCCCACTGCAAACCAGCTGAGCCTCCAATATCTGCCAAATGCATTCTTCCCTAAATTTAGAAAAATCATTAAAGTGGTTAACAGCCACAGCTTATACAAAAAGGCTACTGCATTGGGGGCAAGGGGGAGAAGCTATAGGAGAGTTAAGTCAGAGAATGCTTATGTCAGCTCCTTGTATTAGTTACTTTCCTGTCACTGTGACCAAAATGTGAGAGAAAACAACCCAAAGGAAGAAATATTTATTAAGTGCAATGTCGGAGGGTCTGCCATTGGATGCTTGGCTCCATGGACTTGGGCAGAATACTCAGTGACGGGGTGTGTGGCGAAGGCTGCTCTCCCTTCTTGGAGGACAGGCCCCAAAAAGCAAGGAAAGAAGGGACCAAGGACAAGTGACCCCCAAGGACCCACCTCCAATGACCTGCTTCCTCCAGCTAGGTCCCATCACCTAAAGGGTCTACAATCTCCCAAAACAGTGCCACCAGCTGGTGACCAAATGTCCAACACCTAAGTCTCAGGGGTGCACTTCACTTTGAAATCATAACACCCACAACTGAGGTGTTACCTTCTTCTGTCTTCTTCTCAATCAGTGCAGGTACCTCCTCTCTGTTTTCTGAGTCTGTACGTGACGTAAACCACTGGAACTATAGCTGGGAGAGAGGCTACCATCTTTGGTCCCAGTTTTCCTCATTTAACAGCTGTGACTGGTGCCCTTGCCCGTTCTCCAGCTGTTAGTCTAGATGGGCACCGTGGCGCCTTCATCTCCTATGGAGACGCCCTTGCTGTGCTTTGCTTGCATGGCTCTGGCTCTCCTCCTCCTCTTCTTCCAGCTCCTCCCCAGCCCTCCTGTCCCCTCTAGTCCACCTCTCATTAACGGCTCACATATTCATGTCTGTCCTCCTGCCCAACATCCTCATCCACTGCTGCAGGACTGTTACAGGTGCTTTTAGCAGACTCCCTCATCGCCCACTTTTCTGTCCTGCTCTCAACGGGTGGCAGGTTGCAGATTCCTGGGCTTTCCTACAGGAGCACACAGATCCTGCCTTTCAAAATTCCAAATCCTGGTGGGATTTATGTCCTCTTCCCGCAGGGTAGGGTAGGACAGGACATAGTCCTTTCACAAATCCATCGGTCTGTAAGCTCTCCTGCCTCCCCTCCACCTCTCCTCTCCTTCCTAACAGAGGACGTTTACCAAGTGCAAGGGCAGAGTGGTTTAAATGCCCCTCACTTCTCAGCCTCTTGTGGCATCAACCTTAGGCTTGATAATCGCAGTGTATGGTTGATAGTCACAATCTATGTTCTTGCAGATTCAGCAGCTGTAGCTTCTGAAACTCCAGTAAGAATTGGCTCTTGAGCTGGAGAGATGGCTTAGTGGTTCAGGCACTTACCTGTGAAGCCTAAGGACCCCATGTTCAACTTTCCAGATCCCACAGAAGCCAGACACACAAAGTGTCACAAGTACCCAAGGGTGCACATGCTCACAAGGTGGTGCATGTGTCTAGAGTTCGATTTCAGTGGCTGGAGGCCCTGGCATGCCAATTTTCTCTCTCTCTCTCTCTCCCTCTCTCTCTCTCTCTCTCTCTCTCTGTCTCATTTAAAAAAAAGGCCAGTCTGTGGGGCCTGCCTCAAAAAAAAATTGTCTCTTGGCTATTTTCAGTGTGCTGAGACCTTCCTTCCTGCAGCAGGAAGGTGGGATGGCCCAAGTATTGGGACAGACTGTGGGAGGGAAGTAAATCTTGATTACTATATCACAATATTATTCTGATTCAGAAGGAATCGGATAGCATTGACCGAGTACTTAGTGTATGCCAAATGTTACATTAAGATATAAAGTTAGTCTTAAAATGGCCTTGAAATCAGGATGTAATGCTATTGCCTTCATTCTTAATAAGAAAGCAGGCATGGGGAAGTTCACTTGCTTGAGACCAAGTTGCTGGGATCAGTCAAAAGTCAATCTCAGGTTTGTCTAACTCCAAAACCATGTACTGGTCCTGGAGAGATGGCTTAGTGGTTAAGCACTTGCCTGTGAAGCCTAAGGACCCTGATTCGAGGCTCGATTCCCCAGTACCCACATAAGCCAGATGCACAAGGTGGCACATGTATCTGGAGTTCATTTGTAGTGGCTGGAGGCCCTGGTGTGCCCATTCTCTCCCTCTCTGCCTCTGTCTGTCTGTCGCTCTCAAATAAATAAATTAAAATAAACAAATTTTTTTTAAAAACCCATGTCCTGGGCACCACCTACCCCCAGCACAAAATTACGAGACAGTGTCCTTAACTGTGATTTTAAAAAAGTCAGTTGACCTCTTGGGGCTTCAGTATCTCCATGAGTTAAGGGAAGAGGTGTGGTCTGTCCTGCTCTCTCTCCAGCATGAACCTCCTGACTCTATGAAAGCCTCAAGCAGTGCTCTGTGTATAGTTCTTGGTTATTTGATCAAAACAAGCACTGGGTTTTCTTGCTCCTTGAAGTTAGAGTTTAGTCACTGTAGTACTCAGCTTCAGTTGCTGGGATGAACTTCAAACCAGGCACATTTATGGGTTTTTTTTTTTTTGTTTACTGGCTTTTCAAAGTAGGGTCTCACTTTAGCCCAGGCTGAGCTGGAAAGCACTATGTAGTCTCAGGTAGGCTTCGAATTCACAGGCAATCCTTCTATCTCTGCCTCAAGAGTGCTGGGATTAAAGGTGTGTAATACCATGCCTGGCACCAGGCACAGTTATGGAGAAAGGGATTTATTGAAGCTCACAGATAGAGGGGAATTTTCATAGTGGCAGAAGAAGCTGGCCCCCCTTTTACAAGTCCATACAGAGAGAGAAAAGCAATCACCAGCCTCAGGAAGTCAGAAATAATTCAGGCACTTTGCATATCTTTTGATTGGAATTCTAGGTCTGCCCCCACACCTTACTGCTGGACCCTAGGTTGTGCCCACAGTGACACCAAATTACAAGCTTTGGTAAAACTCCTGAATCAATTGGGGGACATACATTCAAACTACCACATTCTGCCCCCAGCCTCCATAACCATCTCATGTTGCAAATTGTATCCAGTCCAACTTCAAAGGTCCCCCATAGTCTTTACTAACTTAAGATAGTTTCTAAATTTTCTGAAGATTCAAGATCATCTCTTAACTGTGCGTCCTGTAAAATCAAGACAAGTTATATACTTTCAACATATAAAGGCACAGAGTAAACGTTTTCAACTGCTATACAGCATAGCAAAGAGATATTGGAATAATGCAAATTAAACCATCAAGCAAACATCAAACATCTGCAGTTCCAGTCTGATCATGATCAGTGACTGGCGGGCTCTGGATTTCCCAATTCTGCCCCTCCAGCTGGGCTGAATAGCCAGGGAAAACTTCCATCCCAGGCCAACCGAGCTTCATAGTAGCCCTTGTGCAGTCCTGATCTATCCAAAACATCTTTGAGTCTCCATGCAAACCACGGTCCATCTTCCAATTGTTCCACTGGCCAATCAGGGTCATCATGCCCTGCCTATAAGCCACTCCTCAGCAGTGGCTCCTGGAACCATGTGCACTTCATAGCACACTCTGAACATTTTTTAAATTTTTTATTTATTTATTTTATTTGAGAGAGAAAGGGGGAAAAAAGGCAGATAGGAAGAGTGAGAAAAATGGATGCACCAGGGCCTTCAGCCACTGCAAACGAACTTCAGAACCCCTCCTTGTGCATCTGGCTTACATGGGTCCTGGGGAATCAAACTTGAGTCCTTTGGCTTTGTAGGCAAGCACCTTAACTGCTAAGCCATCTCTCCAGCCCCACTCCACACATTTTCATGCTTCTAAAATCAATACTAGTTTTGCAGGATACAGCCATATTCTTAATTCAGGGACAAAATAAATTATGACCTTGAAGAGCAGTTTCCTTCTTTTCAGATCTTCTTTCAAAAGAGTGCATTCCTACCATTCAGGCATCCTTTCTATTGTTTCAATGTAAAGTACTTGGGCCATCTTCCTCCCAAATGCTACTGTATTTGATAAAAGCAGCTTCAGTAACCTAAAACCAGTCTCCATGCCAATAAATTTTAAACTTGTTTTAATTTCTCCAGTTATAAATACTGTATCTCTCAAGTCCTATATCCACTCCCCACACTCTGGTGCCATTTCCATAGTAACAGCCTCAGGTTGCTGAGATGCACCTCCAAACCAGGCACAGTTATGGGAAGAAGGGATTTATTGAAGCTTATAGTCTGAGGGGAAGTTCCATAATGGCAGAAGAAGCTGGCCCACTTTCACAGGTCCAAGCAGAAAGAAAAGCCACCACGAACACCACAAGTAAACACACTCCAGGAATACCAGAGTGAACTGTGGCACTCTGTATATCTTTCGATTAGCATTCTGGGCCCACCCCCACACCTTAGAGCTGGACCCTAGGATCCACCCACAGTGACATTCAAACTACGACAGTTCCCAAACCACTACCTTCAACTAAATCAGAACTATCTTTTTAGAAGAACTATCCTTCTTGCATCAAGGCTATGAAGTCACCTTCAGGTGGAAATGAATGGGGTAGACATTATTCTGTCTAAATCAGTGTATTCAGGGTCAGTACTCAGGGTCAGCATGGCACGACGAGAGGCACCATGCTGAGGAGACCAGTGACACCACAAGCTATGGAAAGACTGAAAGACTGGAGTGTATGCTCAGACCTAACTCTCACTGCTGGCACTAGACAAAGGTTTCTGCTGTAGTGTGGATCTGGAATGTCCCTGAAAAGCCCCTATGGAGTTGGTCTCCAGCTCATGGCACTATTAATAGGTGGAATCTTTAAGAGATGAGGTCTAGGGGACTGGGAAGAGAGCTCAGCAGTTACAGGTACTTGCTTGTAAAGCCTTCTGACCTAGGTTCAATTCCCCAATACCCACATAAAACCAGATACAGAAAGTCAGATGCACAAAGTGGCACATGCATCTGTAGTTCGTTTGCAATGGCAAGAGACCATGGTGTTCTCGTTCCCTTTCTCTCTCTCTCTCTCTCTCTCTCTCTCTCTCTGCTTGCAAATAAATAATAAAATATTTTTAAAAATAAATAAATATATAGATGGTGTGATCTAAGGGGAGGTCTTCAGATCTTGGGGGATGTACCCTTAAATGGAGTGATGGAATCCCATTCTTCTCCTTCCCTCCCTGGCCATGAGGAGAAAGGTTTTGCTTTGACACATACTCCTCTTATCAACCATAGACTGAGCTTCCCCCCCCACACACACACACTCAAAAAACCTTTTCTCAGGTTATAAATGGATTGTCTGAGGTGGTTATTACAATAATGGAAGGTTGACTGATGAGGGCAGGTTAGCTTCAGCCTGTATCAACCTTTCTCAAGACAAAGCCAAAGATCCCCCTAGGCTGCTCTTGCAGCTGCAGGCTGTCCATCAACTCCTGGTCTCTGTAGCACACGCTTGAGACTTACATAATGAGCTCCTTCCTCCTGAGTATATGCACACTCTTAGGAGGACCAACACACAGTGGGGCTTGCCTGCGCTCACTCCACTAGATGACTAGAATGTCCATGTTTGGTCAAATGCAGCCTTTTTCAGCCATGGATATTGACTGTCTTCCGTTCTGAGTCTCCAGCTTCTTTCCTGGTCAGAGAACAGGGATGACCCCCACACACATACCAAGAGACACATCCTTGGGTGTCAGGCTGAGCACCTGACAACCACAGTTATGGAATTGAGACCTCAAAAGAGTTTTGTTTAATATCTTCTGGGTGTAGGGAGGGCTGGGGGATGAGATATAAAGCAGCCAACAAAAGCCAGATTCCACCTAAATGAGAAAGGGAGCTGGAATGCAAGGACATGAGGACTTTGAACGACCCGGAACCCACATAGGGGGCATATCAGAGGATTTCCCCAACCTGTGCACGTGTGGCAATGGCTCCTCACTGCTGTTTATGTGGCCCTGTCTCTGCCTATGTACACCGTCTATGTGTAATCATGCTGTGTACCTCATCTCCTATAAAAGGAGACTCCCTCAGTGCTCGTCAGCAGTTCTTTTGGTAAAGTGCTATCACATAGAAAGATTTTTCTTGGCTAGGAAACTATGTTGACTCCAGAGTAAGCCTTCTAAGAACTAGAAATAAAAATAGAGGCCAGATGGGCTAGAGAGATTGCTCGGTGGTTAAGGCGCTTGCCTGCAAAGCCTAATGACCCGGTTGGATTCCCCAGTACCCACGTAAAGCCAGATACATAAAGTGGTGCATGCATCCAGAGTTCATTTGCAATGGCTGGAGTCCCTGGCATGCCCATATTTTCTCTCTCTGCCCCTCTCTCTCTCTTTTCCTGTGTGTGTGTGTGTGTGTGTGTGTGTGTGTGTGTGTATCTTCTCTCTGTCTCTCAGTGCAAATAAATGAATAGATAGATAGATAGATAAAATATTTTTGAAAATAGAGGCCAGAAGAGAAAAGGCTGAAAGGATATCTCAGACTGTGATTTTCAGTCTGTCTGCAAAACCTCCAGGTTAAGGGAGGACCCGAGGAGACCATCATGAACATGAGTGAAGAATCAAATTCACGAGTCCATTTTCCAGTTTTAACTAGAGATGTATGGCTATCTTCTATGTATCCAGGTCTATTGAAATCGTTTTCTGGCTAAAGAAATGTTTGAAGACCATGAGTTAGGCCAATATCTTCTTTCACAAGGAAAACAAACCAAATAGACAAACAAGATCCTGATAGTTTGAATGACCTGTCCAGAGGCAGTGAATGGCAAAGTCAAGGTGAACATCTGTACATGTGAATACACAACTTGTATTCAGAAAACAGTGGTTTAGTAAGACTGGATGCAAGGCAGTTTACTTGGGAGGGAAGGTGGACCGTGGGGATACAGATAAGAATGACTGGACTCCAGGATTTTAAGGCACAGCAGAGCTAAAGACATGCTTCCATGAACACTCCTGTGTTACTTTTCATCGCTGTGACAAAATCCCTGAAACAAACAACTTAAGGTGGAAAATGTATATTGGCTTATGGTTTCAGAGGGTTGCTGTCCATCTTAGCAATGGAGACATAGCAGAGTGGCCCAGACTGAGAAAGCAGGAGCATGGGGTGGCAGCTGCTGGAATTGTGGTGGACCAGAACACAGAGAGCTACCAGGTTCATAATCTTCAAAAGTCTGTCCCTAGTGGCCTACTTCTGCCATCCAGAGGCCACCTCCTAAAGATGACACAGCTTCTCAAAACAGACCCACTATCTGGGAACAAGCATTCAAAACATAGGCCTGTGGGGTCACTTCAGATTCTAAACGAGCATGCCCACTCACACATACACATACACACACACACACACACACACACACACACACACACACTTAGCATACATAGCTTACTGGTTGAATCCTAACCAGCAGGCTTTGCAAGCAACCACCTTTAACAGCTGAGCCATATCTGCAATCACTGTTCAGTGGGTGTGTGTGTGTATATACATACACACACTCTGACTTTCATTTCTCTTCTGGTATGTTTTGTTATGAGTGCCTCTTTGCTTTGTCTTAATTGTGCCATTCCTGAGAGCCTACTTTGGGGACACTCCACTCCAAAGAGGACTTCCACTGAAGTTGCTTCCACCTGAGCCTTGGTACCTCACCTGCCTCCCTACCAAGGAGGACCAAGGCTAGTCCCTTCCCAGGGGGGTGCCCATCTCAACTTGCCCTGTGTGGAGCTGGGATCTCTCAATTGCTGTCAGTGTGGCGTTTGTCTTTGGAGGCAGCTCCATCTCTTGCTCCTACACCCTATTTCCATGTCTGCTTTTGGCTCAAGTTTTGTGTGAGTTTGCTGAGATGCAGAGGAGGGAGGCTGTTCTTAACCATTTCCTTTACGGCTTGTGGATTTTCACAGTGCATTAGAAAGCACATGTTGGCATGAGCCTCAAAGGAGAAGAGAGACTAGTTGGAAAGAAGAAGGGCTTCAGTGGAGGGGGGCTTGGTTAGGGGGAAAAGAGAAGATGGTGGGAGGGGCTATGATCATGGTATATTGCTTATATTTATGAAAGTCGTCAATAAAAAATGTTTAAGCTGGGCGTGGTGGTGCACACATTTAATCGCAGCACTCGGGAAGCAGAGGTAGGAGGATTGCAGTGAGTTTGAGGCCACCCTGAGACTACATAGTGAATTCCAGGTCAGCCTGGGCTAGAGTGAGACCCTACCTCAAAAAAAACAACAAAATTCCCCACCTTGGGCCTACAGATTCCCTCCATGCTGCTGTGGGGGAAAGGCAAGGCAGAAACTGTCTCTTTTCAAGTCATGTCACGCAGAGTGAAGTCCCCTCCTGGGCAGACATCCCGCTCCCTGGACCTGCTCCACAGGTTGTGGCTGGCCCTCCAGCCCTACTCGATCATGTCATTAATCTCTTCTGACTCTCTAGTGCCTTGGAAGTTTTGCTCATCCTTCCAGATATGGTATTGAGAATGAATACTGTGCAAACTGTTTAAGCTTCTGCTAATCAATAAATTTTTTTTTTAAATGTCAGCCAGGGCTTTATTGTTATTGCATAGGTTGGCCCTGCTACATTAGGTAGTCTGCTATAATGCTGGAGGGGAGGACCTCTTACAAGGTTTGGGAGTGACCAAGACCACGCAAACCACTCTGAGGCAAAGATGAAAGCTTTTATTAGGGAAAAGCATGAGCTGCCAGGGCTGACTCTCAAAAGCAGAGCACAGACAACCTGAGTTTTCAGGTAGTGGGCTTTATAGGGCTTTTTCAATTGAGGGAAGAAGAGGAAGGGAAAGGAACTCGTTTGTTAATAAATAAAAAAATGTTCCTTTAAAGCTGGGTATGGTGGGTGGTGCACGCCTTTAATCCCAGCACCTGGGAGGCAGAAGTAGGAGGATTGCCATGAGTTCAAGGCCGCCCTGAGACTGCATAGTGAATTCCAGGTCAGCCTGAGCTACAGCAAGACCCTACCTCAGAAAACCAAAATTAATAATGATAATAAAAGTTCCTTTAGGGGAGATCTTTACATTAGCCATTTCAAATAGCTAGGGTGTGAGACCAGAAGATAAGGGGGCAGGAAACCATGACCTGGGGGCATTGTTAGGCAAGGAAGGGATAATGGCTGGGTGGTTTCTTGAGGAATGTGGATAATCTACTTCCTTATGCCTCTGTTACCATTCTGCTGTCCTTGGTGACTCCATTTTGTGGGCCCATCCCGACCTACCACCTCTTTTAGCTTAAAGAATCCTGTCGATGAAGTCCCTGGGTGGCTGCGTTTTGTCCTGATGCTTTCAGGTTTAAAGGTCATCTTGTTCGGGGATAGCATGATGCCCAGACACAGGTGGATGATGAGAAGCCTCAGAAAGCCCTGCATTCCCAGACAGTATTTCTAGGTTTCCTCTCACTGCAGGAGCCATGGCCTGGCTCTCTCTGATCCTGTCCGTCTTTCTCTTCTCCCTCGTATGTTGATAAAGTCTTTGCTCCAGTGCCAGTTTCAGTCTCTTGTCTTGCATTCAGGCTTTGCAGATTGCAGAGTACAAGGACACACACTCACTTGCCTGTCTTCCCAGTAGCCCTCCGAGCACAGCATCAGTGGCCACACTTCAGAAGGGGACACTGAAATCCAGACTTGCCTAGAAACTTAAAGTCCACTCATCATAACCTCTGCCTATACCTCATGACCCCCCAAATCCATTTCTTTCTCCCACAAAACCTGCCTTCCATGAGAAAATAAAATACACCCAATGACCCATTCATTCATAAAATAGTTATTGATTTCTGGTTATGCACCAGGCCCTGTTCCAAACAAGAGGATATTACTGACAACAGAGCCTTGCCCTCTCAGCCTTGGATTACAGTTAGCTGCTGGCAGATAATAAATAAACAAGCAACCATATAATTTAGCCAGAGAGTAGTCATTGCCATGTTGATGAAGGGTAGATAAAAAGGGACAGCATGAGTGACGTGAAGGAAGGAGCCATGGGCAGGAGAAGAGCATGCCAGGTAGAAGGAGCAGCCTGTCCCAAAGCCCAAGGCAAGAAAGAGCTTGGCGTGTGCCAAGACCACGGAAGGAATCTATGACTACAGCGCCCAAGTGAAGTCTCCTTCGGGGGCAACTCTACCTCTTGCTCCTACTCCAGATTTCCAAGTGTGGTTTGAGCTCACAGTTTCAGCATTGAGAGATGAGAAGGAAGGCATAGCTGGGGACTATGCAGGAAGACCCAAGGAACAGGTTTGAGAAAAAACTGGAAGTCTAGGCCTTGGAAATTTGCTTTCTCCTTGAAAAAACTTGTGGTTTGGTTTTGTTTTTAGCTTTTTAAATTTTATTTATTTATTTATTTATTTTCTGTATTTTACTGTTATTATTTGAGAGAGACAGAGAGGCAGAGAGAGAGAGAGAATGGGTGTGCCAGGGCCTCTAGCTGCTGCTAACAAACTCCGGACACATGTGCCACCTTGTGCATCTGGCTTATGTGGGTCCTGGGGAATAGAACCTGGGTCCTTCGGCTTTGCAGGCAAGCATCTTAATCACTAAGCCATCTCTCCAGTCCCTCATTTGTTTATTTTTATTTATTTATTTACTTGAGAGAGAGACAGAAAGAAAGACAGAATGAGCATGCACCACTTTGTGCATCTGGCTTTACAAGGATACTGGTGGAGCAAACCCAAGCTGTCAGGCTTTGCAAGCAAGTTCCTTTAACCACTGAGCCAACTCTCCAGCTCAAGAACTTGTGTTTGATTAACACTGATTTTTAACAAATTTCCCTACTAATTTGCTTGTCTCTTCACAGGCTTACAGATTTTCCCAGCTTCCTGAAATGGTCATGGGCTCTCCCCCTCCGCCTGTACCTCCTAGGACTGGCCCTGTGGCTGTCACTTCCCTCAGGAGGTAACACGTTCTTTGCGTTGTTTGGAGTGTTTGGAAAAAATCTGATCCTGTGCTTCTTGGTCCTGTGGAAAATTGTACCAGTAAACTTTCATCATTCCCTGCTCCATTCAAGTTCTGCCACATATGAAGGCATCCCAGAATCAAGAAGGGAGTGGGGACCACAAAGAGTCGACCAATTAGTGTATCTTTCTAAATAGAAAGTCCTGATAAGCCAGGCAGAAAACTCCAAGGTCAACTGCTCCATACCTTGAAAGTCCCAAACCCTGACCTTGGAGATAGGAAAAGCTCAAGCTACAGATAGGTGTGCCTCCAACTGTGTCTGCATACCCAGAAGTCCCCTTGTTACTCACGGGTGTCTGAGAGGCCAGGGAGGAGTGTGTCTCAGGAGTGTGGCTCTCAACGTCGACAAGGGAGAAGAAAAGAATGTATGAATTCACACGTTTCACTATAAGGCATTGTTTAAGCAGTCTCTTCAGTCTCTCATGATCTTAGTAGCACACATCTTAATAAAGAGGAACAAGAAGTACAGAAGCCATGAGTGCTGGGAAAGGCTGGAATTACCCTGATACCTGAGATGGAGAGGATATGGTCCTGACCCCAACCTTCCCCAATACACTGGTCACCCCATGTGTGGGCCACCATTATTTACTTTGTAGACATGGTGAAGAAAGACATGAGGAGATGAGATTTCCCAGAACATACCCTATGCCCATTTCTAGTGATTTAGAATGTGAGACTCTGCAGCTGTGACCCCTGGAGACCAGTGAAGACTGGGGGTGGGCGAAGGGAAAACAGGTGACCTGGGTCCCTGTCTCTAAACGGCCAGGGATCTGCTGTGTAGCCCCAGGCAAGTTGCTTTGTCCTTTAAGCCCCTGACTGGATTCTTGATCTGTACAAGAAGTCCTAATGCTCTGGGGTGCCTCAGAAGAGGGTCTCAGAAGACTACAGAATAAAACCTAGGAGTTTTCCCAGGAAGGAAACAGGAGCAGACTTTTGGGACAGCATGGAGCAAATCATGGATAAGACAGAAGAGAAAGGAAAGAGGAGAGAAAGAAAGGGCCACCCCACCCTGCTGTCACCAGACCTTCACAGTGCCTCCTCTGCAAGACCTGGGCCTCTCACTCCTTCCTGAGAGTTCTGGATCGCAGGCACTCACTCAGATCTGAGCAGCAGGTCTGCTGGCAGCCAAAGTCTGTTCCTTTCTTCTGCCAACCAACAGCCCCTCCCTTACCCTTCTGTGCCATCCACCATCCATACCAACATGAGGAAGGCCCTTTCCTTCATAGACACCCAGAGAATTCCACCAGGAAGGCGCCTTGGATGGGAAGAAGTTGCCCATTTCTTTCATTTTCCAGCTGAGGAAATAGGATTAGAGAAGGGAAACCATGAACCTTGACCCTGCCTCCCTGCCTTCTCTCCCTTGCCTGTGACTCTCTTTACCTGCCTTTACCATGGCAGCTGTTTCTCTGTCAGGGTGGCCCTGTGGGCCACCGCTACCTCTCCTTTCCACCCGTGTTAAATTTAGGGAGCCAGAAGCCCCTCCCCCATTGCTCTGCACCCACTCATGACACCATCTCACAGGGAGGATGTTGCCCTGGAGGCAAAGCCCTTGGAGGGGGAGCACCCTTCACACGCAGAAGGAAGACGCTGTGTGTCCAGAGCAGGCTGTCTTCATCTTCCACGGCTTTCTGAGCACTAAGTGGAAAGATGATGTGCTAAATAGCCTTGCTTGCCTGCGGGGCCAAGACAGAGCTTCCGAAGGGCTGATGATCTGTTCTCCGGAGCATCCAGAGCTTTCCAGCACCCTGGGCTTCCTGCCATTCTGGGGCACTCTAATGTTAGCAAGGGGGATGTCCGACACTCTCCACGGGGAGCTTTCTCATTGGCAAGGGATGATGTCATCAGCTCCTATGGACCATGCCCAGCCAATACCCAAAACTAACTTGGTTCTTTTACATGGAAATTGAATGCTTAACTACCCAGAGGGATAAGAAACCCTTGCCTTGCTGGTACCACCACCGGAAGTCCCTTTGACATCTGGGGGGCAAACCAGCCGCACACAATCCCATGCTTAGAGATCACAGGCGGCTTCTAAGCATGACAGGACTTCCAACTCTACTTCTTAAAACCTGAGGATCATACTCTGATGAAGTCCCTCTGCCCTGCCCAGGTCCACCTCAGACATCGGAAGCAAGACCCGGATGGCTGAGTCTGCTGGGCCTGAGCCCACCCAGTTGCATGACAGTGCCTCATTTACCCAGGTGTCCAGAGGCCCCGTGTCTGTGACGCAGTTGGATCAGTCGGCTTTAAATTACTCAGGTGAGCACAAGAGGAGGAAAAAGCCTGAGACCCAGAATTCCCTGTGTTCAACCCCCACCCCCGAGCCATACCACCTGTCACCATCAGGAACCAAAGCCCCCACATGTCTGGAACCCCTCATGACTTCACTAGCACTGACCAGAAATATTGGGTTTGTTCATAAATAAATGAATAAATAAATATGATTTCCAAAATCTGAAAGCAGGCAAAATTCCAAATTATGTTCAAGTCAAGGTGCATGTTAACATTTTGCCATGTGTCTGTTTAGTAGCAATTTCTACTTGTTTTAATTCTGTTTTATGTTTCTAGCATTACACATGTAGCTAGTCCTTCTCCAAGATAACCCAAGCCCTCATATCATGGGTTTTAACCTTGTGCTACATGTATATATGCCTGTATAACAGTACATGTTCCTGTCTTGTGCATGTCAACTTTACATAAGCCATATACCATACATTTCCTTTGGAATTGTTTTCTGGACTCAACACGGTTTTCAGACTTTCAGACTAAGTTCAGGTTAGGTCCCTCATTTAACCCACCATATTGGAGTCCTCTTACATGATATGCCAGAGTCCATTCTCTTCTCTCTTGATGGACAGAAGGGTCACTTCTGGTTTTTTTGTTTTGGTTTTTGTCATGACAAACAATGATAAAATGGAACTGGATGTTTGTACATGATCTAAACTGGATTTTTAGCTTACTCAAACCATACCTTTTTGACCGAAAAAACTGCAAGTATCTGGTTTCCAGCACTCATTAAAGCGTTCATGGTGTCTATGGATTCCACCAATGAAAGTCATTCTATTGGTTCTTTTTGTTGGGTCTTTAAAAATAAATGACCCCTGGGAAGAAAGTGGCAGAGGTATTGGGGTGGGGATGAGAGAGTGGGTGAGGGTTCAGTAGGGGGAGGTGGGCCCAGGTGACAGGGGCTGGAGTTCTAAGAGGAGATCACCTACTGCATCACCTTTATCCTCTCATCCCCTAGTCAGCCAGTGTCAGAGGCTTCCCTGGTTTCCCAGCTGTGGTTGGTACAGATGCAATGGGTGAGGTGCCAGTTGGACCCACTACTCCCTCTTTAGGGAATGGGAAGGTAGGAAAAGTCAAGTACTGACAGAGTGCAGGCCGAGGTCTAGTCCTATGTGGCTTCTGCACCAGATACCCTGAGTAGGGGACTGCCTGATCCCTCTGCATAATGACCTTCAAAGAGGTCCACAGAGGAAGGCCGAATTCCAGCCACCTAGACTGTTACGGGTCACCTTCCTTCCATGGATCCTATACATCAATATTATGCCCAGAACAGGCTCCTCAGCTCAGACCTGATTTACTGACTCTTCAGGCCCAGCAGACAGCCAGGCTTTTTTGAGGGGGTGCATATGGGGGGTAGTTGGATGCCACATCCAGGCCTCTCCTGCTCTCTCACACACATCCTCCATGCCAGGTAACACAGTGCCCGCAGTGTTTGCCATCCCAGCTGCCAACAGACCAGGCTTCACTGGCTACTTCATCCCAACGCCTCCCTCATCCTACAGAAGCCAGGCCTGGATGTCCTACGCAGGAGACAATGAGCTCCCAAGCCAGTGGGCCGATTCGGTGAGTCCCTTGCTGATGTTGTCACCAAACTTCACCTTCCAGGGGAAAAGTGAGATGAATTACCCAGACTAGTGTTTGGCTCTCTCAGCTGCCCTCCCACTGTGCAGAGAGCTGAAGTCAGCCATTTTAAAGGAGGCAGTGTGAAGCAAGGTGACGTTTTCCCTATTTTATTCTATTTTTTTAAAACTTTCATTGACAACTTTTGTAAGTATAGACAATTAAAACATGATAATTCCCTCCTACCTCCTCCATTTTCCCCCTCCCAAATCCACCCTCCATTGAATCCCTTCTTCTTTCCAATTAGTCTCTCTTTTATTTTGATGTCATCATTTTTTCCCTCCTATTATGCAGGTCTCATGTAGTTAGTGTCAGGCACTGCGAGGTCGTGGATATCCAGGCCACTTTGTGTCTGGATGACAGCATTGTAAGCATGCCTGCCCTTCCTGTGGCTCTTACATTCTTCCCCCCACCTCTTCTGCAATGGTCCCTGAGCCTTGGGAGGTGTGATAGAGATGTTCCCTTAGTGATGAGCACTCTAGTTTCACTTCTTCTGAGCATTCTGGTGTTTTGGATCACAGGGTGACTTTTTTTTTGGTTTTGGTTTTGGTTTTTTTGAGATAGGGTCTCACTCTAGCCCAGGCTGACCTAGTTTGATGTAAGAACTTGAGATTTTTTTTTTTTTTTGGTTTTTCAACATAGGGTCTCACTCTGGCCCAGGCTGACCTGGAATTCACTATGTAGTCTCAGGGTGGCCTCAAACTCACCGCAATCCTCCTACCTCTGCTTCCCGAGTGCTGGGATTTAAAGCATGCGCCACCACACCCGGCTTTGAGATGTGTTTTCTAGTATAGACTCTGCCTCTTCTGAGGTGGTGGATCTTAAATCAAGTAAGACTTATAAGAATAACTACCGTGCCGGGCATGGTAGCGCACATCTTTGATCCCAACACTCAGGAGGCAGAGGTAGGAGGATCACCATGAGTTCAAGGCCACCCTAAGACTACCAAGTGAATTACAGGTCAGCCTGGGCTAGAGTGATACCCTACCTTGAAAAACCAAAAACACCATCCGTAAGTATGTTTTGTGTATCAGACACCATGTCAGATGTTTGATTTTATTGGCTTTTTTTTTTTTTTTTTTTTGAGACAGGATCTCGTGTATCTCAGGCTGGCCCCAAACTCAACTATATAGCCAAATGTGGCCTTGAACTTGTATTACTTCTGCTTCCACTTTCTGAGTGCTGGGACTGCCGGCATGTGTAACCATGCCTGGTTTATGTGGTGCTGGGGATCAAGCCCAGGGCTTCATGCATGCTAAGCAAGCACTCTAAACAATTTAGCTACACACACAGCTCTATATTGTCTTATTTAATCTTCACAATTTTGTCAACCACGTATGATTCTCATAATTATTCCCATTTTACAGATGAGAAAATTGAGGCCTAGTCACATGATATGACTTATCTAAGGCCACACAGCTAGTAAAATGCCAAGTCCAGAATTCATATCCTTACTAGTCTGACGCCAAAGTGCTACTAGTCAAATGACTCCAAAATGGTTCTTGTTAAAATTATGGAGGAAGGAATATTATTTATTGAAGCTTCTTTTAATGGCAGAAGTTGTCACATTATTTTCAAACTCCTTTCTTTAGATCAAATGACAGCCCCAAATTGCCTCTAAAGGTGATTGCAGATGAACCCCAAGACTATGTTCAAATTACCTTATAGGTAAACTTCCTGCTTGACTTCCAGCCAAGAGTTGACTTCCTCTGGTCCTTTAATAGAACTCCCTTCATTACAAGTAGGAGATGTGGTGTGTGTGTGTGTGTGTGTGTACATGTGTTTACGTATGCATGTGACTATGGAGTCACAGGTGTACTTTGGGTGTTTTCCTTAATCGCTCTCCAATTTATTAGGGCAGGGGCTCTTGCTGAACCCAGAGCTCTCTGATCAGCTGCACTAGCTAGCCAGTGAACCCCAGGAATTCTCTGTCTCCACTTCCCCAGCACTGGGATTATAGGCACGGGGGTTCCCGGGATCTAAACTCAAGTTCTCATGCTTGCACAGCAAGCACTGTACCCAGTGAGCCACCTCCCCAGCCCAGGAACCTGCCTTTGGAGTTATCTGTCACCTGCCACATGAAGAAAACAAACAAAGCCCTTTTTGGTCTCTGGCATGAGTTGCCTAGTCCCTGAGTGAGATCAGTTACTGTCGGTGAGAAAGGCAGACTGTTCCCTAGACTGGATCTGCGAGTCCCCATGCCCTAGTCATTTTCAGTGTTGCTCTCAACATTAGGAATAAATCCTAACGTTAGAAAACACTTTGACACTGGGCTGTCATAGTCCCTGTCCAAACACCTGGGGCCTGTACTCAGTACCCTACAGCCTCAAATCAGCATTGTGTCTGCTCTCCCTGTAGTGAGATCACATGGGGGGGGGCTGTTTTTGTGAGGTAGTGTCTCACTGTAGTCCAGGCTGACCTGGAGTCCACTATGTAGTCTGAGAGTGGCCTCGAACTCAAGGCAATCCTCCTACCTCTGCCTCCCAAGTGCTGGGATTAAAGGTGTGCACCACCACACCTGGCTGAGATTACATTTATTTATTTATTTTTTTTTTTTTTTTCGAGGTAGGGTCTCACTCTGGCCCAGGCTGACCTGGAATTTACTATGTAGTCTCAGGGTAACCTTGAACTCCCAGCGATCCTCCTAGCTGTGCCTCCCAGAGTGCTGGGATTAAAGGTGTGCGCCACCACGCTCAGCTGAGATTACATTTTAAATGACAGCACCAGGAGGGATCCTAGATATATTAACTTTCCTGTCAACCAAAGCGTACTCTTGTGCCTTCCAAAACATTAAACATATATGCCATCTTGATAAAACAGTTCTGAAATGAAGGCTAGTCTTCCCTAAAGAGGACACAACACAATTGAAGTTGTCATGTATGAGTGATCCGGCGTCATTAGGATGTCTCACTGTTCCTCAGATGGCATTTGGGAAGAGCTCTAATGGTCTGAGGATTATTGTCCCTTTGTGAAGTATCTCCACATTAATAAAAGTTGGGGACTTGTTACCATGGCTCAATATGGTTTTCTTTGCCTAAGCTTGCTCCCAGCTGGTACTTGATACTGTGGTCAATGTCCCCACTTCCAGGAATATACACATTCTTAAATGTGATTTTTTTTTCTCCTGTGTTATTCTCTGCAAATGAAGCATGTCTGAACTCATTAAAATTGTTTGGAAAGTTGGAGCAACTAAGCTCCAAGAGAGGAGCTAGAGAGATTCCCTGCTGTGAAGTCAGTGATTCTTACTGTGGGACTTTATGACATCCATTTTGGTGGCTGGGGCCTTTTCTTGTATTTCTCTTTTTTATAACATTGTTATTATAAGACAAGGTTTTACTCTATAGCCCAGGCTGGCCTGAAACTGATGATATGCTGTGAAGCCAAGGCTGACCTTAAGCTCCCAACAATCTTCCTGCCTTAGCCTTCCAAGAGCTACGATTATAGGTGAGCCAACATGCCTGACCTTTTTTTTCTTCCATTCCCCCCCTCCCCTACCCTATACTTTCTTTTGTCATTCCCTGTTTTTCTCCCATCCAAGTACTAACCAGGCCTGACCCTGTTTAGCTTCCAAGATCAGACAAGATTGGGTGTGTTCACGGTGGTATGACCATAGACATTCCCTGTTTTTCTAAACAATTGGTACAAGGGAAACCTACTAGCCCTTATGGATGGAGACCCACCATTAGTAGCTTTTTCTACTTTGCTCTAAATTGCAAGGTCCTGTAGGGAAGTTAAAGCCCTCCTCTCAAACTTAGGGTGTGGATCCAACTAGTTCCCTTGCTTGAGTCCTCCTTGTTAGAGGTAACAAAGGCTTCCTGCCAAGGTTCCACCTCAGAGTATCCTTGCTGAACCAGTGCTCCCCTGGGGCACCCAGCAGGGGACTGTAGGCCAGGCTCACCCATGAGCTCAGAAACCTGCCTTCTCTGGAGGGACTTACCATGTATTCCTCACTCCAAATTTCTTTTTCTTTTTTTCATTTTTAAAAAATACCTCATTTATTTGAGAGAGAGTAAAAGAGAGAATGGGCATGCCAGGACCTCCAGCCACTGCAAACAAACTCCAGACACTTGTGCCACCTTGTGCATATGGCCTACATGGGTACTGGGGAATCAAACCTGGGTCCTTAGGCTTCATAAGGCAAGTGCTTGCCTCACCTTTGTGCATCTGGTTTATGTGGGATTTGGAGAGTCGAACATGGGTCCTTAGGCTTTTCAGGAAAGTGCCTTAACTGCTAAGCCATCTGTCCAGGCCTGTTTTTTTTTTGTTTGTTTGTTTGTTTGTTTGTTTTTTTTTTTTTTTTTTTTTTTTTTTTTGCGAGGTAGGGTCTCACTGTAGTTCAGGCTGACCTGGAATTAACTATGTAGTCTCAGGGTGGCCTTGAACTCTTGGCGATCCTCCTACACCTGCCTCCCGAGTGCTGTGATTAAAGGCGTGCGCCACCACGCCCGGCTTGTTTTTCTTTTTAAAGCAGGGTCTTACTCTAGTCCAGGCTGACCTGGAAACTCATGGTTATTCTCCTACCTCAGTCTCCCAAGTGCTGGGAATAAAGGTATGTATACCACCACCACACTCAGACACTCAGATTCTCTTCTATTTCGAGGTCTCTCTTCCCACCCTCCTTCAGCATTCATGAGGACATGTTAAAATGGGCCCAGTATAGTACAGGTTTTGTGTAGACAAGAATACAACAGCCAGCCTGTATCCAGATGACAGCACCACAAAGGACTCCTCCCATCCTCTGACTCTTAACAATCCTCCAGCCCCTTCTCTCCAGTGCTCTCCCAGCCCTGGAGTCACACTAAAGACATCACATTTAGTGCTGAGCACTCACTGTCACTTCTCGCACTTTGATGAGTTTTCAGTCTCCACAGTCTCACTGCAGATTTCTGAATGATCTAAATCCACTGCTGGGGTTGGAATGTTCGTGTCCTCCTACCTGATTCATATGTTGAGTACCACCATGCCAAGGCCGTGGTACTGGGAGGTGGTCATGTTGTAAGGGCAGAGTCCTCCTTATAGAAGAGGCCCCAGGGAGCTGTCCTGATGTGTCTTACATTTGAGTGACCGTGAAAAGATAACTGTCAGGGAACCAGGAAGTAGCTTCTCACAAGACATTGAATGGGCTCCCCAATTTTCAGGACCATAAGAAATATATTGTTTATAAATTCCTTGGTCTATGATTTTGTTAAAGCAGCCCAGACAAACTAAGATAGCCATTCTGCTTCACCCATACCCAGAGCCCTGATGAGTGCATCTATTAAGAATGGGAATGAAGCCTGGCATGGTGGCACACGCCTTTAATCCCAGCACTCGGGAGGCAGAAGTAGGAGGATCGCAATGAGTTTGAGGCCACCCTGAGAATAAAGAGTGAATTCCAGGTTAGCCTGGGCTAGAGTGAGACCCTACCTCAAAAAACCAAATCCAAAAACAAAGCAAACAAACAAACAAAAAAAAAGAATGGGAATGGGGGCTGGAGACATGGCTTAGCAGTTAAGGTGCTTGCCTATGAAATCTAAGGACCAAGGTTTGATTCTCCATTACCTACATAAAGCCAGATGCACAAGGTGATGCATGTGTCTGGAATTCATTCCTTGCAGCAGTCAGAGGCCCTGGCATGCCCATTCTATTTATCTATCATCTATCTGTCTCCCTCCCTCTCTCTCTCTCTCTCTCTCAAACAAACAAATAAATAAATAATATTTTTTAAAAGAATGGGAATGAGGGGCTGGAGAGATGGCTTAGTGGTTAAGGTGCTTGCCTGCAAAGCCAAAGGACCCAGGTTCAACTCCCCACTACCCACATAAAACCAGATGCACAAGGTAGCACATGCGTCTGGAGTTCATTTGCAGTGGCTAGAGCCCCTAGTGAGCCCATTATATATGCCTCTTTCCCTCCCTCTCTCTTTCTCTATCTCAAATAAATAAATAAAATGTTAAATTTTTTTTTTAAAAAAAAGAATGGGGGTTGGAGACATGGCTTAGCAGTTAAGGCATTTGCCTACAAAGCCTAAGGACCCATGTTCAACTCTCCAGATCCCACATAAGCCACACACACAAGGTGACAAAAACACGCAAGATCGCACATGTACCTGGAGTCGATTGTAGTGACTGGAGGCTCTGGCATGCCAATTCATTTCTTTCTCTCTCTCTCTCTCTCTCTCTTTCATTAAAAAAAATTTTTTTTTTAAAGAATGTGAATGGAGCTGGGCATGGTAGCACATGCCTTTAATCCCAGCACTCAAGAGACAGATGTAGGAGGATCACTGTGAGTTTGAGGCCACCCTGAGACTACTAGTGGATTTCAGGTCAGCCTGGCCTAAAGACCCTGCCTCAAAAAAAAAAAAAAAAAAAAATTTAAAAAAAAAAAAGGGAATGGGGCTGGAGACACAGCTTAATGGTTAAAGACACTTGCTTGCAAAGCTTGACAGCCCAGGTTCTGTTCTCCAGTCCTCACATAAAGTCAGATGCACAAAGTGGGGTATGTGGCTGGAGTTTGCAGTGGCAAAAGGCCCTGGCATGCCCATTCATTCTCTCTCTCTCTCTCTCTAATTAATTAATTAATAGATAAATAAACATTACAAATAATGGGAATGAAGAGGTTGGGAAAGGGCTCAGCAGGTAAGAGTGCTTGCCACACAAACATGAGGGCCTGAGCTTGAGCCCCAGACCCATGTAGCCCCAGACCCATGTAAAAAGCCAGTGTCGGGCTGGAGAGATGGCTTAGGGATTAAGGCGCCTGCCTCCTAAGCCTAAGAACACTGGTTCCAATCTCCAGCGGTTCCAATCTCCAGGTCCCAGGTTTAGCCAGATGCAAAGTGATGCAAGGGCGCAACGCCGCACTTGACCTCAAGGGGGCGCACACATCTGGATTTCGTTCTCAGCAGCTGAGACACTGCTGGTGCGCCCATCTCCGTTTTCCTCTCCCTCTCTCTCTCTCTCTCTCTGTCTCTCTCTGTGTCTCTCTCCAAAAAAATAAAAAATTTAAAAAAAAAAAAAAAAAAGCCAGTGTGGCTACACATGCCTGTAGCCCCAGTCCTGTGGGGGCGGAGATAAGAGAATTAACAGAGCTCAGTCTGACCAGAAATAAATCCACAGCAGCTCCAGGTTCGATGAACTCCTCTCAAAGAAACAACATGGACGAACACTAGACAACCCCTGACATTCTCCTCTGACCTCTGTGTGAGTGTGCACAGGGTACACACATCTGTACACACACATGCTGTAACTACATACAGACACACACCCCATGTGCCACACACATACACACACAAATGAAAGAATGGGAATGGAGCCCAGGCATGGTGACACATCCGGAAGGATTGCTCTAAGTTCAAGTTCAACCAGGTCTTCATAGTGAGTTCCAGGCCAGTCTGGGCTACAGAGTGACACCCTGTCTAAAACAAACAAACAAACAGAATAGCAATGGACTCAGGCAATGGGTCTCTCTGTGGTCTTGAGTATGCCAAGGATGCCACTCCCTCTGTGCCCCACTCCCTCTCTGCCCGACTCCCACTTCCTCTGTGCCCCACTCCCTCTCTGCCCTACTCCCACTTCCTCTGTGCCCCACTCCCTCTCTGCCCTACTCCCACTTCCTCTGTGCCCCACTCCCTCTCTGCCCTACTCCCACTTCCTCTGTGCCCCACTCCCTCTCTGCCCTACTCCCACTTCCTCTGTGCCCCACTCCTTCTCTGCCCTACTCCCTCTCTACCTCACTCCCTCTCTGTGCTCCACTCCCTCTGTGCCCTAATCCCTGTATACCCCACTCCCTCTGTATACCACTCCCTCTGTATCCTACTCCCTCTGTGCCTCACTCCTTCTCTGCCCCACTCCCTCTCTACCTCACTCCCTCTCTGTGCTCCACTCCCTCTGTGCCCTAATCCCTGTATACCCCACTCCCTCTGTATACCACTCCCTCTCTGCCCCACTCCCTCTCTGCCCCACTCCCTCTCTGCCCCACTCCCTCTCTGCCCCCTCCTCTCTGCCCCACTCCCTGTATACCCCCATCCCTCTGTATACCACTCCCTCTCTGCCCCACTCCCCATATACCCCACTCCCTCTGTATACCACTCCCTCTCTGCCCCACTCCCCGTATACCCCACTCCCTCTGTATACCACTCCCTCTCTGCCCCACTCCCCGTATACCCCACTCCCTCTGTATACCACTCCCTCTCTGCCCCACTCCCTCTGTGCTGTACTCCCTCTGTGCCCCACTCTCTCTGTGCCCTACTTCCTCTCTACCCCACTCCTTCTGTGCCCCACTCTCTCTGTGCCCCACTCCCTGTATATCCTACTCCCTCTATGTCCCACTCCCTCTGTGCTCCACTCCCTGTATACCCCACTCCCTCTGTATACCACTCCCTCTCTGCTCCACTCCCTCTCTGCCCCACTCCCTCTATAGCCCACTCCCTCTGTGCCCTACTCCCTCTCTAACCCACTCCCTCTGTGCCTTACTTCCTCTCTACCCCACTCCCTCTGTGCCCTACTCCCTCTCTACCCCACTCCCTCTCTACCCCACTCCCTCTGTGCCTTTGCTCTAGTTTCTCTGTGTCTGCCTTGGCCACCTCCTCTTCCTGGAAATGGACTGGTCTCTGCCCACCTCCCTTCACAAGCTCCCTGCCTACCCTGCAGCACCATGCCACCTGCCATCCTCAGCACCCATTCCCCAGTGTTCCAGCCAGCACCCTGGCAGCGAAAGGACTTTGGGAACTGAACTTGAATGTCTGTGCACATGTGGTACTGTTTCTGTAGACCAGTCAATCATAATTCCAAACCCTTGACTTGTCTTTATTCCTAAAGGTGTCAGATATATTTAAGTAGAGAATGGTGTGTCTTCTACTTTTAATGAAAAGAGGAATTTTTTTCCAAGAAACTGAGCTGGTGTCCCAGCTCTGGGAGCCAGGTATGCCAGTGCCAAACATGTCTTCTTGGCTCCCTCGTTGCTTCTCCTTAGACTGTGGCACTCTTCACTCAGTAGAGTTCCTGCTTTGTAGCTTGTTGCTTTGAGATATAAATGAGATATGTATGGAAAACCCTCAGCATGGGGCTCAGTGGGGGCTAGCTACTATTTTTTAACTATTTTTATTTTATTTATTTATTTGAGAGAGAGAGAAAGAATGGATGTGCCAGGGTCTCCAGCCACTGTAAACAAACTCCAGATTATGTGTTTCTGGCTTATGTGGGTACTGGGAAATCAAACCTGTGTCCTTAAGCTTCACAGGCAAGCACCTTAACCACTAAGCCATCTCTCTAGCCTGGGGTTAGCTATTATTAATAAGAAGCCCCTGATCTCCCTTGCAGGAGTTCAGTTTGCTTGGTTGTACTTAAACAGAAAGCCAAAAAGGTTCAACTCAGATTCTGATATATATTCCTAATGTTATCAGCAAGGTTAACAAACACCTATCTAATTCAACCATCCGACATATTCTGTGAATCCCTGTTGCCTGTTTTCTAAGTAAGCCGACTTGAGGTTTGAGGTTTTATATCTGTACAGTGGTGCATGCTTTCCATTTTCTTCTGAACCCCATTTTCTTTGTTCCCTCTTGCTTCCAGGATAAAGTATATCCTATGTGCTGAGCTCCCTCTTATAACCCAAGGCCTTTCTCTTCTCTCCCAACGTCCCATGCAGGTCCCCCTGCCAGGGTACATCGAGGCCTACCCCCGGTCACGTTATCAGCAAAGCTCACCGTCCAGGCTCCCTCGCCAGTACAGCCATCCATCCAGCCTACACCCCAGCCTGGAGCAGGCTCCTATCCCCTCTGCAGCTGCCTCCCAGCAGAGCCTGGCAGAAAATGACCCACCCGACACTCCGCTGACCAACATCTCCACAGCAGCCCTGGTAAAGGCCATCCGGGAGGAAGTAGCCAAACTAGCCAAGAAGCAGACGGACATGTTTGAGTTCCAGGTCTAACGCCTCAACCCCCAGGGACTCTGTATTTCCAGACTATGAGGCAGCGGGCTTTGGGGTTCTCTCCCCTGACATGTGGGGACTTGAGACATTGACCGTGGGCAAGACTTTCTCACCCTTGGGTTTTATAAAGATGAACAGTTGGGGCTGCTGGGAAAGAAGCAACTCATGAGCTTAACTCGATGGCTGTGAGTCAAGAAGTCCCTGCTTGGGACCCCGTGTTTGATATTCTGTCGTGAATGTTGGAACTGCGGATGGATTTCTCTAAGGAAACCCTAGTTGTGAGAGAGACACTAGCTAACCTACAGGTTCCTATCCAATGCCCCATTTTAATAAATCACCAGAAGGGGGAGAATATCGCTCTGTCTTCCATGACCTCTGCATGTTAAATCTCTCTGTGTTTAAGACAATGCAGGAGTGTGAATTGAGCACCAGACCGCACTCTCTCATTCAGCCATGACCATGATCCCTTAACATCGTCCCTAGTCTGTCAGGGAGACTCCGACTCCAGCCAAGAAACTTGAATCCCTTTGCTTTTAAAGGCTCATGTTCAAAGTCAAATGAATTGGATGAACATCAGTTCCAGTGGCTGTGCCTATAAATAGTCCTGACTAGTCCCCCTTCCCTCCCCCCCCCTCCCCTGTTCATAAAAGGCCAAGAAAGAGAGAAGCTGAGCTGGAATGGTGGGTTTGTGTTGACAGGCTTTTTAAAAGGGGTTGGCATTTTGGAAATGGAGAGTCCCACAAATTGGGATCTAACTGAAAGAGAATCAGTGCTGAGAATCTCTCAGACCCCACAAAAGAAAAGCAATTGGGGGTGGAAGGCTCTTTGCCTGCAATTGAAGATGGCCTGAGGACAGAGCTGCTCTCTTTGAGGGGACGATAGATACATCAACTTTTAAAAGAAAATCTGTCTCTTCGACGATGATGTCCAGCACACGCTGCTGGTTGGTATGAGAGGAAATTGCTATTGATTCCTGTTAGAAATGGGAAAGGTGGATCCACAGTCAATCTAGAATGCATCCTGCTTCTAGAAATTTCTGAAGGTAGAAAATCTGATTGAGAGTGAACATGAGTAAGCTATTTAAAAGTACGTGGAGGTCACCAGCTCTTCACAGTTGATGGACGTAGGAGGACATTTGTGAAGTGGCGAGGTTTGTTGCTCTCCCTCATGTGGAGCATCAGCCTGCAGAGTATTGAGATAAGGACATTGTCTTGCAGCACTGGGATGCCAGCCACTGAGTACCCATCAGTGCAAGCAAACCAGCCACTGAGTTGGGGTAACAGGAAAAGGGAACCATGAATCCCCTCTAACTTTGGGAGCTATGCATAGTGTTGGGACTTACTTGGAGCCTGTTGGAGAATGAATCCCGTCCCGCCTTTGCCAAAGCCATCTAGCTTCAGCTGTAGCCATGCCCTTTTGAGCCCATCTGTCCATTATCCTCATGAGTTTCTTTGGTCTTTACTGAAAGAAGAGGGTGCAAATTTAAAAGTGAAAAGAAGAGCCGGGCGTGGTGGCGCACGCCTTTAATCCCAGCACTGGGGAGGCAGAGGTAGGAGGATCCCTGTGAGTTTGAGGCCAGCCTGAGACTACATAGTGAATTCTAGGTCAACATGAGCTAGAGTGAAACCCTACCTCGAAAAAAAAAAAAGTGGAAAGAAGAGTAGAAATGGACCTGATTAAAATGGGAGATTCAAACTGTCAAAGCACAGACTTCCCCAAAAAGCTATTTCTTATTTCCCAATGGCAAATTGCCCTTTCTGGAATGTTCAGAGGTGATATGTTATGGAATCCCCAAACAAGTTTCTTGTTTGGACAGTACTAGACAGTGTCCTTTTAGTGTGCTGGTTGATCTTTCATAGGTGTTAGTTTTTTGTTACTTAAAAACAAATCAGCTATAAATAAAATGTATTTTTGTAATTTCCATGTGTATATAAGGTATATTTCTACCAATGGCCAGTTGTTGTAGTCCAAAACCTAAATCAGCTTGTAGAACACTGTGGACAGTGCAAGATTTTATTGACAGATAACACGATGCCTAAATCTATCCAAATAGGCATCCAATGCACTTGAATGAATAAAGAGCCAAAGAAACTCAGTCTTTTCATGCAAACGGTATGAGTCTGCTTAAGTCAGCTACATTGTCCCACTTTCTCAGTAACATCAATAATTCATCAGTGTGCTGATACCAGCCCAGTACTTTGTCTACTTGGTAAATGCCTAGAAATGCTATACAGGAAAATGAAGTTTCAAGAACTTAAGAGTCATTGAAATCTATGTGCACCTCAAAAGACAGCATCTGAAATGTGTATGTTCTGGTAACTTCCAGATCATGAATCTATGGTTGGCAATGGTGTGGCTCCAGATTGCTAGGAGGATGCAGCTACAACAGCTCATGGTGGTCTTTGAAGAAACCCACGAAATAGTTAGTTCCTTGAGGCAACTAAAAACATAATGTGCTAAATCAGACACTAAACTGGTCACCACAGGTTCAAGAAGTCTATATGAGGAAAACCTTAAGTTGAAAAGAAATTAATATGTTCGTATTTTCCCACCCCTGGGGGAGATAGCCACCATTGATTTTTCTGGAACTATGATTCGGTCCCTTCTTTGAAGAGTCTCCTAACCTTAAGGAGGTGACAGATATCTGAACTGTCAGACTCAGAGAAAAGCAGATGATCAAAAATCACCTTATGGAAGTGAAAAGAAGGTTTCCTGAGAGCCCAGAGGCGGCAGAAAGGATCTCAGTGACCTTGGAGAAGAAACAGAAGTCCAGAGAGGTGGAGGACTGATCCCAAGTCGATGATTCATGACTGCCCCCCCCATCTCACCATGCTGCCTATGTCCCTGTCGGTATACAGTTCTTGAACTGTGCCAAGAAGTGTCCTATGAGAGACTCCATCGTGTTCTTGCCAAGAACAAAGGATGATGAGTATGTACTGAAATTCAGATACAGTGTTCAGAAGACAATGCCTTTGTGACGTGAGTTTATCAATACTAGTTCAAGTTCATGAAAAAGAAATTCATTTGTTTTGTTTCTGAGGAATACCCCCGAGGAAGCGGTGTCCTCAATTGCTAGGCAAGCATGGGGGGGGGGGAGGTGAACACCCTCTGAGTGTCACAGGTCAAACAGGCAGGACTGTGGGGACAACTTGTCATTGTGAAGTCACAGATGCCATGCTGTGCTTCCAGGAGCCAGCAAGTAAGGCAGGAACATAAAGGCTTATCATATGGCCTGGTACCTGTGATTTGAGACTTCTCCAGGCAAAATGGCAACTGTTATCTAGGGAACAGGAAGTTGTCCCTTAAAGGGTGTTATGTGTAACATAACATAATCAATTCACTAGTCCCAGGAGAAGTGACAGTGTGCATTTGTTATTTTAAAGAACCCAGCCAAGAGCATGCAACTTCTGAATGATCTTGACAGAAGGAAAGAAATTGTAAGATATGTGATAAAAGAAAAGAAACCCTTCTATGAGGGTGTATAGAATGGAACATGGCCTCCACACACACATAAAGCACTTGCCACACAAGCATGAGGACCTGATTCAGACCCCAGACCCTGTGTAAATGCTGGATGTAGTGGTGAGCGCCTGTAATCCCCACACACACACATACACACACTATCCACAAAAATAAAAGCAAAAATTCTTTCCTCCCAGGCAGACGTTTTAAAAAATGGATCAAAAAAATGTAAGTATTGATTTCCTCCCAGGCAGACGTTTTAAAAGCTTCACTTTGTTCCATACAAATGAGGTTCACTTTGTGTTCAAAGTTCAATGAATAATAACACAACAGATTTTTTTTTTTTGAGGAAAGAATTTTGAACTTAACCCTAAATTCCTCTCATGACACACAAAAAAAAAAAAAAAAAAAAGTTTGAACTTTCCTTACAAAACATAGCCAAAAACTCTTAAGGAATAATTATAATTTAGCTTGGAGAAGTGTCTGACTAGAGTCAAAGTACTGGAAGTTAAATTCTGCCTCATAAGTTGTCTCGTCTCCGAACTTCACAAGGGCTAGAAAACACATTCACACTTGCTCCAATACAGAGACTGACTGAAAGAACATGGGGCTAAGACATAGAAACAAAAGGCAAAGAAAGACCCATGATCGAGCGAGGTACCTGGCCGCAAGCATGCACTCTGGCTCTTTCTGTAGCATTCTCTGTCCCAACCAGCTGTCATCCCTGTTTCTCTCTGCACATCTGCTCCATCCTCTTGCTTCCCTGAGCCAACCAGCTAGCTATCCAGTACTGCGTATGTAGCTGAAAACCCACCTCAAGACCCTCTCCATACTTTTTCTTCTTGGTGCCTGCTACTTTCTGACTAGCACCTCTGTGCCTGCTTTAGGCAAATACTTAACAGTCTGACTCATCTAGTTCATATCAGTGGATAAGTCACCTGAGGACAGATGACCCATCCAGTCAGTTCTAAGCGAGGAGATGGGTACGAGCATGGCCCATGGACTTGCCCTTTCAGCAGGGGCTTCTGTTGGAAGGCTTATCATGACTGAGCAGGACCTCCAAAAAGAATCTGCTGCAGGGCTGGAGAGACGGCTTAGTGCTTAAGGTGCTTTCCTGCAAAGCCTAAAGACACATGTTTGACTCTTCAGTTCCCATGTAAGCCAGACGCACAAAGTGACGCAAGCGTGCAAGGTTGCACATGCGCACAAGGTGGTCCATGCTTCTGGAGTTCGATTGCAGTGGCTAGAGGCACTGGTGTACCAATTCTCTCCCTCTCTCTCTCTCTCTCTCTCTCTCTCTCCCCCTGACCCTCACTCTCTTGCATAAAATAAAGGCCAGTTTGTTGGGCTTGCTTCAAAAGAAAAAAAAAAAGAATCTACTGCAGAATTTCCCATACTCCTAGGATGCCATTCAGCAGCCAGCACTCAGGGGGCAGTCCCTACACACACTGCCACAGAGAGAAAAGGGTATCCTTCACCAGGTGAGATTGCATGCACTTGAATCCCTGGTAAACTGGCCAGGCTGCCCCAGCCACTTCCCACTCCCACATTGAATACTGCTGCTGGGACCAAGACGAGATCTCTGACTAAGGCCCAGGTAGCATAATGTCTTGCTCAGCAGACAATAAATACTTGTAAATTGAATTGCATGATCTTAGCTCAGGTGCTATTAATGTGGCTCACGGTCACACTCTTGCATGGATGAGAAAACTGATGAGCCTCTCAATAGAGTCTTTTTGAAACAAAATTGGTTTCAAGTGAAACTGGTATGATAGTGGCTCTGACCTTCCGGCTATAATAAGGTAGTGTCCTGAGAATTGAAAGGTCCCTTGGTTTCTTAGGTGAACTGTTGCAGAATCCTAGGTGGTGGTAAGTGCTAAGATGTAGGGTGTTTCCGAAAAGGAATATTTAGGAAATATAATTGTGTCAGAAATAAATTATCTTAGAAGACATTGAGTTGCTTTGAATCTGCAGAGTTAAAAACTAAGGAAATTTTGACAAAGGTGGAATTCGTCTCCAGAGGTCAAACCATACTTGAATGAGAGTCATTATAGGATGAAATCTAGAACTCTTCATTCTCTGACCTTGTTCAGACTCTTGTAAATTATGGAAGGAGGCCATCACTGTATTTTACATAAATTAACCTTGGCCTCACCTTCCTTTCCCTCATCTCTTCCTTATGTCTAAACTCACCTCCACCCTCACACCACAGACTGAGTGGAGGAAAAAAAATATACCAAACATAATCAGAGGAGTGTCAATGGACTGGAAATTTTGAAAAGGTGTAAATATTCTAGACCATGAGGGACTCACTTTAAACTAATCTCTAATTCCCCATCTGTCAAGTGGATTTAACATCTTTATTCCTACCTCCCATGGTGGTTGTGAGGCGCAAGTGCATACTGTGTCTGAAAATGGTTTGAAAACTATAACAGGAGGAATGATCACTAAATTATGAGTTCCCGAATCCATTTTATTCAGCTCCTTCTACCCACTGAATTAATTTGTATTGTCCTGTGTTTCACAACACAGCTTCTTATCAAAGGAAAATAAAGGAATTTCTAAGTTTGGAATTTTCCAGAAAAGTCAGCCCCACATGGAGTTGCTGTTATCGTCGTCATTGCCCAAGATTTGGAGGATGTGTAAGTACCTGTGTACGTGTGCTTTGACTCTGGGTGAAACCCAGACCCGCGAGTCTTCAACCCACTTTAGAATCGTCGGGCAAAGTACTGAACAAAAGCTCTGAATGTAGCTGTTGTTATTTTAATGCTTCGCTTTCTAATTAACTTTGTATGTCCTCTGCCTCTGCCGGGAACAGAGTGTTCATATGCTGTTAGAATTTTTTATTGTAAAATAAATGACAAAGGCTTTCATAACCCCCCAAACCTGCCTGTTTCTTCTTCCACCTCCTCCAGATGGTGAAAGGGCATCTCTTTCACAACCCACACTCATGACAGTGCCAGCTGGGAATTGCCAAAGAACAGTGGCAGACCCAGTAGACCGCCACACCTGCTCCGACATGAAGTCCGTGGGCCGAAATAATGCCCATGGCAGTTCCGAGATCCAGAGAAGTACTCGGGGCTCCAGGATAGAAGAGCCAATGTAAGCTCAAGTGTGTTTTTCACTGCACACACACACAAAGTCCCATTGAGGTCAAGGGCTCCCAAGGAGTCCAGGGATGGCAATGGTCTGGGGCATAAACTTCAAGACCACCTACTCATCCCACCCTGTGCTACAGGCAGTAGTCATGAAGCCTGCCTCACATTCAGCCCTGTCCAGGGACCATGGTGGGAGGGCTACCTGCTCTCCATTCTGCCTTTTGCTGCCTGAGAGAGATTCAACCCAGCAGCTGCAGACTCATAGGTACACCAGTGACAAAAATGTGGCTCAGCACATGAGCAAGGCCAACCAGACTGTCCTCTATAAACTGGATGGTCAAGACTCAGAGAAGTCACTGTCAGCTAATTCAAAGCAAATATCTAAGAGAGCAGAGTAGAGAAGTAGCCTTGATGCCAGGGAGATCTAGAATAGAGGTAAGGGCTGGAGAGATGGCTTAGAGATTGAGACACTTGTCTGCAAAGCCTAAGGACCCAAGTTCGATTCTCCAGGACCCATGTAAGCCAGTTGCATATGGGGGCCACATGTATCTAGAGTTCATTTGCAGTGGCTGGATGCCCCAATGCACGAGTTCTCTCTCTCTCTCTCTCTCTCTCTCTCTTTCTCTCTCAAAATGGATAAATAAAATAAATAAAAATAGAATAGAAGTAAGAAAACCTGTCCCTTGTAATAAACATAGAAAACAAAACCAATTGTATATTTCTGAGCCATCTGTGTGCCTAATGGTCCGTAGAGATGGAAATAGCAATTTGTCCTCTTCTCTCTCTCTTTCTCCCCTGCTCTATAAAGAGGACTCAAGGGGCTGGGGAGATGGCTCAATGGCTAAGGCACTTGCCTGCAAAGCCTAACAGCCTAGGTTCAATTCCTTAGCACATGAAGTCAGAGGCCCAAAGTAGCACATGCATCTGGAATTCATTTACAATGGCTACAGGCTCTGGCAAGCCCATAAGGCCTGTGGAAGCCACACTCTTGAAGCCGTATGCTGATGGTAACACTAGCTACCTTTCCTATGGAACATTTGGAAACAGCTGGGTTTGAGGCCCAGGGTTCACCAACAGCTAGATGTTGATCTCAGTTTGTTTTACCCTATCCCACTCTGCTTAGGATTCATGGAGATGAAGCAGGAAGCTGGTGGCAAGTACCCGGGAAAGAACATTTTCTAGGTCAAGTTTGCAGCATGAAAACAAAGGCCCTGGTTAGGCTTAAGACTATTCTTAAGTCTTCATTCTGCCATATTGCCAGAGTTGCCCAGATGTCTTGAGAACTAAACGTTTGTTTCGCTTTAAAGTTTTCTCTTTAACGCTAGTAGATCCCAAACTCCCTTCTTTGTGGTCACCTCCTTTAGAATGGGTCTAGGTATAACTGAACTATAGGCTAGAACCAGAAACCGGACATCACAATGGGCCTGGAATCAGAGCTGCGAGGCTATCTTTGTTAGCGGCATGCTGTCCGACTAAGGCTTTATCCCAGATTTCATTTAACTGGAATTCTCCAGGAAGAACTGATAGAACTTTCTACACTGATGCATAGGTAATAGAGGTTCCGCAGTGAAACGGTCAGGGCTTCTGTCCCTCACAGAGCTCACGGTCAAGGGAGATTGGTCTTGGGGACACAGCATATTAAGGGCTCTATTTAGTGCCTTTTCTACCTCATGAAAATCAGCCAACCAAAAACCGAAATCACTTCTGTCTAGACACAGTCAGGTTTAGAAAAGAACCCGTCACTGCTGTTCCATCGTCTGCTAAGGCTACACAGTTCTCTTCCCAAATTATTTCTAACCAATGAGTAAGATGCCCAGAGTACCCCCAGGGGAAGACAGCAAATTACCAACCACCAAGAATCAATAAGCATTGCAAACCAAAATTTCATAGCTGCCGCCACCAAGGAAAGCAGAAGCCCAGTGTAAGAGAAGGAATAAGCTGTGTGGGAACTGTGTTATACAATCCACAAAAGGGCTTTAGGGACCATGTAACACCAAACAGCCTGTTTTTTTTTTGTTGTTGTTGTTGTTGTTTTTTGGTTTTTTTGAGGTAGGGTCTCACTCCAGCTCAGGCTGACCTGGAATTCACTATGTAGTCTCAGGGTGGCCTCGAGCTCATGGTGATCCTCCTACCTCTGGCCTCTGGCTCCCGAGTACTGGGATTAAAGGCATGCACCACCATGCTCCGCTTTCTTTTTTTTTTTTTAAGTTATTTTTTTTTATTGACAACTTCCTTAATTGTAGCCAATATCCCATGGTACTTTCCTCCCCCACCCACCCCCACTTTTCCCTTGAAACTCCACTGTCCATCATATCCCCTCCCCCCTCTCAATCAGTCTCTCTTTTATTTTGATGTCATGATCTTTTCCTCCTATTATGATGGTTTTGTGTAGGTTGTATCAGGCACTGTGAGGTCATGGATATCCAGGCCATTTTGTGTCTGGAGGAGCACATTGTAAGGAATCCTACTCTTCCTTAGGCCAAACATCCTCATTTTTAGTTGTTCATCTCATGCCAATGGAATTCATTGGCTATTAGGTTTTGTTTTTGTCATTCAGCCTCTGAAATATAGTGCTATATAAAGAAAATCTAAACAGGCAGACCAAGTAGAGGTACATTAGTCTATCTGGGTTAGTTGAATTTGTATGTTTTTTCTTGGCAAATTTACATATGGAATCTAGTACCTCTCCTTATTAGCAATTTTCCTAAAAGCATCAGCAGAGATTTGTGTTTGCAGCTTGCCCTTCTCTTGCTATTTCTTTTTCCATTCCCACTTTGGAAAATATTTTAAGAAGTATTTACACTAGCCTCAGAATATCAGGGATGGCCATAGGATGAACTGATGTATCCTGCTGATTTTAAAATGATAGAATCCCAGGCTCTGAGTTGGGAGGGACTTAGTGGGATATTACTCATGTTTACACTCCTAACTCATCACAAGCTATGTAGATGATGTTGCTTACCTGCTCAGAGACTAAGAAGAATGAGAGCTTTAGAAAGGCAGGTATTCAAAATGAGAGAGAGGAGGGGAGAAGAAGAAGTAGGAAGGGACCATGGAGAGGTTTTAAATAGAATTTGATATTTGGAAAAGATCTAGAGTAGGGAGCAAAGATTACAAATTTATTGAAGTTCTTTATACTTGTTTTATTTTTTGGTTTTTCAAGATAGAGTATCACTCTAGCCCAGGCTGACCTGGAATTCACTATGTAGTCTCAGGGTGGCCTCAAACTTATGGTGATCCTCCTACCTCTGCCTCTCGAGGCTGGGATTAAAGGCGTGAGCACCACACCCGGCTTTATACTTATTTTATAATTTAGCATCTCTTTAATTTTAAATTATATGTGGAATGAGCAAGTACCAAAACTCTTCACTTGGGAGCCTGAAAAGGTTTTACAATTATACATCAGCATCTATGTCATAAGAATCCCACTGTATTCCTCAAGTTTTCCATTATTGTAAAAATACATTTATACTTGATATAAGCCACTTAAGGACTGGACAAATGGCTCAGAGGTTGAAGGCACTTGCTTGCAAAGCCTGACAGCCCGGGTTCAATTCCCCAGTGCCCATGTAAAGCCAGATGCACAAGGTGAAGCATGTGTCTAAGAATTCATTTGCAGTGGCACACCCATACTCACTATCTCTGTATGTCTGTCTCTCTCTTTCTCAAATAAATAAAAATATTTTTAGGCCAGGCATGGTGGCACACGCCTTTAATCCCAGCACTAGGAAGTTAGAGGTAGAAGGATTGCCATGAGTTCAAGGCCACCCTGAGACTACATAGTGAATTTCAGGTCAGCACCTGGGGCTAGAGTGAGACCCTACCTTGAAAAACTATCTATATCACTTAAGAAGAGGAAAGGTTTGTTTTGGCTCCCAGTTTCAGAGGTTCCAGTCTGTGATCAACAGCCTGTTGTTTGGGGCCTATGTCAAAGCAGCACACACGGCAGGATGCGCATGGTGGGGCAAAACTGCTCATCGTAGAGCTTCAAGTGAAAGAGGAAGAAACCCCACAAAGCCAGCATACCCCAATGACCTGAAATCTCCCCTCAGAACCCATCTCTTAATGTTTCACCACTTTTACCACATGAGCCTTTTGGAGCTATTCCAAATCCAAATTGCAGCCCCCCTTGGTGTTTGGGACCTTCGAGACATGTTTGAACCTTGTCTTTACCACATTCTAGCCATGTGATTTTGAGCAACTTGGCTCCCCTCTCTAAGCCTTTTCTGTGGGATGAAGAGAAGACCTGGTCGTGAACAGAAGACTAGGGTGAAAGAAACAGCACACAGTGTGACAGTCTATAAGCATGGCACTTATATGGAATGAAAAGAAGCCCTCGGGCTGGAGAGATGGCTCTGTGGTTAAAGGCACTTGTTTGCAAAGCCTAATTGGCCTGGGTTCAAGTCCCCTGTACTCACATAAAGCCAAATGCACAAAGTGGCACATGTGTCTGGAACTTGTTTGCAATGGCAGGAGGTCCTGGGACACCCATACCTTCTCACTCCCTCTCTCCCCCTCTCCCTTTCTCTCTCAAATAAATCAAAATGTTTTTAAAACAGAAAAGAAGACCTCATCATAAAATAAGACAATAGAGGGGGGAAAAAAGAGTCTGCAGCTTACAACTGCATGACGGTTAATGGGTATGTTTACTGTTACTCACATAGCTCCTGCTGAGGTAGTTCCAGCAGTGGGGAACTCCCTAACTTACCAGCAGATCACCCAGTAAGACTCCTATACTCAGCCTCGGTGACCTGCTTGCTGTGGACAATCTCCCCTACCAACAGTTCAGAGCAGACGTATGAGCCACCAAAGAAGAGGGCGAGCTCAGGACACTGGGTAGAGGTGACTAGAACTGCCAAAAAAAAAAAAAAAAGGAAGCTCTCTGCTGATTGGCCAGGGTGGGACAACAGGAAACTGGCAAGGAACAGCTCCCAAGTACTCTTGTCCTTGTGGTGATGACTCCCCATCCCTGGGAGCCATTCTTCTGGGCACATGTCTCCCCAGAGCATCCCAGCAGACGTGGAAAACAGTTGGGTTTTGGTGGGGCACGCACAGTCAGCTCTGAATCAATGGCATGGAGCAAGAAATGAACTGAGGGCTTAAGATAGCCAGCTTTGGAGTGGCTTGGCTATATTCCAGCTGTGTGTTTCTTGGTAGATCTATAAAAATGGGACTTGAGCACATCTTCCTCGTGGGTTGTGGCTGCAAATATGAATGAGATGAGTGATTGGAAGCCTCTTTTCACTTTTCTTTTTTTTTTAAAGACAAGGTCTCACTGCATAGCCCTTGCTGGCCTGGAACTCCCGACGTACACCAGGCTGACCTTGAACTTGTGGCCACCCTTCTGCTTCGGCCTCCCAAGGGCTGGGAGTACAGGTGGGTATCCCAGGCCAACTTCTTTGCTTTCATTTTATTATTGGGGAGGAGCACATGTGCTACAGCATGCATGTGGAGGTCAGAGGACAACCTCTAGGTATAAAGCCCTCACCTTTCGCCTAGTTTTGAGAGTGGTTCTGTCTCGTTGTTTTGCTTCTGGGAAGGCTTCTCCCCTCCCCTCCCTCCCTTCTCCTGCACATAGCCACCTGCAGTCTCTGGGAGAGGCCAAGAGCTGCGCCTGTGTTTAGTTTTGCAACACATGCCTTCCCCTGAAGATTTCACAATCAGATTTTATCTCTCTCTCTCTCTCTCTCTCTCTCTCTCTCTCTCTCTCTCTCTTTCTCTCTCTCTCTGTGTTTTACCAGGGATTGAACCCAGTGTCTTACACATGCTAGGCAAGTGCTCCATCACTGAGCCACATCCTCAGCATCAATTTTCTTCTAAATAATAATGAACAGGCAGATAAATGTCAATCCTGTATGTGAGAGAATGGGCCGGGGACTAGCCCATCATACTTATAAATCTATGCTGCCACCTAGTGGCTCGCACAATGAAAGAAAAAGTGGGAAGTTTTTGTTATTAAGGACCAGACATGCAAAATTACCCAGCAAAGTCAAAGGGCCAAAGGTGGTGAACACGGAGAGAGAGCTAAGCTCTGGATCTTGCTTGAATCGAGCAGTTTATATTACATTGCCTCATTTAAACGGTATGTTTTCCACAGAAGAAAAAGTTAACCTGCTTTATGGAAAGAATTACATGAACACATGAATAAAATAGTTGGGGGGGGGGAATAAGTTGGGCTTAATTTGCATTTTCAGAGTTGCAGAAAGTTTGCACTGGATCTACACTCTGAGATGAGAGTAGTTACACTGGGTACGTTTACGAATGGGTAGATGGAATGGCTAACATTTACAGTACTTGCTTTAATTAGGGCATTATTCTGCGCACATGTTACACGTTGACTTACTTGAACCTCATAGCAACCTGTGAACAACTAATGCCCTCATAGACGGGGAAATGATGACACAGTGAGGTCATTTCTGCAGTGTCTCCCAGTTGGTGTGTACTGAGATTTTTGACCCAGGCAGTTAAGCCCCAGAGCCAGCAACCTTAGTCACTATGTTTAAAAACAAAATCAAGAGCCAGGCGTGGTGGCGCACGCCTTTAATCCCAGCACTCGGGAGGCAGAGGTAGGAGGATCGCCATGAGTTCGAGGCCACCCTGAGACTACATAGTTAATTCCAGGTCAGCCTGGGCCGGGGTGAGACCCTACCTCGAAAAACCAAAACAAAACAAAAAAATCATCAACAACAACAACAAAAAAAAACTTCTCAGGGCTGGGGAGATGGCTCAACAGGTAAGAGTGCTTGCCATGGAAAGATTGTTGGAGTCACGAGTTGGGGCATTATGCACAGAGACTGGGGCCTACACCCACAGAACTCTTGACTAACCTCACAATGCATGACCCACATTCCCCATTGATGAGGGTCCCTTTGAAAGTGGGAGGACAGGGAGGAGGACAATGGAACCAATACTATGAATGTAAAATCAGAATAATATATATAAAAAAAAAGAGTGCTTGCCATAAGCATGAGGGCCTGAGACCGCCTGAATTTGACTCTCCAGGGCCCATGTAAAAATTGAACTGGACCACACACATCTGTAACCCTAACCCTGTGGGGAGTGGAGTCCAGAGAATTGCTGACAGGTGCTTGCAGGCCAGCTATAGCCCCGAGAAGGCAGGGGTGAACAAGGAGGGGAAATCTGCCTCCAACAAGGTGGAAGGCTAAGACCAACACCAGCAACACATCCTATGAATGTGACACACTCACACCATGACGTGGGTGGGCCCACGCTCACACAAGTTGGACATACACCAAAAAAAAAAAAAAAAAAATGTTGGCCCACAACTCAGATTGTAAAACCAAGAGTACAGTATTTCTCTCCAGGTCCACAGCCATCAGTGAGTTCAAAATACATGCAAGGAGAATCTATTTTGAGCAAAAGCTCAAGTTCAGAGTGATGTTGATGACAAAACAGCCCTTGTCCCTAAGATCACAGTTGAGCCATGAGATAGAAGATAGACAATCCGACTCCAGGCAGTAAGTGCCAGAAGAGTGGATATTTAGGGGGTTAAGGAAATTGTGAGCAGGGACGTAGAAGCTGGGTTGCACAGAAGAGTCACAGGCGTGCCTAAGGATAGAGAAGGACCGTGTGGTTCATAATGTGGGGCACTTCCCTGTCAGGACCCTGTAAAAAGTCCCAGAACTCTCTCTACTCATCATCTTGTCCCCCTGATCCCCTTTCAACTAGCCAGACTCTAACTAGGGAAGAAACTCAGAAGCTGCCTCCTGTTATAACACATATAATATTATAGAACATAGGATTATTATATAATATTATAGAAAATATAATAACTACAGTAATTGAAAATTTCAAAGAGAGTTGCTGGGCTGAAGAGGTGGCTCAGCGGTTTAAGGTGCTCGCCTGCAAAACCTAATGGGCCTGGGGTTTGATTCCCCAGTACCCACGTAAAGCCAGATGTACATGGTGGTACACAAGTCTGAAGTTTGTTTGCAGTGACTGAAGGCCCTGGTGCACCCATTCTCATTCTGTCTGTCTCTCTTCTCTCCCCCCCTCTCTCTCTCTCTCTTTCTCTCTCTCTATGTCTCTCTCTGTCTTGCAAATAAATAAATAATATTTCAAAAGAGATATAGGGTTATCTTTGCCCCTCCCTGTATGCCCAGCCTAGGTCTGTCATCTTAGAATTCCTACCTACCATTAATGCAGGATTTGGGGGTTCAGAAAACTTGTTACCCCAATTTCTGTGTCCTTATCCAATTAACAAAGAATTGATAAAAACAGACTCAAGGATAAATTAAGAATTGTGGAGCTTATTTAGGGAGAATCATAATTTGTGAAGTTTATTTAGGGGAAATTGGTATTTAGGAAAAGGCTGGAGCAGTTCCACATGCACATGGAAGACAGGATCTTGAAACCCATGCAAAAGATTTAGAAGAAACACACATTTGTGTTGGAGGCATAAAAACATCAGCCCTGGGCTGGAGAGATAGCTTGGCAGTTAAGGCTCCTGCCTCCCAAGCCTAAGAACGCCAGTTCCAATCTCCAGGTCCCACGTTTAGCCAGACGCAAAAAGTGATGCAAGGCTGCAATGCTGCACTTGCCCACAAGGGGGCGCACGTGTCTGCAGTTTGTTCACAGTGACTGAGAGGCTGCTGGCACTCCCATTCTCTCTCTCTATCTCTCTAGCGCTTTCTCTCTCTATCTCTCACAAATAAATTTTTTTAAAAATCAGCCCTGAGCCTTCACGTGGAAGAATAACAAAGGGAAAGGATCAAAGCAGAGACTGGGAAATTCCAGTGAGCAATGAATGAGTCAAGAGAGTTATTGCACACACAGTAGACCCTGAGCTTAGAGAAATTACACTCATAGCGGGCCCACAGTTTAGAGGAAATACACACGTAGTACACTCAGAGATCAAAGAAAAATCATGCATGTAATCAAAGTGAGAAGTTATCCCAAAGCATGACACAGATAGAATGCAAGCAGAAAAATACCCTTGTCAGGTCAGGAGGGAAGCCCACTCTGTGTGTGTCAGCAAAACTTAGGAGAAGAGAGGCGGGCTTAACATGTGTCCACCCAGATGAGATCACAGGGCGGATAAAAGGCAGAGATCATTATAGACAAGACTTTCTACTCAAGTAACAATGGATTTTTGTCCTGGGACTCGGGTATGTAAGGGAAAGACCTGATTGGTGCGGGGTTGACTCAGTAGGCTAACCCACCGAGGTAGTGTGCTAGACCGTGGAGAAGCAGCAGGGGGCGCTGCAGCCATTGCGGATGAAACTGGGTCAGCCACTAGTTCCATTCCTGCCAAGGCGGGGTGACATCTGGTTCCCTCTTTTGGCTCCTGTCTTTAATTAAAACTGCTTAAGCTGGGCGTGGTGGCGCATGCCTTTAATCCCAGCACTCGGGAAGCAGAGGTAGGAGGATCGCCATGAGTTCGAGGCCACCCTGAGACTACATAGCGAATTCCAGGTCAGCCTGTTCTAGATAGAGTGAGACCCTACCGCAAAAGAAAAAAAAATGCTTTAAAGAAGCTAGCTTTCTCCTGTCTCCTTCACTATTAGGGTAATTGGCTAAGACTTTCTGTACCTGAACTGGGAGGAAAAACAACTTCCCAGCTACCACCTGTTACCTCATCCCCAAGAGAAAGGAGGTCCCCCCACATCCCATGCAGCACAGTCTGGGACCTTTCCCCTCCTGCCCTTTCTCCAAGTGGGCTTTAACACCTCTCCCTCCTCCTCCTCCTCCTCCTCCTTCTCTTCCTCCTCCTCCTCTTCCTCCTCCTCTTCCTCCTCCTCTTCCTCCCCTCAAGAGATTGAGTCACTTCCTCTTTGGTCTGAACCACTTGGGCACAGGAAACAAGTGGGAGCTCTCTATTTGTGAACCCCAACCCTGGCAGGCCTCTTCTTTGGGGAACCAACTGCTGCTCTGCTCCAAGTAGCTCTGGGTGTGACAACCACAGAGGCCTGACCACTCCCTTGCCAACATGGACAGAGTAGGGGGTGACAGCCTGAGCCAGTCTCATTTCTCTGACAAACGGCAGAGGAACTGAGCTTGGCAGCCGTACCTCCTGATTCTCTTCATCCTAAGGGTTCAGAGGATTCGCCTATACGTTTCCCCCACATTACTTTCTACTACTTGTCACCCAGAACGGTGCTGTCACTCAAGGGTTAGTCATGGAAGCTAGTTTGAGAAGTCCTCTTTCCCCGACTGAAAGAGCCCTGGTGTTTGCCAGGAAAAATTAGGAGCATGCAACAGTAAGCATGAGACTGACAGAGGAGATTTATTGAAAATGAGTTGAAGAAGCCCCAAGATGTCAGGGAAAGTATGCTTAAGATTTCAGCCAGCATCCAAAGAAGAGAAAGAAAAGGGAAAGTGCCAGGAGCCAGCCCCAGCTGGACAGAGGTCATCGAAGGAAATGTAGAGTCGGCCGGGAAAGAATGAGAGACACCAGGTTCTGTTTCAGGTACTCGGGCATCTCTGCCTTCCTCAAAACCCTGTGTTTGGGGCTGGAGAGATGGCTTAGCAGTTAAGGCGCCTGCCTCCTAAGCCTAAGAACACTGGTTCCAATCTCCATCGGTTCCAATCTCCAGGTCCACGTTTAGCCAGATTCAAAGTGACGCAAGGGCGCGATGCTGCACTTGACCACAAGGGGGCACACACATCTGGATTTGGTTTGTAGCAGCTGAGAGACTGCTGGAGCGCCCATCACTTCTGTCTTCCTCTCCCTCTCTCTCTGGTCTCTCAAAAAAAAAAAAAAAAAAAAAAAAAAAAAAAAAAAAACTGTTTTATTTATACCACTACAGAACAAAAGCAGACTTCTCAGCAAAGAACATTTTCAATACCATGTGCTTAACCTTTACCTAAATTTCGATTTCCCTGAATAACTTCATCAAGCATATAGAATTTTCCCCCAAAAGTAGATTCTATCAGCGATAAGAGCAGATTATGTCAGCAAGGTGCTAGACAGACTGTTTCATGCTGAAAGGCCATTCTTTTAACTTTCTTATACATTTCTTATAGCCATGCTTAGCAAAGTACTTATTAAGCTGTTTGATTAAAGAACTTTTTTGTTCTCTGAGTAACAAACACCAAGCAGGACCTGATGGAGCAAGCCTTTCCAAAAAGGGCAATGAATTATAGTGTGCCCATTTTCCATTCTTACTCACTACGTGACCTAAGTTTTCATCATAACTTCCTGTTTAAGGTAGAGGTGGGTCAGTAGGAGCAGGAAACCTAAATGCATTTGCCTTAGCTCCTGAGGTGGACTTCCGAATTTCGGGTGTGGTAATGGGAGGATCAAGTAATTCTTCCATACCTTTGCAAAGAACTCCTTATTAGTCATATTCTTATATTTATCTAGGGAGCATAAGTCTGTACAAATGGTTTTAGTTTTATTTTCTTTCAGCCCTCTTATTTCTATACAGCAGAAACCAGCTTGAGTTTCCTTTTCTTGAAAGCCTAAAAAGACAAGAGTGTTATTGCCATTAAAAAGAATTAAACAAGCTGGGCGTGGTGGCGCACACCTTTAACCCCAGCACTCGGGAGGCAGAGGTAGGAGAATCGCTGTGAGTTTGAGGCCACCCTGAGACTACATAGTTAATTTCAGGTCAGACTGGGCCAGAGTGAGACCCTACATTAAAAAAACAGAAAAAGAAAGAAAGAAAGAAAGAAAGAAAGAAAGAAAGAAAGAGAGTGGTTTCAGTTTTATCATGAGGTTCCAGCCATACTGAAACCTCCTCCTAGCAAGGACCATGTCAAACAGCAGGACTGATTTTGCCTCCACCAGGAAAGTGACATTTTTTGAGTTAAAACTTAGAAAGGCAGGCAGGCTCAGCAGTAAGAGTCTGGAGGGTGGGTTCCTGCAGGTTTAAGTACATTACCTCATTAAGGGGATAAATATTCCTCCACCTCCGTAATATGTCTATAGGTGAGTGAGGGAGAATTGACAGGATTAACTCTTTTTTTTTTTTTTTGAGAGAGAGAGAGAGAGAGAGAGAATGGACGCGCCAGCAGCCTTTCAGTGGCTGTGAAAGAACTCCAGATGTGTGCACCCACTTGTGGCTCCCTTGCACCACTTTTGCATCTGGCTAAACGTGGAACCTGGAGAATTGAACGGGTGTTCTTAGGCTTGGCAGGCAGGCACCTTAACCGCCAAGCCATCTCTCCAGCCTTAGGATTAACTCATTTAAAAAAAATTATTTTACTTATTTATTAGAGAGAGAGAGAGAATGGATGCACCAGGACCTCTAGCCACTGCATACAAACTCCAGATGCATCACCACCATGTGCATCTGCCTTACATGGGTTCTGGGAAGTGGAATCTGAGTCCTTAGGCTTTGCAAGTGCCTTAACCACTAATCTATCTCTCAAACCCAACAGGATTAACTCTTAAGGGAGGGAGGGGGTTATAATCTTATGTTTTGGGTAGTTTAGGATGGCATGTACCCGCCCCCCCCCCAGGGCCAGAGGGGAAACTCAAATTACTTTTTCTTTAACAACAGCCATGATACTTTCACCTTGTCCCCCTTCTTTTTATATGACATTTTGAATACTAAGAAGGAGTAATTGTGATGCTTGCCTTCCCAGTGTTACCAGGGAAACAGGAGGTTGGTCTGTCTTTTAATGATCTCTAAGCAGAATATCTGTCTTTCTCCTGTCTCCTTCACTATTAGGGTAATTGGCTAAGACTTTCTGTACCTGAACTGGGAGGAAAAACAACTTCCCAGCTACCACCTGTTACCTCATCCCCAAGAGAAAGGAGGTCCCCCCACATCCCATGCAGCACAGTCTGGGACCTTTCCCCTCCTGCCCTTTCTCCAAGTGGGCTTTAATACCTCTCCCTCCTCCTCCTCCTCCTCCTCCTCCTCCTCCTCCTCCTCTTCCTCCTCCTCTTCCTCCTCCTCTTTCTCCCCTCAAGAGATTGAGTCACTTCCTCTTTGGTCTGAACCACTTGGGCACAGGAAACAAGTGGGAGCTCTCTATTTGTGAACCCCAACCCTGGCAGGCCTCTTCTTTGGGGAACCAACTGCTCCTCTGCTCCAACTGGCTCTGGGTGTGACAACCACAGAGGCCTGACCACTCCCTTGCCAACATGGACAGAGTAGGGGGTGACAGCCTGAGCCAGTCTCATTTCTCTGACAAACGGCAGAGGAACTGAGCTTGGCAGCCGTACCTCCTGATTCTCTTCATCCTAAGGGTTCAGAGGATTCGCCTATACGTTTCCCCCACATTACTTTCTACTACTTGTCAAAATCACTCAAGGGTTAGTCATGGAAGCTAGTTTGAGAAGTCCTCTTTCCCCGACTGAAAGAGCCCTGGTGTTTGCAAGTTTTCACATATCAAGCTCTTTATCCCATGGCCAGGAAAAATTAGGAGCGTGCAACAGTAAGCATGAGACTGACAGAGGAGATTTATTGAAAATGAGTTGAAGAAGCCCCAAGATGTCAGGGAAAGTATGCTTAAGATTTCAGCCAGCATCCAAAGAAGAGAAAGAAAAGGGAAAGTGCCAGGAGCCAGCCCCAGCTGGACAGAGGTCATCGAAGGAAATGTAGAGTCGGCCGGGAAAGAATGAGAGACACCAGGTTCTGTTTCAGGTACTCGGGCATCTCTGCCTTCCTCAAAACCCTGTGTTTGGGGCTGGAGAGATGGCTTAGGGGTTAAGGCGCCTGCCTCCTAAGCCTAAGAACACTGGTTCCAATCTCCATCTGTTCCAATCTCCAGGTCCCATGTTTAGCCAGATGCAAAGTGACGCAAGGGCGCGATGTCGCACTTGACCACAAGGGGGCGCACACATCTGGATTTCGTTAGTAGCAGCTGAGAGACTGCTGGAGCGCCCATCTCTATCTGTCTTCCTCTCCCTCTCTCTCTGGTCTCTCTCAAAAAAAAAAAAAAAAACCCTGTTTTATTTATACCACTACAGAACAAAAGCAGACTTCTCAGCAAAGAACATTTTCAATACCATGTGCTTAACCTTTACCTAAATTTCGATTTCCCTGAATAACTTCATCAAGTATATAGAATTTTCCCCCAAAAGTAGATTCTATCAGCGATAAGAGCAGATTATGTCAGCAAGGTGCTAGACAGACTGTTTCATGCTGAAAGGCCATTCTTTTAACTTTCTTATACATTTCTTATAGCCATGCTTAGCAAAGTACTTATTAAGCTGTTTGATTAAAGAACTTTTTTGTTCTCTGAGTAACAAACACCAAGCAGGACCTGATGGAGCAAGCCTTTCCAAAAAGGGCAATGAATTATAGTGTGCCCATTTTCCATTCTTACTCACTACGTGACCTAAGTTTTCATCATAACTTCCTGTTTAAGGTAGAGGTGGGTCAGTAGGAGCAGGAAACCTAAATGCATTTGCCTTAGCTCCTGAGGTGGACTTCCATTTCGGATGTGGTAATGGGAGGATCAAGTAATTCTTCCATACCTTTGCAAAGAACTCCTTATTAGTCATATTCTTATATTTATCTAGGGAGCATAAGTCTGTACAAATGGTTTAGTTTTATTTTCTTTCAGCCCTCTTATTTCTATACAGCAGAAACCAGCTTGAGTTTCCTTTTCTTGAAAGCCTAAAAAGACAAGAGTGTTATTGCCATTAAAAAGAATTAAACAAGCTGGGCGTGGTGGCGCACACCTTTAACCCCAGCACTCGGGAGGCAGGGGTAGGAGAATCGCTGTGAGTTTGAGGCCACCCTGAGACTACATAGTTAATTCCAGGTCAGACTGGGCCAGAGTGAGACCCTACATTAAAAAAAAAAAAAAAAAGAAAAAAAGAAACAAAGTGGTTTCAGTTTTATCATGAGGTTCCAGCCATACTGAAACCTCCTCCTAGCAAGGACCATGTCAAACAGAAGGAGTGATTTTGCCTCCACCAGGAAAGTGACATTTTTTTGAGTTAAAACTTAGAAAGGCAGGCAGGCTCAGCAGTAAGAGTCTGGAGGGTGGGTTCCTGCAGGTTTAAGTACATTACCTCATTAAGGGGATAAATATTCCTCCACCTCCGTAGTATGTCTATAGGTGAGTGAGGGAGAATTGACAGGATTAACTCTTTTTTTTTTTTTTTTTTTTTTTGAGAGAGAGAGAGATAGAGAATGGGCGCGCCAGCAGCCTTTCAGTGGCTGTGAAAGAACTCCAGATGTGTGCACCCACTTGTGGCTCCCTTGCACCACTTTTGCATCTGGCTAAATGTGGGACCTGGAGAATCGAACGGGAGTTCTTAGGCTTGGCAGGCAGGCACCTTAACCGCCAAGCCATCTCTCCAGCCTTAGGATTAACTCATTTTTTAAAAAATTATTTTACTTATTTATTAGAGAGAGAGAGAGAATGGATGCACCAGGACCTCTAGCCACTGCATACAAACTCCAGATGCATCACCACCATGTGCATCTGCCTTACATGGGTTCTGGGGAGTGGAATCTGAGTCCTTAGGCTTTGCAAGTGCCTTAACCACTAATCTATCCTCTCAAGCCCAATAGGATTAACTCTTAAGGGAGGGAGGGGGTTATAATCTTATGTTTTGGGTAGTTTAGGATGGCATGTACACACCCCCCAGGGCCAGAGGGGAAACTCAAATTACTTTTTCTTTAACAACAGCCATGATACTTTCACCTTGTCCCCCTTCTTTTTATATGACATTTTAAATACTAAGAAGGAGTAATTGTGATGCTTGCCTTCCCAGTGTTACCAGGGAAACAGGAGGTTGGTCTGTCTTTTAATGATCTCTAAGCAGAATATCTGTCTAGGGCTTGAGAAATGGCATAGCAATTAAGGCGTTTGCGTACGAAGCCTAAGTACCCTAGTTCAATTCCCCTGGACCCACGTAAGCCAGCTAGCCGGGCGTGGTGGCACACGCCCTTAATCCCAGCACTCGGGAGGCAGAGGTAAGAGGATAACCATGAGTTCGAGGCCACCCTGAGACTACATAGTGAATTCCAGGTCAGCCTGAGTTAGAGTGAGACCCTACTTCAAAAAAAAAAAAAAAGAAAGAAAGAAAGAAAGAAAGAAAGAAAAAAAACTAGACTTGCTCAAGTTGTTTTTCTAAAAAAAATAAAGAAGAAGAAGAATATTTGTCTAAACACATATAACTAGGATTAGCAATTCTCCAGCTTCAAGTCAGATTTTCTGGTTTTCTATTTAGTTCCCTCCAAGCCATGCACAGATAGGTATCTGCTTGGATGTGTGAAAGGTTTGGGAATGGCCAACAGAAATCCCTTTGGAATACCGTCTACAGAGAGGCAGAGCCCTGGGCCCTAGGTATTGGCTGAGGGAAGTGCCTTGCCACTAGGGGGAAATGCAGTGGACCACCTTTAGAAAAGAATTACCCAGTGTCAGGCTGAAGAGATGGCTTAGTGGTTAAGGCACCTGCCTGCTAAGCCCAAGAATGCCTGTTCGATCCTCCAGATCCCACATTTAGCCAGATGCAGTGACACAAAAGTGCAATGTCGCACTTGCCCACAAGGGGGCACATGCATCTGGAGTTCATTCACAGCAGCTGAGAGGCCACTGGCTCACCATTCTCCCTCTCTCTCTCTCTCTCTCTCTCTCTCTCTCTCTCTCTCTCTCTGACTCTTTCCAAAAAAAAAAAAAAAGAATTACCCAGTGCTGAAGAAATGCCTCAGTGGTTAAGTTGCTTGCCCACAAAGCCTGACAACCCTGGTTGGATTCCCCAGTACCCACATATGGCCGGACATCGTGCCATGCATTTGTCTGGAGTTCATTTGTCTGGAGTCAGCTAGAGGCCTTGATGTAACCATATTTCTCTCCTCTCTCTCTCTCTCTTTCCTTCTCTTTTCCTGAAAAGTTGCAAATAAAAAAGATTTATTTTTTAAAAAGATAAATTTTTTTTATAGAAAAAGAAAAGAATTGCCCAATTCCCAGCCTGCCTCCCAGCCACACTCATCCCCTGTTCCTATGTGTAGGGCTAAGCCAGATGCACCAAGTGGCACATTCATCTGGAGAACTAATCCCCGGGGCACTCTGATTCTCCCTTCCAGTGGCCCTAGTGGCCCTACCATCTCACAGCCCATAGTTACCAATGACTCCCTTCACCAGCAGTTTAACACTGTCCTACACTGACTGACTGGAAAACACCAAGAATAATGACTCTGAGGGGGGCAGTTTCACAACTCCTGTCTTATCGGTTGTCCCCCACACCCATACCGAACAAACATCCTCCATTTTATAGATAAGGAAGTGGGCTCAGAGAGGTTAGGTAACATTCCTCAGATCATACATCTAGTTACTGACACTACTGAAGGGGAAAGGTCAGTGTGTCGCAAGGCACCAACATGTTTGCCTCCAGTGGTAGATATGGAAAACTTCTATCTCCTGCTTTCAAAATCAGGTCTTATAGGCATTAAAGCCTGCCTGATTCCTTTGACATATGGGGTACACAGATGACTTGGGAGTTGCCTCTCACACTGGAGAGCTCTATTGTTCTCAGGGCTGTGACCACAGGATTACAGTATAAATAGCTACCTGGGTGTTCTATCAGGTTTCATGTTCTGTCTTGCTCAAAACAATTGCCAGTAGAGGGGAAAAGGACTTTGGCTCCTGATTCTGTTTACACTTGACCTTGCTTTTCCAAAAGCCTAAGTGGCTAATTTTTACAGGATCCAGAACACCCTGACTTATCAGCTTGCTATATTGTAGGTAAGTACTGTTGACTGCAAAAGACACAGATCCCACCTCAAAGGGATCAAATATGAGTGACCATGGCCCGAGAACACAGATTTAGGTTACCCCAAATTCCATGTTCCAATGAGTTAACAATTTCATGAAGGTTTTATAGTGACAGAGCAAAAGAAAGTCATAAATCAAGGCATTTTCCAAATACACTGGCTGACCATCAGGTAGGTGGGTTACAGCAAAGGGAGGGAGAATCTCCACCAAAGGCCTCAGATGCTATCTGATGACATTCTTGGCCCTAGGGTTGGTGGAAGCTGGGCATCTGTTCTTGAATTCTGAAAAGGATTACACCTGATCAGCTGATAGTCACTAGGATGTTAGTTCAGGCACAGAGGTGGGCAATAAATGGCTATTCTAAAAGGTAGCCCACGGTAATTTGGCTCTGACTTGCAACATTCTATCTCTCTGTGACCACGGGAGCTTTATCGGTCCATTCAGCCTGCTGGACGTAGGTACAGCAGATTCAGCACTTGGCTGGGAATTTAGTTTGCAGTACCCATGTGCTGTCTTTCCTCTCTGAGTCTGAAAGTAGGCAAAGCCAGATCAGCCTGCCTCTGTGTGGGGCAGGACCACACGCTTCTTTCCTGCCTCTTCCACATCTGTTAATAACAGGGCAAACCAAGCTGGGGGAAGCTTCAAGCTTCACTTATACCTTCAGTCCAAGTTTGACTTTGGCCAATTTCCAAGTGCCAACATTATTAGGAAGAAATGTAATTAGCCCACCATTAGTATTTCCTCTCTACAGATAGAGCAGACATATACAATCTCAAAAGCATAGATAATAGTCAAATGTAGCAAAATAATTAAGAAGAGATGAATTATCAACATTTGTTGCCTTAGTTTTTTTTTTTTTTTTTTGGTTTTGCAAGGTAGGGTCTCACTCTAGTTCAGGCTGACCTGGAATTCACTATGTAGTCTCAGGGTGGCCTCGAACTCACGGCAATCCTCCTACCTCTGCCTCCCAAGTGCTGGGATTAAAGGCGTGAGCCACCATGCCCGGCTCTTAGTTTTAAATATAGTTCAATTATAAATTGACTTGTTGAATTCCAATTACCTTTTTTTTTTTTTTTTTTTTTTTTTTTTTTTGAGACAGATTCTTGCCATTCTTGCAATTCAAACTCAGGTTGGCCTTGAACTCATTATGTAGGCCAGAAACTCCTGAAACTCATGGTCCTCCTTCCTTTGCCTTCCAAATAATTCAACATTTTTTCCTATATTCTTTTTTATTTTTAATTTATTTTTTATTTATTTTACCCTCATAATCCTTACCTACCACCCTTCTTTTTCTCCCTCCACCACTTCCCCTTCACTGAACCCTTTTTTCTTTCCAACTAGTCCCTCTTTTATTTCAATGTTTTTTTAATTTTTTATTTACTTATTTGTACATGCATGTGTGTGTATATGTATGTACAACTGACTAAGTGAAAGTTTTTCTTTCTTAATTTCTTTCTTTCTTTCTTTCCGTTTCCTGAGGTAGGGTCTCACTCTAGCTCAGGCTGACCTGAATAGTCTCAGGGTGGCCTTGAACTCACGGCGATCCTCCTACCTCTGCCTCCCTAGTGCTGGGATTAAAAGTGTGCACCACCATGCCCAGCTTCATTTTATTTATAGTATTACATTTTTATATTTTATTTATTTATGAGAGAGAGGAGAGAAGAGGCAGATAGAGAGAGAATAGGTGTTCCAGGGCCTCTAGCCACTGAAATGAATTCCAGACACATGAGCCACTTTGTGCATCTGGCTTACATGGGTACTGGATACTGGGGAATTGAACCTGGGTCCTTAGGCTTCACAGGCAAGCACCTTAACAGCTAATCTCAACTGTAATACTATCAACCCTATTCTTACTTGGAGAAGTTGTGGGAAGCAATTTAGCAAACCCCCAAATCCACGCCAGTTGATTTATACTTCCTAAAGCCATGTGACTTCACTCTCCTCCTCCTCCTCCTTTGCTTTCTGCACAGTCACTGTGGCTGGCGGTGGCACTTACCTGCAGGGGCTCTGTCCACACAGCCCTCTTTCCCCCCACTCCTTCCTCTTACACCTACAGGCTTCGAGCTTGCAAGGCTCTGCTGCTAGTGGTTTTCCATGGACAGCCCTCACCTTCCTCGGCATGGCTTCTAAGATAACAGAAACTTACTTCTCACACTTCTGGGAGTTGAAAAGTTCAAGATCAAGGTGATGGCAGGTTCCGTGTCTGATGAGGAGGTACCGACTGGTTCACTGACAGCCCCTTCTAGCTATGTCCTTACATGGCAGAAGGGTTGAGGTAACTCTATGGGGCCTCTTTTAGAAGGCTCATGATTCCATTCACAGGAGTCCCACCTTCATGATCGAAGCACCTTCCAAAGTCTCCATCAAGGGTTAGGTTTTGACATATGGATTTAGAAGGACACAGATATTCAACATACAGCTCTAAAGCCTCTTCAAAAAAAAAAAAATCCAATGTGAGTACGGTGCTATTTCCTACTGACATCCATCTACTCTTCCCCACATGCTCTGTCCTGAATGCTCACAGGAGGCTTTGTGGCCCACCAATTAAAACCCAGGCTCTGCAGAAAACCTTCTCCCTGTAGACCAGCCAACTGAAAGCTGGAAAAAGCTGCACTGCATGCAACTATATGGGAGACAGAAGTCATCAGCAGTGAAAACAGTGGACACTGGAAGCCTCAAGTTTGGCCAGATAAGCCAAACGACTGAACGGGTGCAATAGTGGCATATCTGCTCTGGGGGAAACCAACTGCTCTCTAATTGGACAGAAGGCCTGCTCTACAGGAGGGAATACATACCTGGTACTGAAAAACCTAATCAAAAGCCTATGGCAGGGGAGGTCATGAGCCTTAGGGGTATACAGCCTGCTCTTGTCTGGCTAAATGTAGATATTACTCACACCAAACTGCCCTGTAAACACTACACTTAATGCTCGTATTCACATATTAATGCTACTCTCACTTCTGGTTAGAGAAGCTTCTCTTTTCAGATGGCAGTGACCACTGGGATCACCCAAAAGACAACATAGTGCTGAGAAGAAGGGACAGAGGAGTGTCCAGCACTGAAACATCTCTATCACACCCTCCAAGGCTCAGGGTCCATTGCAGAAGAGGTGGTGGAAAGAATGTAAAAGCCAAAAGAAGGGTACGACTCCTTACAATGCAAGTGTCCAGACAGAAATTGGCCTCGATATCCATGACCTTGCAGTGCCTAACAATACCTTCACAAGATCCTCATATAGAAGAAAAAGATGATGACATCAAATTAAAAGAGAGAGGGAGGGGATATGATGGAGAGTGGAGTTCTGAAGAGGAATGGGGGGAGGGGAGGGAAAAATCATGATTTATTTTCTGTAAGTGTAGAAGTTGTCAATAAAATATAAAAATTAAAAAAAGAAAACCCAGGCTGTGAAACCAACCCGAAGTCTAAACTGTACCTTGCCTATTTACTAGCTACAGCACTGTTGCGGCATTAATTTACTTTTCCTCCAGTATATTAAATTGCCTCACCTTTGGGTGACCTATAAACAAGGCTAGCTGTCTCTTCCTTACAAGATAATTATGAGGATTAAGATCAGTCATATCAAAAGCTTCAGTGTGTGGTGACTTTATGGTGCCAGTAAAAATAGATGCTTCTGATTATATTGTTTAAAGTGTAAAAGTATATGGTTTTAAATTATAGCTGTCATGCTGCACACGAGATATCCAAGACTTATTCATTCTGTCTGAAGCTTTGCATTAACTACATGTCCTTATTGCATCGTGAAGTCTTCTGTGACAGTTACCTTCACATTGCTGGGACAAAACACCTGACCAAAATCAGCTGATGGAAAAGCTAGGCATGGTGGCACATGTCTTTAATCCCAGCACTTGGGAGGCTGAGGTGGGAGGATCACTGTGAGTTTGAGGTCAGTCTGAGATTACATAGTGAATTCCAGGCCAGCCTGGCCTAGAGTGAGACCCTTCCTTGAAAAACAAAACAAAAAAGGCAGCTGATGAGATGAAAGGCTTTAATTTTGGCTTACAGTCTCAAGAGGAAGCTTCATCATGGCAGGTCAGTGATGGCAGAGCACAAACCAAACATCACATCTTGCCACAGCAGCTGGCAGGAAGCAGCAAGAGTGAGCTGAGCTCCTACTGACAAGCCCCCAAAAGCACCCCAAAGCCCACCCCCATTAACACACCTCCGTAAGCAAGGCTCCACCTCCCAAATTACAATCAGCTGGGACCAAGCATTCAGAAGATATTAGTTTAAGAGATGCCTTATTCAAACCACCACATCTTCTTTGGTCTTTTACAGATTCCCCCTCCACCCCATAGCTGGAGACTCAAAAGCTAAGTCAGGACTACAAGGCCTTGTGCCAGAAATGGCACAATGGACCACTCTCCCACGATGGCCTTGGCTCCCACTGAATGACTCAAGGCCTCCATCTTTCCACAACAGCTTCTGGCATAGACAGGAGTCGGGAACTTGAGTTCCAGTCCTATTTGCTTTGCCAGTCTGGAGGAAATGGGCCAATGATGGTGGATCTGGATGAAGTCTAATGCTGGCTGTCTGGTGCAGCTGTTTAAAGAGGGCTGAGTCTGTACTGTCACAGGAAATCCAGAGCAAGATCCCCCACTGCCCCATCCAGTGGGGCATCAACGGGAGCAAGGACCCTAGAGAACCTGAAATGAAAGGGACAAGAGACACAAGGAACCGACAGCAAGACAAGGATCTGATCAAGCTGCGAATTTTATTAATCTCAGGGTGCCTTTTATACAGAAGAACAGGGAAGTAGCTTAGGTATTCTATAATTATGTTTCAACAGGATAAGACCCCAGCCCCAAGGCTATAAGATGTTCCACAGGATAAGGCTCCAGCCCCAAAGCCATAAGATAACGACTTCCTCAATCTCTGTGCATGGGTTAATAGATAACTGCAGACCTTGTGACTTCCCAGAACAGACAACTTATCAATGGAGTCACTACTCAAGATGGAGGCACTTTTGGTTACCTAGTGCCCAATGGTTCCCGACACCCCACCCACTGTGAACTGGCACCTGTATGTGAGCACTGAAGGGTCAGGACTGAGCAAGTGCCAGGCTCACCATCCTCCATGAGCTGCCCTGTCACTTACATTCCCAAGGAACAACAACAACAAAAAAGCCAGACTTTTTAAAAAAAAAAAAAAAAGATTTTATTATTATTATTTATTTGAGACTAAGAATGGGGGCACCAGGGCCTCTAGCCACTGCAAATGAACTCCAGTCACATGCACCACCTTGTGCATCTGGCTTACCTGGATCCTGGGGAATTTGAACCTGGGTCCTTTCACTTTGCAGGCAAGTGACTTAACTGCTACGCTATCTCTCTAGTCCCAGACTTCTTGTTATTGTTGTTATATATACATAGCCTTGACTGGCCTGGTATTTGTAGCAATGCTCCTGCCTCATCCTTCTGAGTGCTAGGACTACAGGAATAGACTACCACACTGTACTCCTTCACAGGCTTTAACATTTATGCTCATTAAGGAAGGAGAGCCTGGGGCAGCCTGGACAGGCCTCTGTTTCAGCCTGGCTCTGTAGGCCCTGGCCTGTGCCTATGGGGAAGTGACCTGACCTCTCTGAGCCTCTGCCTTTCATTTATAAAGCATGCCGAATGGAACCTGTCTTACAAGATGGCAGTGAAAATTAAATAATTGTGTCAACTGCCACAATGGCCACTTAGGTGGTCCTTTTCTGAACATAGCCTGGGTAGGTAGGGCTCTCTGAACTCTGAGGAAAAAAATTGGCCACAGACCCCTGGTTGGTTTGTTTTGGTTTTTTTGTTTTTGCTTTTCAAGGTAGAGTCTCACTCTAGCCAGGATGACCTGGAATTCACTATATAGTCTCAAGGTGGTCTCAAACTCACTGCGATCCTCCTACCTCTGCCTGCCGAGATTCAAGGCGTGCGCCCCCACCACGTGCAGCTAGTTATTTTTGTCTCTGTGTGAGCTCTGAGCTGGATTTTCCAGGTAGCTGACTGCTTCTCACCTGTTTTTGTAAAGCTTCTCCAGCCCCCATTGGGCACTGGCCTGGAAGCTTCAAGTTTCCTGGGGAAACAAGAGCTTCTCATAGCCACCAGCTGAGGGCTCAGATCTGGCATCTTGCAGGGAAGGGAGAGAAGAGCCAGAGCCCTGCCCCCAGGGTGAAATGGTCCCGGACAAGTCAAGTCAAGCGAAGGTTGCCTACTCTAGAGGACTGGACAGTCTTCCATTGATTTGGCCGGCAGTGTGTTTTGGAAACGTCTGAGTTAGTTGCTAAGGTTGAGAAACCAGGAACGTTCACTTGCTCCTGGGCTTGGACTCTTGCCTTGGTAACCACCAGCTGTATTGCCTATCTATCTATTGTCTCTAAGGTTGAGCATGAGTTCTGAAGCCTGCCAGTTGCTCCAGGGGTTCCAGCCCGGCCTGATGGCATGGGCCTTTACACCCTCAAACTCAGGAGCATAGTTGCTCAACCCCCAGGTCTCCAACTACCCCCATTCACTCACTTCCCAGCATCTGCAACATCACATTAAAGATGTAACTTCCATGACAAATGAGCATTTGTGCTTCCCTGTGAAGCCAGCTAGATTTCCCGTGCTATGGCTTGAATGTTTCTGTCCCCTCCAAACCTCATGTTGGAAGCTTAACCTTCCATGTATGTTGGAAAGTGGGGGCCCTTGGGGGGTGGGATCAGGTCATGAGGGTCCACCCTCATGAATGAGTTGGCCCCACTATAAAACTGGCTTGTAGGAGTGGCTTCCCTGTCCTCTTGGCTCTTTTTCCACAAGACACAATGCCCCTTCCCTCTGGACAATGCAGCTGTGAGGTGCCATCTTGACGCAGAGCCTGGGCTCCTAAGCTGCCAGGGCCTTGAACTTTGGACTTCCCAGCCTGAAGACCTGTGAGAAATAAATTTCTATTCTTTGTGTCACCCAGTCTGTGGCATTGTATGAGGAGCTGATAAAGATACCATTGCTCTTGCAGACTCAAGGACTCCATTAGAGCAATTCTTGCTCTCTCCTACGCCCCTCTCCACTGGTTGTTTCCCTCAAAACACAGATGTGCAATTCTTCCCATCTTCTCTTAGCATCCTCCTGCTCTGTCAGCTACTGCTCCAGTTCTCTGTCCTTTGCAGTTACACCCGAGTGACCTGAGCCTATCAGCTCCAGTTCATCTCCCTCAGCCTCTCTCCTTTGGCCATACATCTCAGCCAAAACAGCTCTCAAAGCGGTCATAGTATGAAATGTGTGCTATTAGATCTAAGAGTGGACATGCCACCCTATTGGCATGTCAAAGCTGCACACTCACCTAGTATTTCACAGACCTGACTCACTGGTCTCTCCTTGTCATTGGCCCCCTGCAGGCCTCACCTCTGCTCCCCAACAGCTCCAGGTTCAATACAGGTGAAAGAGCCCTTAGCCAAAATGTTTGGGACCAGAAGTGCTTCAGATTTTGGGAAATATACAGTGCATAATGAGGTACCTTAAGGATAGGGCCAACTCTACATATGAAATTCCTTTATGGTCTGTTTGTATCCAATGCACAAAACCTGAAGGTGGTTTTACACAATATTTAAAATAATTTGAGGCATGAAATGAAGTTTCATGTTGTAGAAATTTCTAATTGTGGTAGTGTTGGTGCTCAATAAGTTTTGGATTTGGAGCATATGGGATTTCATTTTTTTTTGGATTAGGGGTGCTCTGTTATTTGTTCTCTTTCTCCATGTGTTCCTGTGGTAAGCTCACCCTTTCAATACACTTACATGTCAGTAACTCTCCAGTTTATCCCTCCAACCCAGACCCTGTCCTGAACTCCAGACTTGTAGATCCCATAGCTATACAGCCTCTCCACCAGGATGGTGAAGAGACTTCAAGTATCCCAAGCTAAACTGCCGATTTCCCCAGGACCTGTCCCACTGTGGTCTCAGGGCAGGTCACAATCATACTGCACTTCCATAGCCCGATTGCTTCTCACCTCACACTGATACCAGCACAACCTTTTAAACTGGGCAACTGATTACTGTTCTCCCTGCTTCCTCATTTGCATCCTTACAGCCTATTCACAGTACAGCAGCAGGGAGCACCTTTAGCCCCACAAGTTAAATTATGTCACAACTTGGCTGAAAACCCTCTAAAGACTCCCTGTCCCATTTGAAGTAAAACCCAGTGTATTGCCCGTGGCTACCAGACCCAAATGAATGGGCCCTCTGCATTTATCTTTTCCATTCTTCCCTCATTTGCCATCTCAGCTAATCGCTGGCCCTCAAAAAAGGCTGGTATGCTCCTATTGTAAGCCTCTGCACTGGCTCTTCTGCCCCAAACACCTCTCTGGTGGTTTGATTCAGGTCTCCCCCATAAACTTAGGTGGTCTGAATGCTAGGTCCCCGGCTGATGGTAATTTGGGAATTGAATCCTCCTGGAGGCAGTGTATTGTTAGGAGTGGGATTATGGGTATTATATCCAGTTTCCCCTTGCCAGTGTTTGGCACACTCTCCTGTTCCTGTTGTCAACCTGATGTTGGCCAGGAGGTGATGTCCACCCTCTGCTCATGTCATCACTTTCCCCTGCCATCATGGAGCTTCCCCTCCAGTCTGTAAGCCAACATAAATCTTTTTTTCCCACAAGCTGCTCTTGGTTGGGTGATTTCTGACAGCAATGTGAACCTGAATGCAATAGTAAAGTTGGTATCAGAGGAGTGGGATTGCTGTGAGACACGTGACTGTGTGGCTTTAGCCTTTTGGAGCTGATTTTTAAGAGGAATGTGGAAGGATTTGAAACCTTGGCCTAAGAGATGCCTTGTGTAAGGTTCAGGAATGACCACGACCATGCAAACCACTCTGAGGCAAGGATGAAAGCTTTATTTGGGAAAAGCAGGAGCTGTCAGGGCTGGTTTACAAGAGAGGAGCACAGTCCACCTGAGTTCCTCAGGTAGTGGGCTTTATAGGGCTTTCAGGTGGGGGAAGATGAGGAAAGGAAGAGCTGACGGGAGATCTAAGATAGCCAAGGTGTGACACCAGAACAGTGACCAGGTGATTTACAAAATAAAGGAGCAGGAAACCATGACCTGGTGGCATTGCAGGCAAGGAGGAGATAATGGCTGGGCGGGTTTCTTGAGGAATGTGGACAATCCACTTCCTTATGTCTCTACTCCATCTTGGGAGCCCATCCTGACCTTACACCTTGCAATGCTATAAGTACAGCTTGGTGGACTATTCTGGTCATAGTTGAAAGACCTGAATGTAGTAAAAACTATGGACTGTGAGATTTGGCTTGTGAGGGTGAGAAAGAGCTTTGCCTGGACTGGGCTAGAGGCAGTTTGTGTAAGAGGCTTGCTGTTGTGCCCATGTCCTAAGAATTTGTGCAGGGTTGCATTGCATAGAAATGGACTGGTAAGAACAGAAGGATATGACACAGGAAAAAAAAAAGAAATCTTTGGGTCAAAACTTCTGCCTATTCAGCTGCAATTGTATGAGCGATTACAACCATTGAGATTGGACCAGCTGACCTGCATTGGGACAACAGAAAGAATGCAGTCTTTTGAAGGGGCCTGAATGCTGAAGGAGTGTCCTGTTCTTCAAAGTCTATTTTATTCTCCCCTGCATTAACAAACTGGTGCCCCACCTGGTGTTATGGAATATAAAAAATGCAGGAAAGAGAGGGTCATTGAGTTTACAACACGGTCTTGTATTTTGGAAACAGCCATGGGCAAGTGTGAAGCAGGTCTGCTAAGGATTGCCTGCATGGAGACCCGATGGAGCCATGAGGCCAGACCGTGTGGGTTGCAGTGGAGAACCAGTGGAGATGCCAGGACCACAAGATGGCTGCTAAGGAAAGCTACTGGCCCAATGAAGTTTTCCAGGACTGTGAGTAGACTTGCTGGAGGGGTGGAATTGGAACTCCAGAGACTTGTTGCTGGTTAGAATTATCATACTTGGAGATTTGTCGCTGACTAGAGTTGTTGAACTTGGAGCTACAGAGTTTGATGTTTGCCCTGGTTGTTTTAAACCTTGTATTGGTTGAATATTTTTTTGCTATACCCAATGCCATCTTTTTCAGTGTGAATGTTTATTCTGTGTCATTATGTGTTTTTTGAGGTTTATTTTTATTTTATTTTATTATTAAAAAGGTTAAAAGACCTTGGATTGTGGAGATGACTGAACATCATTGGGATTGATAAACACTATGGGGACTTTTAAAGTTGGACTGAATGCATTGCATTTTACATCATGGATGGTTATCGGTTTATGGAGTCCAGGGGCAGAATGTGGTGGTTTGATTCAGGTGTCCCCCATAAACTTAGGTGGGCTGAATGTTAGGTTTCCCAGCTGATGGCAATTTGGGAATTGAATCCTCCTGGAGGCAGTGTATTTTGGGGGGCAGGCTTATGAGCATTATAGCCAGTTCCCCTTGCCAGTGTTTGGCACACTCTCCTGTTCCTGATGTCCACCTGATGTTGGTGAGGAGGTGATGGCCACTGTCTACTCATGCTGTCGTTTCCCCCTGCCATCATGGAGCCCTTGAGTCTGTAAGCTAAAATAAACCTTTTTTCCACAAGCTGCTCTTGATTGGGTAATTTATGCCAACAATGCGAACCTGACTGAAACAATCCCCATGTGGCTATGACCTTCCAATCTCTTCCAAACCTTTTGGCCAGGTGTGGTGGTGCACGCCTGCAATCCTAGCACCTGGGAGGCTGAGGCAGGAGGTTTGAGAGTTCAAGGCCATACTGCTTTGTATTTTTAAGAAACCCTATTTGAATTGAAAAAGATGATGACATCAAATTAAAAGCCAGACTAATGGAGAGAGGGAGGGGATATATGGAGAGTGGAGTTCTGAAGGGGAATGGGGGAGGGGAGGGAAATATCATGGTTTATTGTCTGTAAGTATAGAAGTTGTCAAAGAAAAAAAAAAAAACAGTTAAGGTGCTTGCCAGCAAAGCCAAAGGACCCCAGGTTCAGTTCCCCAGTACCCACGTGAAGTCAGATGTACAAGATGGCATATGCATCTGGAGTTTGTTTTCAGTGGCTGGAGGTACTGGTGCATTCATTCTCTCTACATATACCTGCCTCATTCTCTCTCTCTCTCTCAAATAAAATAAATATTAAAGAAAGAAAAAAGAAACCCTATTTAAAACTTCATTCTGCCTTTCTCAGGCCCTCCTGGCTATCCTTAGCCTACTCTCCTTTTCTCCCCTTAGCATGTCATCTCCTATGATGCCATCTTGTGATTTGCTTACTTAAAATATTTCTGGTCTGCCGGGCGTGGTGGCACACGCCTTTAATCCCAGCACTCGGGAGGCAGAGGTAGGAGGATCGCCAAGAGTTCGAGGCCACCCTGAGACTACATAGTTAATTCCAGGTCAGCCTGGACCAGAGTGAGACCCTACCTCGAAAAAAAACAAAACAAAACAACAACAACAAAAATATTTCTGGTCTGTCTCTTCTCCAGCCCCCACACCAAGAGCCTAGGAGGTAGCCTAGGCATACAATAAGTTCTCCAAACTATTGCTTGAATACTTCATATGAATTTCTTAGGAGGTTCTTTGCTTTGAAAAGGTTACCAGAGTTTTGTGGTCCAAAAATACTTTTAGAAAACAAAAACAAAACAAAGCACTTCCAAGAAATAAAGATCTCTGGGGAAAGGGAGAGACTAAAGTCTACTTTTAGTTCTAGTCCTTGAAGAACCTTTCTGGTCTAGACCCAGCATCGTAGAACCAAACATACATTGCCCATATTTTTTCCCAATTCTCTCTTCTACACCAGTCATTCTGATTTGTATGACTATGACAGTGTTGGGACCCCTTCTCTGGTCCCTGAATGGTGGTCTAGTTGGCAGCTTCTATATCCCGCAGCCGCACAGAGGAGAGAGACCATGAGGTTTACCATGTAAGTGGACACTGTATGTGGATTACATGCTGGGAGAAACAAGAAGGGTAGTAAATACAGAACAAAAATAAATCATCTTTGAAATGACAACAAAGGGGACTCATTATCTAAGCACTAACACCTAAGGAGGCAGCTGCCCAGCTCTGGAGGGCAGCTCCTCAGGAGAGGGAGGCCGATGTTCCAGGTTGCCAGGTCTTCAGTCCTTGTAACTTTTCATCTTTTAGTGCCTTCAGGAGTTTATCTGCAGGAGAACAAAAGAAACTTAACTGTAGCAGGGAAAAGAAAGGATTATTTTTATTTTTATTGACAGGGTCTCCCTACATAGCCTAGGCTGGTCTGGAACTTTTGATCCTCCTGCCTCAGCCTCCTGAGTGCTGACTGAGATTATAAGCATGCATCACTTAACTCTAACAAGGCTCCTTCTATTTATTCCAAAGAAAAGAGCCAAAACACATCTAACTGGAGAATACATAGTTAAGAAAAGGCCAGTTCTTCTAGGGACTCTTTTCCTACAAAGGGCATGGTGGAGGGTATCTGACAGATTGGGAAACATTCCATTGGCCACACCGACCTGAGTGTGCAAGTTATTTCACACTTGACCTCCCTTTATGACAGAGAGGGCCAACTTAACCTGTTGAATGGTTGGAATTTTCTTTCCAGAACCATCTGCTCTCCTCCAGTAATCCAATAATGCAAGCCTTATAGAACAGATGACAGGAAGGATAGCCTACGGCTCCGACCACTGTACAATAGATCTTTCTGGAAATACAGTTGGAATTCATCAACTTATCCTCCCCAAGGGAAGAATCAATTTGTAAACCAGAGGAACCTGTCCACATCAGCACACTTCGCGTGCCCTGGTCTAGGTCCCTAAAACCTCAGACCTAAGATCAGATGCTTAGAGTCCAGTATCCTGCCAGAGGTTTACAGGGTTGCAGGGTCGCAGGGACACTACACTGGAGCACTGGGAAGTCGAGTGTCTCAGGGCTGCTCACAGAAAGACTTTGGGCCTTGGGTCTGGGTAATCCCCATCTTCTCCTAAATACACTCCAACTGATGTACAACTATTTCTCCCTTCTCCCAACGGCCCTTGTTGAAGATTCAACAGAAACGGGGCATCCTGTGGTGGGCGGGGCTTCAAACAGAAATGTGGTATTACTGTGCAGGAAGACTGACGTTCAGGGTTGGAGGTGGACGGAGTTCCAAGTGTGGAAACTGAGTCTAGAGTACCTGAAGGGCTCAGGATGAGGTTAGTACTGAAAGACTGGGGAAGTTCAGGTGTATGGTGAGGGAGGGAGCAGCTGGGATTCAGCAATGTAGAGACATGGGCTCTATAAAGTTCAGGTTTTAGATGTGGGGCTCCGGGGACTGGGTTTACATTCTGTGGCCCCGGCAATGTAGACAAGGGGGGAAACAAGGGCAGCTAAGGCTGGGATCGGATGGCCCCTGCGAGGTCACGCACAGCGCTGGGAGTCGAAACCGTCCCCAGTGATGGTGAGCAGCTCCAGCTCCTTGATCCGGATCTCCAGCTCGCACAGCTCCTCCGGGTGGGAGTCAGAGGCGAACAGGGGGGACGTGTGGCCGGGGGCTGGGGACGAGGTGGGCCCCTCGGGCCCTGGCGGCGGCGAGTAGAAGAAACGCAGGGGCTCGTAAGGGATGGAGGCCAGGCCCGAGGGCCAAGGCGGAGGGCAAGGGCGCTCGCTGGGGAGACCGAGGCCGGGCGGCGGCGGGGGCGGCGGGGTCGGGGACGCCAGAGACAGCGGTCGGACCCCCGGCCCCCCACCCGCGGGAGCCCCGCCGGCCTTGAGAGGCACGAAGAGCTTCTTCCAGATGTTCAAGTCACTGAGCGGAGACGACGAGATGCCGCCGTCGTAGAGAGACGGGAAGTAGAGGGGCGGGGCCGGCCGCTGGCTCATCTTGGGGTTCTGGCTGCCGCGCCGCCCCTTCGGCATCTTTTGAATGGGAGGCTGCGCGCGGGACGCGCGCCCGGGCCCCGCGTCTCGGGGGTTCGGAGGTTCCACAGGCCACGCCCCCTCCGCTGCAGCCGCGCACGCCACGCCCCCATCGACCGTGCAGGCCACGCCCCCATCGGCCTGCAGGCCACGCCCTCTCAATGTAGCCGCACAGGCCACGCCCTGGAACGTGGCTCGCCTTTGGCTGTCTTCTGGAGCCGAGCAGCTAGCTGGCTCACCTCCCAGCCCTGGGCTTCCGCTGTCCACGCCCCTCTAAACCCACTTCCCAGCAGGCCAGAGCCCATTCCCGCCTAGCCTGCTCCCGCCCACTGTCTCATCCAGGCATGGCCAAAGCCAGGAAACGGGCTAGCTAAAGCTGCTTTTGTCGGGGACGGAAAACATTTCTCAACAACCTGTCCTTTTACCTCAGCACACTTTCCTCATTACTTAGGAACCTGAGAAAATGGGTTTGGCATTCTTTACAGGGGAGAAGAGGACTGGCTTTGTTTCTGCCAAACTTAGGGTTGTAGAAAATTCTGGAAGAGGAGAACCCTTTGAATTTGCAATGGCTCTGAAGCGGAGCATGTCTTACGTGACATGCTGTTTAATTCGCTTCCAAACACATTCCTTTTGGGAACTGACAGCAAAGGAAATCGCTGGGCTCCACCCATCCTTCATGAGGTAACTGGGTGCTCTGCCCAGTGGACGAGCACAGCTCACATCTGTGAATAGCCTGGGAATATTCACCGCAGACTGGAGAAATTTATACCTCCTTAAGAACATCAGGGTCCTGATCATTGGTGTGAATGAACAAGGATGGGTGAGGTCCACAAGTGAATGGTATATATACGCATAGGCATGGGGATATGTGTGCTACATATGTGTGTGTGGCAGCAAAGAAAATCAAATTAGATATCCAAGCTGGTGGTCTTGGGCAAGGACTTGACTTCTTTGGGTTTTTGCTTTTGTTGCTTGTTTTTGTTTATTGAGACAGTCTTGCTATACTATGTAGCCTTGGCTGGCCTGGAACTCAGTATGTAGCCCAGGCTGGCCTCAAACTTACAAGTGGTCCTCTTCTGCCTGCTTAGGTCACAGGCAAGTGTCACTATCCTTGGCAAGTTGCTTGAGAGCACCAGGTGGATACCTCCTTTGAGGTTAAAAAGAAGATTTCTACAACCTAAGAAGCCTGAACCTAGACCAAAAGGCAAAAGAAATATGGCACCCCTAAGGATATGGGCTGAATAACTGTCCCACTAATGAGATATATAATTATATAACCCCACCCATCCAGTCATTCACAGACTGCCACTGTTATAATTGCCCCCTTGCTGACGTCTGACTCAGAAAGGGCACCTCTCCCCCTCCCCCTTCATCTTCCTCTCCCAGCAGCCACCAAGATTCCAAGGTTGCCATCCCTATTGTTTTCTGTTTTTAACTCCCAACAAATTGTCCTGAAGTTCCCTTGTATGTCAGTTTTCAAAATTCTTTCATCTATGACACCAAGAATCTGTTGGAAAAGGAGACCAGGCCAAGGCTGACTTCAATGACTCTGTTCTCCCACACCCTCTTCCTGTCAGGAGGCTGGCTCTCACTGGAAGCTGTGCCACAATTTAAGGGCCAAGCGTTTATTATTATAATTCATCTGAAGTAACCATTGCGTTGCTATCCACTTGAGAGGTCAGGCATTTCCATTTCACAATGCTCACTATTTCAGAAAGTTTCTCAAAAAATGCAGTCCAGGCCAGGCATGGTGGCGCACACATTTAATCCCAGCACTTTTCTAGCAAGTGGGACAGAAACAATCAAAGCTTTCCCTTCTTTATGCCTTGAACTTGGATGCAACGCGAGTTCTGAGAGGGAAAGACCAAGAACATCAACAATATACCAGCCCAGACATTGCAGAGCAGTTGAACCAAAGCTAGCAGTCATTTATCCCTGGACCATTTCTGCAGGGAAACCAGACTATATTTGGTTACACTACTTGAAGCTGGGTTATCTATTGCTTACAGCTGAGAATCTTCCTGACTCACAGTTCCACACACCCGCAAGTTTTATTTTTAGTCCTCTAATAAATCAAATGCCAGAGGAGAACATGCCCATTCTTTGGTTTGGGGAGGGTAGGTCACTTTTGTTAATAGTCCTCCTGCCAAGACTAAAAGGATGTTATGTTGTGCCTGGCTGCAAACAGGTTCTCAAACTGTAGCCAGGGCCTGGTGGCACAAGATTGTCATCCTAGCTGTGCAGGAGGCTTAGGCAAGAGGATTGTAAAGTCAAGACCAGCCTACGCAAGTCAGCGATAGCCAGTCTCAAAAAAAGGCCTAGGCCGGGCGTGGTGGTGCGCGCCTTTAATCCCAGCACTCGGGAGGCAGAGGTAGGAGGCTCGCCGTGAGTTCAAGGCCAGCCTGAGACTACATAGTGAATTCCAGGCCAGCCTGAGCTAGAGGGAGACCCTACCTCAAAAAACAAAATTAATTAAGAAGACTGGGGATATAGCTCTGCAGTAGAGTATTTACCCAGTCTGGTGGTTTGAATGTGAATGTATGTCCCCTATGGCCTCAGTTATTTAAACTTCCTGCTTAAGTCTCCAGTAGCCTTCTGGAGAGGGGATGTCACTTGGGGGAGGATCTGATTCCAGCTCAAAGGCATTTGGAGAGGAGCGTGAGCTCTGGCAGTGTGTGCTTGTCTGCTGCTTTTGGTGTTTACTGGCTGTGTGATGGGTTTCTCTCTGCTTAGATCTGTGAAAGGGAGACAGCTTCTCTTGTCCCGCCATTGATGGAACTTTCCCCCTGGGTCTTTCAGCTTGAAATAAATCCCTTGCCCTCAGAAATTGTGTCTGGTTGGGTGATCATCCCTGTCGTGTGGAGCTGACTACAACACCCAGAGTGCCTCGGTTCAATCCTTAGTACTGCAAATAAATAAATAAATAAATAAAAAACAAGCTCTCAAATTGTAAGCATACTCCATTCTCTGTTGAAAAGTTACTTTGTGCCAATCCAGTCTGGTTTACACTAGTAGAGTTTATGAATTACAACTCAAAATTCCAGTTCTGGCCATAGCACCTAATCATATCAACAGGAGAGCTACTGAACCCAATATGGGCCACCACCACCCCATCACACTCACATCTAGGTTTTCTTTTTAAAAAATATTTTTTATTTGCATGCAGAAAGAGAGAGAGAGAGAATGGGCACACCAAGGCCTCCAGCAGCAGATGAACTCCAGATGCATGTGTCACTTTGTGCACCTGGCTTTATATGGGTACTAGAGAAATGAAACCCAGGTCATTAGGCTTTTCAGGCAAGCACCTTAACCTCTGAGCCATTTCTCCAGCCCCACATCTAGGTGTTTTTTTTTTTTTTTTTTTTTTTTTTTTTTTTTTTATTTTGAGAGAAAACATACACAGAGAGATAAGGAGAGGAAGAAGAGAATGGCTGCTGTGAACTAAATCCAGGGCTTCCAGCCACCCTTTGCGTCACTTTGCATCTGGCTAAACGTGGGACCTGGAGATTGGAACTGGCATTCTTAGGCTTAGGAGGCAGGCACCTTAACCGCTAAGCCATCTCTCCAGCCCAAGGTGTTTTTTTTTTGAGAGAAAAAGAGGGAGAGGAAGAGAATGGGCACACCAGGGCTTCCAGCCACTGCAAATGAACAGACGCATGCACCACCTTGTGCATCTGGCCCTGGGGAACAAACCTGGGTCTTTTGGCTTTGCAGGCAAGCACCTTAACTGCTAAGCCATCTCTCCAGCCCCACATCTAGGTTTTTTTTTGTTTGTTTGTTTGTTTGTTTAAGCCCACAGTCAGATGAGCTGGGGTCAGTGGAGACAGCATGAGTCATGATCCTAAGTAGATGGACATAACCAAGAGCAGCCAGGGTGGGAACATCCCCCGTTTCCCCCCTCCCCCGGGGGGGGGTTGCTGATCAGAGAAAGGAAATGAGCAATTCAGCCCTGGGGAGCTGATCCAGAAAGGAAATGTACAATCTACAATCAAGGACAGGAGTGTCTCAGCTCAGTGTGTGTACTCCTCCCAGCACAGCAAATGCAGTCCCTCCCCCTACCAGTCTCTGGCCCTACACAGTAGCTTATCTCCAAGATATCATTGCTGACACTCACCTAGAAGTTAAGGCATTCAGTGTGGTCGTCATGCTGACTAACCCCCAGTAATATGCACATGCATAAACAGGAAGCTTTGGTTGAGATAAGATTAGCTGCTCAAATTTTTCATGTGGGTACAGTCACTTGTAAAAGAGACCTCAAGCCGGGCGTGGTGGCACATGCCTTTAATCCCAGCACTACATAGTGAATTTCAGGTCAGCCTGGACTAGAGTGAAACCCTACCTCGAAAAACCAAACAGAAAGAAAGAAAGAAAGAAAGAAAGAAAGAAAGAAAGAAAGAAAGAAGGAAGGAAGGAAGGAAGGAAGGAAGGAAGGAAGGAAGGAAGGAAGGAAGGAAGGAAGGAAGGAAGGAAGGAAGGAAGGAAGGAAAAGAAAAGAAAGAAAGAGAAAGAAAGAAAGAAAGAAAGAAAGAAAGAAAGAAAGAAAGAAAGACAGACAAGAAAGAAAAGGAGAACTCTGGTCAGTTTCTGCTTCCATCACTGAGTGGGGCAAATGAAAAGGGAGTTACTCTGTCTTAGGCCTCTATGATCTTAACAACCCCATTCTGTTGTGTTGGCCAGCTTTTGGGTGGCTGTGTCAAAATACCTGAGATCAACTACTTATAAGGAAGAAAAGTGACCGAGGTTCATGGTCTCAGAGGCTTCAGTCTATGACTAGCTGGCCTTTCAGACCTGTGGCAAGTGAGTGTCATGGAAAGGAGTATGCAGCAAAGCCCAGCCGTTTACCTCAGGGCAGCCAGGAAGCAGAGAGCGAGAGAAGGGCAAAGGTCTCAACATCCCCTGCTCCAGTGACCTAACTTCCTTTCACTAGGCCCCACCTCCTACATGTTCCATCTCCTGGGACCCATACCTTTCATACATGGGCTTTGGGGGGATATTTAAGATCCAAACCATAGTACTCCGAGAACATCTTCATTATAGCTGGGTGCCACTTGCCAGACCCTTCACAAATGCATTTCCCTTTAATCACTACAAAAAAAATTCTGAGGTAAGTGCAGAAATCCCACCTTAGAAAGGCTTCGGAAAAAATGAGGGGAAAGGAGATTCTCTCCCCTTGCAAATAAATAAATAAAAGCTGTCTTTAAAAAAAAAAAAGTGGGAGGTGCTCAATGAGTAAGAGCACTTAACCACACAAGCAGATGCGCCTGAATGCAATCCCCACCACCCATGTAAAAAGCGCCTGTGGCTACATAGGACTATACCTCAGTCCTATGTGAGGTGGAGACAGAATTGCTAGGGCTCACTGGTCAGCCAGTCTGACCAAAAAAAAGTAGGTTCAGGTTGTAAGAGACTCTGGCTAAAGGAAACTATGTGGAAGAGTGACAGTGGCAGACACCAGCCATTCTCCTCTGCTCTCTGCATGCATTTGCATTGGGCACAACCACACCTGCATACATGTTACTGCACTATACATACAACACACATACACCAAGTCACACATATACACCCCCACCCCCAAAAAGCTATTTATAATTAGACATAGCCAATTGGAAGAAACAGGATTTGAATACAAAGCCTCAAGTCCTCAGCTACTAAACCCACACACTTTAACTGTTGCTCTGCTGAAATACCTAGGAAAAACAGCAGGCATTTAGAAACAATGTGTCAGACACAATGTTGTGAAAAGATCGTGTAAAGATGACTCTGTTAGGGAACTTTTTGTTTTGTTTTTTCAAGGTAGGGTCTCACTCTAACCCAGGCTGACCTGACACTCACTCTGCAGTCTCAGGTTGGTCTCGAACTCACAGTGATCCTCCTACCTCTGCCTCCCAAGTGCTAAGATTAAAGGTGTGCTGTCACCACACTGGGCTTTGTTAGGGAACTTTCAAATTAAAAACAACAACAAAATAAAAACCTGCAAGTGTTTTCTAAACAAAGGCAGGAATTGATTTCTTCAAAGCACAAAAGCATCAGGTCCTTTTCCAAGCTTCCTCCCGAAGTTAGCCTGTAGGACCCTGAATACTATACAAACAGGCAGAGTTTAGAGAGTAGCTGCCCTGAGGAGCTGAGTGTGAATCCTGTAACTTTATCAATGTAGGGAGCTTGAGCAAGTAAGCTAACTCCCCCAAATATAGTTCTGTTACACAAAGTGAGATAGCATTGAGGGGGAAAGTGTACTGTGAGCTCTGTGCCCAAATTTGCCTTCATCACAGTAATTGTCAGGTGAGTATGAACTTTAGATAAGTCGCCTTCTTTTGAAAGAAAAAAAAAAAATTTAAGTGAGACAGAGACAAAGACACAGAATGAGTATGGGAGCACCAGGACCTCTTGCCACTGCAGACGCATGCACCACTTTGTGTACTTGGCTTTATGTGGGTACTGGGGTATCAACCTTGGGCCATCATGCTTTGCAAGCAAGTGTCTTTAGCCGCTGGGGCATCTCTCCAGCCCCAGCTCTGCCTTCTTGGCACAGCTTAGGCAGAATCATCTAGCATCAATTCAAAGGTGTTGGTAAGAGGCAGAAAGTAATATGAGCTCATGGGCTTTGAAGGCTTATAAAGGACTTACCTAGTGTGAGATAAAATCATAAATCTGCTTCATTTTCTCAGGTCCAAATGCAAACTATGAAGAAAAAAGTTATGCAGGCTCTTACTCTGTCAAGACACACAGAGCAGGATGTGCATCATGGGGCAGACTGCAGAGATACAAGAGGAATATGCCTGTATCTTGACGCCTAGTACTTCAAGATGAAGATGGACACTGGTCAGCAGCCTTCAGAACGAACATGGATTCTACATACCTTACCACTGGCACGCCTTACACCCACCTACAGCTCATTCCCCAGTGGGGTGGTCACTGCCCAGCACTGAACACACTGTCACAGCTTCTGTGACACTGAAAAATGACTCACTCTCTGATCATCTGGCCTTAGCAGTGTTACCTGCAGGTCCAGGCACCAACACATAGTCTATGACGTGAGTCACAGCAATGTTTTGCAGCAAGAAACCAGAAAGCTTAAGGCTATTCATATGACCCTTGCCCATTTTAACTGATCAACAGCCCTTTCACCAGAGGAGTAGCCAGATTCTGCTGGCAAGAACTGCCTTTTGTTGTTGTTGTTTTGTGGTTTTTCAAGGTAGAGTCTCGCACTAGCCCAGGCTGACCTGGAATTCACTATGTAGACTCAGGGTGACCTTGAACTCATGGCTATCCTCCTACCTCTGCCTCCCGAGTGCTGGCATTAAAGGTGTGCGCCACCACGCCCAGCTAAGAACTGCCTTTTCCTTGGGTGGAGTGTATCTCAATGGTGGAATACTCGTCTAGCATACACAAGACCCTGGGCTCAATCCTCAGGACCAACATAACACATACACATATGTACATGTTTTTTAAAAAATATTTTTATTTATTTGAGACAAACAGACAGTATGGGTATGCCAGGGCCTCCTGCCACTGCAAACAAACTCCAGATGCATATATCACTATGCATCTGGCTTTACGTGGGTACTGGGGAATTGAACCAAGGCCATCAGGCTTTGCAAGCAAGTGCCTTCAATCACTTGCCTGCAAGGCCTAGTAACAGGGGTTCAGTCCTCCAGTACCCACTTAAAGCCTGATGCACAAGATGACACATGCATCTGGAGTTCCTTTGCGGTGACTAGAGGCCCTAACATATCTATTCTCTTTCTCTCCTTGCAAATAAAAAATAAAAATAGCCAGGCATGGTGGCGCATGCCTTTAATCCCAGCATTTGGGAGGCAGAGGTAGAAGGATCGCTGTGAGTTTGAGGCCACCCTGAGACTACAGAGTGAATTCCAGGTCAGCCTGAGCTAGAGTGAAACCCTACCTCGAAAAACCAAAAGGTAAAATAAAAAAGAACTACCTTTTCCTCAATGAACTCTGGCCAATAAATGGATCCATGCTCCCACTATTTATACTGGAATATGAATCTTGAAAGAGCTTTCTGGAACTACAAAATTCCTGGCTTTTTGGAGTCTGGGTGCATTTCCCCCAATTCAAAATACTCATTTTCTGCTTAAGTCAAAATCTGATCTTGTAGGCTGGGCGTGGTGGCGCACGCCTTTAATCCCAGCACTCGGGAGGCAGAGGTAGGAGGATTGCCAAGAGTTCGAGGCCACCCTGAGACTACATAGTTAATTCCAGGTCAGCCTGGACCAGAGTGTGACCCTACCTCGCAAAACCAAAAAAAAAAAAAAAAAAAAATCTGATCTTGTTTCTGAGAACTCACATGAAAGACCTTGCTCTGCTCAGTCAGTGGCTAGAAGGGTGGTCAGTACTTCCTCAGAGAAAGACCCTTCTGAGTCATACTTGTAAATTTATCTTAGCTGTTCTATATTCAATAGATGAAGCAAGGAAAAACAGAACATGGAGCACCAATGCAATATGAAGCAGTGATGAGGAAGTCCTGGTTGTGAAAACTGATAATGCCCAACAGTTTTCTGTCTGTTGCTACCACAGAGCATATTGCATACGCCATGCCCCAATAAACACAATCATCCGTTTGCTTACATTTTATTTTCAGTAAAGCATCATGGTTACATTGTTGTCTAAAAGATGACAAATCATTTGACTGTTTAACAGGTTACATAATATAATCAAGAGGTTTTTTTTTTTTTAAGTGAATGAAGAAATTCTTCTACCAAGGTCAGGCTATGTGGTTAAATACAGCCAAGATCATAAGAACAGATGTGGTTAAGTCTACTGGGTCTTGAGAATTATTTACCAGCAAATAAATCCACAGGGAAGAAGGAAAATCGTTACCGTTTTACCCTTTCTTAGGATAAAGACAAAGCTTCCAAAGGCTTTGCTGTTTATGGCTATGCTAATAACCCTTACAAACGCACTTCATATGACCAGTGCAGAATTAGCTAGAAGTCAAAAGCTGAGCGCAGGCAGGCAAAGTATACTTGCTGGTCTGTTGCTATTAATAACACCTTGAGGTTTCAAGTGGCAGCTCCAAGTTCTGCTCCCACTGCATTCATTCTATGCATGCACACATGAAGGGTCTTCCCACTAGTAATATTTAAAATAAGCACACTTAAGACTACCTGTCATGTGGCCTAAAATACTTATTAATTATGTGCAACAAATCAAGATATCCATCTTTTAAGAAAAAAGAAAGAAATGGGCATAGTTTAACACACCACTAGCTTAGGCAATTAAATTTGTCTAGTAAAAACTAGCTAAGTCTCTAACAACCTCAGCCTCTAACACTTGCTTGATTGGTGGGCGCTTTTATTTATTTATTTTTAATATTTTTATTTACTTATTTCAAAGAATGGGAGAGAAAGAGAGAATGAGAATAGGTGCACCAGAGCCTCCTGCCATTGCAAAGGAACTAGAGACGCATGTGCTACTTTGTGCATCTGGCTTTATATGGGTATTGGGGAATCAAACCCAAGCCATCTGGCTTTATAAGCAAGCACCTTGAACCACTGAGCCATCTCTCCAGCCTTGTTTGTTTCATTTGTGAGACAGGGTCTCACTAGGTAGTCCTGGCTGGCCTGGAACTCTCTATGAAAACCAGGATTGGCTGGCCTTGAACTTGCAGCAATCCTCCTGTCTGTGCTTTCTAAGTGCTGGGATTACACAGGCTTGCACCACCACATCCATGCCCTCCTGTCTGGAAAGCTGACTCCCTTTCCTCCACGCATCTTCTAGCTGACAGCAGAACAGTGATTTTACACACAAAAGAATCTCATTGCTTGGGTTTAGGGTGTGGCTCAGGGGTAGAGCACTTACCTAGCATGTTTATGGCCCTGGGTTTGATCCCCAGCACTAGTAGCCTACATCTGGAATATGTAGCTCACCTACATGGCAATTCAAAAACTGTGCATGACAAAATACTGAAAAGAATCTCCTTGGATGGCCCACCCCCAAAGGTACTGATCACAATAGTTAACTAGATACAAGGATCCAGAGGATATTCCTGAGGGTCACCAAGAACCCAAGTAAGCTGTTAGTGCAAAGCTGATCCTTTGAAGAGCAGAGGAAGATGTGCACGATCCACTGGAATTGCATGCAGGACTCTTGAACGCCTTTCCCTGTGCAGGACGGTCTTCAAACACATTGGACACCTTTCTCTTACCCAAGGTATTCATGTGAATTTTACTATTTTCCAATAGATTCCAAGTGGAAAGCAATAAAGGCTTTGGGGAACAGTAGCAACAGCAGCAAGGACAAAGGGGAAGTTACAGAGGGGAGGAGTTTAAGAACGTCACTCCTGGTGATGACTTACAGACAAAGGTTCCAGCCAGCTACCAGAACCAAGGTGGTCAGCAGTGACATCTTCTCTGGGAGGGTAGCTGCCCTACTTTCTTCCCCACTTTGTTCCATCTTAGTGTTACAGAAGTCTTTCTGGCAGCAGCTGTACTTTAAATTGGGCAATCCTAGTCTGTTTGAAATGAACTTGGCATCACAATCCGCGAACCTCCAACATTGTTGAAATACTTGTACCTCTGCAGAGAGAGACACAAAGGGTAAGTCACATAGGTACCTACTGCTGAACCTGTCATTCTATGTATTGGAACAGCGTTAATTGCTGTTCAAAAGGGAATTTTGTGAGCCAGGCGTGGTGGCACACGCCTTTAATCCCAGCACTCGGGAGGCAGAGGTAGGAGGATCACCATGAGTTCAAGGCCACCCTGAGACTACATAGTGAATTCAAGGTCAGCCTGGGCCAAAGTGAGACCCTGCCTCGAAAAAACCCAAAAAAGTAAGGGGGGGGGATTTTGTAATATAATAGCTACCAGGAATTTTTTGTGTGCTTTGGGGTTTTTTTTTGTTTGTTTGTTTGTTTGTTTGTTTGTTTGTTTGTTTTGTTTTCCAAGGTAGGGCCTCACTCTAGCTCAGGCTGACCTGGAATTCTCTGTGTAGTCTCAGGGTGGCCTCGAACTCACGGTGATCCTCCTACCTCTGCCTCCCACAGTGCTGGCATTAAAAGGAGTGTACCACCACGCCGGTTGTGTTTTGTTTTTTGAAGTAGGGTCTCTCTAGTCCAGGCTGAACTGGAACTCACTTTGTAATCCAAGTTGACCTCAAACTCACAGCAATCCTCTACCTCAGACTCCTAAGTGCTGGGACTAAAGTCACACACCACCACACTCAACGTCCAATTTTTAAAAATCGTGTGTGTGCAGGTATGTGCTATGCACACATGTAAAAGGTCAGAGGACCATTTTCAGGTGGTCCTTGCCCTCTCCCCTGGTTTGAGGCAGGGCTTCTGTCTCTGGAAGCTCTGCTATTTTGCTGGCTGAGCATGCCATGAGTTTTAGGAAATTCTTCTGTCTTTGCCTCCCATCTAGCAGGCAGCTGAGTGTGCTGAGATTCCAGAAGCCCACTACAACTTCTAGCTTGAACTCTCACACTCAGCCTGAACAGTAAGTTCTTATCCACAGAGATATCATCCTAGCCCTCTACTAAAATTTTAAACACATACCCTCTGCTGTAGATGGGTTCGCATTGCTGGCAGGAACCACCTGACCAGGATCAACTTGGGGAAAAAAAAAAAGAGATCGATTTTGGCTTATAGGCTCGAGGGGGAAGCTCTATGATGGCAGGGAAAATGATGGCATGAGCAGAGGGTGGACATCAACCCCTGGCCAACATAAGGTGGACCATAGCAACAGGAGAGTGTGCCAAGCACTGGCAAGGGGAAGCTGGCTATAATACCCATAAGCCTGCTCCCAACAATGCACCACCTCCAGGTGGCTTTAATTTCCAATTGCCATTAGCTTGGGGAGACTAGCATTCAGAAGACTTAAGTTTATGGAGGACACCTGACTCAAACCACCACATTCTGCCCCTGGGCCCCATAAACTGATAGCCACCCATGATGTAAAATACAATGCATTCATCCAACTTTAAAAGTCCCCATATTTTTTTTTTATCAATCTTAATGATGTTCAAACATTCCCATACTCCAAGGTCATTTTTTAAATTAATTAATTTATTTGCAAACAGAGAGAGAGAGCTAGAGGCAGACAGAGAAAGAACGGGCATGCCAGGGCCTCTAGTAACTGCAAACGAGCTCCAGATGCATGTGTCCTTTGTGCATCTGGCTTACGTGGGTCCTGGAGAATCAAACCAGGATCCTGTGGCTTCCCAGGCAAACGCCTTAACCGCTAAGCCATTTCTCTAGCCCCCTCCAAAGTCTTTTAACTGAACCATAATACTAAAAATAATCCCCCCAAAACCATAATGGCACAGAATAAACAATCACACTGCAACCAATACAAGGTTTAAAACCACCAGGGCAAACATCAAACTCTGTAGCTTCAAGCCCAACAACTCTAGTCAGTGACAAATCTCCAACTCCAATAATTCTAACCAGCCACAAGTCTCTGGAGTTCCAATTCCACCTCTCCAGCTAGGCTACTCACAGTCCTGGAAAACTTCATTGGGCCGGCAGCTCTCCTTAGCAGCCATCTCGTGGCCCCGGCATCTCCACCAGGTCTCCACTGCAATCCACAATCCATCCTCATGGCCCCATGGGGTCTCCATGCAGGCGTGCAGCAAATCTGCTTCACATTGCCCATGGCCATTTCCAAAACACAAGACCATGTTGTAAACTCAATGACCCTCTCTTTCCTGCATTTCTTACATTCCACAATACCAGGTAGGGTGCCAATTTGTTAATCCAGGGGGGAATAAAGCAGATTTTGAAGAACAGAACACTCCTTGAGCACTCAGGTCCCTTAAAGAAGTCTACATTCTTCCTGTTGCCCCAGTGCAGGCCAGCTGGCTCAATCTCAAGGGTTGTAATCTCTCAATTGCAGCTGAATTGGCAGCAGTTCACCCAAAGATTTCATTTTTTCTGTGCCATATCCCTCTGCTCAAACCAGTTCATTTCTATGCAAAGCAACCCTGCACAACTTCTCAGGACAGTGGCATAACAGCAAGCTTCTCACACAAACTGCAAGCCGAGTCCAAGCAAAGCTCTTTCTCACCCTCATAAGCCAGACCTCACAGTCCATAGTTCTTACTGCATTCAGGTCTTTCAGCTCTGACCAGAATAGTCCATCAAGCTGTACTTACAACACTACAAGGCATCTCTTAGGCCAAGGTTTCAAATCCTTCCACATTCCTCTTGAAAATCAGCTCCAAAAGGCCAAAGCCACACAGTCAGGTGTCTAGCAGCAACCCCACTTCTCGGTACCACTTTATTGTTGTAGTCAGGTTCACATTGCTGGCAGAAATCACCTGATCAAGAGCAGCTTTTGGGGAAAAAGGTTTATTTTGGCTTACAGACTCTAGACTCTAGGGGAAGCTCCACGATGGCAGGGGGAAATGACAACATGAGCAGAGGATGGACATCACCCCTTGGTCCACATAAGGTGGACCACAGGAACAGGAGTGTGTGCCAAACACTGGCAAGAGGAAGCTATAATACCCATAACTCACACTCAACAATACACCACCTCCAGGAGGCTTTAATTTCTAATTGCCATCAGCTGGAGAGACTAGCATTCAGAGCACTTAAGTTTATGGGGGACACCTGAATCTTTATCCACAGAGCTATCTTCCTAGCCCTCTACCAAGATTTTTGATCCAGCAATTTCATTTTTGAGTTTAGTAAAAGACATTAGGATATATGCTTAGGAATGATCACTTACCGTACTATCTGTCTCACAGAACTCTTCGTTTGTGTTTCTACATGGATTGAGACAGACATCCTTTTAAGCATTAAAAAGGCTTTATTTTAAAGTATTTTAAAGTTCCTTTAATCCCAGCACTCAGGAGGCAGAGGTAGGAGGATGCCGTGAATTTCAGGGAGCCTGAGACTATATACTGAATTCCAGGTCAGCCTGGACTACAGTGAGACCCTACCTCAAAAAGCCAATAAATAAATAAATTTTAAAAAACTTAAAAATTCAGTAATACAAGAAACTTTTCTACAAGAACATGCAACTATGGTCTGATGTTTAGAAAATATGCTTAACCCTGTAAGAAAATAAGAGAAGTAGGGCTGGAGAAATGGCTTAGCGGTTAAGGCACATGCCTGCAAAGCCTAAGGACCCCGGTTCAATTCTCCAGGCCCCATGTAAGCCAGATGCACAAGGGGGCACACGCATCTGGAGTTTGTTTGCAGTGGCTAGAGGCCCTGGCGTGCCCATTCTCCCTCTCCCTCTGTCTCTTTCCCTCTCTCCGTCTCTAATAAATAAATAAAAATTAAAAAAAGAAAGTAAGAGAAGTATATATGCAAGGATCTTATAACAATGTTTTTATACTCCCAGGAAGCATACTGAGTGAAAATTATGTTAGTTGAGGAGCAGTGTGGTGAGTTTTCCTCTCTGCATGTGCCTGACTCTGTTGGGCAGGGAGATACACAGATATAAGAAGGCCCGGTCCTTGCCATGAGAGCATTTTCTTCTGTGCTAGAAAGGAAACGGTATGGCTGCTACTTCCTTATTTAAACTCGTAAGTAACTCACCTAAGTCTATTTCTACTGTGGAACAAACTGCTTCTCAGTTTATCGCTGCACGTATGCAAGCTGTCTTGTTGTCTTTCTTAGGGAGGATGGGTATTGGGGAATGAAGATTGGTCAATTAGCCAAAGCCAGAGTGTCCCTGATACGGTTCTCCTTCGTTATGTGTAAACTATTCATGTGGACGCTTCTAATACTCACTTGAGGCTACTGTTTCAAGAGGACCAGTTACTGCTCTACGCAAGGGTAATTAAGTACTGGAACTTCAAAAGTATGAAAGCTGCCATCATTTTAGTTAGGAAAGCCTAACTGCTTGGGGAAGAACACAGAGTAATTTGCTAATAAAGGCTACCAATTAATCACTTCTATGCACCTTGCAGCACACACAGCACATTCGTTGAATTATAACATTCGAACAGCAACCTTGTGATGGAGATCTCACCAAAACCAGTATCACAATTCCCCAAAGAAAAGTAGATCTTTCCCTTCCTCCTTCCCTCTTCCTCCCTTTCCTCTCCTTTCCTTTCCTTTCCTTTCCCCTTCTTCTTTCCTTTCCTTTCCCCTTCTTCTTTCCTTTCCTTTCCCCTTCTTCTTTCCTTTCCTTTCCCCTTCTTTCCTTTCCTTCCCTTTCCCCTTCTTCTTTCCTTCCCTGTGATGCTGGGGATGAAACCCAGGGTTTCTGGTGTACTCGATACATGTTTGGCAAGTGTGTGACACTGAACTTCACCTCCAGTGCAAAGTGGATTCCACACAAGACACAGAAGTCTTAGAGGTTCCCTCTGCTTGTCATATCTTTCACACTCCTTTTTTTTAAAGGTCTACCCAAAACAACAGTCTCCAATTGTTCTAGTCACCCTAGGTGTGGCCCTGTTCAGAACACCATCATAGCCACGGCCACAGAACACTGTCATTAGAGGCTCCCCCAAGACTCTTTAGTACATTAATATGGTTTTACCATTGGGTGGCCCCCAGTTGATGGCAGGATTAGCAACCGACACCTTCTAACCTCACACAATACTGTCACACTTCTCCTTTCTAACTGCCCCAGTAGTCCTGGAGATCACTATTCCCACTCTACAACAGGGGGGAAAACTGTGGCTGAAGTCAGTCACTTCCTTGAAGTGCCCAGCCTCTGACTCATGCTTATGACAGCCTGCTCCATCTCTTCCAAGCTGATGTCAAACCGAGCTGGAGGGATCTCCACACTGTTAATATCTGCCTTACCTTAAGGCCAGAATACCTACAGAGTTAGCTCTTGGTATCCTCAGGGAATAGGCTCCAGAACCATCCTCCCTCAAGGACAACAAAACCTGAGGACAAAGTCCCTTAAATGGTATGGGATTTGCACATAACTCTAGACTATATATTTACCAGGTTACATATAGTACCTAATGTGATATGAGTGCTACAGTGTGAAATTGTGCTGGTTAGGGAATAAGAATGAAGAAAAGGAGGCTGCACATGTTTAGTAAGACATGATTTCTTTTCAAACATTTTTCTTCTTCTTTTTCTTCTTTTTTTTTTTTGTTTTGGTTTTCCAAGGTAGGGTCTCACTCTAGCTCAGGCTGACCTGGAATTAACTATGTAGTCTCAGAGTGGCCTCGAACTCTCGGTGATCCTCCTACCTCTGCCTCCCAAGTGGTGTGATTAAAGGTGTGTGCCACCATGCCCAGCTCTTTTTCCTTTCCTTTTTTTTTTTTTTTTTTTTTTTTTGAGGTTTTTGTTTGTTTGTTTTAAAATAGGTCTTAACTCTAGCCCAGACTGACCTGGAATTCACTATGTACTCTCAGGGTGGCTTCGAACTCATGGCAATCCTACTTCTGCCTCCTGAGTGCTGGGATTAAAGGCACACACCACCACACCTGGCTCTCGAATATTTTTGATCTATGGTTGGCTGAACTCCTGGATATGCAACCTGCAGATATGGAGAGGTGACTGTACTTCAAGACTGGTCATATGTCTAGCTGAAATTCTGGGACTAATGTTCATGAGAAGACAGTGTTTGAGATTCATATTACCTTTGTTAAAAAAATGCATATTCTGGAGCTGGGCGTACGCCTTTAATCCTAGCTCAGGAGACAGAGGTAAGAGGATCATCGAGAGTTCGGGGCCCCCCTGAGACCACATAGTGAACTCCAGGTCAGCCTGAGCTAGAGTGAGACCCTACACCTCAAAAAACCAAAAAAATAAAAATAATAAATTTTAAATGCATATTCAATTCTTTACAATAGTTTTAGGGTTACAAAGTTGAGCAATAGGTACTGAGTTGCCTGCCTCCCAAAACAGTCTCCTCACTATTAACAATCCAACCAGAGTGATGCTATTTGTTCCAATGGAGGATTGTGCATATACTCACCATTGTTATCTGGAGCTCACAGTTTATATTAGAGCTCATTCTTGGTGCTTGATTTGCATTGGTCTGTTTCTCATTATTATAACAAAATCTCTGACACAGGCTAACTTCATACAGGACAGAAGTATGCTTAGTTCATAGTTCTGAAGACTCCAAGACTAGGCAGCCCCATTATTATGGTCTCTGTTGAAGTATGTACATAGGGATGGTACACACCACAGTGGAAGTGAGTGTAAGAGACCAGATCGGCACACACAGGAAGCTGAAAAGAGCTGGCTAGGGTGAGGCTCAGGCTTGTGTATAACAACTCCCCCAAAACTACTGAGGGCTCACATGAGAACCACTTCAATTTCTTCCAAGAGTTCATACCAAAGGACCCCCATACACACTAGGATCCACCTCTCAGAGGTTCTGCTTCCCAACAGGGTCATACTGAAGACCCGGCCTCCAACATATGGACCCTCTGGTGGGCAAACATCTAACTCATTACATAGATTCTGCGAGTCCTGACAAATATCGCCATTATGCAGAATGTGCAGAGTGTTTGTCTAAAAGTGTCCCATGTTCCTTCTACTTATCCCTCTCTTCACCTTAACACTTGGCTACTGCTGATCTTTTTGTTTCATCTTTCCCAGAATGCCATGCAATCACAGTCATATAGTACCTGGCCATTTTAGATTAGCTTACTTCACTTAATAACACACATTTACATTTCTTCTATGTATTTTCGTGATTTGGTAAGGCATATCATTTTAGTGATAAATAAAATTTCCTTATTGGGATATGCTAGAGTTTATCCATTCACCTATTGGAAGACATCTTATCTTGGTTGCTTCCAGATTCTGGCTATTACTAAGTAAACTGCTATTCACACCTCCAGGTACATGTTTTGATGTGGACTGAAGTTTTCAGCTCATTTGGGTTAGCATCAGAGAATGGCTGTGTCATGTTCCCACTAGTGATGAATGGGAGTTCCCGCCACTCATCTTTGCCCACATCTGATGGCAATGATTTGGCTTTTGCCATTCTATCAGTGGTGCCTTGTTGTGGTTCACGTGGACAATTTTTAAAAGCTTAACAATTCACTTGAGAAACTATGGGAGGGCTGGAGAGGTGGCTTGGCAGTTAAGGCATTTACCTATGAAGCCAAAGGACCCAGGTTCAATTTCCCAGGACCCATGTAAGCCAGATATACAAGGTGGCACAATGCATCTGGAGTTCATTTACAGTGGCTGAAAGACCTGGCACACCCATTTTCTCTCTCTGCCTACTCCCCTCAAATAAATAAAGAAACAAACTATGGGACCTGAGAGCTGGAAGACTTTGGTGGTAGTCTATGCCCCTCGTCCTTCCCACCTCTGCTACCCAATATTCACTTTTCATGGATAAAACATGTGTGAAAAAAGACCTGACTGGTGGCAGGGTAGAGGTAAGAACTAATTGCTCGTCTAACATTCATTTAACATCTCATTCTCTCACTTGAAAATATATTCTTTAACCACTGAGCCATTTCTCCAGCCCTGGAAATACATTCTTTTTCTTTTTTGGTTTTTCGAGGTAGGGTCTCACTCTGGCTCAGGCTGACCTGGAATTCACTATGTAGTCTCAGGGTGGCCTTGAACTCTCGGCGATCCTCCTACCTCTGCTTCCCGAGTGCTGGGATTAAAGGCGTGCGCCTCCACACCCGGCTGGAAATACATTCTTTACAGTGAATAGTCCAACAGACATAGATGAAGAAAGACAAACTGAGTCTTCTGCATTGCTACACAACTGGTGAGCAAATTTTATAGAAGGAATGCTCTTTCCGAAAGCTTACTAAATCTCCAGGAAAGGGGGGAAGGTGATTGGGCCCCTTACAGAACCAAGGATTCTTGACACATGGCTTGGAATTTTAGCTGCATTCCAATAATTTATACCAAAATTATCAGATTTTTTTTTCAATATAATACCTCTAATTGGTCCTAACTTGATGGATTTTCCTTTTCCAGGAAATTAATCTTCTGTCTTGTGGATTTTTTTCAACCTGTGTGTCTCCCAAGACTTCTACAAGTTTACCTGGCACGCTCACTATTCTTTAATAGGGATATAGAGGAGAGTTTGTGGTAGTGAAAATAACCTTGGAGAGAATTTTATTTTTCTCTCTTAGAAAGTTAAGCCTGAGGGTTTATACCAGGCCACCATGAAATGGCCATTCCTTATTATCACGAACTACACACATTTATCTAATCCAGAGCCTCTAACAAGTGAAAACAGAGTGCATGTTTTTGCTGGTTTCTTTCCTTTACCATTTTCTAATTCTACTTTAATGGGATTTATGGAGGTGGAGATTCCATACTTTAGTCAACTTGGAAAAACATATTGCACAGACTTGTGCACGTTACAGCCCTTACCCCACACTTCTGGACACCTTGTCTCTGAGGTCACTTCACCTAGGTACCTGCTATTCTCCCATCAATGGCTTTTCCTCATTAGCCCTGTCACCTTCTATCGTCCTCGGAGCTCAGCTTGAGTCTCCTCAGGACTCTGCATGTATCAGATGTCCCATGGAATCAGACAGAGGCATAAAAAAAAAAAAACATGTGAGTCAGCCAAACAGTTCTTTGCCACAGTTCTGAGACAAACCCTTTCTTCATCTTTGTGCCTAGCACACTTGAAGGCTCTCAAAAGTCTAGGAGGCAGCATACTACCAAGAGTTAAGAAACATACGTTCTGGAATCAGATGGGCTTCCGTGTTCAAATTCTATGTTGGTTCCTTGACCTAGGCCTGTTGTGCAATCTAAGCCTCAGTTTTCTCAATTCTCATGTAGGAATAAAAGACTTCCGGAGAGGTGGGGGTAGAAGCATCAATTAAAAAAAAATTATGTATGGAAAATGCTTGGTGTCCTAGTGCTACTAAATGGTTGCTATTGTTAAAAGCAAGCTGAGTGAGAATTAGAAACACAAGTTTCCCAGTGCCCATTCCTCATATTTAGAAGACACGGAGCCTGGGGGCTCTTACCAGCTTCAACATAGAGACAAGCATCAAGGTTGGGTGAACAGGTGATGTTGGTCTTGCAGTGAGCAGCCGGGTTTAAGCAGTGGTAGCAGGTGAGGCTGAAACCTAGAATCAGAAAGAAAGTCTGTCAGGACCAGTTAGCACTGACTCATTCCTGGCAAGTAGAAGAGACCTTACTACTGCTATTAGCATAGAGTAAGGTGAGCCCTTGTTCTGTCCAGTCACCTGAGGCACAGCTACCATCATGAATGACACAATAACCACCCAGGCTAGGAAGTTCATGACCAACCACTACTTGAGGAAAGAGATGGCAGTTGATGTCCTTCACCTTGAGAAGGCACCAGTACACAAGACAAATTCATTGAAAAAAATACTAGCCTTTCATAGTGAAGACAGTGAATCCCAGTTCCCTAATTCATAATGCAACTACTGTTCTCACTCAACTTCATATCTTTGCTAGCTGAATCTCTGGTTTTATCAGGTTTTCTTCCTCTTCCTCTTTAAATTTATTTTAATTTTATTTATTTTTTTTTTTTTTTTTTTGAGGTAGGGCTTCACTCTAATTCAGGATAACCTGGAACTCACTCTGTAGTTCCAAGTTGGTCTCAACTCATGGCAATCTTCCTACCCCTGCCTCCTGAGTGCTGGGATTAAAGGCGTGCGCCACCACACCCGGCCCCTTCTTTATTTTTTTAAATATTTTTATTTATTTATTTGCAAGGGAGAGAGAGGGGAGAATGAGCATGCCAGGGCCTCCTATGGCTGCAAATGAACTCCAGATGCAAGCACCACATGGGTACTGAACCCAGGCGATTAACCTTTGCAAACAAGCACCTTAACTGCTGAGCCATCTCTCAAGTCCTCCTTCTTTATTTTTATAGGTGACAAGATGAGTCATAGCCAATATTTGTGATGAGAAGCTGGGAAGGCAAGAGTCAGAAGGAAAACGTCCAGGTCCCATGAATGTGCCGATTCCTACTAACATAGAGAGTGGCCTTCCTGCCACAAGGCTTCTGCCATGACATTTTAAAAAAAATTTTTACTTGTTTATTTATTTGAGAGAATGAAAGAGAGAGACAAATAGTATAGGTATGCCAAGGCCTTTTGCCACTGGAAATGCCACTCTGTACATCTGACTTTCCATGAGTACTGGGGAATCAAACCCAAGCTATCAGGCTTTGCAAAGAAGCACTTTTAATGGCTGAACCACCTCCCCAGCCCTGACATCAATATTTGGCAGTCCCTACCTGAGGAAAGTTAATTTTCAAAGATAAGGCTAGCAGAAAACAAGGTCCTCACTTCTGTGCAGTTGAGAATCAAGTTTTCTCTGAATCTCAATGGCTAAACCCAACAAATTCCACTCACACAAACTGATAATGACTTATTCCCAGGAGTAGAAAGGTGTCACCCTATAAATTTATCAGGAGCACATGGGCGTATTAAAATCCTATCAGGAAAACCAGGCCTAAGAACTTACCAGACACACCAGACAGAACAGAATGTAACTCCCTCACCTGGACCGCATAAGGAAGTGGACCCCTAGCAATGTGATGGTAATGTCCTGCACAAACCAGTTATCAGGCCACCCTGTAAAAAGGCATCAGGGCTCCCAACTGTTGCAGGAGATGCAGCTTGGCTCCATCCCAGCTGTTGACACTGTTGACTCAATTGCTGTCTGCCTGTCCACCTGGTCACCTCTCTGGGCCTGCTGACATCCATCTGGGGCTGGCACTGACCATGTAGCCTGACCACAGTCAGTAGTGGAAGACCTTCAGCCTCTCTTACATCTGGTTATCTTATCCATGCAGACTTTCTATCTGTTTCCTAGCCTCTTTAAAACCATTGGCCTTTGTTTAGCTGTTCTGTTACCTACCTATATACATACAGAGTTGTATTTATTATGTGATGTGTCTGTGTGATCTGAGAGTTAACATTAGTTACATTGGAATAAAAGAACCTAGGTTCTGGGCTGGAGAGACGGCTTAGCGGCTAAGGCGCCTGCCTGCTAAGCCTAAGAACGCTGATTCCAATGTCCAGCGGTTCCAATCTCCAGGTCCCACGTTTAGCCAGATGCAAAGTGAGGCAAGGGCGCAATGCTGCACTTGCCCACAAGGGGGGCGCACGCATCTGGATTTCGTTCACAGCAGCTGACTGTTGGCACGCTCATTTCTGTCTCCCTCTCCCTCTCTATCTCTCTGTTGTCTCTCCCTCTCCAAAAATAAATAATAAAAAAAAATTACAAAAAAAAAAAAAAAAAGAACCTAGGTTCTTTGCTTCAGTCCCCTCCACTGGCCACAACGGCACTGACCTCTCACAGGTTGGGTGGAAGGAACACTTATGAAGGGCTTCAGCAGCTCCGGGCAGTCAGGATGTGGGAGGTACTAACCCACTCTAGCACTATGAGTCTTCAGCTTTCTACTGCTCATTGTATTACTGTTTCTTTCCACTCTATCCCCACCCCAAAAGAAAAACTCAGCAGTGGTGGGTGTTGTATCAGTAAGACACAGGAGGAAGGGAACATCTGCTTCTCATCATGAAACAAAGCCAATGACTTGGGTGTTCCCGTTGTTAGGGAAGCTGACTCAGGACAACTTCCTGCAGAAGCCAGGGAAAAAACACCCAGGAAAGGATGACCTGTGAAGGGTGGGCCCAGGGAAAGGGTGCTCTGAGAGGGGTGGTCTGCTGACAGGCTATATTCACATTGTGACATACTAACTCTGAGTATAACTTCATAAGTTATTTCATCTCTTTGGGCCTCAATACTGTCTTTTTGTTTTGTTTTGGTGTTTTCAAGGTAGGGTTTCACTCTAGCTCAGGCTGACCTGGAATTCACTATGTTGTCTCAGTCTCACGGTGGCCTTGAACTCATGGTGATCCTCCTACCTCTGCCTCCTGAGTGCTGGGATAAAACGCATGTGCCACCACGCCCAGCTAATTTGTCATTTTTAAAAGATTTTTAAAAAGATTTTACTTTTATTTGTTATTTATTAGAGAGAGGGAGAGAGAGAGAATGGGCACACCAGGGCCTCTAGCCACTGCAGACAAACTCCAGACACATGCACTAACATGTGCAGCTTGCTTACATGGGACCTGGAGGATTGAACCGGGGTCCTTAGGCTTCACAGCCATGTGTCTTAACCACTATGCCATCTCTCCAGCCCAATATTGTCATTTTTAAAGTGGATATAAGAATAGTACTTATTTCACTTGGTTGATAAGAGGGTTAAATAAACATAGGTAAAATGCTTAGACTAGAGACTGGTACATGCTATAAGCTTTAGCTTCTTCAGCTGCTGTTTCTGAACTCCTTACCATCATCACTGTAACACAGGAGACCGTGGGAAGGAAGGGCTGAGCTCAGAAGGCTGTAGGCACAATGGCCCCAAAGGGACCTTGAATAGCACTCCAAGGGGGGCATCCTCTAGAATCCCCAAGTAGTATATGGAGGGAGGAGGTAAAACTTCAATTCTGGGCTGGAGAGAAGGCTCAGTAGTCAACGGCACTTGCTTGCAAAGCCTTATTGCCTGGGTTCAATTTCCCAAGTACCCATATAAAGCCAGATGCACCAAGTGGTACATGCATCTGGAGTTCATTTGCAGTTATAAGACGCCATGAAGCATCCAATTCTCTCTCCCTCCTAACTAAATATTTAAAAGGAAACAACTTCATTCTTCACTCCTGAAGCTTGGGTTATAACACAGTTAGGTTCCGCACCAAGGGCAAGGGCAAGGCCAGAATTGTCACACAACCAAAACTGAACACCAGAAGCAAAGAAACCATATGAGGCCAAAAGAGGGCGATGGTCTGGAGCGCTCACCTGTGGAGCAGAAGACGGTCAGGATGATCAGGAGCAGGGGCAGGAGTCCTCCGGGACCTCTCATTGTGCCTGTTGTCTGGGCCTGGAAGGAGGGGACAAGAAGGGTTGTCATTGACCAGAGGTCGGAGGATCACCATGAGTTCGAGGCCACCCTGAGACTACAGAGTTAATTCCAGGTCAGCCTGGACCAGAGTGAAACCCTATGGACCAGAGTGAAACCCTACCTCAACCCCCCAAAAAAAAAAAAAGACGAAGAAGAATGAATGTGTGGACCGAGTGAACTGCTCTTGGTGGGGTGCTGCCGACCATCTCCTATTCCAAGAGAGGAGCAGCTATGCAGGAGCCCTGAGCTCTGTCAGAACACACACCTCCATCTTGGTTCTGCTTGGTAGCTTCTAGCCCTAATGAAACTTAGTTCCTATAAGCCTGAGTTCACAGCCACGTGGCAGGGCTATATTCTCCTGGGCTGGGGATGTGTGGTCAGTAATTGAATGCTTGCCTAGCATGCATGAGGCCTTGGGTTTGATTCTTAGTACTGCAAACAGAGGTGGGGGGGAAAGCTATCTTCCTGGCTGGAGAGATGGCTTAACAGTTAAAGCGCTTGCCTGCAAAGCCAAAGGACCCAGGTTTGATTCCCCAGGACCCACATAAGCCAGATTGCACACGGTGGCACCTGAGTCTGGAGTTCATTTGCAGCAGCTAAAGGCCCTGGCGTGCCCATTCTCATTCTTTCTCTCTTTCAAATAAATAAAATAAATTTTAAAAAATACTATCTTTCCCCAGAAGGGTTTAGTGTGACCAAAACATGAGAAGATTGATAAATGTGCCAACTGTGGGTGCAGCTCTGTGGCCTATTTCCGCCCCCTCCCCCGCCCAAAGCTGTTGGCTGAGCTGTGGGTTCCTTCACCAAGCCACTAACAAAAGAGAGCCAAAAAGGGGAGGGGAGATAGTTCACTCAGTAAAGTACTTGTGGCACAAGCATGAGGACTTAAGTTCGAATCCCCCCCATCCAGGTCAAAGCCAGGTGCAGTGGCACACCTGTAATTCCTGTTCTAGAAGGCGGAGGAGACTGGAGGATCCCCAGCATGCTAGTTTTCTTTAGCTGAACTGGTGAGCTCCGCATTTAGTGAAAGATTCTGTTGCAAAAATAAGGTGGAGGTCAACTTCAGGCCTCAACACCAATACAAACATGAACGTATATACACATGCACACCACACCTCAAAAAAAAAAAGAAAAAGAGGCAAAGTGAGCCTCTAGAAGGTACCAGAATACCTCTTGCAACAGCAAAGGTTTGGCCTGCATGGAGACCCTGGTGTCTCACCTTCGCAAGTGCAGTGAGGAAGAGAGAACGCCTGGGTAACTGCAGTGACTTGTCCCCATGACTTAAATGAACAAGTGACTAGCAACAAGCGGAACTGATGGAAAGGTTCAACATGTCTGGAAGTTTCCTTTCGCCAAAAAGGGAAACTGAGGCACAGGAGGTACTGAACTCTCCTAAGTAAAAACTTTGGCAGCAGACCTAAGAAATGTCCCCTGAAGTAGGAAGGTAACAGCTCATGAAAGCCAGGGCACTCTATGGCCTAGTCTCTCAAGACAACAGGCCAGGACCACAGAAGGGGCTTGAGGCTGGTTAAAGCCAATAATGCTCCTCACATCTTTGAAGGGAGTCTGCTGACCAAGGCCAGGTGAAGGATAGGAAGCTCAAAGGTCAGTATCTAGCATTGTGCAAAGAAAACCCTGAATCTTGTTGAGTCATAGGGTGTGTGTACACCAAAGACAAAGGTAGCCTGGCCATTCAAGGAGACCTCCCCACCCCAGAGATCTCCAAGCTTCCTGCTTGGCTCTTCATGTTCAAGGGCTTCTAGGAAGAAAGGGAAGATGTCTAGACTCAGGTTAGGCGGGGTTTGGAGAAATGCTACAAGGAAAGGAGGGCACCGACCTATAGTCCCCAAACAGCCAGGAGGGCTTCAGAAACTTCCTAAAAGTCAAGAAGACTTGTGTTAGGTGGAACGCAGGAGCCTCCAGATCTCCAATAGGCACTAGAAAGGTGTCAGGCTTGCAGGAGCTGCAAGCACTAGGAGACTGTTTCCCTGACAGAATTAACACACAGGATCCCTCACCCAGACTGCTTTGTGGAGGTGGCAATGAAATGCATTGGAAATAACTGAAGAAATGAAGCAATGACCTGGTGTTGTAACTACCTTCTTGTCACAGGGACAAAACACCTGTCCTGAAGCAACTTAAGGAAGGAACGGGTGTTCAGCTTACATTCTTGAAAGGACGTTTCATCATGGCATGGCAGAGCTGAAGCTGGGCATCACACCTTGCCATAGCAGCTGAGAGGTACCAGCAAGAGTGGGCTAGCTAGGGAACCCCCAGCAGTGCTTGACTAATAAACCTCAGGGTCCGCCCCGACAACATACCTCCAGCAAGCTCCACCTCCCAAACTGCCACCAGCAGGAGGCCAAGCACTCAAAACACAAGTTTATGGGGACACCTGATTCAAGCCACCAGACACCATTCTAATTCCTCTGAACATTCTATAACATGTCTTTATTAGCAGGGTGGTAAAATTATGTGGTTTGTTTCGTTCTCTTTTTCTTGACACAAACATTATCAAACTCTCAATGAAAGAATTATTCTACATGTTCATATGTCATTTAATTTGCAGTTTTGTTTTTCTACAATGACACCTGGTTAGATTTAAATATATGTGCACACACACCCACAAAATCTGAATAATGGTTACTTTGTGGTTAAAAATAAAAGTCTCATATTTATGTTGCTCTTTCTTAAAACAGTCACTGCCCTTATACTTCTAAAATCAAGACCTGGCCGATTCTCTAGTAGTCTTTTTTGTTGTTTATTTTATTTGAGAGTGACAGGCAGACAGAGAAAGAGGCAGAGAGAGAGAATGAGCGCCCCAGGGCCTCCAGCCACTGGAAAGAACTCCAGATCTTGTGCATCATCTTGTGCATCTGGCTTACATGGGTCCTGGGGAATCGAGCCTCAAACCGGGGTCCTTAGGCTTCACAGGCAAGCACTTAACCGTTAATCCATCTTTCCAGGCCTCTCTAGTAGTCTTAAAAGTCACACCAGGGCCGGGCGTGGTGGCGCATGCCTTTAATCCCAGCCCTCAGGAGGCAGAGGTAGTAGGATCACCGTGAGTTCGAGGCTACCCTGAGACTACATAGTTAATTCCAGGTCAGCCTGACCAGAGTGAGACCCTACCTCGAAAAACAAAACAAAACAAAACAAACAAAAAAAAAGTCACACAGGTTAGAATATCACATGGACACTTAAGAGACAACTAGACTAATGCACCCATGATCCTAGAGTGTACTTTGTCCTGGGCTCGGACCTGATCTGGAAACAATATTTTCAGTTAAGGTGCCTGTTGCAGTCAGGTTTACATTGCTGGCAGAAAACACCTGACCAAGAGCAGCTTGTGGTTGGGGGGGGGCGGTTATTTTGGTTTTCAGACTTGAGGGGAAGCTCCATGATGGCAGAGGAAAAAAATGGCATGAGCAGAGAGGGTGGAAATCACCTCCTGGCCAACATCAGGTGGATAACAGCAACAGGAGAGTGTGCCCAACACTGGCAAGAGGAAGCTGGCTATAACACCTACACGCCCATTCCCAACAATACACTGCATCCAGGAGGTTTCAATTTCCAAAATGCCAGGAGCTGAGGACCTAGAATTCAGAACATGCAAGCTTATGGAGGACACCTGAATCAAACCATCACAGTGCCACATTTCTAAGTTTCTTCCACTTTATCAGGACACAAACAGCTGCTGAAGTCAGGAGAAATACTGAAGGAACCAAAGATGGTCTATATGAAAAAGTGCCAGAGAAAGTTAAATTTCAAATACAGGAAGGACTACTGAGGAAGAGAGGGTGAGGCTATTCGACAGAATTCCCTAAGCCATAATTAGGATTACTGAGGAAAGCATTTTGGATTTTGTAGGCAAGCACTCTACCAACTGAGCTACTTCCCCAGGCCTACATTTTGGGTTTCCTACATACTGCTATCTCCTAAGTGCCCTATCACACATGGGATGCTGGGCAAAGTGTCAACACTTCACAAAGTAATTCCCTCAATGAATCATGAAGTGTTCCTCCTCTGGTGGCAATGTTCAAGCAGACACTGGAGGTTGCAGAGAGAAGATGCTACATCAGCAATCCCCTCAGAAGACAGTAAGAGGCACAAAAGGAAAGTTGTTCAAGTAGTCATAATTTTCATCCTATTATAGATCCAGCCTGAAAATTATTTTGTTTCCACACACATGAGCTGCCACAGAAAGCTAAATAGACAGGAAATTTACATATACAACTATCTGTTACCAGAGTACCAAAAAGTGTTTTGTGTAGCAAATGCTTTGGGCATTTAAGTGCAATGTGAAAAAAAAATATATATATATATATATATAATGTCCCAGAGAAACGAGCAGAAAACACTAGTACACCATATAATGATTTAATGATGGAGTCCTTAGGAATGTTCAGTAAAGCAGATCTGGTCTCAACTCCTAACTCCTCCTCACTCCCACAGCAGTATCTTAGGAGCCCTCTGTGAACAGCTGTGGGGTGCACTGGGCTCCATAAAGAGTGTTTTTGAACACTGGTTCTCACCTTCCAGATGACCTAGAAGACAACTGAGCAGCGTGCTGGACTTCAGCCCTAGAGCTTGGGTTCAGTAGTCTAATGAGGGCACAAGAATATGTTATTTCTTTTTTTTTCCCCTTGGTTTTTCGAGGCAGGGTCTCACTCTAGCTCAGGCTGACCTGGAATTCACTATGTAGTGTCAGGTTGGCCTTGAACTCACAGCGATCCTCCTATCTCTGCCTCCCGAGTGCTGGGATTAAAGGTGTGCACCATCACACCAGGCTTTTAAGAATGTGTTATTTCTAGCCAGTTCCTAAACAGTGTACATGTTCCAGGGGATAGGAACTATGCCCCCCCCAACTCTGTGTTATTGTGCCCGGGTACAAGAGTTGAAAGGGTCTTTCTCTCAGCAGGACTGTAAAAGGAGGTGTTAGTGTTAATTAAATAATTAGGAGTGAGAGCAGTTTAGAGGGGCATAGGCAGGTGGGAAATGAGTCAAGGGGACTGGGAATGCAGACAACTAGAGTCCAGAAGGTCTGTTTTTTTTTTTTTTTTTTTTCTCGAGGTAGGGTCTCACTCTGGCTCAGGCTGACCTGGAATTCACTATGTAGTCTCAGGGTGGCCTCGAACTCTCAGCGATCCTCCTACCTCTGCCTCCCAAGTGCTGGGATTTTATAAAGGTGTGTGCCACCACGCCCGGCCAGAAGGTCTGTTTTTATAATTTACCACCAGCGGAAAATATCATAAAAGCAGAACAGCCGTGTTAAAGGCCACTGTTCTATGTATCTTGGAGAAGGGGGTTAAAGGGGTGAGACAAGCCTGATCCCTCATTACTATGACAGGAGGAAAGAGGGAGATAAGATAAAATCCCAGACAGACCTCTGTCCCCCACCCTCACCTTCCCAAAGGGAGCTTTCTGCTTGCAATAAAAACAAAGTTTCCTACTTCTGCTTTCACTGTACTTGTGAATCTATCTTAATTTCTGGAGCTTCCAAATCTTGGTTAGCTTCAAGAGAGGATCCCTGGACCCCCAAACCACCGTGGGGGACAATTTTTCCCCACTAAAGGAGTTCCTCTTACTCCTCAGGGCCCACATCATTAATTATACTACTCAATGCGGTGTGTTACCAAATGCAAGCCTCAGGCAAGTCCTTGACTCTGTGCTAACTTCTATTTAACGAGTAAATATTATGGGCCAACTGCTACTTGATTAGGCACTTGATATGATAATATAGTTAATCTTCACAACACAAAGATACTATATCTGTGATTATAAGAACTATGAGGGTGGAGAACTAACTGATAAAGCAGCAACTGTAGTGGGCAGAATAATGACTCTCGTTAAAGTCATCCAGATGCTAATTCCAAGAACCTGTGAGTACAGGAAGTTGCTCATGGAAAGTGACCTTAACATTATGGAGAGTATTCTGGAAGAACCAATGTAATTGCAGCGAACTTAAAAGGGAGAGGAAGGGAGCAGAAGCTACCGGAGAAGATGTGAGGAGACAAACACTTCCCTATGGCTTGACTGAGGACAGGGAGGGTTCCACAGGCCAAGACATACAAGTGGCCTCTAGAAGCTGAGAACAGTCCTCACCTGACACCTCTTGAGGAAACCAGACCTCAGATCTCCAGTCATAAGAAATGCATTCTGCCAGTGAATGATCAAGGATATGGCCACCCCCACACCCAGGGCTTAGGAAAAGAATGCAGCCCGACACCTTGACTTAGCCCTGTGAGGCCCTGGTCAGTCTCTAAAGATGAAGGAATTGCAAGGTAATTGATTATGTCTTAAGTTGCTTAATGCTTGATGCATTTTTACTATTTTGCAGCAATAAGAAACTAATTTAAGGGCTGGAGAGATGGCTCAGTGGTGAAGGCACCTGCCTGCAAAGCCTAATGACCCAGGGTTCAATTCCCTAGTACCTATGTAAAGCCAGATGCACAAAGTAGTGCATGTATCTGGAATTTGTCTGCAGTGGCTGGAAGCCCTGGTTTGCCCATTCTGTTATTCTCTCTGCTTGCAAATGAATAAAAATATATATTAAAAAAAACGAATTTAAGCCAAGCTTGGTGGCACATAGTTCTAGCTATTTGGCAAGCTAAAGTGTGAGTTCCAGACCTGTTTGTGCAACAAAGTTAGACCCTGTATCAAAACAAAAAGCAAAAACCTTAATACAGCAACCTCATTACTGGAAAACAGTAGAATCTCATTTAAAACTAGGTTTAAGCTCTGAACCATAAATGCTGGTGGGGAGATTACTTATAAATTCAACTTCCAAAATAAATTCAGCTGAGGAAGACACTACCGAAGAAAATCTCCTCTTTTTTCTTTGTTTATTTTGAAGGGCCCAGGATGGAACCCAGGGTATTAAGCAAGCATTCTGCCACTGAGCTACATCCCCAGGGCAACTAGGTTTTTTTCAATTATTTATTTACATCAGTGTGCATTCATGTGAAGGAGGCACCAGGGCCTCTTGCCACAGCAACAAAGACCAGATGTTTGTGCTATTTTCTGTGTCTGGCTTATGTGGGTGGCTTGGGAATTGACCCCAGGCCACCAGGCTTTGCAAGTAATTTGCCTTTAATCCCAGCACTCGGAGGCAGAGGTCGACGGATTACCGTGAGTTCAAGGCCACCCTGAGACTACACAGTGAATTCCAGGTCAGCCTTAGCTAGAGTGAGGCCCTACCTTGAAAAACCAAAAAATAAAAATACATGAATAAAGCCCCAATATTCACATTTTAAAATTCATTAGCAGGTAGGGGGGTGTAATTACCTGTCCCAAGCCAACAGGAGAGTTGCTAAGTCACAATGGCTGCATCTTGCCTACCAGGGGCTGGCAACTCATAAGTGACTGCACATAATTGGGTGTTAGCAGTGTTAGGGGTCTAGCAGATTGTATGTCCTTACAGCCTTGGACATGCTGTAGCCCAAAGATCAACTACTCAGTTCAAAGCAGTAATTACATCACCACTAAGACAAACAGTAAGCCATTATCATAATGGAAAAGCCCTGCCACTCAGCCCTGGTGCCAGGAATGAACACAGGACTCAAGTTCAGACCTGCAGCTAGCCCTACAAGGAAAACTCTGTAAATCCGTCTAGGCCCCAAACCTTCAGGCTCTCTGAAGAAAGCCCGGCTCCTCCCAGTACTTCCACTCCCCAAAATCCATCTTATTTTGTGATTTTTCTCTTCCAAACCCCTCTCAGTAAAATGGAAATCTTTCCTAACAGGAACGTTTCCACTGTGGAATACCTGCCACAAATTTTCTGCATGTTTGGTGTCATAAGTTGGTTCCCTCTTTGCTTTCCCCAGCATTAAGTCACCCTCGCACTGTAAATAGCTGCATTTAGGCAAATGTGACTTCTCTCAATTGACACTGGGAAGTAAACTGTCTCCACCGGGAACCGGAACAGTGGCGGAGGAATCCCGGGGAGCCTGGACGATCACTCTCCTTGAGCTCTGACCACCACCCTGGAAGGGGAGGCCTGTCCTGCTGGTGGACGGGAACACACGCGGGGCTCCCCAGGAAAACAACCGAAGCTCCACCCGATGGCCGCGCCCAAGGTGGAGGCCGGGACAACAAAGCCATCTGCCACTGCAATTCCAAAGCGAGACCTCGGAGGAGGGGAGGGGAGGGGAGGGGAGGGGAGCGGGGGCGTCGGCGGGAGGCTGGCGTCAGCCCTCCGCTCCTGGGCCATCTTCTCGCAAAGGCCCGCTTCCCCAGAGTCTGGTGCGGGCGGTGCTCAGCGGCCGGGGCATGCGGAGGGAAAGCGGGGTGCGGGGACCGGAAAAGCCCGCCGCGGCCGGCCTGGGCCGATCCTGGGGGCGCCCCGCCGGGCTCGCCCGTCCCGAGACACCCGGGGGAACCCGCAGACCCGGCCCCGCAGTCAGGGTCGGGGAGCTCGCGCAGCCCCAGCGTCCTACCTGCCTGCGCCGTCCGCCGCAGCCTCTGTGTGCTCGCGCTGCCCGTCACTCAGCCCCGCTATCCCCGCGCCCCGCCCCGCGCCCGGCCCCGCCCCGCCTGCCCTTCCCGCGCCCCACGCCCCGCCCAGGCGTGCAGACCTGAACTCAGCGTTTTTAACTTCTGGCCTTCCCTGGGCAGTTAGAACCCATACAACTATACAGATTCACATAAGATGTCTTCAAACACAGGTGCCAAGACTTTGTGCTGTCTTAACTGCCTTCTCCTAACAATTTCTACATCAAACCAATCGATTTAGGTTTGTGAATAAGAGATTGTTTCCAGGGCTATTAACATGTTCTGCCTGTACTTACAGCTGCTACATATTAAAAGACATGCCCGCCGTCTATAGTCTAGGTATGGCTTATAATGTCACCAGTCAGCTAACGCTGAATGCTAGACATAAGACTTCAAGCTTCTGTGCTATTTTTTAACTAAGATCTGGTTTGCTGATCAGATGTGCTATATATCTCCACGCTTTTCTTCAAAACTGGTGTAACTGTCCTCAATTAGCTAATTGAGGTCACCAGAGCTAAAAGGACAACAATAATTGTGTTCCTGCTCCCAGGTCAAAAAGGCCACCAAAGATGACAGGACACTCCTAACATATCCTACAATTCTGGTGATTCACCTGTCTTCTTGGTGAGAGAGGACATGAAGACCCAGAGATTGGACTTAAAATCAGTGTACAGTCTACAAGAGGAGCGTCACAGCAAAAGAATGCTTCCAAGGAAAGCCACGTGGTCAATCAGCATGGCCCTGACTCATCCTAACAGATGACACAATGCTGAGTCATTGAACTCCCAGATCCCTAAGAGTCATTCCTGCAGGGCCACTCCACTACTGACCTTCAAAAATACAATCTAGGGCTGGAGGGATGGCTTAACTGTTAAGGCGTTTGCCTGCAAAAGCCAAAGGACCCAGGTTCGATGCCCCAGGACCCACATAAGCCAGATGCACTGGGGAAGGGGGAGGCACATGCGTCTGGAGTTTGTGTGCAGTGCTTGGAGGTCCTGGTGCACCCATTCTCTCTCTCCCATTCTCTCTCTCTGTCAAATAAAATAGAATCTATAGTTAAGTTTATGCTGCCTACATAGTCTTAAATACCCACCAAGAGAATATAATTAAAAGTATTATAATGTAAAAAAGATGCAGGCTGGGCTGGGGAAATGGCTGAGCTGTTAAGGCGTTTGCCCACGAAGCCTAAGGACCCAGGTTCAATTTCTCAGGACCATGTAAGCCAGATGCACAAGGGGGCCCATGCATCTGGAGTTCGTTTGCAGTGGCTGGAGGCCTGGGCACGCTCTTTCTCTCTATCTGCCTCTTTCTCTCTCTCAAATAAATAAATAATATTTTTTAAAATGTTATACTCTTACATGTTAAAAAGAAAAGAAAAAAAATGCAGGCTAATAGGCTTTCCTGTTTGATATTAGATATAAATACCCACTTCTCTTGGTCATATGCTTAAAACTTACAATACTAAGCTCTTAAATTGACTTATGCCTCATTCCAACAGGACAAAAATGTCTTTTACTATCTTGGAAATAATCATAATGGCCCTATTTATTCTAGGTTCAAAGACCAGACTGTAAGGGAGTGACTACAACCATACAAACCACTCTGAGGCAAAGATGAAAGCTTTTATTTGGGAAAAGCAGGAGCTGCCAGGGTTGGCTCACAAGAGAGGGACACAGCCCACCTGAATTTCCAAATAGTGGGATTTATAGGGATTTCAGCTGGGGAAGGTGAGGAAAAGAACTGCTTGAATAAAAAAGGTTCCTTTAGGGGAGATCTAAGATAGCCAGGGTGTGACACCAGAACAGTGACCAGGTGATTTACAAAATAAGAGGGCAGTGAACGGGGGCTGGAGAGATGGCTTAGTGGTTAAGGCATTTGCCTGCGAAGCCAAAGGATCCCGGTTTGATTCTCCAGGACCCATGTAAGCCAGATGCACAAGGGGCACATGCATCTGGAGTTCATTTGCAGTGGCTGGAGGCCCTGGCCTGCCCCTTCTCTCTCTGTCTGCCTCTCTTCTATCTTCTCTCTCTGCTTGCAAATAAATAAATAATTAAAAAAAAAAAAAAAAAGAGGGCAGGAAACCATGACCTGGTGGCATTGCAGGCAAGGAGGGGATAATGGCTTCGGGTTTCTTGAGGAATGTAGATAATCCACTTCCTTATGTCTCTGTCACCATCCTGCTGTCCTTGGTGACTTCATATTGGGACCTGTAAAACCTAACACAGACCAACGTAAAAGATCTCAGATATCAGACTGGTTTACAAGAAAAAAGCCAACTGCCATTACTACTGTGGTAGTTTGAATATATGGCCCCCAATATATTCAATGTTTTATTAGTTTGTAGTTTGCATCTGAGGCCAACTGGCTGGAGGCAGTGTCACTGGTTGGATCTTAAGGTGTGGTGGTGGGTTTGAGATTTCAATCTAAAGATATGCAAAGTGTGCCTTGCTGGAGTTCCTGAAGTGTGCTGTGCTGTGTGGCTTTTGGCTTTCTCTCTCTCTTGCCTGGTCCTGTAAGAGCAAACCAGCTTCTACTGCACTTATGGAACTTCCACTGGATCTATAAGCTTCAATAAATCACTTCCTCCATAACTGTGCCTGGTCTGGAAGTTCATCTCAGTGAACCTGAAGCTGTCTGCTCCAGAAGTTGGTACTGAGAGTGGGGTGAGATGAACCTGACCATGTAAATTTTGAACTTTTGGAATCTTTGTTTTGGAGGAACAGACATGGATTTGGTGCTTGCAACTGAAGACGCTTTCTGGAGTGGTAAGCCAAGTTTTATGGACTATTCTGATGAGAGTTTGAGAATGCTAAGTGCAGACAGTATTGAACTTCGAGGCTTGGCTTATGAGCTTTCTAAGGGGAAGGAAAGATACAGAGGACTGGGCTACTGGCATAAGGAATGGCTGCATTCTGCTGCCCAGGCCCAGAAAGTTTGATCAAGGTTAAATTTGTAATGGACTGATGTGCTTGGCTAAAGATATTGGACTGAAAGATTTAAAATTTTAAGTTGGAAAACCTCAAGCAAATTAGGTTGCTGAAGCTGCTATTGTGAAACACATTAGCACTCTTAAGGAAGATGCCCAACTGCTTTACATTAAAACAGTAGAGACGATACCTGAGGAAAGACTGTTAGAAATGCAAACTCTTTTGGGAAGGAGTTGAATGGAGAAGGAACCTGCTTTTCAAGGTTATGCTTTATTTTGTCCCTGAATTAAGAATATGGCCGTGTCCTGCATACCTGGTATTAGTTTTGGAAGCATGAAAAATGTGTGGAGTGGTCATGATTTGCACACGATTCCAGGAGCCACGGCTGAGATGTGGCACAAGGCAGGGCGTGATACCCTGATAGGTGGAAGATGGACTGTGGTTTGCATGGAGACTTGAAGATGTTTTGGATGTACCAGGACTGTGCAAAAGGACTACCATGGAGCACACTGTTTGCCTGGGATGGAAGATTTCCCTGGCTATTCTACCCAACTAGAGGGGTGGAATTGGAAAATCTGGAGACTGTCAGTCTCTGGTTTTATTGAACTTGAACTGCAGAAGTTTGATGATTGCTGATGGTGGTTGAGTTTGCATTGTTCTAGTCTCTCCTTGCTATGCCTTATACCAGTTGAAAATGTTTACTCTGAGTCTTTATATGTTGAAAGTATTTAACTTGTTTGATTTTACAGGACTCACAGCTAAGAGACTGTAAAGAGGGCAAAATGTTATTATTTCTTTACATCAAGCTTTTTGACCAAAGGACACAACAGACCCGGTCAAGCATCCTCCTGTGCAGCCCTTGTCTTTAGGCACACATAATGGAGGCCACCACCCAAAGGTGATCTTTCTGACAGATAAAGGAGAAGTTCCAGGAATCATTAACATGGGCCTTCTTGTAAAATGCAGGTGTTTACTGAATGAACTACCCCTCTGTGAAAATGTACCATTACCTTCCTGTGTCTCTGTTTCTAAATATCTTTGTGATTACATAGCATAGAATGTTTCTTGCTTCTGTTCCGCCTATGTGATCCATGTGATGAATACCTTGTGACTTGTAATAGACCACCCCGTTTTATAGCAACTTTGGTTTAATTCCCATCCTGTTTTTTCTATGAACATCATGTGATTATTTCCAATAAAAAGCTGACACGCCAAACAGTACAATACTACATCTGGAGGACCTGAACTCTAGATGTAGTCCTGGTGTGCACTAGCTTTTATTTTCTCGAGATGGTGTTTGGGGCCAGCCATGTTCTTGTAAGGAAGCTCACTGGTTCACCAAGGTCAACTAGAATGAACTCATTTCTTTGGTCTGTTATGGCCCTCTCTATCTGGGGTGAATAGTCCCCTGACGAAAAGTAATGCAAAAAGTTTGTAGAACATGTTAAGAGAATGCAGATTTTGACAACAAGACAAGGAATCTTGAAGTATTCAGAAGTGCAAAGATTAGATAGGGTTTCAGGGACAATTTGGGACATCACAAATAAGTACTATAGAAAATGATGCAAAAAAAGGCAGGGGACCCTAGGATGAGGGTCTAATTTTCACTTATTTCTTTATTGGGGAAGTTCTATTTAAAATGGGAACTGGGGCTGGAGAGATGGCTCAGCGATTAAAGACCCTTGCTTGCAAAGTTTGATGGCCCAGTACCCATGTAAAGCCAGGTGCACAAAATGGTCCATGGGATTGGAATTCGTTTGCAGTGGCAAGAGGCCCTGGTGCACCCATACTCATTCTCTCTTTGCCTCTTCTCTCTCTCTCAATAAAAATATTTTTAAAAGGTGGGGACTGCAGAAATGACTCAGTGATTAAAGACACTTGCTTACAAAGCCTGATGCCCTGGATTCGATTCTCCAGTACCCCCTAAAGCCAGATGCACAAAGTGATACATGCATATGGAGTTCATTTGCAGACTTAGGAGGCCCTGGTATGCCCATTCATTCATATGTATACATTAGTTTCTAGAACTGTGAGGAATAATCATCTTTAGACAGTCTTTCTCTGTAGTCCAGGTTGGCTTCAAACTCACAGCAATTCTGACTCAGCTTTCTGCATGTGGAATTACAGGTTGTGTGCCACCACAGCTGCTAATAATTTTCTATGGTTTGTAAATTACAGTTTAAGGTATTTTGTTGTGGCAACCTAATAGAAGACAGCTGACTTTTAAACATAGGATAGACTGGAGAGATGGTTCAGTGGTTCAAGGCGCTTGTTTACAATGCCTGCTGGGCCAGGTTTGATTTCCCAGTACTCATGTAAAGCCAGATGCATAAAGTGGTGTGTCTACATTTCATTTGTAATAGCAAGAGGCCCTGATGTGCCCATTCTCATTCTCTTTACTTGCAAGTAAGTAAAAACATTTAAAGAAAATGGGATAGACTAGGATTTGGCAGTCTGACAAGTCATTAGTCACTCAAGGACAGATTCTAAGAAACAAGTCACAAGGTGGACACATCACTAGGTGATCACCTGAGTATACTTTTACAAATAGATGGATGTGAGGGCCTGCTCTGGCAAGTAACTTCCCTCCAGTCAGCTTACGGGGTCTACAAAAGTCCATCCGCTATCTTCACATCAGCATTTTCAGACTTACCATCCACTTCCAAATTTTGTAGTAAATAATTCTTGAATCATTTAAACCACCCAGTGCTAGCAGCAGCTCCACCATCCTAATCAGGTCCAGCCTTTTCTTTGAGGCTGTGCACCAATTCTGCTTTGGCGTGATGGTCCTGGTGCCAAGGATACACATGTGTCTCCATATCTGATGGAGACTCTTGAATTTCTCCATCTTGTCTTCACTGCTGCAAAACCTCTTCCTCTAACAGCTGGTCACTTTGCGCTTGTTTGTTAAGGTTGAAGCTACAGTAAGTCTGACTATGAACAACAGCCATCATGACTCCACACTCCCCTCCTCCACTCCTTAAAAATCATTTCATTTCCAGGTTGCTCACGAGAGCTTTACTGGCAACATTAGCAGTGAATGTTGTATGCTTAGGGGCCATGAAAAAGCCACATGAGAGTAAATTAAGAACAACAGAAAATGATTCATCTGGCAGAGATGGGAAACACCAGACATAGGAGGCTATTGTTGTGTTGTATATGTAGTCTGCTGCTGACTTAAGTACTTAAGTATCTTGTAGTGTGTGGTTGTACTCTTACATGAAAAATAAAGAGAAAATAACTATTTCAGAACATTATGATGTGTCACATGAAAGGGTAAGTTTGTCTTCATGGTCTTTGCTGGAATCGTTTAGCCTTGATAATGGCTCCCTTTCTTGTTTTTCCTCAATGAAAGAACTGTTTTGGGGGAAATGGACAAAGGACAGGAGAGAGCACTATGGAAGCCAGAAGATGACTCTGAATGGGCCTGCTACATACTCTAGCTAGAGGCTGACAAGTACCAATCCCATCTTTCATCTGAAGAGCAAAGACTGACTAATATTACCTTATGGGAAATAGGCACTTACACTAAGTATAGGATTGAAACCAAAATTTGATTTTAAAATGTGAGGTTTTGACATGAAGAATTTCATTCCAAACTTTCAATTATATAATTACAAAAAAAAAATCATGTTTCAGGAAAACATCCTAACCACAACATAAAACTCAAGTCACTTATCACAAGGTTAGACAATCAAGTGTATAAAGAAGAAACAAAACAGAAAGAGTATTTACAAGGTTAGACTACATGAGACATTGTGAAGTTTCTGTTAATAGCACTTTACATACCTTTACAAACTACATTTAAAGGTGACGCATCTGTAAGTAATGATGTAGTCTTTAACTTAAGTTCAAAGTTTACACTGAAGACTTTAAAAATTATAAATGATGAAAAACTTTCAACTCAAGGTCTGTGTGATAAAGACTTTAAATTCATGGACAGATTGTCAAGAAAGGACAAACCATTAGCGTTCAAGTTATTTACTCAATTAGTTCCCTTTGAGTACAAAATGTTAAGAATCGTTATGCTCATTATAAACTTCATTTCTAAATAATTCACAACTGCAAGAGGTCTTTTCACAGTCATTCATTCAGTCATATAGTTTCTTTCTGTCCTTGTAAGGTATTTCTGCTACATTTTAAATCCTTATTTAAAACACCTCCCTGTCCATTTCTGTATTTTTTAAGTAGAAAATATTTTTAAACAAAGAAATGTCTGTTCTTAGAGAATTCCTCTTCCACTGACTACTGGAATGGGGGCGGGGGGAGGCTGTTTCTTCCTCTATCTCGAAACCACAAAGCAAACCAAAACAATTCAACTCTTAATATAGTATCCCATAGAGCCTAGGACTGGAACAATATCTCATGCTAGTGTCCAGCTGTGTGCTGAGCAGTTATTTACATTATCAAGAAATCTACTTTGCAGAGTCATCTCAGTGTTTCTATCAGCAGCAGCAGCTGGCTAAAAGAGACGCGAGCAACGGCGTCTGCGGATGGGAACATCAAAGACCCTCCTCTGTATCTCTTCCTCCTCCTCTGATTCCTCCATGTCTGCTGAATCGTCATCGTTGTCTTCTTCCTCATGTTCTTCCTCTTCCATCTCTTCATAGTCATCAGGACCCATTTCCTTGAAAGAGAAAATAATCTTTTGATAAGAAAACACCCATCAGTTCTTATAGTGATTCTATAACTGAGAATGCAAATCATCAGACATTATCAAATGAGTCTCCACAGACTTGAGCAGTATAATTCCATAATGCACATGTAGATGCAAGATTCTAGAATGTATAGAGTTGCACATGTTGAATAATGCTCACTGGAGTTTTAATGGTAAATATTTCGTTAAGACAGTTCTTATTTTTCATGGCTGTTGGTAATTCATACAAGGTAGAAAACACCACTCCTAACAATCCAAAATAAAGTTAGCAAGTCTTTATCAATCTGTGTGTGTACAGAAAAGGGCACCTGAAAACATTAATCAGGTGTGATTGTATGCACTGTCAGCAAGAGATCCAAAATATTTTTATTGAATTGCCACTGTGATGACGCATTTTCATTCAAACATTGGTAGCCTCTACTTTTGAAAAAAAGTTATTTTTTTAGTTGCTTAAAACAACAACAGTTATTATCTCCCCTGGTTCCTGTGTGATCTTTGGGAAGTACTAAGTGGGATTGTTCTAGCTTCAAGTGTCTTGTGGGGTGCAGCCAGACAGCAGTTGGAACCAAGCATCACTTCAAGGGCTTCTTCACTCACTGTCTGGTACCTGGACTGGGACAGTCCAAACATCTGAAGCTGAAGTAGGAACTTCCTTTTGCTTCTAAGCTGTGCACCTATATGGTCTCTCCAGCACAGCTGCTTCATGGTGGCTGGACATTTCGTACAGTGAGTGGCTCAGGGCACCAAAGGCCCGTGTTCCAGGAAAGAGAACCAGGCTGAAGGCCTATTGCCATTTTCTAACTAGGCTTCAAAAATCATAGCATCACTCTGACGATGCATGAGAGAGAGGTAGTTTCATACTGCAGGGAAAAGGTAGCTTCTACTTTGAAATTTCACTTGTAGAGGCTCTAAATTGGACAGAGGTGATGATGAACCCACAGCATCTGAGTAGCATCCATTGTGTTTCTGAAACTGCGACTCATGATGTAGCCCAGCTCAGCCTCAGACTTGTCTGATCTCATTTTCAGCCATAACACCCTTGCTCACTGTACTCCAGCCATGTGGGGCCCCTTGGTTCAAATATACTAAGTAAACAATTGCATCAGGACCCCCAACACTGGCTGCTTCTTTGGCTGAATACTCTTCTTCCACAGATTCACTTGGCTCCCCTCATTCCTTTTAGGTCACCAAGGTCTTTCCTGACACATCTTAACAGGATAGTCATTTTATCCCCTGGACTTATTTTTCTCCAAGGCACTTATTACTAGTTGACATAAGGGTATAATGTTATAATCTGTCTCTTCCAATTAGAAATTCCAAGGCTGGATTTTGAGTATAGTATTTACTACAGTTTGTGGTAAATGAGCAAATGAATTAATGTATGAGAAAGGAATTGTGTGACTTAGGATTTATTATACCACAACAGCAATAATCAGAAAATACATACACAGATGTGACTTATATTTCATTACTTGTGTATTTGGATTTCTTTAAGGAATAAAGACTTTAATGTTCTCTAGGAGGTGCAAAAATCAGGAAGGGGAAGGCTTCAGAACTTCTAAAGCATGAGCTCTAAGTATTGTGATTACCAACTATGTTAATGAAGACCAAACTGTCAAAGGAATCAAATGCTGTTCAAGAGACCCTTGGCGCTGGAGAAATGGCTCAGCAGTTAAGGCGTTTGCTTAGAAAGCCTAATGATTAGGTTCCAATTCCCCAGTGCCCACTTAAAGCCAGATGCACAATGTGGTTCAAGCATCTGGAGTTTGTTTGCAGTGGCCGGAGGCCCTGGCACACCTTATCTCTCTTCTATCTCTCTCTGCTTGCAAATAATATAATTTTTTTGTTTTAAAGAGAGAGACCCTCAGATAAAAGTGTACCTACATGCAGCAGATGGGAGGAGGAACACAGAGAAGAGTGGACAGACGAACAGCTGGAGTGTCTACAGTACTTCCCAGCAAGCCCAATAAATACCCACATGGCCTAACCAATGTGGAGCATGTGAAGCAAAGGAATTAAGTCTAAAACCATACTGGCAGAGGACAGACAAGGAGGAGACACTGACTTCCATGTCAAGGAGGCCAGCAGAAACAAGGGGTTGACAACTACAACCTGCTGCCTTCCTTCTTTATCAGACTAGAAGTCAGCTTATTTCTTTCTAACTGTTCATCCTTGAAAGAATGTTTCTATATGGCAGGTCAACTACTTCCTGTAGCAAGACAGAAACTAAAACTCTAAATAAATGCATACTTAAGAGAGGGTTGAACATTCAGAAGGTTTATTTATTGTAATTTTAAAAGGAGTTGAAAATATAATGCTTTCAGGTTTAATTTTTAATATGATAAATACCAATATAAGCCATGTAAACCAAAGTTCTTAGGAGTCCTTCGTGAGTTTTCCACATCTAAGGAGGCCATGAAGACTGCAATGCTCGAGAGCCACTGTCCTTGCATGGACTACTGTACACTCACCCTGACAAACACTGCAAACAAACATCAAAAGCATCAAGCTGACCCAACTCAAACTGCTGCCAAATCAAACCTCAAATGCTCTTTAATCTTCAGGACAAGGAATGCTATCAGAGATAGAGGGTGATTTCATAAAGATAAAAGAACCATTTCCTTTAAAAAGGCATAACAATGTAGGCATATTTCCACATAATCATGAAACTTCAAAATACACGAGGCAAACCTGACAGGAGTAAGAGAACAGACACAGCCGTATTTTTGTTGGAGATTCAACAATCATCTTTTTCAGTAGTTGACAGAACAAAAGCCATGAAAAGAACAATAAATGTACAGGTAACTTGAAAAACTGTCAACTAATCAAACAGCTTGACCTGTCATTTATAGAGTAAATTCCCCACATAGCAGATTATACATTCTTTTCAAATACATAAAGGTCATTTACCAAGATATATAACTTCTTTACATAATTTTGGCCATAAAACATTTAAAATATTAGAAATACAGAGTAAGTTCTCAAGCCACACAATTTTAGAAATCAACCAAAATTAACACATTTCTCTAAAGTCTCAAAGTTACAAAGGAAATTTGAGAATATATTGAACTAAATGTGTGAGATACAACTAAACAATGTTTAGAAACAAGTCCACACTCAATAATCCAATAATAATCACCTTCTACCTTAAAAAGTTACAAGAAAAACAAATTAAATCCAAAGCAAGAGAGAATCAAAACAACTGCAGAAATGAATAAATAGACAAAGGGCAAACAACAGAGGAAAATCAGAGAAACTTAAAGTTGCTCTTTTAAATGGTCAATAAAAGTGACAATCGTGATAAAAAGATATAAATTACTAAAAACAAAAGAGGACATATGACTACAGCGCTTGTAGTCATTAAAAGGATATCAAGGGAACATTGTGAAACTTTACGCCAATAAATTCAACATTTAGATGAAATGGACAAATTCCTTGAAAGGCACAAATTACCAAAACTGAAACAAGAAGAAATAGAAAATATGAATATTAAAAAATTAAATTCATATTTTAAATTCCCCTCCCCCACAAAAACTTCACTGACGAATATCAGCCTCCTAAGGATCCGAGGGCATCAAGCTCAAAGGACACCGAGCTAGCCAAAATGCAACTCTGGTTTGTAATGAGCATGGCAGCGTGCACCTATAATCCAGAACTAGAGAGGCCGAGGCAGGAGGCTGGTAAATTCAAGGTCAGTCTAGGTTACATGAGACCCTATCTTAAGCCCACCCTGTCCCGCCAAAAAAAAATAAGAGAAGGAAAATGGAAGCCTGTTGCAGAAAGTAGCAAATTCTCAGTTCTGGAAACAGTTTCTAGCATTCTTCCACTGAGAAGAAAGTTAAAAACACTTTACTCACATATCCAGACTATAGGTCCTTTTCACCATACTAAGTATAGTGACCCAAAAGCTCATCGGTTTTTTTTTTTCTTTTCAAACTCTCAGAGTTAAAAATGTGTCATGTCTCAGCCCAATTAATATTTTGTCCATCTTCCCAGACTTACTTCAAACCCACTCATACCAGGAGCTAGAGGGCAGTTTTTGAGCACTTAATGCCTACAACTCAGGTATATTTTGAATATACTTTTCATATTTTATTCCTAGTATAGAACTTCATTATTTTGCTTAAGCATTTTATAGCTCATAAAATTAGGGTTACTGTTATACCTATCACAAAATAACTCTAAGAATGAGGTTTTAAAAATAAACCTGGTTGACTTGAGAAATGATCGCAGAGACAGCTGAAAGTAGTAAGTCCACCCATTAAATCCTCTAAAGAGCTCTATATGATACTTGCTTACTAAATTGACAGTTTTATTTCCCCAGTCTTTTCTAACTGGTAGAGTTTTGCCTTGTGTAGGCCACAGAATGTTGGAAGCAGTGGGAAAGAAGCTGAACCTTAAAACAGGCACCAGTAGAGCTTCCCTGGAGGAAGACTAGGGAGCTAACGTGAACTCGGTTAACAGCTCCACATACTACCCCCCACCCCCAACGTACTTCCTTGGAATGTCCAAGGTTCTCTGGAATATCATTTATAAGCCACTAAATAAAGATCTTTCTTTGGAGCTACTTCTGAATTACATAAGTCAACACTAGCAAAAAGCTTAACTTACCAATCGAGCAATAGACACCCTGAATGTTGGACATGCCATGTGAAATCGGGGAATGGCAACATTAAAGATCTTGTCCTTAAAGTACAGAAAATGGAAGGTGTAATATCCTTCCATGTATCCTGATGTTGTAGAAAATGTGGTACAGCTTGTGTACTCATATATCCGACCTGGGCTGATGATCGGAAATTCACCTGCAGGGAAAACAGTAACAATAAACCACAATACATAATTCAGGTCTTCCTTACAGTAAATAAAATATATTCTGTAAGAGAATATGTAAGTAGTATCAAAGTAAATGCACACAGAAAAAACCAACCAACAAACAAAAAGTAAAACTGAACAAGAGATATTTTAAAAATGTCAACAGTGATGAAATTATGGATATTTAATTCTCTTGACATTTTTTCCATAGACCTTAAATTCTCTACAAGGTAGCAGGTGGGGGGGGGGATAACGAGTAAAACAAATTTAAAAGTTGACACCATTTAAGACATTCCTAATAAAAAGTGTCACAGACTGTATCTCAAAGATAAGGGCAATCTGACCTTAACAGTAGCAAGAAACTACACCGAACATTGTGAAGATATAATCTGAGTATTCAGACAAATCAAATGTCACTTACAAGGGAGTCCTTGTACCAATGCACCAAATGACAAAAAAAAAAAAAAAAAAAAAAAAAAAAAAAAATCTAGCTTTTGGTTTTAGCACTAGATTCTCAAACAAGTCTAAGATAAATTCATTAAAGAAACATGTAGAGGGCTGGAGAGATGGCTTAGCGGTTAAATGCTTGCCTATGAAGCCTAAGGACCCTGGTTCGAGGCTCGCTTCTCCAGGACCCATGTAAGCCAGATGCACAAGGGGGTGCATGCATCTGGAGTTCGTTTGCAGTGATTGGAGGCCCTGGTGCACCCATTCTCTCTCTCTCTCTCTCTCTCTCTCTCTCTCCCTGCCTATTTCTGTATCTCTCTCTCTCAAATAAATAAATAAATAAAAAATAAAATATTTTTTAAAATATTAAAAAAAAAGAAACATATAGATCATGAATCTATTTATGGCAATAGTTTAGAAAACTTTAGTTAGGCCTGATGGATGGTTCAGGCCTATTAACACCAGGCTGAGGCAGGAGGATGGAGAGTTACAGGTCAATCTGTGCTAGATAATGAGTTCAAGGCTAGTCTGGGCAACTCTGGGAGAACCTTTCTTGAAATAAGTGGTGATGATAATGATGATGAGGGTGATCTGGCTGTGACATCTGTCACCCACTGATTTCCAGGGTTGATTCAGCTGTTCTAGCTGGCTAGGTGGGGGTCCCCTTCCTTCCTCACTGCTCTATGTGCCTCCATGTGTGTCCCTCCTGAAGCTGTGTGCTAGGTCAAAAAGGATGGCCTCCAAAAACACAAGGACTGGTCTTCAGTCAAGGGTATATGAGTAGCTGTGGTCTCCTGCCAGAACCTCTAAATAAGCACTCAAGAAGTAAAAAGGGGGCTAGGGATGTAGCTCAGAGCAGAGCTTCTGCCTAGCATGCACAAAGATCTAGGTTCCATCTCTAGTACTGCTAGAAAGAAAGAGTGATAGAGGTAGGGAGAGAAGAGGGGAGAAAAGAGGAAGGAGAAAGAAAGAAGAGGTGGAAGAAGGGAAAGAGGTAGGGAGACAGGCAGGCAGACAAGCAAACTGACTTCTGCACATGCTTGGGCCTGACAACAAGTACAAGGCTCAGGTAAGTTATTGTCTTTTTTTAATTTTTTAAAAATTTATTTTATTTATTTGGGGGCAGGCAGATAAAGAGAATGGGTGCACCAGGGCTTTTAGCCACTGCAAACAAACTCCAGATGTAAGCAACACCTTGTGCAGCCCAGGTATGTTATTTTCTATTTTCCTGAAGCACATTCAAGCCCAAAGGCTTTGACAGTTCAGAAGCATAGGATACTCATTTTTTAAAAAGCTGAATGTTGGGCTGGAGAAATGGCTTAGTGGTTAAGGCGTTTGCCTGTGAAGTCAAAGGATCCCGGTTCAATTCTCCTGGACCCACGTAAGCCAGATGCACAAGAGGCACATGCATCTGGAGTTCGTCTGCAGTGGCTAGAGGCCCTGGCATGCCCATTCTCTCTCTGTCTACCTCTCTTCTATCTCTCTCTCTCTCTGCTTGCAAATAAATAAATAAATAAATAAATAAAATAAAACTTTAAAAAAGCTGAATGTTAATGACAATACAAACTAAATGAAATTCAAACCACAAAAGCTTAGCCTATTGATTTTTAACAACTACCCTCAAACTTCAAAAAGATTACCAATTTATTTTTTTTCTATCCTATGCAATAGAATATAATCATGATTAGTTAGCCAGTTTAAACACACATGCGCGTGAGCGCGCGCACGCGCACACACACACACACACACACACACCACAAATGACAAGCAGGAAGCCCCAGGTGACCCACAAGAAAATGAAATCAATCCCTGAATAACTGAGTTGGTATTTTAGAAAAATTGTTTCAAGTGTTACAACATTAGAATATTGACCTCTATGCATTATATTTATGAATATCTGAGAAGTGAGTGATACATAGTGTTCAATCTTGGGTTGCATACCAACTACTCCAGGTCCTTGAACTTCTTCGACATCCCCTTTAGCATTTGTTATTCTCCAATAGCGACTGTCTAACTGACAGGCCTTCTCAGGAAGTGCATCCTTTGACATTTCAATCCTGGAAAGGAGTGAGGCACAAATCTGTTTTGCTTTCTTTTGTATGAACAGTAGTACTACAGGTTCTACTAGGCAAGGACATTTCCAAAGAACATGAAGAAATCTAATATTATTTTACTGTGTTCTCAAAGACACTGCCTGCCTTAATTAGCTTAATTCCTCTACAGAAATGCTTTCAACTCAGCTTCTGCACCCAGCTTTCAATGAGGATCAACAATAGAAAGGGTGATGGAAACATGTGCAAATGCCACGGCGAAAGCTATTTTTGTCTGTTCAAATAAAAATGTATTTGGGGGCTGGAGAGATTGCTTAGTGGTTAAGGCACTTGCCTGCAAAGCCAAAGGACTTAGGTTCAATTCCCCAGGACCCATGTAAGCCAGATGTACAAGGTAGCGCATGCATCTGGAATTCATATGCAATGGCTGAAGACCCTGGCACACCTATTCTTTCTTTATCTGCCTCTCTCTCTCTCTCTCTCTCTCAAATAAAATAAATAAAAAGTTGAAAAAAAATCTACCTGGGGGCTGGAGAGATGGCTTAGTGGTTAAGGCACTTGCCTGCAAAGCCAAAGGATCCAGGTTCAATTCCCCAGGACCCACATAAGCCAGCTGCATAAAGTGGTGCATGCATCTGGAGTTTGTTTCCAGTGGCTAGAGGACCTGGCACAACCATTCTCTCTCTCTCTCTCTCTCTCAAATAAATAAAAATTAAAAATATTGGGGCTGGAGAGATGGCTCAGTGGTTAAGGCATTTGCCTGCAAAGCCTAAGGATCCCGGTTCAATTCTTCAGGTCTCACATAAACCAGATGCACAAGGGGGCGCATACGTCTGGAGTCTGTTTGCAGTGGCTAGAGGCCCTGGTGCGCCCATTCTTACTCTCCCTCTCTCTCTTTCCCTGTCTCTAATAAATAAATAAAAATATTTTTAAAAATCCATTTGGCAAATGCTTTCTAAAACACAGTGCCATGAAAAATTTCTAAAGAACAGATAGTCTTTCACTCATGACAAAGCTGTACAACCCAGTTCTGGTTTCCCATTAGCTTCTAAAAGGCTCAAAGGAAAATGCTACCAGTTACTGGTATTGTACTTCAACTTTGTTTTTTGATACTATCACTTCCATTGTTTCTGTAGGAATCTGCTATTGGTCATTCTCACTTTGTGTATCCTATAATTTTATGTAGGCATTTATGTTTTAAACATGTTTCAATTGTAAGCAGGATAAAAATTAAAGAACAAAAAGTATCTATATCTACATTTGAACATATTGAAGGCCACATCCTAGAATGCTTCCAGGTAAGTATATATTAATAAAATACTTCAGCATGTGTACATGGACTATATACATGTGTATATGTGAATGTATATATAAATAAATGTATTTTACTGGAAAGCAGCCTTAATCTCTTAGAGCAATAAGCTATCTTTATGTCTAAGCATAATTCACTATGTAGTCTCAGGGTGGCCTCAAACTCACGGCCATCCTCTTACCTCTGCCTCCCAAGTGCTGGGATTAAAGGCATGTGCCACCATGCTTGGCTTAAAATTTTTGGTCTTACATTGAGTCAAATCAAACACCTAATGCCATATAATGAAGCACTCAATAAATACTAGATCTTAAAATAAAATATAGACAAGTCAGGTGAAATTTAAAATGCATGGTTTCTGTTTACCAATTTTATGGCTTCTAAAATTCATGGTAACATGGTAAAACAGAGCTTTGACAATTATAACTTTGTGGTCCATGTCCACAGTATTGGACACAATACTTTATACACAGTACATATGTAAGAAGTAACTTAGAGGCTAAAATCAAAGTCTTCTGTAAACACTATATTATAGAAAACTTATTCACCCTTCTCCAAACTTTAGCAAGAACAAATAGTTGCTCAGTGATACAGTGCTTGCCTGACATGCATAAGGCCCTCTGTTTGATCCCTAGGACCACAAAACAAAACACCATCAAAAAACCTAAACTAGGGCTGGAGAGATGGCTTAGTGGTTAAGGCGTATGCCTGCAAAGCCAAAGGATCCCGGTTCAATTCTCCAGGACCCATGTAAGCCAGCTGCACAAGGGGGCACATGATCTGGAGTTCATTTGCAGTGGCTGGAGGCCCTGGAGCACCCATTTTCTCTCTCTCTCTCTCTGCCTCTTTCTTGCTTAAATAAATGAATAAATAAATAAATAAATAAATAAATAAATAAAATATATTAAAAAAACCCCTAAACTAAAGCCTGGTGTGCACATGCCTTTAAGCACAGCACTTCAGAGGCAGAGGTAGGAGGACTGCTGTGAGTTCAAGGCCAACCTGGGACTACAGATGAGTGCTAAGTCAGCCTGGGCTAGTGTGAGACCCTACCTCAAAACAACAACAACAAAAACCTAAATTGCATTTTATACATCATGTCAAATATGGCAAAAGCAGCAACACAACCTCATTGACTGACAGTGACTCTGGTTTGGGAACACATGTGTTGAAGGCTTGGCTTTTCCCAAGGGCACTATTAAGAAGTGATTGGATCCGTAGGATTAACCTCACCATTCCACTGGTGGATAACTCAGCTATTAGAAGACGGGGCCTGGTTGGAGGATGTAAGTCACTGGGTGGGGGGGGGGGTTGTCTTTGAAGGGTATATCTTACTTACCCTGTGTGTGTCTCTGTCTCTGCCCCGCCCCCCACCTCTCTGCTACATGCTTCCATTTCTATGATGTTCTGCCTCACCAAACATGGGTCCAGAAATGACTGTGTCAAGTGACAAGGGACTGAAGCCTCTGAAACCATGAGCCCCAACACGCCCATCCTCTTTCAAGTTGATTTCCTTAAGCATTTTGTCACAGCGAAAAACTGACTAACATGGTATCCCCATTTACAATTCTCACCTGATTCGGTATGTGAAGAAATAGTGGGGTGGGTGTACAGAGCTGAGTTCTGGCAGAAATGATGTGGAAACTGAAACAGTAATATCCCCAGTTGTTGCTACACATTCTGGATCATGAACATATCTAGTAAATTAAAACAGTAAACATTTCAATTCTACAAAAAAAGATTTAAGGATAAGATGTACACATAGCTTTATGATCCACACTTTAAATAGCATTTGATACAGTCCTATAAAACATAGAAGAAAATTATAAGCATACTAGAAAACGTAGGGACTCTAGCTGAGTAATGGCAGCAATCAAAGAAAAGGGTAAGTGGTTCAAATAAAGGCTCTGTAATCAGTTTGGAAAAAAGGCTTCCTAGTTTTCAGAGCTATGAAAAGGTTGGAGACATCTGAAAACCTGGATACACTTACTAAATAGTGATTCTGACAATAAAAATATGGAAGCAAATTGGAACTCTTATTAGTCTGTTGTTCCAAACTCTAAACTAGAAGTCTTTAACTATAATTAACCTATTATTTATGCAACAAGGCTATTGAATCACCTCTACTACTAATGGTAACACTGCAATGCTCCTTTAGAGATAATTATGATTGCCAGGATAAGTTGTTGACTTGCTATTCATAATAAACCTATTAACTGGCAAACCACCTTTTGTTCTTTTTGTTGTTGTTTATTTGCTTTTCGAGGTAGGGTTTCACTCTAGTCCATGCTGACCTGGAACTCACTATGCAGTCTCAGGGTGTCCTCGAACTCAGGGTGATTTCCTACCTCTGGCTCCCAAGTGCTGGGATTAAAGGCGTGTGCCACCATGCCGGCTTTGTTCTTTTTTTTTTTTTTTTTGTAGAGAAATTATATAGCTAATGCCAAGCCATAAATCCTAAATCAAAATCAGTTTTTCCTCTTGATTCTTCAAGACAAGAAAAATACTGGCTGATTTAGTGTTTGGATGTTTTGGCTTTGAAATGAGAATGAAATAGTGAGATTTAAGATAATTAGATGTTCTGTAATTAACCTTCTAGGGAATTTGCACCTCATAATCTATAACAGGTTACTTTTTCTGATTTAGTCATTTCAATCTATAAAGCCCCAAATTAAACCAGGCATAGTGGCACATACCTTTACTCCCAGTTTTGGGGAGGCAGAAGTAGGAGGATCGCTGTGAGTTAGAGGCCAGCCTGGGAATACACAATGAGTTCCAGGTTAGCCTGGGCTACAGTGAGATCCTACCTTGAAAAAAACAAACAAACAAAAAAGCCCTGAATGAAATACCTGAAGATTTGGTCTCTGATGATGGGAAAGCCACCTGATACAACATTGTTGACATAAGACGTAAACCAGTCCGTAAACGTAGCACCTACAAACCAGGAAGGGGAAAAATGAGTAAAGGAGAAATAAAACCAACACAAGAAACCAACAATTGTAACTTCCCTACGCTTAACATACTAAAACTAGAAACATTTGTAGATATAAATCTGCCAGTCCTCCACTGGCCAATTTTTACTCTCAGTTCTATCCACCTTGTTTCCTTGGTCTTCTCCATTTCTCCTCACTGCCCCCAGCACCTGTTAGGGAAAGCACTATTTTTTGTTTTACACTTATAATAATTAGTTCTGGTACAATGATGAAATATCCCATTAACTCTAAGAGCATATGAGACAACGGAGATAGTTATGTGTAGGAAGTAACCATGAAAAATTACCAGGCTCCTATTCTCAGATGATGAGGGTCCAACCTGGGTATGTCTATCCTGATTCATGCACAAGTTCTGACAGAAGCCAAGCCCAGTCTAGACATCATTAATGTGTTTTTTGTTTATAATTCTTTTTTTTTCATTTTTTTCAGCTTTTTAATTTTTAATATACTTGTACTCAATTTTAGGTTTTTAGAAATCATAATTTCATTGGAAGATTTTCAAAAAATCACTTTGTATACTTTATGGAATAAAATGTTATAAAAATAAATTGCTTGTAGTTTGCATAAAAAAGAAGTTGGCAGGGTATATATGTAAACATACTTTATTACATATATGGACTGCAGTTTTTTTTTTTTTGAGGTAGGGTTTTGCTCTAGCCTAGGCTGACCTAGAATTCACTATGTAGTCTCAGAGTGGCCTTAAACTCATGGCGATCCTCCTACCTCTGCCTCCCAAGAGCTGGATCAAAGGCGTGCACCACCATGCCTGGCCCTTAGGTTTTTTTTTTTTTTTTTCGAGGTAGGGTCTTACTCTAGCTCAGGCTGACCTGGAATTTGCTATGTAGTCTCAGGGTGGCCTCAAACTCACGGTGATCCTCCTACCTCTGCCTCCCAGGTGGTGGGATTAAAGGCATGTGCCATGGCGCCCAGCAGTTTTTTTTTTTTAATACTTATTTGAGTGAGAGAGAGAGAATGGGTGCACCAGGGCCTCTAGCTGGTACAAACAAACTCCAGATGCATGTGCATCTGGATTTACATGGGAACTAAACCCAGGCTAGCAGACTTAGCAAGCAAGTGCCTTAACTACTGAACCATCTCCCCAGCCCCAAAGTATGTTTTTAAGGAGAGGACAAAATAAGCTGCATTTACTAAGTTCATCTGGCACAGCTTCTTTCAATAGTGCCCTGATCACCAGGGGATATCTTCTTGTGAACTACTATAAATGCTAAGAAACTAAAACTTAACTGAATAAAGATGAAGATTTCATTTCCATGTTGTAAGACAGTTTACCTTTTAAAGTAAGTCCATGTTTGGGAGTTGATAGTTCCAAGGTTTTATCAAGACAGTTAAAAAAAAATAGCTGTTCTCATCTTCTGTCCAAGAATTAACTTTCCACCTCATCTCTTCTCAGTATAGCACACATCCACTTGCTTTCATTCTAGCAGAAATTCCAGCTTCTATGATAGTATCATCCAACCTTAGTACTATTGCAACACTGTTTTATTTTGTACTATTATCAGACAAGCACCAAATTAAAAATAACTCAAGAGCTGGGCAGCAGATTTTCCTATTGGCCAGGCAGCCTTTAATTCATAACCTAAGCAGCACTGCTGGGTTACAACTGTGATTGTCATCTCTGAAAATGTGTTACACCAAGAAGCCAACAAGGGCAATGAGCATGGGCATAACATCCTGATGGTACTTAACTTAGAAACCAGAAACTACATGAGTCAGAGTGAGGTGAAAGCTAGGGCCAAAATTCAAAAGCTATGAAGGGCTGGGAAGGTGACTCAGCAGTTAAAGGCACTCGGTTGCAAAGCCTGACAGCCTGGGTTCAATTTCCCAATATCCATAAAAAGCCAAATGTGTAAAATGGTACAGCATCTGGAGTTCCTTTGCAGTAGCAGGAGGCCCTTTGCACACCCATTCAATGCATGTATGGGTTAAGAGAACTATATACACAGAGAAATTTTATGCATCTTAATTACCTAGAACTCAAATACAAATTATATAGGATGTATTTTTTCCAAACAGAAGCAAAATTCAAAGAAAACACAAAAGTTATTCCAATAAAAGCTTAGATATAGATAACACTTTATAAACTGCAAAGTCTTAAGAAACCCAAATGTAAAATTGCCAGCTGTCTGAGTAACTCAAGGTTTTAGCAATTTTTTTTTTAAACCAGGAGAAAAAGGAAAAAGACTATTTTTCCTCCTACCTATGATAAACATGTCAATAGCAGCAGGATTCCGAGCCATTTGGTCCTACATGAGAGAAAAAAAGTGTCATTGGCATAAATAAATTTCTTTCTGCTCAAGATTTTTTCCTGGAACAAAACAGATAAAAATAACTGAGATGTTCTAATCATTACTCGGATATTTCTTTGCAATTCCTGCTCTTACAAAGATTTCTATGTAGGCCTAGCCTCTACAATTTTGAGGAATACCTATTATTTCTCTATAAAATAAAATCTTATATAGACATTACTATTAAAGTGAAACAAAGTATCCTTCAATAATGCTGGGCATGTTAGTGCATACCTTTAATCCCAGCCCTTGGGAGGCAGAGGTAGGAGGATTGGCATGAGTTTGAGGCCACCCTGAGATGACACAGTGAATTCCAGGTCACCCTGAGGTAGAGTACGACCCTACCTTGAAAAACCAAAAATTAAAAAAAAATTTTTAAAAGGAGATTAGCCTTTAAGAACATAATCAGGAAGTTAAAGTAATAAGATATACGACTTGTTTCCCAGAATACCTTTGGATTCAGTCAGGAACCTTGAACAGTTCTAGAATGTTCAAAAGCTAACCTTACACATTCCAATTAATGACTTTGAAAAGTTCATCATTAGTTTTTCTTATTATTACTTAAAAATGCCTTAAATCACAACATTCCTGCTATATACACGTATACAATAGTTTGCACTATTTGTCTTATGGTAGTCATACTATGTTAAGTTAGCTCTATACTTCATTAAAGTGCATGCTGCTCCAAGTCTATGTCACATCCTTGCAAAGATCTAATGCACACATTTCTATTATCATCTGAACACATTCTAGGCCACAATGAACCCTTACCGGACATTGGTAGAAAACTTCATTTTTGTTTCGGCCCTCTGCAGCTTCCACTGCTATGTACTGACTCAAGCCAGTATGTATGCAAAATGTTAAAGGGAGACAGTATTTTAGCCCCTGTCTCTGCTGGAATCCTCCGGCTGCAGTATCAACATCCAGCAAATCTTCAGAACGATAGTGATTTGACAGTGCCATGCTTCCCAACAACCTGAGGAGAACAGAGACTCAAAAATGTAAAAAATGGGGCTGGAGAAATGGCGTAGTGGTTAAGGCGTTTGCCTGCAAAGCCAAAGGATCCCAGTTCGATTTTCCAGGACCCACATAAGACAGATGTGTGAGGGGCACATGCATCTGGAGTTTGTTTGCAGTGGCTAGAGGCCCTGGCATGCCCATTCTCTCTCTGTCTGCCTCTCTTCTCTCTCTCTCTCTGCTTGCAAATAAATAAATAAATAAAAAGTTAAAAAAATATTTTAAAAAAAATGTAAAAAATGGGTTGGAGAGATGGAATGGTTAAGGTGTTTGCCTGCAAAGCCCAATGACTTGGGTTAGATTCCCTAGTACCCATGTAAAGCCAGATGCACAAAGCGGTGCATGCATTTGAGTTTGTTCACAGTGGCTGGACACCCTGGCATACCCATTTTCTCTCTCCCTCTTGTTCTTTCTCTCTCTTCTTACAAATAAATTAAAAAAAAAAAAAAAAAAAAAAAAACTAGGCCAAAGAGCTGTGCATCATTTTCTTGGTGAATAATTTCATGTTGACAACTTTATTTTTACTCTTTTGATCAGAAAGATGATTCCGGTTTAAATTTTAAAAATAAATGCCCAATTGGTGGCTGGAGAGAGATGGCTCAGTGAGCAAGAATGCTTGTTGTCCAAGCATGAGGATCTGAGTTCAATTCCCAGTACCCGTGTAAAAAGCTATACATGGCTGCACCTTCCTGTAATTCTAGTGCTAAGCGGGGCACAGCTAAGAGAATTGCTAAGACTCCCTGGTCAGCCAGCCTAAGCAAACAGCAGCTCCAATGACAGACTCAGGGAAATAAGGCAGAAGAGCAACAGAGGAGGACACCCAAAGTCTTCCTTTGGCCTCCACAACATGCATACAAATGCATGTATCTCACACTCACATATATATATACAACACACACACTGTACATATGATACATACACCAAAAAAGTCTAAATTATCTAAATGTCAGTCTTTTAAAAAGAAATATAATTTTATCACTTTCAAGAATCTATCTTTTGGGCCTATGGAGATTGGTCAGTGGTAAAAGATGCTAGCAAAGCCTGCTGGCCCAGGTTCAACTCCCCAGCCACTTACAGGCATTGTAGTGGCAAGAGACCCTGGTGCACTCATGCACACACGCCCATACACACATGCAAATAAATAATTTTTATCTTTTTAAAAATAATGTTTAATGTATTTTAATTAATTTATTTGAGAGAGAGAGGCAGATAGAGAGAAAGGGAGAATGGGCATGCCAGAGCCTCTAGCCACTGCAAACGAACTCCAGACGCATGCACCCCCCCTTGTGCATTTGGCTTATGTGGGTCCTGAGGAATCGCAACTGTGGTCCTTAGGCTTCACAGCACCTTAACCACTAAGCCATTTCCCCAGCCCTTTTTTTAAAAATAATTTTTAATGCATTTTTATTTATTTGAGAGAGAGAGAAAGAAGCAGGTAGAGAGAGAGAGAGAGATGATTTTTTTAAAAAGAATCTATCTGGGCTGGAGAGGTGGCTTAGCAGTTAAGGCGCCTGCCTACAAAACCTAAGAACGCCTGTTTGAATCTTCAGGTTCCACAGTTAGCCAGACACAGAAATGATGCAAGCACACAATGTTGCACATGTGCACAAAGGGGCGCATGTGTCTGGAGTTCATTCACAGGGGCTGAGAGGCTGCTGGCACACCCATTCTCTCTCTGTCTCTCTAAAATTAAAAAAAAAAAAGAATCTATCTTAAGCTGGTCATGGTTGCTCATACCCGTAACTCCAGCACATGGAAAGAATGAGGCAGGGGGATTGCTACAAGTTTTAGGCCATCTGGCACTACAGAGTAACTATGTCTCAAAAAAAAAATCTACTTTATCTCAGGAAGTGGCATGCATCTATCATCCCAGCTATTCAGGAGGCTGAAACAGCAGGATGGTGAGCTCATGGCCAGCCTGAGCTACACAGTAAGACCCTGTTGCAATTAAAAATATATATATATTTCACATATTTCACATGCAACCAGACCACTTGTCAAAACTGTCACTTGAGCCAGGCATGATGGCACATGCCTTTCATCCCAGAACTTGAGAGGTTGAGGTAGGAGGATTGCTGTGAGTCTGAGACCAGCCTGGGACTACAGAGTGAGTGCCAGGTCAGCCTGAGATAGAGTTGGGCCCTACCTCAAAAAAAAAAAAAAAAAAAAAAAAATTAAAAAAATTCTCACGCTTGACATATGTGGGGTGAAAATTAATGTGTGTGTTTGTGCATGTGCACATGTGCACACACCAAAGATTACTAGTCACTGATGAGATTTCCTCTCCTAAGTCTCACTGCTTAGACTACGTACAGATAATCTCCTCCATACTGAAATTTATTGGCAAATCTTAACAAAGTTTGCTCTTAAAAAATGATGAATTCTCAACTTTCTCAGTTTTAAGTTTGCTATGAAAACAGACAAAGAAAATTTATGTGCACTCCAGATTCAGTGAGAAACCCCATTTCAAGGAAATAAGGCAAAAAAGCAATATAGAATATCTACTATGTTCTTCTAGCCAGCCTCCAGCATACACCTCAGATACACACACATGCATACACTACATACACATCTGGCATAACACACACACACACACACACACACAATCTCAAAGCTATAACTCTTATGGATCACTATAAAGAAGAGAGAATTCCTATAGTCTTAATTTATTAAGGGTAACTGAATAAAATTTACTTTCATTCTAGAGAATAATTCCTATCATTGAAAATTATTAAAACATCAAACATCTTACCCAGGAACCACTAACTTCTGCCCATTGTGGATCCGGTATGAACACCGATAGTCATCAGGAAGCTTGCAACCAATCTGAGCCTCCACAGCATCCAGGTCTTCCTCACGAGCGCCTTCTGCAAATACATACCAAACAGGAAACAATGAACACACAATATGACTTCAATCTACAGCTCCAGCTACTATCCTATCCAGTGAGACAACCTTGGGGCATCTGAATTCTGTCCAAAATATAGTACTAAAGTATAGGGAAATTCATTGAAATTTCACTTGAAGTACTGAGCGTCAGGTGTGGTGGCTCACTCCTTTAATCCCACCATTCAGTAGGCTGAAGTAAGGAGGATCAGTGAGAGTTTGAGACCAGCCTGAGGCTACAGAGTGAGTTTTAGGTCAGTCTGGGCTACAGTACAGATCCTGCCTCAAAAACAAAACAAAACAAAACAAAACAAAACAAAACAAAACGAAGATAGGGGCTGGAGAGATGGCTCAGTGATTCAGGCACTTCTCTGCAATGCCTAATGACCCAGGTTCAATTTCCCAGTACCCGCATAAAGCCATATGCACAAAGTCATGCATGCATATAGAGTTTGTTTGCAGTGGCTAGAGGCCCTGGCACAACCATTCTCATTCTCTCTCTCCTCTCTCTCTGTCTCCTTGCAAATAAATAAATAAAATTATTTTTTAAAAAAGATAAAACAAATAAGCAGCACTGAGCAAACCAAGTTCTAAGTTTCTTCTCTGCAGGGAAAACAGGTATAGAGAGTGAATGTGGAAAGGTGGCACCAATAAGATGCACAGTAAGTATTTATCTTACAACACAAACCTTACAGTAGATCTCATTTTTCCAAATGTAATATATTCAGACTGCTGTAACTTCTCTAAACTTAAGTTCTCTATAGTTGTAATGTAGTATTTTTTGGAGAAATATAAGATATGAGATGTAGGTTTGTGCTGTACGGAGGCTACTAACTTGAATTTTAGTTTGTATATTTGTGAACTTACTATGTATTCTGACTATAACAAGCAGGAAGAAACTACAAATACAGAAGAGATTTACTATCAATAACAGGTTTATCAGGTTGCAGGCCAAACCTCTCACCACTGAATGTAAAAAAGAAAAATTCTGTTGAAGATATTAAAAAAACCAAACATAAAGTAATCAGGTATGGGGATGCATGCCTGCAACTTCAGTACTCAGGAGGCTGAGGCAAGAGGAATGAGAGTTTGAGGTGGACTGAAAGATGTAAAAGCAAAAACAAAAAACAAGGGGCTGGAGAGATGATTCAGAGGTTAAAAGTGCTTTCTTGCAAAGCCTAAGGGCTTGGGTTTGATTCCTCAGTACCCATGTAAAGCCAGATGTACAAAGTGGTACATGAACCTGGGGTTTGCAGTGGCAGGACCAGGAGGTCCTGGCATGCCCATAACACACACACACACACACACTCTCTCTCTCATAAATAAGTAAATAAATAAATAAAACCACATGAGGTTTGGGCAAGCATCAGAAATCAGTTCATTTTTTAAGCAATTGCCAGCCCTAAAAGAAAGTAAGACTTGAAAGGCCAAGTTGCTAAGCCAAACATAAGGCACTACTGCAGGACAGAAGGATAAAGTTAGGTTTTAGAGTTCATAAAGGGGAAAGGACCTGACTTAAAAAACTTTTTTGGCTAGGATATACAAATCAGTGTGAACTGAATGAAAATAGACTAGTCCTCACAGAGTAAAGCCCAGCCTCCAGTCATATTAATCTCTGGCTGGATTAAGGTGAGGTGACCGATGGACAGCTCAAAGCAGAAGTACATCTCTAAAAGAAAACAGCATTATCCCCCACCTCCTGCTCCAAAACTCAAGCAATGCCTAACAATCATTCAAAAGAGCTAAGCCTGGGCTGGAGAGATGGCCTACAAGGCCAAAATTCAATCCCAGCCTGGACTACAAAGTGAAAGCCTGTCTAAAAATTAATTAATAATTCCCATAATACATCCAATTATTGGTAATCAATAGACATGGACATATTATTGTTGTTATTTTGTTTTATTTTTAAATTTTTAAAATATTCTTATTTGTTTATTTGAAAGAGAAAGAGGCAGATAGAATGGGTGCACCAGGGCTCTAACCACTGCAGATAAACTCCAGATGCATGACCCCCCCCAGTGCATTTGGCTTATGTGGGTACTGGGGAATCAAACCTGGATCCTTTGGCTTTGCTGGCATAAGCCATATCACCAGCCCTATTTTATTTTATTTTTTGAAATAATTTTATTTATTGATTTATGGTAGAGAGAAAGAGGGGAAGGGAGGGAGACAGAGGGCACAGCAGGGCCTCTAGCCACTGCAAATAAACTCCAGATGCATGCACCACCATGTGCATCTGGATTACGTGGGTTTTGGGGAAATGGAACTTGGGTTCTTAAGGCTTCGCAGCAAACACCTTAATCACTAAGCCATCTCTCCAGCCCTATTTTGTTGCTGTTGTTGTTTTTTAAACAAGGTCTTATACTATCCCAGGCTGTCTTATAGCAATCCTTCTATCTCAACCTCCCAATGCCCAGTTTTTAAAAACATATTTCTTTGAGGGGAGGGGGAACAGAGAGAGGAATGAGCATGCCATGGCCTCCAGCTGCTGCAAACCAGCTTCAAATGTGTGTGCCACTTTATGCATCTGGCTTTACGTATGTACTAGGAAATTGCACCAGGGCCATCAGGCACTGCAAGCAAGTGCCTTTAACCACTGAGCAATCTTTCCAGCCCCATACCCAGCTCTTTTAATATTTTTATTTGTGAAGATGGCGGGGGCGGGGAGAATATGTCAGGGCTTCTTGCTTCTGCAAATAAACTCCAAATGGGTATGCCACTTTGTGCATCTGGTTTTATGTGGGTATTGGGGAATCAAACCTAGACCAACAAGCTTTGCAAGCAAGAACCTTGAACCTTTAATTGCTGAGCCATCTCCCCAGTCCTAAACATGGATTTAAAAATAACCAATTATTGGGCTGGAGAGATGGCTTAGCAGTTAAGGCACCTGCCTGCTAAACCTAAGAACCGGGTTCCAATCTCCAGGTCCCACATTTAGCCAGATGCAAAGTGACACAAGGGCGCAATGCTGCACTTGCCCACAAGGGGGCTCACACATATGGATTTTGTTCACAGCAGCTGAGAGACTGCTGACACGCCCATTCTCTATCTGTCTCCCTCTTCCTCTCTGTCTCTCTCTGTGCCTCTCTCCAAAAAAATAAAAAAAATTAAAAAAATTAAAAAATAACCAATTATTTATGGGTTACATATCCAATTAATTAAATGGCATGACAAGAGTAGAAAAATGAATGTAAAAATGAATAAATACCTTAGAACTGAAGAAAAATGAAAATTAGAAATGTACTGGAATGGTTAATGAAAAAGCTGAATCAGAAGACAAAAAGGTTGGAAAAGGGAGCTGGAGAGATAGCTCAGTCAGTAAAGTGCTTACCTCACAAGCATAAAGACCTGAGTTCAATCCCCAGTACTCATGTGAAATGCCATCTATAATCCCAGCACTGGGGAGGTGGAGATAGGCAGATCCCTGGAATTCACTGGGTAGCTAGACTAGTTTAGTTGGTGAGCTCTGGACCAATGAGAGAGCTTTTGAGATGGTCTGAATGAGATGTTCCCCATAACCCATGTGTTTTGAATATTTGGTTACCAACTAGTGGCAGTTTGGGAGTGTAGGGGGCGGCGTCCGGGGCTGCCTCACAAACATCTTACCCTAAAGATGGTGGCTGGCAATGAGCCAGGAGGGGGACGACAAACCAGGAAGTGTCATGTGCCTGGTTGCTAAATCGGGTGATGTTGACTGGCTTGAGGCCCAACCTATCTTCGCTAAATGTCAGTTATGTAACCAGAATCTGCTGCTGCGATTGGCTGTATTACTGTATAAGAGAGCATGAGTTGTTCCGCAATAAAGGTTCCTGCTTCATGACCAAGCTTATGGCCTCTTTGTCCCGCTGGACGGTGACAAGTGGTGGCCCGTACGGGGACCTCTCCTCAGGAACAACGCGCGCATAAGATAAAAAGGAAAGTAACTAATGGTAACAAATTGGGGCTGTTAACAGTGTAACGGAAGGTTTCCTTTGAGAGAAATGCAACTAGCAGACTCCCAGGGAGGAGTAGTGACTGGTCAGAACAAGTATAAGAAACAAAAAGGACATAATAATATATGTCAGGTGTTATCAATGTAAATTGACCTCACGGGAGGAGATACTGAATATCTGATAGAGGGAGGTCTCCCGGTGTATACTGTTTTTGGTGTCGTAGATCCCCCGCAGCCTTCTGGGTGCGGGGTACCTCCTGCTGCTCGCTTAGTGTTAGTATTGTTGTGTATTGTGGTTGTTCTTGTGGGGCTTGGCACATCCTGCCCATTGGAGGCTCCACTGAAAGCCATTCTTAAGGAAAATGGCACTCCTTTAAAGTCTTCAGCTGCAAAAACCTTTTTAAAAACAGTGGAGTATCACTGTCCTTGGTTCCCTGAGGAGGGACTGCTAACCGTATCTCAGTGGGAAAGGCTGGGAGGAGAGTTACATAGATTAGATAAACAAAATAAAGTGCCCATAGGCACCTTATCTATTTGGGTCTTGGTGAAGTCCTGCCTGCAATCCCCTTATCTTAAGATACAGAAACATCTTCAGATAGGAAAAGAGATATTAGAGGAAGTAAGACAAGAAAGGCATAGTAGGGTTTCCAGAGAGGGAAGTGAGCCCACAGGCTCCGAGGAAGACACTGATGAGGAACAGGAGGAACGAAGAGAAACTAGATAAGCGATTTGGTCAGTTAAATCTAACTTCTGGAGCTCCTTGGCCCCTGATATACAATCCGCATGAGGGGGCGGCCTGTGGTTGTAGGAAAAAGACACCCCTTGAGGACTGGAAGGATCTTGAGTTCAGGTCAGCTTTCCCAGTGTTAGAAGACCAAAATCAGCAAAGATATCATCAACCAGTAGATATAAAATTTGTCAAGCAACTAAAGGAGGCAGTCATGACCTATGGGAGTGCACACAGCATTTACTCTGTCGCTGTTTGAGACTCTTAACAACCAAAATCTTACTCCCGATGATTGGGCTAATTTAGCAAGGGCCTGTTGGGGGGGGGGGCAAAATCTTATGTGGAAAGTTGCCAATCAACACAGGACACCCCCAAGGCTTTCCCTCTACTTGAGGATGTGTCCCTTTCTGGACCTTTAATGTATTGCGTGCTAGTTAGCTTGACAATCAGTATATACTAATAAACATGGATGAGAAAGTTTATACAAGGACAATTCATTTAAAAAACATTTACTGAGAATCATGTTCTGGCCAAGAAGGAGATACCAAGAAGAAGGAGATACCAAGAATTTGGCGTTTGTCCCAGAATTGCAGGTGTTCTCATGGGAAGCATTGTAGTGATATGACATAAAACCGCTTACAAAAAATAAAGTTTGCCTTTTGCCTCCAGAGCACTGGCCATTTCAGTTCTTTTTTTAAATCTCCCTCCATACTTTGCAATCACCATAAGTCGGCGGGCTCTGTCAAAATCCTTTTTTTATAACCCATCTTAGAGCTCACTCTGGTCTCCCTGGACTGCTGTCTGAAGCTAATGCCACTGCTGATTTAGCCACTAGAGACCCTCATATCTTTAATAGCCTTACTGAGGCTACCGAGTTCCACTCTAAATTCCATGTAAATGCTTCCACCCTGCGAGCTCAGTTTAATCTTACCAAGGCTCAAGCTCGGGAAATTGTTAAATCATGCCATAGATGTGTCACTTTGCTCCCTGTCCCTTCATTAGGAGTTAATCCTCAGGGGCTTAAGCCTAATCACATTTGGCAAATGCATGTGACTCATTACCAAGATTTTGGTAGATTACAGTTTCTTCATGTTTCCATTGATACTTGTTTTGGATTTATCATGGCTTCCCTCCATACTGGAGAAAAGACCAAAGATGTTATTAGTCATTGTCTTCATTGTTTTTCTCAATTAGGACTTCCTTCCCAACTCAAAACAGATAATGGACCAAGTTATATCTCCCAAGCGTTCAAACAATTCTGTGCCACTTTTGGTGTATCTCACATCACAGGTATTCCTTACAACCCAACTGGTCAAGGTATTATTGAGCACGCCCACCGCACACTCAAGGCCATGTTATTTAAACAAAAAGGGGGAATAGGGGATGAGTTTAAATCCCCTAAAGACAAACTTAATACTGCTCTTTTTATCTTAAATTTTTAAAATCTGGATGCTAATGGGCACTCGGCGGCGGAGCGCCATTTTTCCCCTGAAAAAAGGACTTTCCCTCAAGTCCTCTGGAAGGATGTATTGACTGGTCAATGGACTGGGCCTGACCCTGTGCTAATCTGGACCCGAGGTTCTGTTTGTGTATTCCCATAGAAGACATCAGCGCCACTTTGGGTCCCGGAACGGCTTGTGAGACCGAGGCAACAGAGCAACGAGGATGAAGCAACTCCTGCTGAGCCTAGCACTGATGACTCTGGTCATGGGGAGGAATGACACACATCACTTCTGGAGCATAGTAAAGGCTTGACCCTACCCTCTACCGCTTTCCAATTCTTCTAGTCTTTACCCCTGAGCTTTTTGATATTTGGTTAATTTGTAACTCAATGGGTACATACGCAGATGTTTCCTCTCTGGCGATGATACGTGGAGGATCATGGGAAATTATTCTTATACTCAAAATTTCTCTGCCACATTTGAAACAATGGTACAGCTAAATTGTACTCAGTCTGTCAATTTTAGTCCCACACCCATTTGTGTTAGGCGTCCATTTATGCTTTTAGTTTCTAATCAATCAATTACTAATGACACTCTTTCTTGTGAAGAGAATTCTTGCTTTCTTTTAGAGTGCTGGAATGCTACGGTGTTTCCCCTGGCAGTGGTGATACGTGTTTCCCACCTTTTTACCTGTCCCTGTACAAGTTCGGGAAGAGGAACTGTCGGTGTTGCTTCGACCCAAATGGAACTTTGGAATCACAGCTGCTGTGGTGACTGGCTGCCCTGGCTACAGCTATTCCCACAGCACAAGCTATCAACAGCCTCTCAGAAAAAACTACATTGGCTATGGAGACTCAGATAGAAATTAATCAACAATTGAGAGCTGGCATCTTACTAGTTCATCAACGAGTAGACTTGCTTCAGGAACAAGTGGACATAATAACTCAATTGATGTCAGTTGGCTGTGTGCAACAACTGTTTGCTCTTTGTATCACACCCATGGAATTTCATAATCTAAGCTTTGCTGCCAATCTCTCCCGAACTCTATCTAGCTATCTTAATGGGACTTGGGATCATAAATTTGACAATCTTACTAGAACTTGAAGAGGACAAATTATTGCTATTAACAGTACTCATGTGGAAGCTGTATCCATTGAACAACTTGCTTCCTTCTGCCTTAAGACTATGGTGCCTCTGTAAGATGCGTTTACGCCAGTCCCGTGATAAAGTTATTATTCGACAAGCACTCCTGGCTTTAGATGCTGGGTCCTCTCCTCAGGTGTGGCTCAATTTGCTGGATCCTTAAAAATCCTTTAGCTCTTCTCCTTCAGGAACCGCACAAGGTACCAACACTGTGCATCCCAGCTTGGCTGGGAATGGGCACCAAACTGGGTGCGAGGCAAAGCACTGCAAAGGAAGGTCCTCTGACCATTACTGGTTTCCTTGAGGAGCATACCTGATTAGCATGGAGGTTGGCATCCGTAACTTTTACCCTGCCTCCCCTCCAAAAAAGATGCCAAGGGTTTTCATTAGCAGGAGGATTCAGGTTACTGCTCCCCCCAGTTGGTTAATGCCCACTTGTATACGTCTTGGAGAGCTGCCGCTTATTTAAACAAAAAGGGGGAGATGTAGGGGGCGGCGTCCGGGGCTGCCTCACAAACGTCTTACCCTAAAGATGGCAGCTGGCAATGAGCCAGGAGGAGGGACGACAAACCAGGAAGTGTCATGTGCCTGGTTGCTAAATCAGGTGATGTTGACTGGCTTGAGGCCCAACCTATCTTCGCTAAATGTCAGTTATGTAACCAGAATCTGCTGTTGCGATTGGCTGTATTACTGTATAAGAGAGCATGAGTTGTTCCGCAATAAAGGTTCCTGCTTCATGACCAAGCTTATGGCCTCTTTGTCCCGCTGGACGGCGACAGGGAGGTGAAGCACTGCTGAAGGAGTTGTGTTGTTGGGGGTGAGCTTTGGGGTGCTACTGCCAGCTCCCCCTTGCCAGACCTAGCTTAGGCTATTTCTACCCAGAGATGTGAGCCAGCTTCCTTCTATATCAGGCTTTCCTTGCCATGATGAAGCTTTCTCTTGAGACTGTAGGCCAAAATTAACCCTTTCTTCCCACATAAGCTGCTTTTGCTTGGGTATTTTGTCCCCATCGTGAGAAGGTCACTAGAACACCCTGTCTCAAAGAGGAGAGCTGTGTTCCTGAGGATGACACCCAAGGTCATCCTCTGGCCTCCACATGTACACACATACATGTACACAAACTTGCACAGACATGCACGTACACACTTGAATGCATACCACTAACATGTGTTTAAAAAAGGTAGGAAGGGGGCTAGAGAGATGGCTTAGTGGTTAAAGCGCTTGCCTGCGAAGCCTAAGGACTCATGTTTTACTCTCCAGATAACACATAAGCCAGATGCACAAGGTGTTGCAAGTGTGCAAAGTCACACATGTGCACAAGGTGGTGCACACATCTGGAGTTTGATTGCAATGGCTGGAGGCCTTGGCATGCCAATTCATCCCCCCCCACTATAAAAAATGGGGGAAAAAGTTAAAAATAAAGGGTGGAAAAACACAAAAGGAATGTGAGCTGTACATAGGAGGACACAGTGAAAATGTCTGAGATACCCCATACTGGAATCAGAATGAAACAACAGTACTTAAAGAGATAACAGCAGTTATCTCTAAAACTCATAAAACTATCATGCCATGATTCAAGAAGCAAAGAGGATAATTATAAAATTGTGGAAAACTGCTGAAAATCAAAGATTAAGAAATCTTAAAGCAGTCAGAGAGGACAAAAAGGCATAAATTCAAAGAGCTAACAGTAAGATAGAGCTGGAAGAGCAGGAAGGAAGAGTAGGACTCCTTACAACGTGCTGCTCTAGACACAAAATGGCCTGGATATCCATGACTTCACAGTGCCTGCCACTACCTACACAAGACCATCATAATAGGAGGAAAAGATCATGACATCAAACTGAAAAGGAGGGGATATGATGGAGAGTGAAGTTTCAAAGGGGAAAGTGGGGTGGTGGTGGAGGGAATTACCATTATTGTCTAAAATTAAAGAAATTGTCAATAAAAAGTAAATTAAATAAATTTTTTAAAAAAGAAAGTATAAGAATAAAAAAGAGTACATTGTAAGGGGGCAGCAAGCTATGTAGTAACTAGAGTATGACCCGCAGTCCAAAATATGTTATTTTTTAAGTGCCAGAACTAAAATAACAAACTGATGTATCTATAAGCACAGTGGATGCATTATTTTCCCACTGCTGCAGTACTAATAGCTTCAAATAGCACTTACTTGTTGACTTACTCTGAAAGTAAATGTGGGGCTAGGGCAGGCCAGGCAAGGCTCCTTCCTTAAGCACCTCTCCCACACAGGCAGCCAACTAGCCCCTGTTACTCTAGGCTCTGCTGAGGGGAGGTAGGATAGCTGAATCTACCACCCAGGAAACTGAGCCAGGGACACTCACTTATCTGTCTCTGCAGGTCAGAAGTCCAGACCTGACTCATACTGGACCCTCTGTTAAGATCCCAGTTAAAACTGTGTGTCAACTGGGGCTGCTAGCTCATTTTCATTATCATTGTTTTGGAACCTCTTCCAACTTCATCAATTATTGGCAGAATTTAAGAGCAGCAGTGGTGTCATTGCGGCAAGAGGCCTTCTCTACGACCTAACAGTTTGCTTATTCAAAGTCAATAGGACAGACTGAAATTTCTTTGCCTTCTGGAAGACCAGTTGCATTTAAGAACTCACCTGATTAAGTCAGATCCACTCAAAATAATTTTTTCTTTGGGGGCTGGAGAGATGGCTTAGCGGTTAAACGCTTGCCTGTGAAGCCTAAGGACCCCGGTTCGAGGCTTGATTCTCCAGAACCCATGTAAGCCAGATGAACAAGGGGGTGCACGCATCTGGAGTTCGTTTGCAGTGGCTGGAGGCCATGGCGTGCCCATTCTCTCTCTCTCTACCTGCCTATTTCTGTATCTCTCTCTCTCTCTCACTCAAATAAATAAATAAATAAAATATTTTTAAAAATTAATTTTTCTTTTACTAATTGTGAACTCAAAATTGACTCATTTGAGACCTTAACTACATATGCAAAAATCTCTTCACTTTTTTTTTTTTATATAAAACAGGCTAATCATGGGAGTGAAAATAATTATATCCTCATCACTGACTTTACTCAAAGAGAGACAACTGTACCAAGTATATACACCAGAAGCATAGGAATCATAGGAGATTCTCTTGTCTACTACAGGGAGAAATTCCAACATAACCTTCAGTTGTTAATAGAAACAGACAAACAACAACCAAAAGAGTGCCACAGATCTGAACCAGATTAATGGAATTCATCTAATTATATATGGTACTGAAAACAACAATTACAGAATCTACACTCTTTTCAAGTGTACATGGAACAATTATCAAATCAGATTATATACAAGACCATAGCACACATCACAAATTTTAAATTATAGAAGTCAGAGTCCATTGTCTGATCAAAGTAGAATTAAAATATAAACTATATTTTTATAAGATTACTAAAAAAAGGAGCAAATGTTTGGAAATTAAGCAATATAGTTCTACATAAACCTTGTGTTTTAAAAAATCAGGAAAATAAATGGGACTGTATGGTATGGTAAAGAAAATATAGCACATTAAAACCTGTAAGGTAAGCTAATACATGTAGAAAGAAATTATAGCCCTAAAAACATTAGGTGGGCGAGGGAGAAGAAAGCCTGAAAAACCTATGTCTTAAACAACCAACAATCTCAAGTCAGGAAAAAAAAATAGTAAATCAGAAACTCAAAGAGAAGTATGAAATAAAAACACACAATAAAAAAGATGGATGAGAGCCAGGAGTGGTGGCGCACACCTTTAATCCTAGCAGTCGGGAAGCAGAAGTAGGAGAACTTCTGTGAGTTTGAGGCTACCCTGAGACTACATAGTGAATTCCAGGTCAGCCTGGGCTAGAGCAAGACTCTACCTCAAAAAAAGGGGGAACTGAAAAGATGGCTTAGTGGTTAAGGCACTTGCTTGCAAAGCCTAAGGACTCAGGTTCGATTCCCTAGTATCCACATAAGCCAGATGCACAAGGTGGCACATGTGTCTGGAGTTTGTTTGCAGTGGCTAGAGGCCCTGGTGCACACATTTTCTTTTTCTATCTCCCTCTTCTCTCTCAAATAAATAAAATATTAAAAAATAATGACTTTTTTAAAAAGATTGATGAACAAGCCAGTTATTTGAAAAGATTTCATTAATCCTTATCTAGCAAGACTGATTTTAAAAATGAGAAAGAAGCTGGGTATGGTGGCACATGCCTTTAATCCCAGCACTCAGGAGGCAGGGACAGGAGGACTGCCGTGAGTTCAGGGCCACCTGGAGAATATATAGCGAATTCCAGGTCAGCCTGAGTTAGAGTGAGACCCTATCTCAAAAAACCAAAAAAAAAAAAAAAAAAAAAAAAAGTATACTTGTCCAAGACAGTTTCCTAGACAAATATAACTTACTAAAATTGATGTAAGAATAAATAGAAAGCCTGAAGTCTTATATCAAATAAAGAAATTGAGTCTTTAAACACTACAGAGGAAGTGGCAGATTAAATATGAGTTCTGCTCTCACAGCTGGCCTGAGAATCTCCTCCAGGGAGATGGCGGTAGACACTGAGGAGACTCAAAACTCATCAAAGCAGAAAATCAGAGGCCTCTGAGAGTTCCACACTAAAGGAGACTTCTAATATCCCCTTCAAGGCTCAGGGAAGATTAAAGAAGAAGGGGCAGAAAGAATGTAAGAGCCACAGGGTAGGAGAGTATACTCAAAACATTCCAAGTCATCAATGACATAGGAAAGAATAAGAAATTACCACAGGCAGTTCAAGTGATACGACAACTAAATGCTGTGTGATAGATAGTCTGCAAGTTTTTATTTAATTTTATTTATTTATTTGACAGAAAAAGAGGGAGAAAGAGAGAGAGAGAATGGGCACGCCAGGGCCTCCAGCCACTGCAAATGAATGCCAGATGTGTGCGCACCCTTGTGCATCTGGCTAACATGGGTCCTGGGGAATTGAACCTGGGTCCTTTGGCTTTGCAGGCAAACAACTTAACTGCTAAGCCATCCCTCCAGCCTGAATGTGATATTCTAAACTGAATCTTAGAACAGATAAAGGACATCAATGGAAAATCTGGCGAAATGCAAATGAAGTCTTAGAATTTAGTTAATAACAATGTACCGATGAAGACTATTGTTTTGATAAATGTCCCCCAGTGTGATACACTGGGGTAAGTGAGAAAGAAAAAGTATAAAGAACTCTGAGCCATCTTTGCAACTTTCCTGAAAATCTAAATTACTCTAACATTAAAAGTTTATTTTAGGGCTGGGGAGATGGCTTAGCAGTTAAGGAACCTGCCTGCTAAGCCTAAGAACGCCTGTTCAATTCTCCAGGTCCCATGTTTAGCCAGACGTAAAGAGTCACAAGGGTGCAATGCCGGACTTGCCCACAAAGGGGCACATGCATCTGGAGTTTGTTCACAGTGGTTGAGAGGCCATTGGCATGCCCATTCTCTCTCTCTCTCTCTCTACCAAAAAAAAAAAAAAGTTTATTTTAGCTAGGCACGGTGGTGCATGCCTTTAAACTCAGCACTTGGGAGGCAGAGGTAGGAGGATTGCCATGAATTTGAAGCCACCCTGAGACTACATAGTGAATTTCAGGTCAGCCTGTGCTAGTGTGAGACCCTACTTCAAAAAAAAAAAAAAGTTTATTTTAAGCCAGTTGTACAAAGTAGTGCATGCACCTGTAGTTTGTTTGTAGTGGCAAGAGCACCTGGTATGCCCATTCTCTCTTTCTGCTTGCAAATACACACACACACACACACACACACACACATATTTTTTTACACTAAAATAAAGCTGATACAAGATGAAGCAAGCTGCATAGATGCCTGAAGCATTATGCTGGATTGGAAAGATATGTGCTACATGTCAGGTTATTTAACACAAAAGATTAAGAAACCAGGAATTTTGAAAGCAGAAAACAAAAACATAATTAGCAAAATAAGAAATACAAGGAAATATGTATATAATACAGTACAATTAAAGAGCACAGAGGCCTCCTACTACAACAGAGTTGGGAAGCTATTTAGGCAAGGTTCTCCCATGGTGGCTCTGCTCCTCACTGACTGTAATCTCTTGGGTAAGTAGCTCCCCACTTTGGCCTTATTTTCTGCTCTGCAGAATAGGGGAAAATACCACCGATCTGAGAGAACTACAAGGAGGATTGAGTAAAACTGCAAGTGCTTTGATGACCCACCAAAGGTTAATGGTAAGACCCTACTGCCAAAGACACCATATGCTGTTGGTATAGAACATGGAGTGACCTGGCTGGAATCTGGAAGAGAGTAAGTCCCCAGAAGGTTAGCTTGTCTAGTGCCAAAAGGTGCTACATGAGCTACTGGGGGCAAATGGCCAACATCTGTCCAAGCAACTCGTGGTCTAAGCTACTCAGCAGCAAACGACCTGACGTGATGCTCACCCAAGTGCAATAGTGGCACACAGCCATGGTGGGTAACCAACTGCTCTTGATTTGGCTAATGGATCTGCTCTGTGGAACTGAACCCATAGCTGGAACTGGGAAACAAGTCAGAATCATATCCAAAAAATGAGTTCGCTCTCCAATATCAAACTCCCACCAATCTTGGGCTACACGAAGGTCTATACTTATTAAATTCTCTCTAAATTAATAATGGTTATCCCATTTATCTGGTGCTGACTTCACTCTCCATTGGAGAATATGCTTCCTTTTTTCAGGTGGGCTCAGAACCTAAGGAGAGAATCAGTCCATCGCATCCTACCAGGGCCCCAGCTGAAACCATAGAGTAACTGGAGAAATGAGCAACAGTGCTGCTTTCTTGGTGAACCTGGTATCAGCACAAGGGTGAAGGAGATCGACAGAGAACACTCAGCTCCTATCAAACCAGAGATCCAGAGACACAGAGGCTCCCAAGACCTCATCACTGAAATAGACCTAAAACAAAACCAACATGGCTCAGGGAAATTTGAGGAAGAGGAGGTGGAAAGATTGTTAGAGCCACAGGTTGGACACTATGCACAGGGACATTGTCTCTTCCCCATAACCAATCAATACCCCCACTATGAATAATCCACAATCCACATGGGTATAACTGGCATTCCCAACGAGGAGGGTCCCTTTGGAGAGGGAGGACAGGGAGTAGGCTAAGGACGGTACCAACATGTGCTGTTTACATACTGAGTATGTACATAACTAATAAACAAAAAAGACTACAAGTGCTTATTTAACAAAAATGCTTAACTAGATCTCAATAAATACTCCTTTACTGTTCCCCCTTCAACCTACTAAGAAGAGGAAGCAGTGAAAGGTTACCAGAAGCCTAGAATTTTATCTCTGTCACTTACTACTTATTGGTGCTCACACAAACCATCTAAACTCTCTTTGTATCTTTTTTCAGCTGTAAAATGAGGGTACTAATCTAAATCAGGGCTTGGTACATTATAGCCCATAAGCTAAATCCTGGCCTGCTGGCCTGGTCTATAAATAAAGTTTTATTAGATAATAAAGCCACTCCTATTTATTTACTTATTGTCTATGACTGTTTTCCAGAAATGACAGTCTAACAGCAGGGTTAAACAGCTGTGACAGAGACTGTGTCCCACAAAGCCTAAAACTGTATTTGGTCCTTGAAAGACCTTGAAAGAAAAAAAAATTGCAAATACCTGATCTACATGATTGCCAAATTCCCATCCAACTCTACAATGCTAAGCCATCACAAAAGGTAAGAAATCTGAAGCTGTACATTCAGACCATTAATATAATAATGATGATTGATGTTATTGATGAGCATGAGCAATACGATCACAGTATTAGTTAATGTTATTAACAATTATTATTGTTATTGATAAACATGAACACCACAATCAGAATATATCCTCTCAATTTCAAGATACTGCGTAAGAGCTGTTCGGAGTCCAACAACTGTGTGCCCACTGACTTTCTTTCCTTTTCACCCAACCCCTTGTTAACTTTAAATCAGGGACTATGGCACCTGAGGTCAGTAGCAAGGCTCCTAATTTAGTGCTAAACTCATAAGCCTAGTGTTTGTTCCTAGAATTCCCAGCTCCAGCTAGAGCTTGTTATTTATTTATTTATTTATTTATTTATTTATTTATTTATTTATTTATTTTGGTTTTTCAAGGTAGGGTCTTGCTGTAGCCCAGGCTGACCTAGAATTCACTATGTAGTCTCAGGGTCACCGCGAACTCATGGCGATACTCCTACCTCTGCCTCCCGAGTGCTGGATTAAAGGCATGCACCACCATGCTCAAGAGCTTGTTTAAAAATATTTATCAAGCCGGGTGTGGTGGTGCACACCTTTAATCCCAGCACTCAGGAGGCAGAGGTAGGAGGATCACTGTGAGTTCAAGGCTACCCTGAGACTAATTCCAGGTCAGCCTGGGCTAGAGTGAGACCCTACCTCAAAAACAAAAAAAAAAAAAAAAAAAAAATTATCTACTTATTTATTTCAAAGAAAGAGTATTGGCATGCCAGGTCCTCCCATCACTGCAAACAAACACCAGATGTATGTGCCACTTTGTGCACCTGGCTTTATGTGGGGGATAGAACCCAGGCTGTCAGACTTTGCAAACACACACCTTTTAGCCTCGGAGCCATCTCTCCAGCCCTCAGTCCTAGGGCTCTTAACTGTTTCCAATTCATGGTGAGTCCTAAGAACTGGCACCTGGCAGTAAGCAGGAGCCGTCAAGAATTCTGCCACAGCCCCATACTAACAGCGAGGATCCTGGATTATTAAAGCAAGGGGAAGGAGCTATATAGTTCATACCAAAGAGGAGAATCCTATCTACATTCTCACATCTCAAATGCCCTAATACTGGACTGGCCTCTAAAAAGACGATACATTCTTAACAAAATGCATCAAGTCCTTTTTTTCTCTCTTCAACAAATGTAAAGCTCTCATCTTTCCAAAGTGAACCCTCTATTCAATTCCTGGCTTTGCCTTTTGCTTTCTGGTGATAAACTTTAAGTCTTTTGTGACTTAAGTATTTCCCATGTAAAATGAGAATAATAATGACCTTCCTTACAGGAGTTTTGCTAATTTAACAGAGTAATATAAAAGTTTAATGCTTATCTTTGTGCTTCATAAACAACTACTATAAACTACTAGCTATTTTATTAATCACCACTAAATATCTAGTTTCAAAATTTCTGTCCTCTTGAAATATTTATCCCAAATACCAGGTGAATATTATTCATTTCTTCTTAGAAAATAAGCTGTTGAAAATATTAATCAAGGGCACTTTCCCTCAATATTCTATTCTACTCCCTCTGTTAAAATCATTTTCTTCTAATAATTCAGATTTGAGCACCCTGCCATGAATCATATTTGTCTGAAATTAATATGCATAAGAAATTAGAGTGGAAATCTGAATGATAAAGGGAATGCTATTTCCAAAAAGGCATTTGTAAAGGGTTAACTGAGGGGCGTAGAAACAAAATGCATTGCGCACATGTATAAAAATGAAAAAAAAATTGTTTTAAAGGCCTTGGTTATAAGGGGGAAAATGAGAACTGATTTCAATTTTAGCTTAGCAAACCAAAATGTGCACACAACTCTTTTAGTGGAGAAATATAAAAAAGCAGAGCAAGTAACAATAGGTTTCATCATAGACATTACTGAACCATCAAATAAATGGAAATTATGTGTTTCTTACCATAATGACAATATAGTAAAAAGAATATAGATTCTGGGATCTAACACACTTCAACTAAAATCATTGTTGATAACTAAAATAAAAATATGCTTACTCGATTAAAGACCCAGGTTTTTCCTAATATTAGACTGTCAAACACTCACATGTGCTAAAAATAGGAAAGGTACTGATGTAGTTCTCAAAGTTTTCAACTAAAAATACTTTTTAAGGATGGGGTATATAGCACAGTAGTCGAGTGCTTGCCTAGAATGTGTGAGGCCATGGGCTCGATCCCCAGCACAGCCAAAATAAAAATAAAAAGAAATCATGATTGTCAATCCCAAACAATCCTAGCAGTACTAGTTTCTTTACATAGAACAAATATAGGGCTGGAGAGATGGCTTAGTGGTTAAGGCACTTGCCTGTGAAGCCTAACAACCCATGTTCAACTCTCCAGATACCACACAAGCCAGACTCACAAGGGCACAGAAGTGCGCAAGGTCACACATGTGCACAAGGTGGCACACACGTCTGGAGTTTGATTGCAGTGGCTGGAGGCCCTGGCATGACAATTCTCTCTCTCTTGCTCATTAAAAAAAAGCAAAAAACAAATAATAAAGGTAAAAAGAAGTTCAGCTGTCTATCTAATAACCATGTATGCCCCAAGGATAAGCAAAAAAAAGAGCAGCATCTTTTTAGCAGTATCAACCTTCTACTTCATTGTGAATGCAAATGATGAGTTAGATGAGGCTGAATGAGTACTGGTGCAAGATGTAAACTACACCCACCTAAAGTAATAGTGACTAAAATAGGAAAGGGGATGCATTATTCTCGGTACCTTTCAGAGATAAAACCATCCGAGGACACCTGGGCTCCAAGTACTTCTTGAGGTCATCCCAGGCCTTTTTAATAGCAGCATAATGATCAATGTATCTTCCTACATCTGAGTACGTATCTATGAAGAGAGATTTCCAGCACCGATTCTTCCGTGTTTTCTCTTCCCTAAATAGATTTTTAAAAACAGGATTAAAATTCGTTTGAAATAATGTTAGCATATATTCCCTTCCCTTTCTTTTCCTCTGCCCTTCCTTCCTTCCTTCCTTCTTTTCTTTTCTCTCTTTTTGGTTTGCTTTTTCAGATAAGATCTCATGTAGCCCAGGATGGCCTTAAACTAGCTATGTAGCTCAGAATGGCCTTGAACTTCTGATCCTCCAAACTTCAGTTCCACAGTGTCACCACACTTGGCTTAGCATATATTTTCAACATTTATCAACATACTTCATTGGGTGTTTATGGCAACTTTGCCTAAATTTTTATTTTTAATACTTTTATTTATTTATTTGCAAACAGAGAGAAAGTGAAAGTACAGGCATGCCAGGGCCTAGATGCATTTATCACTTTGTGCATCTGGCTATACCTGCATATTGGAGAATCAAACCTGGGCCAGCAGGCTTTGCATGCAAGCACATTTAACCTCTGAGCCATCTCCCCAGCCCAATCTTTTTTTTTTTTTTTAACTCTATTTTAGCTACAAAGAGAGACTAGCAAAAAAGAGAGAATAGCAATAAAATAAAATACATACATCAAAAAAATTAACAAGTTACTGCTGGCATGGTGGAATTATGAGTCATTTATTTTCTAATTAATTTTTTTCAGCTTCCTTTTTTTTTTTTTTTTTTTTTTTTTTGCCACGGTGTGTATGCCAATCTAGCTGGCCTATGAGTTGGATTCTCTTTGTTCTGCCTCCCATTGTTTTCTAAAGACACACTGAGATTACAGACTTGTGGCACCACAACTTCGAGTGGGTGCTGTAGAACTGAACTCAAGACAGCAAGCTTACAAGCAAGTGACTTTAATCACTGAACCATCTCCCCAGCCCCAAGTTTCCTAAATCTTTTTTTCATTTTTTCCTAAGACAGAGAGTAACTGCCTAGTATGGTCTCACTCTGGCCCAAACTGACCTGGAATTAACTATGTAGTCTCAGGGTGACCTCGAACTCATGGTGATCCTCCTACCTCTGCCTCCCGAGTACTGGGATTAAAGGTGTGCGCTACCATACCCGGCTAAATTTCCTAATTCTTAACAAAATATCTGAATAATATATGGGTATAAATTTCAACTTATTTCTGAAAAATATACCAATTAAAAAGTTGTTTTATGAGATGGTATCTCAAGTAGCCTGGGTTGGCTTTGAACTCACTATGTAGTCGAGGATGGCACTGACATTCTGATCCTCATGCCTCTAACTCACAAGTGCTGGTATTACATGTATGTACTACCACAGCTGGCCTTGATAATAAACCTTTGAAAGGTATATGTAGTTGTCCCATCTTAAAGAATACTTCAAACATAATGACAATAATATTACTCTAGTCTAGCACATCTACACTGGATTAGCCAGAAAATCATCACAATAATTACATGCTTCAACATTCTTTTATTGAGGCGGGGTCTAACTGTAGCACAAGCTGAACTAGAACTCAATCTGTAGCCAAAGCTGCCCTAGTCAACATTTTTATGTGATACAATTCCACAAACATTTATTGAGTATCCACTTTGTTACCAAGGTCATAATAACTAAGGCAAAATTCTTTCTTTGCCTTCAAAAAGTATACTGGGGCCAGGCATGGTGGCGCATGCCTTTAATCCCAGCACTCGGGAGGCAGAGGTAGGAGGATCACCGTGAGTTTGAGACTACCCTGAGACTACATAGTGAATTCCAGGTCAGCCTGGGCTAGAGCGAGACCCTACCAAAAAAAAAAAAAAAAAAAATACTGCGGGGAGGGAGCTGGAGATATGACTTAGTGGTTAAGGTGCTTGCCTGTGAAGCCTAAGAACCCAGGTTCAATTCTCCAGTACCCATGTAAGCCAGGTGCACAAGGTGGCACATGCATCTGGAGTTTGTTTGCAGTGGCTAGTGGCCCTGACATGCCCATTCTCTCTATTTGCCTCTTTCTCTCTCAAATAAATAAATAAATAAATAACTTAAAACAAAAAGTATCCTGGGGCCAGGTGGGGCAGCACACACCTTTAATCCCAGCATTCGGAAGACTAAAGTATGAGGATCACTGTAGGTTCAGGACGAGCCTGAGGCTAGAGTGAGTTCCTGGTCAACCTGGGTTAGAATGAGACTCGTTGCCTTGGAGAAATAAAAAAGTATATTGTCCAATCAAGGAGGGAATAATCAAGTATAAACTCAGAGTCAGAAGTGATAGAGGAGGGCTAGAGAGATGGCTTAGTGGTTAAGGCACTTACTTGCCTGTGAAGCCTAAGGACCCTCGTTTGATTCGCCAGTACCCGCGTAAGCCAGAAGCACAAGGTGGTGCATATGTGTGGAGTTTATTTGTACTGGTTGGAGGCCCTGGTGCATCCATTCTCTCTCTCTCTGCCTCTTTCTCTTGAATATTTTTAATAAAGAAATGGTAGAGGATACACAATCATGAGCTTGGATTGTCTCCCCCAGGAATAGAGAGCTGTGGTTGTGCATGGTGGTGGTGGGAAGTATAGATTTAAGGGGTGCAAATGAGGCATTCGAGAAGAGTTAGGAAGTTAAGAGAACTGTGGTTGTGCTTGGAGGTTACAAATTTTAAGGGGTACAAACTAGAAGCATCAGAGAAGAGTTAGGAAGTGAAGAGAACTGTGGTTGTGGTAGAGGTTATAGATTTAAGGAGTACAAACTAGAGGCATCAGTAAAGTAGTTAGGAAGGTTTTGTAGTACTCCCAGAAAGAGGTAATGAACTGAACTAGTGTGGTAGCTAAGTAAAATGAACAGGAAGAGTAAGAAAAACAGAGAAGCACTAATTAGGAAGGCTTGGTGATTATAACCTGGATGGACGGTATTTCCATGAAGAGTAAGAATATAGCACACTAGATGTAGGCATGAGAGAAAGGACTAATCAGGGTGAAGGTCTTTTGTTTCTGAAACAGTTTCCCGGGCCTAGACTACTTCCAAAGTTGTAATCATCCTGATACAGCCTTTCAAGTACTAGAATTATAAGAATGTGCTACCATGTTTCTGGAGGGTGAGAAGAAAGCATCTTTTCAGGAACCTAATTAACATATACAAATAATATCAAAACTAAATAGCAGGGCCAGGTGTGGTGGCGAACGCCTTTAATCCCAGCACTCGGGAGGCAGAGGTAGGAGGATCACTATGAGTTCAAGGCTACCCTGAGAGTACATAGTTAACTCCAGGTCAGCCCGGACAAGAGTGAGATCCTACGTTGAAAAAAAACAAAACAAAACCAAAAAATAACAAACACAAACCTTATTCTAGAAAAAAAAAAAAATCAATTCACACTTGCAGAATACTTACTCAGATATCAGCCAGTATTTTTTGCAATGTCTTCTCCACAGGGGATCGTGACTTGATAGCTGACTAAGTCTTCGACTGACATAGCAACAACTGACAATCAGATTCAATTAGTATAAAAGAAAAAGATTAAAATAGATTACAACTCATTGTTACATTTAATTCCCTCTTCTTTTTCTTATTGTGTACTCACTACCTTTAAACTGCAAAATAATACTTTCTAAACTCTGTTTAATGCATTGGCTAGTATAACTGCCTTAGGGGTAGTAAAGAAGAAAGTGTGAAGAAATTTCAGATTCAAACTAAGCAAATGATACCACACCAAGACCTCAATGGACTAACCCAGCACAGCTGAGTGAATATGCACTGACAACGGGATGGACACTTGGCAAAGTTGGGCTGTAAAGTAAGGTACAGAAGCTGTAGTATGCTGGACATGTCTACAGAGAAAATTCAATAGTATTCAACCCCACTCATTTCCACAGACATTTATGGACCATGTTGCTTAAGTTCTGATTCCTACCTAGGTATTTGAAATGAAATGTGTTCTTACATGATCTCACACCTCGAGCCAGTCTGCCTGTGTGAGTCATGACTATCTTCAGCAAGAATAGCCTTCTAGCTCCTCCAACAGGCCATGCTGTTGTTGAACAGCCCCATAACCCTCAGAACCCTGTTCCGGGGACCAGAACATTGCACTGTGTCATGCTTCAAATCTGGCAGCTCCTTCTACTGGGAATTGGTTGTCTCTTCCTCCCCCTTCCTTAACAGAGTCATCCATTTCATTCCTTCTGGACACTGCTAGTACCTCTTGTGATTATGCACCTGCTTGACTTCCCATCTTGTCATCAAGTCTGTAAGCTCCATGAGAGGGAGGGACCTTAACTGTCTTATTCACTATTCTATCCCTAACATTTAACAGCTGGCCATAGCAGACACTCAAAAAAAGAAAGAAAGAAAGAAAGAAAGAAAGAAAGAAAGAAAGAAAGAAAGAAAGAAAGAAAGAAAGAAGGAGGGAAGGAGAGAGGGAGGGAGGGAGGGAGGGAGGGAGGGAAAGAAAGAAAGAAAGAGGGAAAGAAAGAAAGAGAGGGAAAGAAAGAAAGGAAAGAAAAAAAGAGAGAGAGAGAGAAAGAAAGAAATCTATCAAATAAATTATGAAGCACATGCCTTTAATTCCAGCACTTGGGAGGCAGAGGTAGGAGGATGGCTGTGAGTTTGAGGCCAGCCTAAGACTACACAGAGAATTCCAGGTCAGGCTGGGCTAGAGTGAGACCCTACCTTGAAAAACAAAACAAATCAAATAAATTATGAAGACAAAAATAAGATAGCCCTTACATTCTGTCCCTCACAAAAATTAATTAGTGAAAGGAAGAAGCTAAGAGCAGGGTCCTAAAAGAACTCTACCTTGCCAGGCTGAGAAGGGAACAAAGTATTTCAGGTGAGGCCAAGAACTTGAGCCATACAACAAAAATGTACAAGTGTGTGGTATGCTGGCATTGGTCTGATTTGGCTAGAAAGGACTGCGAAAATAAAATAAGGGAGGAGAAACAGGCCTGAAAGACCTTAGATAAGAAGCCAGATGATAATGGCCTTAAATGGGGCAGCTCAGGTGATAGTTTGTAAACAAAGGGTTTCACTGATTTTTAAGGAGCAGAGCTAACAAGAGGTCACAGTAACAGGGTATTTCGGACTAAACCAATTTGACCTGGAATAAGTCTTTCCTAAAGTACAACTTTCTCTACTTTGGTATAGCCCAAGGAGGGAAAAGTGTGTTTTTAAAGAAAACAAAAGTTAGTAGGCACCAGTATGAGTAACAGCAAGAAATCAAAGGGATCCGTGTCATCACTTCGCCAGGCCCACCAGCAGTTATCTCTAACTTCAGCAAATCTGTCTTTCCAAAAGGATCTCGATCAACACGGGAAGCCATTAAATGGCTAGGATCCAATAGTCAAGCCTCAAAACAAAGCTCACCCACCGGTTCTAGGAGGGCACCTCAAACTCAGACCCACGCTGTCAAGGATGTCAACAACCCTGACAGGGGAAGGTGGGCGGGAGGGGAAGGTGAGTGGGCAGGGTCAGCTTCCTCCATCCCAGGCAATGCCCTGCCTCTTAACCGCATTGGGCATTTGACACTCTTACCAGCCAACCATGTTTGTTTATTTATTTATTTACTTATTCATTTGGAAACAGATGCTGCTAAAATACGTGAAACCCGAGGTGTATGGCAATCCCCTGTAAGGCCTCCCAGGAAGTCCAATAGCAAGACACAACAACATGTGTCCCCCAACCGTAAGGAGGAAGGTTGAGAGCAAACACAATTGTCATGGAAGAAAGTGAATCCCGCCTGGGTGGCTTCACACCCTGAGTCAGAGGTCATCTGCTTTTTGGGGCGCCCAGCTCGTCAGGCCCCGGGGCCCACCAGGGATGCTCGCGGGCCCTGGCAGGGGTTGATCCGGAGTTCAAGGCTGGTCTAGACCCTGGAGGGGCCGCGGGGTTGCAACCCAGGGGCTCCACCTCTGTCTGCCGCACCTCCCCCGGAGAAACCTGGGCCTCGCCGGGTCCTGGCAGACAGCGCGCTCGTGCCCGGCTCCCGGGCCTGGGGCCTGGGGGGAAAGGCCTCGGGTTCGGGGGTCCTCTCTCTCGGGTCCCCGGGGCTGGCTCTGCAGGATCGCGGCGACCCTGGCGTCAGCAACCTCCTCTCCGGGTGTCTCGGGAGCCCGGGGTTGCAGTCAGCGGCCCCGACCACCTCACCCTCCTGCCTCCCCGCCTAGTCTCCCTCGTGCTCCCGCCCGGCCGTGAGCACCGCCCCATTACTTGATCAGGTCGCGGTAATCCAAGAAGGACAAGATGAGCAGCAGGGGATCGGTGGGCAGTGACTCCAGGGTCAGCGACCCCATGTCGGCCTCCGCGGCAGCCATCTTGCCTGGCCGGCTGCAGCCTGGCCCCACCCCAGCCCCGCCCCCGCCGCGGCCCGAGCTCCTCCGCGGCGGCTCGCACAGGTTAGTTATGTAACCGTCACCCGCGCCGCCGCCACAGGCCACGCCCACCCGCCCGCAGCCAGCGCCCGGCGTGCCTCGAGGCCACGCCCACTCACCCGGCCACGCCTACCTGCGGGCAGCCCCAGGCGCGTTCCAGCTCTGCTCTCTTTCCTCCCATTCCCGCTCCCAGGCTTTGCCTGGACTCGTCAGTCTATCTCCAAGTCTTGCGCCATTTTACACACGGTATCTTTTTTTTTTTCCCAAAATATTTTATTTATTTATGAGAGAGAGAGAGAGGGAATAGGCGCACCAAGGCCATTAGCCACTGCAAACGAACTCCAGATGCATGCGGCCACCTTGTGCATCTGACTTACATAGGTACTGGGGAATTGTGCATCTGGCTTTATGTGAGTACTGGGGAACTGAACCCTGGGCGTTAGGCTTGGCAAACAAATACCATAACCGCTGAGCCATCTCTCCAGCTAACCCTCACTGAGGGTTTTGACCTCCAAATACATCCCTCGTCTTCATTTCCAATCCAGGAGCCCTTATGTCTCCGCGCAGCCTCTCTAGCCTCCTGTGTTTCCAGCTTTGTCCACTCAGGGCTGGACAAGAGACGACACTGGGAAGTGATCAGTGTTTACCACCTGTCCACAAGCAAAACGTGTATATATGCCAAGTCTGTGCCAGCTGCTCTCACTTAACTTGGTTGTCACATGCATAGAAAAGTGTATAGAAATGGATTTTTTGTTAATGATCCAGGCTTAATACCCCACGTGTGAGAAGCTGAACACCCTGGAAGGCGTAATGATGGAGTCACCAAGGTGGCTGATCAACTTTTCAAAGATGGTATTAAAGTGGAAAGAAGTGGAAGTGGGGAAAAGTAGATGGTGAACCAATGAATGCCTTGTTTCCTTTTCTGTTGCAGGGGCAACATGGTGTTTGGAAAGTCAGAAAGACCTGGCTTACACACCTGTCATTTACTTTACAAGTAGAGATGGGGCATTAGTTAGCCATATCTATCTAAGTTCTGAGAGTTAGTCCTGTTTACAAAGCACCATTCCTAAAAGCCTGGCATGGGGGCTCATGCCTTTAATCCTTGGCTACACAGTGAGCTCCAAGGTCAGCCTGGGCTGGAGTGAGACCTTACCTCAAAAAATAACTACTGTGGATTAAAGATTATAATAACTGGGCTGGAGAGATGGCTTAGCAGTTAAGGCATTTGCCTGTGAAGCCTAAGGATCCGGGTTCGATTCTCCAGGTCCCATGTAAGCCAGATGCACAAGGCGGCGCACATGTCTGGAGTTTGTTTGCAGTGGCTAGAGGCCCTGGTGCACCCATTCTCACTCTCCCTCTCTCTCTTTCCCTCTCTCTGTCTCAAATAAATAAATAAAAATTAAAAATCTTTAAAAAAAAAAAGAAAAGAACGTTTAAAAAAGATTATAATAAACTTTGTGTAAAGTGCCTGGCTAGATTCCTAATAAATGTCAATTTCCCACGCCTATACACCTAACAGCCAATACGTTTCCAAAACCTATCTGCATCCTGGAGAAAATTTCTTGCAGCTACTTGGAAAAGTGGGCATGACCTCCCTTATTCCGCTCACTCCCCAAAAATGCATTTTCTCAAGTCATCATGATAGAGATTATGAGTAAGGTAGTTCCCATTTTGTAGACAGCTAGTCAGGATTGCAGTTCCCCCCACTCCCTGGATATCACCCCCCAAAATAAAAAGAATGAGCAGATATCTATGTAGCCAGGCTCACCAAGCATAGAGTTCATAACTCCCGAAAGCAGAGTGTGGGAATGAAAAAGGATCCTGACTCATTCCGACTCCCCAGGAGAAGTGACCAAGTCTCTGTCCCACTCTTCAGGCTATCAGGAGCCCCTAACATACCCTCAAAATAACCAATCCAATCCACTTCGACTTAATGATTAATCTACATCCCCAAGGATAAAACAACCCTGCTCGTAGTCACTGTGGGGCAACCCTTTCAGGACCCTTCCTGTTCTCTGTCTGCTTTTGCTTCCTGTTTTGCTAGTAAGCCCTTGTTTAACTTCTCTTCTGCGGAGTGTCATTCTTAGTGGGACACAAGACAAGAACCGGAGAGCTTTTGGCTTGGGGAGTTTTACTGACCATTGAATGTTCAGACTCTGATGCCTAAGCTCAGCCCATCCAGAGCCAAGAAAGGTTGCATCACTCTCAAAACCAGTAACAATCATACCATTAATGCTTTCTCCTAATGGGTTTTGTTTTGTTACTTATAACCAACTCCTACTTCTGCCCAGCAAAAAAAAAAAAAAAAAAAAAAAAAAAAAAACACCTGCCCATACATATTTCTGTATTTACAAGCAATTTATGCATATACTTTATGAGTATTAGTTGAATTGGACTTAGATTAGTTGGTCCTCATTTATATCTCATAGACTATAATCTAGATCTTATTCAACCTTGTAACTTTAGGGCCTAGTGTGGCATTCAAAAAAGTAAAAGTTCGGACTGGAGAGATGGCTTAGTGGTTAAGGCGCCTGCCACCTAAGCCTAAGAACCCGGTTCCAATCTCCAGGTCCCACGTTTAGCCAGATGCAAAGTGACACAAGGGTGCAATGCTGCACTTGCCCACAAGGGGGTGCACGCATCTGGATTTCATTCACAGCAGCTGAGAGACTGCTGGCGCACCCATCTCTATCTGTCTTCCTCTCCTTCTCTCTCTGTCTGTCTCTCTCTGTGTCTCTCTCCAAAAAATAAAAAAAAATAAAATAAAAGTAAAAGTTCAACTTCAGGTGGAATTAAGATAACATAGTCATTTATTTGTCTTACTTTTCTTTTGAGGTGGAGTGGCCTTGACCTCAAGGCAATCCTCTTGTCCTAGTCTGCTGAGTACTAAAGTTGTATATATGCACCACTTGTCCCCTGCTTGAAACAGTCTATTCACAAAGGAACTAGGTCTGTTTAGATAGGTAAATACTTATAAGGTCATCAACCTTAATTTATCCTTGTTTCAGGTAGGGTGTTTCAAATCCAGCGGCTGGTGGGGGGTTTCTGGTGCACTAAATTTATTCCTGCTCTCCTATTGCACTTGGACTTGGCCTAAACTATGACCTAAGGCAAAAGGCCGACAGCATGAAGTTACCCTACTGACAAGGCTTGGACTGGGATAAGGTGAGAGATGCACAAAATGTAAGAGGTGAAAAAAAAACCCTCATTAATCAAGAGGAAGTTTTGTATGTGTAGGTATGTATGAGGACATGTGGATGGAGGCCGGGGCACAACCTCAGGTGTCATCCTCAGGATTTCCATCCTCCTTTTACTGAGGCAGGGTCTCTTATTGTCTGGCAGCTCACAGAAAGTTCTAGGAATGTCCCTAAACTTGTGAGTTCTTTACTTCCTGAGCCTTGTAAGTTTCACATACAGAGTCTTAATGAACCTCCTTCCAGGATGGAGTGCTGTGATTTTGAGGGAATTGCTACACAACAATCTGAAAGATGAGTTCATACGCAAAAGTTCTTTTTAACTTTCTCCTTTTCTCCAAAAATTCCATTCACAATGCTTGAGAAATCTACACGTTCCCTTCAGAACCTCTATGACAAATGGGTCTTATAAACAATACCTCACTTCTTGGGAATCACACCTCGTAGCTCCAGGTTCTCATGGGCCATTTGAGTAAATCCCTCAAGCATAAATTCACAATTCATATCTTATCACAGGCAAGCATTTGGGCTCAAGACTGAGGTAAGCCCAGTGATGGGTGTGCTTCTAGCAGAAAATAGCAATATTAAAAGATACTTGTATTGGGGTACAGAGGCTCTCTAATAGGCCAGAAGCTACTCACAGAGAACAGAGATGTCCCAGCTCACCTTTAAGCCACCCACAGAGAGAGACCAGAGAGATAAGTTTCTTGCCCACAAGGAACAACCAGGGAATGAAGATAAGTTCCCTGCCTGTGCTGAGAGTTACTGATAGTTTGGGGCTGAATGGAGCAGAAATTACAAGAAATTTAAACTATGTAGCTGCTTGCTCACATCACATATGCTTCTGTAACCTTGCTTGCTTGTAGGAAGAAATAGAAAAAGCCCCTCTTGCCTAAGCTCAGGGCTGATACCATTACAGAGAGATCTGGCTGTCAGTCGGCTAGTGTGAATAAATCTTCCTCTCGAGGCCTCCAGCGAGATCAGACAGCCCGGCCCCTCATTGGGTAGGGCCACTTCTGGTCCCTGCTGCCCACTATGAACCCTGGTACTGAGAAGTGCGCACCCCCAACGTGATTCTGGGGTTTCCTACCAGGACACTGGGAGGTGGGCTGCTGAGGCCTGGGCCAGGGCACCTGAATGGAGGGGTGACATGAAGATCCCGGAGCAGCCAATGGGAACAGGTAGGAAACCTGGGACAGGCAGTACAGGAAGGAGCCTGCGTGGACTGATCCCCGCAAGAGGACTCCCTGAGCCTTGATGTGCTTTCCAGGTGATGGCCCTCTTTCGGCCAGGTAGACCAACGTTGCTCCAGTCTTGGTATCTAGCTAGATCAGGGTTATTTGTGGGACTAAGTAGGAAATTGTTTAAACTCTGGGTGGCTGAGCATGCATGTGAGAGTGAATGTGGATAGCTCCACAGCCCTGAGGCTGTGGAGTCTGATTGGGCCCCTGACCTGTGGTTCTGCAGGGGTAGGTTCACCTAAACGGGCACTCATCTCTCTGTAATAGGGAGCTCTGTGCAGACGCCGGGTTTATACATGCGGCCCTCACTGGTCAGACCCCCTTAAGTCACCATGAGGCATCTGGCCAGGCGGACGCCGGACCGAGGGAGAGTCTCGGGACCCTCCACCCCTCGCTATGCAAACACCAAATACACCCTAGGCACATATAAAATGGGCTCCTCCCAGCCGAAGCACTGAACAGGGCCCCAGAGGCAGGATATTCTGGAAATTATGGAATCAAGCTGAAGCCATCAATGTTAAAGACTTACTATGAAACTGATTGGGCATCCTTTGGCGGGGAGCGGCCTTCAGAGGGCATCCTAGACCTGGCTTCCATCTGCAAAGTGAGAGAAGTTTGCACCAGTGACCCAAGGCCATCCTGATCAGTGTCCTCCCATCCATTGACTGCTTTGTGCCCACCTGATTGGCTCTGCGTCCATGTACAAAGAAATTCATCTGCAGTGATGGCCCCACAAACCACCAAACCAGAAGAGAAACCCCAGATTCTTCAGGCCCCTGAACAGGACAATGAGCCTCTCCCTTATCTCCCACCCGTTAACTTCTGCAACCAGTCCAGGACCAGAGGTGTCACACCCTCCATTTATCCCATCCTGCCCGGGAGAAGAGAACCAGGATCTCCCTCTGTTGGCAGCACCCCTTCCATCTGAGAAATGGGGAAGATCCCCAAACCCAGGCAACCTAACAATTGGGGTGGGGGGTGGGGGGAAACCAGTGCCCCTCTATCTGCTGTGATAGAGCAAATGGAGCTTATGGGACAAGCCTGCTGCAGTATGCCTATCAGCCCTTCACCACCACCACCCACCTCCTGAACTGGCATTTCCAATACTCCACCATACTCAGAGCAGCCCCAAGCCATGAGAGATCATTTGGCCACTTATCATGCAGACTCACCAGCCAACTTGGGATGATTGCTGCCAGCTGCTAGCCACCCTCTTCACCTCTGATGAGAGGAGGTGCATTTATCAAGCTGCCCAAGCCTGGTTGATTACTTAGGGAACCCTGAACGATTTTCAGACACTGTCCTCCTAAACAAATGCCCGAACTGGGACCCAACACCCAAAAGGGGATGGAATCTCATCTGAATGAGGCAAGCCATCTTAGAAGGAACATGAGTGGGTGCATGGGGAGCCGCAGATTTGACCAAAGTGAGTGAGGTGACTCAGAGGCCAGACGAGTTGCCCAGTCAATTAGATGAGAGACTTTGTGATGCATACAGACACTTCACTCCATTTGACCCTGAGGTACCACAGCACTGGTCTATGGTAAACTCAGCCATTGTCCAGCAGTCAGCTTCAGATGTGTGCCCAAAACTACAGAAACCAGAAGGCTTTGCTAGAACGAATATTGATCAACTTATTGATATTGCAGCCAGGGTGGTGGCTAACTGGGAGGAAACAGCACATAAGGAAAATGAGAGTGCTGAAGAGACAGCTTAGTGGTTAAAGCACATGCCTGAAAAGCCTAAGGACCCCAGTTTGATTCTCCAGGTCCCACATTAACCAGATACACATGATGGTGCCCAGGTCTGGAGTTCCTTTGCAGTGGCTAGAGGCCCTGGAGCACCCATTCTCTCTCTCTTTCTCTCTCTCTCTCCCCTTTCTCTGTCTCAAATAAATAAATAAATAAATAAATAAATAAATAAATAAAAAAAGTAAAATCTTTAAAAAAAAAAAAAGAAAATGAGAAATATCTGGAGAAGAAAGCAATATTATGGCAGTAGCCCTCAGAGATGTGAGGGCTGCTGGAAGACCAAGGCTGCAACCTGCCTGTAGGGGAACCCACTGGAGGTTAAAAAGAGATCAGTGTATGTGCTGTAGGGAGGAGCCATTGGAAGAATGAGTGTCCTAAGTGGGGAGATCAAAGAACATGAGGTTGTGAAGAGACCAGGCCAGCCAGGATTGCAGTTTCCAAGGAAGCCCACTGGGTCGAGGACCCAGGATGGGAGACTGAATCTGACTGAGGGCAACCAGGCTCAATCACAACTGGCTCCAAAGAGCCCATGCTGAAAATAAACCCGGGGGCCAAGCTGTGGATTTTATTTTGGATACTGGCATGGCCACGGTGACATCTCCTACTGTCAGACTCACTAAGGACTCTTTCACAATTCTTGGGGCTACAGGAGTCACCAAAAGGTACCGGTTTTTGAGCTGAGAGATTGCTCAGTAAGAGGCCATTAAGTCAGCCACCAGTTCCTGTATGTGCCTGAAGCTCCCAGCCCACCTCTTAGGAAGAGAGTTGCTATCTAAGCTAGGCCTCACAGTAACAATGGACTTGTGCCCTGCCACCAACCCTGGCACCCTGCCAGTGCTGACTTTGGAAGTCTGCCCCCAGGAAGAGTGGTGACTGCACTCTGAGGCCCCAGAGGGAAACACTCAAAATTTGCACCAACTTAGCTGGTCTTTGGAGCACTGTCCCAAGCTGTGGGACACACATAAGGAGCTCGGCCTTGCTAAAGGCCATCTACCTGTGGTGTTGACTCTCAAGCCTGGAGCCACCCCCATAAGACAAAGGCAATAGCCAATCCCCCTGAAAGCCTGGCTTGGGATATTTCCCCCACATTTAAGAGGCTCAAGGAAGGAGGAATTCTGCAAGAAATTCAGTCTCCATGAAACACCCCACTGCTCCCAGTAAGGAAGCTGGGGACCAATGACCATTGGCCCAGGCAGGATCCCCCTCGAGTCAATGGCATTACTGAGACCCTACACCCGGTGGTTCCCAATCCATACATCCTGCTGAGCTTGATACCTCCCACAGTGGGAGTTTTCACTTGTGTGGACTTCAAGGATGCCTTCTGCTTGTGGTCAGCAGAAGCAAGTCAACCCTTGTTTGCCTACAAGTGGACAGATCTAGAAATGGGCAAAGCTGGAAGATCCAGAAATTAAGGCTTGCCTGCAAAAATGGACTAGCTGACATAGACATGGCTGCACAGCCCATGGGTTTGTAAAAATTCTCCCCACTGGTTAAATAAATAAAAAATATTACTCCCCACCATCTTTGCCCATGGGTTCAAAAACTCCCCACTGGTTCACTGGTAAAAAAAACCGAGAGAACTGTGGACCAGCAGGGCGCACTATATTGTAATATGTAGATGACCTGTTGCTGGCTGCCCCCTTCCAGAAAGGCCTGTGAAAAGGGCACCAATGAACTGCTGCAATTCCTACAAGGGGCATGATATAAACTATCCAAGAAGAAGGCCCAAATCTGCTAGGAGGAAGTCACCTACTTAGGATATGATCTTAGCCAGGGAAAGAGGAAATTGGGAGAAGGACGGAAACAGGTGATTACCCGGTCCTTCCCTCCCCGGTTCCAAGACTAAAAGGTAACTTTGGGAATTTCTGGGAGCAGCCGGTTCTACAGGTTTTGAATTCCAGAATTCTCTGCCATAGCAGGGCCCCTCCCCTGTGCCTTTCAAGGATCTGCAAGGGACCCCTTGGAACCAACACAGGAAGAAGAAGCTGCTTTCAAGCAACTTAAAGAAAGATTGAGTAAAGCGCTCTGATTTGAAAGATGAACGACTCCCTAAGATTTAGAATTCTTCACTGATGCGAGCCAAAGTTTACGACAGGGAGAATACCGTACTGGTTTGCGGTAGTTACTGCTAAGGAGATCTTGGAGGAGGGGAGACTCCCCAGTGATTGGTTGGCTCAAAAAGCTGAGGTGCACGCACTCACCTGGGCCCTCCTGCTTGCAGAAGGGAAGCAAACTACGATCTATACTGAGTCCAGGTATGCTTTTGCCACGCTTCATACCCACAGGAGCCATCTACAAGGACAGAAGACTATTAACCACAGGGAGAAAGGAAATTAAAAACAGCGACCAGATCCTCCAACTTCTGGAGGCAGCCTGGTCCCCCAAGGCTACAGCAATAGGTCACTGCCAAGCTCACACCCGAAACCAAGATAAAGTGACCCAAGGAAACTGGCTGCAGACCAGACAGCCAAGCAGGCAGCCCTCCTTGAGAAAGTGAGTCATGGCACCATTCCTCTGGGACTGAAAAGACAGTGCTTTGCCTTTCCAGTCCTCAGGGGGCAGCCCAAATATCGCCTCAAGGAGAAGTAGGAAGCATAGAAGGGAGGAGCAACTAAAAATTCAGAGGGATTACTCATCACCCAAGATGACAGAATCATATATGACAGAAGCAACAGCTTACAGAACGAGAGAAAAGCTTTGCCAGCCATAATCTGACAAAGAATAGACACCAAGAACATATAAAGAAGGGCTGGAGAGATGGCTTACCTGTTAAGGTATTTGCCTGCAAAGCAAAAGGACCCAGGTTTGATTCTCCAGGTCCCATGTAAGCCAGATGCACAAGGTGGCACATGCATCTGGTGTTCGTTTGCAGAGGCTGGAGGCCCTGGCATGCCCAATATCTTCCTCTCTCTTTTTCTCTCTCACTCAAATAAATAAATAAATAAAAAATATAAAAAGAAAATATCAATATTAAAAGAAACTTGTACTAGGTTACAGAGTCCCCCAACAGGCCAGAAGCTACCCATAGAGAACAGAGATAAGTCCCAGGCCCCCTTGAGCCACCCACAGGGAGAAACAAGGGAACAGAGTTTCTTGCCACGAGGAACAACCAGGAAATGAAGATAACTTCCCTGCCTGCACTGCTAGTTACTAATAGTTTTGAGCTGACTGGAACAGAAATTACAAGAAATTTAAACTATGCAGCTGCCCACTCGTGCCACATATGCTTCTGTAACCTTGCTTGCTTATAAGAAGAAAAATATAAAAAGCCCCTCTTGCCTAAGCTCGAGGCTGACGCCATTACCGAGCTATCTGGGTGTCAGTCGGCTAGTGTGAAGAAATCTTCCTCTCTTCTGTCCGAATGGCTCAGAGTCTCATTCAGGAAATTCCCGCAACATGCTCTTTAGAATATGAAAGGTATGCTCACTAACAGACTGGTGGAAGACAGACCAAACCAAATGGCCCTGGCGCCTCTTTCCCCCTCATTTTCATGTCTTAGCTCACTCAGTAGATGTGAATGAGCGTGGAGGCAGACTCGCCAGATACCAAGCTATAGGGTATCTTTCTAAATGATGGCCCAGATGTGTCCCCTTTCCATATGTAAAACAACATCATTTTAAGGTCTCTTAGCATTTCCAGGAATTTATCCCATCTTATTCTTCCCAGCCCAGGAGTTCCTCCCAGTAGAAGAAAGATGAGAGCTGGGGTTGTTGGATGGGGCAAGGAAATGGTGTCAGGGCATCAGGTAGACTATCCTACATCTCTGTTTGTAAGCCTCCAGCCCCTGATTTGCATTTCAACCACATGACTTTGGAGGTATATGCCACTGGCCCTGAACTGCTGCTACATGAAGGTCAACCTGATCTCAGTGCAGAGCATTTTTGGAAGGCGAGGAGACCTTCCCACTGGTTGGTGTGAATGATCTGGGAGCCATATGAGGTCATGAAGGAAAATGGGGGACTGCATTAGTGATAACAGTTTTGAGAGTGATAAGAGCCTTTCTCCACTCTTGGGTGGGTTGTAGTTTAGGGGTCAGAGTGCAAGACACTCAGTGGTCACTGAAACTCTCCAAGGCCGTGGCTCTCGAGTTGTTTTGTGACCTGCAAAGAATGCTGAGTGCAGACACAGAAGAAAGATCAAGTAAACAATGTTTGTTAGAATGGAAAGCAGAGAGTGAAAATGAAAACTAGGCAGGGAGCTCCAGAGCCAGGAGGGGTCCTCAGAGGCAGCCAGCAAGGGACTTGGATTAGGGACTTTTTTTTTTTTTTTTCCCGAGGTAGGGTTTCACTCTAGCCCAGGCTGACCTGGAATTCACTATGTATTCTCAGGGTGGCCTTGAACTCATGGTGATCCTCCTACCTCTGCCTCCTGAGTGCTGGGATGAAAGGCGTGAGCCACCACCCCCAGCTGGATTAGGGATTTTTATACCTTTGGAAATGTAAATTAATTGTCTAGTGTTGATAGGCTGGAGTGTTTACCTGTGGGAGTTTCTCATAAACTGATTATTTGATATCTTCGGGATGGAAATTTGGCACCAAGCTGGATTCACCACTGAGATCTATGAACCCTTCAGTCTAGAACTAAAACCACTTCTAATTAATTAATTAATTAATTAATTAATCTATCTATCAGAGAGAAAGAGGTGGGGGGAGAGAGAGAATGGGTACATCAGGTCCTCCAGCCACTGCAAATGAACTCCAGACATATGTGCCACCTTGTGCATCTGGCTAATGTGGGTCCTGGGGAATTGAACCTGGGTCCTTTAGCTTTACAGGCAAATGCCTTTAACCACTAAGACCATCCCTCCAGCCCTCAAACCACTTCTAAAATTACTTCACACTATTGAAAAAGAGGGAATGCTTCTAAACTCCTTCTGTGAAGCCAGCATTACTCTAATGCCTAAACCAGCGACCCAACAAAAATAGTAAATTATGGACTGATATCCCTAACAAACTTAGATGCAAAATTTCTTAATAAAATATTCACAAATCGAATTTAAGAATATATCTAAAGCATCATCCACCTTGATCAAGCAGGTTTCATCTCAGGGAAGCAAGGATGATTCAGCATATGGAAATCAATAAATGTAACAGAGCACATAAATGAACTTAAGCATAACAATCATGTGATTATTTCAATATGCCTTTGACAAAACACACCACCCCTTCATGATTAACACACTGGAGAGACTTGGTATGGAGAGTATTTCAACATAATAAAGCTATTTATAAAGCACCTAAGGCCTAGATCACACTAAATGGGGGAAAATTGAAGTGTTCCCATTAAGGTTTGGAACAAGACAGGGTGCCCACTCTCACCATTGCTTTTCAACATAGTACTTGAAGTTTTAGCTCAAGTAATATGACAAGAAAACTAAGTAAAGTGGATACAAATTGGTAAGGAAGAACTCAAACTAGCCTTATTTGCAGATGGCATGTTTTTATATATAAGTGACCCAAAATACTGCACCAAAAAACTCCTAAAGGTAATAAATTCTTTCAGAAAAGTGGCAGGATGCAAAATAACACACAAAAGTTAATAGCCTTCCTATACACTAAAGATTAGCACATAGAGAATGAGATAAGTGACACTATCCTGTTTTCAATAGCCACAGAAAATTAAATACCTTGGAATATCACTATTCAAGGAAATGAGAGACCTATACAATGAAAACGTTAAAACACTGAGGAAGCCAGGCGTGGTGGCGCATGCCTTTAATCCCAGCACTAGGGAGGCACAGGTAGGAGGATCGCCATGAGTTCAAGGCTACCCTGAGATGACATAGTGAATTACAAGTCAGCCTGGGCTAGAGCGAGACCCTGTTCATGAATTGAAAGAATTAATATTGTGAAAATGACCATCCTATCAAAAGTATAATACAGCAACATTCTTCACAGAGATAGAAAAAATAATTCTGGAAGAACAGAAGGCTTTGGATAGCCTCAACAAAAGAAATACATCTGGAGGTATCACCATTCCTGATTTTAAGATATACTACAAAGCCATAGTAATGAAAACAGCATGACACTGGCACAAAAACAGACACAAAGATCAGTGGAATAGAAGACCCATCTCTAATCCAAGCAAAGGGGCCAAAAATACACAATGGAGAAAAGATAGCATCTTCCACAAATGGTGTTGGAAAAATTGGATAATCACATGTAGAAGAATGAAATTAGACCCCCTTCTCTCACCCTGCACAAAAGTCAACACTAAATGGACTAAGGACCCCAATATAAGACCTGAAACTCTAAAACAACTACACGAAAAACGTGGAGAACATTCCACGGTATAGGTGTAGAGAATAACTTCCTGAATAAGACCTCAGTAGCCCAGGACATTAGATCAATATTTAACCACTGGAATGTCTTAAAACTAACACAGTCAATAGATTTCCCACAGAATGGGAGAAAAATCTTCACTGCTATACCTCAACCAAGGTCTAATATCTAGAATCTACCAAGAACTCCAAAAGCTAAACATTAGTGCTGTTTCTGTGGTGAGCCTGATAATCAGCACCAGGGTGAAGGAGACAGAAGCTGAGGATACTAAACATATACCAAAGCAGAAAGGCCAAGTTTCTCTTTAAGCATATCTTGAATCTTAGTGTTTCTCATTTCTTTTCATTCATGCTGTCAAAATAGCTTTCTAATTACTCTTCTCCAACTATAGGCCTGTATTTATATATTTAAAATTATTTATTTATTTATTTATGAGAGATCGAGGGAGAGAAAGAAAGAGAGGAAGAGTCAGATAGAGAGAGAGAGAATGGGCACACCAGGGCCTCCAGCCACTGCAAGCAAACTCCAGACACATGTGCCACCTTATGTATCTGGCTTATGTGGGTACTGGGGAATTGAACTGGGGTCCTTAGGCTTTGCAGGCATGCGCCTTAACTGCTAAGCCATCTCTCCAGCCCTATTTCTTAATTTGAATGCATATTTTATTTAATCAATTTCCTATGGTACTTAGAAATTTTCTAATTTTATTATAGCACTGTGAAAGATTTAGTTCCAGAATTGCTTGTTTTTTATCTATATATTTTATTATATTATTATATATATGTATTTTTTTGGTTTTTTGAGGTAGGGTCTCACTCTATCCCAGGCTGACCTGGAGTTTACTCTATAGTCTCAGGATGGCCTTGAACTCATGGCGATCCTCTCACCTCTGCCTCCCTAGTGCTGGGATTAAAGGCGTGTGCCACCACGCCCAGCTTTTCATATATACATTTTAGATATAAAGTTACTGGCCAAAAGTTGCAAATTTTTTAAATGTTCACATATTTCTCAATGGCTCCCAAAGTACCTGCACAAAACATTGACTTGAATATATAAACACATTAACACAAATTTAGTAAAATTAGATATGAAAAATATGAAAGATATAAAACTCCAAAACCCAGCCATTTGACCTCAATAAAAAGCAAATAGTTCCAGGCATGGCGGCACACGTCTTTAATCCCAGCATTTGGGAGGCAGAGGTATGAGGATAACTGTGAGTTTGAGGGACCCTGAGACTACATAGTGAATTCCAGGTCAGCCTGAGCCAGTGCAAGACCCTACCTTGAAAAAAAAAAAAAAAAAAAAACGGGAAATCATCCTTTTAACTCTTTGGTCAAATAAGAAAATAAAACTACTCTCAACTATCTGACAGGAATGGCATATTATTAAAATTTTAAAAATTATTTATTTATTTGCAAGTAGAGAGAGATAGAAGAGAGACAGAGAGAATGGGCATGCCAGGGCCTCCAGCTGCTGCCAATGGACTCCAGATGTATATACCACCCTGTTCATCTGGCTTTACATGGGCACTGGGGAAATCCTTATCTGCTGAGCCATCTCTACAGCCCAAGAGAGTGGCATATGATAGTTTTTATTTTTCTGCCCAAACTGGACCTAAAGTAAATTTAAAACTTTAAATAAAGATTGGGGAGACAGCTCAGTGAATAAAGTGCTAGCTGTGCCAGCATGAGGATTTGAGTTTGGATCCCCAGTTCCCAGGTAAAATGCTGGTGTGGCAACATGATACACACCTGTAATCTAAACATATGGAGACAGGAAATCTCCAGGGCTTACTGGCCAGCTGTTGTAGCTAAATCGGTGAGCTCTAGGTTCAGGGAGAGACCCTGTGTCAAAGAATAAGATGGAGAGAAATGGGAGGAAAACACCTAATGTCAACCTCTGGCCTCCACATGAATGGTGTGTGCCCACACACGTATGAACATGCGTTACACACATACATGCACATCATAAACACATGCCAAAAATTAAACAATAGAATAAGAAGTAAAAGTAAAATAAATAAAGTATTCCACCAAAGTTAGAAAAGAACAAACACACTTGAGGAATCAACACACAGATACATTGAGGTAAAAGCAGAGTGGAAGGAACTGGGTTAGAAAATAGCAGGACTGATCTGCTCCAAGTTTTGCTCTCTGTGTGTGTCACATGACTGCCGCACATGTCTGTGCACATGTGCATCCACACATGCACAGAGGAGCAGCAGACACATGGAACCATCCACATTTTGCTGACAATTCAACAGACAAGAGACACTTGAACCTAACTTTCACATTGGAACTAACTGGGGTAATGTCACTGCCAAGGCAGAGTCATGAAAGTACAAAGTACAAAGTACAAAGAAGGCAGAAGGGATTAAATGAGTGGTGGTTGATCAGTGAAGCTTCCTTCCTTTGCACAGAATGTGACAGCCGAGATGAGCATTGAAGGATGGGGAGATTTGCCAAGTCAAATGTTGATATAGACAAAGCAAAGTATAGGTGCAGTGGTAATAGTGAGAGGGTGTTTTTGAGGCACCAGAGTTTTTTCCATGCTAATTATTTCTCGATGTTCATGGAGCTATTCATTATACAGCCTTGTCAGTTTTTAAAAACTTTTTTATTGACAACTTCCATAATTATAGACAATAAACCATAATAATTCCTTCCCCTTCCCCACTTTCCCCTTCACCAATCCCCTCTCCATCGTATCCCCCTCCCCTCACCATTAGTCTCTCTTTTTTATTTATTTATTTTTTATTGACAACTTCTATACTTACAGAAAATAAACCATGATATTTCCTTCCCCTCCCCCTTTCCCCTTCAGAACTCACTCTGCATCATATCCCCTCCCTCTCTCCATTAGTCTCTTTTATTTTTTATTTTTACTTTTAAATATTTATTTTTTGAGAAAGAGAGGAAGAGGCAGACAGAGAGAAAGAGAGAATGGGCATCTAGCCACTGCAAACTACCTTCAGATGTATGTGCCCCCTTGTGCATCTGGACTACGTGGATCCTGGGGAATTGAACTGGGGTCCTTAGGCTTCACAGGCAAATGCCTTAACCATTAAGCCATTTCCTCAGCCCTAGTCTCTCTTTTAAATTGATGTCATCATCTTTTTCTCCTATTATGAGTGTCTTGTGAAGGTATTGCTAGGCACTGTGAGGTCATGGATATGGAGACCAATTTTTGTCTGGACAGTTGCATTGTAAGGAGTCGTACCCTTCCTTTGGCTCTTACATTCTTCCTGACACCTCCTCTGCAATGGACCCTGAGCCTTGGAGGGTGTGATAGAGATGTTTCAGTGCTGAACACTCCTCTATCACTTCTTCTCAGCATTAGGGTGCCTTTTGGGTCATCCTAGTCATCTAAAAAAGAGAAACTTCTCTAGTCAAAAGTGAGAGTAGTGTTAATATATGGGTATGAACATTAAGAAAAGTGCTTATAGGGAAGTTTGGTGTGCATAATATGTGCATTAAGCCAGACAACAGCAAGCATTAAGTCCTTGGGGCTCATGACCTCTCCCGCCATAGGCTTTTGATTAGGTTTTCAGTATTAGGCATGTATTTCCTCCCATGGAGTGGGCCTCCAGTCCAATTACAGAGTGGTTGGTTTACCCCATATCAGGCATGCCACGATTCCATTCATTGGGTCATTTGGCCTGGCTGGCCAAACTTAAGTCTCGCAGTGTCCACTGTTGTTTATCATCGCTGATAACTTCTCTCTCCCATAGGACTGAATACAGCATAGTTTTTTTTTTTCCAGCTTTCTGTCAGGTGGTCTACAGGGACAAGTTTTCAGCTCAGCTCCAGCTTGATTTCTTTCTTTCTTTTCTTTTTTTGGAGAGAGACAGAGAGAAAGGGAGAGGAAGACAGATAGAGATGGGTGTGCCAGCAGCCTCTCAGCTGCTGAGAACGCAAATCCAGATGCATGCGCCCCCTTGTGGTCAAGTGCGGCATTGCGCCCTTGCATCACTTTGCATCTGGCTAAACGTGGGACCTGGAGGTTGGAACCGCTGGAGATTGGAACCAGCATTCTTAGGCTTAGGAGGTAGGCGCCTTAACTGCTAAGCCATCTCTCCAGCCCCGTCCAGCTTGATTTCTTAATGACCTTGCAGCCCAAGCATGTGGCGTCTTCAGCAATAAGATTTTACCATCTATTTCTGGAGGGAAACTAAGAGCCTTGGCAATGGCCTATAACATTTGAGGGCATCAGGGACCTCCCTGGCCAACAACTCACCGGAAAGTATCCCATCCCTGGCAGTGAAATTTTTCTAGTAACAATCTATGGCTTCTGGGTGTGCCATTTTCCAAAAAAACTAGGTTTCAATATGGCTTAGTCACAACACCTTAAATTTTGATTAACCCTCCCCCACACTTACTTCACTCAATCTCTTCCCTTGACCTCACTTAGGCCTTTCCACTCCCAGTAACCTGTTTATCTACTCACATATATACAATACCATCTCCTTAATTCCTCCCTTCTCCTCTCTTCCTTGTAGCTCTTTCTAGCTTACTGGCCTCTGCTGCTGATTTTTACTCCAACTCACATATAAGACAAAACATTTGTAGCTAGGATCCACACACAACAGAGAACATGCATTGTTTGGCTTTCTGGGCCTGGGTTATCTCACTTAGTATCATCCTCCCCAGATCCATCCACTTCCTTGCCAATTTCACAATTTCATTTTTCTTTACCACTGAATAGAACTCCATTGTGTAAATGTACCACATCTTTATTATCCATTCATCAGTTGAGGCATATCTCAGCTGGTCCCATTTCCTAGCTATTGTGAATAGAGCAGCAATAAACATGGATGTGCAAGTATCTCTAAGGTAGTGCTATAAGTTCTTAGGATATATGCCTAGGAATGGAATATCTGGGTCATATGGTAGATCTATATTTAGCTGTCTCAGGAACCTCCACACTCATTTCCACAATGGCTGCACCAGATTGCATTCCTACCAACAGTGTAGAAGGGTTCCTCTTTTTCTGCATCCTTGCCAGCATTTAAAGTCATTTGTTTTCATGATGGTAGCCAATCTGACAGGAGTGAGATGGAACCTCAAAGCAGTTTTAATTTACATGTCTCTGAATGCTAAGGATATAGAACATTTTTTAGACTTTTTAAAACAATAAACTTTTATTTTATTTATTTGTAAGGAGAGAGAGAGAGGGAAGGAGGGAGGGAGGGAGGGAGGGAGGGAGAATGGGCTCACCAGGGCCTCCAGGTGATATAAACAAACACAAGATGCATGCGTCACTTTGTGTATCTGGCTTTATGTGAGTACTGGGGACTCAAATACAGGTCATTAGGTTTTGCAGGCAAGTGCCTTAACTGCAGAGCCATCTCCCCAGTTCTGCCTTTTCAGTTTTTGAAAAAAAAAATTATTTATTTATTTATTTATTTGACAGAGAAAGAGGGAGAGAGTGAAAAAGAATGGGCATGCCAGGGCCTCCAGCCACTACAAATGAACTCCAGATGCATACACCACCTTGTGCATCTGGCTAATGTGGGTCCTGGGGAATGGAACCTGGGTCCTTTGGGTTTGCAGGCAAACACCTTAGCCACTAAGCCACTCCTCCAGCGCCGCCTTTTCAGTTTTAATGCTATGCTTTATTTTAGAACTAAAATACTTTTTGGTTAAGGTAATTTTTTTAACCTTGTTTATAGTAGTTATAGGAGAAAATAACCTCTAGAAATTAAATGTCAGTTTATGACATCTGTAAATAGTTGATGATTTAGCATGCAAAGCTATATCCACTACCTCCTTTATCCTATGGCAAAGATATGTCCTACAGATATAAATGTTGCCAAAGAATGAAGAGCCCAGAGAACAAGTGGAAATATTTTAATTAAGTTTAATTGTTTAGCAATGTATTTGTTGAACATCTCATGTTTAAGTTATAGTATTTGGGGGGAGGGATTCAAGGCAGGACCTCACTATAGCACAGGTTGACCTGGAACTCACTTTGTAGCCCCAAGATGGCCTAAAACTCACAGTTATTTTCCTACCTCTACCTCCTAAGTGCTGGGATTAAAGGTGTGCACTACCGTACCCAGCTTAGTTATAGTATTTTATATAAGTATGTATGTAATATGAAGAATGAGGTATAATAGAATTTATTTTTCCCAAAAGGTATATATTGTCCCTGAGCCTTGGAGGGAGCGATGGAGATCTCTCATTTAGTGCTGAACACTCCACTGCCACTTCTTAACATTGTGAGCTTTGAATCAAGCCAATGGTCAACACCATCTGAAAAGAGAAGCTTCTCTAACCAAAAATGAGAGTGGCATTAATATACAGGCATAAACTTAAGTATTTATAGGGCACTTTTGTGGCCATAATGTATCCATTTAGCCAGACAACAGTAGGATTCCCCCACCTCTCCAGGGTTTATGACTTCACCAGCCATACGCTTTTCATGAGATTTTCAGTACCTGGCAGGAAATCCCTCTTGTGGAATGGGTCTCAAGTCCAATCAGAAAGCAGCTGGTTTCTGTTGGAGACCACTATCTTTTCTTAATGCTGATTACAGCATAATTGTAGAGAAGTAAACATGTATGCCAATGCAAGTTGCAGAATGCATCTACTCTTATCTCGAATTACATAAAATCAATTAAATCCTAAGCACTGGTCCCCATGCTGTTTACCGTAACCAGATACCTTCCTGTGGTAGTTTGAATATATGTCCCCCAATATATTCATTGTTTTATTACTTTATAGTTTGCATCTGCAATCACCTTCCTAGAGGCAATGTCACTGGGGGCTGGTCTTAAGATGTTAATGGTGGGTTTTCCTCCATAACTGTGCCTGGTCTGGAAATTCATCTCAGCGAACCTGAAGCTGTCTGCAACACTTCCTAACAAACAAACCTGTTGTTTTAAAATCACAGGTCATAAAAATCAAGGACATTCTCTCAAGACAGCCTGTATGATGTCAGGGTCATGATTTGTGACACATGCCTAGCCTAAGAATTAAGAATACTGTGGGCCAAGATTCAGGGCCTCTGATCCCAGTTTGGACAGAGAGCCCCCTGGCTTCCCCAGTTCTGTATATCAAATTGAGTCTCGTGAGTTTCTTTTCCTATGCATTGCCATCCCCCTTCTAGGACCTGAACCCTGTAGGTTTCCCCCATAACAGACATGCCGCCATTGAACCAGTTGGTACATTTGACCTGGCTTACATGGGATCTGGGGAATTGAACCTGGGTCCTTAGGCTTTGCAGACCACTAAGCCACCTCTCCAGCCTGGATCTCATGCTTAATCTGGTAGATTGAGAGGCTTGGATTCCTGGGCTATAGTGAGTTCCAGGCCAGTGTGGGCAAGAGCAAGACCCTGAAGTGTAGAGCTAGCCACGTTCATTGCTGGTTAATACCATTGATGACTTTTCTCCCTTCAAAAGGCTGCCAAGGTCTTTTCAGCATCCTGCCATCTTTTGCAGTGTGAATATGTATTCTGTGTCATTATGGTTTTCTTTGGCATTACAGCTCAGTTAAAAGATCTTGGCCTATGGGGATATTTGCACATCACTGGGATTTATAAAAACTATGGGGACTTTCAAAATTGTACTGAATGCATTACATTTTACATCATGTATGGTTATCAGTTTATGGGGGCCCAGTGTGAAATGTGGGAGTTTGATTCAGGCATCCCTCATAAACATATGTATTCTGAATGCTAGGTCCCCAACTGGTGACAATTTGGGAATTGAAGCCTCTTGGAGGCAGTGTATTATTGGGGGCAGGCTTATGTGTTTAATAGCCAGCTTCCCCTTGCAGTGTCTGGCACACTCTCCGGCTGCTGTTGTTCACCTGATGTTAGCCAGGAGATGATGTCCATCCTCTTTCCATGTCATGTTTTCCCTGCCATCATGGAGTTTCCCCTTGAGTCTTAAAGCTAAAATAAACCCTTACTCCCATAAGCTACTTTTGGTTGGGTGCTTTCTACCAGCAACAGGAAGCTAACTGCAACAGAATTCATCCCAGGTACTGAAAATCTAATCAAAAGCCCAAGGCTTGGAAGGTCATAGACCCTAGAGGGAAAGCTACCACTGTTGTTTAGCTAAATGGATACTTTATGCCCTCAAGTTGCCTCTATTTATGTTTCTGCCCATAGATTAGTGCTGCTCTCACCTTTTGGCAGAGAAGTTTCTTTTTACAGATGACATAGACTATTGGAGTGACTCAAAACTCATCACAGTGCTGAGAATAAGTGACAGCTTAGTGCTCATTCCTAAATGAGCCTTCTCTATCACACTCCCCAAGGCTCAGAGAACACTGCAGAAGAGAAAAGACTGTAAGAGCCACAAGATGGGGAGGAGGAAATGCAAAACAAAACAAAAACAACAAAATAACATCAAAACCCAGAATGAACTGGACTTTAAGAAAATAATTGTTACTGAATATGACTATTCAAAAAATATTTTACTTATTTGTTTATTTATTTGAGAGAGGGAGAGGCAAAGAGAGAGAAGATGACTTTTTCAAAAGACTTTTTATAAAAGAATAACCCATGAAGATAAACTCTTATACATACATCTAACCACAAAGTCACAAATTACATGAATAAAAACAGATAGTTAGGGCTGGAAAGATGGTTTAGCAGTTCAGGCACTTGCCTGCTAGCCAAAGGACACAGGTTCGATTCTCCAGGACCCATGTAAGACAGATGTACAAGGAAGTGCATGTGTCTGGAGTTTGTTTGCCATGGCTGGAGGCTCTGGTGCACCCATTCATTCTCTCTCTCTCTCTCTCTCTCTGCCTCTCTCAAATAAATAAATAATTAAAAATATTTAAAAGCCGGGCGTGGTGGCGCATGCCTTTAATCCCAGCACTTGGGAGGCAGAGGTACGAGGGTTGCTGTGAGTTCAAGGCCACCCTGAGACTACATAGTTAATTCCAGGTCAGCCTAGACCAGAGTGAGTCCCTACCTTGAAAAACCAAAAAAAAAAAAAAAAAAATTAAAAAGATAGTTAAACAGAGTAATGCACATTTTAAAAACCTATTTTTAAAATATATTTTATTTATTTATTTATTTATTTATTTATTTATTTATTTATTTATTTATGAGAGAGAAAGAGGCAGAGAGAGAGAGAGAGAATGGACATGCCAGGGCCTCCAGCCACTGCAAACAAACTCCAGATGCATGAGTCCCCTTGTGCATATGGCTTACACAGGTTCTGGAGAATTGAACCAGGATCCTTTGGCTTTGCAGGCAAACGCCTTAACCGCTAAGCCACCTCTCTAGCCCAGAATGCACATTTTTAACAATAGCTGGAGTCTTCAATACTTAAATTATAAAATTAGATAGGACAATCAAACAGACCAATACGGACATAGAAGATTTGACAATACTGTAATTCAACTAGACCTAAAGCCATCTAAGGAACACTCTGTCCCAAAATACCTAAATTCACTTTGGCAAGCATGCGTGGAATGTTCTGCAGGATGGTCTAAAACAAGCCCAATTGATTTAAGATGGACACAATACAGTTAATGTCCTTGGTCTAAAATAGAATGAAGTTAGCAATCAATACACTTAGATTTCTCTCTGTTTCTGGAGGAGTGGCAATATCAGAGTTACCTCTCTCAAGCCTGTTGCTGAACACACTCATCAACCAGCAAGCCTATTCACCTCCCATAGGCTCAGTGTGTTTAGCATTGCACTGGAGAGTTAATTTCCATGAGGTATAGGAAGGCCACAGAGACCCACACCACAGCACCCTTTGACTTATGCCACAAGCCCATATCCAGGAATGCACGAGCCTCAAGCAGGCTCAGCATGCCAACGTGGGTGGGTGGGCTCCTCACAGTCTTTGTCCCAGGCGCAGCCCAGTGCTGGCATTGTATCCAGGAATCCAAACGCTAAAATACTGTGCATGGTCTGCTTTTGGCCCCAGTCTGCTGCAGCATTGTCAACCCATGCTGAATGCTCGGCCTAGGACCCTGTGATTCAGAGGCCTGAGCATTTTCAGCACCACAGCGCAAGGACAGCGCCAAAGGGCAAAAATCCGCCCCTCCCTGCCCCAGCTGGTGAGATCAGGGGTGCTGGGGAACTGGAAGGGACTGGGTACCCCTCTGTACTCCCTATCAGGGTCGCTTTCTAATTTAGGGAAAAATAAATCTTTGAAAAGTATTCATTGGGGCTGGAGAGATGACTGTGGGCAATAGCGCTTGGGCTGCAAACATGAGGGCTTGCTTGAGAGGGCCTGATTCTCACAGAGTTCGATTCCCCAGCACCTTAATTCTTTATTATTACCACTAACATAGTGTCTGGGTTTCCTAGTTATCTCAGAATCTGAAATGGTTCGGATGGGGTAGAGCTCAATGGTGGAGTGCTTGCATAGCCCAGCGCCACAGAAAAGAAAAACAACAAACAAACAAACAAAAAGACTCATTGCTGTGCTCAGGCTCTAGATTAATTTTTTTTTCGAGGTAGGGTCTCACTCTAGCCCAGGCTGACCTGGAATTCACTATGTAGTCTCAGGGTGGCCTCAAATTCATGGCAATCCTCCTACCTCTGCCTCCCAAGTGCTAGGATTAAAGGCATGCGCCATTGCGCCCAGCTTTTCGATTAATTTTATCAAGATTTTTTTTTGGACAGATGGCTGTGTAGAAACTCTGTCCCCTAACAAGATACTGTTGCGACTTGGGGTCTCAACACATAAGGCTAAGGTCCTCTCCCTTAAGAGAAAATCCAATTGAGCCAGTGGATCACTTTTCCAAGAGGCCAGCCCTCACCTACAGACCATTACACAGGTGGGAGGACTAGTGATTCCCTTAATGAGACAATGTACTTGAACCCACAGAAGCCCCTCCCTCAGTGCAGTTGCTCACAGGTCTCCACTGCAGGCTGAGTCTGCCACTTGGCTGAGCTAACTCAAAAAGAGAAACTGGGGCTGGAGAGGCGACTTAGCAGTTAAGATGTTTGCCTGCAAAGCCTAAGGACTCATGTTCAACTCTCAGGTCCCACATAAGGCAGACGCACAAGGTGCATGTGTCTGGAGTTTGATTGCAGTGGCTGGAGGGCCTGGAAAACCAATTCTCTCTCTCACCTCTCTCTTGCATAAGAAAGACCAGTCTGTTGGGTTTGCCTAAAAGAAAGAAAGAAAGAAAGAAAGAAAGAAAGAAAGAAAGAAAGAAAGAAAGAGAGAGAGAGAGAGAGAGAGAAAGAAAGGGAAAAAAGAAAAAAGAGAGAGAGAGAAACTGGGTTGGAGAAATGGCTCAGCAGTTAAGGCACTGGCATGCATAGCCTAATGTCCTGTGTTGACTCCCCAGATCCAATGTGAAGCCAGATTCACAAAGTGGTGCATGCATCTGGAGTTAGTTTGTAGCACCTAGAGGCCCTGGTATGCCCATTCTCTCTTCCTTGCTCCCTCTCTCTCTCTCTCTCTCTCCTTGCAAATAAATAAATAAATAGAGAAACTTTTCCTTTCTTTCACTTTATTGAATGCTGGTCAAAACCCTAAACATGCTTGCTGTGACACTCTGGGGCTTTTAAAATTTTTTAAAAGATATTTTATTTATTTATTTATTTATTTATTTATTTATTTATTTATTTAAGAGAGAGAGAGGAAGAGGCAGACAGAAAGAGCAAATGGGTGCACCAGGGCCTCCAGTCACTGCAAATGAACTCCCGATGCATATGCTACCTTGTGCATCTGGTTTATGTGAGTCCTGGAGAGTTGAACCTGGGTCCTTTGGCTTTGCAGGCAAGAACTTTAACCATAAGCCATCTCTCCAGCCCTGTTCACAAATTTAAAAATAATAGCTTTTTTAAAGGAAAATAATCATTTCAATTTTATTTATTTATTTATTTATTTATTTATTTATTTGTGTGCATGCGTGTGCACGCGTGTGTGTGCATGTGTGTGTGCATGTGTGCCTGTGTGCATGCATGTGTATGTGCATGCATGCACATTCGGGTCTCTTGGCAGTGCAATGGAATGCCTGCCAGGCTTTGTGGGTGGCTGAGGAATCCTGGCCAGGAAGCTTTGCAAGCAAGTGCTTTTAACCACCAAGCCATCTCTCCAGGCCCTGAAAATGTTCGTTTCTTTTTTTATGTGAGAGAAAATACTGTGCATGGTCTGCTTTTTGGCCCCAGTCTGCTGCAGCATTGTCAACCCATGCTGAATGCTCGGCCTAGGACCCTGTGATTCAGAGGCCTGAGCATTTTCAGCACCACAGCGCAAGGACAGCGCCAAAGGGCAAAAATCCGCCCCTCCCCCCCCCAGCTGGTGAGATCAGGGTGCTGGGGAACTGGAAGGGACTGGGTACCCCTCTGTACTCCTATCAGGGTCGCTTTCTAATTTAGGGAAAAATAAATCTTTGAAAAGTATTCATTGGGGCTGGAGAGATGACTGTGGGCAATAGCGCTTGGGCTGCAAACATGAGGGCTTGCTTGAGAGGGCCTGATTCTCACAGAGTTCGATTCCCCAGCACCTTAATTCTTTATTATTACCACTAACATAGTGTCTGGGTTTCCTAGTTATCTCAGAATCTGAAATGGTTCGGATGGGGTAGAGCTCAATGGTGGAGTGCTTGCATAGCCCAGCGCCACAGAAAAAAAAACAACAAACAAACAAACAAAAGACTCATTGCTGTGCTCAGGCTCTAGATTAATTTTTTTTTTTCGAGGTAGGGTCTCACTCTGGCCCAGGCTGACCTGGAATTCACTATGTAGTCTCAGGGTGGCCTCAAATTCATGGCAATCCTCCTACCTCTGCCTCCCAAGTGCTAGGATTAAAGGCATGCGCCATTGCGCCCAGCTTTTCGATTAATTTTATCAAGATTTTTTTTTTTTTGGACAGATGGCTGTGTAGAAACTCTGTCCCTAACAAGATACTGTTGCGACTTGGGGTCTCAACACATAAGGCTAAGGTCCTCTCCCTTAAGAGAGAAAATCAATTGAGCCAGTGGATCACTTTTCCAGAGGCCAGCCCTCACCTACAGACCATTACACAGGTGGGAGGACTAGTGATTCCCTTAATGAGACAATGTACTTGAACCCACAGAAGCCCCTCCCTCAGTGCAGTTGCTCACAGGTCTCCACTGCAGGCTGAGTCTGCCACTTGGCTGAGCTAACTCAAAAAGAGAAACTGGGGCTGGAGCGACTTAGCAGTTAAGATGTTTGCCTGCAAAGCCCTAAGGACTCATGTTCAACTCTCAGGTCCCACATAAGGCAGACGCACAAGGTGCATGTGTCTGGAGTTTGATTGCAGTGGCTGGAGGGCCTGGAAAACCAATTCTCTCTCTCACCTCTGTCTTGCATAAGAAAGACCAGTCTGTTGGGTTTGCCTAAAAGAAAGAAAGAAAGAAAGAAAGAAAGAGAGAGAGAGAGAGAGAGAGAAAGAAAGGGAAAAAAGAAAAAAGAGAGAGAGAGAAACTGGGTTGGAGAAATGGCTCAGCAGTTAAGGCACTGGCATGCATAGCCTAATGTCCTGTGTTGACTCCCCAGATCCAATGTGAAGCCAGATTCACAAAGTGGTGCATGCATCTGGAGTTAGTTTGTAGCACCTAGAGGCCCTGGTATGCCCATTCTCTCTTCCTTGCTCCCTCTCTCTCTCTCTCTCTCTCCTTGCAAATAAATAAATAAATAGAGAAACTTTTCCTTTCTTTCACTTTATTGAATGCTGGTCAAAACCCTAAACATGCTTGCTGTGACACTCTGGGGCTTTTAAAATTTTTTAAAAGATATTTTATTTATTTATTTATTTATTTATTTATTTTTTATTTATTTATTTAAGAGAGAGGAAGAGGCAGACAGAAAGAGCAAATGGGTGCACCAGGGCCTCCAGTCACTGCAAATGAACTCCCGATGCATATGCTACCTTGTGCATCTGGTTTATGTGAGTCCTGGAGAGTTGAACCTGGGTCCTTTGGCTTTGCAGGCAAGAACTTTAACCATAAGCCATCTCTCCAGCCCTGTTCACAAATTTAAAAATAATAGCTTTTTTAAAGGAAAATAATCATTTCAATTTTATTTATTTATTTATTTATTTATTTATTTATTTGTGTGCATGCGTGTGCGTGTGTGTGCATGTGTGTGTGCATGTGTGCCTGTGTGCATGCATGTGTATGTGCATGCATGCACATTCGGGTCTCTTGGAAGTGCAATGGAATGCCTGCCAGGCTTTGTGGGTGGCTGAGGAATCCTGGCCAGGAAGCTTTGCAAGCAAGTGCTTTTAACCACCAAGCCATCTCTCCAGGCCCTGAAAATGTTCGTTTCTTTTTTTATGTGAGAGAGAATGAGAGAGTGAGAGCGAGAATGCACCAGGTGCACCAGGGCCTCCAGCCATGGCAATTGAACTCCAGATGCGTGTCCCCCTTGTGTGCATGTGTGACCTTGCACACTTGTGTCACTGTGCGTCTAGCTTATGTGGGATCTGGAGAGTTGAACATGGGTCCTTAGGCTTCGCAGGCAAGTGCATTAACTGCTAAGCCATCTCTCCATCCCCAAAAATGTTCATTTCTGAATCCAAAAACCCAAATCAAAAATCCCAAAAGGTACAATTTAAAATTTCACCAAACAGACCAACATTTGTGGGGTTTTTTTCGAGGTAGGGTCTTACTCTAGTCCAGGCTGACCTGAAATTCATTCTATGGTCTCAGGCTGACCTCAAACTCACAGAAATCCTCCTAGCTCTGCCTCCCAAGTGTTGGGATTAGAGGTGTGTGCCACCATGTCTGGCTTGTGGGTTCTTAAAATCATCATTATCAAATTCAATGTTCAGGGCGACAATCATTAAAATGTGCCCTTTTCAATGAAATCTGATGAAAGAAAGAACACCCTGGCAAATGTCTTGGAAGATGACATGACAATGGTCCTCAAATACGATGGTCCTCAAATACACGGGACATGTATATGCGTGTGTTGCTGGGAGGTCTCCGAGTTTCATCCCTCCTCAACCCTTGCAGCAGGCTGGATCTTCTGCTCCCAAAAGAAAGGAACTTGAATGGGATATAGTAATGAATCCGGTAGAGTTCAATTTCAGCAAGCAACAATACACTATTTTAAAATTTTATTTTGTTTTTATTTGAGAGAGCTAGAGAGAGAGAGAGAGCTAGAGAGAGAGAATGGGTGCGCCAGCAGCCTATCAGCTGCTGTGAACAAACTCCAGATGTGTGCGCCCCCTTGTGGACAACTGCAGCATGGCACCCTTGTGTCACTTTTTGCATCTGGCTAACTGGAGATTAGAACCGGCGTTCTTAGGCTTGGCAGGGAGGTGCCTTAACCACCAAGCCATCTCTCCAGCCCAACAATACACTCTTTAGAGCAAGAGCAGGCAGAGCAGGACAGCAACAGTTCTGACCCTCACAGCCATGGCGGCCTTGATATTTCTCCCCTCCTGCCATCCCATTCCTCTGTGCCGTCCAGGAAAGGAAGTGTTCTTCTTGGTGGCCTATTCTGCCCAGCATTCAGTCTTAGTAGATGTGTGAGATGCAAGACTGTGCATAGGGCTTAAGTACCCTTAAAGTTAAAGAGTTCACTGGGGAAAAGGGTACCAGTAATGTGCACATGCTCCCTTGGCAAGGAAGTCCTTAAAGCTGGTTGAGCTGACCCACTAAGTGTAGGCCACCACCAACTATTGTTCTTTATGTCTTGTTTTTCTGGGGAGAGGGGGGCGGTCTTTGGTCAGCTCCTCCCAGAACTAACTTTCTGCCTAGCACTCCCCCATTTAGGAAGTGGGCGCTTGAAAGTTTTCAGAGAACAATGGTGATGGCTCATCTCTGGCAACTTTCTTCTTGATGAGAGTTAATTTTTGGTCACTTATATGGGACCTCCAGATCAGGAGCCACAGGTTTTTCCAGGGAGGGCTGGTCCAGGGACTCTTTATAAAAAGAGGCAGCCAATGTGGTCAAGGTTTGGCATCTCTTGGTTAATGCCATTTGAAGCTTTCAGACATGGACACTGGATGTCACCAGCTGTCCCACGAGGTTAAGTGAACATGGACCAAAAAAAAAAAAAAATTAAAGCAGTAAGAAAGAGGCAATGAGCCTGTTGGGGAAAAAAAAAAAAAAAAAAAACCAGCTGATTTTGTGACTGGAAAATCATGTAGAAGACACATCTCATTTGATCCAGTCAGAAGATGGTAGCTCAGGAATGGGTCCAGGGGAGATGGGCTAACACTTTCGTTGCATGACCATTAGAAGCTTGATCTGCAAGTGCCTTCAACCGCTGAGCCATCTTTTTAGTCCTGCCTTTAGTTTTAAGAAGCAACACAAGGAGGTCACACAAGACAAAATCCTTACAGTGCCATTAAGAAGAGACAGTTGTCTTGCCAGGGGCCCATTCACCTTGAGGGACATCAGGAGAGTCCCCAGAGAGGAAGACAGACAGGAAGAACCAGCTTTGGATTAGTCCTCACACACTGGGTTTGCTCTAGTTAGGTGTTTAACTACCTCCCTGCTTCTCCTCTATCAGGATTGCTCACACTGTCCCCCAAGTTCCATGTTCTCAAGGGAAGGTGAGTTGAAGGGGTAGAGATGAATTCTCAAGGTGCAGAAGAGTTCTCAAGGAGATCAGAACCAATAGAATATACACACACGAATACATCTACATATAAAGAGGATTAATTAAATTGGTTTACATGATGGTGGCTGGGTAGTCCAACAATGACCTTTTTCGCACTTGAGAGGCTGAGAACCCAGTGGTAGTTGGTCAGCCACAGAGCTACAGGTGCGTCTCATAGTCCCAATCTGGTGTGAAGATCTGGGAGATTCCTGGAGAGTCACTGGTCTTCAGTATGTTCTTGAAGGCTGCAGAAGTCTAATGTCAGTGAGATAACAGTGATAATGGGCAGGAGGGACAGATAGGAGCTTTTTTTTTTTTTTTTCTCCAGGTAGGGTCTCGCTCTAGCTGAGGCTGACCTGGAATTCACTCTGTAGTCTCAGGGTGACCTCGAACTCACAGCGATCCTCCTACCTCTGCCTCCCGAGTGCTGGGATTAAAGGCGTGCGCCACCATGCCCGGCTAGGAGCTAAAAATGTTCCTAATTCTCTATTATGAGGGAACATTTGTACTTTATCCTAAAGAAAGGAATTTGCACATACTCAGTAAACAGCTCAGCACACACACGACTGGTGGTCTGTCTGATATGAGTTAACTTCTAGGCTTGGAAGGCCGTGCTGGGGAAGAATGCAAAGCTCGGTGGTTTTGGGAATATGCAAGCCCAGCTGTTACAGAGAGAGATGACACTGAAGCCATGCGAGCACCATGAATCTCACAGACAAGGCTAACCACCTGAGCAGAGAGACAGCCTCATGTTTGGGAATGATTGACAGCTTAGATGAGAAGGAAGGCAAATCTGTAGGACGCTGGTTTTGTCTGCTCAGAGTGCAGGTGGACAGCTTTCCTTCCTGTCTGCTCACTAGTGTTCGCAACGGCAGGCAGCAGGAATTCCTGTGTTCCGTGGCAGCAGCCACAATAGATGGCACTTGTTCGGCTAAAAGCTAAAGTGGGCAAGTAACACTGCTTTGTCTGCCACCTCTTCACATCTGGGCCACCCCTTGGAAGGTGTCACCCACTCTGAGGGAGGGGTTCCCCGCCTGGCTAATTTGTTCTGAAAAGGACCTCACACAGACACAGAGGTGTGTCTCCTTGTTCAGTCCACATCCTGTCAAGGGTCACAGGCCTTAAGAGGCGAGTGTAGCAGTTGCTTCTTGTTGCTGGGACAAAATCTCCTACCAGAAGCAGCTTGTGGAAGGAAAGGGTTTATTTCTGGCTTAGTTTTTTTTTTTTTTTTTTTTTTTTTGAGAGACACAGAGAAACAGGAAGACAGATAGAGATGGGCCCACCAGCAGCTTCTCAGCTGCTGCAAACGAAATCCAGATGTGTGCGTCCTTGTGGTCAAGTGTGGCATTGCGCCCTTGCATAACTTTGCATCTGGCTAAATGTGGGACCTGGAGATTGGAACCGCTGGAGATTGGAACCAGCGTTCTTAGGCTTAGGAGGCAGGCGCCTTAACCGCTTAGCCATCTCTCCAGCCTCTCTGGTTTAGTTTTGAGAGGAAGTTTCATCAGGGTGGGGAAAGCATGGCAAGAGCAGACTGGCAGGTGGAGATCACATCTCCACAGCCGCAGGAAGGAAGTGGTCTAATGGCTGAGCTTGTAGTCTAAACACTTGAGCTAAGCACTCCAAAAGCCCACCCTTGGCAACACACCTTCTCTAGCAAGGCTCCACCTCTCAAAGGCCCATGACTCTCCCAAACTATCAGCAGCTGGAGGTCAAGTATTTAAAACCCAAAGCCTGTGAGGGACATTTCATTCAAACCACCTCAGACTAGAGGGGTGGGGTGTGTTTAGGATAGGGTGAGAACACACAGGAAGAAACCCAGGTCGGTTTAAAACATTTGAGGACAGGAAACAGCTGGGACCCTGAGTTCAAGCCTGGCAAGTAGGTTGTGGGGGCGCACAGGCAGTAAACAGGTGGAAACATTTGGGATAGTTATGCACATCACATTAACACACACACACACACGTTTTCTTGTTTCATTTCCCTTTTCCAAGTTAGGAAAAATGACAAACTAATGGCCCAAGTGAAAGTCCTTGCCTGTCCTCATCTATTACTTCCTTCCTTCCCTCCTTCCCTTCCTCCCTTTGCCTCCTCTCTTTCTCCTTCTTCCTCTCCATTCCAGTCCCCCTTCCCCTCCTCCTTCCTCTCTCTATCCCTCTCTCTTCTTTTTTCCAGAACTGCGAATAGGAACTTAGGGCCTTGCACTGAGCTATATCCCCAGCCATTTTCAAAAATGTGAACTTTTATTTTTGTTCTGGGACAAGAGCTTACAAAATTACCCAGGCTGTCTTTGAACTTGCTATGTAGCTCAGGCTGACCTCAAACACAATTCTCCTGCCTCCACCTCCCAGGAAGTTGGGGTTACAGATACGTGCCACACATGCGCCTCTTTAGTGTATCCCACTGTCTTAGCCTTTCAGCTCGGGAACTCCATTCCTCCTGTCTCTCATCAAGCCACCAGGAAGTCCACCCCCACAACCGCTTCAGCCCCTGGGACTCTGCTTCCTCCATTCCTACTGCCTCTCAGCAAGCCAGGTCTGGGACTCCACCCCACACCAACTTCCGTGTATTCACCTACAGAGCACCATTCTCGTCCAATTCCTCCCACAGGCTGGGCCTGCATGTCAACCAAAGTGTGGATCATTTACACAGTCACCCTTTGCCACACTCCAGAAGGGCACACTTCTGTTACTGCCTGGCTGTGTTTGTTTTGTCAGACTCTGCCTATTTCTCCTCCTCAGACAACGATCTTTCCAGAAAGTCTAACCCATCACCCCAGTAACTTGTCCTCTGCTGTCACTTTAACTGCTAGTTTTCTTCTACAAAAAAGCTAGCCCGTAATGCTCTCTTTTATGCAAAACTAGCAGGGGGAAGTTATGAGACAGTTCAAAAGCAAATTTGAAAACGAGGTGTGTTTCCCTTGGGCTAGTGGTGTGTGGTGGTCACAGGACCCTTCCCAAGCTGCCTGGCGGTGGAAGAAGCGCATGCACACCTTACTCCTCACCTACATTTTAGTATGCAAAGTCTCTCCTGGGCTTAGGTGACATTTTGTTTGCTTCTACTGAACTTTTGTTTTTCCAAAGAGGGTCTCAAGCTGTTACTCAGGCTCATCTCAAACTTGTGAGCTCTAGTGGGCCTTTTGCCTCCCCCATAGCTGGGACTAGAGAGGTATGCAGCGTACTCAGTTGGGGGGAGCTAATTGCACGTGGGCAGGCCACAAGTCAATTGCATCCTCTGTGGTGAAAGTAGAACACCACAGTGCTATTGCTTAGAAGTTCCTCAGCCAGTCCTGACATACAAACAAGTTGAAAAGCACGTTTGGAAAATCATCTAACGCTGCCCATTTTTTCCCAGTTCACAATAGGCTGAGGGGTCACTGAAAAGACAGAACCAGAACTTGGCACCCTGACCTTCATCCCAGCTCTCCTTCCATCCATTGCACATGCTCTTCCAGGTTTAAGCCAGGCTCAACATAAGCAAGCACTAAGGGACAGCTCTCCCTTTCTCTGAGCTCAAGGCTGGCAGTGCCTGGCTCAAGAATCATCTAATGCATGGAAGAGTTCTGGACTGACCTGCACAATCAACCAGAGAACTATATGTGTGCTGAGGTTCAAAGCCTGTGTGTCCCACGAGACTAGAGGAGGAGACAGGACATGATGACAGCTACAGTCAGGGCCATCCTGGAGGTGAGGCGGCAGTGGAAAATTGGTTGGATTTCAATGGCCAGTCACTGGTGGGGGGTGCATTTCAAACAGGCCCAATGATAGCAGAGAGACATAGCCCAGCAACTGTCCTCAGTAGCCTGAGGAGCTGTCTCCCTCCCGTCAATAAAACTGAGTGGAAAACTCATAGAAAAGATTATGAGGATGTGTCAGTGTTTCCTTGGGGCACACATTAAATATACAAATTCTAATGAAAGCTGATGAGGATGGGGGAGGGTGAGCCTGTGTATGTTTTTTTTTTTTTGTTTGTTTGTTTTTGAGGTAGGGTCTCTCTCCAGCCCAGGCTGAACTGGAATTCACTATGTAGTCTCGGGCAGGCCTTGAATTCACAGTGATCCTCCTATCTCAGCCTCCCAAATGCTGGGATTAAAGTTGTGACCCACCATGCCCAGCCTGTGTATGATTTTTGTGATACCTGCCAACACAGATAAGGAAACCATCATCACATAATAATACTAATGATGTGCACATAATTCGGAGTCTTTAAAGTTTTGGGGTGTGTGTTTTCAGTATGAGTCACGAATGTGTGTGTATTCAGTATGTGTGTGCAATGTGTGTTGAGTATGTGTATTCAGCGTGTGTTATGAATGTGTGTGTTGAGTATGTGTGTGCAGATATGAGTGCCCTGTGTGCACATGTGCAGAGGCCAGATGATGTGGGTGTCATCTGCTGCTCTTCCATCTTATTTTCCAAAGGTTCAGTGAGAGAACTGGAGCTCCCTGGTTTTCTATCAGACTGGCCACCCAGGAAGCCTCAGTGAGCTTTCCGTCTCTCACTCCCCTCAGTGCTGGGACTATAGGCATGCACGGCCATGCCTAGCTTCTGTGTGGATGCTGGGGATTGAACTCGGGTCTCCCATACTTGTGTAGCAAAGTGTTCTTACCTTCTGTGCCATCTCCCCAGCTACTGGGAGTCCTAAACTCACTGAGCAGGTCCCAAGTTTGTGATCACAAACAGAAATGAACATATCAGCCGGGCGTGGTGGCACACGCCTTTAATGCCAGCACTCGGGAGGCAGAGGTAGGAGGATCGCCTTGAGTTCAAGGCCACCCTGAGACTACATAGTAAATTCCAGGTCGCCTGGGCCAGAGTGAGACCCTACCTCGAAAAACCAAAAAAAACAAAAAAACAAACAAACAAAAAAGAACATATCTATACAATAAAGTTTCATCAATTTTTTAATCGTTTTTAGTATAAAAGTAAGAGTGGGACATAAAGCGAGTAGGATGTTTGACACTGTATTTGAGAAACTATTGCATCCAAATCTGGTTTGGTGGAAGTAGTTATAATTCTCGGTGGGCTCTCAAGGTGCTCATCAGACCAGTTTGACTCGCAATGTGCTGAACATTGTAGAAATGATGGTAGGTCACTTCTAAGGTTAGATTATAAAAACTATTGCCACCCACCATCATCCCACAAAAGTCATGGTGAGGAAAGAGAGCGCGAATGTTGTAAGGACAAGAAGACAGCCCATGAGGCAAGGCAAGGAGTCCTCCTACTGAAATCTACCACTTACCTGGGAAGCAGCATCTGCTTCCCTGACTGGGTCTTTCCTGAAGCCTCACGACAGATCCTGAGCCAGAATCACCCAGCATGGCGGCTCTCAGCGTCTCAGCAGTCAAAATCCATGGGAGGGAATGCACATTACTTTAAGCTATAAGTTATGCAGTTGTAAATAACTGACATAGAAAATGGGAAGCAGGGGCTGGAGAGATGGCTTAGAGGTTAACGCACTCACTGGCAAAGCCAAAGAACCCAGGTTCGGTTCCTCAGGACCCAAGTAAGCCAGATGTACAAGATGGCACATGCGTCTGGAGTTCATTTGCAGCAGCCAAAGGCCCTGGCACACCCATTCTCTCTCACTCTCTCTCTTTCTCTCTAAAATAAATTAGTAAAAATTAAATTAAATTTAAAAAAAGACAAGGTCTCACTCAGCAGCCAAGTCTGGCCTGAAACTCTTAAAAAAAAGATTCATTGGGCTGGAGAGATGGCTTAGCGGTTAAGGCACATGTCTGCGGGCCTAAGGACCCCAGTTTGATTCTCCAGGTCCCACGTAAGCCAGATACACAAGGGGGCACGCATGTCTGGAGTTCATTTGCAATAGCCAGAGGCCCTGGAGCACCATTCTCTCTCTCCCTTTCTCTGACTCTAAAGAATAAATAAAAATAAAATCTTAAAAAAAAAAGATTCATTCATTTCAGCATTGTTCTGATCTGCTGCTGGGTCACATACCCTCTGAGGTACTGGCGATATAGCTGTGAGCACAACAGATAAAGTCCATCAGTGTGGAACTTTGCATCAGTTGGAGGAGAAAGAAGTCAATGGGCAAACACATGTAGGGAAGGGTGGTGACAGTTAAGGGAACAGCAGGAATGATCACCCAGAGTCATCCGCTCGGCAGCATTCCATGGCTTAGGCTGAGAACAGGCTATCTTCCGTGTACCTAGCAGAAATTGCTAGACTAAGCTTCTATGTTTTTCTATGTTTGCACCTTGTCTTGCTATGGTGTCTTCTCAACCCATCATCAGAGTGATACTTCTGAAACCTTTTAGAAACCTAAGTGTGGGGGCTGGAGAGATGGCTCAGTGGTTAAAGGCGCTTGCTTGCAACATCTAATGGCCTGGGTTTGGTTCCTCAACACCCATGTAAAGCCAGATGCACAAAGTCCCCATGCGTCTGGAATTCCTTTGCAGTGGCAGAAGGCCCTGGTGTGCTCACTACCACCCTCCCTTCTTGTCAATAATAAAATGTTTTGGGCTGGAGAGATGGCTTAGCAGTTAAGGCACTTGCCTGCAAAGCCCAAGGACCCATGTTTAGCTCTCCAGATCCCACATAAGCCAGACACACAAGATGACGCAAGTACCCAAGGTCACACATGTGCACAAGATGGCACATACATCTGGAATTCGACTGCAGTGGCTGGAGGCCTTGGTGTACCAGTTTTCTCTCTCTCATAAAAATAATTAAAAAATAAATAGATAAACAAAAATATTTTTAAAAATAAGAGCTGGATGTGGTGTTGCATGCCTTTAATCCCAGCACTCAGAAAGGCAGAGGTAGGAGGACTGCTGTGAGTTAGAGGCCAGCCTGGGACTACAAAGTGAGTTCCAGGTCAGCCTGAGCTACAATAAGACCCTAGCTCAGAAAAAAAAAAAAAAATAAATAAAATAAAAACAAAAACCTGAGTGTGGGCTGGAATGTAGCTCAGCTGGTAAAGTGCTTGCCTAATATGTCTGAAGCCCTGGGTTTGATCCCTAGCCCTGCGTAAACTGTGCATGATGGGGAGTGTGTCTGTAGAATCAGGCACGCAGGCCATCCTCAGCTACAGAGAGAGAGTTCCTCAGTTGCTTCCTTGAGCCCTTCTCCTCCTCCCTCCCCTGTGGCCACACTGACCTCCTTGCTGTGAGCTCTTGCGAAAGGCCTTCCCTCTAGCTATGCTTTCTGTCAGGAACATTCCTCTCTCTTCCTGCTTCCTAAGTCTTTGCTCCAATCACATCATCTCAAGAAAGCCTACCTTAACCATGCTTCAGCCCCAAACTCACTCAACTTGAGCTGCTTTTTCTTGTCTCCGTAGCAATTCTTTCTTCCAATATTAAGTGATTTCTTGTATTCCTAGTTTATTCTATGCTGCTTCTTCTCACCAGGATACAAGTGCAAAAAGACAGGACTATCCTTTTCAAATTCCCCGATGCTATCCAGGTACCTGCACTCCTGGCATAAGTGGACATTCTGTAAATAAATAGTTGTTAAATAAATGAATTAGTGAAGATTGCATACATGCTCCAGTTTTTTTAAAATTTATTTTTATTTATTTTTGGAGAGAGACAGAGAGAGAGGGAGAGGGAGACAGATAGAGAATGGACGTGCCAGCCATGTCTCAACTGCTGTGAACGAAATCCAGATGTGTGCGCCCCCTTGTGGTCAAGTGCAGCATTGCACCCTTGCGTCACTGCATCTGGCTAAACGTGGGACCTGGAGATTGGAACCGGGTTCTTAGGCTTAGCAGGCAGGCGCCTTACCTGCTAAGCCATCTCTCCAGCCCATGTTCCAGTTTTTTTTTTTAATGGACTGATATGTGAAATTGAGCCAGAAACTTCTCTAGTCAACTTTTCTTCTAAAAAAGGATGAGGATTGTCACTTCTAGGTTGTTCTGGGTTATACAACATCTATGGGCGAAAGACAATGGACAATGGGAACTCAGTTTTAGGTTATCTATCATGATGCACTTAGCAGTCAAGTGTGTGTGTGCACATGCGCACTGATTGGGATCAGTAATTCATTCTGTTTGTAGATGATCTCCTTTGCTTTAGAGCTCAGCTTTCCATTTCCTCACTGCATCCGGGTACAGTACAAGGAACTTTAGAACTCAATCTCCATCATATCCCCTCCCTCTCTCCATTAGTCTCTCTTTTAATTTGATGTCATCATCTTTTTCTTCTATTTTGAGGGTCTTGCAAAGGTATTGCTAGGCACTGCAAGGTCATGGATATCAAGGCCAATTTCTGTCTGGGCAGTTGCATTGTAAGAAGTCATACCCTTCCTTTGGCTCGGTCATCGCCATCTGAAAGAGAAGCTTCTCTAACCAGAAGTGAGTAGCATTAATATGTGAATATGAACATTAAGTGTAGTGCTTTCAGGGCAGCTTGGTGGGAATAATATATACATTTAGTCAGACAAGAGCAGGCTTTATACCCCTAAGGCTCATGACCTCTCCTGCCATAGACTTTTGCTTAGGTTTTCAGTACCAGGTATGTATTCCCTCCCATAGAGGGCCTTCAGTCAATTATGGAGCAGTTGGTTACCCCAAGAGCAGACATGCCACTATTGCACCCATTCAGTCATTTGGCCTGTATGGCCAAACTTGAATATTCAGTGTCCACTGTTTTCACTGCTGATGACTTCTGTCTCCCATACGGCTGCATGCAGTGCAGCTTTCCAGCTTTCAGTTGGCTGGTCTACAGGAGAAGGTTTACAGATCCTGAGCCAGAATCACCCAGCATGGCGGCTCTCAGCGTCTCAGCAGTCAAAATCCATGGGAGGGAATGCACATTACTTTAAGCTATAAGTTATGCAGTTGTAAATAACTGACATAGAAAATGGGAAGCAGGGGCTGGAGAGATGGCTTAGAGGTTAACGCACTCACTGGCAAAGCCAAAGAACCCAGGTTCGGTTCCTCAGGACCCAAGTAAGCCAGATGTACAAGATGGCACATGCGTCTGGAGTTCATTTGCAGCAGCCAAAGGCCCTGGCACACCCATTCTCTCTCACTCTCTCTCTTTCTCTCTAAAATAAATTAGTAAAAATTAAATTAAATTTAAAAAAAGACAAGGTCTCACTCAGCAGCCAAGTCTGGCCTGAAACTCTTAAAAAAAAGATTCATTGGGCTGGAGAGATGGCTTAGCGGTTAAGGCACATGTCTGCGAAGCCTAAGGACCCCAGTTTGATTCTCCAGGTCCCACGTAAGCCAGATACACAAGGGGGCACGCATGTCTGGAGTTCATTTGCAATAGCCAGAGGCCCTGGAGCACCATTCTCTCTCTCCCTTTCTCTGACTCTAAAGAATAAATAAAAATAAAATCTTAAAAAAAAAAGATTCATTCATTTCAGCATTGTTCTGATCTGCTGCTGGGTCACATACCCTCTGAGGTACTGGCGATATAGCTGTGAGCACAACAGATAAAGTCCATCAGTGTGGAACTTTTGCATCAGTTGGAGGAGAAAGAAGTCAATGGGCAAACACATGTAGGGAAGGGTGGTGACAGTTAAGGGAACAGCAGGAATGATCACCCAGAGTCATCCGCTCGGCAGCATTCCATGGCTTAGGCTGAGAACAGGCTATCTTCCGTGTACCTAGCAGAAATTGCTAGACTAGCTTCTATGTTTTTCTATGTTTGCACCTTGTCTTGCTATGGTGTCTTCTCAACCCATCATCAGAAGTGATACTTCTGAAACCTTTTAGAAACCTAAGTGTGGGGGCTGGAGAGATGGCTCAGTGGTTAAGGCGCTTGCTTGCAACATCTAATGGCCTGGGTTTGGTTCCTCAACACCCATGTAAAGCCAGATGCACAAAGTCCCCATGCGTCTGGAATTCCTTTGCAGTGGCAGAAGGCCCTGGTGTGCTCACTACCACCCTCCCTTCTTGTCAATAATAAAATGTTTTGGGCTGGAGAGATGGCTTAGCAGTTAAGGCACTTGCCTGCAAAGCCCAAGGACCCATGTTTAGCTCTCCAGATCCCACATAAGCCAGACACACAAGATGACGCAAGTACCCAAGGTCACACATGTGCACAAGATGGCACATACATCTGGAATTCGACTGCAGTGGCTGGAGGCCTTGGTGTACCAGTTTTCTCTCTCTCATAAAAATAATTAAAAAATAAATAGATAAACAAAAATATTTTTTTAAAATAAGAGCTGGATGTGGTGTTGCATGCCTTTAATCCCAGCACTCAGAAAGGCAGAGGTAGGAGGACTGCTGTGAGTTAGAGGCCAGCCTGGGACTACAAAGTGAGTTCCAGGTCAGCCTGGGCTACAATAAGACCCTAGCTCAGAAAAAAAAAAAAAAAAGATAAATAAAATAAAAACAAAAACCTGAGTGTGGGCTGGAATGTAGCTCAGCTGGTAAAGTGCTTGCCTAATATGTCTGAAGCCCTGGGTTTGATCCCTAGCCCTGCGTAAACTGTGCATGATGGGGAGTGTGTCTGTAGAATCAGGCATGCAGGCCATCCTCAGCTACAGAGAGAGAGTTCCTTAGTTGCTTCCTTGAGCCCTTCTCCTCCTCCCTCCCCTGTGGCCACACTGACCTCCTTGCTGTGAGCTCTTGCGAAAGGCCTTCCCTCTAGCTATGCTTTCTGTCAGGAACATTCTTCTCTCTTCCTGCTTCCTAAGTCTTTGCTCCAATCACATCATCTCAAGAAAGCCTACCTTAACCATGCTTCAGCCCCAAACTCACTCAACTTGAGCTGCTTTTTCATGTCTCTGTAGCAATTCTTTCTTCCAATAATAAGTGATTTCTTGTATTCCTAGTTTATTCTATGCTGCTTCTTCTCACCAGGATACAAGTGCAAAAAGACAGGACTATCCTTTTCAAATTCCCCGATGCTATCCAGGTACCTGCACTCCTGGCATAAGTGGACATTCTGTAAATAAATATTTGTTAAATAAATGAATTAGTGAAGATTGCATACATGCTCCAGTTTTTTTAAAATTTATTTTTATTTATTTTTGGAGAGAGACAGAGAGAGAGGGAGAGGGAGACAGATAGAGAATGGACACGCCAGCAGTGTCTCAACTGCTGTGAACGAAATCCAGATGTGTGCGCCCCCTTGTGGTCAAGTGTGGCATTGTGCCCTTGCGTCACTGCATCTGGCTAAACGTGGGACCTGGAGATTGGAACCGGGTTCTTAGGCTTAGCAGGCAGGCGCCTTACCCGCTAAGCCATCTTTCCAGCCCATGTTCCAGTTTTTTTTTTTTTAATGGACTGATATGTGAAATTGAGCCAGAAACTTCTCTAGTCAACTTTTCTTCTAAAAAAGGATGAGGATTGTCACTTCTAGGTTGTTCTGGGTTATACAACATCTATGGGCGAAAGACAATGGACAATGGGAACTCAGTTTTAGGTTATCTATCATGATGCACTTAGCAGGCAAGTGTGTGTGTGTGCACATGTGCACTGATTGGGATCAGTAATTCATTCTGTTTGTAGATGGATCTCCTTTGCTTTAGAGCTCAGCTTTCCATTTCCTCACTGCATCCGGGTACAGTACAAGGAACTTGGGGTTGAGAAGGACTCAGTCGAGTAGCTCATTCAAAATTTTTGTTTTCAACACCTGCAGAATGTGTTGAATGTGGCTCCCACCAGAATGAGGAGCTTTTTTTTTTTTTTTTTTTTTTTAATGTTCCAGGCTTGGTCTTGGTGTGAGGGCTTCTTTGATTAATATTTCTTCCTCTTCATCCTCTCTCCAGTGGACATTGTAAAGTCCTGCCATCTTGCATGTCCTCCTTATTAAAGATGATTAATTCTTTTTAAAATTTATTTTATTTTTTTCATATGGTAGTTTTATTGATAGCTTTTTTTAATTGACAACTTTATACTTACATACAAAAACCATAATATTTCCCTCCCCTCCCCATTCCACTTTAGAACTCCAATCTCCATCATATCCCCTCCCTCTCTCCATTAGTCTCTCTTTTAATTTGATGTCATCATCTTTTTCTTCTATTTTGAGGGTCTTGCGGAGGTATTGCTAGGCACTGCAAGGTCATGGATATCAAGACCAATTTCTGTCTGGGCGGTTGCATTGTAAGAAGTCATACCCTTCCTTTGGCTCTTCCATTCTATCCGCCCCTCTTCCACAATGGTCCCTGAGCCTTGGAGGGTGTGACAGAGGTGTTTCAGTGCTGGGCACTCCTCCATCCCTTCTTCTCAGCACTATGTTGCCTTTTGGGTCATCCCAGTGGTCATCGCCATCTGAAAAGAGAAGCTTCTCTAACCAGAAGTGAGAGTAGCATTAATATGTGAATATGAACATTAAGTGTAGTGCCCCAGGGCAGTTTGGTGGGAATAATATATACATTTAGTCAGACAAGAGCAGGCTTTATACTCCTAAGGCTCATGACCTCTCCTGCCATAGACTTTTGCTTAGGTTTTTCAATACCAGGTATGTATTCCCTCCCGTAGAGAGGGCCTTCAGTCCAACTATGGAGCAGTTGGTTACCCCAAGAGTAGACATGCCACTATTGCACCCATTCAGTCATTTGGCCTGTATGGCCAAACTTGAATGTTCAGTGTCCACTGTTTTCACTGCTGATGACCTCTGTCTCCCATACGGCTGCATGCAGTGCAGCTTTTTCCAGCTTTCAGTTGGCTGGTCTACAGGGAGAAGGTTTTCTGCTCAGCACCAGCTTGCTTTCTCAGTGACCTTGCCTCTCAGGCAAAAGATGTCTTCAGCAATAGGGTCTGTCTGTTTCTCAAGGGAAACCAAGGGCTTTGGCAAAAGCCTTTAATGTTTTGGAGGCTACCGGGACCTCCTTGGCCAACAACTCACTGGAAGGTATCCCATCCCAGGCACTGAAATTTTTCTAGTAACAGTCTACAGCTTCTAGATGTGCCATCATTCAAAAAAGTAGGTTTACATAAGTCTTATCCACACTATCTTGAATTTAGATTGACCCTCCCCCTGCCCTTTTACGCATTCTCTTCCCATGGCCTCTCTTAGGTGCCTGGCCATTCTTAGTTGGTGGAGCGATTTGCCTGGTTAATTCCGATAAAGATGATTAATTCTACCATTTTCTTTGACTTTTCTGTTCCACTGGCTGTCTCCTCAGTAGTTGGTTTTAGAAGTCCTGGATTTAAGCCCCCCTTTTGTCTCAGCCTCCCCAGGAGCTGGGACTAGGTGAAAGCCAGCGTAGCTTGGGTGTATAGTATGAAAAACTATGTATTAATCGTGGTCCTGTTCAGTATCACTCTCAAACAAAGGCTCCACGACTTGCAACTGCTAACCCATTGTAAGAAAAGGTGTCAAAACCTGAACCCTGGACTACGTGGTGTGACTTTTCCTGGGGAAGAGATAGGAACAAACCTCTACTCACCCCGGATGGGGCATCAGCCACAGAACAAAGTAACCAAAGTCGGGGTAGGAGGATCACCATGAGTTCGAGGCCAGCCTGAGATTACATAGTAAATTCCAGGTCAACCTGGGTCAGAGTGAGACTCTATCTCGAAAAACAAACAAATAAAAACAAACAAACAAACAAACAAACAAACAAACCAAAACCAAAACCAAAACAAAACAAAACAAAGCAAAAACCAAAAACAAAGTAACCAAAGTCCAACTAGGTCAACCAGAGAATTCATTGGGCTTCCTTACAGAGCACACAGCTGCATCACCAGAAATAAGCGAGTCTCTCGGAACCACCAGCAAGCACAGCTCACTGAAGCTCTGCGTGACTCGCTGGATGGATGTAGACCAGCACGGAGGCTCCTTGCACAGCATCAGCTGGAAACCCAGCACCGGGGACACCACAAGGCCCAGGGGGACGTCATAGCAGCCAGCCTGGAGTCCTCCCCTCCGGGATTTGGTTCCTCCATGCTTCGGGTCACCACCCAGTATCCCCTCCTGTCTCCCCGGTGTCACTCTAGCCAGGCACACTCCTCTGGACTGCATCCAGGCGCGCCCTCCTGTCTCTCCCAAAGTTCCGACGACGTCCAGAAGGTGGCGCTGGGCGGCACCGCAGCAGGGCCGAGCTTCCCTGGAGGGACCTGGGGGCTTGCAGCATCACCTCGGCGTTCCCTCGGGAGGGGACTCTGGGTAGGAAGGCCCAAGGTCGAGAGCTGAGCAAGGCGTGGGGCCAGCAGAAGGTCCTAGCGCTTCTGCTGTGTAGAAAACCAAGCAAAGGGTTCCTTGGAGATCAAATTGCCTGGACTCTAGTTTTCTCCCCATCCACGTCCCTTTGTTTTCCAACAGTGAACAGTGAAGTTCAAAGACCGGTCCTTTTGAGCAACAGGGATGACTGGGGAACTTCCAGAAGTGGGGGACAGTGACAGGGGGAGCCCTCGGGAAGGGGAAGGAACACCCTCCTGCCACCTGGAGACCCTGTCTCAGAACACCACCCCCACCTTGCCCACCTCCAACCAGCACCGTGAGGGGACTCAAAGCACACGTGTGGGCACCTCTGCCCCACGTGAAAGCCATGTGCACACCACCCCGGGGACTAGGAGTGTGAACCTGAGAGTGTCAGCTTGGGGGAAGATGGGCTGCTCCCAGCAGAGGAGGCAAGCAATTCAAATTGAATAAACAAGTAAGAGGGACATGGGCTGAGGAGCACACCTTAAAGCAGGTAGGATCTCTCACCTAGTCTGAAGGGCAGGGCCAAAGCCAAGGCAGTTAGTCGTAAAGGGTGGGTCTCCTGGCTGGGGCCTAAGGGCAGCATGGCCTCTTTTCCTATCCCTGTGTCATTGATCTGAACATTTTCTCTACTACTCTCTTCCTCATATTAAGTTTCTTTTCTTGTTGTCTATCTCTGTGGGTGTATGTTATCTCTCAGGTTTCGTTCCTGTCCCTTTATATTATCTCCCCTAACCCCCTTGTCTACCTGTGGGGGCCATCTCCTCTATCATAATCTCTCTCTTTCTTTTTCTTTCTTTCTTTTCTTTTTCTTTTTTTGAGGCAAGCCCAACAGACTGGCCATTGTTTTGTTTTGTTTTTTGGTTTTTCAAGGTAGGGTTTCACTCTAGTCTCAGGGTGGCCTCGAACTCATGGCGATCCTCCTACCTCTGCCTCCCAAGTGCTGGGATTAAAGGCGTGCACCACTAGGTTCCAGACTGGCCATTTTTTATGAGAGAGAGAGAGAGAGAGGGAGGGAGGGAATTGGCATGCCAGGACCTCCAGCCACTGCAACCAAACTCCAGAAGTGTGTGTGCCCCCTTGTGCTCATGTGCCATATGCTGTGCTTGCATCACTGTACATCTGGCTTTTGTGAGACCTGGGAGTTGAACATAAGTTCTTAGGCTTGCAGGCAGGTGCCTTAATTGCTAAGCCATCTCTCCAGCCCATCATCATCTCTTACTTAGCACCTGCCATGACCTCCAGATGTGTGTTAGCGTGTATTGACCATTCTGTTTCGTATAAATGAACTCACTTAATGCCCACAATAACACTAGGTAGTTGGCACTACTATCTTCCTTGCTGTTTTGTTTCTGTTTCACAGTGGTAGAGATCAAACCCAGAGCCTCACGAGTTAGGCTGCACCCTAGACCTCTTCTCCATTTTTAATATCAACCACATCCATGAACTTAGCATGTCCCTTTCATGCACATCCATCTGCGTGTCAGTCTTTCTCTTTTAAAAATTCAATCTTGGGGGCTGGAGAGATGGTTTAGTGGTTAAGGCACTTGCCTACGAAGCCTAAGGACCCAGGTTCAGATTCCCCAGGATCCACGTAAAGCCAGATGCACAAGGGGGTGCATACATGGGAGTTTGTCAGTGGCTGGAGGCCTTGGCACTCCCATTTTCTCTCTCTCTCTCTAATAAGTAAATTAAATAAATACTTTTAAAAAATATTCAAATCCAGGTGTGGCGGCACACACCTTTAATTCCAGCACTTGGGAGGCAGAGGTAGGAGGATCGCCATGAGTTTGAGGCCACCCTGAGACTGCATAGTGAATTCCAGGTCAGCCTAGGCTAGAGTGAGACCCTACCTTAAAAAACCAAAAATTCAATCTCTTCCTCTTACTTGGCTCCCCTGGGCAAAAACAAACCAAGTCTCCTTTCCCTGAAGATTCTTTTATTTTTTTTTAATTTAATTTTTATTTATTTATTTATTTGATAGAGAGAGAGGGAAAGAGAGAGCATGAGCACCTCCAGGGCCTCCACCCACTGCAAATGAACTCCAGACGCGTGCACCCGCTTGTGCATCTGGCTTATGTGGGTCCTGGGAGATTGAACCTGGGTCCTTTGGCTTTGCCAAACCACTAAGCCATCCCTCCAGCCCCGCCGAAGATTCTTTTCCATTGGCCAGGCCACTAAATCTACACCCTATTACATTCCTTTTACCAATTTCTTCTGCTTCTTTTCAGGAGAATTCTAAAAACGAATGTATGCTGTCAGAAGTCAAGAAATCCCTTATTCAAGCTGTCCTTATTGGCGTATACATAAATGTATTAATAGTGAATAAAAAGTCAAAAGAGAGAGTTGGGTAACTTGGCCCTCTTCCGCAGCCTTTCCCTCCTCCTCTCCTGCTTGGTCACGCTCTTCCCTTGCTATTGGGCTTCCACATCCACCTTCAGAAGTCACCAGGTCTAGTGGCACAATCTCAGCTTCCTCCCGGACACGTGGTCATGCTGTCCCGACCAGCTCTCCTGCCTCTGTGCCTATGGGTGCTCCTGATGGCCCGACTCTGAGTGTCAGTCTTCCTCAGATTGTTACTCTACTCAAGGTTACTCATCTCTGCTCTCTTGCCTGCCTCCTTGTCGTGGCCTAACTCAATTATCACCTCCCCTACACGCCTTCCCCAGGCTCCATTGTCAACCTCAGTTGTCACAGAGCACTTCCAGGACAATGAATCCAGGGGCACAGTTCTGACATATTAAGCCTTGCTATTGTGATGTGAGAAAGAGATTTTGCTGGGGTCTCTCTGTTTATGTCTTCATGAAGGAATGAATTCAGTCAAAAGAGAGACAGAGTCTAAGCAAAAGTTTATTTTAGCCATGTAGCAGATGCTCAGCTAAACCGAGTAAGCACTCCAAAAATCTTGAAGTGGGACGCCCCCTGGGTGGGAAGGAGAGGATCAGCAATGGTGGATTCTAAAGATGGCCTTGTGAATATCTGTGAGGTGGCTGGTGTATTTATGAGGAAAGGTAATTTCTTCCTGTCTGAAATCATGGTGAACCAGATCTTCCTTTTGGAGTATTTTCTCCCATGCACCCACAAAAGGGGAGGGGCGTCCAACCCAAATACAAGTGATACTATAAAGGAGGTCAGCTTGTGAGGGTGCACACCATTTGTTGGTGTTCATGTGTGGGAGAATGCCCTGGTGCCTCGGTTTCTGGCATAGCAGGAATAAGCTAACTGCAGCTTCGAAATTGTTTAACCCCAAAGGGGCACTCTGACCATCCGGAGACACCCCTACCAAGACGCAAGTGCAGTTTCCTTGGTTACCTCTTCTCTAACTCCTTGCCTACGGGGCCGTCTGAGATGGTCTCCTTCCTGGAATGGGTGGAGGAGGCTTTCTTACACGCCATCCCTACCCACAGTCTACTCTGTTGCAATTAGAAGCGCAAATGCAAGGAAGGGCAACAGTGCTTTGACTATGTGACTCTGTGTGGGTGGGATTTGTGGACCCCCTGGAGCCTGCCCACACTAGCTTAGTTGTTTTACCCTATCCTTTCTCTTACCTGGCCAGCTTGGCTACCTCATACCCAGCTGCAAGCCTCTTATTTTATTTTATTTTATTTTTTGGTCCCCAGTGTTCTCTCTACCTCACCATTTTAACACTCATGTTTACTTTAACCATAATAGGATTTACATTAAGTACCTGGGGTTGTGTAGTGGGAATTTATCACCTTGTCATTAAAAATCTACCTGCTTCTAGAAATAGAAAATGCTAAGAGATCCCTGACCATTATTTCTAAGCAAAATGTGCAGGAGTTTGCTATCCTTTCCAGAAAGAGTTTAGGAGTTTACATTGAAGCGTAACTAGTGTTACATGTAAGGCTACTTTCCCTCCTCTACTTCAAATTCCTATATTTTGAACCTCTGATGGCTCATCCCGATACTTCTTTATTTATTCTTTTTCTAAAAAAAAAAAAATTATGAGAGGGAGAACAAGAGAGAGAGAGAGAGAATTTGTGTGCCAGGACCTCCAGCCACTGCAATGGAACTCCAGATGCATGTGTCACCTTGTGCATCTGGCTTATATGTGACCAGAAGAGTCAAACATGGCTCCTTCGGCTTCACAGGCAAGCACCATAACCGATAAGCCATCTCTCCAGCCCACCGATATTAGTACTACTACTACTTAAAAAAAAAAAAAACACTATTTGCAAAGAGAGAGAGAGAATGGCACACTAGGGCCTCTTGCCACTGCAAACGAGCTCCAGATGCATTCGTCACTTTATGCATCTGGGTTGATGTGGGCACTGGGAAATCAAACTAGGTCATCAAGAGCCTTTAACCGCTGAGCCTTCTCTCTGACCCTGGCTAAGTGCAGAAAGTCACAAGCTTCCAAGAGGTCTTGCTACCATGGGCCACCCTCTGAGGAAGCTGGGTATGTCGTGTCTCCTTCTCATTTTTCCTCCCACAACCTGAGCCAGCAGCACTGCATTCAGTCTCAGGAATGGTGGTAGAAGTTTCCACCTTTGGCAGAGGACTGAGAGCAACGCCAGTTAAGTCTCAGTGGAATAAGGTTCAGGAAGCCAGATATGATTGTCTAGGTTGAACCCTGCAGAAGACTTTCTCGTCTCATAGGACACAATTCCCATTTGTCATTCTGAGAAGTCGGGCACTTTTATTACCATTTCACTTACTGAAAAGATGGTGGCTGAGTTTTTTTTTTTTTTTTACAGCTTCCCAGCAGATGGCAGCAAGTGTCTTGTTTTAAGAGATTTAATGCATTTTTGTTCTGCTTCCTCTCACAAAAGAAAAGAAATAAGTCAATAGTCAAAAACCAACAATAGATCTAACATCATATAAAACTGGAGTTCTACTTCTAAGCAAGAAACTGATTTTTCTAATTCTTATGCTAACAGGTAAAGATATATTTCAAACAACTGTAAATCCCTACTGTTGTTTGTGCACTGGAAAATTCAGTATTTCTTACACCCGCATTGCATTCCATATCATCCTTTGCTGTATCCACAAGGTATTGCCGAATTCAATTCCCAATTGAAATCTCCAAGAACTTTACTGTATGAAATCAGTATCAAGTAATCCACAGCACAAATGATGTGAACACAAATTAGAGACTAGCCCTTAATGATAGGGTAATTATACAATATATATCGCTTATTATCTTACAGAAGGCCTGTTAGGAAAAATAGTATACTTAATAGCTTATTAATTAATAATATAATATTTATCAGCTTATTAGTTGTATGTTAGATACATATAAGTTCTTAGATAAAATACCAGCTACTAGTTACTTTTGCTTAGAGATACAGCAGCTTTTAGAATTAATTTCAAAGTCAGATAACAGGAAAGAAATAAGGGAGAATCATCTAGATCACAGACTACAATTTTGGAGAAAATGAGTAGAATCAGAGCAAAGAATGCTATATTAGGATATAAGTTTACTGTTAGCATTTATGTCAAGCATAACTTGAGAAAAATCAGAAGAGAAAAAGAAAACAGTAAATTGAATTTTTCCTTATCCAAATACCTGACAATATAATTTGAATACTTAATAAAACACTAGTTGAAATTTATCCAGGAAAAAAATTATCTCAGAAACTTAACTTTTGGAGGCTTAAGATATAGCTCAGTTGGTAGAGTTATTTGCCTAGCATGCATGAAGCCCTGGCCTCCATCCTCAGAACTACGTAAACCAGGCATGGTGGCATACGCCTGCAATCCTGCACTCAGAAGGTAGAGGCAGAGGCAAAAGAGTCAGAAGTGCAAGGCAAATGCTGAGTTCAAGGCCAGCCTGGCATACATGAACCAAAAAGTGAGAGAGGGAACTGGGAGGGAGAAGAAGAAGTGGAAGAGAGTGGAAGGGGAGGGAGAAAATGTAACTTGTCATCAAATTTCTATTCATCACATTTAACTACTGTCAGTACAGGTAGGAGGTTTTCAGAAATTACTTATTCATAAATTCTTACCTATGATGGAACCCCCTCCATTCTCCCTTAATAGTTTTTGTTTTCTCTATATTGCAGATTCTTTTTCCATATTTATATATACACACACATATTTGTATATATATATTTGAGAACTCAGAGTTGAAATATGGTATACATAGACAAATGGTGATGATAGGGAAAAGAGAAATGACATAAACATGATTCAACATTGACAAGGCAATATATTTTGATAGAAAACTATTCCATATTTGATAACATAATGGCACACCGACAATAACCACATTATTATTATTATTATTATTATTATTATTATTATTTATTATTATTGTTATTATTATGTTTTTCAAGGCAGGGTCTTGCTCTAGCTCCAGAATTAGTCTCAAGCTGGCCTTGTACTCACAGCAATCCTCCTACTTCAGTCTCCTGAGTGCTGGGAATAAAGATGTGTACCACCACACCTGGCTTCAGATGTTTTTAAAGAATGGAATACAGGGTTGGAAGGATGGATTAGCGGTTAAGGCATTTGCCTGCAAAGCCAAAGGACCCAAGTTCGATTCTCCAGGATCCACATTTAACCAGATATACAAGGGGCACATGTGTCTGGAGTTCGTTTGCAGTGGCTGGAGGCCCTGGTGGGCCCATTCGCTCTCTCTCTCCCTCCATTTCTCTGTCAAATAAATAAATAAATAAGATAAAGTATTTTTTAAAAAAGAATGGAATACAAAAACAACTAAAATTATAGTAGAGGCAATGAATGAGCTAGTTTTGAAAAAGGTAAGAAATGCTACAGTTTACTTTGGGATATTTTAGACATCATACTTAACAGAAGTCATATGAGACAGAAGAAAATATGGAAATTACAAGTCAGGTGTAGTGATGCACTCAGGAGGATGAGGCAAGAGGATTGTGAGTTTGAGATCAGCCTGGGTGATATAGCAAGATCCTGTCTCAAAAAAACAAAACAGTCTAAGAGATGGCCAAGTAGATAAGAGGCTTGCTAAGCAAGCAGGAAGACTTGAGTTTGATCCCTATCACCCACATAAAACTAGGAGTGGTTGTGCACACCTATAACCCTACTGTTGAAGGGAATAGAGATAGGATGATCTCTAGGGCTCACTAACCAGACAATCTAGCCAAAAATTGGTGAGCTCCAGGTTCCGTGAGAGATAGTGTCTCAAGGAAATAAGGCAGAAAAAGTGATAGAGAAGGACACCTGATGTCTTCCCCTGGCCTCCACAGTGTTCATAGGGCATGCCCATGTATGTGTATGCAACACACACACACACAACACACTCACACAAGCAAACCAAACAACTATTAGGACAAATGTCACCTTCCAAAAAATTTTTTTCATATGTGGATGTATGGGTAAGGGAGATTGGTAACTAACAAAACAAAAGAAACGATAGACACATTTTTAAGACTCACTTACAAGCCAGGCATGGGCTCATGCCTAACCCAGTACTCTGAAGGCTAAGGTAAGAGTGAGTTCCAGGACAGCCCAGGCTAGAGAGAGAGACCCTGTCTCAAATCAAACAACATAAAAAGGCCGCTTGCAAAGGTTGACTCTAAAAAGTAAGTTAAATAGACTGCAGCAGAAGTGCCTGAAACATTCTGTGATATTCTATGCTTCTTGTTTTGCACCTTTAAATCTGGTATTGAATGATGCAGCAAAAATCTATTTTGATAGCACAGAATTTTTTTTATATCATCCAAGAAATTATACAACAACTCTTTTTGCTGCAACCAACTGTTGGAGGGTATTGAAAAGACATTATGGAACATAAAATTTTAAGTCATTGTTGAGTATAGGGTTGGAGAATTGTGTGCCATCTTGCTGGTAAGACTTAATTAGAAGGGGGTATGCAATGCATGCTGATGAGAGAAAGAAAACTGCAGACTCCAAGATGGAAGCCAAAAGTATACTTTTGAAATTATCCTCTTTAAAATGCACTGTGCAGAACTAATGAGAAATTATAAAATTAATGTTATGAGCAAAACCTGGAAACAAAATGAATACACATGCTGGAGAGATGGCTTAGCGGTTAAGCTGCTTGCCTGAGAAGTCTAGGGACCCATGTTTGACTCTCTAGATCCCACATAAGCCAGACACACAAAAGGTGAAGCAAGCGCAAGGTCACAATACCCGCTAGGTGGCGCAAGTGTCTGGAATTCAATTGCAGTGGTTGAGACCCTGGCATGCCAATTCTCTCTTTCTCTCTCTCTCTCTCTCTCTAAAAATAAATAAATAACTTAGAAAATGAATACACAACATTCCTTTGAAAACATAATTGTTTAGAAAATTTTTCAAGAGAAATTAAGATGATATTTACCAAAAAGGTATTGTTGCTACTAAACAAATTATTGAGACTCTGGACACCATCCCCCAAATTATCTAATATAAAAATGCCAGAGAGGGAGGAAATGAGCTTCAAAAGTTATTTCTACAATCCATCCACCAAAGTCTATAAGTCAAAATCTATGCCTTTTTGTTAATTTTATTTTTTTAATTATTTTATTTATTTTTTGAGAGAGAGAGGGAGAGGGAGACAGATAGAGATGGGCGTGCCAGCAGTCTCTCAGCCGCTGTGAACGAAATCCAGATGTGTGCGCCCCCTTGTGGGCAAGTGCGGCATTGCGCCCTTGCGTCACTTTGCATCTGGCTAAACGTGGGACCTGGAGATTGGAAATGGGTTCTTAGGCTTAGCAGGCGGGCGCCTTAACCGCTAAGCCATCTCTCCAGCCCTCTATGCCTTTTTTTTTTTTGAGCTGTTAACAGTATTGTCTTTAAAGGAGATGTTTATTTACTTATGTATTGAGACAAGGCCTCACTGTGCTGCCCAAGTTGTTCTATTTTTATTTTAATATTTATTTATTTTTTTGAGAATGAGAGAGAGAGAGAGAGAGAGAGAGAGAGAGAATGGGGGTGCCAGGGGCTATAGCCCCTACAAATGAACTCCAGATGTATGTGCCACCATGTGAGACTGGCTTACGTGGGTACTGGGGAACAGAACCTGGGTCCTTAGGCAATGCAAGCAAGCACCTTAACCACTGAGCCATCTCTCCAGGCCCTGAGTTGTCCCAGAACCCCTGTTGTCTAGTGCTCCTCCAGCCTCTGTTGCCTGAGTAGCTGGCACTATGGCTGTGCCATAACACCTGAAGTCCAGGAATCGCTGAAAGGGTGTCATGTCTTTTCCCATGTTTTTGATCAGTTTTTCTCAAATTTTCATGAACATATAGAACACTGGGGATCTTATTCAAGCACAGAATCTGACACAGGAATTCTGAGCCAGGACCTGAGATTCTGCATCTGTTTTGTTTCTGGTGATGCTCTGGTGCTGGGTACCTACAGGAGTAAGACTCCAGACAGCTCCCATAACCTGAAGTATTAGTATGGATATGGATAATGAATTAAAGGGCTTTGGCATGAGACTCAGTGATAGAACCTTTGCCTAACAAGCTTGGGCTCTGTGTTTGATCCCAAATGTTACCACAACATTATAGTTGAAATTGAGCATGTTAAAGACTTTTATACATCATAGGTCAATTTATATAAATAAATAAACTAAAGCTGTCTCTTTGAAATCTCCTAACTTCCCTGTAGATACCATAATGTTTTGTAGCAGTAACTTACCAGATCTATTTCCAAACAACTTTGTACTTTTTCTAGACAAAACTATTTTTTCCAATATATCAACAAAGAATTTAAATCAAATATATTAAAATCAATGTGATGATGATGCATAATCCAGCCATCAAAAGAATGAGTTTGGGCTGGAGAGATGGCTTAGTGGTTAAGGTGTTTTCCTGAAAAGCCTAAGGACCCATGCTCGACTCTCCAGATCTCACATAAGCCAGATGCACAAAGGTGAGGCAAGCACAAAGTTGTACATGCCCACTAAGTGGCGCAAGTGTCTGGAGTTCAATTGCAGTGACTGAGGCCCTGGCGTGCCAATTCTCTCTCTCTTCCTCTCTCTCTAAAAAAAATAATAAAATTTTAAAAAAAGAATGAACTTCTTTCTTTGTAGGAAAAATGGAAGTGGAGATCAACATCATGTAAGTGAAATAAGTGAGACTCAGAAAGATATGTTTTCATACATATGTGGAATCTTAAAAACAAAAGCAAGAAAATAAAGGCAAGACTGAGAAGAGAATAGAGAAGAGAAGGAGACCAAAAAGTGGGAAGCAGGAGAGGACAAGAGAGTATAAGGTAGGATGGGTTTAAAAAAAAAGTACTATAGCTATATGGAAATGATGTAGAGAAATCTGTTATTCAGTACAATCAAACATAAAAAGTAAGGCTCATGATGAATTAAAATTAGGTTTTTGAATTTTAAAACCAACCAAGTCAATAATCAATTAGTAAAGTCTACCAATCTAAAGATCCTGTCTATAAAAGATGAACTGTAAAACACAAAACTGAGCATGATGGTGCACACCTTTAATCCCAGCACTTGAGAGGGAGAGGTAAGAGGATCACTGTGAGTCTGAGGCCAGCCTGGGACTACAAAGTGAGATCCAGGTCAGCTTGGGCTAGAGTGAGACCCTACCTCAAAAAACAATAACAAAAAATAAACATAGAATAAACATCAAAAAATAATTTTATTTTCTTGAGGACAAATGTTACTTCACATTATTAGGTCCAAATCATGTTGAGATCATAACATAATAGAATCATCTGGATTTTCTATTATTTTACATGAATCACTTACTTTTAGATTTCATATAAAAGGACTGTCTTTGGTAATTATCACTATTTATTTATTTATTTATTTATTTGAGAAAGAGGTAGAGAGAGAGAGAGAGAAAAAAAAAGAGGAGAGAATGGGCATGCCAGGGCCTCCAGTTACTACAAATGAACTCCAGACACATGTGCCATCTTGTGCATCTGGCTTATGTGGGCACTGGGGAATTGAACCTGGATCCTTAAGTTTCTTAGGCAAGCGCCTTAACTGCTGAGCCATCTCTCCAGCCCCAGTAATTACTACTTTTAAGAAATAAATAACTTTTTAACTTGAGAAAGGAGAAATCTTTACTGAGTTTGTACAGAGTATCACGGGCTGGGGCTGGCCTTGGTTTGGGGAGCATATTTAGTAAGGAACAAAATGCTGCACTATACCCATTTGTCTGGTCTCACCTCTGAGTATGACATTCCTATTTTATGTGGTCTGACCTAAGAAGAAGTGCTAATGTCCCTCCCTGCTCACAGTGACAAGGATGTCTGTACGCTAAGGCAAATCAGAACCTTGGCCATGGGTCTCTCTCCCGTGTAACCAGTAAGATGGACCACTGAGACTTCTTGGGGAAAGAGAAGAGTTGTGGAGTTGTGGACCTGTGGACCTGGAGGCAGCAGAAATTCTGGCTATCAAGTTTATCCCCTTCTTTAAGGGACTCCTACCTTTCTCCCTTGTCCTGTCCCTCTTTTCCACCTCTATAGCTGTGTTCTAGGTAGCTACATTCATGAGAGAAAATCTGGGTGGTCTAATGTTGTTTCTCTTGCTTTTGCAGGAAAAATTCTCCCCAGACCTTCAGACATTGGTCTCTTGGGACAACTCAGCCGACCAGAGGCCAGTGAGTAGAGGGTCTTCACTGACTGAATTGGGGGGGGGGGCGGATCTTAGGCTAAATTGATAAAAGTTTTAGGGCTGGAGAGATGGCTTAACAGTTAAGGCACTTGCCTGCAAAGCCAAAGGACCCAGGTTCGATTCCCCAGAACCCACGTGTGGTAGTTTGAATAGATGGCCCCCAATATATTCAGTGTTTTATTAGCTTGTAGTTTGGATCTGCAGCCACCTGCCTGGAGGCAGTGTCACTGGCGGATCTTAAGGTGTGGTGGTGGGTTTGAGATTTCAATGTAAAGATATGCAAAGTGTGCCTAGCTAGAGTTCCTGAAGTGTGCTATGCTGTGTGGCTTTTGGCTTGTGGCTTTTCTCTCTGTGTTTCGTCCTGTGAAGGCAGGCCAGCTTCTTCTGCCATTATGGAACTTCCCCTGGATCTGTAAGCTTCAATATATATCCTTTCCTCCATAACTCTGCCTGGTCTGGAAGTTCATCTCAGTGAACCTGAAGCTGTCTGCTATACCAAGTAAGCCAGATGCACAAAGTGGTGCATGCATCTGGAGTACATTTGCAGTGGCTGGAGGCCTTGGCGTGCCCTTTCTCTTTCTCTTTCTCTCTATCTGCCTCTCTATTTCTCAAATAAATAAATAAAATAAGAAAATATTTTAAAACCTTTAAAAACAATCTCTTTGTTTAAAATCATTCTTTTAAAATTATTTTATATATTTATTTTCAAGCGGGGTGGGGAGAGAAGGAGAGAGAGAAAGAGAATGAGAGGGAATGGCATTCTAGGATCTCCTGTTACTGCAAATATCCAGATGCATGTGGCACTTTGTGCATCTGGCTGTACGTGGATACTAGGACTAGAACCTGGGCTGTCAGGTTTTGCAAACAAGTGTCTTTAACCGCTGAGCTATTTCTCCAGCCCAACATTTTAAAAATTATTTATTTATTATTGTGTGTGTGTGTGAGAGAGAGAGAGAGAGAGAGAGAGGAAGAGAGAGAGAGAGATTGGACATACCAGGACCTCTTGCTGCTGCAAACAAACTCCAGGTACATGGACCACTTTGTACATACAGCTTTATATGGGTATCGGAGAATTCAACCTGGTCCTGCAGGCTTTGCCATCTTTACTTCTGAGCGATCTCTCTAGTCCTAAAAACATTCTAGACAGAAGTTCTCTTCACAAACAGCATTAATTTTCCTGACTACAAAAGTAATGCTGCATATCTTAGAAAATACAAGAAAAGGGCTGGAAAGATGGCTGAGTGATTAAGGTTCTTGCCTGAAAAGCCAAATAGCCCTGCTTTAATACCCCAGTACTCACGTAAGCCAGATGCACAAGGTGGTGCATGCGTCTGGAGTTCATTTGCAATGACTGGAGGCCCTGGTATGCCCATTCTCTTTCTCTCTTTCCCTGTATGTATATGTAGATTAACTACATGTATATGTTAATCTCTATGTAGATTAACTACATGTGGTTTGTTTGGTTTATATTGCGAAATATTTCCTAAGCCATAAAAACAAGTCGTTGAAAGCATCTTTGTTAATTGGCTCCTTCATATTCCAGCAAGAGATGGGCCTTGTCACCTGCTTCATTCTGGCAAGACAGTTGTCAATTTTAACCACACTTCATCTGTGTGAAAATACAGGGTGGGGGGTGGCAATTATAGACACATGTCAGCATTTGATGCTTTGGGCCTGGCTGAGGAAATACAGCTGGGTTTTGTGTCCAGGTCTCTTGCCTGGCAGTAGGGACTCCAGCCCCACAAGCAGAGAGGTTGGAAAGGAGACTACCTCTGCCAAGATTTGGCACCTGTGTTTATGGGCAGAAAATGGTGAAAAGGGTAACAGGATTAGAGAGCTAAACCAAGAGCTGCACCTGGAGGGACACTGAATAACAACAGGGGCCTGGGAGTCATATAAATGACTAATGCTTCCCGATGCTCTTTTCCAAGCGGGCTGCAAAAATTGGCAGGGGCCCTTCAGTGTGCTGCCGATGTGTCTGGAATTCAAATGATTTGATGCAGAGATGTGATGACAATGGGAAGCGAGGCATCACCTTGAGAGAATGATGTGGGACTGCTGCAACCCATCTTCATGGAAGAGAGGCCTCCACTGGCTCTCTCCATTCACCAGCCTCCAGGAAATCTCTTTGTGCCTGGGGAGACTGCCCTTACTCAAGGGCATTGAATTAAAAAGTAATGTGGCTGGCGATTCTTGATTTTTTTTTTTTTTTTGGTTGTTGTTTTTTTCTTTTTCCCTCAGCCAGGCAGTGAAAAATAGGGACAGTAAAATAAAAACCTTGACTAAAACTGATATGTCTCTTTTAAAAAAATGATGCTGATATTAGACACGGCGTTGGAGAGTGCAATTTGAATACCTTCAGCCTCTTCTAGATTTATCTTTGTTGGCTGTGCGCATTCATATTCTTGCAAGGTGCGATGGCTGGGAGGCGGCCATCAGTAATAGCAGATCCATCCGGTGAGCTGGTTGTGTTATCCTGAGAATCATAAGGCATTTCACACGTGCCAGTTATCATTTCCATTCGTGGAGCTGATAAGCAGATTCCGACCTGATTATTCTGCCTAAATAGAGCACTCTTGTTTGTTTGCAGAGCACTGAATGGTTCTGAGGCACTTGAGTCTTTAAAGCTTCTCTAGCAAAGACACGTGGGCAGGGCCTGGGAGTCACTCATTGTGAATCTCCTGTTCTCCATTGAGAAAAGAAACGTGTTGGTCTTTCCCCTCAAAGTCCCCACTTCCTCCATTCTGTTATTTCTTATTTATGGATTTTTTTGTATATGTATATGTATTTGCATGTGTGTGGACACACAGGGAGGCCAAAGGTTGACTTCAGGTGTCTTCCCAGATCACTCCTCACATTGTGTGGCAAAGGCATTTCCTCAGTGAGCCATGTCCCCAGACCCCATTCTGTTGTTTAACTGGACAGCAGAATTCCCTGGTATTTCTACTCCACCTTTCCTATGAAAATCACTGTCCATAAAAATTACTCTGGCAGTTTAACATTTGACTTTTTCTTAACCCAATAGTTGTTGGAATATGAACATACAAAAAATAAGTCATCCCTCAATATCTGTGGGGATTGGGTCCAGCTTTGATGCTAAAAGCTGTGGATGCCCAAGTACCTTGTGAAAAATGATGTAGTACTTGGTATAAGTTACCTAAATCCTTCTGTATATTTTAAATTAATTCTAAATTTATAACACCCAATACACTATGTCAATAGCTTAGGGTCTCAATTTAGCCTAGGCTAACCTGTAATCCAGACTGGCCTCAAGTTCATGGCGATCCTCCTACCTCTGCCATCTGAGTGCTGGGACTAAAGGTACTGCCCATACCCAGCTACCAATAACTTAAAAAAAAATATGAGAGAGAGGGAGAGAGAGAGAGAGAGAGAGAGAATTGGTGCACCAGGGCCTCTAGCCACTGTAACTAACTCAACACCTGCATCATCTTGTGGCACAAGTGTGACCTTGTACACATGTGTCACTTTGTGTGTCTGGCTCACATGGGTTCTGAAGAGGTGAACCTGGGTCCTTAGGCTTTGCAGGCAAGTGCCTTAACTGCTAAGCCATCTCTCCAGCCCTCAATAGCTTTTTTTAAAAACAAATATTTTATTTATTTGCAAGGAGAGAGAGAGACAGAGAATGGGTGTCCCAGGGCCTCTTTCCTTTGCATATAAATTCCAGATGCATGTACCACTTTGTGCATCTGGCTTTACATGGGGATACTGGGAAATTCAACCTAGGCAGTCAGGTTTTGTAAGCAAGAACCTTTAACCACTGAGTCATTTCACCAGTCCTTAATAGCTTTTACACTGCATTAGGGAAAATGACAAGAAAAATTTTGTGCATACTCAGTATAGATACAGGGTTTTTTTTTTTTTAACAAAAAAATTTATTTGTCTGAGAGAGTGCATGTGCCACACTGTGCATGTAGATCTCAGAGAACAACCTCAATATGTCTTTACTCAACCTTGTTCCACCTTCTTTGAAACAGGGTCTCTTGCAAAGGAACTGCCTGACTGCAAACAAACCTCAGAGCAGCTGGCCCATGAGCTTGGATGCTCTTGGCTTGGTCTCCCATTGTTATAGGTATGCTGGGATCACAGATGCGTACTTTGCATTCGGCTTTACTTGGGTACTGAAGAATTGAACCTGGGCTGACAGGTTTTGCAAGCAGCTACCTTTAACCACTGAGCCATCTCCTCAGACCATAGATACAGGTCTATGAAAAGATGTCTGTGCTCTGTGGTTGGTCAAATCTCTGCATACCGAACCTATGGATACAGAGGGTTGTGACTGTACATGCACAGTTCTAATGTTTTATTATTCTCACAGCAATCCTGTGGACTATGTAGACTTGAAAGAATCATCTCACTTATAATTGTAAGGAGTAACTTATATCTTGTTTCTGCTGTAGAAGTATCTTGTACAAGTGTGTTCAAAGGGTAACAATGAATAAACATTTATTGCCAGTATGCCCTCAGACCCGGCCTTTCTCCTGGATTCATAAATATAATATGAAACCTTAAGTGAGCAGGCTAACATCCATGCAGGAAAGGTAAATTCACTGCTGGGTGGTGTATTTTTATGTCTGCTTTTGTGAAGTGTCTACTCAAGGTTGTTTTTTTTAACCGTGTTAACCGAGTTGTGTTCTACTGGATTGTAAGAGTTCTTTACATAGTCAAAATTCAATTCCCTTACCACATACATGTTCTACAAGTATTTCCTCCCAACGTAGACCCTTCAAAGAAAGTTTGTTTGCTCCTCTTAGTAAGACATGGGAAATTGCTACCCCGAGTGAACATCTGCTTTACAATTTCTTGGGCTGCTCCTTCCTGGGCTCTGTGCTCATTAGTGATCCACAACCCATGTCAATGGCAAGCTAAGCCTTTGAGTTTTCAGGGAAAACATTTGTTTTTCTCTTATCCAGAATCCAGGCACAGACCACAAACTTCTCTGATGGCTGTCTGGGCCTGTGGTTACTTTTTTTTTCCTCCCCATTTTATCCTTTTGTTGTGGTGGACATGGACTTTTGCTGTCTGTTTTATTACATTTCTCACTTTGCCCATCCCCCCCCCCAGTGGGTATGTGGCTGCATTGTTCCTGTCATGTGGTCCAAGGCCTTGACCTCAGTAGAGCTAACTGGGGCCTTCCTTGACCTCCTGCTCCTCCTCCAAAATGAAGTATCACTCCCTATCTCTTGACTTTTTATTATGCTGTCCAATTTTCTTTAGTATTTTATTTATTTATTTGTACGAAGAGAGAAAGAGAATGGGTGTGCCAGGGCCTCTAGTGGCTGCAAACGAACTCCAGACGCATGCACTACTTTGTACATACAGCTTTATGTGGATACTGGGGGCTTGAACTTGGGTTGTTAGGCATTGCAGGCAGGTGCCTTAACCACTGAGCTATCTCTTCAGCCCATGATTTTCTTTTCTTAATTTAATTTATTACTACCAGAAATGATCCTGTTCACTTATTTGGGTGCTTATTTACTTTGTTTCCCCTGGTAACGGGGCTCATTGTGCTTTTTGCTGTGTCTCTGTGGCCTGTAGGAGATGCTCAAGTCTATTCTTACTGAGTGTCAGCATGTATGAATGCCAGGGACTCTTCATTGCTCTATGTAGATATTCTTTATTTGTTTTATCTAAAATTGTTTTGCATGTATGTGTGTGTGCATGTGTATATGTGTGTGTTGTTCATATGTGTGTGGATGCACATATGAGCATGTGTGTGGAAGCCAGAAGTCAACATTGGATGTCTTTCTAAGTTGCTACATTAATAATTATCATTACTATTTATTTATTTAATTAGAGAGAGAGAATGGGTGTTCTAGAGCCATCCACTGTTACAAATGAACTCCAGACACATGTGGCCCTTGTGTGGATGTGTGACATTTAGTGCTTTCATCATTGTGCATCTGGCTTATGTGGGACCTGGAGATTCAAACATGAGTTCTTAGGCTTCACAGGCTAAGTGACTTAACCACTAAGCCATCTCTCCAGCCTTATTGTTGTTGTTACTTTGTTTTTCAGAGGTAGGGTCTCACTCTAGCCCACGCTGACCTGGAACTTAGCCACAGGCTGGCCTTGAACTCACAGAAATCCTCCTACTTGTGCCTTCTAAGTGCTGGCATTAAAGATGTACTCCACCAAGCCCAGCTCCACCTTAGTTTGTGAGGAGAGTCTGACACTCAACCTAGAGCTCACCCATTCACCTAGACTGGCTGCCCAATACACCCTAGGAATCCTCCTGTTTCTGACTCCCCAAGCCTGGCAGTTCAGGTGCACACTCTCACCCCAGCTGGTCCTTGCATGGCAAGTGCTTTAGCCACAGAGCCATCTCATGAATCCTGACACCCATGAGTTTTACAACAATGTGCTATTCCCCTTTCACAGATAAAAAGAGTGATTAGAACTGGTCTGAATACATTACAGCCCCTCAGGAACATTTTGTCAGTAACATTAAATGAAATAGAAAACAAAATCCATGTTGGCAAATGTTTTGATTGCTCTGTTTTTCACTGCTTATATATGAGGACTTCAATTCTGTCCATTTCATCCTTTTTTTTTTTTTTTTTTTTTTTTTTTTTGAGGTAGGGTCTCACTCTGGCCAGGCTGGAATTGACTATGTAATCTCAGGCTGGCCTCAAACTCATGGCAATCCTCCTACCTCTGCCTCCCGAGTGCTGGGATTAAAGGCATGCACCACCACACCCGGCTCATTTCTTCTTAAAATAAATGGAAAAGTAATTTTTAGTAGTTAGAGAAAACATTATTTTGTTACATAAAATGAAAAAATTTGAGCATTAATACATCAGTGAAGCTAGAGGCAATATAATGGTCTGGAGTTGGAGAATCTGAACAGGCTACTTTATCCAGGCCTCCATTTTCTCTTCTAGAATATTGGGATAGAAATATCTGCTGAGCAATGTCATTATATGATCATAAATACTCGGCATAGGCACTTACATGGAAAATGCTCAATAAAAGGAGTGGTTAATGACATTGATTGCGATAATGCTGCGAAGAATCAGAATCCCATCGCTGAAAAATGATAAGAGTCAATTGATGACTGAGTGGGAGGTTAGACTGGATAATTTCAAAGTTTTCCACTTTCCACAAAGATTGTAGCATTCTGATTAATGCTTTTCAAACTCTCTGTGGAGTGGGTCCAGTTTTTTTTTTTTTTTTTTTAATTCTTCAATCTACCATGTGGTGATAATACAACAAAAACTGGGTGGCAAGGAACATACAATTTCTAACAGGCATACAAACTAAAAGCCCCAAATTGTTATCATTAGGTTCACTGATGTAAAATTACTTCCCAAATTGTTGTGAAATTTCTAAATGTGTTTCGATTCTAGCTTAGGTGTTTTTCTCATTGCTATGACACAACATCTGACAAATCCAGCTTAAGGAAGGAAGGGTTTATTGTGGCTCACAGTTGGAGAATACAGCTCATCATGGCAGGAAGGTGTGGTGGTAAGAAGGTCTCTAGCTGTGGAGGCAGGAGCATGAGGCAGTTAGTCGTGTTGTACCCACGGTCAGGAGCACAGAGACATGAATGTTGGCACTCAGCTCGCTTTCTCCTTTTTATTCAGTTCAAGTCCTCAGCCCGTGGGATGGTGCCAACCACATTCAAGGTGGGTCATCCTTCTTCAGTCAAACCTTTCTAGAAACACCTTCAACAGACACACCCGTCAAGTTGACAGCTGACAATCAAGATTAACCACGACAGCTTGTTACGTAACAGATCACGGCAGCTCTCAGTGGTTTAGCATCTTTATCTATCTTGCATAATTTTGTTGGTTAGAAGTTCCAGAGAAACTTAGTGAATTAGTTCTGGAAGTTTCTGGGAGGGCATATTCAAGATGTAAACTGCAGCTGTCTGTCGTCATCTGAAAGTTTGACTGGGGATGGGGGAGCTGCTTTTTTGTGATTGCAAATGAGCAGGGGCTGTTGCAGGGGGCTTCAGTTCCTCTGCACTCACAGGGATTGCCCTGTAGAGCTGTTACAATGTCTTTATCACGTACTGATGGTTTCCTCCAGAATAAGAGATTCAAGAGACAGCAGGACAGAAGTCACATTGTTTTTTATGATCTAGCCGCAGAAGCCACATTTCACTAATTTTGCAATATCCTATTGGTTAGATACATTATCCCTACTTCAGGTGGTTGAAGACAGGGCTAAAAATACTAGAAAAGGGGGGCTGGAGAGATGGCTTAGCAATTAAGGCATTTGCCTGCAAAGGATCCTGGTTCGATTCTCCAGGACCCACATAAACCAGATGTACAAGGGGGTGCACACATCTGGAGTTCAGTTGCAGTGGCTGGAGGCCCTGGCACACCCATTCTCTCTCTCTCTCTTTCTGCCTCTTTCTGTCTCTCAAATAAATAAACAAATAAAAGATTTCTTTTAAAGTCACCATTGTTTACAGACCAGCTACTACAAAAAAAAAAAAAAAAAAAAAAAAAAAAAAGCTTACTCCTAACTTCCACACTTACCTGTTTCTAAAACCAAATTCTGAACATCATAGAGCCAATCCAAATTCTTCATTTTGCAAACGAGGAAACAGTCATATACCTAATTAGTGGCAAAATCAGGATTCTTGATTTCCATATTCTTTTCATCACATTAACTACAGATCTCTTTTAAACCATTATCTAATGGAAAAGGAGCCTTTATTTGCCAGGAGCTGCTCATGAAATACTGGGATAAATGGGTGGGTTGCTGAGCCACAGACAGGCTGCTGCTGCTGTGGTCTAGAATCACCACAAAGCCATCTTCAAGGTGACCATCAAATAGGCTAATTCAGTGAGCCAAGTTCAAAACCATCACAATGGAAATTGACTTGATTTAGCTTCAAAGATTCTATTAGCTTGTAGAAATGATGATTTTTTTTTCCAGGAGAATTAATTCATGGCCACCGGTGGAGAGCAGAAGGGATTTTATGACTTTGAAACTTCTTTTAAGTGGGTTCTTAGATGTACATACAAAGGTAATAGCTTAGATTCTTGCCCCCGTGATACACATTTCAGAGCCACATGATTCAATCTTGATGCTAATTACAAAGGAAACAGGAAGGTTTTAGTAAATTTGTAAAGTTGAAAAATGCTCTCCTTTGGAGCGTGGCATTAAATGAATCCTAAACACATTAGTGGCAGCATGTGTGAGGTTGTTTTGAGGGGAAAGGTCACTTGCTTAGGTCAGAGGATTTTGGTTTTGGTTTTGTTCTTTGAGACAGGGTCTCATTCTATAGCCTAGGCTGGTTTCAGACTCACAGCAATCCTCCTTCCTCAGCCTTCCAAGTGATAGAAGTACAGGCATGAGCCACCGTGCCTGGCATAGATGGCACAGGTCATTTACAAGTCAACAGTACACTGAAAAAATGGCCAATGACAATGACGTCTTAGTGGGATCCTGTGGCAGTTTGAATGTGATAGTTTGAATATATAGTCCCATAGACTCAGTCAGTTTTGACTGAACTTCCTTAAGCCCCCACCTGGCAGATCCCTGCTACAAGGGGATTTGTTACTGAGGGCAGATCCTGGAGTCCAGCCCTAAGGTGTGGTTGTGGGTGGACGAGAGGCCAGCCTTCCTAGGTGTGTTCAGAGCACTTTGAGCTCTGGCCTTTTGTGTTTGCTGATGCTCCTGTTTATTGGCTGCAGTTGTTTCTCTCTGCTTGGCTCTATGGAAGGGAGCCAGCTTCCTTGGCCATTGATGCTGTTGCCCTGGACTCTGTAAGCCTTAAATGAACCCCCTTTCTCCTATGAGCAGTGTCTGGTTGGATGTTTGTTTCAGCAACATAGAGCTGACAACAACACTTCCTGACTCTTTTTCTTTATCTCCTTTGTTCTTCTAATTGAACCAAAAGCTCAAATAAGGAAAAGCTAAGATTCCTGAGTTAAAAACAAAGCAAATTTTTTTGTTTAAAAGAGTTCCAAAACTACTGAAAAATCACCATCATTCATTTGTCTAGATTTGCCTTTTGTTGACTTTTTTTTTTTTAACCTCAGTTGATCTACCATTTCTTCTCTATATTTCCTCTCTTGCCATGTGCACACAATTCTCTTTCCTCTCCTCTCTCACACACAATTTTTCTCTGCCATTTAAGAATAAATTACAGGGCTGGAGAGGTGGCTCAGTGGTTAAGAGTGTTTCCTAGGCAAGCATGAGGCCCTAAGACTACTGAGTTTGATTCCCCAGAACCCACATAAACAAGTGGGTATGGGTACGCACATCTGTAACCCCAGTCCTGTGGGGAGCAGAGACTGGAGAAGGGCTGGGATCTGGAAAATGGAAAGCTCTGGAATCAGTGAAGAGATGCTGTCAAGAAAACAAGTGGTTAAGTGATGAAGGGGACACTTGTTCTCTTCTAGCCTTGGTGTGTATCCATGGTGTCTTCTCTGTACACACATACACTACACTACACCCCCCCACCAAAAAAAAAGAGTAAATCAGGCTGGAGAGATGGCTTAGTGGTTAAGGCGCCTGCCTGCTAAGCCTAAGAACTCGGTTCCAATCTCCAGGTCCCATGTTTAGCCAGATGCAAAGTGACGCAAGGGTGCAATGCTGCACTTGCCCATAAGGGGGCGCACACATCTGGATTTTGTTCGCAGCAACTGAGAGACTGCTGGCATGCCCATCTCTATCTGTCTCCCTCTCCCTCTCTCTGTGTCTCTCTCCAAAAATTAAAAAAAAAAAAAAAGAGTAAATCATATGTATCATAGCCCTTTACTCTTAACTAGTTTGGTTTGTATTCTCTCCCAATAGAGACATTTTTCTTATGTACTTACAGTGATGGCTACCAGCTTCAACAGACTTTAAATGTGTGGGATTCTAATTTACTCATGCATAATCTCAGTTGACCTAGAGATGTATTTTTTTAAAATTTTAAAATTATTTTTATTTATTTTTGGAGAGAGAGAGACAGAGAGAGATAGACAGAGAGGGAGAGGGAGACAGAAATGGGTGCACCAGCAGTCTCTCAGCTGCTGTGAACGAAATCCAGATGCATGCGCCCCCTTGTGGTCAAGTGTGGCATTGCACCCTTGCGTCACTTTGCATCTGGCTAAACGTGGGACCTGGAGATTGGAACCAGCATTCTTAGGCTTAGCAGGCAGGCGCCTTAGCTGCTAAGCCATCTCTCCAGCCCTAGAGATGTATTTTGTAGCATGTTTTACTCGAGTACTGCACACAGTATAGGGCTTAGTATTTGGTTTATGTCTCCTGAGCCTTCTTTAATCTGGAGTATTCCAAAGGCTTTTCTTTTCTTTTCTTTTTGTTTCTTTTCTTTTCTTTTCTTTTCAAGGTAGGGTCTTGCTCTAGCCCAAGTGGACCCAGAGTTCACTATGTACTCTCAGAGTAGCCTTGAAATCATGGCAATCTTCCTACCTCTGTCTCCCAAGTGCTAGGATTAAAGGCATGTGCCACCATGCATGGCTCATAGACTTTCTTTTTTTAAAAGAATTAATTAATTAATTAATTAATTAATTAACAGATTATACACTTTTATTCTCTCCCATGTTCTTGTTTCCCTAGGGCTCTCCTCTGTGGGGTTTGGGATTTACTGTGGGATCATGAAGGCCTCAGTCAGTCCCAATGGGATAGTGGAGGGACCGTGCCTCAGTGGCTCTTACAATCTTTCAGCTCCCTCTTCCACAATGTTCCCTGAGCCATGGCAGCACTTTGATTTAGTGTTGAGTTCTCTGTAGCCTCTGGATTTCTGCTTTGATAGGTTGTGCTTAATCACCATGTCTGTCACCATCACCCTGGAGCTGGTTGTCAGGTTAGCAGTAAGAGCAGTGTTCATGGCCCAGCTTCTACTGCAAGTTCTCCTGGGCCCTGGCAGGTGTGGAGGAGGTGGCACGTCTCTGTGGTGGGCAGTCAGTGATCTTCTTATTGATGGATCGTGACTCTCCACTGTTTACTCTGCTATAATGGTGTGGCAGCCCTGCTCCCAGCTTCTCTTGTGCTGGCTTTACCCTTCCAGGCAGCCACCCAGGGATGGCTTTACCCTTAGGATATGACCCCCAGCTCAGCCGCATCTCCTAATTTGGCTTTCTTTTTAAAAAATATTTTATTTATTCACTTATTTGAGAGAGATACAGAGATAGGCACAGAGAGAGAGAGAGAGAGAGAGAAAGAGAAAGAGAATGGGTGTGCCAGGGCCTCTAGCCACTTCAAATGAAATCCAGATGCATGCACCACCCTGTGCATCTGGCTTACATGGGTACTGGAGAACCTGGGTCCTTAGGCTTCACAGGCAAATGCCTTAACTGCTAGGGCGTTCTTTATCTTTCATGTCATTTACATTTTCATGTAAGTGCCACACACTAACTGATTGTATCACGGGAGTTCTAACACATTTTTAAAGAACATCCTACCCTCTTTTTGTAAAATTTTTCTTTTAGTTATTTTCAAGCAGAGAGAAAGGTAGAGAGAAGAGAGGCAGAATGGGCTTGCCAGGACCTCTAATGGCTGCAAACAAATTCCAGACGCATGCACCACTTCATGCATCTGGCTTTTCATGGGTACTGGGGAACTGAACCCATGGTTGTTAAGCTTTGCAGGCAAGAGCTAAGCCATCTCTCTGGCCCCTCTCCCCATCTATTTATTAACAATGAGAACTCATGAATTCTCCCCTCACCTCCATGATTTATAAATCATTATTGCCCTTAATTTATTACCATTTTTAATTTTTTTGAGGCCAACCCAACAGACTGGCCTTTTATAAGAGAAAGCAAGAAAGGTGGGGGATGGGGAGAGACTATTGGTGCTCCAGGGCCTCCAGCCACTATAATAGAACTCTAGACGTGTGCACCACCTTGTGTGCATGTGCAACCTTGTGCACTTACATCACCTTGTGCATCTGGCTTACATGGGATCTGGATAGTTGAACATGGGTGTTTAAGCTTCGCAGGCAAGCCACTAAACCACTAAGCCATCTCTGCAGCCCACATTCTTAATAATTTTTATATTCAAATTATCTTAAATAGAGCCATTGAGATCTCTTTTAAACTGGTTTCTTTGTCCTTCTGATAAGCCACCTTTCTTTTGCATTTTCATTTTTTAACATTTCCTTACTTTTTGGCATAACAAGATGGCCCAGGACTGTCCTATGCCTCTCTGGTCCCCACCCGTCAGATTCCTGAACTTGGCTCCTGTCTTGATTTTTGATTTGCCATTTAATCACTTAATTGCAGAAAACATCATCACTCCTATCAATTGACTTGCCAGCCATCCCCTTCCCTAGTCACCCAGAAATATTTATTCCTTTTTCCCCATATATGTAACACTGGTCTATATGCTGTCAGTGATGGTAAAAAAAAAAAAAAAAAAAGCCACAAAAAACTAGGAGCTTTACAAATATGAATGCCTCAGATACACAGAAGAACTGACTGTGACAGCTTCTATTTACTGTCACCTGCTGAGGAAATTGAAGCTCAGACAGGTTAAGTCACTCACCTGAGGTCCATCAGCCAGTAAGCAATAGAAGTGGGCTCTAACCTCAGCTCTTAACCCTGTGTCCTGCCAGCTAGAGATAAGGCATCTTTCCAAATGAAGTTTTAAAGTAGCGAACAAAGTGAAAAATAAAACAAAGACCGTGTGTTAGGTAATAAATGCTACGGATGCTTGGAAGAGAGTCAAAAATCATTTCAATAACATAGCAGCACGTGTCAGGTAGGTCCCAGGGTGTGAAAGCAATAGGATAAAAGAAAGACAATGTTTTTGCCTTTGTGAACCTGGGGTTGGGAGCAATTCATGTTCTCCCCTTTTTCCAACAGTCTCACTATGTTGTCAGGCTGTCCTGGAACTCCTGGGCCCAAGCGATCCTCTTGCTTTAAACTTCTGTATAGCTGGGACTCCAGAAGCTCACCACCACACCAACCTAGCACAATTTCTTAGTGACGTCAGAACAACCAGCCACAGAGGGATTGTAGACAGGCAGACCGCTGAGCCCCGTGGAGGAGTCCTGATCTGGTAGAGTCGAGTTCAGCCCAGCAGCCCGTCTGATATACTAGCTTTTCCTATTCACCTGGGGGACTCCTCGGTGCTAAAGTCTGAGAGCCATTGGGGATGAGGCCACAACCTGAAAGAAGGCATTGAGCTGAGGGCCCAAGGTCAGCAATGTTCACCTGGGCCCAGGTCTTGGACCTGGCGCAGTAGTAAGATTCTGTGAGAAAGCAGAATCTAAGCTCATGCTGCCAGAAAGCGACAGACTTGGGATCGCTTTTGTTCAGTGCTGGTGACGGAAGCAAAGCCTCATGCATGCTAGGCATGCACTCTACCACTGGACTGTAGAGATGGCCAAGCCCCAGAATCAATATCTAAACCCCTACCTGGTGGGCCCTAGCTCCTTTCCAGACACTTTCCAAACCTCTACCCATGACCTCTGGACTCACCTACAGATGTGTTCTCCCAGGTCTCTGACTCTGCTCTTGCCCATATAATCTCTTTCCAGGCATAGGGCCATTTCAAATGCCACTTCCTCTTCATCCTAGACAGCCATCCCTGGACTAACTTGTTACCTGTGTTTTCATAGCACTTTTCACAGATATTAATTGTGTGTTAAGTTTGCATTATTTTGCTTTGTTGACATTTCTGGCTAACCTCAAACATTCTCTAGCTATGGGGTGGGGGAGAGTATTGACTGTCCCTGTTTGGTGATAAGGAAGCTCCTGTCCAATGAGGTGAGCCTGGGCAGGCAGAGACCAAAAGGGTGGCAGCGCAGTTAAAGCTACCTGCTTCTGCTGTTGCTTGACTGGAGGGTCACTGGCAAGTGGCTTAGCCTGCCAGGCCTGCAGTTTCCTCTGCACTGTCACGTGGGTGACAATATACAGAAACTGCCACAAAAGGAGTCACTGGATTCAAGGAATTAGTAGTTATAAAGTGCCTAGAAGAACGTCTGGCCCAGGAAGTGCTATGTAAAGGCTTATTAAGTGAAATCTTACCATCGTACTTCAAACTCAAGACTTTAAGGGCTAAAGCTTCTAACTATAACTCTGTTTTCTGTTTTAGCTTTGTAAGTATATTAGAGTTGTCTAGAGGAACAGAACAAATGGAATGAATTTATATATATATATATATATATAGTATTTTTTAAAAATTTTTGTTTATATTTATTTATTTATTTATTTGAGAGTGACACAGAGAGAGAGAGAGACAGAGGCAGAGAGAGAGCTTCACAACCGAGCGCTTAACCGCTAAGCCATCTCTCCAGTCCTATGTACAGTATTTATATATGTGGGGAATTTACTAAATTGCCTTCCAGGATATAGGCCAGGTAGCCCAACAATGACTGTCTGCAGGCTGGAAAGTCTGAGAACCCAGTAGCTGTTCAGCAATCCCAGTCTGGTACTGAAGGCCTTGGAGGGTTCCTGGAGAGCTGCTAGTCTTCAGTCCCTGCTGGCAGGCTGAAGACGCTGAGCTCCAATGTCAGTGAAGGCTGCATTCACCAGCCAGGGGCAAGGGCAGCGAGGCAAAGACATGGCGCTTTCTCCTGGAGCCTCTTTGAATGTAAGGGCTGCCCAGTGTGGGGGGAAGGTCTTCCCTCCTCAGTTAATCCTTCCTGGAAACGGCTTCACAGATCTGCCCAAGAGCATTGTTTCTTACTTGATATGATCAACTTGGCGAGAGAGATTGAACTGTCACTGTAGGAGTCCAAGTTTTCTTGAGAAGTACGAGAGGAGCAACGAAAGGAAGCTGGCTCAGAGCAGAAGGCACTTTGAGATGAGAGGAGACAGGATCTTCTAGGAAACTTCCAGAATCAACGTGTGGGCCAAGTAAGGGAAGGTGCCTTAGTCCCCTGACACTGGGCCAAGGGCACACAGTGACACCTTCAGTCAAGCTAGCCCCTCTTGAAGGCTTTTTTCATGTCAGTGTGGATTAGACATTTATGTTCCTAGGGGACTTAGCACAGACTCTACTTGCATACCCATGATGTGACATGGTAAGGCTCCATGATCATTTTGCTGAGGGTGGTGAAGGCCTTGCCTACTTATTTTTAAACCTGAACAGAAGGAGTACTGTAATAAGGGTTAGCAATAAAGTTTACATTTCCAAAGCAAAGATCATTTTATTTTTTCATTTATTTATTTTTTATCATTTATTTTTTACTTGATACTGGATATTGCCAGATGTGGTGGTACATGCCAGTAATCCTAACACCCCAGAGAAAGAAATAGGATTGCCTGGGCTGCATAGTGAACTTCAGGCCAATCTGGGTTATATACAGAGACCCTATCTCAAACAAGACAAAAGAAAGACAATTATATAGCAGTAACTTACTGCTGACATGGTTAAAAGTGTTAGACTGAACTAGGATCGGTGTTAGATGACACACAAGACAACTGTTAACGAAATGAGAATAGCAAACATTTTTAGTTTAAGGATCATGTGTAAACAGTGTCTGTCTACATGAGGGTTACACAGTGATTGACCTTATTGTCAAATATTGATTATTTAGAATGCATGATCTTCTGAGCTGGGGCAGGATGTAAAATTACCATTTTTAGCCTTGATCATGACTCAGAATCATCCTCGGGACCTGTGACAAGACAGATTGCTTAAGTCCCGGCCTGAGTTTCTGATTCTGGGTGTTAGAGATGGGGCGTGTGAACCTGTGATTGTAGCAAGTTCCCTGGTGATGGCAATTCTGCTGGCTCAGTGGCTGCGGTTTGAGATCTGCTGAGTTAGAGCAAACAACCCCTCCCCAGTAGCACCTTGCGGCCTCCTAGGCTTGGTTGCAACATAATTAGATTTGTTTTAAATAGGCCACTGTTAGCAGCCAAATTTCCCAACCACTTTTAGCCTTTTGCAGGGCAAGAGAGACATCACCTCACTATTTGTCTTTCAGAGGACAGAGAGGGAGGGAGTGCACCTCAGTGGTAAAGACTTTAAAAGATTTTCAAAGTTGATTCAATGTAGCTTTAGAGTCGCATTTTTATATCTTGGTAATTAAATACATTTGGACCTGTTGGTGTCTGCCAATAGTGGGTTTTTTTTATTTTATTTTAAATATTTATTTGAGAAAGAGAGGAGAGAATGGGCACACCAAGGTGTCCTGCCACTTTGTACATTTGGCTTTACGTGTACTGGGGAAATCAAACCTGGGCCATCAGTCTTTGCAGGCTAGCACCTTTAACCACTCAGCCCTCTCTCCAGCCTCAACAGTGTTTTAAAACAACTTAAAGTAGATCCTTTGTGGAGGTTTGTCATTCTCTGGGACACTCTTGGGCTAGCTGGTTGAGAGGGGATGACCAGCAGGTGGCGCTTGGTGTCAGTTCATGGCCCCGATGGGGTGAAGGCGAACCACAAGCCAAGGTGCTTGCTTTAAATCCTCAAAGTAAGGTCCCCGTAACCACTTGTCATAAAACACTCTGAGACACGCGACTTGGAAAATCGAAATGTCAAGCTCAGCATCTTTGCCACATTTCAAGCTAGGTAATTACCTGCTCTCCCAAAGGGAGTCTGTTTTATGTATTTGCGTGCTTTCTAGGTTACACGTTTCCCAAAGGCAATGATCTCGCTGCCTTCTACTCATGCCATACAATGCTGAAGTGCAATGCACAATTTACAACAACAATTTAATTATTCTACACCCCTCTGAGCTACAGGATGACCTGTTATATAATTGCCGGTAATATAGAAACCTATATAAACCTCATATAAAACCCTTGCGATAAATGGAAGCCTTTGTTTGACCTAGAAATAAATTGATTATTTACTTCACCTGTACAATAGAAAAAGCCCAACTGCTTCCCTGCTATTCCACATTGCAAGCCGTTATCAAATCAATACCACCACTGCATTTTAGTCTGTCATTTTTTTTATTCCGTCTTCCGAGTTGGGTTTTTCTTAACAACACGCAACAAATACTTTTTATATAATCTAAGATAATAAAATAGTTGAACAACTTTGATTTGTTTTAGATTAATATTTGTATAGAAACAATCTGTGGAACGCCTCACCTCAAAACGAAGGTTTCTAAAAGCAGTAGCTCAACATTGCTTTAAATATTGGTTTGATTAAAAGCTGTGCTTTACATTTCCGACTAAAAGGTATCTCCATGCAGTTTCCCTTGTACCCAAAGCTTTAAGGCCTTGGGGAAGTGGCCAAGGAGGGTGGCCACTGTCCCGCCCTTTTCTTTCTTAATGTGGAGAACAGTGATTGGAATAGGCTTGTTACCAAGTCCAGGAAGGTATCAACTGCACATCCCTAGTTCCTAAATGCCAAAGCCCTACTGAGTATTTACCCAACACCTCCCTCTGAGAAATCCCCACAGTGCTTGCTGGCCCCCAAATGTTTCTTTCACTAATCATGTCAGTTACTACAGACAAGTGTAAGTTCTTTCTAAGGGCTTGACCTTTCTTTGCTGAAGTCTTGAGCTTTGTGTGATGTCACATGGATGCTATGCCTTGGTGCCCAGTGAGGGTCCACCATCCCCCAAGAAATGCCTCACCCCACCCTCAAGTCCCCAAAGTGCCTAAGAGTGAAGACCTCACAGAGACAGTGTCTTGAGTGAACACCTCCCCCAACATGCCCAGGGCTTCAGCCTAGATCATTCCATTGATCTTAGTCCACTCGTAGATGTCCTGTTCGCACACTATGTCGGAGTTGATGAGAAGGTATCTGTCGCCTACACAGAAATGCTTCTGACAAGCAGCGCACTTGAAACACTCCAGGTGATACACTTTGTCTTTCACCCGCATCGTCATCTCATAGGCGCGGATCCGCTTGTCGCAGGAAGCGCAGAGACCGTCTTGGCCAAAAAGCCTGGGGCAGAAAGAAAGAAAACCTAAGAGACAGGGGCAGAGATAATACCAGGAGGAGGGAGGGGTTTGGTGACTGGCTCTATCTATCAAAGGTCCTAGAAAGCTTGGTAAACCTGGACCTAGACAGGTACAGTGGTACACACCTATAATCCCAGTTTTATTCGGGAGGCTGAGGCAAGAGGATGGCAAGTTCCAGGCCAGCCTAGGTTACACAGCAAGATTCCTATTTCCAAAACAACAACAGGGCTGGAAAGATGGCTTAGTGATTCAGGCACTTTCCTGTGAGACCAAAGGACCCGGTTCAAGTCTCCAGGACCCATGTAAGCCAGTGCATGCGTCTGGAGTTCATCTGCAATGGCTAGAGGCCCTGGAGCACCCATTCTCTCTCTCTCTCAAATAAATAATAATAATAATAATAATAATAATAATTAAACAGCAGCAGCAACAACAACAAAAGCTGAGCCTAGACCATGGCCCATGAATCAAAAACAGAGAGCAGAATGGGTAACACTGTGGCATCTTATTTGGTATTATTCCTCCCTTTCCTGAACAACTATGTGTGAGCTGTGCCTCTAGGCTACGGAAGCCAGCTATGAAAAGACACAGCTAAGGTGACTTGTGATAACAGGTCAGGCATGCACTGTGTGTCTCCTCCCAGAGGAACTTTCAGTGTAGGAGAGGAGCTGGCATCAGGCTCTGGAGATCCCTTTGGATGGGCAACTGACGAGGAGATCCATAAAACGGGCATCTTTATGAGGCCCTGACCTTAGCCACTGATTCCACCCTGGGGTGAGGTAGGCCTTGCCCCTACCCCAAGCTGCAAAACCAGTTTTCACATGTCCATTCCCTGGAGCTCCCGCTGCCAGGAGCCAAGCAGTGCCCAGGAGACGAACAACATCTAACTCTCCATGACGCATGGAAGGGCTTTATACATGCTCCTCCTGCCCACTTGGCATGACGCGCTGGAAGAACCTGTCATCTCACATTGAATCAGCTATCTCTATAGCCTCAGTGAGTTAGATATCCACTTTTTCAAGTAATATTTAGTGCCAAAGTAGGAGACACAGTTTTCAGGGGGGAGGTCAATGCAGTGGCTCTTTTGTGTGTGTATGTGTATGCACGTGGGCACGTGGGTGCCACAGCATGTGTGTGGAGGTCTATGTGTTTGAGACAAATTTCTCATTTGTGGGCTGGAGAGATGGCTTAGTGGTTAAGGCACTTACCTGCAAAGCCAAAGAACCCAGGTTTGAACCCCCAGGACCCATGTAAAGCCAGATGCACAAGGTGGCGCTTAGTCTGGAGTTTGTTTGCAGCAGCTAGAGACCCTGACGTGCCCATTTTACCTGCCTCTTTCTCTCTCCCTCTCAAACAAATAAATAAAAATAAAAAAATTCTTATTTGCTGCTGCACATATCAGACTAGCTGGTCTGTAAGCTTTGGATTTCCTTCATCCTGCCTCCCACGGCAGTAGATGCACTGGGTTTACAGACACATGTGCCACTGTGTCTGGCTTTACCTGGGATTCAAACTGTGGTCATTAGGTTTTTAACCACTGAGCCATCTCCCCAGCCCCCACTGTAGTGGTTCTCAAAGAGCTGGTCCAGGGCCCAGCATCAACATTGATCAGAAATGGTAAGAAACACAATTTCTCAGGCTGGACCAGAAGATACAGCTTCCCAGTCCAGCCTAGTCCTGAGTGTCACAGGAACTCTGGTTTGACCTTGGATTTCTCTGAGCTTCCGTGAAATGATGGCCATCATAGTAGCGTCCTTGCTCAAATCTTAGCATTGTCATCTGGAACGTATCAGCGCCCCCAGGGTCAAGAACTGAGTCAACATTGTCTATGTGAAGACATTTCAGGTGTGCCTGCAACTTCTCCAGCCCCACTGCAGTGTCTTTTTCACAGAAGGCTTATAGCATATCATGTTAGTGCGTGGTTTCCATGTAAAACCTTTAAAACCGCTGAGGGTAAATGCTTGTTCTTACTCGAAGTCTTTATTAACAAAATAACGGATCAATTGGTATGCCTTCAGAGTTTGCAGGGGAGGTAAGGGCAGCTGCCAAGTTTTACAACATTTGGGCAGAATGAATGGCCTACAAGTGGGAGCTGTAAGCAGAGAGCTCGTTGTTAGCACCGGTGCTGGCTCTGAGTCCCGCCTCCCTCTGCAAGATTTCCAAGCGCCTTCAGAGTGCTGCCAGACTCCATGGTGAGGGAGAACACTCTATCCCACCAGAGCAGATGGCAGAGCTGTGGGTAACCACCGCATCGGAGGTCACCGAGTGGAAAGAGAGTTCTGGTGCCCTGGCTGTTCAGTAAGTTAAGTTTGGGGCTGAGCGAAAATGTGCAACTGAGAAGATACTGTACACAGAATGAATCCAACTGCCTGGGGTGTGAGCTCCCTAAGGAAGGAGGGAGCTTATTAAAGGGAAGTCAGGGGGTAAATTACAACACATCAGGCAGCTAATGAAAGGAAGGACAAAGGACTAATATTTAGGAGACAAGTTCAGGTCCCAGCATCACCTCTACCTTGCCAGATTACCTGAGGAAATGGCATGCCCTCTCCAGGCTTGTGTCTCAACACGGTTAAAGCAAAGGACCTAGAAACTAAAGTACCTCCATCTCTTCCAACTCAGGCATTCTGAGAATCTAATAGTAGTTTTTTAAAAAGGGCCAGAGAGATGGCTTAGTGGTTAAGGCACTTGCCTGCAAAGCCTAAGGACCCAGGTTCAATTCCCAAGTATCCACGTAAGCCAAATACACAAGGTGGCACATGCATCTGGAGCTTGTTTGCAGTGACTAGAAGCCCTGGCATGCTCTCTCTCTTTCTGTCTCCCTTTTTCTGTCTCTTAAATATATATATATATTTTGGTTTTTTGAGGTAGGGTCTCACTGTAGCTCAGGCTGAATTCACTATGTAGTCTCAGGGTGGCCTCGAACTCACAGCGATCCTCCTACCTCTGCCTCCCGAGTGCTGGGATTAAAGGCATGCGCTACCACGCCGGGCTCACAAATATTTTTTAAAAAGGCTCAAGGTCAACACCAAGTGCGGGTGTCTCAGGCTGGATATCCCAGAAGCAGACCCTAGGAGAGGATTTACAGTCCAGTGATTTTTATATCCATTTATTTATTTATTTTGTTTTCTTGAAGTCGGGTCTCACTCTAGCTGAGGCTGACCTGGATTCACTATGTAGTCTCAGGGAGGCCTCGAACCCATGGTGATCTTTCTACCTCTGCTTCCCAAGTGCTGGGATTAAAGGCGTGTGCCACCATGCCCACCTCAGTCCAGTGATTTCTGATGGCTTCAGGGGAAATGGGAAATGGAGAGAAAAGCCAAAGCAAGTGACAATCTCAGGTGGAGAGGCTCAGGGAGTTTCGGCCTGATGCTCAGGGATCCTTGGAATGTAAGTCATATCTCCAAGTCCCTCTGGCTTCTCTCAAGGTTACAGGGCTGTGAGACGCCTGCAGTATGTATGTGCTTTTTTAACTAGGATCTGGTGCAGGCGACACACTTCTGGTTCTAATAGGTGTGGGCTAGAGTCAAGGGCCAGTTGGTGAAATTAGAGCCACAGGCGGGTGGGAGTTGCCATACACAAAATTTGGTTTAAAAAAAAAAAAAAAAAGTCCAAGGGGACCTGGGCTGGGCCCCAACATTAATAGCTGCTCTTAGGCTCCTGACAAATGATAATGACAAACTTGACTTCTGCATGGGAGAAGAGGGTCTCATGAATATTTGAGACTAAACGTCTCAAAAGGACTATAAGAGGACAGCAGTTACCCATTCAAGGCTGTCGTAGGGAGAAGTTATTCTACGAGGAAGAGATACTGGACCCCATAAAAGGACCCACCAAGTCATTCCTCCAACGTGTCTTGTTAAAAGACAGTGTCAGAGCCTGGTGTGGTGGCACATTCTTTTAGCCCCAGCACTCGGGAGGTAGAGGTAGAGGTAGGAGGATCACTGTGGGTCCAAGGCCACCCTGACACTACATAGTGAATTCCAGGTCAGCCTGGGCTAGAGTGAGATCCTACCTCGAAAAACCAAAAAACAACAACAACAACAAAAGACCGTGGCAGGCCAAGAATGGAGGTACACAAGTCCATAGCTAAAGAACCATTCCTGAAGCAAAAAAACAATTTCTCTTCTCTGTCAAGAGGTGTCATGCCATGAGCTTCCTGCTGCCCATTTTAATAACAATAATGTAAATATTAAAGGATGGCTGGGAACGCCTGCTCTAACGCAGAGTTAATTAACATGTTGGTTGCCTGGGAATGTAGCAGGGAAAAGAATTATTTCGTGTCACCAAGACACAAGTTAATTAACACTGGGTTCTCTCAGACTTTTTTTTTCCTCTCCTTTTTAAAAATGGAAAAGATTAACAAGCCCGGGCAGCACTGGCTTTCTTCTTGGATGTTACATAAAGCTGGGAGATAGGGAGAAATGGGCTCTTTTGACCTTACGGTATCTGACTTCATTTAATAAGATTCAAATGATTCGACAGGGATGTAGCCAGGGGTCCCATGGGAATCATTTACCCGTCTGCCTTCTGACTGATTTGGCGTACTGGGAGTGAGTAAAACCAGGTCTGTGTTTGTCCCAGTTCTATTTTCTTGTGACTGTGACTGAAAAAACAAATTCAACAAAATTATAATCATGACCATGGAAAGATTTTCTTTCTTTCTCTCTTTCTTTTTCTTTCTTTCTTTCTTTCTTTCTTTCTTTCTTTCTTTCTCTTTCTTTCTTTCTCCTTTCTTTCCTCTTTCTCCCTTCTCCCTCCCTCCCTCCCTCCCTTCCTTCCTTCCTTCCTTTCTTTCTTTCTAGCAGCAATAAATTTGCAAAGGCTTTATCAGGGAATTTAGGAGAGAAAAAAAACCTAATTCAGTCTGAGTAAACAGATCAGCTTCCTTCAACTGTGGAATGACCTGCAGTTTTTTTTTTTTTTTTTTTTTTTTTCAAGGTAGGGTCTCACTCTGGTCCAGGCTGACCTGGAATTCACTCTGTAGTCTCAGGGTGGCCTCGAACTCACGGTGATCCTCCTACCTCTGCCTCCTGAGTGCTGGGATTAAAGGCGTGCGCCACCATGCCCAGCTCTGCAATTTGTTTTTATTTCACAGGTGCAAGACTGTGAGGAAGAGCTGCAAAGTCTAAGGACCCAGGTTCAATTCTTGCGTACCCATGTAAGCCAGATGTACAAGGTGGCACATGCATCTGGAGTTCATTTGCAATGACTAGATGCGCTGGCATGCTCTTTCTCTCCCTCTCTCTCCCTCCCTTCCTCTCTCTTAAATATTTTTATTAAAAAAGGCTCAATAGTCAACACCAAGAGCTGGTGTCTCGGGCTAGATATCCCAGAAGCAGACCCTAGGAGAGGATTTACAGTCCAGTAATTTCTGATGGCTTCAGGGGAAATGGGAAATGGGGAAAAAAGCCAAAGCAAGTGGCAGTCTCAGGTGGAGAGACTCGGAGAGGGAGTTTTGGCCTGATGCTCAGGGACCATGGAGTATAAGTCATATCTCCAAGTCATTCTGGCTTCTGCCAAGGTTACAGGGCTGTAAGACTCCTGCAGTAAGTATGTGTCTTTTTAACTAGGATCTGGGGAAGAAGGGCTGCCCAGGAGCCAAGGGCACTAGAGTCTAAACAGCCCATTCCATGGGCTGGCTCGTCCTAACAGAGGGCTGCACACTGCATGGTTCCTGTGCCCAGGAAGATGGCAAAGACCTGGCAATTGTACGGGTGAGCAGAGCTGACAGTAGAGGGCACAGGTACCTCCACAGCAGCTAGTGTGAAAGGAGATGCTCAAACATGTCAGGCAAAGACACTCATGGAATGCCAGAACAAGCCACATGGCCAATAGTATGCCCCAGGGCAGGAGCTATGCTCCTGGTTCCTATTTTATCCTCCCTGTCTTCATCTCCTTGTTCGTTACACTGGAAAATAATGTGTAATACTGTCATGAAGATAAAAGTAGCTACAAACGGAGCTGACATCTATTTGATACTCATGGACCAAGCCAAGTACTTATCATGTATGATTCCCTTTAATCCTCACCACTTCCTTGCAAGTAACTACATTTATTATCCTAATTTATACAGAGGAAATTGAGACTTATGGACCTTGGCCAAGACCACAGAGCTAGGAAGCAATGGGACCTCTGACTCCCCAACCATCACCTCTTATGGATGTTGAATCCCACCTTCCTACTGTGAGAATACATGCCTAGAGCTAATAGCAAGAATATGCTTGCTATTTTAAAATTTTCCGCACATAATATTGGAATCATAAAATAGAATATTGTGTGTGTGTGTGTGTGTGTGTGTGTGTGTGTGTGTGTGTCAAAGTAAGCATTTAAAAATCTACCCCAAGAGCTGGGTGAGGTAATGCAGGCCTTTAATCCCAGCACACAGGAGGTTGAGGTAGGAGGTAGGAGGATCTCTGTGAGTTCAAGGCCAGCCTGGGCTACAGAGTGAGTTTGAGGCTAGCTTGGGCTAGAATAAGACCCTGACTCAAAAAGATCAAGAAAGCCGGGCATGGTGGTGCACGCCTTTAATCCCAACACTCTGGAGGCAGAAGTAGGAGGATTGCCGTGGATCACGAACACACACACACACACACACACACACACACACACGCAGAGGGAGAGAGAGAGAGAGATGAATATAGGAAGGGGATTAGTTAGGAAGAAGGGGTTTAACGGGAATGTGAGTAGGATAAAAGAGGGAAATGGGTGCCAATGAATGTGATCAAAATACATTATATACATGTATGCCTCTGTCCAAAATTGAATTAAAACAAAAGAACCCACTCCCAAACTTGTAAATGAAAATACCCTCATTCCCATGATATTCCCTGTGCATCTCTCTCGAACCCTTTCTTTTAGCCGGGTCCCCCGGAATTTTGGATTTACTCTTCTCTTGCCTTCAAAGGCCTTAGTATTTGCCCACCCAGGACTGTGTCTCCGAGAGCATGTTGGCGCTGCGCAGAGGAAGAGCCTGCTACCTCTACGTCTATAGGAGATGCTGCACCGGGTCTCCTCAGCCTGGACGCGGACCCACACATGACCGAGCGGTGTGAGAAGGTACCTGAGGTAGTCTCTCCTGCACAGCTTGCGGCCCAGCTTGTAGTAAAGGCGCCGGCCCACCTCGCCCAGCCGGCACCCGCACAGGTCACAGCTCAGGCAGTCCTCATGCCAGTACTGGTCGATGGCTTTCAGGAAGTAGCGGTCCCCGATGTTCTGCTGGCAACCACCGCATGTCAGCAGGGATGGAGGGATCTGCAGTACCTCATCCACTGGTTCCCTGGGGAGGAGGCCAAGCATGAGGGCCAAGTTCACCAGGGAAAGGAGCACCAGGACCCAGGAGTCACTCTAGGCCAAACAGGAAACCTCACTCCATTGCCTTCCAGAGGTAAAAGGAAAAGGAACGGAATGCACATCCCTACCTCAGACTGCAGAGACCCAGCCAACCTGGATGAAGAAGGGAGAGCTCGACATTACCCTTGAAATCCTTGAAGTAAATGCAAGGCACCAAGGCATCTGCAGATGGCGCTGGACCTCTACCCACAGCCCAGCACAGTAGCGGACACCTCTGGTCCCTCTCCCGGGTCTTCCAAGCTCTTCAGTGTTTGTGGGCTTTTCTTTTTCTCCTCCCTCCCATCCTCCCTTCCTCCCTCTCCCAACTTCCTTCCTTCCTTCCTCCCTCCCTCCCTCCTTCCTTCTTTCATTCCTTCCCTCTCTCTCTTCCTTCCCTCCCTCCCTCCCTCCCTTCTTTCCCTCTCTCTTTCTTCTTTCCCTCTTTCTTTCCCTCTCTCCCTCCTTTCTTTCCTTCTTTCCTTCCTTCCTTCCTTCCTTCCTCTCTCTCTCTCTCTCTTTCTTTCTTTCTTTCTTTCTTTCTTTCTTTCTTTCTTTCTTTCTTTCTTTCTTTCTTTCTTTCTTTCTTTCTTTCTTTCTTTCTTTCTTCACGTTTAAGGCACTACCAAATCCCAGAGGAGGCACTTAAGACCAAAAGAGTTACTCCTGGTCAGAGTTCTAGAAACCTGTAAATACCCTATTGAGTTCATGTGCCAGCCTTCTGCCAACACACAAAAGCAAAAGTGAAATAAAAAACTCAAAGCCAACAAAGCTCCATCAGGTTGTTTCCCCTTTCCAAAAATTAAAATTCCATCAGGATATCTTTTTAAACAAACAAACAGGAATTCTGTATCCCACCCTATTTTGTCAATGAGTGGTTAAGGGGAAAATCCAATTATTGAGGTCATTGTCAAATTCACAGAGGACATGGATTTAATTTTTCTTTCTTCACATAAAAATCTTAACAATAGCAAAAGTGATTTGAATAATGTTAACTTAATAAAGAAAGTGAGGACGAGGAAAAACAATGCTCTTAAAGAGTGAAATGATGCTGAAATCTCAATCCAGCCTGAGGTACCCATTCTTTCCTGCTCGCCGGCCTTCACTGGAACGTGAGTATTTGTTGCTGTTTTTCAAGGTAGGGTCGCACTCTAGCCCGGGCCGACCTGGAATTCACTGTATAGTCTCAGGCTGGCCTTGAACTCATAGCGATCCTCCTACCTCTGCCTCCTGAGTGCTGGGACTAAAGGCGTGCACCACAAAGCCCTGCTTCTGAGTATTTTTGTTTTACATTTAAGAATAATTCTGCCCAAAAGAAACAAGGAGTGGAGGGAATGATTCTGCTGTCAAACAGGAGACAAAGAAAACTCAAGACTTGACATGTCACCACCAAAATGCTCTCTGGAACCTTAGTCAAATACAAACCTGTTTATTAAAAGCTAGTGTTTTTCTTTCTTTTAAAATTTTATTTGCATGCGCACGTACGTGAGTGTGTGCATGCCTGTGTAAGAGCACACCAGGATGTCTGGCCACTGCATACAAACACTAGATGCTTTCACTTATCTTTGTAGCTGGCTTTATGTGGATGCTTGGGAATTGAACCCAGGCCAGCAGGCTTTGCAAGTAAGTGCCTTTAACTGCTGAGCCATCTCTCCAAACCTCTTTCTTCATTTCTTCTCCTTTTTTTTTTAATGGACCTTATTGCAACTGAGAAATTCCCAAAGGCAGTTTCCCCTGGGTTCCTTGGTGCTATAAATCGCAGTTTGGCCTATTCTTATTTGTCACTGTCACCAATGGCCTTGTGGCTTAATTGGACTATGACCACAAAGCTCATCATTACACTTAGGGATAAGGAGACCTGGGGAACCGGTGTTTGCAGTATATTCTGACAACTTTGGGTGACTCTATCCAGGAAAGTATGAAGCATTCCTTGTGAATATTTTGGAATGCTGAGGCCAAACCCACAGCGTTCACATATCCATCACAAAAGATTCCCTTCTTTTAGAACAAGTTCATGTAAAACTCAAGGCAGTTTTTTTTTGGGGGGGGGGATCAAAATCTTAGTTTTGAGGATTTATTTTTTGTTTTGTTTTGTTTTTCAGTGCTAAAGATGAAACTCATGCTAGACTCTACCACTGAGCCTTATTCGGCAGTTCATGGCAGGGCCTCCAGCCACTGCAAAGGAAGTCCAGACACATGTGCCACCTTGTACATGTGGCTTATGTGGGTCCTGAGAAATCGAACTGAGGTCTTTTAGCTTTACAGGCAAGTGCCTTAACTGCTAAGCCATCTCTCCAGCCCCTCTTTTTATTTTATTTTATTTTTTAATCTTGGGATATAACCTTACTAAATGGTTCAGCTGGCCTGGACCTTTCCATTCTGCCTCAGCCTCCAATGTAGCTAGAATTATAGGTGAGTACAACCAGGCCCAGCTAAATACCTGAAATAATGTTAACAATGCACCAGAATGGTCGTTTCTATAAGGCATACATAAGAACTTCCATCCTCCCTTATAAAAGTTAACTGATGACTCTTGGCCTTTTTAGGTGTATCAATTCAGAATTGTATCTCTTTCTTTTTCCAGTCTTAGTTTGGGCTTTCAGAAACACTCAGGAAACCTTGACTGTGCTAGATGCCCCAATGCTGACACTGAAAACCAAGTGTGAAAGAGGAGAATTTGCACTTAGCTAGTGCAAAACTGCTTGGAATGAAAATAAACTGCTCTCTATTCTTCACATAGAGGTGGCAGGGGCCAGCAGTTGTGCGGTTCGGGAAATCTGTGTTCATGAATCCTGGCTTCCTGTCTAATGCTTCCTTTGCATGTGCTTAGGCAAGAATCTACCTGTATTTGGAGATAGGATGGTCCAGATGAGTTGGCCCAAGGAGGCTTTGAGCAGGTACACAAGAAAGCAGCTGGCAGGAGAGTAAGTTGCAGATGAAACAGATGTGATGGCCCGAGAGCAGAGAGAGGACAGAATAAGATATTGACACATCTATCTTTCTATGATTATTGATAATGTGACATTATCTCTAGTGAACAATCCAATCCAGGGACTGAGTGGGACTCCCCTCAAGTTAATATTTGATATTCTCCCACTGAATCTTACACCGAGTGTCATTTCAGTAAAGACTTCTGCGATAATTTCTCAACAATATCCAGGAGAGGGCAAAATGGTGCTGAGCCATTTTCACATAGCTTTTCCATCTTCAACTAGAACCTGCCTGCCCTGGGAGCGCAGGGTAAGAAAAGATGGACTGTGAGAGAGCTTCCTGGAGTAGGTGTCTGCTGTTATGACCTTGGGGATACCTTTCCATTTTCTAATCTTGGGTTGGGGGGGGTTGGGGGGAGCAAACCTTCAAAAGAGCAAACTTCCTTTAAAAAAGAGGGGGAGGGGCTGGCACACACTTTTAATCCCAGCACTGGGAAGGAAGAGGTAGGAGGATCATCTTGAGTTCTAGGCCACCCTGAGACTACATAGTGAATTCCAGGTCAGCCTGGGTTACAGCAAGACCCTATCTTGGAAAAAAAAAAGGGGGGGGGTCTGGGAAGATGCAAACAAGAGGTTCAATTTGCCAGCAAGCACTAAAGCCCAATGCAAAAAGTGGTGCAAGCATCTGGTGTTCGTTTATAGCAGCACTAACACACACACACACACACACACACACACGCACGCACGCACGCACGCACGCACGCACGCACGCACATAAATAATTTTTAAAAAACGAACTCTCCAGATTTCTCTCCTAGACAAGTGTACTACCACCAAGCTGCATCTCCAGCCCCTACAGATCTATCTGCTAATAAAGGATTGCTGACTAACTTCTGCTTGGGCATTCTTTCATCCAACGGACTCCCTTACTGTATTACATACACGGTCTTTCCCAAGCTCTGAAAACTTAAGGCTCAATTGCAATACTAAGTTCATTTTTAACCAGGGAGCGCATTGACATCTCCATATATACATATATGTATATATATACATATATAAAATATATTTTTTAAATAAAAGGAGTTATTTTTCTCTTGAGAATTTAAAGAAGCTTGGTCTTTATTACAACAAAACTAGCTCCTTACCAAGCTGATGAGGTCTTAACCTTCAACACTGGTGACTGATGTTCAGATTCTCTTTGGATCGTGGTTACTTCCTGTGTTTTATGAGAACACGCTGGGTTTTTATGCGGCTGACTGAGGGTAAAACCCAGGTAAATAAACACCACAAAAGACTGAAATTGCAGAGGGGGTGAGTGGGGAAACTTCAAGCAGGAAAGCACAATTCTTTTCAAGCAGGAAAAAACCCCCAAAACCAGCAAATGCCTCTTAATGGCACAAATGGACAACCAGCTCCTTTGGTCTTGCGTTAACAAATCCCTTCAAAGGATTAGTTAGGGACTTCAAAGGAATAAAAACTCAAGACCAGACAGCTAATGACTCTTAAAAGGGCATTTGCGTGGACAAGGAAAATGATACCTTAAATGATACCCCTTGCCTTCCCACGTTAATGCTAGAGAATGGGTCTACTCCAATGCAAGGCTCCAGACACTGACAACACATCCTCATTAGCGCTCTTCCCTGACCCTGAACCCTTTCAAGAGTGAGTACGTATCGAACTGTGAACTCTGCTTTCCCAGAAAAATACACCTAGACACACAATGGTGGCTGCGCTAACTTTGCAGGTTCGGGGGGGGGAGAGAGAAGGCGAACGTGGACCCCGGTGGACTCCAGAAGTCTCCGGAGGCCAAGAACCGGGTCCAACCCGCAGCCACTTCATTCTGGACCAGGGACAGGGCCTCCTGGAATGCCCCCCCCCCCGACTTCCAGGATCCGGGGTGGGGGGACAAAGGGGAAGATTGCCGGGGACAGGGAGATGGGAGCGGGCCCCTTAAGGCACCTGCGCGCCTCCGAGCTCCGGGCAAACTTTCCGGCCCATGGGGGGGGGGGGTGGATTCGATCCCAGGGAGCCCCGAGGAGCGGGCGGTGGAGCCCGGGAACACGGATCAGGGAAGGGTCCGGAGGGCACACTTACTCGGACGGGTCCAAGCTCTTCCTCTCGATGGCCGAGGACATTGGGGAGGACGGCGGCGTGCCGGGCGGCGGGGGGCGCTCCCTGGGAATCTGCCGGGGCTCCTGCGCCTCCGCGGGCTCCGGCCTCCGCGCTCAAGGACGGCGCCGCGCCGCGCTGCGCTCCCTTCAAACACAGACAGCGAGTCACCGGCGGCCCGGCCCGGCCCGGGGCGGCTGCGGCTCACACCGCGGCCCAGGACCTAACCTTCCATCATCCCCGTCGCCCCCTCTCCGCCACCGGCTCCGCGCAGCCCGCCGCCCCGAGACCCTCGCACCCTGGCCGGTGTCGCGGCTCTCGGGGCGGAGAGGGGGCGGCGGCCTGGGGGACCGCGCGGCTCCCTTCTCTCTCTCTCTCTCTCTTTTTCCACTCTCTCTCTCTCTTCCTCTCCTCTCTCTCTCCCTCTCCTCTCTCTCCCTCTCTTTCCTTTCTCCCCTCTCTTCTCTCTCTCTTTCCCTCTCCTCTCTCCCCTCTCCTCTCTCCCCTCTCCTCTCTCTCTCCCTAGGTCTCTTTCTCTCTCTCTCTGTTCTCTCTCTCAGGTCTATTTTCGCTCAGCTTCCCTCTGTCTCTGGTTTCATTTCCTTTTTCCTGATCACGATTCAAATACAATAGAAGGAAATCACATTTAAAGAGACAGCTGCCCGCCCCCCTCTTTTTTTTTTTTTTTTTTTTTTTTTTTTAACGGGGCTCCTGGGGATTAGCAATACAAACAGCAGCCGCAGCAGGACTGACTTGGCTTCTTAAAGGGACCAGCGTCCGGAGACCCGGTCTTTCTCAGCGAGCACCGCTCCCTGGAGAGGAGCCTGGGCTGCCACTAAATCATTTATCAAATGTCCCCCCACCACCTACCACCACTAACACCACCCCTCTTCCGGGTGTCCCCTCCAGGGGTAAGGCTGAAAGTAACCACCCAGCCGTTCCAACAGGAAAGAAAAGAATAGGAAATAGCACCGTACAGAAATGTGGCTCCCTGGCGTGCGCGTCCCGGGTTCGAGGTCCCAGGACCGCCGGGCGCGGAGATGCTCTGGACAGCGCGGCTGCGGCGGGGCGGCGAGGTGGCCGCTGCTGCGTCGTCTGCGCGCGGGAGACAGCGCGAGCAGTGCGAGCAGTGCGAGCGGGGACCACACCGGCTGGGTACCAGAGCTGAGCTGGGGGCACCTGATTCCTCCTCGGGGAGTGGGGAGCGTGGCTGGGAGGGACCACGCTGGCCCTCTCCATCGGCGGGGAGCTGAATTCCCTCCCTCAGCATCTTTTAAAGAGCGGGCTCCCGCGGTGAGGTTATATGTTGGTCCCATGCAATGTACCAGGAATACCCTGACCAGAGAAAGTATCTTTCCAGTGGATCGAGGACCTAAAACAGTCATCGCTTACTGTTAAGTACCTCCCCCCCCCCCATCCCCGCAAGTCAAGCAAATACAAAGAGGCAGACCTGGTCGGGAGGGTCAGGTTGCTCTTCCTAGCTCTACAGAGCAAGTTATAGTAAGAGAAAGTAGTGTAGAAGGGGGTTGGGGGCGGTTAGCACGCTACTTTTCCAGGGAGGGAAACTTGGGTTGTTCTGGGCCTCTGACTTCCCTGAAAATGTCTGCGTCCAGAAATTATTATTCAAGACTTATTAGCTCATGATTCCAGTCCCACACCCTGTCAGAATCCATCGTGTCAGATCGGGGTGGTGGGCTTTTCCTTCCCACGGTAACGGTGCCACTGAGTGGTCTGGATTCAGCTCATCCTAAAAGGTGGAGGTCTGAAGTGAGTCCTTGGACACTTCAATTTCCCTGTCCAGAACCAAATCCTCACTGACTTCTCATTAGTAAATAACTTGAATTTACTATTCTCGGACTCTGGTCATTTTCTTGTCTCGGCATCCTAAGGTTTTTTTTTTGTTTGTTTGTTTTTGTTTTTGTTTTTGTTTTTGTTTTTCGAGGTAGGGTTTCACTCTGGTCCAGGCTGACCTGGAATTAACTATGTAGTCTCAGGGTGGCCTCCAACTCATGGCGATCCTCCTACCTCTGCCTCCCGAGTGCTGGGATTAAAGGCATGCGCCACCACGCCTGGCTTTAAGGTTTTTTTAAGAATTGAAATTTCTGTGTAGGGTCCGAGAGATGACTTCACAGTTAAGGCACTTGCCTGCAAAGCCAAAGGATCCAGGTTTGATTCCCCAGGAACTATTTAAGCCAGATGCACAAGGTGACACATGTGTCCCGGGTTCATTTGCAGTGGCTGAAGGCCCTGGTGCACCTACCTCTCTCTCTCTCAAATGAATAAAATAAATTTTAAAAATTAAAACAAAATCTTAGTGTGTGCACATGTCCTTGTACATGCAATCTGGGTCTTCAGTATATAAAAAGTAATTTTCAGGCTGAGGTAGGGAGATCACTGTGAGTTCAAGGCCAGTCTGGGCTAGAAGGAGACCCTGCCTCAAAACAAAAACAAGTCATTCTGATCAGAACTTTGTTTTAAATTTAAAAAAGAAAAATTCTTAGAATGTTTAGGCAAGCCTAATAAATGCATAGCCTACCATTCTACTTTCCTTTTTTTCTTTCTTTCTTTTTTTTTTTTTTTTTAATTTTTGAGGTAGGGTCTCACTCTAGCTCAGGCTGACCTAGAAGTCACTACATAGTCTCAGGATGGCCTGGAATTCACAGTGATCCTCCTACCTCTGCCTCTCAAGTGCTGGGATTAAAGGCATGTACCACCACACCCGGCTTCCTTTCTATCAAAAGTGAAAATCAGGGCTGGAGAGATGGCTTAGCGGTTAAGGTGTTTGCCTGCAAAGCCAAAGGACCTCAGTTCAATTCCCCAGGACCCATGTATGCCAGATGCACTAGGTGGCTCATGAGTATGGAGTTCATTTGCAGTGGCTGGAGGCCCTGGCATGCCTATTCTCTCTTCCTCCCCCTCTCTCTCTGTCTGCCTCTCTCTCCAATAAATAAAAAAGTAAATAAACATTTAAAAAAAATGAAAATCAACCTTTGTCACAGTATTCTCAGTATTGGGGAGGTGGAGGTAGGAAGATCAGGAGTTCAAGGCCTGTCTCAGCTACATATCAAATTAGAAGACAACTTGGGCTACATGAAGCCCTTTCTCAAAAATAAAACTAAGAAACAGTGGTGGCAGAAGAGAGGAGGAATACTATAGGTTATGGTTAACAGTTTATCTACTTAATAGTGATGGTCAATGTTGGGAAGTTGGAACCAGACTACCTGGGTTTGCTTTAGGCTTTTATAAGCTAGTGTGACCCAGGAAAATAAACTGGAAAGTCAGTATTGGGTAGTAGCTTAGAACTCTGACAACCTAAATTCTAGCCCACTATTTAAAAAAAAAAAAAATACATTTTATTTATTTATTTGAGAGAGAGAAATAGGGAGAGAGAGTCTGTGTGTGAGAGAGAATGGGTGCACCAGGGCCTCCAGCCACTGCAAACGAACTCCAGATGCATGCGCCCCCTTGTGCATCTGGTTTATGTGGGTACTGGAGAATTGAACCGGTATCCTTTGGCTTTGCAGGCAAATGCCTTAACCGCTAAGCCATCTTTCCACCCCTTTTTGTTTGTTTGTTTGTTTTGTTCTTGTTGTTGTTTTTGTTTTCTTGTGGTAAGGTCTCACTCTAGTCCAGGTTGACCTGGAATTCACTATGTAGTCTCAGGTGGCCTTGAACTCATGGTGAGCCTCTTATCTCTACCTCTCGAGTGCAGGGATTAAACACGTGTGCCACCACAACCAGCCTAATTTTTAAAATATTTATTTATTTATTTATTTATTTATTTATTTATTTATTTATTTATTTATTCGAGAAAGAGGCAGAGAGAGAGAGAGAGAACCCCAGATGCATATACCACCTTATATTTCTGGCTTTTGTGGGTCCTGGGGAATCAAACCTGCTAGCCCACTTTGTATCACCTGTGTAAACCTGAGCTTTAGAGCAATAGCTTAAACTCTCAATATCCTCAGCAGTAAAATGAGAATGATAGAGTCTAGGGCCATCTCACCTTGAATGCATCTAATCCTGTCTGATCTTGGAAGCTAACTAGGGTCAGGCCTGGTTAAAACTTGCATGGGAGAACAATAGAAGGCACTGCACAGGCTGATGTGAGAATTAAATGAGTTTGTATATGCCAGTATGACACATAAATCCATAACAGAATGAAGGCAATAGGTAATGTGAAATTGGAAAAAGGAAATAGAGCTGGAGAGATGCCTTAACAGGTAAGGCCCTTCCTGTGAAGCCCTAAGGACCCAGGTTCAATTTTCTAGGTCCCACATAATCCAAATGCACAAGGTGGTGCATGCATCTTGAGTTCATTTGCAGTGGCTAGAGGCCCTGGCACATCTATTCTCTCTCTCTCTCTCTCCCTCTCTCTCTCTCTCTCTCTCTCTCTCTCTCTCTCAATCTGTGTGTGTGTGTGTGTCTTTCTTTCCCTCTCTCTGTCTCAAATAAATAAAAATTAAAAAATATTTAAAATGTAAAAGGAAATATATGGAGTGCTCATATGTTTAGTGGCCATTAAATGACAGTGATAGCAAAAGATATTGAGATAACATAAAACAAATTTGAAATTAGATTTATAGGTGAAATAGGGTTTGAAGTAAAAATTTTCCACTTGTTAAAAATTATTGCCTGTTTTCTAAAAGCAAATAGAGAGGTTGGGTAGATGGCTCAGCAGTTAAATGTCTCTCTTACAAAGCCTGCCTGCCTGGGGGTTCAACTCCCAGCCACCCATGCCTAATGCAAAAAATGGTGCAAGCATCTGGCATTTCCTTTGCAATAAGAGACCCTGGTGCATGCATGTGCAAATACATATATACAAATTTTAAAATAAATAAATAAATAAATAAATAAATAAATAAATAAATAAAGTGCCTTCATTTCACTCCTTACTGCTCCCAAACAAAACAGGTAGATATTACTTCCTCCTTTAACATTCATTGTCTTGGTCAGTAAATGCTGTGCGTACATCTGCATGCTGCTGTGTTCCCTACTTCAACTGTGCACGGGCCTGAAGTCAATTGTTAAAATAAGCATCTCCTTGCGTCCCAAGAGGTAACTGCAGAATGATCAGTTTGGGGGCATGAAGTTCCTTGAGTAATAGACTTCAGCTTTGACCTGAGTGTGTAAAGGAAAAGTGACAACTGCATTTGACTTTGGGTCAGTTTCTTATCTTTCGCAACTCTTTGGAGAGAGCCTCCTTCTAGAAGGTGCATATTTGAAATGGTATCTTAAGATTTCAATTTCACACACAGTGGTTGTAAGAAATAACTGCCTACTGGTGGGATTTCATTTCTATTCAACGGGCAATTAAATCGTTCAAATTTGAGTTTAACATTTAGAATCAAGTCTCAAAATGTGTTTTTATATGAATAATTTTAAAGCAATCACGACCTTATTGTATCCTCCCATAGCAACCAGTACCTGCCTTATTATGCAGGAGAGCTGTCACCTTTATGAGGCGATTTGAACATGTGAAACAGTTCTTGACAGCCAAGGAAATCTGTACCTGACCAGGATCAGTGGGACTGAACTTTAACTCCCTGCCCCTACTGAAAAAAATTAAAGATCCTGAAGTTTATAAATTTTCTCTTTTTTCCTTACTGAGGCCAGAATCAGTCTGCATGAGAATGCAATCCCAGATGGATTCTCCTGCCACCCCCGTGGGCATTTTCCACTCTAGTCTTCCTCGCTCCCTCCCTCCCTCCCTTCCTTCCTTCCTTCCTTCCTTCCTCCCTCCCTCCCTCTCTCCCTCCTTCCCTCCCTCCCTCCTTCCCTTCCTTCCTTCCTTCCTTTCCCTCTCTCATTGTTTTTACAATTATTTTCCAGGGAAGAACAGTTGCAAATGACTACGACTACATGCCTTTGCTAAAGTGGGCTTCTGATAGAAATTAAAGTACAAAAGTCATTGGAAAAATGCCAACAATGACAATCTACTTAAGTTTTTCAACCATCAAAATCTAAGTTGCAACATATGCCTTCTTAGTTGTGACAGTCACAAAAACAGAGACCTCTTTTAATATGGCTTCAGCTCATGTGCAAGATTCTTAGGACATTCAGTTGTCACGAGTCATGGTTCCCAGACTTATTCTGAACATTTCAGGGCCAGTTGATAAATGTATTTTCACAGAATGCTAGTTCTGTTTGGTAACCTTAGTGATAAACAAATTGGGTTCCCTATATAGTAAGAAAGAGCCTCACATCTTTTTTTTTTTTTAAATCCCTATGAACTCAGGAGTCAGTAACACATAGCTCAGTGGTTTACTAGCTGTTTGATTTGGGGGAAGTCACTTTACCTCTCTGAACCTTGGTTTCTATAACTGTCACATGGAAGTGCTGTAAAGAAAATCCAGCACTCAGGAGGAAGAGGTAGGAGGATCATCGCGAGTTCAAGGCTACCCTGAGGGGACATAGTGAATACCAGGTCAGCCTGGGCTACAGCAAGACCCTACCTCAAAAAAAAAAAAAAAAACCACTAAAAAATAAAATAAAAAATCGAAAGGAACAAGACTAGAGTCAAACTGCTGGGGTGCTTGCTCACCTTAAAGGAATATTCAATAGGATAATTTATGCAAAAATGGTTCGCACAGCAATGGTGTATAGAAAATGGTTAGAAACGACACAGCAGTTGCTATTGCCCCATCTTTCAGAAGTAACCACCTCCCCATCAGGAAGCAACAATCTTCCAGCCAATCAGGATATCCTCCCCATCAAAGAACGCTGAGGATGGGGTGCAGTAGAAGGAGCAAGCTTCAGGCTTGAGGATCCCCACCTTTCTGCAGAAACCACGCACGCCTTTAATCCCAGCACTCAGGAGGCAGAGGTGGGAGAATTGTCGTGAGTTCAAGGCCACCCTTAGACTGCATAGTGAATTCCAGGTCAGCCAGGACTAGAGTAACACCCTATCTCAAAAAACAAAAAAACAAAAAAAAAAAAAGAAAGAAAGAAAAAGAAACCACACTGAAATGTAATGTGACATCAGCCACATCCCAGCTTCGATTCACCTGACCTGGCCTGCAGAACCAGGTGCAGTAGAAACTGCTCCCAAATGCCCGCACAGGGTCTTAGCACATAGCATGTCCTCTCCGAAGGGGGCCTTAGAACTGCTCAGCACTATGACTTCCTCTCTGGGCCTTGCAGCAGCAGGAATTCCATAGGACTTCTATCCAGACCTGATCCATTCACAGCACCTCAGCCTTTATTGACTACGCATGTGTTTTAGTTCTACATCTGTGAAGTGGGACTCTTCAGAGCACTGTCTCCTATCACCCTTACACAATTCAGCAAAATGAAATCGATAGGTGTTTGGAGAGGAAACTGACACACAGCGGGCTCCTATGGGAACACGAAGTGGCTATGGACTGTGTTAGAGAGAGTCCAGCTGTAAGATACTCTTGAAGACACACTGATAACTCAAACCCTTTGATGGACAGGGCAAATAAGTGCCAATCACTCCTTCTCCCACTGTGGCTACCACCACCCTCTCCCTTGGGTGCTAGACCCTGAACTTGTTCACTGCTTTGAGTTCATGATGAGCCTGAGCCAGGTGAGCTGTCTTTGTGCAGTTTCTGTGAACCCTCTTTTCTCTTCTCTCTCTAGCTACAGGGGCAGCCCAGCCCGCGTGCAATCCTGCCTGCCTTTATGGGCCTAGAAGACCCTGTGATCTGGCCTCTAGTATTCCTGGAGCCCCTTCCCCTCAGTACTTCCCCTTGAATCAGGCTGGTTTTCTTTTTGCACTGTTCTTTCCTTTTTTTTAGAGATGCTCTTTCTCTCCATTATTCCATGGCTTTTGGGTACTGCGATCAGTTCTCTGTTCAAACATTCTACCCCTAGAAGGGCCTTTTGAAAGACCACCTTGGTTGGTGGGGGGGTCTAGGGAAATGGCTTGGTGGGTAAAGTGCTTGTTGTGCAGGCATGAGGACAATGAGTTTGGATTTCCAGCAGTCATGTGAAATTCCCAGAAGGGCAGCTTGCATCTGTAACTCCAGCACTAGGGGATGCAGAGATTGGGAATCTAGCTTATCACAGCTAAATGGGTGAGCTAGAGACTCTGTCTCAAAGAATAAGGTGGCAAGTGACTGAGGAAGACACTGCACGTTCTCACACACATGTGTGCCTACATACATATGAATAAGCGTACACACATGCACATGCATAAAAACATGCAACAAAACAAAAAGGCTGCAGAGATGGCTCAACGGTTAAGGCACTTGCTTGTAAAGCCAAAGGATGCAGGTTCGATTCCCCAGGACCCACGTAAGCCAGATGCACAAGGTGGCACATGCATCTGGAGTTTATTTGCAGCAGCTGGATGCCCATTCTTTCCCTCTCTCTCTTCTCTCTTTATCTCTCTCTCCAAAAACGAATAAAAATAAAATATTTTAAACCCCTTAACTGTTCATTCTTCTCGAGCCTTCTTATCCTGCTTTTCTTCCTCCTCCTAGCTTCACTATGTCCTCTTTCCTGCCCATAAAGTAGAAGGCTGTTACTGCGTTGGCTTTCTTGGAAGAAATGGAAGCTTTGTGAAAGTAGAAACGGCTTCTGACATGTTCTCAGCGGTGTCTTCAGCACCTCGATGAGTTGAATGAATGTGCACGTGTGTGGCAGCCCTGCCCCTCCCACCCCAGTATGTCCACACAGTCCTCTGAGTAAAAATGAGGGTCCCATGTCCGTCTCTCCTTTCTTTTCCTTTGCTCCTTTTTTTGACGGCAGGGTTTCACTGTAGCCCAGGCTGACCTAGAACTCACTCCATAGTCCTGACTGGCCTGGAACTCAAGGCAACCTCTTCCCTCAGTCTCCCTGGTATTGGTATTTTACATGTGGGCCACCATGCCTGGCTTCCCTTGTTTTTGAGTATCATTTTAAAAAAAGATTTTTATTTATTTATTTATTTATTTGTGACAGAAAGAGGGAGAGAGAGAGAGAGAGAGAGAGAGAATGGGCACACCAGGGCCTCTAGCCGCTGCAAATGAACTCCAGATGCATGTACCACCATGTGCATCTGGCTTTCATGGGACCTAGAGAATCAAACTTGGGTCCTTAGTCTTCACAGGCATGTGCCTTAACCACTAAGCCATCTCTGCAGCCCAAGTATCACTTTTACAAAAATTATTTATTTATTTGAGAGAGAGAGAAAGAGGCAGAGAGAGAGAGGAGAGAGAGAAAGAGAGCATGGGCACACCAGGGCCTCCAGTGACTGCAAATGATCTCTAGATGTGTGCACCCTTTTGTGCATCTGGCTTATGTGGGTCCTGGGGAATCAAACCTGGGTCCTTTGGCTTTGCAGGCAAATGCTTTAACCGTGAATCCATCTCTCTAGCCCCTGAGTATCACTTTTTAAAAAGCATTTTATTTATTTATTTGTAAGCAGAGACAGAGAGAGAAAGAAAGAAAGAGAGAGAGAGGAGAATTGAGAATCACTTTTGTGAGAATAATTTGGACGAGATACTGTTCAGATTTGGGCCAAGAGTTGGGTTGTTTGTTTGTTTGTTTTTGCTTTTGGTCTCACTATGCGGACCAGGCTAGTCTTGAATTCATGAGCTCCAGCTATCTGCCCTCCTGAGTCTCCCCGGTTTCTGGGACTCCAGGTGTATACCACCTCACCTGGATGCAAGCTTGTCTTTGGAAAGAGCTCAGTCTCATGTCTCCCAGGGACACTGAGTCACAGGCAGCAGTGTTGGCAAACATGGCGCTCCTTCATGGAACTCTCCACAGTAGGGCCCCCTTCCCGAAAGGGTCTGTTTTAGTCAACTCTCATTAGTGGGACAAAATACCTGACAAAAATCAGTTTAAGGGAGGCAGGGAAGGTTTATTTCAGCTTATAGTTCAAGGTTACAGTCCACCATGGCAGGGGAGGCATGGTGGCAAGAGCTTGAGGCAGCTGGTCATATTCAGTCCACAGTGAGGAAGCAAAACACAATGAATGGTACTGGTCAGCCAGCTCTCTCCTTTTCATACAGCCCAGGACTCCAGTACATGAAACGGTTCTGCCCACAGTTAAGGTGGGTCTTCCCACCTCAATTAACCTAGTCTAGAAAGTCCCTCACAGACACACCCAGAGGCTAACCTAAACTCCATAACCCCTTACAGGGGATTTCAGGTCCTGTCAGGTTGACAATCAGTATAAACCATCTGGGGGTCCATGGATAAGGTGCAGTGACTAGCAGGGGGAAAAGCACAGGCTTTGGAGATGGACTGGCTTACACTGGAGTCTTGACTCCTTTGCACAGTTTTGGACAGATTATGTGACACAGCACTGAGCCTCAATTTCATCATGCACAAAATAGGGATAATAATACCTTCATCACGGGGTTTTAGAAATAAAATGAGATCATGCATGTCAAATGCTGGACGCATTGATCAACATGGAGTAGGAGCTCATTGGTGGTAGCTATTATTAGAATTAATTAAGCAAAGAGAACTTCAGAAGAAGAGAGTCGATCTGAACAGGCTCTTTCTGGCTGAAGATAGATGATGGGTCACAAATTCTGCTGCGTGGGACGTTAGCACGAGCAAGGAATTCTTGCTGGTGTTGAGGGACAGCCTTAGCTTTCTAAGGCTATAGCAACTCTCACAGGAACCCCAGATTAAGATCACAAAGGGTTGGCACAGCTATGTAGAGTGGTTGAGTTGGGAGCCTGCCCTGGTTACAGGCTCTTGAGAGTCAGACAGGGGTCTCTGATCTGAGGCCCTGCATTCCACTGGAGGGAGGAGTAGGGGACGTTGGGACCATGCTGCTGAGGGGGAAACTGAGGGTACCAGAGCCTGGCAGGGGAAAGTAATTCTGATGACATCTATTGGAAAAGCCTGTCTCTGTGTTTCCCTGAATTATAAGTGTCAGAGTTGGAGCTGAACTGGAGTCTCATCTACCACCTACCATGCTGTCCACGGAGATCTGTTGCTGAGGGAGGTTGCCATGAGCAATGGTCTCCTATTGTCTGTGACCATCTGTGAGTTGATTAATCTCTTGAGGCCTCAATTTTCTCATTTTGTTTTAGAGGAAAGAAGTAACCTGAAAGGGCTAGGGCTGAAGCTCTGTGTGTGATTCTGTAATGCTAGCAGATCAAGGCCAAGTTCCCCAAGCTTTCACAAAGGTAGTCCCATCCCTGCCCACTACATCAACCCAGCTTTCTATCTCACAAACCTGACCACTCTATGTAGCCTGCCCTGGTCTCAAAACTTTGGGGCTAAGATAGAATGACTAAGCATAGAAGCTTTAATAGAAATAAACTTGATTTTGAGACTCTACTTCACAACTCATTATCAGGATAATCTGAAGCAAATCGTGAGGTATAGCACTTACGATGATAAAATAGAAGCCATGATAAATACAAGGTGAGGAGCAGTTAAGAGATAATGTACGTGGTGGATTGAACCCAGTGCCTGGCATGAAGTCAGTGCTCAGTGATTACTGAGTTAGGACAAAAGCATCTGTCTGGAGCCAGCTCAAGCTATATTTGTCCCCTGAAGGTCTCCCTGTCCCTGAAGCTCATGGTGACAATCCCTTTGGGAGTTCTCACAGCTCTTGGCTGTAGGACCCGGGTGTGTGTGCCTCATTAGATTTCATGATTTCATGTGTGCACAGCATCTTAGAGAGAGTGGTTTTCATTCTCTTAGCTCCCAGCATAGTGATATATATTTGGAGATGTTCAATACTTCCTTTTAAATTGAAGGCTTTAAATATCATTTCCTATACCTGGATTCACCTTGATACAAGGACTGGAGGGTCTTTTCATTGGTAACAAAGTTGTCTCCAGAACTACTACTGAGCATGGCTCATCAGTGTAGCAGCAAAAACTATAAAACTCATTAAAAAAAAAAACACAGGAAGGGGGCTGGAGAAATGGCTTAGTGGTTAAGGCATTTGCCTGAGAAGCCAAAGGATCCTGGTTCGATTCTCCAGGACCCACATAAGCCAGATGCACAAAGGGGCCCATGCTTCTGGAGTTCATTTGCAGTGGCTGGAGGCCCTGGCATGCCCATTCTCTCTCTGTCTGCCTCTCTTCTATCTCTCTCTCTGCTTGCAAATAAATAAATAAATTTTCTAAGAAATTAATACTTATACTTAAGTAAACCACACTAAATAAAACCAATTACAGATATCTGTAACACACCAAGAAGGGAAGATGCTTTGTGAATTGGAGTTAGCCTGGATTTCTTGGGTGTAATAACACTAAATGGATAGACAACAAAATTGAAAATAGGTAAATTGGGCTTGTCAAAATTAAAAAAATTCTGGGGCTGGAGAGATGGCTCAGCAGGTAAGGTGCTTGCCTGCAAAGCGTAACAACTCACGTTTGATTCCCCAGTACCCATATAAAGCCAAATGCACAAAGTGGTGCCTGCATCTGAAGTCTGTTTTGCAGTGGCTGGAGGCCCTGGCACACCCATTCTCTCTGTCTGTCTTTCACCTCTTTCTCTGCTTGCAAATAAATAAAACATTTTTTAAAAAAATTAAAGAATTCTGGGTTGGAGAGATAGCTTAGCAGTTAAGGCACTTGCCTATGAAGCCCAAGGACCCAGGTTTGATTCCCCAGTGCTCACGTAAGCCAGCTGCACAAGGTGGCACATGTGGCCTGAAGTTTGTTTTCAGAGGCTAGAGGTCCTGGTGTACCCATTCTTTCTCTCTATCTGCCCCTCTCTCTGTCAAGTAAATAAATAAAATATTTTTTAATTAAAGAATTGTGAACATCAAAGGGCAGTATGATTGGAGTGAAAAGGCAACTTATGCCGTTGGTAGTGTATTTGCAAATGATCTACCCAATGGGAACTGAAGAGTCAGAGCATAGAGAGAGGCCTATACAACTCAAAGGGCAACAAACATGAAAGGACCCACTTTCAGAGAGGGCAGAGAACTTGCATAGCCATCTGTCCAAAGACAGTATAGAAATACCCAATAAACACATGAAGATGTTTGCCATCAGACGTCATTACAGAAATTGAGAAATATGAAGCAAGCCCACAATGACATGCCACAAATGGGGTGGGGTGGGAGGTATAGCTTAGTGATAGGGTGTATGCTTAGCCATGTTTACTTAGTGTTGGTGAAACCTTGGGTTCCATTTCTGGCACCCAAAGCAAAAATAACCCCCTCCCCCCCAAAAAAGCAAAAAATAAAATGAAGTAATTTTAATAAAGTTAATAAATTAATTTAATAAGTTTGCTAAAAACTAAAATGAAGTAAACGGGGGCTGGGAATATAGCTCAGTGGATAAGGCACTTGCTGCACAAGGGTGAGGACCAGAGCTCAGATGCCCAGCACCCACATCAATGTCAGGTGGGGGTGGCGGCCTGCCTGTAAACCTTGCTGTTAGGAAGCAGAGACAGGAGATCTCTGGGGCAGGCTGGCTTAGCTAGACCAGCTGAAATGGTGAGCGCTGGCTTCAGGGAGAGATCCTGTCCCAGTGAAAGTAAAGCGGTGAGTTATCAAGGAGGACACCTGATATTAACCCCTGTTCTCCACATGTGCATGCCCACACATGAGTGTGCACATGTACATAAGTGCACTCACACCACACACACATACACACTTAAAACTTTTTTTAAAAGCAAGGGTAACAGAAAATAGTAAGTATTCGAGTTGTTTTGGAGACACTGGAACACTTAGGCATTGCTGATGGGGAATGTATAATGGTGCAGCTATTATGAAAACAGTATGGTAGTTTCTCCAAAACTTAAAAACAGAATTACCATGTGATCTAGCAATTCCAGTCCTGGATACATGCCTCCAATAACTGAAAGCGCCAACCTGAACAGATTGTTTCGGTACTCATGTTGGTAGCACTATTATTCAAAATGCAGAGGCAAACAACTGTCTGCTGACAGACGGATGGGTTAAAAAGTAGCGTAGTGCATACATACAAGGCACGAGGCAATGCTACTCCATTCTAAAGAGGAAGGCAGTTCAACACACGCTACAAGGATGAACCTGGAAGACAAGTCAGTCACTAAACAACAGAGACTATGATTTCACTCATAGGAGGTACTTAGAGGAATCTAATCCATAAAGCCAGAAAGGAGACTGGTGGCTGCCAGGGACTGAGGTGGGGGAGTCATTGTTTAATGGGTACATCTTTTCACTTGGGAAAGACAAAAATGCCCTGGAGATGGATGGTGGTGATGGCCACGCAATAATGTGACTGCGTCTGGTGTCGCTGAACTATACACCTGGGAGTGGTTAGATGGTAGATTTCATGTATATTTACCATAAAATTTTATATATGCTTTACTGCATCACAAAGAAGACTGGTAAAAGTTAAAGGCCATTCCATTCCCTAGGCATCAGTACATCCTGCATACAGAAGTTTACATATTGGGTCAGAGAGCTCACAGCCATCGCAAGCTTGTCTGTGGTCCCTTTTACGCTCCCAGTATTACAGTGAAGCCAGGTTCATGAGCTCTGAGATGTTCTTCAATTACCCACACAGGCCTTTGTTTACAACGCCAGCCCTACTCTGGAACAGCCTTCTTTATGGAAGCCAGCCTTGGCTTCCAAGCCAGGAGAAAGGTACAGTTTATTCTTTTGCAAACTTCTGTGCATCTGCGCTCCTGAGAATACCAGAGTGAGAGGGCAGCAGGCTCAAGCTCCATTTTGGATGGTGGAGGTGGGAGAGGCGTCGCAAATACATAAACAATTATCAATGTCCATTCAGGCCACAGCAGGGCCACAGTTGGGCCAGCTCTCCTCCTCACGTTCTCAGGCGATTGTACCTCTCATCTTATTGCTCGAGTCATATCTCCCAAAGGAAGAACTATTAAAAAATACTCTATTTGTATTTCCTGTGTGGCCCTCCATCTGGAAATACCTTTTGTCAGGCAACTTCTACAAAGTAAACAGAATCTTGAAAGAGGCCCTGGCAGGTTTGTGATGGCTTCTCTGTCACTCCAATGAGTCATTCCCACCCTGACCTTCACAAGGGTCAAGCAGGTATGACTTGGTATAGGAAACTGGACTGGCTTAGGGTGGAAGCAAGTCTTTGGATCCCTGAGGCATCTTTTTTTTTTAATTTTTATTTTTTGGTTTTCCAAGGTAGGGTCTCACTGTAGCTCAGCCTAACCTGTAATTCACTATGTAATCTCAGGGTGGCCTTGAACTCTCGGTGATCCTCCTACCTCTGATGGGATTAAAGGCATACACCACCATGCCCGGCTTCCTGAAGCATCTTTTAAAATACAAATCAACCACAAGGAAGTTAAGAGTGAAGTCTAGCCGATTATTGTACACAGTCTCTCTTCCTTAGGGCAGCCCTTCCCAACTCCCACAGGACCAAAAGATGAGGCCCTAGCCTTGTAGGATCCCTGCTCAGTATGCAGTACTCAATATTTACTGAGGGAATAAATGAACGAATTATCTAGTCAAATCCATCTTACCTGTCTCTCCACCAGGTACTTCAAATCCAGGTTGAAAATATCTTCTGCCAGAAAATGAGAGGGGCCTTTGTGGTATCAGAGACAGAGAGAAAAGAGAGAGAGGCAAAAAGAGGGAGAGAGAGTGAGAGTCCTTTTCTTCAGTTAGAGAAATGTTTCCACAGGTCCTTGATAAAGTAGGGGAAAGCGTCCTTGACAATGGATAGGGGCTGGGTGGAGCAGGTAAAGCTTTGGCATAGGCCAAGGGAAAGGCTTCTAACCGTTTCTTTGCTAGTTAAAGAGGCTGCTTCCTGCCTGGCTCCCCCTGCCCCCGCCCCCTACCAGCCCTGCTTGGGAATGTGAAGGAGTGGCCCCCTTTTCAAACATTCGGCCTTTCAGCTGGGTGCTTTGGCCAGGCTGAGGAGGCAAGTGCTCTGTCTCTCCCAAGTTCCCCAGGAATTGGAAAGGTCAGATAGTTTCCCATTTGACAGGACAGGAAATTGAGCCAGAGCGCTTCCACATTTTAAGCTGTCTACGGGAGAGAATCACAGGACACTGGACTCTGGGATTCTGGCTTACAAGATGCTCCTTTGAGAATGTATTTTCCAAGAGGATGGGTTTCAAGAAGACTCAGCCAAGAGGTCATATTGCCTGGGAAGTGGCATTTGTTAGGTTTGGCTTTAGCTAATTCAGACAAAAAGATGACAGTTACGAACAGACACACCTAACTGTCCAAGGATACCTTTTAATGGCCAGTTACTATGTGCCAGAGCTTATTCTCATGTCTTGTCTTAATTCTGATGAAAAAAAAATCTTCTGAGGTAAAGTAACCGTGTATTTCAATTTTGCAGATATGGAAATAGAGAGTCCAAGATGTTTTCTAACTTGCCTAGGGTCCCACAACTGCAGCAGTGTGGGAAATGGCATTTAAACGTTGGGATTTTGATTCAATGCCCTCATCCTGGCATGCCAATGCCTCCCCCAATTTCCTGAAGTTGCATTCTCATGACATATATTCTCAGGCCTACCTCCAATCAAATCTTCAGGGACCCCAGAAGGTATATCCTTGGTCACGCAGTCTAAAGTAGGCTACTCCTCAGGCGCTGACACACCATTATTTTATTTCCATTGCTGTACTTATCACCACCTAATATTTTTCCTTATGTATTTGCAGTTTTCTTCTCCACAAAGGGATAAGTTCCATAAATGCAAGGACAAGGCTCGAAGGTGCATCACCGGATAATTAACAAGGGGATGGTATCTCCATACACACTCATTAAATAAATGAGTAGACCTTGTCCAAAGCACTATATTAAGAATTATGAGTCGGGGGCTGGAGAGATAGCTTAGTGGTTAAGGTGCTTGCAGGCAAAACCGAAGGACCCAGGTTCGATTCCCCAGTACCCACATAAAGCCAGATGCACAAGATGGCATATGCATCTGGAGTTCATTTGCAGCAGCCAGAGGCCCTTGCATGCCCATTCTCTCTCCCTCTCTCAAATAAATAAATTTAGTAAGATGTTTTTTAAAAAAGAATTATGAAAGCCGGGCGTGGTGGTGCATGCCTTTAATCCCAGCACTCGGGAGGCAGAGGTAGGAGGATCGTGGTGAGTTCAAGGCCACCCTGAGACTACAGAGTGAATTCCAGGTCAGCCTGGACCAGAGTGAGACCCTACCTTGCAAAACCAAAACCAAAAAAAAAAAAAAAAAAAGAATTATGAGGCTGGGCGTGGTGTTGCATGCCTTTAATCCCAGCACTTGGGAGGCAGAGGTAGGAGGATCGTGGTGAGTTCAAGGCCACCCTGAGACTACAGAGTGAATTCCAGGTAAGTCTGAGCTAGAGTGAGACCCTACCTTAAAAAAAACCAAAAAGCAAGTGCTCCTCCAGACACAAAATGGCCTGGATATCCATGACCTCACAGTGCCTGACACTACCTACACAAGACCATCCTAATAGGAGGAAAAGATCATGACATCAAACTGAAAAGAGAGACTGATTGAGAGGGGGAGGGGATATGATGGAGAGTGAAGTTTCAAAGGGGAAAGTGGGGGGGGGGAGGGAAGGAAGTACCATGGGATATTGTCTACAATTAAAGAAGTTATCAATAGAAAAATAAAAAATAAAAAAGAAAGAAAATAAAAAAACAAACAAACAAAAAAAGAATTATGAGTCTGGACCTAGGTTCTGGGGCAAAGAAGGCTATCATCACAGAATACTGATGTGTACCCCAAGGCTATGGGGAGGAAGCATGTTCCCACATGGGTCATATGTGTGCCATCCCATAGAAAGAAACTCAGTCCCAAGAAAATCAAGGGCAAGATGACACTGCAAGCCAGAAGAGCCAGGGGAAGTGCCCTTCAAGGACCTTTCTCTGTTCTGTGCAAAGTCAGGATGAACATGGCTACAATGGACAAAAACCACTGCTTGAGCAGTGAGGTGCTGACCCACACTGCAGTCAATCAATGGGAGTAATCAGAGCTGGCCTGCCTCCCTTACAAGATGCTCCTTTGAGAATGTATTTTCCAAGAGGATGGGTTTCAAGAAGACTCAGCAAAGAGGTCATATTGCCTGGGAAGTGGCATTTGTTAGGTTTGGCTTTAGCTAATTCAGACAAAAAGATGACAGTTACGAACAGACACACCTAACTGTCCAAGGATACCTTTTAATGGCCAGTTACTATGTGCCAGAGCTTATTCTCATGTCTTGTCTTAATTCTGATGAACAAAAAATCTTCTGAGGTAAAGTAACCGTGTATTTCAATTTTGCAGATATGGAAATAGAGAGTCCAAGATGTTTTCTAACTTGCCTAGGGTCCCACAACTGCAGCAGTGTGGGAAATGGCATTTAAACGTTGGGATTTTGATTCAATGCCCTCACCCTGGCATGCCAATGCCTCCCCCAATTTCCTGAAGTTGCATTCTCATGACATATATTCTCAGGCCTACCTCCAATCAAATCTTCAGGGACCCCAGAAGGTATATCCTTGGTCACGCAGTCTAAAGTAGGCTATTCCTCAGGCGCTGACACACCATTATTTTATTTCCATTGCTGTACTTATCACCAACTAATATTTTTCCTTATGTATTTGCAGTTTTCTTCTCCACAAAGGGATAAGTTCCATAAATGCAAGGACAAGGCTCCGAAGGTGCATCACCCGGATAATTAACAAGGGGATGGTATCTCCATACACACTCATTAAATAAATGAGTAGACCTTGTCCAAAGCACTATATTAAGAATTATGAGTCAGGGGCTGGAGAGATAGCTTAGTGGTTAAGGTGCTTGCAGGCAAAACCAAAGGACCCAGGTTCGATTCCCCAGTACCCACATAAAGCCAGATGCACAAGATGGCACATGCATCTGGAGTTCATTTGCAGCGGCCAGAGGCCCTTGCATGCCCATTCTCTCTCCCTCTCTCAAATAAATAAATTTAGTAAGATGTTTTTTAAAAAAGAATTATGAAAGCCGGGCGTGGTGGTGCATGCCTTTAATCCCAGCACTCGGGAGGCAGAGGTAGGAGGATCGTGGTGAGTTCAAGGCCACCCTGAGACTACAGAGTGAATTCCAGGTAAGTCTGAGCTAGAGTGAGACCCTACCTTAAAAAAAACCAAAAAGCAAGTGCTCCTCCAGACACAAAATGGCCTGGATATCCATGACCTCACAGTGCCTGACACTACCTACACAAGACCATCCTAATAGGAGGAAAAGATCATGACATCAAACTGAAAAGAGAGACTGATTGAGAGGGGGAGGGGATATGATGGAGAGTGAAGTTTCAAAGGGGAAAGTGGGGGGGGAGGGAAATAACATGGGATATTGTCTACAATTAAAGAAGTTATCAATAGAAAAATAAAAAATAAAAAAGAAAGAAAATAAAAAAACAAACAAACAAAAAAAGAATTATGAGTCTGGACCTAGGTTCTGGGGCAAAGAAGGCTATCATCACAGAATACTGATGTGTACCCCAAGGCTATGGGGAGGAAGCATGTTCCCACATGGGTCATATGTGTGCCATCCCATAGAAAGAAACTCAGTCCCAAGAAAATCAAGGGCAAGATGACACTGCAAGCCAGAAGAGCCAGGGGAAGTGCCCTTCAAGGACCTTTCTCTGTTCTGTGCAAAGTCAGGATGAACATGGCTACAATGGACAAAAACCACTGCTTGAGCAGTGAGGTGCTGACCCACACTGCAGTCAATCAATGGGAGTAATCAGAGCTGGCCTGCCTCCCTGGAAGGATCTCAGGAGAAGCAGACATGGAGCTGCCCTTACTGGGCAAGTACCTGGCAACTCCCTTTGTGTCTTGCCTGTCCTAGGAGCTTTATAGAAAGTATTTTCTTTTTTAAAAAAGTTTATTTATTTATTTGAAAAGAGATAGAGAGAGAGAGAGAGAGGGGACAGATAGATGGAACAGGTGCACCCCTCTAGCCACAGAACAATCTCCAGACACATGCACCACATTGTACCTCCACATTTCCATGGGTGCTGGGGAATGGAACCAGGGGGTTAGGCTTTGCAGACAAGTGCCTTAACCACTGAACCATCTCTCCAGAGTATTCTCTTTGGTTCACACTAACCCCATTAAAGTAAGGCACAGTAAGGCTAGGGAACTTTTCTCCAGCTCCAGTCCCTGAGTGAGACACAAGACTGAGGAGGGAATAACAGCCAATGATTTCAAAACTGATTCTTTTTAAAAAAATATTTAACTGTGTGTGGGGGGTGGAGGGTTGGAAGGGTGGGTAGGTGTGTGTGTAGGCATGCACCTGCCATGGAGCATGTGTGGAGGTCAAAGGACAACTTTTGGGTTGGTCCTTGTCTTCCACTGGGTCTGAGTCAGGGTCTCTCATTGTTCACTCACCTGTTTGCAAGCTTCTAGGAAATCCTTCTGTCTTAGCCTTCCTTCTCACCTTGGTGCACTGGCATTACAGAAGCCCACCGTAGCTTTCAACTTTTATGTGGGGTCTGGGGACCCAAACCCAGGCATTCAGAGTTGCACAGCAAACTCTGTGTTATCCACTCAAAACTGGTTCTCTTAACCAACCCAATAAATAAAGCAAGTATGTCTGGTAGGAAATAGCCCAAGTAAATGTGCGAATGTGCTTCAGCAACTGGAGGTGACAAAAGGCACGTGGGGGAGAGTGATAGGGTCACCTACCATTCGTTGTATCCTAACAATACGTCAGGGAAAAGAAACATGCCTACCTCTGCCTACCCCCGTCTTTCTCCCTCCCTCCACCCCTCTCTCTATTTGACTTTGCAGACATGGGTACCCAGGACTCTGAGCATCTTAGGCAAGAGCTGTACCATGGAGAGACACCCCAACCCTCTCCCCCATTAAAGGTACCGAAGGTTAAAATGCCGCTCCTGAGCCAGTGCCTGACTGCAAGTAATTTGAAAGCCCATTCCTTACACAGGCATAGGCATCAAGGGGAGCCTGTGGGTGAGGGGCCCCTGATAAGGGGACTTCCTGACATCTGGTGGTGAGAGTCTGGCCCTGGGGACATTGATATGGGACAGGAAATCTATTGAATAATGAATGCTGAGATGGAGAGGGTGCAGATTAATTTCAGGTGACCTGGTCCAACGAGGGTCAGTTAGGAAAGGAAAGGACAAGAATCTAGCATGTGATCTGCTAGGTGTAACGGAAGGAGAGGGGCTGGGGCAGCGAACGGTCCCTGCCCTACTGAGTGTTAATTCTGGTTTTGTCATTGTGCTACAAGTCAATGTGTTTTTGTTTGTTTGTTTGTTTGTTTGTTTACCTCACTCAGTTTCTCCACCATTCACTCCCTGACATTTGGCACAAATTCATGTATTTGCATATCATTTTTCTTCTTTGCGCCAAGATTCTTGCTTACAAATTTGTGTGTAAGTGGGGTCAGTTTTTATATAGCCACCTCAGTGTGTGAAGTCTACCTGCAAATGGGAGGCCCCTGGAACAATGTCATACAAGGCTGTGGAGGGACATCCATGCCCCAGGGAGTTCAAGGTACCATGTATAAAAACTGCTTTGCGTTTGGTGGGACATCTGTTGGCCTATTTAGCTCGCTTTGTCTGTAATATTTATCCACATTTACTGGGCATAGTATGTCCCTTGAGGTCCACAGTCCTCCCCAGAAGCTAGCAAACCATCTGCAGGTGACATGGTTTTGCTCCTCTGTAGACATTTTGAGTGCCACTGCTTGATAGGCCTTTCTCTGCTGCCTGTCATGGTTTCTTGGTGGGACTGTACTGCAAGCCCCTAGTATCCCTCCTCTGCCCCCTCCAACTTATTCTCAGAGCAATGGGTAGGAAGATGGTTTGTCATCTCTGACTAGGGACTAGGACCGTGGGATTCAACCACAGAATCACGAGACTGCTATAGTGCCTGTCAGAATTAGCAGTGGGCAGGTGAGTTTGAGCAAAAGGGACGTCAGAAGCAGAGATGACAGAGTGGCAGAGCAGAACCAGGGTCCCTCTGGGGTTTATAACCTCTGCTGTTTCTTTAATACCCAGGCACCCATGCCACTAGCTGCACTGTGCAAGTGGAGGAAGATACAAACATACATTGGATAGACAGATGAGCAGTGAGCCTGCTTTGGGAGGCCCGAGAAGGGAAATTTCAGCCCTTTGGAATGAAGTGTGCTGGGTTCAATGGGGAGAAATGAGGAGGACTTATGGCTTTGGTGACGTGTTGGTGGCCACCACTCAGGTATGTGATGCATTCAGAGTGTAGAGGTCTAAGGCATAGATGCCTCTGCACTGTCAGGGACACTTTGGTAGGCGAAGCCAATGGACAGCTGAGTGGTCTTCCTCTGGGACACAGAGATGTGGCTGGGCACCTGCACGGTGACCGATGACGTCCTGGGTCAGTATAACTCCCAAGTCAGATTCAGGTCACAGAGGCACACACAGAGAGATGTACAGCGAAGTCTGTCACAGAGATGCGCAGGCTGGAAGCCATAACTCTAATAAAGGTCTCCCGCAGCAGGATGGTATCTAAAAGCTCAAGACCGCATTGCCTTTTGTTGGTTCTGATAACAACTCCAAATCCTGGAATACTTCTGGCCTGTGGTATTGTGGCAGAAGGGCCATATATTCTAAATAGATCGGGATGGCCCTGTGTGGATGCAATACGGCCCAGGTGTCCTGGCAGGGAGTAGAGGAACATTGTTCCAGATCCAGGCCATCAGCCACATCAAGCCGAGCAAGGCAGTGATAACCCAAAGGTTCCACAATCACGTGGCCAGGTTTCAAAGCTCTGTGGCTGCTCATGCACAATAGCAGGGGACCTCTGCATGCCACAGCTGTGCTCAGCTGTCCCTGCTTTGGCATCTGCAGAGGGAATGGATTGCCTTGGGTATGCTATTTCCAGAATAGTGGGGTTGGGGACCAGAATCCCTTTTGTCTTCTCCAAGATGCACATGGTGGTAGGTGTTATTCCAAGTGCTAATCCTTCTGTCCCCTGAGGGAGAAATTAGCTAGCCTTCAAATCCATCCTAACCAGTGTCTGTTTTACAGGATGACAGTGCCTGCCTTCTGGGCGGGGAGAAATGTACTGTTAGGGATTTGGCTCTTCCCTCTGTAGCCAGCAGGTCCCGGCTATTATCTGCCTTCAATCTGGCACTCCTCCTTTGTGAAGCGAACCACCTTGGAAGAGGATCATAGAATGAAAGAATAGAGAGGTATGGGCTGGAGAGATGCCTTAGCGGTTAAGGCACTTGCCTGCAATGCCAAAGGACTGAGGTTCCATTCCCCAGGACCCACGTAAGACAGATGCACAAGGTGGCGCATGCATCTGGAAATTGTTTGCGGCAGCTGGAGGCCCTGGCGCACCCATTCATTCTCTCTCATAAATATATATATAGAATAGGGAGGTTTTGAAGTGGGAGGTCATACATAGAAATCAACATCCTGGCGCCTGGATTGGCTGTCAAAACTTGTAAAAAACCTAGTGAGGACATTTTGTTATGGGTGGAGGGCCTGTCAGGGCAGGAACCAAGGGAGAAGAGGGCAGTGAAAGGAAACCGATTTGCTAAACCACACGCCGTTGTGCAGCTTTAAGAGAAAACTCATAATTGTGGTATGTACAGCAACATGATGGGAGAAGTAAGACAGAAAAGGCCAGCCATATGTGCCCAACATGAGTAGAGCATACAAGGTTGGCCCAGGGTGTCTGGGCTCGTTAGTATTGATTCTCCATCCGTCGTCCAGTCAGTCTTATCAGTCATTCTGCTGGGAGTGACACACTGTGCCCGACTGCGTGTCTCACAGATGTTCATTTTTTTTCTGGTAGTAGTAGCAGCGGGTGGGAAATTTAAATGCAACATCAGTATTGTGAGCGGTCTTGAAGAGCAGCCTCCACGGGTGTGAAGGAATGAGCGGTGTGACATTGAGGAGGCAGGAGATGAGGTTGCCTCATGGGAAACGTCAAGGAAGGGCTGAAGGAAAGAGGCATGGGAACAGAGGAAATTAATGAGTGAGCAAGGATAGGAGGGACCCTGCATGACAAGCCACAGCTTGCTTTTGGGAGCCGAGGAAGGGCTTGTGATTGCTAGCCACCATAGTGGGTCAAGCCCTTACCCTTTGCCAGGCTTGTCCAAGCACATGACTACATTGTCTTGTGTGTTCCTAACCCTAAGCCCGTGGAGTACAAGTGACTGGCCTGCTGCTTCTGTGTGCCCTCCCCCACTGGCCATTCCCCATGCCACTGCCAGAAGGGGCCTTCCCAACCAATGTCAGACCATATCATGCCTCTGCTTGAAGCTTCCAGAGCTTTCCTGCTCAGCCAGAACAAGAGCCAAAGTCCCCCAAGGCTCACTATGGCTAACCCCAACAGGCTCTGCATCCTCTTCTCTAGTTCTTCCCTCTCTCCTTGGCCTCAGCCACGGTCTCCCTTGTTACCCTATCTGTAGCTCAAGGGCCTTTTTATCAGAAAGGTCTTCTTGTGGACTGGAGAGATGGCTTAGCGGATAAGGTGCCTGCAAAGCCAAAGGACTCAGGTTCAATTTCCCAGGACCCACATAAACCAGATGCACAAGGTGGGGCAAACATCTGGAGTTTGTTAGCAGTGGCTGAAGGCCCTGGTGCATTCAGTCTCTATCTACCTCTCTCTCAAATAAATAAAATAAATTTAAAAAATTTTTTTAAGTCACCTGAATAAAACATTCCGAATGCTGGGCATGGTGGCTCATGCCTTTAATCCCAGCAATCAGAAGGCAGAGGTCGGAGGATTGCCATGAGTTTGAGGCCACCCTGAGACTACATAGCTAATTCCAGGTAAGCCTGGACCAGAGTGAGAGACCCTACCTTGAAAAACCAAAAAAAACAAAAACATTCCGAACCCTGGCTATTACCATTCCCTCTGCCCTCACTCCATCTGTGTTTTCTCCAGGGTACAAATGACCATCTCACAGACTGCATGCTGCCTTGCTTATTTATTTCAGCATTTCTCTCACTCTCTGATTTGTGAGCTCCATGCAAGCAGTGTTGGTATTGCCGACATCTATGCATCCCCATTGCCTGGTTGATTCCCACCATGTATTAGGTACCCAGTAAATGCTGACTGAATGGATGAATAAAGCATGTGGTGTTAGCCTGATTTGTTGGAAGGGGAAACAGAAGCTTGCGAAGGGCAAGTGTTGTAGTTATCTCCACATTGCTGGGACAAATATCCAACCAGACATAGTTTATGGGAGGATTTTTTAAAAATTTATTTATTTATTTAAGAGAGAGAAACAGGCAGAGAGAAAGAGAGAGAGAGAGAACGGGCACGCCAGGGCCTCCAGCCACTGCAGACAAACTCCAGATGCATGTGCCCCTTATGCATCTGGCTTACATGGGTCCTGGGGAATCGAGCCTCTAACCGGGGTCCTTAGGCTTCACAGGCAAGCACTTAACTGCTAAACCATCTCTCTAGGCGCCAGGAATTTTTTTTTCCATACCTATAATCCTGGGAAGTTCCATCGCTGGCGGAAGAAGCTGCTTACTTCCATAGATCCAAGCACAGAGAAAACAAGCGAGGCAAGCAAACACCAGCACCAGCAGACACACACCACTACCAGAGCTCACACTCCTCTCCACACTTTTGGGCTGGAATTCAGATGTGCCCCCCAGTGATACACAACCCCCTGTAGCAGGAGTCTGCCTGCTAGGGGCTGAAGTGGCAAACTTCAATTTTAATTAAACACCTGAGTTTATGAGGCCATACATTTAAACTACCCCAGCAACTTGACTATACAGGTCCAGCTAGTAGTTGCCAAAGCCAAGGTCGAGACTAGGAAACAGGCCACAAAGCCCAAGGTCTTTTCCATTAAGATGGAATACTGCCTTAGACCCGCGTGACTGAAACAAAACACATTTGGGTAATGGCAGGAAAAAAGACAAATTCACCTGGGATTCTGCTCCTCTCTGAGGCCAAGAGTGGCCATTTGAGCATTTTCAGAGTGCCAGATGCTGTCCTGGGCACTAATGACTTAAGAATAAGCCAGACATGGTCCCTACCCTGAAGAGGTTTACCCCACCTACAGGTGAAGTGTCACAGACACACTCACCAAATTCTTAGAGCAGCAGCTGAGCCCAGTGCATTGAGAGAGGTGAGCTCCCCGAGGTGTGGTGCTATGGGAGTGCCCTATCGAAGAGTACATGGCCAGGCGAGGTGGCGCACGTCTCTAATCCCAGCACTCGGGAGGCAGAGGTAGGAGGATCGCTGTGAGTTCAAGGCCACCCTGAGACTACATAGTGAATTCCAGGTCAGCCTGGGCTAGAGTGAGACCCTGCCTCAAAATAATAATAATAAAAAAGATGAAAGAAAGAAAGAAAGAAAGAAGAAAGAAAGGAGGAAGGAAGGAAGGAAGGAAGGAAGGAAGAAATAAAGGAGTACAGGCAATTCTGACAGTGGTATTTGTGTATCTAAACACAGAAATGGCACATAAACCAGCAGGAACATTCTGCTGTGGGGGAACCTGCCTTGAGTGGAGTTTGCAGGGCTGGAAGTTGCTCTGTGTGAGTCAGTGAGTGAAGGGTGAATAGATGTGACACCTTGTATCTTACTGTGCACCACTGGGCACTGTGTAAAGGTAAAAACCTTTAGGCTGTGATATATATATTATATATATTGCGTGCGTGCGTGCATGCATGCATGTGTGTGCAGAGGCCAGGGACAACCTTGGTTGTCATTCCTCAACTATGCTATCCACCTCTTTTGGAGACAGGGTCTCTCTATGGTCTAGAGCTCTCCAAGTAGTCTAGGTTGGCTGGCCAAGGAGCCCCGGCTTCTCCTTTCCTGTGTACATCTCCCCAGTGCTGGGATTACTCGTGTCTACTGCCATCGTCTACATTTTCACATGGGTTCAAGGCTCGAGCTCAGGTCATTATGCTTGCAAGGCATGCTAGTTTGAATGTACGTCCCCCATACACCCAGGTGTTTGATTAAAGCTTGTCTCCAGCTGCCTGGCTGGAGGAGGTGTCTGTGAGGACTGCTCTGGGGTATACCTTTAAGGTGGGTTTGGGGGCAGATCTGATTTCCAGCCCAAAGGTATGCAGAGCAGTCTAAGCTCTGATGAGGTCCTGCTGCTTGCTGTCCATTGGCGTGCTTGCTGCTTTTCATGGGCTGTTTGGTTTTTTGCTCTGCTTCATATAAGGAAGCAGTTCCTTCAATCGTTGATGGAACTTCCCGCCTGGATCTGTAAGCTTAAAATATATACCTTCCTCCCTTAAACTGTGCCTGGTTTGGATGTTCATCCCAGCAATGTGGAGCTATTTGCAACACAAGGCACACATTTTTACTGAGCTGTCTCTCTAATCTCACTAAGTATATTTTAAAAATTCTTTTTTAAAAAAAATATATTTTATTTATTTATTTGAGAGAGAGAAAGAGGCAGAAAGAGTGTGTGAGAGAGAATGGGTGCACCAAGGCCTCCAGCCACTGCAAACAAACTCCAGATGCATGCGCCCCCTTGTGCATCTGGCTTACGTGGGTCCTGGAGAGTTGAACTGGGATCCTTTGGCTTTGCAGGCAAACGCCTTAACTGCTAAGCCATCTCTCCAGACCTTAAAAATTCTTTCTTCAACAATAAGTTTACCATTTTACTTTTCTAACTTGATTTTTTAAAAGTGTTTATTTGCCAACACAGAGAGAGAGAGAAAAAAACACACACACACACACACACACACACACACACACACACAGAGTGCATGCACCAGGGTCTCCAGCCACTGCAAACAAATTCCAGACACATGTGCCACTGTGCATCTGTCTTTATGTGGGTACTGGGGAAATGAACTTAGGTCATTAGGCTTTGCAAGCAAGTGCTTTAACCACTGAGCCATCTCTCTAGCTCTCAAACTTGATTTTTAAAACTCTTTGACTCAGGCTGGAGAAATAGCTTAGCAGTTAAGGCATTTGCCTGCAAAGCCAAAGGACCCAGCTTCAATTTCCCAGGACCCACATAAGCCAGATGCACAAGGGGTGCATGCATCTGAAGCATTCCCTCAGTGTCTGTCTCTCTTCTATCTCTCTCTCTCTCTGCTTACAAATAAATACATTAATAAATTTAAAATTTTCTTTGACTCTTTTGTAGCAACACAATTTAACATACAAACAAATTGTATGCAATAAACCAAAGCAGCTCATGAGAGGAAAGGGTTTATTTCCACTTATAGTTTCTAGGGGAAGTTTTATCATGGCAGAGAAAGCATGGCTGAGCAGACAGGGCAGAACATCTTGTCACATCAACTTGGAGGAAGCAGCAATGAACACCCAATGGGGCTGGACTAATAAACCGCAAAGCCCACCCCCCCAGTGACACACCTCCTCCAGCAAGGCTCCACCTCCCAAAGGCCCCACAACTTTCCCAAATTACTACCTGCTGGGGACCAAGGATTCAAAACATATGAGTTTATGGAGGGCATTTCATTCAAACCACCACAATCTGCTCAATGATGTATGCATGAGGATGAACTCATCCAATGATCCATTTCTCAGAACATATCCATACTGGTAAGCAATGCATGACTGGGGTCATTCATTTGTTCCTTAATTTACCAGGTAGAAAAATAGTGCTTATAATGTGCCAAACACTCCCAGGCTCTGGTTTATGAACAAAGTAGACAGTGTCCTACACTCAAGAGTCCTACTACCCACTGTGGAATCATGATGCTATTATTATTTCTAGACTATTAACAATGACTAACACGTACTGAGTGCCAGCCACTGTCCAGTCAATTCCATGGTTTCTCTCATTTAGTCTCATTATAACCTGTGGGTTCCCTACATTGTATGAAGAAATAGAGGCTGCATAAAGTCTAAAACTGATTATTTAGGGGCTAACAAGATTGTTCAGAGGTTAAAGGTGCTTGCATGCAAAGCTGACAGCCTGGGTTTGATTCCCCAGTACCATGTAAAGCCAGATGCACAAAGTGACACCTGCATCTGAAGCTCATTTACAGTGGCAGGATGCCCTGGTGTGCCTATTTTCTCTCTCTCTTCTTGCAAATAAATAATTTTAAATGATTTTTTTTTTTTTTTTTTTGGAATCACAAAGGAAGTTTCACTCAACTACCAGATACAAATTCAACTTTGTGGACGGTGCCCAAAGTAACCTGGGAAAAGAACCTGGAATGATAAAAACTAGGCTTTTCTCCACAGGGAAGCTGTGGCATATGGGCAACATAAGATAGGCAAAACCCTGGCACAGTACCTGGCAAGAAGTAGAATCCCCAAATATGTGTGCCCCCCATCATTGTTCCTCTATGGTGGCAGGAACTTATAACCACTTTCCTTATCCACCATGCTGTCTGTGCACATGCGCATATGCATGTGAGTGAGAGCGTGTTTATGTTGTGCATGCATGCGGCAGTCAGAGGGCACCCTCAGGTGTTAGTCATCACCTTCCACCTTGTATGAGACAGGGTGTCTTTGTTGTTTACTGCTGTGTGCACCAGGCTAGCTGGCCCACCAGCTTCTGGCCGTGCTCCTGTCCCTGTTCCCCCACCATCTCACCTTAGGAGTGCTGGGATTACAGATGTGATTCTATGGCTTTATGTGGGTTCTGGAGCTCTAAACTCTGGTCAGCATTTACCTGGCAAATGCTTTACACACTGAGCCACCTCCCCAGCCCTCCACTTTGTTTTGGGTTGTGTGTGTATGTGTGGGGGGGTGGTGGTGGTATATGCATGTGTGCAGATACAAATAATTCATGTACATGTATATAGAGGCCAGAGGAGAATGTTGGGTACCTCTTATCACTCGTTTGTGTATTTCCCTGAGCTGCTGTCAGTCAGCAAGCCGCAACCAGCCTCTGGTCTCTGCCTACCTCCCCTCAATGTGGTTACAGACATGTGTTGTTATGCCCAGCTTTCAACATGGATTCTGGGGAGTCAAACCAGGATGTTTCCAGCATGAGAGACCCTCACACTTGAGAAGCATGCACTCTCAACTGCTAAGCTATCTCCCCAGACCTGTGGTTTGTTTGAAAACTCTAGCCCAGCTTAACCTGGGACCTACCATGAAGATCAGACTGGCTTTTAAAAACATTTTTATTTTTATTTATTTATTTGAGAGAGAAAAAGAAAAAAACATATATATATATATGAGAGGATGGACACACCAGGGCCTCCAGCTGCTGAAAAGGAACTCCAGACACATGTGCCACCTTGTGTATCTGGCTTACATGGGTCCGGGGAATTGAACCTTCATCCTTTGGCTTTGCAGGCAAGCGCCATAACTGCTAAGCCATCTCTCCAGCACCCAGGCTGGCTTTGAACTTACAGTGAATCTCCTACCTCAGCCTCTCAAGTGTTGGGATTAAAGGCTTGCACTACCACATCTGCTCCATCTTGTTTTTAAAGAGCTTCTTCAAGGAATCCTCCTTTACAATCTTTTTTAAATTTTTAAAAAATTTTTGTTTATTCTTTTAAAATATATTTATTTGAGAGCAACAGAGAGAGAGAGAGAGAGAGAGAGAGAGAGAGAGAGAGAGAGAGAATAGGTGCACCAGGGCCTCTAGTCACTGCAAACAAACTCCAGATACATGTGCCACCTTGTGCATCTGGCTTATGTGGGGACTGGGGAATTGAGCCTTGAACTGGGGTCCTTAGGCTTCACAGGCAAGCGCTTAACCACTAAGCCATCTCTCCAGCCCACTTTTACAATCTTTGTCCTCCACTCAGAATGGGAATGTGTTTATATGAGCAAAGGTGTAATCCTGGGCTAGAGACATGGCTCAGTGGTTAAGTGCAAAGCCTAAGGTCCTGGGTTTGAGTCCCCAGTACCTATGTAAAGCCAGATGCACAAAGTGTCACATGAATCTGGAGTTTGTTTACAGTGACTGGAAGCCCTGTGGCACCCATTCTCTCTCTCCTCCTTGTGAGAAATAAATTTAAAAAAATTTAAGAGATGTAACCCCAGTGTGTATATGTGCGCATGTATGTATGTATGTGTGTGCACACACACGGTTGCTAAGGTGATAGAGGTAAGCTAGCCTTCTCTGTTTTGGATTCAGAATAATTGAGTGGCCCCCCTTTGTGGCTAGTGTAAAGGAACAAATTAGATGGGTAAATCAGTGGTTCCAGAAGACATTAGCAGGTGCCAAATCACGCAGTGAGCACCTGACTCACCATGGGCATCTGAATCACCCCTCTTTCTATCTCCTCAAGAGAAGCCTGAGTGTCCAGAAAACCATGGGAGAAGCTAGAAGGCTTGGGCCCCCTTCAGAATGTTTTTATTTTAAAAGACTACTTTAATTACCATGTCTTCTGGCCCCTTGAAGAAGCAGCAAGTTCCCTCCAGCCCTCCGTGCGTGGGAGACTTAATGAAGCCTGCTTACCAGCAGGTGATGTAATCCTGGTGGCTCCTGATCACATCCAGCCTGTCTGCCCCACTGATGCCTCTGGGCTAATTGCCCTGCTTCGCACCTGTTCCTTCTCCAGAAGCCTTCGTACCCTAGCACCTGGTGCCTCTCTGCCACTTCCTCTCTCTGCCAGGCCACCCACAGGCCCTGGTGGACAACAGACCCACTCCAAAGCCTGAGGGCTCATTTCTTTCTGAACATTTCTGCTCAAGGCCAGTTGCTATTCTTTCAAGGAGTTGCAGGTCCAGAGTTTGAAGGGCTGGGTCTGCCTGCAGCCTGATTGTGTACCTGACAGGGTAGGGCCCTTGTCCAATGTGCGGAGCTCTCTCATGCTAGCTGTGTCCGCTATTACTCATCCCATGTTTCCTTGAGCCAGATTCTCCCACTGAAACAGGAGTTGCCATTTTCAGTCAGATTGACTGACCAGCAAATGTCAGTGATTCGCTGGTCTCTGCTCCCCACACAACTGCGGTTACAGGTGTGCATGGCCATGCCCAGCTGTTTATATGGATGCTGGGGAATCTAACTCAGGCCCTCATAATTGTGTTACAAGCACTCTTCCTCCCCCCCCGCCGTGAAGCTGTCTCCCTAGTCTGTTCTATTTATGTATTTAGTGATTCAGAGGCTCAAACCCAGGGTCTTGTGCGTGCTAGTGCCGTGCCACTGAGCTACACCCCGACCCCCTTGACAATGACGATGCGGCTCCACTATGAACCTCACCCAACAGACCAAGAAGCCATCACCGACATGGTCCCACATGCCCCCTCTCCCTCCTAAAGCTCCTCCCTGTACACTGGTTTATCTTCAGATCCCATGCACCTTTCACCTCTTACTCAGGGCCTCCCTTTGTATGCCTGTGCACCACCAGGCCCGATGCACTTTTCTCTCTTGCTCGCTGTGGCACTGGGTTAGTTCAGGAAAGAGGGGAGGAGACCAGGTTGGAACCTCAGGTCAGTCACTTGCCAGCGGGACCAACCTAGCACAGGTAGCTCTCAGACCCACAGCGCCTCCCACTTTGAAGACAGGGACAATGGTACCCACACAGGGTTGTTGAGAGGCTTAAAGGGCTAACAGCAGGAAAGAGCTTGCACAAGTGTCAATGTTATGTAAGAGCCAGCGTTATTTTTCAGTGCATGGATTTGATCACCTCTGAAGTCAATGTTAAATTCTTCTCACTTGGATCTTCTTTGGAACCCCCTCGGAGCCTGGAACAGTTTTGAGTGTGCAAAAGTCACTCTTAGTAGTCAACTGCGTGTGCACATATGCGTGTGTTTGCATGTGTGTATGCATGTGGGCAAGTGTGTATGCATGCAGATGCACATACACCTGTGTGTGGAGGCCAGAGGACACATGTGCTAGCCTCAGGGATGCCGTCGACCTCCTCGGAGACAGGGTCTCGTTCTCTCAGAGCTCACAGATCTGGCTGGATGAGCTGGCCAGCAAACTTCAGAGCTTCTTCTTTCTCTACCTTCCCAGAGCTGTGATCACACATGCGCATTGCACAGTCGGCATTTATTTCGGTACTGGGGTTAGAACTCAGGTCTTTATGCTTGCAAGACAAACCCTTTACTTAGCCATTGACTGTTTCTTTTCTGAATAAAAGGATACTTGTAAACTGGGCATGGTGGCACACACTTTAATCCCAGCATTGAGGAGGCAAGAGGCAGGAGGGTCGTTGTGAGTTTGAGACCAGCCTGACTACAGCGTGAGTTCCAAGTCAGCCTGGGCTACCTCAAAAAAATTTTTAAAAAGAGAAATAAATAAAAGAATCATTGTGGCTCTCTTTTCCCTTGCCTTTACCACAAAGCTCTTATCAATAGCTATCACAGGCCTGCCTCCTTGGACCTAGTCTTTGGGGCCACTACAGGCTCTCCTCTTCCATCACCCCACTCCCTTGTGAACTCTCTGAGTCCTGACATGTGTGTGGTGTGCACACTATGGCTGCCATTCCCTGAAATGGCCTCATCTCTCAGCTGCCTCCTCTTGCACGCATCATCTGTCTGCTCGGCTAGGCCCTGTCGCAGGCTGACAGCTTACCCAGCCTTACCCCCAAGTCTCTTCCTAGCATCGCAGCCCACCCCACTCTAAAGATAACTTTTATAGCTGATCTCCGGCAGCACCTCCTACCTTCCAATTAGGAGCCTGTCAACACCCAGGCCATCACTCTTCCTGCAGCCGCTGACAACTCTGCCGCCTGCCCAAGCTGCTCTGGGAGGGGAACGAAAGGAAATTATTTCCATGGTGCTGGGGCCACTGAGCACTGAGGGTGGAATCGAGGTGGAGCTGCCTCTGGGCCTGCCGCCCGAGTCTGCAAGGTGGTGTGTCATTCGAGGCTGCACCACAAACTACTGGCCCCCAATAGGTACCTGATAAATGAGTTGAAAAGATCAAAGTGGGGCTGGAGAGATGGCTTAGCAATTAAGGCACTTGCTTGCAAAGCCAAAGGACCCCAGTTCGATTCTCCAGGACCCACATAAGCTGGAGGCATAATGGGGCGCATGCATCTGGAGTTCGTTTGCAGTGGCTGGAGGCCCAGGTGCTCCCATTCTCTCCCTCTCTCTCTGCCTCTTTCTCTGTCATAAATAAATAAATAAAATATATTTTTTAAAAAAGATCAAGGACACATGGTTAGGTAGGAGATTCCCTTTCTCGCTGTCTCATTTCCTTTCCTCGTCCACACAAATAAGAAAGTTAGCTCGCTGGTGAGGGTTCACGAACTTTCTTTACTGCTGTGGTTGAACTTAACCAGAACAGAAAAATGCTCAATTCCATTGTCTTCCCTCTCCAATCCCCTCTGTATCCTCACACCCTGGTGAGGCTCTCTGGCATTGGGGACCATCTGAAGAAACTGGAGCCGATAAAGGAAGTATGACACAATCGATCATTTTTCTTATCTGACAGTGTGGTCTGGTGGTTTGCGCAGGGGCTGTGCAAATCGGAAGCCTGGCTTTCTATTTCTGGGGCCGGAGGGAAACCGTGTAACAGCAGCCTTCAGCTCTGCGCACTCTCGCTTTCTCTTTCTCTTGGTCCCTGTCCTGAGCCCACACTGGCCGAGTCTACCCACAACAGTCAGTACTGCAGGCAAGAAAGGAAATGCTCCACCCTCTGTCCCTGCTTCCGCCTCACTTGACACCTCAAGAGAGGACGTGAGGGCCAGCGGTGTATCTGTGGAAGAGAAATGGAGAGGGAAGGGGGAGCAGGAAGGTGGTTTGGGGCCAGGACTGTGAAGATTCGGTGATGATAGACTAACCACATCAAACAACCCCTGTCTCTTTGTGCCACTCGTGAGCTGGAAACCCAAGGCAGCTTTGAAGGTGGAGATTTTGTAGGCTCCAGAGCACCTGTGTGCGCCTGGCCTAAGAGGCAGGAATGACATGAACCTTGGCTTTGACCTCATGGAACAAATCCAGTTCTTCCATCTGAAGTAGAAAAAGATGGGGGGAGAAAAACAGAGCAGCAGTGAAACCAATGGAATCAGAGAGGGAGGAAAGAAGGGCTGGAGAGATGGTTTAGCCGTTAAGGCACTCGTCTGCAAAGCCAAAGGACTCAGGTTGGATTCCCTAGAACCCACGTATGCCAGGTGCACATGGTGGGGCATATGTCTGGGGTTCATTTGCAGTGGTTAGAGGCCCTGGCATGCCCATTCCCTCTCTCTTTCTCTCAAATAAAAAAATATTTTTTGAAAGAAGAGGAATTCATCCAGATCATCTCTTCTAAAGGGCAGAGAATGATAATGACACACTTTCTAGACCTGAGACAGTTTATACAGTGGCTTTGGAAACGGACATCTGTGTCAAACCAGCCTAGCGTGCAGACTTGTCAATCTTCAAGGGATTTTTTTTTTCAAGGGAGGGTCTCGTACTGAGCCTGGAGCTCACACATTCAGCTAGTCCAGCTAGCCAACTTGCCCCAGGGTTCTCCTAAACCTGCCTGGAGAGTTCTGGGGTTACAGGCAGGCTGTGATGCCTGCCTAACATCTATACGGGTACTAAGCTTCAGTCCTCACTCTTGTGAGACGAGTGCTTTATCAACTGAATCGTCTCCCCAGCCCCTCTCCAAGGAATTCTACTGAACTTCCAGTTAGGTAGAGGTTTGAAGAGTCTTGAAATCATTATAAAACTTTTCACATTTGACTAATCAAATAACTGTACTATAAAATTGCAAGATCTGAGCTGTATCTGTATCTAGAAAGAGCAGGGTGAGTGGGAGAAAAATAAGTCATTGAACATGCCATTTCCTTCCTCATTTCTACCCCCCTGATCTTTAGGACTCAAGTTCTGCTACTGTAGTTATTTGAACAACCAGAAAGCCATGTGACCTTGGTGGGGGTAGAAGGATGTATCTTTAGAAGTTCTAGGCTGAGCCTTGGGCTGGACAATCAGATGGCATTTGTCATGGGCCTACCTCCTGGAGGTTTGGAACACTTTTCTCTTCACAAGGGATGTTCATACACTGTGTTTCCCAATTTAACTTTATGTGCACTCTGCAGTTTCTGGCTATGGGAATGATGTGGCATTCCATGAGACGCCAGGGTTGGTACTACAGCCAAGGCCAGCTGGCAAGGGATGATCTGGGGGGGGGGCGGGATTGAAAGAAAAACACAAGTCCCTTGAGAGGAGCAACACTAAGAGAAAGGCACTTAATCTGTACTTAGAAAAGCTGGGGGTTTAAGATAGGTATGGTGGTACACACTTGTAATCCCAGCACTCAGCAGGCTGAGGCAGGAGGATCCTTCGTGCTAGATCTGCCTGAGATACTTGGGTTATATGCATTTAGGCTAGGCTGAGTTACACAGTGAGACCTTATCTTAAAAAAAATTTTTTTTAAAAAGCCTAGGTTGACTTCAATCTCGGTCACTCTCTCTGTTTCTACTTTTGGCCTGTAAATGGACATTATCAAATTCTTTCAAGACTGAGAGAACTTGATGGGTAAATTTAATTTAATTTAATTTAAGTAGGATAGAAAAAAAGATATTTGTATTAGCTACCTTCTTATTGCTGTGTCAAAATACCTGACACAAAATTAGCTTAAGGGAGGAAGGATTTATGACAGCTTAGAGTACCAGGTCACAGACCATCCTGGTGGTGAAGGCATGGCAGCAGGAGCTTGAAGCAGACCAAGTCACATTCAGCCCACAGTGGGAAAGCAGAGAGCAATGAACGCTGCTGTCTCTCTCCTTTGTATATAGTCCAGCATCCCAGCATATGGAATGGTGCCACCCACAATTAACGTGGCACGCTTCAATTAACCTAAAAGATAATCCCTCATAGGCATGCCTAGAGGCTAACAATGCAGATCATTTCTCCCAGGTGATGCTAGATCCTGACAAGTTAACAATATGTACCCCATCCCAGTATTCAACAAATATAATTTATGGTATATAATAAATTGTAATCTGCTTCTCTGTCCCAACATGTATGCTGAGACTTGTATTTTTTCAAGAGCTATTTCCCCTAATGTTTAAAAATATTTTACTTATTTATTTATTTGAAAGAGAGAGAGACAGAAAGAGGTAGAGAGAGAGTGAGAGAGAGAAAATGGACATGCCAGGGCCTTCAGCCACTAAAAGCAAACTCCAGATGCATGTCCTGTGGGTCCTAGGGAATCAAACTGGGGTCCTTTGCAAGCAAATGCCTTAACCACCATCTTCTCTAGCCTGAAACTTGTTTTATTATAAACATGATCTCACTATGTTGCTAAGGATGGCCTTGAACTCCCCAAGAAATCTGAAGGGGAGACAGCTGAGATCAGCTAAGGAGCTACTGAAAGGGATACAGACAAGACTGTGAGCAATTCCAGACTTCCCATCCCCCAAACATCAGAACTGCGAACCTCTGGCATTCATCCCCCAGTGGTAATGCATCCATCACAACTGATCAGAACTCCAGCTCCACAGCACAACAAGGAGGGAGGGAGTGAGGTAGTAACTCAGCATTGGTGAGATTGGAAGCCACACCAAAAGGTAACGAGGCTGACTGACAAAAGCAAAAACACAAAACCAGGTACATAGGCCTGCATTGGAAGTGCTAATCTCTCTTTCCATGTCAGGGCAGGTTATGGGTTACATATTCTTGGTTGGCTTTACCATTTTCAACTAAGCTGTATTTGGAGGTTGAATATTGGCCTTTAATGCTTTCGGATTTATAGGGCCTTTGTCTTCTGCTTCTGTCATTACTGGGGGCAGGGTCTGATTCAGATCCAGGCTGACCTGGAGCCCAATTCAGAACAGAATTCTCTACCTCCCAGCTGACAGGATTAAGGGTGTAGAGTAACACACACCATTAGGGATTTTGGCTTTATAAGACTGTTTGTTTTAATCTCCACACTTGAATACTCTGTGATGGTTTTTATTGAATGTGGATATTGCTTAGTTGAAGTTTAGAATTTCCCAGTAAATTGTTCCACCCAGTCCACTAGAATACTTCCTTAGCAAGCAAACTCAACACCTAGGATTACTTCGGGGTAGAAGAACTATAATTGTCACCTTAAACTCATATCCTGAAAGTATATAAAGGTGGATCGCCACATCTAAGAACACTGCAGATAAGTAGAAAACCCAAGCATCAAATCAATTCAGAATGCAAAAGTCGTTACATTATAATACAAGAAACACAAAGAGTCAAGACAATACAATCTCACCAAAAATCATAAATCCAGCAGACATGATCACCAATGAGACTGTTTTAAATGAAATGCCTGACAATGATTTCAAAAAAATAATTTTTCTATACTCAAAGAAATCAAAGAATAAAATAAAGGAATTAAAGAAGAAAACAAACTCCTGAAAGAGAACACAGGAAACCAGCTTAATGAAATGAGGAGGTCATTACAAGACATGAGTAAGGAAATGGAAATACTGAAGAAAAACCAGGCTGAAATTCTAGCTCTGAAAAACACAGTCAGTCAAATAAAAAACTCTGTAGAATGGATGAAGGCGAGAACAGAATATCTAAACTAGAAGCCCAGATGGCAGACCTAATAGAATCCAACAAAGAGAAAGACAAGCTAATAGGAAGGCATGAATGGGAATTTCAGGATATCTGGGACACTATGAAAAGAGCAAACATAAGAATTCAGGGTATAGTAGGAGAAGAATTTCAATCCAGAGGCTTAGTAGGCCTTTTCTTTTCCTTTTTCTTTCCTGTTTTTTTTTTTTTTTTTTTTTGTTTTTTTTGTTTGTTTGTTTGTTTTTCAAGGTAGGGTCTCACTCTAGTCCAGGCTGACCTGGAATTAACTATGCAGTCTCAGGGTGGCCTCAAAATCATGGTGATCCTCCTACCTCTGCCTTCCGAGTGCTGGGATTAAAGGCGTGCAGCACCACGCCCAACTTTAGTAGGCATTTTCAACAAATTCACAGAGGAAAAATTTCCCCAAATTGGGAAAGAAATGCCAATGGAGATACAAGAAGCTTTTAGAACAAATAGACAAATGACAAAACCTGGAAAGAACCTCTCCTTCCCATGTTATAAGTAAACTACTAAACATGCAAACCAAAGAAAACATATTGAAAGCATTTAGAGAGAAAAAATGAGTCACGTATAAAGGCAAGCCTATCAGGATCACAGCAGATTCTCAACACAAACGTTAAAAGCCAGAAGGGCTTGGAATGATGTATTCCAAGTTCTGAAAGATAACAACTGTCAACCAAGATTACTTTATCCTGTAAAGCTATCTCAAATTGATGGAGAAATAAGGACATTCCACAACAAAAACAGACTAAAGGAATTTATAACAACTAAACTAGCTCTACAAAAAATACTTGAAGGACTCCTTCACATGGAAGAGAAAGCAAAACACACGCAGGAGGAAATAGGAAAAAATAAATCATACTCAAATAACAGTTAAAATAAGCAATAAATAAAATAAACTTAACCAAGGAATTGAAGGATCTCTACAATGAGAACTTTTAAACAGAGCTGGAGAGATGGCTTAGCAGTTAAGGTGCCTGCCTACAAAACCTACAAACACCATTCAAATCTCCAGGTCCCACGTTTAGCCAGACGTAAAAAGTAATGCAAGCGTGCAATGTGCACAAGGGGCACATGCGTCTGGAGTTCATTCACAGTGGCTGAGAGGCCACTGGCATGCCCATTCTCTCTCTGTCTCTCTCAAATAAAAACAAAACAAAAAAAATAGAACTTTAAAACACTCAAGTGAGAAATTTCAGAAGACACAAGGAAATGGAAAGACATCTCATGTTCTTGGATTGGAAGAATCAATAATATGAAAATGTCAATCTTACCAAAAGCAATCTACACATTTAATTCAATTCCCATTAAAATTCCAATGGCATTCTTCACAGAAATAAAAAAAAATCCTAAAATTAATTTAGAAGCACAAAAAACCTTGAATAACCAAAACAATTTTGAGCAACAAAAATAAGGCTGGTGGTATTACCATACCAGATTTTAAGCTATCTTATAAAGCCATTGTGGTAGTTTGAATAGATGACCCCAATATATTCAGCGTTTTATTAGTTTATAGTTTGCATCTTCAGCCACCTGGCTGGAGGCAGTGTCACTGGGCTGTTCTTAAGGTGTGGTGGTAGGTTTGAGATTTCAATTTAAAGATATGCAAAGTGTCCCTAGCTGGAGTTCCTGAAGTGTGCTGTGCTGTGTGGCTTTTGGCTTTCTCTCTGCCTGGTTCTTTTAAGAGGATGCCAACTCCTACCATTATGGAACTTCCCCTGGATCTGTAAGCTTCAATAAATCCCTTCCTCCACAACTGTGCCTAGTCTGGAAGTTCATCTCAGTGAACCTGAAGCTGTCTGCTACAACTATAGGAACAAAAACAGCATGGTACTGGCGCAAAGACAGACATGTAGATCAATGGAACAGAATATAGGACCCAGATGTTAATCCAGGCAGCTACAGCCATCTGATTTTTGACAAAAATGTCAAAATTATTCATTGAAGAAAAGACAGCCTCTTCAACAAGTGGTGCTGGGAAAACTGCATAGCTGTATATAAAAGGATGAAAATATATCCTTGTCTTTCTCCATGCACAAGAATCAAGTCCAAGTATATCAGGGACCTTAATATCAGACCTGAAACTCTGAAATTGCAAGAGGAAAAGGTAGGGGAAACCCTTCAGCATATTGGCATAGGCAATGACTTTCTGAATATAACCCCAATTGCTCAGGAAATAAAACCACTAATAAAGCTCTGGGATCTCATGAAATTACAAAGCTTTTATACAGCAAAGGACACTGTGAATAGAACAAAGAGACAACCTACAGAATGGGTAACAATCTTTGCCAGCTACTCATTGGACAGAGGATGAATATCCAGAATATACAAAAAACTAAAAAAGCAAAACAATAAGAAATCAAACAACCCATTTAAAAATGGGCTATGGAACTAAATAGAGAGTTCTCATCAGAAGAAATACAGATGGCATATAAACATCTAAAAAAGTATTCTACATCCTTAGCTATCAGGGAAATGCAACTTAAAACTACTTTGAGATTCCATCTCACTCCTGTCAGAATGGCTACCATCAAGAAAACAAATGACAATAAATGTTGGCGAGGATGTGGAGAAAGGGGAACCCTTCTACACTGTTGGTGGGCATGTAATCTGGTACAGCCATTGTGGAAATCAGTATGGGGGTTCTTGAGACAGCTAAAAATAGATTTACCATATGATCCAGCTATAGCACTCCTAGGCATGTATCTGAAGGACGCTTATCACTACCTTAGAGACACTTGTATAACCATGTTTATTGCCGTTCTATTCACAATAGTTAGGAAATGGAACCATCAGTCTCTCAACTGATGAATGGGTAATAAAGATGTGGTACATTTACACAATGGAGTTCTATTCAGTGGTAAAGAAAAATGAAATTATGAAATTTGTAGGGAAATGGATGGATCTGGAAATGATTATACTAAGTGAGGTAACCCAGGTCCAGAAAGCCAAATGTCGCATGTTTGCTCTCATATGTGGATTCTAGCTACAAATATATAGACTTATGTGTGAGCTGGAACCAAATATCAGTGGCAGAGGCCAGTAAACTAGAAAAAGGCTATAAGGGAGGGAGGAGAGGGAAGGACTTAAGGGGATGGTATTGTATATATGTAAGTAGAAGAACAGATTACAGGGAGGGGAAAGGCCTAAGCAAGGCCAGGAGAAGAGATTGTATAAAAGAAGGGTGGGGGGAGGGTCAATAAAAATTTAAGATATTCAGAATAAGACATATGAAAACCTACTTTTTAAAATAATGGTACATCCAGAAGCCATAGACTGTGACTAGAAAATTTTCAGTGCCAGGATGGGATACCTTCCAGTGAGGTGTTGGCCAGGGAGGTCCCTGTTGCCTCCAAAACATTATAGGCCATTGCTGAGGCCCTTGGTTTCCCACCAGGAATAGATGGTAAGACCCTATTGCTAAAGACCCCCACATACTTGGGCTACAAAGTCACTGAGAAATTCTGCTGGAGCTGACCTGAAAACCTCCTTCATGGTGGCTAGCTGACAGAAATCTTGCAAAAGCTAGGCTGTATGCAGGCAGTTCCATGGAGGAGAGAGAAATCACCAGTGGAAATAAATAACAGTGGACACTGAAAGCCTTAAATTTGGGCAGCCAGGCCAAATGAGACAACAGGTACAATAGTGGTATGTCTGTTATGGGGAAAACCAACTGCTCTCTAATTGAACTGGAGGCCTGCTCCATGGGAGGGAATAGATGCCTGATACTGAAAACCTATGACAGGGGAAGTCATGAGCCCTAGGGGTGTAATAGTTGTGAGTATCTGGCTAAATGTATATACTATGCTCACCAAACTGCCTAGTAAGCACTTCTCTTAATGTCCACACCCATATATTAATGCTACTCTCACTTTTGGTTAAAGAAACTTCTCTTTTCAGATAATGGCAACCTTGGAATGACTCAGAAGGCACCATGGTGCTGAGAAGAAGGGACAGAGGAGTGCTCAGCACTGAAACATCTCTAATACACCTTCCAAGGTTCAGAATCCCTTGCTGAAGAGGTTGCTGAAAGAATGTAAGAGCCAAAGGAAGGGTAGGACTCCTTACAATGTGCTCTTCCAGACACAAAATGGCCTGGATATCCATGACCTCACAGTGCCTGACACTACCTACACAAGACAATCATAATAAGAGGAAAAGATGATGACATCAAAATAAAAAAGAGACTGATTGAGAGGGGGAGGGGGCTATGATGGACAGTGGAGTTGCAAAGGCTAAAGTGTGTGTGTGCGGGGGGGGGGAATTACCATGGTTTATTGTCTGTAATTATGGAGCTTGTCAATAAAAATTTCTTAAAATATATAATAAACCAGACTGAAGACCTGAATGTTTATGATAAAAAGGGGAGTCAACTGGGCTGGGAAGATGGCTTAGTAGAGCAAACACTTGCCTTGCAATTTTGAGTACCCGAGTTTGGATCTCCAGACCAACCTCCATGTAAAAAAGCCAGGAGCTATGGTAGACTTCTATAATCACAGTGCATCTTTGGTGAGCAGAGAGACACAGGCAGGAAAATTTCCCAACAATTTGTGAATGGAGTGGTAAATATGAGCTCCTGCCTCAAATGAGGTAGAAGGCAAGTTACCTTCTGACCTATGCACTTGTATGTGTATACACACACACACACACACACACACACACACACAAAATCAATTAATTTTAAAAGGTTTTTAGGGATATTTTAACTGAGTTTTCATCCTGTTGTTCATGGAGAGAACTTTTAATTGGCAAAAGCTATCTATCAAAGTGGCCAAGCCCATTTCAGGATAGTGACCAAGACCTATAAGGCCTTCTATTCTGTAGAGCCCCACAAATACTAAGGGCCTCACACTGTTCTACCAAACAGAGGCAAAGGATTGGTCTCATTTCTTTCCAACTGTACTTCCGTCTTTATTGACAGGCAAGGTAGCTTAAGCTGGGTCTAGACATGTCTGAACCAGTCTGATACCCACAAGGCACCTCCCTTCCCAGAACCTAATTACCACAGGATCTAGGGGCTTTGCGGAGGACAGCTTGTCCCAAGGAGAAGCAAAGCTGAAGGGGGCATCTGTCTCATTTGAGGACAAGGAAGAGCAGGGGGGAGGGCAGAAACATTTCTAAAAACAGCTCTGGGGCCCCCAATGGAGTCCTAGAGCAAGCGAGCCATAATGAGAGAGGGAGTGAAAATTGAATCAAAGGCTTTTCGCCACAGTGTCCAGGGAACAGCAAGACATGAGGCATTGGGGCAGGCTGCTTGGCTGAGAACAAAGATCATGGCATTGGTGACTTCTAAGCCAGTTCCTGCTGCCTCAGCTCGGGAAAACAGCGCCCAATTCTGAGGTCACTGACTGACTCACACATCCATGCGTTCATTCAGCATGCTTCCTGAACGTCTGTTATGTACCAGGTTGCACAGCGGTGTTTTTGACATGGAAGTCAGTACCCACAATGCACCTGAGGCCACAGAAACCTTGCTGGGGATTTGAGGAGAATGTGACATAGGGTCTGGAGCCCCTGCAGATCAGAAGCCAAGGGGTCCAATCAGCCCCTGCCAAGTACTTTCTCTGCCACACTGTTTTTATCTGCTGCTGTTTGTGGCGTGGGCCTAACCCACCATGCTCATCTGTTAAGTGAATTGGTTCAACTTGTATGACTCCTAAGACCCTTTATTTATTTATTTATTTATTTATTTATTTATTTATTTATTTTGAGGTAGGGTCTCACTCTAGCCTAGGTTGACCTGGAATTCACTATGTAGTCTCTGGCTAGCCTCGAACTCACAGCGATCCTCCTACCTCTGCCTCCCAAGTGCTGGGATTAAAGGCATGCTCCCCACGCCCAACCATACTTTTAAAATTTTATTTATTTATTTTTTGGTTTTCTGAAGTAGGGTTTCACTCTGGCCCAGGCTGTCCTGGAATTAACTATGTAGTCTCAAGGTGGCCTTGAATTCACAGTGATCCTCCTACCTCTGCCTCCCGAGTGCTGGGATTAAAGGCGTGCACCACCAGGCCCAGCCATATTTTATTTATTTTTAAAAAATATTTTTATCTGAGCCAGGCATGGTGGTGCATACCTTTAGTCCTAGTACTTGGGAGGATGTGGTAGGAGGATCGCTGTGAGTTCTAGGTCAACAAAAACTACATACTGATTCCAGATAGATAGAGCAAGATAGATAGATAGATAGATATAGATAGATATAGAGAGGGAGAGAGGGAGAGAGGGAGAGAGAGAAAGAGAGAGAGAGAATGGGTACACCAGGGCCTCTTGCCACTGCAAAGAAACTCCAGACGCATGCACCACTTTGTGCGTCTGGCTTTACGTGGCCAGTACTGGGAATTTGAACCTGAACTATCAGGTTTTTCAAGAAATTCCCTTTAACTGCTGAGCCACCTCTGCAGCTGAGATCTCTATTTTAAATGTCTATAGATTAGAATTCCTAGTCCTTACAATAATCAAGAATCAATTATGAATTAGACATTTGAAATTCAGCTTATATGACCTGGTGATTGCATTTGGTTTATCAGCTTCTGGAATGTGTGCCTGTGGGCAGGTACCTCTCTTATTCTCATCTCTGTCCCTTGGGCTATCAAGGAAGACTTTTAAAGCTTCACTTCAGATGAAAAGAAAATTCTTCCTTCTCCTCCCTCCTTCTCTGGCTAGTGCTGGGGATTGAACCCAGGACCTTGTACATGCTAGGCAAGCACTCTGCCACACCACCAGACCAGAAGTTCCTTGAACACTATCACTTAGGCTTTGGCTGGGAGCATTATGTAATGCTATTTTTCATGTCATGAATCATTTGTAATAATTTAATTGTGAATAATTCAATGATATTTGTCATTGCAATGGATAGTGTGTGCCTGGGGCCTCTCTGAGCCCTGCTAAGTGGGTACTATTTTCCCCAAGTTACCACTGAGGAAACAGGGGTATTTTGCACAGAAACATGACCGAAGAAAATTCCACCCAAGTCGACCTTAGTGAACCAGAGAGTTTACTGAGGTCACTTATAGGAGCATGGGTGACTCCAAGGCGGCTGCATCACTGACAAGTCTACCCAGCATGGCTGACATCTCAGGGGAGCCGCGTCTCTGGAGCCCGCTACCTGGCTTGCAGAAGTGGTTCTTACTCCTTATATAACTTTGAGGAGGGGCCTAGGAATCTTGTAAGTTTTAGGAACTTTCCTGGACTGTGGGTGTTTCCTTTCCAGCCATTAACATGCTTCAGACCTGTGTTTCAAGATGAAATGTTTCAATTCTGAGGAAATTGTAGACACTTCTCAACTCCCAGCTTAGTCCCTGGGCTGCCCCTCCTTTGAGGGCATGGGCAGTGGGCACACACCCTTACATTGGCCAAGGCAAGTGCCTGAACCGCCTAACCATCTCTCCAGCCCAACTTGGAACTTTAATTCATGAACATGTTGTCATGTGGTCATGTTCCCATCACATTGTCTTCTTTAGTCCCCTCTCAACTATCTACATTCTTTTTTAAAATTTATTTTTTAATTTAATTTAATTTTTTATGAGAGAGATTGAGAGATAGAGGGAGAGAAAGAGAGAGAATTGGCACATCAAGGCCTCTAGCCACTGCAATCAAACTCCAGATGTGTGCACCACCTTGTGCACATTCATGGCCTGTGCACAAGTGTCACCTTGTGCATATGGTTTAGACTGCTTCTGGGGAGTTGAACCTGGGCTCCTTAGACATCACAGGCAAGCACCTTAACTGTTAACCCATCCCTCCAGCCCTCCCCTGCCTCCATTCTACTGAGAGCCCTTCTCTTTCAACATAGTCCTTTTTCTGCTTTCTCTCATTCCTTTCGTCCCCCTCCATTCTCTGTCAAAATATTTCTGGCTCAGAACAGTGCTGATCTTGTGGGGGTATCAGTAACCCCTGGAGAGTCATGAATGTACCAGTTGATTCATGTCAGAACAATGGCCCCACAGGATGCCTTCCCACCTGTGGCTCTTAGACTCCTTTTGCTCCCTCTTTAGTAATATTCCCTGAACCTTGGAGGACATATTAGAAGTCTCCTTTAGTGTTGAGTTCTCAGAAGGCTCTTATTTTCTGCTTTCATGAGTTTTGAGTCTCCTCAGTGTCTATCGCCATCTCCATAAAGAAGCTTCTCTGGGGACCAGTGAGAACAGCACTCGTATTTAATCAGCCACCTCCTCTGCTATGTTTCCTGGACCCTGGTGGGTGTGAGAGATGACTTATCCAATGCTATGCATTTGGCTTTCTCTTCGTCTTGCCATTTTGATGAGTCTTGGGTCTCCCCAGCATTCAATACCTCCAAAAAGCAGGCTCTCTAACCAAGAGTGGGATACCTGCCACTTCTTATAACCTGGACACTACAGAAAAGTATGATTGGCTCTGGCTGGAGAGGACACTGGTCCCTGAATTTCCCCCTTTGCCTTGGCTTCAGGTGAGATGTCCTCCTCTCTTAAACTCAATGTTTCTGAAGAAGGGCTGGGTGACTAGTCAATTTTATAATGAGATTTAAAAAAATTCCCTTCCCTCAAGAGGATTTTAGCTTGAGTGTCAGCTAACTCTGCATGTCTGGTTACAAAGCACTTCCTGCCTCAGAGAAGACATTCCACATCCAAAACTCATTATAAAGAGTGAGCAGGGCTGGAGAGATGGCTTAGTGGTTAAGGCGCTTGCCTACAAAGACTAAGGACTCATGTTCGAATCTCCAGGTCCCACATAAGCCAGACATACAGATGCAAGCATGCAATGTTGCACATGCTCACAAGGTGGCGCTCATGTCTGGAGTCTGTTTGCAGTGGCTGAAGGTCCTGGTGTGCCCATTCTCTTTGCCTCTTTCTCTCTCTCAAATAAATAAATATTGTTTTAAAAAATGAAGTGAGCAATTCAAGAGTGGTCATGTCAATAACCCCTCACCCATGCTCATGTAAGCAACCCTAATTCAACTCAGTGAGTCACACACACAGAAAGATTATTAGTCAGCATATGGTGGTGCATGCCTTTAGTCCCAGCACTTGGAGGCAGAGGTGGAAGGATCAATCACTGTGAATTTGAGGTTAAGCTGAGTTTACATAGTGAATTCCAGGTCAGCCTGGGCTAGGGCAAGACCTTACCTCATAAAACCAAACAAACAAAAGAAAGATATCAAAGTAGAAGTGGGACTTGTAGGGAAGAAGGGGTCCAGCAGGAATAGGAATGAAAATACATTACATACATGTATAAAGTTGTCGAAAAGTAAAATTGGGGCTGGAGAGATGGCTTGGCAGTTAAGGCACTTGCCTGCAAAGCCTAAGGACCCATGTTTGATCTCTCTCCAGATCCCACGTAAGCCACACACACAAGATGAGGCAAGTGCAAGGTCACACATGTCCTCTAGGTGGTGCAAGCCTCTGTCTGGAGTTTGATTGCAGTGGCTAAGACCCTGGTATCCCAATTCTCTCTCCCTCTCTCTCCCTCTCGCTCTCACTCTCACTATAAAAAGCAAAATTGGTTTAAAATTTTTTATTATTATTAATTTATTTTTTATTTGAGAGTGAGAGATAGAGAAAGAGGCAGATAGAGAAAGAAAGAATGGGCGCACCAGGGCCTCCAGCCACTGCAAATCAACTCCAGACACGTGTGCCACTGTGAGTCTGGCTTTGCGTGTGTACTGGGGAATTGAACCGGATTGTTAGGTTTTGCAGGCAAGCGCCTTAACTCCTGAACCATTTCTCCAGCCCCAAAAGTAAAATAGATTTTTTTAAAAAAAAGAAAGAAAAGCCAAGTTCAACTGCTCCCCCTCAAAAAAAAGCTGAGTAAGCTGGGGCATGGGAGCTTGTTACCAAACATAGCTTGTCTTCTGACATCCCCCAACACTCTTCAATCCCCCAGGATTCTGGGGTGACAATAGTGATTGCCAAACTACCAGTGTCTGGCCCCCCAAAGTCACCAAGATGGTCTCTCTTTTGGCCCTTGCCCTCCTTCCTCTTCTAATTTGAATTGTATTTCCTTTTTTTCCCCCCTTTTATTTTCTTTTGAGATAGGGTCTCATGTAACCAAGACTGGCCTCAAACTCTCAACGTACCCAAGGATAACCTTGAACTTCGGATCCTCCTGCTTCCACCTTCTGAGTGCTGGGGTTATAGGTGAGTGCCACGTGCACAGCCCTAATTCTCATTTTATTGTTTCAATTTTCTCTCTCCTCTGCCCATGACTTCAGTCTCTCAGGAGTCCTCTAGGCATTGGGTGGCCCCATGGGTGGCGGTGGTGGCGGCAGTACTCAGCCCAGAAAACACTTTGATGTGGTTTCTGAGTGCCCACTGACCACATCTGTGCCCTTCTCAACCCGCAGAGTCGTTGAGCCAAGACTTGCTCTTGAAGAGTGGAACACTTGCATTTAAGAAACCATGTCAATCAAACTGGAGCTGAGCTGGAAGCCTCCTCCCTGTTGACTGTCATGATGCTGGAAAGAGCTATGCAGCCTGTTGGGGGAGCAAAGCCATCAATGGTCTTAAACAGCTCTGGACCCTGCAAGCTTTATAGCTGCCTGGCCAGGCCAAATGTGACAACTGGGGCAGTGGTGGCATATCTGCTATGGGAGAAACCAACTGCTCTGTGATTGCTCCAGGGAGAGAATTCATGTCTGGTACTGAAAACCTAGATAAAAGCCTAGGGCTGGGGAGATCATAAGCCCTGGGGGAGGCAATCCTGTTGTCTGGCTAAATGTATTATATTATGACCACCAAATGGCCCTCTAAGTACTTATGTTTATGCTCAGATATTAATGCTACTCTTACTTTTGGTCAGAAAAGCTTCTCTTTTCAGATGGCAAGGACCACCGGAATGACTCAAGACTCATCAAAGTCCTGAGAAGTGACAGTGGAGTGTTTAGCCCTGAGAAAAATTTTTTTTAATTTTTAAATTTTTACTTATTTATTAGAGACAGAGAAAGGGGGAGAGAGAGAGAGAATGGGCGTGTCAGGGCCTCTAGCCACTGTAAACGAACTCCAGATGCATGCACCACCATGTATATCTGTCTTACATGAGACCTGGAGAATTGAACTGGGGTCCTTAGGCTTTGCAGGCATGCACCTTGACCGCTAAGCCATCTCTGCAGCCCATAGCACTGAGAAATTTATCTCTATGCCACCTCCCAAGGCTCAGGGACCATTACAAAAGAGGTGGTGGAGAGAACGTAAGAGCCAAAGGAAGGGGAGAATTCTTTGCAACACTATCTTCCAGACTCAGAGTGGCCATGGCACCTCACAGTGGCTGATGCTACCTACACAAGACCTGCATAATAGGAAGTAAAAAAATGATGACATCAAAATAGAAGAGAGGCTACCTGGAGAGAAGAAGGGATTCAGTAGAGCGGGGACAGGAGAAGGTGATGGGAGCAGATTATGATCATGGTATATTGTCTATATGTATGGTGATTATCAAGAAAAAGTTTAAATAAATAAATAAATAAATAATAAATAAATAAATAAAAATATTTAATTTAGCCTGGCATAGTGATACATGCCTTTAATCCCAGTACTCAGGGGCCTGAAGTAGAAGGATCACCATGCAATACAGGCCAGCTTGGAGCTACAGAGTGAGTTTTCATCCTGAGACAGTGAGACCCTCCCTCCAAAAAAAAAAAAAAAAAAAAAAAAAAAAAAGCAAGCAAACAAGCAAGAAAAAAACCAAGTTGTTGCTTTCTGGGAGAAGAACTTACTCTCCAGCCCTGCCCTGCCCTGCCCTGCCCTGCCCTGCCCTGCCCTGCCCTGCCCTGCCCAGCCTCTAGCCTCCTCCTGCACTTGTCCTTCTGACCTTGGCAAACTGAATCTAAGCCCTTGTGTTCCTGGTCTGACTCTTTCCCACCAGTGATGTGGTCTGAGTCTCAGCTCTAGGTTGGGGATCAGCCTGACAACCCACTTCCAATTCCCAACGATGCTTCTGTCTGTCCTAGCTTGGCAGGCTCCATCCAAATGGGGACTGTCTCCAGCTCTGTCTGAGCCCTCATGCGGCCTGTACCTCTGCTCCTGAAGTTATGCTCTGGAGCGGGGAGGGCATATGCACAGCCCCTAGCGTGGCATCTCTCAACCTCCTGCAGGATTAGGGAAACCCAGAAATCAGCTTTGAATGGAGGATTTGAGCTACCTCAGGCCAGTGCCCTGATGCTGAATTCAGAGCGAGGGGTCTGGTCACCCATCCCAGGTTCTAGAAGAGCCAGAGAGATAAGCTGATGCACAGCAGTGAAGGCAGCGTGAAGGTGTGCACCATGCTATGGCCTATACTGAGCACTTGCTTGCCTGTTGGTACCCAGTGTGGTTTGTCTGCTTGGCGTCCATCCTTCCCTCTTGTAGTGATAGTCCTTAACGGTCTTTTGGGAAGTCATTCCTTTCCTCTCAGTCCCTGTGTTCTGAATGGTTCCCACATCACCCAGAGTTGGTCTCATGACCACACCTGGCCAATCAGAGCATCGTGCCTCCCTAACCACTGGGATGGGTTGAAAGAAAAACAGCCACCTTAGACAGTGGATGTGGCTGCAGCCATCTTGTCACTATGTGGAGCCAAGACTGTAGGATGAAAGAGCAGAAGAAAGAGAAGAGGTAGAAGAAGACTAAGTAAGAATATGTCGGTGCCTTTCAGTCCAGCTATGGCTGGAGCCAGTCCCTGCCCCTGTTTTTGTTTTTGTTGTTTTAGTGATACAGATCAATAAATGTCCTATTACACCAAGTCAACTTGGTGTGAATTTTCTATTACTATTAACCCATAGCATCTTAGCTGAAGGCTGAAGCAGCTAAAGACATCCTATTTCCGAACCCCCTGTGCTCATTAATACAGAGAAAGTTGCCGGGCTACCTTGAGGCTATAATAACATTGGTCCAGGGCCTGGGTAAAGTTTAAGCTTTAGCTGCCTGACACTGATGGAGGTAGATGAATAGGGCTGGGTTGGCCAAGCAATGACCTGACATACAGAAAGCCAGGCCCTTCTTGAAGCCTTATATTTTGCTTTAATATTTCTATCTGCCATTGAAGGCATGTGTGGTAGTTTGAATATATGTCCCCCAATATATTCAGTGTTTTACTAGTTATAGTTTGCATCTGCAATCACCTTGCTAGAGGCAAGGTCACTGGGGGCCGGTCTTAAGGTGTTAATGGTGAGGGTTTGAGATTCCATTGTAAAGATATGCAAATGTGCCTAGCAGGAGTTCCTGAAGTGTGCTGTGTGACCTTTTGGCTGTAGTTTTGCTCTGTGTGCTGTGGTGGCTGGTTGGTTTCTCTCTCTCTCTGCTTGGCCCTGTGAAGAAAGGCCAGCTTCTTCTGCTGTTATGGAACTTCCCCTGGATCTGTAAGCTTCAATAAATAATATCCCTTCCTCCATAACTGTGCCCGGTCTGGAAGTTCATCTCAGCGAACCTGAAGCTGTCTGCTACAGCATGCAATTGATGCTCACCATTTTGGAGGGCATACTGTTTATACATTACCTGTAAGAAATCTTTTTTCTAGCCGGGCGTGGTCGCACACGCCTTTAATCCCAGCACTTGGGAGGCAGAGGTAGGAGGATTGCCATGAGTTCGAGGCCACCCTGAGATTAGATAACTGATTCCAGGTCAGCCTGGACCAGAGTGAGACCCTACCTTGAAAAACCAAAAAAAAAAAAGAAATCTTTTTTCTATATCTGTCTGTCTACCCACTTATCTACCTTCCTTGCCATGGGAGAACCAAGGCAAGACAAAAACAAAACAAACAAACAGAAAAAAAACAGAGGAAAGCTAACCCTACCTAAAGAAGGCACAACCCCAGGGCAACGGTAACAACAAGCCCAAAATCTTTGAGGTTTTTTTTTTTTTTTTTTTTTGGTTTTTCGAGGTAGGGTTTCACTCTGGTCCAGGCTGATCTGGAATTAACTATGTAGTCTCAGGGTGGCCTCGAACTCATGGCAATCCACCTACCTCTGCCTCCCAAGTCCTGGGATTAAAGGCATGCGCCATCACGCCCGGCGGTTTTTTTTTTTTTTTTTTTTTTTTTTGACAAATAGCAAAGCTATTCATTGCTATTAAACATCGGGGCCGGGGGATGGCTGGAGAGATGGCTCAGAGGTTATTAAGGTGTTTGCCTACAACGCCTAAGAAACCAGGCTTGATTCCCCAGGACCCACATAAAACCAGATGCACAAAGTGGCGCACACATCTGGAGTTCATTTGCAGTGGCTAGAGGCCCTGGGTGTGCCTATTCTCTCTCTCTCTATCTCTGCTTGCAGATAAATAAAAATATTTTTTTCTAAAAACCATCTGTTACTCTTCCCCATTTCTTCCTTTTTATAGGTATGAAATTTGAAGGCTTAATTATTCTACGTATTGGGTAAGTTAGGGTAGCTACTGAAACCACAGATCCCAAATGGATAAGATTCAATATAATTGATGTTCACCTATTGTTCCCATATCAGTGTTGAATTGGCAAGCACAAAGCAGCTAGGCTTCCCCTGCACGGTCACTCGAAGATTTGGGCTGCTGGAGATCTGCTATTTTCAGCATGAGTGGTCCTTTTCTGGCCAGCCTGGCTGTATGAGGACAGGAGCCTGGGCTGGAGAGATGGCTCAGTGGTTAGAGGGAAGGAACGTGAAAGATACTGGGCACAAGACTCAAAAATGATGCACAGAGCTTCTAATCCCATTGTGTTGGCTAGAATTCAATCGACAGACACAGCCAAATGCAATAGAAACGGAGCAATGCATTGTGTGTGCCCAGGAAGAAGAGGAAAGCATGCCTTATGGGAAACTCCCAGTGCCTGCTGCAGAAGATGATGTTTCTTTTCAGAATTTGCATGGCATTTTGGTTTCCTGTGGCCTTCTTGAGGTCTTGGTGCTGCCTGATAGATGTGAGGGTCTGAGGCTCAACTGAGAGGGGCAATTACCTCCTCATGCAGTCAGGTGAGTACTCAGTAGGCAGTTATCGAATGGATACATAAATTCAAGAAGGGAAAAAATTGGAATTTGTTCAAGGGAATATATTGCTTCTGAGGTAAGCAGTTTTCTTCATCCATAATTGGGGGATACGAGATAGCATACCATCTAGCCAATTAGCATAGTTGGTTAGAGCATGGTGCTAATGAGATAAAATATTTTGATTTTTGAAATCTAATATATATATATATATATATATATATATATATATATATATATATTACATATTTGTAAAACTACTCATCTTTTACCTTCTTAGTTCTACAGATACACAACTATCCTAGCAAGAAAATTTAAAGAAATAGAAACAGCAGTGGTAGCACATGCCTATAATCTCAGCATTTGAGAGGTTGAGGCAGGAGGATTGCCATCAGTTTGAGGCCAGCCTGGACTACATAGCAAGACTCTTTCTAAAAAAAAAAAAAAAAGAAAAGAAAAGAAAGAAAAACAAAACAGAAGGAGGGAGATGAGTAAGAAGAGAAGAGGAGGAGGGGAAAGAGACACAGGTACAGACAAGCTTTTTCTCATTAATCTCAGCTCTGACCAAGGTCCCCTGGCTGGGCCTTCCTTTGTGTGCTTAAGAAAACAGCACTCTCTTCACTTCTTGGTGCCTCCAATGTGCAAGAACCCTGAGCTCCACGCTTTGTAAGGCTGTGAGGGCCTGAGAGATGAAAACTCTCTACAGGGATTTTCGTTGGCATAGCCTCCTCTCGCAACACTGGCACCCAACCTCTCATTTGAAGACATTGCTTATATGCTCTCTGTAGTGCTTTAGTCTGGGGTTTAATTCAGTCCTCGGCAGGTCTGGGAAGGTGGTATGAGGGTACTGGTATGGCCTATAGATACAACAGTGACTGGTTCACACACTGAGGTGAGCATGGAGCTAGAACCAACCCCCAAGTCCTCTGCTCTGTAGCCTGTTACCCAGAAGAGAGCTGCCTTCTTGATCTCAGACTCCCTCCTCAGCCTTTACTCCTGGTGTCTATTCTAGGTCAGAAATAGGAGAAAAGGGCTGGGAAGATTGCTCAGTGGTTAAGGCCATTGCCTGCAAAGTTTAATGACCCAGGTTTGATTTCCCAGAACCCATGTAAAGCTGGGTGCACAAAGTGGTGCATGCATCTGGAGTTCGTTTGCAGTGGCACTATGCCCTGGTATGCCCATTCTCTCTCTTTTAAATAATTTTTTTAAAAATAAGAGAAAAGACAAAAGTCCAAAATTAAAGTATACCATTTTTCCTCTACTTAACACAGCATCTGTATCTGTGCCCCACCCCCCAAAGATCCTTCACCAATGGGAGAAACCTATGCACTGAACTTCCTGTCAACCTTATTTGCATGACAGGAAATTTGCATGGCTTTCTCTCACTGGAAGCTAAAAGCCTTTCTACTATTATGGGCTGCTTTATATAGGGAAACATATTTTGAATGTATCCAAACAGTATTTTGATGTATTTTTTTAATTAGATAGTGGCTTTCTCACCTTTAAAAATCACATGTCACTTGTTGGCACTGTACTACTAGGGGTGTACAGATGGATCCTGGGTGATTTCCCCATAATGATCCCAATAAAAAAGGATGAGAAATGAACTCTGAGTCACTAAGCCCACTGCAGTGTGTGTAAGGGTTTATGTTTGGCTGAAGCCATGGCGAGTTGCTCTGATTTGTGAGCACAAGGATAAAGCATTTTCCTGCGGATTATTTCTAAAGTGCACACTTCTTGCCTTTGCCCTGACCCCACAGGCAAACCATTAGAGAGCAATGCCTCCCACCAGCAGTTCCCATGATGCTATCAATCCCATTAGAGGACCACCAATTAATTATAACAATGAGAAAGACATGATTCAGCCAGGCCTCCCTTCCTGCTCTTGAATCCACTGAACTCCCTGGCACCTGGGCAATTGTTGATGTGTGTTTCTGTATGTGAGGGCACGTGCATGCCTCAAAATAACCCAGTGCAAACTAGGTAGGAAATAACCACAGGAAAGATTCTGAGATGAGAAGCCATCAAGATAGTTGAAGTAGCCATATAAGAGTGGTGATGTTAACGGAAGATATGTCTTTGACTTTACCCTTGTTTTCTGAGATAACTGTAGCATGGTTTTACTGCTCAAATAGTTAGAATTCGTATTCTGATTTCAAATTAGTTCATCATGAAAACTGCCAGCACTTTGCTAGTCCTTCAGGGCTTATTGAGCTGCTACCGCAGCAGGCACTGCTCTGCTGAAAGTGCGAGGCAGATGGGGCAAAGCTCTTTCTTGCATCAGCATTCTACTCTAAGCAGGGCAACCAGCTCATAAGAAGTGATCATATAGATGTGTTAATGCACGTGGTTGACACATATTTATTGAGAACCTACTATGCAGCTGGGATGTTTCAGGATGGGTGGATCAGCCACAACCAGAACAGACATGGAGCTTGCGTGCAAATGAATGCAGACATTTATTTTCAATTATAATGAGTACTATGAGGCGAAAGTACCGGTCTAATCTAGTCTGAAAGATCAGGAGCGAATTTCTCAAGGAAATGACAATGATTTTAAGTGCCTCGTTTATACAGGGCTTTGTTCTGCTGTCAGCAGAAGAAGCACATAGTGTGACTGGATTCTGGTGGATTCTCCCTCCTGGGGTCTGGTTGTTGTTTCCCGAGCAGAGTATAGCCTGGATACCATGTGGTTTCCAGATTTGGGGAGGGTGGTGACCCAGGCACCAAGTTTCCATTAGTGATCCCTGTCTACTTGAGAAGCAGGCCACTGTTCCCAGGAAGTGCTGCTACCGAGGCTGCAAGGCCATCCTGCCCTGGCAGCACAGACAGTAACTAATGGGCCTGCCTTGTGCAGATGGGAAAACAGGAGTAGAGGAGACAAATGCAGGCTGCATGGGGAGGCCTCTGCTTCACTGAGCAGAACACTCGATTCTGGTGTGCTCCTCAGACAGCGCCGCTCCGGGTCACCAGCCTGCACCGCTGAATGCACGTCAGGCCCAGTCCACTCGGAAACAGCTGAAGGCACTTAAATGGAACTCCCAACCTTTGTCCTCAGCCCTGGAACCACAGGTACGTATTTAGGTCTGTGTTGTATCGATCAGGCCTCCCACTGGCACTAGGAAAAATGCTGCGAAGCAAGTCAACTTTCCCGTGACAAGGGAAGTCAATCTCCTAATCCGCTCTTGCTGGACAATCAGGTTGACAAAACCCATTAAGTTTTCCGAGATTAGAAACTCACTGTTGGAGGGAGTCGTGTAGAGAGATTTCCACTCCATTACACCCAGGACAATAACCAGAGGCCAAGTGACAGGAAAAGGCTGGGGCTTTTTTCAAGTTTCCTGTGTCCTTGGGTAGAGGAAAATAAGTTCACAAGTGTCTCTTTTTTGTAGGTCAGGGGATATATGTTATCTCATTAATCAATGCAGCAGTCTGTGAGGTGGCATCTGTTTCTTGAATCTGGGGCTCAGCAAGATCAGGTCACTCTCTAAGGAGATGGGGTTGGGCATCTGTGTCTCTGGGCTGAGGGGTGTGGAGGCTACCAACACTTTTTCCTTGAGGCAGACGTACATCTTGACCACTCTTGAACCAGCTTCTTCTTGAAAGACACTGAAGTTCTATAGCGGGTCAAAGCTGGCCATGGCACTCTGGAGAGACCACAGATTGGAGTGCATAAGGAACTTGCTCCTGTTGTATGACTTCCAGAAATTTCCCTTAGCTCCCAAGTTTCCCCTTCATCTCTTACTCATGATACTTATCCTATAAAGGCTGTGAGGAATAAACAAAATCCCGTGAATAAGACATTTAGCATATTGACTGGCATAGGGCAGGTATTCTGAAAATTAGAGGCAGTTGGTAGTAGGAAGTAGCTTTTTTACTTATGCTCTTAGTATACATTCATATAACTGTACAACAGAACATTTGGAAAATACAAAAAGAAAAAGAAAAAAATCACCTATTTCCCCAACAATTAATATTTTGGCATAGTTCTAGTATTTTTACCAATGCATATTTTTCCCACACATACAATTCTTGGGGCTGGAAAGATGGCTCAGTGGTTAAGGCACTTGCCTACAAAGCCTAAAACCCTGAGTTCAATTCCCCAGTACCCATATAAAGCCAGATGCACAAAGTGGCACATGCATCTGAAGTTCATTTGCAGTGGCTAGAGGCCCTGGCATGCCCATTCTCTCTGTCTGTCTCTCTTCTCTTTCTCTTTCTGCTTGCAAATAAATAAATAAAAAGTATTTTTTAAAAAAGATTTAAGGGCTGGAGAGATGACTTAGCAGTTAAGATGCTTGCCTACAAAGTCAAAGGACCCAGGTTTGATTTCCCAGTACCCACATAAGCCAAATGCAAGAGATGGCACATGCATCTGGAGTTCATTTGCAGTGGCTAGATGCCCTGGTGTACCTATTCTCTATCTGCCTCTTTCTCTGCCCCCCTCAAATAAATAAAATATTTTTTAAAATATTTAAAAGTCAACTTTGGGCAATCTAAGACTTAATTGTGGAAGATAAACAAAAGAACTTAAAAAAACATTCATTTGTTTCCAAGCAGAGAGAGAGAGAGAGGGAGAGAATGGGTATGCCAGGGCCTCTAGCTATTGCAAATGAACTCCAGATGCATGTGCCACTTTGTATATCTGGCATTATGTGGGTAGTGGGGAATTGAACCTGGGTTGTTAAACTTTGCAGGCAAGCTCCTTAACTGCTGAGGCATCTCTTGAGCCCCACAAATGAACTTTTAAAATGATAGCACATGACAGTGTTTCCATAATCTCAAGAAGGGGGAGAGGAGTTCTTCAGCAGCACGCTAACTCTGATGTCGACTACATTAAAATTAAAAACATCTGTTCATCAGAATCCCAGAACTCAGGAGGCAGAGGTAGGAGGATTGTCATGAGTTCAAGGCCACCCTGAGATGACAGTGAATTAATTTCATGTCGGCCTGGGTTGGAGCGAGACCCTTATCTCAAGAAAAAAAAAATCAAAAACAAACAAACAAAAATGATTAAAAAGCCCCAGAACAAATATGAACATTGACATATGAATGGTGAAAAGAATTGTATGCTTACTATGTAAAGGATCAATAATCCCATAGAAAAAGGGCAGAAGAGGGCTGGGGAGATTGTTCAGTGAGCAAAGTGATCACCTTACAAGCATGAGTGCGCACATAAAATGCCACACAGAATGTGACTATAAACCCAGTGCTGGGGGGGCAAAGACAGGAGATCTCTGGGACCCACTGGCCAGCTAGTCTAGCCTAATTGGTGAGCTCCAGTCCATTGAGAGAGACCTTGTCTTAAACAATAGGTGGATGGTATACTTTTTTAAGTTTAGAAAGATTTTATTATAGAGATGGAAAGAGGGCAGAGCTCCTATAAAGCAGGAGTGGGGTCCCCAGAAATCAGAAATGGTTAAAAACCCAAAGATAGCTGGGGGTGGTGGCTCACGCCTTTAATCCTAGTACTATGGAGGCAGAGATAGGAGGCTCAATGCGAGTTCAAGGCCAGCCTGGGACTACAGAGTGAGTTCCAGGGCAGCCTGGGCTAAAAGAAGACCTTATCTCAAAAAAAAAAAAAAAAAAAAAATTACTTTTACTTTGGGCTGGAAAGATGGCTCAGTGGTTAAAGGTGCTTGCTTACAAACCTGACTGCCTGGGTTCTATTCCCCAGTACCCCCATAGAACCAGCTGCACAAAGTGGCACATGCATCTGGAGTTTTTCACAGTGCCAAGAGGCCCTAGTGTGCCTATTCCTTTTCTTCTCTTCTCTCTCTCTCTTTTTCTCTCTCTCTCATTCTCTGTTTCTGTTTGCAAATAAATGATTAAATGAATGAATAAACCTAAGGACAGCATTCCTGAGGATAATCCCTGAGGTTGTGCTCTGGCCTCCACACACATATGCAAACATAAGCAAGTGCATCCCCCATCACACACATATTGCCTATATGTATACAAATACACACATATACGCACACACATGCACACGAACTCACATACCACACACACACAGAAAAAGAAAGAAAAGCAAAAGAGAAGACAACAGAAAAGAGGCAAGTGGAGGTCTAAATGGCCAATAAGCCTTTGAAAATATGATTGGCGTCTCCTAGGAATCAGAAAAATGCAAACTACCACCAGGATGGGATAGCACTGGACACATAATAGATTAGCAAAAACTTAAAATCTGATGAAATAAAGTGTTCGTGAGGATGTGGGGCAACAGGAACTTTGTTCCACTGCTAATGAGGATGTAATGTAGTACTCCCTTGAAAAGCTGACATTCCCTGCCGACAGTGTGACCCATGCACACCCCATCGCACATAGTCTAAGTGAAGCATCAGCAAACATTTTCTGTAAAGGAACAGAAGGAGACTATCCAGTGTCTGGGAGCCTTGTGGTCTCTTGCAGCTCTTCAGCTCTGCCCAGCACTAAATCAGCCACAGCAATATAAATACAAACGGATGAGGATTTAATGACACCAAACTTAGGGGCACTGAGATTTGAATTTCATCTAATTGTCATGTGTTATGATATAGTGTTCTTCTTTGGGTTTTTTCCCTACATTTAAAAATGCTTTAAAAATGGGATGGGGCTGGGAGATGGCCCAATGGTTAAATGAACTTGCTTGCAAAACCTGCCATCCCAGGCTTGATTCCCTAGTACCCATATAAAACGAGGCACAAAAAGTGGTGCATCTGTCTGACATTTGTTTGCACTAGCAAGAAGCCCTGGGGCATGCGCACAAGTGTGCACACACATGTGTATGCACATAAATAAATAAATAAATAAATAAATAAATAAATAAATAAATCAATAAATAAATCAATAAATAAATTTTTAAATGGGCTGGGAATGTATCTGGAGTTTGTTTGCAGTGTCAGGAGGCCCTGGCATGCCCATTCCCTCTCTTCCTCTCTCTCTCTCTCATTCTCTCTCTCCTTGCAAATAAATAAATAAAATATATATTTCTTAAATATTTTATTTATTTATTTGAGAGAAAGAGGCAGATACAGGAGAGATAGGGAGAGAGAATGGGCATGCTAGGGCCTCCAACCACTGCAAACAAATTCCAGATGCAAGTGCCACCATGTGCATCTGGATTATGTAGGTACTGGGGAATCGAACCTGGGTCCTTAGGCTTTGCAGACAAGCACCTTAACCACTAAGCCATTACTCCAGTCCTAAAAAATATATATATTTTTAAATGCTCTGGGATGTAGTTCAGTGTAGACTGCTTGCTTAGCATACACAAAGCCTTGGCTTCAATACTCAGAACCAAAATCTAAAACTTAAAAAAGTCTAAAAAAAAAAAAAAAAAAAAACCAGCAGTGAGGTCAGAGGCAAGGAGGGACAGGAGGAGGGTTAATCAAAATTAAAGATGTATGAATAAGCCATATGGAACCCACTTCTATAATAGCTAAATAATGCATATGTTTTAAAAAGGAGAGTTTGGGCAGAAGTCCCTTGTGCAGGTCACTGAGAAATCAAACTGGAGCTGAGCTGGAAGCCTCCTCCTGTTGACCAGCTGTCAGGATGCTGGAAAGAGCTGCACAGCCTGTTGGGAGAGAAAAGTCATCAACAGTCTTAACCAGCAGTGGACCCTGCAAGCATCACTGGTGGCCAGTCAATGGTGGCATGTCTGTTAAAGGGGAAACTAACTGCTCTCTGATTGATTTTGAGGCCCATTCCATGGGAGGAAATTCATGCCTGGAACTGAAAACCTAGGCAAAAACCTATGGCTGAGGAGGTCATGAGCCCTACTACTCCTGTTGTCTGACTAAATGGATAGATTATATCCACCAAACTACCCTCTAAATATTTATGTTTATGCCCACATAGTAATGTAGCTCAGTGGTAGGGTTCCTGCCTGGCAGGTGCATTCCCAGCACTGGAAAAAAAGTCTTTCTTAGTTTATGGACATCTACCGTAAAGGCAAACGGTAGCCAGGGGATGGCCTGTGGTCCTCAATTTGTCCACCACATTCTCAAACAATGGTCCAGGGATCAGTAGTGTCTTTATGACCATAGTGAAAACCTTGGGTCCCACCCTTCACTTATCAGATCAGAATCTCTGGGGAGGAGGCCATGAATCTGCTTTTAGCAAGCTTGCCATCTATTTTCATGCACACTGATGTGTGAGAATCACAGCCATTTAAAAACTCACACATATGTGCACAAGGATGTGTGTGTGTGTATATATATGTATATATATATATATATATATATATTTATATAATGAACATTCTTGAATATATATGTCCATAATATTCATATATTCATAATAGCATTATCTATTATAAAATCAAACTGAAAACATTTCATATGCCCAGGAATAGTAACATATTCAAAAGTCATAAAGTAGATAAATAGAATAATGGTCGTATGCAATGTGGATTAAAAAGATAACATTGAAAGCCCCGTGTGGTGGTGGCACATGCCTTTAATCCCAGCATTCCCGAGGCAGAAGAGGAGGAACACTGTGAGTTCAAGGCCACCCTGGGACTACAGAGTGAGTTCCAGGTCAGCCTGGGCTAGAGTGAGACCTCAGAAAAACCAAAAAAAGCAAAAACAGGAAAGTACTTTCTCCATGAGCCTGCCCACTCGAGTTCAACCTCCAGCACCCACATAAAGCCAGGCACAAGTGACAAGTGCATCGATAATACCAACATACCTTCCACAGTGGGAGGTGGAGCCTGGAGACTCCCAATGCTCAGAGGACAGCTAAACTGGCCTTCCCAGAGGCAAGACAATAAGGGGGAGACTCTGTCTCCAAGAAGGTGGAAGAAAACTGACATCCCAGTTACCCTCTAACTTCCTCACACACACTGCGCACACATGTACCCCCACATACTAATAAATTTTATTTTTAATATATTTATATTTATTTATTTGAGAGAGAGAGAATGGGCACACCAGGACAGCCAGCCACTGCAAACCAACTCCAGCTGCATGTACCACCTTGTGCATCTGGCTTACATGAGTCCTGGGGAATTGAACCTGGGTCCTTTGGCTTTGCATGCAAGCGCCTTAACCACTAAACCATCTCTCCAGCCTCAAATAAATTTTAAAATATTTAATTTTTTTATTTTTATTTACTTACAAGCAGAGAGAGAGATAGAAGAGAGGCAGACAGAGAAAGAATGGGCACACCAGGGCCTCTAGCCACTGCAAATGAACTCCAGATGCATGTGCCCCTTGTGCATCTGGTTTACATGGGTCCTGGAGAATCTAACCAGGGATCCCTTGGCTTTGCAGGCAAAAGCCTTAACCACTATACCATCTCTCCAGCCCCAAAATATTTAATTTTTTAAAAGTAAAGTAAGAAGATAGCTGGGTATGGTGGCATAAGCCTTTAATCCCAGCACTGGGGAGACTGAGGTAGGAGGATCACTGTGAGTTTGAGGCCAGCCTGAGACTACATAGTGAATTCCAGGTCAGCCTGGGCTTCTTAGACTAAGACACTACCTTGAAAAACCAAAAACAAAAAGATAAACCTATTATTTAGGAAATTATCCTCACCAATTCAGAATCATTGTGTGGGAGCAAAGAGACTTCTGGAGGGTCAGAAATGCCCTATTTCTTGACCTGGTTGTTACATATACATATTCATTTTTTGGATAATTTTAAGTGCATATTTATGTTTTATGAACCTTGTTTGTAAGTGTGGCGTATTTCACAATTTAAAAAAATTAAAAATAACTGCCAGGAATGACAACTTTCAGAGCTAACCCTGTGTGGAACCTGCCAGATCCACTTCACACCTTGACTTCCTGCTTGGCCAATTCCCTGTAGCCCACCCAACTGCAAGTTGCAAATTTATAGGCCAACTGAGCCCAGATGGTTTCCTGCGATAGCTGCTAGGGGCATAATAATGAATGCTCGTCTCTCTGCACATTCCTGAATGCGTTTTGGCAGCATTTTTACTGCAGGCAGTAAAACCCTGCTGCAGAGTCCCTAGCTGTCTCAGGGGCTTGGCCACAGTGCAGTTGAGCCACACTGTCTCTGGTCACAAACAGCCTGTCATTGAGTCCTTGAGAGCTCGCTTTTTCTGCATTGTTCTACGAGGCTGTTTGATTGATTGTTGCTAATAATCGTTGCATTTCAGAAACCCAGTCCTGTCCTCACAGCTGGAACTTCCTCTTCGTACTAACTGGAAAAACATCCTCCCCCCCCCCCCGCCCGGGGGCAGGCGGGAACGGGGCATCTTTATTGAGTCAATCTTTGGCCATGACTACTATGTCAACTGGCAAGATGAGGCTCATAGCAGGGAGGTGACAATATTAAAACCCTACCATGCTCAGGTCCCAGGCTGACCCGACAGACATCCAGAGGTGCATGTGGAGAAATTAAGGGCCGCATTAGGGAGAAGCTAGAGAGGCTGGGGGCAATCCAGCCGTCAAAGCCAAACTGACTATTGGCCCCGTTCGCTTCCCTTTCTTGCTTATGCATTGACTAGTAGATGTATAATTAAGGTCACATTTCCCAGACTCCCTTGCAATTAGACATGGTAATGTGACTAAGTTCTGACTAATAAATGCAAGCAAAGTAGCACATGAGACTTCCAAGAGGGCCACTCAGAGGAAGGGCCTGTGGTCTCCTCTCTTCACGTCCTTGCTGCTGGTTGGAATGTGGTGGAAGTGCTCTGCAGCCATGTGGAATGAGTCAATACCGCGGGATCAGCAGAGTACTGTACTAATCCTGGACTGACTTCCTGTGCTCGAGAGAGGTAAACTTCACACTGTTTAAACCACACTTGGGTCGTATTTGTGTTTGTTTGGTTTGGAGGTAGGGTCTCACTCTAGTCCAGGACTGACCTGGAACTCACTCTGTAGCTCTAGGCTGGCTTTGAACTCCTACCTTTGAACTTCCTACCTCAGCGTCCTGAGGGCTAGGATTCAAGTTGTGGGCCACCATACTTTGATGTGTGGTTGCTTGCAGCTGAACCCAATATTAACAGATAACATCTGTTTTTGCATGTGTGATGTACGTGTATTTGTGTGTGTTCATATGTGTGCGTGAGAGACAGAGAGAGTGTGTGTGGAGGCCAGAGGCTGACCTCTATCACTATACACCTTATTTATTGAGACAGTGTTTCTCATTGAACCAAAGCCACGGGTTTGGCTAGTCTAGCTAGCCAGCTTGCCAGAGGGATCCTCCTATCTCTGTCTCTTCAGCCCTGAGACTATAAGCATGATCACCACATTTCTGTGGATGGTGAGCATCTCAGCTCAAATCTTCATACTTGTGTGGCAAGCGCTTTCTCAACTGAGCCATCTCCCTAGCCCCTTGATACACCATTTTGTAAACTTTCTAGTGACTTTTTATGTACGTACGTGATATATTTTGATCATAAACCCTTCCCAATACCTTCTTTTTTATTAATGTTTTTATTTTTATTTATTTATTTGAGGGGGGGAAGAGCAGGGGGGAGAGAGAGGAAAAGAGAGAGAATGGGCATGCCAGTGCAAACAAACTCCAGACACATGCACCACCATGTGCATCTGGCTTACGTGGATCCTGGGGAATCAAACCTAGGTCCTTTGGCTTTTCAGGCAAGCCCCTTAACTGCTAAGCCATCTCTCCAGCCCTATCTTCTTTTTTAAAAAAAAATGTATTTATTATTATTTGCAAGGAGAGAGAAAAATGGCTGCTCCAGGGCTTCTTGCCATTGCAATGAACCCCAGACGCATGTTCCACTTTGTTGTGCACCCAGCTTTGCACAGGTACTGGGGATTCAAACCTGGGCTGTCAGGCTTGTAAGCAAGTGCCTTAACTATGAAGCAATCTCTTCAGACCATTTCATGTTTTTTCTTCTCTGAAGCAGGGTCTCCTTCTAGCTGGACTGACCTGGAACTCACTCTGTAGCCATAAGCTGGCCTCAAAGTCACAGTGATCCTCCTACCTCTCAATACCTTCTTTTGCTCCCCCCCCCACTCTCTTCCACTGAATCTCCTTTTCTTTACAACTACTTCCTCTTCTGTTTTCATCTCTTTTTCCCCTCCTCCATCATCCATGATGGAATGCCGATGGCCCCAATGTTGGTCAAGTCTTGTACAGCTAACGACAGCTGCTGTGAGGTCATGGATACAATTCCAAAGTATGGTCTGTCCTCTCTGTCACTTCTCTCACAGTGTCCCATGAGCCTTAAAGGGCAGGAACACCATTAATTTTTTTTTTTTTTTTTTTTGGTTTGTCGAGATAGGGTCTCACCCTGGTCCAGGCTGACCTGGAATTCACTATGCAGTCTCAGGGTGGCCTCAAACTCATGGTGATCCTCCTACCTCTGCCTCCCGAGAACTGGGATTAAAGGCATGTGCCACCACACCCAGCTAAATATTTTATTTCTTTGTGTGTGTGTGTGAGAGAGAGAGAGAGAGAGAGAGAGAGAGAGAGAAGATAGAGAGAATGGATATGCCAGGGCCTCCAGCTGCTGCAAACAAACTCCAGATGCATGCACTACCTTGTGCATCCGGGTTATGTAGGTCCTGGGGAATCAAACCTGGGTCACTTGGCTTTGCAGGCAAGTGCCTTAACAGCTAAGCCATCTCTCTAGCCCTAATTTTTTTTTGGCATTTTATTTATTAATTTGAGAGAGAAAAAAGGGCAGATCCAGAGAATGGGCACACCAGAGCCTCTAGCCATTGCAAATGAACTCCAGATGCATGCGCCACCTTGTGCATCTGGCTTATGTGTGTGTTGAGGAATAAACCTGGGTCCTTTCACTTTGCAGGCAAGCACCTTAACCACTAAGCCATCTCTCCAGCCCAACGAACACCATTTTTGATCAAAGTAAACAATTAGAAACAACCTCATTGTGCCAAAGAAAGGACTGGTTAAAATTGTGGTTCATTTATTTGCTTATGCATTCATCAAAATTTAAAGAGTTCTGCCACATGCTTGACTCTGATCTAGGGTGTGATCTATTGGGGATTTTGTGGTTAAAACAACAACAACAACATCTTGTCTCTACCCTCAAGAGTTGTTAAAAGAGGAGTCAGGAGGCATAAATAAATGGACACCTACAATGTAGTGTAATTAGTGGAGCCATAGAAGCGGAGTAGTTTAAAAGAATATTTTAATGAGATAAGGAAAATGTTGGTGACATGTTGCTGAAAACAGTGGGTTATTAAAGATCAGGCACACTGTGTCCAATTTATAAAACATCACACACACATTTGCTTGCAGGGATTAAAAATAGACTTAAAGGGGTTGGAAAGATAGCTCAGTAGTTAAATATGCTTCCGACAGAAGCATGAGGGCCTGAGGGGGCCTGAACCTGCCAAGTTCGCATCTCCAGAACCCATGTTAAACATCTGGATGTGTCTAAAAATGCTTGTAACCCCAGTCCCATAGGGGAGCAGAGAACCAGAATTCACTGGAGCTTGCAAAAAAAAAAAAAGGAACAAACTCCACGATCAGTAAGAGGGTCAAACAAGAATGGGCAGGAGAGCGATGGAACAGGACAGCAGAAATTCCTCTCTGGCCACTACAGGCAAGTGTTCACAGCTACAGGTGAGCAGGTAGGGTGCTGCAGGGGCATATACATGTGCATATTACACACACACACACACATGCACTCACATACCACATCACGCACACAAACAAAAAATAACCTAGGGATGGAGAGATGGCATAATGGTTAAGGCACTTGCCTGTGAAGCCTAAGGATCCAGGTTTGATTCCCCAGTACCCAAGTAAGCCAGGTGCACATGGTGGCACATGCATCTGGAGTTTGTTTGCAGTGGCTAGAGACCCTGGTGCACCCATATTCTCTCTCTGTCTCTCTGCCTGTTTTTCTCTCTCAAATAAATAAATACAAATATATTTTTAAAAAATAACCCAAAGCCGGGCGTGGTGGCGCATGCCTTTAATCCCAGCACTTGGGAGGCAGATGTAGGAGGATTAGTGGGAGTTCGAGGCCACCCTGAGCCTATATAGTTAATTCCAGGTCAGCCTGGGCCAGAATGAGACCCTACCTCAAAAACCAAACAAACAAAACAACCCAGATTTAGGTATAATTTGAACACTTTGTATAGCACTAGCATTTAATAAGTGAAAAGGGGATGGTTGATGAATAAAAGAATCTATTTCAGGGACTATATTTTCCTATACTTGCCAAATATTCCCTTGTAAAGATGTGTTGCCTTTGTAATAAATATCACCATTGGAGAGTGTGAATTATGGAGTTGAGGATCAAGTGTGTGGGGTAGGGATTTTTGTGAGAATGGAAACTAAGTTGTGCTATGTTCTGAAAAGGAAACTCAGGCAAGAGGGAGGGCAGGTGCCTGGACCAGTCTGGCTCCCACCCCATGCATGGTCTGGCAAGGAGGTTTGCCCAGGGCTTTGTTCTACATTTTTAGTGGGATAGGACCCACTGCGGCCAAGTTATTAAAGCACTACCCTATCGCTTTTCCTCCCATGACTCCTCTCTGCTGGGCCTCCTGCCCCACCATTAAGGCAGCTGTTGTTGTTGTGTAGAGGCTAATTAACTCCACACTGCATGAAGCCAGACACTAATTGGCCCACTCACTTAATCAACTTTAATATCTCTCTTCTGTTGGACTCGGCTGCTGCTCTCTGTTCCCCTGATCACCAACAAATGCAGTTCCAGGGGAGCAGCAGCAGCCTCCAGTGGGTGTAGGTAGCCCCAGCCCTGTCACCCACTGCAGGGGGAGGTGGAAGCACATTCTGCCCTTCACTGAACTCAGTGGACAGACCCTGAAGTTCATGATCACTGGAGCGTCTTGGGACCTGAGCTTATTGCTTCTCTTCCAAGCATTGCATGATTATGTGAGTCATCAGATGGTTGATTCCTCATGAGAACTGGCCTCAACCCTGTTGTGGCTGACACATATTTAAGACGAAAAATCTAACCAACTTACACAACTGTTGCAACTTATCTTTTATTGGTTTTTTTTTTCTTTCTTCCTCTGTTGCAGACACTGGGTCAAGCCCTTTCCAATGTAATAGAAACACAATAACAGGGCAGATAAGCAATACTTTTTATGAGACAGGGTCTTGCTATGTAGCCTATGCCAGACTGGCCTTAAACTTATGATCCTCCTGCCTCAACCTCCTAAAGGGCTGGATTATAGAAGTGCATCACCATGCCCAGCAACAATGCATATTTTTATTTGTGTGTGTGTGTGTGTGTGTTATGCATGCATGTTTGCGTATGTGTGGAGGACAGGTGTTGACAACAGGAGTCTTCCTAAATTGCTCTCTGTTTTAATATTTGATATAGAATCTCTCAGTTGAACCCTGAGCTCTCCAACTCAGCCAGTCTAGCTAGCCAGCAAGCCCTGGGGATCCCAAGTGCTGGGAATTCCAGGTGGGCCACCACTCCCTCCCAGCATTTATGTACATACCGGAGATCTGAACTCGTGTCTCCATGCTTACATAGCAAGCACTTTACCATCTCCCTAACCCCATACATATGTATTTTTAATTTGAGAGAGACACACAGAGAGAGAGAATGGGCACGCCAGGGCCTCTCAGCCACTGTGAACAAACTCCAGGTGCGTGCACCCCCTTGTGTGCATGTGCAACATTGCACACTTGCATCACTTTTGTGTCTGGCTAAACATGGGTCCTGGAGATTCGAACGGGCCTTCTTAGGCTTTGCAGGCAGGCACCTTAACCGCTAAGCCATCTCTCCAGCCCTACCCCCATATTTTTTAACTGAATAAAGAGCCACCATCCATCCTAGTTGTCCAATGTGAATGTTAATATTCATCTGTAATTGAAATGATAATGCCTATTCCTGTATGATTAGGACCAAGAAGCATTATAATACCCATTCCTGGGGAGAAATGGAGATTTTTTTTTCTTCAGACGAAAATATTACTTTGCTAAGGTTAGAGAAAGAAGAGATGGTTAAACTAGAATCTGGAGATAGGAAGATTTCTCTGGATAATTACAGAGAGCTCTTTTTCGGAGGATGGCCGGAGAGGCAGAGTATGGGGGGCGGGGGGGTGGGTGGGGGGGTGGAAGAACAGAAGCAAAAGTCACACAGGTGCTTAGCTGTGGGCTTTGAAAGTGGAGGGAGGAGCCATCTTGAAGCCTTCCCCTTGAAGCCTCTAGAAGGAACATAGCCTTGACAGCACATTGATTTTAAATGTCTCATTTCCAGAAATATAAAAGAAGAGATTCATGTTGGCTGAAGCCAAGAGATGAGAGGTAATTTGTTATAGGAGCCAAAGGAGACTAATCCTGCTTTTGTCACAGCAACAGTGGAAAAGAAGCGTACTGTAGGCAGTAGTCAAAGGACTTAAATTCCCAGCATTTGACTGAATTGATCAGATTTTTTTCCTGCATGGTGATTTTGAATCCAGCTCCTCACAGCTGCATAAACTCTGCTTCATTCCCAATCCAGTTCTTACCCATGCCCTCCTTTTACTTCCTCTGCTTCCTTACACACTTAAACACTCCTGAAGCCAGGCATGGTGGTGCATACCTTTAATCCTAGCATTCAGGAGACTGAGGTAGGAATTCAAGACCAGCCTGAGCTACACAGTGAGTTCCAGGTCAGCCTGGACTAGAGTGAGACTGCTTAAAAAAACAAAAACTAAACCAAACAAACAAACAAACAAAAATCCAAGTGGCTAGAGAGATGGCCAGTGGTTAAAGGTGCTATATTAAAAGCCTGATGGCCTGGGTTCAGTTCCCCAGTACCCATGTAAAGCCAGATGCACAAAGTGGCACAAGCATCTGGAGTTCATTCTGGCTCACCTCTCTTCCCCCCCTCCCCACAAATAGACTAATAATAAAAAAAAAAAAAACCATGATAGAACTCATTAAAAACATCCTTGGGGGGGGGGCTGGAGAGATGGCTTAACAGTTAAGTGCTTGCCTGTGAAGCCTAAGGACCCCAGTTTGAGGCTCAATTCCCCAGGACCCACATAAGCCAGATGCACAAAGTGGTGCATGCATCTGGAGTTCATTTGCAGTGGCTGGAGGCCCTGGCATGCCTATTCTCTCTATCTATTTGCCTCTTTCTCTCTGTCTGCCATTCTCAAATAAATAAATAAATAATAAAAAAAATAAACCAAAAAAATTTTTTTAATCCTTAGTTCTACCTCTATCTGAAGATTGGCTTTGACCAGGGCAGAATGAATCACAGAGCTTATGGGGGTTGGAGATCAGAGTGGATAAGCTCATATGTTTGAATTCTACTTCCCTCACTCCCAGTATATCTCCTTTTAATCTTCTATTTGAAGAGTTGTTGTAAAGATGAGCTGAGGTAAGTCACATGTCATGCTTAGTATAACGCCTGCAAGAATAAATACTTAGCAGATGTAGGAGATAAGAGCCAAATTGAGCTCCTGTGAAGTGAGGTCCACTCCTCAGAGACTTAAGCATCCGGAGCAGTGTTCTCAAATTGCAACACACATCCATTAGAATTTCCTGCAGGGACTGGGGAACCCATATCAGGAATTTCGACTTCAGACGGGGGTGGAGCATGTCTAATGAATCCCCAGCTGCTAAGATGTGGATGTGGTTCATCCTGCGTTAGAGTTGGTCCTTGGTGTCACGGTGAACATGGTAGGACTTTTAAGGGGTGGGACTCAGTGGAGATCGAGGGGGTGCCCCCTTCATAAGGGATTAAGATAGTTCTTATGAATTAGTTCTCTTGAGAGTGAGCTGTAGGGCTAGAGAGATGGCTCAGCAGTTAAATGCTTGCTTGCAAAGTCTGATAGCCTGGGGTTTATTCCCTAAGTACCCACATAAAGCCAAATGCACAAAGTGGCACATGCTTCTGTAGTTCATTTGCAGTGGCAGGAGGCCCTAGAGTTCCCATACATTCTCTCTCTCTCTCTCTCTCTCTCTCTCTCTCTCTCTCTCTCTCTCTCTCTGTCTCTGTCTTATATAAATAAATAGAGTAAATTTTTAAAAATTGCTTATTGGAGAGTGTGAGCTGTCATAAGACCCCAAGCCCTGAACCATTCTCTTTGGCCTTCTTGTCTGGAGATGTGATCTCTTCCTCCTGCAAGCACTCCTTCCACTGACACTCATCTGCTGAGCTAATGCTGGACCATGCCCTTGAAGCTCCAGAACTGTAAGCTAAATAAATGAGCCTCCCTTCTTTCTAAAGTGGCCTACTGTGGTACTTTGTTATGGTAACCGCAAGCTGAAAAATACAACTAAGCAACGGGGATTCAGCTGCCCCAAGGACCAGACTTTGAGCATAGTCAAAAATGATGCCTTCTTTACTACTAATTTCCCCCTGTGCCCAGCACAGTGTTTGATACATAATGCACCCTCAATAAATATTTGTAGAATGAATACATTGTTCTCATCATCTCCCTGCAGCTTTAAATGCCGGCAAGTTGCCCTTCTCCATAAAAGAATTCTATTCTCTATCTTTTTTATCGCCATCATATTTACTACAACTTGGTGCCGGCAATCTCCTCTTCATAGACTCCCTGTTTTCCCCTTGAATACCCTCCATTTCCCCAGTGAGTGTCTCTCCCCTCGATCTCAACCTTTTCCATTAACTCCATGCACTGCACAGCCTGTTCCAGGACATCAAACTTTAATTTAAACAGAAAATAATCAATAAGCTTAGCAAATTGCCCATGGCAACCTCTACTGAGTGAATCAAAGGGTTTTATAGGTAATTTAAAGGGTGTCTTCACTCATCCCTCAAGGTAAAGCTTAGCACATTGACAAGAGCCCTTTCCTAGCCTGACCCAGGAAGCTCTGGAAGGAAATGAAAGAAAAAGGACTTAGGTCCTGGGGTTGAGGGAGAATGGGCCAGGAACACCAGGCCTTTTAAGAATAAGAGCTTCTAAGAAGAAAGCACTTGAAATTCAATATTGAACCCTATGTGATTTTTTTTTAAAGTAGACAACAAGAAATGGAATCTGGATAAATCAAAAGTAATGTCACACAATAGGGTATGATTAAAGAAAGAGAGCTCAGTATTGGGTCTCAAACCTATTTGAAACTACTTCTCCCAGGTCACTTTCTCAAGGGGACTACTCAGGAATGTGTCTGTGTTCTTTTCTGTCTTTGATCTGGGCAAGCCCTAGAAGAAGCAGCTCCCCTGGGGTCCCAGTCATGGCCCTTCCCTGGACCAGGAGGATGAGCCCCCGAAAGGACTGCCCCACCAAGAACGCAAGTGCAGAGGGAGGGCCAGTTCCTCAAGCAATGGCAAAGTGTGACAGGAATGCCAATGCTGGGCTAGCAAAAATATAGCTCCACCACAGACTATTATCAGAGTGAAAGAAGTCACTCTATCAGTTTTCTCAATGTTTGTAAGACCCTGAGCCTGTGCAGGACTCTGAAGGGCCATCGAGTATATGGCCTGCATATCTACCAAGCCCAGAGAACTGTCCATCATTTTCTAAGAATCTCTTCATCTTTCTTTCAGAAGACTGTCCAGCTTCTAAATCCTTAGAAACCAGACATTCTTCTCTCTCTAGGATGATACTAAATATATTTTAGAATGGAACTTGAGCTGGGCACAGTGACACATGTCTTTAATTCCAGCATTTGGGAGCAGAGGTGGGAGGATCACTGTGAGTTTGAAGCCACCCTGAGACTACATAGTAAATTCCAGGTCAGCCTGAGCTACAGCAAGACCCTCCCCCCCCAACAAAAATTTAAAAAGGATGGTATCAACAGGTATGGATTGACACTATCACTATAACACCAAACCAGTGAACATTGGCTAGCTTGGTCCATTTTCTCTTGCTGTAACTGAATACCACAAACCAAGCAACTTATAAGGAAAAGAGGTTTATTTGGGACAAAGATTGTTCAAGATCAGGCGGACACTGGACACTGCAGAGTCCCAAGATGGCACATGGCATCACATGGTAAGAAGGACTGAGTGCCCTATCTCAGGTCTCACCTCTTTCTTTTGTTTTACATGTGTATATGCATATGTGTGCATGTTCCAGTGTGTGCAGGTGTGCATGGAGGCCAGAGACTACCCTGGGTGTCATTCCTTAGGTTATTCCTCAGACACCAACACCAGCTTTGGAGACACTGGCCTGGAGCTCTTGAAGTATGCTAGACTGGCTGGCCAGCAAGCTCAGGGATCTGCCTGTCTCGGCCTCCCCAACACTAGGATGCACGTGCCGCTCCTCCTGGATTTCTCACCAGACCATCCCCAAGGCCTCTCTCCTTCTTATAAAATTATAGTCCTGCCCTTGTGGCTTTGTTTAACTTTAATTACTTCCCCAAAGTTCCAAACATCACAGATTCGTTTTCTACCCTTCTTCATTCCTCACAATGGGGCTGAAATTTCAACATGGGTTTTGGTGGGAACATCCAAACTGTACGACCAGCTGATCCTGACCTGCTGCCGCCTTCACCTAAGTGGGATGTGAGAGCGGCTCCTCCTGTTCCCACAGTGTGTGTGGAAAGCCGCTCCTCTTTCCTTGGGGAAAGTGCTGGCTTCTTCTTTCCTGAGTTTCATATATCCAGAGTCTGCAGCCTGTTTACTAAGATTGTGCTTAGTATGAAATTGAACCTAGCTTTTTTTTTTTTTTTTTAGACAGAGAGAGAGAGAATGGGTGTACCAGGGCCTCTAGCCCTGCAGATGAACTCCAGACGCATGTGCCACCTTGTGCATCTGGCTTATGTGGGACCTGGAGAATTGAACCTGGGTTCTTAGAGGCTTCGTAGGCATGCGCCTTAACCTCCAAGCCATCTCTCCAGCCCTTTTTGTTTGTTTGTTTGTTTGTTTGTTTGTTTGTTTGTTTGTTTAACCACTGAGCCCCAACTTCCAATTCTTACCTTATACAGTGCACACTTAACACTAATTCAAACTGTGTGGGCCCATTTATGCATGATTTGGGGGGGGATGTTGACAATTTGAAAAAACTTGCAGGCGAACCATGTGCAAGGGTGAAAAAATTAGGCATGTCATAAATGCATAAAGATATACAGATAATGGTCTATTTTGTCATTTATGGATATGAAATATATACAACCTACTACAAAAGGTAAGGCCTATCCATACTTATGCCCACTCTTACAGACTATATATGATGCCACTTACAGTCAGGAGAAATGTAGCCAAGAATAAAGACACTGTATCAGGTCAGAACAGACAAATGTCACCTCCAATAATCCTGTCCCATCTAGTGGCCTTGAAGCCACCTCCTGTTGCTGCTGTAGCACAAGTACCACCAGATCTGCTGAAAACACCGTGGGACGCTTGCTGTTCATCTCCCTATGAACAGTTCTCTCTAGCAAACTGTTCACGACTAAAAAGTGAGCTCTCCTTGTTCATGTACATTTGTCATCGTGTCATACATCCGGCATCCACGATGCGTGTTAACCCATCGTTTTATGTTGTCGATAAGGCTTCCAGTGACAAGCAGACCATTCTTTCTAGTGGGGGGAGGGCAGTCCAAAGCCATATGTGGGGCTAGGGAGATGGCTTAGCTGTTAAGGGGCTTGCCTGAGAAGCCTAAGGACCTAGGTTTGACTCCCCAGAATCCATGTGAGCCATATGCATATGGTGGCACATGCATCTAGACTTCATTTGCAGTGGTTAGAGGCCCTGGCATGCCCTTTTTTTCTCTCCCTAATAAATAAATAATTTTAAAAAATTTAGAACTATAAGTGAATTTTCTATTGCTCTTGATTTGGCACACCTATTCTGTTCATGGTTGAGCTGGATTCCTGTGTTCTCATTTGTCTTTTCACTGCTCTGTAATCCATGAGGACAGGGTTTTGTTGTTGTTGCTGTTGCTGTTGTTTTGTTTTGTTTTGTTTTTTTTATTTTTTTTTTTTTTATTTTCTCATTTTTAATCTGTATACCAAAAAAACCCCACCTGATATTTCCCTCCTCCCCATTCCACTTTGAACTAAGTCTCAGACCCCTTGAACAGGGTCTCACTGTAGCCCAGGCTGACCTGGAAATGTAATCTCAGATTAAAGACCTGTCTGACCACACTGACCACACCCGGCCAAGGACAGGCTCTTGATTGATTGATTGATTGATTGGATTGGCTGGCTGGTTTGGGTAGTCTTTTTATTTCATTTTTCCTACCTGTTCCAGTAGCTTGAACAAAATAAAGGCTTGAATTCTTTTTAATTAAGAAGTATGGGAGTATAAGAATGTGTGCCATTCAGCAATTGGATAAAGCCCCTACCTGGTGGCAGTTTGGAAAAGTTGTGGAGCCTTTAGGAGGTGGAGCCTTGCTGGAGGAGCTATGTCTCTGGGGGTTTATTGGTTCAGCCCCACTGGGTATAGCTAGCTCACTGGCACTACTGTGACAACATTTGACACTCAGCTCTCTGCTCTGCCATCCTTTCCCTGCCATGATGAAGCTTCCCTGTGAGGCTGTAAGCTGAAATGTAACAAGAATTGGCAAGAATGCAGAGAAATTGGTTGGAAACCAAGCCCATTAATGATAGATAATTCAGACATATTGCAAAACAGGTTGGCCATTCCTTAAGAAGTGTCATATAGAACCACCATATGAGCCAACCAATCTACTCTTAGGTATGGACCCAAAAGAAGTGAAACAAGTGGAAACAAAACTTGTATGTGAATGTTCATAAATTCTTATTGACAACGATCCAAAGGGAGAGGCAGGCATGGTGATGTCTATCTGTTATGCCAGCACTAAGGAGGCAGAAGTAAGAGGATCATGAGTTCAAGGCCCTCCATAGTGGATCCTTTATCAAAAACAACAGCCAAAAATTTTTTTTTACATATGGTATAAACAACTCAAATGACTATTAACAGATGGATTGTTAAAGAAAATGTGCTGTGTGGTTACAGTAGACTATTCAGCAATAAGAAGCAATGAGGTGCTGATAGACTCTACAGCACGGGTGAGCCTCAGAAACCTATGCACAGTGAAGTATTCGAAGAAAAGGTCACATACTATGTGGTTCAATATAGATAAAATATCCAAACGAGACAAATCCACAGAGAACAAAACCAAAGTGGTGGCTAAGGGAGGCTGGGAGAAGAGAATGGAGAGACCCTGCTGCGTGGGCATGGGGTTTCCTTTGGGGTGATAAAAATGTTCTAGAACTGGATAGAAGGTTATACAACCTTGAGAATCAACTGAACACCAAAACGGAATATATACTTTAAAAAATGATCAATGTTATATAATGTGGGGGTTGCTACAAAAGTAAACACACACACACACACACACACACACACCAAAAAAAAAAAAAAATTTATTAAGGAGCCGGGCATGGTGGCACATGCCTTTAATCCCAGCACTTGGGAGGTAGAGGTAGGAGGATCACTGTGAGTTTGAGACCACTCTGAGACTATATAGTCAATACCAGGTCAGCTTGGGCTAGAGTGAGACCCTACCTCAAAAACACTAAAGAAAAAAATTTTTTTGTTTTCCGTATGCCACCAAGTAAAGGCTGGAGAAATGGCTAGTGGTTAAGGCACTTGCTTGCAAAAGCCTAAGGACCCGGTTTGATTCCACAGTACCCACATAAAGCCAATGCACAAAGTGGTACATGCATCTGGAGTTCGCTTGTTGTGGCTGGAGACCCTAGCACACCCATTCTCTCTCACACACAAACAAATACATAAATAAATTTTTTAAAGTAAATACAACAATGATTAATGAGCTTGCCTGCAAAACCTAAGGACCTGGATTCAATTCACCAGTACTCATGTAAAGCCAGATGCACAAAGTGGTGCATGTGTCTGGAGTTCGTCTGCGATGGCTAGAGACCCTGGTGCACCTGTATTCTCTCTCTTCTCTCTCTCTCTCTCTCTCTCTCTCTGTCTCTCTCCTTGCAAATAAATAATAATTTTAAAAGCCCCATCCTGCCAAGGCCAAATCCCAGCCAGATAAGCCCTATGAAAAGACCTTATAGCTAGTGTGATGACCACATTAGATAGTGCAGTTCAGAGTTCTCTATCAGTCCTTCCCCAGGCCCCTGGGAGCCCTAAAACTTATGTTTTAACTTTTGTAGGCAATGAAGAGCCCAACCTTTGGGTTTGACAAGGAATGGCTTATTACCTAGCCTTCCATCTATATAATTTTCTATTTCACCCCTAGAGATGGTATCTGATATCTGGTATATTTTTGACCTTCTAATATGGCACCTTTTACTCGAGTCTATACCACATTCGAACTTTTTCATGGGTGGTGCACCTGCCGTTTCTGTACTTCCTTTCCCCTCAGGGGCCTACACTCAGGTTTGGGGGGTAGACATAATGAGAACTACTGGTCAAAGGAAACTGAGGTGTCCTTCCAGTTATTAGTATGTACCAAGTGACTTCAAAAGGTTTCTCTTTGGGGGTGGGAGAGATGGCTTAGTGGTTAAGGCGCGTGCTGGCAAAGTCAAAGGACCCAGGTTTGATGGCCTAGTGCCCACATAAGCCAGGTGCACAAGGTGACGCATGTGTCTGGAGTTTGTTTGCAGTGGTTGACAGCCCTGGCACACCACACCCATTCTCTCTCTCTGTCTGTCTTTCTGTCTCTCTCCTTGCAAATAAATATTTTTAAATGTTTATTTTTTACTTTTTTAATGTGGCTACTAGAATTTTTTTATTATTTGTTTATTTATTTATTTATTTGACAGGGAGAGAGGGGGAAAGAGAGAGAGAGAATGGGTGCACCAGGGCCTCCAGCCTCTGCAGATGAACTCCAGACGCATGTGCCCCCTTGTGCATCTGGCTAACGTGGGTCCTGGGGAATTGAACCTGGGTCCTTTGGCTTTGCAGGCAAATGCCTTAACCACTAAGCCATCCCTGCAGCCCTAGAATTATATACATATATATATATGTCATATAATATTGTCATTGGACATCACTGTATCACTGTTTGCCAGATCAGATCATTGCATTACTCTTCCAGGGCAGAAATGGTAGTCTCTAAGCCTAACATGCCATGCAGGCATACAAGCTTCCCAAATGGTTGCCAGGGACATGTGGGCATGTCTTACCTTAAAACAGCCCAACCAACAGAACCCATTAAGCAAATCCAACTTTCCCTGGGTCACTGATACAAGCAGTGCAATCCCAACCTTAGCTGTTTCAAGCAACTTGACTTTCTCAAAGGTATTGTGTGACCATAAACACATGTCCATGGAAGCCACACCATGTATGTCCCTACTACCCGAATATACCACTCCAAGTCCCAGAGAGGATAAACAGAATAATCCAAGTTTCAGAAACATTTGAATTTTGCCAGAAAAACTCAACCATTTACTCTGTGGCAGAGTAGAGAGATCACACATTTTTCTATCAAGAAAATCGGAACAGTAATACAAACAGCCAGTCCTCTCAGCCACCATTTTAGTCATAGCCTGCCTGTGCTTTTGGCTGTGTCACAAAATGAAATAAATCCCTTTATAATCCTTCACACTGGCTCTCAAATATATTTTCACAAGCATTAGAGCACACCCTTTGTGTATTTCTTTCCATAAATGCTCATCTCCACTCAAACACCTCCACCTGATATTCTTCGCGCACGCGAACGCGCGCGCACACACACACACACACACACACAAATGGTGAACTAAATTGATACTTGTGCAAGTTATCAGAACAGGGCGGGGTGAGTGATCCAAACAGAGATCACCTTCCCACACTCAATCTCCCTCCCAAACTCTCTACAGTCACACCCACTCTTGACTGAACATACCAGATACCCATTTTCTGCCTGGCAGCATTCTCTCACATTGTTTAACCCCAAGATGTTTCTTAACACCTCACACAGTGTGTGAGGTCTAAGAACAGTATGGCACTACCCTGAACCCCTCCCCTGTACCTAGCTCAGGATGACTTCACATAACACTCAATAAAAATTTGTGGAATGACTGAATGAAGGTGAATCTGGTATTTGCCAACTCTGATAAAATAGAGAAAATCAATGTCAGTTTTTCCAGCTAGATAGGGACACAGGACAGCTATATAAAATGATCTGTAGGAGAAATTGCTTTCAACGCTTTACTTTCAGTTCTCTGAAGGAAGCTGTTATAACAATGGACTATAAATACAGGGTGAACGCTGTATCAGTGGAGAAGCAATTCTCACAGTGGTCTGCAGGAGCCAAGAAAACCCAGCTCTTCTTCCCGCGTATATACACAGGTGCGCTCTGTGGAATGAAATCCACTTAACTTGATTTTATGGACAGTGATTCATGCAAACTCAGTTCCAAACTGCTCAGCACGGCTCAGTTAAATAAATTACAGGGAGAGTAAGCCAGCCAGCAGTAAGGCAAAAGACAGAAAATAAACTTGAGGTTGAGGATTAAAATTTTAGGAGTGTCTGGTGTGCCAGAATCATCTTTCTTCTGGAAGGTCTAAAATGATCATAGAGGTTCTTCAAGGTCAAGGTCCTGACTGACTGGTGAGGAAACTGAGTCCCAAAGAGGGTTGAGAACATGTTCAAAGCTATTCAGAGAGTAGCCTGCCAAATTGGGGCTGCTGGGTCCCAGGTTGGAGCATTTTGTTTCTCACCTCACTGCCACAGTGCTGAGCACACCTGAGAATGCTCGGCTAGGGACACCAGAGACAGCCTGAAGGTCAAAGAGGAGACAACAGATGTAAGAAGAAAAAGCTAGAATAAATCTGCACACGCTTAGGGACGGAGGGCACTGCTGCAGGCAACCCTCCCTAGATCCTCAGTTTTCCAGCTGCCACCCTGGGGGAGACACAGCAAACCCCAATCCTTGTGGCCTCCTCCCTTTTTCTGCAACAGGCCTGCAACTATGCTCTACCCTCTCTGCTAGTGGCCCTCCCTGACAGTCTGCAGGGCCTTGGCCCGGGTGTGGTGAGACCCCAGCAAGGATGAGTTTGCCTCACGAACGCCTTCAGCACCCACCAATATGAGCAGGTGATAGTGCCACAGTGACAGCATCTTTAGGCTGTCCTGTGAACAAAACTTATAATCTGTGGCTTCCCCTCCACACTCTATGCTAGCTTGAGTTGTTGTTGTTATTGTTGGCAATGAAAAGATTCTTATACAACAGAAATAATCTATCAACTAGGAAGAATGGAGAAATGAGTTTAAGATGGCAATTTAAAACCATGGCTGTGGGCTGAGAAGATGACTTAGTGGTTAAGGCACTTGCCTGCAAAGCTTAAGGACCCAAGTTCAGTTCCCCAGTACCCACATAAAGCAGGATGCATAAGGTGGCACATTGTGTTTGAAGTTAGTTTGCAGTAGCTAGAGGCCCTGGTGTGCCCATTCAATCTCTCTCTCTTTCAAGTAACTAAATGAAATACCTTTTAAAAAACATTTTCCTGCAAAGCCTAATGACCAGGGTTCAATTCCCCAGCACCCAACTAAAGCCAAATACACAAAGTTCATTTGCAGTAGCAAGAGGCCATGGTGCACCCATTCTGTCTCTTTCTCTCTCCCCTTGCAAATAAAATAAAATCGATACAACACTGCAGGACACAGTATCCCACCCATGGACACGACACTGCAGGACGCAGCATCCCACCCATCGACACGACACTGCAGGACGCGGCATCCCACCCATCGACAGGACACTGCAGGACGCAGCATCCCACCCATCGACACGACACTGCAGGACACGCATCCCACCCATCGACACGACACTGCAGGACGCGGCATCCCACCCATCGACAGGACACTGCAGGATGCAGCATCCCACCCATCGACATGATACTGCAGGACGCAGCATCCCACCCATCGACATGATACTGCAGGATGCAGCATCCCACCCATCGACAGGACACTGCAGGACGCAGCATCCCACCCATCGACAGGACACTGCAGGACGCGGCATCCCACCCATCGGACGCGCATCCCACACTGCAGGACAGGAGCATCCCACCCATCGACACGACACTGCAGGACGCGGCATCCCACCCATCGACACGACACTGCAGGACACGGCATCCCACCCATCGACACGACACTGCAGGACGCGGCATCCCACCCATCGACACGACACTGCAGGACACGGCATCCCGCCCATCAACACGACACTGCAGGATGCAGCATCCCATCCATCGACACGACACTGCAGGACACAGCATCCCACCCATCGACACGACACTGCAGGACGTGGCATCCCACCCATCGACAGGACACTGCAGGACACAGCATCCCACCCATCGACACGACACTGCAGGACGCAGCATCCCACCCATCGACACTGCAGGACGCAGCATCCCACCCATCGACAGGACACTGCAGGACGCAGCATCCCACCCATCAACATGATACTGCAGGACATGGTATCTCACCCATTGATACAACACTGAAGGACCCATCAACATGATACTGCAGGGCATGGTATCTCACCCATTGATACAACACTGAAGGACACAGTATCCCACTCATGGATATGCCACAGCAGGACATGGTATCTCACCCATTGACACAGCCACTGGAGGACACAGTATCCCACTATGGATGCAGTCACTTCAAAACACATTGACCCACTATTCACACAGCCAGCACACATTACCTGGCACCACCATCATGCTGCAAACCACCACAAAACTTCAGTGACATACCACAAGACAGGGCTCATGAGTCACTGAGTCAACCGCATGCTTTCACTAGCTTGGGGATGGTCACTCAGGCATCCACCATCTACGCTAGGTTGGCTTGCGATGCTCTTTGACCTTAACTGGACTCCACACCTTCACATATCGGGGGACTGTCCTGGCTTTGCTCCCCAAGTCTTATCTCCCAGCAGTGGAGCAACAGAGCAAAAGCCAACAAGAGCTCTGGAGGCCTATGCTCAGAACTAGCACTGTCATTTCTAACCCTTTCCATTGGCCAAGGCATAAGGGATGAGAAATCACCCTCAGGTCTCAATGGCAGGAGCCACAAAGGAAACTGAGAAAGACATGGATATGGGGAAAAGTGAAAATGTAGAGCCACGTGGTGTTGCTCTCAGCAGCCAAATACATTTACACATGTGATTAGCAGCACGCCTAGGAAAGTTTGTAATACACCAGAATCACAAAGTATATGGGATGAGGACCACTGGTACAATGGTCTAGAACTGGAACTATAGTGTCAGCTGTGTTTCATATATATGTGCGTTTGGGTTTTTTAAATTTATTTTTTAGTTTTATTTTTTGCCAGGTGTGGTGGTGTACACCTCTAATCCCAGCACTCGGGAGGCAGAGATAGGAGGATAATTGTGAGTTCGAGGCCACCCTGAAACTACATAGTGAATTTCAGGTCAGAGAGAAAAAGACAGAGATTGACAGTGTTTGGGTACACCGGTGGCTCTTGCTAGTACAAATGAACTCCAGGTGCATGTGCCACTTTGTGTACCTGGTTTTACGTGGGTACTGATGAATCAAATCCAGGCCACTGGGCTTTGTAGGCAAGTACCTTTAACTACTGAGCCATCTTCTCAGCCCTGAATAAGAGAATTCTGGAACCTTCACAGCAGACCTATAGTTGTGCTAGGTTGTTGTGGAAATCACAAAAGCTGATCACCGTATCCACAGTGATTACCTTGCTTGTTTTTTGGGGGTTTTTTTTGTGGGTTTTTTTGTGTTTGGTTTTTTTTTTTTTTTTTTTTTTTTTTTGCTTTTCGAGGTAGGGTCTCACTGCAGCCCAGGCTGACCTGGAATTCACCATATAGTCTCATCTCATGGTGGCCTCCTCTGTCTTCCAAGTGCTAGGATTAAAGGCACCATCATACCTACCTTGCTTTTAAAGCAATAAACTACTGATACTTTCCTATGCCATTATGTATAAGTATTTTTTTTCTTTTGGTTCTGGAAATCAAACCCACAGTTTCTGCATGCTAGGCAAACACTCTACCACTGAGCTACACCCTCAGCCCAACAATATAATTTTTAATGGTTAGATTGCAGTATGCCATATTGATATAATGTATTGGTTTAAACTCTTGTAGTTTATAATTTTTCACTATTATCAGCAATACATTGAAAATCCTTGGATACAACTGAGTTTATTTGCAAAGGCCAGACCACTTCAAAATTATGGTACCTTGGGGAAAATTGAAGAATATATGAATATATATGTAATATATAATATATATATTTAATTAACTAAAGGACTGCTTCATATTTCTCTTCTTTTTCCTTTAATAGGTCTGTCCTTCTTTTTACCAAAATTGAGGGTGAGCTTAATGAGTTAAAAATGACAATGCCATTGAGGGGATCCGGGCCTCTGCATCCTGCTTAGGGTCTTTGTTATAAAATTAATACTATGTTATTAATATTCATGGAGCATATTATACAGCAATCCCATGACAGAGAGCACAAGAGAGAGATAGAGAGAGAATTGGTGTGCCAGGGACTCAGCCACTACAATTGAACTCCAGACACTTGTGCCACCTAGTGGGCACGTGCGACCTTGCACTTGCCTCACCTTTGTGCATCTGATTAACATTGGATCTGGAGAGTAGAACATGGGTCTTTAGGCTTGACAGGCAAGCACCTTAAACACTAAGCCATCTCTTCAGGCCCCCCCCCAATTTTTTTAAATAAAGTTTTCTGGGCTGGAGAGATGGCTTAGTAATTAAGGCACTTACCTGCAAAGCCTAAGAACCCAGGTTTGATTCCCCAGTACCCATATAAGCCAGGTGCACAAGATGATGCATGCATCTGGAGTTTCTTTGCAGTGACTGGAGGCCCTGGTACACCCATTCTCTCTGTCTCCGTCTCCCTCTCTCTCTCTCTCTCTCTCTCTCTCTCTCACACACACACACCAGTTTCTTTCTCTCTTTTAAATAAATAAAATATAAAATTTGAAAAAATAAAATAAAGTTTTTTAATTCAATAGAGAATATTAGGACATGGAAATTCTGGCAATCTTCTCTCCTAGTAACATGTCATTTTGCTGATTTTTTAACTACTTGGAACTATTTTCAACAATTATTCTAAATGCAACCATGAAAACACACATAAAAAAGTGTTCATCCTCATTAATAGTCAAGGATGAAAACAAATCGAGATCACACTGAGAAAATAAATAGGGAAAACCCTTCAACATGCAGGCATAGGCAAGGACTTTCTGAATAAGATCCCAGTCACTCAGGAAGTAAAACAACTAACTAATCAACCATTGGGGCCTGATGAAACTGAAACCTTTTTACATCAAATGACACTGTGAATAAAGCAAAGAGGCAACCTACAGAATAAGAGAAAATCTTTGCCAGTTTTACATCTGAGGGAGAATTAATATCAAGGATGTAACAATGAACTCAAAAAAACCTTAATAAGAAATCCAAAAACAAACAAACAAACAAACAAAACGAGCTATAGAACTGAATAGAGAGTTCTCAAAAGAAGAAATATAAATGCCCAATAAAAAAATCTAAAAACATGTCCTACCTCCTTAGTCATCAGGAAAATGCAAATTAAAACTACCTTGAGATTCCATCTCACTCCTGTCAGAATGGCTATCATCAAGAAATCAAGGGCTAGAGAGATGGCTCAGCAGTTAAGGTGCTTGCCTGCAAAGCCTAGGGAGCCATGTTTGACTCTCCAGATCCCATGTAAGCCAGATGCACAAAAGTGAGGCAAGCACAAGGTCACACATTCCCACTAGGTGGTGCAAGCATCTGGAGTTCAATTGCAGTAGCTGAGGCCTTGGCATGCCAATTCCCTCTCTCTTTCTTTCTCTCTAAAATAAAATAAAAGCTGTGTGTGGTGGTGCATGCCTTTAATCCCAGCATGGGGAGGCAGAGGTAGGAGGATCACAGTGAGTTTGAGGCTACCCTGAGACTACATAGTGAATTCCAGGTCAACCTGGACTACAGTGCAATCCTACCTCAAAAATAAATAAATAAATAAATAAAATAAGAAATCAAGTGGCATTAAATGCTAGTGAGAATGTGGAAAAACAGGAACCCTTCTACACTGTTGGTGGGAATGTAACTGGTACAGCTATTGTGGAAATCAGTGTGGAGGTTCTCTAGACAGCTAAAAATAGATTTACCATATGACCCAGCTACACCTCTTCTTAGCATATACCTTAAGGACTCTACACATTATTGCAGAGATACTTGCTTATTCTACATTTATTCCTGCTCTATTTACAGTAGCTAGGAAATGGAACAGCCTAGATGCCCATCAACTGATGAATGAATGATGAAGATGTGATACATTTACACATGGATTTTATTTAGGTATAAAGAAAAACGAGGGACAGAGAGATGGTTTAGTGGTTAAGACATTTGCCTGTGAAGCCTAAGGACCCAGATTTGATTCCCCAGGACCCATGTAAGCCAGATGCACCAGTTGGTACATGCATCTGGAATTCTTTGCAGTGGCTAGAGGCTCTGGTGTACCCATTATCTCTCCTTTTCACTCTCCCTCTCTTTCTATCAAATAAATAAACAAATAATGAAATTATGAAATTTTCAGGGAAACAGATGGATCTGGAAAAGGTTATACTAAGTAAGGTAACCCAGGCTCAGAAGGTCAAACACTGCATGTTTTCTCTCATATGTAGAGCCTAGCTTCGTATGTTTAGATTTGTATGTGAGTTGAAGCAGAGGCCAAGAAGCTAGAAAGGGCCTATGTGGGAGAGAAGATAGGGGAGGGCTTAAAGGGAAGGTATAGTAGATATGTAAGTAGAGGGGCAGAATGCTGGGGGCGAAATGGTCTAAGTGGGACAAAGTGAAAGAATTGAAGAGAGGAGGGATTGCAAGGAGGGTTAGTCAAAAGTAAAGGTAGTATGAATGTTTATTGATATGTAAACCTACTTCTTCACTAGCTCAATAATATATATGTTAGAAAAAGAGAGCTGGAGAGATGGTTTAGTAGTTGAGGCACCTGTGAAGCCTAAGGACCCAGGTTTGATTCCCCAGTACCCACATCAACCAGCTGCACAGGGTGGTGCATGCATCTGGAGTTCTCTCTCTCAAATAAGTAAATAAAATATTTTTTAAAAAGAAAGAAAGAAAAGAGAGAGGTTCACAGAGGTGCCCTGTCAGGGTGGATAATGTTGTTCCAGAAGCCATGGATTGTTACCAGAAAATTTCAGTGTCAGAAGTGGGATAACTTCCAGCAAGTTGTTAGTCAGGGAAGACCCTGATGTCCCTAAAACATTGCAGGCTATTGCCAAGGCTCTTGGTTGCCCACCAGAACTAGATGGTAAGACCCTGTTACTGAAGGCTTCCCGTGCTTGGTCTACAGGTCAATGAGAAATCAAGCTGGAGCTGAGTTGGAAGCCTCTTCCCTGTTAACTAGCTGTCAGAAAGCAGGAGAGAGCTATGCATCCTGTAGGGATAGAAAAGTAATCAAAAGTGTTAATCAGCAGTGGACCTTGCAAGCTTTACAACTGGCCAGCCAGGCCAAATACACCAACTGGTGCAATGGTGGCATGTCTGTTATGAGGGAAACCAACTGCTCTCTGGTTGGATTTGAGGCCCACTCCATGGGAGGGAATAAATGCCTGGTACTGAAAACCTAATCAAAAGCCTATGGCTGGGGAGGTTGTAAGCCCTAGGGAGGAAACTACTATTTTGTCTAGCTAAATAGATATATTATGTCTACCAAACTTTCCTTTAAATACCTATGCTTATGCCCATATATTAATGCTATTCCCACTTTTGGTTAGAGAAGCTTCTCTTTTCAGATGGAAGCGACTACTGGGGAGACTCAAAACTCACCAACAGGCCGAGAAGGAGTGATGGTGGAGTGTTCAGCACTAAATGAGACATCTCTATCACACCATCCAAAGCTCAGCAGCCATTTCAGAAGAGGTTGTGCAAAGATTGTGAGAGCCAAAGGAAGGGGAGGAGTGCTTATAATACTGTCAAAGCGGCCTTGATATTCATGGCTGATGACGCCTACCCAAGATCTGCATAATGGGAGGAAAATGATGACATCAAAATAGAAGAGAGACTAGTTGAAAAGAAGAAATTTGGTGGAGGGGGGATTTGGGGTGGGAAAAATGGAGGGTGGTGGAAAGAGACTATGAGCATGGTACATTGTTTACATGTATGGGAGTTGTCAATAAAAAGATTTTTAAAAGATCACACTTGCTATAATTAAAAAACTGGGCAGGCGCTGGAGAGATGGCTTAGTGGTTAAGGCATTTGCCTGTAAAGCCAAAGGATCCAGGGTTCGACTGTCCAGGACCCACAAAAGCCAGATGCACAAGGTGGCACATGCATCTGGAGTTCATTTGCAGTGGCTGGAGGCTCTGGTGTGCCCATTCTCTCTCTCTCTCTCTCTCTGCCTCTTTCTCTCTCTCTGTGTCTCTCTCAAATAAATAAATAAATATAAACAAACAAACAAAAAAAAACACCTGGGCAATACCAAGGGCTGGTGAGGAAAGGGAGCAGCAGCCACTTACACACACCAGTTTGCCAACAGTTTAGCCCAAGCTATCAGAATTGAACATGGAATGCTGAGGATATGGCTCAGTGGTTAAAGGTGCTAGCTTGCAAAACCTACTGACCCAGGGTTCAACTCCCCAGTACCCATGCAATGCCAGATGCACAATGTGGCACATGCCTCTGGAATTTGTTTGCAGCTGCAAGAAGTTCTGATGTGTCCATTGTCTGTCTGTCCCTCAAATAAATTTAAAAAAATATTGGGTCTGTGAAGCCTAAGGACCCCGGTTCAAGGCTTGATTTCCCAGTACCCATGTAAGCCAGATGAACAAGGTGGCGCATGTATCTGGAGTACATTTGCAGTGGCTGGAGGCCCTGGTGTACCCATTCTCTGTCTCTCTCTCTCTCTGCCTCTTTCTCTCTCTGTTGCTCTCAAATAAACAAAAATTTTTAAAAATTCTTTAAAACTTTAAAAATAAATAAAACAAAACAAAATAAAATTTGAACATGAGGCTGGAGAGACAGCTCAGTGGTTAAGTGCACTTCCTTATGCAAACGTGAGGACCTGAGGGACCCTGAGACCACCAGAGTTCAAATCTCTGGTCTCATGCACCTATAACCCGAGCACAGCAGGGGAACATAGACCCGAGATCACTGAAGCCTGCAAGCTCTGGAATCAGTGAGAGTGAGGGAGCCAGACACCCCAAGTTCTACTCAACCACCATCAGCAAGTGCCCCCACCATAAGCAAGCATATGGGGTGCCATAACACACATGCACATGCAAGGAAAATACAAAAGGAAATGAGTTGATCATGGACCACAACTATGCACATTGGCTAGCCACCTCTCCTGAGATACATGCACGGCTGTTCATGGTAGTATCATTCAGAATAGCCGCATGCAGGAAATAGCCCATAGGTGCTTCACAGCCAAACTGACAGCCTGTGTTCTACAGATCCCTGGGATACTCTGGAGTAATGACAGTGAATGAGTTACAGCTATCAGCAATGAAGCAAAGCAGAACCAGACATTAAAATACACCCACTCCCAGCCGGGCTTGGTGGCACATGCCTTTAATCCCAGCACTCGGGAGGCAGAGGTAGGAGGATCACCATGAGTTCGAGGCCACCCTGAGACTACATGGTGAATTCCAGGTCAGCCTGGACCACAGTGAAACCTTACCTAGAAAAACTCAAAATAATAATAATAAATAAATAATAAAATAAAATACACCCACTCCCGTATTGCATAGTTCTGCATAGATGAATTCCTAAAATGGAACACTAGTAATAGAACCATTAAGGAGGAGGGGAAACACGGATTGGGCAAGGGTGACATGGAGGATCCCAGGGGAGCGGTGATGATCTACTCTTGACCTGTGTGGGAGTCACAGCTGAGCTGCCTACTCAGTGATCTCTGCACTTTGTGTGTGTGTGTGGCATCCATTATAATATATTTTTAAAATTTTTTTGTTTTGTTTGTTTTTCATTTTTTTAAGGTAGGGTCTCACTCTAGCCCAGCCTGACCTGGAATTCACTATGTAATCTTAGGGTGGCCTCGAATTCATGGCGTTCCTCTTACCTCTGCCTCCTGAGTGCTGGAATTAAAGGCCAGAGCCACCATGCCGGGCTTTTAAATTTTTTTAAATATTTTTATTTATTTATTTATTTATTTGTTTGTTTGTTTATTTATTTATTTATTTGAGAGAGGGAGAGGCAGAGTGAAAGAGAGAGAGAGAGAATGGGCACACCAGGGCTTCCAGTCACTGCAAACAAATTCCAGATGCATGTGCCACCTTGTGCAACTGGCTTACGTGGGTACTGGGGAATTGAACCTGGGTCCTTTGGCTTTGCAGGCAGACGCCTTAACCACTAAGCCATCTCTCCAGACCCATTGTAATTTTTTTGGGGGGGGGGTTCGAGATAGGATCTTGCTCTAGCCCAGGCTAACCTGGAATTCATTATGTAGTCTCAGGTTGGCCTTGAATTCACAGCGATCCTCCTACCTCTGCCTCCCAAGTGCTGGGATTAAAGGCATGTGCCACCACTCCCGGCTCCATTGTAGTATTTTTAATATGATAAATTGAAAATGAATCTAGGAGTGGATGCCTAACAAATACTAATAAATATGCTTAAATGCTTTTTTTTTTTCAAGGTAGGGTCTCACTCTAGTCCAAGCTGACCTGGAATTCACTCTGTATTCTCAGGGTGGCCTTGAACTCACAGAGATCCTCCTACCTCTGCTTCCCGAGTGTTACCTGGATCCCTAGGAGACATGGAGGAACAGTATAAGCAACAGGCACAGCCCAGCCTCTGATGGCCATACTCAGGCTGACAGCAAACTGCAGGGCAGAATGCCCGGGTAGGAATTTCTGCAAGGAGCCCAAACAAGGTAGGTGACCAGTGGCCCATGGGAACCTGTCCCTCTGCCTGTGGTGAAAATAGACAGGCATCTTGAAGGGAACGAAGCCCCTCCCAGCCCCCGCTGAAGAAGCTGTTTGTTTCCAAAGACCTCATGGAACAACGAACTGTAAGCATGGAGAGGAAATTACACAATGGATGTTGAAATGTGGGCTTGTTGAAAAGTTGTCACTCCAGTAATGAATGCCCTACTTCCTGTTTTTTTTTTTTTTTCCAAAAGTTAAGTGCTGGGCATAATTAGCTAGGGAAAAAAAAAAAAAAAAAAAAAAAAAAAAAAGCTTGGCAACAGAACAAAAATAGCACATTTTGGGAGCCCAGGCCAATTAAAATTGTTTATGCAGCCATTTAACAATATTTTTCTCCAAACTATTATGACCAGGAAATAGGCAGCCTGAGACTGGAAGGCAAGTTGCTCTGAAAGAAAAAAAAAGCCCCCACACTGATTCTTTAAACAGCCTGCTGCTTTCAGGGGATTTTATAGTAAGAAGAGCACTTCCATGTTCCAGAATTCCCTGGGCCTCCTGGAACCCCGAGAATAGCATCCCTCACTCTCCGCAGCAAGCAGCTGCTGGGGAGGCCCTGCTACCTCCTAATGTTCAGATTAGCTAAACTCCCTGCGTGTTAGAGAGGCCAGCGATTATGGATTTAGCTGCCTAATGCAGCCATCTAAATCACCTCCGTGTGGGAGACATTTTCATTCTTGGTTGGTTTTTGTTTTGTTTTTGTTTTTTGGGTTTTGTTGTTGTTGTTGTTGTTGGTTTTCTTTATTTTTTTATTTTTATTTTTATTTTTTTTTGAGGTAGGGTTTCTCTCTAGCCCAGGCTGACCTGGAATTCAATATGCAGTGACCTCAAACTCACAGCAATCCTTCTACTTCCACCTCCCGAGTGCTGGGATTAAAGACATGAGCCACCACTCCCACAACAAGAACGTTTCGTTCTTTTTTTTTTTTTTCCATAATTATAAACAGCAAACCATGGTAATTCCCTCCCCTCCCCCCTCTTTTCCCTTTGCACCTCCACTCTCCATCATATCCCTCCTATTATGATGGTCTTGTGGAGGTAGTGTCAGGTACTGAGAGGTCATGGATATCCAGGCCATTTTGTATCTGGAGGATCGCATTCTAAGCAGTACTACCCTTCCTTTGGTTCTTACATTCTTTCGGCCACATTTTCGTTCTTAACTGGACCGTGTGACTGGGGTTAGGATTAGTTACCAGAACTTGGCAACATTATCCTTGGTAGAATGTGTTGCGACACCAGCTCCTCCTGTCATTGCTCTCTGCACTTCTTTTAAAATATATTTGTTATTAGTTATGTATATAGTCATGATGGTACCATTGTTAGCCTTCTCCCTGTCCTCCCCCATGGGTAATGTGGGTCTGCCTTATGTGGGTAGCCATCAGTTATGTGCACCACTTTTGATGGCCCTGACAATCTTCTGTGTTGGGGGTTCAGGCTACATCTTTCCCTCTCTAGCCTCCCTGTCAAAACCTGCCTTCAGATCCTTCATTTACAGTCGGGGACAGCTCTGAATATTAGCCTGTATACAGCCTCTGGTTAAGTCGTGACGCTTTGATGATAGAATCTCGACCATTCTCCAGTGGGATCAGGAGATAGGGTTGAGTAGTTTGGAGACAGGGAGCTTCCCGGCATCCCTAAAATCTTTAACTGACCAGGTTAGCCCACTTGTCTGAACTCCTTTTTTGGCTGATAGGAGAGAGATTTATTTATAAAGATCTTCACAGCCTATAGACATTGCCCCAGAAGCTGTGGCATGTATTGTTGTAGCTTGGGCACATCCTCTGCCAGGGTCCTGGACACATCTCACAGGTAGTTTCTGAGCCCTGAGGCACTGAGGGGGTTCTGTGAAATCTATGCCATCACTGGACTGGACAGAATCATTCACACAGCAGAAGCACTGTCTCCTTCCTTTCTGCTTGTCCTCTGTTCATTTCATTCATTCATATACAGAGAATAATAATATGAGGGGGCTGGAGATGGCTTAGCGGTTAAGGCATTTGCCTGCAAAGTCAAAGGATCCTGATTCGATTCTCCAGGACCCACATAAGCCAGATACACAAGGGGGCGCATGCATCTGGAGTTCATTTGCAGTGGCTGGAGGCCCTGGTGCACCCATTCTCTCTCTCTCTCTCTCTCTCTCCCTCTTTCTCTCTCTCAAATAAATAAATAAATAAAAAAATATAAAATAAAAATATGAAACAGAAATAATAAATCGGCTTGATATGATGTGCTATTCTTTCTTGGCATGTCTGCAGCCTCCCCTTTTCTGACTACTCATTTTCCTGAGCTTACCAGGACCTTTTAGACCCAGAAGCACACACTGTACTTTCCTGTGTTCATGCTTTGTTTGAGCTCTGCCTCCTGCTCCTTTGTCCAACCCGGGAGTCCAGTTCTCGGTTACCATCGCATAAGAACCCACTTTTGCCAGGAGTGGTGGCGCACGCCTTTAATCCCAGCACTCAGGAGGCAGAGGTAGGAGGATTGCTGTGAGTTGGAGGCCACCCTGAGAATACAGAGTGAATTCCAGGTCAGCCTGGGCTAGAGTGAGACCCTTCCTGGCAAAAAAAAAAAAAAAAAGAACCCCACTCTTTACCCACAAAGACATGTCTGACCCCAATGGGCTCCTGGTCATCTGAACTCCCAGGGTCGTCATTCCTCAGCCTACATGAGGCTTCTAGTCAGGAGCTGCCTTGGACATGTTCTGCATTGCTCCTAAACCTGGTTCTTCTTGGAAAGAGGAAGGGCAGCATACGGTCAGCCTTCCCCACCCCAGCCTTTGGGCATTTGAGTCAGAGGAGAACCCTTGGTCAAAAGCTCAGGTCAGAACTAACTATGTTGCTCACAATGGTCCCTCCCTGGGTCCCCCACAGGAACTTCCTGCCCACCCCCATTTCCTTTCCTCCAGAGCCCATCCCTGAATCATGCATTTCCCTGATAGCTCCCCCATTCTGTTTCTCCCCTGCACTTCAATGGCATTACAAGGCTTGGGTTAAGAAAACCCTACGAAGTTAGCTCCAGGCCCCCAAACAGCACCATGACACTTTCTTCTGGTTCCACAGGGAGCTGTAGGGCAGAAGCTGCAACGTTTTCTGAACCCATCCGCGTGCTCTGCCCTGTGCTAGGCACCAAGGAGCAATCGTGAAGAGCCGGCCTCTGCCTCCTCCAAGGAGCTGGGGGTCCAGAAGAGGACCCAGGCAACTGAATAAGCAGGATCCACAGGACTTCTGTCTGGCCACGCTGGGAGAGGATTAAGGTGTCCCACATGGATGAAGTTCTGTCTGGAAGCCAGGCCCACGGAGCTCTTCTGTAACATCTCCAGGGGTGAAAAGTTCTTCCTTTATGGGTCACCCAAGACTTCAAACATCTCAGGTTGTTCCCATGACCCAGTAAAAGTGGCAGTAATTGTTCAAAGAAAACAAAACAAAACAAGGAAACAACTCAAAACTATGGCATGCTGCTCACAGCACTCAGGAGGGCCTTTCATGGGTCCCAAGGCAGCCGGGAGCTCATGCCTGCAGCTTTCCGCCAGGCGCTCTAAGTGCCCAGTGCTTCGAATTATGCAACAAAAGCAGTGATTCAAGCACTATGCTACTACCTGTCACTTACCCAACATGTCTAGGTCCAGTGACAGGCACTTTCCACAGATTCTGTCTTAACTCCCCACACAGTTGAGTAGAAAAGTCTGAAGGGTTCCAATGCACCATGCACTGGGCCATTAGCACCTACTGTGCCTCTCTCCCCCAGATGTTTCCCTTCCGGGTGAATTACATGATTTTTTTTTTCCTCTACCCACCCCAAGCTCTCCTCCTCTGGTACGGTTACTTACCTCGTTTAGATAGAGTTCATCTAACTGCCCCCGCCTCCTTTAACCAAAAGGGAAAGCAAGTAGCCCAGACTAGACCCAAGCGATGTTCTCTCCCTTAAACTTGACTCCTAGAAGTTCGGGTAGAGCTCATCTCGCCTCCCCGCTGAGTTCCAAACACACTTTCCATTAAGGCTCCCTTTGCTTATGGTCACCACAGTGGACTTCCGTTGCTGGCAACCAGCAAACCGTAACCCAAACCATCATCAGTTACAACTTACTGCTGACAAATACAAATCGCCCTTCTCCTCTTCTGAGGAGAGAAGGCCGAGGCTGCCTGGAGCTTGCACATTCCTCTAGGCACTTTGTGGATGAAGGAAAGAGTTGGGTGCCAAGGCCATGGACTGCGTGACATTCGAAGAAGGAACTGCCTGACTAACAGCTGTCGTGCCAAATGAATGGCTTCCAGGGAACAAGGGTCGCCTGAACACTATCGATTTGGGTCTAGTAATGGTGCCGGCTAACAGGGCCGGGAGGTAACTGCTTTGCTTCACTCAGTACAGTATGCTCACCACATCGGGCCCATTTTCTTATGTCAGTGGGGAAATGGGAGACTATTAGGGAGCCCCTTATCAGGAACCAAGCTCAGTGTCACTGGGGAGATGGTGGCAATTAGCATGATGGAAGCCATGAGGCAGCCTAGCTACTGGCCAGATGCAAAGGAAATTAGGAAGGCTAGAGAGATGGCTTAGCCATTAAGGCGCTTGCCTGCAAAGCCTAAGGATCCATGTTCAACTCCAGGTCCTCCGTAAGCCATATGCACAGACTCAAGGTCACACATGCACACAAAGGGGCACACACATCTGGAGTTTGATTGCTATGGCTGGAGGCCCTGGCATGCCAATTCTCTCTCTCTCCCTCTCTCTCTCTCTCTGTCACATAAAAAAAGAAAGGCCAGTTTATTGGTCTTGCCCCAAAAAAGAAGAAGAAGGAAGAGGAGGAGAAGAAGAAGAAAAAGAAATCAGGAGGTCTCTTAGCTGCTGGGCCAACACGGATGCTCTGTTTTCTCTGACTGAGAAGTGACCTCACTGATCCTCCCCCCCCCACTTATTCCTGATTATCTTTTCTTTTCGTTGTTGTTGTTTTAAGGTAGGGTCTCACTCTAGCCCAGGCTGACCTGGAATTCATTATGTAGTCTCAGGCTGGCCTTGAACTCACGATCATCCTCCTACCTCTGCCTTGGATAAAAGGCATGCATCACCATGCCTGGCCTGGTTATCTTCTGATCTGTTATCTACATACACATTTTCTGGTGTCTGTCTATTGACAGAGCCTTTGCCTCAGTTACAAAAGCAGCAACAGCTTCTTTGATTTGAATGCAGCGCATTTGAATGTCAGGCAATCAGTGTGGTTAGGGGCCCAAGCTTATGGGTCTTTACCCTCTGGGACTTTTGAACTAGAGAAAGCTGTAAGTGAATGTGGAACCTTATTTGGAAGGAACTCTCACTCCAGACCCATCACTTCTTGCCTGTCCCACCTCAAACACACATGATGTCAAGGAACCAGCTGCGGCCTACAAGCTGGGAAACCCATTTCTTGCCCTCCAGGGATTCACAGTGTAACTTTAGAAAAGTCCTTTGCCTCGCTGAGCTGGTTTTCTAAGCGATGAAATAATACAATTTACCAGTTAGTCCAGGTTCTCCAGGAGGCAGAGCCAAGAGGAGATTAAGTTTGCAGACAAGTAAAGATGACTGCGAGGGGGGGAAAAATGTAGAAAAAGCTGAGACGAGATGAGGAAGCCTGAGTGTGTGAAAGCTTGGCTGAATCAAGCAGTAAGAAGGGTTGGTAGAAGGAAGTCTAAGGAAGAGAGCTTCAGGAAGACCAGTGGGAAGACCTCAGGACAAGGCCACCATCAAAAGCATCCAGCGTCCCCCAAGAGGAGACCTGCCTCAGTTTCTCCTGCCATGCTGTCATCTGAGAGTAGCAGTGGTATGTGTTGCTGGGAACACGCATGGCAGTGGCCTGGGGACCTCCTGTGGTTAAAGGGCTACGACTAGCAACTTTTTGCCTGCAATGCCAGATGCTCTGATATTCAACATGTCAGCAAACCCAGACCTATGTCAGCCCCGGAGGAGGATCCGGCTGCAGGCCGCCTAGCAGGCTGACCTCCTGACTGGCCCCTGCATGGCAGCAGCTGCGGGCTACTCCCTGCCGGTCGAGTCAGCAGGATGTTGTGCTCATGTGGCACTTGGGGATCAAGTCTCTCCTATTTTTGGCCTGGCTTTGGTGTTCAGAGAAAGGAAGTCAGGGGCTTTAGTTCCCTGCTGTCATCTTTGTTTGAAGTAAAGCCAAACAACACAAATCCCACCCTGATCACATCTGTCCTGCCCTTCCTGGTACCCCTGCCCCCTCAGGCGTGACAGCAGCTCAGCCAGCAGCACCTTCACATATGAATCTATAGGCAGGAAGCAGTACACCTTGGACTGATGGGTAGATCTGGGCTCAGAAAAACCTAGACTTCCATTTTTGTTCTATCACTTCATACTGCATAACACCGCAAATGACCTTAATGTTCTCATCTATAAAATGGGGACAAAATATCAACCTCATTTTCTGTAAGATAAAGCACATATAAAGATCTTAGCACAATATGGTACATACTCAAAAATAATCCTTGGGGGGTTGGAGAGATGGCTTTAGCGGTTAAGGCATTTGCCTGCAAAGCCAAAGGATCCCGGTTCAATTCTCCAGGATTCACGTAAGCCAGATGCACAAGGGGGTGCGTGTGCATCTGGAGTTCTTTTGCAGTGGCTGGAGGCCCTAACAAGCCCATTCTCTCTCTCTCCCTCTTTCTCTCTCTCAAATAAATTAATTAATTAAATATACTTTTTAAGAAAAGAAAGAAAAAATAATCCTTGGGCTGGGTGTGGTGGCTCACGCCTTTAATCCCAGCATTAGGAGGGCAGAGGTAGAAGGATCACTGTGAGTTCGAGGTCAGACTGGAAGTACAGAGTTCCAAGTCAGCTTGGGCTAGAGTGAAACCCTACCTGGAAAAAAAATGAAAGTCCTTGGATCTGAGCAGATGGCTCATTATACAGTAAAGCACTTGCTGCAGAAGCATGAGGACCTGAGTTGAGATTTCCCCAGTACTTATGGACATGCTGGGCAGGGAAGCACTGGGAAGGCAAAGATAGAGGATCCCTAGGGCTTGCTAGATAGCTAGTCTAGCCAAGTCGGGGAGCTTTGGATTTAATGAGAGACCTTGTGTCCAAGAATAAGATGGACCGTGACTGAGGAAGGCAGTCCCTGTCAACCTCTGTCCTCCACGTGCATGCACAAACACCTGCTTGCACTGTTGCATGGGGTGGAGGAGGGAGGCTTATAAGATTCAGGAAGTCTCAGGACACTCCTGAAACTTACAAGATTCCTAGTCCCCTTTCTTAGGTTATAGAAACATACATAAAGCCAGATGCACATGGAGCACGTGCGTCTGGAGTTCCTTTGCAGTTGATAGAGGCCCTAGTGTGGCCTTTCATTCTCTCTCTCTTTCTTTCTGCCCTCTTTCTCTAAGAAAGAAAGAAAGAAAGAAAGAAAGAAAGAAAGAAAGAAAGAAAGAAAGAAAGAAAGAAAGAAAGAAGAAAGGAGGGAGGGAGGGAGGAAGAAGGAAGAAAGAAGGAAGAAAAGGGAAGAGAAGAGAAGAGAAGAGAAGAGAAGAGAAGAGAAGAGAAGAAAAAATACACAACTGGGACAAGGACACACAGAAAGCCACACTGAGATTAGCTGATTGGGTTTGAGGGTTGGCTTAAGGAAGCCTGTCACACCCCTGTCTCATTTATTCCCAATTTCTACAGGCCTCCCCACTTGGCTCTGCACCCCTGGTCTCCTGAGCTCGTGGGTAGCATCTCAAATCCAGCACATCATGATGGACAGAGTGCAGACATGATTACTCCTTTCCAGGCTGCAAGGGTGGGAAGGGAGAATGCTGGTAGAAAGGATGACCAGTAAGGCAAGAGGCAGGGCTGGGCCACGAACCATATTAAAGAACATTAAGATGCCCTTGATGGGTTTGAAGTAGGAGAGTGACGTGATCAAATTTGTCTAATGTCTTTGGAATAGTTTACCAGGGTTAGCCTCCCAGTCCTGTCCCCTGGAGAGGAAAAAGTGAAGAGAAAGGTCTGGAACTACTCCACCCTTAAAACCATGGCCCACTCAAACTTTCCCTGACCTGTGGGGTCTGAACAAAGGCCCAGCAGCCAGCTGGAGAGGAGCCTTGTTGATTACTCACTGTTCCCTCCCTGAGAAGACAGGCGCTGATGTGTTTTCTCTTGATAACACTGGCTCCTTTCTAGTAATAGGACTTCCTGTCTGATCAGAGAGCAATTATTGCACCTCCAAGGAGAAAATAAACAAATCCAGTTTTAGCCTCTCTTACAGAGACATTTGCTCATCCATCAGCCATTAGCCCAAGATTAATAAAAGAGGGGGCCTCCGAAGACATAGGTTGTTCCAGGAAAATCCCAGGGGTACGATGCCTCCCAGTGAATTACTGTAAGTCAGGAAGGTCCCCGAAACCCCCAAGACAACACAGCCATTGCCAGTGCTTTTGATTGTCCATGAGAACTAGATGGTAAAGCCCTGTTGCTGAATACCATATGCTTCTGTTGCAAAACACTAAGAAATCAAGCTGGAAATGAACTGGAAAACTCCTCCTTGCTGGCTAGCTGTCATAATGCTGAAAAGTGCTATGTAGGCTTCTAGGGGAGAAAAGTCATCAATAGTCTTAGCCAGCAGTGGACCCTACAGCTACACAACTGACCAGCCTGACAGGATGTGCCCATTGGTGCAATAGTAGCCTGACTGTTGTGGGGGTAAATGCTCGCTGATTTGATTTAAGGCCCACTCCATGGGAGGGGATTCATGTCTGGTATTGAGGCAAAAGCATATGGCTGAGAAGGTCATAGGCCCTAGGGGGAAAAGCTACTATTGTTTGACTAAATGGCTATGTTGTGCCCATCAAGTTGTCTTCTGAACATTTATGTGAATTCCCCTAGACTAGTGCTACTTTCACCTTTGGTCAGAGAAGCTTCTTTTTGAAGATGGCAGTGACAACTGGGGAGACTCAGAACTTATTTCAATGACACAATAAGTGACTGTTGAGTGCTCGGCGCTAAAAGAGACATCTCTGTCATGGCTTCTCTTGTAGTAGACATTTCACGTTGCTGGGATGAACTTCCAAACCAGGCACAGTTTTATGGGAGGAAGAGATTGCTTTCAGGCTTACAGATCCAGGAGAAGTTCCGTAATGGTGAAAAAAAAGAGAAAACCCACCACCAAGAGCAAGAGCAAGAGCAAAAACCTGCAGCCAAACAGCAGGGAACCAGGCAGAACCCAGGCTGCTCTCTGCATATCTCAGGCTGCAATTCCAGATCCACCCCTAATACACCTTAGGGCTGGACCCCAAGATCTGCCCACAGTGACACCTTCTCCAGCCAGGATCCCATTAAGGGATATTCATTCAAATTACCACACCTTCCAAGGTCAGGGAACTTGCAGAAGAGGAGTCAGCAAGGATATAAGAGCCAGAGTGGGGAGGAGTGCCTTGAAACACTGTCTTCCACACATGAAGTGGCCATTGCACTCAACACCCCACAGCAGCTGTCATGACCTGTACATGACCTGCATACTATTGGGCCCATCAACATTTCATCATGGATGATGGAGGAGGGCAAAAAAGAAAAAAGATAGCAACATAGAAGAGGCACTAGTTGGAACGAAGAAAGGTTTCAGTGAAGGGGGAATGAAGGAAGGGAGCAAAAGAAGGCAATGGGAGGGGATTGTAATTAAAATGCATTATGGAGTTCGTTTGCAGTGGCTGGAGGCCCTGGCGTGCCCACTCTCTCTCCCTCTCTCTCTCTCTCTCTGCTTCTTTCTCTCTCTCAAATAAATAAATAAAATATTTTTTAAAAATGAATTATGTACATGTATGAAAGTGTTAAGATCACAGACATGTGCTCAAGTGTGTCTCAGGAGAGCTGTGAGATCCTGTGGCTTTCCTCGATAAGAAGCTCAATCCAAAACATGCTTAGTCAGTACTAAAATCTACAAAATAGCAGTCCCCTTCAAAACGCCCTAGCCCCTGGAATCTGTGGCTATGCTGTGCTCAACCCCAAATGAGGGTCACATGTACAGGTAGAGTTAAGGTGCCATCCAGCTGACCTTGAGGTGAGAATATCTCCTGGGTTCTCCGCGAGGACTCAATGCTACAGAGATGGGCCTTCAAAGCAAGAGGCCTTGGAAGATGAAGGAGGAGGTCCAGATTTTTCTTTTTTTGGATTCTTCTTTTCTAAAGAAAAGTCCCCTTGGGACTCTGGATAGGGTCCAGCCTTCTGACACCCTGACGCGATCTTCATGAGGCCCATTTCAGGGCTTCTGACTTCTAGAACTGGAGATGATAACTTCATGTTGCTTGAAGCCACTAAGTTTGGGGTCATTTGTTACAACAGCCATAAAAAAAGAATAATCAGCCAGGCGTGGTGGTGCATGCCTTTAATCCCAGCACTCGGGAGGCAGAGATAGGAGGATCACCGAGAGTTTGAGGCCACCCTGAGACTACATAGTTAATTCCAGGTCAGCCTGGACCAGAGTGAGACCCTACCTTGCAAAACTAAAAAAAAAAAAAAGAATAATCAATGCATACATACTCTGATACTAGGTGAATAGTAGAAAACAAAATATACAAGGCACACCTGTCTTTAAAGGGCTTGCTGGACATCCCAGTGTATAGAGACTGGTCTGGCAGACAGTCTAAAGCATACGAGGTCCCAGAAGTCTTTCTGGGACAGTGAACGATCAGCCCTTTAGCGGACCATGAGCCTGTCAATGGGCCTACCTGACTTCTGTCTTTGGTCTACTGTTCATTATTTGCTTTGTGGGTGACTCTCTCAAGTATTTTGCATTGGCATCTAATTTCGCCCTAGCCACAGTGCTCTGAGAAGTTGGTCTTTTTGTTGTTTGTTTTTTTGTTTTTGTTTTTTTTGAGGTAGGGTCTCACTCTAGCTCAGGCTGACCTGGAATTCACTATGTAGTCTTGGGGTGGCCTCGAACTCACGGTGATCCTCCTACCTCTGCCTCCAAGTGCTAGGATTAAAGGCATGTGCCACCACACCACACCCAGCCTCTGAGAAGTATTTTTATCACCATTTGCCAGAATAAGAAATCCAGGCCCTGTGAGAAGTGGCTCTCCTAAGAACATACAAGTATGTAAGCAGCCCTTGTGGACCCACGATATCCAGCTCCAGAGCCTACAGTGCTGCCACCCACTCTGCCTCTGCGTGGTATGAACCAGGCCTCCCCACCCCAAACCCCTCAAAAGGCAGTTGCAGGGGGGCCTCCTCACCAGTTCCAGAAACAGGGCGGAGGCCTTTGCTCAGGCAAATGTTCTCTCCCTTGTCACTGAGGGTGTTTTTTTTTCTCTCTCTAACAGAAGCCTGAGGGAACCCCAGATAAGGATGATTCAAGACAGCTCATGAGGGTCTGTTCTGGATAACAGCCTCAGGCAGCCCTGCTTGGGCAGAGGGTGGGCAAGGGCAGACCCCAGCAATATTAGGGATGCATGCCAAGTGCAGGGTGAGAGAGAAGGCTTCTATCTCAAGGAGTGGACCCCAGATGACCCCAAGACTAGGACATGGCTGTCCTCCAGGTCCTCACACCCAACTGGTGTCATCCTTCCCAGCCTTCTCCTCTGAGGGGGTTGCTCCACCAAATGAAGGTGATTCCAGCCTGCTGTTGACTTAGGGAGGGGAAGGAAAGGCAACAGCTACTGTCAAAATAATAATAGCTACTGTTTATGAAGTGCTTACAGGCATTAAAGTCATCCCATTTAATCTTCACAATACACATTTAGTATAGTTTCTCATCATCACCGCTTTATAGACAGGGAAAATGAGACTCAAAGAATGAATTTCTTAAGCCAGGCGCGCCTTTAATTCCAACATTCAGGAGGCAGAGGTAGGAGGATTGATATGAGTTCAAGGCCAGCCTAGGCCGACAGAGTGAATTCCAGGTCAGCCTGGGCTAGAGTGAGACTGCCCTCAAAAAAAAAGCCATAACAACAATAATAACAACAAAAAGAATGAACTTCTCAAGGTCATATAGCCAGGAAACACAGGGCCTAATCTCTCCCGTTCCAAAGGACTTGCCGTTGGAGGATTTGGGGACAGAGTTATGGTTGAGGTCATTAACCATGTTCCTAGTCATCATTGCTTAGAGTAAAAATGGGGACAGGGTGCTCTCTGCCTCGCATCCATTCCTCCAGGGATCTTGGCTTTAGGGAGGTGCTGTGGGATTCAGAAGTCTCTGGCCAGCAAAGGGTGCGTGTTTCTGTGAGCAATGCTATCACACTGAAGTGCAGTGGAGAGGAAGTGACTCAATCATCAAAGGCCTGGTCTTCCTCGGGGAACTGTCCCTAATCACAATTATCCCACTACAATAATACTGTTTCAGAAAGGCATGCGAGCAGGGGCACCGAGTAGCCATGTAAACTGCTTCCTGTATCTGCCAAGCCCAACAGCATTCAGCAATTAATAGAATCCAGCTAGGCCAACTGCTCCGATAACGCCAGAGCCTTGTTGTTCTAATGACGAATGGCCCACAATGCACAGGCAATCTCTCCTCCCTGCAGCATGGGACCGTAGGCCTGGGTCCCCCAGGAGACCAAGGAGAGCCAAGCACATTCTGCTTGGTTTGGAAATTTCCTAGAGGTGGAAATTATTTTCATTCTCCTGTTAAAGAAAAATCACAATAATCCGTGTCATCGCTAGGATCCTAGTGTTGAATGAATGCTTTGGGTCTAGGCAGGACCTCTGCAGCCTAGGACAGAGACCCACAGAGAGCCTGGCACTTCAAGAAGTAGTTCAAAGGAAGAAGGAATTAGGGGCTGGAGAGATGGCTTAGCAGTTAAGACATTTGCCTGCAAAGCCAAAGGACCCAGGTTTGATTCCCAGGACCCACATAAGTCAGATGCACAAGGTAGCACAAGAGTCTGGAGTTCATTTGCAGAGGCTGGAGGCTGTGGCATGCCCATTCTCTCTCTATCTGCCTCTCTCTCTCTTTCTCAGATAAACAGTTCTTTAAAAGAAGGAGTTAGGTAAAGTTAATACAGTGGGGCCATTAAGTCATATCTGGTATTCAAGATGCTTATATCAAACTGCTTTATAGCCTTGGAGAAACGCTTGGAAAAATGAGGCCCCTACGTTCTCCATCTTTCCTAGACACTGTGAGACTGTAGGACGCCATTTTTCACAGTTCCAGGTCCTCGCTGACTCCCTGGTGGTGGCAGCCCTGAGGACAGGGTCCAATAGAGTAGAAGCTCTTCACCAGCTTCTCCTGCTCCTCTGTTTTCTTTTGGTGACCAGTGCCCTCATTTCTTGTCACTGGGTGGGGCACATTCATTCTCTTGTGAAAGGCCAAGGGCCTACCTTCCCTTTGGGGAAAGCTGACTAATTTGTTTGACGCATTTGGACCATAGGCCAACTTCCCACGAAGTCACGGCTGGTCAAGTCCAATGAGGTGTGACCCTGACACCCCTCTCAAGGGAATGACTTCAGAGCTTGCTCACTTTCTCCCTCCTAAGAACAATGCAAATGAGTGCAAACGGGATTTTTGCCTGAGTGGCCCCAAGGACGCTTGAAGGGGAGGTGAGGCCCAGAGGATGTGGACTTTTTTTTTTTTAATTGGCCCTCAATTTCGCCAAAAGGCACTCTCAAAGTGATTTGAAAATTGTTCAGGGTAATTTCCTCTGATTTAGGCCCTTTTTTTGTTGCTGTTCGTTGCTATTCTTATAGTGGGGCCCATTTTGCTGAATGCTCTTGGGTGGGAGTCACTTTTTTAAAGCTCTGCTAGCTTTTACACTTGAATAGAAGGAAGTGGGAAGGTAGAGTCGATGCAGAGAGGAGGAGGGTTTAAGGCAATGCAGCTGTCAGGAGCCGAGTCTCAGCTCTGTATTTCTAGCTGCGTGACGTCTCTCAGTCTGACTCCTTGTCTAGGTCATGGGGACAATTGTGGGGCTCACTGTACAGGATTGCACAGTGAGATGCACCAAGCGCTAAGGATCAACAGATTGAGCTACTAATGGAAGGCCTCTAATTTTTATGTTTCCCTCGAATATCCTTCTCCCCTGCTCCCAGTTTCCAGACCATTCTTAGGAATGGCTGACCTATGAAATACCCCTCATTACTTGTGTAGTAAAAACATAATACCCAGCTTAGAAGGGAGCCCGGCTTGAACACGTTCAGGACTGGGTACCCATCTTCTCTTCCGACAGATGTAGCTGATAGACATTTCTTCCTTTTACTGAGTCAAAGGCAGTCTCTCTGGAGCCATTCTTTGGTGCTTGCTCAGTTCCAGGATCACAGGAAGTTGAAATCTAGCCTTTGTTCTATGTGAGAACCCTATAAAATACTTTAAGAGAACCGGCATACTTCTGAGACGGCTCCACTCTGAATGTTTGGGAATCTTTGCTATTCTCATGGAAGCTGCCCTCCCAGCCCCCAACCCCACGCCCCACGCTCATCAATGTCAGAGAGGCTGCCATCAAAGACATCTGAATCAGTTTATCAGAGACACACTTGGGTTATGAAAGTGAATCTCCACCCTGTGGTACCCAAACAAGTGAGGGCAGCTGATGGACAAGAGCTAATTCTGAAGATCAATTTCTGACCGCCCCACCAACCAAGTAACTGATGGAACATTTTTATCTTCCTAACCCCCAGAAGTGCTGGAGGTAGATTTACTGCGAAGGGCAGGGCCTCTCTGAGGTGGGGCTGCGGCTCAGCCTCCCCAAGACCAGGCAGCAGGTTGGGTCAGATAACAACAGGATCTGGGCAGCAGGGAGCCACAGGAAGACCAGCTCTAATCTCTCAAACCGGGTTGTGTGACCATATGGGATCCGGGAGAGGACATGATAGTCTTTGATGCACTTGAATTAGGCCCAGGAATCCTCCCACCTCCTCCTTCTCGTGCAACAGTTAGCTGCCTCAGAAGATAATGGGCGTCTGTACCCTGTCACACCTAGTTCAGGGGCCATGGCTGACTGGTTTTGAGTAGCTTCCTAATGAGCATTGCAGTTCAGACCCTTTGCGTGGGTCATCATTATCAGTTACATTGGAGCAGTAAGTTTATTTTGATATTTTACGTCTTCCTTCACTTGGAATACATTCATTCATTCATTTGTCCATTCATTAATGTATTCAGTAACTCGTTTCTGGGTTCCTACCGCGTCCTAGACACTGTGATAGGCACAGAGCCATGTTGGTGAGCAAAACCAAAGATTTCTTCCTTGACTGAGCTTAAGATCTCCCAGAGGCAGAGGTAGATATGACTTAAATTAGTATCGAAGTGCATGCAGAACCACAGGCAATGCAGGAGTTGTGAAGACAAGGAGGGACATTCTGAAGAAGCTATGTGGGGAGGCTCCCACCTAAGTACTGTGGAGGTTCAAATGTCCCTAATGATAATGAACCATGCACTGCCGTTTGAACTAGGTGTGACAGTACAGACAGCCTGTTACCTTCCGCAGCAGCTGTTAGAAGTGGGCATCTGTGAAACCTTGCCAAGAAAACCCCCACTTGCCAAGAAAACTCCCCACTCCCTGCGCTTCCTAGTGGTCTAGTACAGTCCTCAGCACATAGTAGGTACTTAATCACAAAGGCAGGATGTTGATCGAATGGCCTTTGAGGAATGTTCTAGAGTCAAAGGAGTCTTATATAGTTTTCTAGCATGTGTATAAAGTCGTCACATGCAAGATGATTTAAGCCTCGGGATGTCTGAGTAGTGGAAAAGATGGGTATGACTCTTTCTGTTTCATGCATAAGAGAACTTACAAAACTCTGCTAGGGAGGAAGTGAGACTGGGAACTGCTTGCTGTTTGAGTCCTTCCGCCTGGAAGACGCTGAGTCTCTTAGCAGCTCTGGGAGGACGCAGGCAGCCAGGGTTACTGCAGCTTTGCCTCATTCCCCCTGGGCTGGGTCCTGATTCAAGTTCACAACAGAAGACCCAGTGATTCGTGGAGTAAATTCGCCTATCAATGTCAGTGCCCCAGGAAAGGAAATGGACTCGCTCCAACTCTTGACAAAACTCTAAATTCAAGCCAGGCGTGGTGGCGCATGCCTTTAATCCCAGCACTCAGGCAGCAGAGGCAGGAGGATTGCCATGAGTTCAAGGTCACGCTGAGACTACATAGTGAATTCCAGGTCAGCCTGGGCTAGAGCAAGACCCTACCTCAAAAAACCAAAAAACAAAAACCTCTCTAAGTTTATCAAATATTTATTGTGTGTTTCTTAGAGAAATGAGAGAAATGCCCTCTATGGCATAATTTGTGTGTGTGTGTGTGTGTACACGTGTGTGTGTGTACACGTGTGTGAGGAAATGAAGGCACCTCATGCCCATGTGTGTGGAAACCAGAGGAGGTTATGTGTCCTCCTGTCACTCTTCTACCTTATTTAATTTTATATCTTGATGAGGGGAATCACCTTCCAGAAATAAATGTCTATTTCAATTAAATTAACAAACATGGATAGCTCTTGTTGTTCCCTTATGATGCTAAAGACTTGTCAGCTTCTATATGGTGTAAACCTGTTCCTTAAATCTGTGTGTTTGTATATCCTCTGCGACCTTGGTATCTATGACTCCGTCCTCCTGCTGCTGTTCCCGCAGTGAGCCCCAGCCCTTTCCATGAACACAGCCCAGACCCAATTCACCATCTTCCCTCCTACCCCACACTCTTACACCCTCCTGGCTTTCTTTCTCTCTCATCCCTGGGTCTCCAGTCCTTGTCTTTAAACTCACTGACAGATTCCCTCACTCTCTTCATTCTTGCCTCTGACACCCACCACCAGGTCTGCACGACCTTCCCCAAGTGGAGGTGGCAATGCTTGAGTGGTTCCCTAGCAGCAGACCCTCCCCACGACTCAGCATGGGATCTGCCTGAACTCAGCCCCTCCTTCCCCAGCCCTGTCAGTCACCAGGCCAGGCCCTGCAAGCTCTACAGGGGTCCAAGATGCTTTAATCCTAACAGAAAAAATAAAGTATTCTGATACCAAACTGTGAAAAGAGGAATCGAATTAATAAATGTTCAAGCAATGCTTAAAACGCTAAATGAGGACTGAAAGATGGCTCAGTGGTTAAGGAGCTTGCTTGCAATGTGTAACGACACAGGTTTGATTCCCTAGTACTCATGTAAATCCAGATGAACAAAGTGGTGCATGCATCTGGAGTTCGTTTGCAGTGGCTAGAGGCCCTGGAGCACCCATTCTTTCTCTCTCCCCTTGCAAATAAATATTTTTAAAAGCTAAATCATTAAACTTGGGGTCTATAAAATTACATCTCAGGGCTGGAGAGATGGCTTAGCGGTTAAGGTGCCTGCCTGCTAAGCCTAAGAACCCAGTTCCAATCTCCAGGTCCCACGTTTAGCCAGATGCAGTGACACAAGGGTGCAATGCCGCACTTGACCACAAGGGGGCGCACACATCTGGATTTTGTTCACAGCAGCTGAGAGACTGCTGGCACGCCCATCTCTATCTATCTCCTCCCTCTCTGTCTGTCTCTGTATCTCTCTCCAAAAATAAATAAAATAATTTTAAAAATTTTTTAAAATTACATCTCAATGGAAAATAATCTTAAATTAGTTTTTTTTTTTTTTTTCGAGACATAGTTGGCTGGCTTTAAACTCACTATGTAGCCTAGGGTAACCTTGAATGACCTTGAACTTCTGATCCTTCTGCCTGTACCTCCCTAGTTCCCTTGTGCTAGGATTGGAGAATTAAATCACCACAACCAGTTTATGGGTGCTGGGGATGGAACCCAGAGCTTGGTGCCTCATTTCAGCCTTATGGTGGTTTCTTATCACTTTGAAACATGTCTGAGTGTGCCTGAGGACCGCCCAGACATTACGACCCATCGTAAAAGGCCATTTAAAGCTCCTTAAATGTCCCCTTTGCCTTGGTCCATCTCTGCACAGAGCCCTCCATAGCCTGACTCCTCCTGCTCTGCCTCCTTCATTCACTCAATGAATTTGAATTCAATTGAGATTGCTGCCATTGATATCCAGAGTTAGTTTTAGCTCTACATGGTGGATAAGCAAGGCAAACCTTTACTATGCTCCAGAAACTTATATTAAACTAATGGCAGATGGGTTGGGGACAGCCAGTAAGCAAAATAAAACAGATTAAAATCAACTACAGGGACAAATAAAAAATAAAAATAAAAAAAGGGCTGGGAAAATGGCTTAGCGGTTAAGGCGTTTGCCTGAGAAGCCTAAGGACCTCAGTTCAGTTCCCCAGGACCCATGTAAGCCAGATGCACAAGGGGGTGCACGCATCTGGAGTTCATTTGCAGTGGCTGGAGGCCCTGGTGCGCCCATTCTCTCCCTCTCTCTATCTGCCTCTTTCTCTTTCTCTCTCTTAAATAAATAAATAAATAAATTTAAAAAATCAACTACAGGGCAAGGGGAAGCGGATGGGTGCTAGAGAGATGGCTCAGCAATAAAAGCACTTGTTTGCAAGAACTGATGGCCTGGGCTCAATTCCCCAGTACCCATGTAAAGCCAGATGCGTCTGGAGTTTGATTACAGTTGGCACACCCATTCTCACTCTTTAAAAAAATTTTTTAATTATTTATTTGAAAGAGAGAGGGGGAGGAAGAGAGAAAGAGGCACCCCTGGGCCTCTAACCACTGCAAACACATGTGCCACCTTGTGCATCTTGCTTACATAGATACTGGGGAATTGAACCCCAGGTCCTTAAGCTTCCCAGGCTAACCCACTAAGCCATCTCTTCAGCCCACACTCACTTGCTTTCTATCTGCCTCTTTCTCTCTTTGTCTCAAATAAATAAAAAACGGCCAAGTGTGGTGACATACAGTTTTAATCCCAGCACTCAGGAGGCAGAGGTAGAAGGATCTCTGTGAGTTCCAGACCAGCCTGGGCTAGAGTGAGACCCTACGTCGAAAAAATAATAATAATATTTTTTAAAATCAACCACCAGGATAATTTGAAGAAAACTAAATGAGGGTAAGGACTTTGCGTGTAGCCAGAGGACTATGCTCTTTGTGAACTTGGTGGCTAGTGAAGACCTCCCAGAAGAAGCCACGTTGAAGTGAAGACATGCTTTGTGTCAGGGAACCCAAGCAAGCAGAGGTCTGAGGAGGGAAGAGTCCCCAGAAGAGGCAAGAGCAAGTGCGGGGCTCTGAGAGAGGTGTGGGCCTGGTGGCCTGGAGGGAAGGCCAGGAAGCCAGGAGCTGCAGGGAACGCAGGGCAAGTGTTAGGAAGGAAGGTCAGAGAGCTAGGGCGGAGTGGGCACGAAGTGGAGCTTCAGGCCGAGGCTCAGCGCCCCTGCTCTGAAGTACTCCTGTACGATCTGCAAGCACAGCCATGGCGTGGGAGGCTTTGCTTTAATGGCTGACTGGCTCATTAAGCAGTGGCAGCAGTTTGCAGAGCCATGGGGCAGCGAGGTTCTGCCAGAACCTTCCTCCCTCCGACAGGTATCTCTGTGGGCAGGGCCAGCCAGGCACAAATTACCTCACTAAATAGCCACCACCTGCCAATTGCAACAAAGTCCCCATGCCCCCCATGGCTTTGTTGCCCTGAGAGCCCCAGTCGACACCCCCAGTTTCCTCTTGAATGGCAACCGCCCCATCCTTGTCTGTCCCCCCACAGTGCCTTGACTGGTCTTATGGTGGTCAGGAAAACATGGGGTGTGGGCTCCTGCCTCACTTCGACTCTCTAAGTCCAGATTCTCGAAGGCAAACAGGAGTTAAATGGGAGTGATGTAATCCGGAGCCCCCAATCTAAAAGTCTGTGGAGACTGGTAAATACAGACTTCCCCTGTGGATAGAACACAGTTGCATTTGGCTGAGCAAAAGTGTGGAGTACATGTGCTTGTCAGGCATTCTCAGGTCAGTGAGCCACACCAAGTCCTTTCCGAAGGAAAACAACCAATGATCAGGTGATAAATGATCGAGACCTTTTTATGTGTGTATGAGTTTGTGTGTATGAGTGTGTGAATGTTAACGAGTGTGCAGGGGTAGGGGGTGTGCATGTGGAAGGCAAAGGACAACTGCAGGTGTTGTTCCTCAGAGACACCATCCACTTTGCGTGTGTGTGTGTGTGTGTGTGTGTGTGTGTGTGTGTGTTTTAAACCAGTTCCCTCATTGGCTTAGACTTCCCCAAGTAGGCTAGATTGGTTGGCCTGCCAGCCCAAGGGATCCACTTATTTCTGCTTCCCCAGTATTGGGATTACAAACACACATCACCAAACCCAACATTTTAAATTTATTTATTTATTTATTTGAGAGAAAGAGGCAGAGAGAGAAAGAGAGAGAGAAAAATGGGTGCGCCAGGACCTCTAGCCACTAGCAAACGAACTCCAGATGCATCTGGCTTCCGTGGGTCCTGGACAATAGAACCAGGATGCTTTGGCTTTGCAGGTAAACACCTTAACCGCTAAGCCATATCTCCAGCCCAAGCCCAACATTTTTATATGGGTTCTGGGGATCAAACTCAAGCCCCCATGCTTGCAAGACGAGCATTTTACTGACTGATCCATCTCCTCAGTCTTCAAGGTATATTTTTTAATTAATTAATTTATTTATTTACTTGAGAGAGAGACAGAGACAAAGACAGAGAATGAGTGCACCAGGCTCTCCAGCCGCTGCAAATGAACTCTAGCTGCATTCTCCATCTTGTGCATCTGGCTTACATGGGTCCCAGGGAATCAAACCTGGGTCCTTCAGCTTTGCAGTCAAACGCCTTAACCTCCAAACTATCCCTGCAGCCCTTCAAGGTATTTTTAAAAAATTATATATATATATATATATGTTCATTTAAGAGAAAGAGGCAGAAAGAGAGAGAGAGAATGGGTGCACCAGGACCTCTAGCCACTGCAAACGAACTCCAGATGCACGTACCACCATGTGCATCTGGCTAATGTGGGACCCAGAGAATTGAACCTGGGTCTTTAGGCTTTGCAGGCAAGTGCCTTAATTGCTAAGCCATGTCTCCAGCCACAGAGAAAATGAAGGAAGGTGAGAGACAACAGCTGCACCACTGGGTCTGGGATAAGGGTAGACATACCTTAGACCTAGTGGCCCAGGACCAGTTGCCTCTTTCAAAATATGGTGTCCCAGAGAAGATTTGAAAGAAAGCAGAGTCGGCCATGGTCAAGACTCAACTCTTGAGTGACAGAAAGTACAAAGTCTTGTGGCAGGAATGGGCATGCCCTTGGTGGGAATATCAGGGTGAATGTGGCTGGATAGCCATTAACAATAGGAGACACGAGTATAAGATGAAGCTGAAACAGGTGCCCTCAGCCAGCTTGTATAAAGACTGTTGGTTCAGGGCTGGAGAGATGGCTTAATGGTTAAGGCATTTGCCTGCAAAGCCAAAGGACCCTAGGTTGATTCTCCAGGACCCATGTAAGCCAGATGCACAAGGGGGCACATGCATCTGGAGTTCATTTGCAGTGGCTGGAGGCCCTAGCATGCCCATTCTCTCTCTCTCTCGCTCTCACTCTCAAATAAATAAATAAAATATAGAAAAATATTTTTTTAAAAAAAGACTAGTGGGTCAAATTAAGACACTTTGGACAAGGTTGGTTTCGAGATGGGATGGGGGGGTGTCTCATTATATTGCCAGGCTAGCCTTGAACTTTTGGGCTCAAGCGATCCTACTACGTCAACCTCCAAGTACCTGGGACTATAATCATAAGCTACAGCATCCAGCTTGAATGTTAACTGTGACAATGAAACTCTGGAGGGCTTCTAGATTAGTTTAGAGTGTTCAACAGTCTACTGTGGTCCCAGGTGAGAAACCAGCTAGCAGCCATTGGACCTTTCACTCGAGCAGAGCTTTGTTGTTCACAAAGGTAGTCTGTGTTTGCAATGTCATTCACTACACAGGATCACTACACAGATGGACAGGATGTGTTGAGTGAGGTCATGTGCATGCCACGGCACATGCGTACAGTCGGGTATGTGAGACAGGCTCTCTTGCTTGTCCACTGCCGCAGATGCCAGCAGACTTCCCATGATTCTCCAGCCTCTGCCTCCCATCTCACAGTAGGCATGCTGGAATTACAGAAGCATGTTTCAGTTCTGGGGATCTAGAGTCAGGTTCTCACACTTGAGCCAGCCAGCACCTTACCCATTGAACCATCTCCCCAAGTCGGAAGAGTTCCCATTTTATGGAAGAAAGGCAGAGGCTCCAATGGGTTCAAGCGACCAAACCCAGTGAGGTAATCAGCAAGTCACAGGCCTCAGTGGCAAGTTCTTAGCACAGTGTCTGCTGCCTAGGGAGGCTCGCTGGGGCTGGAGTAGAAAGACATTGGCAGAGACAACAGGATCACACCTGCTCTGCTCCTTTGGGCTTCCCCTCCCAGGAACCCTATACCCACCCCGCCCCCGCACCCTCGCTTCTTTTCACCTACTCAATTCCAGAAGGCTGCTGTCATGCCCCAATCACCCTCCACGGTACAAAGACCACCCAGGATGCTTAACTGTCATCACAGCTGTGTGCCCTGATAGGCAATGGCACACTCAACCCCCTGCAGATGCCAACCCGACCCCCACCCCGAGAATTTGCTAGTACCCACTAACTAAATCCTGTGATCAAGCTAAGCAGGTTAACAGAGGCACTCAATATCAAACAGAAATCTTACATTTGAATTAATTATCACTTACTTTTTCCTGTCCACCAGGCACTGAGTTGCGGGGGCTTTCCAAAACTCATTCCAGTTAATTATTTTATTTTTATTTTTATTTTGGTTTTGCAAGGTAGGGTCTCACTCTGGTCCAGGATGACCTGGAATTAACTATGTAGTCTCAGGGTGGCCTCGTAGTCTCAGGGTGGCCTCGAACTCTCGGCGATCCTCCTACATCTGCCTCCCGAGTGCTGGGATTAAAGGCGTGCGCCACCATGCCCGGCTATTCCAGTTAATTATAACTAGTATTTTTAAGAAAGGAATAGTTATTGTCATTTTATACATGAATACACACACACTCGAAGACATTAACAAGGAGCAAGTGACCCCGACGCCTACGCTATTAATCTCTGTTGTGCTTTCTTGTTATTGGAGTAAAAGTATCTCTAGGGTTTTTTTTTTTTTTCCTTTTTGAGCCTTGGTATTTGAACTTTAAGTGTTATAAGTGAGATTCCAAAAACAATCTAGGTGCTTTTTCTGCTGCAAACACATAGAAGAGCATTATGAAACACCCTGAGATGAATCCACTATCTGCCACCTATCCACATATTTATCCATCTGTTCATTCATCTATCTTAGTATCCATCTTTCCCTCTGATTTATACTGCCTTTATTTATTTATTTATTTATTTATTTATTCATTTATTTATTTGATACACACACACAGAGAATGGGCATGCTAGGGCCTCTAGCCACAGGAAACAAACTCCAGACGCATGCGCCCTCTTGTGCATCTGGCTAACGTGGGTCCTGGGAAATCAACCCTGGGTCCTTTGGCTTTGCAGGCAAACGCCTTAACTGCTAAACCATCCCTCCAGCCCTATACTGCTTTTTTTGTTTGTTTTGTTTACAGTCTAGCAGTCTTTTGTTTGTTTGTTTTTAATTTAGGGCTGAAGAGAGATGATTTAGTGCCTGTGAAGCCTAGCGATCCAGGTTCAATTCCCTAGGATCCATGTAAACCAGATGCACAAGGCGGTGCACGTGTCTGGTGGTGCTCTCTCTATATATAAAAAATTATTTATTTACTTGAGCAAGAGAGGCAGGCAGAGAGAGAGTGTGTGTGTGTGTTTGAGACAGAGACAGAGAGAGATAATGGGCACTCCAAGCCTCCTGCCACAGCAAACAAACTCCAGACACATGCCACTTTGTGCATCTGGCTTTACATGGGTACTAGGGTATCAAACCCAGGTCATCAGGCCTTGCAAGCAAGTGCCTTAACCGCTGAGCCATCTCTCCAGCCCCTCTTTCACTTTTTTTACTTTACAACTATGAAGCCATGACTTCATGGGGAATAGGGCTCCAGCGTCTCAGGCTGCATTCTATTGGTCTCACAAAGGGTGCTTCTCTGGGCACAGCGGGCCAGTCAGTGTTTCAGTTGAACACAATTGGCTTTCTCTTTGACTTCATTTTTGTTCTAATCATTTTCCTTCATTCATTGCTGAAAGTTATCTTGCCTCTAAGGGTGCGTCATAGGCCCAATAATAATAAAATTAATTCCTCTAGCAAGAATCTTGTCCTTAACTTGCTTGTTTACAATAATGCCAACAGTATGCTGGGTAAAACTCTTCCCGTTTTGCCATGGTAACATTTATTGGGCATGGTGAACAGTATCCATTTCATTGAAGGTTATAATATCACCCTTCTTGTAGACTCGTGTGTATGAGACCCAAGGAACCAACCACTCTATATACTCTAAAAGGTACAGACAGCATGGATCAGGAGCCGCTCCTCTGGGTGTGTGTGTGTGTGTGTGTGTGTGTGTGTGTGTGTGTGTGTGTTTTCTTATTAGTGGAATTCCAATTGAAAGGGCTAGGTTTTTTTGTTTGTTTGCTTGCTTGTTTTGAGAGAGGATCACATGCAGCCCAGGCTGGCTTCAAGCTCACTGTGTAGCTGAGGCTGGTCTTGAATTACTGATCCTTCTGCCTCCACTTACCAAGTGCTAGACTGACTGGTAGGCATCCAGCTCTACGCTGTCTTTGAAGAAAGTGTACATGTGCCCTATAGATCATGGTTGGAATGTGTTGCAGTCAGGTTCGCATTGCTGGCAGAAATCACCCAACCAAGAGTAGCTTGTGGGTAAAAAAGGGTTTATTTTGGCTTATAGACTCGAGCGGAAGCTCCATCATGGCAGGGGAAAACGATGGCATGAGCAGAGGGTGGACATCACCCTCTGGCCAACATAAGGTGGACAATAGCAACAGGAGAGTATGCCAAACACCAGCAAGAGGGAGCTGGCTATAACACCCATAAGCCCACCCCCCAAAATACACTGCTTCCTGGAGACTTTAATTCCCAAATCTCCATCAGCTGGGAACCTAGCATTCAGAACACCTAAGTTTATGGGGGACACCTGAATCAAACCACCACATTCAGTCCCTGGTCCCCATAAACTGATAATCACACATGATATAAAATGCAATGTATTCAGTCCAACTTTAAAAGTCCCCATAGTTTTTATCAATCCCAATGATGTTCAAACATTCCCATAATCCAAGGTCTTTTAACTGAGCCATAATGCCAAAAAATCCCCCCAAACTCCATAATGGCACAGAATAAACATTCACACTCCAAAAGATGGCATTGGGCATAGCAAAGAAATATTCAACAAATGCAGGATTTAAACAAGGCAAACTCTGCAACTCCAAGTCCAACAACTCTAGGCAATGATAAGTCTCCAAGTCTGATAATTCTAACCACTGACAAGTCTCTAGAGTTCCAATTCTGCCCCTACAACTAGGCTACTCACAGTCCTAGAAAACTTCATCAGGGCCAGCAACTCTCCTTGGCAGCCATCTCTTGGTCCCAGCATCTCTACTGAGTCTCCACTGCAATCCACGGTCCATCCACATGGCTCCATCAGGTCTCCATGCAGGCATCCAGCAAACCTGCTTCACACTGCCCATGGCTGTTTCCAAACCACAAGGCCATGTTTCAAATTCAGTGACCTTCTCTTTCTTGCATTTCTTCTTACCATAATATCAGGTAGGATGCCAATCCAAGGGGGAATAAAGCAGACTTTGAAGACCAGGACACTCCTTGAGCATTCAGGCCTCTTCAAAAGACTGCATTCTTTCTGTTGCCCTAGTGCAGGTCAGCTGGCCCAATCTCAATGGTTGTAATCTCTCATACAATTGCAGCTGAACAGGCAGCAGCCTCTGCCATTTCTACGCAATACAACCTTGCACAAATTCTCAGGACATTGGCATAACAGCAAGCCTCTCACACAAACTGCTTCTAGCCCAGTCCAGGCAAAGCTCATTCTCACCCTCATAAGCCAAACCTCACAGTCCATAGTTCTTACTACATTCAGGTCTTTCAGCTCTGACCAGAATAGTCCATCAAGCTGTACTTACAGCACTGCAAGGTGTCTCTTAGGCCAAGGTTTCAAATCCTTCCACATTCCTCTCAAAAATCAGCTCCAAAAGGCCCAAGCCACACAGTCAGGTGTCCAGCAGCAAATGACACCACTCCTCTGGTACCAACTTTGCTGTTGCAATCAGGTTCACATTGCTGGCAGAAATCACCCAACCAAGAGTAGCTTGTGGGTAAAAAATGGTTTATTTTGGCTTATAGACTCGAGCGGAAGCTCCATGATGGCAGGAGAAAACAATGGCATGAGCAGAGAGTGGACATCACCCCCTGGCCAACAGCATGAGCAGAAGGTGGACAACAGCAGCAGGAGAGTGTGCCAAACACTGGCAAGGGGAAACTATAACACCCATAAGCCCAACCCCAATAATACACTGTCTCCAGGAGGCATTAATTCTCAAATCTCCATCAGCTGGGAACCTAGCATTCAGAACACCTAAATTTATGGGGGACACCTGAATCAAACCACCACAGACTGTGTGAAGGAAGATATGCCCTGCAGATGGAATGTGTGACGAGTTCTGGCTTGCTCCTTCCTCAATCAGGCAGGCCCTTTACACCTCTGCAAGAAACAGAAGATGGTTGGCAGGCATGCTGAAACCCAGGCTCTTGCCCACCTACACTCATTATTACTGCTTTCTTTTTCACCTGAATGAACAGTTGGTCTGGAGCCTCTGCCAATTTGTACCCCAGGGAGGCAAAGTATAGTTCAGAAAACTCAGCTCAGACACACATCTGTTGCTCATTGGATCAGTGGTGCTCAGTAAAGCAGAAATAACCACAAGCACAGTGCAGCGTAAGTGACATCACAGGACCACATGAGTATCCTCCTCCTGCAGGCCACCTTATCAAGCTCTTTACTACCTAGCTTTGATTTCTTCATTTGTTTAACAGGCCAGGAGGTGGTGGTAGTTTGAATGTGAATGTGTTGGTGGGGGTGGGCTTTGAGGTGTTATAGACAGCTTCCTCCTTGCCAGAGCTCAGCTTACTTTTGCTACTTTCTGTCAGACACCATGGCAAGATGCAATATCCAGTCTGTGCTCCACCATCCTTTTCCTGACATGCTGAAATGTCCCCTCAAGACTATAAGCCAAAATAAACCTTTTCCACCCATCAGTTGCTTTTGATTGGGTGAGTTTTGTCTCAGCAATGAGAATGCAATACAGGTCAAGATTCCTCTGGTTTTTTTTTTAATATTTTATTTATTTGCTTATTTTAGACAGGGAGAGAGATGAAGAGACAGATAAAGACAGACAGGGAGAGGGAGAGAATGGGCACATTCTCAGCCAGTGCAAACAAACTCCAGATGCATGCACCACCTTGTGCATCTGGCTTGCATGGGTCCTGGAGAATCGAATCTAGGTCCTTGGACTTCACAGGCAAATGCCTTAACAGCTAAGCCATCTCTCCAGCCCTCAAGATTCCTCTTACTCTCTCTTCAACACAAAGCCTCTGGTATAGAAGAGGACTTCTCCTGAGATAGAATAAAAAGAAGGGGACTTTGTTAAGCTAATCACTCATCAAATGAGATAGCGATCAGTCTCATTTTTATTTTCATTTTATTTGTATGTGCGTGTAGGTGTGTGTCATGGCCTGTGTATGAAGATCAGGAGACAACGTCTGGGCTTTAGTTCTCTCCTTCTACCTTGTTTGAGACATGGTCTCTCATTGTTTGCCACTGGGAAGACCAGACTAGCTAGCCCACCCAATTCAGAATCCTCCTGACTCTACCTCCCATTGCCATAAGGATGTTGGGAGTACAGATGAGCGTTTCATGTATGGTCTGGCTTGACCTGGGTGCTGGGGAACTGAACTCAGGTTGTCATGCTTCCAGAGCAAGAACCTTTAACCACTGAGCCATCTCCCTAGCTCTGAGGTGGGTAATATTAACAAGAAACAAGTTTGTTGGTCCCATAGCAATGCCACTCTACACTCAAACAAATACAGTAGGGGGAGCAAATTAAAACACCTAAAGAGGGCTGGAGAGAAGGCTTAGTGGTTAAGGTACCAGCCTGTGAAGCCTAAGAACACCTGATCGATTGTCCAGGTTCCATGTTTAGCCAGACGCAAAAGTGATGCAAGTGCACAATGTCGCACATGCACACAAGGGGGCGCATGTGTCTGGAGTTTGTTTACAGCAGCTGAGAGGCCCTGGCATGCTCTCTCTCTCTCTCTCTCTCTCTCTCTCTCTTTCTGTCTCAAATTAAACAAACAAACAAACAAAAAACTAAAGAAACAGGCAGTTAGGAAATGAACAAAAGCAGTGTCTACATCATAGGAACATGCTGAACTAGGGCACATGGTGCCGTCCAACCCTGAGATGGCAGTGCCATGGAGAACTAGGCTCAGCACTGGCAGGTAGACCATACTGGCTTTAAAAAAAAAAAAAAAAAAAAAAAAAAGTCCAGCCAGTCGTGGTGGCTCACACCTTTAATCCCAGCACTCGGCAGGCAGAGGTAGGAGGATCGCCATGAGTTCAAGGCCAACCTTAGACTACATATGGGATTTCAGCTCAGCCTGGGCTAGAGTGAGATTCTACCTCGAAAAAACAGAACACAAAGTCCAGATGGCTCAGTGGATAAAATGTTTATCTCATAAGCAAGAGGACTTGAATTCAGATCCCCCCACCCATGTTAGAGCGAAGCTCACACCTGTAATTCCAGCAGGGTTTATGGGCTGACTGGTCCTAGGCAAATCACTGAGCTCAGGTTCAGTGAGAGATGCGGTCTCAATAAAATAAGATGGAGGGTTGGAAAGATGGCTCAGCAACTAAAAAGCACTTGTTTGTAAAGCATGATGGCAAAGGTTCGATTCCCCAGTACCCACATAGAGCCAGATACACAAAGTGGTGCATGTGTCTGGAGTTCGTTTACAGTGGCTGTGCACCCATTCTCTCTTTTTCTCCCTATTTCTAATAAAAAAATAAATAAATACATAAGTATTTTTTATAAATAAGGTAGACAGGGCTGGAGAGATGGCTTAGTAGTTAAGGCACCTGCCTGCCAAGCCTAAGAATGCCCATTCAATTCTCCAGGTCCCACATTTAGCCAGATGCAAAAGTGACACAAACATGCAATGCCATGCTTGCCCACAAGGGGGCGCATGTGTCTGGAGTTCATTCATAGTGGCTGAAATGGCCCTGGCACACCCATTCTCTCTCTCTTCCTCTTCTCCTCTCTCTCTGTGTTTCTGTCCCTCTCTTTCTCTCCCTCTCAAAAAAAAATAATAATAAGGTAGACAGCACTAAAGAAAGATAGTCAATGTCAACCTCCGGCCTTCACATACATGTGCACCCACACACATGAATTTTCATATACATATGAACATATATACACATATGCATGCACACCACACACACTCAAAAGGGGGGAAAAGAATGTGGTTTGCCTACAGCTACAGTAAGTCACATTCTCCAAGATTTCTCTCTCACTCAGATGAACAAGGTCCCCGCCTGCTTGCCCGTTAGTCTTATTTCTAGGTTGGTTACAACTCGTGCTGAGAAAAGGAATTCTGTCGATTGTGCTTCACCTGGCTCTAAGAGCCAGCTCTGGTCTCAGGTGCTGAGTTTTCTTCTTGTGTCTACAAGTCAAACTTCCGAATGCTTAATCAGGACTTCTATTACTCCATCATAACAAAGGCAGGAATTCTGCTTGTTACAGCCTTGAGGATCTCTGGTGATTCTCCAGGATGGTGCGTGGAGAGATATGGTGAAAAACATCTAGGAGACTGTGGGAAGGGAGGAGGGAGACAGAGCCTAAAAGAGGAACCTCTGTATGCCCATCAAAGGGAAACTCTGTGTGGACTAAAAAATAACACTGGAAATCAAAGACTTTCTTAAAACAATTAAATATTTTATTTATTTATTTATTTATTTATTTATTTATTTATTTATTTATTTATTTATGTATGTATTTGAGAGAGGCAGAGAGAGAGAGAATGGGCACGCCAGGGCCTCTAGCCAGTGTAAATGAACTCCAGGTATATGCACCACCTTGTGCATCTGGTTTATGCGGGTACTGGGGAATCAAACCTGAGTCCTTTGGCTTTTCCAGCAAGCACCTTAACCACTAAACCAACTTTCCAGCCCATAAAAACTGTTTTGTACATATTCTGAGCATCATACCTAATGATAAGGTTATTTTCTTTCAAGTAGCGATCTGTACCTATGCACCTGCCTGTAGGTGACACAAAAAATAATAACATCTCCCACGCCTGCCTCCTTCCCAAGGCAGAAAGGACCAATTGAGTTTATCTTTAGAGAGTCTGGCCATAAACTCTGTTATCTGTATCAGCAATAGCCTAACTCAGGATATGCCTGGAAAAGGCAAACTTACTTTTTTCAAAGCTCACTTTCCAAAAGCTGAAATCGGATGTTCTTTTTCTGAGGATGGTTTTAACTGCCATTGGGAACAAGAGAGATGGACACTTAGAACAAATGTTAAGTAGAAGTGTGAAGCATTTCAAGACTCATTTTTCAGACATTTATTGAGCACTTATTGTGTGCTGAGAACTGAGGATACAAAATTGAATAAGTCTCCTGTACAAAGACAGCTCACAATGGTGGCAATTTCCGACAATTCAATGTGCTATGTTTTTGTTGTGTCTCATTTTACTGAAAGTATATTTTTAAAGAATGTTTGGGAATTATAGCCCTACAATAAAATACATTTTGTTTCACTTCCTTTAGCTGTTATTTTATGACAGCAATGACCTTCTGACCAAAAGCAAAATTCTGGTCTTTCTAAATATCTCATATTGGCTGGGCTTAATGGGTTTTCAAAATAAATGGATTGGATTTCTCAGCCTGTCAAAATACAAAGCACAAGGGCTATTTAGACTTCAGAGGCCTGCTCTGAGTGCAGATTCGGAGCCCACGCATGTGAGCAGGAGAGCAGAGGGCCAGCTTATCAGCAACCTGTTATTTTTGATGGAAGCAGAGGTGACCAGAACAAAGAAATGAGCTCAGGGAGGTCACAACAACTTCAGCATGATGTCACCGGGATGACCAATGCAGCCTATACCCTGGACTGTCACTCAGAAGGGAATTTTAGAGGGTTTTTTACCTCAGACATCTCCTGCAGTGACAGCCCTGGGAGGGGCCCTGGGAAGAATGATGTTCTATGTTTCAGCTATGGGTGGAGGGATGGATGCTTTGCATTCAAACGAGCCTGAATTGGACCCCAGCTCCACTACTCACTAGCAGTGTGACCTGGAGAAAGGCCCATCAGTTTCCCATGTGCGCAGTGGGGCTGATCACAATATCAGTGTTGCAGCGCGTCAATTTAACAACCAACTACATTAATTCCTCCTGAAAATGGACACCAAACCAGGCTGACAGTCAGCCTGGATACTTCATGGTTACGTCCAGAGCCTTTGAGGTGAAGCAAGGCTCTTGGTATAGTAAGAAACATCTCTGTCACACCCTCCAAGGCTCAGGGTCCATTGCGGAAGAGGGGGCGGATAGAATGGAAGAGCCAAAGGAAGGGTACAACTCCTTACAATGCAACTGTCCAGACAGAAATTGGCCTTGATATCCATGACCTTGCAGTGCTTAGCAATACCTTCGCAAGACCCTCATAATAGAAGTAAAAGATGATGACATCAAATTAAAAGAGAGACTAATGGAGAGAGGGAGGGGATATGATGGGGAATGGGGGAGGGGAGGGAAATATCATGCATTTTTTGTATGTAAGTATAGAAGCTGTCAGTAATAAATAAATAAATAGAAATACCAAAATAGTGTCAAGGGGAAATTATGATATTTTAACAACTATATTTTGTCAGTGTTTGTTTGCTTGGTGTTTTTTTTTTAATTTATTTTATTTATTTGAGAGACACAGGAAGAAAAAGGCAGAGAGAGAGAGAGAATGGGCGTGCCAGGGCCCGTGAAGAAACTCCAGACACATGTGCCACCTTGCACATCTGGCTTACGTTGGTCCTAGGGAATCAAGCCTGGGTCCTTTGGCTTTGCAGGCAAATGCCTTAACTCCTAAGCCATCCCTCCAGCCCCTGTTTGTTTGTTTTGAGGCAGGGTCTCACTCTGGCCCAGTCTGACCTCAAACTCATGGTGCTCCTACTTCCTCAGCCTCCGGAGGGCTGTGACTAAAGGCACATTCCACCAGGCCCAGTTTGTTTCTGTAACTACTCTAAACTGTATTTGGAGGGCTGGGGAGATTTCTCAGGGGTTAAAGACACTTGTTTGCCAAACTCGCTGGCCCAGGTTTGATTCCCCAGTACCCATGCAAAGCCAGATGCACAAAGTGGTACATGCATCTCTCTCTCTCTCTCCCTCCCTCCCTCTCTCTCGCTCTCTTTCTCACTCAAATAATATGTAAATAAATAAAACATTTTAAAAAAAATTAAACCAGCCAGGCATGGTGCCACGTGCCTTTAATCCCAGCACTTGGAAGGCAGAGGTAGGAAGATCGCTGTGAGTTTGAGACTAGTCTGAGACTACATAGTGGATTCCAGGTCACAGCCTGGGCTAGAGCAAGACCCTACCTCGAAAAACAACAAATACATATAAATTATATAATATATTATATAATAATATATACGTTCCATATATTTCATCATATATATATATATATATCCTTATTTGGAGATAACATATAAAATTGAATTGTGTGAGGCCACTGAGAAACACCCCCTGTCATTCCCTTCCTATCCTGAGGACTTTGGGGTACTAAGGCCTGGCTCCACATGTCTGTTCCTCAGTGTCTTATAAGCTGTATAACTTGTATTCTGTTTTTTCATATGTATGTGTGTGGCACATGTGTATTCACATCTGTGTGGATGTGCATGCACATGCACTTGTGTGGTAGAGGCCAGAGGTGGATATTAGCTGTCTCGCTCTGTCTCGCTCCACCCTATTTTCTATTTTCTTGAGACAGGGTCTCTTGCTGAAGAGCTCATGGGTGTGGCTAGACAAGCAAGCTAGCAAGCTCCAGTGATTCTCCTTTCTCCATCTCCCCAGCACCGAGATTACTAACACACAGTCATGCCCGGCTCTCTTTTAACAATATTTTTTGGGAGTGTTTAAGTTTTTTGTGTGTGTTTCTTTTTTGATTTTTATTTATTTATTACAGAGAGAGAAGGAGACAGAGAGAGAGAGAGAGAATGGGCACACCAGGGCCTCTAGCCACTGCAAACGAACTCTAGATGCATGTGCCACCATATGCATCTGGCTTACGTGGAACCTGGAAAATCGAACCTGGGTCCTTAGGCTTCGCAGGCATGCGCCTTAACCACTAAGCCATCTCTTCAGCCTTAACAATATTTTTATTTATTTATTTTCAGGCAGAGAGAGGAAGGAAAGAAGGAAGGAGAGAGGGAGAGAGGGAGGGAGGGAGAGGAAGGAAGGAAGGAAGGAAGGAAGGAAGGAAGGAAGGAAGGAAGGAAGGAAGGAAGGAAGGAGGGAGGGAGAAAGGGAGAGGGAGGGAGGGAGGGAAGAAGACAGAAAGAGAGAGAGAGAGAGAGTAGGCATGTCAGGGCCTCCAGCCACTGAAAAACAACTCCAGGTGCATGAGCCACTTTGTGCATCTGGCTTTATATAGAGAGTCCATCTAACATGGGCCATTAGGCTTTGCAGGCAAATGCCTTAACCACTGAGCCATCTCTCCAGCCCCCATGCCCAGCTTATTTATGAGGGTGGCTGGGAGCCAAACTTAAGTCCTTATGAATGTGCATCAAGCACTTTACCCACTGAACCATCTTCCCCCAATACCCTGTATAACTTTTAAAGGCTTGATTCCCCAGCATGGGAAGACAGGGGGAAGATAATTCCAGAAGCCCGTTGAGGTGCACAAAGGACCAGCTAAGTTCACCAGGAGGGAGCCCCCGCTGCTAGAAGGGCTTGTATTACACAGTGGAGGGGATGGGACCTCCTTCTAGATGTGTGCTTCCCTGAGCCATGCGTCTTGGTTTTTCTGCAGCCAGCAGGTTCAATTCCTTGCTCTGAAGGAATTCTGGGAGCTCGTGCTTCCGGGTTGGAGCAGTCTCCCTGGTGCTCTTGTGCACCGTGACATTCTTCTACCAGGCAGGGGCTCTAGTTGAGGTCAGCCTGAAGCTGAGTACATGACTGTAGAGTCTTCACGAAGAGAGGAGTGGGTGGCAAGCAAGATAGGAAAGGAAGGGCTGGAGAGATGGCTTAGCAGTTAAGGCGCTTGCCTGTGAAGCCTAATAACCCAGGTTCGATTCCCCAGTACCCACGTAAGCCAGATGCACAAAGGGGCGCATGCATCTGGAGTTCATTTGCAGTCGCTAGAGGCCCTGTTGCACCCATTCTCTCTCTGTGTCTCCCCGCCCTTGCAAAAAAATAAATATTTAAAAAAAAAAAAAGAAAGGAAGGAAGAGAGAGAGAGTGGGGGAGGGCAGGGAGTCAATGCTCACAGCTCACAGCTCACTGAAGACTTTGGCAGAATGGGTTTGGGGACCAGCAGCATGGCTCTGAAAGAGGTGGCTGAGAATCCTGTGCAGATGACACCACTCGGGGGGGTAAAATAACCCAGTGAGCTCTTTCCACATTTCCATTCTGCCGGCTCTGGGTCCTCCTAGAAGATCATTAAATAAACATCAAGAGCTGCCCCAGCTGTTGGGAATTAGAGAAGGGGTTCCTAGCCAGGGCGTGAAATAAATCACAGAATGAAGGCCAGCCGACAAAGAGAAGTGCCTCTGAGCACTCAGCCAGTAAACAACCTGGTAACCAAAGCATCATAAAGTGGACAGGGCTGTTGTTGACAGTTTATTCACTTCTGCCTAATGGCTACTGAGAATTGCGAGCCAGGGAGCAGTGTTCAGACTGTATTGAACTAGGAGAGGATAGTCCATGGCGGTCCCAAGTTTGTCTTCTTTTTATTCTTTATTATCCCCACCACCTTGACCTTCACCGTCAACATGGTTATCATCGTCAATCACGTTTATTGTCATATCTTGCCTGTGTACTTTCTCCCACAGCTTGTAGAGAACCCAGTCATAGACTTTGACAATCTGATCACGACAGGAACTCTCTGAAGTGGAAAAGACAATATTAGGATCACCACTTTCCCAAAATGTAAACCAAGACTTAGAGAAGGCAAATGGCAGCCCTGAGACAAACCCAAGTTCAACACTTCGTTAGTACTGCCAGTTTACAACCCTGAACCTTTACTCGGAGACAATTCAGATATTTAATGACTAGTAAGGCATGGGTACTGGCTGGTTAGGATAAGCTCTACTCATGAGCAATGGATATGACCCTTCTGGTTCATACACCTGAAGATTTCCCAGACACGATGTCCAAGGCCACTACTCTAAGCCCTGCAGTAGTGTGTCTTGTGGTCCAAGTTTTTGACCATTTCACAATGCTGCAAAATAAGGCTGCAAGATGAGGCGCTAAGCAGTGACATGGTGGGATATTACAACAGAGGACTTTTAATCTTGTCTCCCTGAATGATCTTGAGACCAGGAAGGACAGGGGAGGAGTAGGGTGGAGTGGTAGGACAAGGGAGTTATGATATGGGTCTGTGGGCAGAAGAGAATCGCTGCTTTTCAGAGATGAAGGGTGAACTCACACCAAACCTTAAGAGAGTCCTAATGGAAAAGAAAAGGCCAGCCGGGCGTGGTGGCACATGCCTTCAATTCCAGCACTGGAGAGACACAAGTAGGAGGATCCCTGTGAGTTCAAGACCACCCTGAGACTGCATAGTGAATTCCAAGTCAACCTAGGCTAAAGTGAGACCCTACCTTGAAAAAAACAAAACAAACGAAAAGAAAAGGAAAGGAAAGGAAAGAAAGAAAAGAAAAGAAAAGAAAAGAAAAGAAAAGAAAAGAAAAGAAAAGAAAAGAAAAGAAAAGGCCAAGAATCTGGAGTCAAGTGGACATGGGACTGGTGTGGGGTCCGTTGGGAATGACTGAAAAGCTCATTTCCCACTGGGAGATCAGTCTGCTGTTGCTCCTCCAGTATTGGACAAGTGGACTTATTAGCCTGTCTTTGACACGGGGATGCAGCAGAGGACAAGAGTCAGCACTTTCTTGAAGCTAACAGAGGGCTGGGGAGATGGCTCAGCAGTTAGGGGTGCTTGCTTGCAGGGCCTGGTGGCCTAGGTTTGGTGGAATTAGAATTAAGGTGGTACATGCATCCAGCCAGAGTTCTAACACATTTATTTCCCATCTGCCTCCTGTCTGTCTGTCTGTCTCTCTCTCTCTCTCTCTCTCTCCTTGTAAATAAATATAGCTTTTAAAAAAGCTAACAGAAAATGGGCACAACATGAACTCAGAAATGACTGGAAGATAATCAGCTCTCACCTCCCAGAGCCCACTCTCCCCATTTCCCACTAATGTCACACGTTCTATTTTTATACCTCACTTTATCAACTCTTCCTATGGACTATTCTTTGAAAAGAATCGTTTTCGTTTCAAAAGTAATATATATTCACAGTGAGAAAAAATTAATATAGATAAGCAAATAAAAGTAAAAGAAAATTCAAATAGCTTGCAATTTCTCTATTTGGAAACAACATGGCTTAATAGGTTTATAAACATCCTTTGAGACCTTGTCCCATGCATAAAATTATGATGATTGTGAAAAAAAAAGAATTCAGCTCTTCCATGCCTAATGTTGTGTCTGTCTCCTATGTCATTATCTGTGTTGACAATGTAGACTTAATTCCAGGGATCTGGAAGTATTTTATTGCATGGTATCTTGTTGATATCATAAAATCAGGAGCAGAGTAATATTAGAAATATTCAGCCAGGTCCCAGGAGCAAATCACTTGTGCCTGAGCAGCACTGCATGTTTTCAAAGTGACCATGTAAAACTCAAAGCCCAGCAGAACCATATATCATGACTACATAAACAATAAGACCAATTCTTGATTTATACCTTCATATTTTCTGCCTTGTTCTTGCAGAAAAGTTGGTAAAGGTTGATCAGACTGTTACACCTACTTTTTTTTTAGAAGATTGAAGATAGGAGGAAATATTACCACAATGAAAGAAGGAGAAAGCCCAGAGGGAAAATTTGTTTCTTAAAAATCAAGAAGATGTCAGCGTGATGCACAGCTCTGAAGGTTAGAGCAAAGCACACCAAACGGGAGAGTTATTTCTCGGATCAAAAGTTTCAATCATCTTTTGGACTCGCTTCTTAGATATTTGGATATCTGTAAATGATAAGCAAGATGGCAAACTGAAAAAAAAAAGAAAATTCCAGAATGAGAGGCTTCCAGGTGAAACGGCTTTTAAGCATGTTTCCAGCAGCAGTCTTCATCAAGGGATTCCCATCAATGTGGGAGGGGGGAGCAGAGCTTAACATTAAGATGAAGATGGCTCCTTTTTTTTTTTTAATGACAATCCTGCTGAATTGATATGAAGCAGAAATGTGCATAGAGATATATTATCAAGCAAAAGGCCCCAGTTTCTCCTTTTAAATGAAGTTACTTACAAGAAACTATTTTATAGGATTTTTAATGCATAGCATATTTAAGTCTTACTGAGTTTTTTAAAAGGGCTGATGATCAACTCCCTAGTATTAATTGGGATTTTTCTGGCCCAGAAATTAGTCAATCATTCTCTGAGTTAGAAAAGAAATTTGAGGGGTTGGGAAGATGGCTCAGCAGTTAAAGACGCCTGCTAGAAAAGCCTGCTGGCCTGGTTTCACTTCCCCAGTACCCACGTAAAGCTAGACACACAAAGTGGGGCATGTGTCTTGAATTCATCTATAGTGGCAAGATGCTGTGGCATGCCCATACTCTCTCCCTCTCCTTCTTTCTCCCTCCCTCTCTCAAATAAATAAATAAAAATATTTTTTAAAAGAAAAGAAATTTGGTTCTTAGAGTACACATCTTCACCGAGGAGAAGTCTTACTCATTTGAAAACATAAGAAAACACCAAGAGAACTCTATAGTGAGTGTAGCAGTTGCCGTATCATTGCTGGGACAAAACACCCAATCAAAAGTAACTTATAATAGCCGGGCGTGGTGATGCACACGCCTTTAATCCCAGCACTCGGGAGGCAGAGGTAGGAGGATCACCGTGAGTTTGAGGCCACCCTGAGACTACGTAGTGAATTCCAGATCAGCCTGAGCTAGAGTGAGACCCTGCCTCGAAAAACAAAACAAAACCAAAGTAACTTAGAGATCACACCCTGCAAGGTTCAGGGACCATTGTGGAAAAGGTGGTGGGGGGACGAATGTAAGAGCCAAAAAAAGGGAAGGACTGCTTACAATACTGACTTCCAAACACAAAGTCGCCTTGATATTCATAACCTCACAGTGGCTAATGCTACTTACACAAGACCTGCATACTAGGCGGGAAAAATGACGTCAAAATAGAAGAAAAACTAGTTTGAAAGAAGAAGGGATTCAGAGGAGGGAGGGATTTGAGAGGAGGAAGAGGAAAGGTGGTGAGAGGGGATTATAATCATGTTATATTGTCTATATGCATGGAGGTTGTCGATAAAAAGAGAAAGAGAGAGAGAGAGAGAGGCAGAGAGAGAGAGAGAGAATGGATATACCAGGGCTTCTAGTCACTGCAAACAAACTCCAGACACATGTGCCAACTTGTGCATCTGGCTTATGGGGATCCTGGGAGATTGAATTTGGATCCTTTGGCTTTGCAGGCAAGTGCCTTAACCACTAAGTCATCTCTCCAACCCCGTTTTGTTTTTTTTTTAAGACAACCAGGCAAAAGCAAAAAAAAAAAGTAGCTTATGGGAGAAAATGTTTTGTTGTTTTCCTGAGGTAGGTTTCACTCCTAGCCCAGAGTGACCTGGAATACACTCTGTAGTCCCAGGCAGACCTTAAATTTACAGAGCTCCTCCTACCTCTGCCTCCTGAGTGCTGGGATTAAAGGCGTGCACCACCACGCCCGACTAGGAAAGGGTTTTTGAGGCTTAATCACAGACACACTAAGACGATAGAGGACATTCAAACCATCACAGTGAGCTTCTATTAAAAAGATTTCAGAAAAGTGAACTGATATAGACGAAGAAGTTGAACCCTCAACAATGGTTTGTATGCTAAAAGCAGAAAGAAGAAGTAAGAAAATAAAAGAGACAAACAAAAAAGCCAAAAGCCATATTCTACTCCATGGTTTCCTGTTTCATGAGGCTAAGCAATGGGTGAAAATCTAGTCAATGGTGATATCAGTGGTGTTGTAGACAGTTGGGTGTTCCTGGGATGAGCATTTAAACCAGATTCATTTTATGGGAGGAAGGGGTTTATTTCAAGTTTACAAATCCAAGGGATGTCCTATCAAATGGCAGAAGAAACTGGCTTCCACTCGTAAATCCAAACAGTGAGAGAAACCACCATCAGCCAGCAACACCAAAAAGCAGCAAGCACAAACTGGCAGCAAGCAGGACCCCCAGCGCTCACACTGCTCGCTTACACCCTTGGACTGAAATTCAGACGCGCCCCCAGTGACACTTTAGGGCTGGACTCCAGGATCCACCCGCAGCGACACCTCCTTCAGCCAGGTGGCTGGAGATCCAAGTCACAAGTTTTAATAAAACACCTAAGTCTATGAGGGACGTGCATTCATACTACTACAAGTGGCAAAGCATAAAGTGGGAAAGGATGCTGGGACAAAAGAATAATTTATCATCATCATTAAAACAAATATTTACAGCCAGGTGTGGTGGCACACACCTTTAATCCCAGCATTTGGGAGGCAGAGGTAGGAGGTTCAGTGAGTTTGAAGCCAGAATTCCAGGTCAGCCTGGGCTAGGGTGAGACCCTACCTAGGGAAAAAGAAAGAGAGAAAGAAAGAAAGAATGAAAGAAAGAGAGAGAGAGGGAAGGAAGGAAGGAAGGAAGGAAGGAAGGAAGGAAGGGGAAAGGAAAGGAAAGGAAAGGAAAGGAAAGGAAAGGAAAGGAAAGGAAAGGAAAGGAAAGGAAAGGAAAGGAAAGGAAAACATTTACCTATTAGGTGTCTGGTGCTAGGGATAATGTAAATAAAATAAGTATGGTCCTGGCTTTCATAGACGTAAATGATGGGGTGGAGGGCACAAGAAAAAAAATAATAACTGGCATGGTGGTGCATGCCTTCCTTTAATCCCAGCACTTGAAAGGCAAGGTAGGAAGATCACTGTGAGTTCAAGACCAGCCTAAAACTACATAGTGAATTCCAGCCTGGACTAGAGTGATATCCTACCTCGGAAAAAAAAAAAATCCCACAAGAAAACAAATAAGCATGGCCTTGCAGGTGAGTGTGAAGGAAACAAGTCAGGCACAGTGAAGAGTGAAGGGGGACAGAGGACCACAAGGGGACCTAACTTAGATAGGTAGGTAGCAAATATCCCAGTGAAAAAAAGAACTTCTAAACTGGAAGCATGACAGTAGGCACCAGGCACTCTATCTTGGGTTTAAGGAACTGCAGGAAAGAATACTGAGGGGGGCAGGGTGTGGTGGTGCATGCCTTTAATCCCAGCACTCAGGAGGCAGAGGTAGGAGGATCGCCGTGAGTTCGAGGCCACCCTAAGACTACATAGTAGACTCCAGGTCAACCTGAGCTAGAGTGAGACCCTACCTCGGAAAACCAAAAAAAAAAAAAAGAATACTCGGGGTGGGGAGGAGGAGGACTAGAGAGATGGCTCAGCTTTTAAAGGCACTTGCTTGCAAAGCCTAAAAGCTTGAGTTTGATTCCCCAGTACCCTTATAAAGCCAGATGCACAAAGTGGCACATGTATCTTACAGTAGTGAGAGGCCCTGGCATGTCCATTCTCTCTCTCTCTCTTTCTCTCTCTCTTTCATAAATAAACAAAAAAATAAATAAATTTTGAGGGCTAGAGAAATGGCCCAGAGGTTAAGGCACTTGCCTACAGGCCTAATGACCCTGGTTCAATTCCCCAGTGCCCACATACACAAAAAGCCAGATACACAAAGTGGTACATGCATCTGGAGTTTGTTTGCAGTGGCTAGAAACCCTGATGCACCCATTCTCTCCCTCTCTCTCTCTCTCTCTCTCTCTCTGTTTGCAAATAAATAAATGTACAAAATATTGTTTTAAAACTTTTTTAAAGAATACTGAAGGAGGAAGGATTTCTCATGATGGAGTACTTTTTTAAAAAAGCCATGTCTGCCCAGTGAACTGGGGAGTGTGGAAGTGGAAAAGAGTGAGGGCCTGTGGTGAGAAACTTGGATTTTATACTAAGAGCAGCAGAAAGCAGAAAAAAAAAAATCTTAAGCAGGAGATTTACAGAATCTGAATTGTTTTTAAAAGATTACCTTATACAATATATAATAATTTACTCAAAACAGATTGTAGATCTATACATGACAGCTAAAACTATAGAGCATTTAGAAGAAAATATAGAAAGTCAATCTGTGTGTCTTTAGTTTAGGTTTCTTAAGTTTAACACTGGAGCTCAAACAAAAACAAAGAAAGAGGCAGGCATGGTGGCACATGTCTTTAATCCCAGCCCTCAGGAGGCAGAGGTAGGAGGATTGCCATGAGTTCGAGGCCACCTGAGAATACAGAGTGGATTCCAGGTCAGCCTGAGCTAGAGTGAGACCCTACCTTGAAAAAAAAAAGAAAGAAAGAAAGAAAGAAAGAAAGAAAGAAAGAAAGAAAGAAAGAGAGAAGGAAGGAGGGAAGGAGGGAGGGAGGGAGGGAGGGAGGGAGGGAGGGAGGGAGGGAGGAGATAGATAACTTATCTACCTCTTTCTCTCTCTCTCAAATAAAATATTTAAAATTTTTTGAGCTCTCAAAATTAGACTTTTATGCTTCCATGTACACCAGTGTTATGGGTAATCTTCACTGTCAACTTGACTGGATCTAGAATCATCTTGGGGCTGGAGAGATGGCTTAGCATTTAAGGCACTTGCTTGCAAAGCCTAAGAACTCATGTTCAAATCTCCAGGTCCCACATAAGCCAGATGCACAGTGACACAAGCGCACAATGTCACACACGTGCACAAGAGGGTACACACATGTAGAATGTGCTCACAGCGGCTAAGGCCCTGATGTGCCCATTCTCTCTCTATGCCTCTTACTGTCTCTCTCTCTCTCTCCCTCAAAATAAATTTTTTTTTATTGACTTTTAATCTTACATACCAAAAAAACCCCACCTGATATTTCCCTCCCCTCCCCCATTCCACTTTAGAACTCCGGTCTCCATCATATCCCCTCCCTTTCTCCATTAGTCTCTCTCCTAATTTGATGACATCATCTTTCTCTTCTACTTTGAGGGTCTTGCAAAGGTATTGCTAGGCACTGCAAGATCATGGATATCGAGGCCAATTTCTGTCTGGGCAGCTGCATAGTAAGAGGTCATATCCTTCCTTTGGCTCTTCCATTCTATCCGCCCCCTCTTCCGCAATGGTCCCTGAGCCACTGGAGGATGTGACAGAGGTGTTTCAGTGCTAGGCACTCCTCCATCCCTTCTTCTCAGCACTATGTTGCCTTTTGTGTCATCCCAGTGGTCATCACCATCTGAAAAGAGAAGCTTCTCTAGCCAGAAGTGAGAATAGCGTTAATATGTGGACATGAACATCTTATAATTTTTTAAAAAAGGAGAATCACCCTGGACACAAACTTGTGGATCTGTCAGTAAGGGTATTTCCAGACAGGTTTCACTGAAGCAGGAAAACCCATCCTGAATGTGGGCAACTCCACCCCATAGGCCAGCGTCCCAGAATGAGTAAAAAGGAAAAAGGGGGAAAGAAGGCTGAGAAGATGGGTCAGTGGTCAAAGGCACTTGCTTGCAAAGCCTGGTGGCCTGGGTTCTAGTCCCCAGACACAAAGTGGCGTATACAACTGTGATCTCAATTTGCCTATGATAATAGGAGGTGGAGCCAGGAGATGCTGAAGCTCCCGGTCCATCTAGTCTGAGGTTCCTTTGCGGCCTGGCAGTTCATCTATGACAGCAAGAGACCCTGTCCAAAAGAAAGTGAAGCCCAGATCCCTTGTCCTCTGACCTGCACAGGTGTACTGTAGCATGCACTTCCATGCATACACAATGACAATGACAGAGCTGGGCTTCAACCTGTTAGGTTCTGCTTTGTGCTCCCAACCAGTATGATTTACGCCTCCATCATTTCCACACAGAGCTAACACACAGATGCTCTCAATAAACATTTGCGGAATGATTCTTCAGTTGGTACAAGATGGTTATTCGTTTGCTTAGCAAACATTTTGGAGACTTCTGATTGGCTAGCACCATTCTGGGCTCCAGTACAAAGCTGCCATCAGCTCGCACACAATAAAGGAACCCCTTTCTCCTGCATCCCCAGCTCTGGATCAGGAACCAGGAGTGTCATTGCCAAAAAAAAAAAAAAAAAAGGCAACCCCTTTTGATTTTATTTTATTTTTTATTTATTTATTTTTTAAACAAACTCCAGATGTATGTACCACCTTGTGCATCTGGTTTACGTGGGTTCTGGGGAATCAAACCTTTGTCCTTAGGCTTTACAGGCAAACACCTTAATAACTAAGCTATCTCTCCAGTCCCCCCCCCCGATTTTTTTTTAGACAGCTCTTATTAGATTCTTTTTTGTTCAAGAGCTAGGCTTCCTCAAGTCTTCTACTTCGAGAGGTGTGGCCTTGTCCCACAACCTCATGCACGGGACAGCCTTCTGTATGAAGGTGTTCTGTATGTCTCACTCAGCTTTCTTTCATCTAGGCTAAGCTCCCTCCATTCTTACACCAGTTCTGGCTCCTTTATAATTTCTGCCAGAGACATCTTTCATCCACTCACTCCCTCATTCATTTAAGCCTTACCAGTCAGCCAGTATTAATTAGGTACATTGCTAGGCCCTGTGAATAAAGAAATGACAGGGGGCTAGATCCTTCTCTCTACAAATGCATGGTCTACGGGGGAAAGGCAACATTTAAAGAAACAATGTTTATGGGCTGGAGAGATGACTCCATGGTTAAAATGCTTGCTTGTGGGCTGGAGAGATGGCTTAGCTGTTAAACGCTTGCCTGTGAAGCCTAAGGACCCTGGTTCAAGGCTCTATTCTCCAGGACCCACATAGGCCAGATGCACAAGGGGGCACATGCATCTGGAGTTTGTTTGCAGTGGCTGGAAGCCCTGGCGTGCCCATTCTCTCTCTCTCTCTACCTGCCTATTTCTATATCTCTCTCTCAAATAAATAAATAAAAATAAATATTTTTTTTTAAAAAATGCTTGCTTGCAAGGCTTGATGGCCCAGGTTTGATTCCCCAGTACCCACTTGAAGCCAGGTGCATGAAGTGGCACATGCATCTGGAGTTTATTTGCAGTGACAAGAGGCCTTGGGGCTCCCATTCTCTCTCTCTTTCTCTCTCTCTCCCTATCTATCTATCTATCTATCTATCTATCTATCTATCTATCTATCTATGTCTATCTCTTTCTTTCTCTTTCTCTGTCTCTCTGCTTGCAAATAAATAAATAAAAATAAAAAAGAGGGCTGGAGAGATGATTTAGCAGTTAAGGCGCTTGCCTGTAAAGGCTTGATGGCCCAGGTTTGATTCCCCAGTACCCAGGTAAGCCAGATGCACAAGGTGGCGCATGCGTCTGGAGTTCGTTTGCAGTGGCTAGAGGCCCTGATGCACCCATTCCCTGTATCTTCCTCTTCCTCACTCCCTCAAATAAACAAATAAATAATATTTTTAAAATAAAGTTAAAAAAAAGAAAAAAAAAAAGAAACAATGTCCATATGTCTTGGGTGATTGTGCTGTGAACGGTTCTCATGGCCCTCCAACTTACAATTGAATTTTAAGCTGCCCACTCTAGAACCATTCAGTTCGGCCATGCATATTACATAACGATCACCAGGCATAAAAGCATGAGAGAAATTCTAATAATAATAATAACCTCTACCACCCAGATTTGAATGTTGCCATCCTAACACTGTAGGCCAGGACTGTAATTCTAGCCAGCCCTCGGAATCTGTGAGTTCCACAACCTCGTATTTAGTCTATCACAGATCGGAAATATTTGGAAAAAAACAAAAGGGACTGGGGAGATGACACAGTGGGTAAAGAGAGCTTACTGAGCAAGTATGAGGTCCTGAGTTCAATCCCTAGCACTCACATAAAAAGCTTACTGAGGGCCAGGTGCGGTGGCGCACGACTTTAATCCCAGCACTCGGGAGGCAGAGGTAGGAAGATCGCCGAGAGTTCGAGGCCACCCTGAGACTACATAGTTAATTCCAGGTCAGCCTGGACCAGAGTGAGACCCTACCTTGCAAAACCAAAAAAAAAAAAAAAAACTTACTGAAGCCGGGCATGGCAGCACACGCCTTTAATCCCAACACTCGGGAGGCAGAGGTAGGAGGATCACTGTGAGTTCGAGGCCACTCTGAGACTACATAGTGAATTCCAGGTCAGCCTGGGCTAGAGTGAAACCCTACCTCCCCCAAAAAAGAGCTGAATATGGTGCCATACACTCCTGTGCCCCCAGCACTGAGGTGGGCAGAAACAGGAGGATCACTGGGGCTTACTGGTTAGTGAGTCAGGCAACAACAACAACAACAAAAAGAAGGTGTGAGCTCTAGGGTCAGTAAGAGATCCTACCACAAGGAAGTCAGTCAGAAGAAGAATAGAGAAGGACATCTGATGTCCTGCGCCTCTGACCTCTACAGCCATATGCGCGCGCGCGCGCACACACACACACACACACACACACACACACACACAAAGTAAATAAATATGCAAATAAATAAGGCATGACAAATAAAAATAGCGAAAATCTTTAAATAGAGTCTAACAAATACCTTGTATTTACATTGTGTAGGTACTATAATCTAGGGAGGATTTAAGTACACAAATATACGGGAGGATTGCCTGGGTGATGTGTAAACACTATACCGTTCACATAAAAGACTTGAGCATCTACCGGGTTGAGAGAGGGCAGCATTAGAACCAGGCCCCTCGGATCTCAGGATACTGTGACCTATTGAGCAGATGGCCATCAAAACAAAAGCAAAACTTGGTGCTCATATCATAACCTGCCATAGAGCCCATCCTATACTACAGAAATGAAAAGCAGACAGGTTAGGCGGTCAGACAGTATTCCTCCCTGGAAAATACCTTCTCATTTCAGTGTGTCAAGGCCCCCAGATTCTGTACCAGGGTTCAGGATCAAGTTCTGCTGTTTCTAGCTGCAGGATCTGCCCCTCCTAAATCTGCTCGGGGAATTGAAAGAAATCATGAATAATCCCAAATAATGGTTATGATAAATGCTAGCTGTGTTTGTTCTCGGCTTACTGGTTTATACGCGGCCTTTACAGCCTGTGTCTGGACCCCCAGTGCATGAGGCTGCACCTCGGTGTCTGCCAGCTGCAGCCGTGACACCAGCAGGGTCTCCTGTGTCCCCAGCGTCTCTGGCAACTGCATCCCCCTGCTTGTCAGGAAGTTAACAAACCAGCATCGCCACCTCGCGGATGGCCTGAGAATCTGGGCACCTGGATAAAACTAACGGAACCGTGAGGGCGCTAACGAGGCCAAGTTCACAGGTTCATCCCCAAAGGGGCCAATTAGCTTTACGCAGAGTCTTCTCAGCCCAGCCTCAGCCTCTATCCTTGGCCACCACCACCCCCACCCCCGAGTCACACTTGTGTGGCTGTTGTTTAGGAAGTGGATTCATTGATCCAAATTTATCTTTCATAATTTCTCATAACCCCCCCCCCACGCCCCGGCAGAGCAGTGTGAAACACAGTCACGAAGACCCGCTCCCTACTCACCATTAGCCTGTGCCGGTGTTCCCCCAAAGAGCTGAGCCACAGCGACAGGCATTCCGAGGGTAAATGGTTCCAATGTTAAATTAGTTCAGAAAACATTGATCTCGTCGAAATCAAGAGAGTTCTTTACAGAAGAACGCCTCAGAGCTTTTCACATGCTCATGTGTGCTGTTGACTTCTCAAGGAGATGAAATGTGCAATAATTCCCAGGTTTGGGATAGCCACAGGCAACCATCCCCCCTTCTCTCTCTCTCTCTCTCTCTCTCTCTCTCTCTCTCACACACACACACACACACACACACACACACACACACACATTTTTAAAGAAGTAATTTTTACAAGTTTATTTATTTATTTGAGAGGGAGAGAGAAAGAGAGAGAGAATGGGCACGTCAGGGCCTCCAGCCACTGCAAATGAACGCCAGACACATGTGCCATCTTGTGCATCTGGCTTATGTGAGTCCTGGGGAATTGAACCTGAGTCCTTTGGCTTTGCAGGCAAGTGCCTTAACCACTAAGCCATCCCTCCAGCCTCTAAAGAAGTAATTTTGAGTAACAAATCATGTGGTCTAAGGTGTGGCTACTTCCATTAGAATATCAATTATTATTAATTATGTATTTATTTGAGAGTGATAGAGAGAGAGAAAGAGAGAGACAGTGAGAGAGGAGAGAATGGGAGCACCAGAGCCTACAGCCTCTGCAAATGAATTCCCAATGCATGCACCACCTTGTGCATCTGGCTTACATGGGTCCTGGGGAATTGAACCTGGGTCCTTTGGCTTTGTAGGCAAGCACCTTAACCACTAATCCATCTCTCCAGCCCCAGAATATCATTTTAAGAGGCAACATGTGCACAGGAAAAGGTTTACATTCTATTGCTAAGATTACACTTTTTGAAAGCAGACTACAAAGCAATAGTCTATTCTGAAAGGACAGAACACGTGGGAAGTATGGAAAAAAAAAAAAAAGAAAGACACGAAAGTGCTGCTGATGGTCTTCCTGGAGGTGAGCTGCTGTTTCCCAGGGTTTCTGCCATGAGCTTACGTGGAAAGTTGACAATAAAACCAAAAATCTGTGTATTATGTTCATACAATTACTATAGAATTCTAGTAGGAGCTAACAGTTAAGGACAGCTAAGTGCCTGGCCTGTGAATCACCAAGATTATTTCACCTAAACTCCACAAAAGTCAGATGAGTGCTTTTTGCCCCAATTTTAACTTGGAGTACAAAGTGAAGAAACAGAAAAATAAACTCTCTGGAACTGGAATTTGAATTCATTGCATCACTCTTTGCTATCTATCCCATCCCCCCACACACATACCACCACCTCCACCATCACCATCATTACCATCACCATTACCACCACCACCATCATCATCACCACCATCACTACCACCACCATCACCATCACCACCACCACTACCACCACCACCATCATCACCACCACCACCACCACCACCACCATCACCACCACCACCATCACCACCACCTCCACCATCACCATCATTACCATCACCATTACCACCACCACCATCATCACCACCACCACCACCACCACCACCACCATCACCACCACCATCACCACCATCATCATCACCACCACCATTATCACCACCACCATTATCACCATCATCACAACCGCCACTACCATCTCCACTATCACCACCACCACTGGAGATGACACTATTCCTTCAAGAAGGGAGACGAGACAACAACAAAGAAATGGCCTTATTGCATGTGACTCACTGTCATTTATTAAGTTTTCACTCATACCAAGAATAAGTCTATGTGTTTTGTTATATAGAAAGATTTAACCTAATAACAGTGGGCTCTCCTAGTCTTTTAAGACCTGCCTTCTGCAGTATAGCCTGGGCTACCTCTTTTTTGCTCTCTCTCACTGATCCCTAGAATCCCCCCAAGCTATTTCTCCCATTTGATTGAGCAGAGCAATTCAGCCCTTATTAGCCTCTCTGCCTATATTCAGCTCCAGCAAACACCCCTCCCTGATGTGGCCAAACACCTTTAATGTGCTCTATTAAATAGCAGCCCTTGAACCCAAGCACAACAAAGAAATGTATTTACTCACCAATATTAAGCATGTCTGCCTCTCTTAAGAAGCAGAAGTGGGGCTAGAGATGGCTTAGCAGTTAAGGTGCTTGCTTGTGAAGCCTAAAGACCCATGTTCAACTCTCCAGATCCCATGTAAGTCAGGCGCACAAGGTGATGCAAGCATGCAAGGTTGTACATGCACAAAAGATAGTGCGCACATCTGGAACTTGATTGCAATGGCTGGAGGCCCTGGCGTGCCAATTCTCTCCCTCTTTTTCTCTGTGTCTCTCACTCTCTCATAAATAAAAAAAGAAAGGGGATTATGATCAAACACATTATGTACACTTATGAAAACTTTCAAAATGAAAGTTAATTTTAAAAAAGCACAATGGCTATTGTTACTTTTGTTTTCAAATATTATTTTTGGGCAGGAGAGGTGGCTCGGTGATTAAAGGCACTTGCTTGCAAAGCCTGATGGCTGGAGTTCGCTTCCCCAGTTCCCACAAAAGCCAGATGCACAAAGGGGGGCATGAATCTGGAGTTTGTTTGCAGCAGCAAGAAGTCCTGGTGTGCTCATTCTCTCATTCTCATTCTCTCCCCCCCCCTCTGTTTTTCCCTTACAAAATAAATAAGTAAAATATTTTTTCTTTTTCATTTCACATGAATTATCCAAGACATTGCTTCCACTAGTTCCACTAGGCATATGAGAAAATTGAGATAAGGGTACTTGCCTATGGTATCATGCAGGTACATGGCTGGACTGTTATTTGAACCTGGTACCCCACAACTCATGTCCCCAATATTTCAGGAAGATTGGGGGTGCTGAGCTTCAGGACACAAGAAGTAGCTCTTAAAAATATGATAAAAATGGACTGGAGAGATTGCCTAGTGGTTAAGGTGCTTGTCTATGAAGCCTGAGGACCCAGATTCAGTTCCCCAGTACCCACATAAGCCAGGCACACAAGGTAGTGCATGCACTTGGAGTTCATTTGTAGTGGCTGGAGGTCCTGATGTGCCCATTCTCTCTGTCTCTTTATCTGCCTCTCTCTCTCTCTCTCTTTCTATCTGCCTCTCTCTCATAAATAAAAATTAAATAATTTTTTAAATGTGATAAAAGAAGCTGGGGAGATGATTCAGCAGTGAAAGGTACTTGCTTGCAAAGACTGATGGCCCAGGTTCAATTCCCCAGTTCCCACATAAAGCCAGATGCACAGAGGGGAGCATACAATCTGGAGTTTGTTTGCAGTGGCAGAAAGCTCTGCCGTGCCCATTCTCTCTCTCTCTCTCTCTCTCTCTCTCTCTCTCTCTGTCTGCCTCTTTCTCTGACTCTCTGTAATTAATTAATTAAAATATGAGAAACATATCAAGCTGTTCCAGTTTCTTGGACGTAAGCAAGGACAAATTACTTAGAAGAGATCCCAACCGAAGCAAACCTGCAATTGTTTAACCTTCACATCCAACAAACCCGTTAAGAATGACTAATTTAGCTGGGCATGGTGGTGCACCCCTTTAATCCCAGCACTCGGGAGGCAGAGGTAGGAGGATCACAGTGAGTTCGAGGCCACCCTGAGACTACATAGTGAATTCCACGTCAGCCTGGGCTAAAGCAAGACTCTACTTGAAAAACCAAAATAATAATAATAACAATAATAATGACTAATTTAGGGGCTGGAAAGATGGCTTAGCAGTTAAGACACTTGCCTCCAAAGCCAAAGGACCCAGGTTCAGTTCACCACTACCTGCATAAAGCCAGATGCACAAGGTGGCACATGTGTCTGGAGTTCATTTGCAGTGGCTAGAGGCACTGGCACACCCATTCTCTCTCTCTCTCTCTCTCTCTAATAAATAAATAAATAAAACATTTTTTTAAATGACTAATCTAGCTTGGTGTGTTGCTGCATACCTGTAATCTCATCATTCAGGACAATAAGGCAGGGAAGTTGCTTTGAGTTCAAGTCTAGCCTGGGCTAAAATAGTAAGTACCAGGGCTAAATTAGGAGACCTTAATTTTTTGTCTCAAAACGCCAAAAGAAAAAAAAATGATTAATTTACCTGCTTACTTCTCTGATAGCAATTATCTCTTAACAAAAAAAAATTCTTCCTGTTTCTCTGCCCTCTCACCTCCATTCCTGTTTCCTCTTTAGGAGATGGGCAACCATCCACATTGGGAAAATGACTTCACTATGTTTTCATTAATTACATGAAATCTTTTTCTTTGTCCTCTTTGGGTACAAGGATAGGCGGTCACTAGACCCTTTCCTTCATTGCATGATACTTTTCCTCCAGCCCAAGGTCCCAGCTTCCTGAAAAGTTGAACACAATTTTTTTGTCCTTCCACTGCATGCTAGGTGAGTTTGCAGCAGACTTCCTCTACCAGCTGGGTCTTAAAGAGTGAGCAGGGCTCAGGTCAGAAGGCATCACAAAGCAATCTCAGACAGTGTGTTCTTCATTACATCCGCAAAATGCCACCAGCACCTTTGACCAAACGTTAATACTGCATGACTTTGACATCTTGAGATGTAGCTGGAGTTTGAGAAATGGGGCTGAGGGTTGATTGGGGTCCAAAAATAAATCTTTTTGATTGCCATGAAGCAGTTACAGTTGCACAACTGAAATACCAGCCCTTTGGAAAAGCTATCAAACCCACTCATGCAGTCGGGTAATAACGTCATTTGGAGCACTTCTTAGATGCCTCGTGTTCGAAGCACAGTGCGGTGAGTTAAGTGGACACAATCCATTACGTGAGACATTTCCAAGACAAGGATATATGTTTCTAGCACTAGCAACGAGCTGGCTCAGACAGATGCCAAATGCCCCTCTCAGGCTAGCCCGATGCATTATTAATAAGTAATACTTATGAGCTCCTTCTACTTGTGAAAGCTAGGGCCCAGGTCCATGCAACATGGCTCACATATATTATCTCACATAACCCTCAGAATGACCTTTGCGGAAGGATCTACTATTCTGCCAACTTTGAAGTGGAGAAACAAGCTTCTAGGTATGAGAACCCAGCCCAAGACAACACAGCTAGTAAGTGGTGACAAGATACTCAAACCCAAGTCCCCGTATCACCATCGTCTACTTCCTTCATTAGGTTACCACATCTATATGATTCATGCAGAGTGGCTCCAAAGTTGAATGGCCCTGGATTTAAATTTTGGCTTCATGAAGCAATTAAACCATTTCTTACTTTCTTTCTTTTTTTATTTTTCTTTTGAGATTGAATTTCGCTCTAGACCAGGCTGACCTGGAATTCACTATGTAGCCTCAGGATGGTCTTGAACTCTGTATGATCCTCCTCTCCTGAGTGCTGAGATTAAAGGCATGTGCCACCATACCCAGCTAGACCATGTCTGATACTGTAACAAATACTTGAGATAAATCTGCTTATCAAGTATCAAGAGAAAAGCTTTGCTTGGGGTCTGAGTTTTGGAAATCTCAGGCCATGTTCTGCTAGTCTGTCACTTTGGAGCCTCTGGCACAGCATGACAAGGAAGTGAATAACATAGAAAATCACTTACCTTATGGCTGAAACACAAAAGAGAAAGGAAGGAAGCCCGGTGTGGTGTCACAGGCCTTTAATCCCAGCACTTGGTCAGCAGAGGTAGGAGGCTTGCTGTGAGTTCAGGGCTACCCTGAGGCTACATAGTGAATTCCAGGTCAGCCTAAGCTAGAGTGAGACCCTACCTTGAAAAACCAAAAATAATAATAATAAAAATAAATAAATAAAGAGAGAGAAAGAAAGGAAGGGACAGGGTCTCATTCCTTCAAAGTCCCACTCTCCAGTGACCAGAAAACCACAAGGCATACCATTTAAAGTTTCTACCACTGTAACACTACAACTGTTATGGAATCAGTGTGGAGCTTTCTCAAAAAGCTAAAAATAAAACTATGATAAGACTCAGCTATACCACTCGGGCATATACCCTAAGGATTCCACACTTTACTATCAAGATACCTGCTCAGTCATGTTTACTGCTGCTCTATTCACAATAGCCGGGAAATGGAATCAACCTACATGCCCACGAATTGATGAATGCATAATAAAGATGTTATATGTATATATAATAGAAAGGACTTTTATTCAAGTTATAAATAAAATTGAAATTTTTCAGGAAAAAGGATGGATCTGGAAAAGATTGTACTAAGTGAGGTAACCCAGGCTCAGGAAGTCAAATGTTGCATACTCTCTCTAATATATGGATCCTAGCTTCAAATTTTTAGATTTGTATGTAAATTAGAGTTAGATTCAGTAAAGGCCAGCAAGCTAGAAAGTGGCCATGAGATTAGGAGAAGGAGAGAAAAAGTTTAAGAAGAGAGGAAGCACTCGGGAGGCAGAGGTAGGAGGATCACCATGAGTTCAAGGCCACCCTGAGACCAAATAGTGAATTCCAAGTCAGCCTGAGCTATAGTGAGACCCTACCTTGAAAAACAAAACAAACAACAACAACAAAAAAAAAAAACAGAAAAAAGAAGAAAGAAAAGGGGAAGGCACACACACCTTTAATCCCAGCACTCAGGAGGCAGAGGTAGGACGATTGCTGTGAGTTTGAGGCCAGTCTTGGACTACAGAGTGAGTTCCAGGCCAGCGTGGGCTAGAATAATATCCTACCTTGAAAAAACAAAAAGAAAAACTGTGGGAGGAAGGTAGATTAGAGGGGGTTGGAAGGAGAAGATGGAGACAAGGTTAACCAAAATTCAAGATGTATGGAAAAAGCCATACAGAAACCTACTTCTTTGTTACCTAATTTAAAAAATCTTTTAAGAAAGAGTTTAAGCAGAAGTATCCTGTATGGGTGTTCCCAGAAGCCATAGGCTGTTATAAGAAAATCCCAGAGTTACAGGTGGACTACCTCCCAGTAAATTATTCTCAGGCCCCCAAACGTTAGTCTATTGCCACTGCTCTTGGTTGCTCACATGAACTAGATGGTAAGACCATACTGCCGAAGACACAACATACTTAAGTTGCAAGACACTGAAAAACAAAGCTGGGGCTGAGTTGGAAGCCTCCTCCCTTTTGGCCAGCTGCCATAATGCTGAAAAGCTCTATGAAGGATACTGGGGAAGAAAAGTCATCAATGGTCTTACCCAGAAATGGACCTGGGAAGCTACACAGCAGACCAGACAAAGTGTGTCCACTGGTGCAATGGTGGCATGACTGCTAAGAGGGTAACCAACTGCCCTCTGATTGAATTTAGTACTGCTCCATGAGAGGAATTCATGCCTCACTAAAAACCTAGTCAAGAGCCAGGCGTGGTGGCACACACCTTTAATCCCAGCACTTGGGAAGCAGAGGTAGGAGGATTGCTGAACGTTCAAGGCTACCCTGAGACTAAATAGTAAATTCCAGGTCAGCCTGAGCTAGAGAGAGACCCTGCCTTGAAAAAAAAAAAAAAAAAAAAACACCTAGTCAAAAGGCTATGGCTGGGAGGGGCCTAGGCTAGGGAAGTTTGGCTTAACAGATATGTTGTGACCATCAAATTACCCTCTAAATATTTATATTCATGCCCATATATTAGTGCTGCTCTCAAATTTGAGCCAAGAAGCTTCCTTGTGCAATTGGCAGTGACTACTGGGGAGACTCAAAACTCATCACTCTGCTGAGAATAAGTTACTGTTGAGTGCTCAGCACTAAGTGAGACATCTCTGTCACTCCCTCCAAGGCTCAGGGAATACTGAGGAAGAGAGAAGTGGAAAGAACGTAAGAGCCAGAGAAAGGTGAGGAGGGCTCTGAAACTATGTCAACCACACATGAAGGAGCCAATGGGCTTATGACCTCCCAGTGACTATCACTGCCTGCACAACGTGGGTTCATCAAGAGTCTCTCATGGATGGTGGAGAACAGTGTAAGTGTTACCTTCTTGATGCTGGAACAAAACACCTGATCAGAAGCAGCTTATGAAAGGAAAGGGTTTATTTCTAGCTTCCAGTTCTGAGGAGAAGCTTCAGCATGGTTGATGGGGAAAGGCATAGGCAGGAGCAGACAGCTGAGTGTAACATCTTCCCACGAGCAGGGAGGAAGCAGTGAGTGAGCTCGTTAATAACATCCAGTGAAGCTGGACAAATAAACCTCAAGTCCTGCCCCAGGGATACATCTCCTCCAGTAAGGCTCCACTTCCCAAAGACTCCACCAGCAGGCAATCAAGTATGAGGCCATGCAGGACATTTTACATTCAAACCACCACATGCCACCCCTGGCCCCCACAGACTCATGGCATCTCATGATATAAAATGTAGTCAGTCAAATTTGTCAAAGGCCCCATAGTCTTGACCAGTCTCAAAACTCTGAGGTCCAATGTCTCATCTAAGACTCAAGGCAGTCCCTTAACTGTGAGCCCTGTGAGATCAAAACATGAATTACATACTTCTGGCACACAAGGGCACATTCCCATTTCAAACAGGAGGAATGGGAGCATGGGAAGGAAAGATGGGATTGATGCAAGAAAGAAAACCAGCAAGACAAATATCAAATCCTGCAGCTCCATATCTGGCACCTGGGACTCCTCCAGCTTATGGAGTTTCAAGGGGAAGTTTCATTATGGTGGGGAAAGCATGCCAGGAGCATACAGCCTGGCATCACATCTGTTTATCAGCAGGAAGGAAGCAGCAAGAGTCAGATCACTAATAGTCCCCAGTGGGCAGGCCCCAGTGACACACCTTCTCCAGCAAGACTCCACTAGCTAGGGACCAAGCATGAGGCTTAATCACAAACACATGAAGAAATGGGGACCAGTTCACCAGAGAGGAGAAAAAAATATATCAAATAAGAAAAGAGACTACCTGGAAAGAAAAAGGGGTTCAGTGGAAGGAGAACAAAAAGATGGGATAAGAGAAGGTAATAGGAAGGGGTTAGAATCAAAGTACATTATATCCATGTAAAAAATTGTCAACAAAATTTTAAATGTTTTTACCACCCCTCCCTTAGCACCAAACTGCGGAGCAAGCCTTTAATACATCAGTCTTTACCTTAGGGGTATAAAGCCTGCTCTTGTCTGACTAAATGTATATATTATTCCCACCAAGCTGCCCTGAAAGCACTACACTTAATGTTCATGTTCACATATTAATGCTACTCTCACTTTGGGTTAGAGAAGCTTCTCTTTTCAGATGGCGATGACCACTGGGATCACCAAAAGTCAACATAGTGCTGAGAAGAAGGGATGGAGGAGTGCCCAGCACTGAAATACCTCTGTCACACCCTCCAAGGCTCAGGGCCCATTGCGGAAGAGGGGGCAGATAGAATGGAAAAGCCAAAGGAAGGGTACGACTCCTTACAATGCAACTGCCCAGACAGAAATTGGCCTCGATATCCATGACCTTGCAGTGCCTAGCAATACCATCACAAGACCCTCAAAAAAGAAGAAAAAGATGATGACATCAAATTAAAAGAGAGACTAATGGAGAGAGGGAGGGGATATGATGGAGACTGGTGTTCTAAAGTGGAATGGGGGAGGGAAGGGGAGGGAAATATCATATGTTTTTTGTATGTAAGTATAGAAGGTGTCAATAAAAAAATTAATAATTAAAAAAATACATCAGTCTTTGAGGTAACATTCTAGATCCAAATTATATCACTCTCTAAACTTTAATCTACAAAACATGATAACACTAATGCCTACTTTGGAGGAAAATGAATAAATATTTTTGTGAACATATTGCACCCAAAGAACCATCATGGATCAGTTCCCAAACCAAAATCCTTTTTACATTTTTATTTATTTGCAAGCAGAGAGAGAGAGAAAACGGGCACCCCAGGGTCTCTAGTTGCTGCATATGAACTCCAAATGCATGTGCTACTTTGTGCATCTGGCTTTATGTGGGTACAAGGAAATCAAACCTGGGTCTTTAGGCTTTACAGGCAAGTGCCTTAACTGCTGAGCCATCTCTCCAGTCCCCAAATCCTTTTTAAAGGCATAGCAGGAAGAAAATTTCTTCTATGTCAGTAATCATCATTTTGCTTCACTCATTAAAAAAAAAAAAAAAAACTCTAGTCTGTGCTGGGCACTTAATTATGTATAGCTATAATTTGTCATATATATAAATTGGGGGGTGAGGTAGGGTCTTATTATAGCTCAGGCTAACCTGGAATTCACTATGTAGTCTCAGGGAGGCCTCAAACTCACAGCGATCCTCCTACCCCTGCCTCCTGAGTGCTGGGATTAAAGGCATGAACCATCACGCCTGGGCTTATTTTTGTTATATTTTAAAATAACCAGCCCAGCCCATCTAATTGAGATACTATTTAAATGACCTACTTCTCCTCTATTATCTTTTTTTAACAGTGCAAACTTTTTAAAAAATTGTTTTATTTATTTATTTATTTATTTATTTATTTATTTATTTTATTTGATAGTGACAGACAGAGAGATAAAGAGGTAGATAGATAGAGAGAATGGGCACCCCAGGGCCTCCAGCCATTGGAAACAAACTCCAGATGCACGTGCCCCCTTGTGCATCTGGCTTACATAGGTCCTGGGGAATCGAGCCTCAAACTGGGGTCCTTAGGCTTCACAGGCAAGCACTTAGCCGCTAAGCCATCTCTCCAGGCCTTCTTCTACTATCTTTAAAGGAAAAAAAAACTATAAGCTATTTCTCTCAAAAACAATAAGATATGTAGCATAAGTCCCATATTGGCAGCTCCAAGTCATGTTCCTTCAAGATTTTATCTTGATCAGTGCCTATCGGGACATCTGAGCAAACAAAGCCCAGGACCAAAGCTCTCTGGCAAAGAAGTCAAGAGGGGAGGCCACCCACGTGGGCTTAAGCACAAATACAGCTCACACTGAGAGAAGAAACTGGTATTTGATGCATAGATTTTCTCTGTCCTAACTCATGGGAATGTGTCTGATTTGGCCCAGTATTTCCTCCTTCATCCTTGATCCAAGACTTTTTTCACTGATAAATATTACCAGTGAATTCACTGTTCCAAGGACTTGAGGACTCACACACAGGTGACATCATCAGGAGAGAAGACGCTGTGTGTGCACACGCTGCCTTCCTGTCCTCAATGGAATGAAGGAGTGGTGATGGGTCCCACTGCCCTTGCATCTTCCAGGGACTCATTTCTACAGACGGTTCTTTTCTCTATGCAGCATCACATCCTCCTTCTTTGTATCATTTCTATCTGTCCACAAGCTTCCTCTCAAAATCCTCGGGACCGCCTGTCAGCTCCCTTCTCTGCTCCTTTGCATAGGAAAGCTCTGGAAGACCTGCTTGCCCTTCATCTTCCGTACTTCTCCTTTCTTATCCCATTGACACTCATCATCAGGGTGCCTGTGGCCAATTCTGCCTTCATCTTTCTTGACTTATTAGCAGCCCCTGGCTCATGAAACATACATTTCTTGAAGTTTCTATGTCCTTGTACTTGGCTCCTCTTTTCCTCTTTGTATGTGTGTTCACAGGTATAAGCAGGTGCGTGCGTGCGTGCGTGCGTGCGTGCATGCAGAGAACAGCAGTTGATGTCTAGGGTCTTCTTCAAACACTTTCCACTTTATTTGACTAAGGCAGGTTCTCACTGAACCCAGAGTTCCTTGCCCCAGAGATCTCCTCTCTCCCCCATGCCTGCCCAACATTTGGCTGTTCAACATTTATGTGGGTGCCAGAGATCTGAACTCTGATCCTCATGCCTGAACAGCAAGAGCTTCATCCACTGAGCCATCTCTTCAGCCTCCAATCTTTTCCTGTATTTCTCCATAGTGCTTCTCTGGATCCCCACTAGGCCTCTAATTGTTGGAGGGTCCCACTCCCTACCCTCAAAGCTCCTCTTCTCGCTCTCTGTTACAACCTAGTTAATTCTTCCTAGCTCTACCCCTGCTTTAAATTCATGCTGTCTGTATACATACTATACAAGTTAAATACAATTTATGCCTTTAATCCCAGGACTCAGAAGGCAAAGGTCAGACGATTGCTTTGAGTTCAAAGCCAGCCTAGACTACAGAATGAGTTCCAGGTCAGCCAGGGATGGAGTGAAACCCTACCTTGAAACAAACAAGCCAAAAAAAGTACAATTCACTGATAGCATATCAATGCCGACATCTCACGCATATAACCTGTATCTTTTCCTTGACCAGGTATAGACACTTCTGCCCATATGACATGTCTGTTCAAACAGATGAGCATTCAAAGTCCACAGACCCAACATAGAAGCATGGCCTTTCCCCCAGACCCATACTCCTTCAATCCTCAGTCACCGAGGAAATGTCATGTTGGCCACATGCTTGCTCAGGCCCCAAACCCAAGAGTCACCCTAACTTTTCCTTGAATTCCAAAGCTCTTTGAACAATATCTCGATGGGCTGAGGAAATGGCTCAGTGAGTAAAAAGGTTTGCTGCACAAGCACGAAGATCAGAGTTTGGATCCCCAACACTCACATAAAAGCTGGGCATGGGGCTGGAGAGATGGCTTTGTGGTTTAGGTGCTTGCCTGCGAAGCCAAAGGACCCAGGTTCAATTCCCTGGTACCCATGTAAGCCAGCTGCACAAAGTGGTGCATGCATCTGGAGTTCGTTGGCAGCAGCTAGAGGCCCTGGCATGTCCATTCTCTCTCTCCCTCTGCCTCTTTCACTCTCCCAGCACCGGAGAGGCAGCAGCAGGAGGATAGGAGGGGCTTGCTGGCTAGTTTGTCTAGGTAACTGGGTGCTGCAGTCAGTTTCATACTGCTGGCAGAAAAAAAAAACCTGACCAAGAGCAGCTCGTGGGAAAAGAGGTTTATTTTGGCTTACAGACTCAAGGGGAAGCTCCATGATGGCAGGGAAAATGATGGCATGAGCAGAGGGTGGACATCGCCTCCTCACCAACACCAAGTGGACAACAGGAACAGGAGAGTGTGCCAAGCACTGGCAAGGGGAAACTGGCTATAATACCCACAAGCCCACCCCCAACAATACACCACCTGCAGGAGGCTTTAATTTCCAATTGCCATCAGCTGGGAGCCTAGCAATGAGAATACCTAAGTTTATAGGGGACACCTGGATCAAACCACCACAATATGTGAGTTCCAGGTTCAGTGATAGATCCTGTCTCATAAAAACTAAGGTGGAAACGTGGTAGAGGAAGACGCCTGACAGTGATTTCTGGTCTCCACATGCACACACATGCACGTGCACCCATACACACAAGCACCCACACACATATGAACACATATACACACACATACACATGCCAATAAAAAAAAAAAGAGAGAGAGAGAGCCGGGCGTGGTGGCACATGCCTTTAATCCCAGCACTCAGGAGGCAGAGGTAGGAGGATCGCTGTGAGTTCGAGGCCACCCTGAGACTACATAGTTAATTCCAGGTCAGCCTGGGCTAGAGCAAGACCCTATCATGAAAAACCAAAAAAAAAAAAAAAAGAGAGAGAGAGAGAGAGAGACCTTGAGCCCTTCAGTGTTTCTTCTGTGATAGCTTCCATTGTTTTGGTGTGTGTAAGTCATATGTGTGCTATGACGTGTACATGTATATTGTATGCATGTGTGTGTGTGTATGGATGTTCACTTCCATACTCAGGCATGCATGAGCCAGTGAACGTTGGACATCCTCCTCCCTCACAATCCTGGTTTCCTTGAGACGGAAGCTCTCACTGAACGAGACTGGCTGACCAGTGAGCCCCACGATTCTCCTATCTGCTGGGGCTACAGGCACACCTGGCCACACCCAGCTGTTTACATGGGTGCTGGTGGTCTCAGGTCCTCCCAGGCACTCATGCCTGCCAGGTAAGAGCTCTTACCCACAGTCATTTCCCCAGCTCCCCAGCTACCATTTCTTGCTTCATCTGCTTCAACAACCCCTAATTATCTCCTAATCAAGTCTTATCTTGATTGTAATCCATCCTCCATGCAGCAGCCAGAGTGAACATTCTAAAGTGTGATTCAAATCACAAACCTTGGGCTGGAGAGATGGCTTAATGGTAAAGGCACTTGCCTGTGGAGCCTAAGGTCCCAGGTTGGATTCCCTGGGACCCATGTAAGCCCGATGCACAAGGTAGTACATGCGTTTGGAATTTGTTTGCAGTGGCTGGAGGTCCTGGCGTTCCTTTTCTCTCTAGATCTATATCTGCCTCTTTCTCTCTTTCTCAAATATATATATATATATATTTTTTTTGAGGTAGGGTTTCGCTCTAGCTCAGGCTGACCTGGAACTCTCTATGTAGTCTCAGGGTGGCATTGAACTCATGGCAATCTCTCCTACCTGTGCTTCCCAAGTGCTGGAAGGTATGTACCACCATGCCCACCTAGAAAATATGTTTTAAAAATAAAATAAATTAAATCACGAATCTTGGCCAGGCATGGTAGTGCATGCCTTTAATCCCAGCACTCGAGAGGCAGAAGTAGGAGGATCACTGTGAGTTCAAGGCCAGCCTGGGACTACAGAGTGTGTTCCAGGTCAGCCTGGTCTAGAATGAGAACCTACCTCGAAAAAAAAAAAAAAAAAAAAAAAAACAAACCTCCATCGTTCTCCACTTAAAACTTCCAATATATTACTTTTGTATCCATAAAACTCCAATTTTTTGCCAGGTGTGGTGGCACACGCCTCTAATCCCAGCACTCGGGAGGCAGAGGTAGGAGGATCGCCACGAGTTCAAGGCCACCCTGAGACTACATAGTGAATTCCAGGCCTGAGCTAGAATGAGACCCTACCTCGAAAAACCAAAAAAATAATAAAATAAAATTTAAAAACCCAATTTTTTGTCTCAAAAATCCCATGTGACACTGTCCCTTGCCCATCCCTCTAAAATCATTTCCTTCAGACATTACAATCAGCTACAATGGCTGCCTTTTGTCCCCCTGCTTAAGTGCCTTTGGCCTTGCTTTTCCTTCTGCCTAGAATATCAACTTAACTAAAACAGCCTTCCCAGGGATTCTATCCCATTCTCCTCTCAGTCTTCCTTTCTAACCAACCTGTGAAATTCACTTACTTACCCACCTGGTCTCATTGAGCCAGAAGCACCCAGAATTGGGTAGGTGAGTTGGTGAGCAGCATGTGGCCCCTGCCCTTTGTCCATATCTCCATGGCTTCCAATCCCTGGTCTGTGCCTTGGATTGCAACACGGTTTTTGCTTTCCTCAGTGACCTGCCTGGATCTCACTGTCTGCTTTCTTTTTTGGGGGGGGGGCGGGGGAAGACAGAGAGAGAGAGACCCATAGAGAATGGGCGTGCCAGCAGCCTCTCAGCCACTATAAATGAACTCCAGACGCGTGCGCCCCCTTGTGGGCAAGTGCGGCATTGAGCCCTTGCATCAGTTTGCATCTGGATAAACATGGGACCTGGAGAATCACTCAGGCATTCTTAGGCTTAGCAGGCAGGTGCCTTAACCACTAAGTCATTCTCCAGCCCCACTGTCTGCTTTCTGAGCCCAGCTCCCATTTGACTCTCGGCTCAGCAGTTTTCCTGGACATCAGCATCACTCACGCCTGGTGCTGGAGAGACGTTTCCTCTGCCATCCTGGGCCTCCAGCCTGATTCTCAGTGAACAGAGCTCTGTCTGAGGTTGTCTAGCCACACGAGAGTCAGTATTCACTGGCCCCGGGAATAAGGAATCCTCTGATCCTCCCACTTGACCCTTCCCCCGTGCTTTGAGCAGCTCAACAGAAACTCAGGCCACTCTAAGGGAGGCAAGATCCTTCTTCAGCGACTTGACACATGCCAGGCGTTCAAAGGCCACTGGGACATGCGGAAAGTTGCACTGTCAGGATATGGCTGAAGCTTGCCTGAGCAGAGAAAACGATCCTGGACCCACGCTTCACCATCATCCCGATGGCGGATGACTGGGACAGTCTGTGAAGCATGGTCTTGAGCAATGGGCTGCAGCAGGCTCCCCAAGCAATACAACCCATCACTACCACTTTCCTGAACAGAGCTCCACATTCAACACCAGGCAGGGGCTCCATGCGCATTGTCTCACTTGGTTTTCACAAATAAAATTAAGATATCTGAGCCAGGCATGGTGGTGCATGCCTTTAGTTTTGGCACTTGGGAGGCTGAGGCAGGAGAGTCATAAGTTCAAGACCAGCCTGGGCTATGTAGCAAGAAAAGAGAAAAAAAATAAGGTAGGTGATAATCCCCATTTAACAGATGATAAAACGAAGGCCCGGAGATAGTTGAAATAACTTGCTCATGGTCACATAATGAATGCATGGGAGAGCCCATGACCGTAATCCTTACATGCTAAGTATTTGGTCACAAGGTTCTTCCTGTGCCTCAAGCACACCAGTTTATATTCTCCTTAAGATCCAGGATCTTTTCTTTTTTATTATCTTTATTTATTTAGTAGAGAGAGAGAGAATGGGCACGCCACGGCCTCCAGCCACTGCAAATGACCTCCAGAAGCATGTGCCAACCATGGGCACCTGGCTTACATGGTCACTGGGGAATCAAACCCGGATCCTTAGGCTTTGAAGGCAAGCCCCTTACTGCTAAGCCATCTATCCAGCCCCAGGATCTTTTCTTGTTCATCATCCATGCAGCACAGGAAAAAAATACTTGGCTGGTCAACATATTTTTTGTAAATGTATTGCTAATACTAATGCATTGGTGTTATAATTTGCCTGTAGTATAATGAATAGATTAATGTCAAGACCCAGCATCCTAACACAATTGTTGTCTTTCCTATTTTATACTGTTAGCTATTTGGACTATTTCCACCTTTGAAATGTAACATGTAGCAGAGTAATTTGCTTTTACTGGAACATGGAATGGGTGTGAATATAATATAAAGCTAATGAAAGACACAGAACATTCTGCATTTTTCATGAGACTATTCAGGGTAAGTCCAATTAAGTAATATATGAATTACACAAAATAGAGAAAGAGCTCTGGAATTGTAATAGTAAAATTACCAATTTTTTCTCTCCAAAACTTAAATATCACAATTTTTACTAGAAAGATACTTACATTTAACATATTGTAAAATGTACAGTGGCCTTCAATTGAAAACGGATGCATGACAGACTGCTGCAACTCTGGAGACAGGGGAACATCACTGTCTTTTAGCAACTAAATGTGGTCCTCATGTACAAGTGTGTGCCGGGTGCGGGGGCGGGGGTCCTGTATCATTTTAGGTCTATGGTTTCTAGCTCAGATTTCTATGCCTCCGGTTGGATAACTCTAAAGTGCCCTCTAGTGGATGAGATGAAGAACACTAGGGTGCCATCTGTTCATGTCTTGTGTGCCTAAACATAATCTTAGCTCAGATGTCCAGGTTTAGATGCATAAAGGATGCAGGAATGGGGATCGGCTTAGAGAAGTTCTCATATACTTATAGTCTTACCTAATGGCAGGGTTTACTTTTACATTTATTGATGCTAATAGGTTTTTGGTCTATTGTAAAAACAACTGGTATTAAAATTTTCCCTTTTAGCTGGGCATGGTGGCGCACGCCTTTAATACCAGCACTCAGGAGGCAGAGGTAGGAGGATCGCAGTGAGTTCAAGGCCACTCTGGGACTACAGAGTGAATTCCAGGTCAGCCTGGACTAGAGTGAGACCCTACCTCGAAAAAACAAAAATAAAATCCTTTTTACCATTCCTTTAAAACACGGGGTGAAACAATTAATAGGGGGCTGGTTAAAGATGCTTGCTTACAAAGCCTGGCAACCCAGGCTCGATTCCCCAGTAAGAGCCAGTGGTGCATGAGTCTGAAGTTCACTTGCAGTGTCAGGAGGCCCTGGAGTCATTCCCAAATAAACAAATAAATATAGAATATTATTTTTAAAATTAATAAGATGGTGTTAATCACTTAAGCAGGTTATTAAACATCTCTTCAAAGAACTCACTGGTAAATTAAAGACAATTTATTATTAATTTTCACCCAATAAAAGGAATCTGGGGGGTTCAAGGTAGAATCTTCACTCTAGCCCAGCCTGACTTGGAATTCACTATGTAGTTTCAGGATGGTCTCAAACTCACAACAATCCTCCTACCTCAGCCTCCCAAGTGCTGGGATTAAAGGCGTGTGCCACCACACCAGAGAGAGAGAGAATGGTCGCACCAGGGCCTCTATAGCAAACAAATTCCAGATATATGGCTTTACATGCGTCTAGGGAATCAAACTTGGGTTGTTGGGCTTTATAGGCAAGTGACTTAACCACTGAGCAATCTCTCCAGCCCAAAGGAATTTTTTAAAGAAATAACATAACCTGTTTACAATCGGTACATAAGGAACCTCAAAATGTCATAGAAGAACTCAAAATTGTGATCTGACGGCGAACCTGAAGGGAGGATCAGCCTATCACACATCTCCCCAGGGCCCCAGCTGAAACCATAGAGTAACTGGGGAAAAGGGCAAGAGTGCTGCTTTCTTGGTGAACCTGATACCAGAATAAGGCTGAAGGAGATAAACACAGAGAACATCCAACTCCTACTAAGCCAGATATCCAGAGACACAGAGGCTCCCAAGACCTCATCACTGAAGTAGAACTAAAATGACCCCAACGTGGCTCAGGGAAATTTGTGGACGAGGGGGTGGAAAGATTGTTAGAGCCACAAGTTGGGTCATTATGCACAGAGACTTTGCCTACCCCCCATAACTGTTGACTACCCCCATAATGCATGACCCACATTCCCCAATGATGAGGGTCCCTTCGGAGGGGGGAGGACAGGGAGGAGGCTACCGGAGTCACCAATGTGTCTGGAATTCATTTGAAGCAGCAAGAGATACTGGAACGCCCATTCTTTGTCTCCCTCTCTCTTCTCTCTCTCTCTCTCTCTCTCTCTCTGTGTGTGTGTGTGTGTGTGTGTGTTTGCTCACAAATAAACAATTGAATTTTTTTTTTTTTTTTTAGTTTTTGGAGGTAGGGTCTCACTATAGCCCAGGCTAACCTGGAATTCACTATACATAGTCTCAAGGTGGCCTTGAACTTATAGCAATCCTCCTACCTGTGCCTCCTGAGTGCTGGAGTTAAAGGCATGTACCACCACACCCAGCTCAAATAAATAAATATTAAAAAATATTCTTGGGCTGGAGAGATGGCTTAGTGGCTAAGGCGCCTGCCTCCTAAGCCTAAGAACACTGGTTCCAATGTCCAGCGGTTCCAATCTCCAGGTCCCACGTTTAGCCAGATGCAAAGTGACACAAGGGCGCAATGCCACACTTGACCACAAGGGGCGCACGCGTCTGGATTTCGTTCGCAGCAGCTGAGAGACTGCTGGCACGCCCATCTCTGTCTCCCTCTCCCTCTCTGCCTATCTCTCTCTGTCTCTCTCTCCAAAAATAAATAAATAAATAATTTAAAAAATTTTAAAAATATATTCTTAAGCCAGGCGTGGTGGCACATGCTTTTAATCCCAGCACTCAGTAGGAGGATCGCTGTGTGTTTGAGGCCATTCTGAGACTACATAGTGAATTCCAGGTCAGTCAGGAAAAAGAAAAAAAAAAAGAACAGAAATCAATATATCCCAGGAGGTAACAGGTATGAGACTCATGCCCAACCTTGACAGTAATCAGAAAGAACAATATTAACATAGTGATTCTGGGTCCTTCAAGTTTTGGATGCTGGAGTTGGTCCTGGCAGATCTGAAGGCCATTGCATTTCATAGATATGCTAGTGCCTGAAAACAGTAACCCTAGTGGCTCAGCTCTCTTAGCAGCAGCAAGGGACCTCTCCATTGAACATAATCCAGAAATAGCCCCTTCCGCTGAAACACCGCTAGCAGGGCACTGGCAAGCTGGAGCCCCACTTCTGCTATTGAGTCTTGATCCCCAATGCAAGCAAAGGACTGGGTCGTCCATCAAGTTCTGAACCAGGTCTGGTGCAGTTATTAAGAAACTGGGCCGGGGTGGAGGCTGGAGGGATGACATAAGCTGTTAAGGCGCTTACCTGCAAAGCCAAAGGATCCAGGTTCAATTCCCCAGGTCCCACGTAAGCCAGATGCACAAGGGGGTGCATTCATCTAGAGTTCCTGTGCAGTGGCTAGAGGCCCTGGTATGCCCGTTCTCTCTCTATCTCATCTCTCTGTTTGCAAATAAATTAATTAATTTAATTTAATTAAAAGAAAGAAAGAAAGAAATCAGCAACACTCCCACACCTAGCCCCCAATTCCGTCCGCCCTAGAGCAGCCTGGTTTTCAAAGGCCTCAGTTCCACAAAGCAGTAAGAGGAGAACCTCTGGAGGTCTCAGGGCGTGATCCTGGCGAAAGTCCCCTATCCCCACCTGCATCTGATTACAGAGAGCTGGAGTCGCTACTCCTGAATGTGGCCACTGTCCACCACGGACAGCTTCTTCCACATTCAATGTCCTTCACCTCAGTCGACCCAGGGAAACCAGCCTGACTTCACCTCGACATAGCTGTCAAAGCTTGTGGATTCTTGGAGACTCTAAGGCTCGGAGGATCTGGAGATTGGACTTCGGAACTTCCAACTCTAACCAGCAGGGGGAGCCTCACACAATACAGGCTGGGACCAGACTGTATTGTTAGTAGAAGAACGCAGCTAGTCAGAGAATTTTCCTTCATCCTAATGGGTTGTGAGGTTGTGAGAAATCTGCAAGTGGCCTCCTTTGCACTTTCTCACCTCTCCTTCCCTTCCCACTCCTTTAGTCTCAATTGCCTACTGTAGCTATAACCATAGAAACCCAGGAGGGAGTTTAGGCAAACCCCTACGCCTTCTTTTCATACTCACCTTTTTTTTTTTTAGACTTCACCTTGTCCAACCCTCTCTTCAACTGTAGAGGACACGGTCTCACTGTGACTTCTGTCAACATCCCTTGCACGCCTGTGTTGGGACTCTTGTCTCATGGTCTCGGTTTACTTTTCTCCATCACTTCCGACTTAAAATTTTCATTCTTCTAGTGCAAGTATTTGGACTGGTGCTGGGCACACAGGGGCTCATCAGTGCTATTTCCCACTCCTGAGTGTCAGGCACTGAAGGAAGGAGAGGAGCTGGGTGTTGCACTGGAGTGGAAAGGGGGGGCCGACAGGCTTTTCCAGAAGAGAAGTGAAGCAGAGAGGCCTCAGAGGTACTGGCAAGGCAGCCAAGGGGAAAATGGGAATCCTGTCCTGAGCCAGGAAAACAGGCAAGCAGATTGTCTAGAGAAAAGGGAGGTAAGACACGGGAGAAAAGCAACGAGGACAAACACACCGTGAGCGACGGGAGATGGAGTGAAAAGAGAGATCAGTCTACAGCCCATGAAATAGGTCAAGACCAAAGGTTCAAGATCTTTGGAGGGAGGCCGGGCGTGGTGGAACACGCCTTTAGTCCCAGCACTCGGGAGGCAGGGGTAGGAGGAACATTGTGAGTTCAAGGCCAGCCTCAGACTACATAGTGAATTCCAATTCAGCCTGGGCTAGAGTGAGACCCTACCTCGAAAAACTGAAAAAAAAAAATCTTTGGAGGGGTCGGGGGGGTTGGGTGAGGTTTTGTTTCACATGGTACCAACTGTGTTGTGGGTGGGGAAAATGCATATTGAGAGACTCCACAGGAAGGAAATCTGTGCCAAATTGCTTTTCATTAGCTGAGGGAGGTGAGAGATGAATGGACCAATATGAATAGCTTACAATTGCACTGTTAACCTTTAAACTGCTAAATTATGGACATTTTCTCTCATTATTAGGCAAGATAGAATGATATCCAAGCCAACTTGGGCTCAAATCCCAGCTGGACCACTTACTAGTGATGTGAATTGAGAAAACTCTACTTAAGTCTCTGAGCTTCACTGTATCCATAAATAGTCAACAGATTAATAAGAAAATTTAAGATAGCTGGTTGCAGTGGTGCACGCCTATAATCCCAGCACTCAGGACGCAGAGGTAGGAGGATCACCTGAGTCTCAGGAGGCCATCCTGGGACTATATCCCAGCCAACCTGGGCTAGAGTGAAACCCTACCTCCAAAAACCAAAACAAAACAAAATTTAAGATAAGGTATGTCCAGCATATATCACTGATTCTTAGAGAGCCACTTAACAATAATTTCATCCATGGTTTTTTCTTGGTCTTAATTTTTATTTACTTATTTACATGTGCATGTGTACACGTGTGTGTGTACATGTTTATGGGTATGCCAGGGTCTCTTACCACTTTAATCAAAGCTGCAAATGCATGCCCATCCAGCTTTATGTGGGTAGCTTGGGAAGTGAACCAGGCCATCAGGCATTGCAAGCAAGCACCTTTAACCACTGCCCCATCTCCCCAGATGGATCTTTCTTTTTCTGTGTGCCGCCAGCAATATGTTGCTTAAATATTTCCACCTGGATCCCTCAAAGCCACACAAAAATTTGTTATGATTTATTTTTAAAACGAGGAGGGGAGGGGAGTATTCCATATGATTACATAATCCAAAATTACTACAGATGCCCCTTTTCAAGTGGGCAGAAGACCATGTGGGCTTTGGAAGTCCATTCTTCTTTCTGTCATCTGTTACCTGGTGGAAGCAATGGGCGTCATTTTCTGCCTTCGTCACCTTTGGGTGATGAAGCGATAATCACTGATGCAGGAGCATTTACTCAGCCAAGCTGTGCCACCATCATCTCATCCCACATATACTCATTGTTCCCCAACAGAAAACTGGGCCGTCTTTCATGAGCACAGATGACACACTGATACTTTCACCTTCAATGGGGCTCTGTTTGTTTTCTCAGGATCCCAGCGGGTAGTGGTGAGTGATCCACAAACTGCTTCTCTTGGGAGCACAATCTTATTAGTAAGAAACATGACTGGAAGGCTGAAACCATGCGCTAGAAATTGTGCAATTCCAGTTCCAACCTGAGCCTTAAAATCGTCTCAAATCAGGATAGATGGGTGGATATATGGAATAATATGTGCAATAAGGCCTCTTAGGGATGACATTGTCTCTTCGTGTGATAACCATGTTACATAAAGACGTGGGTGTGTTATATCATCATCTACTCTCGACACAGCACCTGCTGTCACTCCCTTTTTTTTAAAGTCAACTTTTATTATCATTCATATACTTCATAGAAAAGGAAATGTAAGCTGGGCGTGGTGGCGCACGCCTTGAATGCCAGTACTTGGGAGGCAGAGGTAGGAGGACTGCTGTGAGTTTGAGGTCACCCTGAGACTATGTAGTGAATTCCAGGTCAGCCTGGGCTAGAGCAAGACCCTACCTCAAAAAAACAAAAAACAACAAAAAAAAAAAAAAAAAAAAAAAAAAAGAAGAGAAGAGAAAAGAAAAGAAAAGAAAAGAAAAGAAAAAAAGAAATGTAGCACACAGATGAAAGCTGTATGCAAAACAAATCCAGGTTTGTTCAAGTCACTCTATTTATAAACATGCTATACCATCAGGCCTAGCAGCTGCACTTATTAGATGCCCCTTCACAGACACAGCCCTGGGGACAATTACCAGCCCATGGGGTAGCAAGAAGAGCTACCGCCCTTTGTAGGTGCACCTGTATCTGCAGCTGCAGGACCCAGTGTGGAGCAGGAGCCAACAGTTGGAGTCCATTTCCAACCCAAGTCAGTTGAAGCCCAAAGGCAATCAGCTTTCTGGACAGTATGTTAGCTCCTTTATAGTAAAAATGAGGTTCTTTAAGTATTCTGGGAAACATAAAGTACACAAAGAATTGATTTATAATACATAGCCAAAACTAAAGACAGAACTCATTTTACCCAATTTAACATTGAGAGAGATTTGAAGCTATTCCACTTCCACTCTTTGTAGAAAACTAAGACATTGAGGAAAGAAGTTGAAGAAGACACTGGACATAAAGTACTCCCATGTTCATGGACAGTAAAAATTAATAATGTGAACATGGCTACATATCTGAAGATAGCCTATGAATTCAGTGCAAAGCCTGTTAAAATTCCAATGTCATTCCCCACAAAGCTAGAGGAAACAATCCTAAAACTCATATGGAAGCACAAAAGTCTGGCACAGCTAATGGAATTCATAGCTGAAAGAGCAGTGTGGAGATAACACAATACCCACTCTCAAATTATACTACAGAGTCACAATAACGAAAACAGCCTGGTACTGGCAGAAAAACAGACATGTAGGCTAACTGAATATAATAGAGGGCCCTGAAATAACACCACACAGCTACAGCCACCTAACATTTGACAAAACTGTCAAAAATCACACTGGAAGGGCTGGAGAGATGGCTTAGCGGTTAAGGCGCCTGCCTGCTAAGCCTAAGAACGCTGGTTCCAATCTCCAGCGGTTCCAATCTCCAGGTCCCACGTTTAGCTAGATGCAAAGTGATGCAAGGGCGCAATGCCGCACTTGCCACAAGGGGGCGCACACATCTGGATTTCGTTCACAGCAGCTGAGAGACTGCTGGGGCGCCCATCTCTGTCTCCCTCTCCCTCTCTGTCTCCAAAAATAAATAAAATAATAAAAGCTGGCTTCTTTAGTGGCCTTTCCTAGGTCATCTGTGTTCATTATAAAAAAAAAAAATCACACTGGAAAAAAAATCAACCTCTTTAACCAATGTGGACAAACGAAGCTAGATCCATATCTCTCACCCTGCATGGACATAAATTCAACATGGATCAAAGACCTTAATGTAAGACCTGAAACTTTGAAACTGCTAGAGGAAAACATAAGGAAAACTTTTCTAGGGATAGGCACAGGCAAAGATTTTTCTGAAAAAAGACTCTAGTATCACAGAAATAATGCTAAGAATTGACAAACTGAGTTGCATGGAGTCATAAAGCTCCTTCACAGAGAAGGAAACAATCACAGGAATGAAGAGACAGCCTGCAGAATAGGGGAGAAATCTTTGGCAAGTATGTACCAGGTAGAAAATTGAGATCCAGGATATATAAAGCACCACAGAAATTAAATACCAAAAAAGCAAATCAGGAACAGACAGTTCTCAAAGAGGAAGTACATATGACCAAAAAATATTTGAAAAGGTGACCAACATTCTTAGCCATAAAGAAACAGAAAATTAAAACTGTTTTGAGGGCTGGAGAGATGGCTTAGTGGTTAAGGTGCTTACCTGCAAAGCCTAAGGACCCAGGTTCAATTCCCCAGTACCCAAGTAAGCCAGATGCACAAGGTGGTCTATGTGTCTGGAGTTTGTTTGCAGTGGCTGGAGACCCCAGGACCCCCATTTTCTCCCTCCTTCTCTCTCTTTCTCTCCCCCCTTGATAAATAAATAAATAAAATGTTTTTTTAAGTTTAGAAAAAAAACTGTTTCGAGAGATTTCATCTCACCCCACTTAGAATGACTATCATCAAGAAAACACGACAACAACACTCAAGACCTCCAAGCATCTTAAAAGATTATGGGGAGTGACAGGATTCTGCTGGGTGTGGTAGTTTATACCTTTAATCCCATCACAGCAGGATCAGGAGTTCTAGAACTACCTGCCTTTAGGCAACAACAGCTCTCTTAATTTCTAAGGCCACCAAATTAACTTTGGGACTATTTCTCATTGAGATATGTTGTGTTCTATGCTGTATAGACATTTGTATTGGCTATGCCCTGCACTATATAGTCTTTGGTGCTGGTTATATCCAACACTATATTTTTTTTCTTTGTTAATTATTTTTTTTAGACAAGCCCAATGCAATGGATTGGCCATTTTTTATGCAAGAGAGAGAATTGGCACGCCAGAGCCTCCAACCACTGTAATCAAATTCCAGATGTGTATGCCATCTTGTGCACATGTGCGAACTTGCGCACTTGTGTCACCTTGTGCATCTGGCTTACATGGGACCTGGAGAGTTGAGCATGGGTCCTAAGGCTTCAAAGGCAAGCTCCTTAACTGCTAAGCCATGTCACTAGCCCAGCCATAGGGTTTTATCATCTAGTTCTGGTAGGCAACCAAGAGTCTTGGCAATAACTTGTAATGTTCGGGGAGGCATTAGGGACCTCCTTGAGCAATAACTAAAGGTATCCCATGCATGGCACTGAAATTTTTCTATTAACAATCTATGGTTTCTGGGCACAGCATTATCCACCCCTACAGGGTACTTCTGTCCAAACTTTTTCTTTCTTTTAACGTAAGTATTTAGCTAGTGAAGTAGGTTTCCATATGACTTGTTCACAACATCTTGAATTTTGATTAATTCTCTCTCAACCCTCTTCTCCATCCCCTCCCTTGACCTCACTTAGACTATTTCACCTCCCAGTATTCTCCCCATCTACTATCCCCTCCCCTTAAGTCTCCCCTCTCCTCCCTCCCTCATGGTCCTTTTCTCACTTCCTGGACTCTACTACTGACTTTTTCTCCAACTCACATACAAATCTAAACCTTTGAATCTAGAATCCACATATGAGAAGAACTTGTGGCATTTGACTTTCTGAATCTGTGCTACCTCGCTTAGTATAATCTTTTCCAGATCCACCCATTTATCTGCAAATTTCATATTCTCATTTTTCTTTTTTTAATGTTTTTATTGACAACTTCTATACTTACAGACAATAAACCATGATGATTCCCTCCCTCCCCCACTTTCCCCTTAGCAACTCCACTCTTCATCTTATCCCCTCCCTCTCTCCATTAGTCTCTCTTTTATTTTGATGTCATCATCTTTTTCTCCATATTTTCATTTTTCTTTACAGCTGAATAAGACTCCATTGTGTAAATGTACCACATCTTCACTATCTATTCATCAGTTGATGGGTATCTATGTTGATTCCAATTTGTAGGTATGGTGACTCGAGCAGCAATAAACAGATGAGCAACTATACCTGTAGTACTGTATAGAGTCCCTAGGGTATATGCCAAGAAATGGTACTGGTAGGTCATATGGTAAATCTATTTTTAGCTCTCTCAGAAACTTCCACACTTTTTTCCACAACGGCTATATAAGTTTACATTTCCACCAACAACGGAGAAGGATTTCTCTTTCCCCACACCTTTGCCAGAATGTATTGTTTTGTTGTTATTGTTGTTATTTGCAAGCAGAGAGAGAGAGAGAGAGAGAGAGAAGAGAGAGAGAGAAGAGAGACAAAGAGAATGGGTGCACTAGGGCCTCCATCTGCTACAGATGGACTCCAAATGTATGCACCATTTTGTGCATCTGGCTTTATTGGGTACTGGCGAATTGAACTCTGATCATTAGGCTTTGCAAGCAATTGCCTTAACTGATAAGCCATCTATCCTTCCCCATGTATTTCTGTTTGTTTGTTTTTATTTTTTCCCCATGTTTTTTTTTTTTTTTTTTTTTTTTTTTTTTTTTTTTGGTTTTTCGATGTAGGGTCTCACTCTGGCCCAGGCTGACCTGGAATTAACTATGTAGTCTCAGGGTGGCCTTGAACTCACAGTGATCCTCCTACATCTGCCTCCCGAGTGCTGGGATTAAAGGCGTGCGCCACCACGCCCGGCTTCCCCATGTATTTTTTAAAATATTTATTTATTTATTTATTTATCTATTTATTTAAGAGAGGGAAAGAGGCAGAGAGAGAGAAAGAGAGAGAGAATGGGCATGCCAGGGCCTCCAGCCACTGCAAATCAACTCCAGATGCATGCATCCCCTTATGCATCTGGCTTACATGGGTCCTGGAGAATCGGACCTGGGTCCTTTGGCTTTGCAGGCAAAAGCCTTAGCCACTAAGCCATCTGTCCAGCCTCCCCTCCCCCCATGTATTTTTTTAAGGAGGAAAGGATATAGTTTATTGTGGCAGGAATGGCATGGTGGCAGGATTGTGAGGTGGTGAGGTGGCTGGTCATATTGCCTTTGCAGGGACCAGAATGTGAATGTCACAGTCATGCCTCTCTGAAACTTTATATTCCAGGCCTCACGGTTCACATTTCTCCCAGCATTTTGGTCTTCCAGATTCTCACCAGAATGGCCTGTTAAGCTCTGATTCTAGCATTCTAGGGCTCCTCGAGTCCAGAGCTCTAGACTTTCCCCACAATCCTCCAACCAACCAGCTCCAAAGGCCTAAGAACCACATGGTCAGGTTTATCACCTCAGTGACTCCACTCCTTCACATTAATTTCTGTATTAATTACTTTCATTACTGCTGTAACTGAATACCTGGTAAGAAACAAGGAAGGAATAGTTTATTTTATTGTACAGTTTAAAAAATGATACAGTCTGCTGGGGCAGGGAAGGCAAGGCAGCAGGAGTGTGAATAGGCTGCTCACATTATGTGTACAGTCAGGAAGCAGAGAGAGGTTTTTTTTCACATGGAAGACAGTTTCCACTATGTCTTCATTAAGCATCAATGGATATTTTCCTGATGTTCTGTAAACAGCTGTCTTAACAGTGGATATGCCTTCCAGAGTCTCAGGTAGATGGAGGATGCCAAGCTGGAACCTCTCTGGCCTGGGATCCTGCAGGATCAATGTTAAGATCATGCAGGCTTGAACTCATGTAGCATGTCCAATCAGCAAGAAATGAGTTGAGAAAGCATCCTGAAAAGATACAAATAGAGCCCAAGGATCAAAAGAGAGGTAGTGTGAATAACTTCTGGACATGAAGATGGAGGTCCACAGGGGTTTTCTATCAGGTCAGCATGTCAGCTCCATGGGACATGGCCAGAACAGAAAGGGCGGAGGTATCAGCTTTGCTGTGAGATGTCTGACATCACAGTTTTGCATCATTGAGTTTCCCTCGTTTGGGTAAGCTCATTGACGATGTTTCTCATTTTTGATTCTCAGTCTGCATGCCTCACACATGTTTGGATTTGAATTATGCAACAAAAATGATGGACTGTGGAATCAAACAGACCAGAGGTTGACTCCAGGCTCTAAAGTATGGATGGCAGTAGTGAAGGCCTCCACCCTTATCTTCATATCTGTATGATAGGGTAGTAGGAGGGCCTCCTCCACAAGGACATTAAGGAACCTATCAGCACATGAATTGCTTAATACATGCTGACTTTTCTGTTGGAAAATGTGAATCTACAATATCATGAATCTACAATGATCTAAAATACTGTTAATTATCTCAAAACAAGAATGCATTTCTGGGGCTGGAGAGATGGCTCAGCAGTTAAGTTGCTTGCCTGCAAAGCCTAATGACTCAAGTTCGATCCCCAGTATCCATGTAAAGCCAGATGTACAAGTGGTGCATGGAGTTCATTTGCAGTGGCTGGAAGCCCTGATGTGCCCATTCTCTCTGTCTTTCTGTCACTCTCTGTCTCTCATTCTCTCTCTTTCTCTCTGCTTGCAAATAAACAGATTTATATTTTTAAAAAGAATGCATTTCACCAAAGAAGTTCCAGAGAGATGAAAATTCTTATTACTCGGCTGGAGAGATGGCTCCACAGTGAAGATGCTTGCCTGCAAAGCCTGATGACCCTGGTTCAATTCTCCAGTAAAGACAGGTGCACAAAGTGGCACATGCATCTGGAATTCATTTGCAGTGGCTGGAGGCCCTGGTGTGCCCATTCTTTCTGTCTTTCCCACTTTCTCTCTATCACTCTCTGCTTGCAAATTAATTAATTATATATATTAAAAATTCTAATTAATTAATAAAGGTAATTGATCCTCTCAGGGCTAGTCCCTTTGCCAAAAAATAAATAATAAATAATGCTGCTGTGTGGGGTTTCCAGAGGGCACAGGGTCCTGCAGCAGCCAGGTGTTAGCATCAACAGATAGTTCCCTCAACCTTATCAAACCAGTTTGATTAGGGCACATGGTTTCAAGAAATCTTTTAGTTTCCTAGCTAGCCAAGTCTATAAACTGAGGAAGTTGGTTCTAAAATTTGGTTTAAAAGAATTAAGAGAGGGCTGGAGAGATGGCTTAGTGGTTAAGGCGCCTGCCTGCTAAGCCTAAGAATGCTGGTTCCAATCTCTAGGTCCCACATTTAGCCACATGCAAAGTGACTCAAGGGTGCAATGCCACACTTGCCCACAAGGAGTTCGTTCACAGCAGCTGAGAAGTGGCTGGCGTGCCCATTCTCTATCTGTCTCCCTCTCCCTCTCTCTATCTCTCTCTGTGTCTTTCTCCAAAAAAAAAAAAAAAAAAAAAAAAGAAAGAGAAGAGAAAGAAAAGAAAGAGAAGAGAAAGAAACGAAAAGAAAAGAGTTAAGAGAAACTATATTCTAAAATTCAATAATAGTGATGGTTAGGACAATATATATAGATGTCACTAGTGGTAAATTTATGTTGTGTGTGTGTGTGTGGAGAGAGAGAGAGAAAGAGATGAGAGAAATGCTAACCCCTGAGATCCTCTAGATACAGACACTGAATCTACAATTTTAGTAAAGAACAGAAGAAAGAAGTGATCATAAATTAACACAGATGTGTAAAAGAGGTAAATATGGCATGCAGGAAAGACAAAAGCAGTCCAAGTCATACACGCATGATGAAGTAAAATGACTGTGACCTGAAACCTGGGTTTGCAAGACATCTAAAAAGCAATTGATTCGGCTCTATACTGGCAGTTGGAATGTAAATGTCCCCATTAGCCTCAGGTGTCTGTGATTATTAAGCTTCCTACTTAGTCCCCAGCTGGTGGACACTTTGGGAGGTGGAGCCTTGCTGGAGGAGGTGTGTTGCTGGGGCCCAGGCTGATGAGTCTAGCGTATTGTGTGTTCAGATCTAGTTAGCCCTTGCTGTACCTTCTCTACTGTGGATGTGTGATACTGTGAGTTGCTTTTCTCAGACATGTTGAGGCTTCCCCTAGAAACTGCCTGAAATTAACCCTTACCTCCCATAAGCTGCTTCTGGATGGTTACTTTGGCCCAGCAACAAGAAGCTAACTACTCATACAGATCAGGAGCAAAGTAGCTTTTTTGTCCTGACAGATAGTTAGGTCTACCGAAACATGGATGCCATCTTGCCTGTCCTGGTAGGACTAGAACTCACATTATTCTGTCTCATCCAAGACAGCTGAAGGAACAGCTGCTCAGCAACAACAACTTCCTGCTTTCCTTGGTTTCTTCCCCAGTTTTGAAGGCCTAGCCTTTGTGGATGGACCTTTCCTAAGTCAATGATCCTCTGGAACCACCAGCCAGTCAGGTCCCTCTCTACACACCTGAGCTTGGTGAAGGGGCTCATTCTAATTAGATGTCTGGTTCATATGAATGAATCATACTTGTAAGCCCCTTCCCTTCCCTTCCCTTCCCTTCTCTACTCCTCTTCTCTACATGAGGGAAAGGGGAGAGAACTTCTTTTAGTTTGGATGCTCTCTTGCTTTGCTTTCTCTCTTAACAGTCCCTAAAATAAGTCTCATAATTTATCCTTCTCCAAGTCTGCATTTTCAATTCTTTGCTAACATGGATAAGAACTTGAGACTTGAGAGCTGTGGGCCTGGGAATTCTAACCCCATTCAGAGTTCTCTCTGCATCAGTACTACACATGTGGAATAGATGAAATGCAATGGGTGTGGAAGAGGTAGCAAAAAGAGGGGGCTGAAGAAATGGCTTAGCGGTTAAGGCGCCTGCCTACTAAGCCTAAGAATGCCCATTCAGTTCTCCAGGTCTCATGTTTAGGCCAAAAAGTGATGCAAGGGTGAATGCCACACTTGCCCACAAGGGGGTGCATGCATCTGGAGTTCGTTCACAGTGGCTGAGAAGCCACTGGCAGGACAATTCTCTCTCTCTCTCTCTCTCTCTCTCTCTCTCTCTCTCTGTGTCTCTCCAAAAAGAAAGAAAGAAAGAAAGAAAGAAAGAAAGAAAGAAAGAAAGAAAGAAGAAGAGAGAGAGAAGGAAGGAAGGAAGGAAGGAAGGAAGGAAGGAAAGAAAGAAAGAAATAAAGAAAGAAAGAAAGAAAGAAAGAAAGAAGAAGGAATGTGAAAGCCAAAGGAAGGGGAGAAGTACTTAAAATATTGTCTGCCAGACATTAAGGGAGCATTGTCTTCATGACCTCAAAGTGGCAGACACTGTCTATACAAGACCTGAAAATATGAGGGGAAAAAAAAATAATGAGTTTTTCCGGGTGTGGTGGCGCACGCCTTTAATCCCAGCACTCAGGAGGCAGAGGTAGGAGGATCACCACGAGTTCAAGACCACCCTGAGACTACATAGTGAATTCCAGGTCAGCCTGAGCTAGAGGGAAACCCTACCTCGAAAAACCTAAATAAATAAATAAATAAATAAATAAATATAAAAAACAATGAGATGATATCAAAATAAAAGAGGGCCAGCTATGGTGTCACACACCTTTGATCCCAGCACCTGAGAGGCAGAGGTAGGATTGCAGTGAGTTTGAGGCCAGCCTGGAACTACAGAGTGAGTTCCAGGTCAGCCTGGGCTAGAGTGAGACCCTACCTTGAAAAAAAAATAGAAAAGAGACTAGTTGGAAAGAAGAAAGGGTTCAGTTGAAGGGGAATAAAGGAGGGGAGACAAATGTGGTTTGGGGAGGGGATTATGATTAGGGTACATCGTGTATATGAATGGAGGTTGTCAATAAAAGGTTTTAAAAAAGAACTGAGGCTGGAGAGATGGCTCAGCAGTAAAAGGTTCTCGCTTGCAAAAACTGACAGCCCAGGATTGATTTCCCAGTACCCACCCACATAAAGCCAGATGCACAAAGTGGCACATGTGTCTGGAATTTGTTTGCAGTGACAGGAGGCCCTGGCATGCCCATTATCTCCCTCTCTCTCCTTTAAAAGAAATAATCAATAAAAATATTTTTAAAAAGAATTAAGCAGGGTGTGGTGACACATGACTTTAATCCCAGTACTCAGGAGGTAGAGGTAGGAGAACCACTGTGATTTTGAGGCCAACCTCCAACTACATCATGAATTCCAGGTCAATCTGGGCTAGAGCAAGACCCTACCTCATAAACCAAAATAAATTAATTAATTAATTAAATTAAAAGCATTTTTAAAAAGAAATGTAATGAATTCCAAAAGTTCTATTTTTTTGGTTTGTTTTTGTTTTTTCAAGGTAGGGTTTCACTCTAGCCCAAGCTGACCTGGAACTCACTCTGTAATCCCAGGCTGGCCTTGAACTCACAGCAATCCTCCTACCTCTGCCTCTTGAGTGCTGGGATTAAGGTGTATACCACTGCACCCTGCTAAAAAGTGCTACTCTTAATGGGAATATGGGTTTTTGTTTTTTTGTTTTTGTTTTGATCTGGTGTGGGATTTATATTTCCTAAGAACAAAAACTTACCAACTACCATTTTCTTTTCCAAAAATTACAAAGTAGACATTGGTTATTTTGGGGTTTACATGTTTCATGTAGAAATCAGAATGTGTTAACTAGAAGATTTCTGACATGTAAGATCTCTTGCTATATATGTTAGAGTGTTTCCAAATCAACCTTACATGGCCTGGAGCCTCACTTTTGACTTTCAAGGTCTAACACAGGAAAGAATTTCTGTAGAGGAAAAGTCACATCTGTCTCAGCATAGTCCTGTGTTGCTTAATGAAGGAGACAGCATTTGGGAAATGCATCATTAGGCAATTTCAAATCCTTTTGCAAACACTGTGCAGTTAAAGCAACCAGGATGGCTATGACATCGCTAGGCAATATAATCTTACGGGAGCGCTACTGCACATATGGACCGCTGTTGAGTGAAATGTTGCTATGCAGCGGCCGGCTGCACATGCAAAAGAGAGATTGTGCTGTGCCCAGCACTCTGCGAAACTTGTTACAAATGTGATCACATCTGGGCCTCGCGGCAATTCTAATGGAGGAAGGGACCGATGAAGTTAACTTTCCCAAAGGCACGTGGCCAATGGTCACAAAGCCCAGATAAGAATTGGGGTGGGGCTGGAGAGATGGCTTAGTGGTTAAACGCTTGCCTATGAAGCCTAAGGACCCCAGTTCGAGGCTCGATTCTCCAGGACCCACGTAAGCCAGATGCACAAGGGAGTGCATGCATCTGGAGTTCGTTTGCAGTGGCTGGAGGCCCTGGCGCACCCATTCTCTCTCTCTCTCTCTCTCTCTCTCTCTGCCTATTTCTGTATCTCTCTCTCTCAAATAAATAAATAAATAAAATTAAAAAAAAAAAAAGAATTGGGGGTGGCATGGCTCCAAGTCTTGCTCTTAACTGCTGGTAGGACAGCTCCACCTGAGTGAACAAACCATCCAACCATGCTTTCTCCACTGCTGGCTCTGCTTTCTTCTGGGTTGGCTTCGTTTAGAAGCAGACATTTTCCACATGGAAGCTGGATGGCCCAATAGTTCTGCGTTGTCATGATTCTTAGCATCTGTGGTTCTCAGAAGAGGAACAGATATCATTGTCCTGAGGGCTGCCCAGTAATTATTTTTTTGTGTTTGTTTGTTTGTTTGTTTGTTTGTTTGTTTGTTTGTTTGTTTGTTTGTTTGTTTTTCGAGGTTGGGTCTCACTCTAGCTCAGGCAGACCTGGAATTCACTCTGCAGTCTCAGGGTGGCCTTGAACTCACATCGATCCTCCTACCTCTGCCTCCCCAGTGCTGGGATTAAAGGCGTGTGCCACCATACCTGGTTTCCAATAATTCTTTTGTTCTGTGTGGGCAGGCTAATCTTCTCATAAAGTGGCGGCTTCAGTGCCTCTCCTCTCAAATCTGAGAGTCTTGGACTGATGTTCTTTCTGGCATGTCTGAGTCTTTAAGAGACTGGCCACCTCTGCTTTTATTGTCTTGGAATCCAGCTGCCATGCCATAAAGATTGCTCAGTGGTTAAGGTGCTTGCCTGTAAAGCCTAACTACCTGGGTTCAATTCCCCAGTACCCACATAAGCCAGATGCACAAGGTGGCACATGCATCTGTAGTTTGTTTGCAGAGGCTGGGGGCCCTGGAGTGCCCATACACTCTCGTTCTTTCTCTCTCTCTCCTTACAAATAAATAAAAATTTTAAAAGAAGATACTCAGGCTAAGGGCTGAGGATATCACTCAATGGTTAAGAACTCCTGCCACTTAAGAATGAAGGCCTCTAGGCTGGAGACCACCAAATTCAACTCCCCCAAACCCACATAAAAAAGCTGGGCATGGCCATGCACAGCTATAACCCCAGTCCATGGGTACAGAGTGTAGACTAGAGAATTACGGGGTCTCCCTAGGATAGCAGCTGTGGGTTGAGGGTGAATGATAAGAGAAGGACACACAGTGTTCACCTCTGGCTTTTGCATACACACACACACACACACACACACACACACACACACACACACAAAGAAAATATATCCAGGCTATGCCATTGCAGGAAAGCCACATATGGGGGAGGGGGGGGAACAGAAGGAAGAGATACTTCGAGGAAGGAAGGGCCTCAGTTAACATTTATCACCAAAGCCACAGACTTTCCAGCTCAACATTGGATGGGAGCTGAATGCAGCCGAGGGAGTTGACTCAGCCAGCACCATAAGAGCAGAGAACTTCCAGGCAGACCCTCAACATTATAAGAACTAAGTCACTGTCCAAAGCTGCCATGTTTGGGGCCTAGTGAGATGGCTCAGTGGTTAAAAGCACTTGCCTGTAGAACCTGCCAGCCTGGGTTCACTTGCCCAGTACCCAAGTGAAAACTAGACACAAAAAGTGGCACAAGCATCTGGTATTCACCTACAGTGGACAAGAGACCCTGAAGTGTGTGTGTGTGTGTGTGTGTGTGTGTGTGTGTGTGTGTACTGTACAAATAAGTAAACACAAATAAGTAAATAAATTGTATTTAAAAGAAATATGGGGGCTGGAGAGATGGCTTAGGGGTTAAGGCGCCTGCCTCCTAACCCTAAGAACACTGGTTCCAATCTCCAGCGGTTCCAATCTCCAGGTCCCATGTTTAGCCAGATGCAAAGTGACGCAAGGGCGAAATGCCACACTTGACCTCAAGGGAGGCGCACACATCTGGATTTCATTCGCAGCAGCTGAGACACTGCTCACGCGCCCATCTGTGTCTTCCTCCCACCCCCTCTCTCTCTCTGTCTCTCTGTCTCTCTCTGTGTCTCTCTCCAAAAATATAAGATAAAATTTTTTAAAAGTTTTTAAAAAAAAAAAAATATGGAGCTGGAGAGAAAGCTCAGAGGTTAAAGGCTCTTGTTTGCAAAGCCTGATGGCCTGGGTTTGATTCCCCAGTTCCCATGTAAAGACAGAGGCACAAAGTGGCACATGCATCTGGAGTTCATTTGCAGTGGCAAGAAACCCTGGCATGCCCATGCTTACTTTCTCTGTTGGTCTGCCTCTTTGTCTCTCACTCTCTAAAATAAATAAAAATAGTTTTTTAAATATGCATAGCAGTACATGCCTTTAATCCCAGCACTCGGGAGGCCATGAGTTTGAGACTAGCCTGGGGCTATAATGAGTTTTAGGTCAGTCTGGGCTAGAATGAGTCCCTACCTGGAAAAAAAAAAAAAAAAGTTACCAAGTTTTGGAGTGGTTGGTTAGGCAGCAATTGACATAAAGTGCCCATTTGTGAATATCATGTTCCCTGGAGCACACAGCCTCTTCCAAGGAAAGATGTGTTTGACCTGTGTCTTCCTTGGATGCAGGTTTGCCCCCAGGAGTGCTGGGCAGGTGGAAGAAAGCTGTGTCTACTTGCTTCCTGTGGGCTGATGTTAATGTGCTAGAAAAGATAAAGACTTTGGAGTCCCCTGTCAATCATCACAAAAGGGTTATATCACCTCATTGTGTCTTTCCTAAAGACAAGAAATAACTTTAAATTTTCATATATGCTTTTTGTAGAGATGAAGTTAGAGTTATTCCACAAGCATTCACGGAGTTTATCCAGCAGACCCGGCACTATCCATTACATAACAAGCTTTTTGAGGACAGGCTCTTTGTGCCATCTCTTTGTCTGAAACTCCAAAATATGTCTTTTAAATGTTTTTTATTTATTTGAGAGAGAGAAAGAAGGAGAATGGGTGTACCAAAGCCTCTAGCCACTGCAAACAAACTCCAGACACATGCGCCACCTTGTGCATCTGGCTTACATGGGTACTGGGGACTCAAACCTAGGTCCTTAGACTTTGCAGGTAAGCACCTTAACCACTAAGCAATCACTCCAGCCCCCAAAATATTTTTTACACAAATGTATTGTGACAAAGCCTGATGACAACCAGTGTAAATACAGAATGGATTTCTGTAAAGCCCAGAGTTAATGGTAAGGAATATACAGAAAGCTGAGCTGGGAAGATGGCTGAGCAATTAAATGTGTTTGTTTGCAAGCCTGGGTTGAATTCTCCAGTACCCAGGTACAAGCAGACACACAAAGTAGCACGTATGTCTTGAACTCATTTGTACTGGCAAGAGGACCTGGTGCACCCACACACATACACTCTCTCTCAAATGTCTTGAACTCATTTGTACTGGCAAAACAAATTTTTTAAAGAATTTATAGAAAACTACAATGAGGACCTGTTCAATTCCTCAGTGCACCCACACATGCATCTGGACACTCTCTCTCAAATAATTTTTTCCCTCTCTCAATTAAATAAATAAAAATAAAAAAAGAAAACATGATCTTTAAAAAAGATAAAATAAAATAAAATTTAGTTATCATTACCTAGCCTTGTTTTTGTTTGTCTTTATTTTAAGATTTTTATTCATTTATTGACAGAGAGAAAAAGTGTGGGCACTTTGTGCATCTGGCTTTAAGGCAGAGAGAGAAAGTCAGCAGGTTTTGCAAGCAAGTGCCTTGAGCCACTGAATGCTGTTTTTGTTTATGTTTTGTTTTTTGTTTTATTCATTTTTGAGGTAAAGTCCACTTCAGCCATTGCAAACAAACAAGATCCATGTGGTAAACAACTCCATGTGTCCCCTTGTGTGCATGTGTGACCTTGTGCACTTGAATCACTGTGCGTCTGGCTTACATGGGACCTGGAGAGTCAAACAGGAGTTCCTAAGCTTCACAAGCAGGCACCTTAACTGCTAAGTCATCTCTCCAGCCCTCAAACAAATTTTTTAAAGAATTTATAGAAAACTACAATGTGGTATATAAAATTTAGTTATCGAGCTGGAGAGATGGCTTAGGCAGATTAGGAAGGAAGTTTAGGGAAGGGCACATTACCGTTTTGGCGACTGGTTCATTCTTGCCTGCAAAGCCAAAGGACCTCAGTTCAATTCCTCAGTACTAAAAGAAAAGGTAAAAATTCAAACTCAAAACAAAACAATGAGGAGGAGCCAGATGCACAAGGTGGTGCATGCATCTGGAGTTAGTTTGCAGTGGCTGGAAGCCCTGGTGCACCCATTCTCTCTCTCTTTCTCTCTCTTTCTCGCTCTCTCTCTCTCTCACACACTCTGCCTCTTTCCCTCTCTCAATTAAATAAATAAAAATAAAAAAAAGAAAACATGATCTTTAAAAAAAGATAAAATAAAATAAAATTTAGTTATCATTACCTAGCCTTGTTTTTGTTTGTCTTTATTTTAAGATTTTTATTCATTTATTTGACAGAGAGAAAAAGTGTGGGCACTTTGTGCATCTGGCTTTAAGTGGGTGCTAGGAAAGTAAACCAAGCCAGGTCAGCAGGTTTTGCAAGCAAGTGCCTTGAGCCACTGAGCCATCTCCCCAGCTGTTTTTGTTTATGTTTTGTTTTTTGTTTTATTAGTTTTTTGAGGTAAAGTCTCACTCTAGCCCAAGCTAACCTAGAATTCACTATGGAGTCTTAGGGTGGCCTCAAACTCATGGCGATCCTCCTGCCTCTGCCTCCTGAGTGCTGGGATTAAAGGCGTGCGCCACCACGACCGGCTTTGTTTTGTTTTTGAGATAGAGTCTCACCACATAATATAGGCTGACCTGGATATGGCTATGTAGCCCCAATTAAACTCAAACTCACAATATACCTACCTCAGCCTCCCAAGTGTATTAATTCCTTAACTACAGCGATCTGAACTGGGCAAGGTGACACACATGGGAGACTGCATCAGAAGGATTGAGAGTTCAAGACCAGCCTGGGTAACCTAGCCAGACCCTGTAAACACATAATAAATAGACAGATAAACAAGCAAACAAACAGACATGGTTCCTTAATTTGTTAACTTTTCCAACCCTATTCCCAAAAGGATTTGCAGAAGCTTTTAAAAAAAAAAAATCAGTAAATATGAAAAGATAAAATACAGATAAGAAACTAGGGCAAAGGGAAAATAAGTGTCACAATAATGGCTTAGTAATCTGTAACTTGACTTGCAATATACCTTGGCTTTTCATGTCAATTTTTAAAGCCAAGGTTCATTGTCTGTTATGAAATATATTATTTATTGGTTGATTTGAGAAAGGGGAGCAGATAGAGAGAGAGAGAATGGGTGTGCTAGGGCCTTTAGCCACTGCAAACGAACTCCAGACCCATATGCCACCTTGTGCATCTGGTCTATGTGGGTACTGGAGGATCAAACCTAAGTCATTTGGCTTTGCAGGCAAGCGACTTAGCCACTAAGCCATCTCTCCAGTCTTGATTATCATTAAGCTAGTATGGTCACATAAGATAATTACTTTAGCTGGAGAGATGGCCCAGCCGTTACGGTGTTTATTTATTAAGCCTAATGACCTGGGTTTGATTCCCCAGGACCCACATAAAGCCAGATGCATAGTGGCTCATGCATCTGGAGATTGCAGCAGTTGGAGGTCTAGTGCACCCATTCTTTCTTTGTCTCTCTCTCTCTCTCTGCTTGCAAATAAACAAGTAAATAATATATTTTTTAAAAGATAATTAGTTTATCACTAGTGCCAGGAGTTCTAGAAGCAATTTAATCTATTAACTTGGCTAACTGTACTTTTGCCATTAATAGAACCACTCCAGCGACACTGTACATTTTAATTAATTTCACTCAGTAGGAAGTGAAATTCTTTTGTTTTTAATTTTCTGGAACCTTTTCTTTTTATTTGCAAGCAGAGAGGGTGGGGAGAGGGAGGATAGCACACCAGGGCCTCTAACCACTGCAAATGAACTCCAGATGCATATGCCACTTTGTGCATTTACATGGATACTGGGGAATTGGGCTTTATGTGGGTACTAGAGAATTGAACCTAGGTCATTAGGCTTTGCAAGCTATTGACTTAACCTCTGAGCCATCTCTCCAGCCCCAGGAAGTGAAATTCTTCCCCGTGGGTTCACTTGACCTGTTCAGACTAAGAATCTGGTCACTATATGTAGTGGATCAGTGAGAATCCGTGAAGACTGGTAGGTAAAGTCTAGGAGGCAACAAACAAGCCTTCCACGCCTGGCTCTGTCACTTACTGGATACATGTCAGTCAAATGGGTGTGATAATAGTACCTATAGCACAGGGTTGCTTTTTTTGTTTGTTTTGTTTTGTTTTGTTTTTTTGGTTTTTAGAGGTAGGGTCTCACTCTGGCCCAGGCTGACCTGGAATTCACTATGTAGTCTCAGGGTGGCCTTGAACTCATGGCAATCCTCCTACCTCTGCCTCCCAAGTGCTGGGATTAAAGGCATGTGCCACCACGCCCGGCCAGCACAAGGTTGTTGAGACTTAAATGAGACAGTCAGTGCAGACAGGGCACAGCTTCACACGTGTTACCTACTCCCATCATGGCAGTAGACAGCGTTAAGGCGGGGCCTTTCGATCTTGGGTAACTGTCATTTTATTGTAATTCTGGGAGGGCTATTGTCGCGGGAAACTTTTCCCCTGGGGAGACACAAACTCACGTCTTCACCCCATGCAGGGCTCAGAGGGCAGACTAAAGTACGATTACACCAATACCAGTTCAGTGAACCAATGAATTTGTTGAGGTACCATACAGAGCATGGAGAGGGATTATTTACAGTGAAATGGAGCCCAGACAACAGCCACTTTGATGGAGCTCCCTGTGTCAAGATTACTCCTTGGATGCGCCTCCCTCAGCCTGAGGATGCCAGCTTACAGAGCATCGGCACCCCAGAGCAGCCTCGTCCCACCCTGAATGACAACTTCCCTGTGGCCATTTCTAGAAGCTCCTGTCCCTGTCCAGGAGTGTGAGACCACAGAGCAGCACTTCAGTGGGGCTCCCTGTGTGGGGATTACCCCCGTGGAAGATCCTCCCTCAGCCTCCGGTGAGACCTTACTTATAGAGACCTCAAAACAGCTGCTGAAATGGAGCTCACCAGTCCTTGATCTTTTACCCTCTATGTACTCTATCTCCCGTAAGATAAGACCTAGCGTGTTGTGATATATTGCTAGCACAGGGGGACTTTGAGATCTCGGGTGGGGGTCTGATGACCTTCCCCACGCCTTCTTCTTGTGAGATGTCCCAGCTGCTTTTGATAAAAGCTGACAATAGTTGTTCACTGCTTTCAATGCAAAGAAATTTTGACCATATAGCACTATTAATTAGAACACTTTGGTAACAAATGGGATGGAGGTGAGACTAATATATATAATATATATCTTTAGCTTGCCGGGGCATGTGGTTTTCACTCTTGCCTTCCTGTGGCACCCTTCTGCTCAGAGAGACTGAGTGTTCCAGAGGAACACAGAGAGGAAATCCAGCATCTGGCACCCCAAAATAGAACTTCCCTGCACCTCTCTCAAGCTTTACTAGTCAGAAGGCCAGAGGCATGCATGTCTTCCTGTACCCCCACTTCCAGTTATTGAGGTTTGGGCCAGCATACTTCAGAGATCCATCAGGGACCCAGAGGTGACGTGGAAGGAAGGGTAAAGGAAAGGAGATAAGCTCCTCTTCTCCTTTTGAGAGGCTGGGGAGAAGGCTCAGTCAGGAAAGTGTTTGGCACACAAGCAAGAGGTCCTGAGTTTGGGTCCCCTGCACACATATCAAATGCCAGGCATTGTAACCCGCACCTGTAATCCCAGCACCAGAGACAGGAAGATGACTGGGGTTTGCTGGCTAGCTAGTTTAACCCAGTTGATAAGCTCCAGGTTCAAACAAACAAGGTAGCCGGGCATGGTGGTGCACGCCTTTAATCCCAGCACTCAGGAGGCAGAGGTAGGAAGATCACTGTGAGTTCAAGGCCACCCTGAGACTCCATAGTGAATTCCAGGTCAGCCTGGTCTAGAGTGAGATCCTACCTCGAAAAAAAAAAAAAAAAAAAAAAAAAAAAACAAGGTAGACAACCAAAGTCAACCTTTAGTCTCCACATATATATATACATATAAACACACAAACACACATGTATACATACATATAAACAAACACACATTTAAAAAAAAAACAGAGCTGGGCATGGTGGTGCACATTTTTTATCCCAGCACTCAGGAGATAGAGGTAGGAGGATTGCCTTGAGTTTAAGGACCACCTGTGACTACAGACTGAGTTCCAGGTCAGTCTGTGCTAGAGTGAGACCCTACTTGAAAGAAACGAAGAAAGGAAGAAAGAAAGAAAGAAAGAAAGAAAGAAAGAAAGAAAGAAAGAAAGAAAGAAAGAGAGAGGGAAAGAAGGGAGGGAGAGAGAGAAGGGAGGGAAGGAGAGAGAGAGGGAGGAGAGAAAGAAAGAAAGAAAGAAAGAAAGAAAGAAAGAAAGAAAGAAAGAAAGAGAGAAGAGAGGGAGGGAGGGAGGGAGGGAGAGGGAGGAAAGAAAGAAAAGAAAAAGGAAAGGAAGGAAGGAAGGAAAGAGGGAGGCAGTAAACAATACATTAAATGTGGGTCTCAGTTTTCCTGTTCAGCAAGTTTCTTGTGATCAACAGTCTGGGTCTCTGGGGCAGAAATACTCAGGGCAACTAAGAGGGCAGTCACATTCATTTCGTTGGTTACCTCAAGTCAGGCAGAGGCCGTCAGAAAGTTTAGGCATATGAGCTGCTCTTAGCATCCAGAGAGCATCAGTAAACCTGCTGTGAGGGGCAAGGTCGACCACTCTGCTGTAAAACTGGTGGGACAGAGGTGGGATGAACCTGGCTCGGACCAGATAGAGACTGAGGCACAGACCTGCAGCCAGGAATGAGAGGAGGCCCAGGCAGCAAAGGAAAGAACTCCCACCTCCTCCCCACCAACTTCTCCAGAATGTCCCAAGTGACCATAGACTGGTCCCCACTTTCTTTCCAGGCTTCTACATCCTTGTCTGGAAAATGAAGAGCTGGGAGGGAAAAATCTCCAGTGGTCATGAAAGTCAGTGATTTCCACACTGACCATGGTAGCTTGTCCTCAATGCTTATCAGTTATAATAGTAATACAACCTAATTAAACAGCTGGAAATGAAAAGTCACAGATAAGCCTCATGTCCAAAGAAGGGGCATCCTATTTAATGAATTGCAGACATACTACCTGACAAGAAGTCTCTGTTATCATACTTAAGTAAATGATTAAACAGAATTAACACACTTCTACTCTATGAATTTCAACATCAGGTATTAAAATTCTATATTCAGCTGGGTGTGGTGGCACACACCTTTAATCCCAGCACTTGGGAGGCAGAGGTAGGAGGATTGCTGTGAGTTCAAGGCCACCCTGAGACTCCACAGTGAATTCTGGGTCAGCCTGGACTAGAGCGAGACCCTACCTTGAAATACCAAAAACAAACAAAAAATAAATAAATAAAAATTAATTAATTAATTAATTAAAAAATAAAACTCTATATTCCTGGGCTGGATAGATTGCTTAGTGGTTAAGACACTTGTCTGCAAGGCCAAAGCACCCAGGTTTGATTCCCCAGGACCCATGTAAGCCAGATTCACATGGTGGCACATGCATCTGGAGTTCATTTGCATTGGCTAGAGGCTCTGACTCACCCAATTCTCCCTGTCTTTCTATCTGCTTTCTCTCTCTCTCTCCCTCTCTCTCTCTCTCTCTCTCTCTCTCGGATAGATAAATAAATATAATATATTTTAAAGACCTTTATAATCCTTATTATGCAGCAATAAAAAGAAGTCAGCCCTGGGCGTGGTGGTGCATTCCTTTAATCCCAGCACTTGGGAGGCAGGGGTAGGAGGACCGCCATGAGTTTGAAGCCACCCTGAGACTCCATAGTGAATTCCAGGTCAGCCTGGGCTACAGTAAGACCCACCTCGAAAAACCAATAAATAAATAAATAAATAAATAAATAAAAAGAAGTCAGCAATAAAAAAGAAAACATTGATCCATGTGACATTATGGATGGTTCTCAATTATACTGAGTGAAAGAAACCTGACATTAAAGAGTCTATAAACAAGGGGGAGGGGAGGGAAATATCATGGTTTATTGCAAGTATAGAAGTTGCCAATAAAAAAAAAAAATTTAGGGCTGGACAGATTGCTTAGCAGTTAAGGTGCCTGCCTGCTAAGCCTAAGAACCCGGTTCCAATCTCCATGTCCCACGTTTAGCCAGATGCAAAGTGATGCAAGGGTGCAATGCCGCACTTGACCACAAGGGGCGCACACATCTGGATTTCATTTACAGCAGCTGAGAGCCTGCTGGTGCACCCATCTCTATCTGTCTCCCTCTCCCTCTCTGTCTGTCTGTCTCTCTCTGTCTCTCTCCAAAAATAAATAAAATAATAAAAAAAATTTTTTTAATTTTTAAAAAAAGATTCTATAAACAAGTTTCCATTTGTATAACTTGCTACCTGCCATCAAAGAATACAGATCAATGGTTGCTTGGGAAGGGGGAGGGGCAGTTATGTTAATTTTCCCTGGTGTAACAGTTTCCTTGTCATTGCTAGGACAAGATATTCAATCAAGTTGAATTGGTGGTTCAGGTCAGCCTGAGCTAGAGTGAGACCCTACCTCAAAGAAGAAGAAGAAGAGGAGGAGGAGGAGACAACTTTGAGTCTTCTTCAAGGAAAATCACAGGGTAGCTCCTTGTCTTTCTCTACAAGAGATGTAGATGGGTGACAGCAGATCCTCCCATAGTTCTTTTCCTTTTCTGTCACTCATCATCTTTATCTTCATCAGAATCTTGGTCTGCTCACCTTGAAAATCTGCTAGCTTCATACCTGTCTTTACCTTTCTTTCTACTGCCTTCCCTCCATTTCCTTCTGTCTTTGCAGCTCCCGCTGCCTCTGTGGCTCTTCTCTTTGGTGCTTCACTACTTTCTCGTCATCATGAGGAAGCCTAGGATCCTATTCATCAGCTAAAGGAACGAGAACTTCTCCTGCAGAAAACCCGCTGGGAACAGGGACCTTCAGCCTGGTGATGTGGCCGCAATCTGCCAGTCATCTGAGGAACCACCTCGTTTTAGGTGGGTGACTAGGGCAAGGACTGGACTTTGTTTTGTTCTTTGGCTCTTTGCCTAGTGAGAGCAGCCTTTTTCACTTGCTGATGAGACTGTAGAAGCTTAAAGTTTTAGAACAGCCTTCAGTTTTAGAGTACCTGGTCTCCATTCCCAAATCGTCAGACAGGAACATCTTCTTTTCAGTTTAACACAGGCCTTCCAAGCCCGCTCTGCCCAAGGGCCGGGGCTGTGGGAACGTGGAGCCCATTCACCGCCAGAGTCTAGTGGAACAACTTAGACCCTCCATGGAGTCTTTAACTTTTTTATTGACAGCCTCCATAATAATAGACAATAAACCATGAAAATTCCCTCCCCCACTTTCTCCCTCACAAATCCACTCTCCATTATATCCCCTCCCCCTTCACTTAGTCTCTCTTTTATTTGGATTTCATCATCTTTTCCTCCTATTATGAGACCTTGTGTAGGTAGTGCCAGGCATTGCAAGGTCATGGATATCCAGGCCATTTTGTGTCTGGAAGATTGCATGGTAAGCAGTTCTACCCTACCTTTGGCTCTTACATTCTTTCCACCACCACCTCCACAATGGATCCCAAACCTTGGAAGGTGTGATAGAGATGTTTCAGTGCTGAGCACTCCTCTGTCACTTCTTCTCAGCACCATGATGATTTTTGAGTCATCCCAGAGGTCACCGCCTTCTGAAAAGAGAAGCTTCTCTAACCGAAAGTGAGAGTAGCATTAACATATGGGTATGAACATTAAGAAAAGTGCTTACCGGACAGTTTGGTGAACATAATATATGCATTTACCCAGACAATGGCAGGCGTTACTCCCCTAGGGCTCATGACATTCCCCCACCATAGTCTTTGACTAGGTTTTCAGTACCAGGCATGTATTCCCCAACCCCATGGAGCAGGCCTCCTGTCATACTAGAGAGTAGTTGGATTCCCCCATAACAGACATGCCACTATTGCACCACTTGGCTCATTTCGCCTGGCTGGCCAATCTTAAGACTTGCAGTGTCCATTGCTATCTACCTCCTTGGATTATTTCTCTCTCCCATACAGCTACATGCAGTATAGCTTGTTCCAGCTTTCTTTCTTTCTTTTCTTTTTTAAAGATAAACAGACCTTTTAATTTTTTTTATTTGAGAGCGACAGATAGAGAGAGAGAATGGGCGCACCAGAGCCTCCAGCCACTGCAAATGAACTCCAGATGCATGCGCCACCTTGTGCATCTGGCTTACGTGGGTACTGGGGAATTGAGCCTCGAACCAGGGTCCTTGGGCTTCACAAGCAAGTGCTTAACTGCTAAGCCATCTCTCCAGCCCTTGTTCCAGTTTTCTGTCAGCAGGTCTACAGGGAGGAGGTTTTCAGCTTAGCTCCAGCAAGATTTCTCAGTGACCTTGCAGCCCAAGCACGTGCACTCTTCAGTAATAGGGTCTTACCATCTACTTCTGGTGGGAAACCAAGAGCCTTGGAAATGACCTGTAATGTTTTGGAGGCAACAGGGACCTTCCTGGCCAACAATTCGCTATAAAGTATCCCATTCCTGACACTGAGATTTTTCTAGTAACAATCTGTGGCTTCTGGTTGTACCATTATCCAAAGAAGTAGGTTTTCATATGGCTTATTCATAACATCTTAAAGTTTGATTAACATTCTTTCCACCCTTCCTTTACTCAATTCCTTCCCCAGACCTCCTGTGGGCCACTGTACCCCCAGTAATCTGTTCATCTATTTACATATATATATATAATACCCTCCATTTAAATCCTCCCCTCTCCTCCCTCCCTTATATCCCCTTTCTAGCTTGCTGGTCTCTGATACTGACTTTTACTCCGATTCACATATAGATCTAAGCATTTGGAGCTAGGATCCACAGATGAGAGAAAACCTCAATTAGCATAATCCTTTCCAGATCCATCCATTTCCCTGCAAATTACATAATTTCATTTTTCGTTACTGCTGAGTAGAACTCCATTGTGTAAATGTACCACATCTTCATTATCCATTCATCAGTTGAGGGACATCTAAACTGGTTCCATTTCCTAGCTATTGTGAATAGAGTGGCAATAAACATGGATGTGCAATGGATGTGTAGTGAGATTCTTCAGTTCCCATATAAGCCAGATGCACATGGTGGCGCATGTGTCTAGAGTTTGTTTGCAGTGGCTAGAGGCCCTGGCATGCCCATTCTCTCTCAAATGAATAAATAAAAATAAATAATTTAAAAAAAAAAAAAGGCATTAAGAGGAGCTGGAGAGATGGCTTAGTGGCCTCATGGCTCCATCAGGCTTCCATGCAGGCATCCAGCAAACCTGCTTTACACTGCCCATGGCTGTTTCCAAAACACAAGACCATGTTGCAAATTGAGTGACCCTCTCTTTCCTGCATTTCTTATACTCCATAATACCAGGCGGAGTACCAATTTGTTAAGCCAGGGGAGAATAAATCATACTTTGAAGAACAGCACACTCCTTCAGCATTCAGGCCCCTTCAAAAGACTGCATTCTTTCTGTTGTCCCAATGCAGGTCAGCTGGCCCAATCTCAATGGTTGTAATCTCTCACACAAGTGCAGCTCAACAGGCAGAAGCTTCAGCCCAAAGATTTCTATCTGTGCTATATTCCTCTGCACACACCAGTCCATTTCTATGCAATGCATCCCTGCACAAATTCTCAGGACACGGCCATAACAGCAAGCCTCTTACACAAACTTCTTCTAGCTCAGTCCAGGCATAGCTCTTTCTCACCCTCATAAGCCAAACCTCACAGTCCATAGCTCTTACTGCATTCAGATCTTTCAACTCTAACCAGAATAGTCCATCAAGCTATACGTACAGCACTGAAAGGCATCTCTTAGGCCAAGGTTTCAAATCCTTCCACATTCCTCTTAAAAATCAGCTCCAATGAACTGAAAGCCTCCTCCATGAGGACCAGCTGACAGAAAGTTGGAAAAAGCTACACTGCATGCAGGTCAATGGGAGAGAGAAAACACCAGGGATGGTACTCAACAGTGAACACTGTAAGCTTTAAATTTGGCCAACCAGGCCAAATGAGCCAACGGGTGCAATAGTGGCATGTCTGTTATGGGGAAACCAACTGCTCTCTAATTGGACTGCAGGCCTGCTCCATGGGAGGGAACACATCCCTGATACTGAAAATGTACGACAGGGGTAGTCATGAGCCCTAAGGGTGTAATGTCTGCTGGAGTCTCACTAAATGTATATACTATGCCCACCAAACTGCTCAGTAAGCACTTCTCTTAATGTCCACACCCATATACTAATGCTACTCTCACTTTTGGTTAGAGAAGCTTCTCTTTTCAGATGGTGGCAACCTTGGGATGATTCAGAAGGCACCATGATGCTGAGAAGAAGTGACAGAGGAGTGCTCAGCACTGAAACATCTCAAACCTACCTTCCAAGGCTCAGGGTCCATGGCGGAAGAGGTGGCAGAAAGAATGTAAGAGCCAAAGGAAGAGTAGGACTCCTTGCAACGTGCTCCTCCAGACACAAAATGGCCTGGATAGCCATGACCTCACAGTGCCTGACACTACCTACATAAGACCATCATAATGTGAGGAAAAGATCATGACATAAAACTGAAAAGAGAGACTGATTGAGAGGGGGAGGAGATATGATAGAGAACGAGGTTTCAAAGGGGAAAATGGGGGAGGGAGGGAGGGAAATAACATGGGACATGGTCTACAATTAAAGAAGTTGTCAATAAAAAATTTTTTTAAAAAGAGACATACATGATGAGAAATGTATTTTAAAAAATCAGCTCCAAAAGGCCAAACCCACACAGTCAGGTGTCTAGCAGCAATCCCACTCCTCTGGTACCAACTATACTGTTACACCAGTTTGCACTGCTGCCAGAAAACACTCGACCAAGAGCAGCTTGTGGGGAAAAGGTTTATTATGGCTTAAAGACTTGAGGGGAAGCTCCGTGATGGCAAGGGAAAACAATGGCATGAGCAAACATCACTTCCTGGCCAATATCAGGTGGGCAACAGCAACAGGAGAGTGCCAAACGCTGGCAAGGGAAAACTGGCTATAATACCCATAAGCCCACCCCCAACAATACATTGCCTCCAGGAGGTGTTAATTCCCAAATCTCTATCAGCTGGGAACCTAGCATTCAGAATACCTAAATTTATGGGGGATACCTGAATCAAACCACCACACCCTTCCTTCCTCCCTCCCAAATAAATAGATATTTGGGAAAAAAAAAAAAAAAAACAGGCTGGAGAGATGGCTTAGCAATTAAGGTATCTGCCTGCAAAGCCTAAGGATCCAGGTTTGATTCCCCAGTACCCACATAAGCTAGATGAACAAGGTGGTGCATGTGTCTGGAGTCTGCAGTGGCTGGAGGCCCTGGCATGCCCATTCTCTCTCTCTCTCTCTCCCTCTTTCTCTTTCATGCCAGGTATGATGGCACATGCTTTTAATTCCAGCACTAGGAAGGCCAAAGTAGGAGGATTGCTGTGAGTTTGAGGTCAGTCTGAGACTATATAGTGAATTCCAGGTCAGACCTTACCTCAAAAAAAAAAAAAAAAAAAAAAGGTCTGGTCCACTGCTTTTCATTTGGGCAGCGTTTAGGCTTCTTCTGGCATTAGTCTGAGCTGGTGTGGTGGCAAGGCTGGCGACCGCAGCCATGACAGAGGCTGATGTTAATCCAAGGGCCTGTCCCCTCGCAGATGCCCACCTCACCAAGAAACTACTGGACTTCGTTCAGCAATCGTGTAACTACAAACAGCTTCAGAAAGGAGCCGATGAGGCCACCAAAACACTGAACGGGCCATCTCTGAGTTCATCGTGATGGCAGCAGATGCTGAGCCCCTGGAGGTCATCCTGCAGGCCTGTCATTGCCTGTTCTGTCACCATCAGAGAAGGCTCTCAGCTCAAGCAGCAGATCCAGTCCATTTAGCAGTCTCTTGCAAGGCTCTTGGTCTAAGCCTGTGGCCTTGGCCATTCCCTGACATGCTCCTCCTTGTGTATCATATTATCTTGTGTTAGCATGTAGTATTTTCAGCTCCTCTCTTATAAAATATTGTACTACATATGGTGTTGGAATTTTTTTTTTTTTTTTTTTTTTTTTTTTTTTTTGGTTTTTCAAGGCACTCTAGCTCAGGGTGACCTGAAATTCACTATGTAGTCTCAGGGTGGCCTCAAACTCACTGCGATCCTCCTACCTCCCTGAGTGCTGGGATGAAAGGCGTGCCCCACCACGCCCAGCCTTGTTTTGTTTTTGTTTTTGGTCTTATGGTTGTTTTGATCTTTGTGCCCTTCACTCTGTCAGAAGTCTCCCATCGTTTAATCTCCCTTTTGAAAAGTGAACAAATGCCCAAGATAGCCACAATGTTACCTTGTATTAGCAGGAAGAACCAGAAGCCCGACTGAGCCAGAGATGTCGTTCCACTTTTCATCTGCTAACTCCTTCCTGTGTGCTGAGCGAGATGGGACTACACATCGACCACATGGAGCCTCTCATTTGAAGAGGAAGTACATGTTTGATGAAGTTGTGAGGCTCAGGTCCAAGTGTCGTGCCATTCACTGATGTACCCCTGTGTGCTTTATGGGATGTTTTCACCCCAATCCCTAACTGTGCCACTGAGGGTGGCAGAGCAGTAACGTACCAAAGGGATGCTCCTCTGCAGGACTCTTGCTGGGGTGGGTTTGATAGGGGCAGGGACAAGGAAGTTAGTCTGGGTCTTGAAGAGTCAAGGGTTGGGGACAAAAGGTTCAATTGGTGTTGTAAATGCAGATTCTAGGAGGACTATGGCCAAGACATGGAATCTCGGGAGCACCCTCTTTGGTGAATGGGGATTTCTTCTGGGAACCATTTGCTGCCACTATATGGATCAAATGTATTCTCACATGAGAGTACTAGTGTGTCATTCTTTTTTTTTTTTTTTTTTTTTGGGGGAGAGAGTGAGAGAGAGAGAGAAACAATAGGTGTGCCAGCAGCCTCTCAGCTGCTGTGAACAAACTCCAGACGCATGTGCCCCCTTGTGGGCAAGTGCAGCATTGCGGCCTTGCGTCACTTGGCGTCTGGCTAAACATGGAACTTTGAGAATCGAACCGGCGTTCTTAGGCTTAGGAGGCAGGCGCCTTAACCCCTAAGCCATCTCTCCAGCCTGTGTCATTCATTTTTGAGCACTCTAATAAAGAAATATATTCATATTCCATTAAAAAAAAAAAAAAACAGGCTTGGGAGGTAATTTAGTAGGTAAAGTGCTTGCCTTGCAAGCATGAGGACCTGGGTTTGATCTCCAGAACCCACGTAAACATGTCAGGTATAGGGCTGGAGAAATGGCTTAGCAATTAAGGCGCTTGCCTACTAAAACCTAAGGACCCAGGTTTGACTTTCCAGGATCCATGTAAGCCAGATGTACAAGGTGACGTAAGCATCTGGAGTTCGTTTGCAGTGGCTGGAGGCCTTGGTGTGCCCATTCTCTTTCTCTCTCTCTCTCTCTCTCTCTCTCTCTCTCTCTCTGTCTCTCTCTCTCACACACACACACAAATAAATAAATAAATAAACTTTAAAAGCCATTTAAAAAAAAAATGTCAGGTGTAATGGTGAGGTAGTTTAGAGGTTGTAAGGGCCCTGAAAATAAAAACAAGGAATTCTTGGGGCCTGAGAGGGAAAATCTAGGTCATTTCACTTTCCTACAGGTCAGCACTGTCAGAAGGGAGAATTTGGCTGTTTTCTTATCTCCTAAAGCCTCTCCAGACTTGGTAAACAAACACCTCAGTTCTTATCTCCTCCTCCCCTGAGCGGAAGGAAGGTGAAAGGATTAGCCCTTTTCCAGAAACCTGGCCCCTGATGCGGTAGAAGTTTCACATGATGGCTGGGTTTTCAGGCTCCTTAACTCCTGAGTGATTGCTCGCCCAAGAGCAGGATGACTTCCGCATTCTCAAGACCCCCCACATTCCTATATAAGTGATGCTCATTTGTAACTCCAGCACTGGGCAGGCAGAGGCAGATAGATCCTTGGAGCTTGCTGACCAGCAAGTAAGCTCCAAGCCAATGAGAGACCCACTCTAAAGAGCTATGATGTTTGGGAGGGAGATGTGTTAGGTAGTTAGACAGAATGCATTTAGCAGGCTTGCAGGCCATTGAGGATGGACTCCCCAAAGTCAGCTTGAGACCCCACTTCCTGTTTTCTGGTACCACCAAGTTTAAGAAAGAGAAGTATAATGCAGGTGGGGGGATCACACACCTTTAATCCCAGCACTCCAGAGGCAGAAGTAGGAGGATCAGTGTGAGTTTGAGGCCAGCCTGAGACTACAGAGTGAATTCCAGGTCAGCCTGAGCTACAGTGAGACCCTATTTCCAAAAGAGAGAGAAAGACAAAGAAAGAGAAGTATTATAACTGTCCTCCTTCAGATTAAAATGACATTGCTAGGGTTTGAAAATTAGAGGGCTGAGACCACAGTTGTTGGGAATAGGGAGTTTATTAATGGCTCAGTGCAGGAGTTTTAGGCAAGGGGAAGGTCAAGGAACCAGGGAGAATCTGCAGTGGATGGATAGCAGTGTTGCCAGGCCAGTGTTTGATGGGTTAGCAAGGCAAGGGAGCTGGGTGTGAGACACAAAGTGATGAGAGAGATATAGAAAGAGAGAGAGAAGAGCATGTGTAAACAGAAAAGCAGATTTGAGGCTGAGACAGAGCGAGAGATACAATATAGAGAAATGTGCACCTTACTTCAGGAAAAAGAGTCAGAAAACAAAGTGAGAGAATGTCACCTGGTCCTTTATGCCCGTGCCCTTAGGGAGTGGCAACTGCCCAGTGGAAAGGAAGGGCCTGTGGAGGTGTGGGCTGATTCAAAGGGAAGGAGCCAGGTTGGCAGGATCTCCTGAGTTTTGGCTGGGTGATAAGAAGGAGAAGGCAGATGGGCTTTGAGACTGACATTCCAGCATTTTTAGAGAGATGATGGCTCAGCAGTCAAAAGTGCTTGCTTGCAAAGCCTGGTGGCCTGGGTTCAAATCCCCAGTACTCATTAAAGCCAGATGCATGAAGTGATGCATGATCTGAAGTTCATTTGTAGTGGCAAGAGGATCTGGCATGCCCATTCCTTCTCATATTCTCTGTCTCCCCCTCCTCCCTGCCCCTTGTAAATATATATATTTGAAAAGTACAGTGAACTGGGAGTGGTGGCTCACACCTTTAATCCCAGCATTCGGGAGGCAGAGGTAGGAGGATCACTGTGAGTTCCAGGCCAGCCCGAGACTACATAGCGAGGAGCCTCGAATAACAGAAGGCTAGAGAGAGGCCTTTGAATATTAAAAACTGGTTATTGATGGCTGGAGAGATGGCTCAGCTGTTAAGGCACTTGCCTGCAAAGCCTAAGGACCTGAGTTCATCTCTTGAGTACCCACATAAGGCCCGATGCGCAAGGTGGCACATGCATCTGGAGTTCATTTGCAATGGCTGGAGGCCCTAGCATGCCTATTTATTCTCTCTCTCTCTCTCTCTCTCTCTTTCTCTTACTCTCTTTCAAATAAATAAATAAAATAAAATATTTTTAAAATTAAAAATAAAGCTGGTTGTGGTGGTGCACGCCTTTAATCCCAGCACTCAGGAGGCAGAGGTAGGAGGATTGCCATGAGTTCGAGGCCACCCTGAGACTACATAGTGATTCCAGGTCAGCCTGGGCTAGAGTGAGACCCTACCTCAAAAAATAAACAAACAAAAAAAAACACTAAAAATAAAAATGGTTATTGAGGAAGCAACAACTGGATCTGTTGAAATGGAGGCAAATCAAGGCTGTAGAAGTGGGGCAGCCCTGGCATATAAGAGAATTAATTATACCTTAGAGACATACATAGGTCTAGCTTGAAGGGCATGCTAGGAGAATTACCACTCAGAACAACAGGGGTCTCAGCTGGTCACAGAGATGTCAAGCCGTAAACAGGAAGAAATTAAGTTGGCTATTCTAAAAAACTAATATGGCTCTAAATAATTTGTGTGGGGGGTACTGGACAGATGGCTTAGCAGTTAAGGCACACTTGCCTGCAAAGCCTAAGGACCCATATTCAACTCCCCAGATCCCAGTAAGCCAGACATACAAGGTGACACCATGCACAAGGTGACACATGGGTCTGAAGTGTAATTGCAGTGGTTGGAGACCCTGCTGTACCAATTATCTCTCTCTCTCACTCTCTTTCTCTCTCATAAAAATAAATAAATAAATAAAATCATTTTGAGCTGGGTGTGGTGGCACACACCTTTAATCCCAGCACTTGGGAGGCTGAGGTAGGAAGATGGCTGTGAGTTCAAGGCTACCCTGAGACTACATAGTGAATTTCATGTCAGCCTGGGCTAGAGTGAGATCCTACCTCAAAAACCCAAAAGATAAGTCAGGCGTGGTGGCGCACGCCTTTAATCCCAGCACTCGGGAGGCAGAGGTAGGAGGATCGACATGAGTTCAAGGCCACCCTGAGACTACATAGTTAATTCCAGGTCAGCCTGGACCAGAGTGAGACCCTACCTTGCAAAACCAAAAAAAAAAAAAAAAAAACCAAAAGAATAATGATAATATAATTTTGGCTTTAGGCAAGCAACATGCAATTCTTCACAATTGCCACATGGTGGAAATAGGACTTTTGTTGAGGCTGGGTAAGGGAGAGCTACTTCTTTCTCTTGCAATGTCTCCAGCGCCCTCTAGTGACAGATCTTCAGTATCAGCTAATAGAAGGGCCCAGATCCATTTTCACAAAGCAGACAAAAAGGTTCAATTTGGCACTGTGGGGCAATTTAAATCCCCAACCTGCACACAAAGACTGCTGAAGATATTTTTGTCTGTCATACTCTAGGAAAATTACTGTCAGCCTAAATCCACATTGAGGTATTGTATTTAATAAAATCTTATCTAGTGGGGGAAATCTACTAAATGTCTTGTGATCCTACAAGACCATACAGCCTCAGACCACTGAATACTCATGTTTCCTTCCTGTTACTGGTGCTGAGGAAAGTTAGATCTTCATAGTTGTCACCAAAGTGGTGTGCTGTACATTATTTTTATTTCATTTTATTTAAATATTTTCATTTATTTGACAGAGAGGGTGAGTATGTGGGGAAGGGGGCATGTCAGGACTTCTTGCTGCAGCAAATAACTCCAGATGCACACTTTGTGTGTGTGGTTATTGGGGAGTTGAACTGGGATAATTAGGCTTTGTAAACAAGCGCCTTAAACTGCTGAGTCATTTTCCCCTTACTTTTATTTAAACTTTTTATGTATTTGTGTGTGTGTGTGTGTGTGTGTGTGTGTGTGTGTGTGTGTCTATGTAGGGGTGCACAAGGGCCCCCTTTCTGTTGCAAACAAACACAAGACACTTGTCCACTTTATGTTTATTTGTTTGTTTGTTTGTTTGTTTGTTTGTTTGTTTGTTTGTTTTTATGAGGTAGGGTCTCACTCTAGCTCAGGCTGACCTGGAATTCACTATGTTAGTCTCAGGGTGGCCTCAAACTCATGGTGATCCCCTTCCCCTGCCTCCCGAGTGCTGGGATTAAAGGCATGCACCACCACGTCCGGCTTGTGCCACCTTTTGCATCCAGCTTGCATGGATGGCTTGGGAATGGAACCCAGGTAGTCAGGCTTTGCAAGCAAATGCCTTTAATTGCTGAACCAGCTTCATGGCCCTCCGACATTATGTTTAAAGGAGAGTTGAGAGCTGTGGACAAGGCTGAGTTCAGTCTGGGTGTGGTCACGTGCTGTGTGACATCGAATAAATTACTTTAAGTTCCTTATTGTAAAATGGGAAAATACCTACTTTGTAGGATTGTGGTAATAATTCATTGAGATTATGTATTTAAATTTCTTAGCCTAATGCCCATACATATTCCCAACATGCTAATAGTAGTAGCTGCAAGACTGAGAACTACTACATTACCATAAAATAAAATGAAGCCAGGGGCTGGAGAGATGGCTTAGCGGTTAAGGCGCCTGCCTCCTAAGCCTAAGAACGCTGGTTCCAATCTCCAGCAGTTCCAATCTCCAGGTCCCAAGTTTAGCCAGATGCAAAGTGACGCAAGGGCGCAATGCCACACTTGACCACAAGGGGGTGCATGCATCTGGATTTCGTTCTCAGCAGCTGAGAGGCTGCTGGCACACCCAGCTCTATCTGTCTTCCTCTCCCTCTCTCTCTCTCTGTCTCCAAAAAAAAAAAAAAAAAAAAATGAAGCCAGGAGTGGTGGTGCAGTACCTTAATCCTAACACATGGGAGGCTGGAGTAGTGATAGGAGACAGAAATTGGGTAAACAGCTTAGGGCTGATGGACCCCCAAAGTGAATAGACTTCTGGCTAAATGCAGGAATTGTCCTTGGGCCTGTAGAAAATCTAGGTCTTTGCACTTTACTATAGGTCAGAAACATCAGAAGGATCTGGCCCTTCCAGATGCCTTACGGCATCCTTTTACTCCCTTCCTAGAGAATTCCAAGATTCCTGTCCCCAGACTCCTGATATCAGCAGTAAACTGGATAAACCAGCCACCTACCCATGGGGCTCACAAAAAAAAAAAAAAAAAAAAAAAAAAAAAAAAAACCTGTTCTTCCTCAAGTAGCTAACTCCCTAACACTCATTCAGCCCCTGGCCACACAGCCAATCAGAACTCCAGATCCAGTGACCCAGCACAACAGAGAGGGATCAAGGCGGGCATTCAGCATTGGTGAGATTGGAAGACATCCCAAAAGGTAACAGGGCCTATGTAAATAAATAAATAAATAAATAAATAAATAAATAAAAAAAACAGATCCAGGGTGGAGAGATGGCGAGATGGCTTAGTACTTAAGGCACTTGCCTGCAAAGCCTAAGGAGCCACGTTCTATTATCCAGTACCCACATAAGCCAGATGCACAAGATGGCACACTAGAGTTCGTTTGCAGTGGCTGGAGGCCCTGGTGTGCCCATTCTCTCTATCTACCTCTCTCCCTCTCTCTCTCTCAAATAAGTAAATAAATAAATTTTATTTTATTTATTTATTTATTTTGGTTTTTCAAGGTAAGGTCTTGCTCTAGCCCAGGCTGGCCTAGAATTCCCTATGTAGTCTCAGGCTGACCTCAAACTCACATCAATCCTCCTACTGCTGTCTCCCAAGTGCTAAGATTAAAGGCATGCGCCATCAAGACTAGCCTACATAAATAAATTTTAAAAACCCAGATCTGAATCTCAAGGTCAGCTTCTCAAACCCTGTCTTGCCTCCCTGGGCAAGAGCTCTACCTTGCTTCCTTCTCTTATGATCTAGGCTTAAACCCCCCTTCTCTTCTTCCTCCTTAATTTTTTTTAAATATTTTATTTGAAAGAGAGAGGAAGAGGCAGATAGAATGGGCACATGGAGGCCTCCAGCCACTGCAAATGAACTCCAGACACATGTGCTACCTTGTACATCTGGCTTATGTGGATACTGAGGAATCAAACTTGGGTCCTTAGGCTTTGCAGATGAGTGCCATAACCACTAAGCCAACTCTGCAGCCCTAAAGTTTGTGAGTGTGTGTGTATTTTTATTTATTTATTTGAGAGAAAGAGAGAAAGAGGCAGATAGAGAGAAAGAGAAAATGGGCATGGCAGGGCCTCTAGCCACTGCAAACGAACTCCACACACATGCACCCCCTTGTGCATCTAGCTTACATGGGTCCTGGGGAATCAAACCATGGTCCTTAGGCTTTACAGGCAAACACCTTAACCGCTAAGCCATTTCCCCAGCCCCTAAAGTTTTAATCTATAATAAACCTTTATGAACCTTATCCTCTGGTCCATGGGTTTCATTCTTCAAACTCACAGAACAAGATCCATGAACACCCCAAATTATTAGTGCACTAGCATACAAGGAACCCAAAATTCCTGCATTGGTAGGAATATGATTATGAGTGCAAGGTCATTCTGGGCTAGAGTGAGTTCCAGATCAACCTGGACTAGAATGAGACCCTGCTTCAAAACAGTAAAATATATATAAATAAATAAATAATAAATAAATAATCTGTCATTGCTATTCCAAGAATAATGATTTTGATTTTATTATTTACAAGATTTTTAAATAAATAAATATACATATATATTTGGGAAGGATTATGAGGTAGGGTCTCACTTTAGTCCAGGCTGACCTCAAACTCAGTGATCCTCCTACCTCTGCCTCCTGAGTGCTGGAATTAAAGGAATATACCATCACACCCAGTAAAATAATTGTATTTATTTATGAGGAGAGAGAGAGCACATATCAGGGCCTCTTACTGCTACAAGGAAATTTAAGATGCATATGACGCTTTGTGTTTCTGGCTTTACATGGGTACTGGGGAATCCAACCCTGGGCTGAGAGACTTTGCAAGCACAAAAGGTACTTTTTTTAAAACTTTTTTTTAATTATTAATTTTTTATTGACACCTTCTATACTTACATACAAAAAAACATATGATATTTCCCTTCCCTCCCCTCCCCCCATTCCACTTTAGAACACCAATCTCCATCATATCCCCTCCCTCTCTCCATTAGTCACAAAAGGTACTTTTAACCACTGAGCAATCATCTCAGCCCATACCCAATATTATATAGCAATATTTATTAAATCTTGGAATTTGGGAAGAGATTGGTAACCACTCTCTTAAAGTTATGTCAATAGGAAATGTCTTTCTCTCCTGTATCATGATATGACAGAAGATAGTCTTGACATCAGCCTCCTCACAGAGTCAAGAAACCTGAAGAGAACACAAATGGGACCAACTGAGCAGCGCCAGTATAACTCCAGGCATCCTGCACAGCCTCCCATTCCCCAACTGCCAGTGCAGCAAACCTCTGGAGAACTCATTCAGCCCTGGCCGCACAGCGTACAGCACAGCCAATCAGAACTCCAGACGCAGTGACCCAAGCATCCTAATGGAGTCCACAGCACAACAGAGAGGGATCAAGGTGGGTATTGAGCATTGGTGAGATTGGAAGCCATCCCAAAAGGTACGCACACATACCTACATACACAAAGCAAGGTACATAGCTGCCCTGGAAGTGCTAATTTCTCTTTCTATGTCAGGGCAGGCTATGGGTTACATTTGATTGATATATTCTTGGTTTGCTTCACCATTCTCAAATAAGCTGTATTTGATGTTGACTGTTATAGCTTTGATCTTTCCTGATTTATAGGGCCTTTGTCTTTTTCTTCTGTCATTATTGGGGGCAGGGTCTGACTCAGCCCCAGGCTGACTTGGAATCCATTTCAGAACAGAAATCTCAACTGCGGCGAGCCCCCTGTCCTGCAGGGAATGAACAGCCACAAACGAGGATCCTTCTTGTATCACAGTTTATTGGAGAGCACTTGGTTAACAGATGAGCTGATGGCGGAGGGCCCCGAGCACTGCCTTGCTGCGACTTTTATACAGTTCAAGCCTACGTGCACACAAGTGATTGGCTGCAGGATTGACGCCACAAGCATATGCCTCGGGATAGGCTGAGAACAAGCTCGTCATGACCATGCGCAGATTGTACAACTAGTAGCGCCAGGACTCATGCCAAATATGGAGTTGTTTACCACATGGCAGGCAGGAAGCCAGCGCCATCTTGTAATGGCGACTGTTAACGGCTCCCTACACTTCCCCCTTTTCTATTTCTTAGCGACAGGCAAGAGCAGAGGTCTGATCTCTGAACAGAAAGAGGACCTTTAACTCCAGACCTGGTGGCCAGCCAAACCCGGTGTCATCCCGGTCCAGTACCTTTTCTCAGAGATGGGATTCTGGTATTAACCCATATGCAATCAAACATGCTCTTCGTGAGGCTAATAAAGGCTCACCTCACGTGTAGTACTTTGTCTCGCATCCTGTGCCAACTAAAGCCCACCCTACTTCCTTGCCCTCCTTGTGCAATGGGTATAAAACCCTAAGGGTGCAAGGGCCAAAGAAAATCAGGGTTTTTTAAGGGCTGCCAGCCAGACCTGAGGGGAAGAGCCATTCTCCAATGCAGCAAGAGCCTGGGAAATAATGACCTTGTCTCTTCTAGCCTGAGCACGCAACCTGCAAACCAACCACATGCATAACATCAGGCCTCCAATAACACAAACAGCAAACATCCTCATTCCCACCCACTCTTTAAAGTAGGAAAAAGCAGAAGAGATCCAGGATCAGGGCCAAAGCAGTCCTCTTGGATAAGCTGTTTATTGCTTGGGCCGCTGGGATGGCCTTAGCTAGAGCTACAGTAGCTACCGCAGCAATGGCAGCAGAAGCTGCAAGAGCAGCCACGATAGCTGCAGTAATTTTAAAGTCTCTCTTAGGCTGTAGCAACATCGACAGTTCTTACTCTCGAATGACCACAGGAACAGGCAGGTCAGCATGCCCAATGGAAATTGAGTGGCATTCCAGCATTCTGAAAGAAAACAAGAACTCGCTTGACAAGCAAGAGTGTTATTAATAACAATTTGATTGCTCACTAGAAACATAGAAGGAAGTCTTACACATATACGTGTGGATCTAAAGTCGATGGTCTTACTACAATTTACCTTTACATTCTCTTCAAACGTGGCAGAAAAGTTCTGTTGGTCTACCAAAGGACTCATTCTTACAAGTAAGAAAGTTTGGAGAAAAGGTGAGGGAATGTCCTTTGTCAAGAAACACTGATTGTGTTGTGGCTTGACATCTAGTCTATACTGGAGTCACCTGTTAACATATCTAGATTGAGGATTATTGGTAGCTGCATTGCGCCAGGCAGTGTCAGCGCTTAACTCTTGGTTGGCTACTTTCTATATCAGATATTGTCCCCCAGACAAGCATGTCCTTGCTAGATTAGCCCAATCATCGGGTTAAGATTCTGGGTCTAACAATGAAAGGGTGAAGGCTACGTGTACCCCGTAAGTCATCATTGACTCCTTCCTTCCACTGTTTAAATTGTGGGCGTGAACTGCAAGCACAAACAGCCTGACAGCTCCAAAGAACACCTTAGGATTATACGCTGGAGGGCGTGGGACATTAGGGGTTAAATGCAGTTGCTAAACCCTTTTTTTTTTTTTTTTTTTTTTTTTCTTTTTCCTCCCTGAAAGCTCCGGCTCCTCCTCATTGTTTTGTTTTGAGTCTGAATTTTTACCTTTTCTTTTAGATGTTTTACCTAAAACTTTTTTTCCTTGTCCTCTCCTTTTTGACTGGATCCTATTTTTCCCTTTTGTTTCTTCCTAGGCCTAGCATGTGAGTCCCCGCTAGTATCTGACTCTGAAAGACTGTCCTGATGTTGGGCTAAAGCTCTTTGTCCCTCGCCAATTATTTCCGCATGTTTACCGCTATAAAACCCCAAACAAAACAGGCAAAAACAGGCGAGGAAAGCCAGGGTCAGTCGAAAATCCATCAGAGAACAAAGTTGGGGATGACTTACCGACGTTTATCTCTCCGTGTGTCAAGTTTTGAATCCTCTTTGGCTCTCCGCCTGGCGACCGCAAGACATCCAGCGTCCCGGGTTTCGGCACCACTTTGCGGCGAGCCCCCTGTCCTGCAGGGAATGAACAGCCACAAACGAGGATCCTTCTTGTATCACAGTTTATTGGAGAGCACTTGGTTAACAGATGAGCTGATGGCGGAGGGCCCCGAGCACTGCCTTGCTGCGACTTTTATACAGTTCAAGCCTACGTGCACACAAGTGATTGGCTGCAGGATTGACGCCACAAGCATATGCCTCGGGATAGGCTGAGAACAAGCTCGTCATGACCATGCGCAGATTGTACAACTAGTAGCGCCAGGACTCATGCCAAATATGGAGTTGTTTACCACATGGCAGGCAGGAAGCCAGCGCCATCTTGTAATGGCGACTGTTAACGGCTCCCTACATCAACCTCCCAGTTGACAGGAATAAGGGTGTAGAGCAACGCACCCTTTACTAGATTATCTATTTGTTTTAATCCCCACTCTTGCATAAATACTCTGTGCTGGGTGTTTTGTTGTTGTTGTTGTTGTTGTTGTTGTTTTTAGGAGAGAGACACAGAAAGAGGGAGACAGATAGAGATGGGCGCCCCAGCAGTCTCTCAGCTGCTGTGAACGAAATCCAGATGTGTGCGCCCCCTTGTGGTCAAGTGTGGCATTGCACCCTTGCATCACTTTGCATCTGGCTAAACATGGGACCTGGAGATTGGAACCGCTGGAGATTGGAACCAGCATTCTTAGGCTTAGGAGGCAGGCGCCTTAACCGCTAAGCCAACTCTCCAGCCCTGTTGTTTATTTATTTTTTATTTATTATTTATTTATTTATTTATTTATTTTTTTGGTTTTTCAAGGTAGGGTCTCATTCTAGCCCAGGCTGACCTGGAATTCACTCTGTATTCTCAGGGTGGCCTTGAACTCACGGTGATCCTCCTACCTCTGCCTCCCGAGTGCTGGGATTAAAGGCGTGTGCCACCATGCCCAGCTTGTTTATTTTTTATTAAAGATTTTTATATATTTATTTATTTATTTGAGATAGAGAGAGGGAGAGAGAGAGATAGTGGTAATGGGCATGCCAGGGTCTCTAGCCACTGTAAATGAACTCCAGATGCATGTGCCACCATGTGTATCTGGCTTACATGGGACCTGGAGAATCGAACCAGGGTCCTTAGGCTTTGTAGGCATGTGCTTTAACTGCTAAGCCATCTCTCCAGCCCTCTGTGCTGGTTTTGATTGAATGTGTATATTGCTCAGTTGAATTTTAGAATTTGCAAGTAATTTGCTTCACCCAGTCTACCTACTAGAATACGTGAAGAGCAGGCAAACTCAATACCTAGGGTCACTTTTTCTGTTTCTCTTGGAGCATAAGAGCTACACATGGCAATTAAACTCCTACTCTAAAGATATATAGTCATGTTTACATGGCTAAAAACACTTCAGATAATTAGAAAACCCAAGCATCAAATTAACTCAAGATGCAAAAATCTCTACATGATAATACAAGAAACACAAAAAATCAAGACAATACAATTCTGCCAAAAATTATAAATCCATCAGAAATGACCTCCAGTGAGATTGATTTAGATGAAATGCTTAACAAAGATTTTTAAAAATATGATTAGTTGGGTGTGATGGCACACACCTTTAATCCCAGGACATGGGAGGTAGAGATAGGAAGATCACCATGAGTTCAAGGCCACCCTGAGACTACATTGTGAATTCCAGGTCAGCCTGGACTAGAGTGAGACCCTACCTCAAAAAAAAAAAAAAAAAAAGATTATATCTATGCTCAAAGAAATCAAAGGAATCAGAAACAAAAAAAAAAAAAGGAGAAAACTAGAAATGATGAAATTAAGCTGGGTGTGGTGGCGCACGCCTTTAATCCCAGCACTCGGGAGGCAGAGGTAGGAGGATCGTCATGAGTTCGAGGCCACCCTAAGACTACATAGTGAATTCCAGGTCAGCCTGGGCCAGAGTGAGACCCTACCTCGAAAAACCAAAAAAATAAAAATAAAAATAAAATAAAAAAATACTAGAAATTAAAAACATAGTAAGTCAAATAGAAAACTCTGTAGAAAGTCTCACCAGTAGAATGGATCAATGAGAGGACAGAATATCTAAACTAGAAGATCAGGTGGAAGATCTAATATAGTCCAACAAAGAGAAAGACAAAATAATAGGAAGGCATTTGGGACTATATGAAGAGATCTAATGAAATAATTCAGGGCATATAGAAGGAGAAAAATTGCACTCCAAAAGCATAGTAGGTATTTTCAACAAAATCATAGAAGAAAATTTCCTCCAAATAGGGAAAGTGATGCCAATACAAATACAAGAAGCCTTTAGAACACCCTATGTAGTCTCAGGCTGACCTCAAACTCACATCAATCCTCCTACTGCTGTCTCCCAAGTGCTAGAGTAAAGGCATGCACCATCAAGACTGGCCTACAAGGGGCTGGAGAGATGGCAACGGACGCCTGGGGCCCTGAGACCCGGTTCAGGCTTGATTCTCCAAGACCCACGTAAGCCAGATGCACATGGTGGCACATGCATCTGGAGTTCGTTTGCAGTGGCTGGAGGCCCTGGCGCACCCATTCTCTTTCTCTCTCTACCTGCGTATTTCTGTATCTCTCTCTCTCTCTCTCTCTCAAATAAATAAATAAATAATAAATAAAATATTTAAAAAAAAAAAAAAAAGACTGGCCTACATAAATAAATTTTAAAAACCCAGATCTGAATCTCAAGGTCGGCTTCTCAAACCCTGTCTTGCCTCCCTGGGCAAGAGCTCTACCTGCTTCCTTCTCTTATGATCTAGGCTTAAACCCCCTTCTCTTCTTCCTCCTTAATTTTTTTAAATATTTTATTTGAAAGAGAGAGGAAGAGGCAGATAGAATGGGCACATGGAGGCCTCCAGCCACTGCAAATGAACTCAGACACATGTGCTACCTTGTACATCTGGCTTATGTGGATACTGAGGAATCAAACTTGGGTCCTTAGGCTTTGCAGATGAGTGCCATAACCACTAAGCCAACTCTGCAGCCCTAAAGTTTGTGAGTGTGTGTATTTTTATTTTATTTATTTGAGAGAAAGAGAGAAAGAGGCAGATAGAGAGAAAGAGAAAATGGGCACACTGGGCCTTTAGCCACTTCAAACCGAACTCCAGACACATGCACCTCTTGTGCATCTGGCTTACATGGGTCCTGGGAAATTGATCCATGGTCCTTAGGCTTCACAGGCAAACGTCTCTAACCACTAAGCCATTTCCCAGCCCCTAAAGTTTTAATCTATAATAAACCTTTATGAACCTTATCCTCTGGTCCATGGGTTTCATTCTTCAAACTCACAGAACAAGATCCATGAACACCCCAAATTATTAGTGCACTAGCATACAAGGAACCCAAAATTCCTGCATGGGTAGGAGTATGATTATGAGTGCAAGGTCATTCTGGGCTAGAGTGAGTTCCAGATCAACCTGGACTAGAATGAGACCCTGCTTCAAAACAGTAAAATAAATATAAATAATAAATAAATAATCTGTCATTCCTATTCCAAGAATAATGATTTTGATTTTATTATTTACAAGATTTTTTAATAAATAAATATACATATATATTTGGGAAGGATTATGAGGTAGGGTCTCACTTTAGTCCAGGCTGACCTCAAACTCAGTGATCCTCCTTACCTCTGCCTCCTGAGTGCTGGAATTAAAGGAATATACCATCACACCCAGTAAAATAATTGTATTTATTTATGAGGAGAGAGAGAGCACATATCAGGGCCTCTTACTGCTACAAGGAAATTTAAGATGCATATAATGCTTTGTGTTTCTGGCTTTACATGGGTACTGGGGAATCCAACCCTGGGCTGAGAGACTTTGCAAGCACAAAAGGTACTTTTTTTAAAACTTTTTTTTAATTATTAATTTTTATTGACACCTTCTATACTTACATACAAAAAACGCCCATGATATTTCCTTCCTCCCCTCCCCATTCCACTTTAGAACACCAATCTCCATCATATCCCCTCCCTCTCTCCATTAGTCACAAAAGGTACTTTTAACCACTGAGCAATCATCTCAGCCCATACCCAATATTATATAGCAATATTTATTAAATCTTGGAATTTGGGAAGAGATTGGTAACCACTCTCTTAAAGTTATGTCAATAGGAAATGTCTTTCTCTCTGTATCATGATATGACAGAAGATAGTCTTGACATCAGCCTCCTCACAGAGTCAAGAAACCTGAAGAGAACACAAATGTTTCAGTGCTGGGCACTCCTCTATCCCTTCTTCTCAGCACTATATTTGCCTTTTGGTGATCCAGTGAAAGTGCCTGGATCATCTGAAAGACTCAAAGGGATCTCAGCCACCTCCAGAGTAGCATCTAATATGTGAACAGAACATTAAGATCCATTGCCCCAGAGGGCAGCCTGGCCAAGTATAGTGCAACATTTAGTGAGACAAGCTGGGCTTTATACCTAAGTCATGACCTCCTCTGCCAAATCCATTGCTTAAGTTTTTCAGTACCAACACATAGATTCCCTCCTGTAGAGAAACTTCAGGTATTATGGAGCTAATTAAACAACCTACCCCCAGGACAGATTATGCCACTGTTGCGCCGATTAATGTTCTCTTAGCCTGGAGGCCAAACTTGAAATATTCAGCGTGCAATTGTTTTCACTGCTGATGACTTTGTCTCCCATCTGCTGCATAGTGCAGCTTTGTCTTTTCTTGGCTGGAATTCTTGCACTGTCAGGGTCTCCTCAGCGGCGTGATTGGCTGCAGGATTGACGCCACAAGCATATGCCTCAAGGATAGGCTGAGAACAAGCTGGGTCATGACCATGCGCAGATTATACAGGGCTGCTGGGATGGCCTTAGCTAGAGCTACAGCAGCTACCAGCAGTGGCAGCAGAAGCTGCAAGAGCAGCCACGATAGCTGCAGTAATTCTAAAGTCTCTCTTAGGCCGTAGCAACACCGACAGTTCTTACTCTCGAATGACCACAGGAACAGGCAGGTCAGCATGCCCAATGGAAATTGAGTGGCATTCCAGCATTCTGAAAGAAAACAAGAACTTGCTTGACAAGCAAGAGTGTTATTAATAACAGTTTGATTGCTCACTAGAAACATAAAAGGAGGTCTTACACATATAGGTGTGGATCTAAAGTCGATGGTCAAAAGGAACCTGCTAGGAAATAGAAGCCATTATCAAAAGAGGCTAATTCAGTGGAAAAAGGCACCATAGGTAACCCTAGTGTGGAGTTAGTAGTAAAGAGAGCAGGGAGAAGACTAGAATTTGAAAGCAGAAAAGGAAAAGGCCACGTTTTTACAATGCTCCAAAACTGGCGAGCTTCGCCCTCAGCCCTCTGTAGAGAGGTCATCTCCAAAAATATGCCCTGCAGTTTGAATAAGTCTATCAACAAAATCTGCATAGGGTTCATTATTGTCCTGAATAACCTTAGACAGTTGTCCTTGTAAATCCCCAGTACCCGAAAGAGTTCTCCATGCTTTAGTGGCTGCTACACTAATCTGTTGATACACTGCTGGATGGTCTTACTACAATTTACCTTCACATTCTCTTCAAACGTGGCAGAAAAGTTCTGTTGGTAAGAGCAGTTTTTCCACGACCCTCCAGATAACATAGACATTGAAGATATATCTGTGCATGCGCCCATGGGGTTGCATCAAAGGGATCTGGAGTGATCACTTGGGTGGGATTTTGTTTAGTGAAATTATATCTACCAAAGGACTCATTCTTATAAGTAAGAAAGTTTGGAGAAAAGGTGAGGTAATGCCCTTTGTCAAGAAACACTGATTGTGTTGTGGCTTGACATCCAGTCCATACTGGAGTCACCTGTTAACATATCTAGGTTGAGGATTATCGGCAGCTGCATTGCGCCAGGCAGTGTCAGCGCTTAACTCTTGGTTGGCTACTTTCCACATCAGATATTGTCCCCCAGACAAGCATGCCCTTGCTAGATTAGCCCAATCATCGGGGTAAGATTTTGGGTAGTCATACTGTCTAACAATGAAAGGGTGAAGGCTGCATGTACCCCGTAAGTCATCACTGACTCCTTAAGCTGTTTCACTGTCTTCAGATCAACGGCTTGACAATATCTCTGCTGATTTTGATCCTCCAGTACTGAAAAAGCAGATCTAAAATCAAGATCCTTCCACTGTTCAAATTGTGGGCGTGAACCACAAACACAAACAGCCTGACAGGTCCAAAGAACACCTTCAGTAGGATTATACGCCGGAGGGCGTGGGGCATTAGGGGTTAAATGCAATTGGCTAAACCTTTTTTTTTTCTCTGAAAGCTCTGGCTCCTCCTCATTGTTTTGTTTTGAGTCTGAATTTTTACTTTTTCTTTTAGATGTTTTACTCGAGCGCTCTTTTCTCACTTTCTTTAAATTTTTTTTTTCCTTCTTTTAACTGCTTCTGAATCCTAGGTTTTGGAGACTTTAAACAAGAACGAATTAGGGCCCATATGGGCAGGGTCCCCAAGGGGAGAGGCTCATTTTCGTTTGCCCTATGTAATATGACTAGACACACTACAACACAAATACACCACATGAGGTTAACCAACTTTTACATACTAATAAAACACATGAACAAATATACATTAATTGGCCGGCTATCATTCCATCTTAAGAAATCTTTTCATTGTGTTTCCTCTAAGGAAACCTTATTGTGGCGTCTTTTAACCTTAATCCTTCTGCTTTCAAAAGATCTTTTAATGCAGACGCCACAGTCTTACTGGAAGATGTATTGCCCATTTTGCTATGGGACCTTATCATCTCTCTACTGGAGAACTTGCCTTTACCCTTTTTGTCCACTTACCTGGAATTTACCAGCTAGCTGCCCTGACCGCTTCAAGTTCTGAGTCCCCATATGGGCCACCACTTGTCGTCGCCCAGTCCGACCAGCAGAATAAGGCAACGACCACAGGAACTCTTCCTGAAGCAGTTTATTCAGGAACCTTTTACAACAGGAAGCCCCCAACTCCCAGCCCTCCACCCTAGATATAGCCTTGCCTGATCCAATCAGCAGTAGCCACGTAGGCGTTAGCTATAGGGCACAAACAACCACCTGCTGGTGGACTGATCTTACGTAACAAGGTACATGCGCACATCTGCAGTGTGAACGTGACTATACAAGGGCAGAAGCAGGAAATGGCGCCTAGTCATAAGACTTGGCAGTCAGCCAAGGCGCCATCTTGGAATGGCTGCCACACTGGTTCCCCACAATATATATATATATATATATATATATATATATATATATATATATATATATATATATGTATATATTAATTAAAGAATCACTCTCCTTATCGGATTCAAATGTGTAAGGCATAGGCTTGACTGGTTGGTGAGCTTAAGAGACTGACTCAGGAAGGGCCAGCCCACAGGTGTGCTAAGCCAGAGAAATTCTGAGAAAGAAGCAAGAAGCTATTGCTGAGGAGTTGTTATCTGCAGCTATCTTGGGTGAGGCTGGATCAGACATGGGTTCTAGCCTTGCCAGAGCAAGCAAGGTGGCATCCATGTTTCTGTAGGCCAGTTCCCAGCTAACTATTTTCCAGGGTAAAATGCTACCTTGTTCATATTCTTTTGCAATCCCCTCTCCTGAGATGAAATTCTAACTGCTATTGGGAAATGGAGAATGACCACTCTAAGTTCGTCAAGTTGAATAGAGTAATAGAGGATGGCAGTTAGAACTCCTCAGGATAGAGAGTTTATCTAAAGGGGCCATAATGGAAAAGCTTTTTAATTTTTTTTGAACCACGAACTCTCGGCGATCCTCCTACCTCTGCCTCCCGAGGGCTGGGATTAAAGGCGTGCGCCACCACGCCCGGCTTGCAAACATTAATCTTAAGACTCAGTTTCCACAGTAGTCAAGAACCTGGCAGATAAAGGAATACAGTTAACATGATTAGAGCCAGTTTTTAAAATTGTTTTCATGCACAAACTAGCATCAGTGAACTGAAGTTCTGATCTTGACATCCTGAGACATGGTGACACAAATTTATATTTTCAGAAAAATAAAATTTTGGGATAGAAGCCATGCCAAAGCAGCCTGGCGGGGGGGGGGGGAATGAACAAATAAACAGCAAAACACACTCTTCTACCAAAAAGTGAAGGTATATAAGTTATTATCAACCACAGCAGAGAAGCAGGAGAGAGTAAGATCTTCCAGAAAGGAGGAAACCAGCCAGAATCTCAGCAAGACACTGGTGGCCCTGGTCCCTGTACCCAACAAGTTCAGAGCTGCAGGAGCAGAAACAAGGTGGAGGGATTTTCCACTCACATCAGTCTCTTTGCAAAATCAAGAAACCTGAAGGGGAAGACAGCAGGGACTAGCTGAGCAGCTGCTGAAGGACAACACGAATAGGACCAGCTGAGCAGCTCTGATATAACTCCAGGCATACTGCACTGTCTCCCATCTGCCAAATGTCATTGCCATGGCAAACCTTCATAGAACTCATTAAGCCTTACCACATCAAGGCATCCAGCACAGCTGATCACAACACCAGATCTGCAATGCAACACAAAAAGATCGAGGTGGGCACTGAACATTGGTGAGACTGGAAGCCATCCCAAAAGGTAACAGGGCCTCCTGAAACAAAGGTAGGTACATAGGCCTGCCCTGGAAGTGCTAATCTCTCCTTCCATGTCAGGGCAGGTTATCAGTTACATATTCTTGGTTGGCTTTACCATTCTCAAATAAGCTGCAGTTTGGTTTACTATTATTGCCTTTGATGATTCCTGGTTCATGGGGCCTTTGGGGACAGGGTCTAACTCAGCCCAGGCTGACCTAGAATCCATTTCAGACCAGAAATCTCAACTGCCCAGTTCACAGGTTTAAGGGTGTGGCACAACACACACTCATAGGGATTTTGGCTTTATTAGATTATCTGTTTGTTTTAATCTCCATGCTTGCATAAATACTCTGTGCTTGTTTGGATTGAATGTGTAGATTGCTCAGTTGAGTTTTAGAGTTTGCCAGTAAATTCCCCCAGTGTACTAGAATACTTTAATAGCAGGTAAACTCAACACCTAGCATCACTTCTGCTCTTTTATTGGAGTATAAGAGCTACACTTTTCACTTTATACTCCTACCCTGATGATATATAAAGTTGGGTTTACATGGTTAAGAACACTGCAGGTGATCAGAAAACTGAAGGATCAAATTAACTCAAGATTCAAAAATCTAAGAATAATGCAGAAACATAAAAATTCAAGAAATGCATCCTGAAAATTATAAAGCCATCAGAAATGACCTTTGGTAAGACTGTTTTAATGAAATGACTGACAAAGATTTTTAAAAATGATTAAAATAAAAAATTAAAAACCAATCAAATGAATCAAAGAAGAAATCAAAAGAAACAAAGAAGAAAACAAATAAACCAAAGAAGAAAACAAACTCCTGAATGAAAACACAGGAAACAAACTTAATAAAATAAGGAGGTTAATACAAGACCTGAGTAAAGAAATAGAAATAATGAAAAAATGCCAATCAGAAAAACTAGGAATGAAAAACAGAATAAGGCAAATAGAAAACTGCAGAAAGTCTCACCAGTAGAATGGATCAAGAAGATGACAGAATATCTAAACTAGAAGACCATGTAGCATATTTCATACAGTCCAATAAAGAGAAATACCAACTAACAGGAAGGCATGAATGGGAATTTCAAAACATTTGGGACACTATGAAGAGACCAAACATAAGAATTCAGGGCATAGTAGGAGAAGAATTCCACTCAAAGGTATAGCAGGTATTTTCAACATCAGAGAAGAAAATTTCCCTCAAATAGGGAAAGTGATCAAAAGAATACAGAAAGCCTGCCAAACAGACAAAATTTCACTCCAAATGTATAGTAGATGTTTTCACAAAATCACAGAAGAAAATCTCCTCCAAACAGGGAAAGTGGTGCCACTAAAGATACAGGAAGCCTTTAAAACGCTAAACAATCAAAATCAGGAAAGAATCTTTCAATACCATATTATAATTAAACTACAGAACACACAAACCAAAGAATGTAATTGAAAGAAGTTAGAGAGAAAAATCAAGTCACATATAAAGTCAAGCCCATCAGGATAATAGCAGATTACTAAACACAAACTTTAAAAGACAGAAGGGCTTGGAATGATCTATTCCAAGTTCTGAAAGTTAACAACTGTCATGCAAGATTACTTTACCCAGCAAAACTATCCATCCAAATTTTTGGAGAAATAAGGACATTCTACAACAAAAACAGGCTATGGCAGGGCATGGCAGTACATTCTTTAATCCCAGCACATGGGAGGCAAAGGTAGGATGATTACAATGAGTTCAAGGCCACTTTAAGACTACATAGTGAATAGGTTAGCCTGGACTACAGTGAAACTTTACCTCGAAAAACCAAAACAGGCTAAAGGAATATAGGACAACCAAACCATCTCTACAGAAAATACTTGAAGGGATCCATTATGCTGAAGAGAAAGAAAAGTATGCACATAAGGAAACAGCAAAAAATAAACCAAACTCAAGTAATAGTTAATACAAGTAAAAAAAACAGGAAGAACTACAAAATGAAGAATAGCAAGAACAAATGCACAACTTTCAATAATAACTCTTCTTTAAAAAGGAGGGCTGGAAGCCGGGCGTGGTGGCGCACGCCTTTAATCCCAGCACTCGGGAGGCAGAGGTAGGAGGATCACAGTGAGTTCCAGGCCACCCTGAGACTACATAGTGAATTCCAGGTCAGCCTGAGCTAGAGTGAGACCCTACCTCGAAAAACCAAAAAATAAAAAATAAAAATAAAAAGGGGGGCTGGAGTGATGGCTTAGAGGTTAAGGCACATGACTGTGAAGCCTAAGGACCCACGTAAACCAGATGCACACGGTGGTGCATATATCTTTTGTTCTTCTGCAGTGGCCGGAGGCCCTGGCGCACCCATTCTCACTCTCTCTCCTATACACCCCTTTGTCTACAATAAATAAACAAATAAAAATAAATCTTTAGAAAAAATAAAAAATAATAACTCAATATCAATGGCTTCAATGCCCCCCACAAAAGACACAAGCTTGAAGACTGAGTTAAAAAGCAGGATCTTAAGCAGGGCGTGGTGGTGCACACCTTTAATCCCAGCACTCAGGAGGCAGAGGTAGGAGGATCGCCATGAGTTCAAGGCCACCCTGAGACTACATAGTTAATTCCAGGTCAGCCTGGGCCAGAGTGAGACCCTACCTCAAAAAACAAACAAACAAACAAACAAAAGCAGGATCTTTGCCAGGCGTGGTTGCACACGCCTCTAATCCCATCACTTGGGAGGCAGAGATAGGAGGAGTGCCTCGAGTTTGAGGCCACCCTGAGGATACAGAGTGAGTTCCAGGTCAGCCTGGGCTAGAGCGGGGAGACCTTACCTCGAAGGAAAAAAAAAAAACAGGATCCTTCTATTTGTTGCCTCCAAGAAACTCACTTTTCTACAAGATGGACACCATCTGAGGGTGAAAAGTTGGAAAACAGTATTTCAAGGAAATGGGCCTAGGAAACAAGCAGGTGTCACTATCCTAATAACTGAAAGGGTAGACTTCAAACCAACATTAGTTAGAAAAGTTAAAGGTCACGTTAGCTGGGTGTGGTGGCACATGCATTTAATCCCAGCACTCAGGAGGCAGAAGTAGGTGGATTGCTGTGAGTGCAAGGCTACCCTGAGTCTACGTACTGAATTCCAGATCAGTCTGGGCTAGAAAGCAAGACCTTATCTCATAAAACCAAAACAAAAAAAAAAACAAAAAAACAAAGTCACTTTATATTGACTGACAGGTCATCCCAGCAAAAAATAAACAAGAGGCCAGGCATGGCACATGCCTTTAATCCCAGCACTGGGGAGGCAGAGGTAGGAAGATCACCATGAGTTCAAGGCCACTCTGAGACTACAAAGAGACCCCACCTTGAAAAACCAAAAGAAAAAACAAAAACAAAAACACACAGACACAAGAGCATCTGGACTAAATGAGCTCATACAACAATGGACTTAACCAGATATCTACAAATCGTTCCATCCAAATGCTGCAGAATATACATTCTTTTCAGCAGCACATGGAACGTTCTCTAAAACAGACTATATATTAGGACACAAAGCAAATCGTAATAAATTCAGGAAAACTGAAATAATTCCTTGCAATCTGTCTGACCACAATGGGATTAAACTATAAATCAACAGTAAGAAAAGCTATAAGAGCACACAAAAAAATCATGGAAACTAAACAGTACACTACTAAATGATGAATGGGTCAATGAAGAAATCAAAGAAGGACATCAAAAACTTCATAGAATCAAATGATAATGAGAATACAACATACCAAGACCTTTGGGACATAATGAAGGCAGTCCTAAGAGGGAAATTTATAGCTTTAAGTGGCTACACTAAGAAATTAGACACTCGGGAGGCAGAGGTAGGAGGTTCATCATGAGAGTTCAAGGCCACCCTGAAACTACATAGTGAATTCCAGGTCTGCCTGGGCTAGAGTGAAATCCTACCTCCGAAAAAAAAAAAAAAAAAAAAAAAAAAACAAAGGTCACAAGTAATGCACAAAGATGAGGCAAGTGCAAGGTCACATATGCTCACTAGGTGGCACAAGCGTCTAGAGTTTGATTGCAGTGACTGAGGCCCTGACGTGCCAATTCTCTCTCTCTCTCTCTCTCTCTCTCTGAAATTAAAAGAAACAATACAAAGAATCAATGAAACAAAGAGTTGGTACTTTCAAATGATAAATAAGGTTGATAAATCCTTAGCAAATCCGACCAGAAGAAAGAGAGAAGAGACACAAATTAATAAAATTTGAGATGAAAAAGGCACCATTACAACAGATAGCAATAAAATTGAGAAAATCACCAGGCATGGTGGTGTACAACTTTAATCCCAAGCACTTGGGAAGCAGAGGCAGGAGAATTGCCATGAGTTCAAGGCCACCCTGAGACTACACGGTGAATTCCAGGTCAGCCTGGACTACAGTGAAACCCTACCTCAAAAAAATTATTTTTCAGAAAATCATAAGGACATATTTTAAGAACATATACTACACTAAATTTGAAAATCTGAAAGAAATGGAAGATTTCCCTTGATTTATATGACCCACCAAAGTTAAATCAAAATGAAACGAACTTTTTAAATATACCTATAACAAGCATGGAGGTTAAAACATTTACAAAAAAATCTCCCAATTAAAAAAAGTCCAGGCCCAGATGGATTCACTGGTGTATTTACCAGACCTTCACAGAAGAACTAACAGCAAGGCTTCTCAAACTTTTCCATAAAATAGGAAGGGAAGGAATACTACCAAACTCCTTCTGTGATGCCAGCATCACCCTGATACCAAAACCAGACAAAGGCAAAATGGGAAAAAAAAATTACAGACCAATTTCCCGCATGAGCAAAAAGAATACAAGAATATATCAAAAATATCATTCAATAGTGAGTTCCAGGTCAACCTGGGCTAGAGTGGAGAAAAAAAATTAATCACCCTGACCAAGTAGGCTTTATCCCAGAGATGCAGGGATGGTTCAACATATGAAAATCAATAAATGTAATACACTATATAAATGAACTGAAGGACAAAATCACATGACCATCTCATGGACTTAACAGATGTCTATAGAACATTCCATCTAAATGCTGCAGAATACACATTCTTTTTAGCAGCACATGGAACATTCTCTAAAATAGACCATTAAGACACAAAGCAAATAGGGAAATTGAAATATTTCCTTGCACTCTATCTGATCACAATAGTATTAAACGATAAAAATAATAGCAAGAAAAGCTATAGAGCATACACAAAATCATGGAAACTAAGCAATACACTACTAAATGATGAATGGGTCAATGAAGAAATCAAGAAGGACATCAAAAAATTCATAGAATCAGGCTGTGCATGGTGGCACACACCTTTAATCCCAGCACTCCAGGAGGCAGAGGTAGGAGGATCACCATGAGTTCAAGGCCACCCTGAGACTACATAGTGAATTCCAGGTCAGCCTGAGCTGGAGTGAGACCCTACCACAAAAAAATTCATAGAATCAAATGATAATGAGAAAGCAACATACCAAAACCTTTGGGACAGAATGAAGGCAGTCCTAAGAGGGAAATTTATAGCTTTAAGTGCCTATATTAAGAAATTAGAAAGGTCACAAATAAACAACTTAATGATTCATCTTAGGGCCTTGGAAAAAGAAGAACAGACAAACCAAAAATCAGTAGACCAGAATAAATAATAAAGATTAGGGCAGAAATTAATGAAATAGACCAAAAAACAATAATAATACAAAGAATCAATGAAACAGGGCTTGAGAGATGGCTTAGCAGTTAAGTGCTTGCTTGTGAAGCCTAAGGACCCCGGTTCAAGGCTCGATTCCCCAGTACCCACGTAAGCCAGGTGCACAAAGGGGCACATGCATCTGGAGTTCATTTACCATGGCTGGAGGCCCTGGTGCTCCTATTCTCTCTCTCTCTCTCTGTCTCTCTCTTTCTATGCCTATCTGTCACTCTCAAATAAATAAATAAAGATTTAAAAAAGAATCAATGAAACAAACAGTTGGTTCTTTGAAAGGATAAACAAGATCACAAAAAAAGAGAGAAGAAACACAAATTAATAAAATTAGAGATGAAAAAGGCACCATTACAAAAGAGACCAAAGAAATTCAGAAAATCATAAGGACATACCTTAAGAACATATACTCCACTAAGTTTGAAAATTTGAAAGAAATGGATGATTTTCTTGATTTTTCTGACCTACCTAAATTAAATCAAGATGAGATTTACCACTTAAGTAGACCTATAACAAGTAGGGAGATCAAAAAAAAAAAAAAATCTCCCAACTAAAAATATCTAGGCCCAGATGGATTCACTGGTGAATTTTACCAGACCTTCATGGAAGAACTAACACCAATGCTTCTCAAACTTTTCCATAAAATAGAAAAGGAAGGAACCCTACCAAACTCCTTCTACAAGGCCAGCATTACATTGATACCAAAACCAGACAAAGACAGAACAAAAAAAGAGAACTACAGATGAATTTCCCTGATGAACTTAGATGAAAAAATTCTGAACAAAATATTGGCAAACAGAATACAAGAATATATCAGAAAGATTATTTCATCCCAACCAAGTAGGCTTTATCCCAGAGATGCAGGAATGGTTTAACATATGCAAATTGATAAATGTAATATACTATATCAATGGACTGAAGGACTGGAGTGGGCTGGAGAGATGGCTTAGTGGTTAAGGCACATGCCTGTGAAGCCTAAAGAGCCCGGTTCGATTCTCCAGGTCCCGCATAAGCCAGATGCACAAGGGGGATCACGTGTCTGGAGTTCGTTTGCAGTGGGTAGAGGTCCTGGCATGCCCAGTCTCATTCTCCCTTTCTCTTTCCCTCTCTCTGTTTCTAATAAATAAATGAAATGTTTTTTTTTTAATCACATGGTCATCTCAATAGATGCATAAAAGGCATTTGACAAAATCCAACATCCCTTCATAGTAACAGTCTTACAAAAACTGAGAATAGAAGGAACATATCTCAACATAATAAAGGATATTTCTGACAAGCCTATAGCCAACATGATAGTAAATGGGGAAAAGCTTGAAGCTTTTCTAATAAAGTCAGGAATAAGACAAGGGTGTCCACCTTTCTCATTTTTATTTAATATAGTAGTAGAAGTCTTAGCTATAGCTATAAGGCCATAGACACACACGAAGAGATCAAATTATCTTTATTTCCAGATGGTATGATTCTGTATATAAAGGACCTTAAAAACTCTACCAGCAAACTGATAGACCTGATAAACACTTTTAGCCACATAGCAGGATACAAAATAAACACACAGAGCCGGGCATGGTGGCACACACCTTTAATCCTAGTACTGGAGGGGCAGAGGTAGGAGGATTGCAGGGCCATCCTGAGACTACATAGTTAATTTCAGGTCAGCCTGGGCCAGAGTGAGACCCTACCTCGAAAAACCAAAAATAAATAAACAAACACACAGAAATCAGTAGGCTTCCTATATGCTAACAACAAACACACTGAGTATGAAACCAAGGAATTACTCCCATTCACAATTGCCTCAAAAAAAAAAAATAAATAAATAAAGTATCTTGGAACAAACTTAACCAAGGAAGTTGTAGTCAGGTTCGCATTGCTGGCAGAAAACACCCAACCAAGAGCAGCTTGTGGGAAAAAAAGGTTTATTTTGGCTTACAGACTGGAGGGGAAGCTCTATGATGGCAGGGGAAAATGATGGCGTGAGCAGAGGGTGGACATCGCCTCCTGGCCAACATCAGATGGACAACAGCAACAGTGCCAAACACTGGCAAGAGGAAGCTGGCTGTAACACCCAAAGGCCCGCTGCCAACAATACACTGCCTCTAGGAGGCGTTAATTCCCAAATCACCATCAGGTGGGAACCCAGTATTCAGAATACCTAAGTTAATGGGAGACACCTGAATCAAACCACCACAGACAGGAAAGAGCTCTATAATGAAAACTTTAAAACACGCCTTTAATCCCAGCACTTGGGATGAGTTCGGGGCCACCCTGAGAATTCCAGGTCAGCCTGGGCTAGAGTGAGACTCTACCTCGGGAAAAAAAAAGAGAGAGATCTCCAGTTTTCACTAAACTTTCAGTAAATTATCAGTCAACCTGGAATACTCTATTTATGGATAGAGACAGTCCCCACATATGAATCCAGCCCTTATTTGAGTCCCCAGTTTTGGAGGCTCCAGTCCACATCAGTGGATGCTTTTATGTATGTATGTATTTTCATTTTATTTTTTTCCTTTTTTTCCCCCCAAAGTAGGGTCTTGTTGTAGCCCAGGCCAACCTGGAATTCACTAAGTAGTCTCAGGGTGGCCTTGAACTCTTGGCAATCCTCCTACCTCTGCCTCTCAAGTGCTGGAATTAAAGGCGTGCACCACCACACCTTTGTGTATTCTCATTTTATTTATTTATTTATGTATTTATTTATTTATTTGAGAGAGAGAATGGGTGCACTAGGGCCTCCAGCCACTGCAAACAAATTCTACATGTATGTTCCACCTTATGCATCTGGCTTAAGTGGGTACTGGGGAATCAAACCTGAGTCCTTGGGCTTGACAAGCAAGTGCCTTAACTGCTAAACCATCTTTCCAGACCAATGGATGTTTTCTTACTTGTGTGATGTTTCTTCCTTTACTGTCTGAATCCTGTATATCAAAGCCTATTACCTACATTCCTCTATGAGACTGATTGTCGTTTGGCCCAGAAACAATTAATTCTTTTTTTTTTTTTTCCAGGTAGGGTCTCCTTCTAGCCCAGGCTGACCTGGAATTCACTCTGTAGTTTCAGGGTGACCTTGAACTCATGGTGATCCTCCTACCTCTGCCTCCCGAGTGCTGGGATTAAAGGCGTGCACCACCACGCTCAGTTTAAAAACTTCTAATCTTGAACTTATTAAAGATTCATGCCAGGTGTACTGGTGCACACCTTCAATCCCAGCACTCGGAGGCAGGGGTAGAAAGATGGCTGTGAGTTTGAGGCTAGCCTGGGACTACTGAGTGAGTTCCAGATCAGCCAGGCTTAGAGTGGTGAGACTCTGCCTCGTAAAACAAAACAAAACAAAGCAAAGTAAAAAGATTCACAGCAAGTTGCAAAAATAGTATAGAGAGGTCTCACTATATGTTGTCATCACAAATCATGTTTGCCGTTCCTAACTTTTCCATCTTATGTTACTTTTATAATTGGAAAATGATTTTTTTCTCAGTCCTTCAAAGCAATTTTTAACCTTTTCCTCTGAATTGAATCCCCTGCCCTGTTGCGCTTGATCTCATCCTATGAGTATTCCCAAGGTAGACATTTGAAATCTTTAATGACATCACAAAATTGGCTCTGCCTGGGGAGTGTTCAATCAGAAGAGATTAGTTCTGGACAATCACGCATTAATCCTTTAGTTTTCTGATGGAAAAGCAAGGCTGGGGTGGTGGCTATTGGCCAATGGCTAAAAAAAAAAAAAATTTCAGTATTTGGACCATCATGCAGCTGGGCTTAAGAGCAGCACAGCAACATTAGCCCTTGTTTTCCTGTCACGTTTCCTATACTCTCTGGAGTTAGGTGAGTTCTGCTCTAAGGAGTTCTTAGCCTGGAAACTGTAAGGAATTAACTGTTAAACCAGGCACAGTGGTGCACGCCTTTAATCCCAGCACTCGGGAGGCAGAGGTAGGAGGACTGCTGAGAGTTCGAGGCCACCCTGAGACTACATAGCTAGAGTAAAACCCTACCTTGAAAAAAAAAAAAAAAAAAAAAGAGAGAGAGAGAGAGATTAGAAGTTCTTGAGCTGGAGAGATAGCTTAGCTGTTAAGGTGCTTGCCTGCAAAGCTAAAAGACTCAGGTTCGATTCCCTAGGATCCACATAAGTTAGATGCACAAGGTGGCACATGCATCTGGAGTATGTTGCAGCAGCTGAAGGCCCTAATGTGCCCATGCTTTCTCTATCTGACTCTTTCAAATAAATAAAAAAATTAAATATTAGAAGTTCTTGCTCTTTAAATATGACAGGAATCTAGCAAGCTAGTTTGATATTTTGCTGTCTGTCTGTGTGTGTTGTTGAGTTTGGTTTCAGTATCAGGGATGTATTCCCTCCCGTGGTGCCAGCTTCCAGTCCAATTAGAGAGCAATTGGTTTCCCTCATAACAGACATGCCACCATTGCACCAGTTTGCACATTTGGGCTGGCTGGCCAATCTCAAGGCTTGTGATGTCCACTGCTGTCACCATTGATAACTTCTCTCTCCCATAGGTCTGTACACAATCAACAGGGAGGTCTCTCTCCCTTTTTTTTTTCCAAGGTGGGGTCTCGCTCTAGCTCAGCCTGACCTGGAATTCACTATGTAGTCTGAGAGTGGCCTCAAACTCACGGCAATCCTCCTACCTCTGCCTCCCAAGTGCTGGTATGAAAGGCATGTGCCACCACACCCAGCTTATATATTCTTTTAATTTGAATAAGAGAGAGAGAGAAAATGGGTGCACCAGGGCCTCTTGCTGCTACAAATAAACTCCAGACACATATACCACTTTGAGCATCTAGCTTTACATGGACATTGGGGATTTGAACACAGACCAGTAGGCTTTGCAAGCGTCTTTAACCACTGAGCAATCTCTCCATTCTAAGAAATCTTTCTATTGTCCTTTTGGTATATGTAAATACATATAAATGACATAAATATTTCAATTGAGTGCAATCACTAAATAAGCTATATAAAAATCAAGCCAGGCGTGGTGGCACACACCTTTAATCCCAGTACTTGGGAGGTAGAAGTAGGAGGATCACTGTGAGTTTGAGGCCACCCTGAGACTACAGAGTGAATTCCAGGTTAGCCTGGGCTAGGGGGAGACCCTACCTCAAAAAAAAAAAAATCAGTACTACAGTACTATGCTGGGCGTGGTGGTGAATGCCCTAGCACTTGGGGGGCAGAGTTAGGAATGAGTTTGAGGCCAGCCTGAAACTACATAGTGAATTCCAGGTTAGCTTGGGCAAGAGTGAAACCCTACCTCAAAAAAAAAAAAAAAAATCAGTACTAGATACGTGGTATGTCCCATTTGCTAGAATAAGATGGAATAGTGGTGACAGTAGAGACTAGCTGGAAATTCAGTGTAGAATGTTTGAATAAAAGCTCTGGTAGTGGTCTCTAATAAACCACCTCTCCTACTGCATGACCTTGTATAGTCCTCATCCACAATAAATCCAGGCGAACTTTGCTAGTTGCAGAAATCATACTGTGCCAGTTCTTGGGAATCTTGATTGCTCACTGGGGAGACCTGAGTCCCCATGAAAAGAAGGTGGCTGCACTGTTGCAAAGGTCATGTGGGGAGAAAGAACCCCTGCGCCTATCTGCAGAGAGAAGGGCTTTGCCTTCCGGCTAAGAGGGAGTCAGGGAGCTCTTTTAAGCAGTTCACGTGACCCCTGAAAGTAAAAAAAGCAGGAATGTCTTTGGGCCAGGATCTGACTTCATCTCTTCTCTAGCTCTGTTTTTCCACAAACAACCCTCCTAGGCCCCTCCTGGGATGGAGGTCTCTGGTAGGATTTCAATCTAGCCCTAACATTGTGGCTGGTCAAAGTTCAGCCCCCAGAATTTGGCCTCATGGCTAGCCTCTTCCTGAGACAGTCCCTAGCCCAGACCAATCAGCTGCCCCGCAAGAGAGCTGAGCTAGAAGGTAGGGCCCACCACCATAAGGTTAGAAATATGTTTGTGAGGGAAGAGCAAGATCTCTGTGCTGCCTGACCCCTCCTGAACTGCCAGCTGCTGGGAGTTCCTCCTCAGCATGGCCCAATTAGCCCCGCTAGCTAAACCATCTCTTCAGCCCTCAGTCTTTTTTTTTTTTTTTTTTTTTTTTTTTTTTTTTTTTTTTTTGGAGAGAGACAGAGAGAGAGGGAGAGGAAGACAGATAGAGATGGGCGCGCCAGCAGTCTCTCAGCTGCTGCAAACGAAATCCATATGCGTGCACCCCCTTGTGGTCAAGTGTGGAATTGCGCCCTTGCGTCACTTTTGCATCTGGCTAAATGTGGGACCTGGAGATTGGAACGGCTGGAGATTGGAACCAGCGTTCTTAGGCTTAGGAAGCAGGCGCCTTAACCACTAAGCTATCTCTCCAGTACCCCCCTTTTTAAATTCAATTCTTTGATTAAAATTAGAAACAAATGTAGGGTTTAGGGTTCAAGGCCCTTCCTAAACCCCTAGCCCCCCATTACATAGCTATCTTCACTAGGGTGCTAGGCATGTGAGTGAATCCCATTAAACACTAGCCCATGTTATCCAACAAGGAGAGCTATAAATGTGACACAACACATTTGTAGCTGACAACTTCATATCTCAATGTCAAAAGACTGCACACTCCTGTTCTGTCCTGATTGAAACCATAAATGGCCATAGTCCTAGCTGATGACACAATGAGCAGAACCACCTGGATAAGCCTAGTCAAACTTGGAATATGAGAGATTAAAAAAGTTATGAGCTGGGGAGATGGTTCAGTGGTTTGTACTTGTTTGTAAAGCCTGATGGCTCAGGTTTGATTCTCAGTACCCACTTAAAGCCAGTAAACTGTGCAGCCAGAGCTCAAACTGCTCTTTACACACCTTAGGGCTGGACTAAAAGCTTTGCCCCAGTGACAGCTCCTCCAGCAGGCTGCTAGAGACTTAAGTGAGAAGCTTAACCTTTATCAAAAATCCCCGAGGCTGTGAAAGAACAAGCATTCACATTCAAATCACCATACATAGTCACAAAGGAAAGCTACTCACTCAGGCTTGGATCTGCCCAGAAAGCAAGCAACGTTGCTGGAAGGGTAGAAGGCGCTTGCCTGCAAGGCCAAAGGACCCTAGTTAGATTCCCCAGCACCCATATAAAGCCAGATGCACAAGGTGGAGCATGTATCTGGAGTTCGTTTGCAGTGCTAGAGGCCCTGGTGTGCACATTCTCTCTTTATCTGCCTCTCTCAAATAAATAATTTTAAAAGTTATCCATTTATTCACACCTATACTCATGCATGCACCAGGGTCTCTTGCCACTGCAAATGAATGCTCATCCAATGTTACCTGCGTTAATAGAGAAATGAACCCCTGGCCAGCATACTTTGCAAGCAAGCACCCCTAACTGATGAGCCATCTCCCCAGCCCCCAAGCTTGATTCTTTTTTTAATTTTTTTTTTTTTTTTTTTTTTTTTTTTTTTTTGGTTTTTCAAGGTAGGGTCTCACTCTGGTCCAGGCTGACCTGGAATTCACTATGTAGTCTCAGGGTGGCCTCGAACTCACGGCGATCCTCCTACCTCTGCCTCCCAAGTGCTGGGATTAAAGGCGTGCGCCACCATGCCCGGCTTTTTAAAATTTTTTTAAAAATTATTTTTATTTATTTATCTATTTATTAAAGAAGGGGGGGGGAGAAAATGGATGTGCCAGGGCCTCTAGCCACTGCAAACAAATTCCAAATGCATGCACCACCTTGTGCATTTGGCTTAGGTGGGACCTGGAGAATCAAACCTGGCTTTGCAAACAAGCACCTTACCTGCTAAGCCATCTCCCCAGCCCTTTATCTTCCTTTTTAAGAATTAAGCTAGGGGCTGGAGAGATGGCTTAGCGGTTAAGGCATTTTGCCTGTGAAGCCTAAGGACCCCAGTTCAATTCTCCAGGTCCCACGTAAACCAGATGCACATGGTGGCGCATGCATCTGAAGTTCGTTTGCAGGGCTAGAGGCCCTGGCACACCCATTCTCTCTCTCTCTCCCTCTCTGTCTCTAAAAAATAAATAAAAAAAAATAAAATCTTTAAAAAAAATTAAAAAAAAAAAAAAAAAATTAAGCTAGGCTGGAGAGATGGCTTAGCGGTTAAGGCACCTACCTGCCAAGGCTAAGAACACTGGTTCCAATCTCCAGGTGCCATGTTTAGCCAGGCCACAAAAGACAAGGGCACAAAGCTGCACCTGCCCACAAGAGGGCACATGGTCTGGAGTTTGATCACAGCGGCTGAGGCTGACACCCATTCTCTCTCTCTCTTTCTCTCTCTCTCCTCTCAAAAAAAAAAAAAAAAAGAAAAGAAAGAGGAGGTGGAAAAATAAATAGTCATTCAAACTTTAAATTGGATTAAAATATGCCATCATGGAGAAGATCATGACATCCAACTTTAAAACAGGATGGAATGGGAGTGAAGGCCATACATACACAAATCTTAGTAGGCTGTCCAAATGCAGAGTCTTTGCAGCAGGAGGGAAATGAAAGTAGAGAATGTGAGTTGGAGAGATGGTTTAGCCATTAAAGGTGCTTGCTAGCAAAGCCCGACAGCCTGGGTTCAATTCCCAAGTTTGCCTGTGTAAAACCAAATGCACAAACTGGATTTGCAGTTTGTTTGCAAAAATGTCCTCTCTATAAAAAATAAAAATAAATAAAAAATAAATAAATAAATAAATAAATAAATAAATAAATAGGTAGAGAGATGGCTTAGCGGTTAAGGCACCTACCTGCCAAGGCTAAGAACACTGGTTCCAATCTCCAGGTGCCATGTTTAGCCAGGCGCAAAAAGTGATGCAAGGGCACAAAGCTGCACCTGCCCACAAGAGGGCACATGCGTCTGGAGTTTGATCACAGCGGCTGAGGCTGCACACGCCCATTCTCTCTCTCTCTTTCTCTCTCTCTCTCTCTCAAATAAAAAAAAGAAAAGAAAAGAAAGAGGAGGTGGAGAAAAGCGATTTAAATAGTCATTCAAACTTTAAATTGGATTAAAATATGCCATCATGGAGAAGATCATGACATCCAACTTTAAAACAGGATGGAATGGGAGTGAGGGCGCATACATACACAAATCTTAGTAGGCTGTCCAAATGCAGAGTCTTTGCAGCAGGAGGGAAATGAAAGTAGAGAATGTGAGTTGGAGAGATGGTTTAGCCATTAAAGGTGCTTGCTAGCAAAGCCCGACAGCCTGGGTTCAATTCCCAAGTTTGCCTGTGTAAAACCAAATGCACAAAGTGGCGCATGGATTTGCAGTTTGTTTGCAGTGGCCAAAATGTCCTCTCTATCGCTCTCCTTGCAAATAAATGAAAAATAAATAAATAAATAAATAAATAAATAAATAAATAAATAAATAAATAGGTAGAGAATGTTTCCTAAGGGAAGTTACTTTAAAATATACAATTATAGGTCTGGAGAGATGCCTCCGCAGTTAAGGCACTCACCCATAAAGCCTAACGACCGGGAGTTTGATTCCCCAGGACCCACGTAAAGCCAGATGCACAAAGTAGCACATGCATCTGGAGTTCATTTGCAGTGACTTAGAGGACCTAGTGCGCCCATCCTCTCTCTCTGCTGGGCATGATGGCGCACACCTTGAATCCCAGCACTTGGGAGGCCAAGATAGGAGAATCACTGTATGTTCATGGCCAATCTGAGACTACATAATGAATTCCAGGCCAGGATGGGCTACAGTGAGACCTTACCTTGAAAAACAAAACAAACAAACAAAAACCCTATAAATAAACATATATACATATATTAACTCTCTATATTTGTTCCCAACATGAAACAAAATCTCAATTATTCTGATGTATATTATAGCTCTAGGTTTTAGTTATGTCACTAAAACTGCCTTTATTATTTATTCATTTATTTATTTATTTATTTGAGACAGAGAGAGTGAGAATGGGCACTCCAGGGCCTCTAGCCACTGCAAACGAACTCAAGATGCATGTGCCACCATGTGCATCTGGCTTACATGGGACCTGGAGAATTGAACTGGGGTCCTTGGGCTTTGCAGGCATGTGCCTTAACTGCTAAGCCATCTCTCCAGTCTTCTATTTTTTCATTATTGGTAAGATGGAAGAATGACACCCACCTCACCAGTTTATTGAACACATTAAATGGGAGCATATATGAAGGGCCCAGTACATAGTAGGTGGTCAATATGTAGTAGTCATTATTCTTCCTACTTAGCCCTTTTAATCAGAATTAAATCAGCAGTACTTAAAACTGGATTTTTTGAGTGGGGGGCGGGCTTTGGAGGTAGGATCTCACTCTAGCCCAGGCTGACTTTAAAGTCACAATGATCCTCCTTCCTCACCCCATCCCCCAGTGCTAGGATTAAAGGTGTTTACCACTACACCCAGCTAGAGATGTTTTTTTTAAAACAAAACAAACAAACAAAAAAAAACATTTATTGGGCTAGAGAGATGGCTCAGCGGTTAAGACACTTGCTTACAAAACCTAATGACTTGGGTTTGATTCCCCAGTACCCACATAAAGCTGGATGCACAGAGTGGCTCACTTGTCTGGAGTTCATTTGCAGTGGCTGGAGGCCCTGGCCCACCCATTCTATCAGTCTCTCTTCTATCTCTCTCTGCTTGCAAATAAAATTTTTAAATTAAAAAAAAAAAAAAAAACCATAGCCGGGCGTGGTGGTGCACACCTTTAATCCCAGCACTCAGGGAGGCAGAGGTAGGAGGATCGCTGTGAGTTCAAGACCACCCTGAGACTACATAGTGAGTTCCAGGTCAGCCTGAGCTAAAGTGAGACCCTACCTCGAAAAAAAAAAATTCACATTTATTGGGATGGAGAGATGACTTAGCAATTAAGGCACTTGCCTGTGAAGCCTAAGGACCCAGGTTCAACTCCCCAGAACCCACATAAACCAGATGCACAAAGTGACATGTGCACAAGGTCACACATGCACACAGGTGGCACACACATTTGGAGTTTGATTGCAGTGTCTAGAAGCCCTGGCATGCCAGGTCTCTCTCTCTCTCTTTTCTCTCTTCCTCTCTCAGAAAAAACATAAAAATAAATTTATTAAAAATATATTTATTGGGCTGGAGAGATGGCTCAGAGGTTAAGGCACTTGCCTGTAATGCCCAATGACCTAGGTTCAATTCCCCAGTACCCACATACAGCCAAATGCACAAAGTGGCATGTGCATCTGGAGTTTATTTGCAGTGCCCTGGCACACCCATTCTCTCTTCTCTCCTCTTCTCTTTCTTTATCCCTTGAAAATAAATAAATAAAAATAAAACATTTTATATAAATATTATATATTATTATATATAATATATTATATAATACATATATATAAGATATGGCTGGAGAGATGGTTCAGTGGTTAAGGTGCTTGCCTGCAAAGCCTAACGACTGGGAGTTTGATTTCCCCATACCCATGTAAAGCCAGATGCACAAAGTGCATCTAGAGTTCATTTGCAGTGGAAAGAGGCCCTGGTATGCCCATTCTGTCTCTCTGTCTCTGCTTGAAAATGAAAAAATAAATAAATTTTTTAATAAATATATTTTATTTTTATTTATTTGATAGAGAAAGAGGAAGGGAGAGAGAGAATGGGTGCGCCAGGGCCTCCAGCAACTGCAAACGAACTCCAGACACATGAGCCTTCTTGAGCATCTGGCTAATGTGGGTCCTGGGGAATCGAATCTGGGTCCTTTGGCTTTTCAGGCAAATGCCTTAACGGCTAAGCCATCCCTCCAATCCCAAATAAATAATTTTTAAAATTTTTTTATTATTTTATTTATTTTTTGAGAGAGACACAGAGAGACAGAGAGGGAGAGGGAGACAGATAGAGATGGGTGCGCCAGCAGTCTCTCAGCTTCTGTAAACGAAATCCAGATGTGTGCGCCCCCTTGTGGTCAAGTGCGGCATTGCGCCCTTGTGTCATTTTGCATCTGGCTAAATGTGGGACCTGGAGATTGGAACCAAGTTCTTAGGCTTAGCAGGCAGGCACCTTAACCGCTAAACCATCTCTCCAGCCCCTAAATAAATAAATTTTAAAAATTATTTATTAAGAGGGGCATGGTGGCACACGCCTTTAATCACAGCACTTGGGAGGATCACTGAGTTTGAAACCAGCCTGAAAGTACATGGTAAATTCCAGGTCTAGAGCAACAAGACCTTACCTCAAAAACCAAAAAAAAAAGGGCTGGAGAAGATGACTTAGTGGTTAAGGGACTTGCCTACAAAGCCAAAGGCCCCTGGTTCAATTCCCCAGGACCCATGTAAGCCAGATGCACAAGGTAGCGCATGTCTTTAATCCCAGAACATGGAAGGCAAAGGAAAGAGGATTGCTATGGGGGCTGGAGAGATGGCTTAGTGGTTAAGGCGCTTGTCTGCAAAGCCAAAGGACCTCGGTTCAATTCCCCAGACCCACATAAGCCAGATGCACAAGGTGGCACATGCATCTGGAGTTCGTTTGTAGTGGCTGGAGGCCCTGACACACCCATTCTCTCTCTATCCCAAAGCAGTAAATAAACAAATAAATCAATAAATAAGATATATTTTTAAGCCAGGCGTGGTGGCACATGCCTTTAATCCCAGCACTCGGGAGGCAGAGGTAGGTGAATCGTCATGAGTTCAAGGCCACCCTGAGACTACATAGTGAATTCCAGGTCAGCCTGGGCTAGAGCAAAACCCTACCGCCAAAAAAAAAAAAAAAAATACATATACATATATATATATTTAAAAATCACCAATGAAAACTTTATTTATTTATATTGGAGAGAAAGGAAAGAGAGAGAGAATGGTCACACAGGGTCTCCTGTCCCTGCAAACTAATTCTAGACACATGCACCACTTAGTGCATCTGGTTTTACATGGGTACTGGGGAACTGCAGGTGGGCCATCAGGCTTTGCAAGCAAGTGCCTGTAACTGCTGAGATATCTTTCCAGAGCTGGGAAATAGTTTTAACAATAAGTATAGTGGATGAGAGAGGGCAAGTAGAATATAAGAGCTAGAGTATGGGGAGGAGGGTTCTGGAATGCTGTCTTCTGGGCCGTGGCATGGTCCATACATTCATAACCTCACAGGGGCTGTTGTTACCTGCACAAGACTGGGTCCATCAACATTCCATCATGGATGGTGGAGGAGCACATGAGACAACCCCCATTCCTCCCTGTAGAGTTATTGGCAGTTAATGGTTTTTGGGGAATGGCAGGATATTTTCTTTAGTGATGTAGCCTCCTGTAGTCTGTGTGTACTCTAGTAAATAATTCCTCACCCATGTTCATTAGAACAACCCTAATTAAACTCAGTGAGACACACACACTCACATGAAGGGACATCAGCATTAAAGCAGAAGAGGGACTAACTGAGAATCAGAAGGGGTTCAACAGGAGAGTGAGTGGACAAGAGTAGATAATGGGAGGTGAATAGGATCAAAAAACATTATATACAGGCATAAAAATTGTCAATGGGGGCTGGAGTGATGGCTCAGCAGTTAAGGGTGCTTACTTGCAAAGCCTGATGGCCTGGATTTGATTCTCCAGGACCCACATAAAGCCAGATGCATAAAGAGGCACATCCATCTGGCGTTTGTTTGCAGTGGCTGGAAGCCCTGACATGACCGTCCGTGCTCTCACTTTCTCTCAAATAAATAAATTATATATATATTTGGTTTTTTTGAGGTAGGGTCTTGCTCTGGTCCAGGCTGACCTGGAATTCACTATGTAATCTCAGAGTGGCCTCAAACTCACAGTTATCCTCCTACCTCTGCCTCCCAAGTGTTGGGATTAAAGGCGTGTACCACCACACCCAGCCAATAAAAATATATATATATATATATATATATTGGTTTTTTTTTTTTTTTTTTTTGGTTTTTGAGATAGGGTCTCACTCTGGTCCAGGCTGACCTGGAATTAACTATGTAGTCTCAGGGTGGCCTAGAACTCTCAGTGATCCTCCTACCTCTGCCTCCCAAGTGCTGGGATTAAAGGCGTGCACCACCACGCCTGGCTAAAAATATTTTTTAATTGTCAAAGTGGTGCATGCCTTTAATCCCACCCAGGAAGAAGAAGTAGGAAGATTGCTGTGAGTTCAAGGCCAGTCTGAGCTAGATAGAGTGAGACCTTACCTCAAAAAAAAAAAAAAAAAAATTGGGGGCTAGAGAGATGGCTCAGCTATTACAGGCACTTGTTTACAAAGCCTGTTGGCTGGGCTTCAATTTTCCAGCATTCACATAAAGCATATGAAAAAAAAGTGCTACAAGCATCTGCCATTCATTTACAATCATAGGAGATCTTGGGCATACACTCCTATACATGCAAATAAATAACTATTTTTAGAAATTGTCAATAAAAAAGAGTAGGCTACCTAGGACTGGGAAAATCTGGTTGAACATGTAGTTCACATGTTACTCATTGTTTCCATGTTACCAAAATTTCAAGTAGTGTGTTGAAGAAATGAATAGCCTCTGAAGAGCTTTACAAGGCAAATGTATACAAACATGTATATAGGAGCTGGAGAGATGGCTTAGCAGTTAAGGAATTTGCCTGAAAGCCAAAGGACCACAGTTCAACTCTCCAGGATCCTCGTAAGCCAGATGCACAAGGGAGCACATGCATCTGGAGTTCGTTTGCAGTGGCAGGAGGCCCTGGCGCACCCATTATCTTTCTCTGCCTCTTTCTCTCTCATAATAAATAAATAAATAAATAAATAAATAAATAAATAAATAAATAAATAAATAAATACATAAATGGAACAAATATGTATATATTTGGGTGGGGGGTAACCACCTCTTCTGATTCTGATATGCATGCATAAATATTTATTTTAATGAATGGATGCCCTAAACCCCACCAGTGAGGAACCTCTGGGAGCAGATTCCGAGTTTGCTGCCAGGCTGTGCTTACCAGCCCTCATTTCCACTTCACTTTAGCAGGCCCACAAAGTACATGACATGATATTTGCAGATCTTCTAAGTACTTACCAGACAGATAAGTCAGGTCCTGGTAGGTTCTTGGCTCTGTAAAGACTTGCCCTTTCCTAGCCCCCAGCCAGAGCACACCTAAGTATCTATGGGTGGCTCTACTTCTTTCCCACAAGCAATTAAAGAGGAGGGAGGGCCCAGTTTAAAACTAGGCTCATCTGAGAAGTTCAGAAGTAGAGTTAGTTTTGCTCTTTTCAGGATTACAAAGTCAATTTGGGGGCATTAGTCTCCTCTGAAAACCACATAGGTAGTTCTTTGTATTCCTCTAGGACATTGGTGCCAGAGGGGGAATTCTATCCACAGTCCCCAAAGGGTTGTCTGGGCTCTGATCAACAAACACCACTCATTTCCTTACTGTAGCAACTGAGTTCTCAGACGATTTCTAACAGCCTCTCACAGGCTATTGTTTCTGCTGGAAAGACTAGACGTGTGACTTGACCCTCCACTAGCAGGCCAGCAGCAAATGATAACCAGGAGTGATTCACGGGCATGGCTAATTTCCCCTGATGACTTCACAAGGGCAGGAGGAGGGAAATCTAAGAGATACCATGGCACCCAGTATCAACAGAGTTAGCACTTGGAGCTTCGAGTCTGAAGTTAAGGTTCAAAAGGCTTTCCAGAATTTGAGCCAAGTAACAATGAAGCTACTCTCATGAGAGTAACCCAAACTTCAGCTCTGCAACTCCCTTTCAGACATGCTCACAGAAAACCCTGGAAATAGCCGGGCGGGCGCACACCTTCAATCCCAGCACTGGGGAGGCAGAGGTAGGAGGATTGCCATGAGTTCCGTGGCCACCCTGAGATTACATAGTGAATTCCAGGTCAGACTGAGCTACAGTGAGAGCCTACCTAAAAACAAACAAACAATCAAACAAAAAGAGGGCTGGAGAGATGGCTTAGTGGTTAAGCGCTTGCTTGTGAAGCCTAAAGACCCCGGTTCAAGGCTTGATTCCCCAGTACCCACGTAAGCCAGAGGAACAAGGTGGTGCATGCATCTGGAGTTTGTTTGCAGTGGGTGGAGGCCCTGGTGTACCCATTGTCTCTCTCTCTTTCTCTCTCTCTCTGCCCCTATTTTTCTCTCTCAAATAAATAAAAATAAGCAAAAAATAAATTTAAAAAAAGAAAGAAAGAAAGGAAAACCCTGGAAATGATTGGCATCCCTGCTAGTCAACTGAGCAAGGTCTTTAGAGAATCAAGATTAGGGGCACTGGCATAATTGTGACTTCAGAACCTGTGAAGTCTGATACCTCATATTTAACTGCAGCTCTATGACACTGCTGTTGTCTGTGCCCGACAGTCCTTGATTGCTGTAAGCTCCATTGCCACTTGTCACTGGAGCCTGGCACTTGATTATGTCTTTACTGAGACTTCAAAGCCCAAGCCCTAATGATCCAGCATCACAGGCCTCTAATTTCACACTGTAAATGTCCTCCAATTCACAAAGTGGTAGGATTCTGAAAGAGAGGTTCCATAGTAAAGATTTCTGGTCCCAATGGCATGCTTCTCTGAGACTAAGCTGGCACTACTGGAATTAAGATCCAACTTCAGGCTGGAGAGATGGCTTAGCGGTTAAGGCATTTGCCTGCAAAGCCAAAGAATCCCAGTTCGACTCTCCAAGCCCCACTTAAGCCAGATGCACAAGGGGGCGCATGCATCTGGAGTTCGTTTGCAGTGGCTGGAGGCCCTGGTGTGCCCATTCTCTCCTCTCTCTCTCTCTCTCTCTGCCTCTTTCTCTCTATTAAATATAAATAAATAAATAAATAAATAAATAAATAAATAAATAAAATATTTAAGAAAATAAAAATAAATAAAATAAAATAAAAAGAAGATCAGACCTCAACACCACAACCAGCTTAAGCTGCTGAGGCCACTTGGATGTCAAATCAATGGCATGGACAATGAATGGAGCTAAGCTTTCTGTCCGTTGGCCCAGGGCCAACATCCTTTAAATGGGAGGGACTATCCACACTGATTTTTCATCTCTGTTTTCATTGACTCAACAATCACTGGTCTGCCATTACACCAGTGGTCTGAAAGTCTGGACCTTGGATCAGCAGTATCCACATGATTAGGGGACAAAATAAAAGTCTAAGCACCCCCTCCAGAGCTACTCAGTTACATATTTGGGCCTGAGGCTCAAGAAGTTATATTGTAATAAGCCTTCCTTGTTATTCTGACATTCTTTTTTAAAAACTTTTTCAATGGGCAACTTCCATAAATATAAACAATATACCATTATTATAATCTCCTTCCACCACCCTTCCTTTTCCCCTTCCCAAATCCCCTCTCCACTAAATCCCTCCTTCTTTCCAACTATTCGCTTTTCTGATTTTTATTTTTTTCATGTAATTTATTAATTTTTTCAAGTTTGATTAAGCTTAGAACAAGTTACAGTAAAATTTTAATTTAGTCTTATGAAAACACTTCAACATTACATTGTAGCCATTTTTAAAAAAATATTTCAGGGCTGGAGAGATGGCTTAGTGGTTAAAGCGCTTGCCTGCGAAGCCTAAGGATCCAGGTTTGATTCTCTAGGTCCCACATAAGCCAGATGCCCAAGGTGACACATGCATTTGGAGTTCATTTGCAGTGGCTAGAGGCCCTGCCGCACCCATTCTCTCTCTTTCTCTAATAACTAAACAACTAACTAAATAAATAAATTAAAAAATATTTTTAATTTTTTTATTTTATTTATTTAAGAGAAAGAGGCAAGACAGAGAATGGCCATAATTGTAGACATATCCCATGGTAATTCCCTCCCTCCCCCCACTTTCCCCTTTGCTACACCACTCTCCATCATATCCCCTCCCCCTCTCAATCAGTCTCTTTTATTTTGATGTCATCACCTTTTCCTCCTATTAGGATGGTATTGTGCAGGTAGTGTCAGGCACTGTGAGGTCATGGATATCCAGGTTATTTTGTGTAAGGAGTCCTACCCTTCCTTTGGCTCTTACATTCTTTCCATCATCACTTCCGCAATGGACTCTGGGTCTTGGAAGGTGTGATAGAGATATTGCAGTGCTGAGCACTCCTCTGTCACTTTTCAGCACTATGGTGCCTTCTGAGTCATCCCAAGGTCACTGCCATCTGAAAAGAGAAGCTTTTCTAACCAAAAGTGAGGTCAGCTTGGTCTAGAGTGAGACCCTACCTCAAAAAAAAAAATAATGTGAGATTAACATTAATACGTGGTATGAACATTAAGAGAAGTGCTTATCAGGCTGTTTGGTGAGCATAGTATATACATTTAGCCAGACACTAGCAGCTGTTACATCCCTAGGGCTCATAACTTCCTCTGTCATAGGTTGTCAGTATCAGGCATCTATTCCCTCCCATGAAACAGTCCTCCAGTCCAGTTAGAGAGTAGTTGGTTTCCCCCATAACAGACATGCCACTATTGCACGCACCACTTGGCTCATTTGGCCTAGCTAGCCAAACTTAAGGCTTGCAGTGTCCACTCTTGTTTATTTCCACTGATGACTTCTCTCTCTCCCATGGAGCTGCATTCAGTGTAGCTTTCTCCAGCTTTTTGTCAGATGGTCTACACAGAGGAGGTTTTCAGCTCAGCTCCAGCAAGATTTCTCAGTGACCTTGCAGCCCAAGCATGTGCATCTATTCCTGGTGGGAAATGAAGAGCCTCGGCAATGGTCTGTAATGTTTGGGTGCATCAGGTACCTCCCTGGCCAACAACTTACTGGAAGGTACTCCATCCCTGACACTGCAAAGTTTCTAGTAGCAATCTATGGCTGCTGGGTGCGCAATTGCCCCCAAAAAGTAGGTTTCCATATGACTTATTCATATCCTCTTAGATTTTGATTAATCCTCCTTCCACCCTTCCTTTACTCAATTTCTTCCCCTGATCTCAGTTAGGCCTTTCCACCCCCAGTAATCTGTTCTTCTACTTACATATATACAATGCCATCTCCTCAAGTTCTCCCCTCTCCTCCCTCCCTTATAGCCTCTTTCTAGCTTACTGACCTCTGCTACCGAGTTGTTGACCTGGAATTCACTACATCTATAGTCACAGACTGGCCTTGAACTCATGTCAATTCATATATATTTGCAAGAAAGAGGGAGAGAGAGAGAATGGGCACGCCAGGGCTTCCAGCCACAGCAAATGAACTCCAGATGCATGCGCCACCTTGTGCATCTGGCTAATGTGGGTCCTGGGGAATCGAACCAAGGTCCTTTGGCTTTGCAGGCAAGCACCTTAACTACTAAGCCATCTCTCCAGCCCTCATGGCAATCTTCTTTCCTGTGCCTCCCAAATTCTGGGATTAAAGGCATGTGCCACCATGCCTGGCTGCCATTCTTACATTCTTTAAAGTATGAGAATAGCTGTAACATCACCGCCATTCCCAGGGGCTAGCTATTTCCTGGTCCTGACTCGGCAGTTATACTGCACTGCCCACATTTGCTTGCAGTAGTTGAAACCTGATCTCTGTAGTAGTGAATGTACCCAGGTCTATTTGCCTCAGGACAGGTCCTTGTCTTCCTTTCTCTACCACTGTCTCTAGACAATTCATTCATCCTTGTTGCTTTGTCAAAAGTCCTGTTGCTTGAGGCTTATGGCTTGTGGTGGTTAATTTTATATCTACTTCTACCTTAGGGAGATAACCCATCCCTGGCACTGAGATTTTCACCCAACTCCTTATGGCTCCTGGAAGTGCCTTTTTCCATCAGTGCTACATGCCTTTGCTTAAACTCCTTCAGTGCTGTCTTCATTATTTTTCCAGACACCTTCTACATCTGTTAGATACTGAAGGAATAGCATTACATAATACCTTTCAAAATCTTTTATTTGTTTATTCATTTATTTATTTCCAAGTAGAAAGACAGGAAAAGAGGGAGAATGGGCATGCCAGGACCTCTAGCCGTGCAAACTGCAGATGCATGAGCCACTTTGTGCATCTGGCTCTACATGGGCACTGGAGAGTTGAACCCAGGTCGTTAGGCTTTGTAGACAAGTGATTTAACTGCTGAGCATCTCTCCAACCCTTTTAAGAGTTTTTTTAAATTAATTAATTTATTTATTTATTAGAGACAGAGAGAGGGAGAGTGGGAATGGGTGTGCCAGGGCCTCTAGCCACTGCAAGTGAACTCCAGACGCAGGCACCACCATGTGCATCTGGCTTACATGGGACCTGGAGATTTGAACCAGGGGCCTTAGGCTTCACAGGCATGTGCCTTAACCACTAAGCCATCCCTCCATCTCTCCAGCCCTCCAACCCTTTTTTTTTTTTTTTTTTTGGTTTTTTGAGGTAGGGTCTCACTCTGGCTCAGGCTGACCTGGAATTCACTCTGTAGTCTCAGGGTGGCCTCGAACTCATGGCGATCCACCTACCTCTGCCTCCCAAGTGTACCACCATGCCCAGCTCTTCCAACCCTTTTTTATACCTTTTTATAGAAGGTGGGAAGGATATCTGAATACCCACTGTCATCCATTATAAGTAGCCAGTTGGACTTGGACAGCTATGGAGATACTAGAGAAGAAAGGTCCAGTACAGTACAAAAAGATCTCATCATGTCTATCAATTGTTTTGTCTAAAGAGTGATGTTAGGTATCACTGCATGGATTGGGGACAGCACCTCATCTGGACATTTCTCATGAGCCACCCAGCCTCCTCATCCTAGGATACTGCACTGTCTCAGGGCTGCTGTGCATCGCTCTACACCTTATGATCTCTGTGGGGCTGGCTTGTGCTGCTCAGCCTGGCTTAAGCCCAAGGCCTGTGTTCTAGCCTGCTGAACCTGCCAATGGAGTGAATGCCTGGGTTCTGACAGGCTCTGAGCCAGCACCATAAGCCCATGCATTTCCATTAGCCCTATCTGGGCTAATGACAGAAAGAGCCCTTGGCTGGGCTAAAAATCTTTACTCCCAGAATATTATACATCACATAATCTGGGTGGTGGACGAATACCTAGACACTCTTAGGACAAGCTTAATCTTTTCTTCCAAGGACTGCTTTTTTAGGGTTTAAACAATTTTAATAGTTTTAATTTAATTCAATTTAATTATTTGACAGAGAAAGAGGCAGAGAGAGAAAGAGCGAGAGAATGGGCACTCCAGGGCTTCGAGCCACTGCAAAGGAACTCCAGATGCATGTGCCCCCTTGTGCATCTGGCTTACATGGGTCCTGGAAATTCAAACTGGGATCCTTTGGCTTTGCAGGCAAATGCCTTAACCGCTAAAGCCATCTCTTCAGCTTGGTTTAAACCATTTTAAAAGCTCACTAGCACAACATTTGGCTTTCTATTGATTTTTTTCCTTCGGAAAAATCTTGCTACATTTGCCTTTGAGTGACCTGGGCAGACAGACTCCTTGTCTGTTTTGTCTTTCTCTCATCTGCTCTTGGTTGCTTCTTTACTTTACAAAACCCAATTACTGTCAGTGAAAGCCATGCAAATTTGCCAGAATTTCTCCGATCTCGTAATGATCACGTCCAGCCACTGAGTCCCATCTAGTATGAGGTCCCTAATGAATTAACCTCTTTTATTTTTTTGTTAACCAAGTTTCATTATGCTTAATTACAGGAACATGGGTGAGGGTTTGTTTATAGGACCTTGAGCACATTATCAGTGGCTGTACCACTGAAGCGAGTATCTCCCCTTCTCCACCAACCATTAACAGCCTATAAATTCTGAGGGGGTATGGGTCCCTATGAACCATTTCCCCCTCCATGACAAGATGTTGACAGTCAGGTGTTTGTGGGGGAAGGTCTGAGAAGGCAGGCTGGAGTCCAGATATGTTATAAATCAAAATATGCCCCAATTTTGGAGTGGCTTGTAGCGTTTTTGTTTTCTTTTTCTAGGTTGGGTCTCACTGTAGCCCAGGCTGACCTGGAACTCACTCTAGTTCAAGGCTGTCCTCAAACTCACAACAGTCCTCCTACCTCTCCTGTGCTGGGGTGAATGGCATGCACCACCACATCCTGCTAGCTTATTTAAAATTATTTATTTATGAGAGACAGACTAAGAAAGAGGAACACACAGATAGAGAGAGAGAGAGAGAATGAACGGGCTCACTACGGCCTCCTTCCACTGCAGGCATACTCCAGATGCACGTGCCACTTAGCGCATGTGGCTTTACGTAGGCACTGGGGGAATCAAACCCGGGTTGGGTTGTTAGGCTTTTGAAAGCAAGCTCCTTGAAGTGCTGAACAATCTCTCTAGCCCATGGCCTATAGGAAGAAAGGAAAGGAAGGAAAGGGAGAGCCTGCAGGAAGTGAGGTGCACAGAGGTACCACATGCTTTGGCAGGAATTAGCCAGTTATGGATGGCAGAATGAAAGTGATTGGTGGGTGGAGATCCTGCCTGGAAATCAGCTCAGGGACCCACCAGATGATGAAAGAGAGAGAGAGAGAGAAGGTTACAGAGAGAGAAGAAATGAGGGAGTGATAGAGAAATGGAAGAGACAGAGAAAGAAAAAGGTTCGCACATGTAGGGACAAATATATGCTCCTGGTGGGTCAGAAGGGAGAGAAAACAGAGAAGCTAGTGGTGGAAGGGTTTTATACTCCTTGTTGCATGGAGGCTACATAACAAATACTTTTTTTTTTTTTTTTTTTTTTTTTTTTTTGCTTTTTTCGAGGTAGGGTCTAACCCAGGCTTACCTGAAATTCACTAGGCAGTCTCAGGGTGGCCTTGAACTCACTGGTGATCCTCCTACCTCTGTCTCCCAAGTGCTGGGATTAAAGGCATGTGCCACCACGCCTGGCTCAAATACTTTTTTAAAAATATATTATTTCAAGGATATCTGAATACCCACTGTCATCCATTATAAGTAGCCAGTTGGACTTGGACAGCTATGGAGATACTAGAGAAGAAAGGTCCAGTACAGTACAAAAAGATCTCATCATGTCTATCAATTGTTTTGTCTAAAGAGCGATGTTAGGTATCACTGCATGGATTGGGGACAGCACCTCATCTGGACATTTCTCATGAGCCACCCAGCCTCCTCATCCTAGGATACTGCACTGTCTCAGGGCTGCTGTGCATCGCTCTACACCTTATGATCTCTGTGGGGCTGGCTTGTGCTGCTCAGCCTGGCTTAAGCCCAAGGCCTGTGTTCTAGCCTGCTGAACCTGCCAATGGAGTGAATGCCTGGGTTCTGACAGGCTCTGAGCCAGCACCATAAGCCCATGCCTTTCCATTAGCCCTATCTGGGCTAATGACAGAAAGAGCCCTTGGCTGGGCTAAAAATCTTTACTCCCAGAATATTATACATCACATAATCTGGGTGGTGGACGAATACCTAGACACTCTTAGGACAAGCTTAATCTTTTCTTCCAAGGACTGCTTTTTTAAGGTTTAAACCATTTTAATAGTTTTAATTTAATTCAATTTAATTATTTGACAGAGAAAGAGGCAGAGAGAGAAAGAGCGAGAGAATGGGCACTCCAGGGCTTCAAGCCACTGCAAAGGAACTCCAGATGCATGTGCCCCCTTGTGCATCTGGCTTACATGGGTCCTGGAAATTCAAACTGGGATCCTTTGGCTTTGCAGGCAAACACCTTAACCGCTAAAGCCATCTCTTCAGCTTGGTTTAAACCATTTTAAAAGCTCACTAGCACAACATTTGGCTTTCTATTAATTTTTTTCCTTCGGAAAAATCTTGCCACATTTGCCTTTGAGTGACCTGGGCAGACAGACTCCTTGTCTGTTTTGTCTTTCTCTCATCTGCTCTTGGTTGCTTCTTTACTTTACAAAACCCAATTACTGTCAGTGAAAGCCATGCAAATTTGCCAGAATTTCTCCGATCTCGTAATGATCACGTCCAGCCACTGAGTCCCATCTAGTATGAGGTCCCTAATGAATTAACCTCTTTTATTTTTTTGTTAACCAAGTTTCATTATGCTTAATTACAGGAACATGGGTGAGGGTTTGTTTATAGGACCTTGAGCACATTATCAGTGGCTGTACCACTGAAGCGAGTATCTCCCCTTCTCCACCAACCATTAACAGCCTATAAATTCTGAGGGGGCTATGGGTCCCTATGAACCATTTCCCCCTCCATGACAAGATGTTGACAGTCAGGTGTTTGTGGGGGGAAGGTCTGAGAAGGCAGGCTGGAGTCCAGATATGTTATAAATCAAAATATGCCCCAATTTTGGAGTGGCTTGTAGCGTTTTTGTTTTCTTTTTCTAGGTCGGGTCTCACTGTAGCCCAGGCTGACCTGGAACTCACTCTAGTTCAAGGCTGTCCTCAAACTCACAACAGTCCTCCTACCTCTCCTGTGCTGGGGTGAATGGCATGCACCACCACATCCTGCTAGCTTATTTAAAATTATTTATTTATGAGAGACAGACTAAGAAAGAGGAACACACAGATAGAGAGAGAGAGAGAGAGAATGAACGGGCTCACTACGGCCTCCTTCCACTGCAGGCATACCCCAGATGCACGTGCCACTTAGCGCATGTGGCTTTACGTAGGCACTGGGGGAATCAAACCCGGGTTGGGTTGTTAGGCTTTTGCAAGCAAGCTCCTTGAAGTGCTAAACAATCTCTCTAGCCCATGGCCTATAGGAAGAAAGGAAAGGAAGGAAAGGGAGAGCCTGCAGGAAGTGAGGTGCACAGAGGTACCACGTGCTTTGGCAGGAATTAGCCAGTTATGGATGGCAGAATGAAAGTGATTGGTGGGTGGAGATCCTGCCTGGAAATCAGCTCAGGGACCCACCGGATGATGAAAGAGAGAGAGAGAGAGAGAAGGTTACAGAGAGAGAAGAAATGAGGGAGTGATAGAGAAATGGAAGAGACAGAGAAAGAAAAAGGTTCGCACATGTAGGGACAAATATATGCTCCTGGTGGGTCAGAAGGGAGAGAAAACAGAGAAGCTAGTGGTGGAAGGGTTTTATATTCCTTGTTGCATGGAGGCTACATAAAAAATACTTTTTTTTTTTTTTTTTTTTTTTTTTTTTTTGCTTTTTCGAGGTAGGGTCTAACCCAGGCTTACCTGAAATTCACTAGGCAGTCTCAGGGTGGCCTTGAACTCACTGGTGATCCTCCTACCTCTGTCTCCCAAGTGCTGGGATTAAAGGCATGTGCCACCACGCCTGGCTCAAATACTTTTTAAAAAATATATTATTTCTTATTTATTTATTTATTTATTTATTTATTTATTTATTTATTTATTTGAGAGAGAGCTACAAAAATAGGCAGGTAGAGAGAGAGAGAGAGAATGGGCGTGCCAGGGCTTCCAGCCACTGCAAACGAACTCCAGATGCATGCGCCCCCTTGTGCATCTGGCTTACATGGGTCCTGGAGAATCGAGCCTCGAACCAGGTCCTTAGGCTTCACAGGCAAGCGTTTAACCGCTAAGCTATTTCTCCAGCCCTCAAATACTTTTATACTAGTTGTCAAAACAAGTTTTCTCCTAAGCCTCCTGAACGTCTTTGAGTCCTACTACCTCAGAGCCACCTCCATAGCACTCCGTCATCTAGTAAGGAAAGGGTTAATATTAGGCACAGCAAGCTTCCTTCCCACCTTGCTCGGTATCAGGTCCTCATTCATCTTAGTTGTACAGAGCCCAGTTAACAGGATCCGCCTCCCATCTTGACTTTGAAGAAGTTTGCTATACTCTATGGAAACAGTTTCTTTCTTTAATTTCTTATTTTATTTATTTATTTATTTATTTTGGTTTTCCGGGTAGGGTCTCACTCTAGCCCAGGCTGACCTGGATTTCACTATGTAGTCTCAGGGTGGCCTCGAACTTACGGCGACTCTCCTACCTCTGCCTCCTGAGTGCTGGGATTAAACGTGTGCGCCACCACCCCTGGCCCATTTATTTATTTATTTATCTTTGGTTTTTTTTGAGGTAGGGTCTCACTCTAGCTCAGGCTGATCTAGAATTCACTATGTAGTCTCAGGGTGGCCTCAAACTTATGGTGATCCTCCTACCTCTGCCTCCCAAGTAATGGGATTAAAGGTGTGAGCCACCACACCTGGCTCTATTTTTTAGAGAGAGAGGCAGATATATACAGAGAGAGAGTGGTTGCACCAGGGCCCCCAGCCGCTGCAAACAAACTCCATATACATGCGTCACCTTGTGCATCTGGCTAACCAGGGTCCTGGGGAATTGAACCTGGGTAATTTGGCTTTGCAAGAAAGTGCCTTAACCGCTAAGCCATCTCTCCAGCCCACTTCCTTTGATTTTTGTGATGTTATACTTTCATTTTTTTTTCTTTCTTTCACTTCTCTATTTCTTGTACCCTTTTTCTCCATCCACATAACCCTTAAATGTTGGTGCTGTTCTAAGTCTTGTTATCGTTAATATCTCAATAGAGTATATTCCTTTTCATCATCAGGCTTCAGTTGCTATTTACATGTGGATGAATCCCACACTGAATTGTTGACCAAGCTCTTCTCCACATTCTAGGCCTGGCTCAAATGTCTGCTCAGCAAGTCCATTTGGATGTTTCATAACCCCTACAAAGTAACATTAATACATGTTACTTTCCATCTCCTACTACTCCATCTGGTCCTTCTGTAGGGCTGGTTCTACTATCCACTCAATGCACAAGTCAGAAACTCTGGAGTCACCAGTAACTCCTTTCTTCCTCCCCCCCTTCCCACATCCAGTCAGTTACCTACCACGTGCTGTTTATTCCACCCCTGAAGTATTCTATACGTATATTATCAAAACCACTAAAATCGCTCCATACATCCTGCCAGGCCTGGATCGCATTCCCATCACCTCTGCGCTGATACTGGTTTCTTGTACTCTGGCATCCATATTTGCCTCCCTCCGATCTATTTTCTACAAAACAGCCAGAATGATCTTTCAAAAATGCAAATCTGATTAGACCAACATATCCTGTTTCACTCTCCTGAGGTTCAGAATGAGGTCACATTCCTCTCGGCATTTAAATCAGGTGACTTGGAGCCTTCAACTTGTCTCCCCTGGGTGATAACTTTGGATTCCAGAGATTCAGATTGTCAGAATAGAACTGGGAAATTGGTTCAAATTGTTTTTGCTTGCTGTGACTGTCAGTAAAACACGGGATTTCTATGGTAAATGAGGTCATGAGCCTTAGGGGTATAAAGCCTGCTCTTGTCTGACTAAATGTATATACTATTCCCACCAAGCTGCCCTGAAAATACTACACTTAATGCTCATATTCACATATTAACGCTACTCTCACTTCTGGTTAGAGAAGCTTCTCTTTTCAGATGGCGATGACCACTGGGATGATCCAAAAGACAACATAGTGCTGAGAAGAAGGGATGGAGGAGTGCCCAGCACTGAAACACCTGTCACACCCTCCAAGGCTCAGGGACCATTGTGGAAGAGGGGGCGGATAGAATGGAAGAGCCAAAGGAAGGGTATGACTCCTTACAATGCAACTGTCCAGACAGAAATTGGTCTCGATATCCATGACCTTGCTGTGCCTAGCAATACCTTCACGAGACCCTCATAATAGAAGAAAAAGATGATGACATCAAATTAAAAGAGAGACTAATGGAGAGAGGGAGGGGATATGATGGAGATTGGAGTTCTAAAGGGGAATGGGGGAGGGGAAGCAAATACCATGCACTTTTTGTATGTAAGTATAGAAGTTGTCAATAAAAAAATAATTATTAAAAAAAAAACACGGGATTTTACCTGTCACCCTGTTGCTTGTATTCCTTACTCACTGCTGTGTGATCTGCTGTGACCAGACACAAAGTCCACCAAGTAGCCTAGGGTGATCCCAACTCTGGAAGAAAGGATTTTTTGTTTTTGTTGTTGTTAAAATACATATTTTTTAAATATATTTTTTCTTTTTTAAAAAATTTATTGACAACTTACAGACATTAAACCATGATATTTCCCTCCCCTCCAGCCATTCCCCTTCAGAACTCCACTCTCCATCATATGGAAGAAAGGGTTTTATTTTTATTTTTTATTTGTTTATTTGAGTGACAGAGAGACAGAGAGAGAGAAAGGGAGAGAGAGAGAGAGAGAAATAGGCAAGCCAGGGCTTTCGGTCGCTGTACACAAACTCCAGATGTATGTGCCACCTTCTGCATCTGGCTTACATGAGTCCTGGGGAATTGAATCTGGGTCCTTTGGCTTTGCAGACAAATGTTTTAACCGCTAAAAAGAAACGGTTTTGATAATCTAGGGCCCAATAGCATTTTCATCCTAAAAGGAGAGATTTTTTTTTTTAATCTTGAGCTGGTTAAATGGTTAAGGAGTTTGCTTGCAAAGCCTGATGGCCTGGATTTGATTCCTTAGTACCCATGTAAAGATGCACAAAGTGGTGTATGCATCTGGAATTTGTTTGAAGTGGCAGGAAGCCCTGGCATGCCCATCTCTCTCTCTCTCTCTCTCTCTCTGCTTGAAAATAAGTAAATAAATAAACAAACAAAAATTATATTTTTGATTTCTGAGATAGTGTCTTGCTCTAGCCCAGGCTGACCTGGAATTCACTATGTAGTCTCGGGTTGGCCTTGAATTCATGGCGATCCTCCTACCTCTGCCTACTGAGTACTGGGATTAAAGGCATGCGCCACCATGCCCAGCTGTAACATATCTTTTAGTTCACACAAGGATAAATCGTGCTGGTAGGGTCAGGACCTGCCTTTATTCTCCAAGGCAAAGCCTTAATTCCTTTGTAAACTAGGCCATGCAAATTGATTTGTTCCCAACCAGCTCTGCTCCACTATCACACAAGGCCTCAATCTCAATGTATGTTGTACCACAGGAGGAAAACCAGGTCCCACCTAAGTGGGAGGCACTTGAAGCCTGTGGCATTACAGAGTGGTCAACATCCTACCAATAAGCATCCCAGCCTCAGTTTATTTTTAACCCAAATGTGTTTGATGCGCTCTAGCTTCTGTTTCTGGGTGGTATCCTGTGGTGGTTTGAATAAATGTCCCCAGTAGACTCATGCATTTTAATAAAGTTTGTCAATTGGGTCTCTAGCCACCTGGCTGGAGGAGGTGTCACTGTGTGGTAGTTTGAATAGATGGCCCCCAATATATTCAGTGTTTTATTAGTTTGTAGTTTGCATCTGCATCCACCTAGCTGGAGGTGGTTTCACTAGATGGATGTTAGGGGTCCAGCCCTAAGGTGTGATGGTGGGTGTACAATTTCAATCTAAAGATATACAAAGTGTGCCTATCTGGAGTTCCTGACGTGTGATGTGCTGTGTAGCTTTTGGCTTGTGGTTTCTCTCGCGCCTGGTCCTGTAAAAGCAGGCCAGCTTTTTCTGCCATTATGGAACTTCCCCTGGATCTGGAAACTTCAATAAATCCCTTCCCCCTAACTGTGCCTGGTCTGGAAGTTCATCTCAGCGAACCTGAAGTTGTCTGCTACACACTGGGAGTGGAACCAGTGGTCCAGCCCAAAGGTGTGTGTTTGAGGCCAGATCTGAATTCCAGTCTAAATGGGGGGGGAGTGGAGTTAGGGTGACTGGACCCCTGAAATTAAAAAGAGCAGGAAAGTTTTTCTTATCTCTTGCCTAGTTCCAAAGAACTGCTTTTTGTTTGTTTGTTTGTTTTCGAGGTAGGATTTCACTCTAGCCCAGGCTGATCTGGAATTAACTATGTAATCTCAGGGTGGCTTCAAACTCACAGTGATCCTCCTACCTCTGCCTCCTGAATGCTGGGATTAAAGGCATGTGCCACCACGCCCAGCTCAAAGAACTGTTTTTCCACAAACAGTCATGACCCTTCCTAGGAGAGAGGTCTTTCATAGGATTTAAACATTGTGGTTGGTCAAGTTCAGCTCCTTAACTCCTAATCTCTTCCTAAGATAGCCCACTACCTTAAGGTTATAAATACCTTTGCAAGGGGTGAGCAGGCTCTCTCCCTGTCTCTGATCACTTGGGAACTTCCAGCTGTGGGGAAGTTTTTCCCTTGACTGAGCCTGGGCTGACTCATCCCAAGCCTAGGCCTAGCCAGGAGGGGGGCTCTGCCTAGGCCCTAGCCCAGGCCCAGCTAGGAGGGCGCCCTAGCCCTTACTCTCTGCATGTGTTCTTTTTTAAAAAAAAAAATTTCCTATTCTTTTGTTTTGTTTGTTTGGTTTTATTAATTTATTTGAGAGTGACAAAGAGAGGAAGAGGCAGAGAGAGAGAGAATGGGTGTATCAGGGCCTCTATCCACTGCAAGTGAACTCCAGATACATGCACCACCTTGTGCATCTGCTTACATGGATACTGGGGAATAGAGTCTTGAACCAGGGTCCTTAGGCTTTACAGGAAAGCGCTTAACCACTAAGCCATCTCTCCAACCCTCTGCATGGGTTCTTTATCCCCTCCAGCTCTTCATATGGCAGGAGCTCCTTGAAATTTCTTTCCTCTTTTCTTTCCATGCTTTTTTCCCCAGATCTGTATCTAGTCCCATGGACTCCTGAGCTACATATGGCCCACATGGGCTTTTGGCCTCCACGTGGTGTACTTCTCTTCTCCCCACTTTGTTTCCCCTTACCTCCCAGCCTTCCCCTTTCTGCACTCCTTTGTAAAATCTGAATAAAATGTGGTATTTTAAAAATCATTCTCTTGAATCTGTAATTGCCAGCTCTTTGGTTAATTTGCAGATATGAACTCAGGGCTTGGGGTTCTAGGAAGCACCCCAGAACTCCAATTTCCCCCATTACACAAAAGTATGCAGAAGATTTGAGCTCTAGGGGTTCCTGCTTGCTGCATTTTGTGTTTGCTGTTCTTAGTGTTTGCTGGCTGGTGGTGGTTTCTCTCTCTAATTGAATTTATAAACGGGAGTTAGCTTCTTCCACCATTAGTGGAACTTCACCTGGATCTGTATGCTTGAAATAAATCCCTTCTTCACATAAAACTGTGTTTGGGGGCTGGAGAGATGGTTTAGTGGTTAAGGTACATGCCTGCGAAGCCTAAGGACCCCAGTTTGATTCTCCAGGTCCCATGTAAGCCAGATGCACAAGGGGGCGCACACATCTGGAGTCTGTTTACAGTGGCTAGAGGCCCTGGTGATCCCATTCTCCCTCTCCCTCTCCCTTTCTCTGTCTCAAATAAATAAATAAAAATAAAACCTTAAAAAAAACACTGTGTTTGTTTGGATGCTCATCCCAGCAATGAGGAGCTCTCTGCAACAAAAATTTGGTCTAGGAGTGGGGTGTTACTGAAATGAATCTGACCATGTGGATTTTGGTCTTTTAGAACTTTTGTATTGGAGGAATACACATGGATTTGGTACTTTGGACTACAGAAGGTATAGAAAGCAGTAAGCCAAAATTTATGGATTATTTTGGTAGAGTTCGAAAATGCAAAATGCAGAGAGAATTGTTTTTGGGTGCTTGACTTTGGAATATTCAAAGGGAAAGGAAAGACAAAAAAAAAAAAAAAAACTTTGTTGGAACTGGGTTACTGGCATAAGGGCTGGCTGCATTCTGCTGCCCAAGCCCAGAGAATTTGAACAAGGTTAAATCTGAAAATAATGGACTAGGGCTGGAGAGATGGCTTAGCAGTTAAGATGCCTGCTTGTGAAGCCCAAGAATGCTTGTTCAAATCTCCAGGTCCCACATTTAGCCAGATTCAAAAGTGACACAAGTACACAATGTTGCACATGTGCACAAGAGGGCGCATGCATCTGCAGTTTGTTCACAACACCTGAAAAGGCCCTGGTGCGCCCATTCTCTCTCTGCCTCCTCCTCTCTCTCTCTCTTAAATAAAAAACAAAAAGAAAGCAATGGACCAGTGTGCTTGGTGGAACATATAGAACTGAAAGATGTACTACTTAAGGTTGGAAAAATTCAAAGAACTTTAAATTTAAAGGTACAGAGACAGGTTTTAGGTTACTGAAGCTGCTATTGTCAAACAGATTACTACCATTAAGGGTGACCCAGCAACTTTACATTGAAAAACAATGCCTGATGTAAATTCCACTCAGGAAAGACTGAATGAGAAGGAATGCAAACTCTGCTGAAAGGAGATGACTGGCCAGGCATGGTGGCACATGCACGCCTTTAATCCCAGCATTCTGGAGACCAAGGTAGGAGGATCACCAAGAGTTTGAGGCCACCCTGAGACTAGAGCAAGACCCTACCTCAAAAAACTAAAAATTAAAAACTAAAAAAAAAAAAAAAAAAAAAAAAAAAAAAAAAAAAGGAGATGACTGAAAGGAAAAATTCCAAGGCTGAAAGTCACGATTTATTTCATCCCTGGCTGTCTCTGCACACCTGGTATTGATTTTAGAAACATAAACAAATTCAAAGAAATGGGTCATGAAACGCACACAGTTTCCAGAGCTGCTGCTGAAGTGTATCATGGGAAACAGGGTGAGAAGTCCTGAATAGAGAGGCCATTCTGAGATGGACTGTGGTTTGCAATAGAGACTTGAAGATGTTTTAGATATGTTAGGACTGTGCAAAGAATACCACAGAGTGCTGATGGCTCAGGGTGTAAGTTCCCTGGCTACTCAGCCCAACTGAAAGGATGGAATTTAAAAATCCAGAGACTGTTGTCACTGGTTACAGATGCTGGACTTGAACTACATGTGTTTGGTGTTTACCTGATGGTTATTGAGTTTGCATTGGTCCAGTCTCTCCTTGTTATGCCTTATAGCAATGAAAGTGTGTACTCTGCCATTATACGTTGGAAGTATGTAACTTGTTTTGATTTTACAGAATTCAGAGTTAAAGGATAGTCTTAAAATTAGAGATTATGGGGGCCTTTGGAAGTTGGACTGAATGTAATTGGCAATGGTCTATAGAGGCCATAGGCAAAATATGATAGTTTGAATGTATGTCTTCAATAGACTCAGGTGTTTTATTTTATCTTAATTTTATTTATTTATTTATTTATTTTTACTTATTTGAGAGAGAAAGAAAGAGGTAGAGAAAGAGAATAATGGTGTGCTCCACTACACTTGGTTGGGATTACATTTTACTCAACACATGCATAAACATGTACAGTGCCTGGCATATACAAGGTATTGGTAAGTGTGTTCCAGAAAGAATAAGGGCCTGGAAAAGTCTTTATGCTTAAATCACACTTCTCAGGTAAGTAACCATCTTGCCTGATTCAGTCAAGTCCTCATCATTAGATAATACTTGGGGTCTGCTCACTGCCATTGTATTCCCTCCTCTGTTTCTTTCTCTCCAAGGCCTTACCAGCCAGGTACTGTGCAGCAGCATCTGTTAGTGCGCACATTAGAACTGTGATGAAGAGCAGCATGCAGCACTCTGCAGAGGTAAGAGGATCGCCATGAGTTGAAGCCACCCTGAGACTACTGAATTCCAGGTCAGCCTGAAGACTCTACCTGTGATGAAGAGATGCTGAAACAGGATCCCTGTCCTGCCTTTTAGAAAAGTACTATCTAAGTCATCCAAAACAGGGAGGAATCTAATCCATGCTTAAAAGCAACTAGTCATGCAAATGAGAGTCACAGTGAGATGCTACTTCTCTGTGAGAAAGTTCCATAAATGTATTCCTTTTAACTTTATTCTCTCTCTGCGTGGATGCCAGCACAGCGTTCATGTGAGAAGTGTCAACAGTTTTGTCCCAAAGAAATACCAGGAACAGGAGCTTGCAGTCCTGCAGGAGTGCCAGAGGCATTTGCTTTTGATGTGTGGAAGGCCTAGAGGAGTTGCTGGCTCCTCCTCATTGTCTGCTGAGTGGAGTCAATCAGCTTGTTCACTTTACAACTAAGGTAGCAGCAGGAAATGCTGTTACAGTATCCTACTGTCACCATAGGTTACTGTTTAACATTTCCCCCTTACTCCAGTAGTTTTATTTATATTAAAAAAAAAAATAGGGAGCTGGGGAGATTGTTCAATGGTTAAAGGCACTTGCCTGGTTTCTAGCCCCCAGTACCCACATAAAGCCAGATGCACAAAGTAGTGCATGCGTCTGGAGTTTGCAGTGGCAGGAGGCTCTGGAACATTCATTCTCACCTTCTCTCTCTCTCTCTCTGCCTATTCTCTCAAAAAAAGAAAAAAAACAAGTAAATTAGACAAACAATTTTAGGGATGGAGAGATTGCTTAGTGGTTAAGTCACTTGCCTGCAAAGCCAAAGAACCCAGGTTTTTTTTTTTTGTTGTTTGTTTGTTTGTTTTTCGAGGTAGGGTTTCACTCTGGCCCAGGCTAACCTGGAATTAACTATGTAGTCTCAGGGTGGCCTTGAACTCACAGCGATCCTCCTACCTCTGCCTCCCGAGTGCTGGGATTAAAGGCGTGTGCCACCACGCCCGGCAGAACCCAGGTTTGATTCCCCAGGACCCACATAAGCCAGCTGCACAAGGTGGCACAAATGTCTGGAGTTTGTTTACAGTGGCTGGAGGCCCTGGCATGCCCTTTCTCTCCCTCCATCTCTCTCTCTGCTTCTTTCTCTCAAACAAATGAAATAAGATAAAATAAGTTTAATCCTAGTTCTCAAAGTGTATCCCCAGACTTGCATGTCAGCATCACTGTAGGTCTCAGTAGTTCCAGACAGACTCAGTCCCGACGGCCCTCCACACTGCTGCTCAATTAGAGGCTCAGGAGCAGTCCTGCAGCCGTGTTTTCTTCTAGCCCGCCAGGGACCTCTGAGATGCTCCAGTCATTGCGCCACCGCCCTGCATCCTCGTCCTTTTTCTCACCCATCAGCACTTCCTGGACATGCACATGAGTAGGTGCTACAGGCTTGCAGGTTACCCTTGCTTTTCCTTACCCTCACGTGCGTGCGTTCTTTCCCTAGCAGATTTCACTAACTATTTTCTCTCCCATCCTGGAATCTGATCTGTTTGCTTCTTCGCAAATCAGAAACTCAACTTTGCTGTTGTTTCCACCTGTCTGGTGACTGTCGGCATGCCCTGTTAAAGAGGTCCTCACAGCATTCCCCACGAGAGAGCTACGAGGATGGCATGAAAAAAAAAAAATCCTGTTTAAATGTTGTTGGCTTGCCGGGCGTGGTGGCGCACACCTTTAATCCCAGCACTCGGGAGGCAGAGGTAGGAGGATTGCTGTGAGTTCAAGGCCACCCTGAGACTACATAGTGAATTCCAGGTCAGCCTGAGCTAAAGTGAAACCCTACCTCGAAAAACCAAAAAAAAAAAAAATGTTGTTGGCTTATCATGGGGAAAATGAGTAGCATATACTGAAAAAGGAAGTTTGGTTTTTATTTTATTTTATTTTATTTTAGAGAGATGTGGTGGGGAATGGGCACACCAGCCACTGCAAATGAACTCCAGATGCATGCACCACCTTGTGCATCTGGCTTACATGGGTCCTGGGGAATCAAACCTTGGTCCTTTGGCTTTTCAGGCAAGTTCCCTAACCATCAACCATGTCTCCAGCCCCAGAGTTTGGTTTTTAAACTGCATAGCCTAGGTTTCTGATTTGGGGATATGATACAATGTCTGAGGTGGAGCATGGGAATGTTCATTTTAGCAAAGATCCCAAGTGATTTTTTTTTTTTTTTTTTGAGGTAGGGTCTCACTCTAGCCTAGGCTGACCTGGAATTCACTATGTAGTCTCAGGGTGGCCTTGAACTCATGGTGATCCTACTACCTCTGCCTCCTGAGTGCTGGGATTAAAGGCGTGCGCCACCATGCCTGGCTCCCAAGTGATTTTTTTTTTTAAAGCACATCACAGGGACAGCCTTTTCTTTTTCTTTTAATTAATTAATTAATTAATTAATTAATTAATTTATTTATTTATTATTTGAGACAGAGAAAGGGAGAGAGAGAATGGGCGCACCAGGGCCTCTAGCCACTGCAAACGAACTCCAGATGCATGCGCCACCATGTGCATCTGGCTTATGTGGATCCTGAAGAATCGCGCCTCAAACCAGGGTCCTTAGGCTTCACAGGCAAGCGCTTAACCACTAAGCCATGTCTCCAACCCCCAAGTAAATTTTAAAAAATATTTTAAATTTTTATTTATTTGAGAGAGGCAGAAAGAGAGAGAATGGGCCTGCCAGGGTCTCTAGCCACTGCAAATGAAAGTGACTTTGTGCATCTGGCTTTACATGAGTATTAGAGAATCTAACCTGGATCCTTAGGCTTTGCTGGCAAGTGCCTTAACTACGAAGCCTTCTCTCCAACCTACATTTTTTTCTTAGTTTCGAGGTAGGGTTTCACTCTAGCCGGGTCTGACCTGGCACTCACTCTGTAGTTCCAGATTGGTTCCAAGTGTCTTTGAAGGCTTTGTTCCTTTCCCACTTTGAGAAACCCCACATCAAAGATGAGAAGTGATGGGATGGGACTTATCCCCACCCCTCCGTAAACTCTGTAACCACTAGAAACCTATACAAGGAAAAAGGGAAATTAAAGAAAAACCAAAACCCAGGATGTACATCTTTTTATTTATTTGAGAGAGAAAGAATGGGTGCACCAGGGCCTCTAGCCAGTATGAATGAACTCCAGATGCATGTGCCACCTTGTGTATCTGGCTTATGTGGGTCCTGGAGAATAGAACCTGAGTCCTGTGGCTTTGCACACAAGAGCCTTAACCGTTAAGCCATCTCTCCAGCCCCAGGACTTCTATCTTTCCACAACATTTTTCATGTCATTAGTGGCTTAGTGTTTATGATTTTAAGTCCTTGGACTCTCAAGATTAAAAAGTTAACATTCATGGGTCACGTACTAATATAGGGAAGAGTTGAGTTTTTATGAAAGGTATTCTTTTTTTATTTTTTGAGGTAGGGTCTCACTCTAGTCCAGGCTGACCTGAAATTCACTATGTAGTCTCAGGTGCTCTTCCTACCTCTGCCTCCCGAGTGCTGGGATTATAGGCATGTGCCACAATAACCAGTGAAAGTTATCCTTGAAGTAACAGATATCCTGGGCTGGAGAGATGGCTTAGTGGTTAAGGTGCATACCTCCTAAGCCTAAGAACGCCGGTTCCAATCTCCAGTGGTTCCAATCTACAGGTCCCACGTTTAGCCAGATGCAAAGTGACACAAGGGCGCAATGCCACGCTTGACCACAAGGGGGCGCACACATCTAGATTTCGTTTGCAGCAGCTGAGAGGCTGCTGGCGCACCCATCTCTACCTGTCTTCCTCTCCCTCTCTCTCTGTGTCTCTCTCAAAAAAAAAAAAAAAAAAAAACAGATATCCCAACCTGCTATAGAAACAATCTTGAGTAGCTCCTTTCATGCTCTCAACAGCATGTTTTAGAGCTCTGTAATGTTTTATTCATGGCAATATTTTTGGAACAATTAGACACCTGGAAGGAAATTATTTTTCTTAAATTATTGAGATGATTGTATGTATTGGTGGGAGAAATAATACATAGCATACTGTTCCTTGAAAGAACAAAATGCAAAATGATTATTTATAGTTCAGTTTTGTGTTCTGTCACACTTTAGTTTTCAGAGTTTTTGGTTTTTGCCAATGTTATCTCAGTAATTTTATTTGTAAAATGTTAAAACAATAAAATTTTGGGTCTTTAACATAAAACAAACATTCTCATCCTTAGCATTACTGACATTTTGGTCTGAGTAAGTCTGTATTTTTGTGTACCCTGTAGGCTATTTGGAAACCTCTACCTACTGAGTGAAATTAAGACCATTCTCAAATTGTGACAAGTAAAAATACTTCCCAAGCTGGGTGTGGTGGCGCATGCCTTTAATCCCAGCACTCGGGAGGCAGAGGTAGGAGGATCACCGAGAGTTTGAGGCCACCCTGAGACTACATAGTGAATTCCAGGTCAGCCTGGGCCAGAGTGAGACCCTACCTCGCAAAACCAAAAAAAAAATAAATAAATAAAATAAAATAAAAATACTTCCCAATGACCCTAAGGAGTAAAGTCAGCACAGTTTGAAAACGATTAAAACAGTAACATGAAGTTAAAACATTATGCAATTCATATAAGTAACTATATGGAAAATGTTAAGAAATGATGGTGCCAGGCTGGAGAGATGGCTTGGTGGTTAAGGCACATGCCTGCGAAGCCTAAGGACCCTGCTTCAATTCTCCAGGACCCACGTAAAGTCAGATGCACATGGTGGCACATGTGTCTGGAGTTTGTTTGCAGTGGCTAGAGGCCCTGGTATGCCCATTCTCACCCCCCCTCTCTCTCCCCCACTCTCTGTCTCAAATAAATTTAAAAAATTGAATTAAATGATATTAAATTAAAGATTAAAAAAAAAGAATGATGGTGCCAGGTATGATAGTACATGCAGTTAGGCCCAGCACTTGGGAGGCTGAGGTAGGAGGACTGCTGTGGTGGTTTGATTCATGTGTCCCCCATAAACTTAAGTGTTCTGAATGCTAGGCCTTCAGTTGATGGCAATATGGGAATGAAAGCCTCCTGGAGGCTATGTATAGTTGGGAGGCAGGCTTATGGGTGTTATAGCCAGCCTCCTGACTGTGTTTGGCACACTCTCCTATAGCTGTTGTCCACCTTATATTGTCCAGGGGCTGGTGTCCACCCTCTGCTCATGCCATCATTTTCTCCTGCCATGATGGAGCTTCCCCTCAAATCTGTAAGCCAAAATAAACCTTTTTGTTTTCACATAAGTTGCTCTTGGTTGGGTGATTTCTGCCAGCAATGCAAACCTGATTGCAACAATCATAAGGACATACTTTAAAAACATATACTCGAAAGCCGGGTGTGGTGGCGCACGCCTTTAATCCCAGCACTCGGGGAGGCAGAGGTAGGAGGATCGCCAAGAGTTCGAGGCCAGCCTGAGAATACATAGTGAATTCCAGGTCAGCCTGGACTAGAGTGAGACCCTACCTCGCAAAACCAAAAAAAAAAAAACAAACAAACATATACTCGAGCCGGGCGTCAGCACTCGGGAGGCAGAGGTAGGAGGATCGCCGAGAGTTCGAGGCCACCCTGAGACTACATAGTTAATTCCAGGTCAGCCTGGACTAGAGTGAAACCCTACCTTGAAAAAAAAAAAAAAAAGTAAAGTATTTTGGAATAAACCTAACCAAGGAAGTGAGTGAAAGATTTCTACCATGAAACTTTAAACTACTCAAGCAAAGCTGGGTGTGGTGGTGTATGCCTTTAATCCCAGAACTTGGGAGGCAGAGGTAGGAGGATTGCCTTGAGTTCGAGGCCACCCTGAGAATACAGTAAATTCCAGGTTAGGAGTAGACCCTACCTCGAAAAACCAAAAAAAAAAAAAAAATTATGGAACTAAATAGAGAATTCTCAAAAGAAGAAATATAGATGGCCCCGTGTGTGGTGGCACACGCCTTTAATCACAGCACTCGGGAGGCAGAGGTAGGAGGATCACTGTGAGTTCGAGGCCACCCTAGGACTACATAGTGGATTCCAGGTCAGCCTGAGCTAGAATGAGACCCTACCTCAAAAAAATAAAAAGGTGTTCTATATCCTTAGCCATCAGGGAAATGCAAATTAAAACTACTTTGAGATTCCATCTCACTCCTGTCAGAATGGTTATCATCAAGAAAACAAATGACAATAAAGGCTTTTGAGAATGTGGAAGAAGGGGAACACTTCTACACTGTTGGTAGGAATGTAATCTGGTCCAGCCATTGTGGAAATCAGTGTTCAGGTTCTTGAGACAGCTAAAAATAGATTTACCATATGATCCAGCTATAGCACTCCTAGGCATATATCCTAAGGACTCTTCTCACTACCTTAGAGATACTTGCACAATCATGTTCATTGCCACTCTATCCACAATAGCTAGAGCCTAGATGGCCCTCAACAGATGAATGGATTATAAAGATGTGGTACATTTACACAATGGAGTTCTATTCAGTGGTAAAGAAAAATGAAATTATGAAAGCTGCAGGGAAATGGTTGGGTCTGGAAAGGATTATGCTAAGTGAGGTAACCCAGGCCCAGAAAGCCAAGTGCCGCATGTTCTCTCTCCTATGTGGATCCTAGCTACAAATGTTTAGACTTGTGTGTGAGCTAGAACCAAAAATTGGTAGCAGAGACCAGTAAGCTAGAAAAAGGCTATAAGAGAGGGAAGAGAGGGAAGGTCTTAAGGCGATGGCATTGTATATATGTAAGTAGAAGAACAGATTACTGGGAGTGGAATGGCCTACACGAGGCCACAGGAAGAGATTGAGTAAAAGAAGGCTGGGGGAGCGTCAATCAAAATTCAAGATATTCTGAATAAGACATATGAAAAGCCCAATTTTTTTTGGATAATGCTACATCCAGAAGCCATAGATTGTTACTAGAAACTTTTCAGTGCCAGGGATGGGATACATTCCAGTGAGGGGTTGACCTCCAAACATTACAGGCTATTGCCAAGGCCCTTGGTTTCCCATCAGAAACAGATGGTAAGACCCTATTGCTGAAGACTCCACATGCCTGGGTGGCAAGATCACTGAGAGATCAAGCTGGGGATGAGCTGAAAACCTCCCTGTAGACCACCTGACTGAAAGATGAAAAAAGCTGCACTGCATGCAGCCTTATGGGAGACAGAAGTCACCAGTGAAAACAGTGGACATTGGAAACCTCAAGTTTGCCCAGACATGCCAAATGACTAAATGGGTGCAATAGTGGCATGTCTGCTCTGGGGGAAACCAGCTGCTCTCTAATTGGTCTGGAGGCCCACTCTATGGGAGGAAATACATGCCTGGTACTGAAAACCAATCAAAAATCTATGGTGGGGGAGGTCATGAGCCTTACGTGTGTAAAACCTGCTCTTATCTGGCTAAATGCATATATTGTGCTCACCAAACTGCCCTGAAAGCACTACACTTAATGTTCATATTCACATATTAATGCTACTCTCACTGTTGGTTAGAGAAGCTTCTCTTTTCAGATGGTGTTTACCACTGGGATGACCCAAAAGGCAACATAGTGCTGAGAAGTAGTGATGGAGGAGCGTTCAGCACTGAAACATCTCTATCACACCCTCCAAGGCTCAGGATCCATTGCAGAAGAGGGGGTGGAAAGAATATAAGAGCCAAAGGAAGGGTATGACTCTTTATAGTGCAATTGTCCAGACAGAAATTGGCCTCGATATCCATGACCTCACAGTGCCTAGCAACAACTTCATAAAATCCTCATAATAGGAGGAAAATATGATGACATCACAATAAAAGACTAATGGGGAGAGGGTTGGGATATGATGGAGAGCAGAGTTGTGAAGGGGGAAGTGGGGAAGTCTGTAAGTATAGAAGTTGTCAATAAAAATTATACGTTGAGCCGGGCGTGGTGGCGCACGCCTTTAATCCCAGCACTCGGGAGGCAGAGGTAGGAGGATCGCCGTGAGTTCGAGGCCACCCTGAGACTACATAGTTAATTCCAGGTCAGCCTGGGCCAGAGTGAGACCCTACCTCGAAAAACCAAAAAAAAAAAAAAAAAAAAAAAAAAAAAAAAATTATACATTGAGCCGGGCATAGTGGCGCACGCCTTTAATCCCAGCACTTGGGAGGCAGAGGTAGGAGGATCGCTGAGAGTTCGAGGCCACCCTGAGACTACATAGTTAATTCCAGGTCAGCCTGGACCAGAGTGAGACCCTACCTCGCAAAACCAAAAAAAAAAAAAAAAAAAAAAAAAAAAATTATACATTGAGCTGAGTGTGGTGGTGCACGCCTTTAATCCCAGCACTCGGGAGACAGAGGTAGGAGGATCACCATGAGTTTGAGGCCACCCTCACACTCTGCATAGTGAATTCCAGGTCAACCTGAGCTAGAGTGAGACCTTACCTCAAAAAAGAAAAAAAAAAAAAAAAAAAATAGTAAAAGTAAAAAATAAAAAATTATACATTAAGGGCAGGCGTAGTGGCTCATACCTTTAATCTCAGCACTCAGGAGGCAGAGGTAGGAGAATCCCCATGAGTCAAGGTCACCCTGAGACTACATAGTGAATTCCAGGTCAGCCTGAGCTGGCTGGCTGACCCCCCAAAACACAAAAACAAAACAAACAAACACAAAAAATTATACGTTAAAAAACTGAAAAAACAGGAAAAAGAAAGAAAAAAGAAAAGTAAATGGAAAAGAATGTTATCAGGGCTGGAGAGATTGCTCAGTGGTTAAGGTGCTGGCTTGCAAAGCCTAATGGCCTGGGTTCAGTTTCCTAGCACCCATATAAAGCCAGATGCACAAAGTGGTACATGCATCTGGAGGTCATTTGTAGTGGCAAGAGACCCTGTCATGCCCATCCTAATTCTCTAACTCCTCTCTCTCTCTTTGCAATATTTTAAAAACTGATATCTTAAAGTTGGACGTGGTGGTGCATGCCTTTAATCCCAGCACTCGGAGGCAGAGGTAGGAGGATTGCCATGAATTCGAGGCCACCCTGAGACTACATAGTTAATTCCAGGTCAGCCTGGGCCAGAGGAGACCCTACCTCGAAACCACACCCCGCCCCCCCCAAAAAAAAAACTGATATCTTACAGCCAGGCGTGGTGGTGCACGCCTTTAATGCCGGTGCTAGGGAGGTGGAAGTAGAAGGATTGCTGTGAGTTCGAGGCCAGCCTGAGACCACATAGTGAATTCCAGGTCAACCTCAGGTTAGAGTGGAAACTCTACCTCAAAAAACAAACAGACAAACAAAAAATTTGCATAACCATAACTCAATTCTCTTTTTTCTCATGGGAAACAGACACATTTGGTTTTCTGAGATCATGTCATTGGGCTAGGCAGGAAGTCACCACAAAAGACTTTCCTTGTATGTTTGCTGGCCTTGCTGACACTGCAGGAATGTGAGGATGTCAAGGAAAAGGGACAGAGATGACACACTGTAGGAGGTGAATGCACAGTCACCATACGTGCTCACCAAATATTTCAAGTACCCTGAGCTTTGTACCAGGAACTGGTATCTCTTGATCCCTTTACTGTTGGATGGGGTCATATGACTGGTGTATGTTGCCTACTTACCTGTCTGGAACACATAACTCACTTCTAGAGCCAGCCATGTTGGCGTATGCCTTTGATCCCAGCACTCAAGAGTCTAAGGCCAGGCTGGGTTACACAAACTGTCTTGTTTTAAATTTTTTTTTTTGTTTGTTTGTTTTGCAAGGTAGGGTCTCACTCTGGTCCAGGCTGACCTGGAATTAACTATGTAGTCTCAGGGTGGCATCGAACTCTTGGCGATCCTCCTACCTCTGCCTCCCGAGTGCTGGGATTAAAGGCATGCGCCACCATGCCCGGCTTTGTTTTAAATTTTTAAAAATATTTTATTTATTTATTTATTTATTTATTTGAGAGAGAGAGGGGAATAGGGAGAGAGAAAGAGAGAATGGGCGCGCCAAGGCCTCCAGCCACTGCAAATGAACTCCAGATGCATGTGCCACCTTGTGCATCTGGCTTACGTGGGTCCTGGGGAATCAAACCAGGGTCCTTAATCTTCACAGGCAAATACCTTAACTGCTAAGCCGTTTCCCCAACCCCCATACTGTCTTAAATCAAATAAAAACATGAACCTTCCTAGTGGCACAGTAACCAGCAGCACATGAGATGAGGCTGTTCCAGCATCCTGAGTCTACTGAGTGATGAGGAACTGGACTGAATTTTGCTGCAGTAGGGCCACTTAAACTAGGGATTTACCAACTGTTTCTGTAAGGGAAGAGATAACATTTTAGATTTTTCACATCATACTGTGTTCCAGTGATTGAACTCTGATTTGCTGAGCCATGAAAGTCACCCACAGAGGGCTGGGGAGAAAGCTCAATGCTTACAGGCTCTTGCTACCAAAGCCTGCTGTCCTGGGTTTGATTCCCCAGTGCCCATGTAAATCCAGAAGCACAAAGTGGCACATGCAGCTGAAATTCCTTTGCAGGAGCAGGAGGCCCTGGTGTGCCCATTCTCATTCTCTCTCTCTGCTTGTAAATAAGTTAAATTAAAAAAAAAAAAAAAGTCACCAGAGCCGGGTGTGGCGCACGCCTTTAATCCCAGCACTTGGGAGGCAGAAGTAGGAGGATCGCCGAGAGTTCGAGGCCACCCTGAGACTACATAGTTAATTCCAGGTCAGCCTGGGCTAGAGTGAGACCCTACCTCGAAAAACCAAAAAAAAAGTCACCATAGAAAATATGTGCACGAATGGACGTGGGTATGTTCCAATATAACTGTTTATAGGCTGAGGAGAAGGTTCAGTGGATGAAAGCTCTCATGGCTAAAGCTGGAATATTGATCACCAGATCCCACGTGAAAAGCTGGAGGCCTTGGCATGTTTCTGTAATGCCAGCACGTTGACTCGACAGTGACAAGCGAGAAGCAGAGACAAGAGAATTTCCAAGAGGCTCTTGGCGAGTGCAGCAAAGGATAGCATGAGTGAGCATCCAGAGAGAAAAACCCTGCCGCAAATGAGGTGGGGAGGCACAGATCCACCTGAAATTGTCCTCTAACCTACACATGCACAGTGGCACACATATGCTACCACCCAAACACATATGAACATGCACACATACAAATAAATAACTTAAAAAAAAAAAAAAAAAAACAAACCCTTTATAAGAACAGAGGACCATTTGGTCCCAGGGTTATGTTTCAGATCCCTGTTTTAATTCTAAGACTTTCTGAGGTTCTGCAGCTTACTAGTCTGAGTATCCTATGGGCTGTGACATGGACTACCAAAGGACAATATTATCTGTGATTTATCTGCCTCCTTCTCAAAAATATGTTTGGAAGGGGGCTGTAGAGATGGATTAGCAATTAAGGTGCTTGCTTGCAAAGCCAAAGGACCCAGGTTCAGTTCCCTGGTACCCACGTAAAGCCAGATGCACAAGGTAGCACATGCGTCTGTAGTTCATTTGCAGTGGCTAGAGGCCCTGGTTGGCTTTTTCTTTTTCTTTTTCTTTTTAAATTTCTATTTATTTATTTGAGAGAGAGAGAGAGAGAGAGAGAGAAAGATGCAGATAGAGGGGAGGAGGGAGAGAATGGGCATGCCAGGGCCTCCAGCTGCTGCAAATGAACTCCAGATGCATGCACCACCTTGTGCATCTGGCTTGCATGGTTCCTGGGGAATTGAACTAGGGTCCTTTGGCTTCTCAGCCAAGTGCCTTAACAGTTAAGCCATCTCTCCAGCCCTCTTTTTTTTTTTTTTTTTTTTTTTTTTTGGTAGGGTCTCGTTCTAGCCCAGGCTGACCTGGAATTCACTATTAGTCTCAGGGTGGCCTCAAACTCACAGTGATCCTCCTACCTCTGCCTCCCAAGTGCTGGGATTAAAAACATGTACCACCATCCCTGGCTGGTGCACCCTTTCTCTCTCTCTCTCTCCCTCAAATAAAAAATTTCCCCAGGCATGGTGGCGCATGCCTTTAATCCCAGCAGTTGGGAGGCAGAGATAGGAGGATCACTGTGAATCTGAGGCCAGACTGGGACTACATAGTGAATTCCAGGTCAGTCTGGGCTAGAGTAAAACTCTACCTCAAAAAAACAACAAATTTTTTTTTTTAATTTACATTTTTTTTCTTGAAATACAAGCCCGATTTAGCTACTGTGTGTCTTTTACATTAGGTAATTGCTACTGGGTAACACTTTGGCCCACTATACCATAAGCCTGAATTATTAGTGGTCTTTGGCACACTGTAGGGAGTGATATACTGTTGGGTTCCACGCCAAGAAATTCTGATGTTGTGGGTCTGGGGAGAATTTGTCTACCAATATCTGATCTTAGATATTGGCTAAATTCTCAAATATCAGGCAAGTGAATTTTTTTTTTCTTTCACATTTTAATGTCTGTACAAACTTCCCAAGGAGTTTGTTAAAATGCACACTAATTCAATAGGCCTGATTTGAGATCTGAGAGATAGTGGCCCTTTGAGTTCCAAAGGGCTAAGTATTATAATCTTCCTTTCTAGCCTCTAGGCCTAGCATAGTTTTTATCACAGTGCTAAGTACAGTTTAGGTGTGTAAGCCTTTAATAACCTTAGTTCAACTTTCATACAACTAGTTAGCAAATCCTGGTTCTACTATTACAGTCTATAATGAATCCAATTCTTCTCACTGCCTTCTCTGTTGGTTCCTTCCCTTGGCTACCACCACTGTCCACTGGATAATTTCCAATTTCCACAGACCACTACCTGGCCTCCTAGCTTCTGAACTTACTCTCACTTCCATGATACACTTTCTGTAATTTTTAAAAAATATTTCATTTTGAGGGAGAAAGAGGCAGATGGAGACTGGTCACGCCAGGCTCTCTAACAACTGCAAATGAACTCCAAACACATGTGCCACCTTGTACATCTGGCTTATATGAGTACTGGGAGGTTGAACCTGGGTCCTTAGGCTTCGCAGGCAAGTCCCTTAACCACTAAGCCCAGTTTCTGCATTTTTTTATATAGGAGCAAGAGTGATTTAAAAGAGCATGATCATGAAATTAACATTCCTTATTTCACTCAGCAAAAAAAAAAAAAAAAAAAAAAATCCTCACAGTGGCCACTCAGGTCCTGACTGGGTCCCCCCCACCCTTTTTTTTTTTTTAGTATTTGCAAGCAGGGAGAAAAGAGACACAGAGAAAATGGGTGCGTCAGGACCTCTAGCCACTGCAAACAGACCCCAGATGCATGTGCCACTTTGTGCATCTGGCTTTATGTGGGTACTGGGGAGTTAAACCTGTGTATCTGCAGGCAAACATCTCTCCAGCCTTCATTCTTATTAGTTACTGTGGCTTTTTTTTTTTCTTTTCTTTTTTTTTTTTTTTTTTTTTTGGTTTTTCCAGGTAGGGTCTCACTCTAGTCCAGGCTGACCTGGAATTCACTATGTAATCTCAGGGTGGCCTCGAACTCACAGCGTTCCTCCCACCTCTGCTTCCCGAGTGCTGGGATTAAAGGCGTGCGCCACCACACCTGGCTTCTTCTTTGTTTTTGAGGCAGGGTTTTACTAGCTCAGATGACCTGAAACTCACTCTAGCCCAGACTGTCCTCAAACTCCCAGATATCCTATTTTGGCCTCCTAGGTGCTGGGATTATAGGCATGAATCACAGTCAGCCTTGTTGATTCTTGATACCACCAAATATATTCCATCACAGATGTTGGTAGTTTCCCCTTTACTGGAACATTCCTCCTCCAAGGTAACTGCTTGGCCTTCCTTACTTTCTTCAGTCCTGGCTTTCCTTCCTTCCTTCCTCCCTCCCTTCTCTCTCTTTCTTTCTTTCTTTCTTTGTTTTGTTTTTCGAGGCAGGGTCTCACTCTAGGCCAGGCTGACCTGGAATTCCCTGTGTAGTCTCAGGGTAGCCTTGAACTCACAGTGATCCTCCTACCTCTCAGTCCTGGCTTTTCTTGACCACATCTTTTTAAATCTATCATTGCACTTTTAGACATTTGTCCTCCCCCATGACTGTGAACTCCATCAAAATCTGTTTTGTTTTGTTCACAATCCTTACCACTGAAGGAATTCCTGTAAGTTGCTCAATAAATATTCAAATGAACAGGTAACAGACTTCACAGCTAACTGGAAGATCTCAAGGCCATAGGTTGCTGTTTCACCAGGATCTCTCAGGATTCACTTGCCAGCCAATATTACACATCTTATCCCCCATGGGACGGGGTTTTATAGAATCCTCTTCTAAATCTCTTCAGATAATTTAAATTATAATTTGGTTATTTACTGCTGTCATACAATATTGCTGAATTTTCCATGATTATATGTTCCTTTTAATACATTTCCCTAGAGCACTTGGTTTCTTATTTTCCAATCGCTGTCCCTGCAGATTCCCCATGCCTGAAATAATTCTCTTGAAAAAAAAATGTCTTCCATTTAATATTCTTTTAAAAGTTTTAGGTAAGTCTAAAAGGGAAGAATGCCTAATTATTCATACTCAGGCGTACTGGATACATGTCATCTCAAGGCAGCTGAAGATTTCTTTTTTCCAAGTTAGGGTCTCACTCTAGCTCAGGCTGACCTGGAACTCACCCTGTAGTCCAGGGTGGCCTTGAACTCACACTCACAGCGATCCTCTTACCTCAGCCTCTCAAACGCGGCCACTAAAGGCGTACTGGCGCCACCACGCCTGGCAGGACGATGGCTTTTAACATGAACTTGGGAGTTTCAAGACTTGTAAAGCTAGTCAGGATGCTTATTCTCCACGCATCTATTAAGGATGCCTAGGTTTCTGGGTGATTTTCGGCGAGTTGTCTTATTTATTTTTTCCAGACCTTTTTAGGGTGAGGGAGTTTGCTTGCTGTGCATAGAGAAGGGATTCTAGAAAGTGGGATTGCACCACCCACCCCACTCTTGCAGAAACCTTTGCCCCCACCCCCAACCTCTACCAAATAAGGGATCTCCTAGGGGCAGCCGCCAGCTCCGGAGCCAGCTGCTTGACACCTATTGTCCCTCGCTTAGCCGTCCAGCGCCTTCGCCTGAAGGACCCCCCGCTTCATTTTCACCGCAAAGTCCAGGACCGGCTCCTGCTGCCACCGCGGTGGGGCCGCCGGGGTGTACAATGCGGGGCGGTCACTGGTCACCTGGGCTCGAGCCTCGTGGGGAGACGGCGCCGGGGTAATTCCGACAGGCATCCGCGCCGGGCAGCCCGCGCGTCCCCAAGGCCCTCTCTTCCCCGCTGCTCCCGCCTCCCGCGTCCTAGAGGGCTGGCTGGCCAAGTCCCTCCCGAGCCGGCTCTCGCCTCGCTTAGCAGCAGCTCAGTGTGCAGCGGCGAGCGGGCGACGCGGCGTGCGCCCTGCGGAACGCGACCACTCGGCTCGGAACGGAGCGCTCCCTTTGCCCCTGAGCGGCCCTCGCGGGATCTTCAGCGGCTCCGCGCGCACGGTGAGCGCCAGCCCGGACCCAGGCGCTTTTAAGGCCGCTGCGCGCCCCACTGCTCTTTCCCCTCCAGATCCGGCTCGTGCGTCGGGAGGGAGGGAGGGGCTCGCTCAAGTCCTCCCCGGACCCCGGTCATTTCCAGTGCCCTCCCTTCCCCATCCCCGGGGCTCCCCTCTTCCCCTCCCTCGGAAGACTTAAAAGCGTCCGGGCCCGCCCCGGTGGGGACCGTTGCACCGGCGGTTGGCCGCTACCCCGCGAGGCCCCGCCCCCACCTCCCCCGCACTCGCGAACTCGGTGTCCCCCCCGGGGCGTGCGGGTCGGGCCGCGGCCGCGTGGGGGGAGGGGGAGGGGCGGGCCGGCGCCCCGCTGGCGGGTCGTGCGCGCGCCCGCGCTCTCTTCCTGCCGGCGGCGGCGGCGGCGCGCGCCGGCCCGCCTCCCCCACCGCTCCGCGCAGGCTCCCGCCCGCTGCGCGTTTTGTCCCGCGTCTCGCCCCGTCGGCTCTCCCTGACTCCTCCGCTCTTGTCCTTCCTCCCGCTTTTTTTTTTTTTTTCTTGTCTTTCCTCTCTGGTCTAAAAGATGCCCTCGGCCACCAGCCACAGCGGAAGCGGCAGCAAATCATCGGGGCCGCCACCGACGTCGGGTTCCTCCGGGAATGAGGCAGCAGCCGGGGCCGGAGCAGCTGCACCGGCTTCCCAACACCCGACCACCGGCACCGGCGCGGTCCAGACCGAAGCCATGAAGCAGATTCTCGGAGTGATCGACAAGAAACTTCGGAACCTGGAGAAGAAAAAGGTGCCCCGGAGTTCAGCGGGAGGAAGGGAGGGGTTTGTGGCGCCGGGCCCAGCCCCCGCTCCCATCATGGCCTTCCTTGTTTTTGGCCCCCCTCGCTCGTTCGCGCGTCCCCAGCCCGCTCCCCACGCCGTCTCCACGGAGGACGGAGCTCGGAGCCCGGAAAACGGGCGCCCAGGGGAGGCGCCTGTCACCTGACCTGCACGCTGCCTCCAGGCCCCAGTTCTCGCACCCCACCTGGCGCCTGGGGGAACCCGGGGGTGGGGGGCCTGTTCCCCGGACACAAAACGTCACCGATCGCCTCGGAAGGGGGCCAGCAGCGGGGAGGAGATGCAGAGGGCCTGGTGTGCGGGGCTCGGGCTCAACCGACTGCCGCGTGGAGTTGGGGCGGCCCCAAGCCCCGGAGCTGTGTGCTTGGCCGCTCCGTTAGCGTGGCTCGAGGCCCCTGGCGTGGCTTTCCTCCCTGGCAGAGAACCGGGCTGAGTCTTGAGGCTAGCATGGCGCTCCTACCCGGCCCGGTTCGAGGGGGTCTTCGCCTCACTTATCCCCCGCCCCCTTTTGACGGGCTCCCTACATTTCCCCCTTTGTTTCGATTGTCTGGGTGCTCCGAGCCTCTAGCTCCGCCCGGTCGCGAGATGGCTTTCGGCCGCGACTTTTTTTTTTCCCTTAACCCCTGGAGGGCTAAAGGGTGCAGGGGGCCCGCATCGAGGGAGATTGGATGGGGGTGCGGGTTAGACTGCACCCGGCAGCTCGGTCTCTGGCACATGGAAGGAGTCTAACATGGCGGCGGCTGCGGAGAGGGAAGCGCCGTACAGGAGCTGCATTGTGAGCACAAAGCGAAAGCAGAGGGGGAGGGCTGGAGCCGGCAGCCGCCCCGCCTGGCCTCCTTCCTCCCCTCCAAAAACCCAGCCACACCCACCGTGCTTTTGCAGTTGATATTTATCCACTGGGGTCACCCGGTGAGCTAGCTTTGCAAGTCACCCTTTTGTTTGACACTCTCAGTACAGGACAGTGCACCAACTCATTTTAGAGGAAGGCAGAGAAATCCAGCTTGCAGTCAGAGAAGCAGCGGAAGGGGAGAAACCAATGGTAGTACAGAAAAACGGGAATGCTTACACCTGCCAACTATTATGCCTCCTTAGGGCCTTTTACCTTTATGCAGAATGCAACTCTTGACAACTCACTCTCGCCCATCTCTGGTATACCATATCTTTGAAACATTGCTAATTTTGAGGAAACAAGCCATGATAAAAGGTTTATTTAGCCAGTGTTACTTCTGATACTGATAGTGTTACTTCAAGTTGAATTTTTGGGCTAAAATGTGGGCTGTGATAAATAAGTTGGAGAAAGTTGGAGTATATAGGTCAATTTTAACTTATTTACAGACTTTTATTCCATGTATCGTGAGTTTTAGAACAATCACTTTGCCTCAGTCTTGGATGATTGGCAAGTACTTCACCTTCTTGGATTTGATTTGAAATGAGAGGTGCACTAATCTTGAGATAGCAGGCTTTTTTTTTTTTTTTTGAATTCCTCTGATACACACAAGTGTGTTTAGTAATTTGAGTGATAATGTACTAACAAAACAGCGAAGCATCTTGTGCAAAGTAGCTACATTCAAATATAGAATAGAATAAGTTTGCATCTTCCTGCGAGCCATGAGGCTTAGGTTTTGCTCTCCCATTGAAATTGAAAGAAAAGGTATGTGTTTAACTCGTCCATCTGGCTGATGCTGAGATGGTTTCATTCTTGGACAGTCTAGATACTCTAGACTAGGCACCACCATGAGTAAGGTTTTCAGTGTAGATGTTACTGCAGAATCTTGAAAGTGCTCATACAAAGGTAGGTGCCAGTGTATTTGTGAGGTGATTTCGATTTAGTGTTCAAGAGTGTGTGACAAAAGAAAGCCCCAAGGACTTGTTTGCATCTGTTTAGGTGTGTATTACTTACACATTTTTATCCTTTCCCCTGAGATGAGCAGATACTGGATGATTATTACAGAGACTATTGACCTGGTCAGTAAATACTGAAACACTGCCTTGGAGGATGGAGATGTAACAAATAAAATTAACACTTTGTTTCTTTTTTTTTTTTTTTTTTGTACTGTTTTGGGGTCTAAATAGCAGTGAAAAGGCCAAGTTACTGTTGCATGAGGATTTTTGATAAGCCACAGGCTGAGCTTGTTAAGTAGTTGAGTTGGCAGTTCTGATATTGGCTTAATTAAAGCCACATTTTACTTTTCAAGACTCACCAAGCATTTGGATTTTGTAATAATTTAAGCACAGCTGGGTTTTAGTTTATTTTTTCTGTGAGTAGATGCTTTTCTGTATAAGAATAATCACTTAATTTTCACTAATAGTGAGCATTTCCAATTTACTTTACAAACCAGTTTTGAATTCCTCTTGAGCAATCTTAATGCAGTAACTGGAATTCTTTTTGCTTCGATTTCCCAACTTATATTTGAACTGTATTTCCTAGTCACATTGCAACTTCTGCATAAAAAATTATCTTAACAAAAATTACTAGTAGATAAGTAGTATCACTTTAAAACATAATTAAAGTGATTGTATTTCATTTAATGAAACACTTATTCATTTTCTAATAACTTCTGCTGTTAGAGGAAAACTAAATCTCTTCAGTTTGAATCCTTGCTTAACATTGATGAAATACCCTATTATGCAACTCAATGGCTTGGTGGTTTTTGAAATTTGGGTTATATGTATACTTAGCAAGGAGAAAAGAAAGCTGTGGTGCAGACGATCAAAAGAAAACCTTTACAAACCCTTTGACAGATTAATGTACACATAATACTCAATTGAATGATTTACTGCCTAGTTTTCTCCATCAGCTGGGCATTAGGCTCTTTAAGATGGTATTCAGAAACCATGTCTTATTTCTAACTGGAGAGCTTATTTGATAGTCTTAAGATGTAATTAGTTTTGATGTAGAATAAAGGGTGTTAAAACCATTTAAAATGGTTGTTCTCTATATGATTTTGTTAGGTGAAAGATTAACCAGTGTTGAATTTTTTTTTTTTTTTTGAGGTAGCGTCTCAACTCTAGCCCAGGCTGACCTGGAATTCCCTCTGTATTCTCAGGATGGCCTTGAACTCACGGTGATCCTCCTACCTCTGCCTCCTGAGTGCTGGGTTAAAGGCGTATACCACCATGTCTGGCCAGTGCTGAATTAAAAAAAAATTTTTTTTATTAGAGACAGATTTACATATATATATATATGTTTATACATACATACATACATATATATATGAGAGAGACTGGACTTGCCAGAGCCTTCAGTCACTGCATATGAACTCCTAAAGCATGGACCACCTTAGTTTCTGGCTTACATGGGTCCGGGGGAATCAAACCTGGGTCCTTTGGCTTTGCAGGCTAGTGCCTTGACTGCTAAGCCATCCCTCCAGTAGCCCTTTTTTTTTTTTTTTTTTTTTTGTGGTATAGGGTCTCATTCTATCTAGCCCAGGCTGGCCTAGTGATCATTCTGCCTCTGCCTCCGCCTCCCAAGTGCTAGGATTAAAGGCATGTGCCACCAGGCCTGGCCTGCCAGTGTTCATTTTTAAAAATACAAAAATGGCCTAACAATTTTGTAGCCAATACGTAACCAAAACTGATAGCCAAAAGTGTAATTTTTTTTTTCAAAATTTTATTTTTATTTGATTAGCAACAGACAGTCAGAGAAAGAGAATGGGCACACCAGGGTCTCTAGCCACTGCAAACAAACTCCAGATTCATGTGCCACCTTGTGCATCTGGCTTACGTGGGTACTGGGGAATCGAGCCTCGAACTGGGGTCCTTAGGCTTCACAGGCAAGTGCTTAACTGCTAAGCCATCTCTCCAGCCCCCCCCAAAAATGTAATTTTTTTCCACCCCCTAAGGCTCTGCACTCTGCAGTTGTTACTCACACAGCATTGTGAAAATAGCTCTTGTAGAGCACTGCAGTGTGCCACCTAGACTTCCTCGGCTCTTGTACAAGACTGAAGGGCTTTGAAACAAATGCGTAACTACTGTGTAAGTAGTCTTCTCTTGAGACCAGAGCTTGAAGTTTTTCTTGGCATTTAGGGTCTCAGGTGAGTTAGATTTATTGGTTGGAAGCTCTGTCCCTCTGCAATGCAGAGGGCAAGGCTACTTTGTTTTGCACTCCTCTCTGGAGAAAGCTATGGTACTTAATTTGGAGACTTAAGTCACTTGTTTTATGGTCACTGCCATAAGGAAAAAAGGTAAGGGTGAATTCCCTCCCCTCATTGTGTGTGTGTGTTATTTAAAAAGGTTAAGCGTTGAATTCCTTGCCTTCTGTGGTGAGTATAGAATCCTAAGAATTGGAACGAGAGTAGACCCCCCTAGAATACTTCATATTTGTCTTTGGCACATATTTGAATGAAAGGACATTCTTTGTGACTTACAGATGAGCAGTTTGTCATAGTTTTAAGTAATCAGCTTTTATTTTGGGGCTAGATTAGTGTTTCCTCTTTAAGAATTAGTAGCACTTACATAAGGTTAAACTTACAGCACTTTTGTCATGACTAGTTTTATTACCTTGTTGTTAAAGAACTTTTAAGTTTTTTTAAAGAGATTAATTCACCTCAATTCATTTTACAGAAGAGCAAATAGAGATACCCAGGTCTGAATGGGTGATTGAATGTTTTCTGAGTAACAGAGTTTGTCATATTCTTCAGTTTAAATGTAATTGTTCATGTTAATTGTGTAGAACCAAGTACGTTCTTGTGTTTCAATCTTTAATCTCTCTATTTTAAAAAGCCAAATATGCATGAAAAAAGCCTTACTGTCTTTGTTAGATCTTTATTAATGTTGTACTGTTGAACTTTGTAGGTTTTCAATGTGATTGGCACTAAAGATAGCAGCATCAAAAATTGGGACAATGTTGTAAGGAAATTAAACTCTGGATTTATTTACTTAGAGACAGGGTGTCATGTAGCCCAAGTATGACCTGATATTTCTGCTTCTAGGAATACAAGTGTGTGCACCACCACAAACTACTAGAATTCAAGTTGAATCTGTAAAGCTTTTCTTTATGCTTTTTTTGAGCCCATGTTTTGTCAGTCTCTATAAACCAGAAAAATTTGGTGGGTGATTTACCAATTGAGAGAAGAAATAGGTATGGTAACTTTCCCATCTAAATTCATGTATTCCATACTCTTGGAAGTCTTCTAGTAATTGCTTTCTTTTTTTCCCTGTGGAGGAGATAAATGATGACTCTGCAGTAGAGAAGTGTGAGCAGAGTAGCAGAAGTGAAATTCAGCCCAAAACTGCTTGGATTCAACTTACTTTCGCACTGTTTATACCAGTGTGTGTGCATTGAGGCCAGAGGTTGATGTCCTGTGTCCTTCTTGATCATTCTCCCCCTTATTTTTATTGAGACAGGGTCTCTCATTTGAACCCAGAGCTCTCTGAGTCAGCTGTTCTAGCTAGCCACTTTGTCCCAGGTATCTCCCATGTTTACCTCCTCAACGTTGGGATTAAAGTAGGCCACCACACCTGCCCAGCATTTATGTGGGTGCTGGGGGTCCAAATTCTGGTCGGCAAGCGTCCATGGCAACGACTTTGCCAAGTGAACCATCTCCCCAGACCTACCAATGCTTATATTGGATAGAACGAGTATAAAAATATGGATGAAAGAGACTTTATGGTAGAGTTAAAAATTCATACTTCTAGAAAGGGAGGAGGTGTTCTTATTGATCTAATCAACTAAAGTTGTCTCTTACCTTTAACTTCATTATCTATTGTCTGTGCACTAACTTGCTGTTTTTTCACTGCTGTGTGTGGTACATACTAAGAATATTTGCTACTACGACCAAATCATTGCATAGAAATATTTGTAGCATCACCAGCAAAACCCTAATTGGAAGGGAAAAAATCCATTAAAGTGGATTAATCCATGAAGAAGCTGCCATGTGTATATAATTTTGAGATAGTTCATAGCCCAGACTATCCTAAACTCAGTATATATACTACGTTGGCCTTGCATTCATGTTGATCTGCCTGTGCATATCCAGCAGAACTTGCTTTTTTTTACAGTTACTTGACTCTTAATTAGTCTTCCAGGGCCTTTCACAATTTTGTTTTTCAGTGAAAGTATATTTTCTTGTTGGATAAGTGGTTCATGTTAGAGGAATCCCTCCTCCGACCACTCTTAGATACTTGAGTGTTTTCTGGGACAGGGCAAACTACCGCTATATGAACAGGCTGCATGCCAGCATTTGAAGACACCTGTTAGGGATTTTGTGTGGTCGGTAGTCCCTTCAAAGTGATGTGGTTTTTACTTTTATGAATTTTGCCAGCTACTAGTATTTAATTCAGTTAGTGGAGGATGACTAGGAAGAAATTAGTTGTCCATTGTTTTGGACAAAGTCAACTGGTGATGACCAAGAAATGTAGGCATTGGTGACTGGACAAGTCAGTAATGACTATGGAAAGCAACAGAAAAGAAATATTTGTCCTTTTTTTGGTGTGTGTTAGTGTGCATTTGTTTTCGTGAAGTGGAGGTGATTTATTTGGAGCAAGTATGGTTACGTGATCTTAACTTTTTAAGTGTTTTCCCTCAGGTTAGAGGTCTCCTTAACAACAAGAGTTACATAGTTTCTTTGGATGGCACAATCATTAAGATATTGCCTCCTACTTGTTCTCATGACTATAATTGTTAGTTGAACAATCCTGATAGTTTTTAGAGTTTCTTGCCTTTTTTTTTTGCATGTGCGTAGTGCGTATAGTGACAGGGCTGGGGTTCATGTGTGCGCACGCACACTTGTGTAGTGGTCAGAGCTAGACATTGGTTGTTTTATCACTCTCCATCTTTTTGTTTAAGGCTTATTGAATTTGGAGCTCACTAATAATAGACTAGACTAGCTAACCATGAAGGTCTAGAGATCCTTCTGTCTATGTGACACCCTCTTTCAGCACTTAGAGTATAGGTACACTTGACTTTTTTTATTTGTTCGTTTTGTTTTGTTTTTTCAAGGTGGGGTCTCACTGTAGCCCAGGCTGACCTGGAACTCACTTTGTAGTCCCAGACTAGCCTTGAACTCACAGTGATCTTCCTACCTGTGCCTCCCAAGTGCTGGGATTAAAGGTGTGCACCACCACACCTGGCTTTTTTTTTTTAAATTGAATATTGAGAGATAAAGAGGCAGATACAGTGAATGGGTGCCCCTAGACCTCTAGCCACTGCAAACAAACTCTAGGTGTATGTACCACCTGGTGCATCTGGGTTACATGGGTACTAGGGAATTGAACCTGGGTCCTGAGGCTTTGCAGGCTAAGTGCCTTAACCTGAGCCATCTCTCTAGCCCCACACTTGGCTTTTATGTGACTGCTGAGGATCTGAATCTAGGTCCTCATGCTTGTGTAGCAAGTACTTTTTACTGATTGAGCCATCTCCCCAGCCCAAGGTTTAAAAAATTTTTTTTTGCACATATGTGTATAGAGTTCATATACACTTGTATGTGCAGATGTGTTTGTGCATGGTGGCCAGAGGACGACTACTCTAATACATACCTCTTTGAGACAGGATCTCTCCCTCAACCTGGAGCTGCCATTTTTTTTTTTAAGTAACAACTTCAGTGAATCTCTAGTCTCTGCACTGTCCCCTGGAGTTACAGTTACTGACATGGGTCACCATACCACCTTTCCTTGAGCAGGGCTAAGGGAGATGAATTCTTGGGGGATTCATCTATATAAAGCTCTCCTAGGCCCTTAATACTTCCGTGGCAAGCACTCTTAACGACTGAGCGATCTCCCCAGCCCTTAGTTTTTTATTGTTTTGGTTTTTTTCAAGATAGGGTCTTGCTTTAGCCCAGGCTGACCTAAATTCACTATGTAGACTCCGGCTGGCCTCAAGCTCACAGCAATCCTCTTCCCTTTGCCTCCTGAGTGCTGGGATTGAAGGCATGCACCATTATTATGCCTGGCTTTTTTTTTAAAACAAAAAATTATGGTCCATGGTTTGTGTGTGCATATATGTTTTGTAGAGGCTAGAGGATACAACCTGTGGTGTCTTCCAAGAATGCTCTTGGCCTCTTGGAGACAGGGTCTGTGGTCTCTCATTGGCCTGGAACTTACCAATTAGGTTAGGCTGGTAGGCCAGCAAGCCCTAGAGATCCTAGGATTACAGGTGCATGCCACCATGCTTAGCATTCCTGTGTGGGTGCCGGGATTGAACTTGGATCCTCATGCTTATTAGGCAAGTGCTTTACTCACTGCACTTTTTTCCCAACTTCTGATGAAAATATTTTTTTGTTTTTATTTTTCGAGGTAAGGTCTCACTCTAGCCCAGGCTGACCTAGAATTCACTAAGTATTCTCAGGGTGGCCTTGAACTTATGGCGATCCTCCTACCTCTGCTTCCTGAGTGCTGAGATTAAAGGTGTGCGCCACCACGCCTGGCCAAAAATAATATTTCTTACGGGGGATGAGGAGGGAGGAAGAAGAGCAGGAGGAAAGGAGAGTGTGTGTGGGGGGGAGTATGGGTCCTTTAGGGCCGTTTGACACTGTAAACAAACTCCGGACATGGACCACTTTTTCATCTGGCTTTTTTTTTTTCTGTAGATAGGGCTTCTCTCTAGCCCAGGCTGACCTGGAATTCACTATGTAGTCTCAGGCTGGCCTCTTAAAGTAGAGAGGGAGGAGCCGGGCGTGATGGCGCACACCTTTAATCCCAGCACTTGGGAGGCAGAGGTAGGAGGATCGCCGAGAGTTCGAGGCCACCCTGAGAACTACATAGTGAATTCCAGGTCAGCCTGGACCAGAGTGAGACCCTACCTTGCAAAACCAAAAAAAAAAAAAAAAAAAGGGGGAGAATGAGAATGGGTGTACCCGGGCCTCTAGCCACTGCAAACTCATGCACCACTTTGTGTAATCTGGCTTTATGTGGGTACTGGGGAATCGAACTTGGGTTGTTAGGCTTTGCAGGCAATCACCTTAACTGCTGAGCCATCTCTCCAGCCCCTAAAGATCTTTTTATGTTAGGAACACACATAGCTGCATTCCATTGTGGTGTGGAAGGGTTTGAAGTAGAGTCTCATTGTAGCCTAGGCTTGCCTATAACTAACTCTAGCCCTGGCTGGCCTTGAACTCATGGCAATTAAATCCTTCTACTTTAGCTGCCCATGCTGGGATTAAAGGCTTGTGTTACCACATCCGGCTTCATTTGTCTCTCAAGTAGTTTCTTTTTTCAAAGATTAGGCAAAAGATAATACTGGACTAGTAAATGTCCTGTCATTTCCCTTACCACCAAAGGCTTTCAGGAGTTAGCTGGGATGGCAAGCTAATTTTTACTTTGAATAGGAAATTAGACTGACTGGCCTAAGAGGCTTTTTGTCTAGCACAGACTTTATAACAGATTTCATTCATTATATAATTTAATCATGAAGTACACTTCTGGGGTTTTAGTTGATGCAAGATTTACTAAGTACAGTCTTTGAGAAGGTAGTCTGGCATGTGATACCTAAGAAAATCAGGAGGAAAGATGTCCTTTGGCTGTAGTTTCAGACATGGCTACATCATAGCGAAACAGCATCATGACAGCATGTGGATAGAGCAAAGCTGCTTATTATGGTGCCAGAGAAGCACAGAGGAGGGACTTGGGACAAGACCTAGTCCCCAGTTTGCATTACCCACTTCCTTCAACTAGGCCCCACCGCCTCCTAATGGCCCATGAGATTGTGAACCCATCAATAGCTTGAGCATTCATCAATCATTTCATGATCTAGTCACTTTCCCAAAGCCTTGTCTCTGAACATTGCTGCGTTGGGGAATAGCCCTTTAATATGAGCCTTTGTGGAGAAATTCCAGATGCAAACCATAGTACATTCAGGTCATAAATCGATCTTAGGTAGTAGTTACTAGGTTAGACTTATTTCTAAGCTGGTATAGAAACTACCATTCAAGGTTTTAACTTTATTTCCCCCCCCCTTTTTTTAATTTGAGAGAGAGAGAGAGAGAGAGAGAGAGAGAGAGAGAGAGAGAATGAATGGGCATGCCAGGGCCTCCAGTGAACTCTCGACACATGTGCCCCCTTGTGCATCTGGCATACGTGGGTACTGGGGAATTGAACTTGGGTCCTTAGGCTTCTCAGGCAAGTGCCTTAACCACTAAGCCATCTCTCCAACCCCTTGTTGTTGTTGTCGTTGTTGTTATTTTTGGTTTTCGAGGTAGGGTTTCACTCTCATCCAGGCTGACCTGGAATTAGTAGTCTCAGGATGGCCTCGAACTCATGGTGATCCTCCTACCTCTGCCTCCCGAGTGCTGCGGTTAAAGGCATGCACCACCACGCCTGGCCCTTGTTATTTTTTTTATTGACAACTTTTATAATTGTAGACAGTAACCCCATGGTAATTCCTCCCTCCCCTCCACTTTCCCTTTTGAAACTCCATTCTCCTTCATACTCCTTCCCTCTCTCAGTCTCTCTTTTATTTTGATGTCATCATCTTTTCCTCCTATTATGTTGGTCTTATGTAGGTAGTGCCAGGCACTGCAAGTCATGGATATCCAGGCCATTTTGTGTCTGGTGGAGCAACCCCTTATTTTCGTTTTTTTTCAAGGTAGGGTCTCCCTGTATCCCAGGCTGACCTGGAATTCACTGTGTAGTCTTAGGGTAGCCTTGGAACTCATGGCAATCCTACCTTTGCCTCTCAAGTGCTGGGATTAAAGGCATGTGTTGCCACACCCAGCATTTTTTATTTTTTATTGACAGCTTCCATAATCCAAGTTTTTTGAATTGTTTCGAGCTGAACTATTAATGGAACCCTTTTTCAGTTGGCTGCCTTATAATAGCTTTTTGAGGTAGATTCTCACTGTAGCTCAGGCTGACCTGGAATTCACTATGTAGTCTCAGGGTGGCCTCGAACTCATGACAATTTTCCTACCTCTGTCTCCCCAGTGCTGAGATTCAAGGCATGTGCCACCACGCCTGGCTTTATAATAGTTTTTAAGTAAACAAAATGTGGGTAATTCAGAATGCTTTTTAAAATTTCCAGGTGCTGCTAGACTTTATATTACTAGGGAATTACAACATATTTGACCTATGTGTTTCTTAAACTTAGGCCTGTACAGAATTACCCATACGGCATTTTGCATTCCTCCCTCCCTCCCTTTTCCTCCTTTGCTTTTCTTCCCTTCCTTTTCCTACCTTCCTCCCTCCCTCCCTTTTCCTCCCTTCCTCCCTTCCTTCCTTCTTTGTTTTTTTAGGTAGGGTCTCACTCTAGCTCAGGCTGACCTAGAATTCACTATATAGTCTCAGGGTGGCCCAGAACTCAGAGCGACCCTCCTATATCTGCCTCCTCTAGTGCTGGGATTAAAGGCATGTGCCACCAGCCACCAGGTGTAGTTTGCATTTCTGAAAGTCTCCCAACTGATGCTGACAGTGCTGGCTTGGAGACTACACTAAGAATTTCTGACTTAGATCAACAAACACAGCCTTTGCTGTGTAGAGATCTGATTATATGTAATAGTGACCAGAGAGCCTTTCTAGCTCACATTCCATGGTGATAAAATCCTTTATATCCTAGCAGCTAGGACATGCTATATTATATATGCTGATGAAGAAAAAATAAGCATCTAAGGAACAGAATATGTATAATGGGCTGGGCATGGTGGCACACACCTTTAATCCCAGCACTCAGGAGGCAGAGTTAGGATTGCTGTGAGTTCAAGGCCAGCCTGGGACTACAGAGTGAGTTCCAGGTCAGCCTGGGCTAGGGTGAAATTCCACCTCAAACAAAAAAAAGAATATTTGTAACAGTATAGAAAGTGATAGCTATAGGAACACTACATAATGCTGTGATGAAACTTATTGTTAGAGAATGTTTAATGGAAGAGGTGAAGCTTTCATTCATTTCCTTTTATTTACATTTTTTTCAATTATTTGCATGTATGTGTTATGTATATGCTGTGTGTGTGTGTGTGTGTGTGTGTGTGTGTGTGTGTGTGTGTGTGTGCGTGTGTGTGTCAGGGCCTCTTGCTAATTGCAATTGAAGGCCAGATGATGGTGCCATTTTTTGTGTCCAGCTTATGTGGATGGGCTTGGGAATTAAATGTGGGCAGGCAGGCTTTATAAGCAAGTACATTTAACAACTGAGCCATCTTCTCAGTTCCATGCTTTATGTTTATTGGATGATCAATTCAGGACGTATGGGGAACGGTGCCCAAGGAACTGTTGTCTGCATTTTGAAAACCATGTTAACATTCTTGAGATTGTTCAGTATGACTTGCATACCTCTTGAAACATATTTCTTATACCAGTAGTCCTCCCTTAAAACATCTTGGTTCTGGAGTTATTACAATTGGGCAACATATACATGTGAACACTACAAAATCAAGGTGGATAACACAAGTTTAGTAAAATACAGAGGACTTTATTTTTGCTGTTCAAATTTATTGTGTGCCGTTTGTTGATAGGATATTCCATAAAGGTATGTATTTAGTACTATGAAGCTGAAGTTTTGTGTGGCACCTTCCTTTCCCTTTTAACCTTGTTTCAGTCATTGTGTAACAAATTAATCTAAAATTGAAGGGTGTAAAGTCATCTTTTGGTATTTCAGATTCTGCCTATGAGGAAGACTATAAGACTGGTTCATTTACATATTTGATGCCTGGGCTAGGATGACTTAAACATAGGATTGCCCTGACTAGTCTTAAATGAGACTTTCATGGCTATAGCATGACAAGCCTAGGCATAATAGGTTCCACTTGTACAGTGGCTCAGGAATCCAAGCACAGACATTTTAGTGAACATCAAACAAGGCAGAGATACACTCTTTTAAAAAATATTTTATTATTTATTTCTTGGGGGGGAGGTAGGGAGGGAAGGAGAATGGACACGTCAGGACCTCCAGACACATGTGCCACCATGGGTATATGGCTTATGTGCATTCTGGGGAATCAAGCCTGGGTCTTTTGGCTTCACAGGAAAATGCTTTAACCGCTAAGCCATTTCTCCAGCCCTAACATGTAACATGTTACAGAAATTTTGTTCACTACAAAATTTTTCAGAGTATAAGCAAAGCAAAAGAAAATGATTCTGTTATTCATCTTTTTTTCTGTTATACATGCACATACTTTTAGAAGTTTGATTAGCTGTGCTTTATTGTATATATAAACTGGGATACTTAGTACACTTGAGTTTCCTTTAAAATGTATAATGGAGGGCTAATGAGATGGCTCAGAAGTTAAAGGTGCTTGCTGTCCCAGGTTCAGTTCTCTAGTACCCACATAAAGGCAGATGCACAAAGTGGCACATGTGTCTGGAGTTTGCAGTGGAAAGAGGCCCTGGCATGCCTATTCATTCTGATTCATATTTTCTCTTTCCCTCTCTCTATTCTCTGTTCACAAATAAGTAGATTTTTCTTTTGAAGTAGAGTCTCACTCTAGCCCAGGCTGACCTGGAATTCATTCTTTATTCTCAGAGTGGCCTTGAACTCAGGGCGATCCTCCTACTTCTGCCTCCTGAGTGCTGGGATTCAAGGCGTGCGCCACCACACCTGGCCACAAATAAGTAGGTAATATATATATAAAGTCAGACAGGGTGGCACATGCCTTTAACCCCAGCACTTCCCTGGACCACCTTGAAAAGCAAAATAAAAAAATCCCCAAAATGTATAATAGAAATAAGAGAAGATGAGGTGCCAGTTAAAGTAAGTTAGTAGGGTTTTCAGTCCCCCGTTTTAATTTAGAATTTTTATTATATACGAGCACTGAATTTTAAGCCCTAATATTAGAATATCTTAATACATGTATATTCCTTATTTTTTGTATGTGTGTTCATGTGTGTTCATTTGGAGGCCAGAAGTTGTCTTCCTTCCATACTCAACACTTATTTTCTTGAGGCAGGGTTTTTCTATCCTTTCCTTTCCTTTCCTTTCCTTTCCTTTCCTTTCCTTTCCTTTCCTTTCCTTTCCTTTCCTTTCCTTTCCTTTCTTCATTGACAACTTCTTTAATTGTAGACAATATCCTCCCTCCCCCCACTTTCTCCTTTGAAATTTCACTCTCCATCATATCCCCTCCCTCTCTCAATCAGACTCTCTTTTCATTTTGATGTCATGATCTTTTCCTCCTGTTATGATGGTCTTGTGTAGGTAGTGTCAGGCACTGAGAGGTCATGGATATCCAGGCCATTTTGTGTCTGGAGGAGCACGTTGTAAGGAATCCTACTCTTCCTTTGGCTCTTAAATTCTTTCCGCCCCCTCTTCTGCAATGGACCCTGAGCCTTGGAAGGTGTGTTTAAGATGTTTCAGTGCTGAGCACTCCTCTGTCACTTCTCAGCACCATGGTGCCTTCTGAGTCATCCCAAGGTTGTGAGGCAGGGTTTCCTGCTAGCCCAGGCTTCTCTAGTTAGCAACCCCAGGGATTCTCCTGTCCGCCTCCCCAGAACTAGGGTTATAGGCGTGTGCCGCTGTGCCAAGCTTTTATTATGTGGGTGCTGGGGATTCACAGTCAGGTTCTCATGTTTGACCAGCAAGTGCTTATCTCCTGAACCGTCTTCCCCAGCCTTTCTGTATGTGTATTTCAAAATTGAGATGTGATTATAATATGGTTATTTTGTAGTGTTTTTTTTTGAGGGTAGGGTCTTGTTTTAGCTCAGGCTGATCTGGAATTCACTATGTAGTCTCAGGATGGCCTTGAACTCACAGTGATTCTCCTACCTCAGATTCCCAAGTGTTAGTATGAAAGGCATGTGCGACCATGCCAGGCTTTTGTAGTATCTTAGATTATAAATTAAAAAGCAAATCTTATTTAATTTCTTTTACTTTACTTGTTTGTTTTCAAGGCAGAGTCTCACTGTAGCCCCAGGCTGGCCTTGAACTCAACTCTTCAGTCCTCTTAAGTGCTGGGATTAAAGATGTGTGTCATCATGACTGCCACTCTTAAAAAGAGAATGTACTGGGGCTGGCTCTGTTGGTAAAATGGTTGCAAGTATGAAGACCTAATTTGAATTTCCTAGTACCCACTTAAAAGTTGGGTGATGGGCTAGAGAGATGGCTTAGTAGTTAGGTGTTTGCCTGCAAAGCCAAAGGATTAAGGTTCAATTCCCTAGGACCTACATAAATCAGATGCACAAGGTGGCGCATGCATCTGGAGTTTGTATGCAATGGCTAGAGGCTCTGGCACACTTAATCAATCTCTCTCTCTCTCTCTCTGCCTCTTTCTCTTAAAATATATAAAAATAAAATTAAAAAAATTAAAGCTGGGTGTTGCTGAGATGTTGGTCATGTCTGTAAACCCAGCACTCAGGAGGCTGAGTTAGGATGCCATGAGTTCAAGGCCAGCCTGGACTACAGAGACCTTATCTCAAACAACCCCCCAAAAAAAAAAAAAAAACTGTGGGTGGGATCCCATGTGGGGGAAATGACTCAAGCTTGTTGGCTAGCTAATCTCACCAAATCAGGTGGGTTTCAGGTTCAGAGATAGACCCTGTCACAAACGTAAGGTGGAGAGCGATTGAGGAAGACACCCAATGATGATCTCTGGCCTTCATACTCATGCACAACATAGAGACATGAACTGGGGTTCATTCTCATTACTAGAGTGCAACTTACTAGCAGTGTAAAGCTGTTGAACTGTTTAGTGTCCAAAGGTAGAATGGTAGTTTCATGCTGTTCAAAGTAAATAGATGGATAGGTAAAGTACGTCAAAGACAATATGCCCATATGTCATCCATCCAGGAAAGTATGCTTTTGTTATACTTTTTATTCACATGAATCCTTTGCAGGGTAACACAGTGGACTGAGGCACTTAAATTTTGCACAGTTGGCTATAAAAGAATCTTCATTGTATTTGGTCCTCATCCATGTCTGGTCTATATGGTGGCATCTTTGGTTTATAAGGCTTTTTTCTTTTTTCTTTTTTTTCTTTCTTTTTCAAGGTAGGGTCTCAGTCTAGCACAGGCTGACTGGAATTCAATATGTAGTCTCAGGGTGGCTTTGAACTCATGGCGATCCTCCTACCTTTGCTAAGTGCTGGGATTAAAGGTGTGTGCCACCATGCCCAGTTGGTTTATAATTTTTTTAAAAAAATATTTTATTTATTTATTTGAGATAGAGAGAGGGAGAGACAGAGAGAGAGAAAGTGAGAATGGGCACGCCAGGGCCTCTAGCCACTGCATATGAACTCCAGACGCATGTGCCACCATGTGCATCTGGCTTATGTGGGACATGGAGAATTGAACTTGGGTCCTTAGGCTTCATAGGCATATGCCTTAACCACTAAGCCATCTCTCCAGCCCATGGTTTATAAATTTTTGATATTACTCAGCAGTAGTCAGCATTTAATTTCTTAGTTCTATTAAACTTAAAACACCAATGGGAATATAACTGATTTGCAATATTGTCATACAACAAAGTTTTTGATAAAAACAAGTTAATGTTTTGTTTGTAATGGAGTATATCTAAAAGTTGTTTATAAATTTGAGACAGACTTAATTGCTTGTGTTTGGTCATTTTGGCCTGGTTAAGCTAATGTGTACCTTTGATGTGGAATGTAATTCTTTTCTCTTACAGGGTAAGCTTGATGATTACCAGGAACGAATGAACAAAGGGGAAAGGCTTAACCAAGATCAGCTGGTAAAGATGTTTACATTTTACTGATGGTTTTGTGGACACCATTTTCAGTAAGAAAAATTTGTGGTTCTTATTGTTTCTAGTAAAGCTTTTTTTTGGTCATTTTAGGATGCTGTATCTAAGTATCAGGAAGTGACAAATAATTTGGAGTTTGCAAAAGAATTACAGAGGAGTTTCATGGCATTAAGTCAAGATGTAAGTAAAAGTTTATTAAATACTGAAAGTAGCGTTAATAGAAAGTTTTACTGTTTATGTATCTTGAGGGTCAGAGAGATAGGCAGAGATCGAGCAGGGGCACTACAGGGTCTGTAGTCACTGCAGATGAACTCTAGATGCATGTGGCACCTTGTGCATCTGGTTTATGTGGGTACTGGGGAATATAACCTGGGTCCTTAGGTTTTGCAAGCAAGTGCCTTAACCACTAAACCATCTCTCCAGCTCCAATTTTACTGTTTGGATTTATTCCTGTGATTATTGTTGATAAGCTCTCTGTGACATGGGAAGATTAGATCCTAATTCTGTGCAGCTTGAAAACTTTTCAAAGATATTTAAAAAAAAACATTTATTTGAGAGAGAGTGGGGGAGAGAATGAATATGGGTACAATAGGGTCTCCTGTTGTTGCAAATGAACTCCAGATACATGTGCCATTTTGTGCATCTGGCTGGGGACTCAAACCTAGGTCATCAGGCTTTCTAGGCAAGCTGAGTCATCTCTCCACCCTGAACACTATATTTTACAAAAGTAGACGTTATACTACATGGCGAGATGGCTTACAGGTTAAGGCACTTGCCTGAGAAGTCTAAGACCTGGGTTTGATTTCCCCAGTGCCCACAATAAAAAAAAGTAGACATTATACTAACTATATCATAGGTGGGTTGGGAATTTTGCTCATCTGTAGAAAACCTACCCTGCCAGGTATGAGACCATATCACCAAGAAAAATGTGGGCCACCCAAATGACTCGGTAGTTAAGGACACTTGCCTCTTAAGCATGAGGGTCTCTCAGGCCAAGTTTGATTCCTGGGAACTCCCATTACAATAAATAAATGAAAGCTTGCTTAGCCATGCACATCTGTAATCCCAGTTTGTGGGAGTGGAGTGGGGGGGAGGGTGGGAGGAGACCAGAGAATCACTGGGGCTTGCTGATAGCAGCTCAGGATTGAGGGAGAGACCCTGTCTCAAGGAGATAAGCAGATGAACAATAAGAGGGCACCTGACATTCCCTATCCTCTGGCATGTATATGGAATGCATCTACACAATGCTCACATGTGCACACATGTACCCACATGTAAACAAATCTATTATAAAATGAGTTATGCAAATAGTAAATGTGTATTTTTCTTTTCTTTTCTGTTTTGGTTTTTCGAGGTAGGGTTTCACTCTTGCTCAGGCTGACCTGGAATTCACTCTGTAGTCTCAGGGTGGCCTCGAACTCTTGGTGATCCTCCTACCTCTGCCTCCTGAGTGCTGAGAATAAAGGCGTGTGCCACCACGCCCGACTTGTAAATGTGTATTTTTCATATGTTCCTTTATGGTTCATGACCATCTCATTGGTTCATTACCACAGAGGCTTGTTTATACATGAGTGATAATTCTTCATTCCATTGACTGATAAATTCAGTATAAGTAACTGTTGATCTAGCAGAATGGTGGGTTTTGCCCAAGCATCTACTTATGTGACAGACAGAAGCCTTTATTAACAGTACAAAAATGAAATGCAAACTCATTATTTGTTGAGATCAGAAAACCTTTTGAATAAGCATCAATTTGAGAAGGAGCTAGTGGCATTTAATATCAAGTTGATGTTATATATTACATGATGAGAGGCAGTGTATACAGGGTTTGAAAGGTCTGATTCAGGAACCAGGTTACCTGGCTTGAGTCATAACTCTACTCTTGTTTAATTATTATATGACCTTAATTTTGCTGTTCCTCTTATTACTGTTTTGCAGAGAAATAGAGCCAGTAGGTTAGGAAGGGAGGAGGGGAGAAAGAGGCCATCATAGTACCTCAGTTTTCTAATGTTACTTGAGGTAAGAGAGTGAACAAGAATGGGCATAGACACATGTGCTAGCAAGCACAAGTGAGTATGGGTATACCAGGGCTGCTTTCCATTGCAGACAAACTCCAGATACATGTCATTTAGTGTCTGCCTATATGTTGGTACTAGGGAATTGAGCCAGACTGGCAGGCTTTGCAAATAAATGCCTTCAATTGCTTAGCCATCTTCTGAACCCTGAGGCATATTTTCTCTGGCATATTTTCTACAATTAATGAGCACTATTTTAATTTTACACTTAAGAGCAGCTTAGCCTAGCTTTAATCTTTTTCCTTATGCTGTCTTCCCTACTTGAACCACTGTTTCATGAAAATTAGTCTTAAAAAAAAAATGCCTTACTTTCCTTTCTTGGCTCCCATTCACGTTCCTACTTGTTTTAATTTTCTGCCATTCCTCCCAGAAGCTGCTGCTTCTATGATAGGAAAGCTCATCTTTTTCAGTAGAGGACAATTTCTCTTGAAAGCTTACTTGGCCATTCTTGTTTAGGTCTTCATTGCTGCGTGTGTGCGTGCGTGCATGTGTGTGTGTGTGTGTGTGTTTTACATCCACTGTCCATTTATTGCTGAGATGTCATTTGCCTGCTGCTGTTATTACAGATTTGTTATTGCAATCTTCATTTCCCCCTTTCATGTATCTGCTTTGTTTTGTTTCTGTCTTTGCCCATCTTAGCAATGCTTGAGAAATGGGAAAGGATAAAGGAAAACAGTGGTGTGCCTCTTAAAGACCTGACCCTCAGTCCTGTTACTAAACCTGAGAAAGGAAGAAAGACACTTGACTTTGGTGTGATTCTTTCAATCTTTCCAGGGGAAAGGGGGAGAAAAAAATACATTCTTGCTTAGCTTTATCTAACTTTTACTTCCTTTTTCTCCCAGCCAGGGTTCTCTTATTCACCATGATTAAACAGCTTTAAGTCATGTCACTATTATTTTCAGTATATTGAAACACCTTTGTTGTACTGGTACAGGGACATTGTTAGGAGCACAGGGCCAATGGTGGGATTGGCACTCCCAGTGAGGCCGTCCTTGCAAGTTAGAACTTTGAGGTCTTGTGTTTATCTTTTTTGGCAGATTCAGAAAACAATAAAGAAGACAGCACGTCGGGAACAGCTTATGAGAGAAGAAGCTGAACAGAAACGTTTAAAAACTGTACTTGAGTTACAATATGTTTTAGATAAATTGGGAGATGATGAAGTGCGAACAGATCTGAAACAAGGTTTGAATGGAGTGCCAATACTCTCTGAAGAGGAATTGTCACTGTTGGATGAATTCTACAAGTTGGTAGACCCTGAGCGGGACATGAACTTAAGGTAATAGTTGTATTTGATAATAGAAACTTAAAAAATCTTGCTCTGATTGACAACTGAAAGATAGTTAACTAACTCTTTATTCTTCTAGGTTGAACGAGCAATATGAACATGCTTCTATTCACTTGTGGGATTTGCTGGATGGGAAAGAAAAGTCTGTATGTGGAACAACCTGTAAGTAAGACAATTCTGATTTTGTAGCCAAGCCTCTTTAAAAAGATGACTTTTCGAGAGACTAATGGAGAGAGGGAGGGGATGTGATGGAGATTGGAGATCTAAAGTGGAATGGGGGGAGGGGAGGGAAATATCATGTATTTTTTTGCATGTAAGTATAGAATTTGTCAATAAAAAAAATAATTAAAAATAAAAAAAATGCCAAAAAGATGAGTTTTCCAGTTAAGATAATTTAGACATCTATTACAGTGGACTGTTATTTACATATAACAATCCACTGTTTGTATTTTGGTTTATTTCCTTTTGCCTCCTTTTGTGGTGTGGCGGGGCGTGTTCGTATATAAACCAAAACACAAATCAACAAAAAAAACACTTTTTTTTTGTTGTTGTTTTTTGAGGTAGGGTTTCACTCTAACCCACGCTGACCTGGAATTCACTATGTAGTCTCAGGTTCGCCTTGAACTCACAGCGATCCTCCTACCTCTCAAAACTTTTTTTTTTTTTTTTCAATCCTGTCTTACTCAGCTTTCTAATACTGTAACAAAGTAACCTGAGATTAAACGATAAGGCAGTAAGTTGGTTTGGATCACAGTTTCAGATGTTTCAGTGTATGGTTGACTGATTGTTCATTTTGAACTAATCGTGAGGCAGAACATCATGGTAGAACATCTATGATGGGGGCTGGAGAGATGGCTTAGTGGTTAAACACTTGCCTGTGAAGCCTAAGGACCCTGGTTCAAGGCTCAATTCCCCAGGACCCATGAAAGCCAGATGCACAAGGGGGGCACGTGCATGTGGAGTCCATTTGCAGTGGTTGGAGGCCCATGCACTCCCATTCATCCCCCCTCAAGTAAGTAAGTAAATAAATAAATAATAAAGTAAAATAAAAAAAGAAAAGAAAATCTATGATGTAGCAAAGCTGATCACTTCAGTTTAGTTCAGAAGCACAGATGGGCAGGAAATGAGTTGGGTGCACTATATCCCAGCTTCCTTCCATTAGGCTCTGCTTAGAAAGGGCTACATAGCAAGGCAATGTCAAAAAAGCCAAAAAAAAAAAAAAAAAAAAAGAAAGAAACAAAGAAAAAGAAAAGGTACTGCCCACCATCTTCTAGTAGCACCACAGGTTGACAGCCAAACCTTTAGGGTAGACATTTCAAACTGTGATACTGGGGATCAAACTCAAGGTAATTGCTGTACCACTGAACTATATCCCCAGCTTCTCAGCATGGTTTGGTATACAACAGTTCTACTTTAATATTACATTAAGCCAGGCGTGGTGGCGCACGCCTTTAATCCCAGCACTCGGGAGGCAGAAGTAGGAGGATTGCCGAGAGTTCGAGGCCACCCTGAGACTACATAGTGAATTCCTGGACCAAAGTGAAACCCTACCTCGAAAAACCAAAAAAAAAAAAAAAAAAATTTTATATATATATGTTAGATTAATACTGGATTGGCTTTCCAGAGTTTTGGCATTTGATAGGAACTGGTTTTTCATTGTGACTAAACATTACATATTATATATTCTTAAAAAGTATTGTTTTAAAAATATTTTTATTTATGTGTGAGAGAATGAATGTGTGCACCAGGGCCTCTTAACACTGCAAATGACCTCAGATGCATGTAACTTTATGCATCTGGTTTTACATGGGTAGTGGGGAACTTGGGCCATCGGGTTTTACGAGCAACAGTCTTTAACCACTGAGCTGCCTCTCTAGCCTCTATCATTGTTAATTACTTTTTGCGGGGGGAGGGTCAAGGTAGGGTCTCATTCTATCTAACCCAGGCTGACTTGGGATTCACTATGTAATCTCAGCCTCAGGGTGGCCTGGAACTCATGGTGATCCTCCTACCTCTGCCTCACGAGTGATGGGATTGAAGGCGTGTACTACCATGCTTGGCTTATTTATTTATTTTTTTTGAGAGTGAGAGACAGATAGAGAATGGGCACGCCAGTGGCCTCTCTCAGCTGCTGTGAACAAATTCCAGACACCTGTGCACCCTTGTGGGCAAGTGCTGCATTGCACCCTTGCATTACTTTATGCCTGGCTAAATGTGGGACCTGGAGTATCGAACTGGCATTCTTAGGCTTGGCAGGCAGGTGCCTTAACTGCTAAGCCATCTCTGCAGCCCTTGGCTTATTTCAGATAGGGTTTCACTGTAGTTCAGGCTGACTTGAAACTCACTCTATAGAATTCAAAGCAATCCTACCTTTGCCTCCTGATTGTGGGGGTTAAAGACATCACTCACTACATACACCCAGCTTCTTTGTGGGCCTTTTTGAGGTCAAGTTTTACTGTGTGTCCTAGGCTGGCCTTGAACTTGGAATTCTTTTCAGCTTCCTCCAGCGTTTTGGCATTGTAGGTATGCACCACCATGCCCAACTTGTTTCTTATATGTTCTACTCATGGTCAGTGCCTTAGTCTTTCTTTTGGTTTTAGATGTTGGTTAATTTAAGAACCAGCCTGTAATCCCAGCCTTAAGGAGGTGGAGGCAGAAGAAGCAGAAGTTCAAGGTCATGTTAGATGCATAGCAGTTCCAAAACCAGCCTGACCTACTTGAAATTGTTTAAAAAAAAACCAATAATATAAAATACTAACAAAGTACTATAATTTTCCACTTGTGGGCTCCCTAACTTGAAATATGTAGCTGTTGTTTTTTTAAAAGCAGATACTTATATTTTACCACTTCACAATTCATTAGGAATATTTGGGTTTTGCTCTAAGGCAGTAGTTCTTTCCCTGCTGAAGATGGGACCTCTAGAGTCTTATGCACAGTAGTAAAGTTCTCTACCACTGAGCAACATCTCTAGCATATTTGTTTCTTTTCTAAATTTTTTATTTTTATTTTTATTTTTATTTTTGGTTTTCCAAGGTAGGGCCTTACTCTAACTCTGGCTGACCTGGAATTCACTATGTAGTCTCAGGGTGGCCTCGAACTCTTGGCGATCCTCCTACCTCTGCCTCCTAAGTGCTGGGATTAAAGGCGTGCAACACCACACCCAGCCTTTTCTAAATTTTGAGGCATGATTTCACTGAGTTGCCTAGGGTCGTTTTGAATTTATAATCCCTTACCTCTACCTCCTGAATAACTGGAATTATAGCCTGCTTTACTAGGTCTGGTTGTCTTCATGTACAAAATTAGATTATGGAGGCAGGCTTTTGAACATGGCACAACTATATGCACTTTAATTCCCCAAATAACACTTCCAAAAGAAACTAGTAGATCAAATAAGAGATGTCATTCATTTCTGTCTTTTTATGTAAGATTCATTTACTTATTTTCTTTTGTGTGTATGTATGCATAAGTATGCCAGAGCCTCTTACTGTTTTTTATACATAAGTAATAGTTTGTAAGTTTTTTTTGTTTCAAGGTAGGGTCTCACTCTAGTCCAGGCTTACCTGGAATTCACTATGTAGTCTCAGGGTGGCCTTTGAACTCAGAGATCTCCTACCTTGGCCTCCCCAGAGTGCCGGGATTAAAGGTGTGTGCTACCATTCCCGGCTAAGATTCTTTCTTCAAAAAAATTTTTTTATATTTTTATTTGAGAGAGAGGCAGGTAGGCAGAGAGAAAGAGTATTAGACTGGAAATGGGTGGGCTGGAGAGATGGCTTAGTGGTTAAGGCATTTGCCTGCAAAGCCAAAGGACCCCAGTTCGATTCCTCAGTACCCACGTAAGCCAGATGCACAAGGGGGGGGGCGCATGCATCTGGAGTTAGTTTGCAGTGGCTGGAGGCCCCAAAGCACCCCATTCTCTCCCTCCCTCCCTCTCTCTCAAGCAAATAAATAAATAAAAATATTAAAATAGAATGGGAATAAGTATGTCAGGGGCTTCTGCCACTGCAAATGAACTCTAGACTTATATGCCACTTTGTACATCTGGCTTTACGTGGGTGATAGGGAATCAAACCTGGTCTGTCAGGCTTTGCAAGCAAGTGCTTTAATCCCTGGGCCATCTATCCAGCCCTAAATACTAGCTTTTTTGTTTGTTTGTTTGTTTTTTTGAGGTAGGGTTTTATTGTACCCCAGGCTGACATGGAATTCACTATGTAGTCTCAGGGTGGCCTCGAACTCATGGTGATCCTCCTACCTCTGCTTCCCGTGTGCTGGGATTAAAGGCATGCGCCACCATGCCCGGCTAAATACCAGATTCTTTTGTACCACCTTGGTGAGTAACTTGCATTCTGGGGATATGCATGCTTGTCTTGCAGGCTTACCTCAAGGGCCTTTAACAATTTAGCTGTCTTCCCAAACCCCGTTTTCTTAATTTTTTCCCCCCAAGTTTTATTGCTGTCTGTGTTTTTTTTTTTTTAGATTATATTTATTGAGGGAAGTGCAGATTCAAGGAAAGACAGCCACCTGGCTAGAGATCCCACATGGAGGGCCTGGGGGAAAAATTGTGGAAAGAAAAAAAGTTGAAGGAGTTCCTGCCATGTGGGGAGCTGGAGGGAATGCGGAGAGTAAGGGCTAGTGTTTCCTCCTGGCTGGGACTGGGTGGAGCGGAGACAGTCCAGGCCCAGCCAAGGGAAAATCTCACCCACAGCTAGAAGTTCCCAAGTGACCAGACTGTATTTCTTAAACAATCTTTGGATTTTTGCTTTTTTAAAAGTGATACTGGATTTATCAGTGGAAGTTTAATTGGAAAATAATTGGTGTGTATATAAGCTTAATAGCTTCAAAAAAATAGTTTTTTAAGATGAGATGGCCTAGCAATTAAGAATGCTTGCTCCTTAAACATGAGGGCTTCTTGGGCTGGAGGCCACCAAGTTAACTCCTCAGAACATCTAACCCCAGTCTGGGGAGGGTGTGGAGTCCTGCAGATCCCTGGGTTTCACTGATGGACAGCAGTTCTAGGTTGAGGTTGAGGGGGAGGGTCCTAGTTTTGGAAGTACGTAGATGGACAATAAGGACACGGTGCGTTCTAGCTTTTGCATGCACACACGTCTGCAGACATTCATACAGCACCCACACCACAACCCACAAAAACTCTGCTCAGAAAAAATAGCTTTTCATGAACATAAAAATCGGTCTTGGAGCCGGGCGTGGTGGCGCACGCCTTTAATCCCAGCACTCGGGAGGCAGAGGTAGGAGGATCGCCGAGAGTTCGAGGCCACCCTGAGACTACATAGTTAATTCCAGGTCAGACTGGACCAGAGTGAGACCCTACCTTGCAAAACCAAAAAAAAAAAAAAATCAGTTTCAGAGCTTGTTTGGGCTATTTTCTGCCTAATCTTGGTACATTTTAGGAATGTATATTTTTTGTTTGGGTGGTTTTTGAGTCAGCATATCACCCTAGTCCAGGCTTACCTGGAATTTACTCGGTAACACTTATTTCTGAGTTAACATTTGTTGCAGTTACTCTTCTCATTGCTGGACAAACACTTGACCAAAAGCAGCTTATGGAAGGAAAGGGTTTATTTCTAGCTAATAGAATCTGGGGGGCAGGAGGTAACATCAATAGTGGAAAAAGCTGTCTTCCTTCTGTTATCGAAGCAGAGAAACACCATCAATAGCCAGCACCACAAAACTGCCACCAGTAAACACACACAGCTCCAAACTGCTGTTCACATACCTTAGGGGGCTGTACTCAAGATCTGCTCCCAAATACATCTTAGGACTGGACTCTTAAGACCCATCCCAGTGACACACACCCTGTAGCAGGGATCTGCCTGGTAGGGGCTCAAGTTGTGAGCTCAATTTTATTTATTTATTTATTTATTTGTTTGTTTGTTTATTTGCTTGTTTGTTTGTTTGTTTGTTTTAAGGCAGGTTTCACTCTAGCCCATGCTGACCTAGAATTCACTGTGTAGTCTCAGGGTGGCCTCGAACTCACTGTGATCTTCCTACTTCTGCCTCCCCAGTGCTGGGATTAAAGGTTTATGCCACTACACCCAGCTGCAGGCTTATTTAGTTGGGACCATACACTCAAAAATAGGAGATTTAGAGGAAATGAGGAAACTAGATTGTCTTTAAATCTACTTCTCTTCTACTTTTCTCTTTTCTCATGCAGTTGTCTTACTGAATCCAACTTTTCTACTTACTGTAAAATCTTTATAGGCCTTCATTTCAAATATTTTTGGTTTTTCATTTTTATTTATTTGCTAGAAGAGGAGGGAGAATATGGATCTCTTGACAGTGCAAATGAACTCATTCCAGATGCATGCAGTACTTTGTGCCTTTGGCTTTATGTGCATACTGGGGAATCAAACCCAGACCAGTAGTCTCTGCGAGCAAGTGCCTTGAACTGCTGATGCATCCAGTGCTACTTTTTAATTTAATTTAATTTTATTTTTCGAGGTAGGGTCTCACTGTAGCCAGGCTGACCTGGAATTCACTCTGTACTCTCAGGGTGGCATCGCGCTCATGGCGATCCTTCCACCTCTGCCTCCTGAGTGCTGGGGTTAAATGCATGTGCCACCACGCCCAGCTTTGTTTTTTTCAGTGCTACATATCTTCTTAACCTCAAGGCCACCCATTCTGTAAATCTGCCTTTTTTTTTTTGTATTTTTCTTCCCCAACCCTGTTGTCAGACTATAAATAGAGGGAGCAGATACTTTTTATATTTTGCATTCTAGTGCTTCACACATTACATTACATATGATAGGTGCTGCCTAAATGCTTATTGAATGAATACATGTTGCCAGCGTTTTCCATTGATTTACTTAAAAACACAAAAGTTTGCCCGGCGTGGTGGCGCACGCCTTTAATCCCAGCACTTGGGAGGAAGAGGTAGGAGGATCACCGAGAGTTCGAGGCCGCCCTGAGACTACATAGTTAATTCCAGGTCAGCCTGGACCAGAGTGAGACCCTACCTTGCAAAAACAAAAACAAAAACAAAAAAAAAAAAAACCAAAGGTTTAAGTAGGTTCCTGCTTCCTAGCACTCTTTTTTTTTTTTTTTTTTTTTTTTTTGTTTCTCGAGGTAGGGTTTCACTCTAGTCCAGGCTGACCTGGAATTAACTATGTAGTCTCAGGGTGGCCTCGAACTCTCGGCGATCCTCCTACCTCTGCCTCCTGAGTGCTGGGATTAAAGGCGTGCGCCACCACGCCCGGCTCTTCCTAGCACTCTTAATTCAGTCTTCATATATGTATTTCAGTGACAGTTTATTTTTCTTACCACAAAATTTTGTAGAGTGTTATCCTTTTCAGATCTGATGTTGTTAATTTAACATTGTAATAATTCATTTTTTTTTTTTTTTTAGATAAAGCTCTAAAGGAAATTGTTGAGCGTGTTTTTCAGTCAAACTACTTTGATAGCACCCATAACCACCAGAATGGGCTTTGTGAGGAAGAGGAGGCAGCCTCAGCACCTGTAGTAGAAGACCAGGCAGCTGAAGCTGGTGAGTACTTGGATAGATAGCAGACTTAATTTGGGCACTGGCCTAACTTTTGTATGGTACCAGTTTAAGCTATATACTGGTAGCTATCTATATGTACTCAGGTTTTTTTTTTTTTTTTTTTTTAAAGATTTTATTTGTTTATTTATTTGAGACAGAGAGGAGAGAGTGAGAGAGAGAATAGGTGTTCCAGGGCCACTAGCCACTGCAAACAAACTCCAGACACATGCGCCACTGTGTGCATCTCGCTTACATGGGACCTGGAGAATTGAACCGGGGTCCTTAGGCTTTGCAGGCATATGCTTTAACCACTAAGCCATCTCTCCAGCTCTATACTCAGGTTTTTAAAGAAACTTTGGGCATGACCAAATGTTAAGACACAAAAGCACATGAAGTATTCAGTGTCAGTCATCTGTCATATTGGTCTTGATCAGAATTACATCCTGATAGTTCTCATGCTTAGTATTGCTAGTTAGGAGTATGGGTGATTTGGTTTTTCGAGGTAGGGTCTTGCTCTAGTCCCGGCTAACCTAGAATTAACTATGTAGTCTCAGGGTGGCCTCGAACTCATGGTGATCTTCCTACATCTGCCTCCTGAGTGCTGGGATTAAAGGCGTGCGCCACCACAACTGGCTGAAAGCCAGTTCTTTTTTTTTTTTTTAATTTTTTAATTTTGTTTATTTATTTGAGAGAGACAGAGGAAGAGGCGGATAGGGAATGGGTGTGCCAGGGCCTCTAGCCACTGCAAACCAACTCCAGACGCATGCTCCTCCTTGTGCATCTGGCTTACGTGGGTCCTGGGGAATCGAGCCTCGAACCAGGGTCCTTAGGCTCCACAGGCAAGCGCTTAACCGCTAAGCCATCTCTCCAGCCCTGAAAGCCAGTTCTTAAAAGGATTTTCAAATAAATTTTTGTCTGGCTTGTACAGAGATATCCCTGCTCACTATGCCAGAGTATAGTGCATGCGAGTGAGTTTATTATTGTATAATTAGTAGTGTTTTTAATGATTTCTTTTTTCTTTTTTTAAAAATTTATTTATTTATTTGAGAGATTGAGAGAGAAAGAGGAAGAGATAGATAAAGAGAGAATGGGGTGGGCCAGGGCCTCCAGCCACTGCAAACCAACTCCAGACGCATTTGCCACCTTGTGCATCTGGCTTACGTGGTCCTGGGCAATCAAACCGAGGTCCTTTGGTTTTGCAGAAAAACGCCTTAACTGCTAAGTCATCTCTCTAGCCCATGATTTCTTTTTTCAGGGTAGGGTCTTGATTTAGCCCAGGTTGACCTGGAATTCACTTTGTAGTTGCAGGGTGGCCTTACACTCACAGCAATCCTACCTCTGCCTCCGGAGTGTGCCACCGTGCCTGACTTCTTATATGATTTTAAACTACACATTCCTCAAAGATGTTCTTTACAAATGGTATTTAACATCTAAAATAACATTATGTAGCTGGACACTTAATATGAGAGTGAGTGAGTGTGTTTGGTTCTTTTGAAGTAGGGTCTCTTTCTGGCCCAGGCTGACTCTGGATCTCACTCTGTAGCCCTAGGCTAACCTTAAACTCACAGCAATCCTTTTTTCTTTCTGCCTCCTGAGTTCTGAGATTAAAGGCATATCCCACCATGCCCAGCTATGAATATTCAACTCTTAAGTTTAAAAAAAAAGTTTTGAGTACAACTGGAAATGTACAATTTTGTAATGATTAAAATCATGGGTTCTAGGCTGGGCAAGGTGGCTCATTCCTTTAATCCCCAAATTTGAGTGAAGAGGTAGGTGAGTTCAAGGTCAGCCTGGGCTAGAGCAAGACCCCACCTCAAAATAACATCAAAGCCAGGTGTTGTGGTTCACACCTTTAATCCCAGCACAGTTTTAATTTCTATGTTAACTTACAATTAGCATGAGAATAGAGATATTCTTGGAGGCTGGTTCTGAGAGCTGTTGGTATAAGAGCTTGAGGACCTGAGTGCCATACCTAGCAACCACATAAAAAGCAAGGTGCCATATGGCCACCTATACCTCCTGCTCCTGTTGAGGTCCCAGGATCTCTGGGGCTCCCTGGTGGCTAGTCTGAGAAGTGGAAAAGATCCGGGTTCAGTGAGCGAGACTGCCTAGAAATAAGCTGGGGAGGACACTGGTCCCTGCATGCCCACACCACATGTGACTCATACATCTGTGTGTGTATACACACACATACACACCCAAAAAGTAAAAAAAAAAAAGGACTAATGTAGAAGGTGTTTATTTGCATTATACCCAAGTAACTAGTAATAGTTTATTCTGGAATAAAGGCAAAGAAACATTCTTTTTTTTAAAAAAAAAAATTATTTTATTTATTTACTTGAGAGAGAATGACTATAGGCAAGCCAGGACCTCTAGCCACTGTATATGAACTCCAGATGCACGTGCCACCTTGTGCATCTAGCATATGTGGGTACTGGGGAATTGAACCTGGGTCTTCACAGGAAAGGGCCTTAACTGCTAATTTGTCCCTCCAGGCCAAAGAAACTTTTTTACCCCCTGAGGTAGGGTCTCACTCTAGCTCAGGCTGACCTGGAATTCACTATGTAGGTTCAGGGTAGCCGTGAACTCACGGTGCTCCTCCTACCTCTGCCTACTGAGTGCCACTATGCCCAGCTTGAATTATTTTTGAGAGAGAGAGAGAAAATACGGGTGCACAAGGGCCTCTCAGCATGTGAACAACCTAGGGCCTTAGACTTTGCAGGCAAACACCTTAACCACGAAGCCATCACTCCAACCCAAATTCTGGTCTTTATTTGTTTAATTATTTATTTATTTGAGAGAGAGGAGGAGACAGATACAAAATGTTCATGCTAGGGCTTCCAGCTGCTGCAAATGAACTCTAGATGCATATGCCACTTGTGTATCTGGCTTATTGGGGCCTGGCAAATTGAACCTGGGGTCCTTTGGCTCTGCAGGCAAGCGCCTTAACCGCTAAGCCATCTCTACCGCCTCCAATTTCTGATTTAAAAAAAAAAAAAAATATATATATAGTTTTTTTCGAGGTAGGGTTTCACTCTAGCTCAGGCTGACCTGGAATTCACTTTGTGGTCTCAGGGTGTCCTCGAACTCATGGTGATCCTCTTACCTCTGTCTCCCGAGTCCTGGGACTAAAGGCATACGCTACCACGCCCGGCTTAAAAATATATATATTTTTTTGGTTTTGCGAGGTAGGGTCTCACTCTGGTCCAGGCTGACCTGGAATTAACTATGTAGTCTCAGGGTGGCCTTGAACTCTCGGTGATCCTCCTACCTCTGCTTCCCGAGTGCTGGGATTAAAGGTGTGCGCCACCACGCCCGGCTTTAAAAATATTTTTATTTATTGGTGAACAAAGGCAAAAGTATGAGCACTCCAAGTCCTATTGAAGTAGCTGGCTTTACTTGGGTACTGGGGAATTGAACCTGAGACTGTAGGCTTTGTAAGCAAGCACCTTTAACTTTTGAGCCATCTTCTCAGCCCAAGGTCAGAATTTTTTTCCCCCGGGGTAGGGTCTCTCTCTTTTTTTTTTTTTTTTGTTTTTAATCCTAGGCTGACCTGGAATTCACTATGTACTCCCAGGCTAGCCTTGAACTCACAGCAATCCTCCTCCCTCTGCCACCCCAAGTACTGATTAAAGGTGTGTACCACCATGTCTGGCAAAATTCAGTTTTTTTTTTGATTTTCATGATGAACTGATTGCTTGATTTTAAAGTTTAAGTAAGATTGTTAATTTTAAATAATTTATTTATTTATTTAATTGAGACAGAGCACATGCATGTGCGCATGCATGCTCAAGAGAGACAGATAAGTGACTGGGCATGCCAGGGCCTTTAGCTACTGCAAATAAACTCCAGATGCATGTGCCACCTTGTGTATCTGGCTTTTTATGGGCACTGAGGAATCTAGGTCCTTAGGCTTCATAGGCAAGTTCTTTATCTGCTGAACTCTCTTCAGCCTGAATTGTTAACTTTAGAAAGATTTCGTGGATTGAAAAGATGAACCCCAGCACTCAGGAGGCAGAGGGAAGAGGATCGCCGTGAGTTTGAGGCCACCCAGAGACTACATAGTGAATTCCAGGTCAGCCTGGGCTAGAGTGAGACCCTACCTCGAAAAACCAAAAATTATTTTAAAAATAGACTTTTTTTTGTTTTGAGTAGGGTCTCACTGTAGACCAGGCTGTCCTGGAATGTAGTCTCAGGGTGACCTTGAACTCAACAGTGATCTTCCTGCCTCTGCCTCCTGAGTTCTGGGGATTCATGCCTGCCTTAAAAATAGACTTAAAAAATTTTTTTAGTGTTTCATTTATTTATTAATTAGAAACAGAGGGACATAGAGAGAATGGGCGAGCCAGGGCTTGTAGCCCCTGCAAATGAACTCCAGATGCATGTGCCACGATGTGCATCTGGCTAACATGGGACCTGGAGAATTGACCCTGGGTCCTTAGACTTCACAGGCAAGCTCCATAACCGCTAAGCCATCTCTCCGGCCCCAAAATAGACTTTTTAAAGCGCAGTTTTAAATTCATAGCTAAATTGAAGAAGCTGATATTTCCTAAATTCTGTCTATCTCCCCATACATGCAAAACTTCCTTTAGTATGAGTATTCCCACCAGAGTGGTGGTATATTAGAGTTGACAAAGCTGTGATATATTATTATTAGCCTAAGTTTGTAGTTGATAATAGATTCACCCTTGGCTCCTTGTAAAAAAAATTTTTTTTTAATTTTTTGATTTTTTTTTTTTTTTTCTTCTTCAAGGTAGGGATTCACTCTAGCCCAGGATGACCTGGAATTTATTATGTAGTCTCAGGCTGGCCTCCAACTAACAGTAATCGTCCTAACTCTCTTCTCCTGCGTGCTGGGATTAATGGTGTGCGCTACCACACCGGGCTTCCTTGTATAAATTTGTATAAATATATGTCAGATACCCACCACTATAGTATCACACAGATTTGTTGACTGACCTAAAACTCTTGTGTTTTATATCATTCTTAACTTCTTAGAACCTGAGCCAGCAGAAGAATACACTGAACAAAGTGAAGTTGAGTCAACAGAGGTATGTTTTTTTTTTTTTTTTTTAAATATAATGCTTCCTTTATCTTTCTGCCTTTTTATGGGGGGTTTGTTTTTGAGGTAGGGTTTCGCTCTAGTCCAGGCTGACCTTGAATTCACTATGTAGTCTGCTGCTGGCCTTGAACTCAAAGCAATCCTCCTACCTCTGCCTCCCCAGTGCTGGGATTAAAGGTGTGAGTTTATTTATTATTTTTGAGGTAGGGTCTCATTCTAGCTCAGGCCCACTTGGAATTCACTCTGTAGTCTCAGGTTGGCCTTGAACTCATGGCAATCCTCCTACCTCTGCCTCCCAAGTGCTGGGATTAAAGGCGTGCGCCACCATTCCTGGCTTTTTTTTTTTAATTTAGAGAGAGGGAGAGTGAGAATGGGTGCACCAGGGCCTCTAGCCACTGCATACGAACTCCAGATGCATGCGCCACCTTGTGCATCTGGCTTAGGTGGGTCCTGGTGAGTGTACCGAGGTCCTTGGGCTTTGCAGACAAACACCTTAACTGCTAAGCCATATCTTCAGCCCTCTGCCTTTTTCTAAAAAATGTAATTTTTAATTATTTGAGAGTGAGTTTGGATTATCGAGAGAGTGAGTATGAGTTCTAGATGCATATGTCATTTTGTGCATCTGGTTTCACATGGGTACTTGGAAACTGAACCTGTCCTGTCACGCTTTGTCAACAAGCGCCCCCTAACTGCTGATCCATTTACCCAGCCTCCTTTTTGGTTTAAAAACTGACACCTCACCCTTTTATTTTGCATTGCAGTATGTCAATAGACAATTCATGGCAGAAACACAGTTCAGTGGCGAAAAGGAGCAGGTAGAAGAATGGACAGTTGAAACAGTTGAAGTAAGAGTTCTTTGTATTATCAAGTTGATATTTGTCTATAGAAGTTTTCTTTCTCTTCACTATCAGTACATTGTATTGTTATTGTAATAAACTCCCCTAACACTAGATTGTTCTGTTTCAAAGATGGATTTGTTAGGTGGATGTGGAAGTATCTGTGATTCCAGCTTTTGGACGAGATGTTGTTTGGCTGAGATTCAGGCAATAGGTGCTAGGTAGCATGGACATAGAACTGAAGTTTTAGTATGTATGTTTCATTGAACATTATAATGAAGGATAAATGTTCGAAACCAGTATACAGTGCTTTATGTATAGTTAAGTACTTAGGTTTTGTTGGATAGGGGTGTGTTGTGGTACTTAGCATTTTATCAATATGATTTGCTTTAAAAATATTTATTTGTGAGACACACGCAGAGGGAGTAGGAAGGATGGGAGAGCAAGAGCCTGTTGTCCTCTTAACAGTGTAGATAGCACACACGATTTTGGTTTGGGGACGATTCATGATAATAATAAAAGGAGCTCTTTTAGTCCTTAACCACCCTCTCCTCTCACTTTAGGTGGTAAATTCACTCCAGCAGCAACCTCAGGCTGCATCTCCTTCAGTACCAGAACCCCACTCTTTGACTCCAGTGGCTCAGTCAGATCCATTGGTGAGAAGACAGAGAGTACAAGATCTTATGGCACAAATGCAAGGACCTTACAATTTCATACAGGTAGATGCATTTTAGAAAAATACTACTGGCAGAAAGTTTATGTGTTTGTTGTCTTTGACACAATTTCCCTCTATCCTAACTTACAGGATTCTATGCTGGATTTTGAAAACCAGTCTCTTGATCCTGCCATTGTATCAGCCCAGCCTATGAACCCGACCCAAAATATGGATATGCCCCAGCTGGTTTGTCCTCCGGGTGAGTAATGACAATTAAAAAATATTTTATTAATTTGTAAGCAGAGAGAGAAAGAGAAAGAAAGTAAGCGAGGAGCACCAGGGCCTCTAGCCACTGCAAATGAACTCCAGATGCATGTGTCACTTTGTGCATCTGGCTTTATGTGGGTACTAGGGAATCAAACCCAGGTTCTTAGGCTTTGCAGGATTGAGCCTTAACCATTGAGTTATCATTCCAGCCCATGACAATTTTTTATTAATGTGAGAAAGTGGACTATTCTACCTTAAAGGCTTTATACCTTGTTTATTTATCTATTTGAGAGAATCCAAGAGAGAGAATGGGCGTTCTAGGACCTCCAGCCACTGCAAAGGAACTCGAGACCCATGCACCACCTTGTGCATCTGGCTTATGTGGGTCTTGGGGAATTGAACCTGGGTCCTTTGGCTTTGCAGGCAAATGCCTTAACTGCTAAGCCCTCCCTCCAGTTCCTGTTTGTTTGTTTGTTTATTTTTGTTTGGCTGTTTTTGTTTTTTTTTGAGGTAGGGTTTCACTCTAGTCCAGGCTGACCTGGAATTCACTGTATAGTTTCAGGGTGGCCTTGAACTCACGGTGATCTTCCTACCTCTGCCTCCCCTGTGCTGGAATTAAAGGTCACCACGCCTGGCACCTGTTTGTTTGTTTGTTTGTTTGTTTGTTTACTTATTTATTTTGGCGAGAGATAGAGGGAGAGGAAGACAGATGGGCAGCCAGCTGCTGCAAATGAAATTCAGATGTGTGCGCCCCCTTGTGGTCAAGTGCGGCATTGCGCCCTTGTGTCACTTCATCTGGCTAAATGTGGGACCTGGAGATTGGAACCACTGGAGATTGGAACCAGCGTTCTTAGGCTTAGGAGGCAGGCACCTTAACCACTAAGCCATCTCTCCAGCCACTGTTTTTTTTTTTTTTTTTTGAGGCAGGGTTTTCATCTAGTCCAAAGTGACCTGGAACTCCCTATAGTCCCAGGTTGTCCTTGAACTCACATTTGTCCTCCTACTTCTGCCTCCCAAGTGCTAGGATTAAAGGCATGTGCCATCAGCCTGGCTTTATAAAGATTTTTATTTTTGAAAATTTTATTTATAATTTATTTATGAGAGAGAAAATGGGGTGTGCCCAGACTTCTAGCCACTGCAAATGAACTCCAGATGCATGTGCCACCTTGTGCCCCTGGCTTTTATGTGGGTACTGAGGATTCAAATCCAGGTTTTTTAGGCATTGCAGGCAAGAGCCTTAATCACTGAACCATCTCTCCAGCCCTATAAAGTTTTTTTAAAATAAAATGCTTGCTTAACTTTTGAATCTTGATTTAATGAGAAGTATTAGTTTTTCCTGTATTATGAATTATAACTAGTTTTCATAATTTCCTTTAATTTCTGTTGGCATACAGATATACAGAAAAATACATGACAGCTTGATACTTGTCACAAACTGAACACGTCAGCCATCCAAATCAAGAAATGGATAGTTACTAGTTCTCGGGAAACCGATATTGTACTCTATCATTCACTAGTTATCTTCTTCCCAACTCCATGGTAACTTCTGACACTGTTAACTAGTTTTGACTATTTTTGCAGTTTGTATAAGTGAAATTTTGTGTGGCATTTTAAATTTCAAAAATCTTAATAAAAATAATAGGGATGACATCTATGGATACTTGGAGCTTTGAAGGAGAATTTCTGAACATTTTATTACCTAATTCAAAATGAAATAACCATGAAGAAAGGGAAAATGGGAAGCGACCAACAAGATTATTTCTAGTTTCAGAGTCATAATGGTCTTAAACTATATTATTTGCAATAGCATTGCTAAATAGTGCCTTGCATTGAGGTAAGTGGCCTGTCTAGGACCATGAGTAATTTTTGAGTGTCTGTGGTCTTTTCCTTGGAGCATATCAAAGTGGCATAAGTAGTGTCTATATAAAGAGTTGCTGAGTAAAAACATGTTTGGTAATTTACAAAGGTAGTTAAGTTTTTGTAAAGAGTTTGTCTTTGTTTCATCTTGCAGCCAAAAGTTAGAAAACAATCAAGATAAATAAATACTGCAAGATAGCAGTCTCAACTTTTTAATATTTGTTTTCTAAACTGTACCAGAATTAAGATATAAATATTTTCTGAGCTGGCAAATTATGCCAAAATCAACACATATAGCATTGGCATAACTTGTAAGTGTTCAGGTAATGCTGTCTGTTTGACTCTCCAGGGAGAATTGATTGATTTCTCCATAACTAGGCAGTGATTCTGTACTTGGATTTATCTATTTAGGAAGGAGGTGGTAGAATAGTTCAAACAGCCACAAAGATGCACACTGAATCATAAATATACTTTTATAAAAAGCATATTTATGCATCCCCCCATGCCCTGTGGAAACATAACAAATAACATTGAAAGTTAACGTTAAGACACTGTGTATTATTTAGCCAAGGTCTTGAGTACACATTGTTTTATTTTATTTTATTTTCTCAAAATATTTATTTGAGAGAGAATAAGAGGCATATAAAGACAATAGCCACTGCACATGAACTCTGGACACATGTACTATGTTGTCCATCTGGCTTTTTGTAGGTACTGGGGAACTGAACATGGGTCCTTTGGCTTTGCTGCCAAGTGCCTTAACCACTAAGCCATCTCTCTAGACCTTGAATATACTTTCTTTTCTCTTTTCTTCCCCAAGGCAGGGTCTCACTCTAGTCTGGGCTGGCCTGGAACTTAACTCTGTATGTAGCTCATCTACTTCAGCCACCTGATTGCTGAGACTAAAGGTGTGCATCACCATGCCCAGCCTGAATATACTTTTTAATGATGCTTTAAATGAGCAGTTCTCTTGGATTATACTGGTATTGATTTATTGTATTATTATTATTTTGTACCTTTTTTTTTTTTTTTTTTTTTTTTGAGGTAGGGTCTTACTCTAGCCCAGGTTTACCTGGAATAAACTGTGTAGTTTCTGGGTGGTCTCGAACTCATGGTAGTCCTCCTACCTTGGCCTTCCAAGTGCTAGTATTAAAGGTGTATTTGTACCTTTTTATCATGTTAAATTACCTTTTGTAAAACAAAATGAAAGCAGTGTGACAGCAACTAATAGTAATCAGTGTTGAGTGCTCACTTGAATGCTAAAGTCCTTTTTTTTTTTGTTTGTTTGTTTGTTTTTTGTTTTTGAGGTAGTTGCTTGCTCTAGCCCAGGCTGACCTGGAATTTATTATGTATTCTCAGGGTGGCCTTGAACTTAAAGTTTTGTGCCACCATGCCTGGCAAAAGCTAAAATCTTAACCTGCGTTTTCCACTTCATTTTCTTTTTTTTTTTTCTTTCCTTTTTTTTTTGGTTTTTCGAGGTAAGGTCTCACTCTGGTCCAGGCTGACCTGGAATTAACTATGTAGTCTCAGGGTGGCCTTGAACTCATGGCGATCCTCCTACCTCTGCCTCCCGAGTGCTGGGATTAAAGGCGTGTGCCACCACGCCCAGCTTCCACTTCATTTTCTTGATCATTAAATGATTTGGCCGTAGAAATCTGTTTTCACAGTCATGTAAACGGTAGCAATCTCTTCAGAGATTTGATTTTTGTGTAACAATAATTCTGTCAATTTTGCAGTTCATTCTGAAACTAGACTTGCTCAACCTAATCAAGTTCCTGTACAACCCGAAGCCACACAGGTGAGAATAATTTCTTGTTAGGTTTTTTTCCTTAGAACTCTTACTGTACTGGCTAGTTTCAGATAGATAGTTGGCTATGCATTTGATCACTGTCCAAGTCCTCTGTTATTGGTGTGGGTAGTGTATATGTATACATTTATGTGTGTATGGGCGTGTGCCACATGTGTGAAGGTCAGAGGACATCCCTGAGATGTCTGTCCTCTCCTTCTACCTTGGAGATAGGATCTTTTGTTTTTGTCACTGTGATCACCAGTCTAGCTGCTGGTGAACTTTTCCTATTTCCATATGACCCTTGGCATCACAGATGCACAGGCCACTTTGTGTCTGGCTATATGTGGGTGTTGATAGGATTAAATTCAGGTAGACAGCCTTGCAAAGTAAGTCCCTTGAACCATGCAGCCATCTCCTAGGTCCCAACTTCTACACATGTTTTTTTTTCTTGTTAATTCTTTTGTCTATAATAATTTATTAGGTTTGGGGAGATGGCTCAGTGGTTAAAAGTGCTTTTTTTAAAATTTATTTTTATTGGATGTGGACATACTTAGTATGTGAACAACACATTTTGTTACCTTCATTTCCCTCATCCCTGCCACTTTTCCAGTGAGGCCCTCCTCATTGGGGATGCGGGTCAACCCCATGGGGATTGTGGGGGCAGCAGTCACTTATGGGGGAGAGGCAATGTCTCTATGCATAATGTGTCAACTTGTGGCTCTAACAGTCTTTCTGCTCCCTCTTCCGCAGAATTCCCTGAGCCATGTTGGGTGCATTTTAAATCTACTTCAGTGATGGGCTCTTAGGAGCCTCTGGATCTCTGCTTTGATAGGTGTTGTGTGTCCTCACTCCTTCACTCTTGTGCTGACGTTAATTAGGTGCACCAAGAAAGCAGCACTCTTTCCTCTGTGATAAAAGTGCTTCTTGCTATATACACCTGACAACTATAACTTAGAACCCCTGGAAAAGATGCATGCAAGTAGTGCATCTGCTTATTACTCCATCAATATCTTTCTGCCTATGGCAATGGCAGGTAGAGTTGGGAGAGTCCGAAGCTCCATGGGCCTGCTTTTCTGGCACTGATAGGGACAAATGAGAGACCATGTCTCAAATAAGGTGAAGGCAAGGAGAACTGATACCCTCAGGTTGTCCTCTGGCCTCCACACTTGTATGTGCATGTGCACATTCACACAGCCAAGTTTACTATAATGAAAGCTTCTTTAGAACAAATTTTGCCATTTTACTACTTAGTTGACTTCATACTTTAAATAGACTAGCATTTATTAAACTTGGAGCTTTCATATTTGAAAGACATAAGGGCTGGAGAGGTGGCTTAGTGGTTAAGGTGTTTGTCTGCAAAGCCTAAGGACCCAAGTTTGAGTCCTCAGTACTTACATAAGCCAAATGCACAAGTGGCACATGTGTCTGGAGTTCATTTGCAGTGGTTAGAGGCCCTGTTTGAGTCTTTTCTTTCTATCTAGGTTCCTTTGGTTTCATCCACAAGTGAGAGTTACACAGCATCTCAACCCTTGTACCAGCCTTCTCATGCCACAGAGCAACGGCCACAGAAGGAACCAATTGATCAGATTCAGGCAAGTTCTGTTGTCAGTCATAAACTGGGCATAGGTACTTTATCATAAATATAGTAACTCTTCTTTTTGGGCTTATTTTTGCCTTCATGAAATAGTTGGACTTACTAATATACAAAACTTTGTTTGCCACTAAAATATATTTGTTTCTTCACTTTGCATTTAGGCAACAATCTCTTTAAATACAGACCAGACTACAGCATCATCTTCCCTTCCTGCTGCTTCTCAGCCTCAGGTGTTCCAGGCGGGGACAAGTAAACCTTTGCACAGCAGTGGAATCAATGTAAATGCAGCTCCGTTCCAATCCATGCAAACAGTAAGCAAATTTAATTCATCTAGCATTAAGTGTGTAGTATGAATCTCATAAGAGTCTCAACAGCCTTCATTTAGCTGAGCTTGACTTTGTACTTACTGTAATTTTAGGTTATATTTAATTGAACATATACTCTGTTAGATTTCTCAGAGATATATTTGAGCCTTATGGGTCCAACAATTTTTTATTTTGTTAATTTGATCCAAAGGATGTAAAGATTTGGTTAACAAAGTTTAAGCATAACAAAAAGTAGCCTAAAACAACAACCAGGTCTAGCAGTTGACATTGCTATGTTTGCTTATTTTTTCCACTTCACTGAAGTGCTTCAAAATAAAATTCTGATATTATACTTCACCATGGTTTATCAATTACAATCTTTAGGTTTTTGAAATTCTAGAAACAATGTGCTGTAATTTGAGATATAGTTAAATCTTAGTGATCAGAAGAATGTTAAGTACTCAAAGTACATTTTCATTAAAATGTTAATAAAAATTTAAGTTAAATGAATTAAATACTCAGTGCTCAAAGCTTATAAATACTTACAAGTAGGGCTGGAAAGATGGCTTAGCGGTTAAGGCACCTGCCTGCAAAGCCAAAGCATACCAGTTTGACTCTCCAGGATCCACATAAGCCAGATAGATGCACAAGGGGGCACCCCCATCTGGAGTTCTTTTGTAGTGGCTGGAGATCACTCTCTTTTTCTCAAATAAATAAATAAAATGTCAAAAAAGGGCAAGTGGTATTACATGAAGTGCTTGTATCTTTTATAAAGATAATGGTATATGTAAAAAAAAAAATTTTTAAGCCAGGCGTGGTGGCGCACGCCTTTAATCCCAGCACTCGGGAGGATCGCCGAGAGTTCGAGGCCACCCTGAGACTACATAGTTAATCCCAGGTCAGCCTGGACCAGAGTAAGACCCTACCTCACAAAACCAAAAAAAAAAAAAAAAAAAAAAAAAAAAAATTTGTGGGGGATGATGTTTTTATTGTTTATGATTTCTGTGTTTTTTTTTTTTTTTAAACCAGCATTGAGATGTCATGATCAAAGCAGGGAATGAAGGGATGGGCTAATCATTTACTTTTATTCGCTTACAGGTGTTTAATATGAATGCACCGGTTCCTCCTGTTAATGAACCAGAAACCTTAAAACAGCAGAATCAGTACCAGGCTAGTTATAACCAGAGTTTTTCCAGTCAGCCTCACCAAGTGGAACAAACAGAACTTCAGCAAGAACAGCTTCAAACAGGTAAGAAGGCCTGTGTTAGCTTTCTGACAGGTTTGTCTGTCATTGGTACAGATTAAACTTTGTTGAGACTGTGCCTGAGGTTTTCAGTAAGGCACCAAGTTACATTCTCATTGATAATGTTGAGTTAAATTGAGTCTATGAATATTCTTGAATTATGTGGTACAGCTTTATATATATATTGGAATTGAACTTGTCCTTTCTCTGGACTTGTCCATTTCCTTTCCTCTTTGCCTAAGGATTTCTTCTTTTAATACTTGTATTGCTTACTTTTTCTGGTTCATTTAGTATTATTATGATGATGATGATGATGATGATGATGATGATGTTGTTTGGTTTTTCAAGGTAGGGTCTCACTCTAGTCCATGATGACCTGGAATTCACTATGTAGTCTCAGGGTGGCCTTGAACTCATGGTGATCCTCCTACCCCTGCCTCCCTAGTGCTGGGATTAAAGTTGTGCACCACCACTCCTGGCTTATTTTATTTTTTATATTATTATATGTAAATTATGAAAGAATTCTTTTAAGAGAGACCTGAAATAAAAGAAAAGAAAAGCTCCTAAGTCAACTGGGTTCTCCCTCCCAAATGAGATAGTTTCCTAGGGAGATTCTGGGAAAATCCTTTAAAAAAAAATTTATTTATGTGAGAGAGCTGGAGAGAACAGGCATGCCATGGCCTCAAGCCACTGCAAAGGAACTCCAGATGCTTGCACCACCTTAGACATCTGGCTTATGTGGGTACTGGGGAATCGAACCTGGGTCTTTAGGCTTCGTAGGCAAACACGTTACCTACTAAGCCATCTCTCCAGCCCACCTTTCAGTTTTTAAATACGTATATATGTATTTTGTATTTTTTTCATTCTAGTTCAGGTTGACCTGGAACTCACTCTTGTAACTCAGGTTGGTCTCAGACCCACAGTGATCCTCAGTCTCCTGAGCGCTAGGATTAAAGACGTAAACCAGTGTAGCTGGCTGCAGTTGATACATAAATGTTATATATAAATATATAACTATGTTATTACATGTAAGTTTTGTGATCAAATATCACCATATTGAGACCAACCTGTCTTCATCACTTTCTCCAGATGTAGCTCATTCTTTTGTGACTTTTTTTTTTTTTTTTTTTTTTTTGGTTTTGCGAGGTAGGGTCTCACTCTGGTCCAGGCTGACCTGGAATTAACTATGTAGTCTCAGGGTGGCCTCGAACTCTCGGTGATCCTCCTACCTCAGCCTTCCCAGTGCTGGGATTAAAGGCGTGCACCACCATGCCCGGCTTTCTTTTGTGACTTTTTATCCTACTTTATCATCTCTTACTAGAGTTTCTATATGGACAAGACTGTATTTTGGTAATGCTTATATCCTTTGTGTCTTACAAAGTACCTGGCATGATGTAGGCACTCTGAATAATTCATTGTCCCACTATAATTTGAATTAGAATCTAATTGGCACTAAAAAAAAGTAGGTTTTGTCCAGGCATGGTGGCACACGTTTTAATCCCAACACTTGGTGAGACTGAGGTAGGAGGATTGTTGTGAGTTTGAGGTAGAAATCCATCTGCCATCCCCACCCCCTTCATGAGATGTCCTACATTGGACACTTTAATGTGGATTCTCAGGATCGAATCTAGGTCCTCATGCTTATAAGGCAAACATTTAATGGACTGACTCCTCAACCCCTTGTTAAAATGTTGATAATGTAATTAAAGGCACTTTATATGCAGAAAAATTGAGTTAACATCTCTTCATACATATTCTGTAGCTTTTTCATTGCAAAATAGTGTTGTAATAAACTAATTCACTAAAATAATTTGAAGATAAAAATGTTCTATTGGAGATAGTCAAGAATCACAGAATTCTCTCCATGCCCCAAAGTGGGAAATTTGGGCAGGCCTAATAGCTACTGGCTATGTTCTGTTACCTTCCTTATCTTTCAGAAATATTTACAGCATTTGTCTTTTCTCCCTTATGTAATGCCAAAAACATGCCTCAGTATTTAACTTTTGAAGATTTCTGTGGACGGGGGTATGTGGATATCTGCCAAGTAATATGAGCCTTTTAGAACCAGATCTTTAAAACGGGTTGAGTGCCAGTGCAAGTAACATTTAGCCATTTTCTAAATTAGCTGTACTTTTTGTTTTAAAGATAAGTTTTGGATTAGTGGTTAAAGGTGCTCAGTTATAAAGCATGCTGGCTCAGTTTGATAAAGCTAGATGCACATAGTGTTGCATGCATTTAGAGTTTGTTTGCAGTAGCTAGAGGCCCTGGAGCATGCCCATACACTCACACACTCTCTCTCTGCTTGGAATAAATAATTAAAAATATTTAAAGATAGGCTTTAAGGTGTATTTATTGAAGGCCTCTGCTGTTTTAGCTGTGTATTTGATGGCATTTCTACTTAGTTTTGAGACTATGGCTTTGTATGTTTCACTAAGTGCTTTATAATGAAAAGTAGTTCCATGACACAGCACAGTGATCATACATAGTAGCATGTATGTCTTTGAAACATTGTGCATCTATTGCTAAACGTTGTTTTCAGAAGGTGTTAAATAGTATATAACGTTGTCAAATCAAAAATCATCTTTTTTTTTTTTTCTTTTTTTTTTTTTTTGCGGTAGGGTCTCACTGTAGCCCAGGCTGACCTGGAATTGACTATGTGGTCTCAGGGTGGCTTCTAGCTCATGGCAGTCCATGTGCCACCACATCCAGCTTAACTTTGTCAAATAATTTTAGTTTGGAATTATTGTTGGAGCGATTAACCCTTTTAGTTTAATCTTAAGAGAGGAAGAGAAAAAGGAACTGGAATTAGTAATGTTCCTATTATATATGCAAATTTATTTAATGAGAATTGAACTTTCAGGAGTCTGTAAGGATACTGCTTAAACCTGAAAGCATATGGAAGAGGACGTGGTGATGAGCCCTGTATAAGTGGGTGTTGATATACATGTACAATATTTGTATCTTAACAGTGGTTGGCACTTACCATAGTTCCCAGGACCAACCCCATCAGGTGACTGGTAACCACCAGCAGCCTCCCCAGCAGAATGCTGGATTTCCACGTAGCAGTCAGCCTTACTACAACAGCAGGGGTGTATCTCGAGGAGGTTCCCGTGGTGCTAGAGGCTTGATGAATGGATACCGGGGCCCTGCCAATGGATTCAGAGGTAAATCAAACCGCTTTTTTTTTGCAATTTCAAGTTCTTTTCTGATTGTAATATAGATTAAAAAAATACGGTTTTGGGGAAAGATGTACATCCTTTAACTTTTTAAAAAATTATTTTATTTCATTTTATTTATTTTTGGAGAGAGACAGAGAGGGAGAGGGAGACAGATAGAGATGGGCGCGCCAGCAGTCTCTCAGCTGCTGTGAACGAAATCCAGATGTGTGCACCCCCTTGTGGGCAAGTGCGGCATTGCACCCTTGCATCACTTTGCATCTGGCTAAACGTGGGACCTGGAGATTGGAACCAGCGTTCTTAGGCTTAGCAGGCAGGCGCCTTAACCGCTAAGCCATCTCTCCAACCCTCCTTTAACTTTTTTTTTTTTTTCTTCTTCTTCGAGGTAGGGTCTCACTCCGGCCCAGGCTGACCTGGAATTCACTATGTAGTCTCAGGGTGGCCTCGAACTCATGGCAATCCTCCTACCTCTGCCTCCCAAGTGCTGGGATTAAAGGTGTGTGCCACCATGCCCGGCTTCCTTTAACTTTTTATTTTTTTATTTTTTATTTTTTTATTATTTTTTTTGGAGAGAGACACAGAGAGAGACAGAGAGAGAGAGGGAGAGGAAGACAGAGTTGGGCACGCCAGCAGTGTCTCAGCTGCTGCAAACGAAATCCAGATGTGTGCGCCCCCTTGCGGTCAAGTGCGGCATTGCGCCCTTGCGTCACTTTGCATCTGGCTAAACGTGGGACCTGGAGATTGGAACCAGTGTTCTTAGGCTTAGGAGGCAGGCGCCTTAACCCCTAAGCCATCTCTCCAGCCCTCCTTCTTTAACTTTTTAATGTATATTTTGATGTATTTATTTAAATGACAAAATTACTGTGTGTGGGGGGGGGGGAATTGCTCCTTAGGGCTAACTGGTTTGTATGCATTTCCAAACTTTAGGGATCTGCTTTTGTGTGGGTGTGCTCACGTGGAGACGAGAGTTTCCACTTCTAAGGTAGTTAGTACTTACATGTGTATGAATAGGTTAGGACAGCGAATTAGAAAGTAGTTTGAGCAACTAGTAAGACTTAAAATTTTCTCATTCTTAACCTTTAAGGAAGCAAAGTTTTATTGTGGAGAAAAGTAAATTGTTTATTTCATTGTTCTAAATTTTAGGAGGATACGATGGCTACCGCCCTTCATTCTCTAACACTCCAAACAGTGGTTATACACAATCTCAGTTCAGTGCTCCCCGGGACTACTCTGGCTATCAGCGGGTATGTAAATCCAGTCTGGTCCTCAGTAACTAAGTAGTTTGGGGTTAATCATGTGGTGTCCCAGATATTTAGTGTTCAGTATAGATACAATATAGTCTGAAAAACATGATTTTTCAAAAGTAGAGAATATCTAAATATTCTTGAGCATAATGGAAGTATAATTACTAGAGACTAATTTTGAGCTGCAATATACTGAAATGTCCAAAAATGTCTGTTCTGCAAGGGTTAGGATGGAAGGCTAGAGCTAGATGGGTAAATAACAAATGTACTTTTTGATTCTAACTAGCTTGTCTTTTAGGATGGATATCAGCAGAATTTCAAGCGAGGCTCTGGGCAGAGTGGACCACGGGGAGCCCCACGAGGTAATATTTTGTGGTGGTGATCCTAGCTCCTAAGTGGAGCTTCTGTTCTGGCCTTGGAGGAGCTGTTCATAGTCTGCATGTAGGTTACATGTTAGGAGTACATTTATCTTTTCCAGACTTGTTGCTAGGGATTAAATGAAATGCTTTGTTTCTACAATTTAATCTTGATTCCAAATTTTAATTTTAGAATGACTTTCCCTGTTACTGTCGTGAAAGCTAGAACATTTTCTCTGCCTCAGAAGTGTTTTTCCAACTGGAAATTATTTTTCAGGTCCTAAAACCTGGTAAATGTTTTTAGGAAATACTTATTGAAACTTTTTGTAAGACATTTTTGGAATGAGATCGAACATTTATATAAATTTATTATCCTCTTTCATTTTTGAAACATGCATATGCATATTATACTTTAGGACCAGAAACCCTTTAATGGCCAAATAAGCCATAATTACATATAGAGAACCATTTAGAAGTGATAGAACTAATTGGAATTTGAATACCTTTAGGACCACTATTAGTGATCTAAGTGCCAAATTTAAACAACCCTCAAAGTTTAAGAGGTCTTCCCCCCCTCCCCTTTTTAGTAGTGGAAAACAATTTCCTGTGTGGCAGGAGGCTAATCTATGTAACAGTTAAGAGCTAGCGTTTCATATAATCTTAAGTTCTAAATGGTTCTCTTATCTGAGGGAGGTTAAAGAATAGGTTTCCTCTAGTTATTGGTTGGCCATAACATGTATAAAATGTACACTAAGGAGGAATTACAAAGTACTTTGATTTGAATGCTAGTAGCAATTGGCCAGTAAAAAAGGTACTTTTTAAAAAATGAATGGATCACATGGAAGTTACTGATATGAAGTATCAAAGGTATTTGCATGTGAATGTGGGTTGTGTTCCTTGCCACCTTGTAGCATATCCTATGAAAGTTTTGAGTTAACTGATAGTCAAAATTGTTTTAATAGCATGTGTAAAAAGTTATTTTGTTAATAAGTCATTATATAATTTTGAATGTTATGTAGTTTCTTTTTAACAGTTTAGGTAATAAGGTCTGTTTTTCATTCTGGTGCTTTTATTAATTTTGATAGTATGATGTTACTACTGAAATGTAAGCTAGCGTGTACACTAGAATGTAAGCTCCATGAGAGCAGGTACCTTGTCTGTCTTCACTGCTGTATCTATTCCCAACGCTTGATGACAGTGCCTGGCACATAGTAGGCACTCAATAAATACTTGTTGAATGAATGAATGAATGAGTACTGGTGGAATACTCCATTAGCTTTACTCCTCTTATCGCTAGAGAACATGAGCAAATTTGCACATGACAACTTGGAAGCCAGGTGAAACTGAACACTGAAGAATTGACTTCTTAGACCTAAGAATGTGGTCACAAGCTGCCTACATGCTTCTTGACTTCAGATGAAAATCTGCTTGAAGGCAAAACAAGTAATATTTGAAAGAAAAAATCAAATGCCATTTTTGTCTTCTAGGTCGTGGAGGGCCCCCAAGACCCAACAGAGGGATGCCGCAAATGAACACTCAGCAAGTGAATTAATCTGGTTCACAGGATTATGTTTAATCGGCAAAAACACACTGGCCAGTGTACCATAATATGTTACCAGAAGAGTTATTATCTATTCGTTCTCCCTTTCAGGAAACTTATTGTAAAGGGACTGTTTTCATCCCATAAAGACAGGACTACAATTGTCAGCTTTCTATTACCTGGATATGGAAGGAAACTATTTTTACTCTGCATGTTCTGTCCTAAGCGTCATCTTGAGCCTTGCACACCATACTCAGATTCTTCACCCTTGCTTAGGAGTAAAACACAATATTCTTTACAGGGTGGTAACATCTCCATAGTAATTTGAAGTGGCTGGAAAAAAAACAAGTTTGACTTTGACATTGGATAAAATCTACAGATCATTCCTAGAGTGATTCAGTGGTAATTAACAAAAGTAAAAGGCCTTCCTTGAAAGGAAGAAGGAAGGAGTAGAATGTGGTTTGGTCAAGCAACTGCATTTCACAGTTTTTCCAGTTAAATTGGAGCATTAAGTAAAGCATACCAATTATGCATGGGTGCTTAATCACACGTGTAAGGCTAGCTGACAGGCTACTAGCTTTGATACAGCACTGTTGTCTAGCTAAACAACTGTGATTAAAAACACATGTAAGTTGCTTTTTAACAGCAACAAAGCCAAAATGCAAAAGTAGGCTTTGATTGCCACTTTTTGAAAAATATGCAACAAATGTGGGATATAATTTGGACAGGCTACTTCTGTATGTAATGTGAAATATTTGATACCTTCTGAACACTTACTAGTTTCCTTGAGACAGTGGCTTTCATGAGGGTTAGTTCTGTGTCATTCCTCATGGTATGTGCACTGTCATCACTAATCCTCAGATCTTGTATTCTTCTCTGAATTGGTACAGGTACTGATGGAAATCTCTAATGGATAATCGTAACACTTTTGGTCACATGTTTTTTTCTGCAGCCTAAAAGTTCTTAAAAAGGTATCAAATGCCTGCTGCTACCACCCTTTTAAATTGCTATCTTTTGAAAAGCACCAGTATATGTTTTAGATTGATTTCCCTGTTTGAGGGAAATGACAGACAGTAGCTTCAGTTTTGATGGTTTAAGCAAAAACAAATAAAACATGTTTATAAAAATTGTATCTTGAAACACTGGTGTTCAACAGCTAGCAGCTTATGTGATTCAACCCATGCATTGTTAGTGTCACAGATTATATGGATATGTCCAGCAGTTATTTCTGTAGCATTTGCACCTACCTTTTGTCTAATTTAACCCTAATTGAATTCTCCTTCTTCATGGAGAAATTTATGTTCCAAGTGGTCATTCTTTGCCTTGGACGCATAGGGAGAGCCCCAAGTTGGGTGGAGATGGAAAGTTTAGTAGTGATGGAACCATGTTTTGGGATCTGTGCTAGCAGTGTGAGCACTCATTCTGTGTGCCTCTGAACTTGCTGCTTGTTGTCCCACTCCATTTTGACCGCCTGGAGAGTTATTCCCACCTGTTAAGCAAAGGCAGTTGATGATATTTTCTGTGCAGCAATTAATTTTACATTTTATCCTTTAGCTAAGGAATTTTCCATCAGGTATTCAGCTACTTAAAAACAAAACAGAGTGTTCTCAAACATTCATCATTAGACAACTGGAATTTTTAAAAAACTTTTTTTTTTTTTTTTGCTGGTTTTGTAACCTACTAAAATGGTTAGGCTGTTCAACATTCCACATTCAAAAATTTTGTAGGGTGGTGGGTAATGGGGGTTCTTCAATGTTTATTTTAAAATAAATAAAGTAAGTTCTTGACTTTTCTCATGTGTGGTTGTGGTACATCATATTGGAAGGGTTATCTGTTCACTTTTGCAAATAAGTATTTCTTTTGCTAGCACCTCCCCTTGTGTGCTTTAAATGACATCTGCCTGGGATGTACCACAACCATATGTTAGTTATATTTTAGGGTATGGAGAGAATATGTGTGGTTTGTTGGATAATTCCTCAATGTGTGCTTGGGATCCTATGTAGAACTAAATTTTCTATTTGTGGAAAATAGTTTAACAATTTGACATTTAATCAAAATTGAAGTAAGTTCTTTATACAGCACTAATACATAGGGTGTGGAGAAATACTTTCTAAGTTTCAAGCTTCTATGCATTGTTTCAGATGTGAATGTGTAAAGGTGTTTGTAGTTTTATTCTGTATTTTTTTTTTTAAAGAATCATTTGTTCATTTGAAAACGCTTAAAGTAAGTGGGCATTCTACCATCACAGCTTAAATGTAAACCTTTTATGTTTCAATTCAAACCATATTTTTCAAAGGAACTCCTCCCTGGGCAGAGAACTAAATCCCTTTAATATCTGAATCTTGGTCTTCAGTATTCTTACATGTAAATGCTTGTCTAAGCTGCAAAAGGCCTTTTGCTTGGTCAAATACGTATTTTAGCAGTTACAAGGAAATGATTGTCATACATGTTTCAGTGTAGCAAGACCACTTATAAGAAAGATACTTTTGTATATGCATAGTTATTAGTCCTCTTACATGTATAATGAAACTTCTTTTTAAAACGTTTTAGTAAAGGTAGCATGTCATTGATTTTGGTTAGGGTAATTTTATTTCCAGACCCTAAATACTCCTGAGGAATATAGGAGGGGTTTTTCTTCTGATCATGGTATCATGATATTAAAGCAAATGCCCTTTCAATGATTTTAGTGAACTAACTTCTCAAGTTCTTTTGTCTTCTATATATGTGCACAGACACATACTTGAGACATACGAATGTAGGCTTCTCAGGTTCATTAGTTGAGGTGCTTCACTCACAACCAGTTCTTGAGTACTCATCGTATTGGAGCAGCTTCTATGTGCTTTAGGCAATTTGTATTGTTTATTGTATTTTCAGTGGTATATCTAACCAAGGGAGATTGGATCTAGCTAGATAAGCACTGCTGTCATGCCCTTCAATTCAACCTGAAGCTATTTAATCTATCACACTTGGTTTCTTTTTAAGCACACTTGATTTTGTTGATAGGTAAACTTCAAAAAAAAAAAAGGGTATTTCCTTGAGCTTGTCTTTTAGAGAGTTAATGGAGTGTAAAAACGTCCAGAAAAATGAAAGTAAATTAAGCTCATCTCTGTATCTTTTTCCATTTTCAATTCTAAAAACATGCTGGAAAAGACTAGTAAATATTTTAAGTTACATTAGATTAAATTATATGAAAACTTGATTAATCATTGTTCTTGAGCAAAATCTGTGTCAAGTTATCTATACCATCTGCTAAAACTTGAAAGTGCTGGAGAGAAGAAAAGATTTTTGTCTAGTCTCATCTAAGAAGGCTAGACTAGCACTGTTTTTTCTTTCTTGACTACTAGCAATGCAAGTTGATGTCTAACTAGCTCCATGCTGTAGCCCCACTCCTCAGTATTAGTGTTGACTGAAAGAAGTTCTTGATCAACCAGCTTTTAAAAACTATCTTATTTGTAAATTCGCTACCCATAAGTACTGTGTTTCTCTTAGGGATACAACCTAAACTTGATTCAGCACATACAGGAATTTGGCAGGCATTATGACCAAGTGTTATCAATTCAGTGGTAAAAAACAGTAGTAAAGTGACCCAACAATATAGTAAGTTGCATGAACGGAACACTGGTTAATCAAAAATTGGAAGACCACGACTGATAAGAAACCTAATCAAAATGATCAGGAAAGACTTGATTGAAAGTGATAATTGAACTAAGATTTATGAATGAGGCATAGTGAAGTAGACAAGAGGATAAAAGCTTAGAGGTCTGAGCTCCAATGATGGGCATAGTCAGGCTGGAGAATGGTCAAGGGTAGTTTGAGTCCCTGAAGTTTTTGTCTAGAGCGTTTAAAAACTATAAAGGTTTTAAAGCTGTATATGTATGTTGGGGGTGGAGATAGTGGACCGTCCCATAAAATTGCCATTTAAAAGACGCTGTACTGTTGAGAACAAAAGTGTATAGGCCAAGAGTTCCAGAAGATAACACATTAAAGTAGCTACAGCTTCTGCTGGAGTGATTTGCAACGTGGTAGTGATGGGTGGTTTACTATCAACACTGTTTGCAGTTTCTGGTTTCTGCAGGCTTCATCTCTTGATTGTTTTTCCCAGGAGAGTTCATCCAGTCCCACGATTTGAATTGTGATTGGATTTAGTTTGGAGCCACTCTAGACACACCCAGGTTCCAAACCCTTCAAGCTCCAAATTTACGCTAAATATCTTGACGTTCATGTCTCGGTTTTTCAGATTGAACTGTTTTCCATTCATAGTTGTTGAGGGCCAAAGTAGTGTGCTGTCTTTTAATGTTTCTACCATACTCCTGAACCATCTAGCGTTTGTGACCTCCACCACCACCATTCCAGACCACGACTACAGCTCATTAACAGTGTCCTTGCTCATAACTGCCCTCTAGAGTGTGTAGTTTTTGCACAGCATTAAGGATGAATTAATAGGGCATATTGGGTGTCATTCTCCTGTCCCTTAACTCCAGTGGCTTTCCATCAACAAATTCGATCCTGGTCCACATGCTCCTTTGTAGGCCTTGGGGGGCTTTGAACTCCCTCTCCCTCCCCAGTCCTGGGATTAAAGGCGTACCGCGCTTGACTTAATTCCCCACCCCACCCCCCCACCCCCAGGCAGGGTCTGTCTATCCCAGGCTGACCTGAGATTATGTAGTCTCAGGGTGGCCTTGAACTCAATGCGGTCCTCCTCACCTCTGCCTCCCGAGTGATGGGATTAAAGGCATGCGCCGTCAACGCCTGGATTTTTTTTTTTTGGGAGGGGGGCTTGAAACCATTTCACAGGACTAACCCTGTTCACTTCTAGGACGTAGATGTCGTCTGTATGTTTCGCTTTCTCAAAAGCAGAATTTAGTATATTAAAACTTCTCTAGGGATAAAACTGGTTGTCCCCTGCCAAGCGGCAGCTACCGGGCATACTAACAGTTTAAGTGAATGAATGGACGACAATCTCGAAGTGTTATTTGGGATCTCAAGGGTAAGAATAACGAGCTCTGCTCTGGACATCGGAGCTTGAGTGCAAGAGTATCAAGAACACTGGATTTGTTTGCTTGTAGTTCGACATCGTCACCACCACCCCACCCCCACCCCCCGACAGAAACAAACGAACTCGAGAATGGAAACTCCTAATCCTTGCGGTCATGAGCAGAGCCCAGGTTGCTTGTAGGAGGAAGAACAGCGGATGTGGGGTCGGCGGGGGGAATCTTGCAAAGTACCGGGGCCCAAAAGTGGGTAGTGCCAACAATTCACGAGGTCCGCGGGGTAGAGGGTCAAGTGCACAAAACGTTTCTAAAGGTGAGTTTCCTCCTGTCCCGTCAGGGATCACACATGCCCGGAGCGGCGGCCTCTTGGCCTGTAACCACGGCCCTCGGACGCCACGCTGTAGCAGTCCGCCCGGGTATCGGCCGGCGCCAAGGATGGGGACACGTAGGGGGTTTGCTTGGAACGGAGTTACGGAAGGTACTACCTGGCGCCCCGCCGGTTGACCAAGGGCCGAAGTGCGCAGGCGCAGCCTGTGGTTCCGCCTCCAGGTGCCTCTGGCGTCATCACCAGGAGACACCATCATGGAAGGCCCGTCAAGCTTGTCGCTGAACCTGTAGCGCGTGCGCAGTATTGCCTAGGCGCGCTTGCCATCACGCACGCGGCGGCGTAGCCCGGGCAGCCGCGTTTCCGGCCCGGCGTCCGCTTGGGGCCGCCAGCCGTGCTTTTTTCAGGCTGTCCCTGTCCCACGTGCTTCCGCCGTGCTCTCACTTGGCTCGGGTTCTTCGGGTGCAGGTACCGCGCTGGAGGGCTGGGCGTGGGTGGTCGCGCGGGCGTCTGCGTCCTCGCCGGCTCGGGAGGAGGCTGGCTGGGACAGGGTCCCACGCGCTCGGGCCGAGCTCGCGCTGCCTCTCGGACGCGCGCCAACCACGTCGGCCCCGCAGCTTGAGCCCTGGGCGGGCTGCCGTGGTCCCGTTCCCATTCTTAGGGCTCCCTAGCTAGGAGAATGGGTGGATGACAGCACAGTCGCGGTCCTCAGTGCTATGCGTTGACCTTCTCTCGTTCTCGGGCTCTTCACTGTGTTCATTCATTTACACTCTATCCAGCAGTCAGCATCAGGACTTAGGTTTTGTTTGACAGGACAGCTAATGAGTGATGCTTGAGGGCATATAGTACTATGTGTGCAGAAGGATAAGTGAGTGAAAAGAAAACTGCATTTTCTTCTTTCCAGCAAGACCGTCATGGCAACTGCAGCTCACAATAACCTTCGACAGTTATTAGATTGCCTACTGTAATTGTCACATTTAGATCTAATTTTATCTGTATTTATTTCTCCTTTATTTTTTAAAAATATTCCCAGAATGAAAGCTTACAAGCTTTTCATATAGTTATTGTAAGACTCTCCCAGTCGCTAGAACAATATAACTATATAAATCTGTACACATATATGTATGTTAAAAAATAAAAAAACCCTTATATATTAAATACATAAATTAAGAAACAAATATTTTTTATTCTTTAATATATCTTATTTATTTATTTGATAGAGAGAAGAGGGGGAGAATGGGCATGCCAGGGCCTCCAGCCACTGCAAACTAACTCCAGATGCATGCGCCCTCTTGTGCATCTGGCTTATGTGGGTCCTGGAGAATCAAACCAGGATCCTTTGGCTTTGCAGGCAAATACCTTAACTGCTAAGCCATCTCTCCAGCCCTATTATTTTTTTTTTTTAGGTTCTGTTTATTGATTTGAGATTGACAGAGAAAGAGAGAGAGAGGAAGAGAACAGGCACACCAGGGCCTTCAGCCACTGCATACAAACTCCAGATATATGTGCCACCTTGTACATCTGGCTTACGTGGGTACTGGGGAATTGAGCCTCAAACCATGGTCCTTTGGCTTCCCAGGCAAGTGCTTAACCACTAAGCCATCTATTTTTCCATATATATATATATATATTTTTTTTTTTTTTTTTGTTTTGCAAGGTAGGGTCTCACTCTGGTCCAGGCTGACCTGGAATTAACTATGTCATCTCAGAGTGGCCTCAAACTCTCATCGATCCTCCTACCTCTGCCTCCTGAGTGCTGGGATTAAAGGTGTGCGCCACCACGCCCAGCAGGATTTTTTTTTAAAGTTTTTATTTATTTGCAAGCAGAGAGAGAGAAGAGAGACACACAGAGAATGGACATGCCATGGCCTCTAGCCACTGCAAATGAACTCCAGACACGTGCCCCTTGTGCATCTGGCTTGGGTCCTGGGGAATTTAACCTGGGTCCTTTGGCTTTGCAGGCAAATGCTTTAACCACTAAGCCATCTCTCCATCCTCCCCCTTTTTACAAAATTTCTTTTTTGAGGTAGGGTTTCTCACTAGCTCAGGCTGACCTCAAACTCACCTTCCACTGCCTCCTGAGTGCGGGGACTTATAACTTTGTGGTTTTTTTGGGGGTGGGGGATTGAGTTAGTGTCTTGCTGTAGCCCAGGCTGACCTGGAATTCACTATGTAGTGTAAGGGTGGCCTCCAACTCACAGTGATCCTCCTACCTCAGTCTTCCAAGTGCTGGGGTTAAAGGCATGTGCCTCACCTGATAGAATTCAGGCAGGTTTGAGTTTGAATCCTGTCTGTTGCTGGCCTGACCTATGATACTTGAATTCTTTTTGTTTTGGTGTTTCGAGGTAGAATCTCACTCTAACCAGGCTGACCTGGAATCTACTATGTAGCCTCAGGGTGGCCTCGAACTCTCCATGATCCTCTTATCACTGCTTCCCCCAGTGCTGGGTTTAAAGGCATGTGCCACCATGCCCGGCCTTTTTTTTTTTTCTTAAAGATTTTATTTTCATTTATTTATTTATTAGAGACAGAGAAAAAGTGAGAATGGGCACCCATGGCCTCTAGCCAATGCAAACGAACTCCAGGTGCATGTGCTACCATGTTCATCTGGCTTATGTGGGACCTGGAGAATTGAACCTGGGTCCTTAGGCCTCATAGGCATGTGCCTTAACTGCTAAGGCATCTTTCCAGCCCCCCTTTTTAAAAATATTTTATTTATTCATTCATTTGGGGGAGAGAGAGAGAAAGAGGCACATAGAGAGAATGGGTATGTCAGGGTCTCCAGCCACTGCAAATAAACTCCAGATGCACGTGCCACCTTGTGCATCTGGCTTGCCACCTTGTGCATCTGGCTTACGTGGGTCCTGAGGAATTGAACCTGGGTCCTTTGGCTTTTCAGGCATGCACCTTAATTGCTAAGCCATCCCTCCAGCTCGATACTTGAATTCTTTATACTGCTTTCTTATAAACCTTATAAACTATGTAGTATGACTGTTATACTAGCAATTTGGGTTGGGAAGTTAAATGGGACAGTTAAGATATAGCTAAAGTTCAAGTCATGAACTTTATGTTTAGAATGTAGTAAGTTCTGGACTTTCTAAGTCACATATCCTGGCCTCACTTTTTCATTCCTCATGTTTCTTTGTTGTGTTAACATAATTTATCTTGTGGAATACTACTACGGTAATTATATAATATTTTATCATAGTTAATCACATAACTTTTTCATTTGATTTTATTTTGGTGTTGCTAGAGATCAAGGCCAGGGCTTACCATGGCCAGGCAAGTGCTATACTACTGAACTTTACATCCCTAGCCTCTACATAACTTTTTTTTTAAATTAGTTTTTATTGACAACGTCTATACGTACAGACAGTAAACCATGATATTTCCCTCCCCTCCTCCCTTTCCCCTTCAGAGCTCCACTCTCCATCATATCCCCTCCCTCTCTCTATTAGTCTCTCTTTTAAATTGATGTCATCTTTTTCTCCTATTAGGAGGGTCTTGTGAAGGTAGTCTACATAACTTTTTTGAGGTTTGCCTGTGAAAAGCTCTGAGGCTTTTCCTGTTCTGAGACAGCACATTTTATCATACATAGAAATATTTCTTTTTTGCTGGGCATGGTGGCACACGCCTTTAATCCCAGCACTTGGGAGGCAGAGGTAGGAGGATTGCCGTGAATTCTAGGATACCCTGAGACTACATAGTGAATTCCAGGTCAGCCTGAGCTACAGTGAGACCCTACCTCGAAAAACCAAAACAACAACAACAACAACAAAATATATATATATGTATGTATATACACACACATACATACATACATCTTTTTCCTTCATTAATAATGTGAATATTAAAGAAACTGGACCATAAGAAACCCTAGAAAAGTCCATAATGAAAATCACACCATTTGGAAATAACCTCATTTTAGCCCTTTTTTTCAGTGTCTCTCTCTTTTTTTTTTTTTTTTTTTTTTTTGGTTTTTCAAGGTAGGGTCTCACTCTGGTCCAGGCTGACCTGGAATTCACTATGTAGTCTCAAGGTGGCCTTGAACTCATGGTGATCTTCCTACCTCTGCCTCCCGAGTGCTGGGATTAAAGGCGTGCGCCACCACGCCCGGCTCAGTGTCTTTTTTTTTTCCCTCTCTCTGTGCGTTATGTATAAAATATACTGCCATGCACTTGGGAGGCAGAGGTAGGAGGATTGCTATGAGTTTGAGGCCAACCTGAGCCTACATAGTGAATTTCTGGTCAGCCTTGGCTAGAGTGAGACCATACCTCAAAAAAACAAAGCAAAACAAAACAAAAAATTACACACACTTTACCCTGCCACTCTCATAATCTTTATCTTTGAATATGCTCTGGGTATATGGATATACTATTACATACTTAAGTCACTTCTCTTTTTGAACCTTTCAGTCTTGAATTTTCTTTTTAAAAATATTTTTATTTATTTGCAAGGAGAGAGAGGAGAATGGGTGTGTTGGAGCCTCTTACCATTGCAAACTCTAGACATATGTGCAACTTTGTGCATCTGGCTTTACATGGGAAATGGAGAATTGAACTGAGATCTTCAGGCTTTGCAAGCATGTGCCTTCAACCACTGAGCAATTTCTCCAGCCTCAGAAGTGACCCCCCCTTTTTTTAAAGCAGAGTCTCACTCTAGCCTAGGCTGACTTGGAAGTCACTCTGTAGCTCAGGCTGGTCTTGAACTCACAGCAATCCTCCTACCTCTGCCTCGCGAATGCCAGGATTAATGCCTGGTCTGATTTTTCTTAAATTTCTTTTTTTTTTAATTTTTTGTTTATTTTTACTTATTTATTAGAAGCAGATACAGAGAGAAAGAGGCAGAGAGAGAGAGAGAGAGAGAGAGAGAGAGAATATGGGTGCACCAGGGCCTCCAGCCACTGCAAATGAATTCCAGATACATGCGCCACCTTGTGCATCTGGCTTACGTGGGTCCTTGGGAATTGAGCCTCAAACCGGGGTCCTTAGGCTTCAGGCAAGTGCTTAATCGCTAAGCCATCTCTCCAGGCCTCTTAAATTTCTTTTTTTTTAAAAATAACTATTTTTTAAAGATTTTATTTTTATTTATTTATTAAAGACAGAGAGAGAAAAGAGAGAGAGGGAGAGTGAGAATTGGTGCACCAGGGCCCCTAGTCACCGCAAACGAACTCCAGATGCATGCACCTCCTTATGCATCTGTCTTATGTGGGACCTGGAGAATCAAACTGGGATCCTTAGGCTTCCCAGGCAAACACCTTAACCTTTTTTTTGTTTTTCGAGGTAGGGTCTCACTCTAGCTCAGGCTGACCTGGAATTCACTCTGTAGTCTCAGGGTGCCCTTGAACTCATGGTGATCCTCCCACCTCTGCCTCCTGAGTGCTGGGATTAAAGGCATGCGCCACCACGCCTGGCTTTTAAATTTCTTTAAAGAGGTGTAATAATAAGCTTCCCTGCTGACGTCCCATGCTTAGTAACACTTAACCTCCCAAGCCTCAGTGTCCTGATTTTATTTTATTTATTTTATTTTTATTTTTATTCATTTATTTGACAGAGAAAGAGGGAGAGAGAGAGAGAGAGAGACAGAATGGGCGTGCCAGGGCCTCCAGCCACTGCAAATGAACTCCAGATGCATGCGTCCCTTTGTGCATCTGGCTAACATGGGTCTTAGGGAACCGAACCTGGGTCCTTCGGCTTTGCAGGCAAACACCTTAACCACTAAGTCATCCCTCTAGCCCAGTGTCCTGATTTTAAAACTGAGACTGGTATCTTCTATGACATGTTGGAAAATGAAGATGATACACACATGCCTGGCCCCACCAGAGGCAGCCAGCTGTGCTACTTACTTCCCTGGAACCTAGTGCTTTGCCCAGCTGTGTTTCCTTTCTCTCAGTGATAGTCTTTCACCATGCATCGGAAGAAGGTGGACAACCGAATTCGGATTCTCATTGAGAATGGGGTAGCTGAGCGGCAGAGGTCTCTCTTTGTTGTTGTTGGGGATCATGGGAAAGATCAGGTAAGATGTGGTCAATGCTTCCTGAATTACTTTATGATTTGTCCTAATGAGCATGTTATTCAGGCTTTAGGCCCTTTTGGTTTCGGCACATAATAACATTAAGTCTTTCTAAAACAATTTTAACATTTTTTTTTTTATTAGAGAGAGAGAGAGAGAGAGACAGACAGACAGACTATGGTACACTAGGGCTTTTGCTTCTGTAAACAAACTCCAGACTCATGCACCACTTTGTATCTGACTTTATGTGGGTACTGAGAAATTGAACCTCAGCTGGCAGGCTTTGCAAGAAAGTGCCTTTAACTGCTGGGCTATCTTCCCAGCCTTATAATGGCATTAATATCGCTTTAGGTGGTGAGGTGCCTAGGGAGAACCATTGTCTTCTGAATATAGTAAATTCTCTGTATTGATTTATGAGCAGATAAGCCAATACCTTTAGAAGCCCAGGATGATGGATTCATAGGGTAAGTGTATATGACCTGGCTTCTAGTCTTCACCTGGTCACTACTTGCCTTATGACTTGGTTATCAATTTAGTTTCTACCTTTGTCAGATGAGATCTTGGACCTAGCAGTCTCTATGGTTGCTTTGGGCCCAGATGTTCAGTGATTTTTTTTTCCTTTGGCAGGTGGTAATCCTCCATCACATGTTATCCAAAGCAACTGTAAAGGCTCGACCTTCAGTGCTGTGGTGTTATAAGAAAGAGCTGGGGTTCAGCAGGTAAGCTTGGCTCTTTGTCCTATCTACTTTTTAAATGAGAGAGAATGGGGTACCAGCCACTGCAATCAAACACTAGACTCATGTGCCACCTTGTGCGTCTGGCTTATGTGGGAGCTGGGGAGTCAAACATGGGTCCTTAGGCTTCGCAGGCAATCTCCGTCACTGATAAGCCATCTCTCTAGCCTCTATCCCCTTTTTTTTTTTTTTTGTTTTTGAGGTAGGGTCTTGCTCTAGCCCAGGCTAACCTGGAATTCACTGTGTAGTCTCAAGGTGGACTTGAACTTGTGGTGATCCTCCTACCCCTCCCTGCCTCCTGAGTGCTGGGACTAAAGGCATGCGCCACAATGCCTGGCCTCCTATCTACTTTTAATTTCTGCTTTTTACTTATATGACAGGAAAGAGTTCCTTGACATTGTGTTCCAGGGTCAGCTCTGTTATTCAGACCAGCATCTGTCCTCATTTTTACTGCTATATACCTTAAAACAGAAGCTTCTGTACTTCCTAACCATTTTTGGCCCTGGCTTTCTCTTGTATAATTGTGGCCAAATGGTTCTGACTCTTCAGTTAGAGAGCTAACAGCTCAGCTAGAAGCTGCCGTGCTGAAGCTCTTTTTGTCTTTTCTATAAAGGACAGGTAAATGGTAGTGGCTAGCAGAGCTTTAACACCAATAACAGTTCAGGGTTTCCTAGGAAATGTCCAACTTCCATTTTAGTCCTTGTGTCATTGCTGGCTTAGATAAGAGCTGCCCCTGAGGACCTGATCCTACACACTGAGCAAGACATGAGATGAATTTGTTTAGCAACATGAATATATTAGTGTACCAGCACCCTACCTTTTACAGGCTTTTTGGGGAGTAGCACAGTGTAGCTAAAACATTGGCTTCAGGAGAAGGTAGTGGGGCCACTTAGGGTTGGCTTCAAGATTTACCTTTGACTAAAGTGAGGCTTGGCTTCTACTATTACCCAGCTTTTATAGTGAAATACCTGCACAAGGTCAAAGGATGAAATAGTGGCATAGTTTGCACACACTTAGTGCCATCTTGCTTCAAAGCCTGTCTCCTTTAACCATTATTCCGATACCTCTCGACTTTCCTTCTGGTGAGAGAGCCAGCTCCCATCTTTCTGAGTTCCCCACCAGCTCTGAAGGTCTGAGCAGGGACTGTTGAGCCTCTCTGCACTCAGCTCTCACACCTCCAGTTAACTGGCTTTTATGGGATTCCGCCATTGTAGTCACCGCAAGAAGAGAATGCGACAGCTACAAAAGAAAATAAAGAGTGGGACCTTGAACATAAAGCAAGATGACCCATTTGAGCTCTTCGTAGCAGCCACAAACATTCGCTACTGCTACTACAATGAGACCCACAAGATCCTAGGAAACACTTTTGGCATGTGTGTCCTTCAGGTGGGTGGCCTCCTCCAGCCTGGGCACTGTGGAGGCCTTGTGCTGTCTGCTTCCCCACTGACAAGGGGATTCTGACTGGGTAAAGATGAAAAAGCAAGTGCTGGGCAGGTGTGGTACACACCATGCCCATAACCCCAGCCCTTGTGACCCTGAGCAAGAGGATTGTGGTTGAGATAGCTCAGACTACATAGTTGGGACCCTGTGTTAAAAAAGGAAAGCAAACAAATAAGCACTGGGGACTTGAAGTGACTTTAAAGAAAAAAAAAAAGTATTTTTATTTATTATTTATTTATTTGCAAGCTGAGAGAGAGAGAAGAAGAGAGGGTTAGACTGAGCATGGCAGGGATTTTACCACTGCAAGTGAACTCTAGATGCATGTGCCACTTTGTGCATCTGGCTATATGTGGGTACTGGGGAATCAAACCTGGGCCATTAGTTTTTGCAGGCAAGCGTTTTAACTGCTGAGCCATCCTTCCAGCCCCATTAAGGTGACCTATGAACCCCAGGTCCTTACTAGCACTTAGCGTGAAGACTCCTGGCCTGTGAGCAGTGGTTCCACTGGTACCGACTTGACCTGCATGTCCACTCATATTCTTGTTTGAGTACCATCATCTCACATGCTCCCTCAGCCCTTTTCTGAGCCTTAAAAATGCCTCACTTCCCTGCTGAGATCAGCTTGGTAGATTTCTTCACCACTACCCGTTTTCTTGCCAGATATAACTTTCTCATTTTTGTTTATTTTCAGTTCCAGTAGTCTTTGTTAAAGTATTTGATTATTATTATTTTTTTATTGATGCCTCTGTTTATACCCCCTGCCAAAAGTCAAAAATGTTGTACACAAATTACGGTGCTGGGAAGATGGCTCAGCGGTAAGGGCACAAACCTGAGGACCTGAGCTCCATATCCAGCACCCACGTCAAAAGCCAGGGCGTGCTCGCGTGTGTCTTTAACCCCAGTCCTGGAGGGTAGTGCAGACAGGAGAATTGCCAGGACTCACTGATCAGCCCGTCTGACTGAAAACAGCAGCTCCAGGTTCAGTGAGAGACTTCATCTCAAGGACACCAGGCAGAAGAGCAGTAGAGAACATTGACCCTGTGTTGTGCTCTGGCCTCTGCTTGTGTGTGTGAAATGTGTGCATTTGCACACAAAGATGTGCATGCACATATACCACACACACCGTTTATACACAAATTATTATTATGTCTTCTATTCACTTTCATACTGTGACCATGATTATGTTAAATTTAAATTGTACCTCACATAATATAAATTTGGAAAAGAGAAAGGGAAGTTAAGAACAGTTCTCTCTCTCTCTCTTTTTTTTTTTTTTTTTTTTGGTTTTTCGAGGTTGGGTCTCACTCTGGCTCAGGCTGACCTGGAATTAACTATGTAGTCTCAGGGTGGCCTCGAACTCTTAGTGATCCTCCTACCTCTGTCTCCCGAGTGCTGGGATTAAAGGCGTGCGCCACCATGCCCAGCTCAGTCTCATTTTTTATCCTGCTTTTTTTTTTTTTTTTTTTTTTTTTTTTTTTTGAGGCAGGGTCAATCTCTAGCCCCAGGCTGACCTTGAACTCATAGTAGTCCTCCTACCTCAATTCCCAAGTGCTGGGGCCAAAAGCGTGCACCACTTCACCCGGCTTCCTTTCTATATTCTAATGGGTTCTGTGAGCACTGCTGGCTTCCACCCCACTTGGAGGCCAGAAAGAGCATTTTGCCTCTGTGTCAACCTTTCAGGGATCCTTTGGCTTTGTCAGTAATTGGTGGGGAGTGTCCTGCTCTAGCCATTGCTTGCTGTGGAATGATGCCTCCTTTAGTTAGTTGCTCCCCTGTGTGGTACAGTTTGGCTCTATAAACATGTCAAAATAAATGTAAGATGTTTCTAAAACTCGAGTATCCATCAGTGGAACTTGGAAAACTTGCTTCCAAACAGGATTTTATATGACTATTAGAGACATTTTTGACATAATATCAAGTCTGCCTCTACCCTAGGGCTTGGCTGTCTCTTGTGGTACCTCTAATTTGGGCTATGAGTGTGTGTTTTCTTGGTGAGCATGGGTGGAAGGTAAGGTCTTGGGTGTGTGCTCTGAACTTTTTATCTTAGCCCTTGGTTTAGCATCCTGGAGCTTGCATTTACGTAACTAGCCCTTTCTAAGATCTCTGTCTCCTAGGATTTTGAAGCTTTAACTCCAAACCTACTGGCCAGGACCGTGGAAACAGTAGAAGGTGGTGGGCTAGTGGTTATCCTTCTGCGGACCATGAACTCACTTAAGCAGTTGTACACAATGACAATGGTAAGAGTTTGTTTCTTAACTTAATTGTGGGGGTTCAGATCAGTCTGATTTTAGTGTAGCTTGCTTTCTTCAGATTGCCTGTTGGGCATCTCTAGAGTGGTCTGCATAGCTTCTGGCTCAGAGCTCTTGGACTGCAGCTAAGATTTGGTCATTGTGAGTGGCTAAACATGGGACCTGGAGAATCTAATGGGCGTACTTAGGCTTTGGCAGGCAGGTGCCTTAACTGCTAAGCCATCTCTCCAGCCCTAGGTGTTTTTTTTTAAAGGGGTGGGAGCACCAGGACTGTAGATGAACTCCAGATACATGCACCACTTTGCGTTTGGTTTTATGTGGGTAGTGGGGAATAGGACCCAAGCCAGTTGGCTTCACAAGTGAGCACCTTTAACTGCTGAACCATCTCTCCAGCCCTAGATGACCTTGTTCATGTTGTCTTGTCTTCTTAGGATGTGCATTCCAGGTACAGGACTGAGGCCCATCAGGATGTGGTGGGAAGATTTAATGAGAGGTAGGTTATCGATCAGTTCCTGTGGTTCCTTGGAAGGAATGTTTTTATCTTGGACCCAACTGGAAATCTTGCTTTTGTGGCAGAGAAAGGTAGGACAGGTTTCCACAACAGTGAGGCTTGTTTTAAGGTAGGGTCACACGCTGTAGCTTGGGCTGACCTCTAGCATGGGCTCTTCCTTCTTCAGCCTTCCAAGTGCTAGAATTATAAACAAATGTGCCCCATACCCACCTTATGAGATCTTGTCAGCACCTACCTCTGTGAAACCAACTGGACAAAGTAAAAGGGGTTGGGAAATTGGGGCCAGTACCCCTGCATCCTGTCTTGCTGCTGGCCCGACTTTGTGGCCTTAACTGCATCCTCCTCCCCTCTGGCTTTTACCTTACTCTCAAAAGAGTCCTTTATCTGGGTCACTAGTGTATAGAACACTGAGTGTGTGTACATGTGGTGTCCACAGGAGAACATCAGGTGTCCTCCTCTGTCACTTTCTTTCCTTGAGATGGAGACTTATTGAACCTGGAGCTGCTGATTTTTGGTCAGATTGGCTGACCGGTGGGCATCAGCGTGTCACCTGTCAGCTCCTTTCAGGACTGGGCATGTGTGGCTGTGCCTGTCTTTTTACATGAGAGCTAAGGATCAAACCCAGTTCTTCATGCTTGTGTGACAAGTGCTTTTACCTTCTGAGCCATCTCCACAGTCCCAGAACACTAGTCTTTTAAGAAAGACCTTACAATAAGAGGGTTTTTTGGCCAGGTATGTCTGGAAAATGCTGACACTGTTTTCCTGTAAAAAGACTTCCGTTAGCCTATTGAAACTCCAAAATGTGTTGAGGAGACCTGTTGAACTGATTGTTACCTAGATCTATTTCATCACAGAGGTCTTCTCCCCCTTCCCTCCTTTGTTTGTTTCCCTCAGGTAGGGTCTCCCTCTAGTCCAGGCTGCTCTGGAATTCATTATGTAGTCTCAGAAAGGCCTTGAACTCACACTGATCCTCCTGCTTCTGCCTGCCATATGCTAGGATTTAGCACGTCACTATGCCCAGCTTTTTCTTCTCCCCTGTTTTAGGGCCATGTGGGAATATCAAGAGATATTTTGATTATCATGGCAATGGGGATGGTGGGGGAGAGCTTCTGCCATTGAGTGTATAGAAGCAAGAGATGTTTCTGACAAAACCCCAGCACACACAGCACAGCCCTCACAACAGACACCTGCTCCAAAATGTCAGTACTGCTGAGGCTTAGAAACCTGTTCTCATTTGTGAACCCAGAGGCCTTTCTGACTTAACAGCCTGTGGTGCTTTGTTGGGTGGACTGGAGGTAGGGTAGGAGGAGCAGCTGCCTGGTGGTGACTAGACCAGCACATGGATGAGCTTCTTTCTCTTGCTGGCATGCAGGATGTTTACTATATTTGAATTAATGACAGCCAAGTCATGTTTTTCTTTATGTAAGAAATGACGAGTTTTTTTTCTTTTTTTGACTCTTTTGTTTCATTCTTGACAGCAGACAAATTCATTTGTTTATGTTTCCATATGTTACTGGTCAGCATATACAGCTTGGATTTGAAACAGAGGTGCTTTATGGCTAAGAAGCCTTGCAGGATGAGGGATGGGCCCATGGCCCATGGTTGTGCCCAGTGGAGAACGTGGGTGGGTTCCTGGGTTTTCTTGGTTACTGTATTAGCATGTTAGGTGGCCTGCGGAGGGGGCTCATTGCTCTCCACCTGGGTTTTGGCTTTCTTGGCAAGCTGACTTAATCTGAAGAAAAACAACACTGTTCTTTTATATTCTTGTACAAGTGTTGCCTGCCCTACCTGACACCTCACTATAGCAGTTTTGTCCCTTAGGTTTATTCTGTCTCTGGCATCTTGTAAGAACTGTCTGGTCATTGATGACCAACTTAACATTCTACCCATCTCCTCCCATGTGGCCAATATTGAGGCCCTACCTCCGCAAGCTCCGGTGAGTCTGGCCCAGGGGAACAGGGATCCAGGGAGGGAGGGAGTGTGTGTGTGTGTGTGTGTGTGCGCGCACGCATATGTAATCACTGTGTGATCTCCTGTGGCCATGACAAATCTCTTTCTCTTCTCTGTGGTAGGATGAGAATCTCAGTCCTTCTGCTCTGGAGCTACAAGAGTTGAAAGAGAGCTTGCAGGACACACAGCCTGTGGGTGTGTTGGTGGACTGCTGCAAGACCTTGGACCAGGTATGTGTGATTCAGAGCTTCTTCACCCTCCCACTTCCAAGAGCACAGGGTAATTAGTGTGTGGAGAGCAGCATCCCATGGGGGGGGTGTTCCTTGCTCCTGATCCTGTGTGTGCCACAGCAGTGGGGCTGTTGCATGTGGTCTGGGTTCACAAAGCGTCAGTGAGCAGCTATGAGACAAGGTGTGCTGAGAATTGAAAGAGGAATATGTCACTGTCTTTCCCACAAGAAGGGATAGTCCTGTGTTCTTTAACTTTAGCTCAATTTGATGATTCCAGCATTTTGCTTAGGGTTCACAAGAGAAGGGAGAGCTTCAGGTCTGTTAGTGATCACCATTTCAGTGGGAACTTGGCAGTAAACTTGGACCTCTGCCTCACAGAGCTTGTCTTCCATGGGAAGGAAATTAGTAAATATGGATTAGATGCATTGCTGTGTACAGTGGAGGAAAGGAGAGGAGGGTAATCAAGAGGAATAGGGTGTTCCAGGATGGAGTTCTGGACATACTGGTCAGGGTAGCCTCTTTTTTTAGATGGGATATTTGATCAAAACCTTGAAGGAAGTGAAGAGTGAATGTGTGTAGGCCTGAGGCAGGAAGGAGTGTAGCTTGAGTGTTTCAGGACCAACAGGAAGGTGGCAGTGCTGGGGGAGCATGGGGGAGATGATGGAGCTCCCCTCTCAGGTACTTGGGAGAGCTGTGATGCTTACTGCACAAGAGATGAGTCAATGGAGGGTGTTGGGGTCTTTTCAGCGCAGCTGCCAGGATTGAGCCCCGAGGATCCTCTGCTGCTGGGCCGACTGCGGGGTGTGGTGGGCTGTTCGTTGAGCTCCAAGGATCCTCTGCTGCTGGGCTGACTATAGGCTGTGGTGGGCTCTGGGTTGAAGCCGGACAACTAGATAGGTAGCTGGGGAGGGATGGAAGCGTGGCTGTGGGCAGAGTGGTAGAGGAGGAAGTGAAGAATATAAGACTGTTTTGAAGATGTCATGGACAGAATTTACTGATGAAGGAAGGATGTGGCAAGAAAAGTGAGGAATGCATTAAGAAGCACAGAGAATTGGACTTGAGCTGACATGAGGAAGGGTGAAGATGTTTCCAGGAGTATTATCCATCAGCTTGCAGTTGAGTTGTCTGCTTTACAAGTGGAGCTGGCTCATAGTTCTGTGTGCCTGGCATGTGGGGAGGAGGTCTGCAATGGACACAGAAACTTGAGCCTTAACCATTTAATTGGTGTCTTTGGTCTTGACAATCTGATGAGCTGACCAAGGGAGTAAGAGGTCTAGGTGATGAGCAGTGCTTTATTGACCTCCCATGCTAGCCTTGCAGCAGGCTAGCCTCTCTAAAGGGATGAGTGCCTGGGCTAAGGTCCTTCCTCAGTACTCACATAATAATGTTTCCCTTTGCACAGGCCAAAGCTGTCTTGAAGTTCATTGAGGGCATCTCGGAGAAGACCCTGAGGAGTACTGTTGCTCTCACCGCTGCCCGAGGACGGGGGAAATCTGCGGCCCTGGGATTGGCTATTGCTGGAGCAGTAGCATTTGGGTAAGCCTCATTGGGGCTGGTTCATCATGTTATTCTGTAGGTCTTGGGTGCCTGCCTGGAAATAGAAATTATAGGCCCACTGTGCACCAAGGCCTTTGTATTCACTGTTTAAGTTGAACAAACATGAAAGAAAAAAAAATGAGGGTAAGACTTTAAAACTCAGCATGAGAATGTGTGTGAGAAGCTTTGTTGAATGTATACAAGCTGAATGTTAATGATCTTTATTTATTTATTTGAGACAGAGAGGAGACAGAGAGAGAAAGAGTGAGAATAGGTGCGTCAGGGCCTCTAGCCACTGCAAACGAACTCCAGACGCTTGCGCCACCATGTGCATCTGGCTTATGTGGGACCTGGAGAATTGAACCAGGGTCCTTGGGCTTCTCAGGCATGTGCCTTAACCGCTAAGCCATCTCTTCAGCCCTGAATGTTAATGATCTTGATTAGTTGGAGGTCTTGCTTGTTTTGGGGACACTGACTTTGAGTAAAATGTTATTTTCTGTTCTTGTCCTGGGTGGAGGATTTATTCCACTGCCAAGAGTATGCTCTTCCAATTTCACAGGCATGATGATGGACTACAGTCCGTTTACTTCAGGAGAATGGATTTAAAGTCTTTATGATTCTACGGATAATTGTATAGCTGGGTAAATTGAGGCTCTGGGAGTTCCAGCGACTTATGCAAGATTCCTCAGCAAGCTGCTGCTGGCAGAGCTGTGGCTTTGGTCTGAGCACTGACTGAGCTCTGTGGCTTCATCGTAATCACCCAAGTATAGTTAGGGATGCGTGTGAGAGTGTCTTTTCTCCACAGTGCCTGGCACACTTGTCACTTATGTTGGTAGTTAAAGTCAGAACTTGCTCCCAGCACTTTGTTGATGTGTTTTCACTGTTTTGACTCAGGTCTGCAGGTGCTACTTTCCCTCCTTAAAAGGTGTCCTTCCTTTTTTTCTGCTGTCATCTCTAGTTGACACCTGGGTGACAGGAGCAAACAAAAATGGTTCCTTATTTTCAGTTGCTTTTTTAAAATGCCTAAGTGTCTTTTAGTTTTTTAATGATGCCCTTTTTCTTTTATTCTACAGGTACTCCAATATTTTTGTTACCTCCCCAAGCCCCGACAACCTCCATACTCTGTTTGAGTTTGTATTTAAAGGATTTGATGCTCTGCAATATCAGGTGAGAAAATGGGGTAAGAACTTTAATGTTAGTACTAGATTTCAATCTAGTGGTCTTTGGAACGCTTGCTTGCTTAGTACCGAGTTCCTGCAGCTTGTCATCATTCCTTTGATCTTTTTTCCCTACCAGGAGCACCTGGATTATGAGATTGTTCAGTCTTTAAACCCCGAGTTTAATAAAGCAGTGATTCGGGTGAATGTGTTCCGAGAGCACAGGCAGACTATCCAGGTGAGGTTTGTTCTTTGACCCTGCCCTGTGGGGCAAAAGGCCTGTTGTATGTATCTGCTCTGGAATGTTTCCTTATAGGTGCTATGTGTACTGTGCAATTGCCTCCCCTAAATTGGTGATGATGTATGAGAAACTTGTTTTAGATTTTCAGCTTTTCCTAAAGAAACCATTCAAGGGGCTGGAGTATGGCTGTCAGTAAAGCACCCACCCTGCAGTCCTGAGTTCATGTGTAAATGTTGGACACCATTGAGTGTACCTATAATCCCATTGTTTAGGACGTGGACATAGGTTGATCCCTGGGGCAAGCTGGCTAGCTATATTAGCTGAGTCAGTGAGCTCTGAGGTCATTTAGAAACCCTGTCTGGAGACATAAGGTGCAGAGCGATAGAAAGACACCTGATATTAACCTCTGGCCTTTACTTGCTTGTGTGCCCTACACACATGCTAAAAAAAAAAAAATCAAGCCAACTAACTAACAAATGTATGTAGTTTGAAAAGTTATATTTTATAGTTGAGTATGGTGGTGTATGCCTTTAGTCCCAGCATTCGGGAGGCTGAGGTAGGAGGATGCCTGTGAGTTTGAGGCCAGCCTGGGTCTACAGAGTGAGTTCCAGTCAACCTGGGTTAGAGTGAGACCCTGCCTCAAAAACAAAACAAAACAAACAAAACAAAAAATAATAAAAAGAAAATTTAAAAGTGTAGCGTTTCTTAATATGATATTAAATGAGATTGAGAATATACCAATAAGTGAAACAAACTCATAGTTTTGACATCAGTTCTAATTTTTCTCAGGTACTGCAGGCTTTGAAATAGGTCATCTGTAACTAGAGCAATGATGTCACCATTAAAAGACAAAACTTTGCAAATGGCTTGAAATATTTGTGGCTTTGCCAGTGGCCTGTTTTCCTGAAAGCTCCATAACTCTTGAGCACTCTGTGGGTCTGAATGCTCTACACAGTCTAAAGGCGTCAGTGGCACTAAAGCTCAAAGCAGCATCATGTGATGGGCTTGGAGAGGGCACTGAGGCTAACAGGCTCTTCTTGCTGGAGTGGATTCATTGATTGTTTTTGGAGTTGGAGTGGAATGGGAAATAAGCCAGAATGTCCTTACACTTTATTCCTGTGAAAGTGGGTGATGAACCTGTGATGGAGGTAAACCTTTTATCAGATGTGAACAGTGGAAGCACAGTAGCCTTGGAGTCTTAATCTTTCTTGTTAGTCTGTTAATTTTGCACATCTCATTCCATTTTCTGCCTGATTTCCTCAACTCAGAGGTTGCTGTTACTGTGGGTCGCGGTAAGCTTGGGAGGAGGGAGGAGGCAGGAGTGTACAGAGGACTGTTAAAACTCAAGAAAACAAACCGAAGATGGAAAACATTCCTGTGAAGTCCCCTGGTTCATTGCTTCTCTTCACATTTGTAACCAAATGTGCTCATTATTTACTGGAGTCCTTTTGTCCCTAGATAGGACTCCTCTGGCTTCTTGGCCTTCTGGCTAGAGATTAAGATAAAGAAGAATATTTGATTAAAGCTGGCTATGCCTCCCTTTGGTGCTTTTATGAGGTGTTTGGGGCCCTGTCAGGGACATGTGACCTGCTGCCTTCCTCTCTGACCCAACAACTTCTGGGGAAAGCAGTGAAACCATCTGCTTTGTGAGGGAGGAGTTCAAACCTGCCGAAGAGCAGAGCCAATCTCACAGTCAGTTGCCAAAGTTCCCGTTGCAGCTGTGCTAAACTGTTGCTGTGCATCTTCATAAGTAGAAACATAGTGTACTTGGCCTCTACCCGCTCACTTTTTGGGTTTTTGTTTTGTTTTGTTTCAAAGTTGGGTCTTACTCTAGACCAGACTGATCTGGAACTCACTCTGTAGTCCCAGGCTGGCTTTGAACTCACAGTGATTCTACCTCTGTCTCCTGAGTGCTGGTGTAAAAGGCATGTGTCATCACAACTGGCCCACTCACTTTATTTATTCACCACTGCTTAGGTTTTATATTTTATTTTTATTTATTTACCAGAGAGAGAGAGAGAGAATGAGAATGGGCGCGCCAAGACCTCTAGCCACTGCAAGAGAACTCTAGATGTATGTGCCACCATGTGCATAGCTTATGTGGGTACTGAGGAATCAAACCTGGGTCCTTAGGCTTAACAGGCAAGCACCTCAACCACTAAGCCATCTCTCTAGCTCCCAACATTTCTTTGAGAGTTTTCCAGATTGAAAGTTATATTTCTGAATGATTCATTTTTAGTACCACATGAATAGATTGAAAGCTTATTATTTCTGACTGGTTCACTTTTAATATCATATGAACACATCGAAGCTTGTGTTTCTGATTCTTCAGATTTAGAAGTATAGATTTCTAACATTAGATTTTCCAGTGTCTGTAAAGTGTTTGTGCCCATTTACCTTCATAACACTTTTTTTTTTTTTTTTTTTTTTTTGGTGTGGTTTTTGAGGTAAGGTCCTACTCCTGCCCAGGCTGACCTGGAATTCACTATGTAGTCTCAGGGTGGCCTTGAACTCATGGTTATCCTTCTGCCTCTGCCTCCCAAGTACTGGGAATTTTTTTTTTGTTTTTCTTTTTTCTTTCTTTCTTTTTTTTATTGACAACTTCATTTTTGTTTGTTTGTTTGTTTGTTTGTTTGTTTTTCGAAGTAGGGTCTCACTCTGGCCCAGGCTGACCTGGAATTCACTCTGTATTTTCAGGGTGGCCTCAAACTCATGGCGATCTTCCTACCTCTGTCTCCCAAGTGCTGGGATTAAAGGTGTGCGCCACCATGCCTGGCTAACAACTTCTATAATTGTAGACAATAACCCATGGTGCTTCCCTCCCTCCCCCCACTTTCCCCTTTGAAACTTCACTCTCCATCATATCACCTCCCCCTCTCAGTCAGTCTCTTTTCAGTTTGATGTCATGATCTTTTCCTCCTATTGTGATGGTCTTGTGTAGGTAGTGTCAGGCACTGTGAGGTCATGGATACCCAGGCCATTTTGTGTCTGGAGGAGCATGTTGTAAGGAGTCCTACTGTTCCTTTGGCTCTTACATTCTTTCTGCCCCCTCTTCTGCAAGATGGACCCTGAGTCTTGGAAGGTGTGTTTGAGATGTTTCAGTGCTGAGCACTCCTCTGTCCCTTCTTCTCAGCACCGTGGTGCCTTCTGAGTCATCCCAAAGTCGCCACCATCTGAAAAGAGAAGCATCTCTAACCAAAAGTGAGAGTAGCATTAATACATGGGTGTGGACATTAAGAGAAGTGCTTACTGGGCTGTTTGGTGAGCATAGTAAATACATTTAGTGTGACACCAGCAGACGTTACATCCCTAGGACTCATGAATACCCCTGTCGTAGGTTTTCAGTATCAGGGATGTATTCCCTCCCATGGAGCGGGCCTCCAGTCCAATTAGAGAGTGGTTGGTTTCCCCCATAACAGACATGCCACTATTGCACTTGTTGGCTCATTTGGCCTGGATGGCCAAATTTAAAGCTTGCAGTGTTCACTGTTGAATACCTTCACTGGTGTTTTCTCTCTCCCATTGAACTGCATACAGTGTAGCTTTTTCCAACTTTCTGGCAGCTGGTCCACATGGAGGAGGCTTTCAGCTCAGCTCCAGCAGATTTTCTCAGTGATCTTGCCACCCAAGTATGTGGAGTCTTCAGCAATAGGGTCTTACCATCTATTCCTGGTAGGAGACCAAGGGCATCAGCAATGGCCTATAGTGTTTTGGGGGTATCTGTAACCTCCCCAGCCAACAACTCACTGGAAGGTGTCCAATCCCTGGCCCTGAAAATTTTCTAGTAATAATCTATGGCTTCAGTGTTCCATTGTCCAGAAAAGTAAGTCTCCCCTCCCTCCCTTTCTAGTCCCTTTATATCCCCTTTCTAGCTTATTGGCTTCTGCTACTGAGTTTTCTTTCTACTCACATAGAAGTCAAATCATTTGTAGCTAGAATCCACATATGAGAGAGAACATGTGATATTTGACTTTCTGGGCCTGGGTTACCTCATTAAGTATAATCCTTTCTAGATCCATCCAGTTTCCGGAAAATTTCATAACTTCATTTTTCTTTACCATTGAGTAGAACTCCATTGTGTAAATGTGCCACATCTTCATTATCCACTCATCAGTTGAGCAACATCTAGGCTGGTTCCATTTCCTAGCTATTGTGAATAGAGCGGCGATAAACATGGTCGAGCAAGTATCTATGGTAGTGAGACGAGTCTTTAGGATATATGCCTAGGAGTGGTTATAGCTGGGTCGTATGGTAGATCTACATTTAGCTGTCTCAGGAGCCTCCACATTGATTTCCACAATGGCTGGACCAGATTGCATTCCCATCAACAGTGTAGAAGGGTTCCTCTTTTTCTGCATCCTTGCCAGCATTTATAGTTATTTGTTTTCATGATGGTAGCCAATCTGACAGGAGTGAGATGAAATCTCAAGGTAGTTTTAATCTGCATTTCCCTGATGACTAGGGATGTAGAACATTTTTTTAGATGTTTATATGCCATCTGTATTTCTTCTTCTGAGAACTCTCTATTTAGTTCCATAGCCCACTTTTTAATTGAGTTGTTTGATTTCTTATTATTTAATTTTTTGAGTTCTTTGTATATCCTAGATATTAACCCTATGTCAGATGTATAGCTGGCAAAGATTCTCTCCCATTTTGTAGTTTGCCTCTTTGCTCTAGTCACACTGTCCTTAGCTATACAAAAGCTTTGTAATTTCATGAGGTCCCAGCGGTTGATCTGTAGTTTTATTTCCTGAGCAATTGGGGTTATATTCAAAAAGTCTTTGCCAAGACTCATATGTTGAAGGGTTTTCCCTACTTTTTCCTCTAGCAGTTTCAGAGTTCAGATTTGATATTAAGGTCTTTGATCCATTTGGACTTGATTCTTGTGCATGGAGAGAGATATTTTCATCCTTCTACAGATACATATCCAATTTTCCCAGCACCATTTGCTGAAGAGGCTGTCTTTTCTCCAATGAGTATTGGCATTTTTGTCAAAGATCAGGTGGCTACCTGGACTTACATCAGGGTCCTCTATTCTGTTCCATTGATCTACATGTCTGTTTTTGTGCCAGTACCATGCTGTTTTTGTTACCATGACTCTGTAATATAGGTTAAAATCAGGTATGGTGATACCACCAGCCTTATTTTTGTTGCTCCAAATTATTTTAGATATCCGAGGTTTTTTGTGCTTCCAAATGAATTTTTGGATTGTTTTTTCTATTTCCGTGAAGAATGCTGTTGGAATTTTGGTGGAGATTGCATTAAATGTATAGATTGCTTTTGGTAGGATTTCTATTTCCAAAGTATTGATTCTTCCAATCCAAGAACAAGGGATGTTTTTCCATTTCCTAGTGTCTTCTGCAATTTCTCGCTTGAGTGTTTTAAAGTTCTCATTGTAAAGATTCTTCACTTCCTTGGTTAGGTTATCCCAAGGTACTTTATTTATTTATTTATTTTGATGTAATTATGAATGGGAGTGGTTATCTGATTTCATCATCTATGTGTTTGTTGTTATCATATAGGAAGGCTACTGATTTCTCTGTGTTTACTTTGTATCCTGCTACATGGCTATAGGTGTTTATCAGCTCTAACAGTCTGCTGGTAGAGTCTTTAGGGTCCTTTATGTATAGAATCATATCATCTGCAAATAATGATAACTTGACCTCTTCCTTTCCAATTTGCATCCCTTTTATGTGTGTCTCTTGCCTTATTGCTATGGCTAAGACTTCCAATACTATATTAAATAAAAGTGGGGACAGTGGACACCCTTGTCTTGTGCCTGGTTTTAGTGGAAAAGCTTCAAGTTTTTCTCCATTTAGTATTATGTTGGCTGTGGGTTTGTCATAAATAGCCTTTATTATGTTGAGATATGTTCCTTCTATTTCCAGTCTCTGTAGGACTTTTATCATGAAGGCATGTTGGATTTTGTCAAATGCTTTTTCTGCATCTAATGAGATGATCATGTGATTTTTGTCCTTCAGTCCATTTATATGATGTTTTACATTTATCGATTTGTGTATGTTGAACCATCCCTGCATCTCTGGGATAAAGCCTACTTGGTCGGGGTGAATGATCTTTCTAATCTTGTATTCTGTTTGCCAGTATTTTGTTGAGAATTTTTGCATCTATGTTCATGAGGGACATTGGTCTGTAATTTTCCTTTTTTGTTCTATCTTTGTCTGGTTTTGGGATCAGGGTGATGCTGGCTTCATAGGAGGATTTCAGTAGGATTCCTTCCTCTTCTATTTTATGGGTAAGTTTAAGAAGCATTGGTGTTAGTTCTTCCATGAAGGTCCAGTAAAATTCAGCAGTGAATCCATTTGGGCCTGGACTTTTTTTAGTTGGGAGATTTTTTTATAACTGCTTGTATCTCAATACTTGTTATAGGTCTATTTAAGTGGTTAATCTCATCTTGATTTAATTTAGGTAGGTCATATAAATCAAGGAAATCATCCATTTTTTCAGATTTTCAAACTTAGTGGAGTATATGTTCTTATAGCATATCCCTATGATTTAAAAAAATTTTTCTGGTATGTGTTGTAATGATGCCTTTTTCATCTCTGATTTTATTAATTTGTGTCTGTTCTCTCTCTCTTTTGGTCAGATTTGCTAAGGGTTTATCAATCTTGTTTATCCTTTCAAAGAACCAACTCTTTGTTTCATTGATTCTTTGGATTTTTTTTTGTTTCTATTTCATTAATTTCTGCCCTAATCTTTATTATTTTTTCCCATCTACTGATTTTTTGGTTTGCCTTGTTCTTCTTTTTCCAAGGCCTTAAGGTGGAGCGTTAAGTTGTTTACCTGTGACCTTTCTAATTTCTTTTTTTTTTTTTTTTTTTTTTTGGTTTTGCGAGGTAGTTTGACCTGGACCTATGTATTCTCAGGGTGGCCTCGAACTCGTAATTTCTTAACATAGGCACTTTTCTTAACATAGGCACTTAAAGCTATAAATTTCCCTCTTAGGACTGCCTTCATTGTGTCCCAAAGGTTTTGGCATGTTGTGTTCTCATTATCATTTGACTCCATGAATTTTTAAATTTCCTTCTTGATTTCTTCATTGACCCATTCATCATTTAGTAGTGTATTGTTTAGTTTCCATGATTTTGTGTATGCTCTATAGCTTTTCTTATTATTGATTTGTTGTTTGATCCCATTGTGATCAGATAGAGTGCAAGAAATTATTTCAATTTTCCTACATTTGTTAAGATTTGCTTTGTGTCCTAATATATGATCTATTTTAGAGAATGTTCCATGTGCTGCTGAAAAGAATGTGTATTCTTCAGCATTTGGATGAAATGTCCTACATACATCTGTTAGGTCCATTTGTTCTATGACCTCATTTAATCCAGAAGCATCTGTTTATTTTTTGCCGGGATGACCTGTCAATTTATGAGAGTGGGGTGTTGAAGTCACCCACTACAAGCGTGTTTGGTATTATCTCTGACCTTAGTTCTAATAGCTTTTGTTTGATGAAATTGAGATCCCCCATGTTAGGTGTATATATGTTTAGGATTGTAATGTCCTCCTATTGGAGCGTTCCTTTAATCAATATAAAGTGACCTTCCTTATCTTTCCTAATTAATGTTGGTCTGAAGTCTACCCTGTCAGGTATTAGGATAGTAATCTCTGCTTGTTTTCTAGGCCCATTTGCTTGAAACACCATTTTCCAGCCTTTCACCCTAAGATAGTGTCCATCCTTTGTAGAAGGGTTAGTTTCTTAGAGGCAATAAATTGAAGGATCTTGCTTTTTTTTTTTTTTTTTTTTTGGTAGGGTCTCACTCTGGTCCAGGCTGACCTGGAATTAACTATGTAGTCTCAGGGTGGCCTCGAACTCTCGGCGATCCTCCTACCTCTGCCTCCCGAGTGCTGGGATTAAAGGCGTGCGCCACCACGCTCAGTTGGATCTTGCTTTTTATCCCAGTCTGCAACCTATGCCTTTTGGTCAGGGCATTCAGGCTGTTGATATTAAGAGTTATTATTGAAAGGTGTATATTTATTTTTGCCATTTTTCTTGTTTTGTAGTTCTTCTGGTTTTACCTTTGCTCTCTTGTATTAACTAGTATTGGAGTATGGTTTGTTTTTTCCAGGTTCCTTATATCTGTGCTTTTCTTTCTCTTCAGCATGGAGGATCCTTTCAAGTATTTTCTGTAAAACTGGTTTTGTCTTCAAATATTCCTTTAGCCTGCTTTTATTGTGGAATGTCCTTATTTCTCTGTCTATTTGAATGGATAGCTTTGCAGGATAAAGTAACCTTGGTTGACAGTTGTTATCTTTCAGAACTTGGAATACATCACTCCAAGCCCTTCTGGCTTTGTGCTTGTGTTGAATAATCTGCTGTCATTCTGATGGGCTTGCCTTTGTAGGTAACTTGCTTTTTCTCTAGCTAGCTGCTTTCCATATATTTTCTTTGGTTTGTATGTTTGGTAGTTTAATTATAATATGGCGGAGAGAGGTTCTTTCCAGGTTTTGTCTGTTTGGTGTTCTAAAGGAATCCTGTATCTGCATTGGCATCTCTTTCCCAATTTGGGGGAAGTTTTCTTGAATGATTTTGTTGAAAACACCTACTATATCTTTGGAGTGAAATTCTTCTCCTTCTATCATACCCTGAATTCTCATGTTTGATCTTTTCATAGTGTCCTGAATATCTTGAAATTTCCATTCATGCATTCCTATTAGTTTGTTTTTCTCTTTGTTGGACTGTATTAGATCTGCCACCTTGTCTTCTATTTTAGATATTCTGTTCTCTCCTTCATCCATTCTACTGGAGAAATTTTCTACAGAGTTTTTTATTTTACTGACTGTTCTTCATTGCTAGTATTTCTGACTGATTTTTTTAAAATTATTTCTATTTCCTTATTCATGTCTTGTATTGACCTCTTTATTTCATTAAATTGGTTTCCTGTGTGTTCTTTGAGTTCTTTGAACATATTTATAATCATTCTTTTGAAATCTTTCTCAGGCATTTTCCTCTAAATCATTCTCACTGAAGGTAATTTCTGATTCATTAATACTTTGTTGGATTTATATTGTCTTGATTTTTTGTGTTTCTTGTATTATAATGTAGAGATTTTTGCATCTTGGATTAATTTAATGCTGGGTTTTCTAATTACCTGCAGTAATATTAGATGTATCAATCAATCTGATGTTATATATCTTTAGGGTAGCAGCTTAAGGTGCTAGGTGTGGCTCTTAAGACTCTCAGAGTAGCCGGGTGTGGTGGCGCATGCCTTTCATCCCAGCACTCGGGAGACAGAGGTAGGTAGATTGCCATGAGTTCAAGGCCACCCTGAGATTACATAGTGAATTCCAGGTCAGCCTGAGCTAGAGTGAAACCCTACCTCAAAAAAACCAAGAGAAGAAAAAGAAAGACTCTCAGAGTAACCAGAAAAGTGACCCTAGGTGTTGGGTTTGCCTGCTATAAGAGTATTCAAGTAAGCTGAATGGTACAGAATACAGACAAATTCTAAAAAGTTAACTAAACAATGTACACATTCAGTGAAATACAGCACAGAGTATTTGTGCAAAAATAGGTATTATTACAAACAGATTCTCTAACAAAGTTACAGTCCCTAAGGATGTGTGTTGCCCCACACCTTTATTCCTGTCAACTGGGAGGCTAAGATTTCTGGTCTGTAGAGGGTTGCAAGGTCAGCTTGTGACCAAGTGAGACCCGTCCCCAAGGAATGACAGCAGAGGAAACAAAGGCACCATAAATCAGGAAACAACAAGTGAGCAGCCCAAAATATAGCTTAAGAATGTCAGATCTGACCATCCATCAGGTTTAACATATAATTTATCCTGACATTGATGGTACAATTAGCCCTTTCAACGCAAGCCTATATACCAGGTTTATTTGGCAGGTACTGCCCTGGGATGATTTTGATCTCAGCTATGCTGCACGGCCGCTTGGGTCCCTCTTTGCTATGCTGTGGGCTCAGGAAGGCTGGCTGGGTCTGTGGGTCACTGCTCTGATCCTGCCAGGTGCTGTGTAGGTGATCTCCCTTCCCCAAGTCTGGTGCTTGCTGGCGCTTGTGTTGACAGTGGAGGAGGGGAGGCTGTGGATGGAGGCTGAAGTCTGTCCGCTGGTCCATGCAGTCCTCTTCCTCACAAGCTGCTCCATTGGTCTCTGCCGTCCTCTTTCCACGTTTCTTGAGTTTGTGACGTTTCTTGAGTTTGCGAGGAGGCCAGTGTGAGTGGAGAATCCCCTCACCTGGCTTTAAGATCCTGCTGCCGCTGCTGGAGCCACTTCTGCCTGCTTCTGTGGGCTGTAGACGCTCTGGATCTCTCCTACTTCTCTGCTGTGGTTGATAATATACTAAACACCTCACTTTTTAACCAGAAATTTTTTTTTGTTGTTGTTGTTTTTTGAGGTAGGGTCTTGCTTTAGTCCAGGCTGACCTGGATTCACTATGTGTCTCAGGCTGGCCTCGAACTCATGGAGATCCTCCTACCCCTGCCTCCAGAGTGCTGGCATTAAAGGCATGCGCCACCATGCCCGGCTTTGTTTTTATTTTTTGAGACAAGATCTCACTAGTCTACAACTCATTCTATAGCCCAGGCTGGCTTTGAACGCATGGTGATCCTTCTGTCTTAGCCTCCCTAGTGCTGGGATTAAAGGTGTGAGCCAGCATTATTTAGTTTTATTTTTGTTCATTTGGTTTCAAGGCCAAGTTGACTTGTAACTCACTCTGTAGTCCCAGACTGGTCTCAAACTCATAACAGTCCTCCTACCTCTGCCTCGTGAATGCTGGGATTAAAGGTGTCTGTCAGCTCCAGTACTTGGAAGGCCAAGGTAGGAGGATCATTGTGAATTCTAGGCCACCCTGAGAATACAGAGTGTATTCCAGGTCAGCCTGGGCTAGTGATGCCTGCCTCAAAAAAAAAAAAAAAAAAAAAAAAAGTGTGTCACCATGTCCAGCTTGTTTTGCTCTTATGAGCCAGGGTCTCCCGTGTAGCTCAGACTGGCCTTGACCTCACTATGGAGCCTCCGGCTGGCCTCAGAGACATCCTCCTGCTCCAGCTTCCTGAGTGTTAGGAATAGAGATGTGTGCGCCACACCCAGCCTTTCCAGTCTAGATGTGAAGTTGGTTCTTTGTTGTTTTTAGCAATTCACTGGTTATCTGTGAAGCTGAATCATCTTATTTGATTCCTGTTCAGGTTTCTTCCTAAAGTTCCTCCTTGTGGTCTTTCAAATGTAACTTTAAAAATAGCAGGAAGCTCTAATGAGTGCTAGCTGAGACTCTGTCAGCAAAAAGGAAAAAGACGTATGCCTTCCCGTGCAGGAGGTTGGTGGCATCAGGGTGGGAAGCACAGCACCCAAATGAGAAGCCCACTGGCATCCCAGGTAGAACTGTGCCTCTGCCCTGGCCTCTTATGCTCAGACTGGGTAGAAGAAAAAGGAAAGCAGCTGTGAGTCTGACTCTGCACAAAACACTCCTTTATAATGACCGTACTTCTTTGAAGCCTCAAACAGCCATTGGGCAGATATTTCCTGTGTTTTATGGAAAAATAACATGCAGACTTGTGAGATTAAGTGACCTGTCAGGGTTACATATTCAGTTGAACTGTTGGCTCTCAGATGTCTGACTCAAAGCCCATTTCATTCTTATCTTGCCACGAAAAAGTAGGAAGGGGGGATGTGAGAAAAGAGCAAAGGGTTAGAGAGAGGGGACCTTGTGATGAGTCAGCAGTGCCTGTGGCTTTAGTTAGCCACACTTACAATCTAAATGTTCCTCCTCACAGTATATACACCCTGCAGACGCTGTGAAACTGGGCCAGGCGGAGCTCGTTGTGATTGACGAAGCTGCAGCCATCCCCCTTCCCCTGGTGAAGAGCCTGCTTGGGCCCTACCTCGTCTTCATGGCATCCACAATCAATGGGTGAGGCACCTTGGCTGGCATCTTGCAGACTGAGTGGCATGTGATGATTGTGGTCTGGGCCTGCCGAACTAAGTGTGTCTTGGTCCTGGACTGGATCCTTGCAGGGGCTTCTCAAAAGCAGGAGCTGGCCTCTTAGCAGACTACACTGATGTGCGGTGGGCAGCACAAGACTGATGAGTTTGGAACCCTGTGTATGATGCAGGTCTCCTGTCTAGGCATGATTAAGTTTTAAGAAGTACCAGATGGCAATTTCAATGTCCTATATTTTAGGGTTATGTGCAAGTAGAATATTGAAATAGGTATAATTAAACATTAAAAATAGGCTTACAGGCATGGAGGGATGGCTTAGCGGTTAGGACGCTTGCTTGCAAAGCCTAAGGACTCATGTTCCACTCTCCAGGTCCCACATAAGCCAGATGCACAGTGACACAAACATGCAAGATTGCACATACACACAAGAGGGCACACATGTCTGGAGTTCAATTGCAGTTGCTGGAGGCCCTGGTGCTCTAACTCTCTCTCTTTTTTTTCTCTCTCACATAAAAAGTAGGCTTATAATGGCATTCTATTTTTTGAGGTAGGATCTCGCTGTAGCCCAGACTGAACTGGAATTCACTATGTAGTTTCATGCTGGCCTCGAACTCACGGCATTCCTATTTCTGCCTCTCGAGTGCTGGGATTAAAGGTGTGCACCACCACATCCGGCCTCCTTTATGCAACTTCTAATAGCACCTCCTGTTAAATGACCATTTAACTTTGTTCCAGTTTCACTGTGCCAAAGGCTTTCCTTACATCATCTTTTCAAGTCTAATTTTTTTAGTTCAGATTACAGTGAAATGTGTAAAATATTCCCTTCGGAGAATGAAGCTGAAAGAGGTGGACTTCCTTGCCCAAAGGTGCTAAATCAATGCTGGGACTTGACCCCAAGCCTGAACGGTTCCTGGGCAAGTTGTGGGCTGTCTTTTTGGGGTGCTTGGGTGCTATGCTCGAAGCTCAGATGAGCAAGACTGTCCTTGGGGAGCAGGGCCTGGGATCTCGGCAACTCTCTCTTCTCAGAGATTAGATTGGCGGCTTCATGCCTGACTGACTGTTGTTGTCTTCTAGCTATGAGGGCACTGGCCGGTCACTGTCCCTGAAGCTAATTCAGCAGCTTCGCCAGCAGAGTGCCCAGAGCCAGGTTAGCACCACTGCCGAGAACAAGACTACGATGACAGCCAGACTGGCCTCAGGTACCTGGAAACCCTGGTGAGGTCCTGAAGTCCACAGCAGGTTTCCTCCCACCCTCTTGCTTGACTCTGGCTTCCTCTGGGTCCTCAAGGGCAACACAGTATCTTCTTGCTGTCAGACAGAAAGGTTGAGTCCCAGGAATAAAGGACTAGATGGGAGCTTGACTTTTGGGTGGCTGGGCCTTTCTTGGTCCCTTTCCTAATGCATGTACTAACATATGGAGAACACCATAGAGTTGCGTAGTTGAATGAATAGCCAAAACAGCCTAAACTCCCCCAGTTCAAGTTCTTGAGCCCTACGTGTCTGAGTGCTACATGAATGACAGTGGTGAAGTAGAACATGGTTCCTTGTATTGGTGCATGTTTGGTAATTGTTTCTAATTGTGTGTTTATGACCTGCGGGGGAGCAGCACGAACACTGCACGAGGTTTCCCTCCAGGAGTCAATCCGCTATGCCCCTGGGGATGCGGTGGAGAAGTGGCTGAATGACCTGCTGTGCCTTGATTGCCTCAACATTACTCGAATAGTCTCAGGCTGCCCCTTGCCTGAGGCCTGCGAGCTGTATCCTCTGAGCCTCATGGGCCCTGTGAAGGAGGAGGGGGGCAGGATGGGAACTAAAAGGATTTGGGCTGGGTGTGGTGGCACATACCTGTAGTCCCTTCACTGAATCAGGAGGCTGAGGCAGGAAGATGGCTTGAGCCCAGCGTTGTCTCAAAATTTATAAAAAGGAAAAGAAAAATCATTCTCGATTTCATTTCTCAGTTCTTTATTCCTTCTACTTTGGAGGCTGGGCTCCAGGCCGGGGAGATGAGTGGGATCCCTGTGGTTTGCATTTATTTCTTAACTGCAGCCCAGCTACTACGTTAATAGAGATACCCTCTTCTGCTACCACAAGGCCTCTGAAGTTTTCCTCCAGCGGCTCATGGCCCTGTATGTGGCGTCTCACTATAAGGTAACAAACTAGCCCTTGGGTGACCGTCAGTAGGGAGCAGTCCTCTAATATTCTCTTCCCTTTTGTCATTCAGTATCTTAGGAATGAAGCTGTCCTAAGCTGGCGAGGTCCAGTGATCTTGCTGGAGGGGTTGGAGGTTGCATTTTCCAGTGTAGTTTGTGTGGCTTGTGTGGGGCTTCTAGTTTTGCACACAGTAGATGGAGGGGCACTTTGTCCATTTTTAAGTGTACTAGGATTGCTCATCTGCCTACTACATTGCTAGGCTGAGGGGCCACCAACCCTTATAACCCAGTCAGTGGTGCTGTTTGGCCTGGGACCAGCTTTGTACAGCAGTCATTTTTCAGTGAGTCTGAGAGTTTTTGTATATTGAAACTCTAAAGGACTTCAGGGCAAGTTGGAAAGGATACTTTTCGAGTGTCTAGGCAGCATTTTATGAACATTCCTTAGTGGAAGGCTGAAGAATGGTTTAAACTGTGGTGGCAACTTTCTCTGAAGCAGCCGTTTATCTGGAGGAAGTTCACTTTTCAGCTGTGAAATAAATAGTGCTCAGTAACTTCTGCTCCATGGCCTTAGCCCTAAGTCCGAGAGGACAGTAGTTGTTGGAGGCTCAGTTCCACTGAAGCCCCGTGAAGAGTCTCAGGCTTGCAACAGTGATCAAAAGGTGCTTTGCTGGGTTTTGGAGCCTCATTCAGCTTTGGGAGAGGTAGGATTGCCATCACCCAGTGATTTTGAATCTAGCCTCGAGCAAAGGAGGATAGGAGGAATGTGTACCACTGACCCAAGTTTGTGCCCGCAGAACTCCCCCAATGACCTCCAGATGCTTTCTGATGCGCCGGCTCACCATCTCTTCTGCCTTCTGCCTCCTGTGCCCCCGACCCAGAATTCTCTACCTGAAGTGCTTGCAGTCATCCAGGTACAGAGCAGAGGCACTGACCTCTTGAATTTTACGCAATGTCGGATATTCATAATTTGCATATGTGAAAGTTGCATAGTGTTTTGTTCCATGCTATATCAATTAGCGACTTGGGTTTGCATTTGCACTGCTCTGTACAGGGCTGCACATGAGCGCTGCCTACAGTCTGCATGGAGACCCTCCTGTAATGTTGCCCACAGCTTGCATGGCTTTTGCTATTGGGACCAGGAGGATGTCTGTATTCTTCCTTGTTAGTAGTCACTTGGGACATAGTAATGACAAACAGGTTATTGTCAGGGTTGGGTCTGGTATGGAAACAGCGAGTTCCTGTTTGGAATCCGGAGCTAGCTGATGTCACCTCTTTCTTGCCCCCCCCCCCCACAGGTATGCCTTGAGGGGGAGATTTCTCGCCAGTCCATCTTGAATAGCCTGTCTCGTGGCAAGAAGGCTTCTGGGGACCTGATTCCATGGACAGTGTCGGAACAGGTGAAGGGCTACTTGGGTACATCTGAGTGAGTGAAGCAGGCTGTGTCCCAGGCTAAGTTACTGGTTTGTGTCTCCCACAGTTTCAGGATCCAGACTTCGGTGGCCTTTCTGGTGGAAGGGTTGTGCGCATTGCTGTTCACCCAGATTATCAAGGGGTAATGTGTCCTCCAACCTGCCAGCTCTCCTGTGTGCTGTGCCACAAATCTGTCACTGGTAGCTCTCTAGGGCAGGGGTTAACAAGTGCAGTTCTAGGTCCTTCTTTGCTGTGGAGAATGTAGCGCAGGGTCAGGGTGGGCGAGTGGGAAGGATGACGGTGGACATCACTTTTTTCCTTGTCAGAATGCAGGGCTTGCTGAACTGGCTCTCTGTAATTTCCTGTGTCACTTGGAAGGCCTCATTGAGGAATTAGCCGCAGAAACATCCTTTCTTCTTTTAGTGATGCAGCCATCCATCCTTAGCCTCCGGTTGCCCGTGGGCTGTTTGACCAGTGTAAACTAGGGTTACACACTGTGTTTGTTTTTAAGAATCAGCTTAGGCCAGGCTTGGTGGCTTGCATCTTTAATCCTAGCACCTAGGAGACTGAAGTAGGAAAATCACTGAGTTCAAGGCCAATCTGAGATGACATAATGAATTCTAGGTCAGTCTAGGCTAGAGTGAGATTCTACCTCAAAAAAAACCCAACCAAACAAACAAAAAGAATCAGCTTTGACAGCACTGAGGAATTTCACTGTCCTTTGCCAAGAGCAGTCTGACCAGGAGCTGAGGTTTTAGAAGCAGTACAGAAGGTAGGGGAGCCAGGCGTGGTGGCGCACGCCTTTAATCCCAGCACTCGGGAGGCAGAGGTAGGAGGATCGCCATGAGTTTGAGGCCACCCTGAGACTACATAGTGAGTTCCAGGTCAGCCTGGGCTAAAGTGAGACTCTACCTCGGAAAACAAAACAAAACAAAACAAAACAAAACAAAACAAAACAAAACAAAAACAAAACAAAAAAAGGGGTAGGGGAGTAGCTTAGACTGAGAATGGTCCTCTTCCTTGTGCCCATTCCCCTGTTTGCTCGTAGATGGGCTATGGCAGCCGAGCTCTGCAGCTGCTGCAGATGTACTACGAAGGCCGGTTCCCTTGCCTGGAGGAAAAGGTCCTTGAGACATCGCAAGAAATCCACACTGTGAGCAGTGAGGTGAGCATGTGCCAGCTGTGCACCTGCCCTGGCTGGGGGTGGGGGAGTTCTCTGGGTTCCTCCCTAGTTGTGTGCCCAACTGCTGTCTCAAGCCCAACACGTGAGTGACAATCATTAGACTTAGTATCACCAGCACCATCTGGGAATGTTACAAGTGGAAATTTGTGTGTCCTTCCCAGACCTGCTGAAGCAGAGACTCTAGAGCTCAAGTTTAGAAGCTCTGCTCCTTGTTAGCCCTGAATCCAGGCTTCAGAGAACACGTTTCTTGCCTAGAACGACCCCACTAGTGACTGTCAGGCTTTTCCACACGCTCACTGATCTTCATGGGATGCTTGTCGGAAGCACGGGAAGGAGCTTTGGGTTAGCACTGGGCTCAATTTGTTGCTTTTGAAGGTCACAGAATAGTTGGGTGACGGAATCTAGGTTTGATGCTACATCTTTAAAACCCTACCTCTGTCCCTTTATAAATTCAGTAAGCAATGGTAAACTGGATGGCCTTTGTCCTGCATTCTAGGTTGAGAGCAGTTTGACTGTGTCCATGCTTAGGTGTGTGGAGTATCTGGGGTGATCACTTGACTTATTAGGGTTCTGTCTGAAAACCAGGAATAGAACAAGAAATCTCTGCCAGGTGTGGTTTGTCAGGGAGGCTTGAGTCTGTCTGTCATTGGCTACTCATTCCTCCTGTTCACTGGGTGGTGTCCTTCCCAAGGCCATCAGCCTGCTGGAAGAGGTCATCACTCCCAGGAAGGACCTGCCTCCTTTGCTTCTCAAGTTGAACGAGAGGCCTGCGGAGCGCCTGGATTACCTGGGCGTTTCCTATGGCATGACTCCCAGGCTCCTCAAGTAAGTGCCTGCTCTATTTCTAGGCATTACCCACTTGGCAATGGAAGAGTCCAGTAAGCCGTATCTTCCTCTGCAGCCAAGGTCTCTGTGGGCCATCTGCTACCTCCCTGCTCCTCCTGGCCCTTATCCCCCTTTATTTCTCAACTGCTCCCCAGAAGCCGTACCTGGTAACTTCTTCTCCTGTCTTTCCAGGTTCTGGAAACGAGCTGGATTTGTTCCCGTCTATTTGAGACAGACCCCAGTGAGTGAGGAGTCGGGTGGGGTGGGACTGGGATTGTGGCTGTGGTTGGCACCGATCAGTTTCTGTCGAAGCCCTGGTGTCGCCATGGCTGTGCGCTGAGCAAGTATTTCTGTGCTTCTGCAGAAATAGGGTTGCTCTAATGGACAGCCCTAAGTAGCTATCCTCCTTCAGATACCCTGTGTTCACAAGGTGATTCCCCCAGGACACCCCCAGGCCTGGTACATCTTGGGCTTTGTGCTTTGTTATAAAATGGCAGGGGTACATATGAGCCTGTTCATCAGAGTGTGAAGTCCTGTAAGCTGGGGCCTTCCTGAGATTGTTAAACACAGAACTGGCTTTAGAAGGAGGGTAGACATGTATTACAGGTTGGTTTCTGGAGGAGGGATATAAACAGTGGGTTGTCATTGGGAAGGTGAGTGGCATTGAGTTACTAACTATATTTAGCACCTGTGGTGAATCAGGCAGTGCACAGTGGGTAGAAAGAGCAACCAACACACAAGCTGTCTTCAGAGTGTGGCATGCTGGGAAGACCTCAGATGCTGATTACAGCATGTGGAGCTTGGCTTCTGTGGAGTGGCTTTCACATGGAACCAGCTGACTGTAGGGGTCCGGATCTTGAAAGAAGTGGTTGGGGTAGAGGTAGAGTTTGGGGGCATCAGCATATTCATTCTAGAATGTATCCATGGTGGCGAGGGTTATCTGGTCTGTTTTGTTCACTCCTGTATGTTAGCACTTGAAATAGCATCTTGTGTACAACATGTCCTCAGTGAAGCTATTGATAGTGGGAAGAGGGTGCACTTTCATGTGGAGAAGAATGTGACTGTATGTAAGGCTGGAGGAAGACACAGCACGGGAGACTGAGGAGGAGCAGCCTCCACTGGAGAAAGCTGGGTGCTGTGTCATGGCTGTCAGAAGTCAGGGTTAAAGTGTTTCAGAGATGGGTGTAGTGGTGCACACCATTAATCTCAGCACTCAAAGATGCAGAGGATCGCTGTGAGTTCAAGGTCAACCTGAGACTACATAGTAAATTCCAGGTCAGCCTGGGCTAGAGCAAAATTCTACCTTGAAAAACCAAAAACCAAACAAACAAAACAACAAAAAAAAAATGTTTCAGTAAGGTGGGTCAGCTGGAGTCCAGAGAGCAGGAAGATAGTTGGCCACTGGCTTTGCCAACACTGACGATTGGAATGGGGTGAGGGAGGCTTTCTACCAGTTTGGAGATGGGGTGAGGACTATGAGTAGACATTCGTTCCAAGCTTGAAAGGAAGCAGACCTCAGCATACCTAGAATGAGGGAGAGAGGGAGGGCTTATCACATGGGAGATTCTCCAAGTGTGTTTGCTATTGAGACTGTGTACAGGGTAAGACAGGTACAGAGGGCAGGAATGCAGGCCTTGCAGAGACCAGTGAACTGAAACCCAGGATTTGGAGGTTGGATGTCACCTCATCCCTCCCAACCAGAGGGTAGAAAGAACGTGACTACCGAGGGTGCCACCAGCAGCTGGGAGAGTGAAGGTGTTCTGACTTCTATTTCTTGGGGGTGGGGGTGAGCATTTGGGAGGTTTGAATTTTGGAGAGTGCAAAACCAGTATCCAAGAGTGGTAGCAAGTGTCCTCTTGAGGGTTTAAATTGGGACTAGTAAAGACTGAGTGTCTGGCAGCTTGTGTGCAGGTCCAGAGCAACACAAGACAGGTTGGGTCTGTCAAGGCCAGGATAGAAATTTGGCTGTTGAGGGCAAGGCGGATGCACATTAGTGAGCTCAGACTGCAATATATCCTGTGTTCTTGTGCCTCACACTGCTCACTTGTGACTTGTTGGTATTTTGTTCCATGAATGCTCTTAAGTGGAAAGCCATAAGATATTGTTATGCTTTGGTGAGGCTGTTATCTAGTAACAAACTGAAAACTACTGGTCTCATGATCATAATTTTAACAGTAAAGAAGCCTGTATGCGCTGCGTGTAGCCAGGCATGGTATTGTACCACTGTAATCCCAGTGTTCTGGTGTTAAAGCAGGAAGATCAAGAGTTTGAGGCCATGCTGGTTATGGTGGCGCATGCCTATAAATCTTAGTACTTGGGAGGTTGAAGGAGTAGAATTGCTGTAAGTTCAACGGCATCCAGGGTGACTTAGTGAGACTCTGTGTTAAAAAATAACAAGTCTGAGGTAGCCTGAGCTCATCCCAAATAAGACCACCACCATCAACAACACAAATCCCCATACGTGCACAGTGGCTGCCAGCTTGCGATCTCAAGGTTTGGCTGTGAACGTTTGCTGTAAGTCACCAAAAATGTAGACTTGAAGGTCTTGTGACATTGAATCTGTCTGACAGGAGCAAGTGGCTCACTTCCATGGGTCCAGGGTAAAGCCGGGCTTGAAGATTAGCCAGATAGTTTCCATTTCTATGGCCTCTTTTCAGAATGCAGAGTGAGCTCTGGAAGCCCGTGTTTGTGGACTGAGGTCATGTGGGGAATGTGGAGGTGTGTCCTGCTACAGGAGGGTCTCTCCAGGCTGGGCAAGGAGGAGGGTCCCAGAAGCACTGAGGCCTTTGCATGTATGTCCCCTTGTCAGCATTGGGTTGTTCAGAAAAGAAATGTGTGTTCCCTAGAATGACCTGACTGGAGAACACTCCTGCATCATGCTGAAGACACTGACCGAGGAAGATGACACTGAGCAGGGAGCTTGGCTTGCTGCCTTTTGGAAAGGTGAAGGCCAGTGGAGTGGAGAGGGGACAGTGAGGTGCTGGGTCAGGCTAGCTCCAGACCACTAACTGTCTGGTTGTGCCCTGCAGATTTCCGTAGGCGGTTCCTGGCCTTACTGTCGTACCAGTTTAGCACCTTCTCTCCTGCTCTGGCTCTGAATATCATTCAGAACAAGAACATGGGGAAGCCAGCCCAGCCAGGTGAGTTGCTTGCTCAGGAAGTGAGGCCTGGTCTAATCCTCAAGTTCCCTGCTCCCCACCTCTTGCTCCAAGGCCAGTCTTTTACCACAGGGTACCCTAGTTACAGTCACATGGGCCATCTCTCACTGCAGGACAGGGCTCTGGGAATATGACTTGATGTTGGTGATGTCAAGAAGTTCATTCATCAATTAGCTGTGAAATGTAGGGGAGCCAGCTCAGTCTCTGGGGGCTCAGTCTCTTGTACTAAGACGGTGCTGCCGGCCATCCATGGTCAGCATAGAAAAGCGTGGAGCACACAATCAGTTCTGTGTGAATAGTAAAAATGTGGCTAGGAGATGGCTTGCTGGGTGGTCAAGTGCTTTTCACACAGGCACGAGGACCTGAGTTCAGATCCCCAGAACCATGTACAAGCCAGGCTTAACACAAGTCTTTACTGCCAGCTCTGGGCAGGTGGGGACAGGAGAGTTCCCCAGGGCCTTTTGGCTAGCTAGTCTAGCCAAATTGGTGAATTCTGGGTTCAGTGAGAGACTGTCTCAAAAATTAGGATGGGAAACAATTGAGGAAGACAGTGCTGACCTCTCAACTCCAAACACGTGTCCATGTGCACCCACACACGTGTGCCTACACATATACACATCACACACATACCCCTCAAAAGTAATACTTGAAATGTAAATATTATGTAAGAGATCATTATTAGCTGCCTTTTCCTGGTCCAGTTATATATAGCTAAACACATTTTTATGTATATATCTATTTACACACATCCAGTTATGTGTGTATAGATTTTTCTCTTGCTAGTTATATCTTGATGTTAAAAAGTTCTGTTCCTTGAGCTGGACAGTTTCAGTGACAGGGAAGGAGGGAGGTGTCCTTGTAACCTAGGGCATTGGGGGTCTTTCTGGGTCCATTGTGTTGTTTGTGGGAACTCTGAGCCACATGCTGGATGTCTGCACTTCCAGCTTAGGATGGGTTGTATCTGTGGCCAGGCACTTTGAGATTGCTTCCGTGTGTTAGGTGCTATCCTGTGAGCACCGGCTGCCCTGACCGTCTGCCTCTGTCACGTTGCAGCCCTAGGCCGGGGCCAGCTGGAGGCACTGTTCCTCCCCTATGACCTGAAGCGGCTAGAGATGTATTCACGGAACATGGTCGACTATCACCTCATCATGGACCTGATCCCCGCCATCTCCCGCTTGTATTTCCTGAACCAGCTAGGGGACCTGGCCCTGTCTGCTGCCCAGTCAGTAGGTTACTTGGTGTTCTGATGGGGCAGGAAAAGGGAGGATGGTGAGGCTATTTGTGCAAGGTCTTGGCTTGGGTGAGTGCCTGCTCAGTTATAGCTTTGTGCCTTTAGTTCCTGGCAGGTCTGGTGGTTGGGTAGTGGTCTTGTCCTTCGGGGCGGAGGGTGAGTGATGGGCCCGGCTGTACACTTAGCAAGCAGGCCTCTGCGCTGTAAGCCTGTGTTCTTTTGTCCACCATGTTGCCTGAACAGCAGCTTGGTCACCTGCACTCGCAACGCAGTGGAGAAGCAGGTTGGACAGATTGGAGCATCTCCTGGTGGTTCTGCTGGTTGTAGGACAAGATAAGAAGATGCCACAATAAACATTGCTGCCCCGTAATTTCTCCCAGATGGCTGTGAGGAGAGGGCAGCTTTGTTATTGGAGCTACTTTAGTGGGCAAGGCTCTGTCTTGGAAGGCAGTCCAGTTAATTTTCTACCCCCAGGCTCTTCTTTTGGGAATTGGTCTGCAGCACAAGTCTGTGGACCAGCTGGAAAAGGAGATCGAGCTGCCCTCGGGCCAGTTGATGGGGCTTTTCAATCGGATCATCCGCAAAGTCATGAAGGTAACCTTGGCCCAGACGTGGGATTTTGGTCTCTTTCCAATATTCACACTTGGCCCCCTGTCTGAACAGGAAGTTGGAGTGTCAGCTGTGTCTGTAAAATTGTTGTCCCACTGGATGCATATTCAGTTTGTTTTTATGCTCGGGTTGTGACCATCTGAGTCTGAAGCATGGCTATGCAGCCTTGCTTTAAGATGCTACGTGACTTGGTGAAGAGTGACTGACTCCTACTACTCCTTCAGCTTGTGTTTCTTCACATTGTCTTTGTAGCTGTTTAATGACGTGCAGGAAAAGGCCATTGAGGAGCAGATGGTGGCAGTGAAGGATGTTGTCATGGAGCCCACAATGAAGACCCTGAGTGACGACCTGGTGTGTACCTGTTGAAGGATTGGGGATCCCAGTGTTTCCCTCAGCTGCTGTTGACCTGCACATGCAGACTGTCCCCCTATAAGCTTGGTGCAGTGGTCCACTCCTGTAATCCCAGCACTCTGGAGGCTGAAGTAGGGGGATGTCCAGTTTAAGATCAGCCTGGGCTGCATTTTGCAAGACTGTATTTCAAACCAAACATGAATTGTCCTCTGCACTAGCTGAGCCAGTAGCATGCTGCCGGTCCCAGCTAGTGTTGCATTCAGCCTGCCCCAGCAGCACACATTCACCTAGAGCTGCACCTGTGTTGAAAGTGAGTGTAGGAATCCAGTTCTCCTGGGGTGTCTTGTTTGCCCTCTCGGGTTCTTTGAAAATGCATGTTTTACATCCATGCATACTTACAACCCCAAGAGGTACCTGTAGTGATCTGAGGGTAACTTGAGAGCAGGATTGAAAGTCCTTCGCAGACACTCCACCCTCCCTCCTTCCCCTGGGCTTTGTTCACTCCTTGCCTCTGCACTGAGCTCTGGGTTTTGACGCAGGATGAAGCAGCAAAGGAATTCCAGGAGAAGCACAAGAAGGAAGTGGGGAAGCTGAAGACCATGGACCTCTCTCAGTAAGGTCCTTCTCTCACGGGAACCAAAAGTTTTGCCTATGCGGCCTTCAGAGTGCTACAAGTGTCTGCAATCGCCCGTCCCCGGTGCTCTAGAAGCTGTCTTAGAAGCACTACCAGCTGAAAGCTTCTCGTGGACTATTTGTACAGTCCCAGAGCGTTTGGTTTCCTTGGCTCCCCTCTGCTTCGCTGTCTAGTTGTACTCTAATCTCTGCATTCGTGGCGTTCCTCAGAAAATGCCAGGGTGCCAAGCAGGTGAACCTCTAAACAGATGAGCTTACGGGTCACTTCTCTGTTTTGTTTTTTGCCTGAATGGTTTTGGAGAAGGGATTTTTACCACTTACAACCCCCAAACTGCTCAGGACTCCTGTGGACAAGGTATCACTGTTCCCGGTTGAACTTCAACTATATTTCTATCTCTCCCCTCTCCCTTAAGGGTTGATGAGTCTGACAGTCTTGGCATTGTAGTTTTCTCTAGATCTGGGAATCATCAGATCGTTGGTGGTGGACTTGGTTGGATGGGTGGAGGTGGCTAGGAGACCAAGCCAGGGTGTTGAGCTGCAGTGTATGTCGTAGCTGTGAAGTGTCAATAGTTTGATTTGCCAGGACTGCTGGATGTAAGAGGTGCAAGCTGCAGAGCAGGGCGCAGAGCCCCGAGGTCACGAGCACAGGCAGGAGGTTGGGCAGGTGGCCTTCTGTAACTATTGTCCCCCACTGCCCCGTACTTCCCTGCCCTTGTGATACTTGTACCCAGTGGGGTCCTCCTGGGACTGGCTGTGTGCCTACCACCTTCTCTCTGTTGTGGGAGTCTTGGCACCATTTTACTTTCTTTAAGTAGTCCCCTCTAGCAGGCTTCGCTATTTCTTCTCTCTAGATACATCATCCGTGGGGACGATGAAGAGTGGAATGAAGTCTTGAACAAAGCTGGGCAGAACGCCTCCATCGTCAGCCTGAAAAGGTGAGACCTGAGGTCCCACGTGCATTTGTCAGCGTCCAGCCTCCTCTTGGTCTAGCTTTGCTTGGGAGGCAGGAGGTGGAAAAGATGTGAGGAACGTGTCTGGGCTCCCTTCCTTGGAGTCTTGCTTGGGCTACCTTGGTAGCACACCTGGAGGTCTGGATCTCTTGCATCTTGTGTCACTAGCAGCCTGTACGAGCATCCCTGTGCTGCTGCACTTTAGTGCCCAATGAGCACAGGGGCTAGGCTTCAGGGGTGCTGCAATCAAGGGCCTAGGGCTGGGGACACACAGCCACTGAGGGACAGGGTTCGTCATTTGAGTTACTACATTGTCTAAGCCAGTAGGTTTCAAAATTCTGGGTCTTAGAGTTCCTTTATATCTTAAAAAGATAGACCCTTTCTTTATGTGGGTTCAGGTGCTTCTCATACTAAGACCCGGAAACTGAGAAACCTGAAAAATATCTATTTCCTTGAAACTAATAACAATGTAGGTTTGGGAGAATGGGTGTGCCAGGGCCTTCAGCCACTGTGAATGAACTCCAGATGCGTGTGCTCCTTTGTGCACATATGTGATATTGTGTGCTTATGTCACTGTGCATCTAGCTTATGTGGGACTTGGAGATTTGAACATGAGTTCTTAGGCTTCACAGGCAAGCGCCTTAACTGCTAAGCCATCTCTCCAGCCCTACCACTAAGTCTAAAGAATGATGTTTTACTTTTGCAGACTTGGCTCAACAGAAAGCAACTGGCTTCTCATATGTGCTTCTGCCCCAAAGTTTTTTTATTTTTTATTTTTTTGCCATGTGTGGTGTACATGCAGGTGTGTGTATGTTTGTATGGAGGTGGATGCATGTGGAGGCCAGAGGCTTACGTTGGTGTTTTCCTTCGTGGCACTCCTCTTACTACCTGAGGCAGGGTCTCTCACTTGAGGTCAGAGTTTGATGATTCAGCTAGTCTAGTCAGCCAGCAAGCCCTGAGATCTCTCTGCCTCCCGAGTGCTGGAAGCACAGGCAGGTCACCATGTCCACCCAGCATTTACAGGGTTCTGGGGATCTAAACTTGTGTCCTGATGCTGGTATCAAGTGCTTTATCCACTGAGCCATATCCCCACCCCACAATGCTAGTGATTTTTTTTTTCCCGCTCTAACCCAGTCTGGCCTTGAACTCAAGGTGATCCTCCTACCTTAGCCTCCGAGTGCTGGTATTAAAAAAGGTGTATGCCACCATGCCTGGCCAGTGTGAATTTTTTTAGTTGGCATGCAGAGATTTAGGTATCATTCATTCTGGCATTTTCAAATACAATTTGTTTTTGTTGCTTCACCTCCTCCCATCTTCCTAGTCCATCTCTTCCCCTTAGTTCTCCTTCCCCTATTATCTACTTCTTTGCCCCTTCTGCTTACGTGTTACATGTACCCTTTCACCCTTATACCTTTCCCTACTCAAGTCTGTATTTGCCACAGCCACTTGTACAGCCTTCACCCCATACTCCTTGTCTGCAAAGGGTGCTCTTGCAGAGAGTGTGGTTGCCAGCCTCGAACTTTCATTACACCATAGGTGCTTCTTATGCCAATAGTCTCTGGACAGCTGCTCATGCTGTCCTCAGGGAGTATTTGTTCCTAGGGCAAATGCCACTAGGAGGATCTTGAAGATGGCTGTCTCCTGAGTGCTCCCTTTACCAGCCTGTCATGAGACAAGTAGCTAGCTACAAGTGGAACCAAAGTAGCTATGTCTCAAGAGTGTCTGTTACTCATTTGGGGCCAGGGAGCATATCAGGATATAGCCTTTCCCTGAGGTCCCATGCTTCATGTTGAGAACTGTCTTTGGGGGTCACTGGGGTGACATTTGTTTTCCAGGTTCAGCATGGTGGGAGGGATCTGTGTTGCAGTACATAGACAGTTCTGGAGGTCATAAGGTGGGAGGAATAGATACTGCTGAACATCAGATTTCAGGTGTTCCCCTACAGACTTGGAGCTCAGTCAGGGCTGGCACTGGGTATATGTGACGTGTCCCACCCTCAGTAGAATGCTCAAACGACCGGTACAGGTTTCAGGGAACGTTACATCTGAGTATTCTTGCGTCAAGTATCAGGGGTGAGGATCGGGTTTCAGATAGAGCATCCTGAGAGAGGGGTTTTAGATTATGCTGTTTCATTCTCTGTTCCTGGTGGTATATATAATTTTTTTTTTCCTCCTCCAGTGACAAGAAAAGGAAGTTGGAAGTTAAACAAGAGCCCAAGCAGAACAAAAAGTTGAAGAAAAGCAGGGATATGAAGAACAGAAAAGATACGAAGCTGAAGTGGAAGAAATAGCAAAGTGTGAGGAGACACCGGACTTGCAAACCGTCTGTGGCTGGGTTGGGCGGCAGCCTGGATAGGAGCAGCGAGGGTCCTCAGCAAGCCCAGGTGTCAGTCAGAACCAGTCTGCAGGCCTCACTTGCTGTCGGTGCACCCATCCTGGTTGAGGGCAGTCACTCCCACATGATCTGCTTAGGACTTGGTGGATGGGCCAGGCTCTAGCACTGCAGGGGCTGTCTCCCCTACCCCTGCTTTAGGACCCTCCCTGCCCATAAGTTCATATTCACTTTTGGCCAGCCTTTTAGGCTCATTGCTATTCATAGGGAAGCTTCTGGCCCTTCACTGTACAGCTTTCTGGTGGACTTCTAGTTCTCATCGTGGACCTGTGTGAACATACACCCTGAGGCCGGAGCAGCAGGACCTCTCATCCATCTTTGGTTCCGCTTCTGGCTACAGGGAGCCTCTGCGCCCAGTGTCCAAGGAAAACCGAGCCTGTAGTTAAGGAGACTGCAACATCTGTGCTCTGTTTATTGTGTCACCTTGGGGAAAGAACATTGGGGAAGGCTCTTTTTGTTTTCAGGGTGAGGGGAAGAAGAGTATTTTTAATAAATAACATCCTAGGAAGAGTATTAGCTTATGTGGGTGCGTATAAAATCCATCTTGGTAAAGGGTGCCTCTTTCCCTGTTTTTTCTGCTGGAGCTTGTCCCCCAGATTGGGTGTGGAGGGTTGGGTATCATAGCCACGAGTGTGCTATTGGACTAGAGTTGACAGGTGTCTGAAAGAGATGTGGCAGGTACTTTGGCATTGTGGGTACCTATGAGGAGCTTGGCATGGTAGCTGAAAGTCAGCTGACTCCTACCAGGACCTTTGGTCCATCCCATTTGTTGTGTACAGAACTTTTCCACAAATCCTTGGTTCCTGTGTTTGATGGTGTCCATGCCACAAGTCCACATGGAACCTTTGCCCAGCACTCGTGCATACCCAGGCTTGGTAGAGATCTGATTCAGAAGGACAAGGGAAGAGAGGGAAGCCTCTGGGTCAGACTCAAGCTTGTGACTCTTGGGAGAAGCATAGATTCTGTGCCCATTCAAGTCCTGTTGTGCCTTGGCTCCAGGACAGTTGGGACCTGTTACTAGTGGTTGTCACTTCCTGCTGCACAGCCTCCTTTGAGTACAGAAAAGCTTGCTGAGAGGAGATGGGAAAGTACTTGTTTCTGGCTATTTTCTCAGGTGGATACTTTAGCCTTCCTGTTGGGGAGGATTTTCTTAGTGTCTGAATCCCACATGAGCAGAACTGTGTAGTTTGATAAAAGTTATCTACTACGATCTCCTGCAGGCAAGGCAGCCATGGCTCGGTGTCCCCAGCCCTAAAGCTGTTCACTGGCTCTGCTCTGGGTGAGGGGCGTGGAGGCCAGAGCAGCACAGAACTGCTGGGCTGTGGCTGTACCATGGCCTCACAGACACCAGACTGCTCTGCTTTGATGTCCCCACCCAAAACTCAGAGGGCCATGCCCTCCCGGGTTTGAATCGCTTATCTTGGAAATAAAAGTGAGTTTGGGGGCTGGAGAGATGGCTCAACTGTTAAAGATGCTTGCAAAGCGTGATGACCTGGTTCAATTCCGCAGTATCCCAATAAATCCAGATGCACAAAGTGGCATATGCATCTGGAGTTCACTTGCAGTGGCAGGAGGCGCTAGTGTGCCCATTCTCATTATGTGTCTCTGTGTCTCTCTACTTGCAAATAAATAAATGGATTATTTTTTGAAGAAAAAAAAGAGCCAGTTTTGTGCCTTAGGTGAGCCCCCCTTACCACACAGTGTGAAGCCACCCTGAGTCACTTTAGATTCCACAGACACCACCAGCAAGACCTTCAGATTCTGTCCTTGACCTCAGACCCAGCAACTTCCAGAACTGTCTGATATGAACGGCCTAGTCTTGGGTATTCTGTTCGAGCAGTAGAAAGTGGACCCAGGCCCTTGTCTGTTACAACGATAGTGGGGGCAGTGGGTGGAGCAGAACGGGTTCCTTAGAGCAGTGTCTGGCACAGGACAGCAGCCCCTGCTTAACCAGAGTTGCTGCTCAGGGACTTGCTGGTCTAAGATGATGGGATGGGCACTGGCCATGTTCTCAAGCCAGCCTGAGCTAGTGGCCAGAGTCCCACGCGGACAGCACAGCCTGTGCCTTGCAGTTGGACCTGGCTGGCTCTGAACAATAGCTGCGTGTCCATCGGTTGCTGCCGTGTCTGAGGAGGCTTTTTCCTCAGCACACAGACAGGACGTGATTGTCCACCTGGCGTGTGCAGCGTGAGTCCTTTTCAAAGCATGTGATCCTAAACAGGTCTCTGTTTTGTGTTGTCATCTTGGGTCTCCTTCAAATCTCAAAGGGCATGCCTCCCTCAGACCTCACCATCTGGCCCCCAGACAGAGTGACATCTGTAAAACCATACTGTCTCAGGAGTTGTCACTTGCAAAATGAAGTCAGATGAGCCAGTTCTGCATGCTGTCACTAGGGTGGGGAAGGGGTTGAAGGCGTGAACAAGAGGGTTCCTCGGTGGTCTCCCCACCCCCAGACTGGGAGGGGCAGGTGCTAGTCTGCTTCAGTCCTTCCACTTTTCCTCTGGTCCTGGCCATCCCAGAGGATACTAGAGTGACCAGGAGACAAAGGGAGGCCGGGAAGTGGTGGAGGGGCATCAAGTTAGAAAAACGTAAGCTCATTGTTTGAGGCCGTTACAACAGGGCAGCCCATTGGGGCTGTGTAGGTCTGGAGAGGGGGCAGGGCTAGAAGGCCCTTGGGCCTGAATGGGTGATTTCAGGCAGAGGAGAAGGGGTCACCCTGGATTGTACAAACAATTGCTTAATCAGGGATTTTACACAGGAGGCCTTCCCTTCCTTGCCCGGCACTGGGACTTGCAGTGAGGAAAGACTAGAGCATGGCAAGTGTCAAGAGAGGCAGGAGGCCAGCTAGCTGTGGGGAAGGCAGTCTTAGTGTGGGCCTTGGAGGCTCAGAATTACCTGTGGCACCTTATGCATCCATAGAGGGCTCTCCCGTGGAGATGCTGCTTACATACTACCTTGTGGCTGTCCCTGTGCACACAGCTAATGTTTGCAGCCCCCGCGACCCATCAACTTTGTTCTCATCTGTCTGGGGCTGCTTGCAGCCTGAAGTGGTGCCAAATGAAGAACAGGTCCAGATGCCAGGGGTCAAATGCTTCTGTTGTGGCTATTAGCCCTGGGAAGAATGACTTTTATTTATTTATTTATTTTTGGTGTTTTGAGGTAGAGTCTCGCTCTAGTCCAGGCTGACCTGGAATTCACTATGTAGTGTCGGGCTGGCCTCCAACTCATGGTGATCCTCCTTACCTCTGCCTCCTGAATGCTGGGATTAAAGGCGTGCGCCACCACGCCCAGCTTGTAAGAATGACTTTTTTTTTTTTTTAAAGTAATTAAACACTACATAGTGAATTCCAGGTCAGCCTGGACTAGAGTGGAACTCTTACCTCGAAAAACAAAACATTAAACATTTGTTTCAAAGTGTGTTCCTGGGCTGAGGATGTAGCTCTGTGGTAGAGCCCTTGTGTAGCATGCACAAGACCATGGGTTCGATCCCTAGCACCGAAGCAGTGTGTTTCTATTATACACAGGCCCAGAGGGACTCACCGTCCTTTCAATCAGCCTATCCCAGTCCCTGGAGAAGCAACTGTGGGCCCAAAATGGAGCCAAAGCCTAACTAAACGTGCTTTATTGGCTGGGAATGGCCCTGGTGGAGGTGGAGAGGCTGGACGCAGATCACTGAATGATGTCCAGGTCCACTCAGACTTCAGTGAGGTGTGCCAAGGTGTGCGAAGTCTCCCCTCTATGGCCACCAGAGGGTGCTATGGTGCAAGGCTAGGGAATGGACCTTTCCTGGAACTGGTCCCTGGAGGACTGTCTTCTCCAACTCAGTCCTAACCACTATGCATTAGATTCCCGGTGTCCTCAGCAAGAAGGGGAGCTATTTACATTATATATGTATTCATTTAGTCATTGAATTCATTCATTGGCAGAATCTCATGTAGCCAAGGCTGGCCTTAAACTCCTGATCCTTCTGCCTCTGCCTCTGGAGTGCTGAGCTTACTTGTATAAGCCACCATATCCTGCCGTGGGCACGTGTGCACACACTCCTGCCCATAGGTGCACATGTGGAAGTCAAGAGACAGCTTTTGTGCCAGTCCTCACCTTTCCATCTCATTTGAGGTAGAGTTGTCTTTGGATCTTGCTTTGTTACTGTATTTTTGCAGTGCTTGCCACAAACGTCTGGAAAATTTTTCCTGTCTCCACCTCCCATCTTCCCATCAGTATGCTGGGATTTCAAAAGCCTATTGCCTGCTTTTTATGTTTGGGAACCAAACTTGGGTCATAAGACTTTAGCAGCAAATACTTTATTTACTAAACCATCGCCCAAGCCTGAAGTGAAGCATTTAAAAAATACCTTTCTTCCTGGACTTTGCACTTAAAATGATGCGGGTTTTAGAAAAACCTTGGGCCTGAGCCCCTGGGTCACCAGACTCCTATGCCTCTGCCAGGTCCTCATGGTGGTCCAACTAGCCAGACTGCAGGCAGTGCCTCTCAGGCCACACAGTGTGGGGCCTGGTCCAGGTGTGAAGGTGTTTCCTGGACCCCAAGGTCTGAAGAGGCTCCAGATGCTGTCCCACTTCCCCAGTCTGGTTCCTGTCCTGTCCAGCCCAGTGGCACCTACATGCTTAACAAATTATCATGTGCCCCATTTCAGAGGGGAGGAAATCGTACCAGCAGGAGATGGAGCCAGTCTGAGGTCCCAGGAGAGGTACTTGAGTAGTATGGCCAGAGCACAACTCCAAAGGTTTCTTTTTAATATTTTATTTTTATTTTTTTTTTTTGAGAGAGAATGGGTATGTCAGGGCTTCCAGCCACTGCATACAAACTCCAGATATATGTGTCACCTTATGCATCTGGATTACGTGGGTCCTGGGGCATTGAACCTGGGTCTTTTGGCTTTGCAGGCAAGTGCCTTAATTGCTAAGTGATCTCCCCAGCCCATTTTTGTAATGAGGGAATATTTGACTTATTTTTATTTATTCATTTGAGAAAGCGAAGCAGAGAGGGTGCCTGATAGTGAGAGAATGGGCACACCAGGGCCTCAAGTCAGTGCAAGCGCACTCCAGACGCGTGCACCAACTTGTGCATCTGGCTTACGTAGGTCCTGGAGAATCAAACCTAGGTTCTTTGGCTTTGTAAGCAAGTGCCTTAGCTGCTAAGCCATCTCTCCAGCCCTTCAAAGGGTGTTTTTCCTGCTGAGAGGCATGGACTCCGAAGGCTTTCCCTTCTGGTCCTACTGGGCTCCTCCCCAGCCTTTACCAAGACCAGAAGCCAAGGTCATTGTGTTTATTGTTGATAAAACCATAGTACATTTACAATAAGTGACGATGTTACGGTATAGTTACAGTATTATACAATCTTACACAATAAAATAACACTCCTTTGTACATCCAGCATGAGCAGCTCGTTGAAAATATTTTCCAGGATTGCAAGCCCAGGGAAGCTTTTCAGGTAACCTGCCCAGGGCTTCGATGAATAAATAGTTTCTAAGGTAGCTGTTCTTGATGCTGTCCCAGTGTCTGGTCCATTTGCAGGCCAGGGCATGGGGAACTAAGGCTACACGGGCAGAGGGGAAGGGAACATGGCAGAGACCCTCATCTTCCTGCTCCTCTTTCCATGCCCAAGAGCTCTGGTTCCAGTGAAAAGTGTGCCCCTCCAGTCCTGAGTTAAAGGCACCTTGCACTCAAGAAGCTTGGCCGAGGAAGCCATGTAGGTGCTGTTGCCTGCGCCCTAGGAGTGGCCTGAGGTTCCGGAACCCTCTCTTTACTTTGGTTCCTAGCTGTGGCAGCAAGAGCTAAGGCCTTCGTGCTCCTACACCACACCCCCTGCTACCCTGGGCTCAGAAGCCAGGAGATGGGACTGCAAGTTAGCAGCAGTCCTGAGGGAAGGGCAAGTGCAGACCCAGCTTTTGTGGACAGCGGACGAAGTGGCCAGAGCCAGGGGCTCCAGGCCTTTCAAAGGCACAGCCTGGTTTTGGGCAGACCTTCCTCTGACATTTTGAGAACAAATACCGGCTATTGCATTCGGTGGCCCAGGGCTCAGGGAGATACTTTCTCTGCATTCATAAGGACGCCCACAAGCCCCAGAGCCTCAGCCAGGCAGAGCTTGGAGCTGAGGTGGGTTAGGACATCCTGCCAAGACTCTGGAAGGGAGAGGGCACAGGTGGCCTTTCAAGGTGCAAACCACGGGGGGGGGGGTGCAGAAAGGGCCACTTTTCGGCCACACCCCCATCAGTCACAAGGATTCGGGCGCTTGTGTCCACCCGGGCTCCATCAACACCGCAGAGGGCATGTAGCCGAGGAGGCGGAAAGAGCCCTATGAACAGATGCTCCTGGCCTGGGAGGCTGTCACACCCCCACAGGTGCCAGCCCTTTCTCTACCTGCCTCACACCCGGGAGGTGACATAGACAGAGTGCACACGCTCTGCCAGCGTGCTCTGAAGGTCCTGTAGCGGGTCCAGGCCCTGCACTTTGCTGCTGCGGCCGTAGATAAGCTGTCGGAAGGCATCTTGCTCCAGCAGCACCTTCATGTGCTTCAGGAAGAAACCCTCGCAGAATAGCGCCAGCTCTGGGGCATTGTGGATCTGCAGCAGAGAGAGAGAGGTGAGGTGAGGTGAGGCCCACTGCTGCCACACAGACTCCCCTGAATCTGTCCTGGCCTGGGGAGGCATTCCCCATTTCTTAAGGCTACCTCCCCTTTATCTGAATTCCTTCTGTGAGCATCTCCTGGGTTCACATCTCCACTGCACCAACGAGAACACTACTGGGGCGGAGGAGATGGCTCAGCAGTTAGAGGATCTTGCTCGCAAAGCTTACTGGCCTAGATTCAATTCCCCAGCACCCATGTAAAGCCAGATACAAAGTGGTACATGCACCTGGTGTTTGTTTGCAGTGACAAGACACACGCACATGCATGCACACATAAGTAAATAAAAATTAAAAACCAACAATACTAGTGAAGTCAGTGACCCCATGCCTTGCCTGTGTCACAGAGGTGACACCTTGTTGAAGGGCTGTCACTCCCACTCAATCGGAAGCTCCCTTCCTAAGGGCAAGGACCATCCACTTCCTGTGTGTTGACTCAGCACTAGCAAAGTTGCTCTGAGTCTGGCTCTCTTGGGCTAATGTCTTGGGATGGAGGGAGAGAGAATAGAGGAATCAGACCAACCGGATGACTGCACACAGGAGGAGCAAAGCTGCTGAGGACACAGGGCTGGGCCTGGGAAGCACTTTATGGGAAAAGGAAAGGTTGTCACAGGAGTCCCAGTGCAGGGACAAGCTAGGATACAAACAGGGAATGTGCTTCAGTAAGAGATTGATACGGTCTTTGCACTTCTGAACAAACCTTGTGGTTTGTATAGCAGAGACATGAAGTAGGGAAGCCACTTAGGTGTGACTGTCCAGGACAGAGGTGGAGTTGGGACAGTCAAGATGGACGTGGAGAGGGTGCTTCAGAGGGAGATGGGCTGGATGTGGGAGATGGTTAAAAAGCAAATGGATGGCCGGGCGTGGTGGCACACGCCTTTAATCCCAGCACTTGGGAGCAGAGGTAGGAGGATTGCCATGAGTTCGAGGCCACCCTGAGACTACATAGTGAGTTCAAGGTCAGCCTGGACTAGAGTGAGATGCTACCTAAAAAAAAAAAAAAAAAAAAAAAAAAAAAAGCAAATGGCTTCAGGGATTTGAATGAGCTAATGATAGTGACTAGGCCCCAGCAGCAGCAGCCTCAGGCTAAGCTGGAGTTGGGCCCTCCACTGCCCCTCACATGGTCTGGCCACCTGCATCTCCTAGACTGTCTGAAGTGCAGAGAAGTGGCTGGGGCCCTGGAGGGGAGTAGAGTATGTGATGAGGGGTGGCTGGGCATCCCCAGACCTTACCTTGGCATATTTGTAGGTGTTGACAGCACTCTCCACACTGAGGGTTTGGGAGCACAGGATTTCACAGTGCCTCTGCAGGGCATCCAGCTGGAACAGGTTCGCAGCGGACAGCAGCTGACAAGGAGGTACAGCAGGCCTTAGGTGCTTGTAATCATGCCTGTGGCCTGGGCCTTCTGGGACTGAAAGTGTCCCAGTGTGTGGGCCCTATTTCTTCCTAAGCTCCAGGGGCCTGACCTGTCTAAGGAAGATGGTGGCCTTGACCATCGTGGTGGTAGCTGTGCACAGGGTAGGTGACATGCTGGCTGGGGTTCTGACCTCAAGAGATCTTGAACTGTACGTTGCAGGGCTCGTCTATGCAGCCAGGTGTCCTGGCCAGTGTGGAGATCCAGCCACTGATTGATCCCCTTGGGCTGAGCCGTTCCTGGCTGGTTGTCCCTTTCTAATGTGGACATATCCCAGGAAGCAGGGTCGACCAGTTCCTAGTCTCTGGGAATTGCTCTTGCTGTTAGGTGAAGGGGCTCCATGGAGTTCCCTCTTTCACCATCCTCTCGTCTCCCTCTAGAGCAGGTGGAGACCTGCACGTCTGGAGCTACAAGGCTGCAGGGGCAGAGGGGGCTGCTCCTCACCTCCAGGATGTCAGCGGTTGGGATCTCCATGGCCTCTGCTCCTCCGTAGTACAGGTACTGCATCATCATCTGGTGGGAAGAGGCCCCTGTGAATGCTACCCACACCAGCACACAGGGCCACGGCTGATGTGCCCTCCCTCCCGTCCTGCCCTTGGCCATCCTTTCTCCTCCACATTCCTCTGCTGACACTGAGACTTTCAAACACTGCTTCCTCTAGAATGTGGCCTCGAGAAGCCAACTCAGACTCTCCTTGACTTTCCTGTGTAGGACTGGCTTCCACGTACAGAGCGTTTCTCTCCCAGCACCACGACAGCCCCGGGAGCCCAGAAGGGAAGGTGTCTTGGCTCAAGTCACTTGGCCCTCCTGACTCCCACAGCAGGGCTGTTCCTGCTTGTTTAAATTCTACATATCAACCAGGTGTGCTAGTGCATGCCTGTAATCCCTGCATGCAGGAGACTGAGGCAGGAGGATTGTCCAGAGTTTGAGGCCCAGCCTGGGCTACACAGTGAGTAGCAGGCCAGCCAGGGATATATAGCAAGACTGTCTCATACAAAATACAAAATCAAAATATATTTTGTACATGGTGGCCTGTAATCTCGGTACTCAGGAAGCTGGAGCAGGAGGATGTCAAGTTCAAGGCCAGCCTAGTTTATATCGTGAGACCCTGTCTCAAAAGCAAAACAAGAGCTATATGGCAGTGGTAGGGGCCACTGTGTAAAGAGCTATCCTCTTATGGGCACATTGGGACACCTGGCAGATGTGCTCCCCAAAGAGAAAGTGAGCCTAGGCCCACAGCTCACTGTTGCTGACTGGACCTGCGTAGGTAGGGCTCTTGGGAAGGGGTAGCCATATTGAGTTCTGAGGTCTAGTTACAAATGCTCCCATTATGCTGGAGTCTGGTGCGTTCCCAGTTGGAAAAAGAAAAACAATTCTCTCTGGCTGGCTGAAGAAACTGCCCGGCAAAGTGCTGGCAGGCATGTGAGTAAACAAGGCTCCAGCGGCACAGTCAGGCTCTGTTTGGACCGGCCCTTGGGCTGTAGAGGCACCAGAGGGTCTAGGAGCAAGCCCAACAGCTCGGGGAGGGAGGGAGAAATACTGGCAGACTCCCACTGGAAGGAGGCGCCCACTGCTTCTGCAGCCCCTTCGAGCCTGCACAGCCCCTGCACAGTTGCGCATTAGTGGAGTGGGCTTCATACCAGCAGAACAAAAACCCAGACCCTAGACATCCTAAGCAGGGAGTGGCTTCAGCTCTTCCAGGATTGCAGCTCACTGGCACAGTGCACGCCTAGCATGCAGGGGGCTCTAGGTTCAATCCCCAGTACTACAAAAATAAATGAATAAATTAAAATATCTCAATAATTTCTTAAATCAATTACATGTTGAAATAGTACCTGGGCCATCAGATTAAATACATTAGAATTAATTTGGCCTGTTTTGTAAGACTTCTAGGAAACTGAATTACAATACTGGACACATTATCAGACAATACTACTCAGAACTCCTCAGGAACGGACCTGGCACAGGTGCCCTGCTGGGCCCTGCAGCTCAGCCTATATACGTATCACTGTGGATGGATCACGGTCTGCACGCCTCCCCACTCTGCCAGTCACTGCTGCCCTCCGTGCCCTCTCTTGGGTCTAGTCAAAACTCCACTTCGTGCATCTGTTGTCTGGACTTCGGGCCTCATGGCTAAATAAGCTTGGAAAGCTGCCCCTCCTCAGGGAGTCTGCATCCCAGGCTAAGAGAGAGGCTCCACCCTTCTCTGGCAGGCCAGAGCCCTGCTGAGTCTCAGGTCTTCTTTCCTCCAGAGCCACTGCCTGCTCAGCTCAGCACTGTCACTCAGTGGAACTCAGCAGCCCCTTCCTGCTGCCCAGCTAGTTAGCAGCCACACCCTCTTCAAAGCCCTTCCTCACTGTTTTTATTTATTTATTTATTTTTAGTGTATGATTTGTGGGGCGCGCGTGTGTGTGTGTGTGTGTGTGTGTGTGTGTGTGTAGGTCAATGTGAGATTTTCCTCAGACATTCTCCACCTTATGTTTGGGTCTCTTGTGAGTGGAGAGCTCACTGATTCAGCTAGACTAGTTCACCAGTGAGCCTAGGGATCCTCCTGCCTCTGCCTCCCCAGCGCGGAGGTAACGGATGTGCACTGCCATGCCTGGATTTGATGTGGAAGGTGGGGTCTGAATTCAGGTCGCCATGCTTGGGAAGTAGGCACTTTACCCACGGATCCACCCCGCCAGCTCCCTTTCCTTGCCTTTCTAAGTGCAAACTTGACTAGCCTCCGCCTGTCCTGGATTTGCGGTCTGGTTCGGTCACTTTTCAGCAGTGTCCCCGAACAAGTTACTCAGCCCTTCTGTTCCTCTGACTCCTCACCTACCAAGAGGCCACAGAGCCAGGCCTGTGCTGTGAGGCTCCAATGAGGAGCCAGTGAACTCCACGTCTAAGAAAGCGCCCTTGACGACAGAGCCATCCTTGCACTGCTCAACGACTGCCGACTGCCACTTCCTGTGTCCTTGGGCTAATGTTCCAGGCCACTGTGCTGTGGCGTTCCTTAGCGCAGCTTTCTACCACCCTTGATGCTCCTCTGATTTCACAGGCATGGACTTGGCCTCTGGGACTTTGTGTGGCTTGTCCGGAGCCCTGCTAACTTATCCTTGAGACCTCCACCAAGCGCTCACACCTCCCCAGCTTTGGGGGCTGTGCTCCTGCTCCTGGCACCAGCAGAGCCCTATATGCGCCCCTCAACAGTCACGGGATTTCACAGTCCTGGCTCACTGAGGATGGGCCCGTCTTTCTTGTTGTTTGGTGGTGATTCTAGGGATTGAATTCAGGGCCTTGTCTACTGCCAGGCAAGCACCCGACCACTAAGCCCCAACCCAGCCCCAGAGTACCACAGAGTGGCTAATGCCAGCCCAGTGACTGAAGGGAGCTGGAAAGGAAGGCGCTATTTTCCTCTTGGAGAGCTTTGTTGTCTTGAGGGTCTTGCTAGCCCAGGCTGGCTACAAACTCACTGTCCTCTGCCTCAACCTTGGAGTGCTGGCATGTGTTACCATGTCTGGCCTTATATGCAGTGGCATCGAGGGCCAGCCACGTTAGGTGGTGGCTTCCAGGAGAGCTGGGGATTCTGTGGTCTCTCCCAGGAGACTTCACACCTTCCAGGGCAGGACAGGTTTGAGCACCCACCCCCATCGCCTCTGGGCCTCTGACTGGTCACGGCCTCAAAGGGTCAGTCCTGGGATCCTGAATGCCAACCCATTCCTCCTCCACCACCCGGAGACCTGCAGTGCCACCTCCCTCAGAAGACCTCTCAGCTGAGATCCCACGTAGGTCTCGAGACCCTCCCCCTTGTGCACCCCAACTGGAGTTCCCACAGCCAGCACAGCTTAGAAGCCCTGAGCAATGGCCTGGTGCGCTCTACCTACAGCAAGCTCTTAGGGGTTCAGTCCAGAAACAGGGCCCTCACACTGTGTGGGCGACATGTCCCCATCCCTCACATCTACCTCCAGGCCACAGAGATCCATGAAGCACACTTGGGTGGACAAGAGACAGCTCCCCTGGCCCAGAGGAGACCTGGAAGACCTCTCACGATGGGCACATCACACAGGGGCAAAGTGGAAGACTGTGACTGGTTCACAGCTACCACTGAGCCCAGATGACAAGGCCACGGCGGGGTCATGTACAGGGACTTTCTTCCTTACGAGAAGAGCGCCGCCCAAGGCCCACGCACCTGGAAGATGTGGTACTTCATGTCGCCGATCTCGATGGTCTTGCTGCTGTCCCCGGCTTGCTCTGACTTATTGGTCATTAATGTCTTGAACCTGCAGCAAGGAGACAAGATGGGGCTTGCATGTGACTTCCACTCCATCACTGGTGATAGCACCATGTATCACTTGAGCAGCTTCTGGAAGATGGCACACTTGAAATATGACTGTCCTGTTCCCAAAATAACTTCAGACAAGTGACATTTTACATCATTCTGGGCTGACAGCTGGGACCAGCCCTGTTCTCTGTCCCTCCCCTGCACAGTGACTGTGGTGGGACACTGACTCTTCATTCCAGAATGCTCAAGTGTACTAATGAGCAGAAGCAGTCACTGGGCATCGAGAATAGCCGCTCAGATTCCTGGCTGCATGCTGGGTCGTTCCTGCTGCGCCTGGTCAAGTCTGCCTCGTGCCTCGTGACAGAGGGAGGCGTGGGCAATGGTTAGCCAGCACCGCCATCACCTCAGTTCTGAAAGGCGCTGCTCCCACTTCCCTGGGACAGGGACTGTTACCACACTGCCTACCTGTTAGAAGCAGTCACCAACAGTACTTTGTGTGCATAAAATAGCTTTCCTTCCACTAGGAAGGTCACGTCTGACATCTCCTTGTTGTTCAGAAAGTGGGGATCTGTGGACAGGAAGACGGGGCAGTTGTTGAGGCGTCCACCTCCAGAGTGTCCAAGCAGGCTGGGAAAGGATGGGGGTTGGGGGGACAGGAGGCATAAAGGCAAGTAACAGAAAAGCAGGCCGGGGCCTCAGCCCTAGGGAACAGAGAAGGGAAACGGGGAGATAGGGGGAGAGAGGGAAGAGGGGTGTGTAGGTTCAGGCCGCACCTAGCCGGGCTGGCAGGGTCTTCCGGATCTCGGGGATGCTGGGGATGGGACTGCTCCCATAGCAGTGTGTGAAGATGGTGGCCAGCTGCTGGAGGACCGAGTCATTCTGCGGAGAGGCAGAGAGGGTCATTAGCTCACAGCTGTGGCAGCAGCGACACTGGGCTCGTTTTAAAAGTCTAGTCCAGGCCTGGCGTGGTGGCGCACGTCTTTGATCCCAGCAGAGGTAGGAGGATCGCTGTGAGTCTGAAACCACCCTGAGACTCCAGAGTGAGTTCCAGGTCAGCCTGGGCTAGAGTGAAACCCTATCTCATAAAACAAAAATCTAAAACCAAAAGCCTAAGCTGGGCTTAGAGCAGCCACTGGCATACTCCTGCTGGACCTGCCTGGTGAGAGGGGCCTGTCTCGTCATCTGCGATTCCCCAAGTGGCCATTTTGTCTGGGCTCCAGACCAGACAGAGCCATGGTCTCTGCCCTCAGCAGCCAGGCAATGCTTGTCTTGGTATTGGGGATGTACCTGTCCACGTGGGTGGGGACCTCTGCATGTGTCAGTCTACACGGCTGTCCCAGGATGGGGATGTACCTGTCCACGTGGGTGGGGGGACCTCTGCATGTGTCAGTCTACACGGCTGTCCCAGGATGGGGATGTACCTGTCCACGTGGGTGGGGGACCTCTGCATGTGTCAGTCTACACGGCTGTCCCAGGATGGGGATGTACCTGTCCACGTGGGTGGGGACCTCTGCATGTGTCAGTCTACACGGCTGTCCCAGGATGGGGATGCCAGCGCTCTGTGAAGAGCCCGCTCACCTTGCTGGTCTTGAGGATGTCGAACATGAGCTGCAAGCCCTCGGTCACCAGCTCCTCGTTGTACTCCTCCTCCTTGATGGAGCTGAAGTCCCGCAGGAGGCTCTGCACCACTGAGTACCGCGACTGGGAGAACGATGTCCTCAGAGACTCAATCCAGATGTGCAGCTTCCAGGGAACACCTGAGCCAGGAGGGAAGAAGGGCAGGTGTCACTCAGCTCCTAGGCAGAGGGCAACCCCCAAACCATACCTTTCCCTGGGTAGGCTCTCACCAGGCCCTAAAGCACCTGCTCTGGCATGCTGCATGCTCCCCAGCCTGGTCTCAGGCTTGAATTCCCTCGGTTGAGCCCAAGTTCTAAAGATTGATGGCCTAGCCTGGGCACTGTCCCATTGCTTGCTGGCTCCCAGAATTCTTTGCCAAGAAGGACCCATTAATTCTAGAGGGATGAATGAGTGGCCCCGAGGCCCTGAAAAATATGCAGAACACTCAAGGACACTCGGCACCTCCTGTACAGAAGCTTGAAATAGACCAGGTCCATCACAGGGGATCCTGACATTAGCTTACTGGTGTGTCCGTGCACACTAGGCACACAACGAGTGTTTACTAGTCATTTGGAGTGTGTCAGTGGGGCCATGAGCAAATTCAAACTGCGGTGTGAGGCTCCTAACGAAACCAGTCATGTAGCCTGCTAGCCTCTTACCCCTGAGCCTGACTATGGGTTGAAGAAGGCTGGGTGGCATTCCCCAGGGTCACAATCACACACTCTGGGCTTTTTTTTTTTGTTTGTTTGTTTTTTTGAGGTAGGGTCTCACTCTAGCTCAGGCTGACCTGGAATTCATTATGTAGTCTCAGGGTGACCTCGAACTCAAGGTGATCCTCCTACCTCTGCCTCCCGAGTGCTGGGATTAAAGGCGTGCACCACCACGCCCGGCTTCAACACTCTGGGCTTTTTGATGCTAGGTGGGAGGGATGTCTCCAACTGTGCTCTGCTGGCCAGACCCTGAGGTTTGGTGCATTTGGCCTGGTGATAACAACACTATTGCCATGGATGCATGCTCATGGTTGGCACCATGCCTTGGGCTTTAGGTGACAATACCCTTTCTTCTTAAAAATAATTTTAAAAATATTTTATTTATTAGAGAGAAAGAGGCAAATAGAGAGAATTGGCACGCCAGGACCTCCAGCCGCTGCAAACAAATTCCAGATGCACACACCACCTTGTGCATCTGGCTTACATGGGTATTAGGGAATCAAGCCTGGGTCCTTAGTATTCGCAGGCAAGTGCCTTAACCACTAAACCATCTCTCTAGCTCCAATACCCTATTCTTGGTCAAGGATCATCAGCACCAAACCACGGAGAGGCAGTACCTGAGACTTGATTATGTGGTGCCAGGCCAATACAGGATCTGACCTCCCTGGAGGACACACAGGTCAGGTCCAGAGACTCACAGACTGAGATCCTCACATAGGAAAAGACTGGCTGAGCAGCCTGACACGGTGACCCCTAATGCATGAGTCTTCAGAGAACTACAAGGACTCCTGGTGCTCATGTCCCTGGCTGTGACTAGAGAGGAAGGTGACCTTGAGGGCAGAGGCTGGGCCCTTGACTTGGGAGCAGAAGAGTGACTGTGTGCCTGTGTGTACTTCCATGCAAACACACATGCCTGTGCATCTTACCCAGTGCCCTCAGCTCCATGGTGATGTCCACGTAGCCATGCTCAGCACTATAGTACATGGCCTCCTGAAGAGCCTTGGTGCGGGTCCGGCTCAGCCGCACGGGTCCCTCACTGCCGCTACCCTGGCTCGATGTGTCGCTTTCCTCTACGCCCTCGGCCAGAATCTCCTCCAGGGACAGCACATCTGCTTTGGCCTGCTGTGGCTGGGTCAGGAGCTTCCTCAGAACGTTCCTGTAGGACAAGAGATGAAGCAGGGAACACTTGAGACTCAATGCCCAAGATGGACAGATGGTGCCCGCCTGAGCCCCTTCTAGAGCCCCATGGCCAACAGGCTGTTTTGGAGCAATAGAGGGCTGGAGGGGCTGTCTTACCCTCCCAGGCATGGTGGGCCAGGACTCCAAACGACCCTCATCCCAGACACATGGAAGAGTCACGGGGGGACCCATGGGACTCCCATTCTTCTGCTCTCCTAGTCCTAATGAGAAGTCATGGCTGCAGGCCCGTCTGTCGAAGCCTTGGCTATTTATTGCAGGGCGCCAGCATCACCCTTTCCTAGGGCAGATGTGAGGCTTGGGAGCCTGGTACAGGGCTGTACAGCCATGTCAGGTTGCTCAAATGCAATCAGAGCCCCATGGAACAAATTAAACAAATCCAGCCAGCCCTGGTTGCATTAATGGGGTGAAGTGTACATGAATGTCACTCTGCACTCACTCCTATGTGGTACGTTCCACGTGACAGAGTGCAGTCATTCCCACATAGTCTGCATCAGCCTCCAGACCCTGTGAACATGGCTGCTTGAGGCCTTGCTTAAGGCCACACTGGGCACTGTACTGCCCTGCCCCAGGGCTTCCTGTCACATTCTCAGGTGGCCACACTGGGCACTGTACTGCCCTGCCCCGGGCGTCCCCTTGTCACCTTCTGGGGAACTGCAGCATAGCAGAATCCACAGGTTACCTGGAAGTTGAGACTCCTCCACAGCTACCTTCTGTGCCCTCTCCACATGTTTCCCCCCAAGCTTACAGCCCAGAAGACCCTGGAAGGATGAAGGGCCACCACCAAGGGGCCTGCTGGCTGTAGCCAGCTCCTGATTTGGTAATTTGTTAGCTCTGGAGCTTTCAGAGCCTGGGTTTGTCTCAGTGAGTGCCAGGGAGAAGGTGAACTGCCCCAAGGATCTCATATGGCTGAGAGACAGTGCGAGGTAGAGGAGCATACGGGGAGCAGCCACAGTGGGGTGGAAAGGTCTGTGGTGTGACATATGATGTTCCTGAAAGGTGAATAGGGAGGGGGCTGGAGAAGGGCAAGGGACAAATGGGGAGCGTCCACTTGCTGGGCAAGACACAGCAGGAGCACAGGCACAGTAGGGTCCATGGGAGCTCCAAGCCAGCACCCTGTCCTGTCCTCTTGTAACCTCTTCTCCTGTCTCCCTATGTCCCTCAATGTTACCCAATGGCTCTAGTTGCAGCCTACTGCTGCAGTCAGGCCTGCCACCTGCTTCTGGAGCAAGGTGTAACTTCCTGCAGAGCCACCATCAGTCTCTTCACAGTTGAGCCATGTGTTGTGTGGGAGCCCTGGGGATACCCCAAGACTACCATGGGCACCTTACCATCAACCTTGGGGAGGGTATGTTCCTGAGAAGCCCTGGCAGCTGCAGCAGTGCTGGGTGGGATGTCCTCAGCATGAGAGGCCCAAACCCTAGTCCCAGGATGTCAAGACCCAGCTGGGGGCCCTCTAAGCAGCCCACCCACTATCTCCAGGTCTCCAGTGTCTTAGCTCCCCACTGCCTAAGGACATGCAACTTTCTTTCTGACAGGCATTCAGACTGGAGTCTCAGGAAAGGTCACCAGCCCTAATCCTTCTGTCACTACCAGGAGCCTGAGAGCTTATTTCAGTGTCTTGAGTCACACAAAGAAGGCATTCCAGTGCAGGTACCTGTGGCCATGGGCAGCTGAATGGCTGAAGCAGTTCATGTCCTCGTGGAGGGAAGAGGCCATGCCATTGGCTTCAAGCATGCTGAGGAGGGGGTCGGCACCTCGGCTCAGCAGCAAGCTGACCAACTCATAGTTCCCTAAAAGACATGGTGGCAGTGCCAAGGTCAATGGCTGAGCAGAGGTGCTGAGGTAAATGGGGTGGGGGCGAGGGTAGTCTCCAAGCTTTGAACCTTGGGGTGAGCAGGGACCATCTACATTCACAGCATGTGTTGGGGAAGAAATAGAGGTGAAGGGAGGTGGGGGGAGAAGGTGGCAGTGTCCTGTCACTATGACCCTTCCTGGGTCCTCTGGACGAAAGAGATTCCTGCCCTGCTGGGTTCTATCTGGGGGCTGGGCTTAGCACAAACTGGTCCATGAGGTGAAGGAGCCCCCAGCTTCTACCAGTGATCTACAGGGAGGAATCTCAAGGGTCCCCAGAGGCAGCCTATGGCCCAATGCGCAGCTATGTGACACGGCGTGAGGCATGGCCAGAGCCTCGTGGCAATGTGAGGCTGTACGTACCAGCTGCAGAGGCCAGCTGCAGGGGCGTCTCAGCATAGCTGTCCTCACCACTGTTCACTGCTGAGCCCTCCACGTGGGCACCGGCGTCCAGTAACAACTGTTGGGCAGAGGGGCAGACCATCACTCAGCAGGGCATGCTGGGGAGAGCCAAGGGCAGCTCTAGGGACCAGGACCTGTAATTCTCGCCAGGCATGTGAGCAAGACACATGTGACCTCGCACTGGCAGCCGAGGAACTGGGGGTTTAGAACTTTTGGCTACCCACATTTCTAGAATCTTCATCTCTACTCTTGAGTGGAGCCCTAAGCCTCTAAGCTGTAACTAGTTCTGAACGCTTTTTCTTTTACCAACACTTCCCCAACAATTAGCCTCAGGGACATTCTGGAAAACACGTGGAAAGCCAAAATAGAAACTGTCACCTGTAATCCCTAGGGGAAAATAAGATGCTGGGGGGCAGCAGGTGTTAGAAAAAAGAGAGTATAAGCCAGGCGTGATGGTGCACACCTTTAATCCCAGCACTCAGGAGGCAGAGGTAGTAGGATTGCTGTGAGTTCAAGGGCACCCTGAGACTACATAGTGAATTCTAGGTCAGCCTGAACTAGAGCAAGACCCTACCTCGAAAAAGAAACAAAAAACAAAGAAAGAGTACAGTGTTGGCTAGTGCCCTGAGCCTTGGCCTACCTCATCTGTAAAACGGCACATGGGGCAGGCCTGTCTTGCAGGCGCTTCCCGGCCTGCTGTGGGGTTGGGTAACTTCAGGCTTCTCACTGTCGAGGTTAAGCAGCCTGGGCGGGGGGTGCTGGGCACAATGCCACAGGCTGGCCAGGAGAGCAAGTGGCCTCTCCTCCTTTCAGCAAGACAGGCTTTGCCAGGGGACAGATGGGGCAGGGTTAACTAATACCAAGCAGCCCCCAGTGGGCTAGGCCTAGCTCTGGCATGGGGTAGGGGTGGAGTCTGCATTCTGTTGTGGCCTTCCCAGGCTCTGGGAACACCTCCTCAAACCTCTTTCCACCCTTCCCTGGAGACCTGGTATGAGGAGCAACACTGCAGGGTGTGGGGAGCACACACAGGGACTGACGGCTAGAGACTCAGAAACTGGCTGCACCTCACTGCTGCTGTGAGGCGGTGGGGGCGGAGGCACGGGGCCAGGCCAGCCCAGGGTCCAGCCCACAGGCCCAGCCTGGGCCGAGGCTAGAACTCTGCTCTGTAGTAATTGCAAAGCAGGCCAAGTATAGTAGCCATCCAGGCAACAACCATTGACTATAGGCCAGGCCTGAGCTGACAACCAAAGTAAGACAAAACTGCCCTTGAGGTCTTACAACCAACCAACCCCCAATGGGAGTCTGGGAAATCCCGCTGACTCCAGCCACCCGAGGACCTGGAGCTGAGTGCCACGTGGCTGTGTTGCTGGTACCCATGCTGAGAAGGGAAGCCACTCTGCCAAAAGCTAACACTTCTAGAATCACTGCCCACTGTCATGGCAGCCACAGCCACCTAGGGCAAGGTTATCAGGAACCGAGACAGAGGGATCAGGCCTGTTTGGGGAAGGAGAATGGAAAGAAGCCAGGAGGCAGGGCTGGTTCTGAGGGAAGAATGCAGGGTAAGAGGGTTGTGTGTGGCTATGTGTGTGAATATGGACATGCATGTGACCCAGCATGTGTGTGGAGGTCAGAGGACAACCTTGGATGTTGGCCCTCACCTTTTGTCTTGAGGCAGGGTCTCTTGTTGCTTACCACCAGCCCATTCTCCAGTCTCTGCCTCCCAGCTCACCACCGCTACACTGATACCACAGACACACGCTGCCGTATCTGGCTTCACATGGGGTCTAGGGACCTGAACTCTGCTCACACACTGGCTCAGGAGACCTTTACCTAGTGAACCTAGTGAGATCTCCTCAGCCCCAGAGCAGATTCCCAAGTGCAGCTCTGCTGAGACCCCCACGAGAGACACTGCTTTGTTTTCTCACAATCCCACAAGTGTCCTTACACTAACCCTTTCCCTGGGGCAAGTCAGGTGGGCTGCCCCGTTGATCAGGTGAGCCCAGCTTGAGGCAGTGCCTCTGGCATCTCCAAAGAGGCAGCTGCTCCCTCAGGGGAGGCTGTGGTTGGGCTCATCTCGAAGGAGCTCACCTGCACCACAGAGATATGTCCATGGAGCACAGCAAAGGTCAGCGGCGTCCAGTGTCTGCTGTCTGGGTGGATGGAGGGGTGCCTGGGAGAGTTGTTGGGAACCTGGAAAACACAACACATGACCAGTGTTTCTTAGGTAGGTGACATTCCAGAGCAGATGACACAGGCATCTTGGCTAAAGAGGTGCCAGGCAAGGATGGTGAAGTCCACTCAAGTATTATCTACATTTGCTTGACAAAGTCTGCTGGCAACACTGTGGACAGGGTTTGAAAGGAAAGGGTAGGTGCTCAATTAGTAATGCCTACCTGGGGCACAAGATGGCCGAGGGGAAAAAGGCAGAACTAGAGTTATTTGGGGATGGCTGGGGATGTGCCTGAAAAGAGGCAAGGTGCTACAGAAACAATCATAGCATTCTCTCCCTTCGTCCCTCTTCACTGCCTGCCAAACAAGAAAAGCCCAAATCATGACCCCCTCTCGCCTATCTCTTTCAAGATTTGATTTTTTTGTTTGTTTTGTTTTGTTTTGTTTTTTGAGATAGGGTCTTGCCTAGCCCAGGCTGACCTGGAATTCACTATGTAGTCTCAGGGTGGCTTTGAACTCATGGTGATCCTCCTACCTTTGCCTCCCAAGTCCTGGGACTAAAAGCGTGCACCACCACGCCTGGCTAGATTTGTTTTTAAGACAGGGTCTTCCTATGTATCCCATGCAGACCTCAAATTTGTGATTCTCCTGCCTTAGCCTCTATAGTGCTGGCATGATAGGCATGTGCCATCATGCCTGGCTCTTTGCTGTAGCCATTGTGCATATTTCTAGCTTAGTAAGACACATCTACTGAATGTGTCCTGAACATCGCAGCCAGCCTGGTTGCTGGAGACCTTGGGGTGGTCTCTCGCTGTGATAGATCCCTGGGGCTTACTTACCTGGATGTCCAAGCTCGCCCCAGCATCAATCAACATCTGCACCATGGCTTCATCCCCCGCAGCACAGGCATACATCAGCGGTGTCATCCCCTGTGTGAACGGAGAGTGCCCGCTCAATTGGAAGCGACGGAACACACGGTATCACCTAGCCATATACCTCTGTTAAGCAGCATCTCTTCCTCCTGAGCTGTCCAGTGCTTTGTATATCCTAAGCCCCTCGGGATATATGATAACAGAAGGCTCAGCAGGGGGCCATCTCCACAACCATGGGGACAGTGGCAGAAAGTTAGCCCCACAGCTACCTTTGCCAAGGGAATTCGAACCTTTGTATAAGTTACTTTCCTTTCTGTTTCTCACTTTCCTCATCTTTAAAGAGTGAAAAGCCAGATATGGTGGAGTTTGCCTTTAATCCCTGCACTCTGGAGGAAAAGGCAGGAGGATCACTGTAAGTTCAAGGCCAGCCTGAGACTACATAGTGAATTCCTTCCAGGTCAGCCTGGGCTAGGGCAAACGAGAAACATCCCCCTCCTTCAAAAAAAAGAAAGAGTGAATAAAGCAGTGTATGTGTACCTCAGACAGTTGCCGTAGAATATTAGTATATATGAAGTGCTTGGTACATACATTGAGAGAGTTAATTAAGCAACAATAACACCACTGTTACTACATTACATTGCAGTTACCAACCCATCCCAGGCCAGTGCCTGGAGTCCCTATGCTAAGGGACCTCATTTACTCCCCATGCTACTCCTGTTAGGCTGTTCTACTGTTGTCCCCATGTTACAGATGAGAAGTGGAGAACAGGAGTTAACTGCCCGTGGAATCTGCGTGCTTAGCGGTGCTGTGAGGAGTCTGACTGACATCAGGTGCTACTGAGCAGTCCAGAGCTTCATTAGAAGCTGCGTCCACTCCCTCACTGCATTGCGTGGGCAGTGTGCAGGGCCGCCTGCCTCGCTGGGATCTGACTGCAAAGGCAGCGGAGGAAAGGGTATTCTACAGCTGGATCCTGGCAAGCGCTGTCTGACACCCGGTGACATTATTTATTAGGTTATTTGTGTAGAGACAAGATCTTCTTAACGCATCCATCTTTGTCTGGTTCCCAGAGACTGAGGAATGAATGGCCTGCGATTCACCATCGGGCAGAGGCCTGTTTGTTATGCACATCTGTCCATCAATGCCGAGGGTTGGGGAACAACAGCAGTGGGGCTACAGCAAAGCCAAGGGCGACGTGATAAAGCTTTCGCTTTGTTTCTCCACCCCGCTCTGAGCACGTATTTCACTTCTTTTTCTCTGCACATCTGTACACAATTCGGAGCAGAAAGAGGCTGTGGGCCTGAGTGGGGGTGGGGGGAGCTACTTTTCTGTGCTGTTTCTTTTCTCACCCTGGCATATAAAATGGCTAAAGAACAGATTTCGGGGATAATCATTGTCAGATTGACAGCAGTGTGACAAAGAGAAAATAATAATCACACTCACAACAAGAACCAGAGGGAGCATTTACAATGTGCCAGATAGAAAATTCTCTCAAAAGCCCCACACAGCAGACACTGTTACCTCCCTCTCAGAAGGTGAAGAAAGCGAGGCTCCCCTGGGGGTGAGGTTACTTGGCAAGATGCCTCTGCAGAGAGGTGGTGGACTGAATCCTCTGGCCACCCGAAGCTCAAGTCCCCTGAGTCTTCAACCTTGTACCCCTCAGGGAGGAGGCTTCCAGAGCACTCCTGCACCTATGCCTGCATGGGATGGACGCCTGTCTGTCCCCTCACTGAGCTACTGATGCCCCTCCACTCCCTGGCCTCTCCCAGGCCAGCCCTGCTGCTCTCCTCCACGCTCTCGCTTGCCCTCCTTTCTAGGAGCGCTTTCCCTACTCCTCCCACTGCTTCTCCTCCCCCACCCCAAGCTCCAACTCCTCCAGCAGGAAGTTGCCCTGCCCACCAGAGCCCACCCTGGTCTTGTGCTTCGCTTGGCACTCCATCCCTCCCTGCATCCCCGTCACTGCATCTGACACCGTTGCTGCGCTTCTGTGGTCATCTAACCACCCCCAGGCTTCTGCCACTGTGTGTGCAATAAGTGCTTTCTGAGTGGTATCCAATCAAGCAGTGATACATTACAGCACTCAAGTTGGAATCAGACCACTTGGAGTCTTCTAAGCCAGCCCCTGCTTATTACTCATTGTGTCACTTTAGGTTCTTCAGTTTCCCCATCTGTAAAATGGGGAAGACAATAGTACTACATCCACAGGACTGCTGTCAAGATTAAATGAGGGATCTAAGTGAAGCACTTAAAATCATGCCTAGAGTATAATAAATGTGAGATAAGTGTAAGCTATCAACAGCGAAACAACAAACAACACAAACAGAAAAACTCAGGCTGGGGCGTGGTGGCGCACACCTTTAATCCCAGCACTTGGGAAGCAGAGGTAGGAGGATCACCATGAGTTGGAGGCCACCCTGAGACTACATAGTGAATTCCAGGTCAGCTTGGGCCAGAGTGAGACCCTACTTGGAAAAAGAGAAAGAAAGAAAGAAAGAAAGAAAGAAAGAAAGAAAGAAAGAAAGAAAGAAAGACTGACTCAGGCTAACTTCTATCTAAAATTAGAAATGACCCCTAGGATATGCTACACTTTTTCTTATTTTACTCTGGGCCACGTTCATTCCTGCACTCTATATTTTATGTCTTTGCTCCTACCCTACCTACCCCTCTTTCTTCTGCTGCTGCCAGTGTTTGACCCAGGATCTTGCACATATTAGGCAAATATGCTACCACTGAGGGATGTCCTTAGCCCTTGGTTTTGTTGAGATAGGGTTTTACTCTGTAGCCCAGGCTGACCTGGAACTTGCCTCAGCCTCCTAAGTGCCGAGATTACAAGCGTGTCTCACTGTAACTTCCTTATGTTTCTCTCCTCTCCAGATTGTCACTCCATGAGAGTTGCTCTGGATCTGGCCCCTGGCAGGCACACATGCTATACGTGCTAGTGATTATATCCTACAGCGTGCTACCAAGATGTCTCTCCTAGGCTCTGGCTCAGCCCTGCCCCTTTCAGGGCAGTTATCAGCTGTCCAGATAGAGAAGCAATCGAACACCTTTGACCATGGAGCCATCTCCCCAGCCAGCTAGAGAAGCAGAATCTACACAACCAAGGTTGTTGGAGGGGCAGGGGAGTATGTCCAGGCTGACATTCTATCTGCAGCAGAGGCAGCTCACATCTGGGAAGCACAGAGCTAGCAAGTCCCAGGTAGTTCAGGACGGAGAGGACCATACTTCTGACTCCAGCAGTCATCTCAGCCGGGTCCTGAAGCCCGGCCTAGGGGAGCTCATGGAAGTTACCTGGTCATCCATAGTGTTCACTCCGTCTGGGCCCAGGGCCTCAATGGCCTGGCTAATGAGGTCTGTCCTCCCACAGTTGAGCATGCGGAAGCCCAGGTCTTGATTGAATCTTTCAGTAGCAGCGCGGGCGTCCAGCCTCCGGAAAGAACTGAAGCAGCACTCTGGTCTGCCCGGGAGAAACCAGGAGGCTATGAGTGTGACTAGTGTGACTATGATGTGTGACACGGCTGGGAGGGGAAGGACTGGGAATTTTGCTCAGATCAGCTGTGACTAGCCTCCCTATGTCTGGGCCCTCTTTTCCACACATGACTTCTGGCAGTGCACTGAATGCTGGGGAGCCTTCACTTGTCAGAAGACAACGTCCTGACTACAATAACCTGTTGAGGCTGCCCTGAAGAGGAGGCAGGTCTGCCACCGCACACGGATTGCATAGCAGGCTGCCTTCAGTCTGTGGAGAGATCACTGGGGCCAAGGTCTAGCTTTTGCCTCTGTGGCTCCTCTCAAGGGTTCCTGGGGGAAAGGCAGAAATACCAAAGACAAGGCAGGGACAGGCCTAGAATCCCATGAGCATTCAACTTATCTACCAAAGACCATCACAGATAAAAACCTGTGCACATGACAACGACCCCAAGTCCCAGCCTGGGGCCTTGGTTGAGTCAAAATGGGCAAAGTTCATATCTAGAAATGGTTTGAGCATTTTCCATACAGTCAGAGGAGGAATGACTGAGGTTTTGGCAGAAGCAACAAGAAAAGACCCAAGGCCCTCCAGGCCAGGGCTAGTCAGAAGAAACAACGTGTGGAAGAGCTCCTGCAGGACACCAAATGAGGGGATACTATGGAAACAAGACCAGCACAGATTTGGGGGCCATATGGACTCAGGCTCAAATTCAGACACTCTAGGGGCCAGCTGCTGTCCCTTCTTAATCCACAATCTCTTCACCTATAACATGGGCATTAGAGCCCCTGCTTCAAAATTGTCATGAGGGGGCTGGAGGCCTGCCTCCTAAGCCTAAAGAACGCCGGTTCCCATCTCCAGCGGTTCCAATCTCCAGGTCCCACATTTAGCCAGATGCAAAGGGCGCAATGCTGAACTTGACCACAAGGGGGCGCACACATCTGGATTTCATTCGCAGCAGCTGAGACACTGTTGGTGTGCCCATCTCTATCTGTCTTCCTCTCCCTCTCTCTCTGTCTCTCTCCAAAAAAAAAAAAAAAAAAAAAAAAAAAAAATCTGCTAGGTCCCATGTGACCTAGCTCTCAAAATTGTCACAAGGACTAAGATACCAGATACACAAAGAGGAAGGAGGACTCAACACAGGGCCTGCCCCTGGATGTGTGCAAGTATATAGGGTCATTACAGAAACAGAGGAAAGTAGCCCCCACCACAGGATCCCAGAGTCACACTGTGTGAGGGCTCCAGTCCAGATCTGAAGGGGTCTACTCTGCAGACCAGGGCTACAGTGGGCACACCCTGAAATCAGCTGAAGCCTAGGACAGATCTGCTTCCACAGGATCTACTCTACAGACAGGGCCGCAGTGGGCCTACCCTGAAATCAGCCGAATTCTAGGACAGATCTGCTTCCACAGGATCTACTCTATAGACAGGGCCACAGTGGGCCTACCCTGAAATCAGCCGAATTCTAGGACAGATCTGCTTCCACAGGATCTACTCTATAGACAGGGCTGCAGTGGGCTCACCCTGAAATCAGCTGAATTCTAGGACAGATCTGCTTCCACACTCAGCCTTTGAATCTGCAGAAGACACCCTTAGAGCAGCTGAGATGCACCATAGCCCTGTTCTTTGATCCCCACCCAGCTGCTAGGAGAAGCAGAGAGTATAGGGCGATGCAGGAGGCAGGACATGGTTACTGGGCCTTCCTCCCTTCAAGGCTTCATACTTGAGCTGGCGGGGCTCACAGTCCAGGCCGGGTAGCAGCAGCCGAGCTGCCTGCCGGATGTCGCCGCTGTCTACGGTGAGGCTGCGACGGTGCTCCGCATAGGTGATGGCCACACGCATCCACTCCATCAGCGGTGGCAGCAGCATGAAGGGCCTGCAAGGCAGCAAAGACAGGTCAGGCCTGGTGGGGCAGTCCCTGAACATTGATGGGGACTCCTTTAGTGTGTGGACTCAGAAAGTGACCATTCCAAGTGAGGTATGAGGGGAGTGGACCCTGTGCTCACAGCGATCTCGGTTTGCTCTCCCAGTCGTTAGAAACAGGTCATGGGGCTGCAGGAATTCCCCTCCTGGGCAGTTAGCAGACACTGAAGGCCCTTCAGCGGCCAAAAAGAAGGAGTTCACCAACATGTGCAACTGGGACCCCGGCCCCTTCCAAGAATACGTGTCTTCCTCTCTGTAGAGGGACCATCTCCTGGGAAGTGGGGTGCAGAGAAAAGAGTCAACAGCTGCAGGCTCTTGGCCTAGCTCTGCACCTTAGCACCTGACAAGCGCTGCCACATCTGTCTCTTAGTCTGAGCTAGAGGCAGCGGCTACTCTCAGGGCTGGTGTAAAGCAGCTGAGGCCAGGTGTGTCACCCTGAGTGTGTACAGCCACAGTCATTCTTTCCGCAGTGGAGCCCAGGCTGAGGTGGGCCTTACGCCTCCCAGGCTGGAGTGGGGGTCCCCTCATGGTGCTCAGGGAATAGTAGCAGCCCCAAGTTCTATGTGAGAAAAGGTCCTCAGGGGCCTGATGGACATTAAGAACTCCTGGCTGAGGGGCTGGACAGTCACACAGAGGCAAGCAGAGGCTGCCAGTGAGACCTCTAGGCGACAAGCTCCAGGGGGCATCTCTCAAAGGCACCTGACATGTCACCAGGAGGCGCCATTCACTTGAATTGTGACAGAACCCTTGGCATTACAATGTCCCGCAGCGTCTCGTGGGCCTTTCCCTGCCACCACCTCCCCTAGACTCGGACAAGGGGGTCATCCAGACACTACTGAAGGAAGGTGTGTGAATCCCCCTACCCAACACACACACCATGCCACAGGGTTCTCTATTGGAGTACTTTATTGTCTAACACATCTCATGGCCTGGGATTCAATGAACACCTGCCTGGTGAGCCCAGAAGTGAAGGGAGAAGGTGGTCCAGGAGCCCCGTTCCTCATTGCTATTCCCTCTGGTGACAGTCCTGGGGCTGCTGTTTGTGGCCCCAGGCTCTCCAGCTCTTCCTTGTCCTTTTCTCTTTTCTCAGTTTATCTTTGTTACAGGGTCTTACACTGTAGCCCAGGCTGGCCTTGAACTTGTGGCAATTCTCCCTCAGTCTCCTGAGGGCTAGGTTTACAAGCATGAGCCACCACTATGCCCAGCTTTCCCTTGTCTTTTTTTTTTTTTTTTTCGAGGTAGGGTCTCACTCTGGCTCAGGCTGACCTGGAATTCGCTATGTAGTCTCAGGGTGGCCTCAAACTCTCAGTGATCCTCCTACCTCTGCCTCCCGAGTGCTGGGATTAAAGGCGTGCGCCACCACGCCTGGCTTTCCCTCGTCCTTTCAAACAAGCCAGGTAGAAGGCACCAGGTCCATGCAGGCCCCATTCTCCCTCCACTTCCTCTGATCCCCTGGATTCTGGAGTACCAGGCTTGTCCTGTCTGCTCCCTCAGACATACAGAGAGTTCTCTAACCAGGAGAGACTATGTATGCCAGTGACAGGCATTTGCTGGAGCCTGCTCCATTGCGACTCTCCAGAGGGTCTAAGAAGTTGTCAAACTTTCCTTCTTCTTCAGCGACAAAAAGATTTTACTAAAACTCAAAACACCCCAAACCAGAATAGTCTAGATATGAGCTTGAAGGTGGTTCTTTGGGGAAATTATTCTGATGTTTTAAGAATTGTTCTTGCCAAAAATATGTCTGATTTGGGCCACATACCTATTTCACTGAGTGTCCCAATGGATGTGAGAAAGTTGTAGGCCATTAAAGCTCCACTGTTTCTGGTCTTTGTGGATACCCAGACCTTAGCCAACTGCCTCTAGCCCTGCCAATATGTCACCAGCCAATATGTCACCAGGACACAGAAGACTAATAGCATTGGTCTCATGCCACTCTACCCAGCCCCATGTTCCCTTGGGAATGGTCAGCTTCTTCTGTGCCTCACTAGAGGCCAAAACCTTTCTGCTTTGAGACCCTCCTAAACCTTGCGTCCAGCACTGAATTTATCCCATTGCTCTAACTAGCCTGTTCCTCTAAGGTCAGGAATGATGTCTTTCCCATCTTTGTTTTCTCTGAAATATGCCCCGCCTAGGGCCTGACTCAGAAGGTTGACTAAAGTTTGCTGAGTGACTGAAGTAAGGGTGAGCACTTCAACTTAGTGTAACACATCCAGGGGTTCAACTATGGACCAAGCCAGGTTTCTCCTCAGGAGAGCTTGATATTTAGAGCCAGACATAGCAGTATACAGTGGTAAACCCAGCACTTGGCAGATAGAAACAGGAGGGACAGGGGTTCAAGACCACTTTCTGCTACACAGTGAGTTCAAGGCCAGCCTTGACTACATGAGATTCTGTCTCAACAAAACCAACCAACCAACCAACCAACAAACAAAAAAACAAGAATGACTTCTACTATCCAGGGGGATGGTGTTGATTCATGAAAGTAGGAAGCCAAGGTGGGAGGAAGTTGTGTAATCTAGGGAGGGAAAAAAACAACCATTCATGAATTCTTCCTCTGTTTGCAAGATCTCCCTTGCGGGCTGGAGATATGGCTTAGTAGTTAGGGCGCTTGACTGCAAAGCCAAAGGACCTCGGTTCAATTCCCCAGGACCCACGTAAGCCAGATGCTCAAGGTGGTGCATGGAGTTTGTTTGCCATGACTGGAGGCCCTGGCACGCCCATTCTCTCTGCCTCTTTCCCTCTCTCAAATAAGTAAATAAATAAATAAATAAATAAACAAATAAAACCTTTTTAAAAAGATCTCCCTTGATTACAAATATTCAATATGTGAAATTTCCAATTCTTACATTACAAGGCAGGAGAGCGAGCACAGAGAAACACTCCTGTGTATCAGTCCTTCTAACTGAGGAGAAAGCTTTACTTAAATAATTAGCACTGGAGACTGTCATGTAAATAAAAACATAGTCTATGGCTCTGACAATCACTCTTCCCTATTGGGGCTGATAGCCATGACAAAGAGCCACTAAACACTATTTTCTTTTCTCTTCTTTTCTTTTTCTCTTCTTTTTAAAAAATTTTTTAGACAGGATCTTACTATGTAGGCCAGGCTTGCCTTGAACTAGTGATCCTTCTGTCTCAGCCTCCAAATTCTGTGATTACAGGTGTGCATACCATACCTGGCTCTGCTTCTACAACTTTAAGTGGCATCTCCTTGCTGTACTAAGTGAGACCCAAGGGAGAGTTCAGGATGTCACAAGCCCTAGCCAGATGGTGTCTTCACTCGTTCTCCTGCTCTATGCCTCCTACAAGTCAGCACATGGGAAAATGCAGTGCTGATGACCTCACATGTGTATATTGGGGACTGGTTCATTTGGCCCTTCATCATACCCCCTTAGCTAGAGCCTGGAAAGTTAAAAATCACACTTCCCAGACTCTTTTGGAAAAGGGCTCTCTCTGGGTTCAAACTGGGTCTTACCAGTAAGAGACCCTGTAAGTAAACATGAAGCGGAGATACCAGCATATCCTCATCGTTTCTCCTCTAGACCAGGTGATGAAAGCTAATAACCCACCACCCCAGACTATTCCGTGTCTTAATCCTAGTTTCCCTGTGTTCTAGAGGCCATGAGTGATGTTGGTGAAAACAGCAGCAAACATTTGGGTTCTAGTGTCAGCCCTGCATCTCCTGTTCAGGGACATGTAACTCAAATCCCATGGCAGAGTTTGGGGACTATGGCCCTCATGGATGAACTCTTGTGTTGTCCTGGAAGCCTGGTCTAGACTCTGCTCCCTGAGTCCTTTCTGTAGATCTGTTAGTGTCTAACTCCTTTTATTAAGTGCCTTTCTGTTTAAAATACCCAGTGGTTTCTGTTTCCGGCACTGAACAGTGATTAATTAATACTCCAGAGCTGAGCCAGCCTCTGCACCTACCTCTTTGGGCCAAGGATGGCTTACCCATCTCCCTGGTTTGTAATTTATTTTTATTTATTTATTTGAGAGAGAGAGAGAGAGAAAGAGACAGATAGAGAGAATGGGCATGCCAGGGCCTTCAGGCACTGCAAACGAACTCCAGATGCATGTGCCACCTTGTGCATCTGGCTTATGTGGGTACTGGGGAATCAAACCCAGGTCCTTAGGCTTCGCAGGCAAACAACTGTTAAGACATCTCTCCAACCCCCGCCCCCCCCCATGGTTCGTGAGTAAGTGAAATGATAAGCAATTCATGGGCCTTTTTGGTAACATCCTGCTCATAGGCTATAAGTTCTATAAGTTCCAAGCTACTGTTTCCTTTCTGGTAAGTCCATCCAGCCCTCTGGGCATGCTAAGAAGAACCAGCCTGCATTATGGGATATTCTGGAAAATCCCTATGAAAACTCCCATCTGCAGTGGCCACGACTGTGTTATAACTCCAGGGTGGAGGAGCCTGGTGGAACGAAGCTGAGGGTAAGTGATCCATGCATTTTCCTCAAGGTCTCTGCTTTCTTCCCTCCAAAAGAAGGCTAATTCCCACTCACTGCTGTTGCCTGAAGCTGAGCTTGGTATGAGCCTTTCCACACTGGAATGCAGATGCCAGTTGGGCCACAGCACTGAGCCTGGGTCAGGCCTGAGGAAAGCCTCTCCACTCACTCTTCTGCTTGCTGAGTTTCTCTCAGTTGGCCTTGAGATCTTAGAGTAACCATTCTCAAATATTTTGGCCTCAAGAATTAAGAAAAAACATTTATGGGCTGGGGTGATGGTGCAGTGGTTTAAAAAAAGTGTTTGCTTGCAAAACCTGCTGGCCCAGATTCAGTTCCCTAGTACTCATGTAAAGCCAGACACACAAAGTGGTACATACATCCCAAGTTCACTTGCAGTGGCAAGAGACCCTAGTGTACCCATACTCCCCCCGTCTCAAAAATACAATAAAACGTTTTAAAAATTATTGATTTGCATGTGCACACACACATGTGTGTGTATATATATGAATGTGTGTTTGTGTGCCTCTTACCTCTGTAAACAAATACCAGCTGCTTGCACCTCTTTTTGTGTCTGGTTTACATGGAATCTGGGTCAGCAGGCTTTGAAAGCAAGCACCTTTAACCTCTTAGCCATATTCCCAGCCCAAGACCATATATATGTTTTATTTTGAGATAGGGTCTTGCTCTAGCCCAGGCTGACCTAGAATTCACTATGTATTTCAGGGTGGCCTTGAAATCATGGTGATCCTCCAACCTCTGCCTCCTGAGTGCTGGGATTAAAGGTGTGTGCCACAATGCCTGGCAAGAATTTTTTAAAAAAATATTTTTTTTATATTTTATATTTTATTTTTATTTATTTATATATGAGAGTGAAAGAGAAATTGTGTGTGTGTGTGTGTGTGTGTGTGTGTGTGTGAATAGGTGTGCCAGGGCCTCTATCCACTGCAAACAAACTGCAGATGCACATACCACCACGTGCATCTGGCTTACTGTAGGTTCTGGGGAATCGAACCTGGGTTCTTATGTTTCACAAGCAAGCCCCTTAACTGCTAAGCCATCTCTCTAGCCCAAGAATATTTTCTGAGACAGGATCTCATGTTGCACAGGCTTGCTCACTTGCTCACTATGTAGCCAAAGATGATCTTGAACTTCTGATCCTCCTGCCTCCACCTCTAATTGCTAGGATTACAGGCATGCACCACCATGCCCTGTTTTAAGTGGCCCTGGAGAATGAAGCCAAGGCCTCATGCATGCTAGGCAGGCATTGTACCAACTGAGCTACATTCCTGCTCAAGTTCCTTTACATACTCATAACATTACTGATGACCTCTAGGTTCTTTGATTTATATATATTCTATAGACACTGACTATCAGAAATAAAGCCCAAGCCAGGGGTCGTGGTGCATGCCATTAATCCCAACTCTTGGGAGGCAGAAGTAGGAAGATCACTGAGAGTTTGAGGACAACATTAGACTACATAATGAATTTCAGGTCAGCCTAAACTAGAGTGAGACCCTACCTTAAAAACCCAATAATAGGGGCTGGAGAATGGCTTAGCGGTTAAGGTGTTTGCCTGCGAAGCCAAAGGATCCTGGTTCGATTCTTCAGGACCATGTAAGCCAGATGCACAAGGGGCACATGCATCTGGAGTTCGTTTGCAGGGGCTAGAGGCCCTGGTGTGCCCATTCTATCTCTGTCTGCCTCTCTTCTCTCTCTCTCTCTGCTTGCAAATGAATAAATAAAAATTATAAAAATTATAAAAAAATACAAAAAACCAATAATAATAATAATAATAATAAAAGAAATAAAACAAAAAATAAATAAAACCCAAGAAAATGCTAAAACACACGAATACAAAACATTTTATTAACTATCATAGTGACAATATCATTAAGCCATATAGCTTCTAGAAAACTCCCCTGGACATGTATAAGAAAAATAAAAGTGAGGGCTGGAGAGATGGCTTAGTGGTTAAGGTGTTTGCCTGCAAAGCCAAAGGATCTTGGTTCAATTCCCCAGGACCCACATAAGCCAGAGGCATAAGGTGGTACATGCATCTAGAGTTCATTTGCAGTGGCTAGAGGACCTGGCACACCCATTCACCCATTCTCTCTTTCTCTATCTGCCTCTCTCTCTCAAATAAATAAATAAAAAATAAATAAATAAAAAATAAATAAAATATTTTTAAAAAGAAAAAGAAGTGAAAATGCAAATACCATGTTCTTATGAAAACAGATTTGACCTTGTGGACTCCTGCAAAGTTTCTGAGGTCCCAGGGGTCCCATGGTCACACTGTGAGGATCTCATTCTGTAGAATACCATAGCAGGTCCCTAAGACAATATAGTTCATGGCTGGCAGACGGAAGGAGATGTAGGGGGTTGGGACAATGCCCCTGGCAGCTCACATCCTATGAACTCTGCAGTTACATAGAGTTTGCCTGTGTTCTCCTGGCCCAGTGATTTGGGAATCCCTGGACCCTTCCTGTAGCATTCCCACTAGGAGAAAGTTCTAGGTTTTACCATAACTAAACTGGCTCTTAGGCTAGAGCAGATCATTACACTTTTTGGGTCTGTTTTTCTATTAAAGAAGAGGTGAAGTTAATGGTTTATACATTTTTTCCATGGTGAGAAACCCTCTTCTTATATTTCAGACTTAAGTGGCAATAGCTGTGCCTACTGCCCAAAGACTGAGTGGCTGGGATCCGGAGTTTTCCAATGGTTAAAACTGTGTGACTGTGCGAGAAGCTTCGCCTCTCCCAGCCTCGGCTTCCCTGTAAACAAAATGGGTCTAAATTATCCGATTACCTCCCAAGACAGCTGGAAAAGTGCTTAGCAGAGCATTTGTAATGTGATCTACTCTCCATAAATATTAACTATTGCTGCTGGTTTAGTATCTGTTGATAGAGAAAACACATACTAGCAAAAGGTCATAGGAATCTGGGCCCTATTAAATGCTTCAACTCCAGCCTTCTCACAGGCTAGCCTTCTCCCCGCCAGCAAGCATAAACACGTCAGTGTAAGCGTAAGCCAGCAGAAGCCTGCCGGCGGGCTGCCCACCACCTGCTCCAGCCCAGCTCATAAAACAGAGAAAACAAATGCAGCCACTATGCTGAGGGGAAGCTGCAAACTTCCGGCAACACACACTCTCGTTCTTGGCAGTGAAGAAACTTACACCAGGGAAGGGGTAACAACAAGGAATGCAGTTGCAGGGGTCATGGGTCATCACATGTGGTGGTAGTGGTGTGGGGGATGGGCAGTGGAAGGGTTGAATGGCACTCTGAGGCATCTGTAGCCTGGGACATACCCTGAGGGCTGTTTGAGCCTGACATAAATACCACAATGGGCACAGTTTGTTGGCTGCTGGGACCAAAAATGCCATTTCATAGAGTCATTGGCTTCCTGGGGGCATTTGTCTTTTGGATGCATAAAAGAACAATTACAAGTTCAAGGTCATCCGCAGCAACACAGCCAGTTTGAGGTGAGCCTGAACTATGTGACAGTCTGTTTGTCTCCAAACAAACAACAACAAACAAAAACTACTGGCTAGGGTGTATCTCAAAAATAGAAGTGCGTGCTTAGCGTCGGCTGAGGCTGAGTCCAACCCTCAGCACTGCAGAACAAAACCACTAGAAGAGCAATTATTACCATATGTAGAGAGTCCATGAAGCACACCTGGGAAAATGGGTCTTTTTACATGACCTTGGTCAATTCCACTCATTGCTTGGGAAGGAACTGGAAATCCAGAGAGGCCAAGTGCTTTGCCAAAACCGCACAGCATCTCAGCAGCAATAGGGACGCTAGACCCAGGGTTACTGCTTTGTTTCTCTCTCTCACTCCATCTACATGACCTGACTGGGCTCAGCCAAGGGCCTCATAAGGCCCCTCAGAATGACCAGAATAGCAAAGGCTATTTTACTCATGTTTTACAAAAAGTAAAGGATGGCTGGAGAGATGGCTTAGCACTTAAGGTGCCTGCCTGCGAAGCCTAGGAATGCCTGTTCGATTCTTCAGGTCCCAAGTTTAGCCAGAGCAAAAGTGATGGAAGCACGCAATGTCGCACAAGGGGGTGCACGAGTCTGGAGTTTGTTCACAGTGGCTAAGAGGCCACTGGCATGCCCATTCTCTGTCTCTCTCAAATTAAAAAAAAAAAAAAGGAGAATAAACTTCTTAAGGTCTTGGTTTATTTTTTAAAACATTTTATTATTTATTTATTTATTTGAGAGAAAGAGGCAGACAGAGGGAGGGAGAGACAGAAGGGGAGAGGGAGAATGAGTGACTAGGACCTCTAGCCACTGCAAATGAACTCCAGTTGCATGCATTTAGCTTACATGGGTACTGGGGAATCGAACCTGGGTCCTTAGGCTTCACAGGAAAGTGCCTTAACCACTAAGCCATCTCTCCAGCCCAGGTCTTGGTTTTAAGAGGTCCCTGCAGACTGGGAAAAATAAGCTCGAGCTTATTCCAGAAGCATATGATTTAATGGGACAATGGTCTTGTGAGCAGTGTTTCAACAACATTAAATAGGAAATGCCTCCAATTTTCGGCTCAAAGCAGGCTCTGTTCTTTTCCAAAGTGGGTTTGGGCCTTGAAGCAACAGTCAGGTTGGCAGATGGGCACAAGCCTGTACCTGGAGGATGTGTAATCTGAGCCCAGGAAGGAGAAAGCCTTGTGCCTCTGTCCCCAACCTGATAGGAAGGACTGGGCATAAGGACAGGATGTGTCCACTGGCCAGGAAGGCCATGAGAACAAGGGCTTAGCCTTTGAAAGGCTGGGCCAGAGTTTCACTTCCCCTTGGCTGTGGGCATGGCAGCTCCCTGTGCTGGGAGGATTGGAGGAGGGACATTGGCCTTGGGCTGCTCCCAAGGGAGATTTCCCTATTACACTCCAAGCAATGCCTCACCCAGCCTGAGAGCACCCTGGAGCCCAGGAGAGGAGGAGTGAGAGAAGGCCAGAGGGGAAGAGAGAGGGCACCACAATGCTTTTTGCACTCAGATCTAAAGTCCTCCACAGACTCTGCCCCACCTTGAGCCAGAGGCAGAGCTGAACTGTAGGGCTGGCGGTCCATTCCCAACTTTCTCCACTACGCAGATCTCAGTGTGAAATAGACTGCACCCTCACCCCTCCTCTTGCCATCTGTGCTGGGGCAGCCAGCAGTGCCACAAAGACGGCCGTGCTTCTTCTCACACTGATTTCTCTGGGAAGGCTGAGACTGGCTCTGGAGTGCCAGTGTGAGGCCCTCTCCCTGGCTTCCCCAAATTTCCACAGAACCTTTGTGGCCCCAAACCATACCAAAACGCTCATGTAGAATAAAACCAACATTGTCCCACTGAAGTCAGATTCCATCCCAGCACAAAGGAAGCAATTCTAGTCCAGCTCACATCTTGGACTAATTATTTTTCTAGAATTGCTTGGTAAACCAGGATGGTTTGGCTCAGCTTGCAGTCAGAACTGGGCACATTTCTCTCTTGGACCCTCAGGCCTGTGTCCCCTTGACTAAGCCAGGATGCCTCAGAACCTGAGGCTAAACGAGGGCAGACTATCAGGTGACTTTTATTTGAGGTGGGGCTTTGGGCTTGCTGTGTGTGGGGGGGAGATACAAGTTTCCTATTAACTCATCTGGTACAGCTTAGAGGCACTAGATAAAGCTTGCCCAGATACACTATACATATGCTTTCTAGTTCTTTTTAAATTATTGCTAGGGATTAGACTCAGATTCTTGTACATACAAAGCACATGCCCAGCCCTTTTTGTATTACTTTCTGGTATATGCGTGTGTGAGCAGGTCTGTGCCATGCTGTACGTGTAGAGGTCAGAGGGAATTTTACCTTCCACCTTGTTGGAGACAGTATTTGTCTTGTTGGTCACTGCTGTGTTGGCCAGGCTAGCTGATTCTTCTGTCTCCACCTCCCTTCTTGCTTTATGCATGCTGGGATTGTAGATGTCTGTTACCATCTGGCGTTTTAAAAACATGGGTTCTGGGGACCCAAGCTTAGGTACTCTCCACTTGCATGGCAAGCTCTTCATCCACTGAGACATCACCAAAGCTCTGGGACTGCTGTTTTGAGACGACAAGATCTCACTATATATGTAGCCCTGGCTGGCCTAGAACTAAGTATGTAGCTCAGATCAGCCTGCCTCTGCCTCACATGGGCACCACCACATCTGCTTTTTTAAAATTAACTTTTATTTATTTGAGAGTGACAGACAGAGAGAGAAAGAGGCAGAGACAGAGAGAGAGGTGGGAGGAGAATGGGTGTGCCAGGGCAAACCAACTCCAGATGCACACGCCACCTTGTGCATCTGGATTTGTGTGGGTACTAGGGAATTGAATTCTGGTCCCTATGCCCTGCAGGTGAGTGCCTTAACTACTGAGCCATCTCTCCAGCCCCTTATCTTGTTTTTATTTTTAATTATTTTTTAATGAGAGAGTGAGAGAGAGAATGAACTGGAGTGCTGGGACCTTTAGCCACTGTGATGGAACTCCAGACATGTGTGCCATCTTGTGCACCTTATGCACCTTGTGCATCTGGCTTATGTGGGATCTGAAGAGTCAAACATGGGTCCTTAGGCTTCACAGGTAAGTGCCTTAACTGCTAAGCCATCTCTCCAGCTCCCTCATCTTGTTTTTAAGACAGGGTCTCACCATGTACCAGGCTGACCTGATGCTCATGACATAGCCCAAGATGGACTTGAACTCAATCCTCTGCTTAGGGGATTACAGGTTGTGTCAGCTGGTTTAGGATGATTTAACGCAGGAGCTTTTGGCTTTAAGATGGGGCAAAAGCTACCCATACAATCATCTTGCTTTTTTAGTTTGGTGTTCAAGATATTTATGGGCTGAAGAGATGGCTTGGCAGTTAAAACGCTTGACTACAAAGCCAAAGGACCCAGCTTCCATTCCCCAAGACCCACATAAGCCAGATGCACAAGGTGGTACACACATCTGGAGTTCATCTGCAGTGGCTAAAGGCCCTGATGCACCCATTCTCTCCCCTCTCTATATCTATATCTATCTATATCTGCTTCTCTCTCTCAGATAAATACAATAATTTAAAAAATAGTCAACAGCGGCTACAGAGATGGAGCAATGAGTAAAGTGCTGGCTGCACAAGCCTGGCTACCCCCATTTGGATCCCCAGAACCTTCATAAAATGGGATATTGTAGCACAAGTGTCTGTAATTCCAGCACAGCTACAGCAAGCAAGACGGGAGGCAGAGACAGGAGAATTCTGAAGCTATGGGCCAGCCAACCCTGTCGAATACAGCAGCAAGCAAGAGACCCTGCCTCAGGTGGGAGATGAGAATGGACACCTCAGACTGCCCTCTAGTGACCACATTCACACACACACATCATACCCACACCTCCAAAAACAAATTTAAGTTACAAGTTAAATGCTGTTTTGTTTTGTGACAGTGTTTCACTCCATAGCCCACACTGGCCTGGAACTCACCATATAGCCCAGGTTGGCTCCAAGTTTGTGGTAATCCTCCTGCCTCAGCCTTCCAAGTGTTGGGATTTTATGTGTGAGCCACCATGCCTTACTAAATGCAATTTTTAATTTTTTAAAAAGATTTCATTTATTTATTTGAGAGAGTGAGAGAAAAAGAGGCAGAGATAGATAGATAGATAGATAGATAGATAGATGATAGATAGATAGATAGATAGATAGATAGATAGATAGATAGAGAATGGGCACTCCAGAGCCTCCAGCCACTGCAAACGAACTCCAGACACATGTGCCACCTTGTGCATCTTGCTTATGTGGGTCCTGGGGAATCGAACTGAGGTACTTTGGCTTTGCAGGCAAACGCCTTAACCACTAAGCCATCTCTCCAGCCCTAAATGCAGTTTTTTTTTAATTAGAGAGAGAAAAAAGAGAGAGAGAGAGAGAAGGAGGGAGAGAGAATTGGCATGTCAAGGCCTCCAGCCACTACAATAGAACTCCAGATGTGTGCACCATGTTGTGCACATGTGTGATCTTGCACATGCATCATCTGTGCGTCTGGCTTATGTGGGATCTGGGGAGTCAAACATGGTCTTTAGACTTTGCAGGCAAGTGCCTTAACTGCTAAGCCATCTCTCCAGCCCGAAATGCAGTTTTGACTTAGGATTTTTTTCAACTTATGATGGTTTTATTAGGTTGTGACACATCTTATACTGAGTATCTGTGATATGTCTCCCAAACTGGATCTTTTCTTTACATATATATAATTTATTTATTTGTTTATTTAAGAGAGGGAAAGAGGCAGAGAGAGAGAATGAATGGGCATGCCAGGGCATCCAGCCACTGAAACAAACTCCAGATGCATGCGCCACCTTGTGCATCTGGCTTACGTGGGTCCTGGAGAATTGAACCGAGGTCCTTTGGCTTTACAGGAAAGCACCTTAACCGCTAAGCCATCTCTCCAGCCCTCAAACTGGATCTTTTCACAGGAGGAAGAGGAGTATTGTTACCAACACTGGGGTGAGCAAGTGTAAAGCAGAACTGTGTCCTCACAGCATTAAGGCCCGTGGCTAGACAGCCTTTGTTTGCACAGGTTCCTCTGCCTGGCCCCATGTTGCTCTTTCCAGCTGGGAGGGGGAGATCCTCCTACCCACCAGCTCTTGGGGGTCTCCATTCTCCCTTGCAGTCCTGCACTCTACAGCACACAGCACTGACTAGTCTGCAACCGTTCAAGTAGGGTTTTGTCTGCTTTCTTCTGTAGACTATAATTTCTCTAATTGCTCCCTGGCATTTCCCCATCTTTCGATAAAGAGGCTTCAGTAGGAAGTTAGGAACCCAACTACTGAGCTCCTAACTGAGTCCCTGGGTGATGTCCTCATAGCTCCACTCGCACTGCTGAGCCGATCTTAAACGTGTCCGAGCTCTCCTTGCGGTGGGGACTGTCTTGTCTTTTATTACAGGAGGCTTGGGTTCTCTTCAGAAAATAAAAGAAAACGATCGTTTCTCATGAGAACTCCCTGCCTGGAAACAACCTCCTGAAGCCTGAGACTGAGGCTAAGGTAGTTCTAGGAAGTGAACTTGGATGTCAGGCTGGAGTTGGTGCCAGGGAAGGGAAGAGGCAGGTGTGACAGCGCTGTGTGCCATGCCATGCGGCTCTGCGCCACGGTGGAGCACATGGCCATCTATTCTCAGCTGCTGGACCTGACTGCAGGTGGGTGAGGAGGTCTAGATGCCAGTGGAGATGGTATACTGCTCTCACCCCACCCTTTCTCATGCAACAAGGCTTCAATACCTGTGAGAGTTTTCAGGTGAGAGCTTCTCAGCATGGCAACCTAGAGGGTGGGTGGCTGGTCCAGCAGGCCAGGTCATCAGTGCTTCCTACACAGTGAGATGGAACAGTATGACAACAGGCCTCTTTCCACCTCACTGGGGTGTGTCTCTCTTGGCCCAGTTGGCCACACCTCACCTACAGGGTCCACTGCTGCCATATGCTAGAGCCCACAAGCTCTCTTACCACTTGGAAGACAGACAGGTGAGGGCCTCTAACCTGTTCTAGGACTCTTTTCTCCCAGGGGCATTTGCCACCACTCACCAGCCTCTGCCAACAAGGCATCCTTGGCAGGCTCAGCTGTTCGGCCTCATTGATACCATGCACAGCTGCTGGGTGGTGGGGCAGTGGGGCTGGGGGATTTTGGTTTAAGCCTTCAGAATGTGTAGTTCTGTTCCAATGCACATGAGTGAAAACACCCAGCACTTGCCACATTATAGTCTGGGGTAGAAAGGTGACCCCTTCAGAGTGTCACAAAGTTTCCAGGGAATTCTGGGGGACAATTTGAGGCTGACAGAGATGTTCACGTGTAGGGGAGAAATTATTCACAGGTAACTAGCACCTTTTGTGGATGGCGATGGGCCCTGTGGATGATGGCATGTAGTCTGATGCAGCCAGAGAAAGAGGAAGATGAGGCAGGACCTGGCTCTGCTTTCTACACCCACAGTCCAATTGCAGCCTCAGCCAACACTTTGGCACGGGCTTCTGAACCACACATTGCTAGGCTTTGAGGACCAACTTTGTCCTAAGCATTGCTGAGGCTATCTGCATAAGCTACCTCTGACCCTTCAGCTTCCTGCTGCCAAGGTGTATTACCAATGTGGAAGCCAAGGCATGTGACCTGGGCCACACAGCAGCCAGTGGTGACTGGGCTGGTCCTTACAACAAGCACACAGGGGTCTTTTATGATACCAGGCTGCCACATAGGACAACTGTGAGCCTGCTGGTTGGCGGAGCAGTGGGTGAGCTCTGATGAAGTAAAGGCTCACCTCCATGTCACCACTCTGCCCTGACTCCAGTTTTCATATACACAGTCTCAACTTGGCCTGGAACTGGAGAATGAACCCCAAATACTAAATACAGGCCTAAGGAGGATTAAGAGTGCCCTTCCAAGTCTGCAAATAGTAAAAGGGAGGGCAGGGCCAGCTACAGACAGCGGTGAGAGGTGAGGCAGCCGGTTGTGTGGGAGGAGAGAAATCGGAAGAGCTGCCTGGTAGGCAAGTAAGAGCAGGCCAGAAACCCAGCAGAGCTAGCTCCTAGCCTGCCGCCATCCTCAGGGTCTGAATCTTTTACAGCTTGGCCTCGGAAGGGCCTTAAGGAAACAGGATCCATTCCCTTGAGAGCTGGGAATTCCCCCACATGGCACAGCACGGGAGCCCTCTCAGCACCCTCGTCATCTCCCACACAAAGGCGACTGTGGCTGTGCATGTTAGAAAAACACTCGAATGAAGCCCTGGGCCCGGCAGTTCTCAGTCTTCTTTTTTGTGAGGACTTGGTGGGTCCAACAATGGGACAGGAAGTCCTAAGCAATAGGCAGCCCTTAGGGGTACTCATCAGAGGCTGGGCCAGGATCCTGTCCTGTCTCTATGCCCTATTATTTGTCACTGCCACTTTCTTTGTCTGCCTCAAATCCCTGGCTTGCTCCTTCTTGGATGCTGGCAGATGTCCACACTCAGGCTGGCCACCCAGAACCAGCAACTCAAGTCTGATGGGAACAGGTCCCAAGCAGTTGAGAGCTGGCTGCCCTTGTCACAGTGGGTTGGGGGGGGTGCTGAGGGAGAGGCCCAGCCTCTGAGACTCTATCCTGGGAGAGATTTACCATGGCTTTAACATAAAGGGACCTCCTGGCCTGAGCTCAGCTGACCTCTTCCTAGCTGTGATGTTAGACACACCTGGGCCTTCTCAGGGCCTTAGTCTGCTCTGTAAATGGAAACAAAAAGAACTTCCTCTGAGTGGAACTGCGCAAAGTGCTTCATGGACCACTGGGTTGCTTGGTCTCAGTACCTACAGCCTATGCCAAAAGAGTCAGATCACATCACTCCCAGTATGCAGTGGCCGCTGGTCATGCACAGACACCGTGGCCAAACCAGAGAGGCCAGGGCCAGGGACATGCCACACCGAGAACTATAGAGCGTGAACGACAGTCACGTCTCTGACCCAGTGCTCAGAGGAAGCCCAGGCTGTAGACTTCTTTGAAAACCTTGGGTGGAGCTGGCTGTGATACATCTAAAACCAACAGGACCTCTTGTTCAAAACAATCCCCACTCAAGTCCGTAGGGTCTACCTCCTCTTCTCTGTCACTCACCAGCTACTGTCAGGACCGAGCTCCATGGAATTAAAGGCAGGGACTGAGAAGGAAGAGGTGAAGGGGGAAAAAACACGTACTTGAGTAAACATGACTTTCAAGCTCACCGGTGTTTTGGGATTAACTGTGCGTTTGACGTGAGTTAGCTATTTTAGTCCTTCCACAGGTTTCTGATTTACTGACATTATTAGCTACCATGTATGGGGGAAGATTATTCTGTGACAAGTCCTTTTCATGCATTACTTCATTTGATCCCCACAAAATCCTTTGAAAGTAGGTCAAGTCATTTTCACTTCAAGCTAGGGAAACAGAGGTTTGCGAAATTAAATAACTTGTTCAAAGTCACATAGTTTACACACAGTGTAGAGCAGAAACCCCTCTGGCGTGACTCCAAAGAGCCAACCATTAGGCTTTCCTGCCCATTTTGTTAACTTAACAAAATATCTAACTGTACTGTGTGGTAGGGGAAGGACACTTCAGGAACAAGGCAGGCTCGTGGTGCATGCATTCTAGAGGAATATGAAAGGACAGGTAAGTAAGGAGACAAACACCAAAGCAAGGTCATTTCAGATCCAGAGAAAGGAGAGGGTGAGGTAGGAATGGCTGGCTGGGTGGGAGGGGAAGTGCTGTGTGCTCTGTGGACTATGTTCCAGTCACTTTGGAGGTTACTGGAAATGCCAATTGGGGAAACATGGAAGTAATACTTGATTTGCCCAACAGCTATTATTTCATTTACTTCCATTTTGGGTAAACAGATGGAAATTTAATGCACACAAAGCAGAGAGAGACAGGGAGAAAAGAGCTTAACATTGCAAATCTTCTTGAAATGGTATTTAGGAGAATACAAGTCAGTAGCATGAAGCCACCACCGCCATCATCTCTATTATTTGGTAAGAAAACACTTTCGCAAGCTGAGCAAAAGATTAACGAGCCGCTTCTTCACACTGAACGTCTATCATCTATCGGTGGGCGCCTCTAATTTATGCAAAGTGCTTGGTCTGAGGGAAGCATCCCCCTTCTGCATCTGGAAGGGAACAAAAGAGGCGACTGTCCTCACTTCAGGGCTCACTTGTGTGGGTGGCACGTTCCCAAACCTTGGGGCGCCACCCCAGGAAGCAGGCCTGGAGCTCCACTTTGTCAGGGGGAAACACACTCAGTGTGACTTACTTGGCTCACACAGCCAGAGGAACAGGGGCTGCACTGGACCCCCAGGCTGCAGCATCTCTGAGGATGCTTTTTTCCATTGGGACACCTCTTCTGACCCACATCACAGCCTGACCTTGAAACGTTTGCTAAGCAGTAATCAGTAAAAAATATTACCCAAATGTTGTGTCTTTAAAGTATAGATTCATTTCTGTTATGACATATGAACTTGGAAATACCAGAAGGCCTGTGACTTTTGTTGTCCAAGTCATATCCCCTCTCTGGCTTTCCTTTAAGACACAGATAAAGTTCCACTCTGACCCCATCCCTCAACACTGCAGCCTTCTCACAGACTCTCCTGAATGGGGGAAGATGACGATAACAGAGACACGCTGTGTGCCAGACACGAGTCTAAATCTTAATCCTCCAGCAGTGTGAGGTCAGTAGCTCTGCTCCTATGCTAAGAAGCACAGAGGCACATGGCTCAAGTGACAGGCATGAGGCCCGTCACTTTTGCAAGGAGCAGGGCTGAGATTTGCAGCCAGTCAAGCTCTAAGCTAGAAGGGTGATCTAAAGCACTGTTGTGCAACTGATTATTGAATGTTCTGAGATACTGCAAGGTCAAACTTTAAACAGAGGTCTCCTCCTCAGATAGGGCAATATCAGCTTGCTGAGACTTCACAACACCAAACATGACAAGGCTCCATCCCAGGTCAGATGTTCGTGGTTTAGTGTCCTAGACACTGGCAGGCCCCAAGCCTCCTGGGCATGCCTTCCTCCACACTATGCAGGGCTGGGGCCAGGGCTCAAGGCTGGAGCAATTAGACTGGTGGTGGTTCCTATATCACCCCTCTCTGTCTTCCTAATCACTCCTCCAGGGCTTTGGACTCTGATGCACAAGAAGGCTTCACTCCAGTCCGCCTCACCCTCTGTACCAGTATAGCCCATGTTTCCCTCCATTTTGTTGCTGCTGACAGCTTCAGGCCCTTGGCTGGTGAGTGGGCAGACCTCCTGCCTCTTCTGCATGTCTACACAGCCCTCTTCATCCCTTAAGAGGACAGTGACTGTCCAGGTTGCTACCACAGCTGGCCCACCTTCTGCCTCCATGCACCCCTGTAGAGGACCACACCGGCCAGGCGGTTGGCCATCCTTCTCCAGACCTTGGGGGAGGGAGGCGCCCCACTCCACTGGGTCCCGGACAGGAGCTTCTTTCACGTTCTGAGCTTGAACTTGGGTGATGACACTGATGACACACCCTGAAGGGCGAGAACTGTGACTAATCCTGGGTTTTCAGCCCTGCCTTGTGCCTGGCTGGTGCCATGATGGTGCGTTGCCAGAGAGCAAGGCATCTTGGGAGGGCACAGGGTGTCTCCCCGGGGTGAGGAGGGTGGGGTTCTGGAGAAGGCGGGCCTGAAGGCTGGGGATCCTTCAGGAGATCTGTTTTAGGTTCAGGAGAAGAATCATAGTCTGGGACTATGAAAAGCCAAGGGCCTGGAGGTCAAAAATTTTGGTTTGAATCCTTACCCAGCCACTCATGAGCTGGGGCCCACATTTGTAAAGTGGTCATAACAGTGTACCTCCCTTCCTGATGCGCTATGGACATTAAGAACAAGTAGCTGGAAATGTCCTTTATGAAGAGTACATGACATGTCATTTTCCCCTCTCACGTAGAGAGGTTCACCTCATTTCATGCAGGGTCTGTGTGAACCAGAGCCATGCCTCTGCCTCCTGGCCTGTGCTCTGCTCCTCAATACAGCTTGGCTTACAGCAGCACAGTACGGAGTCTTCTCGTTTCTTGTGAAGGTGTTCTGCCCTGTTTGCCATCCTAATCTCCTGCTGTTTTGGTGACTCCCTCCCAAACCCAGAGCAGACAGCTCTCGGGGCAAGGGCCCCTTACAGAGCGATACAAGTACCCTGCTGAACTGTACAGAGGCAACGGGGGCTTAGCATGCAGCACCACAATGTGCTTCCACAAAAGGGATGACAGCATGTCACCTCCCTTTATCTGTAGGGCTATAGTCACTGCAACCCCCCACTGGAAGGAATTGTGCTATTTCTTTTAAGCCAGAAATAAATGCGCACTGAGAAGTCATGCCACCAGATTCAGCCACCAAAATGGGCTTCTTGGTGAGTGAGGCAGTCACATAAGCTCAAAGGGACGCGAGCGGCTCTGAGTCCCCAGAAGGCTTTCAGACATTCATGGCTACTCTTAGAACCCCATGCTCTGGTTCAGATGGAGTTGTTCTGAGTTTGGACAGAGGAAGCACTTCATGGGAGGAAGCTGCTGGGGGCAGGGGAGCTTTCTAACCTCACAAAAGCAAAGCCTTCTGTTACCTTTGGCACCTAGAAGGAAAGTTTGCCCAGCTCTCTGCTGGGGAAGTTGAGGTGGCACAGCCTTGAAGGGCTGTGGGGCCTGTCCAAGTGAGCCTGAGGCATGGCAGGACCTGTGCCAGCAGCCAGTGGCAGGCCCAAGAGCCAAGAGATTGCCTGCTCACCCAGGTATTTTTGGATCCTCCTCTTTTCAGTACTGCACTCTAAATTTTGGATCCCTCCCCAAATAGTGGTTTCAATTTTCTATGAATCTAATACTCATTTGAAATGATTCATGGAAAAATACCTTTGTGACCAGTAGACTTGTGCATCAGAGTGTGGTTTTGAGATAATTAGTATCTAAACACATACATATGTGTCCATTACCATTTGCACTTGGTGGTTATGACCACATGCAGATAAGCACTCCTGTGAGAGAAGCCTGATGCTACCTGTCAGAGCAAGGGGCAAAGCAGAGGCGGCCACCACAAAGATGGCCCAGGGCTGTGTCACAGCCTCAAGGCCACACAGCCTAGTTCAGGGCAGCAAGCTTGGCTCCTGGTCCACTGCTCCTAGTCACCTTTGCTGGGCCCCATTTCTGGGCCATGCACCCTGGGGAACCTTGCAAACAACAAGCAAGTCTCTTCCTCTCCTCCAACATGTTTCCCTCGCCCCTTCTCTTTTCTGGCCAACTCCTGCAACCACAACACTTTCTCCACAAAACAGAAACAGCTGTGGCACAAGGCCTGCATTCTGGCTCCACCTCCTGCGCCATGCTACTTTCAGAATGCTTTGGGTTCCGTCTGTAGTCTTCTTGTTTTGGGTCAGACCCAGGTGGCCCTCCTCAGCCTTTCATTCACCTCCCAAATTCCAGAGAAATAAAATGATGCTGACATCATAATGATACCAGTAATAGTCGTGATAATGGTAGCATTTACTACTGTCATTACATGTACATTTGTGTGCCAGGCCACTATTGCTTCGTGTTTCTCCCAGTGACAGACTGTATGGTACAGTGGTTGTGAGATGCATAGCCTCTACATTACAGATTCCACATACTCATGTATAAAACGAGTACCTTAGGCTGGAGAAGTGGCTTAGTGGTTAAGGCTCTTGCCTGCAAAGCCAAAGGACCCAGGTTCGATTCCCCAGGACCCATGTAAGCCAGATGCACAAGGTGGCAGATGCATCCGGGCTTCGTTTGCAGCAGCTGGAGGCCCTGGTATGCCTGTTCTCTCTCTCACTCTATCTGCCTCTTTCTCTCCCCACTTCTCTCAAAAAAAATTTAAAAACTTTAAAATGAGTGTCTATTTCCTTGTGGTATGGTAATGAAATGAGCACACACTTACAAAGTGTTCAACACAGTGCCTGGCACACAGGAAATGCTCACTAAACCCTGGCTGCCTTTCTGGAAGCCTTCCATATTCTTCTCACCACCCCCATATTTACAGCTGAGGAAATGAGGTACGGAAAAGTTTAGCACCTTGTACAAAAGTCTCAAGACTCATGAATGCCAGAGCCCAGGACACCTGGATCCAGAACCAATGCACACCTGGCTTCCAAATGTTGCTCTATGTCCACAGTGCTTCCTGGTGACTGTAACCAATCCCAGCACCTGAGTTCTTTGACCATAGAGACTGGAAAGGTGGGCCTGTCTATGGAATAGTCCGATATGACCCGAAGACACAGGCAGCTGGGAAGTCTCCAGCCACCTTTCTCCAGATGGGTGAAGCCTTGCAGGCTCTTTCCCTGTTCTGAGCCCTGCTAGGTGATGAGATGTACACATGGGGCTTCCTAAACCAAATGAGGGTCTTTCCCACTCCCAAGACCTTAAGAGCACATGACTAGAAGTCTACAGAGAGACCTTGCCTTGAGTGGCGGGATGGCCTTCAGGAGAGGTACATGCCAGACATATGGTGTTTGGGGAAAAGTTATGATAAAGCAAATCCTTCAGGCAGAAGACTTCACAAAAGGCAGCCCTTCCAGGAGACTGTCTACAACCAACGTCCTGTCCTCAGGTTTCCATGGCCTCTTAGTCATCGTCTGTCTACTCAAGTGCCTCACTGGGTCACCCTTGGGCAGTCCTCAACCTGTACTTTGTTCGGCTGGGAGAAGGAAGTCTTCAGCATGTGTGGACTGAGGGCTAAGCAACCCCAACCTGGTGCAGTTCTTTCATGGCCGGACACCAACACACTCATCTATGAAATGAGAAGATGGGCCCAACATGCCCATGATCTCTTCTGATGACAACAGTGACACCATGGTCATCAAAAAAGGTGACAGCCAGTCACCACTGACAGACAGAGGGCCATCCAGCCCCTGTCTTCATTGCTTTTTCTCAAAGGACCCACTCACTGGGCTCTCACACTCACTTCTCAGGGCTGGGAGGAGTGTCTCGTTCTGTAGAGACAAGCATGTTTCAGAGAGCCTGGGGACTGTGTGTTGAGCTGACCAACCCCAGTCTGCGGCTAGAGCCCACTGCCCAGCCTGAATGACCCATGCTGTATCTGCTTTGAGTGAAGAAACAGCAAATCACACATTGTCCTTCATCAATGTGTGTGCCCAGCTCACTTCCCGCCCTGGTGACCAGCGCTTCTTCCCTGAGCTCGGGGCCTCATCAGCCAGTCAGTCATCTGTGGGTCAATGCACATTTGTTGAGCACTCCTGTCAGGTGCTCAGGTGAGAGTGATACCTACCGTTCGTTGTTCAGGGTCATTCTTGGGGGATCCAGGTTGGGGTTCTCCATGGATTCCATCTGTGGACAGCGCAGAAAGTAGTAGAGCGTGTGGAGGGCGTCAGGGGACCAGGTGATGGGCTGTGGTGGCTGGCGGGCCTGGCGGGCAGGGCTGGTGCCTGGGCACAGGGGGTGGCGCCCCTGCATGTGGTGCATGGCTCGAGAGACCAGGTCACCTGGAGAAGGGGAGGGGGGCATTAAGAGTCTGAGTTCACAGGCCAAATGCTTCCAGGGAAGCTGTGGCTGAGCAGAACCAGCTCCCCTCAAGCAGTGGGTAATTACTGTTTACCCCGGAGTCAACAGGCGGAGGTGGAGACTGTCACCTAGATGCACAACAGCAATTTGGTTTCCCTTTCATTTGCAGTCTTGCCTTAACAGCTGAATTAGAAACACTTGGCAGGGCTGGCCTCTTCCCGAACTTATGCTAATGTGGTTTCCTTTTCGACATCCCCACTCTCTCTGCCACCCCCAGGCCCTTCCCCAGCTCTTTGACTATGGGAACCAGCCAAGTGCAGGCTCTGTAGCAAGTCTGCTTCATACTGTCTGGAGCAAAGCCCTGGGACTAGCAGGCAGTGGCCACTACCAGACACTGAGCACTTAACTATGCACACAGGATGCAAGTCCCTAGAAATATGATTCAATTTGATTATTACAACTTTATCCTCATGTTCAGGTGGTGAGAATCGGGCTTATCTGATGAACATTTCCTGACCCTGTGCGTTCTGGTCACGGGGAAGTTACAGTGAAGCACATGGATTATATTAATTAATTGACTTTGACTCCAAAGCCAATGAACTTTTCCATGGTCTGGCCTGCACCCTTGGCTGTTGGGATTCTGTGGGGGTCTTACATCCCCATATCCTGTGTTATGCTTCTGGCAGACTCTTTTCAACACCCCACCAACCCTAGGCAGGAAATGTCCCATCATTGTGTGAAGCCACAATGCTGAGAAAGGATGGGCTGAAACAGCTCCAAGCACCTGCAGGCACCTCCGTTCTGTGACAAGTGGCGCCTCTGAGCTTTCCCCAGGCCTGAGAACTCAGGAGGTAGCCTCTGTGGATTAGCCTCCCTTCACTCAGAAGTCCCTCACAGATGGCGCCTTCTGCAGGAAGCCTCAGGGACCCAGCTAACCCTAAGGTGGCAGAAATGAGCAGGCTGTGATATGGCCCATTAAGCATCTTTTAATCAGCCCATTCTTTCCTTTATTCAGTTAGCTTTCGTTTGCAGCTTCTGAAGTCTGCTTCTGCAGTCCCTGCCGCCAGTGTACCACACACAAGGTACTCAGATAAAGTAGGTGGTAGATTTACATATACATTTCATTTTCAAACACAACTTCTGATAAGGCTTGACTTAAGCTTACTGGCTACCAAATTCTTCCAGGACAGCCACAGCAACAATGACTGGTTTTCAAACAGGGACAAATGACACCCCTAGAGCTGGAACAATCCACTGAGAAAGAGGTCTTCACATCTCAGTCCTCGCCAAGGCTGGTGCTGTCCCAGCCCTACTGACTGCTCATCTCCAAGTTGCAGTTAGCTTCCAGGGGCCCTGGCCTAACCCAGGGCCAAGAGGACTGGCCACAGTGGAGTCCTGATACTAAAGGAGTCCCTTTAGTCCAGAGACTCTTGACTGCATGGGACAGGGCTCTGGCATCTGTAGTTGGTAAAAACCCTCAGTGATTCTAATGTCAAGCTGGGTTTGAAACTCATCACCAGGAAATATGATCAGAGCACAGATTCCAGAGCCAGACACGCATGGCTTTGGAGTGACGCCCTGCTGCTTCCAGTCCATGCACCCCTCAGTTTCTGTGAGGTACAGGTGGTAGCAGCTACTGGACCAATCTGAGGAGTCAAATAATGGATATGAAGCACTTAGCATGTCAGGCACAGAGTAAGTACTCTGAACACAACATGATCATTGTTGACATCCGATCATCACGATTCATTCCTCCATCCTGCTGGAGCCTCCTGGGGTCATACACTGCCCCACATTTCCCAAGCCAGGAGGAGTCTGGGCTCTGCAGTGCCAGATCCCAGCCCTGCCCTCAGGCTAGCTGGGCGGCAGAAACTGGCACCGAAAGCAACAGGCTGCCGTGCCTCCAGCAGCCAGTCCGGGCTAAGTTGGCGGTAGGAATCTGAAACCTGGCTCCTTTTCTCTAGGTCTAAATGTCATAATAGTTGGCGGGACCGCGGGACTACGAGGAGGAGAAATCAAAGTATCTGTGATAGCATCAAAGAGACACTGTGTTGAAATACCATTCCAAAAGCTGGACAAGGTAGAAGTCATTACCATTAATTACTTTTATTATTGTTTTATTGTTATTGGTTGGGAACCCTTTGGCAGTACATTTCTAGCCAGAACGCCGGCAAGAGAATTAAGGAAGAAAGGGCAGCAGTTCCCAGTATCCTTTGAGGAAATCCAGGAACAGAGGGGCTGGAAGGTTCAGAAAAACCATCAAGGAAGCTGGAGGCCAGGTTGCCACTTCCTCAGTGGAAGCCCTACTAAGATCAATTTCTCTCCAAGACCACAAAGGCAGAGGTGCCTGCAGATGAGTTGGATCAGACTTGTATAAAAGCTTAGGCAGATCTGCAAAGCCACCATGGCCAGAGCCAGCAGCTTGCTATGGATTCTTTCCCTTGGTGATTTTTCTCTTATCATTTTCTGTTGTCTAGGTTTTGTAGTAGACATGAAAGAGGCAAAATCTCACCTAGTTTTTAAACTGTCTTTGAAGTGTAGAGAAGAAAAACTCCCATTAGTTCAGGGATGGGCTCCAGTTGCAAACTAACCAGAGAATTGGCCAGGACTGGACCTGACCCCTCACCTCCCTTACCTGGGCTCTGGATCGCTGTACCAGAGGCAATGAAAGTGTGGCCTATGTACTGGCACAGGCCACATGCTGCTACTGGCTCACAGGTTAACCGAAATGGCAAGTGGATTTAAAAGAGATAGCCATACAGAGTGTATCCATCTAAGAATTTTAAAATTGGCTTGCATTTTACATGCTTTATTTCATTTTTCTGGACATTTATTTTTGCTGTAGTTCAGGTTTCATCTGTAAGAGAGGACGGGGATCTACTACCCTGCTCCTGTCTGGCTGAGCTGGGCTCTTGCACAGGTGGGCACTTGGTGCTTCAGAAACTTCCTTGAATTGTGCTTGAGAATCAATTGACTCAAGCTCAATGAAACCTTGGTCTGAAGCCCAGAAACACCCACCAGGCATGGAACAAACAAGCCCTTTCCCCTTGTTAACCATGAAAGCCTTGATTAGAGGTGCTATAGGTTTCACTGGTCTTTCCAGCCCTCATTATGAGCCATCAAATAAAAACAGCAGGGGAGGGTCTGGAACTTAGCACTGCCTTCAAAATAAGGCCTCTCACATCTTGCTGCCTTTAAAAAGAGGTGTTTTGTTTTCTTCTTATTCCTTCCCTTTAACATTTTCATTGGTACTGAGGGGACCCAACCTCCCTGTGCAGCTGGATCTGATATAAGAACGAGGCTTCCTAACATACTGGGCAGGCTGGTCCTGGCGGGGCGTGGGCATTAATGCATGTGAAGCTCAGGGTGAAGTTCAGGTTCAAGGCACTCATTGCCAAGTATCACTAGCCTCATTAAGGTCTTCAGTCTCAGAGAGAAAAATACAATCTCTGCCTCCATCTCTGTTTTCTCTCTCCTCAAAGAGGATTAGCAAAACCTCTGGTTTCAGAGGGCGGGATAGGGGTGACATGGGGCGTGACACACCCAGTTTAGCTGTCTCTGAAAAGATGCTATGGAGATTTTTCTCTCTGAGTCCTAAGGAGTGGGCCAGGATGGAGACCAAGCTGAAGTGAGTTTAGGAGACACACTGGGTGGGATAGATAGACCTCATCCCTGCTAATGCACGTGTGCTCACTGTGCATGCCTATGCATGCTCTCACACACACATGCTGAGCACATACAGACATGCCAAGGAGTAGGGGCTGTTCTCTGAGAAGGGGAATGAATGTCCTGTGCACCGGGGACAAGGCAGTGACAGAAGTGATCAAGTCCCTGTCCTCATGATTCTGACATTTTGGTTGGAGAAAAGACTAAACTAGGGGCTGGGGAGATAGCTCAGTGGGTAAGAGGACTCGATGCACAAACATGAAGACCTGAGTTGAATTCCAGTACCTGTGTGAAATGCTAGGCACGGCTGCACATGCCTAGAACCCCAGTGCGAAGGGTGCAATGTAGAGGCAAGAGGATCTTTGGGGTTCCCTGGTCAGCTGGTCTAACCAAAAAACGGTGAGCTCTAGGTTCAGTGAAAGACTGTGTCTCAGGAAATCAGGCAGCAGAGTGATGGAAGAGGACATTTGATGTCCTCCCCTGGCCCCTGCACATGTGCGCATGGGGGATGCGCATCTACATATAACATAAAAGGACTACTTACTCAGTAGCTCAGGCCAGTAAGCTGGAGAGGGGATATAAGGGAGTGAGGAGGGAGGGGACTTGAGGGGATGGTATTGTATACATGTAAATAAACAGATTACCAGGGATGGAAAGGCCTAAGTGAGGTCAGGGGAAGAGATTGAATAAAGGAAAGGTGTGGGGGGGAGAGTTAATCAAAATCTAAGAGGATATAAATAAATAAGTCATATGGAAACCTACTTTTCTGGACAATGGAACACTCAGAAGACATAGATTGTTACTAGGAAATTTTCAGTGCCAAGCATGGGATACCTTCCAGTGAGTTGTTGGCCAGGGAGGTCCCTGATGCCCTCAAAACATTACAAGCCATTGTCAAGGCTCTTGGTTTCCCACCAGGAATAGATGGTGAGACCCTATTGCTGAAGACTCCACATGCTTGGGCTGCAAGGTCACTGAGAATTCTTGTTGGAGCTGAGCTGAAAATCTCCTCCATGTAGACCAGCTTACAGAAAGCTGGAAAAAGCTACATTGCATACAGCTCATGGGAGAAAGGGAATTCACCAGTAGACATTACAAGCCTTAAATTTGGCCAGCCAGGCCAAATGAGCCAACAGGTGCAATAGTGGCATGTTTGTTATGGGGGAAACCAATCACTCTGTAATTGGACTGGAGGCCCGCTCCACGGGACAGAATACATGCTTGATACTGAAAACCTATGATGGGAGAAGTCATGATCTTTAGGGGTGTACTGTCTGCTGGTATCTGGCTAAATAGTATGCTCACCAAACTGCCTGGTAAGTACTTCTCTTAATGTTCATAACCATATATTAATACTACTCTCACTTTTGGTTACAGAATCTTCTCTTTTCAGGTGACCTTGAGATGACTCAGAAGGCACCAAAATGCTGAGAAGACGTGACAGAGGAGTGCTCAGCACTGAAACATCTCTATCACATGTTCTAAGGCTCAGGGTCCATTGTGGAAGATGTGGCGGAAAGAATGTAAGAGCCAAAAGAAGGGTAGGACTCCTTATAGTGAATACACTTTTTTTTTTTTTTTTTTGGTTTTGTAAGGTAGGGTCTCACTCTGGTCCAGGCTGACCTGGAATTAATTATGTAGTCTCAGGGTGGCCTCGAACTCTTGGCGATCCTCCTACCTCTGCCTCCCGAGTGCTGGGATTAAAGGTGTGCGCCACCACGCCCGGCCTTGTGAATACACTCTTCCAGACACAAAAAGGCCTGGATATCCATGACCTCTCGGTGCTTGACACTACCTACACAAGATCATCAGAATAGGAGGAAAAGATCATGACATTAAAATAAAAGAGAGTGATTGAGAGGGGTAGAGATATAATGGAGAGTGGAGTTTCAAAGGGGAAAGTGGAGAGGGAGAAAATTACCATGGTTCATTGTCTATAATTATGGAAGTTGTCAATAAAAAAAGAGAGAGAAAAAAAGGACTATTTACAAGACAATATGTAAGTAACAAGTGGTGGTCAGTGCTTTAAATATTTAAAGATGAGGCCACAGAGGGGAACTAGAAGGCAGCTCATTTACACAGGGGCTCTAGAAGGCCTGTGTGGGCAGAGGCTTGAAAAAGTGAGGCAGCAGTGTGTTTGTGTGTCTAGGGGTATCTAGGGGGAATGTAGCAGAAGGAGCAGCCAATGGAAAGACCTTGGGGTAGGAGCACACTTGCTTTGGTGGGTGATGAAACCAGGTCACACATCAGATCTCAGACCATGGTGAAGGTTTAGAGTTTTATAGAGTCCAAATGTGACCTCAGTTGGTTTCTGGACTCCTGGCCACATCCAAGAAGCCCGCAGCTCTATGTGATTAAGAGTGTTCTGTAAAAGGCCGCTACATCAAGAGACAAGCCCCATTCTTGGCTACATGACTTTGGAAAATACCTTTCCTTCTCTTTTTCTTTTTTTCTCGATGGAGGGTCTCACTTTAGCACAGGCTGACCTGGAATTCATTATGTAGTCTCAGGCTGGCCTCAAACTCATAGCAATCCTCCTACCTTGGCCTCCCAAGTGCTGGGATTAAAGGTGAGTGTCATCATGCCCTGCCCATTTCCTTCTCTAAACCTCAGTTCTTTCATTCAACAGCCTCATTGGGCCATTCTGAGTAAATGGAGTGAGCAGGTGTTTTACACAAGGCCTTGTGCAATGAAGTGTCTAACCATTTAACAGCAAAATAAAACCAAGATGCTACCCAGAAAACAGTAATCCAAGTGTTTTCGTGCACTGGCTGGGTCTGGCCCCAAGACAGGCACTGGCCAGGAGCCCCTGGTAGGGTAGAGATCAAACCTCATGACAGAGCTCACTTCCTGAAGGTCTCTCCAAGGTAGGGGACCCAGGCAGCCCTGCTCTGGCCCCATCTGCAGTCAGGAGACAGGCAGGAAATCTTCTGGACTGGGAAACTTTGTTTCCTGTCCTAGGAAGAGAGAGAAGAATGGAGGGGTACACTGTCTCCTGAAGGAATAGAAGGGACTGTCCCTTGTGGCCAATGGAAAAGGTCAGAGCAAAGTAAACCAGTCAGTATCCATGCTACGTACTGTGATTGTTGGTGCATGTGTCACCCATACCAACAGAGTAGGTATGGCCTGATTTCTTAGGTAACTGGAGTAAGGAGAGAGAACGCTCAGGAGACAGCATGGAATTTCCAATTGTGTTTTAACAAAGCACTGAGGTCTTGGGAGTCAGTGGGGACAAGAGGCCTCTGTCAGCAGAGCAGCTGGGTGACTTTCCTTTTACCATAATAAAACTTCAGAAAGGGCTCCTGCTGGAAGCGCAGAGCCTTCTGGACCCAACAAGTGAAGGGCACGAAGAAGGCCAGCTCTTAAGAGAGCCAGGCTGGGGCAGCAACATGCCCCAGCTCAGTGTCAGCCTCACTCCCACTTACCACGGCCACAAAAGCAGGGGAGTGGTGCAGGGCTGGTAGCTCATCTTTGCGGAGAAGCCAGACATCCAGATTTACATGTGATTAGGCCCACAGCCTGGCCAAACTTTACATGCCATTTAGGTACCAGCTTGCCACCTCAGACCTTAAAAGGATCTAGCTTTAAGGAAAGGCCAAGAGTGTGGAGGGGTGGACAGAAGAATCCAGGTGGCAAGTTCTCTGCTGTCTCCCTCAGACCCATGCATTAGCAGTTGGCTGGATGTGGAGGTCACACTTACTCAGCTCTGAGATGCTGCCCACACATGTGGCCAGGAGAGACTGCTCCAGCGTCCGCAGCTCCAGCTGAGCGTAAGCGTCAGCTCGCTCATCGTGGCCCAGGGACCCACTGTTGTAGGGACTGAAGTACGCAGGGAGAGAGAGGACACCTGTGAGGGGAGCAAGACAGAGAGGTCATGTGGGAGATGGAGGGAGAGCTCAGCCCTACTCCCTGTCCTGACAGAGCAGGGTCATGTGACATATCCCACTGAGCCCTGAGGCTCTGAAGCTCATTACTGTGCCTTGTGCCCCAGGGTTTCAGAATGAGAAGTGGGCCACTTGTGGCTGGGGTTTTATCCATGTGGAGACCATCCTGAGAGTTACCAAGAACTGGCCTGTGGGCCCATGGGCCACTCTCTAGCTACAGCATCATGCTCCTTTCAAAACTCAGGAGTGACACAGACACTTGGCTTTGTTTCCATCCCATAGTACTCAGGGGTGGCTGGGTCAGATGGTCACAACTCTGCCTGCACAGTCCTCCTCAATTTCTCATGTTGCGTCCTTTTCCTCTTCAAGCCCAGAAGAGCCTGGAGCCACCAGTGGGAAGGGACTAGGCTCTTTCCACTTCTTGAAGGGGGACTGTCCCAGCAGCTGGCCAAGTCCAATTAGCATTTCTCATTAGCACTTCAACAGCAGTGAGCAGAGCTGTCAGAATCCTTCCCAGGGGATGACAGCTTGGAAGTCTCTCCAAGCATTGTGGGGCTTCTTAGCAAGCATCAGAAAAGCAGACCCAGGCTGGGTTACAATGACATGTTGCTTCTTAAGAGCGTGTGGCACAGAGATTCTCCTTGCAGCCCTAGCCTGGAGCAGGGATTCCCAACTTCTGCTAACTGCTGCTTCTCTGATTTGTGATTCTTTGTTCAAACCTCCCACCCAGATCTTTCTTACTTATTTAAAAAAAAAAAAATAGCCATAGGAATCTATTCAATCACTTTTGGGGGAAAAAATCACTGAGATAATGCCTGGGGATGTGAGTGTGTCTGGGTTAGAGTTTCCTATCCTGCACACTTGGGATGTGGCTGGGATGACAGACACACTGGGTGGTGTCACACAGCACTTAGGACAGGGATATAGCATGGAAGACTGGAGTTCATAAGTCTAGTGCTGTACGTGATCAGCAATATGATCTCAGGCAGGTCACTTGGCTTCTGTGTGTGTCAGTCCATCATCCATTAACTGAAGGCAATGAAAACCTTGGCTTACAGGGCTGCGGGGGTGAGCAGAGTCACTAGATGGCTGATACTTGCAGTCGTGTGGCTCTGAGAGGGACTCCTCTGTTGAAATGTACTTCGTGCTGGGAACATGGCTCTATTTGTCTTATTTATTCTTTGAGCTTCCCCTATGGGATGGGCACTTCTGGCTCTGTTTCCAATATCCGGGGGCCACTGGGAGAGCAGAAAGCACTAAATAACTTGCTGAGGTAAGTAATTCAGGATTCAGACCGGGGTTGGTTCTAGAATGTGTACACTTAACCCCATGAGAGTCCAGAGCCAAAGAGCACACAACCAAGGCTCACTCATGGCGGTTTCTGTGCTGCAGCTCGTGCATGTGACCACACGGCTGGGTTATGCCAGCCCTTTTCACTCACAGGCAACCCTGCGGAGCCTGGGAGGTTTCTCTGTTGTGGGGCAAAGGGTAGTCTTCTGCCCAGGCCTTCCCTGGCTGTGCCTCCTTGACCTTCCTGCAGCTTTGGTGCCAGAGTGGCCTCCCCTTGCCCCACCTAGCATGGCCAGGGCAGACTCTGCTAGGTCCATACCATAACACTTCCTCAAAGCATCATTGCCATCATGATCCTCCAACTTCCCAGCTAAGACCCTGTTCCCTAAAGCAGAAATTCTACTGACAGCAGAGTAACCAAACACATTAGAAGGAGCTGTCTCTGAATACTACAACAAGCAAAACAAAAGAGAAAGCCACTCAACTATGAGGTATAGCTTCAATAGCTGCAGGAGTCGCAGGTTCAACCCAGCACCTCCTCCCCTTCTCTCTTCTTCATGGACAGAAACAACACGGGCCATGTGGAATAAATTTGCAGTGCTCAGGGCAAGGGAATAGGAAACTCAGCTGATTTGTCAAAGGATTCCCAGAGAGGAATATTATGTCAATAGATTTAGTAATAAGAGCTGCCATCTCTGTTTAATAATAGTTCCCATTTTTCCAGTCATCAGTCACCCAAAGGGGCTTTCACTTAATACTGTGGCAAGAGTAATTATGGACCTATTATTCATCAGAGCATTCGATAGCATCCTTGCTTTGGCCTAAGTATCTTTTGCTTTGAACATACTTTTCCCTATCTATTTTGTAATTTATTCTTCCAGCAAGGGAGATAGTGCAGTCAGGATTAATAATGGCCACAGCTGACATACACCGAGGGCCTTCTATGTGCCAGGCACTGCGAGAACAGCTTACATGCGTTAGCACTCCTCTTACAGATGACAACATGGAGGGAAGACAAAGTTCAGTGACTCAGTCAAGGTTACAGAGGATGACAGGAATTGAAGTAGATGCTATGACTTCAATCTTTTTTTGGGGGATGGGTGGGTGTGGTGGTACATGCCTTGATGAGAGGGAGAGAGAGAGAGAGAGAGAGAGAGAGAGAGAGAGAGAGAATGAATGAATTGGTATTCCAGGATCTCCCACCATTGCAATTGAACTCCAGAGGCATGTGCTCCTTTGTGCACATGTCACCTTGCACATGCATCACCTTGTGCGTCTGGCTTATGTGGGATCTGGGGAGTTGAACATGGGTTCTTAGGCTTTGCAGGCAAGCACCTCAACTGCTAAGCCACTCTCCAGCCCAACTTCAATCTTTAAAAAATTTTTTTAAATTTATTTTAGAGTGGGAAGAGAAAATGGGCATACTAGGCTCTCTTGCTGTTGTAAACAAACCCCAGACACATGCTCCACTTTGTGGATTCTGTCTTTACATGGGTATTGGGGAGCTGAACCTGGTCCAGTAGACTTTGCAAGCAAGCATCTTTAATGGCTGAGCCATCAAACCAGGAAATCAATCTTACATTGAAGAGATTCTTGAGCTGCTCAAATAAAATGGCCACTTGTCCTTTTATAAGGTAAGCAACACTCAGGATGTCTGAGAGGAAAAGGGGTCTGTGTGAATCTGAAGTTTGACGGGAAGAAGCTGAAGGCAGGACCTAGAAATAGGACCCCCAGTGAGTCCCCGGGCATCTCCTGCCAAGGACCCCTGGAGGAAAACTCCAGATAGAAGGCTGTTTCTTACATTTTCCTGTCATCTTTCTAGAATGTGGCTCCACAGCTTGTTCAACTCTGCTCCTTCAGAAAGCCTTTTCCAAGCCAATCTGTGCTGCACTCAGGAAACATTCCAGAGGAGAGCTCCGTGCACCACCCAGACCACTGCTCTGACCTGAACTACTGGGTGGAAGCATTGTGCGGGACCTGGCTATCCCATCTCCCTGCTCTGTAACAGCAGCATTTCTGCCAGGAAAGTGTTCCACAAAACTCTACACTTTTCTGTCTGTACACACAGCCTGCACACAATCTTCTACCTCTCAGTTTTTCTCAGACTGGCTGCCCTACTCTTCAATCTTGGGTCTCATTTTCTTGTTCCCCAAAGCTGCTTCCTCTTCTTCCTCCACTATCCCCTCTCTTAGTACCCAGTGTCAACCAAGTTGCCCGGTAAGACACCAGAGTCATACCCATCTATCCTCTCCTCTTCTTGTGCCACCAATCGGCCACCTGGCCTCATTGCTTTTACCACCTCAATATCAAAAACCCATCTCTGCTACTGGCCCTCACTCTGGTCACACTGCTCTGACTGTGTGACTCTCCCATGCCTCCTCATTGCCCTCATGAAGAAACCCAAGTGCTTTTGCCGTGACAAGGATAGACAATGTCCTTCTTTGAAATATAAGGTGGAAATGATGCTTCCAGTAAAGTGGGAAGACTCCCAGCATCTCCCAGGAAATCAGCAGGATATTGGGAAGCCCACAGGCTGGAGCCTTGACTGTGGCTAAGCTTTGTTCCAATGTCAGTGATTCTCGCCCTAGAGGCAAGGGGAAGAGAAACAAAAGAAGAGGAGAAATTTGGAGGTGGAATGAAATATGAATGAACTGCCAATCATCAGTGTGAAAATGACTCACCAGAAATCATCAAAAGCACATCTAATTCCTGGGAAAAATCTATCAGATGGAGTTTTGTGACATCTAAGAGTTCAAATGAGGAAAAACTTCTGGGAGATGGGGGAAGAGAAGCATCTGTGGGCATATGCACATAGGGCAGGGTGTATGAATTACTCTTGGGAAACAAGTGTAAACCAAACACTGAATGGTGGTGGGATAGCACACCTTGTGTAGTTACTCTCATTTAAGGCCCTACAAAGACCTAGCAATGAGCTATTACTATTACAGTGCCTTATTGTCTATGAGGGGCATATTTGCATGGGCTGGGTTGCGTGGCTAAGATAACAGCTAGAAAATGGCAGAGGTGGGAATTCAGACTCAGTAGGAGTCCACACTGGTCCCCAGCTGCCACACTGCCTTTCAGGTGGGGCTAAGGTGCAGACTCTGGGGAGAAGTGCATTAGGCTTGCCCCACTTAGACCTTGGATACTTCCTGCATCCTTGTCATCCCATTACCACTGAACTCTTCCTTTCTCTTTACCATTTCCCCCTTGCAATACTGGAGACATGATTTCTTGCATGCTAAGCAAGTGCTCTGCCACTGACCTATGAACCCAACCCCCTTTTTACTTTCATGTTTTAAAAATTTTTTTTTTTTTTGGTTTTTTTGATGTAGGGTCTCTCTCTAGCCCAGGCTGACCTGGAATTCACTATGTAGTTTCATGGTGGCCTCAAACTCACAGTGATCCTCCTACCTCTGCCTCCTGAGTGCTGGTATTAAAGGTGTGCACCACCATGCCCTGCTATTTTTTAAAATTTCTTTATGAGAGAGGGGGAGAGCGCAGGCGTGCGCATGCCAGGCTCTCCAGCCACTACAATCGAACTTCAGATGCATGTGTATGGCATGTATATGCATCACCTTGTGTATCTGGCTTACATGGGATCTGGGAAATCTAACATGGGTCCTTAGGCTTTGCAAGTGCCTTAACCACTAAGCCATCTCTCTAGCCCCTTTTTTACTTTTTAGACATAGGGTCTCACTAAATTGCATGGGCTGCCCTTAAACTTGTGGTCCTACATCACAAGTAGCTGGGGTTGTAGGCTGGTGCCACTTGTGCCCCCCGCAAGTTCCTCAGAAATAATTTTTTTGGCTTGTGTAAGTGTAGTATGTATAGTGTATGTTGTGGTGTGTGTATGGTGTGAGTGTGTGCATGCAGATGTGAGTGCTCTGTGCACATGTGTCCAGAGGCCAGAGGAGAATGTCAGGCATCTTTGTCAATGTCAGGTGTCCTCCTCTCTCTCTTCCACATTATTTTCTTAAAATAAAGTCTTTCACTAAACCTGGAGCTGCTGTTTTTTTTTTTTTTTTTTTTTTTTTAACTAGCTGACAAACAAGCCCCACAAATTTTCCTATCTCTGCCCCCCTCCATAGGACTGGAGTACACACACGTGTGGCCATACATCTAGCTTTTTATGTGGGTGCTGGAGATCAAATGTGGGCGAATCAGGCTGTCTCAGCCTTCATGCTTGTGCAGCAAATGCTCTTACACACCGAGCATCTCCCCAGCCCCCAAGGGCAGGAAATTAAAAGCAAATAGTAATCACACTTTAGTTAGCGCTGCACCCTGGCTAAGTTGTCAGACCACCAGTGAAGGGTGGTATTCTGGCAAGGTCCGGCAGGGGCCAGGAGCTCACTGCCAAATTAAAATAATAACCCATAGTTACGACTGCGCAGGTGGCCAGAGGACCCTGAACTAGATCAAAGAGTAGTGAAAGATGACATATTCCGTGTTAGCACCCCAATTTTTCTCATAAGAAACTGTGGCCAAAAGCCACTCTTCTCCTGGCTAGTGGCTGAAAATGCTTCCCTTGGGAATGAACCGAGGACAGCCTTTGGAGATGGTGGCGCAGCCACTCTCTCTCCCCTGCTGCCTTCTCCAGCCCTCAGGGAAGCAGCAGGTTGGGTCCCTGGAGGAGGAAAGGCTCCATAAGACAGTGTGGGTGACCCTGGGAGCCCCAGCATCCCAGGACTTCCTTGCACTCAGACAGCTATCAGTTCTGTCACAAATGACACACTTGATACTTGTTAAAAAAAAAAAAAAAGTCCGAAGAGATCATGGGATGCTTGTTAATTTTTTGAAGCAAAAACTCAATAAGAAAATGCAATCTGTTCACTGCTGTCTCCTCTCTTTGCAAGAGAGGAAAATAAAGCCAGGTTAACCATGCAGATCAGTTTCAGGAAATTAAACCTACTGGTGAACTCTGGAAAAATCAGCAATAGTCACAACACTGGGCAGTGTAGGGCAGAAAACCAACTTTTTCCTGTGGAAAAAGGTCTCCATGTTATTTTGAAGACTTTTAAGAGATTCTGGGTGGCCTGTCCCCAAAGGATTGATGTAACATACTGGAGTGTGTTAAGAACTGGAGTGACCCAGGGGCACGAGTCTTGGAATTATCTCCTTAAAAAAAAAATAAAGGAAAACACACTTCATGACCGTGACCCTTTGTCACATGCTGTCTGACCCAGAGAGAGAGAGAGAGAACACTAATTCCTGTGAGCCAAGATCAACAATAAGCCACTTTTATACAAAAGCAATATATTCAAAAGACACATACAAGAAGCTGACATGGATGCACATCCCAGCACTTGGGAAGCAGAGGCAGGAGGATCTTGAGCACAAAGCCAGCCTTGTGAGTTCCAGGCCAAGATACTGTCTTAAAAGCAAAAACAGGGCTGGAGAGATTGCTCAGTGGTTAAGGCACTTGCCTGAAAAGCCTAAGGACTTGGGTTCAAAATCCCCAGTACCCACACAAAGCCACATGCACAAAGTGGCACATGCATCTGGAGTTAGAGACCCTGGTGCGCCCCTCCTCTCTCCCCCACCCCTCTCTCTGCAAGTGGTGACAACTCAAAGGCCAGGAATCAGTGGGACTTCCTACAGCAACTTGCCTGCACTTGGGCCTTGCTGTGTCCCTGCCTTTTTGAGCCTGTATAATCATTTGCAGCTACATGGCAGCCTGATTTCCTACTGTGGCCCTGTACAGGTTGCAACATGTTGGCACCTGAGCACTCTGGGAAAATTCTCACAGCACGTAGCCAGGATCACGGCTGGGGAACAGGAGGCTGGCTGCGGCCCGGCCGGCCCGTACTGGAAGGCACGGACAGGACTTCAGACGTGTGAGTCCCGCCCAAGCTGCAGCCTGCACTGACTAAAAGGAGTGGGAAGAGGCTTCCAAGTGTCAGCTCAGATAAGAAGAGAGGGATGCAAGGTGGGTGAGCATCCCTAACAAACACAAATCATTGCTTGGGGATGAGGAAAAAAAAAGGCAATTATCACAAGGTCCAGGGCAGATGGCCAAGGTAGTTATTAATAGAACATGAGTGTATTCGTCAGAAATGTCCTGCACTGGAGTCCTGCTTAGGAAACGCACCTGCTTCAGTTAGCTCTACTTCCAATTCCAAAGGGCCTGACCAAAGGGTATGAGTCAAAGACCTGAGGGCTCAGAACCCAGCCCTGCCACTTGAGCTGTGTGACTTGAAAATTAGTTACTTCACTTCTCTGAGCCTCAATTTACTCATTTGGGTAACAAGCTCCTAAGTTGCAAGGTTGAGGACTGAACGAGATTCCATAACGAAACATGTAGTGAAAGGCCTGACACAGTTTAGCAATAGGAAACTGGAATACATTTATGAATGGCTTCATTAATTTCAAAGGCCATCAGATACTACACAAAAGCTAATAACACCACCGGGAGGAAGGGATGGGCCCAGAGCCACTCTATCCTGCTATTTTTTTTTTTAACAGGCCACCATAGTTCACATTTATAAATAATTAGGCTCTATTTTCCACAGGGGCCGTTTATTGTGCCTTCAGTGGCTCATGCATTCAGGATTGTTGGCTGGCTGCCTACCAGGCCAGAAGCAGCTTTGCTCTGTGAACAGGTGTGCAGGTGAACAAGGCGGGCCCTTGGCCCTCGTGACAGTGGAGCCTAGTGAAGGAGCATACACAGGACCCTTCAAGTCAGCACCATATGCAGGGGCTGCGGGAGAGCTGGCACATGAGGGTAAGCAGAGTTCTGAGCCAGGCTTGATGGCCAAGGAAGGTGTCCCGGAGGCAGTGACATTCAGCCCAGCTGCTGCAGAGGGACATGTCTGTTGAAGAAGGCTGAAGGGTCTTTTAAGCACAGGTGAGAACACAGCCTGTCCCACATCCTCCTTGTAAGCTGGGCAAGTGAGGGGAGGGAGAGAAACAGCTGGAAAGAGGACCCAGGCACTGTTTGGAAGCTGGGCTTGGCTTAGCAAGCATGCTGTTTGAACCTAAACTGCCTATTCGAGGTGGCCCACGGTGAACATGCCTCACATGCCCACAGTGCCACTGTGAAGCCAGGATTCTGCAGCCTTTTTATGTCACTGGTCACCAGTGGATATATTCAGCTTTGTGTGCTGTAATGGCTGTTGTCACAACTACTCCACTCTGCTGGGACCCTGGGACTAGACAAGGGGGCAAGAACCTGTTCCATGAGGAAAGCTTTGGGTACCTGAAGTGTGAATTTTACACCATCTTCAGATGTCAGGAAATACACTTCTTTTAATTTTTTCTAATTATTTAAAATATAAAACTCATTCTTAGCTGAAGGGCTATATATAAACCAGTGACAGGTGGGACTTGACTGGGGAGCCCTTGGAAGAACTGAAAGGGAACCCTGTCCAGGGGCCAAGAGGACACACAGAGGGTTTGAGCAGGTGAGTGACAGGTACATCAGGCAGCAGGGAGACCAGGGCACAGGGGAGTGGCACATGGAGAGCACCACTGTAGGCCAGAGACATGTGCTCTAGGGGATCCATAATTCAGTTGCCATCTATAATTCATAGTTCAGTTCCCATGGTGGGCGCACTATGGCCGGGCTCTCTGATCAGAGCTGCCCATCTTGTTTGCATTGTTGCTAAGCACTCAACCCCAACAATGGAAGTTGCAGGTTATATACATTATGAAGTAAAAAACATAAAGGAGGGCTGGAGAGATGGCTTAGGGGTTAAGGCGCCTGCCTGCTAAGCCTAAGAACGCTGGTTCCAATCTCCAGGTCCCACGTTTAGCCAGATGCAAAGTGATCCCCTTGCGCAAGGGCGCAATGCCGCACTTGACCACAAGGGGGTGCACACATCTGGATTTCGTTCTCAGCAGCTGAGAGGCTGCTGGCGCGCCCAGCTCTATCTGTCTTCCTCTCTCTTCTCTATCTGTTTCTCTCTGTGTCTCTCACCAAAATAAATAAAAAATTTAAAAAACTAAAAAAAACCCCATAAAGGCTCATTTTGAAGGCCAAATAACTGAAAAAAAAATTTTTTTTTGAGGTAGGGTCTTGCTATAGCCCAGGCTGACCTGGAACTCACTATGTAGTCTCAGGGAGGCCTTGGGAATCCTCCTACCTCTGCCTCCCAAGTGCTGGGATTAAAGGTGTGCACAACCACATCCAGCTGAAAAAAAATTTTTTTTTTTTTTGAGGTAGGATCTCACTCTAGCCCAGGCTGACCTGGAATTCACTATGTATTCTCAGGGTGGCCTTGAACTCATGGTGATCCTCCTACCTCTGCCTCCCAAATGCTGGGATTAAAGGCGTGAGCCACTACACCCATCTCTGAAAAAAATTTTTAACCACCTTTAGAGTAGGTGATGTGTTCAATTCACTTTATTTATTTATTTATTTATTTTGGTTTTGCAAGGTAGGGTCTCACTCTGGTCCAGGCTGACCTGGAATTAACTATGTAGTCTCAGGGTGGCCTTGAACTCTCGGCGATCCTCCTACCTCTGCCTCCCGAGTGCTGGGATTAAAGGCATGCGCCACCATGCCCAGCTCAATTCACTTTAACAGTAACTTTCAATCAGTCTTTCTGGGTCAAAAAGGTAAGTCATGGGCTGGAGAGATGGCTTAGCGGTTAAGGTGCTTGCCAGCAAAGCCAAAGGACCCAGGTTCGATATTCCACAGTACCCATGTAAAGCCAGATGCACAAGGTGGTGCATGCATGTGGAGTTCGTTTTCAGTGGTCAGAGGCCCTGATGTGCCCATTCTCTCCCTCCTTCTCAAATAAATAAATAAAATATTAAAGGATAAGCCGGGCGTGGTGGTGCATGCCTTTAATCCCAGCACTTGGGAGGCAGAGGTAGGAGGATTGCCACGAGTTTGAGGCCACCCTGAGACTACAGAGTGAATTCCAGGTCAGCCTGGGCTAGAGTGAGACCCTACCTCAAAAAACCAATATATATATATATATATATTTTTTAAAGGATAGAAAGGTTCTGTGGGCCCATTGACAACATGCCATTCAAAAAACTAGGCTGGTGCAAGGACACCTCAATGTTCATTGGACGGGGATGTCACAGCAGTGACAGCTCAGATGTGTTATCACTTTCTTTGTAACTTCACTACAGTGTTGGGGAGATGGCTTAGCAGTTAAAGCTCTTGGTTGCAGAGACTGCTGGTCTGGGTTTGGTTCCCCAGCACCATCCCATAGAGCTAGATGCACATAACTTATCTATGGCAAAACCCCACCACATGAAAGCATTACTGGCAGGCACTCAGCAAGCCTCTGAACAACACATTCTCTAACATCCTGAGGCTTGGATTGGACTTCAGGATTGGACAGGTACCCACAGAGGTTGCAAGGCTTCTGTGCTCTGTTGATTCAGCCCTTCCTTCTAAGCCCTGCTGGCCACCATTCTTTCCAAATGTCCAACTGCATGACATTATGGACATCATGGATGTGAAGTAGCTTCTCCTTGCTATGTTTTATTTTTTGAGGTAGGGTCTCACTTTAGCCCAGGCTGACCTGAAATTCACTCTGCCTCCTGAATGCTGGGATTAAAGGTGTGTGCCACCAAGCTCACATTCGTTGCTATTTTAATTTGCATCTCCCTAATGAAAAGTACTGTGGAGTGTCTGCATATGCTCACTTGCCATCAGTTTATCATCTTTGGGGAGGTGTCTGACAGTCTTTGGTCCATTTTACTTTACTTATTTATTTATTTGTGGTGTTGGGAACCATGAATCCCAACCCTGGCTCTTTTTATGATTGGATTCATGGTTTCTTATCGCTTATCTATAAAAGAATTCTTGGTCTATTGTGATGGCAGTCCTTCACCAGGCAAGCATGCACCACTGAGTCCTTCACCAGAAACTCCTGCAAACATTTTCTCCTCGTCTGTGGTTGGTCTCTCCATTCTCTGACAGCTCACTCGGAGTAGAATTTGTTGTCGTTTGGTGTTGCATTTTACATACAGGACTGTGATGGACTGTGACTTACTCTCGGGAGGGGTGTGGGATCTAGAGTCCCTTTCCACATGTGGACATCCAGCTGTTCCTGTACTGCTGGCCCAATGGCTTTGCTCCATTGTACTGCATTTGCTCCTCTGTCAGACAGAGATCAGCTGACGGCGCTTGTGGGGTCTGCTTCTAGGGTTTCCTGACCACTGGGCTTAGCCCTGGGCTATTCTCATCCCATGCCTATTGAGCATATGGAGCTGTTGCGAGGAACACAGAGGTGCAGAAAGCCTGGATTTCTGCTCTAGAGGAAAAGAAAACCATGTAGACAAGTAGTGACTACAGAAATTAGCCCTGATAGTATAGTCTTAAGACAAGTAATTAAAATGTCCTAGAGGCAGAGCCTGTGGTGGGCACACGAGGCTTAGAGGGAGAGCCCCAATAAAGGGCTTTTGCTAGTGCTATCCATGGCAACAAGAGAGGAGAAACAAAGTCACAGGATGGCTCAGAAAACCCTGTTTGCTGAAAGAACCTCAGTGGCACTTTACCTCTGTCACGAGAAGCAACCATTCCCTGCCATCGCACGAGCGAGCAAGCTACAGTACCAGAGCAGTTGGTGGGGTGGAGAAGGTACAAAGAGGGAAACTCGTAATGGGCAAGGAGGTCCTTATAAAACGGCCATCCTCAGATGGGCACATCCTGCCCAGACCGCTCTGTGTCACTTTTAGGACCCCCAAGGGCACGGTGCTCTTTCTCTTTCTGGGGACTAGGAATGGTGCCACATTCCTTCCCCTACCTGGATAACAGAACCCCATGTTGTCTAGAATTGTTATGCAACATGTCAGAACCCAGCAGACACTTTCCCAGGATCCCTAGCAGCAGTGCAACATGGTTATGGAAACGAAATGTCAATGGAGGATGTAGGGGTTTTGAAAAATGTCGCTTTTCCTGATCAAAGGGTGTGGTTGCCCAAGTGCCAGGGTTTTTGCTCCTCTTCCTGGCTAAACCGGAATATGGTGAATGAAGAGGGTGCAGCCACGGCTACTGCGCAACCAGGAGGCAGGCGCTGTGCTGCAGAAGCCAGGATACAGTCTTGCAGTGGGAAGGGATGAGAGTGAGAGCAGAGCCCACGTGCTGCAGGTGGCAGAGCAGAAGGTGGAAAGAACCTGGGTTTTACCACGAAACATGTTTTCACAAAGCAGTATCAATGGCCTGTCTCTGGCTTTCTGTTGTAAAGAAAAATAAACCCCAGTTGGCCTATTTGTCAGGGCTGCTGAAACAAAATCCCACAGACTGGCAGCTTAAATAACAAAAAGGGACCTCTTCAAAGCTGCAGGGCTAGAACTTGAAGATCAAGCTGCTGGCAGCATTAGTTTCTCCTGAGGCTTCCCTCGCTGGCTGGTGGAGGCTCTCTCTCCCGAGTCTCCACGTGACCTCTATGTCTGTGTCCTCAGCCCCTCTCCTAAGGATGCTAGTCATTTTGGGTTAGGACCCACCCTCCTGACCCACCTCATTTTACACTGATGGCCTGTTTAAAGGGCCTATTTCCAAAGGGAGGCACCTTCTGAGACCCTGAAGCTTAGGATTTCAAAGGAATTTCCAGCGGTACACCGATCAGTCTAAAATGCTCATATTTTCTATGGCTTGCTGACAGTATGATTTTCTGATATAAGAGAGTTACGGCTGGATGTGGTGGTGCATGCCTGTGATCCCCAGCTTTTGGGAAGCAGAGGCTAGAGGATCACTGCAAGTTCTAGGCCAGTCAGGGCTCCATAGCAAGAATGTGTTTCAACCTTCTCCCCTCCTCAGCAAAATTAGAGAGTTACTGTATACTAGTAGTATTAAAAAATGTTACATAGTGAATTCCAGGTCAGCCTGGGGGCCTCGAAAAAAAACAAACAAACAAAAAAAACTTAAAAAAATTCACCTCTGGAATCATTTGTTTAAAAGAAGTCATATGAAGATACCAATGGAAAAGCAGGCTCCCATCTCAGGCCTCACATGTCCCTGAAGTAGGTTGAAGATGGCCAGTTCAAGTTCACTGTCAGACTGTGAAAATGTGACTTGAGGTCGCATTGCAGCCCCAGCTGTCATTTAGCATAGATGAGGAGAAAAGAATCAATCTTTCAGGCTGACCATTCAGTGCCACCAGGAGGTCTGCAGAGCTCCACTCACTCATAATTTATTTTAATTTACAAAAATAAGATGACTGGGGTTATAGTTTGATGGTAGAGCACTTACAAACCCTGGGTTTGATCCTCATCACCACCAAAGACAAACAAAAATCAAAACCGAACAAAAACCCCAAGCCAAGCCCACTGACCAAAGAGCAACAAAAAACCCTACAGAGAAAGAGACGATCAAAACCATAATTTTACCACTCTGAGCGCTGAGATAGCTGTTAAGATTGTGGTATCATCTCTTTTCTGACTTGTATTTCCAGGAGGTTGAGATAGTGTCTTGCTATGTAGTCCGGGTTAGCCTCAAATCAAAATCCTCCTGCCTTAGCCTCCCAAGCACTGGAATTATACATGTGCCTCACTATGCTCAGCTATCCATTTAATTTCTTCTTTTTTTTTTAAAAAAATTTTTTTATTTATTCATTTATCCTATTTATTTGAGAGAGAGAGAAAGAGAAAGCGAACGGGTGCACCAGGGCCTCTAGCCACTGCAAATGAACTCTAGAGGTATGTGCCACCCTGTGCATCTGGCCTACATGGGGTCCTGGGGAATCAAACCTGGGTCTCTTGGCCCTGCAGGCAAGTGCCTTAATGGCTGAGCCATCTCCCCAGCCCCATTTCATTTTAATCCCAGCACTTGGGAGGCAGAGGTAGGAGGATCATAGTGAGTTCTAGGCCACCCTGAGAATACATAGTAAATTCCAGGTTAGCCTGGGCTAGAGTGAAACCCTACCTCGGAAAACCAAAAAAGAATGTTTCAACATATTTCCAGAACTTTCTTTTCATTTAACATTTCATGGGTGTGTTTTTACATAGCTCCAGATATTGTTTCTCACAGTCACTTTCAATGGCCATAGTAATCACCATTCTAAAGCTGGCATACTTATTACTGTAATTTTGGGGGAGCTACAGGGGCCTCGGATGGGATCACCAAGTGGGCAGTGGCTCCTGAGCCTAATCACACCCCTGTGCTCTAGCACAGAAGGAAGTACCAAGCAATGGCATGAGACCTGGAGTCCTGTAGGCAGAGGTGGGCTCGGGAGACCTTCTTAACAGACTCTCCAGCTCTACCTTAAACTGAAACCCAGCTCCCCCACATAGGGATGCAAGCTATAGGCAGGTAAGGCACTTCCCACACAGGGTCTTTGGACACTTTCCCTTACTAGGTTGCTTAGGGCTGGCGGGGGTGGGGGGGGAGTTGGGCTGGGAGGGGCCTCAGGACTTTCAGCTTTGCTGGCTTCTGGGCCAGAACACACACACAGGCCTGCTACCAAGGAGTCCTGTCCCCATGGGAAAGCCTGAACTCTCACATGCTTTGCACATGCCACCCACACAGGAAGGTCTCCTAAGTCCCCACATTCTGGGGGAAAGAGGGAGCCTGGACAGCACCCCTAGAGTCCTGGGGTGAGAGCAGAGTGTAAGTTACCCTGTGGACTTAAATGACAACTCTGGGCTTTGGGCTGAAGCCCCTCACTGTCAGTTTTACAAGCTCCTACTTGCAGCTTCATATTAGGCTCATTAAAAAGCCACTCCCTGTGGGGCTATAACAGCCCACAGATGAGCAGAGAGAGAGCTTGCAAGGCTGTGTGTGATCTGCCCACCAACACTATGGAAGACCAAAGTGGAAACACTGAATCAGCCCCTGCTGGCTGGAGCTGGGCTGGCAAGCCTCCAGAGCAAAGGCAGCCAGTGAGCCCTTCCCACTTGCCCCTGGCTTCCCTGGCTTTGAGTGAGACAACTGATGGACAGAACCCTTCCTCCTTTCCTTAGCCTCTCACTTTTTGATGTAAAGCCCCTCACTTCCCTTTATGTTCGCCATGATCATTATTACTATGGCAACGATGTTGCTTGCCCCCACTGTCACTCTATGCTTTCAGCACACTGATTCCATCTTTCCTGGGAGGTTTTCCTAAGCTGGGTGTCCATTCCAGCTCTGGGCATGACATTTCTGCTCTGCAGCCCTGCATGTGAGGCACCCCACCTTGTTAGTGGTAGGAATCCAAACAGGATCCATCTCATCTCCTGAACCAATGACTGGTCGTGTGTCTCAAATATCAAGGAGCCCGAAGTGCAATGCTGCCCTGCACCTGGTGGAGGTGAGAAAGAATCAAAATCTTTTTACGTCCTTGACTTCATTCCAGGAGGAAATGTCTCTGTACTACCTGCTGTAAAGCACACCCTCCCTATAATTCTCTGCATGGCTGTGTGAGGCCCAGATTGGGACCCAGAATTTACTCCCCAGGTAGGGCTCATCCACAGCTGGTCCTGTGTTATGCCTTGTAGCTGCCCGCCTGAGGTGGGACCCCTGCCTGCCTCAGTCACAGGAGTGTCTGGAGCTAGGACTTCATCCTCAACCCAGTGTGCCCTGTATGCCATCACAACTGGTTCCAACACTCAGGTGACCGAGCTCTTCCTGGATGCCGAAACACTCACAGTGGCCACCTGCATGGCAGTGGCTCCCTGTTTCTGCTGCCCTTTCTTTCCACCCAGTGGCTCTTCTTCCGAGAGGCTCCCTTTTAGCAGTGCGGTGGATATGTGTGTCCGTTCGTGGGCTAGGCAGACCCAGCTTCATTTGGAGAGAGGTCTTGGACAAGTAGCGTCTTCTCTGAGCCTTAATCTGCATGGTAAAAGGGGATGATATTTGGGGGATGATCCTCTAAATCCCTGAGCGTGGGGACTGCTGAAGACAACATACAAATTTGCTCAGTCCAGCCCCCTGTGGAGCAGGCACATGTAGATGGAGGTGCCCTCCTCAGGGGCTCCTACAGTTCTAATCACTGTGATACTCTGCCCTCCTGTGGCTCTCAGACTCCACATAGGACTGATCTGTGAACTAGTCATCTCCCCCCCCACCACCAAATTCTGGCTTAGGAAGGGCAGAAATTATTTCCATCTCATTCCTTCCTTTTCTTGCCATCCCCGTAGTTCACAAAACTGCAAGAACACAGCAGGTATTTAGTAAGTCTGAAAATCCAATACCTTAAGAGTGTGGATTTATTTTGGCTTTGGCCCTTAATAATAATAAATAAATTAATTAATTAATTCAAGCCAGTCTCAGCTACATGGTAAGTTTGAGGCCAGCCTGGGCTACAAGAGATCTTGTTTCAAAACATCAAATATAAAATAACATAAGAAAAAATAATGGAGACACTCTCAGTAGTAACACAAGCAGGGTAATGGCCTTGGCTTCAGGTGGGCCTACAGGGGAGAGGAAGGCATCCACAGCGCTAGCTGTGATGAGGACAGCGGATACTAGAGGACACAGCACTGCCTGCTCCACACAGTCTTCAAGCACAAGGGAGAGAGAGACTTGGCAGTCTGGTCTCCAAGCCTGGCCTTCCTCAGCTATGGTCCTAAGCCAAAGGTGACTCTGGAGAACAGCGTGCTGATGTGTCAGCCTGCGAGACCCGCCACTGTTATGTCTGGTGTCGCCTGCTGTTTACAGCAGCTCTGGCTCTACGCAGTGTTTGCAGACTGCAGAGCCCACCCTCACTCTTCTATGCTTTTTCCTTAAAAAGACAGAAGATGCTAGAAAGTGGAAAGACACTTCCCTTTGCCCGTGGTTGGAAGGATTAATATAGTGAAAGTGGGTATGCTACCAAAAGCAATTGGCAGAATCAATGTAATTCCTATCAAAATGCTAGCATCATTCTTTGCAGAAAATCCTAAAATTTACAAAAGACATGGATTTGCCAAAGCAATCCTGAGCAAAAAGAATAATGCTGGAAGTATCTTCATATTTAATTTCAAGTCATACTACAGAGCCACAGTAATAAAAATATCATGGTGCTGGCACACACACACACACACACACACACACACACACACACACACACACAAATAGAGCAGGGCTGGAGAGATGACTTAGTGGTTAAGGTGCTTGCCTGCGAAGCCTAAGGAACCAGGTTCAATTCTCCAGGTCTCACATTAGCCAGATGCACTTCGTGGAACATGTATCTGGAGTTTGTTTGCAGTGACTAGAGGCCCTGGCACACCCATTCTGTCTCTCTCTCCCTCTGTATCTAATAAATAAAATAAATACAATGATAAAAAAAATTTTTTAAAGAGTAGATCAAGAGAATAGGATAGAGGACCCATATATGAGTCCATGTACCTACTGTTGTCTGATTTTTGACAAAGATGCCAAAAATATACATTAGAGAAAAGACAGCCTCTTCAACAAATGGGGAAAAATGGATACCACATGTAGAGGAGTGAAACTCGATCCCTATCACTCACCTTGCATGAGAATCAACTCCAAATAGATCAAAGACTTAAAACTCACAAACAGACAGAGGAAAAAGTAGGGAGAACACTTCAAGATACTGGCACAAGTGAGCAGTTTCTGAATAAGACTCTAGTTGCTCAGGAAATAGTGCCAAAAATTGACACATGGAAGCTCATGAAGTTAAAAAGCTTTGGCACAGCAAAGGAAATTGTTAAGTGAAGAGGCAGCCTATACAATGGGAGAAAATTTGTGTTAAATATATATCAGACAGAGGATCAATATCTAGACTATAAAAAGAACCCCTAAAAACAAATAACAAAAAACAAAAAACAAACAACCAATCAAAATATGGGCTAAAGAAATGAATAGTCGGCTCTCTGGAAATGCAGTACAAACAGACAATAAGCAGATGAAGACATGTTCAGCATCACTAGCTATCAGAGAAATCAGTGCAAATAAAAGCTCCACTAAGGTAGGTCCCAGCTCAGCCCTGTCAGAATGTGATCACGGAGGAAACAACACCACGTACTGATGGCGGACAGAAGGGACCTTATACACTGTGGCTGGAGCAGAAACTGGTCTAGCCGCTATAGAAATCAGTATAGAGGGCTGGAGAGATGGTTTAGCGGTTAAGCACTTGTCTGTGCAGCCTAAGGACCCGGGTTCGAGGCTTGATTCCCCAGTACCCACGTAAGCCAGATGCACAAGGTGGTGCATGCATCTGGAGTTCCTTTGCAGTGGCTGGAGGCCTTGGTGTGTTCATTCTCTCTGTGTCTGTCTCTCTTCTCTCTCTGCTTGCAAATAAATAAATTAAATTAAAAAAATTGTCTAGGGACCAATGGGACCTGTGGGGCAGGGGATAGCTGGGTATGAAGGAGAATGTGCATAAAACACATTCTATATTTGCATGAAAATGCCTTATAAAACCCTGCTTAATAAAAATAAAATAAAAAGCAAGACAGGGTCTGGCTTTGAATTCATGATCTTTCCACCTCAGCCTCCTGAGTGTTGGAACTATAGCTATGCACCACCATTTTTGGCTACAATTTGGCTATATTTCACTCATTATACCAAAAGGCATTCTTCTTATGCCATCAAATATCTTTGAAAGTTTAGTGCCACGTGTCTCAGCACTGCAAAGTGCTTCTCTAATGGGTTCACTTTCCTTCCTTCCAAGGTTAACTGAGTTCAGTACTCAACGATAGGGCTCCCTGCCTCCCAGGGAGGAGGCAGAATTCTCTGCAGAGGTTCCTGGAGGGCCTGCAGGATGGAGAGAAACACATGGTCAAAATGTGTATGCACACACTCTGCCATGATCATTTCTGAGAAAACACAGAAGGTGGACAGGTGGACCTGGGATTAAAATCCACTCTGGCACATACACATGCATCATTGAATGGGGACCTTTTCATTCGAACAAGGTCACAAACCAAGCAAGCTCAGTGAAGAATTTGTGAGCCATACTTGGGGTTGAATGCTGGGTTAGTTACTTTATCCCGAGCCCTTGGCCAAACCCTCAGCCTTTCAGCAGTAAAACAGCCAAGAATACCTACGGTGTCTTACAGCATGGTGTGAGAACCATGGCAGTGCCTGTAACACAGGGCAGGCTAAAATAAAAGGGTGCCTGGGCCAAGGAGTGCACAGGGAAGGCTCTGGTAAGTTGGCAGCGTGGAAGAGGATCACCTCAGGATCTCAGATGATGACCCTCCCTGAGGCATGCATCAGTGGTCACTGACAGCTGTTTATAAAGGGATTTGACATTTGGCTTTGAGCACCTCTTCTAGTCCTTTCTCTCTTGTTTTCATCACAATACCTTAGTAAAGATTTGCCAACTCCTTCCCTAGTTTGAAGAAATCCTCAGCGGCTCAGTAAGGGATTTTCCCTGTGGCTGGCTCCTCCTCCGCTGGGGTGGAGTAGAGAGGTAGAGTGTCTCCCAGTTTCCCTGAGGAGGCCCTCAGAACAGTCCATGAGTCACTGAGATGTGCTTCCTGCATGATCACACCGAGAAGCTATTTGTGAACACCTTGGCAGGGCCAGCTGACTGCTGACTCGATGAGGTGGAGAACAGGGAGGGGCTGGCTCCTCAAGTGGGAACTTGGCAACAGCTAATACCTAGAACTGTGAGGTCCCCTCCTGGCCTTAGAGCTCAGCTGTAACCAGAACCTCAGAGCCACAGGGTATTACCAGGGCTTCCCCTTCCAGAGATTGCCAGGTAACTTCCGCTGATAACAAAACTAAGCACTACACTGGGTGAGGCCAGGCAAAGGGCGTGCCAGGGCTGGCTCTGCCCTTCTGAGGAGAGCCATAGTCAGAATCTCGTGGGAACTCTTCAATCTTTTCCTACCAGGGTGGTGAGCCTCAGGGCCATTCAGGTGCCTGCGCAGTAACAGAGACCTGCCCCTTGGCTCCACAGGGCAGTACTTCCTGCTCCTACTAGCTTCAGAGTAATTCCACTGAGGTGCTCAATCACAGACTGCTCCATGTAGTTGCCGCGCTCAATATCTGCCCCGTTCCCCAAACCCAAAATGCAACCTTCTCAAGGCAAGGACTGCCTGAATCAAGGCTCAATGGAGATCTTCTCAAAATAGCTGAATACCACCAGCCAGCTGTGTGACCACCACACTGGGCATCTTATTGAACCTTTGGATCTTAAATTCTTCATCTGTGAAATGGGCCTGGTTTTTACTCTCTGGGAGTTACGCTCAAACAACCCAAAGCCCTAACTCCAGTGATGTCTGACGCGGCGCAAAAGCGCAGTAAGCTAGTCAATGGTAACGGGTAACCTGCTACATTCCAAGTACCTACTGAATGCGGGAGTCCCCACAGGCAGGATGAAGAGAAGATCAAAGGGAAGTGGTGTCTATGACCCTGCCCTCCTAAGAGAGTTGGCCATCCAGGACTGGGAGGGGATTCCCTGTTACTATGCCCCAAGGCCAGGGCCTGCTCAGGCTGCTCCTAGGAGCAATCCATCACTGACTGTCATGTGGCAGTGCTGGTCTTGATCCGAGGTGCCAAATCCTCGCCATAGGCACTAGTCAGCTCTGGGAGGTAGCGATAGCAGAACACTCTTACTGCCCCAGGTAAAAAGATAAAGCTGGCCAAGCCTACTGCAGAGTTTGTCCCTCTTAGAAAGAAGCCTTCCAGAGCCCCCAAACCCAGAGGCAGGGCAAGAACACACTGCCCAGAGGCAGGCTGACCACCAGACTGAAAAGAAATGGGTGGGGGCAAGGATAAATAGGACAGATGGGTGGGGACAACACTAAAAGGAAAAGGTCTGTGGGAAGTCCCTGAAGATTCTTGCAGGGAGAAAAGATTAAAGATGGAAAAAGACAGAAGAGGGGCCAGGGTAGGGCAGTCATGGGAATAGAGCAAGATTTTTCCCTTGAAAGGAGAGGTCACTGGGAACTGCCTGTTCATCTGAGAAGCAAAAATGTACATTTAGAAACAGCAGAGGGAACATGGACATTTCTCCTTCCTTTGTTCTAGACTGTAAGAGGAATCATGTTCTGTCTTCTACCTCTGGCCTTGTGTGAAGCACAGACAAAAAGAGCCCACTTGAATGTGTTCTTTCAAATTTGCTTTTCAGTTAGCATATAAAGCAATGGGTTTCCTTATGGTAGTCTTCCCGATTTGACCTGGTTCATCTGAAGCCTTGCAAGAGCTTGCTTCGTGTGGAGGAAGGACCTCTCGGCAGCATTACAAACAGCAGATTATTGGTAGCTGGCAGCCAGAGCACCCCCTTCTCTTTTGAATCTTTCTCTGCACCCCTCCCCCCAGTTTACTGATTTGCTGGGGAAGCCTCGGGGCCCAAGGCCAGGCTTGGATCTCCAGGGAAAGCTGAAGTGATTGAGATGCCAATACATCGGGCCTGTTGGGCAGGCTGGGAGGGAGAGGCAGATAAAGACACAAAGAGCTGAGGATGGAGGATGGAGGATGGAGGGGGTGAACATGTTCACATCAACTGCAAAACCTCTTCTTCATGGGTCAGCAGCTTCCTGGGCCCTGATCATGCCAGCAGTCTGTGAGGACACAGCTATCCAGGCTCCTCAGGGATTCTGACCATCTTTCAAATGCTTGGTGGGATTTTACATGTTCAGACTCTCTTCTGAATATCCAGTGGGATGGCTTAGGCAGGGGAAATACTATTCTTTCCTTGGTGACCCTCAAGTTTATGAGAAGCTGAGTGCAAACATAAGGAGTCAAAATCATTTCAAGTGTGTGAGGGAAGTTAAGATGTTCAGAAACATTTTCTGGAGTTGTGGCCAAGAGTGTTTACACTGGACTCCTGTGTGTGTGCACGCTCAGGAGTCCCCTCTGGACAAGAATACAACCACCTCCACCAGACTGGCGCAGAGCGGCTGTGCTATGGGATGGCGAGGCATCAATCTGGTACCGGCAGCTTCCCAGTATTTCCAGACGTCCTGGTGTCAGTGATGTTTCCTTTTATCTCCACGAACTCCTTTGCCAGATAATTTATGATTATGACACAAAAATGCTCATGTTCAAGCACATGCTCACTTCTGAATGAGTATTTGTGTAAATCGGAACTTTCTCAGCCCAGGCTGGCTCCACTGGGTCCCCGGCTACACAGTAAGAAGCAGGCAGGTCTTAGAGACAAGTCAAGGTCTCCATCTACGCTGTGGCTGTGTGAGGTCAGGCAGGAAGGGTCTGACCACAGTGCCGACAACCATGAAGGCTGGAAAGAGCCCCATGGGGACGAAACCCCTGGCTGAGGAGGAAACCCTGGAAATGTTCCCTTCTCCAGAGACATCAGCTCAGGCACTTGTATTTCTATAACCCTCTCTCTGGTTGGGAGGGTAAAGGCTAGTTTTGCCCAGGCACCTTGTTTGAATCATTCTGCCTTTCTCAGGAGGGACTGGCAGGGCCACCAAGGGTCAGGGCTCTGTGGTTGAACTAATCTCCTCTTCCTTCTGGAGAAGGCTTCTGCCCAGAGATAGGTGGTCCTCCTCAGAAGGCAATTTCCATCTTAACGGCTTCCTTGACCCAGTGGTTGACTGCTGGCACTCTGCTGGCTTCCCAGTTACCTCACTCATCTCTCACTTCTACCACTTGCCTCATCCCTAGAACAAAGGCTAAACCTTAAACCTGGTACAATCAAGAAGCCAGTCAGGTATGGTAGTGCATACCTGTGATCCCAGCACTTGGAAAACCGAGGCAGGAAGATTGTAAGTTCAAGGCCAGACTGGGCTTCACGAGACCCTGTCACAAACCAACCACCCACCCAACCAACCAACCAATGCACCTATGTAGCTCTCTCCAGCCCAGACTACAAGCTGAGTAAAATGTATTTACATTGGACTCAAAGTCCTGGATCAACCCCTACTCACAGCTATAACCCTCCCCCAGCTCTCTGGCTACACTATTCTGGCCTCGCTATTCTCAATGCGCTTAGCTTGCTGCAGCCCTGGCATGGATTTGAATTTCCTGTTCCTTTTCCTGACTTTCTCCTTTCCCCATGTGTCTAAGTGGCTAAGTGCCTCTCTCCTTCAGGGCTGTCCTAATGCCAGTTTCTTAGGGAGCTCATCTCTGACTTGTATCTGTCCACTTATGGCTTTTCCTATTCATGTTCCCTGTATTCCATTTCCCACAACAGTGATACCATCAAATATACTAGATTTTTCATCTAGGGATTTTATTGCCTGCTCCCCCCCAACTATGCAGACTCCATGAAGACACAACTTCTGTCTATTTTATCCATTGATATAGTCTCGTCATCTTTCTATTTTCTGTTGTTGTACTGCTGGGTTTCAAACCTAGGGCCTTGACATGCTAGGCAAGCACTTTATCACCAAGCCACACCCCCTGCTACACTCTTAGCATCTGTAATTGGTTGAGACACAGTAAGTGCTCAATAAACATTTGTTGCAAGAATGGGGGATCTGGTAACACTGCTGGTGTCTGGCTAAATGCATATATTATGCTCACCAAACTGCCTGGTAAGCATTTTTCTTAATGTTCATACCCATATGTTAAAGTTACTCTCACTTTTGGTTAGAGAAGTTCTTTTCAGATGGCAGTGACCTCTGGGATGACTCAGAAGGCACCTTGGTGCTGATAAGTGACAGTGGAGTGCTCAGCACTGAAACATCTCTATCACACCTTCCAAGACTCAGGGTCCATTACGGAAGAGGGGGTGGAAAGAATGTAAGAGCCAAAGGAAGGGTAGGACTCCTTACAATGTGCTCCTCCAGACACAAAATGGCCTGGATATCCATGACCTCAAAGTGCCTGACACTACCTACACAAGACGATCATAATAGGAGGAAAAGATAATGCCATCAAAATAAAAGAGACTGATTGAGAGGGGGAGGGATTATGATGGAGAGTGGAGTTGTGAAGGGGAAAGTGAGGGGGGAGGGAATTATCATGGTTTATTGTCTATAATTATGGAAGTTGTCAATAATAAAAAAATAAAACAAAAGAAGAATGGGGATCTGGTCAGGCATAGTGGCTCACACCTACAGTCCCAGCACTCCAGAGGCTGAAGGAGGACTGTTGCTAATTTGAGGCAGGCCTGCTCTACATCGTAAGTCCCTGTTTAAAAAAAATGGAGATTTGGCACATGACTATATTCATATGCATCTGAAAAAATACTAATTCAATACTTATACTGTGGCATATATTTGAATACAGTTTCATTGAGTCTGGCAACAGCCTGAGAGGGAAGGCAATACCTCTAGTTCATAAATGATGAAGTTAAGAGATCAGCTGGGACTTGGCCCTGTCCTCTTTGCTGGTGTTTGGAACCATCACTCATCGCACTCTCTGTGTAATCTAATCACTGGTGTCTGCTTCTGGGCTGGAGCAGAAGCTCCATGGGAACAGCCTGGGTCTGACACCCAGGAGGAACCCAGCTGTCCATCTGATGAGGACCAGGCTGAAAGGAGTGGTGGGCTTTGCAGTGGACTGAACCCTTGCCTTCCCCAGTTCCTGGGTTTGTGTGCCCACCTACAGGACTTCTCAGAAACCCCAAGACTGAGCCAGCCAAGAGTTTGCTCAAGCCTCCGTCTTTTTCCTCTCTCCCTGCCTCTACCCTGGGCTTCCTGCCAGAAGAGCAACCACTCTTCTTCTGGAACTCTGACATGGACTGTAGCGCAAGGTTAAGTCCTCTGTGACAACACTCCGTGGGAAGCACTGAGATGTAGTGACTAACTGTGGCTGTCACTTTGACCCTCTTACACCTCCTTATCTTGTCGTTGATGAGGACCCACCAGAGACCCATAGCCAGAGGGCTGGAAGACATTCTAGTTGAGTGGACTTTTCCCAGAGAAGTGAGGTATCTGCCTCCGCAAATGGAGTGTGTGTGTGTTTCTACACATGTGTACAAGCACACGTGCTAATGAGCAAAGGAACCCTGGACTATCACTTAGCAGTCAGGTAGAGACTCCTACCTCCATCATACACTTTCTTCCCCATAAGGACAGTTAATGGACACAGGAGATTTGATAGTTCACAGGAAAATCTTCTTAACTGCAACAGCTACTTACCACATTCCTCTCTTTTTTTCTTTTGAGAACTAAAAGGTGCTGTGTACTTATCCCCTCCAACCCTGTCTTTGTCCTCCCCCTTTTTTTGAGACAGGGTCTTGTCTTGAACTCACTAATGTAGCCTGGGCCAGCTTTCAACTCACAGTGATTCTTCTGTCTCAAGCCTCTCAAGCACTGCCATTATAAGCATGCACCACCACACCAAGCCCTCTTTAAAGCTCAAAACCAAGAAAGCTCCCAAAGGATGCCCTCCTCTCCCACAGTTTCCCAAGCTTTCCCACTTGGTAAGCACACTGCATTTGCCAGCAGTGGAGTGGAGTTGCTGACAGGACCAGCTCAAAGGACATAATCACAGGAAAGAAAGCTCAGATGATCCGCCTTGCCCAAGAGGAGATTGTGACCTCACCCACAAGGAGGGGGTCCTCAAGAGTGGGACTTTGCTTCTTTCATCATAGCCCCACTGCCCTCAGAGGACCCCACCTGCCAGCACTGGCCTGCCAGAGATGGTAGAGATGTCTAACAATTAGCTGGTACTGCATCAAAAGGTGCCTGTGCCCAGTGCCTGTCTCTTTGCTGTGAGGGCTGCATTATGGCCTGCTGGTTAAAGGAGGTCTTGAGGGCTGGAGAGATGTCTTAGCAGTTAAGGCACTTTGCCTGCCAAGTGGAAAGACCCAGGTTCCATTCCCCAGTACCCATATAAGCCAGATGTACAAGGTAGCACATGCATCTGGAGTTCATTTGCAGTAGCTGGGGACATACCCATTCTTTCTCTCTGTCTGCCCCTCTCTCTAAAATATAAATAAATAGGGCTGGAGAAATGGCTTAGCAGTTCAGGCATTTGCCTGCGAAGCCAAAGGATCCCGGATCAATTCTCCAGGAGCCATGTAAGCCAGATGCATGAGGGGCACATGCATCTGGAATTCATTTGCAGTGGCTAGAGGCCCTGGCGTGCCCATTCTCTCTCTGCCTCTCCTCTCTCTCTCTCTCTCTCTCTGTAAATTAAAAAAAAGTAAAAAATAAAAAAATATAAATAAAATATAAATAAATAAAAGAGGACTGGAGAGCCAGATGGCTGAATGCTTAGTCCCAGCTCTCCCAGTCAATGTGTAGCTTCACTTCCTTTTGCCTCTGTTTCCTCATCTGTACAGTGGGAATAGTAACTTCTATCATGGGGAGATCTGTAGTGAGGATTAAATTAGTACTCCTAATTCTAAGGCCTGCAGAGGGGAAGGGGAATGTGAGTAAACATTTATATGCATCTAGAAGATGGGATATAGGGTGAGAGAGGAGGTAGTATTTATTCAGAGACTGTGCAAGGAGGCCTACCTTCTCCAGCCAGATGACTTCCCTGCCACAAATGCCACAAAGGGAGAAAGAAGCGAGGGATGGAAGGAATTGGAAAAGCATGTTGTTTCATAGGAGTCAGGTGTGAGGACGAATCAGACCCTAGCAAGCCTGTTTTGTTTGTTTGTTTTTTCAGTTTTTCCAGATAGTGTCTCGCTCTAGGCCAGGCTGACCTGCAATTTGCTATGTAGTCTCAGGCTGGCCTCAAATTCTCAGTGATCCTCCTACCTCTGCCTCCCAAGTGCTGGGATTACAAGCAGGCCTGTTTTGTATCTCCCACTCTCAGCGCTCCAAGGTTGGTACTGTATTATTTTAGAAAAATGCTGATCACAAATTCATCTCTAGACAGAATGAAAACTTGATTTCTCTTATTCTAACATGTAAACATCTTCCTCTTTACCATCACTAAATCATGCCAAGCTTTTTAGAATCTCTGGCTGTGTTTAAGTCAGCAATAGGCCACAGCTAGAAGAGCTGATCCCTGTCAGATCTCTTGTGATAGTGCACAGGTTGATCTCTCCTCTCCACCCCATGCTTGCTTTAACTAATGTGAGAAGCCCATGCAGAGAGGCTGGCAGGAGACACCCTGGTCCTGCATCTGAACTCTCTGTATGGACGCTGTTTACTGTAAATGTGTTTCTGGGGTTTCCTTCCTCTCAAGCAGTATGACAACTCTTAAGGAGTGGGTGGGCTTTTGCCTCTTAGAGATGTGACTAGGACTCAGTCATGCATGGTGATGCCTTCTGCTTTGTTGTTAAGTGCGCAGCTCTGTGAATAACTCGGTCACTCCTGAGTCACAGCTGGCCACACCCTCCTGACCAAAAGCACTAGTCCTTTTGTGTGTGTGTGCAGATGCACCCCATGCGCATGCAGAATCCAGAGGAAAATGCCAGGTGTCCTTATCACTCTCCCATGTATTTCTCTGAGATGATGTGGCGTTTGAATGCACGTCCCCCACAGACTCAGTTTCATTAAAGCTTGTAACCTGGGTCTCCAGCTGCCTGGCTGGAGGAGGTGTCACTGTGTGTGTGTGTGTGGGGGGGTGGTATATGTGGATCCTGGGGTCCAGCCCTAAGGTGTGTTTGGGAGTGGATCTGATGTCCAGCCCAAAAGTGTGCAGACCAGTCTGAGCTCTGCATGGGTCCCTGGTTTGTGTTTGTTGATTTGGGTGTGTGCGGGCTGTCTGGTTGTTTCTCTCTGCTTGGATGTATGGAAGCAGCGTCTTCTGCCAAAGATGGAACTTACCCTGGATCTGTAAGCTTGAAACAAATCTCTTCTTCCCCAAACTGTGTCTGGTTTGGATGTTCATCCCAGTAACCATGAGGCTGAGTACTATAGGTGGGGTATCTTCCTCAACCAACAGCTGCCATCTGTCAGAACCCCAGTGGTTGTCCAGTCTCTGCCCCTTGTGAACTGGGGTTCATGGTTTCTGGGGACTCTCCAGCCTGAGAGGCCCTCAAACTTAAGGGGCAAGTACTATTAATCTCTCAGCCATCTCCTCAGCCCCCAAAGCACTAATTCTGAGTCCAGAATGCAGAGGGAGGAGCTGGGGTGGGCGCAGGGGCCAGGAGGAACATCAGGCTGCTCCATGACTTTTGGATTTATGGACAGGCTGCTTGTCAGGTGCTCAGAACACAGTGCCTGACACACAAGAGTGGCAGTAACAATGAGGATGGTGACAGGGCAAATGCTTACATCATCTGTGTCACATGGCCCACAGAGGCTCTGTGAGCAATGTGACAGCTGGGCTAGGGTGTTTCTTTTTGAAGTGAGAGGATGTGGGAAGGGCAGGCTGCTATAAGAGTTTGCTAGTAGTTGGAACTGCATTAACTCTGAGGTGGTAGATGTGTTGGGGGAGAGGAGCAGGGGATTGTGTGTGGGATAGAGATGACCAGTTGGGTCTTTTCTATCATGTGACACTTCCAGTCACTACAGGCTGATGTCAACTGAGACCTTCCTTGCTTGAGCCTATGGGCAGACATTGGAACCCACGTGGCACGGCCTCAGCTCATCCTCAAGGTCTTGGTAGGGTGGACACCATGTCTTGGGTCTCCAGAAGATGGACTAGGGCTTACAGAGGTCAAGCCACCCTCGCAGCCATAGCCGAGTGGAGGACGGAGGTCGGATAACACCGGCACAGCTCTTTGGACAGGAGCCTTTGCCCTGCCACAGCCTGGTTAGCCACCTGCATAGGGAGACTCATAAGAAAGCTCAGAAATGCCTGGAGGTTGCAATCTTCCACCTTGCCAAGAGCAATCACGCTCATGATCACCTTGGCTCAGTAGAGACAGCCTGGGGCCCTGGGTTAGGAGGCTGTTACCTCCACAAGCCAGGGAGGACAGGAATGAGGAGCTCAGCGCATTTCAAACCCTGCGTCAGTGTACGGATCAGCCTGTGACCACAGGCCAATCAGCCATCTCTCCGGAACCCTACATTCCTCGTTCATGCCCTCCTCCTCTAACAGCAAAGAGTTCTCATAGCATTCCAGCATCCTTCCTGCATCCATTTGCTAGGCCTTTAATCTGCAAAATTGATCCCAGGGGATACATCCCAGCCCTGTTGCCAGTTTGTAGATTTATTATCTCTGTGAAAATGGGAAGAGCAATATTGACTCCTCATTGGCCGTCTGTACAGATTCTCTGAGATCAGTTCTGGAAAGTACTTGGCACAGACTTGGCATTTGGGAGGGGAAAACTTGAAGCCCATGGGCAGACACAAACACCCAGCCCCAGAGGTCTAGAACAGGCTTCTCTCTTCAAAACACTCCCTAGTCCTAGGTATCGGGCAGTGACTCAGCAGGGGACATTTCCCAGACTGATCAAGAGTTGTGTGGGGAAACCCCAGCTGGTCATGGCCACTATCCTGTGTTCACTAGGAGAACAGAGGGTGTTTCTGGAGAAAGGGTAGAGTCTGTAGCTTTGGATTTCAAGTCCAGCACTGCCAACTGGCCTCACTGCTAAAATCCACGAAGCACTCTAGTTTCTTCCACTACCTACCCCTAGCCAGGCCCTGTGCTGGCCCTGGAGCTAAAAGGAGAAAGGAGAGCAAAACTCATTCTAGCAGCCACCCTGGGCACTGGCATGTCACATCTGCTCTGGGGAAGGGGACGCTGACCACTGGAGGTGTTCTTTATTCTCCCAATCTCTTGTGTTTTTCAAATCATTTCCAGCTGTCAAATGAAGAAATAGCTCTAAAACACTTAGGAGATAAGAGGGCAGTCTGCTAGGACTCCCCTGACCTTTGAAAACTCCGAGTGAGAGCAGAAGGGGGCTGCAGCAGTGGAGGGCGGTGGCAGGGAGGGGGTGAGGGGAGAGGGAGGGAAGCAGATAAGCAGCAGTTTCACTAGCAACACAAAGAGACTGAAAGCCCTGCACATTCTCCGCCTGTGACTACAATAATCCATGGCCCGCCCCCAGCACCTCGCAGGGCAGGATACAGTGTGTGCAGCAGAGACATGAGAGGCCCTGGCCCTCGCTGTGGCTGAGCTTGCATTTACCTGGTACCGCCTTATGACTTTAGGTCATAATACTTTGATTTACTCTTTGCCTGGGTGGGTGGCTTACAGACAGTTGGCCTAGGCTATTCTGAATACTCTACTTTTCTTTACTCGCTGTGTGACCTTGGTTTAACCTCTTCAGGCCTTACTTCATCTATAAAACTGGCCTACTTGGGCCTACCTTGTAAGACTGCTTCATTAAGTCAGAATCACCGCATAAAGGTACACAGGTCTTCCAAACATGTCAGCTATTGCTGTGACAGGGGCTGTTAACAGTCTCTTGAATGATATATATATATGTGTCATTTAGCTCATATACTATAAAACTGAAGCAGACTTCCCAAGGTCATGACCCATTCCAACCCCATGCTGCTTCCTCTCCAGGCCCGTGCCCTCTCCATCACACCACCTCCCTGGCCAGGCTGAGGGACTCAACACAGCCACCTCTCTACCAGCCCTTACTTGGGTACAGCACTGTTGAGTCTGGTAGCTCCCATGTTGGCATCACCCCCTGCAGCCAGGTATACAGCCATGGGAAATGCTGAGCAGAAAGATCCGGGGCCTGACTCTCAGCTGACTGAAGTGTTGAGACACCTGAGACTGGGGCAGCAGTTTTCCTCTGGTGGTTGTGTTCTGTTTTCTTGCTTTCTTTCCTCTTCTGATCTGGGAGAAGCTGGCGGGTGGGGAGGGGAACAAGTAACTCCTAGGGAGTTACTGTCTCTGTTCTTGGCTCCTCAGACATTTGGACACACCTGGGCTCCTTCCCACAGTGCAGTGCTCACCACCACGAAGGGACACAGTAGTTTTTTGGTGGGCTGCTTCCCCTACCCTGAGCGCTGCTGCAGTGAGACCCAAGTCTTCTAACTCCCTTCAAAGCTGTCCTCCAGGGGCCTACGACCACTGTGTAGTTCTGGTTTATATGGCAAACCAAGAAATAAGCCAGGGCCTGATGATCTACTCACAGAAACGTATGGATGCCAGCAGAGGAGAGAGGCCTTGCGCATGGTGGGGCCATGCAGGCCTGTTGTTCGTGGTCAGCCTTTGCCGTCAGCTCCTGCAACATGTGTCTGTAGAAGCCCTCCTCCACAAACAGCAATGGAAGGAAGGCCAGGGGACTGGCTGGGGCCCACACTCCTTGCTGTCTCCTGCCTGAAATGCTCCTCCCAGGACACCTCTGTGTCTACCAGGCTTTGCACCTCATTGAGGACTTGGCTGCCTTGGTCAGACCCAGGTCTCACCATCACAATTGGGTTTGGCACATGGCAGGGTTTAGCAGTACCTTTGAGTGTCAGATTCTCCACCATGCAGACTGTAAGCTAGGACCAGCTAAGTCTCAGGATACCCAGCCCCAGAGCAATCTCACTGACTGGCACAAGCCTCTGTTAGAATTTGAGGGGTGTCCATGGGGAGTGCTGAAGTCACTGAGAGTTTGAACAGGTCTTAGCAGCTGGTCTTGTCTCGATGCTTTAGTCTCTCTCTCTCTCTCTCTCTCTTTTTAAAAGAGACTTCTATTCACATATAAACTCTCCAGCCAAAACAAAACAGTAAGTAAGGCAGGCACACACATGGGCTCCTAAACAAGTTCCTGGAAGAGGCCCAGGTTACAAAGCTTTTAATTCAAGCTTCATCAAAAAGGTCTTTCTTATTTTTGTTCGTTTTGAGACAGGACCTAGCTAGGCAGCTCCGGTTGGTCTGAAACTTGCCCAGGCTGACCAAGAACTCACAGCACTCTCCTGTCTCCGAGTGCTGGAGTCACAGGCCTGTGCCACCAAACCTGGCTTTCTTTCACTTCTTGAATTGTTACTTTGTTTTGTTTTGCGACAGGGTCTTATGTATCCCAAGCTGGCCTCAAACTCACTATGTAGTCAACGATGACCTTGAACTTCTGACCTCTCTGCACCTATCTCCCTAGTACTGAGACAACAGATGTGTACCATCGGGCTCGGTTTCTATAGTACTAGAATGAAACCCAGGGCTTCCTGCATGCCAGCCAAATCCCAAGATCATCGTTTTATTTTATTATTTATTTTTTAGAGACAGAGAGAAGGAGAGAGAGTGAGAATGGGCACGCCAAGGCCTCTAGCCACTGCAAACAAACTCCAGACACATGCACCACCATGTGCATCTGGCTAACGTGGGACCTGGAGAATCAAACCGGGGGCCTTAGGCTTCGCAGGCATGCACCTTAACCGCTAAGCCATCTCTCCAGCCCCCTTGTTTGGTTTTTAAAGAAACAAATCTTGTTTCTCTAAACTCATCCTTTCCAACTTACTTTGAACCCTATTATAACAAAAGGCTCACTTAATCTCTTAGGTTCATATCTATAATTAACAACTGTATTGTTTTGAACTGAGCTTTGTAATGCTCAACAAATCACTTTTTAAAAAATATTTTTTTAATGGAGAGAGAGAGAAAAAGAGGCAGATAGAGAGAAAGGGTGCACGAGGGCCTCCAGCCACCGTAAACGAACTCCAGATGCATGTGCCACCTTGTGCCTCTGGCTTATGTGGGTCCTGGGGAATTGAACCCGGGTCCTTAGGCTTCGCAGCCAAGTGCCTTAACTGCTAAGCCATCTCTCCAGCCCAACAACTCACTTTTTGTTATGATTTTTTTTTGAGACAAGTCATTACATATCAGGCTGGCCTTGAACTCAGGGTCTTCTTGCCTGCCTTAGCCTTTGTAGTGTTTTGATACAGGGATGCACCCCCACCAGCCAGTAGTTCAGTTTCTTAACCACTCCTGTAGCCGCTGGCTGACTTCTCACACCACCCCCTGTGTTCTCTATGACTTTGCTTAAGGGGAGCTGAACAGGTCCTGCAACCCTAAGCCATCAACCTAGGCAGCTGCTGACAGTCAGCCATGCACTCACTGCAAACCAGCAGTGAGCTGAGTGTTTTAACACACACACCACTTCATACAGTTTCTCAGCCACTCTTAGAAAAGCTGTTGTTGGACACTTTGTGCATAAAGAAAGGGGGTCAGAAGCACAGGGGAGCAAAGGCAAGCCTGGGGCGCATCCAGCATCCTATGCTGGGCACAAAGCATGTGTCACGGCCTTAGTATTTCCTTATGTTCAATCCCTTATATAACACAGCATTTGCATACAAATACATCACTTCACGTGCTTTAAGCCATCTCTGGATGACTTATGATACTGGATACAAGGTGAACGCTATATAAATAGTAATTGTACTATATTGTTCAGGAAATGACAAGAAAGATGTCCATAAATGTTCAGTACAGACACATTTAAAATTTTTTTGAATATTTTTCTATCTGTCACTGGCTGAATCCATGGACATATATCCTGAAGGTGAGGTCACCCTACCATCTGCACTGTTTGAGCCCAGGTTTCCAGAGGACAGTCTCATGCCATGCCAGCACGTGGGTGCAGAATAAAGTGATAATACGTGTGTATCCGGAATCTCTTACCTCCTTGTCTCAATAGCTTTGTTTCCTATGGCGAAGAAAGTGGATTTATGGGCATAAAGTGGCAGAGTTTTGAAAACCATTTCCACTGTAGCACCTAGGATCAACTTTCTGTAGAACAAAGATGGAGCATAGTTCTAGACGAGGAGGGATGGATGAGGAAAGTCAAGTCATGGAAGAACGATCCTGCTTGCTCCAGTCTCCAGACCACCTCTCCCCAAGTCCCAGAAGACTCCACTGAGGTTCTCTAAGAGGGACAGCACCCACTCTATGCTACTTTCTGTCACATAAAGCCTCTGTCTCCCTCAATAAGCTGTTGCTGTCACTGCCACTGCAAAGACCTTCCCATGCACAAAGGACACTGCAAATTACCTTCTGCCCATTCACTCTTCCAGATAACACAGAGGTAAAGCCCCTTATGCCCATCTTCCAGATAAGGAAATTGAGGTGCAGGGGTGAAGAAACTTGCCTGAGACCACAGGGCTAGTCAAAAGCGGAGCCTGACTCAGACCCAGCTTGGACTCTTACACTGCATTCACCCCTTCCACTCTCGGGAGCTATATTCATGGAGTTGGGAGGTCAGTGCTAGTGGACTAAGATGTGTACCATCTAAGGGGATCCTCTAGAGGAAAGGACTTCAGCCTTCTGTGACAACCCAAACTAAAAGAGGGCATGTGAGGCTGCCCTGGGTGTGGCACCCTGACATCAGACTGAGGCTGTGACTCATGTTGCTACGCAGGTGACGGGCCTGCTCAGTGTGGCCAGACGCTGTTCTGCCTGAATAATACTTGCAGTGGGAGAGAAAGGGCTTGCTCTGGGAAGGAGACTTCATGGAGGGTTATGGCTGATCCCCAACCCCACTCCCCTGGACACCAAGGAGTGATTTTTTTTTAGGGGACCCAGTCATCCTCCTTTTTCTGGTCACTATGGTCAGGCACCCAGTCCCTGCCAGCAAGTGTTAGGTATGCTGGGGAGATCTACACACCCTCTCTATGCTGTAAGAGAGAACATGGCCTTGCTGAAGAGGTAAGAGCATTCGTTTTATCTCATCACAGTATAAGCGTCTGTGACACTGCTTGTCAGGGACCAGGTATAAGAGTAATGGTGGAGACACGTGAGCATACACGGGCATAAGACACTATGCTGACATGAAGGTGAGGACACACGTGGCCCCAGGATGCGAGTGTATCCAGGAACGTGACAAGTGAGGCCCTGCACACTATAGAAAAGAAAGAGTCATTTAAAAGATGGGACACATCTTCCTGGTTCTGCTTGTGCTGGTGGGAATGTGGGAGCTTGTGGACCGGACACTGTCCTCCCTCCTCCACATCCTGAGTGTTCCCAGTGTTCATGGGCAGGGCACTCAAGGATCTAGGAGGCCTCTGCCACAAAAGGCTCACAGCTCAACCAGGGCCCCAGGATGGCCTCAGACCCAAGTTACTTTTCTACAAATGAAGAAAGTTAGGCAGAAAGGAGTGCATCAATTCCATCTTCACCCGTCTTGTCCCAGGAGTGGAAGGGGGGGGTGATGGTGGTGAGATCACATTGGCCTCAAGGGCATTCTGAGGCCTCCTTAAATGAAACCTAACTCCTGGTCATTTCCTTCCTGGCATCAGTACCCCAGCTAATCACCAGCTCTTCACCAGCCATCCGAAAGTGTACAGAATCCCTGGGGGAGGATAAAGGCCTTGCTTACTCTGGCACTAACACACAGCCCATCCCTGTTTCTTCATGAAATCCAAGTAATGAATCTCAAGTAACCTTGATGCCCATGCTAGGGACACTTCCTAATCTATGGGAGGGTGAGGGGGGAATCTCCACACAGAAATAAATCACAGCAAGAACAGACATCTGGAAAATGTGAATTCAATAAAACAGAAAATAAATCACTGCCCAGCCACTATTGACTAGTGCAATGCTGCTGGCATTTTGGTTCCCTATTCTGGTCCTTAGTGAGTGCCCCCTAATTTGGGGAGAGGGTCCACTTCATTCTCTGAGTCAGACTTGAAGGAACACTGCAGTATTTCAGCCTCAAGTTTCCAGCGGAGAAACAAACCCGTTTTTGTCATATAAATTTCTGCACCTCTGCTATAATAACACATCACTTGTGGATCTATGCTAAAGCAAACACCATATGGTGGCAGTGTAAAAAGCTGTCCCTGGTTCTGACCTTCAGGCTAAAGAGGCTTGTTTGGGGAAAGGAGGCAGGGTGGAGGGGAGAAGGGGAGAATCATGTCATTAGTAAGACCTGGTGTCAGTAACCTGTCTAGTGTGACATTTTGGGGTGCCATGGAGGAAAACTGGGCTGGTATCAGGTTCTAAACACTCAAGGTGAAATTGCCAATGACATTTTTTCTTTTCCAAGTTAAAAATGGTTCATGGTTCATGGAGTTTATTTATTCCCCGATCCCCCCTCTCTAGAGGGAATGGTACAGAGAGTCATAAGATACCAGCAGAGAAAAATTACATCTCGAAATCTTGCTGGTGAGGTCTCTGTTTTGTGCACTCTCGGAGCTGCGCAGCTGCAGGGATAAGACAGTGTCTGTTCTGTTTCCAGCTCAGGATGTCCTGAGTGGCTCTGAGACATCCCGCATCACGGCTCACCCAAACACAGAGCCTCTCATAGCAGTGCCCTCTTAGCCACTTAGCTACCAAGCCAAAATTACCTAGTAAGTTAAAAGCCTTTAAATATACAGTACAGCTTCATTCTTCCTCGTATGTGAAATGAGCCCCATGGGTCAGTATGAAAAACAGCTGCCATGGTCCCACTGAGTTGGTTTGTTATGAAAATGGGTCTTAAGATTGACCTCTGAATCCTGGCTTGTCCACCTTGACTTGAATAAGTCCATTCTGAGCACACATGGAGGGCATCTGCCCTCACCTGTGATGGAAAAACCAAAAGCACCTGGGAGGCCATGGTGAAGTGAGGTTTTATACTAGAAGGGGCCTAGAATCCAGCCAATGAAAGAACAAACTTGCTTTCATATCCCCAGAATGGTAACCTGTAGAACTTTCTGAAGTATTAAAAAATGAGCTAGTCACTAGTAGTTATTGATTCCTTGAAATGTATTAGTATGACTGTGAAATGACATACCAATTTTATTTACTATCAATTAAAATGTAAGCTTAAACAGCCACATGAGTCTAGTGGTTACCATATTGGAGAACATAAAAGATCAAACTTTGGGCTAGAGAGATGGCTTAGCGATTAAGGTACTTGACTATGAAGCCTAAGGACCCAGGTTCAATTCCTCAGAACCCACATAAGCCAGATGCACATGGTGGCACATACATCTGGAGTTTGTTTGCAGTGGCTAGAGGCCCTGGCATGCCCATATTCACTAATTTCTCTTTTCATCTCTCATAAATGAATACATAAAATTATAAACGATCAAACCTCAAATCTCTGATTTTGAAAAAACCCCAAGAACCATGACAAAAAGAGCTATCTGATTACTATTTTTCTCCTTTTCTTCCCTTTCCTTTTCTTTCTTTTCCTTCCCCCATTTTTCTTTTCTTTTCTTTACTTTCCCCCTTCCCTTTGAGACAGTCTTGTTGTGTAGCCCAACTTGGTTTTCTAAACTCATAGCAAACCTCCTGCCTCGGCCTGATGATTGCAGACATCACTGACTTTTTCTTGCTCATCAAAGCTGCTGGGGTCCCAGACTTTAGCTTCTCTCAGCCAAGCTCATACCTGGAATCCAACCACAAAGTCCATGAGGCCAAGATAATCACACATGACTCAGCCCCCGCCCCAGCATGTCCTAAATAATGTTTAGTGATGCTATGCCTCAGTCTCCCCCGTCGGGTCAGAGTCCCTTTGGAATCTCCAGGCCCAGCAGAGGAAACACCTTTGACCTTTCAGGGCCTTCAGAATTCTCTTATGACCCCAAAACTCTACTGATAGGAGCCCCAACATGCTCTGACTCATTAAAACATTCAGATTAAAGGTCCAGTGTCATATTTGATAGATCCCCATGTTGGCTGTCAGTTTCATTTCACTCACTGCAACCATTATCAGTCATTGCTATGTAGCCCTCAGATGGCCTCCCACAGCTCACGTGAGCATGTAATGACAACTGACGCATTGCTATCCCTTCTTATAGTTTCATCTACTCCTCATCACACAGAGGAAGGAGGTACTCTCACCTCAGTGTGTTACATGAGGAACTCGTTGAGGGCTTACGAAGATGGAATTCGTGACCCCATAGAAATCTTAAGATGATCTTGTGTCACGAGTGAGTCAACTTCTTGGTCAATGAGATTATCTATCTGCTGCTTAGGACTGTGTGGGTTAAAATACATACGCACCTTAGACCTGGGGAGGTGTCTGTCCCTAGTGAGGATGTGCAATATATATGTGTATGGGGGTGCTGGACATGGCCCTTACTTTGTGTACCTGCTTGATTTTCGTCCATTGTTCTGCACGCATTATCCCATGTATGGAGAGCTTAACATAAGCCTGGCAGGGTCCAAGTGTTCAGCTCGTGTTTGCTGCTACTGTCAGCTACTGCTATTGACACTGTTATTATGTGGGTGGCTTTTGGGCCTAAGCTTGTCAGCAATTTGTTTTAATAGTCTGCTGGGTCATCTCTCCACCTCTGGTCATCCTACACAGTGAGATCACAAGCTCCTCTAGGCAGAGGTTAGCCTGAATGAAGACAGGAGTGTCAGAGTTGGTGATTCTGGGTTTGAGTTACATTTGGTTATTGAACAGCAGGGACAGCTCAAGGACAGAATGCACCCAGAAACCCTAAGCCCTCGTAAGTAGTTGGGCAATGGCTGAGAACAGTCACAGAAGCTTGCAAAAGGTAACACATTTTATTGTTTGGGGGTAGTGGAGAGAAAACATGCCACTGTGTTAAAGTTTTCACTACCCAGCTCCTAGAAGTAAACAGATTTCCTTCTTCTGGGCAATGCACCAGTTCGGTCCTTTGCTGGCCTTCGTGACTCTGAGGGGTGTTTCCCTGTCTTTCAGCAGGTGGTGGGATCTGACCTGGAGGCTTACGGACTTGGGGATAGATGATGCTCAATCGTGAGAGTAACCCATCACTAGATCTTCAAAACTGGCCATCATGGGGTCATGTTTACAGGCTGGTAACTTGTTTTTGAGGGCTAAGACTTGTCAACAAATCTTCAGAGACCCTGACCCAAACAAATGTAGACAAAACTCAAAAAACAAAAAACAAAAAAAAGGTCTATATATGGATGCAGGTAAGCTTTTGGAATAATTGTTTTCCTGGGTATCCTTGCCCAGGTGCAAAGAGGTCAGCATTAGACTCACTATCCTGCGTTGAAGGGCTCCCTTCCTACCTTCACCAAAGGCCTTAAGATCCAGAAGTGCAGCCAAGTGGAACAGGGAGAATCCAGCTGAGCACCAAAGGAAGGCTTTTTGAATTCAATAACCCATGCGACCCTGGCTGACACAGCACCTGCACTTTGCAGAAATAGGCAGGGCCTCTTGAATAATAAATGTTCAGCTTCCCCATGGCTGATCATGATGTAATTCAATGAGGGTCTTGAAGAGAACACAGCACATGCTGCAGCCCAGCACTTGGAGTGCAGCAGAGACCAAGGCAGGGTTACTGCCAGAAACATACAGTCGGCCTCCTTCTAGGATCGATTGTACTAAGGGAATTAACAGTTTTGCTGAAATGGACATTTGACCCAGGAGTGTCTCCTTGGAGTTACTTATGTCATGGATTTTCCTAAAGGATTCTATCCAGGATCCCTCATTTTAGAGATATGATAATATCTCTAAATATGAAACCCACAGCCACCAAGGTGAGAGCTGACGAGAGATGGGAATTCAGTCTGTATTCCAAGTCCCTCCCAACTTCCTTTACCTATCCTGTATGGGTTGCCATGTCCTTCAGCTCAGTGAGACTTTGAGAGGCACTTTCACACTCTGTTCTAATCACTGTTCTTACGTTGTGGGTGTGGGTGTCTACAGAAAGGATATAAATTACTGTGAAAACAAGAACTCCTAATGGTCCATGTGTCAGCAAGACTACAACCTACCAACAACTGTTTGGACTGAGATCAGGTTTACGTGGAAGGTACAACCGTGTTTGTTTTACAATACTATTTACCCAAGATTCTAGGAAGTAGCCCATTTACCTCACTCATTTGGAAAAGGGTTTAGTTTACAGAAACCCATACTTCCACAACATTTCTGGTTTTTTATCAATTGTATTATATAAAACATGCACTTTTTTGATTGATTTTTTTTGTTTGTTTGAGTTGAAGTAACATGTAGCACAGGCTGGACTTGAACCTCTTATTATTTAGCCAAGTATGGCCTTAAATTCGTTATCCTCCTGCCTCCACCTCTCCAGTGCTGGGATTACACACTTGTTCCACCATACCCAGCTCTTGCTTGAGTTTTATTTCTGTGGGTCCAAGGCAGTGATAGAGAGAACTATGAATAAGGACAATGATTGAAGTTCTGTGTTATAGATTAATACAGAGGAAAGAATAGAATTACAAACCTGGAAGGGAAGAGACCTCAAGAAAACCTGATGCGTGCTCAGCTGTGATGAGTCAATCCACTTAGATTTCATGCACACCGGGTATGCTGATGAATTTATCATTATCAGCATTTTAACTCACTGGGAATGCTACCACACATCCTCCTTTAGCTTCCCCCTCCTCACCCATGGCATGGCCACTCGGCAGATCTGGTGAATAAGCCACATTTTTCTCGCTGTTGAAAAGCACCACACAGTGCTGTCTGTCCCACCCCTCACATTAAATCAGACTTGCTTCAACACAGCTGCAGCTCCTGGCTGCCAGCATTTGGGAGTACAGAACAACTTCCAACTTGGCAAGGCAGGCTGCTGGTTATCATAAAGCCCCTTCCAATCTGCGAATGCCAGCATAACCCTGATACCCAGCAAGAGAACACCACCAATGCATATCCACATGTATAGAAGGGTGAAAGCAATATTCGCTGCACACATTCTATGGGACATAAGAAAATGATCCTCAGAAATGCTGTGGTCTCAGTGCTTGGTACAGAAGGCTCTCAATACATCATGGCATTGGTTAGGACCAAGCACATGGTTCTAGTTCCCTAAGGAATATAAAGAATTCCATTCAGGAAGTCCTCTTTATCTGTACTCTTTTACTCCCATGATCTTCACCGTGGGCACTGCCTCTGTAGATGCAATGGATTAGAAGCCAAGAATCCTGCCCAAGGTCACACTACAGTGTTGGATCCAAGATGCACTCACTTCTCTGCCTGCCTGGCAGAATAGAACCTTCAAGGAGCTCCGAGGCAATGGGAAGACAAGATGAAGGAGGGTCATCTGTCAGCAAAGCTAACAGGAATGCATGGTGAAGCTGTGGGTATCGTCTTCCGATGACATCTCCAGCAACAGTGCAATCGATCCCAGCCTACCTCATGCTCTTTCCCTAGTGGAGTTTTCTTCCTCCATTAGCCTTGACAAATTACAAGGCCCCACGGCAGGGGCTGTTCCTTCCTCTCAGCTTTGTTTGTAGCATTGTCCTAGCAAGTCTCAAATAAAGGGCTATTATTAACAGTGACAATAATGCCATACTGTTTTCTCAAGGCCTCCACCAGGGCTTGTCAGATCAGAGCCTGCTACTTCCTGCCGCCTCTTGCTGGTGGTTTGCTTCTGCTAAACTCTAGCTGCCCTGAGGTTGGTACCCAGCCCTGTACTCTACATCTACTTAGCTACACTTTCATTAGATCCTCAAGAGCCCTGAAACTGGAGTGAGAAGACCCAACAGAGGATGGCAGAGATCTAAGAGAGGAACAGTCAGGCCACCACCAGGCCCAGGGGTAATGGGCCCTAGATTTAATTGAAGCCAAGCTTACTCTCTATCCAGGACCAAAGTCCTAAATGACTCGGGACTGGTAGCATCAGAATGCCTTGTGGGTAATTCTGGTTTCCTTAGCCCTTTGGACTGTGAGTGCACTGCAGGCTAAGGATCATCTCTTGGGAAACACTGTTTTTGGAGAACATAGAGGACATGGGGTGCCACCCTGTGATCAGGTTCACATGAGGGAGCCCATGTTTGTGCGAATGTTTGTATGAGAGCCAGGCTCATCCTTCACATTCCCAAATTGGTTCTGGCTATAAGTTCATTACAAAAGGCTCAATGAATAAAATTATTTTTATATTTAAATGGTTTTGTTTGTTTTTATTTTTAAAATATCTTATTATTTATTTGCAAGCACAAAGAGAGAGAGAGGGAGAGAGAGAGAGAGATTATGGGCACTCCAGGGCCTCTTGCCACTGCAAATGAACTCCAGATGTATGTGCCCTTTTGTTCATCTGGCTTTACATTGGTACTGGGGATTTGAACTTGGGCTGTGAGGCTTTTCAAGCAAATGCCTTTAGCCACTGGGACATCTCTATAGCCCTTTATTTGATTTTTCAAAATATTTTATTTTATTTATTTATTTATTTATTTATTTATTTATTTATTTATGAGAGAGGGGCAGATAGAGAGAGAGAGAATAGGTGTACCAGGGCATTGCCACTGCAAATGAACTCCACATGCATGCACCACCTTGTGCATCTGGCTTATGTAGGTCCTAGGGAATCAAATCTGTATCCCTAGGCTTTGTAGGCAAGTGTCTTAACCACTAAGCCATCTCCCCAGCCCTCTTTATTTGTTCTCAGACAGGGTCTCATGTAGCCCCTGCCTGCTTCAAACTTGCTAGGTAGCCTAAGATGAACTGGAATTTCTGATCCCCCTACTTCCATTTGGTTTTATGTGGTGCTAGGGATCAAATCCAGAGCTTCATGCATACTTGGTAAGGACTCTCCCAACTGAGGTACAAACTTGCCTCTAAAATTGAATTTTATTGCAATAAAAGCAACTGGCATAGCTAGACATGGTGGCACATGCATTAATGCCAACACTTGAGAGGCTGAAGGCAGGAGGATCACAAGTTGGAAGCCAACTTGGGACACACACACACACACACACACACACACACACACGAATGACACTATCTCAAAGAAAGAAAGAAAAACTAAATAAAGAATAGGCAAGAAAAGAAGAGGAGAGAAAAGGAAGAAGAAAAGCAGCAGCATGATGAGGCGGAGTGCACTGGTGAGGAAGCAGGCTTTAGACCCGTCGTCATCCTCCTTTGACGTTTTACTTTTCAGTTTTGGCAGTCACCTGCGGTCTGAACATAGTAAATGGTAGATCCAGAAGCAGTTTATAAGTTTTAAATTATGCACTGATGGTGTGATCAACTCTCCTTCATTCCTCAGTACAGCATATGCACACTATATATGCCACCTGCCCTTCAATCACCTGAGAGTCTCCATCATCAGATTAACTGTCTGTTGTGGTGGTGTGCTCAAGTAACTCTTATTTTACTTAATAACTGTCCAAAGGGAAAAGTAAATAATGTTGGCAAGTAGAATATGTCAAAGAGAAGGAGTCAAGGGCTTTTTTTTTTAGTGAAAAAGCTGAAGTTTTCAATTTAATAAGGAAAGAAAAATAATCATATGCTGAGGTTTCTAAGGTCTTTGGCAAGAAAAAAAAGTTTGTGAAATTGTGAAGAAGGAAAAAGAAGTTTGTGTTGGCTTTGCTGTCATACCTCAAACTGCAAAAGTCACAGTGACAGTGCATAAGTGCTTAGTTACAATGGAAAAGGCATTGAGTGTGTACATGCATGCATGTACAGGAAAAGCATAGCATAGGTAAGGGGTCAGTACTAGTCACGGCATCCTGAGGCACCCACTGGATGCCTTGAAAGGTACCCTCCATGGATCAAGGTTCTTTTGCAGGTGCTCAGGTTTGAGTTACCAATCTCCAGTGGCATGGAGGGTGGGGAATGAGGAGATATGTGTACATAGTCAGTTCCTCCACAACCAAGCCAGGACTTACCAGGTCATCTAATAAGATGACTCCTTATGACTCAGTGACTTCACCTAAAAGCAAACAGAAGAGAGGACATCTGGCCTATTCCTCCCAAGGAAGACACAGGGACAGAAGGAACAGAAGAACACACTTCAGAGGCAGACCTTTAACGTTCCTTAGAATCAGCACCCATACCTCCCTCCTCTTCAGCTTTCTATCTTCCAGGCAGTGGTGCCAGCTGGGGAAGGGCCTACCAGCATTCCTAACACCACTGGGGGAGAGCAGGACAAGGGAGAGGGGATGCTAAAGCAGGCACCCTCACTGGAGTGAGTGTTCCAACATCTTGGAGACACCATGCATTCTCAGCCCATAAGGTGGTGGTGCTCTTAAGAGCTAGAAGCTCCCAGGGGACCTACTAGCAAACAGAAAACCCTTCTCTGAGCAGCGAAGAAAGAACACTAGTTCTACTTCTACCCCTCATTCATCATGAGACTCTGGACCAGCCCCAACCTGTCTGGGCCTCAGTTTCCTCATTTGAGCTGGGTTGATGGGTGAGGCTGAGCCGTGGCTCTGTGCATTCTTTTAGCAAGCAGGAAAACAGTGGTGTGTCTTGTTTTGTCTGAGTAAAGGCCCCGATTGTTCTCAACAGCCCTGAACTCCTCTATCTAAATCCACAACCTCTCCTCTCCCCTCCCTCTCCTTACTCCCCTTTCCTCTGAGACCCACAAGGCTGTTACAGAAAGTTCATTTATTTTTCTTTGGTGCTGAGGCTGAGCACTCTGATGACTAAGCCGTTGAATTTTAATATGCTACTGTGCTCCTGGGAGGATTCCTGCACTTCCCAGCCCCCACCTCCGCCCCTGCGCCCTGCAAGGACATGTGGTAGTCGTTAGGAGCAGTTTGATGAAGTTTAGGTTTTCAGGGTGAAGGGGAGATGGGGGAGGGCTGGTGGCCAGGCATGATGAATGGACACAATGACTGGGGGGCCACTCAGAAAATAAACATAAAGCTCCTTTTGAGCAAGCCCACTGAAAACAAATTTCCAGAGAGCGTTTTCTTTTTTAGTGGGTTAGGGAGGGAGGGATGTTGGGGGTAGCAGGAGAGCAGGGTTTTTTGGATGGGCATGAACATTGGTCAGAGCAAGAAACAACTGTATTGACAGCCACCAGATGTACCAATCGGATGCTCCCAGCTGTATGTCATGAACGTGACATCCTCCACCACGGAGGGAGGCTGAGTGTTCAAGCCATGGCTGCCTGGGAAGCAGGAGAGCCAGCCAATGCTGGCAGAATTCCAGAGAAACCTGGATCAGCAGGGTGTACAGGGACAATGCAACTGGCCAAGAACATCACACCAGGGCTCAGTTTGACTTTCTGAAAGTCCCTTGAAGCTATAGAGACCTCTTCAACTTTTCTTTCCTGGTTCCCAGCCATGGCCCCACACCATTGGATTTACTCTCTGCCAAACCCCCCATTTTGCATTTCAGCTTATGGAGTTTGCAACCCCTAACCTCGAGCCCCAAACACCACTGGGTAGACTGACATCAAAGAATCACTGTCTGTGTTCTCAGGTGTGATAGTGAGGCTGGGTTGCTACTGCAGTCTTGGACAGTGAATCCAAGACCTGGTGCCTGATGACCTGAGTTCCCATCCCCAGAACCCACATAAAGCCAGATGCAGTAGCAAGTGTCTGTAATCCCAGCCCTCCTATAACGAGATGGGAGGCAGAGACAGGAGGATGCTGGAAGTTTGCTCTCGTTAGATTGGCACACACAGTGACGAACAATAAGGTGGATGGCGAGGACTGACACCTAATGTTGTCCTCTAATCTCCACATATGTGCCATGGCATGTGCATGCCTGCACTCCCATACTGATGGCATACACACATGCTCACACAAAGATGATAACAGAGCTAATACTGCAGTATGAGGGGGAATGACAAGAGATATGGGGCACGTTTTCAAACACTTCAGCCACAAGAGTCCAGCAGTAGGTGAAGTGAGACAAGCTCATGGCAGCTGGGGAGGCTGCGTGGGGGGTATGCTGGAGCTCCCTAGACAGCTCTTACACTTGCCTGAATGCTTGGAAATGCTCATGATACAGAAAAAAGATAATCTCAAAAATCATAGCCTTTTAGTGGTAAGATCCCACCTGCAGAGTTTTCAGTGCAGATTTCAGCATTGTTACACAAGAGCTCGGTTGGCCACCAGGTGCCACCTGAGAAGGAAGTATTAGTGTCCTGGGCTTTCCAGGAGGCCACTGGAGACTTCCCTTATTAGAGTGCCTTGCCCTATGGATCTGGAGTATTTCTCCAAGGATCTCTTAGATGCATTCTTCAGACGTGTGGCAGGTGGATAAGAAAATGACAGTTTATTGTTTTCAATTTCTACTTTAAATAACACAGAGGTGTGTACAAAACATGCCTTTCCTTTTTTGGAGTCAGTGACTGATTTATTTCTCCCATACATTTGAGAGCTCAAGTATACAAGTTCTAATAGTAAAAGGAAAGAAATACTTTCCTTCGAAATATGCATGGAAGTGGAAAACATTATGTTAAGCAAAACAAGCCAGATTCAGAAAGACAAATATTGCATATTTCCCTTTCTTTTCTTTTCTTTTCTTTTCTTTTGTTTTTTCAAGGTAGGGTTTTACTCTAGCCCAGGCTGACCTGGAATTCACTATGTAGTCTCAGGGTGGTCTTGAACTCTCGGGATCCTCCACCTCTGCCTCCTGAGTGCTGAGATTAAAAGTGTGCGCTACCATGCCCAGCTACATGTTACCCTTTCTATGAGGAACCTAGATTTAATTGTTTTGTATGGCAGGGGGCATTTAGACAGTTTCACACTGTAGCCAGGCTGCCCTGGAACTCACTGTGTACTTCAGGCTGGCCTGGAACTCAACTCACTATGTACTTCAGGCTGGATCCTCCTGCTTCACAACTTCCCAAGTACTGGGATTATAGGTGTGTGCCATGTCACCCTATCTAGATCACACGTGTGTGTGTGTGTGTGTGTGTGTGTGTGTGTGTGTGTGGACGGGGGAAGGGAACAAAGGAGGGTAAGGGAATATATGTGACACGAAGCAGAAGAGGAGACTATGTAGTGGGGAAGGAGTTAAGCAAGGGGAGGGAGAGGAAGAGCACTGGGGAGTAAATAAGAACAAAGCATCATGATAGATATGCACGAGAATATTATTATTTTATTCATGTCTTTTTTTGAGACCAGGTAATCATGCTTATAGTCCAGGCTGCCATGGAACCTGTTTGCAATCCTCCTGCCTCAGCCTCCTGAGTACTGAGATTACAAGTATGAGCCGCTGTGCTTGGCTCCTGGAAGGCTTTAACAACAATATGCACCCTCTCATATTACCAGAGGCTGGCCATGTGAGTCACATGCAGCCCTGCTTCCTTAGAGACACTGAAATAAGGAAGCCTTCCTCACTACTCCTAGCTTCTGGGGACAGCCATCAACCTTAGGCTTGTGCATTCCTCACTCTAGTCTGTTTTCCATTATCACATGGTGTTTGCCTTGAGATTCTCTGGCCCCGTAGTCAAATTTCCCTCTTATTTTAATGATACCAGTCATGTTGGGTGAGGAGGTTACCTTTCTCCGATATAAACTCACTTCACCCAACTAAATTCTGTCCAGATAACCCTGTTTCCAAAAAAAGACACATTCTGAAGTATGTGGGTTTAGGCCACATTGAGCCCACCACCCTGCCCTCCCATTGCCCTCCCAGCTGATGGGAGTAAGGAGCAGTCTGCATTTCCGGCTGGGAAGATGCTGAGACCAGGCTTGCTGGGTGGTTTATATGCTGGAGAGATGCCCACTGTGACAGGAACAGCCTCTTCTCTTTTTGTGGTTAATGCTAAAAGGGACACTGGCTTTACAAAAAGTGCTGCGGTTTTCCTCAGGAAGTGCCCCTAGCTGGAGCCCAAAACATGGGGACATGTTCAGTGAGAATTAAACGGAGGGAATCCCTGGCTTTGGCATGAAGGCAGATTTGCCCGATGACAGAAGAAATGAGGGGCAAGCATGGACATGGGGCCCCTCCACATCTACCCCCGGGCTAGGAGAGCTGTGACTGTTAAGGGTCAGATAGTACATTATGTTTTGTGAATCCTTCAGGTGCTGACATAAAGAGCACACTGCTGTTGTAGCTCACATACAGCCATGGACAACACGTCCCAAGTAGGCATGGCTGTACATATTAACATTGAACTTCACATACATTCTATGGACCACGAAAGTGTTTTCAACCATTTCAAAATGTAAAGACCATTCTTAGCTTGCAGGATTCAGCCCATGGGCCTGCAGCTTGCTGACCCCTGATAACACACTACTGGTTGTCAGAGAGGCTGGGATCTTCCACAGAATACCACTGTTGGCATAACACCAAGTTTCTCAATACAGCTTCAGAGTTCACAGTGTATTTGTGTAGAATCATGCACCCCAATCCTCTTACCTACTCTGTTTTTAGGTACTATAGACTAACTATCCACATTTTTCAAATGAGAAAGTTAAGACTTCAAAGAGCTAAATGTCCAATGAACAAGTGCTATAGTCAGGCTGGAGCTCATGTCTTCTGACTCCTTATTTGGTGCCACAGCTAACAGGTCACAATGCTGACACACTCCAAAGCAGCCCCTTCCCCACAGATGCATGTACACACCCACTACTCCTTGTTAGCCACTGTTACCTCTCCACCTGCCCTACCAGGGACTTTCCTGAGAATCCTGTCACAATTGGGGCACAGGTGCAGAGCTGAGAATTTTCCAGAATCCCAAGCAAGAAGACCAGGTATAATTCTGGCCCACAATGAGCTCCCTGCTGCTCCCTGCCTTTACTATGCCTAAGCAGCTGGGATTCAGAGTCAACCATGACCCAATGTGCTCCAGAGGCATCTACTTTGTTCTGCTTCTGGAGACAGTTTTCCTTCATCTATTTCAGGGTGTGACAAATACATGCATGTGGGGGCCAGGTGTGCAAAATAAAGGAGGTTTAGGGGCAGGGGCATCTACAGCAAACTGTGGAGCATCTGCCCCATCTAAAGGGGGCAGGTGCTACTCAGCTTTAGACAACTGCTGCCAGATCTGGAACTCCTGTGAGTTTTAAATCATCACATCAGAAGTAGGGGAGAGATTTAAAGAGTAAGGTCAAAGGCTGTCCTGGTAGCACTATGTGCACCCTCTGCCCTTAGCCTATCTCTAGACTGTCGGTACTTGACACTGCCTGGTGGTACGTACACAAAGTGGATTCTCTTTCCTAAAAATACCCACTCTTGGAAACTAGAGGTGGGGATGCATGGGATTTTGGTGGATTAGTAACAGGGGGAAATAAGCAATCTCAGAACCCTGAAGGGGGAAGTAAAGCTTGGTGTTGGGAAGTAGATGAACACTGAATTATTCAAGACAGGTTCAGCCCACGGCAGAAATAGAAAATAAGTCCTTGCTGTGCCCTGATTCCAACTAAATTGAACTTGACGATACCTTGTCACAAGGCACCTTTGATGGAAATGAAGATGATAATTGCTGATGCCATCCAACGTGGTGATTGATAGCGATCTCTCCTCCAACCCCCACTGTGTCCTTGAATCCCAGCAAGGTGCCTGGCTTGGTTCAAGCATCCAGACTGGCTACGGGAAAAGGCACTCAGGGCTAGGCAAGTGCTTCTGCTGTGTTTCTACTCTAAATAAAGTCAAGAGCCACAAACAACCTTTTGGTCCACCATGGACCACATATACAAAGGTGGCTCATAAAATTACAACACTTAGTGACACTGTAGTATCTTAGTTTGGGTTAAGTACACCGTGATACATATCATAGAAGAAACCATCCAAGTGACACATTGTTCAGATTGTACCCCTGTTGTTGATCCACGCATGACTGTACGTATAACCTGCCTTGCCATCATAGAAGCATTAGGTGCTCCTCGAGGGTGGTACCTTGTGTCTCTGGCATCTCATGAGTCTACCTTTAGCAAAGGCTTAGACTGGCTAATTCAAGATTGTGTTGCCCCTCATGGGGCTGAACAAACACATGGAAATCAGTATCTGCATAGCCTTCATGTCACAGATTCTTTTCATTGATATTTCAATGAAAACAAGGAGGTGGAGACTGCCCAGGGGCTGTACTGCTTTCTGTGATGTCACTCACCTTGTTAATTATGCTGAGCCTCAGTTTCTTCATCTACAACTGGAGGAAACAATAGCACCCACATGCCACTGAGTTGCTGGGAGAATTGAAATAATTATGAATGCAATGTGCAGTGGCTGACACAGTAAGACTGCAATTCATTGTTGGTTACGGTGTGTTTTTGTTTAGACTTTGAAATAACTAAAGATTCACCAAAAACTACCTACACAAGAACTTCATACTAGGAGGAAAAGATGATGACATCAAAATAAAAGAGAGATTTATTTTGAAGGGGAGGGGATATGATGGAGGGTGGATTTGTGAGGGGGAAAGTGAGGGTAGAAAGGGAATTATCATGGTTTATTGTCTATAATTATGGAAATTATCCACTAAAAAATTAAAAAAAAACTGTATACATGTTTTGTGTGCCTTTGTCCAGTTTCCTCCAGACACTTACATCATATTTTACTAGATTATAATAGCAAATCTAAGACATTGGCATTATTTGCATTGTACTGATGTGTATGCAGTTCTATGCCATGTTATCACACAGGTATGGCTTATTTCTTAGATCTATTTTATAATTTATAACTACCCTGAGAGGCAGTACTAGGCTGTTGGTTAAGAGTACAGCCTCAAATTCCATACTGTCTGGTTTCCAAAACTGGCCTGCCTATACTAGCTGTGTGACCATTAGTCCATGACTTCACTGCTCTGTACCTAGTCCCCCATGTTCAAAAGAAGGACAATAATAGCATTTCTTCTGCAGGGTTGTTAAGAGGATTAAATGACTCAATGTGCTTAAATCATACTTTATAAATATTCTGATTTTTAACTTTTATTATGTTTACTATTGTTTCTATTTTTGGGTCCTCAGAAGGGAGTGGGTGAGAAAAAAGCTTGGCCTGACTTCTGTCAGAGGACTCAGACACTATTTTCCTTTTGTTAATGGTTGTGATGCTTTATGGAAACTAGCCAAAAGAGACACCACAGGTCTACGTTTGTTGTTTTGTTTTGGAACAAGCCCTTATTACAGTTTGGAAAGAAAAGCAAGGCTGACAGGGCTGAGCTTGCCTCTGAAAGGCCTGGGGTCTCTGCTGGGAAACCTCTGCTGCCTTCAGCTGCACTGCTCTGGAGAACAAGCGTTGAGAGACTCGAGAGGGGACAGCACTGGCTCTGCAGGCCCCTTTATCCCACAAAAGCCTGCATCTGATCCCAGATGACACCAGAATATTCACTCTTCCTCTTCAAGATTTCTTCATCCATCCAAATTATGGCTCCCTTGATGGCCTTCACAGCTGAACAACACTGGCAAACTCAGAGGCAGTGGAAGAAACAGGACTCCTCCTGACCATGGGCCTGCCAGAGAACTAAGAGCGATGACTCGGTCTGGCTTCAAGGTCAAACTTCCAAAGAACTTATGCCTCTTTCTGCACTAGTGCTGGAGTAACAATCTAGAGAAGAGGAAGGCAATCTGATATGGGCCTGCAAGATGGGCATCACTCAAATCAGGCTGTTGCTATGGGAGAAGGGATAATTGTGCTAACAGCCCCCACTTGTTAAGTTCTTTGTGCAAAGTGCATTCAGTTCTCAGACTAATTTATGACATGGTACTATCACTCCATCTTACAATAAGACAGCAGAAAATCAGAGAAGTCAAGGTCATAGCCAGAAGCCACAGAGCCAGGATTCAAACCCAGACTGGTAGACACCCACGTAGGAGCCCTTAACCGCCAGGTTGCACTTTCTCCTTAGCAGTCACATGTGTTTATCCGAACTCTCACTCTTGCCTTCATTAATAATGCTAAGGTCCACTTAGCTGGTTTATTTCTGGTTACATTTCTATTATGAATTTATAAATCTCCACAAGTGGTACACACACACACACACACACACACAGAGAGAGAGAGAGAGAGAGAGAGAGAGATTTTACATGTACTGGCTAGGCAGGTCTCATTGGGTGGTGGTTCAGGTCAGATCCTGCAGAACCCTAATTCAATGCTAGGACCTATTTTACATGCAGTGAGCCACACAGACTTGGCTCAGCACAATTCTATGCTAATGTGCTTTGAAGATCCATGATGAGCTCCCAACCTGGAAGCCTTTTCCTGCTTTTCCTCTTCCAGCCAGCTCCCCTCTTCAGACACAGGCTGCCAGTCATCCCAGCCTACTGGGGGTGATGACGTCAGTGCTGAACTGGACTGGCAGCCCTGACTCCTGCCTGGGGCCCCTCTCAGCCTCAGAGGGATGAGAGGCTTCCCAGGTGGTAATGACTCACCTAGGCTTTGGCTAGCACTGCCAGATCCCTTGTTCATGGCCAGCACCTTGACTATCTGTGAGGTAGACGGCAGAGGCCTCATCACATACCACCACAGCTCCTTTGACTCAAAACCCAACAGGAAAAATCAGATTCCATCATTTGGAATCTATTTGGCCTGGGTCCATGACAGCATTCCTTACGAGAGACCTGACTCAGAAAGAGGCTGTAAGCTACGGGTCGGTCTGTGTGGAGGCAGGGCTGAGTTACCAGCAATATCCTCACCCTCTTAGACTCAGGCGGTAAGTAAAGGCTGAAGAAAAGCTGCTAAAGCCTCTCCCGCCCTAGTGAACAACATTCCATTTCACATGTGAAACAGAGACTCACTAGACTTTCTCCAGAGACAAACCATGGGGACAAAGCCACCACAGGCTTCCCCTATACAAGAAGTCATTTCCTTCATCAGTGCCATTAAGAGGGGCTGACTTAGCAGCCTGACCCTCGACTGCAGCTACAAGTAGTCACAGATGACAACATAGGAACTGTAACTACAGCTCTTCTCAATACTCCATCTGCCCAAGTCACACCAGCTTGCATGGACCCCAGCTCAGCTCAGCTCTGCTTGTGCTTCCCTTCTCAGCTCACTTTTCATTTGCTTTTACTAGCAGAAGGACCAGTTTCCTTGGGCGAGTTAAGGGAAGCTATTCATTATGCTGAAGAATAATCACACATTGTGCTTTCCTTTCATGTCAAGCACACGCCCCAAAACTCCTGGCTCAGAACTATTAGATAGAGCACGTGTACTCTTCCTATAAGGCCAGCTGCGCACAGCCCTGGGCTCTTACAGAGTGGGGAGGCCTTGGCCTGAGTGTGGTTCTGCTAGAAGTGAGAAGAGTGGAGCCCACCCCAAACAAGAATGTCTAGTCTCCAAAGAAAAACCTTTCCACCTTTAATTTATCTGCTCGCCAACTTCCAGAAACTGGAAATGGCTTTTTACTGGATATCCAGAACTTGCTTCTTATGGGCAGCTCCTGAGTGACAGCAAAGTAGAAATGCCATGTTCAAACAGGAGAAATTTGACATTGGAGAGCCATGTCAAACCCTTGGTTTGGTTTGACTAATGAATCCCAAGACCACACTGGGAAAAGGTCTTTACCAATCTAAAAATTTTCAAAAGCATTTAAAATAGATTGCCTTTCTTCTCCTCCAAAATTAATCAGTTATTTTTGGCTGCAAATAAAACCAGTGCTAGTACTTACTCAAAAGTATACTTCATAATATGGTTACTATTCTTAAGGGAAAATATTAATACATAAAATCCTACTTGGCTATACATACCATGTGGAAAAAATATAGGGCAGCAGGATTCTTCTACCCATACACTCCCCATCCCAAGCCCCTCCCATGCCCCAAGCCTGCCATTTCATCTTGGCTTTATTGGCATGCACATCTGGATTACATAAATTTCAAGTATGGTTTTCAATATTTGTACCGCTTAAGGTTACAAAATTTGACAAATCTCAAATGCTAGGATGTCAAATCAAATTAGCTTGACCAGTCACAGAAGAGAAAGGGTGAGAGGGATGTGTAAGGGAGATACTACAATAATAAACAAGAGCTCGCAGCTGATGCATCAGATCTTGTGTAGCTGCACAGAGGTTTCAGTGGTGACCTAACAGACTTTCGGGCCCAGGACGGCATTGATCTGTAGGCTGGTGTTTCCACCTCTCACCAGGCAGTGTGAGAAGCTGAGCAATGACCTGGCAGGGGTCTGGTAATGCATCCCAATTTCCATGCACTGCATGACAGGGGTGTCCATATTCTCAAATGAGTCTTGCCGAAGCAATTTTACTTGCAAGGCAGCTTTGTGGGTGAATGCTACTCCAAAAGACATAAAGAATATGAAAAGGAGTTTCCAGGATAAATCTATCACCCAGGGGCCCTATACCACTTGCCAAATATAATCTGAAAGCTGTGACAATTGGGTAGGGTGCCAACTCAGCAGATGCCCACTTGGCTGAAAAGAATTTGTTTAAAGGCTCAAAAGAAACTACTTGGGTACAACCTTGGTTATCCTAGAGTCCAGAGACCATCTTTGAAAGTTTAAATTTTACTTTCATTATTTTACTCTATGTCATGACCCTGGGGGTTCAAGAAGGTAGTGGGGTGGTAAGAGTGCTCTTGAGTACTTGATAGTCAAATCTAAAAGTGAGTGGTTGTGAAAAAATTACCAAGTACCTTTTTTTTTGCATGCATCTCTGTGTGTGGCACATATGTGGAGGGGTATGCACATACGTGTGTGTGTGTGTGTGTGTGTGTGTGTGCATGTAGAGCCCAGAGGTCAATATCAGGTGTTTTCCTCAGTTGTTTACCACATTATTATTATTAATTATTATTTTTGAGACAGAGTTCTCACTGAACCTACAGTTTATTGATTCAACTAGACTAGCCAGCCCTAGTGATCCTCCTGCCTCCACCCCCCCATCACTGGGATTATAGGTGCATACCACCACATATGACATCTTTACAAGAGTCTTGGGGATCTGAACTTGCATCCTCATGCTTGCACTGCAAATGCTTTATCCACTGAACCATCTTCCTAGCCCCCAAGCACTTTTTTTAAAACTTTTTCTTTTTCATTAGGTAGAAATTTTGTATGGACACATCATATGTTGGTTCCATCATTTCCCTCCTCCTTACCCCTACTCCATTGAGGGCCTTTCTTAGTGGGTTTGCTGGTGTTCCCCATGGAATTGTGGGTTATGAGCTGTGAGAGCAGCAGTCATTGTGGGGGTGGGGGCAATGCTGCTGATATTCCCTCCCACTGTGTGGCTCTTACATTCTTTCCGCCCCCTCTTCCTCAAAATTCCCTGAGCTTTCGTGGGTGTGCTTTAAGTCTACTTTCGTGTTGAGCTCTCAGCAGTTTTTGAGTTTCTGCTTTGGTACAGTTAGAGTGTCCCTCAAGTATTTTTAATTCCATTTTCTATTTTGTAAACAAAACAACACAGAAAAACCAGATTCTCTTTGTTAATATTCATGCACTGATCGTTATAAACTTTGGGAATAATTAAATAATCCAGAGTTTCTTTAATGTTCTCTCTAGCTCTGAGATGTGCTAAATGGTATATGAAAGTAAGTGTTAATGGCGAATGACTTGAATGCTTCTGGGTTAAAAGATGTCAGTTCTGTATGATGGTACTTCTCAAATTCTTATGCAAATGTGTTGCAAAATGTCAAAAAGGAAAGACAGCATGATACATTTTCTAAACACATTTGGCCATGAAATCTCTTTCTGTGGTGCTTCTCACATGAGGACTGTTCTGAGACTCCTCGAGGATTAGTTGACACTCAGTAAATAGTCATCGCCTCCAACCTGTTGACAAGAGAACAAAGGATGGACCATGTGCTGGCTCTGTTTCCACATAGGAAAGACGTGAATGGGCATCACCAGTCCCTGCGGGAGCACCAAGGACAGAGCTGGGCCCTCTTCTGACTTCCTGCAGCCCCCTATATAGTCCGAGCTTGTCAGCGATGCCGCTTGCTGCCTTCCAGTTCTCCAAACACCCACCGCTCTGCAAAAGTACAACAAAGTCGTTGCACATGCAAAGCCGTGTGCTGGCATTTCCAAGTTGGAGATGCAACGCCAAATTCAAACAACTGGGAAATGAGCTCCAAGTCAGAGTACCAATAAGCAGGCTGGGACAATGCCCAAAGATCACAGCCACTTTAAAGACACAGGGGTCGCCAGGCCATGATTAACTCAGGGTGGTCTACTGTCTAATGACTTGTGAAAAGCGCTCACAGGGGTGCAGCTCTATGGCCCAGCACACATGCACTCACAGGCATCTTGCTTTCTTTCTAGTATTCTAACGGTCACTGAGGAAAGCTTAACAGAAACCAGAAACCATTGTCTTCTTGTGAAACGAAACCTGGACAGAGGCATGAAGTCCCTAGTTAATGCGGCTGAATAAGCATAACGGAGACACTGTTTCCTTCACCACATCAGCACTGTGGTTTCCAGGATGTGCACGATTGCCACGCGCTTTGTAACACATCCTTTAATTCTCCCTGTAATCCTGTGAGAAGTCTAGTATTTCATTGCATTTTACAGATGCGGAAGTGAGGCTTGAGAAGACAAAGGCTCAGAGACAGGGGCAAAGACAGGGTTTGAAGCCCATGTCTTTCTGGAGTCATAGCCTCACTTCCCCACCTATCCATCTAACAAGTATTTGTGCACCATGGAAGAAAGGAGCTGGGGCAGGATTCCAGTGTGCACAGGCTTTATGGCACACTCTGCAGCGTTGCAAAGGAGCAAGAGGCTGAGTCAGGAGCTAAGTCAGCCCAGCCTAGCTCTGCTGCCTGCATGCTGGGCTGGCTAGAACAAGCACACCAGAGGGCACAGCATCGCACAGACCCCCTGGAGCCGATTCAGAATGCCCTTGTCTGAAGCCTGCACTTATCCCATACCTTCTCAGCTCGGAGAGTTACCTGGGGTCTCTCTTTCTCTTTCTGCCAGTTCAGGCTGGGCGTGGTGGCACACACCTTTAATCCCAGCACTTGGGAGGCAGAGGTAGGAGGATCTCTGTGAGGTTGATGCGACCCTGAGACTACATAGTTAATTCCAGGTCAGCATGAACCAGAGACCCTAACTTTGATAAACCAAAAAAAAAAAAAAAAAAAAAAAAAAAAAAATCCGCCAGTTCAGAAAGGCATGATCCCAGGCAAAGCACACTCTTCCGAGTCAGTCAGTCGATTCAGGCAGTTGATCCTGCTTGCACTTAGGAGGGCACTCAGATCCACATCTGACTGGTGGTGTTGAGCCCTCTTCATTCTCCAGTGCTGGCTGTCAGTTGTGCACCCCCAGGAAATTGTCTCAGGTTCTTGGTTAGCACAGCTGCCCATAGCCAAGTTTCAGGTCTGTGTCTCCTATCAAAACCCAGCATGTGGTCCCAATGTGTACATAAGGCATCATACTTCCTGCCCACTTTGAGGATCCTCTGTACCTCCCCTCGACCCTTTGATGGGTGCAATCCTGTAGCTATCATCAATGTTCCAAGGCTCTAGCCAGTCTTTTATAGCCTCCTAGTAGGCTTATAGGCTAATGAGGTTTGTGGTAGTTTGAATATATGTCCCCCAATATATTCAGTGGTTTATTACTTATAGTTTGCATCTGCAATCACCTTGCTAGAGGCAAGGTCACTGGGGGCCGGTCTTAAGGTGTGGTGATGGGTTTGAGACTCCATTGTAAAGATATGCAAATGTGCCTAGCAGGAGTTCCTGAAGTGTGCTGTGTGACCTTTTGGCAGTAGTTTGCTCTGTGTGCTGTGGTGGCTGGTTGGCTTTTGCTCTCTCTGCCTGGCCTTGTGAGGCAGGCTGTTTCTTCTGCCATTATGAAACTTCCCCTGGATCTGTAAGCTTCAATAAATAATATCCCTTCCTCCATAACTGTGCCTGGTCTGGAAGTTCATCTCAGCGAACCTAAAGCTGTCTACAACAAGGTTCAAAACCCAAATCATTTGTTTTTTTTCAGGAAACTCTAATGACTCCTAAGAGCCAGGTGCCACAATGAAGCTGCTCAAAGGAGCTCCAGTGTGTGGACAGCTTAATCGTCTGAAGCCGACACTCGTCGACACAGGGCTGCATGCCAGGATGGAACCAAGTCTTTTGAGAAAAATTACCACCCCATAAATACAAGCTTCAAAGTTCCAAAATTTTTTGTTTGCTTGTTTTTTGAGGCAGGGTCTCACTCTAGCACAGGCTGACCTGGAATTCACTATGTAGTCTCAGGGTGGCCTCGAACTCACAACACTCCTCCTACCTCTGCCTCCTGAGTGCTGGGATTAAAGGCGTGTGCAACCACATCCAGCACAAGTTCCAAATTTAATCAAAGGCAAGTAGTAATTTATAGCACAGGTCAAGAAAGAAAATAGCCAGCACTCGGGAGGCAGAGGTAGGAGGATCGCCGTGAGTTCAAGGCCACCATGAGACTACATAGTTAATTCCAGGTCAGCCTGGGCCAGAGTGAGACCCTACCTGAAACCCCCCCCCCAAAAAAAAAGAAAGAAAGAAAGAAAGAAAGAAAGAAAGAAAGAAAGAAAGAAAATAGTACCTAAAGGCCAGCCAGCTAGGCACCATTACAAGGTGAGGACACAATCTAGTTTTTGTAGCTAGTTTTCAATAGAAAACATTTCTGCAAGAATCAGAAGCAACTGTCCAGAAAGACAGTAGCAAGGGCCTGAGACCCAAAAGCTTCGTGCCTTATCAACAATATTGCCAGTAGTCTCCTTGCCTCCAAGGTGGTCCCTGGGAAACAGGAAGGAAAAGTCTTCATGAGTCAGGTTTATGAAAACAAGTGGACTTCTAGGTATATTCTAAAAGAGAACATTGCTACCTGGATTTATCATGTCTTGGCACAGACGGACCTTCTCAAAACTGTACCATGCATTTGGATCCCTGAGATGTTGTGAAAACATTGGAGGATGGAGTGGGGCTGCATTTCCAACAACCCCCAGGTAAATGCTGATGCTGCCACTCACAGACCCCACTCTGAGCAGTCCAGCCCTAGTCGCAATTTCTCAGACAGGACAACTGTGCTCAACTCAAGGGACAGTGGGCCACTGTCATCATCCGGGAGGGCAGACATGGCTTAGCTTTGAAAGCTTCGCTTGTTAGGCCACTACCAATCAATCAGCAAGTGGTCCAAATGGACCCCTAAAGTCCTCAGTGATTTAGTGTTCCTATCAAAATCACTCATTTTCATAGTGACCAGGGGATCAGCCCCAACCTGAACTCCCTTACAGAAATGCTTGTGTAACCAGAATCACTCTTGGGTACTTGCAAAAGGTGGACAGTACTAAAGATTTTATTCAGAGACAGAAGCTGAATGACATTCATACATCATCCCAAACAGTAATTATCATTAGCTTCCATGAAAGCTGGCACAGGGTGGGGGACAAGTGAGGAAGTCACACAGGTGAATGAGGAATGAACATGGGTAACTGACAACAAAGGTGGAGAAAACAGAAGGAAGACAATAAACATGAAGGACCGAGGCCACACCCCTGCAGCTGGAAACCTGTCCCCTAGGCCCCTGAACAATGGCAGCAGGCTCTGTGTTTACACACACCCCACTTGATACTGTCTGGACCCAGAGGGGTGTTAATGAGGCCGAGTGGAGAGGCAGACTCCATTTTTCATCACTGACACTCAGACGGGCTGTCCTCAGCTCAGGACACAGGCCAGTCAATCAGATAGCAGCTCTGCTGTGTATAAACACCTTCCACCCTCAACGAGCAAGGGAGGCAGGTGCTGGGGATCTGGTCACGGTCAGTTGGACAATCTGATAAAGCCTTCCTGGGGTCGCTGTGGCCCAAGAATAGACCCAGCATAATTAGACCAGGCGGAGGGGCTGTCAGGCAATTCAGGCGGAAATAACAGGGCCTCTGCCAATCAAAGGGAAACCCAACCAAGGGGGCGGCTGGGGAAAGGGGTATTTGCTGTATGAGTGGGTGGTGGGGGAGGGGAGGCTTCCCGGAGGCTGGCTGGTGACTCTGGCAGGCCTGTGCAGCTCATTATGCGAGGCCCAGAGCTGGGCGGTACTATCGATCACTATCGGGGGTCTCTGGGGATTCATCATTATGCAGCAGGACCTGGTGTGTGCTTTGCTTCTGTAGGAAAAGAGCAACTCGGTATTGCGGGTGGAAAAATGAGGCAGCCTTTCCCTTGCCCTCTCTCAATCGTCCTGCAGGCTCTTACAGCGGGGCAGACATGGGCAATCCTCATCAAAAGACACAGGCTCTGATCTCTACATGTTATGCCAGGGAGGCCGGGGGAGGGCTGATGTTTGAGGTTGTCCAGCTGGGAATGCAGAGGCTTGTTGCTTTGCCCTTCAGTCCTGTCACAGTTGCACAAAGTGCCACATTCAACCAGGGATTCCGCCTTTTCTTGGAGCTGAGCTGACAAAAGTGCTCCATCTCTTCCTCCAGCAGTGCAGGATTTTGTCTCCTTGGGCCTGCCCCACTTGCTGCTTGCCAGGAACCTGAGCTCGGACACTGGGAGGCATTGAAGTTCCTTTTCCTCCATTGTTTCTTCTTTTACTAAGCTAAAAGTCACCGCCTCACAGCTTATTTTTATACCTGAGACCACAGTAACCTCTGCACTTGGTCCCTATGCCTCTTGGAGCAGGGATCAGCTTCCAAATAAATTCAACTCATGACCTAACACAGTGATGGTTTCTTGTTGGGGGGAGGGGGAGTTTACATGTATACATATGGAAGCAAATATCAGCTCTCCACCACCTCTCCTTTACATATTGTGTTCCTTCCAGTGCCCACGTCTAGACCTTGGCCTCCTGTGCTCATCATCCCTCCCCGTTTGCACGTGGCTTACCCCTCTGTACTCACTCCCAGCAAAACAAAAGCCTTTTAACTATTTTCCTCTATGTGTCCCCTTGGAGGCCAAAAACATATTCATGGACATTATGCTGAGTGAAAGCCAGGCTCAGAAGCTGCTGTGTGGCTTGCTTCCATTTATATGATATTCTCTAAAGACAGCTGATCATGATGGAGAACAGATCAGTGGTTGCCAGAGGGTGGGGAGGGCGTGACTAGAAGACATAATGGGAGGGAGCTTCTTGGGGTGAGGGCATTGTCTCCTGATAAGGGTGGTGGTTACATAAATGTGTACATGTGTTAAGACTCAGAGAACTAGGCACATACCTTCTAAAAGAAACTATGAGGCAATTTAAAAAATACTTGCACAAATGAAATGGAGGTGGGGAAATTTTGCAACTACACATGACCAATTGATCCTAGTCACCTAACAGAGTGTACTTCAAAATTCTTTCCTTTTTCAGAGACAGCTTTCTGCATGATCCTCACAGCCCTTTACGAGCTAGCGTTCCCATGTGCTGCTTGGTTTGGGGACTCCCTTACACTCCATACGATGTGAATGGTACATACTGCCCAATGGGGGTTTCTTGCAACCGTAAGAACCTTCTAGGGCCTACCATGTGAGCCTCTGGTTAACTCCCTCACTGTCCCAGAGTCACTCCCTTCTATCTCCCACACTGGCCTTCTTCCCTTTCCCCACACACCAGCTGTCCCCACCTGTAGTGCTCCTTCTCACAGCCCGCATGGCTGGTTCCTTTGTCTTGGCTCCAATTTCCCCTCCTTGAGAAGCCTTTGCTAACCCTCTGTATTTGGCAGCTTAAATCCCTCATCTTTCTGTTTCTATTCTCTTCCTCTTTTCTGGAACATTTCACTATCTCGTGTTTGACCCTCATGCCTCCAGAAGAGTGGGAGGGTGTACACATCCTCCACAGAGGTGCTCAGCAAGGGATGAAGAAGCCATGCAGAAGACAAAGCTTAGACACCACGAGGTAACAATGCTGTGAGGGGTGGGGGAACCCATGAGAATTCTTTTGTATCTTCTAAAAGATTCATTGCAAACATTTCAATTACTTTCCCCTAACATTTTATTATTACAGTTTTCAAACAAACAGCAAAACAAAGCATTTTACTTAGACACCTGTACAGCCACCATCGGAGTCTTTCTTCCACAATTTAGTATTCTTAAGTTCTCACATGTGCCTCCATCTGTTTCTTTATTCATCTGACTTTTTCTCCACCAATGATGATGCCATCATCTAAAAACACTCCAATGAATAAAGGGAGTAAACCAGAGATGAGAACATTTCAGATTTGGCCTCGGTATAAGAATGGAAGACTTCCCACAGCTAGGTCCTTAGATGCCATGTGCTCCTTCCATGTTTTCTGAGCATTTTGAGTCAAGCCTGAAAAAACTGCAACAGAAGGACAGACAGAGCCTGGTGGGTGTGCTATTTTTCCAGTGCCTCATTAGTTTTCATAGTCATGTTTTCAGCCCCCCCCACCCCAGGGGGGCACTCACAGGCCTACAGGGAGGTGACAATGAGAGATGACCCTCTCTGCCACTTTGCCAAAGCCACTCCCCTTCCCACCAGGCTTCTGTGCTACAGCAGAAACCATTTTTTCTATTCAAGAGCTGGGAGAGGGGTGAAAACAGAGTATGCATGGAACTGCTTTTAGCCTGCCATGAAGCCCAGCCTTCGGCTGGCACACCTACATCTGGCCATGGACATCAGCAGTGACCTGTAATTTCCTCTTGGGTTATTAATCACATACTCCCACACTACCTCTGCTTTCACACAGAAACCAGCAACCATTTGTACTGAGCCCATGTCTTCTAAATAGGTATCTGCTTTTCCAACTCAGATCAGCTTTACCTTGAATAAAGCAGGTCAATGGATAAGCCTATGACCAGTGAATGAAGTTCTGATCAGAGTGGCAAGAGCTACACTAACATGACTCTGGACCTCTTGGTCCAGGAGCATTCAAATGTGTGAATGCTGTTAACAATCCTCTCAGCTAATGTTCATTTTGGAGTCACTAGTCCACCTCGGTCTGTTAGAATGAAGAGTAACAGATCTTCTCCCCAAGGAAAGAAAAGTGCGTTATCAACACAACATTCTGCAATGAATTGCAGGATTCACTATGGCACATCCGTGAAGCTTCCGAGTCCTGACAGCTATGGGCAGTGCTAATGTGCTTACTTTGTGCTGGGTGCTATGCTAAGTATTTGGCCCATGTTACTTTAGTCATTCTCATAATCACCAAATTATTAGTCTCATTATTATCCCCACCTTTGAGGTAGAAAATGTGACTTAAAGAGACAAAGTGCTTTGCTTTCTAGAGCTAGTAGTTTCACAGTTGTTTTCTCAACTGAAGGTGTCTGGGTCTTCAAATTCATCTACTGTCTTTCTCTCTCTCTTTTTGTCTTTAGTTTTCCCAAGGAACTCTTCCTTAAATGGTTCATGTGCCTGTTATAGGAGCGGAGGCTTGTGAATGCAGTGGTGAGACACGGGGGCAGGAAGCATTCTGTCTGCCTTCTTTTAAAGCCGCACGAGTTGTAAGGATCAGAACTGGAATCCACTCAAGCCTGATTACAGAATGACCAGGAAGCTCAAGGCATTCTAAAGACCCTGCAAGTAACTCTGCTCAGCCATGACTTGAAGCTGCCCTGACATTAAGCCTTCCTTCCCATCCAAAGGACTTATTCTGGAGTTAAAGGGCAACCTTTCAGGTAGGCCATCCAGATGGAGGATTATCGAGAGACGACTAGAACTCTGAGACATCAAATCCATCCCAAGGTGAAGAGCATTCTATGAAGAACCATCCCCAAATGGGTGTGAGGCTGGACATGTGGGCCCAATGCTAGCCACATGCATATCTGGCCCAGACAAGCCTTTAAAAATAAAAAGTTTGAATCTGAAGAGCTTCTAAGAGCAGTCCATAGTTGACTCTATCCACACTGTCCCCCTTCGTTGCCTTCCACTAATCCCAATGGTTTATCTCCAACAGCTTCATCAAACAAATTACCACAGAAAAGGGCTTCATTCCCAAGGGCACTTGAAAAGACTCCAAGTTTCACTAAAGTAGTTGTAACCGAGTGTGCACTGCATTTTGATACTGGGCCCCAGGTGACCCCCTACTTCCACCGACATAAGCCCCAACTGTTGCACTCCTCACTTTCTCAGAATACCCATTTCCCTGTGAGGAAAGCTAATACTTATTTCTTTTCTCCTCTTCTCTTTTTCTCCCCCTGTAGCAGACAGCTTCAGGTTGCTGAGATGAACCTTTAGACCAGGCACAGTTACGGAGGAAGGGATGTTTATTAGAAGCTCACAGATCCAGGAGAATTTCCATAATGGCAGAAGTTGGCCCACTTTCACAGGTCTAAGCAGAAAAAGAAAAAGCCAAAAGTCACCCCACACACCCCACTTCAGGAACTCAAGGTGGAACTAGGCACTTTGTATAGCTTTAGATTGGAATTTTAAAGCCACCATCACACCTTAGGGCTAAACCCTAATGTCCACCCACTGATACCTCCTCTACCTAGGTAGCTGAAAATCTAAGAAGTTTTAATAAAACTGAATCTATCGGGGAACATCCATTGAAACTACCACACCCCCTTTCTTTATTAGTTAATTAATGTTTATTATGTATGTGTCACATGCACGTGGAGTTCAGGGTTCTCCTGTTTTCACCCCGCATTGCCTTAACTTAGGTGTGTTGGGATCACAGGTGTGTGAGATGGCTGTGTGGTTAAAGGCACTTGCTTGCAAAGTCTGCCAACCAGGGTTCAAATCCCCATTACCATTGTAAAGCCAGATGCACAAAGTGGTGCTTGCATCTGGAGCTTGTTTGCAACAGGAAGAAGCCCTGGTACACCCATTCTCTCTTTCATACACAAATATATATATATATATATATATATATATATATATATATATATATATATATGTATATATATATTCTATTTATTCTTTTCTTTTGACCTCATAATTTTATTTTATTATTTATTTTCAAGGAGAGAGAGAGAAAGAGAGAACATATGTATTTTTTTAAAAACCTGATCTTAAGCTAAATGTGGTGGTACATGCCTTTAGTCCCAGCACTTGGGAGGCTGAGGTAGGAGGAGCGCTGTGAGTTTGAGGCCAGCCTGGGGCTACAGAGTGAAGTCCAGGCCAGCTTGGGCTAGACCGAGACCTTGCCTCCAAAACAACAGCAACAATAACAACAACAACATCACACACACACACACCCCACTACCACCACCACCAAAAAACCTTGTCTTAAACAATCTAACAAGCAAGCAAAACCAATCAACCTGGTCTTCATTATAATGTCTATTATTCTTAGTCTTAAGAGTTACATTATTTATGAAAGTTGACAGTCTTGTACAAAACAAACAAAGAGAAAGCCATTTTACTATCAAGCAAGCACATAGGATACAATGAATTTGTTTTTTAAAGGTTTACAAGATGCAGGGAAACTCAGGGAAGATATGAGAACATGCCACCCCAAGAATGTGCTGACATAGAATATGGGTCATTGTGAGCTGAAGATGTTGAGCAGAGAATGGCCCTTCCTCATCAGCAGGGGACAGAAAGAATCTCATGAGAGAGCAAGCTGCCTCTCTGGTACCCAAACGAGCAGGAAATTCTCACCACCAATGATTGGGAATTGATGCTTGGAGGGCTCCATATACATAACCTTCTAAAACAACTCTCAGACTGGAGAAATGGCTTAGTGGTTAAGGCACTTGCTTGTGAACCCTAAAGATCCATGTTTGACTTTCCAAATGCCATGTAAGCCAGATGCACAAAGGTGAGGCAAGTGCAAGGTCACACATGCCCACTAGGTGGAGCAAGTGTCTGGAGTGTGACTGTAGTGTCTGAGGCCCTGTGTGCCAATTCTCTCTCTTCCTCTCTAAAACAAAAAAACAAAAGATAGGTAAAAGAACTTTCCACATGCCACTAAAGACTGCCTTGTACCCACATCTCAAGTCTCACCATTTCTTAACTGCTAAGTCATCTCTCCAGCCCTAGGCTCAATATTTCTTCACAAGTTGAGCATTCTCTGTCCAAAGGGCATAGAAACTTTAGACTTTGTTTCTTCAGGCTCTCACTATATCTTAAGGGTCCCCATGTACATGTAAAAATAAAACTTGTATTATTCCTCCTGTCAGTCTGTCTTGTGTCAGTTTGTCTCCTAGTCCCTGCCCAAGACCCCAAAGTCCTAAATGACGAGGTGGTCTTTAGCCTCCGCTACTTATTTAGGTCATTGGCTTAAGACAGCTTAGCTTGTCATTTTGGAACTAACAAAAGTGCAAAAACAATACATGTTCACAGATACCTCTGAATCCTCCAGCCTTTTTTCTAGATATCTATATGTAGTATGATGCTCTCAGGTGATTATCAGCAGTGCCAGCAAGCTACATCTCCTAGGCAACTATGCAGTCAGAAGGGTGAACAACTGGGATGCTGCAATGCCATGTACTGCTAAGCTAGGATGGTCAGGATAGAAGGTGTATCCCTTGCATTGCTCATCTTCAGATACTTCAACTTGTGATAGGCATATTAGGGTGAAAGTACGTCACAGGTCAGGAGTATCTGCACAAGGTAGGAAAGATGCTTAATGAGGTATCACAGCACACCATTAGGATGACTACTATAAAAAGGCAAAAATTAACGAGTCCTGGCAAGTATGCAGAAAAATTGAAACCCTGCTGTACTTCTGGTGGGGCTGTATAATGACACTATATGGAGAATCCTTAAAAATATTAAAAGTAGAACTACATAGGATCCAGCAACCCCACTTCTGGTATATATTCAAAATAACTGAAAGTGGGGTCTTGGGAGGTATGGCACATCCATGTTCAGGATTATCCATAATAGCCAGGATGCAGAAGTAATCCCAATGTTCACCAGAGGAAGAACAGATAAACAAAACATGGTGTGTACATACAATGTAACATTACTCAGCTTGAAAAAGGAAGGAAATCCTGTCACATGTTACAACATTCAAGAACCTAGAGGACACTGCTAAGTAAAATCAGCCATGCACAAAAAGGTAATGCTGTATGATTCTACTTTTAAGAGGAACCTAAAACAGTCAAATACACCGAAGCAGAAAGTAGAACTGTGATTACCAGGGCTGGGGGGTGAGGGGAGGTATAGGGATCCATGGTTTAATGCGTAAAGCCCCAGATTAGTAATGCGAAATTTCAGAGAAGTGTTTCACAGCAGTGTATGTATACTTCACACACTACTGACTGTGTTCTTAAGACTGGTTACAAGGCTAAATTTTGTGTTAGTTTTTTTTTTTTTAACTATAATCTTTAATTTTTATTTTTTATGTTTTTTTTTTTTTTTTTTTTTTGGTGTTTTGAGGTAGAGTCTCACTCTAGCCCAGGCCGACCTGGAATTCATTACTCGAACTCACAGCAGTCTTCCTACCTCTGCCTCCTGAGTGCTGGGATTAAAGGCGTGCACTACCACACCCAGCTAATCTTTAATTTAAAAAAACAAAAAAAACCTGCCAGGGTGAAATGAGGAAGCAGGCAAGAAAGACTCCATCTGAGACATGGACGAAAGTGCTGACCATTCAATGTATGCTGACTGAAAAAGAGCAAGAGAGACCCAAACACTCCTAGCAGAACAGTGGGGGTGCAACATAGTTCACTGGGAAAAATAAATGTAAAAACCAAAAACCAAAACCAACCAAACAAAAAAGATAGACTGCTGTACTGAATAAAACTTTCTTATTGGGGGAGGAGGGTTTGCCTAACATGCACACAGTCCTGGGTTCTAGTCTAAGTTCTACTAGAAAACAAAATCTTTTGTAAGTCTTGTGGAGGGGGCGGGAAGGGTTGTCATGATCTTCAATCTAAATGCCTTAAATACTTTGATTATTCTAATGGTTCTATTCTCATCTTTGTTTTGGTTCAATTTTAACAATGCTTCTAAATGTGCGATTTTTATATTCTGAGAGGACCTTGTATATTATTTACTTAAAAATTAAAACTTTTTATTGATAACCTATATACATATAGACAAAATGTCATGATTATAATCTCCTCCTACAAATTTCCCTTTTTGTCTCCCCTCTCCCCTCCACTGCGCTGAATCCATTCATCTTCCAAACCAGTCCCTCTTGTATTTTGATGTCATTATTTTTTTCCTCCTATTATGCAGGTCTTGTGTAGGTAAGCATCAGCCACTGTGAGGTCATGAGTGTCATGGTTACTCGTGTCTGGAAGACAGTATTGTAAAGCACTACTCCCCTTCCTTTGGCTCTTACATTCTTTCTGCCACCTCTTAAGCAATAGCCCCTGAGCCTTGGAGAATGTGAGAGATATGTCTAACTTAGTGCTGAACACTCCACTGTCACTTTTTCTCAGCACCAACTTTCTACAATGCATTTATCTATATTGTCTCAACATTCTGTATTTTGGAAATCAGAACAGGGCTTGTAGTCTGTGTATCCTAACTACAGACCTCTGATTCCTCCAAAGTTACTTCTAAATCATTAGCAAAGACAAACAGCTCTTATGCTAAACCACTGAAGAAATATGACACTAAGTGCAATACCTGAATATTTAGTAATATCTGGATTAACAGTTAAAATTTTTTAATACTAATAAAACTATAACAAGCCCACCAAGCCCATAATTTTATGGATAATATTACTGAGAACAAGAGTGAATTTTAAAAACTGACTTAAAGAAAAATGTTGAGAAAAAACAGTATTTTTAAAGATATGGACAAAAGAATAAGAAATTGAAATCATCAAATGAAGAAAGTGAACTAGGAAGTGTGTCCTTCTGGACAGGGTTTGGACTCTAGCTAAAGAGATTCTCTTTCCTCACACAATCCCATGAGTAATTTGCATTTTCAAGATGGCAGGTGGAGCGAAGAACAGAGAAGGCAGGTTTGTCTTCTGCCAAGATTATATCTAATTTCTCTCCAATGGTGCCAGGAAAATCCTTTCTAAAATTTATAAATGTGGTTCTTCTCTATAGTGGGTGACAGAATTCAAAGACAACAGACGTCTTAAGACTTTCGTTAGGCACATATGGCAGATATAACAATTATCTATCCACCATCAAGGACAGCTGGTCTTCAAGACAAACTTCAGATGAAGAAACACCATGGAACAAAAGAGGGTAGAACAGTTTGACTTGAGTGTAGACGGGTAAGTGTCTCTGGGAATTCCTCAGCCAGGACTAATAGCTAAAATTACCAGCTTAAACTGTTTCCCATGTTCATTCTCTGAAGTGCTATAAATGGAAACAGTTATAAATTTTTTTCCCAATAAAGTGTTCGCATTCTTCTTTCTAAGACACAAGAGACCAGTGGTCGTTTAAGATCAACCGAGGAATTCGTGCATCTACAGCCACTGTGTAAATCCTGAAAAGCTGAATAAAGTGGAGAGAGTGGCTCCCAGGGTTTCCTGGCCCCCTACACACAGGAGAGACCATACTGGGTCTGTCATTATGTGTACATATCAATGAGCCTCAGATAGGAGTCGATGCCACAACCATCCCCAAGGAAGCTGGCTAAGTGTTCCTAACAGCTGAGAACTTTGGGGACAAGAGGACAATAGTATCTTCTAATTGGATCAGAAACAGCTTTGATGTCTTCATCCCAAGTGGGCCAGTTCTGCATCCCAGCCAGCCACACATGGGATGGAGGCTCTGTAAATGTACTCTAGGCCTGGAAGAAGAAGCTGGAGACCCCTTTATCAACAAAGCCCCTCAGTAGTCAGCCAGGCAGTTTTCCTCTGGAAGATCCCAGGGGCACTGAGGTAGACACAGGCCTGAAATGGTTCCTCCAGCAGTGGACCTTGCTTATATATATATACTTTTTTTTTTTTTTTTTTTTTTTGGTTTTTCGAGGTAGGGTCTCACTCTGGCTCAGGCTGCCCTGGAATTCACTATGTAGTCTCAGGGTGGCCTCGAACTCTCGGCAATCCTCCTACCTCTGTCTCCCGAGTGCGCCACCGCGCCCGGCTCTTGCTTATATTTTTTAAATGTATTTTTATTATTAACATCTGCTTTGGGTTGATCAAAACAGCCCTAGGAGAAATAACCCTATTTATACCTAATAACAATTTGAGAGGCTGGGGAGATGACTCAGTGGTTAAAGGCACTTGCTTGCAAAGCTCAACGGCCTGGGTTCGATTCCCCAGTACCCATGTTAAGCCAGATGCACATATAGCTGGAGTTTGTTTGCAGGGACAAGAGGCTCTGGAGTGCCCATTCCCTTTCTCTCTCATTTTCTTTCTCTGTTTTCTTGCAAAGTCATAAATAAAATATTTTTTTTAAAAAAGAGTTCTTGATTTCTAAGCTTTCCAGTGGCTTACACAAATAATACAAAGGTGCCATTTAAATGAGTGCACAAGGAATCAGAGTGGAACTGACTTACACATCTGCAACATGCACCATATATACTAATTTGCCCAGTTTTAACCTGAGCCAAGAAGAGATCATAAATCAAGCACATATTTCATTCTGCTTGTGGCCTGGTCTAAGGGAGCTGTATCCAAGGCTGCATTCCTCCTCCGTCTTCTATAAACTCGTCCCTTCCCAGTAATGGAAGAAAAAAGGGCCACACAATTCTTGGGAGGACTGGAAACGATTTAGCAAGGGCCCACTTGAAAACTTCTAGAACAATGATAAAGCTATAATCCTTGTGGCACAAAGATGATCTGTCCTCTCTGTAAATTGGTAGAATGCTAGTCTTAACCCCCAAACAGCCAGTTTTCTTAAGGATTTTCTAAGTCTGTGTCTGTGATGATGGCAGTCTGGCCAAGGCTGCTGATTTCCACTCTGGGAAGTCAGTCCCTGTGCCCTCCTTTGCCCATTGGACTGTCTAGTCAACAAGCACTTAAGGAATACCCAGAGGAAGATAGTGGCTGATCACAAAGGAATAGGATTTTATGCTATATGGGACAAGAGGTGTTTGGTGAGGTGAGCGGCAGGCGAAGACTGGCATTTTAAGAAAATATGGCTCTGACGTCCAATGAGCAAGAGTGCGAACAGGAAGCCAGCCTCGGGGGTGGTAGATAAAGCGGAGGGGAGAGGATAGTGGCTCATACTGAAGGCAGCAGAGGAAACAGCAGGGTTTCCGAAGGCAGTCTCCAGGCCGCTGAGGGAATCTGTGGGATCGAAGGAGTGCAGTATCTTCTAGGTTTGTGCAGTGCAGGTGAAATGTGCCATTTATTGTATTGATAGGAGAGTGCCAAGAAAGGAACCGGGAAGGAAACCCGCCCCTCAGTTTTGAACCTGTGACGCTGGGTGGAGGGAAACAAGAGGAGGCAGAGGGGTCATGCTCCTGACTGGAGGGGCAATGAGAGAGTCTTAGAACCTGGGGAGATCACCAAGGACGGACCCAGATAAAGGTGCCCCTCGCCAGAGCCATTCTGGCACAAGCCTGGACGGCTCTCCCTGCCCTCAGGAGGAGATGGAAGGGCCTGCAGAAAGGACTGGGGAGAAGAGTCCATGGAGGAAGGATGAAAGCCTAGCAAAGGAACAATGGAGAGCAGCTGTGCTGAGTGTCGCTGAGCCACCTGAACGGTGCAGAGCAGACACCCGCCGCTGTGGATGCGCACACACGGTGAGAGCCCAGGGCCGAGTGTAAGGTTACTGTTTAAGGATCTGCATGAACGATACATGGACTTTTTTTGTCTATTCTTGCAAATTCTCTACATCTGAAATGATGTCAAGATAAATGTGCGAAGAAAAATGTTGGTTTGAGAGATCCAGCAAGATGAAGAACTGAGAGAGGACCACAGCCTGACCACACAGGGCTTGTGGACATAGACTGCACAGCTCGAATAAGAGCACAGAAACCCACGATGCTCCAAAATCCAAAAGTTTTTGAGTACCAATATGACACTACAAGATGTAAAATTCCACCCTTAGCTTCATGAGACACTTTTCAGGCAAAATGAAGATGCATGAAGGATGCTGTGCAGAACTGCCTTCAGGGTATGTGTATCAGAAACATACATGAGCTTCATGTTTAGACTTGGATCTCTCCCTAATATATATGCCATCATGTATGTGCAAATATTCCAGAGTTTGAAAAAAAAAAAAAAAACAACAACTCTGAAATCTGCGATACTTCTGAGCCCATGCACTTAAGATAAGAGATGCACACATCAACCTGTATCTTCTCGAGAGTGACTTGAATGGCGCGGTGGAGATGGAATCCTGATGGTTGGTGGCTCCAGCAGTGGAGGTGGAGGACATGATGGAGGCACTACTGCAGGCAACGCTTTCTTGGGCTGGGCCTGTGAGCTGGTCTAGAGATGGGAGAGCACTGTGGACATGGGATGGAGGGGTAGGAATTTCAGATGATACCTAGGTCAGACGGCCTTCTTCCTGCAGATGACAACAGTCCAGCAGAGGGAGGGGACAATAGGAGCCAAGGTCTCTCAGAGGCTACAGTAGTCCTACGAGTAGGGGTTTGGCCATCGACAGAGAAGAGACAGATGATTTCCTGCAGGTATGGAAGAGTGTAAGGACACAGATGCACAGAGGCCATTCTATTCAGTAAACACAAGAAAGTTCCTTTCTGATGATTTTGACTTTCTCTGTACGAAACAAGGTCAGTAGTTGAGCACTGGGTGGTTATGGTTTCAAGGGAGGAGGAGGTCAAGCAAGATAAGTACAAACTGGCTGGAGAGATGGCTTACTGATTAAGGCACTTGCCTGTGAAGGCTAAGGACCCAGGTTCAGTTCCCTAAAACCCATGAAAGCCAGATACACATGGTAGCACATGCATGTGGAATTCATTTGAAGTGGGTAGAGACCCTGGTGTGCCCATTCTCTCTCTCTCTTTCTAATAAATAAATAAAAATATTGTATTTATTTATTTATTTGACAGAGAGGGAGAGAGAGAAAGAAGAAAAGGAGAAGAGAGAGAGAGAGAGGGTTTGCCAGGGCCTCCAGCCACTACAAACAAACTCCAGACACATGCACCCCCTTGTGCATCTGGCTAACATGGGTCCTAGGGAATCAAAGCTGAGTCCTTTGGCTTTGCAGGCAAATGCCTTAATTGTTAAGCCATCCCACCAGCCCAATAAAAAATATTTTAAAAAAGTAAGTACAAGCCAGGCATGGTGGCACACACCTTTAATCCCAGCACTCGGGAGGGAGAGTAGATTGCCGTGAGTTTGAGGCTACCTTGAGCCTACATAGTGAATTCCAGGTCAGCCTGGTCTAGAGTGAAAATCCTACCTCGAAAAATCGAGAGAGGGAGAGGGAGACACATAGAGAATGGGTGCGCCAGCAGTCTCTCAGCTGCTGTGAACGAAATCCAGATGTGTACGCCCCCTTATGGGCAAGTGCAGCATTGCGCCCTTGCGTCACTTTGTATCTGGCTAAACATGGGACCTGGAGATTGGAACCGGGTTCTTAAGCTTAGCAGGCAGGCGCCTTAACCACTAAGCCATCTCTCCAGCCCTAAAAAAATAATTTTTTTTTTTTGGTTTTTCAAGGTAGGATCTCACTCTAGCCCAGGCTGACCTGGAATTCACTATGTAGTCTCAGGATGGCCTCAAACTCATGGCAATCCTCCTACCTCTGCCTCCTGAGTGCTAGGATTAATGGTGTGTGCCATCATATCCAGCTTAAAAAATAATTTTATTGATATTTATTTTTAAGCAGAGTATGTGAGGAAGACAGATAGCTAAATAGCAAGACAGAGAAAGAGAGAGAATGAATGAATGACCGGGCCTACTGACATTGCAAATAAACTCCAGACATATGCGCCACTTTGTGTATTTGGCTTTGTGTGGGCATTGGTACTCAAACTGGGCTGTCAGGTTTGCAAGCAAGTGCTTTTAACTGCTAGGCCATTTCTGCAGCCCCCTTTTCTATCTTGATGTCATTTTTCCTGCCCTTCTCCCTCATCCATGATGGCATGTTGATGGACTCAATATCATGCAAGTCTTGTGACAGCCATTGTAAAGCCATGAATGCAAACAGGTAAGCCCTGAACAACTGTGGCCTGCTCAAAGACCTGGTCCTCATCACCATACCCTATCCACTATTATTTCTCCTGCTGGGGCTGGAAGACAGGGCCTTATGCATACCAGGCATGAACGCTCCCACCGAGCTGCATCTGCAGGTCAGTAGCCCATTTTAAAACATCTTTCACTATGGAAAATGGATTTCATCTTGGCCCTGCATGTACACATTCATTTTATGTCTTTAATTCTTAGCTCCTACCTGGCACACAGCAGGTGCTCCATGCATTTATGAATGAATGTGTTTTTCCTTAAGGTCCCACATCTCTCTTTAGCCTTTGCATCTTAAGCTCATTCTCACCAGTCTTTTTTTCAGCAACATATTTTTACAGTGGTGAAGGCTTGAAGAATGCCAGCTAAATCCTGGCTAATGTTTTGGTAAGTACTTTATCCACTTAACCATCTCCCTAGCCCTATGTTCAACATGCAGATGTTGTTGAGGTGATGGTATTAAGGAGTACTCAGAGGAGTGATTAGGACACGCAATCTCTTCCCTTTGTGAATAGGATTAAGGCCCACATGCAAGAGTGTTCAATCAGCTTTAGAAGAGCTGGCCCTCTGCCTTCTAGCCTGTGAGGACAGGGTTCCTCCTCTCTAAAGGGTGCAGCTCTCCTCAGACAACCCAGCCTGCAGCACCTTGATACTGAACGTCTCAACCTTCTGACAACGAGAAATGAATCTGTTCTTCATAAATCACTCAACCTCAGGTATTCTGTCACAGCAGTACTAAAAGACTAAGTTACTCAGAGAGGCCAAATGATTTTCCCAAGATCTCACATAGTATGTATGAACCAGAAACAAGGACTACTGGCTCTAACACTCCAGAAAATACCACCAAATGTGTGTTCACCATGCATTTCAGACTATCAGCAAGACTCAATTATTCTTATGGGCACACCCTTAGCATAAAACTCAGGCCTGGATTTCTACCTTTAAATTAACATAGAGTATGACAGAAAGAAAATGGGGGGTGGGAATCTCACTTCTTCTTTTTCTAAACTAATTACTTTAAAAAGTCATTTACTTTACTCTTCCCAGAGCATGGAAGGGAAGAAAGGAAAGAGGAAGGGAGGGAGGGAGGAAGGGACCATCTAGCTTATGAAACACCAAAGCAACTGTACAACTGAACTGCATGGATGCTCAAGTTAATAAAGATCCCTGTTTTAATTTTATTCCTGGTACTTCCTTACCCTCTTTCAAATTCCAGCCTTGAATGGTATGAGTGATTGAAGACACAGTTTATGGGTTTATAAGAGCTTTTCAGGGACGTCTGCATTAATCCTCTACTTCATGCAATGTAGAAAACATTAAGCAAAATTGTCTGAAGTTAAAATATGTACTTAATTCCCATTACAGGAGATGGATCTTTCTAACAGATGTGTTTTTGGAATGGCTGGGATTATAAAATAGGAAGAACTGAAAGAACCAAAGTCAAAGTAGGTAAAAAGGATGGCTTGGGCAGGGGTTTGGACTAGGCAGGACTAGCATAGCAATTAAATTTCCAGACTGTTGCTTATGAAAAATAAGCTGTCTTCGGATCATTTCTGGGACATAGCTACGTACAATGGTCATGGACCAGAGAAAATGAACCCAAATTGATGTTAAAAAACCATTTAAGCAAGATATCCCTCTGATGTTTGAGCCAAGATCTCCAAGAATATCAGGTTTCCTTGTTTGGAGGCACTGTTTGGGAATTCATGGCAGTATACTTATGGAAAACAATGAAGGCAGTTGTTTGCAAAGCCAGTGAAGCTGCAGGCTTCTGGAGAGACCAGCTCAGCCCATCCTACTCCTTCAGGGACATGCCAGCCCACCACTCCCAATGAGCATTTCAAGCCAGCAAATGAACCCTGCATGATAGCTTTTATGGGAGCAGACCTTGTCATTGTGCTAACTGGCTCCCCCCCCCCCCAGGCCTTAAACTGACAGGACCTATGCTTGAGGACCTCCTGTCAGAGGTGTTTGAAATTTGCTCAAACTGGGGCTTGCTCTTGTACTGGAAATAAAAGAGCCACACAACCTGATGAAATAGGTGACCTGGGAGGCAACAGGGGGTGCCCTGGGGAGCACCCTGATTCCATTACATACTGGCTCTGAGAATAAAGATCAGCTACTTACTCTCTTTGTACTTAGTTTCACATTTGTATGATGGGAATAATGTTGCTACCTACTTCATAGAGCCCTAAGGAAGAAGGAACAAGGTAAGAATCAAGTAGGGAGCATAGTGCCTGGTACAGGGTCCGAGCTAGCTCTGCATCCTACCCATGGTGGGGTAAAGGGTGGGAATACCTTCAAGGTGACGAAGGCATCTCCTTTATGGCTCTTAAAACACACTGTTTTCTTTTCAAGGGGCTGTTTTACAGCCCACTGAATCTCACTGCCATGCTAGCTCAGCATGAATACCCCCCATTAAGAAACATGTCACAGCCTTGCTTCACAAGGTTTGGAATCCCAAATCAGACTACATTCAGCTTTGGGTAGTGGAAGACATACTGGAAGGCCTTTCAATTCCCAGAGTCATGATCAGAATGAAATGTTCTCGCACCGGGCATTGCACATTTTAGAATTCAATTACAAAACCCTACCATTTAGCTCGTTAGGCTGGCTGCTCCACCCCAGAAAAACTGACAAAAGATAATTTTTACAGCCAAGCTGTGAGTTCCAGTGCTATAAATCACTGGTTATCAGATAGAGTGGAACTCATTAATATAAACGAGAAGCCTGAAAGGCACCCATTAGCATGCTATTAATTTGTTTGATGATCTACTACATGGCATGAGCTAAAATAGTTAGGCTGGGCAATATTGCATCTCACACAGAAGAACTATCGAGTGCCATTAATTTTTGTCTTGGGCTTGCAAATGTAATTGGGCATAATCAGAACTCATACATCTCCTCAGCCTTTTCATCCTCAGTGCTTTTTAAGGAAGAAAATTAGGAGTAGGGATGAACTCAAAGTCTTGCTACTTGGTAAGGACGACCCATATGACAGGAGGCTGGGGGCTGGAGGGATATAGCTCAGTGGCAGAGCAGTTACGGGTTCCATCCCAGCATCATATACACAAACACACAGAACTTTGAAGTGGAGATGCTCCCACCTATGTTTACCTTCTTTTGTTCTGCCTCTTCTGAGATTTTTAAAAAATTTATTTGCAAGCAGAAAGAGAAAGTAAGAGAGACAGAAAGAATGGGTGTGCCATTTCCAGCTGCTGCAAATGAACTCCAGATGCATGTGCCACCTTGGGCATCTGGTTTTACGTAAGTACTGAGGAACTGAACCTGGGTCCTTAGGCCTTGCAGGCAAGTGCCTTAACCGCTAAGCTATCTCTCCAACCCACTGATACCCTTCATTTTTTTTTAAAAAAAATTGTTTTTAAAAATATTTTATTTTTATTTATTTATTAGAGTCAGAGAGAGAGGGAGAGAGAGACAGAGAGGGTGAGAACAAGTGTGCCAGGGCTTCGAGCCACTGCAAATGAACTCTAGACACATGCGCTACCATGTGGATCTGGCTTATGTGCAACTTGGAGAATCAATCCGGGGTCCTTGGGCTTTGCAGGCATGCACCTTAACCACTAAGCCATCTCTCCAGCCCTGATACCCTTCTTAACAAGTGACCTGGCAAAGCAAGGATAATGTCAGAGCCCTTCAGGGGTGCGAGTAGCAGTTTGGAGGCTAGAAGGTTTCCAATCACAAATATGTCCTGGAGCTAGACAGAAAAGCAGGAGAGCACAGTGTCCACAAAGCATCCTGGCCTCTCCCTCTATGTGCCCCCTTGTTACGGCAAGGACTGAGAAGAATTCTATCACCCAAAGGGATTAAGTGACTTTTTCCACTACAAGTCCCAATAAATTGAATGGATAGGTCAATTGGAAAAGTTTATTCTCATTCACAAAAAAACAGGGGCTGGAGAGACGGCTTAGTGGTTAAGGTACTTGCCTGTAAAACCTGACTGTACTCTCTCTCTCTCTCTTCTCTCAAACAAGTAAATAAATAAATATTTTTTTAAAAGAGGGGTATCATAGAGCTGCCTGTATGTTCCTTTATATCCCTCCCTCTTCCTTCCTTTCCTTTCTTTCTTTCTTTCTTTCTTTCTTTCTTTCTTTCTTTCTTTCTCATGGCAGTTAGTGCTGCTCAAAGGCCACCCCCTTGCCATCAAAGGAATAGAAGAACTGTGTTTTCAGATACTGGAGTTGCTGATAAAGGTCTAGGAACCAGAACTGGTTCTTACAAACAATCACTTGACTATATTAAGTTTAAAAATCAAAAACAAAACAAGCTGGGCGTGGTGGCGCACACCTTTAATCTCAGCACTCGGGAGGCAGAGGTAGGAGGATTGCCATGAATTCAAGGCTACCCTGAGACTACATAGTGAATTCCAGGTCAGCTTGGACTAAAGTGAGACCCTACCTTGAAAAAAAAAAAAAAAAAAAAAAAAAAAAAAAAAAACAAAACAAAGTAAGAAAACTAATAGGGAGGTGACTTAGTTGGTAAAGTGTTGCTTCATAGGTATGAGGACTTGAGTTTGATCCCTAGAATCCATGTAAAAATGCCAGGCATGGTGGCATGTACTTGTAATCCCAACACTGAGGAGGCAAAGACAGGCCGATCCCTGGGCCTTACTGGCCCTTCAGTCTAGCCTAATTGTCAAGTTCCAGGCCAATGAGAGACCTGAGGTTGTCCTCTGGCTTGTACATGTACACATGTACAAGGGCCCAAGTGTGAACACATATACAAACACACACACACAGCATGCATAACATACACACACAGTAAAAACATAAAATAAAACATGAAAAATGCAAACAAAAAAATCTTGAAATCAATGAATATGCACAAATTTGTCATAAACAATAAATCTAAACAAAGTGATGCAATCATGTTTACCAGCAATGCATGAAGGCCTGGCATCAAAGCTAGACCAAGAAGGGGGAATACCAGTTCAGTTGCTGCCTCGCTAATGTATTTCCTTTAGCATCGGTATATTTGGAACTATGATTTCTCTTCACTGTAGAAGCAGCCCTTCGCATTCTTAAACATTTAAACACAACAGAGGGCATAACATTTGGCCAGGATTAGAAAGTGTAAGGGAAAAAAAAGTCACACACATTCCCAGTCCCCTGAGATAATAACTATTAATACTGTGGTGGATTTCTACATGTGCAATAATATATACCACAGCATGTATACATGCTATTATCTTGTCTTCAAAGGTATTAAGCATTCTCAGCTGATTCAGAGACAGAATTTCAATATCTCTGTTCTATTAGAATTCCTCACTTCTACTAGAATTGAACATGTACTTTTCCTGAGACCCCTGGCTAGCACATGCAGATGCAGATCCACTGAGGGACACTCTCCTCAGGAAACCCAAGAGCAGGAATTCCTGCTGGAAAGGTCCCTGGCATGGAAAGGCCCACATGTCCTCAAGCTAAGAGGCCAGAAGGGCTCAGGTCACAAGCAGAGAGGCAGCCAAGGCATGAAATCCAGGCTTGGCCTGGGTCTGCTGTTTCCCTTGCTAGCGTGAGTTTTGGACACTGAGCCTGAGGCATCTGAGTGACTCAATGCCCATGGAAACCCCTCAGGGCAGTGAGCAAAGCAAGATGTCCCTGAGACCAGCTGGTGCAAGGAGCCTGCTTCCTCATAGGCATGACCTCGTTACCTTTGTGAGGAGTATCTAAACTTAGGTGGCAGGCCCAAAGGCGCAGGCAGGAGAGCAGCTGAGAAATTCCCAGTTTTACAACATGGGCCACTCATGGTCTGGTTGTAAATAGTAGCCATCTCTCGATTTGGCTTGTTGATGCCTTTCTGGGAGGGCAGGGCTAAGATCAGTCTCAGATAAGACACCTCCAGCTCAACTTCCTGGACATGGCAGATTTATTCCTGGTGTGGTTCATTCTCTACATTCCTGTTGACTACAGCTGAGGCCACATGACACTTTCTTACACTGGAACCAAACAGAGAGACTGCACAATTAGCATCTCTCACGCTCCACAGTGTTATTTATGGTACTTCAGATGGCCATAATCAGTTCACTTCATTGGTCAGGAATGAAAGAGACAGGAAGGCTCAGGAAGAGGTGTAAGGGTCACTTCCTATTGTAGTTACCTTCTTGTTGCGGGGACAAAGCACCTGACTAAAAGCAGCTGGTGGGAGGAAAGTTTTATTTGGGCTTACAGTCTCTAGGGGGAAGCTTCATGGTGGCAGGGAAAGCATGGCATGTTGGACATCATCTCTGCCAAAGCAGGTGGGAAACAGTAAGACAGTGAGCCTAGATAACACTGGCAAACTAGGAGCTAATAAACCTCAAAGTCTGTCCCCAGAGACACACCACCTCCAGCAAGGCTCCCCCTCCCAAGTTGCAATCAGTAGGGACAAAGCAGCCAGAACACATGAGATTTTATGGGGGCCATCTGATTCAAACCACCACAAGTCATATCTGAGCACTTCCTGGGATCAAGCACCCAATCCCAGCCAGCTGTTCTAGGTAGCCCATCTCAAAGCTTACATTTCCCACTTTTATTAAGCGGCCAAGCATGTTTTACTTTACACTCTGGTATTAAAGTTAGACACTGCTTCCCCACATCTAAGTTGAGCTTAACTAATTGCAAAGATTACGTGAATGTGGAAGTTTCCTGCCCAGAGAAGGAAAAGATCAAATGTATTCTTGCTTACCAACCAACTCTAATGCACACCCTCTGCCCTTTACAGTAGTGGTACACCTCAAATGTATTTCACCTAGTGAAGAAAATACTATGATACATGAAACTTGGTGATGGCTCTACTGCAGGCACTCGCTGAGTGATCCCGGTAACCTATGGTGCATGACTCCCATTCCACAGATAAAACAAACACACTGAGAGGTCAAGGGACCTGTCTGGACACAGGTGAGTCAGGGTTTAAGCCTAGGCAGTGGGCTCTTAACTAACCACAGAACCATCATGCAGGGATTTCAGCTGTCATGCCACTCAGAGGGCACAGATCCCAGAGACAAGGTAAGAAGGGCTCTGACAGCCTCTGTTCACAGGACATGGGCCATGTAAGGGATTCTTTTTTAGGAGCTGTCTGGGCCATAGACAATTTCTGCCATGTACTCTGGCATCAAGGCCTAGTACCTGCGTTAGGTCAGACTCCTTGGAGTAGCATCTAGAAGGGCATGTCAGTTCTGAAACAAAGCCTTCCAGACCAGGGCTCACAGTGCCCGCTAGAGACCATGGACTGTGAGTGTGCACATGGGTGCACTTGAGCTGGAAGAGGCTCTGAATCCTCAGGTGGAAGCTAGGTCTCCTCACCGAACTTCCCAGCACCCACCCACCCAGGGACTGTACATGGGCCACATGGTAACCCTGCCAAAGTTTTCCTGAGCTCATGGATGATGAAGACTTCTGAAACAAACTTGCTTCATGCATGCACACCCTCCCCACCCCCAACATCTCTCTCCTCTCATAGGAAATACTACAGTTGGAAAATTCATGAAAACACCACCAGGGGAGTGGTAACACCCTAAGGGCCTTTTTCCAACAAACTGAAGAATCCAGCCCAGGGAGCAGTTGTTGAAGTCTCATTTTCCTGGCAGAAAATAATCTTGTACTTCACAAAAATCTTCCATGCATGGCTCAGACTTTGTCTGGAAATGTGTGGAGTGAGGGGAAAGGCAGCAGAACTCTGATGGCTCAATATATCTACATTCAATAATTTCTACCTTAGGAGATACAATTAGGAGAGGAGAAAAAGAGACTTTTACTACTGTCCCTTACAACCTTTTCTTTAGAAAATATTCATACCAAGCTGGGGATGGTGGCTCACACCTGTATTCATAGCAGTCAAGAGGCTGGGAGCAGGAGGACCACAGGCTAGAGGCCAGCCTGGGCTACAAAGCAAACTCTGTCTTTAAAACAAAACAAAACAAAACAAAAACATTTTTGCTACATTTATTTTCTCCCTTTCATTTTCCTGAATTATTTCAAAGTTGCAGACATGTGGTTTCGTTGATCAATATTTTGGTAGTCTCATTTAAAACAAAAAGACACCCTTGTAAATAACATTTCCAGTCTCAGCAAGCAATATTACATAATATCACCTCACATCATTATGTTTATTTTTAATAATATTAAGAGTCAGCAAGACCACAATGAATAGGATGATACAATCTGAATTTGATTAATTTGAGAAAAGCAATTCTGTAGAGACTCTCTAAGACAGTGCAGTGAATAACTTAGGTTCCATAGAACAAGGAGGACTTCCCAAGGTGTCAGCACTATTCTCCCCATTGTGCAACACTGTGGACTCAAGAGGACAGAAAAAGTGCAAAGCACATGGAGCCCACTGTGTACACGCTTTGAAAGTCAGGCTGCTATGTGCTGGTGGTCTTCCTTGTGCCACTTAAAGACATTCCTGCCTTAGGGAAGGAAGACTGGAAGGTATGCCATCTTTAGTTGTTCCATTCTTTTACTTTTTCTAAAAAGTTATTACTTTATGCTGTTCTTCAAAGAAGTTATTTAGAAAATTCGGCCAGTCCTAAAAAGTGTCTTTTGGCTGAACTAGTGCTTGCTTAGCTTTCCAGCCACAGCAAGCAATGACAGCTAGAAGCTTATGAGGGGGCTTCAAAACAAGAAAAGGAACAGGAAAGAAGAAAGCAGAGGGAGCTTGCAGAAGACTCAGAATGGGGCTACTGAGTATAAGGCGGACTTCCATTCCTCAGTCACAGCTCAGGGCCCTAAACAGTGCCCGGACTCATCTGGGTTCCTCCAGCCCTGAGCTGCTCCACAGCCAGCCCTACCTTGGAACTGAGAGTCAGTCAGTACCACCCAGTGCTCCTGGGCTTAGAGAGAGCAGCAGACCACCAGGTCATAAAGTGAAGTCTCCAACAACTAGGCCACTCTCTAAAAGACTCCTAAGGTAGGAGCTGAGAAATGAGTGTGTTCTCAGAACTAGACCACATATATCCCCTGTCCATGTATGTGGGGATGGTGCTACCACTGCCTCCCAGCACTCACAGAATGCCACGCCTAACATTCCAACACCCAGCTCTTGAACAATCTCCATTGTCCAGAACTCCACCAACAGTAAGGAAATGAAAGAGTGAGCAGTCCACAGAAATGCCAGGACACTAATCACAGCTTGGGGAGCATGCAGACCTCACACCACGGTTCCTTCTTTCACACACTTTTGAGGTCACTTCTTTCGGAACACAAACTATGCTCTGCTGGTGGATTCCTTTCTCATCAGTGGTTGTGAGTCTAGCCCCACAGTCCTAAGTGTCACATCATGGTGGCATGTAGAAGGTGAGTGCTTTGGAGTCAGGACCCTTTGGGCAGGCTATTTCTCCAAACTTCAACTTCTCACTGTGAAATACAGTCTGTTTACACATCCTTGAGGATATTGTGAGATGAGAGATTACATACTGACAAGCTGTGGGTCACTGTGGTGAAGAGAGTGGCTCTGGAGCCAAAGTTTCTATGATGGAACCCTTGTCTGCCATCTCTTGCTCCTTGACCTTGGGTAAATTACTCTACTTCTCTGCCCCTTGGCCTCCTCACCTGCAAGATGGGATAATAACAGCAGTGCCTACCTAATAGGTCACTGGGCGTATTATATGACAAGTACGTGATGAGCTTAGAATGTCTGGTGCATAACAAATACTCGATGTATACTTGATTAGTCATCACTATTATTATTAGTACATTCCCTGGTCCTTCACTAAACACCAGGTACTCAAAGGCCTCTACTGGCAAGAAAAAAGCTGGCTTATTTTGTTGGTTAGACCACAGTTTGTTCTAAGTAGCAAGAAAATGGCAGCTTCCAGCATTAGGGGACCTTAAAATTTTATAAAGATAGCTAGGCATGGTGGTGCACGCCTTTAATCCCAGCACTTGGGAGGCAGAGGTAAGAGGATTGCCGTGAGTTTGAGGCCACCCTGAGACTATATAGTGAATTCCAGGTCAGCCTGGGCTACAGGGAGACCCTACCTCAAAAAACAAAAACAAAAAATAAAATAAAATTTTACAAAGATAGAGACTCAAGTCTACAATATGGGGTCACTTACTATCAGGATCACCATCTGGTCACATCTGGTGAATCACTCCCTGACCACACAGCACTATCAGGATATATCACAGGATGACCTGAGTCATCAGGGGCACGTTCGTGTGTGCTCAGCTCACATTTCAAGACAACAGGAAAGTGTGTGAAACACTCCAAAGGTGCTGGTCCTACAACAACAGTTCAAGTTTTCCATGTACAAAGTGAGGGTACTTCCAGGCCATAGTGAAATTCCCTCTTACCCCCAACCTGCCCGCCATGATCTGATGAGTTAAGATTGTAGTGGAGGTAGATATACTGTGAAGTCAAGGGAACTTGGACTTCAGGCAACTGGGTTTTACATAGGGTCCTTCTAAACCCTCAGAGCCGTCTGACTGTCTGCACTGGACGTGGGGAACTGATCAGTTAGCTGACACTGAGATCTCTTTTCATGTCAACTGACCACATGCATCCATTCATCAGGTGGGCAGTTCTGGGACTTGAGGGAGGTGAAGTTGAGATGGGAGCTAAGTAAGCTGGGTTTAGTGGCTGAGGGTCACTTCCACATAGAGTTAATATGTCACCAATTCTCCCAGTGGGCACAGGGCCAGAGGTCATGTCACAATATGTGCTTCAGGCTCAGCTCCGGAAGCAGGCAACCAGTAGAAGAGAAACAAATGTGTGGAGTCAGAAGTTCATCTATGAGAACGCTTTCCAAATTTCACAGCTCGTCAATGAAAACTATGTGACTGTAGTTTCCTCAAATTTGACAACAGTCCTAAAAAATACTTGACATTCCCAATAATGAGCTATGAAGCTAAAAATATAGTTTTCCAAATTACCAGTGACCAGAGAAAAACAAGCTCTTAGTTGTCTATTGTAAAGAGAAGATGGAACTATTCTTTTAGAAACTAGTACAGGATAATTGTAACATGAAGAGGTGAGCAGTCAGAGAATGTAGGAAAAGACATTATCAACATGTACTAATTGTTAATGAAATGATTGGTGTGATTTTGTGGTCTGTGTCAGCTTTTCCAAATGTTTTGTGATATTTTTCTCTGTAAATACATCTTTACTTTTTTTTTTGTTTGTTTGTTTTTCGAGGTAGGGTCTCACTGTAGCTCAGGCTGACCTGGAATTCACTCGGTAGTCTCAGGGTGGCCTTGAACTCTCGGCGATCCTCCTACCTCTGCCTCCCAAGTGCTGGGATTAAAGGCGTGCGCCACTGCGCCCGGCTCCATCTTTACTTTTATACTTCAATTTGCATGAATTATTTTGGATTCTTCTTTAGTGAAGGAAATTTGGACCTCACCAAACCTAGCCTGCTCTTGACTATGGCCTTCTGGGAGCTCCTGGTCACTGTGGCCTGACCTTGAGACTAACCCATAGTATGGTGTGGGAAATGCCTTCCTCCAGCACCCCATGGAGCCTGACTCTTCATTCTAAAAGGGGAATAAACAGTGTGCCTGTCTGTGCTTGTAGCTGAAGTGAGATAAGGCAGGACAGGGCTAAGCGCCGGAAGGGCTGGAGAAGCAGGACCTCCAGGTACTGCTCATCCACATGCGTACTGTTGACTTACGTCCCAGTCTTTCACTTCAGACCCATAGCCTGACCTTTATCTACCATGTCACTGGACACCCCACAATACCCCACTCAGTCTTCTTTCCCAAACTTGGTGCTTTCTCATTTGGTCTCTTCTCCCAAGGAAAACTTCAAAGTGTGTTCTGTTGCGACTACTAGACATGTGAGCCCCAAATGCCCTGCTCCTCCCCCAGGCTCCCTAGTCTCCAGTGCCCTGCAAATCCAGCACATGGCTTCTCTGCACTACAGGGGACCTTCTCTTGGCTTCTCTTGTGAACTCCTATTTCATGGCCCCTGTAATAATAGGTCTCTTCTCATGTCAAAACAGCTTGTAGAATAAACACATCCAATACTGTGGTATTTCTAGAAGGGAGGCAATTCCTTGGAAGCCACTCTTTGGCTAAGGTCCTAAAGGGGGATATCAGTCAGACATAAAATGACAGTCTGAGGAAAGACCAAGAGGCCATTTCTCTATTCCCAAGGCTCCACCTGCTGCCAGAGGCCTTCTGTGCTCTATTGGTTCTGGCCTCTGGTCTCAGTCTTGAGAACACACTATCTCATGGATCTGGATTTTTGTTTCCTTCAGCTCTCAGCCTGAAAGACCCTGGTAGGTCTCATCCACACCTTGGCTTGTCAGCTCCGGAAGGGCTGTAATGACATGACAGAAAGCTGACAGGAACATAGCACTTCCATGCTGGAGCCCCAGAAAGGCACATCACAAATGCTTCTAAATTTATCTGATGTCAGGAGGTCTAAAAATACTGAAAGCGGGGCTCAGTACTTTGGACACTAAGGTGGCCTAGACAGAGCCTCAGCTATCCTTACAATTACTCTGAGAGAGCACTACAAACTGATATAAATAGATTTACTCTAAAATGAACGCTGATCCTGGTACTCAAAGGATGCCTCCAACCAATCCTCAACCACTCCCTAAAGCCAGATCAAGGTGAAGCACTTGATCTTAGACATGCTAGAGCTGCCACTGATAGCAACTAAGGAGTTTCCTGAGCTGAGAAAAAAAAATTTAACTTGTGGGGGGTTGGGGGGGTGAATAAACTGTCCCTTTTCAATGGAAGGCAATTATCTCAATGCAGCCCTGGTTACTCACATTCCAAGTAGAATAATTATTTCAGATTTCTTTTTGAGCCTGAGACCTTTAGTAAAGGAGGGAGCGAGTGCTACGAGGGCACAATGATAGGAAGTACTTCAGATGATGGCCCCTTCATTCAGAGGAAAAACTTGCAACAATTCTGTCAATTCCACTAAGGCATCCCTGAACTGACTGCTTATGTCCACAAGCCCCTGCACTATCCCCATTTAATTCCCCTACACTGGAATCCCAGGAAAATACTGCTGTTTGCTCATTTTCAGAAGGTCTCAAAGATATAAAGGATGAGCCAGGTGTGGTGGTACATGCCTTTGAGCTCAGCATTTGGAACACAGAGGTAGGAGGATCACTGTGAGTTGGAGGCCAGCCTGAGACAACATAGTGAATTCCAGGTCATCCTGGGTTAGAGTGAAACCCTACCAAAACAAAACAAAACAAAACAAAACAAAACAAAAAAAAACAAAACAAAAAAACCCACAAGGGCTGGAGGGATGGCTTAGTGGTTAAGGCATTTGCCTGCAAAGCCAAAGGACCCAGGTTCGATTCCCTAGGACCCATGTTAGCCAGATGCAGAAGGGGGCGCATGCATCTGGAGTTCATTTGCAGCAGCTGGAGGCCCTAGCGCACCCTTTCTCGCTTTCCCTCTTTCTCTATCAAATAAATAAATAAAAATAAAATATAAAAAAAAAGATATAAGGGATGTTGGACTTATGGTAGAAGATCTGGGCTGGAGCTCTCAAAAATGGGTGTTTTCTGCTTGGTGAGAACAAGGTGGTGACTACCTCCAGGGTTATGAGAGTGGAACTTACCTTCCTGAGAACACAGCACCAGCATTCACAATTTGCCTTTCTTTTCTTAGAAGGGTGTTCAGTGCTTTAATATTCCTATATTTAAAAGACCACACTTTAACCTTAAGTGGTAGCCCATACCTGTAACACCTGCTCTTGGGAGGTATAGGTAGGAAGACTGTGAGTTTAAGGCTAGCCTGGGCTATAACTGGAGACTGTCTCAGACAAATACCCTCCAAGGTGTTTAGTATTCAAGGTGTTCTAGTATCAAATGGGTTTGCTGTCCTCAGAATTTGCTTTCTTCTTTCCTCTACTAATTAAAAAGCATTACGGGGCTGGAGAGATGGCTTAGTGGTTAAGGCATTTGCCTACGAAGCCAAAGGACCCAGGTTCAATTCCCCAGGACCCATGTAAGCCAGATGCACAAGGGGCATGTGCACCTGGAGTTCGTTTGCAATGGCTAGAGGCCCTGGTGTGCCCATTCTCTCTGTGTCTGTCTCTCTTATCTCTATCTCTCTCTGTCTGCAAATAAATAAATAAAAATTTAAAAAAGCATTACCCTCTGAAGGATATTCCTGTATCTCAGGCTATCTATGAACAACTAGTGTTAATTGAACCTTTACTATATGCTATGAACTAAGTATGTGTATTTCATTCAGTCCTTTCAACAACCCTGTATAGTATGTTTTACTGCTTTCATGTCATAGGAAGAAACAGCCTCAAAGTTAGAGACTTGTACTCATTTATTTACAAAGCTAACAAGTGTCAGAGCTGGGGTTATAATACAGACCTAAGCAATTCTGAAATCTATGTCTGTGTTTTAAAGTCTATTTCTTAGTAAGTGAAACCATAGATACTAAAATTGAGACTTGATTCTTTTGTCTGTTTTGCATGTGTTGGTGTGTGTACGGTAGGTGTGTGTATGGGGTATGCATATGTGTCATACAGAATCACGTACCCCGTAAGTGTGGAGGCCAGAGGAGAGCATCGACTGTCCTCACAGTGTTCATTCTCTGTATTTTCTTGAGAGTGGGTCTCTCCCTCACCCTGCAGCTGTTGTCAGTTGGTGAGCCACAGTGATTCTCGGGTCTCCTGATCTGCCCCTCCCCCACTGGGGGTCCAGATGTGTGTGGCCATACCCAGCTTACTGCTTATGTGGGCTCTGGGAAGTCACACTTAGTGGAATCTAGCTGAGTGGCTTTCATGCTTAAGACCAAGTGCTCTTAACTGCTGATCCATCTCCCCAGCCTGAAGACTTGATTTGGAAATGGACTAGGGACTGAAAGAGTTATTGTCAGTAAAACAATTAACACAGATGCTCGTGTGTATTTTCTTGCTCAAGGGGTTCTGGAACCTTCCCTGAAATGAGGTCAGCAGCTGGAGAGTGGCTGGCAGTGGGAAAACAGTAAGAGGATGACCAGATACTCTCAAATCACCTCCTGGCACTAGCTCAAGAGCTGGCTCCTGAGCACCCCAGCAGTCTCTAGGATGTAGTCTGACCGCATTCTTTGAAGTGCCTGGTAGCTTCTTGTAGGCTACCAGGCTCAGAAGGCAAACTAGTACCTGAGGAGCAGCTGCCCAGGGCACTATCAGCCCCACAAGAGAAGTCCTGTCTCCTGGCCACTAGGGTCATGGCTTCCTTCCATCATAAGCAAACTAGCCATTGTAACCTAGGACATTGTAATCTAGGGCATCTGACAGGTGTAGGTCTGGGTAACAGACCCCCCAGGACATGGGATGGGTTATTACATATATATGTACTTCACAAAGATGATCTGTCATATCATGTAAATAAAAGAAATGTCACTGGGAGGGCTCAGCTACCTCAGTTTCATCTGTAAAACAGGGTAACAGCCAGCCTTTGAAACTTTATGAAGTAATGAGTCAGTATGTGCAAAGTGCAAAGGACCAGTGCTTTAAGTTCAATGAACGCCCAGTAAGTGCCAGCCATTGCTGCTATTATTGACCCAGGAGGAGTAGCAGGAAATCAGATGTCTATGTAAAAACCTCCCCACTGTCCTCAGAAGGGGACTTCCCTGGCACCACTGATGTGAAGGCAGTGTTCTCCAGTGTGGGGCAGGTGACTAGGGCACGGCCTGGATTATGCACAGCACTGGGGTGGGGTACTGCCTGTGGTATGTTAGGGGCTCAAGGTCCCAGCATTTACAACAGCAGAGGGGAGGGTTTGACACTAGTAATGCAAAGTACCACATGGCACATGATTGAATTCTTGGATAAACAGCACATCCAAACCCTCAAAGCCTATGTGGCAGGCTGGCTCGTGGCCTCAGATGGGAGTATGCACTCAACAATATTTGTTGGCCTGGCGTGGTGGCACATGCCTTTAATCCGGGCACTTGGGAGGCAGAGGTAGGAGGACTGCCATGAGTTCAAGGCCACCCTGAGACTACATAGTGAATTCCAGGTCAGCTTGGGCTAGAGTGAGACCCTACCTCAAAAAACCAAACCAAAACAAACCAAAAACAAACAGACAAACACAATATTTGTTGCATGAAAAGGGAATGACCAAAAGGCCAGAGGTGTGTCTTAAGAGCCTGCTACGTGGTATATATTACACTTGGTGCTTCAGGGACCTAGCCTTTCTTCCACAAACTATAGCTGCAGGGCAGATATGGATGAATTCTTTGAGTGTCCCTTAATGCCCTTAAGCATATGGTTGGCAAATGGCAGAACTATACCACTACTTCCTGAGCCCCTTTGGCAGGGCTGACTACATGATTTGTAAGGCCCTGAGCAAAATAAAAATAGGGGTAAGGGAGCCAGTCCCTTTTCCAGAGACTATCAAGAATTTCCCAACAGAGCTAAGGAGATGGCTTGGTGGTTAAAGGCACTTGCTCCACACGCTTGCCAGCTGGAGCTCAGATCCCCAGCACCCACATAAAGATGGACATAAAATGGCAATTATGTCTGCAGTCCGCATGGGAGGTGAAGTCAAGAGAATCCTGAAGCTCTTGGGTCAGCTAGTCTGGCCTTTCTAGCAACAAACAAGAGAGATCTTGTCTCAAACAAAGTAGAAGGTTGTCCTCTGACCTCCACACGTGTTGCACTGCACATACACCATATACCACGCACCATACACACACACACACACACACACACACACACACACACACACACACTAATGATGATAGTAAAGAATTTTAAGACAGTGACAGCAGATTGTTGAGTTTTACAAAGGGGCATTCTGAATAGGAGACTAGAGTGGCTACACAGGTTGCCTGGCCATGAGGCTAGCCCTACTCCAAGAAGCTGAGGGAGACAGCAAGTATATGCAATCAGTCCTGTGATAGTTCCAGCAGTTTTCATTTTGCCAAGCTCAGCCCATCTCTCCAAATGACTTCTCCAGAAAGACCGCCACGTATTATCTTACCCTCCTTGCAAAATACAAAGGCTGGAAAAATCCCTGCCAGAGGAGCTCAAAATTCCACATTAAAGAGGCCTGCACACCAGTGAGCGGGTGAGCGATCCTGCCTTCTGGACAGTCTACATTTGCATGAGGCCACGTGAGTGGCAGACACTCTATCCGTGGAAACAAGCATGCCTGGCATTTGGAAATCTAAGTGAGACCAGGCCCGTGCTTGAGGAGTCCCCATTACCACAGAGTGAGCCTCCTGATTAAAACCAGCACTCTGAACTTCCTGGGTTTCACTGGGTAAACGCCTAGGTCACGCTCACTGGTTTCTGCCAATGAGGAGGGATGAGTTTCTGACATCATAGCCTGACCTCTGGGGCCTGGGGTCTGTCTCTCTGGGGTTTAAAGCACCATCTCTGGAAGACTCCTGAGATCATGCAAAACTGTATCTGAGCTCTAGAAAGCTGTGAGGATAGAGCTCAGACCTTCTGGAGGAGAACTGGAAACAATTAGGTTGATTTGGGGGATGTGCTCTAGGTTCCCTTTCTCCCCCTACCCCCAGTCATGGCTCACCCTCAATCCTCAGCAGGGAGGGAAGGACATGTTTTGGCCAGTGTGGCCCTGAGGCATTTTCTGCCATGTGTCCTATGTGTAAGCACACAAGGTCTTCTTCAACCAGCTTCCCTTTTCCTACCAGGAATGGCAAGAGCTGCCACCCTCCATGCTTCTCAGGAGTCAGTCCTTGCACCTCCCTTGCACAGTAACAGAATTAATGTCATACCCCCATGGCCATCCAGGTGGCAAGAACCTTGCCTTCAAAGAGAAGGGACTAGGGTGGTTTAGGATAATTTATTCCAGCCAGCTTACACAGTGATTTCTAATTAACCAGCCTCAACCTGCTAATTAGATGTCTACAATTAAAGTTTTAGGGAAAGAAAAAAATGTCACCCTTTGACCCAACACTTGGCATGACAAAGAAAACCAAAAACCAAAAAACAAACAAACAAAAAAATTCCCTGGAATCAAGTGATCAGACAAGTCAGAACAGGGCTAAAGATCCAATATATTCCTGCTTCACCCACATGGCATTGTGGGACTTCATCATCTTCCAGCCTCAGAGGGCTGCTCCCTGGAAGAGGGAGAGGATAGGGGAGACAGTGCCAGCTGAGAGTCCCAAATACAGGGACTAAATTTTCTGGCCATCACAGATAGAATCCCTTGTCATAAGAGTATCTGGAAAGTTATGAACGGTTCCCTCTTAGCCTTTTGTTCCAAAGCATCTCTGTAGATAGACAAGAGCTCTTCACAGCAGGGGGGCTCTGGCTGTCTAGAAACACTTTCATTTTAAACTCAACTTTGGGTCTAGCTCAGCTGTCTGAACCTTCTGCTCCTTTTGGAAGTAAAAGATCTTGGGATCATGTCCCTCATTCTAATCATTCTCTCCTCAAAACCCACAGGCTTAAGCCAGTGACCAAGTCCAAACACATGTTTGCTCTGAGAATTTCATCAAATCCCAGGCTGAGCTGTGAAAATAGCAGTGCCAACTTACTGTTTCCATTGGTGTTTCTGGAGCTCAATTTTATAGATAATCTGTGAGCCCCAGGATACATTATTTTAAAAACTCATGTATAATAATATGATAAAACTGCAATAATGAAATACTACCCACAAAAGTTCCAAGAATCAGTAGAGCTTGCCTGGGTCTGTACGAGTTGATATGAAAGGTCTACAAAGTTCCTATGTGTACTCAGGGCATTAATGGCACTGAAGACACATGAAAAGTTTATGGTACAGTTCTTACTCTCTCCATGCTAATGACATCACTAAAGAAGCCTAAAAGAGCACATAGGAAAGAATGTCAAGGTTGGTAAAATACTCAGGCCCCATTGGTCTCAACTTCCAAGTTCCTATATATGAGGGCCCCAGGGGGAAGGGACTCAAAGGACTGATCCTCCCTACCAGCAGGCAGCTAGAGAACCATCGAGCCAGGATAATTCTAATCAGAACTGCACACAAAACTGCTAGTACTTCACAGCATGGATCTCCTGGTTAATAAAAACATGGCTTTTCTTGGGTGGGTTCAGCATGTCACCTACACTGTCTATTTATACTCCTCATTTGCCTGATGAGGCCTAGCATGGTAGCCATAGTCTCTGTCTACAAGCGTCTCTGGTGACTCTACTCTTCCTGTAGGCATGAGAGCTGGGTTTTGCCCCCTCTCTCCCATCTACTCTTCCCACAATGATGCTGGCCCATGAGTGGGCAGTGCTCAATGAGTGGGCAATTCCTGAAGAACAAAAGCAGATGACCAACTGCAAGGAAAGCACTTGTGATGGTTTGAACGTGTATCCCAGATTGCAGGTGTTGGAAACTTGGTGTCCCAGCAGTGTTCAGAGGTGGGACCTTTGGGAGGTGACTGAGTCATGAGGACAATGTCCATGGATTAACTCATTCGTGGGTTAATGGGTTATCACAGGAAGGGCTTTGTTGTTAAGAGCTAGCTCTCTGGCATGCTTCCTCTGTCTTGCCACACGATGCCTTCTGCTTGTTAGGACCCAACAAGAAGTTCCTTTCCAGATGCTAAGCAGATGCCAACCCTATGTTCTTGGACTTCCCAGATACTAGAGCCATACGCCAAATAAAAGTCCATGACAAATGATCCAGTCTGTGGGAATCAGTCACAGCAACAGAAAACAGATGAAGACCTATTGGTCAATAAGATTAAAGTGACTTACTGTAAAGGCAGCCCAGAGGCCACCTAGAAAACATACCCTGACACTTCCTCAAAGGAGGAAGCATGGGCTCTGAAGGGCCAAGGAACTGAATAAGGTTACTCAGTTGGTGGCAGAGCCAGCAAATGACTAACACATCAAGATTCAATGTAGATTTCTAGTCTGTCTGAAAGAATATGATTTTACTAGGTTGTGAAACACTCAGTAAGTACAGAGTCCAAAATCCCAGGGCATTATTTTCTAGTAGTTCCAGCTGGGGAGTCAGAACTCAGGTGACCCACAAAGTGATAAGGATCCAATTTGCTGCTCTCAGGTCATTTTCGATAGCTTAACCAGCAGTTCAAGGTAGTCCATAAACCCTGTTTGGACAAACAAGATGTTTTGATGGAGTAATACCAAGAAAGACACTTGTCATGCCTTTGAAAGAACTTGCCCAGCCTGAGTCAACGGTATTGCCAAAGGCACTTCTCTCTAGCCTAAAAGACCAGAGCAGGAGACCAACAGTGTCCTAGTAAGGCTGATGGGGATGGATCCTGAAGCCTGGGGACAGGATTGTATGAACTTCATAGTGTGCTAAATAGCACTGGAGTAGAGCCCAGTCTAACCCCCAGGAGAGATGGCCTGGGGCAAGGCAGCAATCTTAAGGGCTCTGTTGACCTGACCTGACCACAGACAGCCTCAGCTCCACCTTCTTTCTCACATTCCCATTCACTTCCCCTTGTCACTACACAGCCAGCTGGGAGTCATCCCGGCTTTCTGGCTTTCTTCTGTCATTAGAGGGGCCGATCCCTATACAATCAGCCAGGCTGGCTAAGGTTCAGGTGGCAAGGGAGGGGCAGCTGAGTTTCAGGATAGCTCCAAATCAAGGATGGGCAAGAAGGGAATGGCCCACAACACATGGAGCAGATGTAGTGCATTCATCTTTGTGACTAGCTAACTAAACTGGGCAAGCTCTGGAGTTAGCCAGGCCCGGATGTGAATCTTTCCCGGCTGCTCTCCACCTCTAGTAAGTAATTAAACTTCTTTTAGCCGCATCTGTTTCATCTAGATAACAGAGGGCACCATTTCTGAGAGGCAAGTGGACTGAAATGAACTAATGGATACGAAGCATTTAGCTTAGCACCAGGAAACCTAATCCCTTAATACATGTTTTACCTAATTTTATTTCCATTCTTATCACACAGCTTACTTGCTGGTGTCTCTGCTAACAGAGCTGGATTTGATTTGTGTCTGTCTCTCTCAATACATGGTTGACCCAAATAGGAATTTTCTCCTGGCTTTGTAAGGCAATGAGGTTTCTATTTGAGGCAGGGGTACATTTTCTTTAAGGATGTTAGGTGGGGGCAGTCCCATTGATGGTGAGCATGTGTCCCTGGATGAAACCTCATGGGCCATTTACCCTCCCCCCCCCCAACACCACCACACACACCACAGATGTACAGAAAATTATGAACGCTCACTTGGATGGATATGCCTCATTGTGGCAGAGTCTTTTTTTCTCTAAAGAAAGACAGCTCTGAAACCTCAAAGCATGGGTAGTGGGTAAATTGGATTGGATGCCTCTTCCATTCTCACCCAAACATCACTGAATCCTAACTCCTCAAGGAGGCAGATACAATGTGGATCTACATGAATGGTGTTGCCCAATTCTCCAGAACATTCTAGACCATCTCCCTTGGGCAAAACCAGCCTGCTCTACTCCCTCCAGAACACACTGTGCTTCTGCTAGCCAGGTTTATATGTAAGCTCACCAACTTCCTCTAAATCCCCTTGTTTTTCTCCCCACCACATGTCCCAAGGTCTTCACAAAATGGTACTGTTTAAAGATGTTTTACACTGGTTGTCTTTGCAAAAAAAAAGTACAAGAACCGCTTTCGATTTCCCATTTCACTAAAAATCAAGCTTTCCCAATTGTTCTGAGACAAACTGTCACAGTGTCCCATGTTTAACAGGTGCATGACAGAAAAAACCAGAATCATTAACTCACCAATTAGATAAAACACACAGAGTTTTAGGCAGGAGGGAAGAGATAGGATTTGAAAGTTGATTTTTTTTTTCCTGTGCCAAAGAAATGAAAAAATATAGTACCTTATCCGTAAAGATGCATGTAAATTAAGCAGGTATATCATTGTTTATGGATGTGAAACCAGCTTTACCTTAGGGATGAAGAGATGGCTCAGTGGTTAAGGCACTTGTCTGTAGAGCCTAACAATCTGAGTTCGATTTCCCAGTACTCATGTAAAGCCAGATGCACAAAAGTGGTGCATGCATCTGGAGTTCGTCTGCAGTGGCTAGAGGCCCTGGCATGCTTATTCCCCAGCCCCCCCCCACTTGCAAACAAATAAAAATGTTTTTTAAAAAGTACCTTGGACATTAAGGGAGTGTTGTTATCTCTTATAACAAGAAATTGTAGGCGAGGCGGTTTGAGGGTAACCAATGTTGTGACCCATCACTGTCATCTATTACCCAAGTTATTTCCTTTTCCACCCTTGGTCTACATTGTGACATTTGATTTTTGTAATTTTTCACTGCAGTCATAAAATGGCAGCTGCTATGGGCCCAAGCACCACATCTTCATAATAACACACTCAAGTCATCTTTTAAGAAGAAAACCCTTCCTAGGAGGAGTCCCTCACACCGCAATGGCTTGAATTGGTTCACAAGACCATCATTACACCAATCATTAACAAGAGGGTTAGAATCCTAACAACTGTCAAGAGAGGCAGGACTCCTCCATGGGCTACTGGGACAGATAGCCTAGACTCACATAGGCATTGCTTCTGACTCCTGAGCAATAATGAAGGATGGGCAGGGGACAGCCCAACAGTACCTACAATAGCATAGAGTCCTCCAGGGTTCCTAAAAATCTAAACTTCATATTTGGCCAATAAGCAGGTAAAAAACACCCAAGTATCATAGGTCTGCTGTCAAACACCTTTCTTACCACACAGCATACTTGGGTCAATAATCAGATACGACACGAGGACCTTCTTTGAAACCCAAGTCAACCAACTAACTTATAAGATAGTTTTGAGGCAATCCAGTATCCTAGTATTTAGTAAGTGAGGCACACTTCCTCTTATTGTACCTTAGATCTGGTCTTCCTAAAGGCCTTGGAGCCCTTTCTTCCCTGTTTCGAGAATGTTCTCCCACATCTTTGTGTTACTGACTCCTTCTCTCATCAGCCCTCTGTTGCCATGCTACCTTCTCAGAGATGCTTCCCTCTCCCTGAAGTCTCCCTCCACCTCACCTGTCTGTCTTCTTTGTGCTTAGTCCTAGTATCGTCATCTGAAGAGACCTTACTCATTTACGAGTTATCTGTCTCCTCACGTAAAACAACTCCAGGAGAAGAGATCCTCCTATAGATGGTACAATCTTTTCTCCAGGGCCAAACCAGCATGCAAACAAGACATGCAAGTGTTCCAATGAATAAATTCAATTTTCTTTCTTCTTAAACACTAATCACAGTAACTACTAAATAACTGCTACTTAATGAGCATCTAGCACATATTCTTATTTAATCCTCACAACAATCCTGAGAGGGCAGGTATTATTACTGCACTATAATTAAAACCCAAGGCTTACTTTAACCCTGTGCTGGTGGTAAATATCTGACAGGCATGCTTCAAGTCATTACTCTGGGGCCTACTGGATCTCTGCACTCTTTCTTCTGAGTGTAGATTCAACACAATGCTTGGGACAGCTATCATATTTTTTTTAAAAAAATTATTTATCTATGAGAGACAGAAAAAGAGAGCAGGAGAGAAAGAGAGAGAAAGAAAATGGGTTCATCAAGGCATCTTTCCACTGCAAACAAACTACAAACACATACACCACTTTGTGCATCTGGCTTTATATGGGAACTGAACTCGGGCCAGCAGGCTTTTCTAGCAAGTGCCTCTAGCTGCTGAACCATCTCTCCCTCATGGTATTTTTTTTTGAGGGTCTTTGCTCTAGTCCAGGTTGATCTGGAATTCACTCTGTAGCCCCAAAGCTGGCCTTGAACTCATAGCCATCCTCCTACCTCTGCCTCTTGAGTGCTGGGACTAAAGGCATGCACCACCACACGTGGCCTACCATCTTTTAATTATGTCTAGTCAGAGATAATATCTAGAAGATAGGACTACATTAGGTCAGGGCCCAGTTTGTTACCCCTTCAGTAGTTCTTCCTAAGGGTTTATTTCTGCCTCTTCAGAATATACAAAACCCAATGCTACAAATAAACCTCAGCCTTGGCAAGCAATACAGCCAGACCTCTGGATCCGCCTATAGAAGGTTATTAAATAGCACAGCCCAGCTGCCAGAGCCTTCTGAGGCTTGGCATGGATGGGAGGGCTCCCCTGTGGGGACCTCTGGCTGTCTCTGTTTGGTTACAGATCAGAATTTCCAACTCCGCTACTCTTCAGCTTCCCACACCCTTCTGACAAGATGGCGCAAGAAGCACAGACAAGCAGCAGCTGGGGCCTCCATGCCATCCAGGCCTAGCCTCTACTCTGGGATTTTTGCTTCCCTTCCTGTCACCCTCAGTTTCCACATTTGAGATATAAGTGCCCTGATGCTCACAGAGTTCCTTCCACTTCTGAGCTCAAATTCATGGTCTGTCTTGAGAGATCTGTAATAAGTGGGCAATTCTGGCACAGAATGTTTGCATGAGGACAGGGAAGGGAACCAGCCTAGAAAAAAGTGGCACTTAAACATATAGTGGGTGGTTCCAGCAGGAGAAGGCTGGATGTCGTGGACTGTAAGAGATGGATAGTGAGCAGGTTCCAGCAGGAGAAGGCTGGGTGCTGTGGACTGTAAGAGATGGACAGTGAGCAGGTTCCAGCAGGAGAAGGCTGGGTGCTGTGGACTGTAAGAGATGGACAGTGAGTGGTTCCAGCAGGAGAAGGCTGGATGCTGTGGACTGTAAGAGATGGACAGTGAGTGGTTCCAGCAGGAGAAGGCTGGGTGCTGTGGACTGTAAGAGATGGACAGTGAGTGGTTCCAGCAGGAGAAGGCTGGACTGTAAGAGATGGACAGTGAGTGGTTCCAGCAGGAGAAGGCTGGATGTCGTGGACTGTAAGAGATGGATAGTGAGCAGGTTCCAGCAGGAGAAGGCTGGGTGCTGTGGACTGTAAGAGATGGACAGTGAGTGGTTCCAGCAGGAGAAGGCTGGGTGCTGTGGACTGTAAGAGATGGACAGTGAGTGGTTCCAGCAGGAGAAGGCTGGGTGCTGTGGACTGTAAGAGATGGAAGTGAGTGGCTCCAGCAGGAGAAGACTGGATGCTGTGGACTATAGGCTCTCCCCAACACAGAACTAGGAGTTACCACACCTTTCAGTCCATTTCTCCCCATGGAAACTCTCTGAGAACACAGGATGAAACCAATGACCCAAAATTCTGTTGGCTGCTTGAATCTTAGGCAAGTTAACCTCTTCGTATCTGCATTTTCTCACTTTTTACTGCAAATAATTATAGTCCCCCCCATAGCAGGCTTTAAAGTGCCTGTGAAGATGGAACAGTGATGCACACATCAAGTGCTCAGTGAAGGCTACTAGTAACATCAGTCTATGGACCACACAAGCCAGGAGCAAGGGATTCTGCTTCCAGGTAAGATTTTGGATAATTGCTTGTCAAGTGAATGAATATGGTGAAACAACTCTTCATTCTTCCAAGTCTAGCTCTTCTATCTGCACTGATTGTGGGCTAGCCTAGTCTCCTTCAAAACTTTGTTTTTACACACACATATCCATGTATTCCACACATCCATACACATGCAAACATGCATATGCAGTGCATATACACCACACACCCATGCATGTAAAAACTCTCTTCAACCTAGATTTTAGTGCAGTTTTGTTTTCATTTTCTTAAAAAAATTAAAATCAGATCCTATGAAACCAGGTAAATTAGTGAAGAGTTTTATTTTTGTTTTCTTTTTAAATTTTTCATTTATTTATTTATTTGAGAGAAAGAGGCAGAGAGAGAGAGAGAAGGAGGAAGAGAGAATGGGAGTGTCAGGGCCTCTAGCCACTGTAGACGAACTCCAGATGCATGTGCCCCCTTGTGCATCTGGCTTACGTGGGTCTTGGAGAGTCGAACCTGGATCCTTTAGCTTTGCAGGCAAATGCCTTAACTGCTAAACCATCTCTCCAGCCTATTTTTGTTTCCTTAAAAAAAATTAATTAAATTAAAATTAAATTCTATGAAACCAGGTAAATTAGTGCAGTTTTGCTAAACTTAGATTTTATGCAGAGGGTAGTAATAGGAAAATATTAACCCTAAGTTCACTGTGGGAAAAATATATTTATATTACATATGCATAATATACATTTCATCATTAGAATATTCTTCTGAAAAAAATTTGCAAAGAGATGTCAAAACACACAAAAAATTTAATGGGCTACTTAAAAAATGTTCAGGGCTAGAGAGATGGCTTAGTGGTTAAGGCACTTGCCTGCAAAGCCAAAGGATCTAGGTTCGATTTCCCAGGTCCTACATAACCCAGATGCACACAGTGGTGCATATGTCTAGAGCTTGTTTGCAGTGGCTGAAGGCCCTGGTGCACCCATTCTCTCTCTTCTCTCTCTTTCTATCTCTCTCACTTGCTCTCAAATAAATAAATAAAATATATAAATGTTCAAATAACTTAAAGTCAAGAAATGAGGAAGAGAAAAGCAAAACAGATCAACAGAAATAATAATAAAAAGCCATATGTTGTTTACAAGCAACTCGGTTGGAAAACAACATAGGTTAATTAAAATTGAATATATAGAAAAATGCATTATGCAAGCACATATCAAAAGAAAGATGAGCAGCTATAATTAATATCAGATAAAGTAGGCTTCTGAGCAAAGCAAATTATAAGGCATAAAGAAGACATGGCACTGAGCTTTCATATAAGGTGTCTGAGAAGATCATGTATCCAGTGGGATGGGGACAGCAAAGCAGGCAGGAAGATCCTCTGCCCTCCACCCCAGGACTCTGCTTCCTATCTGCCAAGGGGAGCAGGAGAGACACTGCCTGGCTCTCACTTCCTACCTCTGGCATATTCCGTTATCGTCACCTCCCCACTCTCCCTTTCCCCTTTCTAACCTCAGCTTTTGAAGGGAAGGAAGTAACCCTCAAAATGCCAAAAGTGAAGGGCCTTGTTGAAAAGCCTTCTTCAGTCCAGTGCCAAGCACTCATTCTTTGGGGGTAAATTCCCAACTCCTCACTATCATGCTACACATAGAGAGAAACTCCCTCACTTTTACTTTGCCCCCCCCGCCCGCCTTACCCAGACCTCTTTCTTCCAAGAGAAATTATATAGGAAAAAATTCTACAAAGCCAAAGGATCCTGCCCAGGACAAAGTCCTGGGTTATGTTGCTTGCTTTTCCCATCTTGGCTAGGTTAAGTTTAACAAGCCCCAGCAGCCATGTGTGCATGGTTAGTGTGCACTGTCTGCTGTCTCGCCTCCTATCCCATACTCAGACCCAACTCCTCAGAGTCTGCTCAACACCTCCAACCCCATGCCTTCTGCCTTCTCAAATGTGTCATCTAGCACAATGTGTGAAAATATTGAGATTAAGGTAGCCTCAGCAACCCTGGTCAACTTATGTGAATAAAGGCTTGGTTTCTCCTTGGCCTGGTTCTGCCATCCGGGTTGCAGACAGACCAGATTGACACTGAGAGTCAGAAGTTAGACAGATGGTGAGATCATGTTGTGATCACAAGAGTCAAAGAGGTTGACAGCTGCCCATCCCCCTTTCTGGAAATCCATCGGCTCCCACAGTCAGGCAATCTTCTTTCTTCTCAGGCTTCCAGCTTCAAGAGTGTTGAAATCTGTTATCAGGGGAGAACGTGCTTTCTTGACTAAGAAATTCTGCAATGACAGTCCCCATCTTCAGCACTGTAGTGAGGGGCCATGGGGCGAAGGATTTACACGGAGGGAGCTCGGTTTGAGGTTATGATGTTCCCTTGCTTGGTGACTTGGGGCAGAACGCTTAACCTCTTTACACCTCCGTCACGGCCTCCACAAACTGAGGGTGTTAGAGCCTGTCCTCGCACTAGTGGTGTGTGTTACAGAAAACACTACATACAAAGTCCTTAGCACCGTGCTGCACACAGGAATTGCTGAACAAACAGTTTCCCTTGTTAGCTCAACTGGATCTGGATTCATTCCCCCAGCAGGAACCACCCCTTCTGTGTCCTCCATGATGCCAGCCACAGGGCAGGCATTCATGGTACCCATCCTGGCTCAGCAGTCATGCTATCTGGATGTATTTAGCCATAGGTACTTCAAAAAGAACATTTAATAACAGCCCTCCTTGTCTGGTTTAGTTCTGCAGTGGAAAGCAAATTAGCCTCTTAGCTATCCAGGAACCTGAGAACACATGGCCTCTAATATTATCACACCTTCCACTTGCATCTGTAGCTGATTAAACACAAGGATTGGTGAAATGTACTTGTCTGTAATATTTGACAACACACAGCTTGACCAAACAGTCTCACTCAGACTTCAAGCATGTCAAGGTGACAATGGACTAGAGATAGCCTGGCAGAAAAGAAAAGTGTTTTTTTTTTTTTTCTAATTCATCTGGCATAATCTAAGATGCTATTAAGTAAAAAATAAAACCGGTCTTTGCACTACTGAGGACCTAAATGGTTCTCTCACTGAAACCTACAATCCGAGTATTTAAGAGGTACTCTAAAGAAGTGCTTTTGGAAAAGTTCCATTAGAACAGATGTATACTTAGCCAGTGAACATAAAAAATAAGAATTGCTCTAACTGCAGGAACAAGAAGATCCTCTCATTAACGGTCAACTGGAACCCTTCAAATAAAGAAGTCACCCATTGCCCAGCCAAACAGGACCAATATGCTTCTCTCTGGATAGTTTTGCCATTCTACTTTCCCCTTCTGACTTGTCTCTACAGCATCAATTCTTTTTAATGTTTTATTTTTATGTATTTGTTTGAGAGAAAGACACTGGGGTAGAGAGAGAGAGAGAGAATGGCTTCTAGTCACTGCAAACGAATTCCAGATGCATGTGCCACCTTGTGTATCTGGCTTACGTGGGTCCTGGGGAATCAAACCTTTGGCAAGTGCCTTAACTAAGTCATCTCTCCAGCCCTACAGCATCTATTCTTAACCCTTCTGTCCACAGCCCATCTATGGTTTTCGGGCCACCAGGGTTCCTGACCCTGTGGAGGGTGGATTGTGTGGCCCTGAACTACAATGATTGGTTCAGTGATAAACACATGACCTGAGCCAGGCAGGTAAGAACCAAGGACTCATAGCCAGGATTTTTGTCTATTAATGTCTCCAGTTTGCAATCAAAGGGAGAGGCTGCCAAAACAGAGCCACCCCAGAGCAATATAAAAGAGGAGAAGGCAAAGAAAAGAGGAGTCTCTGAATCCCCAAGTCAAGGCACATCTGAAGCCAGCTCTCCTTCCCAGCCTTAAGGCAGTAAATTCCCTTTGCTTAAATTAGTTTGAACTGTGTCTGTGACCTTCAGAGTCCTGAGACATAAATTTAAACAGAAGTGCACTTATAAGTGCCAACTTTATGGCTTCTCAGTTTAAGAAAAATTATTTGAAATATAAAAATGATGCACCAGATTCCCAGCACTACTTCCCATCTGCCTGGAAGATGAGTATAGGACTGAGCATTTGTGAGTGGCTGACTGCTGGCTTGGAAATGCCAGGGACCACCACTCAGGTAAGCAGGCTCTGGATAAGGAAGAAACACTGGTGCCTCAGAAAACTTCTGAGTTGGTCCTGGCTGGGTCACTCTTTCAGCCATAGGACTTCAAATAAACCCTTCTGTGTCCATTTTTTGCCTCCTCTAAGAGAACAAAGACTTCTACACTAACACAGGGAGAGCCAGAGGCAGTATTGCACAGTACTCTGGATCATGGTCTCAGAGTCAGGTAGAGCTGCAGGCTTACCCCAGCCTGCCTGCACTCTCACTGGCTGTGTGTTTTCATCCAGTTTATTATTTTAAAATATATATTTATTTACTTATTTGCCAGCAGAGAAAGAAAGAGAGACAGACAGAAAGAATGGGCACACGAAGGCCTCCAGCCACTGCAAATGAACTCCAGATACATGTGCCACTTTGTGCATCTGTCTTTACATGGGTACTAGAGAATTGAACCTGGGTCATTGGGCTTTGCAGGCAAGCACCTTAATCGTTGAGCCATCTCTCTAGCCCTGCCAGTTTCTTAATCTGTAATATGAAAACAAATGAGACGAAGTCTGTGTTTAGCAATGTACCTGACAAAGTTGCAGTGAATAGTGGCTGTAATAGCTGTGATCCCAAAGGAAAAAGAATGTATAGCACTCTGTAAACACCCTAAGCACCGTGCTGGTATTAGGGATTATTGTCGGTACCTCTCTTTTAAACTGGCTGCAGTTAGAATGCCCTAGTGAGGAGTAATGGCAGGAGACTCAAGGAAACAAAGTCAGTGATAAAATTTCACTCAGCCTGGAAGGAAGTGGGTAGAAGCAAGAGGGAGAAAGGGAGAGAAAAAAGGAGAGGGAGAAAAAGAGAGGAGAGGAGAGGGGCAAAGGGAAGAGTTATCAATGGGTCCTAGAGGTACAAAGCCTATGGTATATCTGTCATGTTTGTCAACAGTTAAGTGTGCTCCCCAAGAAATATGGGAGGGTTTCAAAGACACTACTGAATTGGGTGGTTCATGAAAAATGGTGTCAACAGCGACCTGTTGTTACATGTTAAGAAGGCCTGGAACTGGTGCAGAGCTATGCAGTCAAGCCTCTGCTGAACTTTTCCAGAGCTACATTTGTGAGAGTCCAAGCAAGCCCCCTTCATGGCTTTGCAATGTAATGACAATGTCTCGAGCAGGATGCAAACATGTTGCTTTATGAATGAGAAACCTCAGTTTCTAGATGTGGCAGCCGCGAGTGCTGCCGTACATCAGGCCCTCCAGCTACCAGTGACACATCCCCAAAACGAATGAGGGGTGCTGGCTTCCTAGTGGGCTACTCACAGCAAAGAGACAGCTACAGGGAAACCCAAAAAATATTACTTCCAGGTGCTAGAGAAAAGTCTCCCCCACTGAAGAGACTTTGGTTCCTTTTCAGTTTAGAGGCTTTTAAACTATCCACAAGACTAACAAGTGCTCACTACAAACATATAAAGGGGTCACTTTAAATCACCTAAGGATTGCTTAATGTGGAAAAAGTTAATGCTCGAAAACCAGGTCCATAAAATGGACCTACTTCAGAGAAGGTCTTAGAAAACAAGCCCATTTGAAGCTCCAGAACTCACTCAGGAAAATAGATGGACTGTTCTACTCTCTGTTCTAACTGCAGCCTGAATGCCAGCCATGTATATTTTGGATTCCTTCCCACCCTACCATGATTTCCTGTCGAAGTCTGGGTCCCATGGTAACTGCAGAAATTTGGCGTGCTGGCTCCCTGTGCAATGGTTGCCTGCACAAAGGCTGCCAAGTGGGTATCTCTTCTACAGCAAACACGTTTCTCTCTTCCAGCTCTGTACCAGGGTTACACTCTTTCTCATAAGCTCTTACTAGTAAGTTTCCAAATAGATCTTCCCATCCAGCCTCTTTCACTTACTTCAAAGAGACACGAAGGTCTTTTGCAGAGTCGGAAGGCTCTTGTCTTCAAAATTGTCATGCATGCAGCAGAGGTACTGTGAGGTGTCAGAGACAAATCAGTGGCATGCCAAGTAGCAGATGTGTCCAGTGGTTTAGTCAAAGCAGAGCCTTGTTCATGGAGTAGGCAGAGGTTATTGTTGGATATGTTTTCCCTGCTGAAATGTCTCAGGTATACGACACCAGGCACGGTAGGATGTCTGAGACCTGACTTTAGATCTTAGGCCAAGTAACATGACCTCCAGGACCATGACAATTCCCAGCCCCAACCTGGTTTCCTGGCCATGGTCTTCCATGTACAGCACATAGCAGGCTGCATTAAAACTTGCTCGCCAGCTCAAAGCTGCTTAAGAGATACCTCGATCCTACCGGGCATGGTGGCGCACGCCTTTAATCCCAGCACTCGGGAGGCAGAGGTAGGAAGATCGCCATGAGTTCGAGGCTACCCTGAGACTACATAGTTAATTCCAGGTCAGCCTGGACCAGAGTGAGACCCTACCTCGAAAAACCAAAAAAAAAAAAAAAAAAAAAAAAAAAAAAAAAAAAAAAAAAAAAAAAAAAAAAAAAAATCGATCCTGACACAGCACTTGACAGAAACAAAGTGTTCTGTGAAGGCATGGAGGATGGGCTGGGAGCAGACCACGGCTCCAGATCCCACCACATATGCCTTTACAACGTCACTGGAATTTCTACCAGCTCACAGTCCTGCCTGGGTCTTCGTGAAGGCCTATGCTCAGGAAAGGATATGATAAATACTATCCAGATTAAGGCCAAAAGTGGGACATTATAGATTCTTACTCTGAAATAAGCCCCCAAATCAGGTATTGGTTTTTCCTCCTTGACCTAAGAAAATGTTGTAATTATAGACAATTTTGGGCAATGTATGGGGTAGTCTTTGTTTTAAAACAAAAACTTCAGAGCTGGAGAGATGGCTTAGCGGTTAAGAGCTTGCCTGTGAAGCCTAAAGACCCTGGTTTGAGGCTCGATTCCCCAGTGCCCACAGAAGCCAGATGTACAAGTTGGTGCATGCATCTGGAGTTCGTTTGCAGTGGCTGGAGGCCCTGGTGTGCCCATTCTCTCTCTCTATCTCTATCTCTCTATCTCTATCTCCCTCTTTCACTATCTGTTGCTCTCAAATAAATAAATAAAAATAAAACAAATAAACAAAAAAGACTTCAGCAGCTGCTAAAACAGCACAGTAGACACTCCCTGCCACTTCAGTAAGTCTGTATCCAAGGAACCCCACCCCATCCACCTCAGGCCAAGGGGAGCAGGTCCAGCCCAAAGTTGCTATCCAGCAATGAATGTATCTATTGATTTTGCTAATACAGTAAACAGATCTAATTTGAAACACAGGCAAAAATAGCAGAACACTTTCGTTTCTGCCCATTTCCTCTGCTGTCTTAAGTGAGAAGTGGTTTCAGTAAGAGCCTTGGGATCCACTAGAGGACAAGCTGAAGAATGTTCAAGAGAGTTACAGGGCACAGGGCACAAGAAACACATGAAGTACGGTCCACAGGAGGGTGAGGGACAGGCAAAACCTCTGGAGCGAACAATGGCAATCATGACAACACAGCTTTGCCTCAAATGCTACCTGTTAGACAATTTTTCACCATGGATGTCATGTGTGCTGTCACATCAAAAGTTTTCAACTCAGTGCCCTATGCTTTTACTTTTACACATAAGGAAACTGAGGTTCAGAAAGGCTTGGCAATATCCCCTATCACAGAAGTCAGACAGGACAAAGTAAATGCAATAAAAGCTAAACTAGTGGGCTACTGAGGTGTGTGTGGAGAGGGAAGGGGCAGGGTTGCTAACCATAATGGGCCGTGTAAAGTAATTCCTTCCAGCTGGAAGGATGGCTTAGTGGTTAAGGTACTTGCCTGTGAAGCCTAAGAACTCATATTCAATTTCCAGGTCCCATGTAAGCCAAATGCACAATGATGCAATTGTGTGATGTTGCACATGCACACAAGGAGGTGTATGCATCTGGAGTTCATTTGCAGCAGCTGAAGGTCCTGGCATGCCCATTCTCTCTCCCTCTCTCTCTTTCTGTCTCTCTCTCTCTGCCTCTCTCTAAAATAAATAAATAAAAGTATCTCCTTAGGATATGATGGAGATTGGAGTTCTAAAGGGGCATGGGGGGCAGGGGAGGGAAAATCATGCATATTTTGTATGTAAGTATAGAAGTTGTCAATAAAAAAAAAGTATCACTATTTTTAAAAAAGTACCTCCTTAGATCTATCTATATATCTACTTACTTGAGATGGGTCTCACGTAGCCCAGGTTGGCCTTGAACTTCTGAACCTCCTGCCTCCACCTCCCAAGTGCTGGGATCACAGGTATATGCCACCACACCTGGTTTTATGCAGTGCTGAGGATTGAACCAGGATCTGTGCATGCTAGGCAAGCACTCTACCGACTGAGCTACTTCCCTCATTCCCTCCTTAGGCCTCAGTCAAGACCTAGGCAGGCTGTACAGGTGTGTGCCTGGGTGACAGTTCATCTAGGTAGGCACTTTAGGTTCAATGCCTCGTGTACTTTAAGATGACAGTGGAGAGGCCAAAATTGAACCCAGGTCCCCCTAAGTACAAGGCCCATGCTCTTGTCTCCTCTACTTTTGTCAGATGTGAAGTAGGCACGAGGATCATTTGTACCCAGGTGCCACAAAGCTGGGAGCTCGTGACTGGGGCATTTCAAGCATCCTGTGCGCTTCCCCACATTAAGGCAAGGGAACCACGGGTAAAGAAAAGCCATAGGTGAAGATCATGATGCTTGGCAGTGGCAATGAAAGCAGAGAGGGCTAGGACCATCCCAAGGCAAACACCATCCGATCCAACCAAAATGTTTCCTTCCCGTGGAAAGAAAATCTCCCAGCTAATGTGAATGCTCCTAAAGTGACTAATGAAAGCCTTCCATCTGGCACAGCAAGCACAAAACAACTCTGTCTTTGTTCAGTGAGGTTAGACTCACACAGGAGCTTTTGCTCAAGTGTGCCCCAAACCTGAGAAACGAGGCAACTTTTGAATATCCTGACTGTTCTGGGTTTCCCATGTGGAAGCCTCTGTGGCCAAAGGAGGAAAAATTTGGTTTTCAGGGTCTTTTGCACAAACAACGGGCAATCTCCTGGGGTATTTATGGTGGCTCATGGCATGGCCCAGGTGGTCCATGGCATACTAATAATGAATAAGTACCACCTATTGAGAGCCTACTAATCTTTTAACCTCAGGTGCATTCATGTGACTATCAGAAGCCTTCATTCGTGACCATTTTTAATTAGTTATAATCATGTGAACTCGCCTCCAAAACCCAAAAGCTAGAGTTATGACAACCTCTATGTCTTAGCACATGATTCCGACCCTCCTCTTTCCTCTCCACGTGAGATACAGACATCATTCATGCATGGCACTTACTTCCCTCTCACACTGCATGTACTAGACCTGTAATGCAGTCCTTCCGGACCTTTTCTTTTAACTTTTAATTTAAGAAATGTATCATTCAGTGTATGATGTTTTAAGCTGATGTTTTTACTATAATTTTTCTTTTTCTTTTTTTGGTTTTTCGAGGTAGGGTTTCACTCTAGTCCAGGCTGACCTGAAATTCACTATGTAGTCTCAAGGTGGCCTCAAACTCATGGTGATCCTCATACCCCTGCCTCCCAAGTGCTGGGATTAAAGGCATGTGCACCATGCTCGGCTTTCACTGTAATTTTACTAGGGTTCATCATATTCCCATTTTTTCCTCTAGCCTTGTCATTCCCATGTCTCATAAAATGCCTTGCTTTTGTTTTTCCATTTCACCTTTGTGTGGTACAGAGGCTGAAACCACGTGTAAGGCAAGTGCTCTTCCACTAAGCTGTATCCCAGCCCTGTGTTTCACCTTAACACATAAGGCAGGTATGGTTATTGGTTGCATTTTACAAATCACAAAACAAAAATGGGCTTCAGATGGAACTCAGTGGTAGCGTGCTAGCCTATCACAAACACAGGACCTGGGTTCAGTCTCGAGGGCAGAACAAAAAAAAAAACAAAACAGGGCTGGAGAGATGGCTCAGGAGTTAACTGCCTGCAAAGCCTCATGACCTAGGTTCAATTCCCCAGTATCCATGTAAAGCCAGATGCACAAAAGGGGCGTATGTATCTGGAGTTCATTTGCAGTGGCTGGAGGACATGGTGTGCCCATTCTCTCTGTCTCTTTTTTTTTCTCTCTCTCTCTCTGCTTGCAAATAAATAAAAAAATATGTTTTTTTTTTTTCCAAAGGTAAAAACAAAACAAACAGGAATCTGCTGCACATTACCTAAAGGAAGCAGTGTATGCAGAGGTAACAAAGCCCCTGCATGCTCACACTTTCTCTTCTCCATATCTCCCACCTCTCTTTCAATACTCAGGATATATATGAGATGTAACAGGTAAATACTACTGGGCTCCCTCTGCATTCTAAAGAAAAGGTCAACCAAAGATCCTCCACTCCCCCATAATGACTAATATCCTAGGTGCTCATGTGTCAGGGCTATATAAAGCATCTCATTTTATTTATTGCTTTTTACATATTTTTATTTGTGAGAGACAGAGAGAGTTAATGAGGGGGGAGGGAGGGAGGAAAAGAGGGAGGGAGGAAGACAAAGAGAGGAAAGGAGAAAAGAGGTGACACAGAATGGGCACACCAGGGCCTCTTGCCACTGCAAATGAATTGCAGACACATGCACTACTTTGTGCATCTGGCTTTACATGGGTACTGTGGAATCAAACCGAGGCCTGTAATCATTGCAGGCATGAGCCTTTAATCACCGAATCATCTCCCTAGCCCCATGAAGCATTTTAGAAGATTTCATTCATTTAATTCCTCCAACTGTCCTAGGCAGTAGTAGTAGTTGTCAGTCCATCTTACAGAGAAGAGGTGGGAAGTTATTTATCAAGGAAAAACTGGATCTAGGATTTGAGCCCAGGCAGCTGGGATGCATAGTGACACCTTTAATCTTTCACAAGATGACCATCTGAGTGCCAGTGATCAGACTAAGACACATGGCCACTCAGACAAGGACACATTTGCACCCTCAGAATCTGGCTTACTTATTAAGGAAGTGTAGGCACCGGGCACTATCCAGTGAGAAGGACTGAGTAGGGGCCAGGGGGCTAGGAGGAGTGGCACCAGATCAAAACATGGGGCAGTCTCACCAAAGAAGGGAAGATTGGCCGCCGGTCTTGGTGGGTGAGGAGGGAGATCAAAGGCTCTGAAAGCCAGGGCTGGAATGCCCAATGGGCACTATCTTGAGGAGCGCTGGTACAAAGCATACTTTGAGAAAACTCTAAGTCTACTGATAGCAAAGCAATCTTACTTGACCCATTCCTAATAGCCTAATGATTTTGAGTGAAACCTTCAGCACTGAAGGTATGAGTTTTGAAACCTAGCAGCACTAACTTCATATGTGGGCTCTGTTATCTGCTGTGTGAGTGACCTTGACCAGTCATTTTAACTGTCTTTGGCCCTTGATTTTCTCACTTGTAAAATGGGATCCGTAACAGGACCTTCAGCTTATGGGCTGTTGATGAGGAATCCATGAATAACCCACCCACATCAGTGGAATCTTGCATGTCTCATAGAAGCCATGTGATGGGTATTACAATCACCTCAACTACTTTGGCTGAGATAACTGGACACGATTGTTAGCACAACTCTTTTTCAAGACACATCCCTCATCAGCTCCCCCAGACCAAGGCTTCTACCCACCACTCAGAAGTCACAGGTTGAGCTGGGCGTGGTGCCACACACCTTTAATCCCAGTACTTGGGAGGCAGAGGTAGGAGGATCACCGTGAGTTCAAGGCTACCCTGAGACTACATAGTGAATTCCAGGTCAGCCTGAGCTAGAGTGAGACTCTACCTCGAAAAACCAAAAAAAAAAAAAAAATTTTTTTTTTGATTCTTCACTTTTGGAGGGGGTGGGAGAGGGAAGAAAAGAAAATAGAAAAACAAGAATCATCCAAATAACTAGCCCCACTTTTAAAGGTTTAAAATTAGCATATCTAGAGTGAGATCCATTTTTTAAGTACCTCAAGATGTTTCAGCAAGCAGGCAGTCCTGGACATGACTGAGTTAAGGGTGTCCTGCAGTTTTGGAGGTGGAGAGGTGTGTGGACTCATGAGACAAGTCAGCAGACACACACTCGGTGTCCTTTTGACGTTTGCTGGCTGTACTGACAATAGGGGAGACCACAACACAGATAACAGACAAAACAACTATTTGGCAATACAGGCAGAGTTACCCATTAGCCATGAGTGATTTGTCGGTGCCCACGAAGCCATACAAAGGACAGCAGCTTGGCCAGCCTGGGAGAACCCACAGTGAGGCCCACATTTTGTAAATGGCAACACAATTGTGCAATATCCTGGCTGTGGGCTCTTCCCTTCTTGGAAGCTTCTTACAAGCAGTGCCTCCCACAAGAGCCAGGCATAGAAGGAGAGCGTAGATAGCATTGTGTTTCGGTGGTATTCGTATTTCCCCAGTTTAGAGCAATTCCCTGTAACAACTGTGATGAAAATTCCTGGATCCCCTATAGATAGTTCCAAGTTATTCAGAGTTCATCACAAGTGGCCGATTTAGCACATTCTGGATGTGGGCAAATGAGTGGAAGTTGCATCATCAATGTGTGGGGACTTCACAGCACAGACGAATCCCATAGAAATAATAATCCAGCTCTGATTACACTGTGACTGGATGCTGCTTGTCACACAGCCCAAATCAGTGGGAGGAAGGCAAGCCCAAAGTCACCTTGTGACCTTCAGAAATGACAACTGCACTTTCGAGCTTTCTGTATCCGCCGTCCATAGGAGGGAGAGAAGAGAGAAAAGAAACAAGGCTACATACATATTAGCTCCCGTTCATGTTAAGTGCTCGCCCCTACCCTTTGGGTCACTTTCTCTGACTAAACAGATAATACATCATCAAGTAGATAATACATCATCCGAATGCCATCACCAGGGAGCAGTGGGGCCCAGGATGGAAACCACAGCTCCCTCCTGGAGGTGCCATGTGCCAAACATGGTGCTAGAGGCTTTATTTCGCATCATCTCACTTCATTGTCATGACCACACTACCAGGTAGGTTTCAGTACATTCTCATTTTACAGAGAGGAGAACTGAGATATAGAAAGGTTAAATAATGAGCTGTGTGAACTAGGGGAGTGGAGGAGTCATGGTCTGCACCTGGGCCTCAAGGGTGACCACATATCCTCTCTGTCCCTTCTATAGGTCAAGAAGGGCCTCTTCTGGTGCTCAGTTACCCAAACACACCCCTCTTAAAGACCTCATGGTGGTTTGAATGTAAAACGTCCCCCAGAGCCTCATGTGTTTGTGATTAAGCCTCCTAATTAATCCCCAGCTGGTAGGAGCCTTTGGGAGGTAGAGTCATGCTGGAGGAGGTGTGTCCCCGGAGGTAGGCCTTGGGCTTTTATATCCAGACCCCTTGCCAGTGCTAGTGAGTTCATTCTCTCTCCTTTCTCTGCTGATGCATAGAGGCGTGCTGTCCAGCTATCTTGCTCTAGTGCTTTCCCTGCCATGGTGAAATTTCCTCTCAAAACTATAAGCCAAGGCTGGAGAGATGGCTTGGCAGTTAAGGCGCTTGCCTGCAAAGCCAAGGACCTCGGTTCGATTCCCCAGGACCCACGTAAGCCAGATGCACAAGGTGGCACATACATCTGAAGTTTGTTTGCAGTGGCGAGGCCCTGGTGTGCCCATTCTCTCTCTTTCTCTTCCTATGCCTTTTTCTCAAATAAATAAATAAAATAAAAATCCTTAAAAAAAAAAAACCCATAAGCCAGAAATAAGCCTTTTCTTTCCATCAGCTGCTTCTGGTTGGGTGTTCTGTCCCAGCAATGAGAAAAGGTAACTGTTACAGACCTTCTCTGCCAAGATCACATAAGGGCTCCGTTAGGCACAGTCCTCCCAGCAAAGGACGCAGGACACGTGAAACACTTGAAATCCAAACCTCTGGGTTAAGTGCCAAGCGCTCCTCAGTGTGGTGGCCACCGTCCTGGTGACAGCATTCCAAGTGCATGCTGACAGACTGGCTTTGGGCAAAGCACCTTTAAAGAGGGCTCACCTAACAGTCCCTGAGTTCAAAGTGAGCTCAGGAGGGTTCTTAGTTCAGAGGAACAAACTTCTTGTTTGTGAGAAGCCATCACCAGGCCTGCAAGGGGAGCAGGGAAAAGCAGAAGGGAAGTCGAGAGTCACGTCCTAGTCACATCAGCAGCCATGGTAGCAAGGCCCCTGGTCTGGAAGAGCCCAGTCATAGTAGCAATCCCACGCTGCCCACCCTGCCTAACTTGTCTCATCATCCCCAAATGACCAGAGCTGCCCACAGTAACTAACCTTGAAAGGATACTGCACCGCTCCAAGGAGCAAATGTGAGCAAAATCGTGCTACACATGTAAGTTTCAACTGTATACATCAACACCACTTGTTTTATGTACATTTTGTCGAATCCCCACGAAATGTTTTTCAAAATCACCGTTTTACTGACAAAGCAACTATTTCAGAGAAGCTAAATGACTTGCCGTAGGCTACACAGCTTGGAAATCATAAAACATGACCTCAAGTCAGGGGTCCAAAGGTTAGAGCCACAAAAATCAATGACCTTACTCTCTGCTCCCATGAATCTTCTTGCTTCTGCAAGCAGAGAGCTCCCGAGAAGCTGGGGAATAATAGTTAGTGTTCAGACATGTGAAAACCCAGGAAGCTGGCCCCCAGTGACCAGCTGGTGACCTCATCTAATGGCCATGGTGTCCCATAGAACTGTCTGTGATGATGGAGATGTTCTGGATATGCCTGGTCCAGCAGGGTGGCTACTGGATGCATGAGATGACTGAGCACCAGAAAGGTGACTTATGGGATAAGGAGGGGATTTTTAGCCTTATGGATTTTACTAAATTTAAACTTCACGAGCCACAAGAGGCCAGGGGCCACATTATTGAAGAGATCAACTCTACAGCTTCTAGCACTTGCCACACATCAGGTTTCCTGGGCACCCCAAAAGTGAGCTGAGAAAAATAAAAGTCTGTCACTCCAGGGCCAGAGCTGCCACTCTGATCTTGGAACCACTGTGGCCAGAAGAGAGAAATGGCCAGTTCTTAAACAAATGGCCTCTCATATTTTTCCCCTTTAAAAGAAAAATAATTACATGCACCAAAGGGCCCAAACTGGATTGCTTAGGAAAGGATGCCACCTTTTTCTGGTGACAAATGCCTTTGGCTTAGGATGACACAGGATTCAAATATGGCTTAAGAAAGAAGCAGGCAGAAGGGTAAACACGAAGCCGCCCAGCACTCTCTGAGGTGTCATAAATCCAGAGGAAATAGACTCAAGGAGCTAAAAGCTTCCAAACATTCTTCCTCTTGAACTATTTTAAGCAACCAATATACACACAATTTCTCAGAGGTTATTTCATTCACTTCAACAGAAAGTAAGCAATGGACTTCACAGGATGTGTCTTTAAACAGACAGAGGAGCAAAACATCGACAGCAGGGCCCCTGTGGCAGGCAGGCATCCCACCGAGTGAAGCTATTTAAGGCACCTAAATGGTTTGGCTGTTTAGAGAAGAAAGGGTGCTTTGGCCTCACTGCTGGTCCTCTCACACTCTAGACCAACCCAGTCATTTCTGTGCTCAGGAATCACCGCATCTCTACCGTCTCCACCCAGGCACTCTTGAGGACAGGAGAGGGAGGCATCAGGGCGAATGAGGACTCGGGAGCCCAGCTGAGCTTGGTTCCAATCCTGCTTTTGACTATCACCTGGATTTCTCTGAGCCTCAGTCCCTTTGGCCACTAAACATGAGTAAGAAGAATATGGTACAAGTCACATATATATGTGAACCACACAGCACAGGGCCTGCTACTTTGTGAGCTCAGTACGCTGTAGTTACAAGCAGAGGATCAGGGTTGAGAATGGAGCCTGCTGGATGGAGGAAGGGGCATGCATGGCTGAAGACCAGGCTGCCTGAGTCTGACTGTAGTCTTTACCACTTAGGACCTGTGAGACTGTGAGCCAGTTACATAACCTCTCTGTGCCTCTGCTGTCTCCTCCTAATGCTGGAATGTATGGGACCCACTGCCTTTACCAACGGGGTGAGGATTGTGCTCACGTGGCCTCATTGTCATTCTAGGTCTAACTGTGTCCTTCCCAGGTAAACCTAACAATCCAGGCTTCTCTTGGTGTTCTTTGGAGAACTCTCCAGATGAACAGTGAGCCAAGCAGCATAGCTGTGAAGTGAAGGAAAGCCACTGACCTGGGCGGAGCTCCAGAACAATGACGCTTTTGCCACTAATAATAGCGAATGTCTGAGCACTAGCCCTGTACCAGACACTCCCAAGAACCCTACCCACATGGTCTGGGCCCCACTCCAGACCATTTACTTAGAATTTCTGGAGGCAGGGCTTTATGACAGTCACACACACATGCTTTTATCTTTAAGCTCTCCAGGTGTTCCTAGTACGAACCTGGCATTGAGAACCACTAAAATGACAACTGGATGAGAGGAGCCATGACATCCCCCATCTAAAAGCAGAGGAAAACCGAGACACCATGTAACTGCCAATGGCCATCTGATGATTCCATCCCATTGCCACCCCACGTCTCTGACCCTCCTGAGGAGCAGAGCTCCAGGCATCTATCAGGCTTCTCAATGCTCCCAAGTGTCCTGAGACCATCCTAAGGGCCCAAGTCACTTAGCATGGTTCTCTTTCTGGCAGGAATCCAAAGCTGCCTGAGAATGGAGTCTGCTATTCCCAGAACTGTAGGACACCAGCACAGAGTCACAGTGATCCACGGAACAACTGGACCCAATTAAACAGACCACATGCTAATGACAGGAAACAATGGAGCTTATGATCTTCACTGAAAGCTGCTGGCTGCTGCCAAAGGAGCTAGCCAGCAGCACCCAAGGCCTCTGTGAGCCTCTGTGGTCAAAGAAGATGTGTCCATCCTCTAGAAGGACAAAGGAGTATCATGTTTCAATCTTCATACAATGAACAAAGTTCAAGGTGGCCTTTCCTCCTGGGCAGCCTCCAACCTGTTCTCCACATGTCAAGTCTTAGACAACCAATACAAACTACTCTTGGGTCTTTGACTCCATCTTGCCCCTGTCGTACTTCAGTGAAGGCCACTCCCCGCCTTTCAGTTTCTCAGACCATAAACCTTGATTGTCATATGTGATTCCTCTCTCTTACTGCAACAGGCTGAGCTGTAGGTAAATGTCATCAGCGCTAACTTCAAAACACATTAACATCTCCTCTGTGACTGCCAAGCCCCAGCCTCTCATCTTGTTACTGAACAGTCATTCTTACCTGGTCACTTTGTTTCCATGCTTACTGATAATGGCCATTTCTCACCGACCGAGAGAGTAACCATGTCACTCTCCCTGAGTTCTTAGCATACTCAGATTTAAAAGCCAAGATGCCATTATTACACAATAGCACACAGGCCACCCTGCCATTGCCTCTCCCCCAGCATCTCCTGCTGCTCCCCACCCCCTACGTGCTCCACCAACTCATCTCCTTAGTGCTTTCTGAAGCCATCAGGAACATGTGCTACTCCCTCTACCTGGGCTGCCATTTCCAGCCACACTGGCCTCACTATGACTCCTCCAGCCTACCTGCTGCCCTCACTTTAGCAGGACCTCCCACCACCAGGAATGAATTTATTTATTTATTTATTTATTTATTTATTTATTTATTTATTGGTCTTTCAAGGTAGGGTCTTGCTCTAGCCCAGGCTGACCTGGAATTCTCTACATAGTCTCAGGCTGGCCTTGAACTCACAAGAAATCCTCTTATCTCTGCCTCCTAAGTGCTGAGATTAAAGGTGTGCACCACCATGCCCAGCACAGGATTTTATTTATTTGTTCTATCACCACTATCTGGAACAATGCTCAGTAAACAGTAAGTCCTCAATAAATAAATGTTGAGCAAACAGATGAGGTACCTCAAACTGACCTTTCTCCCTTGCTCCTAACCTAGAATTTCTCCCACTACAACATCTGTGTTTGCAAAGACCAGCTGGGTAAAAAAGCCAGATGTGAGGCTAGACATGGTGGAGCACGCCTTTAATCCAAGCACTTGGGAAGCAGAGGTAGGAGGATCACCATGGGTTCGAGGCCACCCTGAGACTACATAGTGAATTCCAAGTCAGCCTGAGCTAGAGTGACACCCTATCATGAAAAACCAACCAACCAACCAACAAACAAACAAATAAAAAGGCAGATGTGGTGGTGCACACATTTAATCCCAGCAGTTGGGAGGCTGAATTAAGAGGATCACCATGAGTTCAAGGCCAGCCTGGGCTACAGAGTAAGACCCTACTTAAAAAAAAAAAATCTGGGGCTGGAGATATGGCTTAGCAGTTAAGCACTTGCCTGTGAAGCCTAAGAACCCTGATTTGAGGCTCAATTCCCCAGGACTCATGTAAGCCAGATGCACAAAGTGGTGCATGCATCTGGAGTTCGTTTGCAGTGGCTGGAGGCCCTGGCATGCCCGTTCTCTCTCTCTCTCTGCCTTTCTCTCTGTGTCACTCTCAAATAAATAAGCAAACAACAAACAAAAAAAATCTCCTCCCCACCCCCCACACCTATCAGCTGGGTAGAAGACACTACCTATGGGACTTTACACAGGTCTACTAGATAGATGAGGTCATTTTGATGACTTTCAGGGTCAGCTCTTCCTTGGAACCTTGTCCCCTACCACTGAGCTAGGACCCAAGTTAGTTCTGGCCTGCCCTACTTGTCCTGGGAAGATTAAATTCAGAAGAACAGCTGCAAGCAACTTGCTTTCCAATTTTGTCCCCATGTACAACTTGATCTGCCTGGCCGCTGAGATGAAGAAACCACCAGGCCCAAGTTTTCACAGAGGCAATTCTACTTTGGACATACATCTGTCTTCTCCAGAACAGTTTACTGCTCTTCATCTTGGGATTTGAATGGTGGATGGGGAAGAGGGAATCCCAGCCACATCATTTACCTCACCTCTCATCCCATCTTTCCCAAGTGCTGCTCACATTTGGGGACTGTGAAGGAATATTAGCACCGACACACCTCAGAGCACCAAGCTCCGCATCTCATCCTTCAGAATTCCTGGCAGCCTATCATCTTCAGTTACTTATATTTTCTCTCCTCTTTGAAAAACGGCCTGCCAACTCCAACAAACAGCATTTAAAAATATCTTGCTGGGTTATACAGCACTGCCTTCTACATTCCTCACAATGTCTGTCTCTGTCCCATGTAGGATAAAGAAGGGTGTAGCATATTGGATTTTTTTTCTAGCTGCTCCCCTGCTATAAATACCCAAGTCTGGGTAGGCGGGTTTCAAACACCAGCTGTATGAAGTCACCTCGGAGCTGGACTTTACCACAGGGCTGTTCTGCCAGGGCCTGGACACAGCTGTCAAGTGGTATATGTAGGCTGGCCAAAAGCACACAGAACTCATCTTTCTGAGAGAAGAGAAAGCAAAGTTTAGGTACAGTAATCACAGTTAATGCAAACATAAAAAAGACAGTTTTCAGTCCTACTACCCAGCTGGGCCTCAGAGAACACGTCCAGCTCTATTCCAAGTCTTTTCATTCCTAGGGATACTAATTGCAGTGCTTGACCTTAGGAAAATGATTTCACAGTGTTCTTGTGGGGTCCAGAAACATTAGCAGAGACAGAAGGGCCATTGGAGAATGTAGTCCAACCTCTTCACACCAGAGAGTGATCCAAGAAGATAGAGTGATTCACTCCAGCCACAAAGGAGTATGTTCCTGTCCAGAATGTTCTGGACCCAAATGTGTACTTCTCTGAACTAGATTGTCTAAATACTTACTTATTTGGTGTGTGAGCCTCAGCAAAGACCCATTTCATACTTCAGAAGGTGAGAACATGCAGTTATGAAAGTGGAAAGGAGGCTACAGTGGGGGAGGGCACAGCAGGGGAAGGTAATGGGGAAAGAAGGGGAAGGGAAAATTGTTTGAAAACAATGAAACAATTCTCTGTATGCTAATAAAAATACATAAATTTAACATAAAAAAGAAAGTAGGGCTGGAAAGATTTCTCAGTGGTTAAAGGTGTTCGCTTGCAAAGCCTATTAGCCCGAGTTTAAAACTGAGTTCAAATCCCTAGCACCCACTTAAAGCTGGATGTGCTCAGCAAGAAACCCTGGCATGTCCATACACACACACATCATATACACACGTGCAAATAAATAAAAGAAGAAAGTATAAACTAAAGAACAAGTTTTTAAAAAGTTTTCAACACAAGGGGCTAGGTGTAGCTTAGCCACAGAGGGCTTGCCCACAGGGATGCTCCCCTGTATTTCCAACGCTGAAAAAATACAACAAAAACATTGGTTCAGTGGCAGGGGTGGTTTTCCTGAGTGATGGGCCATTTCTGACTTTTGGAGGTCTGCTAGAATCTTTCCCCATACCTAGCATTCTGTCTCCAGGACTTCCAAGTTCAGTTTTTCTACTTAATTTTTCCCCCATGAGACTCACCTTAGCTCACTTTTAGAAAGCAAACAGACCTCCAATCAGTGACTGCAAATGACCATACATTTTTTCAATATGTTCACAAAGTTTATCTTTTCAAGTGACAAGAAAATTCCTTCCTCATACTGGGATCAGGAAAGGGACAAACTATCAAGGTGTGAGCTAGGCCACTGATGAGCTCTCACATTGTGCTGTCAGAGAATTCAGCTGGACTCCAGGGAGTGCAACCCAGATGAAAGAGTATCAAACATTTAACGTGATTAAAATCCCTACCAATATTCTAGAAACCCCTTCAGCAAGAATTAGAAAAGGACTCAACATCAGAATTAGCTGTCATTTCTAAACTGAATATTGTCTATGTTGGTAGAAAAGGCTAAAACGTGTTCTGGGATCCTTTCATCTCTTCTTCTTTTATGCTGCTCCCTACTCCCATGGTGGTGAAGCCTGCTCTGGCAAGAGAAACCCAATGGTCTCATTTAACAAGTTTGCCAGTCCCAACCTTCTTTCTGTACCGGGATTGCTTTGGCCTGAAATGGTGCACTCAGGGTGGAAGAACTAACCCAGTCAGAAGCCAAATTCAATAAGAGAAGGAAGGCTGGTCAAAGGTTTTTCATGTCCCCTTGGCCCAAGTTTGCTCAAAGTCCTTTATTGCTTTTACTGCTAGAGCAGTGGATGGGTGCATTTTTGAGGTCAAACTTTCAATCAACAAGAAGGGGTAATGGGAGGTCTGGACTGTGGTTAAGATGAGCTGGGGAGCAGACACACTCCATTTCTGAATTATAAAAATAAGTTTTGGAAAACTCTCGTTCTGTATTCTGGCAGGCTTCTTAACATCTGGATAAAAGATGTGGGAAAGTTTTCCTCTTTCCTGTGTTGTATCTCCCCTGCTCCTCCTCGTTATGTAGCTGAGCCTCTCCAGCCAAGCAGGGTTACTCGCTGTCCTCAAACACACAGGCGCTGGCTTCCAGGTCATTCCCACTTTGTTCCTGTGTTCTCCTTTCTCAGTCATAGTTCCGCTGCCCACAGGTTAACATCTTGCATAAGAAACCCTAACTTCCCCTCCCATCCACTGGACCAGGACTTACCTTTGCCTTTTGTAAATCTTTAAAGTTCCCATCTATGGACTGAAAACTATCCCTACTTTGCAGAGGGGCTGGGTGGTTAAATAAATTAGCTCATGAACAGCATGCAATTTATGGTGGCTATTAGCACTGTCCCCATCATTGATCATTGTTTTAAGGACAACAAGCTTCTCTGGGGCCATCCATGTGCATGTTTCATTGTCTCTTCCTTGACAGGAAAGGCCTCTTGCCCTCCAATCTCTCTCCTTTGCCTTGTGCATACTGGCTCTCACAAGGTCCATCAATGAGGCTGGTAGGGCAATTCTCAGGTTGACATGGGCTTATGTTTTTTTCTGTGGTCTCCTCCCAACTCAGCATGCAGCTCCAGAGGCAAAGCTACAAACGCATCTAGGTCTTTTAAAATCAAACAAGTCCAGACATGGTGGTACAGGCCTACTGTCCCATTCAAGAGGTGGAGGCAGGAGGATTAGGAGTTAAAGGTCATCCTCAGCTACTTAATGAGTTCAAAAACCAACTGGGGGGCTGGAGAGATGGCTTAGCGGTTAAGGCACCTGCCTCCTAAGCCTAAGAACGCTGGTTCCAATCTCCAGGTCCCACGTTTAGCCAGATGCAAAGTGATGCAAGGGCGCAATGCCACACTTGACCACAAGGGGGTGTACGCATCTGCATTTCGTTCGCAGCAGCAGAGACACAGCTGGTGTGCCCATCTCTATCTGTCTTCCTCTCCCTTTTTCTCTCTCTCTGTGTCTCTCTCTCTCAAAAAAAAAAAAAAAAAAAAAAAAAAACAAAAAAAACCCAACTGGGGGCTGGAGAGATGGCTTAGCAGTTAAGGCACTTGCCTATGAAGCCTAAGGACCCAGGTTCGATTTCCCACATAAACCAGATGTACAAGGTAGTGCATGCATCTGGAGTTTGTCGGCAATGGCTAGAGGCCCTGGCGCACCCATTCTTTCTATTTGCTTATTTCCCTCTCAAATAAATAAATAAATAAAATAAGTAAATAAATAAATAAATAAAATACTTAAAAATAAAACAGCCAGGCCTACATGAGACCCTGTCTCAAACCAACCAAACAACAACAACAACAAAAAAAAAAAAACAACAAAATGATAAAAATGTATGTTTACATAACAGGCCAGCAAAGCCCCATTCACCTGCCACCCCCATGAATCAAGGCTTGATGTACACAATACACCAGATCCAATACCACAGCAAAATTGCTCCCAGGGTTCCTGAAGCTCTGAATCTGTACTGCTGGGGCATGCTGGCAGGGGTGCACATGAGCTCAGAAGCTGACCTCACAGCTCAATGCCAGACCACATTGTCCTGGGGACAATCCAGCCATAACTGAGCAGGGTGCTTTTTCTAGATCAGGTCTATACACGCTAGTGTTAAGTCATCGAAGAGAGCCTGTGATTAATACTTGTCACTTTGATATTTGGGTCATTCCTCCAACCCAGTACAACAGACTCCCTACTTTAGCAAAAGTGAACAAAGGGCTGGGGAGATGGCTCAGCAGTTAAAGGCATTTGCTTGCAAAGTCTGACAGCCCAAGTTTGATTCCCCAGAATTTACATAAAGCCAGATGTATGAAGTGGTACATGTGTCTGGAGTTCATTTGCAAGTGGCAGGAGGCCCTGGCACATCTATACTCACTTTCTCTATTCTGTCTCTCTCAAATAAATAAATATTTTGGGCTGAAGGGATGGCTGAGCAGTTAAGGCACTTGCCTGCAAAGCCAAAGGACCTTGGCTCAATTCCCTAGGACACACGTAAGCCAGATACATAAGGTGGCTCATGCATTTGGACTTCGTTTGCAGTAGCCAGAGGCCCTGGCATGCCCATTCTCTCCCTCTCTCTCTCTCTCCCTCCTTCCTGCTTTCTGTTGAATAAATAAATAAAATTCAACTCAAGTGTGATGGCTAAGTTCTATGGTCAATTTGATATTTTAGGAATCAAGTAAGAGACATACCTTTTGGGTGGGTTTGAGAGGGTGTTTCCAGAAAGGTTGGATGGAAGGAGGAAGACCTACCCCAGTGGGCATCTCTCAAAAGAGCATATAATCATCTGCCTGTCTGTCTCTGCTACTTGCTGATGCATGCATCTACCCTGTTGTCACATCCTTCATGGACACTGGGATCCAGCTTCATTAGCCTTCCAGCGTAGACTGAAGACTGAAGGCCCTCCAGGAATCCTCCAGGCCTTCAGTGCCAGAATGGGATTGCTGAGGCATCCAACCTCATGGACTGAGCAGCCACCAGGTTCTCAGACTCTTCAGCCTGCAGACAGCCATTGTTGGACTACCAGCCCATATCCTATTTGCCAATCTAACAAATCCCTTATATAATAGATGTTTATTCTATGAGTTCTTTTACTCTAGAGAACCCTGACTAATACAACTAGTTTGTAAAAACAAACAAACAACAACAAAACCAGACAGCCAGAACCAATAATTGTATCATACATAAGACAGACAGACAGACAGGAAGAAAGAAAGAAAGAAAGAAAGAAAGAAAGAAAGAAAGAAAGAAAGAAAGAAAGAAAGAAAAGAAAGAAACTTCCAAGACCATCCTATGAGTTGAGTACTATTTTTACCCTATCTTAGATAATAGTGTTTCAAGTAAAGGTGAATTTGTTCCCCAGGGGGCATCTGGAAATGTCTGGAGACATTTATGGTTGTCACAACTGGTACAGGGGAGGGGGAATGTATTATAAAGCATGCTACAATGCACAGGACAGCCCCATGACAAAGAATGATTCAGTTCAAAATGCTAATGGTGCCAGGGCTGAGAAAGCTTATTATACAGACAGAAGCAAAGGTGTAGAAGCTAAACAACTTTTCCTGCATCTCACAACTCACGAGTTTAGAGGAACTGTGCACCCAGCAGCCCAGGCTGTGCTCTTCTCCCCCATCCTTGGCACCTCTAGCAACCGTGAGACCCAGAGTCTTCATCAGGTGCAACCATCCTGGGCAGAATGGACCCCTCAAATAGGCAATGGTGGAAAGTGACTTGGGAGGTTTTGCTTGAAGACATGGGTGTCTAACAGGCAGGGGGTAGTCTGGGGTCCAACCTGGACACCAGAGCCAGGGTGCTTTGGCACAGCTCTGTGCTGTCTGACCCTCTCCCTGGGCAGCCAGCACTGAGAGCTAGACAGCAGCTGTATACAGAAGTGCTCTCTAAGAAGACTAATGCCCCTGCAGAGGGACTCTTCTGCCAGTTCCAGGACAAGTAAGCTGACCCCTCCAAGACCAGAGACCTAAATGCAGAGTCCCTATCATAGCTTTCCTTCCTTTGCATGCCCACCTGCCTGAGCTGGCTTACCTCTCCTACAGAGGAGCACCAATCACAGTGGCAACTCTGTTGATTTTCCATGCAGCTAAACTTATTGATCTCCCTCCCAATGGCTGACACTGAGGAACGTCCTCCAAGGCAGCAGAGCTCCCTGCCCCTGTTAGGAGCAGCAATAATGGCTCCTTCAAATCAATGGCACCTCCAGGGTACACTCCCTGGGCCAGGAAAGCTTTCACTGGCCCAAGAAATTTAAAATGCCAGGACACCGTAGGCCATTAACAAACAGGATCTATAAGAAGTAATGCTGTGGCCATGAGTTTGATCAGAGCTGCCATTTAAAGAGGGTCAAATACCGCCCTCCTCCTTGCTACCTCTGATTGTGTGGTTCTTTAGAAGAAAAGCATAAATTTGGAGCTTGAGAAAAATGGGGCTTAGTCCTGGTCCAGCCATTACTGAGCTGTGAATTCTGGGATCCCAAGACCTTTCTCTTCACAGCAAGACCACAGATGAGAAAAACTCCGCTCTCCTGCTGATTTCACTGCTCCCTACTGGACTTTGACTTCCACTAAGTACTACACACTGAAGACACCCTTCTGACCTGAGACCCCACCCCTGCCCCAACTCACACCTCACTCATTATTGATGGCTTTGGGGAGACTGATAGGAATTAGGTTACCTACTGGCTGAATTATATCCCTATGGTGTGGTCACCCTAAAATGCTGCTGCTAGTCACCAAGACCTTAGAATTCTCTGCTGTCATTAAGGGGGAAGGTTTTGCCCTCTTCATATGAAGAGAATTCACATACAAATTCTGAGATGAAACAAGTTATATGGTAAGAATCATCATCTGCCCAAAAAATCCTCACAAAGTACCTGTTAGCATTAGATACTGTCTGAGGCTCAGAGGAGACAGCAGACCCTGTGAGGTCACAGGCTGATGAGAGCTACAGACAGAAACAGAAAATGGTTCAAGGACGTGCCCTGGGTGCTGCGGAAGCATCAAGGAGACACGATTCTTCCAGCTGGGGTGTGGTTAGGTAAAGCTTTCTGGAGGAAGCTTGTTCTTCCAACTTCCTGAGGCTGAACTTGGATTTCTTAGCCAAGCAAGAGAAAACAAAACAAAAAACAAAAAAACAACCCTTAGTTTTTGTTTCCAAAGCCTGCTTTGTTTCAGTTCTGCCAGCTTCCTTGGCTTTAAGAAAATGGTCACCTCAGCCCACTCAGGTGACTCACCAGCAACTCAGAGCTCACTTCACCCTTGCTCTTTGGTTGACTGGCCCATGGAAATCCACAGATTCTCTCCTTCTTGGAAGCAAATGAGATGCTAACACTTGCCTCAGCTGGTAAGTCAGTGAATAATTTAAAAAAATTCTTCAGTAACTATCTTTAGCTAAAGTATTGATATAACTGACTATTATTAATGACATTTCAGAGAGGTCTTCCTTAACTCTCCATCTATCCCGTTATCTGGTCCTAAACAAAACAACAACCACTGGGTATAGTAGCACACAATTATAACCCCAGTACCTGGGAGGCTGAGGCAGGAAGATCAAGTGTTCAAGGCCAGTCTATGCTACATAACAATGCTCTGTATCAAAACAGATCAAACAACAATAAAACTATTAAGGGTAAACTTTTGTTTGCTTTATCATGTCTCTACTGGATTACAAACTTTATGGGGACACACACTCAACCACCACTTAACCCACAACACTTTTAACTGTGGAAGGCACAGCCAGCAGAGAGTAAATATTTGTCGAATTGCTATAATTGAGCCTTTATTGTGTGCTGAGCTCTTTTTGACTTCACTTAATCCTCATACCAACCTTATGAGCCAGGTGCTGTCATCCTCCATTTTATAGGTGACAAAATTGGGGCTTAGAATGGTCTAGAACTTTGCCCTAAGTTGCTCACATTTGCCACTATGAGAGGGTCATATGCACCCTCTGCATATGACCTTGGAATGAGGTTATTCTCATCAATATCCTACCAGTTAACCAGAACTAGAAATTGAATTTTCCCAAATGCCATGGACTTGTATGAAAACTTAGTAAGAAAAATGGCCAAGAAGGAACTTAGAAAGGCTGCTCTGTATCAAGCTCACACAAAGGGAGTTTGAGAAAGGGAGAGGAGACTGGGGAAGGGAGTGGAAGGGAGGAGTGTCTATTTTCTGCCAGCTCTCTTGTTTATAAATACTACTCTTTTAACATGGTTTCTCTGCTTCCCATAAGGAAGTCATGAAGATATAATCATTTAATGACACTGCCCTGGGATCTGAGACATCAATACCAAATGAGCAACAGTATCTAACTCCTGCTCCATGAAGCTGGGATCATGTTTTATGAACACTACAGAACTTTTATCATCCATTTCGGGCTGAGCAAAACCATATTTGTCTGACATTCTGAGTAAGGGACAAGAATGGATGGACTGGGGCTCTTAAATTCCTGGTTGGAAGACATTAAAAGTTTAAGAGTCCTATACAGCTGAGTCAAATACATGTGCCCCTGCTGTGTAATTAGCAGGCACAACAACAATAAATATGTAATTTAAAGGAAAAACCAGCAGGATAAGAAGACTAACCAGTACTTTCCTTTCCCATATGTAGCCATTCCCCACTTGGTCTTCAGCTGTGTAAACTGTACCCTTGTTGGTTTTGGGACACTTCTAATATGAAAAAGATTTGGATCTCTCCATGTCTTTCCTAAGCCATGTATGCCTTCCTCCAAAGCCAGCTTCCAGGCATATGTAAGTCATTGCTCCTCTACCCATCATTCATTTCACTGTCTGTGGGGACTTCATAAATCAGCCTGGTTATTGTTTAGTGACTCCCGGTTTTCATGTATGAGCAATGAGTATCCATATTACTAAGTGAAAGACAATGGTCACCTCTCCCAGAAGAGTGCCCTAGAGACCAGGGAACTACACTTAGACGACATGCCTGTTTTCCAGCAATTTCTGGCCACTTTGCATCTTCAGGGTACCCAGGAGCAGTGGCTGCTCTGCCAAGCCTTGCTTTGCAGTTAGAAAAATGTCCCTCAAGATGCTGGGCCCTGGCTGCCATAAAAGGCATGCTTGGATTTTGTTATGCACCTGCTGCTGTTTAGTCTAGCTTGGCTTATGGGGCTACGGTTTAAGTCTTTCCTCCTAAGCAATTTTACTCCTTCAAGTTCAGTGCGGGCTTCCCTCAGCTAAAAGTACAGAGCTCTTCCCTTGAACTCTGACGACTAGATGGAAAACCCCTTGCCCTCCACTTCCTCTCTTGGAACTGGTTGGTGTTCCCTATGTTGAAGCCACAAACTTGGAGGGTGAAACACAATTATTAGCTGTGACATCATCAACTGACCTTCTGGGCTGACCTCAACTCTGACCTAAGAGCAGGAAAATTAAAAGGCAAACATTCTTGATTGCAGGAGTGTCCCATGGCAATGCTGAATTGGAACCTAAAGCCATGTTGGGTTGGTGCAGCCTAGCAGGTCAACTGTGCTCCTTAGAAGCTAGGTTAATGAAGCAAAGCCGTGTCCTGTCCTCCTGGGGCTAGAAGCTTGAGCTCTCCTTGGGGCTGGTTCAAATTCCAGCTTTGTCACTTAGTATTTCTGTAATATTGGGCAGATTACTTAATTGCTCAGCATGTTATTTCCTGCTCTGTACAATGGGGCCAATCCTTTGCCTACTGGTATTTTTTTTTCTCAGAAAAACAGACCACTTTCCCTTGTTCTCACACCACCACACAGACACATTCTTCCTGTAGTCTTACAAGGTGTGAGGATTTCTCCCCACTGCCAAACAAGAGATTCTGCAGCACACAACTGGGTGTCCTCTAATTGAACTGAATTAAATTTGGACATGACCTAGGGAAAGCATCGGATCCCAGAGGATAAGGGCTTGGACTTCAAGACTGCTCCCTCCCTTGAGCTGCCAGTCACAAGCCCCAGGTTGTTTGACTTGCGCTTCTAGCCAATTGGTTATCAAAACAGGGCGTCCCACAACCTCCATCTCTGGTTTAATTTGCTAGACTGGCTCACACTGAACTCAGGGAAGCACAAAGCATTTACTGGCTTATTTATAAAAGATATTAGAAAGGATACAGGTAAGACATGCATGGAGCCACCTGCCAGGAACCGCCACGTGTTCAGCCTGTCCTTTTGAGTTTCTATGGGGACTTCATTATATATGCATAATTGATTAGATCCTTGGCCACAGGTGATCAACTTAACCTTCTGCTCTCTCCCCTTTTTAGAGGTTTGGGGAGGGCCTGCAAGTTCTGCCTTGGAATTTCATATAGAGTGACCATCCCCATCTGGAAATTACATAGGGGTGACTAGTTATTACCTATTAGCATAGGAGAAGAAATAATCATTTTGAGGATTCTAAGGATTTTAGTATTTCTATGCAGTAAGTGGGGACAAAAACTTAAATATACAGACATTACATAACATCATACTACCTAATGGGTTGCTAGTATATAAAAGTAGCTAACATTTCATGCTAAGAACAGCAACTAACATTATTTTAAATTTCAGCTATCATGAATATGTTAAACTACATTTAAGTTTGGCTCCCTTTATCCTTTCCCGGTACACCTCCCACGGTCTCTTCAATTGCCTATTTGCTACTTAAAGCTGCACCCAAAGTAGCCCTTCCAATTAGATTTCAAGGATGTCTAACCATAGTCCTTTCTGCATAGTTGGTGGTGCCAGCTCCTGCAACAGCAGTTTGCTGTTGAATGAATGTCACACCCCAATCTTACCATGGAGATGGTCAAGTGCTCTGGCTTCATCTGACTCTGAAGCCATGCCATCTTTCAGAGAAGTGAGACTACTCAATGTTTCTTTTCCTAGACTTGACACCCACCTCCAACCCCATAATGTGGTTGACTGGTGGCATCATCACTCCTTTCAGGAAAGTCCAGAAAGTTGTGCATTAAGTTCAACATAGGACTTTAATCATTTGCTTACTTGATTAATGACAGCTTGGAAAAATAGGTCCCAAGAGCCGCATGTGGTTCCCTTTCTGAGAAGAACACTCAGGAATCTCCAACTTCCATCATCCCCTGGGGCATATAGCACTAAAGGTCAGCAACTATGTCCCTAACTCTTACAAGAAGCCTGACTCTGGGCATCCTTCAGCCCCAGGAAGCCCAGGATACAACACCAGGTCCTGGGCTTCCCACTCTCACTCTTTCCCCGCCCCCATCCCATTCATCCAAGGCACAAGTGTTGAAGTATGAACCCTCCTACTGCAGTTATTGTGCTAAAGAAAACCCAGTACGTGGAACACAGTCAATCTGCCCAACTGTTGGGCAAAACCCCAACATCTTCAGAGGCCCAAGCAAGCAAAGCAGTGTCAGGGTACCACACTGGCAGGATGGCTCAAACATGATTTTGGTACAGTGGTTTAATCTCACCCAATCAGAGAACAGTCCCCAGAAAGTCAATTGTACCTAGAACAAGATGAAGATTAATCACACCTTTACCCCCCAAAAGACAAAAGCCGTTTAAGAACTCCTCCACTCCCATACCAAATGCTTTCTCCAGAGACCTGGCTCACTTGGCAGCTTCGTCCTAGGACATTTACTCCCAGGGCAGTGTACCCTTTTACCCTGTCATTGGGTCGAGCCCCCTTCCCCCCACCTCGCCCCGCCCCGCCCCGCCTACCATTGGCGTTCTTGCCGCAAATGAGATGCTCGTAGGGCTGCAAGACGCCCCAGAGCTCGGCGTCGTTGTTGATGACCATCTCTAAGGCCTCAGCGGACACCTCGCCACCTCCTCCCGGTCCTCCTCCGCCTTCGGGGCTCTGGCTGGCCAGCACCCTGGCTCGGATCTCCTCCACCAGATTCTCCATGCAAGCGGTGAGGGAGATGGCAGCGTACTCATGGATGCGCACAGAGATGCGGGTGTCCACCATCCAGCGGAAGAAGCGTCCCACGGAGAAGGTGAGGCCGCAGCGCGTCGACTTGCCCCGGCGCAGCCCGTCGCCGGCGCTCATGCTGTACAGGGACAACGCCTTGACAGCGGCCAGCGCGCAGCTCTCGGCCAGCGCCCAGCTGTGCACCAGGCGCACGGCGCTCTGCACCTCGAAGCGGGTGCACTTGGCGTGCAGCACGCTCAGGCGCTGCGCCTCGCGGGCCACGCGGATGAGCGCCCTGCGCAGCAGCCCCGCCAGGCGCCGCACCGCCTCGGCCGAGAACGGGGCCAGCCTCCGGCCTCCGCCGGCGTTTTTGCGGAGCACCCTGGCCACATCTCCCTCGGTCCAGGGGAATTCCTCCAGCTCGGGGAGCCTGGGACAGCGCGAGAAGAGATCGGCCACCTCGGGGTCCTCGGGCAGCACCGTGTTCACCGTGTCCCAGCTGTTGTGACGGCTGTTCATGGAGCCCGAGTAACACCACCAGGCCGCCCCGCGGTGCTGCTGCGCCGAAGAGTTGAGCGCCTGCGAGTTGGACTTGGAGGACGAGAGGCTGAGCGAGCGGCACGAGTCCCCGGCCCCATACCCGGAGTCCAAGGTCAAGTCCTCCAGCGTCTTCAAGGTAGAGCTGTACGTCCCGGCCATGGGGAGCCGACCGCGGGGGACCTGGCCGAGCGAGGGACGCTCACTACTCCATGGTCCTGGTCCCCGGCGGGCGGAAACTGGCTCTAGACGCTCGGGGACACCCTCCGTCGTCGTCGTTGCGCCCGGGCGCTGGGCGGCTGCATCGCCCGCGCGGCGGCCGCGGGAAGCTTGGGCGAGATTCACCGCGCGCCCGGCGTCCCCGACGCGAAGCTGTCCGCGAAAGGGCTCCGCCTCGGCGCTCCCCGGCGTCCACCTTTGTAACTTCCCTCGCCGGCCGTCGGTCTCCCCGGAGCCAAGGAATCCCAGGACGATTTGGACGTCAACGGAAAGCCAGACGGCCGAGCACACGGCACAGTTCGAGTCCCCCGCGCTCCTCCACCGCTGTCCCCGGGCCAGCCGCCCCGGAAAGCGCTCGGCAAAGTTCTGTGAGGCGCCGGCCACCGGCACAGCTGGTTCCCCGCTGCGGCCCGTATGCAAATACACCCCAAGTGACTGACCAATCACAGGCCGCGACGGGCAGGGGCTGCACCAAAAGTGCCTAGAGGGGCGGGCATTATGTAGATTTTACTCCGCTGGGGGTGAAAACCCCGCGGCGGGATAGGCGGGGCAGGAGGCCCAGGGTTGGGAATGAAGCGGCTCGGCTTCGCGCGAGGAGGGGAGCAAGCTGGAGGTTGGGGAGCAAAGACCGATGGAGAAAGTAGGGGGTGGAAACGTCCGGCCCCGGGAGTTGAGGATTTAAAGAAAAGCCAGACAGGAACAGCCGCTGTGCGCTGTCCATTTTCCCGCCATTCTAGGCTCTGCACATCGCTTTTCAAGCCACCCTTTGCGGAGCAGCCGGGAGTTGGTGGAGACCCGAGCCAGGCTCTGCACCTCTCCAGAGCTTCCACTTTCTGCCGAGTTCCTCCTGTTTTCCGAGACGAAACGTTATTTGTATGAGGAAGCCAGAGAGACGCCCCTTTGCTTCTCTTCCCCAAATCTGTCTGCTTCTGTTTATGCTGCTCCAATGGGAGCAGAATTCCTCAAGCCGGGACCTGACAATGGCCGGGCGCCAGGAGATGTGTGATCACCCATCCTCCCCCTTTGTGGCTTGAGGCCCAGTTTTCCAAGTCTTATCTTGGAGGGACAGGCCTAACCGTATGGTGCTCCACAGAATCCACGAGTTCCCGGTCACCTCTGTGTCATGTACCACCACTTGCTGTCAAATGGATCCTTTTTTGGGGGGAGGGAGGGTGTGTCCGAGGTGGGAAGAAGGGTTATCACACAGGAAGGAAGGGGAGATGGGAGAGAAGTCCTCAGCGCCGGCCTGCGCAGGTGCTCACCTGCGGTGGGGTGTGCGGGTAAGGGACCATCTCCCTATCTCAGGACTTGATTTCCTCGGGGTCAATGAATGGTCCTTACTTGGGGTTGGGTCTTGCGTCCAGAAGTAGGTGGTTCCAGCAGACCCACGCCCAGCTCCAGCACGCCCCGCAGTCGCCCCAAGCCCCCACCCCCACACGTGCAAAAACTTGCACCATCCTCCCAGCGGATTGTGCACACGTTCCTCCCCCGCCCCAAGCCCGCCTCCCCCCCGTTCCTGAATGGTCCTTTGTGTTGAACTTTTCCATTTCTGACCTTGGGCCCTGAGTTGGATAAGAGCTAGAAATGTCTGGTTTATCTCTTACCTTCTTAAATTAATAATCCTTTCCCTTGTGAAACTGCTTTTTATTGACAATTTCACTTTTTTTCTTCCTTTCTTTCCATCTTTATTTATGTCATGTCGCCGCCTGATGGTTAGAATTGGGAACTGAGTCCAGGACCGAAGTTATGTGCCAGGCCAAGCCAGCATCAGATAAACAGAGAACACAGTCGCATCTTACAGAGGTGAGATGAGAAGTCAAATCGGGTAATGAGGTTCAACTTGTGAGAAAGTATGAAAATAAGTTTGATCGATTTAATAACAATTTAATAATCATTAGGAGAAATATAACAAGGGAAATGTTGCCCCCTAATGGTTATTCGGAGGAAATAAACTTCGAAAGGATTTTTTGTGTTTTTTTTTTTTTTCTCCTTTTCTTCCAGTCTCTTTAAAAGTAAAGAAAACCGGGCTGGAGAGATGGTTTAGCGGCTAAGGCATTTGCCTGCAAAGCCAAAGGATTCAATTCTCTAGGTCCCATGTAGGTGGATGCATCTGGAGTTTGTTTGCAGTGGCTAGAGGCCTGGTGCCTCCTCTCTCTCTCTGTCATAAACAAACAAACAAATAAATAAACAAATAAATAAATAAATAAATTAAAGAAAACTAGTTAACAGGAAAACACACTTATCAATAGAGTAACTTGAGAAGGATTATCTGAAGTGTTTCTTACAGTAAAAAAAAAAAAAAGAGAATGGGGGATTTATTTTAATGTATTCAAGTTACTTGATAACTTAAAATGTAAATATAAAGAGGCCTAAATGAAAATACAGGCATGGGATTGTTGGCTTGCGCCTGTAATCCCAGCACTGGAGGAAAGCTGAGGCAGGAGGATTGCCATAGTTTTGGCCAACGTGGATTACAGAGTGAGGAAAACAAAGAAAAAAGATAAACATGCCTACAGTCACATTGGAGTCCTATGTGTATTAAGTCATCTTTAATAGATAGCAAGGATATAAGATAATGGAAGAGAAACCCTGTATATTTAAAAATACTTAAAAAGATATATCAACTAATTACAAATCATAGAACTTCTTTATATTTAGCTATTTTAAAAAAAATCAGTGAGCATGTGACATTATGAAGCCACTGGGAACTAGAACACCACCTCAGTTTGCAATCACAAAATATTCTCACTTTTTTGACATGGTAATTGCAGTATGGTCATGTTTATTTAGTGTTCTTATCTTGTAGAGACACATACTGAAATAAACAGCTTGTAATTTTCTCCATTAAAAAAAAAAAAAGGAGACTGGACGAATGGCTTAATGGTTAAGCCTGCAAAGCCAAAGGACTCAGGTTTGATTCCCCAGGACCCACATTAGCCAGATGCACAAAGGGGGTGCACGCATCTGGAGTTCATTTGCAGTGGCTGGAGGCCCTGGCACACCATTCCTCCCCACCCCATCCACCCCCACTGCTCTTTCTCTGTCAAATAAATAAATAAATAATTTTTTTAAAAAGGAAGAAAAATCTTATAGAAAAATCTAGTCAAGAGATGAGAAAGTCTTCTTTTGTTTTCAAATTTTCCCCAAAGTCTTATAGTCAGTTTGAGGACTGGAGGTACTTACTAAGTAAATGCAGACTGTGTCTGGGCTTGTGTTTTGTATGATTTGAGGCAAAGGAAGAAAAGATGTAAATTGACCTCTGGTTTGTGGAGATGGCTCAGCGATTAAGGCACTTGCTTGCAAACCTTGATGGATCTGGTTTGATTCCTCAGTCCCCGACATAAAGCCAGATGCACACAGTGGTGCATGCATCTTGAATTCATTTGCATTGGCAGGAGGTCCTGGCACACCTGTACTTTCTCTTTCTCTCTCTCTCTCTCTCTAGCTTTTAAATAAACAAATACTAAAAAAAAAAAATAAGTTGATCTCTTAGAAACTAACCACTTAATAGATTTTAGTTAAGCTTTTAGGAGGTTAATAAAAATATCAAGATACAAAATGTTGGATCAAAAAGAAAAGATCTGGGTGTCGTAGTGAGACACAGTCTAGCAAGGATTCACCTCTGAAAGGCTCCACAACCTTCCTTAACAGCACCACCAACTGAAGATTACGTATTCCAAAACACGAGTCTACAGCCAGGTGTGGTGGTACACACATTTGATCCCAGCACGCTGGGAGGCAGAGGTAGGAGGATGACTGTGAGTATCAGGCCAGCCTGGGAACAGAGTGAGTTCTAGGGCAGCTTGGGCTAGAGTGAGACCCTACCTTGAAATAAAACAAACAAACAAAAAAATTTTTTAGGACACAGCTTGGCATCTCATGTACGTGTATTTAATTAAGGCCATGTGGCAGTAGTGTCTGATTTTAGGAATGTGTATTATATTAGAAGAGAAAATGTCATCTGAATGAACTCAGGGCTGGGTCAGACCCTTGAAGAAAAGGACCTGTTATGTAGCCAGGCAAGATGAACAAAGCATGATAAAATCATAGCAAACAGGGGAATTCCCAGTGGAGTGAGCAATTCAAAACCAGAACTGGTATCACTCAAGCAATACCAATACAAGGGAAGTAGCTTGAAATAAACTGGAAATTATACCTTGGGTGAAGTACAATTTTGTTTTCACAAAGCCAAAAACCATCTAGAGATTAGTGTACAAAGTACAATTTAACTGAAAAATGAGGGCATTATAGCCCCAGCGATTTAAGTACAAATTAACCCGTCATATGAAAAGGTAGAGTGTGGCCTTTGAGATTGGAGCATGGCCAAGCTTTAATTAAATTTGTGGATCCTCTTTGAGGTACTTGGCACACCTCGGGTTTTCTGAGTCACCTCCCTACTCAAAAAGAAATGGTACTGATGATGTGAAAGCAGGGGAATGACATATTCAAGTTTAAAACAATGGGAAATTTGAAGAGAATTGAGCTTGTTTGTTTACTGCTTTTCTGTGCTAGACATATTCAGGGCCTCGAGGGCAAAGATCATCCCAGTCATGTTTACTTGTGCATCATCTCACCTAGGTCAACGTGAGCATAAAGTAGGAACTTGGGAAATATTGGGTGAGTGAGTGAATGGACCAGGGTAAACTGGACAATTTATGAAAGACCAGTCTGTTTCCTAAAAGTCTGAGGAAACTTCTTGAATTCTTCTTAATCTTTTTTTTTTTTCCCTTTTTTTTGTTGTTGCTTTTCTTTTTAATTTTTATTTATTTATTAGAGACAGAGAGACAAAGAGTGGGAATAGGCACACCAGGGCCTCTAGACACTGTAAATGAACTCCAGATGCATGTGCCACCATGTGCATCTGACTTACATGGACCTGGAGAATCAAACCTGGGTCCTTAGGCTTCACAGACATGTGCCTTAACTGCTAAGCCATCTCTGCAGCCCTGTTGTTGCTTTTCAAGGTCGGGTCTTGATCTAGCCCAGGCTGACCTGGAATTCACTATGTAGCCTCAGCTGGCCTCACAGTGATCTTCCTCCTACCTCTGCTTCCCGAGTGCTGGACCACACCCTGAAAACTACTTTTCTTAAAAGCTTTATTTTAAGCTGGGCATAGTGGTTCACGCCTTTAATCCCAGCACTTGGGAGGGAGAGATAGGAGGATCACTTGTGAGTTTGAGGCCACCCTGAGGCTACATAGTGAATTCCAGGTGAGCCTGGGTTAGAGTGAGACTCTTTATTTAAAAAGAAAGAAAGAAAGAAAAAAAGAAAGAAAGAAAGAAAAAGGATTTATTTTATTTTCATGTGTGTCTGTGTGTGTGTGTGTGTGTGTGTGTGTGTGTGTGTGTGTCTGTGTGTGTGTGTAGCAGAGCCTCTTGCCACTGCAAATAAACACCAGATGCTTGCATACTTTTTTGGGTCCAGTTTATATGGGTGGCTTGTTGGGAACTGAACCTGGGTCTTCAGGCTTTGCAAGCAAGTGCTTTTAACCATGTAGCCATCTCCCCAGCCCTCTTCTTAAACTTCTTTTTTTATAGAAAAAATATTTTTATTTAGTTGTTTGAGAGAAAGCAAGAAACACAGAGAAGAGTGAGACAGCCCAACAGGCTTCCTGCCACTTTCAAATAAATTCCAGATGCATAAGTCAGTTTGTGCATCTGGTTTTACATGGGTACTGGGGAATCGAACTTGAGGCTTTGCAAGCAAGCTATTTGAACTGCTGAGCCATTTCTCTAGTCCCTCTTAAACTCCTTAAACTCTCATGTATGTAAGAATTTTTGTATGGATGTGTGTGCGCACTGCATGCACATATGTGTGCAGATATGCACAGACATGTGGAAGTCAGAGGAGGACATCTTGTGTCCTCCTCTACTGCTCTTCCACCTGATTTCCTTGAGACTCACTGAACCTAGAACTCCCGATTTTTTGGTAAGACTGACCAGCAAGCCTCAATGATTTTCTGGTCTCTGCTGCCCTCCCCCACCCCAGTGCTGGAATTACAGGCATGCAAGATCATGTCAGACTTTTGACATGGGTGCTGGAGACCCATTTCAGGTCCTCATACTTGTACAGCAGGCATTCTTACTTTCTGAGCCATCTCCTCAGACTTATGCTTAAGTATACATGTTAAGGAAAAGTGATATGGCCCACCCTTGCCTTCTCTGCAGACCTCTGAATGGCCATGTGTTCCCTTTCTAACCAACCACTAGGGATTACGGAAGGGAGCTGGAGGGAGGATTGTAAGTCAATTAAAATTTCCTAAAATGTTTAAAAGATATTTTACATTTATTTATTTTTTTTTCAATGAGAGAGAGAGAGAATATGAATGGGCTCGCCAGGGCTTTTAGCCACTGCAAATGAACTCCAGACACATGCGCTTCCATGTGTCTCTGGCTTATGTGGGTTCTGGAGAATCAAACCTGGGTCCTTAGGCTTTGCAGGCAACTTAACCACTAAGCCATCTCTCCAGTCCTCCTAAGACTTTTTTTTTTTTTTTTTGGTTTTTCGAGGTAGAGTCTCACTCTGGCCCAGGCTGACCTGGAATTAACTATGTAGTCTCAGGTGGCCTCGAACTCATGGCAATCCTCCTACCTCTGTCTCCCGAGTGCTGGGATTAAAGGCATGCGCCACCACGCCCGGCTTTCTTCTAAGACATTTTTATGCGAGTGTGAATTCACATTACTCTGGAGAAAGTGTATGTCTGCTTTCTGATAGACTGTTCTGTGCTAATAAAAATATTCCATTTGTCCTATCCAATTCAGGAGTCACTGGCCACATTATTTAATTTAAAATCTAAATAGCCACATATGGCCAGCTGAACAAGCTTGATAGCACAAGGGTCATGAAAATCTCAAAGGGGATGAATCTCCTCAGAGGTGAAAGTTCACTGGCTAGGGGGCAACTTGCCACAGTCCTGTCTGAAAGTTTGGCAGCTTTATCAGGAAAAGAAACAAACTGAGAGTCCTTGGGTAATGGAAGTCATTTGGGAAAGGCTTATGCCACCTATCACAGCCCTTGTTGAATGAGAGATACTATATGGGACAAGGTGGACTTGTTTCCCATGGCCAAAGATGCAACAGGATCTGGAGGCACACACACACACACACACACACACACACACACACACACACACACACACACACGGCATAGGAGAGGTCGAAGTAGGGGGCATATCAAGCCAGAGATAATTCAGATTTAGAAATCAAACAAACCAATGAAGTCTTGGTAGTGCTGCTGGCAACTGGCAAAGTAAGTAGTATTGGGAGAGCCAGGTCCCACCAGAATGACTAGTATGACTCCAGGTTCCAAAACCCTGGGATTGGGGCAAGGAAGTGGAGGACACTGCAGAGTCAGGATCGCAGTCATATGAGTGTAACTCTGAGGGCCAAGACAGGAGCTGGGGCACTTGATTTCAAGCCAGGACGAGAATAGCAGGCAGCACGAGCCAACCCCAAATCTCGGAGGGGCTGGACTGTCTCCTTCACTATCCCTTGACAGGTGCAAGGCTTGGTTCCAGAGGCTTCCATGAGCTGAAGCTTAGGAAGCCCTAGTTGCAAAGGTCAGAGAGTGACAGAGAGGAAACCAGGAGGGGATTGCCAAAGGCTGACTTGCTCCATCTTCGTAGTATCAACTGTTTAGTCCTTATGTGTCTATCATTGTGTGCCTAAGGGTGGGATAATTGAACTGAATGCTTTTTAGACTGCTTAGTTGAGTTCTCTTCTTCAGCCTTATACAGACATATGATATATATATTTAAATATTTAAATCAGGTCTAGAGAGCTGGCTTCACTGTTAAGGTGCTTGCCTGAGAAGTCTAAGGATCCAGGCTCGATTCCCAGATGCACAAGGTGGTACATATGTCTGGAGTTGGGATGCAGTGGCTAGAGACCTTGGTGTGCCCATTCTCTCTCTCTCTCCTTCTCTCAAATAAATAAATAGAAGTAAAAATAAAGCCGGGCGTGGTGGCGCACACCTTTAATCCCAGAACTTGGGAGGCAGAGGTAGGAGGATCGCTGTGAGTTCAAGGCCACCCTGAGACTACATAGTTAATTCCAGGTCAGCCTGGGCCAGAGTGAGACCCTACCTCAGAAAAAATAAAATAAAAGAAAAGAAAAGAAAGAAAGAAATAAAAATAACACACTACCACCACCACCCCCCAGAAAAATCAGAAGAGTTCTTTTGGGAGTATGGGTGGAGAGTTCAGAGCCATGTCTATTCTATCCTTACTCCTTAGTTTTCAGGTGGCCTTCAAGGGGCCTTGTGGGAGCTCCACAGAGCTGCTGGAGAGCGACCTAGGCCACTCTCTTTTCTCTGGTTCACCACAGGTTGCTGCCCGTAGGGAAGAGATGATGAACAGAGGAGAACATTCCCAGCAGAACACAAAGACAGTGGAAAACAGTGGCAGGTAAAGAAGAGTGGTGTGGGTTAGCAGAGGAGCTGTGTAGTTGGAAAAATCAAGCAGAACTCTTAGTTGTTGGTGGTTTTTTTTTTTTTTTTTTTTTTTTTTTTTGAGAGGTAGGGTCTCACTCTAGCTCCGGCTGACCTGGAATTCACTATGTAATCTCAGGGTGGCCTCACACTCACAGTGATCCTCCTTCCTCTGCCTCCTGAGTGCTGGGATTAAAGGCATGTGCCACCATACCTGGCAGAAATCTTAGTTTTTTTTTTTTTTAAATATTTTATTTATTTATTTATTTGAGAGAGAGATACAGAAATAGGCAGGTAGAGAGAGAGAGAGAATGGGTGCGCCAGGGCCTCTAGCCACTGCAAACGAACTCAGATGCATGTGCCCCCTTATGCATCTGGCTTACATGGGTCCTGGGAAACTGAGCCTCGAACCAGGATCCTTAGGCTTCACAGGCAAGCTTTTAACCACTAAGCCATCTTTCCAGCCCAGAAATCTTAGGTTTTGAAAAAGGAACCAATGGTGTGGAAACTGAGGTATGCTTTCATTCCAGAGAACCCTGACCAGCCCATTCCTGACTCAGGTATTTTTCCCCTCACCTCATGACTAAGAAGAAGCAGTCAGACCTATGTAGCCACAGGTTCTGAATCTTGGTTTCAAGCAACTGCAAATAGAAAAAAGTAAGTTTGCTTTAATTATGCCTGTATGAAACACCTTCAGATTTTTTCCTCGTTATTTTATTTTTATGTTTAAAAATGGTTTTATTTATTTGCAAGCATAGAGAGAGAATGAGAGGGGAATGGGCATACCAGGGCCTCCTACCACTGCAAACGAACTCCAAATGCATGTGCCACTTTACATCTGGCTTTCTGTGAGTACTGGGGAATTGAACCCAGGTCACCAGGCTTTGTAAACAAATGCCTTTAACCACTTAGCAACCTCTCCTGCCCCTCCATGTTTATTCTATATAAGAGGTTTGAAAATCTATGTGTTTTGGTGTGTGGGTGTCCTGGAACCAATTTCTTATGGATACCTCTGAGGGTCGACTATAATTTGAAACAAAAGGCCTCCAAGATGATTATGGAAAATGAAAAAAGAAAATCATTCCCCACAGCCTGTTCTGCAGAGTGCTCACTCTTATGAGATGCCCTGGGAAGAAAGGATATTGGGTTTGAGATATTTTGCATGCCCTTTCTTCCTCTAGTATAATCATGGTGCACAATATTTTATTTGCGGGAGGGAGAGAATGGATATGCCAGTTCCTCTTGCCACTGCAAACAAACTGTAGACATATGCACCATGTTATGATGCACAAGATTTCATTGTTTTGTTTTGCTGGTGTTTTTGAGGTAGAGTCGTCTCACTCTAGGCCAGGCTGACAGGAACTCACCCTGTAGTCCCAGGTTGTATATATGTGTATCTGTGTTTATGGTGTGTGTGTGTATCTGCATGCGTGTATGGGCATATGTGTGCCATGACATGTGTGTGGAAGTCAAATGACACTTTGGGGTGTTGGTCCTCTTCTTCCACCCTATTTTAATATAGGGTTTCTCTTGTTTTGCCACTCGGAAGGCCAGAGTTGCTGACTCTGGAACTTCAGGATTCTCTTGACTTTGCTTCCCACTGCTGTAGGCATGCTGGGCTTACAAATGTTTGCACTGTTTGCACCAGGCTTTACGTGGGTATTGGGAATGCAAACTCTGGTTGGCTTTCAGAGCAAGTGCCTTTAACCACTGAGCCAAGTCCCCAGCCCCCTTTATATTCCTTTTAATTCATTATGTCTCAGTTATAAATGCCCAGGAGCATTTTTGTATCCTACAGGGCTGCTCTAAAATAATTGGGACTTTTCATTTTACATTAAGGAGAAAAGACAATCTGTTTAAAAACGTGTCTGCTGCGGCAGGCACCCTTGGAAGAAATCCAGCCCTGGTGATGGCGATGCTGCTCAATCCCTACATGCAGATGTTCCATGAATGGCTATCAGTGGCCTGCAATCAGTCATGCTTTCTCTCCTGATCTAAAGGACCTTCAGAGTCAAGTGTGACCGTCAGCAGTGCAGTATGTGCCAGATGAACACCTGTGGAGTTCTAGCTTCTCTCACTACAGATCTCAAGTCCTGGGTCCCATTTCAGTGAGTCTGGGGTGTGATCCAAATCAAAAGTACTTAAAACAGCATTTCCAGGTGATTGTCATTAGCTAAGTATGCGAAACATACTTGTCTCTTAAGCCTCATAGCACCTGAAATATTACTTAAGGTATGGGTCCTCAGCACCCTCCTGCAAAGATTTTAAATCAATAGGTACAGAGCCCGAGAATCTTTATTTTTAAATTAATTAATTAATTAATTAATTTATAGGCAGAAAGAAACAAAGAGAGAGAGAGGGAGAGAAAATGAATATCAATGGGCACTCCAGGGTCTTCAGCCACTGCAGAGGAATTCCAGATACATGCACCACTCTGCATCTGGCTTTACATGAGTACTGGGGATTTGAATCCAGGTCGTTAGGCTTTACAGGCAAAGTGCCTTAACTACTTAGCCATCTCTCCAGCCTCTATTTTATTTTTTTAATTTTAATCTTTTATAGCTGGCATACAGAGATTTAAGTATCATTCATTCTGGCATTTTCAAACAGCATTCGTTTTAGTTGATTCTTATCCCCTCTTCCTCTCCTCAGGCTCCCTCTCCTACCCCATTTTCCCTTGTATACTCTCCCCTTTCTGTTTACATGTCACATGTGTTTATTTCATCCTTCTCCCATGCCTCTTCCTTCTCACCTCTTCATACTGACTCTTGGTTACCATTCTATCTATATAGGTTTTACTCACAATTGCCCCTTGATATATACATACTTATAGGTATTATAAGCTAGGATCAACACATCAGAGAGAACATGCAGTTTTGGTCTTTCTGATCTTGGACCACTTCACTTAATATAATTCTTTCCAAGTCCATCCATTTACCTGAAAATTTCATAATGTCATTTTCCCAAACTGCTGATAGAATTCCATTGTGTACATATACCTCATTTTCATTATCCATTCATCTGTCACTGGGCATCTAAGCCAACTCTGATTTTTAGCTATTGTAAAGAGAGCAGTTATAAACATGGGCAAGTATCTGTGTAGTAGAATGAGGAGTCCTTGGGGGTATATGCCCAGGAAGAATAATATCCCATTCATGACAATTCCAAAATTATTAAATACCCAGGAATAAACCTAACCAAAAATATGAAAGACCTCTATAATGAAAACTTCAAGACACTAAAAAAAAAACGTGGATAGACAATTAAAAAAAAAACTTCTATGTGCCTGGATGGACAGAATTACTATTGTGAAATGGCTATATTTTACCAAAAGTAATCTATAGATTCAACATAATCTCCATCAAAATTCCAATAATGAAGCCGAGCGAGGTGGTGCATGCCTTTAATCCCAGCACTCGTGGAGGCAGAGTTAAGAAGATCACTATGATTTTAAGGCCACTCTGAGACTACATAGTGAATTCCAGGTCAGTCTGGGCTAGAGCGAGACCCTACCTCAACACCCCCCCGCTTCAAAATTCCAATGATGTTACTCAGAGCTGGAAAAAAATTAATCCATGAATTCATATGGAACCTCAAAAGAGAAACAACACAGCAAGGTGTATTACAATACCTGATCTCCAATTATACTATGGTGCAATAGTGACAAAGACAGCATGGTACTGGACTCAAAGCAGAGAGAACCCAGAGCTAAATCTACACTGTTTTGGCCTCCTAAACTTTGGCAAGTGAGCCAAAAATATTCAGTAGATAAAAAGCCTATTCAAGAAATAGTGCTGGCAAAATATTCACCTGCAAAGAAATAAAATTAGATACTATAAATTTCATCTTGTACAACTATCAAAGTGAATCAAAAAGCTTAATCAAAACCTGAATCTTTTTTTGTTTTTAATCATTTATTTATTTATTTATTTTACTTTTTTATTGACAACTTCTATACTTACATACAAAAAATGCATGATATTTCCCTCCCCTCCTCCCATTCCCCTTTAGAACTCCAATCTCCATCATATCCTCTCCCTCTCTCCATTAGTCTCTCATTTAATTTGATGTCATCATTTTTTTCTTCTATTATGAGGGACTTGCAAAGGTATTGCTAGGTACTGCAAGGTCATGGATATCAAGGCCAATTTCTGTCTGGACAGTTGCATTGTAAGGAGTCATACCCTTCCTTTGGCTCTTCCATTCTATCCGCCCCCTCTTCCGCAATGGTCCCTGAGCCTTGGAGGGTGTGACAGAGGTGTTTCAGTGCTGGGCACTCCTCTATCCCTTCTTCTCAGCACTATGTTGCCTTTTGGGTCATCCCAGTGGTCATCGCCATCTGAAAAGAGAAGCTTCTTTAACCAGAAGTGAGAGTAGAATTAATATGTGAATATGAACATTAAGTGTAGTGCTTTCAGGGTCACTTGGTGGGAATAATATATACATTTAGCCAGACAAGAGCAGGCTTTATACCCCTAAGACTCATGACCTCCCCTGCCATAGACTTTTGCTTAGGTTTTTCAGTACCAGGTATGTATTCCCTCCCATAGAGAGGGCCTTCAGTCCAATTATGGAGCAGTTGGTTACCCCAAGAGCAGACATGCCACTATTGCACCCGTTCAGTCATTGGGCCTGTATGGCCAAACTTGAATTTTCAGTGTCCACTGTTTTCACTGCTGATGACTTCTGTCTCCCATACGGCTGCCTGCAGTACAGCTTTTTCCAGCTTTCAATTGGCTGGTCTACAGGGAGAAGGTTTTCTGCTCAGCACCAGCTTGCTTTCTCAGTGACCTTGCCTCTCAGGCAAGAGATATCTTCAGAAATAGGGTCTTACTATCTGTTTCTTAAGGGAAACCAAGGGCTTTGGCAATAGCCTTTCATGTTTTGGAGGCTACCTGGACCTCCTTGGCCAACAACTCACTGGAAGGTATCCCATCCCAGGCACTGAAAATTTTCTAATAACAGTCTACAGCTTCTGGATGTGCCATTATTCAAAAAAGTAGGTTTACATAAGTCTTATTCACACTATCTTGAATTTTGATTGACACCCCCCACCTGCCGCCCTTCTTTTACGCATTCTCTTCCCATGGCCTTGCTTAGGCCATTCCCCTCCCTGTAATCTGTTCTTCTACTTACATATGTACAATACCATACACTTAAGTCCTTCCTTCTCCTCCCTCCCTTATAGCCTTTTACCAGCTTACTGGTTTCTGGTACTGATTTTTGGTTCCAGTTCACACACAAGTCTATACATCTGTGGCTAGGATCCACATATGAGAGAGAACATGTGACGTTTGGCTTTCTGAGCCTGGGCTACCTCACTTAGTATACTCCTTTCCAGATCCATCCATTTCCCTGCAAATTTCATAATTTCATTTTTTTCTTTACTGCTGAATAGAACTCCATTGTGTAAATGTACCACATCTTTATTATCCATTCATCTGTGGAGGGACATCTAGGCTGGTTCCATTTCTTAGTTATTGTGACTAGAGCAGCAATAAACATGGCTGTGCAAGTATCTCTAAGGTAGTGAGATGAGTCCTTTGGATATATACCTAGGAATGCTATAGCTGGATCATATGGTAAATCTATTTTTAGCTGTCTCAAGAACCTCCACACTGATTTCCACAATGGCTGGACCAGATTACATTCCTACCAACAGTGAAGTGTTCTTCTTCTATACATAACATACCCTAGAGACTGTACCAGCAAACTGTTAGAGCTGATAAACACTTTTAGCAATGTAGTGGGATACAAAATAAACACACAGAAATCAGTAGCTTTTCTATACACTACCAACAAACATGCAGAGGATGAAATCAGGGAATCTCTCCCATTCACAATTGCCTCAAAAAAAACCAAAAAACAAAACACCTTGGGATAAACTTAACCAAGGAAGTGAAAGATATCTACAATGAGAACTTTAAAAAACTCGAGCGAGAAATTGCAGAAGACACAAGGAAATGGAAAGACATCCCATGCTCCTGGATTGGAAGAATCAATATTGTGAAAATGTCAATCTTACCAAAAGCAATCTACACATTTAATACAATCCCCATTAAAATCTCAATAGCATTCTTCACAGAAATAGAAAAAACAATCCTAAAATTCATCTGGAAACACAAAAAAACCTCGAATAGCCAAAACAATTTTGCTCAACAAAAATCAGGCTGGTGGTATTACCATACCCAATTTTAAGTTATATTACAAAGCCATAGTAACAAAAATAGCATGGTACTGGCACAAGGACAGACAGGTAGATCAATGGATCTATTGAAGACCCAGATATTAATCCAGGTAGCTACAACCACCTGATTTTTGACAAAAATGCCAAAAAAATTCATTGGAGAAAAGATAGCCTCTTCAACAAGTGGTGCTGGGAAAACTGGATATCTGTATGTAAAAGGATAAAAGTAGATCCTTGTCTCTCTCCATGCACAAGAGTCAAGTCCAAATGGATCAGGGACCTTAATATCAGACCTAAAACTCTGAAACTGCTAGAGGAAAAGGTGGGGGAAACCCTTCAACATATTGGCATAGGCAAGGACTTTCTGAATATAACCCCAATTGCTCAGGGAATAAAACCACTAACTAACCACTGGGACCTCATGAAATTACAAAGCTTTTGTACAGCAAAGGACACTGAATAGAGCAAAGAGACAACCTACAGAATGGGAGAAAATCTTTGCCAGCTATACATCTGACAGAAGATTAATATCCAGAATATACAAAGAACTCAAAAAACAGAATAACCAGAAATCCAACAACCCAGTTTTAAAAATGGGCTATGGAACTAAATAGAAGAAGAAGAAATACAGATGGCATATAAACATCTAAAAAAGTGTTCCACATCCTTAGCCATCCTGTAAGGATGGCTACCATCAAGAAAACAAATGACAATAAGTCTTGGCGTGGATGTGAATCTTTATTTTAAACCAGGAAGTCTCGAATGACTCAAAGTCTAGGCAACTTGCTTACTAACCTGGAAGAGCAAAAATTTCAAGTATGTTCCAGCAGGGGGCGTGACAGACTCACCCCTGAAAGTTCAAATTCTTTGCATAGGAACTAAAATAAGTAAGTTCTGAATTATTCAAGAGGATGGATCTGATACCTATTCCTATTGATGAATTCTTTCCCAAATCTGAAGATATCTTTGCTCTTCAGAGTGTCAACATCAAAAGTGATTGTAAACAATCTCAACACAGGGATGATGGAACTGCAGATACAATCACAGGCAATGAGAGTTCAGGCTGTGGCTTTTTTACTCTGTCAATATAGAATTAATATGAGAAAAAATATCAGATTTGTGGTGCTATGTCTTAATTTAGTAGTGAAGTGTTAAAAGACGAACCCTACTTTAGTCTGTTCTTAAACACTTCACATCAAAGTAAGGAATCATGTGGCAACTGAAGAGATTAGGGGACATCTGGGATAACTCTTTTGCCCAAACACTAGAACACAGAAAGATTGTTTTGTTATTGGTATTTTAATTTGGTCAGTAAATGAGCATCAAATGCCAGCTTAATAACTAGGATTTCAGTTTGAATTAAGTACTTTTAGTCATATACTTAAACAAAATTTTTTGAGTGACCATGTCCAGGGCACACAGACCTTATTTACCCAAATGCCATGTTCCAACATGGTAAACGTTTTATGAAGTTTTTGTAGTAGCAGCACAAAGAAAGTCATAGATCAAGACAATTTTTAAATAACATTGGTAGAAACATCAGGTAGGCAGGTTATGGCAAAGAGGAGAAATCTTGCTATTAACCTCACGTGTTCCCTGGTGCCATTCCTAGCTTTTGGCTTAGTAGAAACTAGTGGATCTGCTAAGTAAATTCCAAAAGACTTTACCTAATAGTCATAAGGATATTTAGTCACAGAGGTGGGCAATGCATAACTATGTAGGGAGCTAAGATAGATCCACAATAGTAACTTATCTCTCAAGCTCTAACATTCGCAGTTCTCCACACTCATTTAAGTTTGAGTCAGCCTTATAGAATGTATAACAGAAGTACAGATTTTGAGGCTGGAGAGATGGCTTAGCAATTAAGGCACTTGCCTATGAAGCCTAAGGAACCATGTTTGACTCCCCAGATCCCTCTGTGGGATTTCTGGTATTTATCATGGGGTTGTGGGTTATGAGTTGTGAGAGCAGCAGTCAGATATGGTTGGGGGAGCAATGCCTCTGGATATTCCCTCCCACCCTGTGGCTCTTACAATCTTCCCATCCCCCTGTTCCACAAAATTCCCTGAGCCTTGGTGGGTGTGCTTTAATTCTACTTTAGTGTGGAGCTCTCAGCAACTTCAAGATTTCTTCTTTGGTATGTCTTGAGTATCCTTAGCCTCACTACCCCTTTTTTTTTTTTTTTTAATAGTACTCCTTGAATTACTCTTCTCTATTTTTTTGGAAATAAGTCTTCATGCTTAATAGATATAGGCCATACAAGTATAAATTTGAAGCTTTCTAAAGGCTGACCATTTTGTATATCTTATGATTAAAGTAGTTAAATGGTATCACCAAATGCATTTAAGTAGGTAAATAATTCTTCTAAAAAATATTGGGAACTTTAATATATGAACATACTGTAAGTTGGGTATGTTCTCATCACACTATCCTCTTTTGTCCCCTTTTTAGTCCACTGAGGACTGTCCTCTTTCAAGCTGGTCGTTCCTCTCTTTTGTTGTCTCATTCCTTTTGTTCTCCTCTATCCTCCATGTTCAAATAGTACAGGTCTTCTGGGGTTATCGGTTACCACTATGACCATGAGTATACCAGTCAGTTCCTCTAGGGAGAACAGTGTCCCACGGTACACCCTCCCCCACTGTGGCTCTTACATTCTTGCCACTCTTCTACAATGTTACGGGAGCTTTGGCAGGCATGTTAGAAGTCTCCTTTAGTGTTGAGCTCTCAGCAGCTTCTCACTTTCTGCTTTGATGAGTTTTGAGTCTCTTCAGTGTCTACCATGAGCTCCATAGAGAAGCTTCTCTGGCTGGCAGTGAGAGCTGCATTCATTCAATCTGACACTTCCTCTGCAGTGTTTCCTGGGCCCTGGTGGGTGTGAGAAATGACTCCTCCCATGCTAGGTACTCTGCTTTCTCTTCTTGTCATTTTGATGAGTCTTGGGTCTCTTGGGTTTTCATTGCCATCTGTAAGAAGCAGGTTTTCTGACCCAAACCGAGAACAGCATTATTCCAAAAGGATAAACATACAAATTTAGAAGGTTTTATTTGTATTCTTTATTTTTAGTTGGGAGTGTTAATATATGAACATATTACAAATTGGCAGTATTCCCATTGTGTTATCTTTTTATGTCCCCTTTCACTAGCCCTCATTGCCCTAAGGGTCCCTTTCAGTGGGGTACTGGTAGTTTCCATGGGGTAATGGGATGCACCAGTCAGTTCCTGGGGGAGGACAATGCCTCCCAGGACACCATCCCCCACTGTGCCACACATTCTTTTCACCCCCTCTTCCACAATGTTCCCTGAAACTTGGAAGGCATGTGAGAAGCCACTCTGGTGTTTAGCTCTCCGCAGCCCCTTACTTTCTGCTTCGATGAATTTTGAGTCTCCTGGGTGTCTATCATCATCTCCCTGGAGAAGGTTCTCTAACTGGCATGGAGAGCAGCACTCATTTTTAATTCTCCTCTTCCTTTATAATGTTTCCTGGGCCCTGGCAAGTGTGATAGAAATGACTCCTCTCACACTAGGCACTCGGATTTCTCTTGTCATTCTGATGGGTCTTGGGTCTCACTAGTATTTGCTCCCACATATAAAAAGCAAAGCAGGTTTTTGAACCAGGAGTGAGAGCAGTATTGATCAAAGGGGATAAACAAATAAAATTAGATGATTTTTATTATGACCATCACTGCTCCATTGAGCCAAAGAACAGTGAAGTTTATATCTATGGTTTATGACTTTCAAAACTATAGCCTTTTGACTTGGTTCTCAGTACCAGGCATGGATTCCTTTCCACTGAGCAAGACTTATATCAAGTCAGAGAGCAGTTTATTACCCCCATAACAGATGTGCCACTATTTCACCAGTGGGTACATCTTTTCTGGCTGGTTGATTTTGTATGTTGCAGGATCCACTGCTTAGTCACACTGTTGATGACTTTTATTCCCCAGGATGCATATAGTGCTTCCTAACACTGACAGCTAGCTGGCAGAGAGCTGGCTTCCAGCTTGGTTTCTCCATGTCTTGTGACCACAGCCTGTGGTATCTTCAGCACTTGAGTCTTACCATGTAGTACTGGTGGGTAACCAAATGCTTTGGCAATGGCCTGCACTGTTTTGGGGGCCTCTTCTTTCTTATCTCTTCCCCCCAGACCCTTCCACCCCCTGTATTCTGTCCCACCACTTGTGTGTCTACTATTTCCTCCTCTAATCCCTCCCTGCTTCTCCCTACCTGTGGTAGTTTGAATAGATGTCCCCCAATATATTCAGTGTTTTAATAGTTTATAGTTTGTATCTGCAGCCACCTGGCTGAGGCAGTGTCACTGGGCAGATCTTAAGGTGTGGTGGTGGGTTTATGATTTCACTCTAAAGATATGCAAAGTGTGCCTAATTGGAGTTCCTGAGGTATGCTGTGCTGTGTGGCTTTGGCTTGTGGCTTCTCTCTCTCTCTCTCTCTCTCTCTGTATCGCGCGTGCGCTCACTCTCGGCTTGGACCTGTGAAGGCAGGCCAGCTTTTTTCTGCCATTATGGAACTTCTCCTGGATCTGTCAGCTTTAATAAATATCCCTCCCTCCATAACTGTGCCTGGTCTGGAAGTTCATCTCAGCAAACCTGAAGCTGTCTGCTACACTACCAACACTCATTCTAGCTTCCTAAGTAGTACTACTGATCTTACAACTTATGAACAAACCAAACCATGTTAGGATCCACATATGAGACAGAACATGCAGCATTTGTCTTTCTAAGCCTGCATCCCCTCATTTAGTATAATTTTTCCAGGTCCATCCATTTTCCTGTGAATTTAATAACTTCATTTTCCCTTACTGCTAAACAGAACTCCATTGTGTATACACACCACATCTTCATCATCCATTCATCAGTTCTTTGTAAACTCAGGGTTTACATCTGATGCATAGGTGACAAAGATTTTCTGTCATTCTGCAGGCCACCTGTTCACTTTCTTGAAGGTTTCTTTTGCTATGCAGAAACTTTTTAATTTCATGTAGTGTCATTTGTTGATGATTCTTGGGGCAATTTCCTGTACTTTTGGATTCTATTCAGAGTTCTTGCCTATACCTATATTTTAGAGAATGTTCCCCATGTTTTTGATTGAGGTCATTGATCTACTTTGATTTGATATTTGTACAGAGAGAGAGATATGGATCTAATTTCATTCTTCTGCAGGTGGATATCCAGCTTTGCTAGCTTTGCTTGCTGCATAAGCTGTCTTTTTCTCCACGGAATAAATTTTGTTTTGTTTGATAAAGATTAGGTGGCCAGCAGTGTGGATTTATTTCTGGATCATCTATTCTGTTCTATTAGGTTCTATGGCTCTTTTGGTGCCAGTACCATGCTGTCTTTGGCACTAGCCCTGTAGTATAATTAGAAATCAGATATTGTGACGCCTCCAGCTGTGTTCTTTCTCTTTAGGATTGCTGTTGGCCATTCATAATCTTTTGTGGTTCCATATTAATTCCTGGATTATTTTTCCTAGCTCAGTGAGGAAAGGAAAGTTATTGGAATTTTATGGGAATGACATTGAATCTGTAGATTACTTTTAGTAGGATAGACATTTTCACAATGTGAATTCTACCAGTTCACAAGCATGAAAGGTCTTTCTACCATGTAGTGCTCCCTTTGATTTCAATTTTTAGTGTCCTGAAGTTTTCATTATAGAAATCTTTTGCATTTTTGGTAAAGTTTATTTCTAGATGTCTGATTTTTTTTTGGGGGGGGTGGTATATATTTTTCTTGACTTCTTTCTTTGCAAGTTCATTACTGATGTACAGGAAAGCTACTGATTTTTGCATGTTGACTTTGTATCCTTTAACTTTACTGAAAGTATGTTAACTGTGGGAGTTTTTCTATTTTTTTATTATTCAATGATTATATTTTTGAGGGAAGTACCGTTAGGGAAGTACAGATCCAAGGAAAGACCCCCACGTGGCTAGAGAGCCCATGTAGAGGACCTGGAAAAACTATGTAAAGGACAGGAAAAAGTTCAAAGAGCTCCTGCCATGTGGGGAGCTGGAGGGGGTAAAAAGCCCATGTGGAGGGTAAGGGCTGGGGGACTCTCCGCTTGGCTCGGCCCCACTGGTCCTGGGCTGAACAGAGGGGAAACTCACCAGTAGCTGGAGGTTCCCAAGTGGTCAGGTAGCTCAGAGCGCTCTCTCTCTTTTTTTTCTTTTTAAGGCACTATCGGATCTTTTAAGTATAGTTATGCCATCTGCATATTGGGATAGTTTGGCCTTTTCCTTTTCTGTTTTTATTCCTTTATATTGTCTTATCTTATTGCTCTAGCTAGGAATTTAAGCACAATATTGAACAGAAATGGTAAGAGTAGATACTCTTGTTTCTGTTTTTAGAGGAAACTGTCTGTTTTTCTCCATTTGATGTAATGTTGTCTTGAGAGTTTGTCACATATGGCCTTTATTATTTTGAGGTATGTTCTATCTATTCCAGCCTTCTCCAGGACTCTCATAGTGAAGGCAGGTTGGACTTTGTCAAATGTCTTTTCTGTATCAATTGAGATGATCATGTGATTTTCATCTGTAACTTTATTTATGTGGTACATTAAACTTATTGATTTATGTATATTGGACCATCCTTGCATATCCAGAATAAATCCCACTTGGTCATGATATATAATCTTATTAATGTGTTCTTGGAATCAATTTGCAAGAATCTTGAGAAATTTTGTACCTATGTTTATCAGGGAGATTGGTCTATAGTTTTCTTTTTTGGTTGTGCCTTTATCCAGCTGAAGGATCAGGATAAGGCTGGCCTCAGAATGAATTTATAAGTGTTCCTTCCCTTTTAATATTGTGGAACACCTTGAGAAGAGGCAGTATTAGATTGTTCTTAAAAGTTTAATAGAATTCTGATGTAAATCCATCTAGTCTGGGGCTTTTCTTTGTGAGGAGCCTTTTAATTACAGCTTCAATTTCATTGCTTATAATTTGTCTGAGATATCCTCCACTTTTACCTTTGGGAGGTAATATGTGTTTAGGAATGTGGGCTGGAGAGATGGCTCAAAGGTTAAGGTCCTTGCTGCATTGCCTAACAATCCAGGTTCTATTCCCCAGTACCCCTCAAAACCAGATGCACAAAGTGGTACATCCATCTGGAGTTCATTTGCAGTGGCTAGAGGCCTTGGCACAATTATTAATTGTATCTTTCTCTCTCTCTCTCCCTGCAAATAAATTATATATATATACATATATATATATATATATATATATATATATATATATATATATATATACATACACATATATATATATATATATATATATGAATTAAAAAAAGAAATGTGTGCATTTCTTCTAGGTTTTCCAGCTTTTTGGAATGTTTTCTATATATTTTGTAATGTTTTTTATTTCATTGGTGTCTGCTGTAACAGCTCCCCTTTTCTCTCAAACTTCATTAACTTGGGTCTTAACTCTCATTTTTGTTAGTTTGGGTAAGGATTTTATCAATCTTATTTATTTTCTCAAAGAATGATTAATTCTGTGTATGGTTTTTTTAGTGTCCATTTTCTAGAGTCTCGGGGTGGATTATTAGGTTGCTTATTTGAGATCTCTCATTTCTTTTTTTTTTAAATTTATTTTATTTGAGAGTGACAGCAGACAGAGAAAAAGGCAGAGAGAGAGAGAGAGAGATAGGCACGCTAGAGCCTCCAGCCACTGCAAACGAACTCCAGATGCATGTGCTACCTTGTGCATCTGGCTTACGTGGGTCCTGGGGAATCAAGCCTCAAACTGGGGCCCTTAGGCTTCATGGGCAAATGCTTAACCACTAAGCCATCTCTCCAGGCCCCGGTGTTTTTAAGTCACCCTTCTGTGCCTACAGAGGCCTTCTAGAAATAACTGCCAAGGCCAAAGATCTCACTCTTGTGTCAGAGATTTTGGACATTAGAGGGAAAGTAGATTATGAAAGCTAAACTGGCCTGCTTGCCTACTGCCTCCAGTCATCTCATTACTTAGCAACTTCCTCCTGAAGTCCGAGAAGGCTTCATTTGCATGCTCACAGCCTCCTGGCAGCTGGGAGTGGCTGAGTAGCACAGGTCCAGCCTGGGTCTGTTGATGTGCAGAGAAAGCAAAACATGGACTTCTGCCCTGCAGTTCTTTCTCCTGTTTGTTCTCCATTAGATGTCGTCATGTGGATACCTGCTTCTGTCCTGGTCATTTGTGACTGGAAGAGGCAGGAGGAATCACAGAGCAGCCAGCTCTGAAATTACGGAGCTGCTCAATCAACATCAGTGATCACCCTCATTCTGGTTCTTCTTCTCAGGGTGGCCTTGAAGTCATGACAATCCTCCTACCTTTGCCTCCCTAGTGCTGGGATTAAAGGTGTGGACCACCATGCCTGGCTTCTTCTGTTATTGTTTAAGAAGACATTATTTATTTATTTATTCATTTATTTACAAGGAGGGAGGGAGAGGAGAGAGAGAGAGAGAGAGAGAATATGAATAGGAGGGCCAGGGCCTCTTGCCACTGCAAATGAATTCCAGAAGCATGTACCACTTTGTGTATCTGGCTTTATGTGAGTACTAGGAAATTGAACCCAGACTGCAAGCTTTGCAAGCAAGTACATTTAACTACTGAGCCAACTCTCCAGCCCCTGTTTTTTCTTTCTTTCTTTTTTTGTTTTGTTTTATTTGTTTTGTTTTGTTTTGAAATAGGTTCTCACTCTAGCCCAGGCTGACCTGAAATTCACACACTCACTTGACCTATGTATTGGTTAGGAATGTTTTGGGTGAGAGTATAAGACAATCTGTCTCAACACACAAGGATTTTTTTTTTTTAATTTGGAAAGAAAGTGAAAGACAGAGAAAGACAGACAGAGAGAGAGAGAGAGAGAGAGAGAGAGAAGGGATGCACCAGGGCAAATGAACTCCAGATGCACGCACCACTTTGAGCATGTGGCTTTACATGGTTATTAGGGAACTGAATCTGTGTCATTAAGTTTTACAGGCAAGTACCTTAACTGCTGAGCCATCTCCCTAGCCCTTAAAAAAAAAATCAGGAGCTGGGTGAGGTGGCAAATGCCTTTAATCCCAGCACATGGGAGGCAGAGGTAGGAGGATCACCGTGAATTTGAGGCCACCCTGAGACTACATAGTGAATTCCAGGTCAGCCTGAGCTAGACTGAGACCCTACCTCAGAAAAACCAATAAACAAACAAACAAACAAACAAACAAACAAAAAAAACAAAAACAAAATCAGGAAGCTCACTGTGGCAACCCATGCCTTTAATCCCAGCACTTGGGAGGCAGAGGTAGGAGGATCGCTGTGAGTTCAAGGCCTCCCTGAGACTACACAGTGAATTCCAGGTCGGCCTGGCTACAGTGATACCTTACCTTGAAAAAAAAAAAAGTTCAATTTATTGACTTTACAAAAACATTTGTTAAAGTGCATTCATCCAGATATCAAAAATACAATAGTTAAAACTAGAATGGCTTTAGTACAAAGCAACAGGTGACACAGAGAACTTAGAAATGTGTGGGTCTGATTGGAACAGAAGTGGGCATATAGGATGCACTGAGATGCTTGGTTATCTGGTCTTGAAAAGGCAATGACTTTATTTGAAAGCAGGAAGATGCAACTTAAAAATCACACTGAGAGGGACTAGGGAGATGGTTCAGGGTAAGAGTACTTGCTGGGTAAGTATAAGGATCTGAGTTCAATCCCCAGAACTCACTTTGAAAAGCCAGGCGTGTTCACACATGCCAGTCCTGAGCAAGACAGAGACAAGAAGACTGCTGGGCTTCCTAGTCATCCAGTCTGATCAAAAAGTGGCAGCTCCAGGTTCAGTTTAATTTGACTTATTAAATGCTAAGCAATCTTTCATTATTACTATTAATAATATTATTATTATTTGAGATAGGGTCTCACTCTAGCCCAGGCTGACCTGGAATTCACTCTGTAGTTCTAGGCTGGCCTCAAACTTATAGCAATTCTCCTACCTCTGCCTCCCAGGTGCTGGAATGAAAGACATGTGCCACCATGCCTGGCTTATTTAATTTATTCATTATTAAGTTTCATATTTTTTGTTTTTTATTTTAAAATATTTTTATTTATTTATTTGAGAGAGAGAGAGAGGGAAAAACAGAGACAGATAGAGAATGGGCATGCCAGGGCCTCCAGCCACTGCAAACGAACTCTAGACATATGATCCACCTTATACATCTGGCTTATATGGGTCCTGGGGATTCGAACCTAGGTCCTTTGGCTTTGCAGATAAGCTCCTTAACTGCTAAGCAGTCTCCCCAGCACAAATTTCATATTTTCAAATGTTTTATTGGTTTTCAACCCCCATCCTTTTGCCCTCCCTTGAACCCTTCCACTTTGAACCCCCAGCCTCCTTTTATATGTGTCCTATTTCCCTCTCTGCCATCTCAGGACCCCACCCCCTTCGCCTGCCATGGTCTCTTTGGCAGTTATCTTCTCGCTGCTGGGACAAAACACCCGACCAGAAGCAGCTTATGGAAGGAAAGGGTTTATTTCAGGTTTACAATTTCAAAAATAACTTTCACCATGGCAAGGCAAAGCATGGCAAAGTAGAGACTGGACATTACATCTTGCTCCAGCAGCTGGAAGGTGGCAGCAAGAGTGAGCTAGGTGCCACTGGCAAGCTTAGCAAACAAACCTCAAGGTCCATCCCCAGGGACACATCTCCTCCAGCAAGGCCCCAACTCTCAAAATGCCACTAGCTGGGGACCAAGTATTCAAAACATGTGAGGCTATGAGGGACATTCCACATTCAAACTACCACAATCTCCTTTCTAGTTTTTTAGCTAGGCATTGTTCGGAGTATGTTTGATGAACTATTCCTGTAGTTCTCATAAAATCTCCAAGAATTAGATACAAGTGTTACCCACACTTATCAGATAAGGCCTAAGGGAGGCAAGTGGTTCAAAGGAAAGAGCTGGGTTTGGAACACAAGTCTATTTCTTTCCAGGATTTTCCCTCCCTCTCTCCCTTCCTCCCTCTATCCTTCCCTTCCTTCCTTCCTTTTTCACATTTACCCAACCTTGCTGTTCTAATTATCTATTCTAAAATACAAGAAAACTGAAGTTCATAAATGCAATTCCCTATATCCTACTCCTTTTATCTCATTCCAATAGAACTTTAAAAATGCTATCCCTGAATAATGCTTTGTAATGTAACAATCCCCAGAGGAACATAAGTGGGAGGACATACAGTTTGTTCCATGGAATGTGTGTCAGTGGTTTAGCTAGCTAAAAGAATGGCTTTAGTACAAAGCAACAGGTGACACAGAGAACCTAGAAATGTGTGGGTCTGATTGGAACAGAAGTGGGCATATAGGATGCACTGAGATGCTTGGTTATCTGGTCTTGAAAAGGCAATGACTTTATTTGAAAGCAGGAAGATGCAACTTAAAAATCACACTGAGAGGGACTAGGGAGATGGTTCAGGGTAAGAGTACTTGCTGGGTAAGTATAAGGATCTGAGTTCAATCCCCAGAACTCACTTTGAAAAGTCAGGCATGTTCACACATGCCAGTCCTGAGCAAGACAGAGACAAGAAGACTGCTGGGCTTCCTAGTCATCCAGTCTGATCAAAAAGTGGCAGCTCCAGGTTCAGTTTAATTTGACTTATTAAATGCTAAGCAATCTTTCATTATTACTATTAATAATATTATTATTATTTGAGATAGGGTCTCACTCTAGCCCAGGCTGACCTGGAATTCACTCTGTAGTTCTAGGCTGGCCTCAAACTTATAGCAATTCTCCTACCTCTGCCTCCCAGGTGCTGGAATGAAAGACATGTGCCACCATGCTTGGCTTATTTAATTTATTCATTATTAAGTTTCATGTTTTTTGTTTTTTATTTTTAAATATTTTTATTTATTTATTTGAGAGAGAGAGAGGGAAAAACAGAGACAGATAGAGAATGGGCATGCCAGGGCCTCCAGCCACTGCAAACGAACTCTAGACATATGCTCCACCTTATACATCTGGCTTATATGGGTCCTGGGGATTTGAACCTAGGTCCTTTGGCTTTGCAGATAAGCTCCTTAACTGCTAAGCAGTCTCCCCAGCACAAATTTCATATTTTCAAATGTTTTATTGGTTTTCAACCCCCATCCTTTTGCCCTCCCTTGAACCCTTCCACTTTGAACCCCCAGCCTCCTTTTATATATGTCCTATTTCCCTCCCTGCCATCTCAGAACCCCCCCCCCCTTCTCCTGCCATGGTCTCTTTGGCAGTTATCTTCTCGCTGCTGGGACAAAACACCCGACCAGAAGCAGCTTATGGAAGGAAAGGGTTTATTTCAGGCTTACAGTTTCAAAAAAAACCTTTCACCATGGCAAGGCAAAGCATGGCAAAGTAGAGACTGGACATTACATCTTGCTCCAGCAGCTGGAAGGTGGCAGCAAGAGTGAGCTAGGTGCCACTGGCAAGCTTAGCAAACAAACCTCAAGGTCCATCCCCAGGGACACATCTCCTCCAGCAAGGCCCCAACTCTCAAAATGCCACTAGCTGGGGACCAAGTATTCAAAACATGTGAGGCTATGAGGGACATTCCACATTCAAACTACCACAATCTCCTTTCTAGTTTTTTAGCTAGGCATTGTTCGGAGTATGTTTGATGAACTATTCCTGTAGTTCTCATAAAATCTCCAAGAATTAGATACAAGTGTTACCCACACTTATCAGATAAGGCCTAAGGGAGGCAAGTGGTTCAAAGGAAAGAGCTGGGTTTGGAACACAAGTCTATTTCTTTCCAGGATTTTCCCTCCCTCTCTCCCTTCCTCCCTCTATCCTTCCCTTCCTTCCTTCCTTTTTTCACATTTACCCAACCTTGCTGTTCTAATTATCTATTCTAAAATACAAGAAAACTGAAGTTCATAAATGCAATTCCCTATATCCTACTCCTTTTATCTCATTCCAATAGAACTTTAAAAATGCTATCCCTGAATAATGCTTTGTAATGTAACAATCCCCAGAGGAACATAAGTGGGAGGACATACAGTTTGTTCCATGGAATGTGTGTCAGTGGTTTAGCTAGCTAAAACAAGGATCAGTACTGACTTGTCCTATTGCTCAGCCTTTACCAGAGGCACTGGGCCACTTCCCTGTAAATACCTACCTAATCCCAGAGCTTCACATTATGAAAGTTGCTCCATTATTTGGTTGGTAACCATGGCATAGTGAAAGTAAAAGGCTGTCAGGGCCTTACTTCTTTCTTTAAAAAACAAAACAAAACAAAACAAAACAAAACAAAAACAAACAAAAAAAAAAGCCCTGTGTTTATTTGCAAGCAAAGAGAGAGACAGAGAAGAATGGCCATGCCAAGGCTTCCAGCCACTGCAAATGAACTCCTGATGCATGTGTCTCTTTGTGCATCTGGCTTTATGTGATTTCTGGGGAATTGAACCCAGGTCCTTAGGCTTTGCTGACAAGCGGCTTACCTGATGAGCTATCTCTCTAGCCCCTTATTCCTTTCTTGAAGAATCTATGTCTCACTATGATTTACCTTCACTCATCTCCTTTTGTCAGCATCTAGTAGAAACAACTGTTGTAGGTAACTATGCTAATTGGAGAACCAAACTCCACTGCTGTCCTGTCAGGGCATTGTTGCTGTCATCAAGAATGCCTTGCAGGACTGGCGAGATGGCTCAGCAGTTAAGGCCCTTGCTTGCAAAGCCTAAGAACCAGAGTTCAATTCTCCAGTACCCACATAAAGCCAGATGCACAAGGTGACACACGTGTCTGGAGTTCATTTGCAGTGGCTAGAGGCCCTGGTGCACCCATTCTCTCTCTCTCTCTCTCTCTCTCTACCTCTTTCTCTCTTTCACACCTCATAAGTAAATAAAATATTTTTAAAAATAATGTCTTGCCTAAAAATAATTAGCTGTATTACTGTGCTCAGAGTCACAGCTCACTTGTATTCTTGGAGCAAGTTCCTTACCTCCCCACAGAGCAATAACCAACAGTTTAAAAACTGGAGCATGTCTTTGGGCTTCTCTCTTGAAGTAACCCTGATCTCGTCCAGTGTTGGGCCATGGACCTCTTGAAGCAGAGCCATTCTTAGTGCTAATTTATGAAAAGGTAACCTGTCAGAATGGGGATCCAGGTGACTTATGCATATTACTAGTTGAGGTCATTGATCAAATTCAACATCTTATTTTATATATAATAAAGTGAAGGGAATTATCTAGGACACATTTTTTTAGTTTCCTACCAAGGCTTCATTCTCTCCTCTTTCCTAACAGCATGCAAGTTTTTTTTAATTATTATTTTTATTGACTTTTATTAGCATGCAAGTTTTTGTCTAAGTATCAGCCTTATGTATAGACAGCCACTGTGCTTTGGAGGTTCATGCAATTCAACTTACAGAATGTTCTTGAAGGTGTATTTCTCAGGAGACAGTCATTGATTCAGAGGTCGACACATGACCTAATCTAGTGCAGTCAGGGTGACTTCTTGGTTGCAACAGTGACATGCAGAAACTCTTTGGGCGGGGGGAACTAATTGGGAAGAGGAAAGGGACCAGCAGGAGTGGGAGGGAGACAGGAGAGAGTAATGGAGGTGAATATAACCCAAATACATTATATACATATAGGAAATTTTCCTAATAAAAATAAACTTGGTGTAGGGAGGGGAACTAGGGAGATGGCTCAGTTGGTAACATGCTTGCTCATCTGTGGCACAAGGATCTGACTTCAGATTCCCAGTACCCACATACAGCTCCAGGTGTGGTATTCCTGCCTGTGATTCTAACGCCGAGGAGGCAGTCACAGGAAAGTCCCTGGGACTCGCTGGCTAGTTAGTCTAGCTGAACCAGGGAGCTCCGGGTTCAGTGAGAGATGCTGTCTTGAAAAATAAGGTGGAGGCTCTTTACTGCAGAGATAACTTGCTCAGCTAAGTTTGTTGCTGCTCTATTCATGACAGCTAGGAACTGGAATCAACCTGGATGCCCATCGACGGAAGAATGGATAATGAAGATGTGCTACATATAAACACAATGGAATTCTGTTCAGTGGCAGGGAACAATGAAATAATGAAACTGCAGATAAGTGGATGGGATTGGAAAAAAAATCATTATAACTGAGGTCTTGCAGGCACTGAAAGACAAATGTCGCATGCACTCTCAGCTCTCATCTGAGGTTTCTAGCTGGAATCCATTAGAGATGAGTGCAAATGGTAGTCAGAGCCAGAAATACGGGAGCGGGGACAGTCTGGACAGAAGGTGGGAAAAAAGCTTTTTTTTTTTTTTTTTTTGAGGTAGGGTCTCACTCTAGCTCAGGCTGACCTGGAATTCACTATGTAGTCTCAGGGTGGCCTTGAACTCACAGCAATCCTCTTACCTCTGCCTCCCGAGTGCTGGGATTAAAGGTGTGCGCCACCATGCCCAGCAAGCTTAACCTTTTTAAAAGCATAGACTCTGGCCCAGTAATTCCCAGGCCCAGAGGTGGATTGCTCACCCCCCCACAGTGAGCTGTTGGCCAGGGAGACCTGTGAGGTCCCCAAAACAATATAGACCATTGCCAAAGTACTCGATTACCTGCCAGAGCTAAAAGGTAAGACCCTATTACTGAAGATACCACAGCCCCAGACGCAGGACATTGGAATACCATTCTGGAATGGAAAGGAAAACTAGCTCCCTCCTGGCTAGCCCTCATAGTGCTGGAAAACCCTATGGGAGCTGCTGGAAGAAAACGGTCACTGACAGCATGAATGAGCAGGGGACCCTGCAGACTATGAAATCAACCAGCCAGACAAGAAGTACACACTTGTGCAATAGTGGCTCACAGCCTCTGTGGGTAACTGTTCTCTGATTGGACACGAGGCCTATTCAGTGGGAAAGAACTCATCTCTGGTACTGGAAACCAAGTCAGAATCCCATAGTCAGGAAATGCATACACTTCAGAGGGAAACCCCCACTGCTCTCTGGAGAAGAAGAGTGGGCTTACGCGCGCGCGCACACACACACACACACACACACACACACACACAATCTCTTAAATAACTTTGCATATTCATTTTAACCCAAGCTGCTGTCACTCTTGGTTGGAGAATCTGTTTTATTTTTCAGATGGCAGAGAAAACAGAGGAGAAGCAAAGGGTCCATCTTTAAGATAGGAAGATAGCAGGACTGCTCACCATGAGACCCACACCCCTACCACATCTCCTGGGGCCCAGGAGAACTTTTAGTGGAACACTGCTCTCACTGCTAGCCTGACAACCATCTCCAGGTGATTGTGGCAGACACAGTGATCAAGCAAAACCCATCAAAGCAAAAACCCAGAGGCTACAAAGAACTCAACACTAAATCAGACTGCTACCTTGAGGCATGGTCCCTTCACTACCCCATTGAGACCTTCATGACCTCACAGTGAATCCAGTAACCCCACTGAGGAGAGCCCTGGGGAGACTGGAACAGGGGAGAGGGATTAAAAGATATATAATATATATCTATACTTGTAGATATACATTATAAAATTTTTAAAATGAAGGCTGGAGAGATGGCTCAGTGATTAAGGTGCTTGCCTGCAAAACCTAACAACCTGAGTTTGATTCCCTGGTACCCACGTAGAGCCAGATGCACAAAGTGGCACATGCATCTGGAGTCCATTTGCAGAGGCTAGAGGCCCTGGTGTGCCCATTCTCTCTGTAGCTGTGCATGGTGGCATATTCCTTTAGTCCCAGCACTTGAGAGGCAGAAGTAGGAGGATTGCTGTGAGTTTTAGGCCAGCCTGAGACTACAGAATGTGTTCCAGGTCAGCCTGGGCTAGAGTAAGACCATACCTCAAGAAAATTTAAAAAATAACTAAATAAAAAATAAGGTGGACAGTGATAAAGGAAGACATCTGATCTTGACTTCTGATTTCTGGGCTCTCCCTGCATACACATGTGCACCCACATGCATAATCATGAATACACACATATACACACATCATACACATACAAAAAAATTAAAGAGCCTAAAATGCTTTTGAGACAATCTCAAAAAAGGAATCCCCAAACTTTAAAAATACAAAGTTTAAAAACAAAAAATAACCATTTTATAATAAAAATTCCAAACATAAAAAGACCTTTCTTGGGATCTGGCTCAGTGGTTAAAGGCACTTGCTTGCAAAGCCCAAGGGTCCAGGTTCAATTCCCCAGCCACCTATAAAGTCAGATTAGCATTCATTTGTAGTGGTAAGAGACCCTGGTGTGTGTACCACACACAAGCAAATAAATAAAAATTAAAAACTCTGGGCTGGAGAGATGGCTTAGCAGTTAAGGTGATTGCCTGCAAAGCCTAAGGCCTCATGTTTGACTCTCCAAGTCCCATGTAAGCCAGATGGACAAAGTGACACACGCGTGCAAAGTCGCACATACACACAAGGTGGTGCACGCATCTGTAGTTCAACTGCAGTGGCTGGAGCCCCAGTGTGCCAATTCTGTCTCTCTTTCTCTTGCATAAAAAAAAAAAAAAAAACCAGTGACCAGTGCGGAAGAGGGGGCGGAAAGAATGTAAGAGCCAAAGGAAGGGTAGGACTCCTTACAACGTGCTCCTCCAGTCACAAAATGGCCTGGATATCCATGACCTTATAGTGCTTGACACTACATACATAAGACCATCAAAATAGGAGGAAAAGATCATGACATCAAACTGAAAAGACACTGATTGAGAGGGGGAGGGGATATGATAGAGAGTGAAGTTTCAAAGGGGAAAGTGGGGGGAGGGAGGGAAATAACATGGGATATTGTCTACAATTAAAGAAGTTGTCAATAAAAAAAAAAGTAAAAAAGGCCAGGCTGTTGGGCTTGCCTCAAAAAACTTTTTTTAATTAAAAAAATTCTTTGATATGTAAGTGCATGTGTGTAGTATGTATAGTACATGCCCATCATACATGTGCCAATGCAGTGCCCCATGCATCTGCCTATGGAGACCAGAAGAGGACATTGGGTAAACCTCCCCTGCACCTCATCATTCATCCATTTTATTCTTGGAGATGGGCTGTCACTGATTCTTGAGCTTGCTGTTTTTCGTGAGCCCCAACATATAGACAGTATCATCAGTTTTATTTTAGTGTCTACTACAGTAATGGTTACTGCTATTAAGTGTAGTGATTTGGGAACATATCTTCTTTTATCTGAATTTAAAACAACTTACATTATTTGAAAAATCAATTGTGATTTTTATGGTTGTATGTGATTTTTCCCCTCTCTTGGAATATTATAGTTTCAACTAACTCAAAAATAAAGTATAACAGACTAAATCTACTGGTTTATACTTATTGAGCACATTTAGTTACACAACTGCAAAGAGTCCTGATGTTAATTTCTTAAGTTTAAAATTCATTAATGAGAAGTCATTTAAAAATTATCCATCATGAATGTATAAATAATTCTTTCTTCCTGCTATTGACATCCATATAATAGTCATATGATTCCCAATGCTGATGTATCTCTGTCCTTGGTGGGGTACCTGTTCATCCACTGTTGCCACCTTTTCTAACCATCCCATCATACAGCCATAGTACCTTTTTCCAAAACAACTCTGTGCTGGTAGTTTTCAATCTACTCTCCACATACTTCTTGAGGCTTTCCCTGTTAATTTCCAGAGTATATTTATGAGCAAAACACCGACAGCATCTGCTTTTGACTACACAGCTCCCACAGTTAGCCTCTTTGCCTACTAATTTGAACATCCATCCATTCTTTTCTTCTCTCTCCCTTCCTATCTGTGTGTACTATTTATCTGCCTGATGTGGTCCCGATTCATTCTTGTGCACTCCACCATTTAAAGCAATGTTACAAATGGCTACATGATCTTTTTATTTATGTATTTTAAAATATTTTAATTTTAATTATTTAGAGAGAGAGAGAGAATGGGCATGGAAGGACCTCTAGCCACTGCAAATGAACTCTAGACACACGCTGCACTATGTGCATCTGTTCTGGGGTGTCAAACCTAGGTCCTTGGGCTTTGCCGCAGGCAAGTTCCTTAACAGCTAAGCCATCTCTCCAGCTCTATTTATTTATTTTGAGACAGGCACTTGCTCTATAGCTCTGGTGCGCCCACAACTTGCTATGTAGACCAGGCTGTCCTGCAAACTTGTAATCCTTTTGCCTCTGCTTCTGGAGCACTGGCATATATGAGACTCAAAAAATTCCAAAACCAAACCAAAATGAAAGGGCATCTCTTTGTTCCACCATATCCCCACCATCTCCTTCTCTTCCACAGGTCTCCTTGGCCACAGCCCATCACACACACCTTCTGCTTTCTTAGTCACCTTCCTGCTGCCCCTTTGATCCATTTTGAATTGATGTTTCTAAAAAATATGATATAAGGGTCAAATTTCATTCTTTTTCATAGTATTTCATTTTCCCAGGACTGTTTGTGGAAGAGACCATTTATTATTGCATATTATTGGCACTTCCATCAACAATTGCCTGCAGGGATTCCTGGCTGGACTTCCTATTGTGTTGCTCTGGTTGAAGTACCATGTTGGATGAATTACTGTAGTTTTGTGGTGTATTTTGAAATCAGTGTGATGGTCTCAGCTTTGTTCTTTTTGCTCATGATTGCTTTGCCATTGGGGCATTTTTTGTGGTCCCATATGCATGTTGGGATTTTTTTCCCCTTATTTCTATGAAAAGTGACGTCAAAATTTTGACAGGGATTGCATTGAATCTATAAATCACTTCAGGTAGTATAGACATTTTAACCATATTAATAATTCTAGTCCACAAATTTGTCTTCAATTTCTTTCATTAACATTTTTTATCATTTTCAGTATAGAAGTCTTTCACCTCCTTGGTTCAGTTTATTCCCAAGTAATTTAGTTTTTGTAGCCATTAGAAGTGAGATTGTTCTTGTAAGGAAAGTGTAAGAGAAAAGTAAAAGTGATCATTGGACTTTGATCTCTACAGACAAGACTGTTTATTAAGAGAAAACAGTGAGGGACCTCAGCTTTCCCACGGGATGAAGGCCAAAATACCGGGCCAGACTGGGGTGCAAGCTTATAAGGGGGAGACTAAGAAAAACAGACTGTACCAGCTGCAGGTCCAAGGGAAGTAGATAGGGAACTGCAGTTATTTGTGTTCTTGCTCAGAATAAGCTTTTTTAGTCAAATTGTCTAGAGAGGATAACCCACCAGACAGTTTCTGTTCCCTCAAGGTTTTCTGAGCTAAGGGAAGGTTAGTTTATCATTTGGGAGTAGACAGGCCTGTCAAGGCCATGCTCCTGAAGTTTTATGGCTTGTTGGTCTTAGGGATAGCCATTAACTCTTTAGTTCCCTCTAGTTTTCACGGAAGTCTGTTTCTAGTTAGTTTGTTGCTAGGGTAAAAAAAAATGATAACCATTTTTGTGTGTGTGTGTGTGTGTGTGTGTGGATTTTGTACCCTGAAAATATACTGCATTCATTTACCAGTCCTTTGGTGGAGTCTGTAGGGTTTGATGTATTGTCGGTTACCATGATTATATCGTGAGTGCTTTTCCTATTTGGATATCTTCTATTTTGTTTTCTTGCCTAATTGCTCTGGCAAGCCTGTTATCTTACTTACTTACTTACTTACTTTATTTATTTATTCATTTATTTATTTATTTGTTTGTTTGTTTGTTTGTTTGTTTATTTTTCTGAGGTAGGGTCTCCCTCCAGCCCAGGCTGACCTGGAATTCACTATGTAGTCTCAGGGTGGCCTCAAACTCATGGTGATCCTCCTACCTCTGCCTCCCGAGTGCTGGGATTAAAGGCATACACCACCACACCTGGCTATGTTATCTTACTTTAAAGATGAACCACAAAGAGGTTGAATGGCTTCCCAAAGTCACACAGCTTGTTAGAATCCAAAGTTGAAACTGAAATCCAAGGGTCTAACTCCTGAGTCAATGCCCTTTATATTTCATGTTGCCGTTATGCATGACTGACCTTGGTCTTTCATAGCCTCTGAATTTAGCTAATAAGAAAGGAAAATAGGGCTGAAGAGATGGCTTTGTGCCTGTAAGACCAAAGGACAGAGGTTTGATTCCCCAGTACCTACATAAAGCCAGATGCACAAGGTGGCATATGTGTTTGGAGTTCGTTCGCAGTGGTTAAAGGCTCTGGTGCTCCCATTCTCTCTCTCTTTCTCTCTCTCTCAAATAAAGAAATAAAATAAAAAGAAAGAAAAATATGGTACTAAAAACAAAACAAAAATAAATACAAAAGAAAGAAATTTTCACTAGGTATTTATAGCAAATGTGTTTCAAATCTGACTGTTCAGGACTTCCTTTCTGGTTTCTTTGGGAAGAAAACATTTGGCTGCTGGTTTTCTGTGCACACTGAGGTGTGGTTTATTTTGTAATCTTCTCAACCTCTCAGGTTCAAAACTCAAGTTCAAAATACTTGGCCATTATCTCTAATCTTTGTCTCTTCTGTCTTAGCTGGAAAATGGACATACCATAGAACAGTCTCGAAGTTTCAGGTACTGTTTGACTTGCCTGAGCATCGATAGTTTCTTGCTTCAAAATACAGAGCGAGCTGTCACTAGTGCATTGTTGGATTCTGCTTCCAAGTTCTCTAATTCACTTGTGGGTTTTCTGGGGATGAGGTCATCATTTTATTGAGAATGGTCTTATGATATTTGATACCTTCCAAATATTTAATGTAACACAGATGTCAAGCAGGCTCCCATTGTACACTCTTGCCAGGATTTCTGCACATTCATAGTGAGATTTTGTTCTGGCTGGTTCCAGCTCTTACAGGATTCTTGGTCTGCCTTAAGGTGTTTCTTCTTTGTATAGACCTGCCCCTCATATTGGCAGGGAAGTTTATATCAGGAATAAGAAGGAAAGTTCACAAGTATGCAATTATTAAATAGAATTATATACTGTTTTAATACCTTGACAAATATGCATTCGTTAAAACCCAAAAGGCCGGGTTGAAATTTGAGTCCTTGAACTTCTAATTCCCCATTGGAATTCAGCAGAGCAGGCAGAGCTGGACTCTGCCCTCCAGTCCCCTTTAACCACTGGCCCATCACATTCTTTTCTTCCTGTGCCCTCCTCCTCTATGTCACACCACAAGGGGCCTCACCTGCGTTCATGTACATTGGGTACATATAAGTTCTAAGTGCTCTAAAATCACCGCCCCTTGGACAAGCTCTACCTAGTGGTATGTGTATAAACAACCTGGGAAATAATTCAAAGATGGACCTAGGGACAAAATCTGTGCATACTGGACATGGGCTGGAGCCATTTGGGCAAAGGTCTTTGGCGAATGGTCCACAAGGTGGAAGGTTAGTTCTCTAACAGCTTCTAGAAGCTTGTAGGAATGGCAGGATCTCAGGCCCCACTGCAGACCCACTGAATCCAAATCTGCCTTTGAACCCTCCCTATTCCCAAGTTAGGGGATTCCCTTAGCACTGCAGGGGGACTGTAACTAGTCTAGACCAGGGCTTGGTGTCTAGGGTTATGGCCCAAGTTGTAGTCCCATTCCCCTCATCCCTACTCCCATTCCACTGAGGGCCCTCCTAGTGGGGTTAGTCTTCTCTCTGTTCACAGATGTCCCAGACATGCAACTCAGTCACATTTTCTTTTCCCTTCCCTCCCCTTCCTCCCTTCCTTCCTTCCTTCCTTCCTTCCTTCCTTCCTTCCTTCCTTCCCCCTTTCTTTCTTTCTTTCTTCTTTCTTTCTTTCTTTTTTTTTTTTTTTTTTTCGAGGTCAACTTCTTTCTTTTTTTTTTTGAAGTAGGGTCTAGCTCAAGCCCAGGCTGACCTGGAATTCACTATGTAGTCTCAGGCTGGCCTTGAACTCATGATGATCCTCCTACCTCTGCCTCCCGAGTGCTGGGATTGAAGGTGTGCACCACCACGCCTGGCTCAATCACATTTTTTTGATGTCTATTATTCCCACAGGAAAGAAAAATCTCATTCACATAATCAGGAAATCTGAAAATATGAAGTAAAGGGTAAGGGTGATTGGGTTGTAGTTCTTCACACCATAAAAACACAGAGTTAAGGCCTCTTTTTTTCACACACACCCCCCCAGCCTACAAATAGTAGATTTCTTCCTTTTACACCCTGTACCACTGGATCCCAACAGTTCCTATGTATGTACTTTTTCTTTATCGTGACCCTTCCTTGACAGCCCCCAAAACTTATCTCTAAATACCCTCTTCTCTCCCCTTTTCTTTTTTTCTTTATGAAATAAATATTTATTTCGTTTATTTATTTGAGAGAGAGAGGGGCAAACATACAGAGTGAATATGGGCATGCTAGGGCCTCTTGCCACTGCAAATGAACTCCAGACACATGTACCACTTTGTGTGTCTTGGTTTTTAAAATTATTTTTTTATTTTTGGAGAGAGACACAGAGAGAGACAGACAGAGAGGGAGAGGGAGACAGATAGAGATGGGCGCGCCAGCAGTCTCTCAGCTGCTGAGAACAAAATCCAGATGTGTGCGCCCCCTTGTGGTCAAGTGTGGCATTGTGCCCTTGTGTCACTTTGCATCTGGCTAAACGTGGGACCTGGAGATTGGAACCCGGTTCTTAGGCTTAGCAGGCAGGTGCCTTAACTGCTGAGCCATCTCTCCAGCCCTGTGTGTCTGGTATTAAGTGGGTCCTGGGAAATCTAACCTGGGCTGTCAGACTTTGCAAGCAAGTGCTTTTAACTGCTAAGTCATCTCTCCAGCCCTCATCTCTCCTTTTCTTAGCAAAGAACATATTACTGTTTCTGTTGAAGTACAGACTGGGTGTGTTCTCTCTCTAGTATATTTTGGAAGGGATAGGGTGTGGCTTAGAAGTGTGGCTGTTCATGTTATCATACACTGATATAAATTATACCTCCCAGACCATCTTGGGAGAGGAACGAGGTTTTGAATAATTCTTTCATCTCTAATTGGCAAACCTTAGTAGAGACTTCTACAAATTCACCATATATTCATAACTTGCAAGTGCTTTATCCCTTATAACTATCCATCATTTGAGGTGCATATTATTGTCAAAAATCTCATCTCAAATAGATATATATTCATCTTCTGAATCTGAAATATGTATGTTTCCTCCTATAGTCCTTATTTTTAAATTTTATTTACTTATTTGTTTTTAATTTTTTTTATTAATTAGAAACTTTGTTGTATGGACAAATCATGTGTTGGTCCCGTTCTCCTCCTTCGCACCCCCATTCTCCTGAGGGCCCTCCTCATGGGGTTATTCACCATGGGTTGTGGGTTAAGAGTTGTGAGAGCAGCAGTCGGCCTTTGTGGTGGTGGGGGTAATGCCTCTGTACACTCCTTGGCACCCTGTGGGTTTTACAATCTTTGTGCCACCTCTTCCACAATCGGCAGGTGTGTTATGTCTACTTTAGTGCTTGACTCTCAGCAACTTCTGAATTTCTGCTTTGGTTTGTTTTTGAGTGACCTCAGTGTCTCTGGTCATCTCCCTGGTGCAGGTTGTCAGGCTTGCATGAGAACAGTGCTCATATTTAACCTGTCAATTCCTCTGTGGTTTCACCTGGACCTTGGCTCATGTGCAAGGGGTGGCTCATGGCACCATAGCGAGTCAGCTTTTCTTGTCACCTAGATGGATTTTGGTTCTCCCTGGTTTTCGCTGCCTTCCGTGAAAGAGAAAACAGCTTCTCCCATGGAGAGTGAGAGCACCATAGCATGCATTAAGGGGATAGGCACAGTTAACTAAGAAAAATTTTGATGGATGTGCCCCCGATTTTGACCAAAGACTAGTGGGAGCTTCTCACTCTAGTTGTATAGTTCTTATTTTAAGAAACTTTTGGGGGGGGGTTCAGGGAAGAGGATTTGAAATTTATTAGGGTCACAAGCACCCCTGCCTTCCATATTCAGCATTCCGGACCCACACACTGCCACCCCTTTTGCAGTCTGGGAACTTAAGAGTCCGCAGCAGCAGGAGGCCAGGTAGAGTGGTGGGGGAGTGAGCAGAGTCTAAGGTCCTTGAGGCATTTACATGCAAAGACCTCCAGGGACTTCCACTGAGGTGCCTGTAATGAATCCACTGTCTCCAGATGCTGAGACTGCAGCCACATCTGCTACATCCTCGGGGTCCCCCTATGTGTCCCATAGGTTAATTCCTGTCACCTTGTTCTTTACTTTCTGTGGCATTTTCTGGGTCATGGGTGTTGCAATGAATCCTGGGAGAACAGAGTTACAGCGGATCCCATGTGGGCCAAGCTCCCCAGCTGCAGTTCGGGTGTGGCTTATCCCTACCGCCTTGGAAGCCACGTAGTTTGTCTGCAGGATGTTCCACGCCTTTCCAACGATGCCACTGATGTCTGTGACGGCGACGGAGCCATGACAGCTGCGGGACACCAAGGCCTGAGCTGCAGCCTGAGTGACTAGGAAGATGCCCTTGAGGTTGACAGCTATGACTGTCCCCATCGTTCTCAGACGTGTGAAGTGGAAAGTCAGGCCGCGTGATGCCCGCACAGGACGCAAGGACAGAGAAAAGCAGGCCGGCACTTGCTCCAGCAGGCGCCGCGGGCGACAGGTCAGCCTGGAAGGTCGCGCGCTTCCCGCCGGATGCCCACTCCTCGCTGGCCAGCCCGCCGGCCAGCAGCCCACCGTGTCCCGTGTCCCGCGCCGCCGCCTCATCCAGGTCGCCGGCTGACAGCGCAGCCGGTGCCACTTGCCCTCACCTGTGACCAGGGCTAAGGTGGAGCAGATTCCCAGCTGAGACGCCATGGCGGTCCTTATTTTAAGAAACTTTTATTGGCCACTTTCATACATCTACATAATTTCTTTTTATCAGGATCCCCCTCGTTATCTTCTTTTGTCCCGACCTCCCATCCACAGAATCCCTTCTTTCCAGATAGTCCCTGAAGCCCTTCTTCTTCTTTTAACTTTTATTTCCATGTATTTTCATGCTGAATTTACTCCCGTGCCATAAGTTTTTGTTTCTTTTTTCTTTTTTTGTTTTTCCTGGGATATCTTTTTCTTCTGTGCAACCTTCTCTTCTGCTTCAGGAACAATCTGTTCCTTTTCAGTGAGGATCATTTCAACGTGGCAGGGAGGGCTCATGTAAGGGTCAATCTGACCATGAGCTCTGTAAGTATGGCAGGGCATCTTGGGTGCTTTGTTCACCTGGATATGCTCAGTGGACAGAGAATCCACATCTAAACCCTTTCGTTCAGCATTACTCACTGCACTTTTAAGCATGTGTAGCAGAAATTCAGCACTATTTTTGGGCCACCAACCCCGTGTCCAGTTCCACTGTTTAGCCTGGGCACATCTACCACCTCCACCATTGTATTGCTGGAATAGCACACACTGCTTCTTTAAAGTGACATCTTTCAGATACTTGGCGGCTTTTCAGATATGCATACCCTTGATGGCCTGGGAAGTTTCATGGGTGTTCTTAAAGTGAACATGAAGATTTGAACCCCTTGATTTGAATGATTTTTATGGGGTTTTCTGGGTCAAGGGAGTAGCGAGCCATTTTTACAGGTCACCTCAGGCTGCTAACAGCTGAAGCCCTTATGTTTAATTGTGCTTTGTAGACATGCTATTTTAAAGTCATTGGTATAAATGACTCCTTGCACAGTGTAGTACCAAGTGGTTTTCAGATTTCAAAACATGTTAAAATGTCCCAGAAGAGCCCGTAGGGAAGCGCTTCTTCCTGTTTCCTCAGGATGCATGCCATTGGTCAGTACTATGCCCTGGCAGGTTTTACTCCTTGTGCAATTACTCTTGTTACCCAGAAGAGCTCTGTTCCTGGGTTCAACAGTATGAGCTTGGAGAGTAGGTCTGAAGAACGAGGGAACTGTATTATCAAAGCTCTAAAATCAGAAGGTGAGCTGAAACTCTGTGACTTTAACCATTAAAATCTCTAATCTTCCTAATCCAGGTGGCACTTCAAAGTCAATCTTATTTAACTCCCAAGTACAAAGCTCGGCTCACAGCCACATCCGTGTCCTGCGGTTAAGTACATTTAGAGCTCTCTATATCTGTGTTGAGCAAGCAGGAAAAACCCAACATCTCTAGAGTCCAGGAATTACATAATGGTCTCGGGGAAAGGTTCTTTATTTTAAACAAGTCTGCAAGAGGGCAATTAAGTGTATAAATGAGGAAGAATCATTTCATTTCATTTATTTATTTATTTATTTTATTTATTTTTTTTTTGAGGTAGGGTCTTGCTCTAGCTTAGGCTGACCCAGAATTCACGATGTAGTCTCAGGCTAGCCTCAATGGGTATGCCAGGGCCTTTAGCCACTGCAAATGAACTCCAGATTCATGGGCCACTATATTCATCTGGCTTTAAGTGGATACTGGGGAATTGAACTTGGGTCATTAGGCTTTGCAGGCAAATGCCTTAGCCACTGATCCATTGCTCCAGCCCTGACTATTTTATTAAACAATTGAAGATTTACTCAAACATTTGTTCTCTGTAGGGGATTCAATGTATCTGTAGAAAAATCACTCCTTTCCTATAACTGAAAATGAGGGTAAATTAGTTATTTTTTTGTTGTGACTAAGTACCTGCCAAGAATCAGCTGAAGGGAGGAAGGGTTTATTTTGGCTTATAGTTTAAGAAGTGATACAGGGCGGGGGGGGGGATGGCTTAGCAGTTAAGGCACTTGCCTGCAAAGCCAAAAGACCCAGGTTTGATTCCCCAGGACCTATGTTAGCCAGATGCACAAGGTGGTGCATGCATCTGGAGTTTGTTTGCAGTGACTGGAGACTCTGGCACACCTATTCTCTCTCTCTCCCTCCCTCTTTCTCTCTGTCAAATAAATAAATAAAAATTTAAAAAATATATTTTTAAAAAAGAAGTGATACAGTTGATCAGGGCAGTAGGAGTGTTAGGCTGCTGGTCATATTGTGTCCCCCATCAGGGGGTAGAGAGACAAGAGGAATGTTAGTGAATTAGTCAGGGTTCTGTAGAGGAACAGAACCAATAGAATGAGTTATGTTAAAAAGGGAATTTATTGGATTAGCTTACAACAGTCCAGCAATAGCAGGTTGCAGGCCTGAGAATCAAGGAACCCAGTAGCTGCTCAGTCCATGTGGCTGGATGCCTTAGCAGTCCCAACCCAGCACTGAAGGCCTGGAGGCTTCCTGAGGAGCCACTGGTCTTCAGTCCACATGGGTCTTCAGTTGACACTGGTCTTCAGTCTGTGATGGAAGGCGGCAAGCACCTCTGGCAGCCAAGTGAAAGGAAGGGGCTCTTTTCACCTAGAGCCTCCTTATATAAAGTCCCCCTCTGAGAAGGGCCGCCCGCTCTGGGGGAAGGGCTCACTCTGTAGGAAGGACTTCCTCCTTCAGTTAATCCTTCCTGGAAGCAACCACGGAGACCCACCTGAAAGGGATGTCTGTGGATTACTAAATGGTTCAAGTTGACAACACCTTAACCATCACAGCTAGTATTCAGCCCTTTCTCCTTTTTATTCAGTCTGGGAGCCCATGGAATTGGCATTCAGGGTGGGTCTTCCCTCTTCAATTAAACCATTCTGGAAACATTCTCACAGACACCTGCACAGGTGTGCTTCCATAGGGATTCTATGTCCAATTAAGGCAACAATGAAGATTAACCACCATCACAAAGGGTTTCTTTGAAGTTTATAATGTACTTTAATAAATATTATCTTAGGGCTGGAAAGACAGCTTAGCAGTTAAGGTGCTTGCCTGCCAAACCTAAGGACCCACATTCAACTCTCTAGGTTCCACATAGGCCAGATGCACAAGGTGATGCAAGCACACAAGGTTGCACATACACATGCGGTGGCACACACGTATGGAGTTCCTTTGAAGTGGCTGAAGGCCCTGGCATGCCAATTCTGTCTCTCATGAAAAATTTTTAAAAATATTTAAAAAATATTAGCTTATATTAGTTCCAGATCAGTGATATCCAGCAGAGCTTTCTACAATAATGGAAGTATTGTAGTCTGTTCATTGAACAAGGAGCAACTAGTCACATGGGCTGCAAGTGGAGAGGTAGATACTCAAATAAAAATCAGGATTCTTCTACCAGCAGACTAAATGATGCTTGATAAAAATCAAGGATATCGAGCCGGGTGTGGTGGAGCATGCCTTTAATCCCAGCACTCAGGAGGCAGAGGTAGGAGGGTCGCTGTGAGTTCAAGGCCACCCTGAGACTACATAGTTAATTCCAGGTCAGCTTGGGCCAGAGTGAGACCCTACCTCGAAAAAAAAAAAAAAAAAAAAAAAAAAAAAAAAATCAAGGATATCCACCATGAAACTCATTCTACAAGATAAATGATACATTATGAAATATAATAAATGTCTGTTTGATTGACAAAATATAGTAATATCATGTAAGAATGAAGCAAACAAGCTTCAATAAAGTTTATGAATATATATATATATATTATTTTTTTTGTTTTGTTTTCCAACATAGGTTCTCACTGTAGCCTACACTGACTTGGAAGTTACTATATAGTCTTAGGGTGGCCTTGCACTCATTGCGATCCTCCTACCTCTGCTTCCCAAGTACTGGGATTAAAGGCATGTGTTAACATGCCTGACTTTGAATTTATATATATATATATATAATTATTTTATTTGTTTACAAGCAGAGAGAGAGATAGAAGAGACAGACAGAGAGAGAATGGGCACGCCAGGGCCTCCGGCCACTGCAAACAAACTCCAAATGCATGTGCCCCTTGTGCATCTGGCTTACATGGGTCCTGGGGAATTGAACCTGGGTCCTTTGACTTCACAGGCAAAACACCTTAATCACTAAGCCATTTCTCCAGCTATCTATCATTTTGTTTTCAATTTTCTTTGTCTGTTGTGTTGATGTTGTCTGACGTGAAGTTAACTTGCTTCTCTAGGGGATCCTGACTCCCTTCTTTCCCTTTTACTCTTAGCCATCTACCACCATTGTCACCAGTAGTCGTGGTCTGGGTGTTTCCAAATTCTTGAAAGAATTGGAAAAGTCACATGTACAAAAACTAAAGGAGGCTGGGCGTGGTGGTGCACACCTTTCATCCCTGTGAGTTCGAGGTCAGCTTGAGACTCCATAGTGAATTCCACATCAGCCTGGGCTAGAGCAAGACCTTTCCTAAAAATTTTTTTAAAAGTAAAGCAGCAAGAAATTCTACTAAGAGCAAAACAAAAGTACAGGTGTTGGGCACACTGCAAGCCAGCAGCGGGCCCCTTGAGCTAGATGGCTCAAGAGCAGTGTGGCCGTTTGGAGCTTCTTTGTATGAGGTCTAGGAGAAAAGGAGCTGGTTACCAGGACGTGTAGTCTGGGCTGTTCTGTTTTGACTGACAGGCTTGGATTATGTAAGCTTTTCTCTATTGCGCATGTCTCTTCCCATGATGCACCTGATTTTAATCACAGGGAAATTTTGGACTTTTCCCAAAAAGTTCAGGCAAAGCACACAGTTTGTTTTATTGCACATGTATCCAAAACCAGTCCAGGTTGGATGGGCCCCCTGTCTCCCTGATCCCATATCTTGGAGCATGTTTGACTAGAGATAGGGTATTACCAAGAGGTTGCCAATAAGAGTAACTTACTTCCATTGTTTGTAGCAGGGATACGTGCAGCTGGATGCAGGTGGGAGAAGAGACAGGGAGGTCCCAGGTTGCTAGATGCACTGTTAGGAAAGGAATGTGTTTATGGCCCAAGCCACGTGGTGTCTTGGGTCACTAAACTATTCCCTATGCATGCCTGCCTCACCATCATCATTCCACATATTGAGCAATTGAATAATCTGAGTTCAACCCATTTTACTAATTTATGCCATGTAATTTAAAATATCTTATTTTTTGAGAAACACACACACACACACACACACACACACACACATACACAGAGAGAGAGAGAACAAATATGGGCATGACAGGGCTTTTTGTTACTGCAAACAAACTTCAGATGCATATGCCATTTTGTGCTTCACGAGGGTACTGGGGAATCAAAGCCAAGACCTGGGCCAGCAGGCTTTGTAGGCAAGCACCTTTAACCACGGAGTCACCTCTCCAGCCTTTCCATGTAATTTTGACTCAGAAGTTTTCTTTGTTTAAGCTATGGTGAAATTTCCTTTGTTCCTTTTATTCTAATATTAGTTGACCTGTTGTGAATTCATCTGTTAGGAATGTAACAATTTATTAAGGCTGCCTGTGCTCATATGATTAATCTAACACAATAGAACAACTGTTTGTATCATGACATTTTCAGGATATCAAGCAAAGGCGTGTCATGGCAATGCCAAAAGTGACTTAGAGGGCTTTAGTGTCACCATAGTCTCTACTTGCTCCAGTCACTTAAAAGTAACATATAAATCAAATTAAGGGGCTGGGGAGATGGCTCAGTGGCTAAAGGTGTTTGCTTGCAAAACCTGCTGGCCTAGGTTCAATTCGTTTTAAAAAATTTATTTATTTATTTTCATTTCAAACCCTTGCGTTGAGGGCTGACTTTCAATAGATCGCAGCGAGGGAGCTGCTGTGCTACGTAGGAGACCCCTACCCAGAAGCAGGTCAGCTACGAATGGTTTAGTGCCAGGTTCCACAAGAACGTGCATTGCGTGACGGGTGAGAAGATGGCCCCCTTTCTGGCCGTGCCTGTTTCCCAGGAGGAAGGGCTTTCAGAACCGGACTCCGGTCCCCTGGGTTCAATTCTTTAACACTAACATAAAGCCAGACAGGCCTTTATTTGCAGCAGCAAGAGGCTGTGGTACTTATGTATTAATGCACACATGCATGCACACACACACACACACACACACACACACACACACAAACAAAAATCAATCAATCAGGGCTGGAGAGATGGCTTAGTGGTTAAGGCACATGTCTGCAAAGCCTAAGGACCCTGGTTCAATTCTCCAAGTCCCACATAAGCCAGATGCACATGGTGGCACATGCATCTAGAGTTCGTTTGCAGTGGCCAGAGGCCCTGGTGTGTCCATTCTCTCTCTCCCCTCTCTCAATCAGATCAAAAACCTCAGCTGTTTTGTCAATAAAGCAAGAACATTCATGTTGCTCCTGATCTCAGCCCAAGGAAGCCTAATGTCTCTCCTATATACACATTAAAAAGTTACCATTATCTTGATGTGTTAAATGATATTCTAATAATCTTTCAGTTAGTAATTATCACCACAAAAGAGAACTAAGTAAGAAAACAAACAAAAACCTCTGGGTAAAAATGTAGGAGTGCAGCTACCCTCTGACACAGGAGCATGATAATGTCTTGGTAGCCAAACATGTTTGCAAGCGCATCACAAATTAAGCAAGCACTTACCATGAATATAAATAGGGACACCAATACCTGTGCTGAAACTCCATTGGATTGCTTGGCTATCTGATATGGCTTTTTATTTATTTCTAAGTCTTGTCTTTGAGATAAAAACTGCAAAATTAAAACATTCTTGAAGAGGATGGTCAAGCTTCTAAAAATAGGCCTATAGATTGTCAGAGTCTTTCTGAGCAACTCTGAAATGATGGGAAAGGCAGAGCCATGCACTCACCTAAGTGCTAAATGCTAACTCATTATTGAGGGCCGCAGGCAAAATGACCTCACCTCTCTGAGGCAGCTTCTTCATTCTGAAGTTGGGATTGGCATTCATTTCACAGGGTTGTTCTGAAAATTAGACATCCTGTTGCACATGGCAGGGATTGGACAGCAAGTGGGATGGTATAATGGGGACATAGAAAAATCAGGCTTTGCAGTTCTGCTCCTGGGACCTTGGGCAAGTTATAAACTTGAACTTCAGTTTCTTCATCTGCAGGAATAGTGCCAGTATCCTCTCCACCAGATGGACAGAAAATTTGGAAGTAAATTTTAGCTATGTATATTGTAAATACCTTTCCTCTCCTTTCCCACTTCCCTTCCTTTCTGGTTGGGGGGAGCACCTTTTCTGGTATTGCCTGCATTCAAGCTTTTGTGCTATTTTTCCCGTGTCATCTTTTTGAAAAATACATCTTTCTGAAACAACTAGCACAGTGGGTGCTGGATAATTTTCTCATGACTTGAACTGCTCGGCTTGTATGCTGGCCTAAAGAACACTGGTCCCATTGGGTTTCTGAAGAGAGAGGGGAGGAGAAAGAGTGACATTCAGCTTGTCTTCTGCTCCCCAAATAGGTTTCACAATTTTTTTTCTGCCTAGAACATTTTTAAATCTCCCATCCAAAGGTTATACAAAGTCCTTTTAGTAATCCAGTAAGCCAACTTGAAGGGACTATTTCATGTTTCTGAAAGATACATTTTCATGAGATGTTCCTTACATTGAAATAAAGATTTCTGGGCTGGAGAGCTGGCTTAATGGTTAAGGTGCATGCTTGTGAGGCCTAAGGACCCAGGTTCAATTCTCTAGGTCTCACATAAGCCAGGCGCACGAGGTGGCACATGCATTTGGAGTTTGTTTGCAGTGGCTAGAGGCCCTGGTGTGCCCATTCTCTCTCTTTCTCTCTCTCTCCCCCGCTCTCTGTCTCTAAGAAATAAATAAAAATAAAATCTTTAAAATATAGATTTCTGCTGTATCATACTTATTCTTTAAACAGACCTAGCAATCAAAAGATATGTGAAATATCTCCCATGTGTTCAGGTTTCTGTTGGACTTTGGTTCAAAAAGTAAAGATTCCTGAAAAACAAATTTATGTCACAACTGTATTCCAGCAGTTGGCAGTGATACCAGGCAAATAAAACATTTCTTTTTTCAGAGTCAATAATCATTATTCCTCATGTGTCAGCAGATGTTTGCTGACATACATACCCTAAGTGTGAACTTGGGTTTGGGGGGAAGGAAATAGGCAGGAGGGTAGAGTATCACCAAAGAGGGACAGTCTGGGGACTGGGTAAAATGCTTGCCATGCAAGCATGAGGACCCAAGTTTGGATTCCCAGACGTCATGCAAAACCACACTTAGTACACATCTGTAATCCCAGCTTTTTTTTTTTTGTTTGTTTTTGGTTTTTCAAGGTAGGGTCTCACTCTGGAATTAACTATATGGTCTCAGGGTAAACTTGAACTCATGGCAATCCTCCTACCTCTGCCTCCCGAGTGCTGGGATTAAAGGCGTGTGCCACCATGCCTGGCCTTAATCCCAGCATTTGTATGGGAGAATCCTTGGACTCTTCCAGGCCAGCTATCCTGGTGTACACAATGGAGAACAACAAAGAGACCTTGCCCCAAACAATGTGGAAGCTGAGAACCAACACCTGATGTTGTCCTTTAACTTCTATATGTGCATTATAGCATGTGTGTACTCACAGCAACACATGCACAAAGATTTTTTAACCACTGAGCCATCACTACAGCTCCCACACAAAGATGGTTTAAAATAAGAGAAGGTCTGGGAATTCATTGAGCTGGGTTCTAATCCTCTCTTTCTAATTAGCTTTGAACCACAGACACACAGAATCTCTTCAGTGTTTTTTGGTTTTGTTTTTTCAAGGTAGGGTCTCACTCTAGCCAAGGCTGACCTGGAATTCACTATGTAGCCTCAGGGTGGCCTTGAACTCACAGTGATCCTCCTACCTCTGCCTCTCGAATGCTGGAATTAAATGCATGCGCTACTACGCTGGGCTCTTCAGTGTTATTTTAAGCCAGGCATGGTGGTGCACACCTTTTATCCCAGCACTCAGGAGATAGATATAGGAGGATTGACATGAGTTTGGGGTCACCCTGGGACTAAATAGTGAATTCCAGGTCAGCCTGGAGTAGGTTGAGACCTTTTGTGCATCTAGCTTTACGTGGGTACTGGGAATTTGAACCCAGGCTGTCAGACTTTGCAAGCAAGCACCTTTATTTAACCTCTGAGCCATTTCTCCAGCCCAGCAGAGGCCTCTTCGAAGGGGAGCACATGTCTGATCTGTTGGTGTTGCCCGATCTCACAGAATCAACTTCTCCAGAGGATCCTGACCCTCTTCATTCCCTCTTACTCTTGGCCATGTGCCACCCTTACCACCCCAACATGCCAGTGACAGTTTCCTGTGGATTCACATACAAGATGGAGCCCATGAAGAACAAGAAAGGAAAAAGAAGGGATGGTGGTGTAGGAACACACTGCTCGCAGGTTGGCAGAGCACACAGAGAGATCCAGTTTAACTGGATGTTCCTGACCATGGCCAGTCTCAGGAAGGGTGGGGAGAGTTTCAAAAGCCATTCTTGCCCTTCATTCACACCAGCCAGCAAGCAACAGGGGTGATTAGTTTTCATAAGCTCACTTGTTAAAATACATGAAGTTCATCCAGCATTTACCAATGTTATTTTGTTCATACTTGCTTTGCTTGTTTAGAGCAGAGAACAGTTCTGCCTGATATTCTTGAGGTTGACCACATATTTACAACTCCTTTTATTGCTACCTAATGGAAAACTGAAAATAGTTGTAATTTTCCCAAGAAGCTTGCAAATGTTTCATTGTGACCATATCCCATCTTTGGACAATGGTGGCAATGGAGAGTTCCAATATGCATGTTAACTCTTGACAATATAAGTCATAATTCATTTGCTTTGTAATTGTTTTCTTTATTCTTTAAAAAATTTTTTTATTTATTTGCAAGCAGAGAGGGAAAGGGAAGGAGGGAGAAAAAGATAGGTAGAAAATGAATGGGCATGCAAGGACCTCTTGCCATTGCAAATGAACTCCCATTGCATGCACACTTTGTGCATCTGGCTTTATGTGAGTTCTGGGAATCGAACCCAGGCCAGTCACTTCATAAGCAAGCACCTTTAACTGCTGAGCCATCTCTCTAGCCCTTTATTTTTCTGATACCTGCTTCAACTGCTCCACAGTTGCCTGGGTGCCTCTGGGGTGCTGGTGTGCAGCAGCCCCTTGAGGAACCAGGGACCCACAGCTGGCGCCTGAACAGGGACCCTCTGAGACACACTGGGGGTAAGTGAGTGCTCCCCAGAGGGACAATCATCATCTAGGGGGACATCAGCCCCTGTGGCCTTGCCTCCACGTTTTGAGGGCTGGCAGGATCTTTCCTTTTTCCTCCTTTACTTTTGGTTTGCCCCATGGTGAAGGATCGAGTACAGTGAACAAGCAACTGATGTCTCTTGGCCAAGGCTACTCTTCAGCATTGACTGAAGCTCCTAGCCCTCTCCCCCACTCAGGTGTTGGCAACAACTCCCCTATCTATGTCTCTTGTAAACAAAAACCAGTAACACATCGACTATTTAAAACCACCTTAGGGTGGTTGCTGGACTCAAACTTGTGGACAGGTTTGCATCCAGACCTTTGGGGAATCCCCCCTGGTGCCTCAGGAATATTGCCCTCTGGTCTTGACATTTCAATACTCTTTTCTATTGAGCAATATTGCCTCCTACCAAAAGGAACCACAGATTCGTGGATTATGGGCTCTCCTGAAAGCTAGGGGAACTAAGCGCTCTGAGAGAGAGGCTATGTCTTCCTGGGAAGAAGTCCTCCAGATCACCCCCTGGACGCTTTCTGGGGATCCCAATGACCCATACATGTGGCCCCACATAGCTTATTTAGCCAGGGGACTGGAGGTTCAGGAAGGAAACCCCCTCCCTCTCTTTTCTCCCAATCATAGCAGCTGTTAGGCAATGCATTGGCCCCCTCTAAGACCTCTTCCATACAAAAATCAGATGATGACTCTGATGAGGAGAGTCCCAAGGACTGGCCAGTGGCAGACCTCAGTTCCCTTGAAAAAGCAATAGAAGAAATTAGAGAAAAGATGACCCCAAACTCCCCTACACCCACTCCCCTTTATCTGCCTTTACCATCATACCCGTCTACTAATCCTGGCTGCCCCCACCAGACTCATGTACACATGCCATAAGAATCCCAACATGATAAATTCCCCTGGCTAGGAGCCCCCCCATGTCCCCCCCCACTTATGATCACACAAGTATGTGAGGCCCGAGATAACAATAGAAAGGCATTTAATAAGGAAGTGGCAGCCTTTCCTGTTAATGTTCAGCCAACATGGCCTCGGCCCCCAGTCTGGTACTGCTATCAAGCCGGTGATCTTAAAGAACTCAGACAGGCTGTTAGGATGGGATCCATGTGCCATGGACTAAGTCCCTCCTCCAGAGCCTATAGGGTTCCACTAATACCCCCAGGACTGGTGTGATATCTGCCGGTCCTCGCTGCCTAGTTCTCTGTTCCTTCAATGGGAAGCCCTCTATACAGACGAATACCTCCAAGAAATAAAAAGAAACCATAATTGAGCTGGAGAGGTGGCTTAGGGGTTAAGGCGCCTGCTTCCTAAGTCTAAGAACACTGGTTCCAATCTCCAGGTCCCACGTTTAGCCAGATGCAAAGTGATGCAAGGGCACAATGCCACACTTGACCACAAGGGGGTGCACACATCTGGATTTCGTTCACAGCAGCTGAGACACTGCTGGCGCACCCATCTCTGTCTTCCTCCCTGTCTCTCTCTCTCTCTCTGTCTCTGTGTCTCTCTCTCTAAAAAAAATAAAAAATTAAAAAAATTAAAAAAAGAAACCATAATCAACAGAACATTCCTTGGGGGTTTGATGAATTACTCAGACAGGGTAATTTCTCCACAGGCCTTCAGGGTTCAAGTTCACCTCTGTGCCCTCCAGGCATGGGATAGAATAACCCCCCCCCCCAAACCCAGGACAATACCTCTCCCTTACTGTTTCTTTGTAAGAACCCAGAGGAGACTCTGTCTGATTTTATATTAAGGACAAAAACCAATTTAGAAAGAAAAATCCCCGACCCAACTGCCTCACACAAGGTTGCCTCTTTAGCACAGGCCTTTGCAGCAGCCTTGAAAATTAAAGGTAAATGCTTTAATTGCAGAGAAGAAGGACACTGGAGAGGGGAATGTCCTCAACATCAGGCCGCTAAAGGCCCCTCCCTCCCCGCCCCCCCGCTCCAAAAAAGTCTGCCCTAGATATCTCAAGGGCTATCATTGGAAAAAAGACTGCCACTCTACTTATAACAAAGATGGCAAACCCCTAGAGCCTTTAAACTTCAAAAGGGACAACCCTCAGCCCCACCAATAAGAAGGAAAACCATAATATGCAATGGGTAACAAGATTCATACAGGGGGCCCACCCAAGGCTAGACCTTAGAGGTCAGAGGAAAAAATTTCAAATGTCTAATTGATACTGGGGCAGATGAGACAATTCTAAACTGATCTGAAGTTCCCCAACACTGAGAATTAGTTCCTGGGACCCAATTAATGGGGATAGGCAGTCCTTCACAGGCATATGCTACCAAGGAAGCCTTTTAAGTGGAAGGATCCAGATGGAACTACAGGTCTCATCCAACCTTAGTGGCTGACGTAACAACCAACCTTTTAGGGAGGGACATCCTCGAGGCCTTAGATGTAGTTATTGCCAGTAATATAGAGGGAGAATGCATTGAGATGAAAGACTATGAGAGATACCTTCACCAGTGTCACCCCCAATCCTAAAGGCCACTGTGAAGTATGAAACTCCCTGCCTAGAATGGCTCGCTGACGAGCCAACCTGGGTTGAACAGTGGCCCCTGCCAAGGGAGAAATTTGAAATATTAAGTCAGTTAGCAGCAGAACAACTCCAACTTAATCACACCTGTCCCTCACGGAGCCCATGGAACACTCCTGTGTTTGTAATTTGAAAGGGCTCAGGAGGATGGAGGTTACTACAAGATCTTAGGGCCATCAATAAAGCCATGCTCATTTGGGTCACCCCTAAAAGAGGACTGCCCCTTGTGTGGGCCATTCCAGCCAACACCCCCCTCCTTGGTATTGATATCAAGGATTGTTTCTTTTCCTTCCCACGAGGCAATGCTTTGCATTCTTGGTCCTGTCCATCAATAATGCAGGACCTGACAAATGCTTTGAGTGGATGGTTCTGCCCCACTATATTGCTACAGCATTAAGGCCACATTTAGATCAAGGCCTTAATATCTATCATTACATGGGTGACATCCTAGTATGGAAAGACACCTCCACCTTACCAGCCGAGCTAAGGGATTAATTAATACCTTCCCTCACTGAGGCAGGCTTCAAAATTGCCTCTTTAAGGAAAAGAATGTTAAGTAGGGATAAAAGCAGATCCTTATTTATAATGAGAATATAACAAGGGAAGCTACAACTTTCACATTTGAATAATCTGATAAATATAAAATATATAACAAAATTTTTAAAAAGCACACTATCTGGTTAACAGCCTGACTCATCTCTAAAATTCTGTTTTCTGGGTTTTTTAAAAAATATTTTACTGGGATAGAGAGATGGTATAGTGGTTAAGGAACTTGCCTGCAAAGCCTAAGGACCCAGGTTCAATTCCCCAGTACCCATATAAAGCCTGATGTACAAGGTGCGTGCATGTAGAGTACATTTGCGGTGGCTAGAGGTGCTGGTGTGCCCATTCTCTCTATCTGCCTCTTTCTCTCAAATAAACAAACAAAATATTTTTTAAAAATTTATGTTGTTATTTGAGGACTGGGATTGACCTGTCCTGGCAACAAAAGGAAAAGCAGACAAGTGATATTATATCAGATTCATTTTGTTTAGACAAGTTCTGTTTCAGTATTATAATTTCATCTGGTCACACTCTGTAAAATGTATAGGATGTCAAATCTGGAGATATCAATGGCAAATCTTTTTCATACATGGTATTGTAAGATTTTAGGATACTTCAAACTTTCCTGTATAGTGGCTAATCTTAAATATTATTTGAGGTGATGACATATATTTACCATTCTTTTTGTGATACTATAGTATAAAGTGTATTATTTTCATCAACACCAGTAATTTTTTTTGTCCAACCAGCAAAACATTACTAAGAAGCTAAGTGCTTGTGATTGGGCAAGACTATTCCAGGACAAGAGAGGATTAGGAGCAGTGTGTGGTTCAGCCAAGGTGTGGGTTCTAGTTTGCAAGAATGAGGAGGACAGTGGTGGGTGAAAAGACGTGAGTGACAAGGCCAGGCAATGTGCTAGAATATGACAGCGAAGTGGGAAAAGAGTTTGAGAGTGCTTACTGCTTAAGCATGAGGGTCTCTTGGACCAGAGACTGCCAAATTTGACTCCTCAGAAGCCATGTAAAAAGTTGGGTATGGGGGCTGGAGAGATGGTTCAGTGGTCAAGGCACTTTGCTGCACCGACTAACGACCCAGGTTGGATTCTCCAGCATCCATGTAAAGCCAGATGCACAAAGTGGCACACACATCTGGAGTTGATCTGTAAAGTGCTAGAGGCTCTGGCATGCCCATTCTTTCTTTCTCCCTGTCGGGTGTGGGGATGCGTGCCTCCCAGAACTTGGGAGGCAGAGATAGGAGGGTCATTGTGAATTCGAGGCCAGCCTGAGGCTACATAATGAATTCCAGGTCAGCCTGGGCTAGAGCAAGGTCATACCTTGGAAAAGCTGAGGGGGGGAACAGCTGGGTGTCATAACCCTAGTCTTCAAGGAGCAGATCAGAGAATCTCTCTAGGTTGAGGATGAGTGTTAAGAGAAGAATGTCTGATGTTCTCCTCTGGCCTCTGCAAACACATACACAGGGGGCACACACACACACACACACACACACACACACACACACACACATATATACCACACATCACATACCACACATAACTTACACACACTGTGATGGTTTAAATGTCAAATGTTCCCCATAGTCTCATGTGTTTGTGATTAAGCCTCATGTTTGACCTGCAGCTGGTGGCAGGTTGGGAGGTGGAGCCATGCTGGAGGAGGTGTGTCAGTGGGGGTGGTCTTGAGACTTTTGCCCCCCTTGCCAGTGCTAGGTAGCTCACTCTTGGCTGTTTCTTCCTGGCTGATGTGACAGGATGAGATGCCCTGCTGTCTGCCGTGCTGTGCTTTCTCTGCCATGAATCTTCCCCTCAAACTGTGAGCCAAAATAAACCCTTTCCTTCCATAAGCTACTTCTCGTTGGGCAAGAAGACACACACACACACACACACACACACACACACACACACAAGATAACAAGTATTGGGGAAGATATGGGAGAAAATGGAAGATTTGCCCACTGGGTAGATGTATAATTACTCTCTTACAGACATTATACCCTATGAACAAGCATGATAGAAAACTGCATTTGGATGTATCAAAAAATTTAAAGTAGCCAGGTGTGGTGGCGCATGCCTTTAATCCCAGCACTCGGGAGGCAGAGGTAAGAGGATCACCATGAGTTCAAGGCCACCCTGATAATACAGAGTGAATTCCAGGTCAGCGTGGGACAGAGTGAGACCTTATCTCGAAAAAAACAAACAAACAAAAAAATTAAAATAGTACTATCATATGATCCAGCAATCCTATTTCTGGATTTATCTATCTACACATTCTTTGGTTTTTTTGAGGTAGGGTCTCAGTCTAGCTCAGGCTGACCTGGAATTCACTATGGAGTGTCAGAGTGTCCTTGAACTCACAGAAATCCTTCTACCTCTGCCTCCTGAATGCTGGGATTAAAGGTGTTCACCACCATAAGCAGCATTATATTTCATTTTTAAAAGTTTATTTATTTATTTGCAAGCAAAGAGAGAGGAGAGAGAGAGAGAATGGGTGTGCCAAAGATCTCCAGCCATTGCAAATGAACTCCAGATGCATGTGCTACTTTGTACATCTGGCTTTACGTGGGTACTGGGGAATCGAACCTGGGTCATTAGACTTTGCAGGCAAAGGCCTTAACTGCTAAGCCTTCTCTCCAACCCTCTGGATATATTTCTAAAAGAAATGAAATCAGTGTGCTTAGGAAATACCTGTGTCTATTTAGCACTTTTCATAGTAGTTCAGATACGGAATCAATGGAAATATTCACCAATAGATGAGTGGATAAAGATGAGGTGTATGTACACAATGGATTATGATTCACTCACAAAAGGGCTAAATTCTGTTCTTTGAGACAACATAGATGGAACTGAAAGATGTTGTGTAAAATAAACTGGCACACACAGACAAACACCATGTGGTATCACTCATGTGGAATCCACGCATGTCAAACTCACAGGAACAGAGAGTAGAATAATGATTTTCAGAAACTGGGGATAAAGTGATGGGAGATGTTTGCCAAAATTTCATTCAGAAAAAAGGAGTAGGTTCAATAGATCTATGGTATAACATGGCGACTACAGTTAGTAATATATTCTTAACATATGCTGAGACTTTAAGCATTTCACTGCAAAAAAAAAAAAAAAAAGCCTTCGTGGTATGATAGTGAATCCTCACTGACAACATAACCAGATTTAGATTATCCATAGATAGACATACCTCCTAGGTGTGGGTGCACATGTGTGGGTGTCTTGAGTGTGTTTTCAGCTCTGACTAAATGAAGAAGAAAGACCTACTTTGAAGTGGGTGGTGCCAGCCCATGGATTCTGCTCTCAAAATGAATAGAGAAAAAGGAGAAAGCGAGCTGAGCACCACCGTCCATCTACCTCTGCTTCCTCCCTGTGGACACTACGTAACCAGATGCTGTCATGAGGGATCATATCTTTCTTCAACCATGAGCCAAAGCAAACCCTTCCTTCCACTAAATTGCTTTTTGTCAGGTATTTCATGACAGCACTAAGAAAAGTAGCTAATACTTGGGGTCGTGCACATTTTAGTTTGATGTAGCCATTTTGCAACTTCATTTTCAAAATATCCTGTTTTACATTGACCCTTCAGCAGGCCCGTAGAAGGAACACCTGAACCACAGGGACCTGGAGAAGACATCATGAAGACTAACCTTAATCTTTTCATGTTTCTCTCTCTCTCTCTCTTTCCCTCTCTTCTCTATCCTCTTTCTCTTTTATATAACCTATCTTTTTTTTTCCTTTACCTTACTTGGCACTGACTTGTAACTCCCAGTACCAGCATGGGGTTAACTTTCACATTAAGCTGTTGATCAGAGAGACCTACAAGGTTTCCTCCCCCCAAAACAGATTTCTGTCAGAGTTCTTGATGACCCACCAAAGGTTAAGGTAAGACCCTACTGCCGAAGACACCATATGCTGTTGGGACAAAACATGGAGTGACCTGGACAGAATCTGGAAGAGGGTCAGTCCCCAGACAGTTAGCTTGTCTAGTGCCAGAGGGTGCTGCACGAGTGACTGGGGGAAAATGACCGACATCTGTCCAAACAACTCGCAGTCTAAGCTATTCAGCAGTAAACAACCTGACGTGATGCTCAAACAAGAGCAATAGTGGCACACAGCCATGGTGGGTAACCAACAGCTGTTATTTGGGCTAGTAGATCCACTCAGTGGAATGGAACTCATAGCTGGAACTGGGAAATAAGTCAAAACCATGTACAAAAAAATGAGCCCATTCTCTAATATCAAGCTCCCACCAAATGTGGGCTAGCAGAGGACCTACACATATAAAATTCTCTCTAAAATAACTATGGTCATTCCATCTACCTGGTACTAACTTCTCTCTCCGTTGGAGAAATTGCTTCTCTTTTTCCAGATGGACAACGAACCTGAAGGGAGGATCAGCCTATCACACCAGCTGAAATCATAGAGTAACAGGGGAAATGGGTAAGAGTGCAGCTTTCTTGATGAACCTGGCACCAGAACAAGGCTGAAGGAGATAAACACAGAGAACATTCAATTCCTACTAAGCCAGCTATCCAGAGACACAGGCTTCCAAGACCTCATCACTGAAGTAGACCTAAAATGATCCCAACATGGCTCAGGGAAATTCATGGAAGAGGGGGCGGAAAGAGTGTTAGAGCCACAAGTTGGGTCATTATGCACAGAGACTTTACCTTTCCCCCATAACTGTTGGCTACCCCCATAATGCATGACCCATATTCTCCAATGAGGAGGGTCCCTTCGAAGGGGGGAGGATAGGGAGGAGGCTACCAGAGGCACCAACATGAATGTAAAATTAAAATAAATAAAAAAAACTTGGTGGCTGAGGACCACCAAACT